>OY728164.1:1370786984-1375786984 GCA_963277665.1 Viscum album
ATCAGATATGCAGTGGGCTGTTGTTTTACAAGGGAAAAACAATATGTTGGTGAGGATGAAGTTGATGAAGATTCTGATTTATGTGAGATCCCTACTTCCATGGAAAGATTAACAGAACATAATGATGAGCATGTTGAAGACATGGTTTGTGCCATAAGAAACGATCACGACGAAGGAATTTGGGAAACAATCCATTTTTACATTACTAAAATTACAGGTAACATATGTTTATTTCTTGTTTACATTTATTTTTTTCATAAATGTTAGATGCTGTAAGTTTTTTATTTATTAAAACATGTTTTAAAACAAAATAAGTATAAGTTTTTGTTTGTTTTAAGTTTGTTTAGTTTACTTTATCATGTTTACCATTACATGAATTATATATCTATTATTTTTGTTCAGTGACAATTACTTTACCATGTTTACCAGGTTTACCATGTTTACCATGTTTACCATCTTGACCATCTTGACCATCTTGACCATCTTTACCATTGTTTAACATGCTTACCATATTACCAATGTTTACTATTACGTAACTTAGTACACTTTTCTATTTTCTGATTGCAGTAGTATTAAAATATTTGAATTTGTATATTTTTGAACTAACGTTTGTTTTTTTGATTTGAAGGATAATGACAGATCATTCAGTTGATCAACAACATGATTCTGAAGATGAGAATATTGGTCATACCTCTAGGGAGGAACATTCACATGCTCCTATTAGAACAAAGAGTTCAAAGGTTGGTAAACGTGGGTGCACACGTTTACCAAAATTATCAGTTGCCCGTACGCAGGATCAGAGGATAGTCTTTGAGTTTGATGATGATGATATTCCTAGAGGTCCAAATGCAAAAGATTTTAAGAGTTTTGTAGCAACTCAGGCTAAGAGCAAAGTAAGCATTCTGTATGATGACTGGAGAAGTTTGGATAAAGCGATAATCTCACTACTGGGAAGTTGGGTTTTCCCAATGCTTGTTTGCCAACGGTTCTGCTGAACCATTGGCATAGATGTATAAAACAAGTATTTCCCAATGATTTGAAGAAACCGTTGGGAAATCTAACAATTTTTCTCCCTTCACCAACGGTTTTAAAAAACCGTTGGTAAAGCCCATGACTTAGGAATACTTTCCCAATGGTTTGTGTAAACCATTGGTAAAGCTCACCTTTCCCAACAGTTTGTTAAAACTGTTGGGAAAGGTTTCCCCTAAAATCCCAGCAAACCCGAGATCCCATCCACGCGATTGAACTGCTAAAATTGAGACCTAAGATCTCTCTCGCGTGGAAAATCATTCCACCAGATCCATACTCAATCACAAGGTTGTTTTGTTCTACACTTCAAATCTGTAAGTAGTACGTTATGTTTAATGTTTTGCATCTATTTTTTTTTCTGTTTTGATTTGGCTTAAACCTAAGGTTCGACAGTACGTATACCCAACAATTTCAATTTGATTTGTTATTTGTTTTCTATTTTTGTTCTGGTGTCATATGTGAATCAATTTTTTGTTCTGTTTTTGTTTTATGTTTTTGTTCTGGTGGGAGGTTCTGGGGGTGCAATAGGTGGGGGGAGGGGGTGTGCTGGTGGGGTGTTTATGTGGGAGAGGGGGTGTGCTAGTGGGGTGTTGAGGTGGGGGGTTGTACAGGTGGGGGTGGGGGTGGGTTGTGCAGGTGGGGGTGGGGGGAGGGGTAGGTTGTGCAGGTGGGGGTGCAATTAGAGGGGGGTTGTTGTGCAAGTGGGTGGGGGGGAGGGGAGTGTGCAGGTTGGGGGGGTGGGCTGGGTAGGTCAGAGTCTTGGGGGGGTGAGGTGGGGGTTGTACAGGTGGGGGTGGGGGTGGGTTGTGCATGTGGGGGTGGGAGAGGGGGGCTGTTTAAGTGGAGGGTGAAGGTGGAAGGGGGTGTTGTGCAAGTAGGTGTGGGGAGGGGAGTGTGCAGGTTGGTGGGGGAAGGGGGGGGGGGGTTGTGCAAGTGTGGGGGGGGGGGGGGGTGTAGGTGGGGGGGGGGGTGTGCAAGTGGGTGGGGGGGAGGGGAGTGTGTAGGTTGGGGATGGGATGGGTAGGTGGGAGTATGTTGGGGGGTGAGGTGGGGGGGTGTGCAGTGGGTGGATGGGAGGGGGTTGTGCAGGTGGGGGTGGGGGAGGGGGGGTTGTGCAAGTGGGGGTGCAGGTGGGGGGGGGGGGTTGTGCAGTCGGTGGATGGGAGGGGGGTTGTTTAGGGGGAGTCTGTTGGGGGTGAGGTGGGGAGGGGGGGGCTGTGCAGGTGGGAAGTCATCACTTCCATAGTTCACCAATAAGCATGGGGAATTTATCACTTCTAGATATTTGGATAGTTTTGAGGCCTCTTTGGTTTTGGTTCTTGTCTAGTTATCTTGATGAGTAAGGCATCACATGATCTAAAAGTGACATCAACTATATAGGATGAATTCCTTCTCCCACAACACATTTTTCTAGAAATAATATATCCCTGGAAGGTTGTGGGAGCCTTTTAGAATCCAATTCTCCAACATTTTCCCAATTGCAAACTTGATACCATCATGTTATCAAGTCACTAATCCTACCAAATTGGATTTTCACTAAAAAATACTATTCTAATCCTTAACACCCATCTTTTGTTTTTCATAACATGAATGAAAACCCAATTAAATCTTATAGCTCTCAACCACACCCCTGTGGACATCTCACCCACCCCCCTGGACACCCCCTACCCCCTAGACAGCCCTGCCACCCTCGTGGATAGTCCGCCCACCCCCTGGACACCTTGTACCCCCTGGACAACCCCGCCACCACCGTGGAAAGCCTTCCCACCCCCTAGACACCCCCTACTCCCTGGACAGCCCCCCAACCCCGTGGACAGCCCACCCACCCCCTAGACACTCCCCCACCCCCTCAGACACCCCCACCCCCTGGACACCTTGTACCCCCTGGAAAGCCCCCCCACCCCCGTGGATAGCCCGCCCACCCCCCTGGACACCCCTCCCCCCTAGACAGCCCTGCCACCCTCGTGGACAGCCCGCTTACCCCCTGGACACCCCATACCCCCTAGACAACCCCACCACCCCCGTGGACAGCCCTCCCCTGATTACAAAGAAGCAAATAACTCTGCATTTCCCCCGATTTCCAGAAGCCCCCGCGCAGGTGAACCCTAACCTAAGGTCTTCCATCTGATCGGCTGCAACTCCCCCATCCAGGTTAGACTCCTTCAACATCTTCCCAAATACATACATAGAATCCCTCATTTAGGTAATTGATATGGTTGGGGTAGTGGGGTAGGTGGTTTTCCTTTTTTTAGTGGGGTGATATGGTACTTTCTGTGGACTTTAGTTTGGGTGTTATGAAATGTACTAACTTTTCACAATATTTCCATTTTTTAGAATCAATAACTTATTTAAAAAACTCTGTTTACACATTCTGCATCTTTTATGAAAAGCCTTCACTTTTTAATATCTCGAACAATGTTTTATCAGGTCTATGGAGTCTTTTTGGTATGTGATAAATGAAAAAATTACAAAACACATCTCACCTCAAATCTAGGCACACATAACTGAAAACCGACCAAACACATTCAGATTGTGTCGATACTTTAGTACAACAATCCATGGGTCATATGTGACGTGTACGAGTCAACCCTGCCTTAATATGAGGCACGGTGTGGCCGGAATCACTCTAAGTGGCTCTCTTTTGCTTAAAATGGACAACAATTTAAGTACATACGGAAAACCGACCAAACGCATTCGGTTTCCATTGAAACTTTAGGAGAATGATCCATGGGTCATATGTGACGTGTACGAGTCAACTACGCCTCAATTCGAGGCACGGTGTGGCCGACACCACTCAAAGTGTCTGCCTTTTGTTTCAAAAGTACGTCATTTTAATTGAAAAACATCAACTGGCATACGGAAAACCGACCAAACGCATTCAGATTGTGTAGATACATTAAAACAACGATCCATGGGTCATATGTGATGTGTACGAGTCAACCTCGCCTCAATCCGAGGTGCGGTGTGTCCACCACTACTCAAAGTGTCTGTCTTTTGTTTCAAAAGGACATAATTTGAAGTGAAAAACATCAACTGGCATACGGAAAACCGACCAAACACATTCGTATTGTGTCTATACTTTAGAAAAATGATCCATGGGTCATATGTGATGTGTACGAGTCAACCCTTCCTTAATCTGAGGCACAATGTGACCAGAATCACTCTAAGTGGCTCTCTTTTGCTTAAAATGGACAACAATTTAAGTACATATGGAAAACCGACCAAACACATTCGGTTTCCATTGAAACTTTAGGATAACGATCCATGGGTCATATGTGACGTGTAAAAGTCAAATCCTCCTCAATACGAGGCGTGGTGTGGCCGGAACCACTCAAAGTGTCTGCCTTTTATTTCAAAAGTACGCCATTTTAATTGAAAAACATCAACTGGCATACGAAAAACTGACCAAACGCTTTTGGATTGTGTCGATACATTAGAACAACGATCCATGGGTCATATTTGACGTGTACGAGTCAACCCCGCCTCAATCCGAGGTGCGGTGTGACCGCCACCATTCAAAGTGTTTGCCTTTTGTTTCAAAAGAACGTCATTTTAATTGAAAAACATCAACTGACATACGGAAAACTGACCAAATGCATTCGGATTGTGTCGATACATTAGAAAAAAGATCAATGGGTCATATGTGATGTGTACGAGTCAACCCCGCCTCAATCCGAGGTGCGGTGTGGCCGGAATCACTCTAAGTGGCTCTCTTTTGCTTAAAATGGACAACAATTTAAGTACATATGGAAAACCGACCAAACACATTAAGTTTCCATTGAAACTTTAGGAGAACGATCCATGGGTCATATTTGACGTGTACGAGTCAACTCTGCCTCAATCCAAGGCACGGTGTGGCCGACACCACTCAAAGTGTCTGCCTTTTGTTTCAATAGGACGTCATTTTAATTGAAAAACATCAACTGACATATGGAAAACCGACCAAACGCATTCGGATTGTGTCGATACATTAGAACAACGATCCATGGGTCATATGTGATGTGTAAGAGTCAACACCGCCTCAATCTGAGGTGCGGTGTGGCCACCACCACTCAAAGTGTCTGTCTTTTGTTTCAAAAGGACATCATTTGAAGTGAAAAACATCAACTGGCATACGAAAAACCGACCAAACGCATTCGGATTGTGTCGATACTTTAGAACAATGATCCATGGGTCATATGTGACGTGTATGAGTCAACCCCGCCTTAATATGAGGCACGATGTATCCAGAATCACTCTAAGTGGCTCTCTTTTGCTTAAAATGGACAATAATTTAAGTACATACAGAAAACCGACCAAACGCATTCAGTTTCCATTGAAAATTTAGGAGAACGATCCATGGGTCATATGTGACATGTACGAGTCAACTCCGCCTCAATCCAAGGCGCAGTGTGGACGGAACCACTCAAAGTGTCTACCTTTTGTTTCAAAAGTACGTCATTTTAATTGAAAAACATCAACTGACATACGGAAAACCGACCAAATGCATTCGGATTGTGTCGATACATTATCAAAACGATCCATGGGTCATATGTGAAGTGTAAGAGTCAACCCCGCCTCAATCCGAGGCGCGGTGTGGCTGCCACCATTCAAAGTGTTTGCCTTTTGTTTCAAAAGGACGTCATTTTAATTGAAAAACATCAACTGGCATACGGAAAACCAACCAAACACATTCAGATTGTGTCGATACATTAGCACAACGATTCATGGGTCATATGTGATGTGTACGAGTCAACCTATCCTTAATCTGAGGCACGGTGTGGCCGGAATTACTCTAAGTGGCTCTCTTTTGCTTAAAATGGACAACAATTTAAGTACATACGGAAAACCGACCAAACGCATTCAGTTTCCATTGAAACTTTATGAGAACGATACATGGGTCATATGTGACGTGTACGAGTCAAATACGCCTCAATCCGAGGCATGGTGTGGACGGAACCACTCAAAGTGTCTGCCTTTTGTTTCAATAGGACGTCATTTTAATTGAAAAACATCAACTGACATACGAAAAACTGACCAAATGCATTCGGATTGTGTCGATACATTAGCAAAATGATCCATGGGTCATATGTGACGTGTAAGAGTCAATCCTGCCTCAATTCGAGGTGCGGTGTGGTCTCCACCACTCAAAGTGTCTGTCTTTTGTTTCAAAAGGGCATCATTTGAAGTGAAAAACATCAACTGGCATACGGAAAACCGACCAAACGCATTCGGATTGTGTCGATACTTTAGAACAATGATACATGGGTCATATGTGATGTGTACGAGTCAAACCCACCTTAATCTGATGCACGGTGTGGTCGGAATCACTTTAAGTGTCTCTCTTTTTCTTAAAATGGACAATAATTTAAGTACATACGGAAAACCGACCAAACGCATTCGGTTTCCATTGAAACTTTAGGAGAACGATCCATGGGTCATATGTGACATGTACGATTCAACTCCGCCTCAATCCGAGGCACAGTGTGGATTACACCACTCAAAGTGTCTGCCTTTTGTTTCAAAAGTACGCCATTTTAATTGAAAAACATCAACTGGTATACGGAAAACCGACCAAACGCATTCAGATTGTGTCGATACATTAGAAAAATGATCCATGGGTCATATGTGATGTGTACGAGTTAACACCGCCTCAATCCGAGGCGCGGTGTGGCCGCCACCACTCAAAGTGTCTGTCTTTTGTTTCAAAAGGACATAATTTGAAGTGAAAAACAACAACTGGCATACAGAAAACCGACCAAACGCATTAGGATTGTGTAGATACTTTAGAACAATGATCCATGGGTCATATGTGACATTTACGAGTCAACCCCGCTTTAATATGAGGTACGGTGTGGCTGGAATCACTCTAAGTGGCTCTCTTTTGCTTAAAATGGACAACAATTTAAGTACATACAGAAAACCGACCAAACGAATTCGGTTTCCATTGAAACTTTAGGAGAACGATCCATGGGTCATATGTGACGTGTACGAGTCAACGCCTACTCAATTCGAGGTGCGGTGTGGCCGGCACCACTCAAAGTGTCTGCCTTTTGTTTCAAAAGTACGTCATTTTAATTGAAAAACATCAATTGACATACGAAAAACTGACCAAACGCAATCGGATTGTGTCGATACATTATAAAAATGATCCATGGGTCATATGTGACGTGTACGAGTAAACCCCAACTCAATACAAGGTGCGATGTGGCCTCCACCACTCAAAGTGTCTGCCTTTTGTTTCAAAAGGACGTCATTTTAATTGAAAAACTTCAACTGGCATATGGAAAACCAACCAAATGCATTCAGATTGTGTCGATACATTAGCACAACAATCCATGGGTCATATGTGACATGTATGAGTCAACCCCACCTCAATCCGAGGTGCGGTGTGGCCGCCAACACTCAAAGTGTCTGTCTTTTGTTTCAAAAGGACATCATTTGAAGTGAAAAACATCAAATGGCATACGGAAAACCGACCAAACGCATTTGTATTGTGTCGATACTTTAGAAAAACGATCCATGGGTCATATGTGACGTGTTTGAGTCAACCCTGCCTTAATCTGAGGCATGGTGTGGCCGGAATCACTCTAAGTGGCTCTCTTTTTCTTAAAATGGACAACAATTTAAGTACATAAGGAAAACCGACCAAACGCATTCAGTTTCCATTGAAACTTTAGGAGAAAGATCCATGGGTCATATGTGACATGTAAGAGTTAACTCCGCCTCAATCCGAGGCGCGGTGTGGCTAGCACCACTCAAAGTGTCTACCTTTTGTTTCAAAAGTACGTCATTTTAATTGAAAAACATCAACTAACATACGGAAAACCGACCAAACACATTCGGATTGAGTCGATACATTAGCATAATGATCCATGGGTCATATGTGACATGTAAGAGTCAACCCTGCCTCAATCTGAGGCACGGTGTGGCCGCCACCACTCAAAGTGTCTGTCTTTTGTTTCAAAAGGACATCATTTGAAATGAAAAACAGAAACTAACATACAAAAAAGAGACCAAACG
Organism: Viscum album; assembly: GCA_963277665.1. Lineage (NCBI taxonomy): Eukaryota > Viridiplantae > Streptophyta > Magnoliopsida > Santalales > Viscaceae > Viscum > Viscum album. The sequence continues at coordinate 1,370,795,016 of OY728164.1, forward strand.
CATTCGGATTGTGTCAATACTTTAGAACAATGATAAAAGGGTAATATGTGACGTGTACGATTCAAACCCACCTTAATATGAGGCACTGTGTGGCCGAAATCACTTTAAGTGGCTCTCTTTTGCTTAAAATGGACAACAATTTAAGTACATACGGAAAACCGACCAAACGCATTCGGTTTCCATTGAAACTTTAGGAGAATGATCCATGGGTCATATGTGACATGTACGAGTCAACTACTCCTCAATCCGAGGCACGGTGTGGTTGGAACCACTCAAAGTGTCTACCTTTTGTTTCAAAAGTACGTCATTTTAATTGAAAAACATCAACTGGCATACGGAAAACCAACCAAACGCATTCATATTGTGTCTATACATTATCACAACGATCCATGGGTCATATGTGATGTGTAAAAATCAACCTCACCTCAATACGAGGTGCGGTGTGACCTCCACCACTCAAAGTGTCTGTCTTTTATTTCAAAAGGACATCATTTGAAGTGAAAAACATCAACTGGCATGCAGAAAACCGACCAAACGCATTTGGATTGTGTCGATACTTTATAAAAACAATACATGGGTCATATTTGATGTGTACGAGTCAACACCTCCTTAATCTGAGACACAGTTTGGCCGGAATCACTCTAAGTGGCTCTCTTTTTCTTAAAATGGACAACAATTTAAGTACATACGGAAAACCGAACAAACACATTCGGTTTCCATTGAAACTTTAGGAGAATGATCCATGGGTCATATGTGATGTGTACGAGTCAAAGCCGCATCAATCCGAGGCGCGGTGTGGCCGACACCACTCAAAGTGTCTGCCTTTTGTTTCAAAAGTACGTCATTTTAATTGAAAAACATCAACTGGCTTACGGAAAACTGATCAAACACATTCAGATTGTGTCGATACATTATCACAACAATCCATGGGTCATATGTGAAGTGTACGAGTAAACCCCGCCTCAATCCTAGGTGCAGTGTGGCCGGTAGAACTCCAGGTGTATGTATTATGTTTAAAATGGACATTATTTCAGGTAAAAATATATGGTATACAAAAAACCGATCAAATTATGAATTGACTTCCAGATTCCACATATAATTGTCATCTAAATTTTAAATCGAATTCTAAATGAATTATGTATGTTTATAATTACATTATGAATTCTAATTTAATTATGGATGTGTATAGTTCCACTATTATATGTTAAATGTGTATGAATTTGTTCTCTATATGTAAGTGTTAGTTGGATATTTCAGGTACAATAATTGTATATGTATGTGTTAGTTTATTGCAGGTATAATAATTGGATTGAACTGGTGGACAAATTGGAGAGCTGGTTGCAAATTGGGGAGCTGCTGGGAAAATTGCAAAGCTGCTGTGTAATTTGCCCAGCAGAGGCTATGCCAACGGTTCAAAACCGTTGGCATAGAATGTCTAGGTTTTGTTTTACCAACGGTTCATAAAACCATTGGTAAAACACTTTTCCCAATGGTTCTAAACTGTTGGGAAAGAGGATATTTTGGGTTTTTCCCAACGGTTTTCAAAACCGTTGGGAAAAACATGGTAATTTTCAGCCCTTTCTCCCAACGGTTGTAAACCGTTGGGATAAAGTTTTCCCAAAGGTTTTCCAGAACCATTGGGATAGGGTAATTTTTCTCCACCCTATCCCAACGGTTCACTGTAAACCGTTGGGAAAAGTTTTTCCCAACGGCTTACTTCCCTACGGTTTGCAGAACCGTTGGTATAACATATACCAATGGTTCTGCAGCCTTTCCCAACGGTTCTAAACCGTTGGGAAATCATGTATTTCCAGTAGTGTCTCTCAGTTATGGGATACAATTTTGGTAAGATCTTTTGCTATTGTTTGAATATTCTTTAAATGTTTCTAGTATATATAATATGTTTAACCTCTTCTTTATCAGATGACATTTGATATTCCTGACACTGGAGGAGTCAGGAAGAAATGCTTATCGTTGGCTTCCAAGAGATGGAGGGATTTCAAATAAACCCTCTCATCTGATTTCATTTATGGTCATAGGAGTCATGACAATCCATGTCGTATATATCCTTTTATAGATGAAGACACATGGAGACAGTTTTTTGAAAGTAGAAGAAAAGAGTCATTTTTGGTAAGGGCAGTGTAAAATTTTATAAAATTTCTTATATAAATGATCTTATTAACGTTTTGTTAATGATTTTTTATTCTTAATTTATAGTAAACAAGGAAAGATCATCAGGAGATCCAATCTAAAAATGTATACCCTGATAGTTTATCTCAGGGAGGGTATGCATTATTGGAAGAACAAATGATGGCGGAAAAATTTCAACAACTAAGAGCTGAGTCTTCAAGATCTGGAGAGGTGGCCCCTCTATCCCCTCCATCTAGACATGAAAAATGGAAGAGAGCTCGGAAGGGGAAAAAAGGGCAATATCTTTCGGATGAATCGAGAATCGTAGCTGAGAGGATTGTAAGATATATATTTTATTTATTTAAGTTAACCATTTTCTTCATATAATTTCAATCATTACAGAAATGTTCAAATAATTAATACAAGACTCTCTTGAGGAGCAGAGTTCACAGGGGACATTTACAGCTACTGGGAGGGAAGATATTTTATCTATAGCATTGGGAAGGCCCGAACATCCTAGTCGTGTAAGAGGATATCCAGCAGGTGTATCAGTAAGAAAAGTGTTTCCATGTTCTTCAACTTCAAACATTGAGGGGGTTTATAGAAAAAAATTGAATCCTTGGAGTCTGAAATTCATAATATTAATGCGACGATGGAGGACAAGATTAGAGCGTCGGTGCAGTCTATGTTTGCAGACATGTAAAGAAAATTTCAGACTGCAGCTCCCACTCCTCCACCTCCCCCTGCAGACCCCATTATTTATCCTCCACCTCCGCCAGTAGCTCCCACTCCCCCACCTCAGCCTGCTGACCCCATTTTTTATCCTACTCCTCCGCCACAACTTCCTACTTATTGCGAGTTGTATGTTGATGATTCTCAACAGCATATAGTAGCATATGGGTTGGTATATTGTATAGGAGATATAGTTCATCATCAACAATTAGAGGTAGAGAATTAGAGGGTCACTGTACAGGATATTATAGATAGATCAGCTCAGGTACCATTACCTACAGATGAGGTGACGACATTTGGACATAGTATTGGCCATTTTTTAATTTGGCCATCCAGACTTCTTCGACTCATTACCATAGAGGTATGAATGTTATATATATTATTTTATTTATTTTATTAAAGTTGTTTTATCATTTGAAAACTAATATATTTTTCAATTTATTTTTACAGGAATACTTCAAAGGTAAAGAAATACTGTATAGACAACAACAAAGACAAATAACTATGAAATCAAATACAGAATCTAGTAGTCTTGACAGATTGTCAAGATATTCAAATTTGTTGGCGGATCATTATGAGTTTCCAATGGAATCTCATGTTTGTGGACGTGAAATAAATGTGGGGATTATGAAAACTGATATCATGGAGCTTTTTACTAGAGATAAGTTGGGCATCAACGTGGTGTAAATTTTTTCCATGTAAGTCTTAACACCTTTTCCCTGCATTATATTTATTAAAAATGTATACTTATGTCTGTTTTTTATTAGGTATCTTTATAAAATTTGTGAGAGGAATGAGTTGACAGATGTATATGGATTCATGGACCCACAATTGATTTCCCCTGAAGCATGTGCATTGGATGAGGAACAAAGAATGCTTTATATTTCTAAAAGAATTGAAAAGAACATAGTCACACAATGTTGGATGATGCCTTTTTGTGAGAGGTATGAAACGCATCTCTCTCAAAGAGTTAATTATCTTTTAACATAAAAAACCACTAATGTTAAATTTCCTTTTATCAATGATCATTGGATGTTAGGGGTTTTTTGCCCAAGGGAGAAAGCACTTTATTGGATATGCTCTGTCCATGATGATGTGTGGGAAAGTTTTAAGAATATATTGGAAAAGTAAGTTTCAATTTCTCAATAGTTTTATATATTATAATGAATTTTAAATTTACCCCATTAGTATTATTTTCTAACAGGGCATGGGTCTACTTTCGAAAAAACACAAAGAAAAGGAATGCAAAGATCAAATATGTAAATGCGAAGGTAAATATCCATTTATAATTTGTACTTTTTGATTTATTACATTAAAATAATATATTGAATTTACACTCATTCAAACATAATTGTCATGAACAATAAGTCATCATCGAATGCAGATATTATATGTTAAGATTTATGTATGAAATAATAACAACTGGGATAGTTGTGAATTTTGACCTGGTAAGATTTCCTCTTAAACTTTGCCATAATATTTCAATTTGATTTACTCATTATACACGTTAACTACTATCCTTTTCATTTGTATCTTTTTGATGACCCTCAACCCTATAATGCTGAATACATCAAACACTTACAAGTGGAGTGGTCAAATTATTTTACAGGTTTGATTAAATTTTAGTTGTTTGTAATGTAAAATATAATTTTGAATATTGTCGTTGTAATTGTGTATTTGGTAGTCGTTTAGGTTGGATTTAGTTTTTTTTGAAGTTGACAGTGTAAGTTTTGAATGTTATATATGTGAATGTTTAATTTTACTCTACTTCTTGTTTTTGTCTACTTATGATGGTTTTTATGGTATGGATTCTAGTCTGGGGGGAGGGGTTTCAAGGGTGTGTGGGGGTATTCAGTGGGGTTGGGGGTGTCCAGGGGTCTGGGAGGGATGTCCGGTGGGGTGGGGGGGGGGGGGGGTTGTTGAGGGGTGTTTGGGGCTGTCCAGGGGGTTGGGGGGCAGTCTAGGGGTGTGGTGGGAGCTCCAATGGGTCGGGGGTAGTCCAGGGGTGTGGTGGGGGCTGTCAAGTGGGGTGAGGGGGTGCTGTTCAGAAGGGTGGGGGGGGGGGGGTTGTCGAGGGGTGTTTGGGGCTATCCAGGGGGTCGGGGGGCAGTCTAGGGGTGTGGTGGGAGCTCCAATGGGGTGGGGGAGGGCTGTAAAGGGGGTATACATGAGGGTGGGGGCTATCAAGTGGGTAAGTTTTATCTGTTATCAATGTAAATGCTTAAATTTTCTTTAGTTCATGTTTTGATCTTTTGTTTTTGTGGTACGAATTATTGATTTGGTTTCTGGTTGATTTTGGGGGAGAGCAGAGGACTGCAGTGGATTTTTTTTTTAAATTTTTTTGTCTTTCACGTCGGTTATTTTATAACCGACGTGATAAAGAAATCTAGAAGCGTTTATCACGTCGGTTTTTTTCATAATCGACGTGATAAACACCTGTGGCATGGTTTATCACGTCGGTTATGTAATAAAAGACGTGATAAATGACCTGGGAAATGCTTTATCACGTTGGTTATTGATTAACTGACGTGATAAACCCCTCCCAGGACTGGTTTATCACGTCGGTTATTTAATAACCGACATGATAAACCATTTCCCAGTCCTTTTATCACATCGTTTATTGATTAAACGACGTGATAAACCCCTCTCGGGATTGGTTTATCACGTCGGTTATTTAATAACCGATGTGATAAACCATAGCCCAGAAGTTTATCATGTCGGTTATTAAATAACCGACGTGATAAACTCACCCGCACGTGTTTATGACGTCGGTTATTGTATAACTGACGTGATAAAGCCCCCCGGTTTATCACGTCGGTTATATAATAACCGACGTTATAAACCCCACCCCCCGGGTTTTTTCACGTCGGTTATTAATTAACCGCCGTGATAAACACCGCGATGTTATGTATGTTACGTCGGTTTTTAAATAACCGACGTAAAAAACTTTATTTATAACATCTTCTGTATTAACGTTGGCTAAAACCCGACGTAAAAAATGAAAAATAACCAACGTAAATAACGTTTTCTTCACTAGTGTCACATGTATTTTTGTTGTTCCATGCAGGGGGAGGGTTGTGGCTCAGCGCGCGCGACCCATTCATTCAGTTAGAAGCAACTCCTCCAGTGACCAGCATAGAAGAAGTAGAACTGTGAAAGCTCTATGTGGAGTCTGGGGAACACTTCGGGCTAGATTTGATAGACTTCGATTACTGGGTCATCAACATAGATTTTGGGAGATCAAGGAGGGATACAAGACTTCGACTCCCATCATCCATCCAAAGCCTTCCATCAAGAGATCGAGAGTTCATGTCAGCAAGAAAATTCCAGGCATTGGAGAAGTAGATCAGCATTCCATATCTCGATTCCCAGGGTGGGACATCGAGTGCACTCCAACGTCACATCCACCATCGAGCAATAGGAATCAGAGATTTTGGGAGATCAAGCAGGGAGATGAACATCTTTATTTCCCTTTTGCTATGTTTTTCTGCAACTCAATTCAACATGTTCTTCGTTGATTTTCATTCTGTTATGATAGTGTTGAATTAAACCATTATGTTCGACTAATCTCCTTTGGGGGGAATAAGTTGGTTAGTTAGATCTGTTTACTATGATTCACGCATTACATATTCTACTGGATTGTCTCTCTCTCACTGTTTGCGGGACAATTTTATTTTCAAAACAACAAGGTTTAGTGAAAACTGATCTTGTTTGAATCTAAATGAAAACTGTTTCAATATGAGGAAATCATTGGAAAATGAATCATGCTCAAATGAGAGAGACACACTGATCTCAATTGGTAATTTGAGCCCAGTGACACCTGACTTTTATCACCATTTTATGGAATGATTTTTATAGTTGAAGGACTGTAAGGGTTACTTCATCGCAAGCTGACCAGACGACAAATCTATCTAGTTACCTTAAGTCAAATCCACATACTTAAACTTCAGTGCATGATCGAGACTAATCCATATTGAAACCAGCTAGTGAACTTCCCCCTTGCTCATTTATTGGTTTTTTCTACCACAAGTCTTCATGTTGTCTTGTCTGCTTCTGTGCACTCACCAATTCCCTATCACTTCCCCACACACTGAGTTTTACTCACTTCACTCCATTACCACCATATAATTTTTTTTATTTTTGTGTGTGTGTTTTTTTTTTGTTTTTTTTTAGTAGATCACTGAGCACAACCTTAGGCCTCTCTGTGGTTCGACCCTATCTTGTCACTGTTCTAAGTAGTAAGTAGGTTATAAATTTTAGTTTGTTGCCCGTGCCCAACGACGCACGAGCATGCAAATTTTGGCGCTGTTTCTAGGGAGGCCACATGTGATATAAAAAAAAACAAAAAACAAAAAATAAAAAGCACACACAAAAAAATCAGAAATAAAAAACTATAAAAATTTCTCAAAAAAAAATTCAAAAAAAAAATTGTCAACCACTTGTTGCATGTTCACTAAGTCTAAATCTGAAAATTTAGAACCTGTGAACCATGAAATTGAAAAGCACCTCAAAAACTTGAAAAGAAACAAAAAGTAAGTGAAAATGGAAGATAACAGAAATGAAGACTTGAACAATCCACTCCCAGAAAATTTGAACCAACCTGGAATGATGAACCCACTTGGAAATGAGATAGCTGATAGGCATAGTTTGAGAGAGTTTTTTCTACCTTCAGTGTCTAGTAACCCTTCATGTATTAGTCTCTATCCTAGGTCCATGAATTATGAAATCAAGCAATCCATGCATAGTCAGCTGCCTACCATTAATGGAATTCCTAGTGAAGACTCTCTTGACTTCATTAGAGCCTTCTATTATAGTTTCCAGCAGCTGTCACTTAGGGGTATCACTGAGGAAGAGCTTAAACTGAGAGTGTTTTCCTTCTACCTCAAGGGAAATGCTAGGTCCTAGTTTTAACATCTAGAGGAAGAAATATTTGTCACCTGGGATCAAGTTTATAATGATTTCATAACACTACTAGAATGGTGGGATATACCAACACTTTCATGCCAACGGTTTGAGAAAACCGTTGGTATAGTTAATTTTTCCCAATGGTTTAAGGAAACCATTGGGAAATCTCCCATTAGAACACTTTTTCCCAACGGTTTCCTTAAACCATTGGGAAATCTCCAATTAGAACACTTTTTCCCAACGGTTTCATTGAAACTGTTGGGAAATGTCCAAATTTTACCTCCTTTACCAACAGTTATACAAAACTGTTGGGAAAGTTTTCCTCTAAATACACAGAACCCCCAATTCCCTATCCGCATGTGACTGCAGCCCAAGCTCACTGTCTCTTTCGAAGGTATCTCATTACCAACTTTCTGAAACTCCTTCCATCCTCTTCAATCAACACTTTTCTTGTTCTACACTGCAAATCAGTAAGTGCTATATTTGTTTTTTTTATGATTCTATGGTTTTTTGTTTTCTGTTTTTCTTTGGATTTATGAATCTATGAATTTTTGTTTTATGTTTTGATTTGGATGAATTTATGTTTTAATTTGGGGTGGGGGAGGGTGTACAGATAGGGTGGGGGAGGATGTCGAGGCAGGGCTATCCAAGTGGGGTGGGGGAGGGGCTATCTAGGTAGGGTGGTGGAGGGGTTGGGTTGTCCAAATGGGGTGGGGGAGGGTGTGCAGGTGGGGTGGGGGAGGGTGTCCAGGCAGGGTTGTCTAAGTGGGGTGGGGAGGGTGTGCAGGTGGGGTGGGGGAGGGGCTGTCTAGGTAGGGTGGGGGGGATGGGTTGTCCAAGTGGGGTGATGGTAGGGCTGTCCAGGTGGGGTGGGGTGGGGGGCTGGGTTTTCCAAGTGGGATGTGGGGGGTAGGGGTGTTCAGGTGGGGTGGGGGGGGGGGCTGGGTTTTCCAAGTGGGGCGGGGGTAGGGCTGTCCAAGTGGGGTGGGGGTAGGGTTTTCCAAGTGGGGTGGAAAGTGTGTGCAGGTGGATGAAGCTCATAACTATAAACTCTCTATAAATTCTGGAAGTATGAAAATGTATAGGGACATTCGTGATCATTTTTTTGTGGGATAACATAAAAAGTGTTTGATGTTTTTAGTCCTTTTTTATTTGAAGTTTCTTTTGATGCTGATGTTTCTTATTGATACCTATGATGAGAATTTATTTTAGTTTCTAAATCGGCTGAGACTCCCCCACCATGCACAGTGTATGCAACATCTACCCTTATTTAATCATTTTGTTTACACAACCTATGAAACCTCTACCCTCATTTAATCAGTGAACTCAAGTCATTAATCAAAGCCTTCATTCTCACTAGCATGTAAGAAATTGAATGATGTATACCCATCCTCACATGATTTCTTACCTTAGATAGTATCCAACATATGGAATACGAGCTTTTGAATGCATCAGTTAACCAAGATCATATATTACATTTCCCCCAAGATGACAGTAATAATATAACTTTAGGGTCAATTAAATATGGTTCTCATTGTACGTTGTATATTATGTGTCCTTCTTGGCCAATACTCACTTTTATGAGGATGGTGTGCTTTTCACTAGCCATGCTGGCATGTGTAGATATCCATAAAAATGTTAGATAAGTCACAAGTTTAATTCAGCAATGTTGTTATCATTGACATACTTTATTATTAATCTCAAATTTAAAAATAAATGTTTTTGTCTATACTTTATGAAATTAAATCTTTTTACAATCCATGAACAACCTATTAGTGTAGAAGCCTAAAATTTATTCACCCATGGGGTGCGCTTGACTTGGGGAAGTAATTGGGTAATGAAATGTATGGCCATAGAGGTGCCAATAATGAGTTATTGAACATGAGTGAATGATTTGGGATGCCTATAACACATAATGGGACCTGAGTCATGTGCCTCTTATAAAACTAATGAAAATGAATATAAATAAATTTTAATTTAATTTTTGAGTACTTGTTCTTTACATTATTTTAATAGTTTACTACATCGACTAGAAACTTCTTCCTTTATCGTTTACTTAAATGTATTTTCTATTAAAGTTCAATCCTATTGAAATTTTTATGACAAAATGACCTATAGAAATTCTTTCTACAGAATGAACAGAAGTTGGATGTATGAAACCGATCGGATCTCAAGTGATTTTCAAAACAATTTGGAGAGCTTTATAGATTTTTCATTTCACAATGCTTCAGATAGTGGTCGCATACACTGCCCATGTTCCAATTGTGTTGGTAGACCTTGGTTGAGCCATGAAGAAGTCATCTACCACATAACCAAATATGGTTTTCAAGAAAACTACTTTGTGTGGTATCACAATGGGGAGAAAATGAAATCTCAAATTGGTGATGATCGAAATGAAAGGACTGGAATGGAGAATTTGTTAGATGATCGGTTTCCGTTTATTCATCATCATGAAAAAGAAAGGATTTCAACTCAAGAAGACTTCAATATGAGGATAGATGATGCATCTAGTGAAAATGATGATATTGATAGGGTGAAAAAATTGAATGATGCTGCCACGACTCTAGTATATCGACAATGCGATAAAATGAAAAAGCTGGAATTTTTAATCCGATTATTTCATGGGAAAACTATGTATGGGATTTATAATACAGCAATCGATTACATTCTTACCCTCTTGAAGGATTTACTTCCAGATGATGCAGATATTCCCTCAAACCACTATATGGCATGGAAGTTAGTTGAGGAACTTGGATTTTCAAGAAAAAAAATTCATGCTTGCCTGAAAGATTGCGGTTTATTTTGGGAGGAAACTGCTGAATGAAATGATTGTATAAAATGTGGCACATCCCACTAGAAGTCAAAATCTGATGGGACACCATCCCGCGTTCTATAGAAAGTAATGTGACACTTTCCATTGATCCCCAGACTCTAGAATCTTTTTATGTCTGATGACATACCAATAAAAATGAGATGGAATGATACTGAGAGAAAGAAGACTAATAATGAGTTGGTTCATCCTGCAGATGGACTTTCATGGAAGAGATTTGATGCTCGACATCCTGATTTTGTAGCTGATGTGTGTAATGTGAGGCTGGGTCTTTCATGCGACGGTTTTAATCCATTTGGCCAGATGCTTACTTCGCACAACACATGGCTAGTTTTTATACACATTTATAATATTCACCCATGATTGTGTATGAAAAAACCTTTCAATTTCATTAGTATACTCATATCTGGTCCTTCTGATCTCGGCATTGATATTGATGTATACATGCAACCTTTAATAAAAGAGTTTAAACTTCTTTGGGATGTGGGTGTGCGCACATACGATGCATGTTCGAAAGACATATTTCAGATGCGTGTTGTGCTTATGTGGATGATCAATGATTTTATGGCTTATGCAATGATGTATGGATAGAGCATAAAGGGAAAACTATCATGTCCAGTTTGTATGAAGAATACACGATCCAGAAGACTGAAACATCACTGTAGTTTCATTTTTATGGGACATCGGCGATTCTTGCCAAAGGATCATCCATATAGAATGAATCGTCAAAGATTTGATAATACCATAGAGACCAATGATCCACCTCAGCATATATCTGGAACTGATGTACTTAATGAATTAAAAGATTTCAGTTTTTCATTCAGGAAGGGTCAAATGAAATCTGGAAAGAGAAAGAATGTTTCCACTAAAACTTGTTACAATTGGAGGAAGAGGAGTATCTTTTTTGATTTTCCTTATTGGTCAACCAATTTGTTATGCCATTGTTTAGACGTAATGCATATTGAAATGAATATATGAGAAATGTTGCTTTTAGTTCTTCTAAATGTCAAGGGGAAGATAAAAGATGATTTACGATCTTGGCGTGACTTGGTGGATTGGGGCATCAGACCAAAATTGCATCCTGTGCGTATCAGTGAAAATAAATGGCAACTTCCATGTGCTTCTTATGTGATGACACCTATGAAAAAAAAACAATTTCTGGAAGTATTAGAGACTATTAGAGTTCTTGATGGCTATTCAAGAAACATATCTAAACAGGTCAACAGAAGAGAGTTGAAGCTAAAATCTTTGAAGACTCATGATTATCACGTTCTACTATATGAGTTGCTTCTAATAGCAATCCAAAATATTTTGTCCAATAATGTAAGGGTGAATGTTATTCGTTTGTTCCATTTGTTTAGAGATTTTTGTGATAAGAAGTTGTCCAAGTATTTCATGCAAAAAATGTTGACAGATTCCCCATTAATTTTGTGTGAGTTGGATAAAATATTTCCTCCATCATTTTTCACATGCATGCTGCATCTGACTGTCCCTATTCCCACTGAAATACTTCTCGGAGGACCTGTTTCTTTTCATTGGATGTATCCAACTGAAAGAAATATGTACACATTAAAGTCTTGTGTCCGAAACAGGAATCATCCCGAAGGTTCTATCATGAATGGTTACTTCGCTCAAGAATGTATGGATTTCTGCTCAATGTATTTGTCTTATTTTACTACAAGAATGAACAGACCAATGAGAAATGAAGAAGAACAGTATGAGAAAATTGAACCCAGTTTTCCATCACTTCCTCAAACAGGAGGAATTCCTGGATCATATACATTGAAGACATTAAGTCATGAAGAGCGGGAGATGGCACATCGCACAGTTTTGTTCAACTGTGATTTATTTGATGACTATATCAGGTAACTAAATTGAATATGTATATCTTACATATATATATTTGTTAAACTATTCATATTTTTTATCTACAGGGAACATAAAACAATGATAAATAGAAATCATTGTTCTTTATCTTTGAGAAGAAGGGAGACTTTGCATAGCAAAGAGTTTTCTGCTTGGTTAAAATTGAAGGTAAAAATATTATTGTTTAAAATAATTATATCAATATTTAATTAATTTTAATAGTCATTTATATTGCAGGTATTGAGTTTGTCTGCTGACTCTGTCTCTGAGGAAATAAGAGCTTTGGATTTTGGTCCTAATACCGTGGTTCGTGACTGTAAATCAATTGTTATCAATGGGTACAAATTTATTGTCACTGAACGAGCAAAGAAAATGAGAACACAACATGATGGTTTTATGGTTACTGCCACAACAGATTGTTATGCCAGTGCATCAGATAGTAGACCACGATTTGAAAATGTGGGTTATTATGGAGTCATTGAGAAAATAATAATATTGGATTATTACTCTCATGGACGAGTCACAATGATGAAATTCCATTGGTTTGATTCGATGATGAGACATAGCACATTTATTGATGATTGTGGATTTCGAGTAATTGATATGGCTCGCACTCTTGCTACCGAAGAACCATATGTGTTGGTATCAATGGCTAAACAAGTTTTTTATTTCAAAGACCAACTTCGACCTGAATTTGGTGTCATAGTTGAAGTAATTCCAAGACATATTTTTGATGATGATGATGATGGAATTGACACTTTCCCTAGTGCCATTAGAACCAATCCATTTATTTCTTTTGATGACTCCAATAGCTCAATTGTTAGAGTTGATTGTGAACCTGAAGTTGTGGTTGAAAATATATAGAATCATTCATCCATGTTCTCAATTCTTTTGGTTTACCTCGAGTTGGGTTGTTAAGGTTGGTAATATTCAAATTGATTTAGTATTGATCACAAATATGTTTTAGCTGACTTGATCGTTATGTGAATTTTCAATGTTTATTGGTTGTAGTTTTATTTGAATTGCATTTTCTAATTTGGAATTGAACTGTATTCAAACCTAGTCAAACAATATTTCTAACCTGGTGAACATTACAACTTATATGATTTATTAAATCCATTCAAGCTCTTCTAAAACAATTGATAGCTAAATTACCAATGAATCCCCCTATTCCCTCATATATTTAGTTTTTTGGGTTACACATTAGTTTCCTTTTTCTAATTAATTACATATTTGTTTTCAAAAGCAGGAAATGCAGCCAATTGAAGAGAGACAAAGGAAAAAAATGATGGAGAACAATCGTTGAATGACGGAGATGGGCGTTCCACCATTAGTGCCTGCAGTGAGTACTTTTTTTTTCAAATATATGTATTTAAAGAATATATAATGTCATGTGATTAATTTTTTTGAAAACATTTTTGTAGGATCCACCTATACGTCGAAAGTTATTCGACGAGGAGCCTAGTACTGGTCCTAGTACTCAGGCCGGTGGTACGAGGAGGGTTCATACCAGAGGTGGATGAGCAGCTTCGCGTACCCGAATAGACCCTGCCCCTCCCACTGAAATGTCATCCTTCCCACATTCTGGTCCTGGTGTGTCGTTAGGGACACACGGGATATTTAGGCCTCCCATGTTTTCGCCACCTTTTGCATATTCTGGCCCATATTTTTTATATCCCATGATGATTCCCACTCCCCATCCAGAATCCGGTCATACAGCTGCCCCATATTCTTTTACTTCTACTTATGTCTCTCCAAGCTTCTATATTCCATCGTCTTCGACTCCTGTTCCACCACAGGGTGTTCCATCAGTTTCTGTGGATCCAATGGCTCTCAGCGATCAGACTGGCACATGTATATTTACAGATCCCTAACAAATTTTTATACCAATATTTATTTTCATTATAACATGTTTTGATAAAATATTTGTTTTTCTTTCATGATAGATACATCTACTGACAGGAGGCGGGGGCGGGGGCGTACACACATGCGTGCGGTGTGGAACCGCCGCACACAGGTAATGATGGATTACAATAAAGACAACCAAATGGTTGAGAAAATAGGGCAGCAATGTCAGAGTTTTTTGGCGACGCTTGACAAATACTTCGACATCATTCCCGTCAGCACGATATCATGGAGACAGTTTCCACATGAGGTCAAGGATAGAGCTTGGGCAGAGATATGGGTAAAAAAATCTATTGTATTTAATGCCATGAATTATTTTTGTATTTATATGAATTAATATTTTGGTGACAACTTCGATTTAATTTTCCCGATGGTGAGGGTGCACGACCGGCACGTCTGAAGGATTTAGGTGAGATTTGGAGAGCCTAAAAGCATGAGTTGTATATTGGATGACGTGCTAGAGTTGGAACTGAGTTAGAGGCGGTACCGGTCATGGATGATTGTCCTATAGAGCAGTATCGACAGATGATTACTCATTGGATGACTACTCAGTTTAAAGTATTAATTACATTTGAGGTATTTAAATAATAACTTTCAGGTTTTGAATTAATATTATCCTTTGTATTATCGAATTTTATTTAGGAATCATCTGTAAAAAATAAAAAAAACATTGATGCAAAAAAATACCTCCGCACACTGAGACGTACTACGATGCCAGATCATGAGAGGAAGCTGGTATGACAATTGTTTATAAGTTTTATTTATGACTTATAGTTTATTTTGTTTCCTCAATTATTTAATAATTTTCTAAAGTTTTCATATAACTTTAGTTTTTAATGTCATTGTAGAGGCAAAAAATGAATATTGAAGGACGCGTGCCTCGAGCAAAACTGTTTTGCTTGAGTAGACGGAAAAAGGATAGAAGTGTCGTCAACGAACCGACTCAGCAGCAGATTGTAAGTTTTAATCTATTGATTTTATATTTTAATATCTATTTTTTAACTTAATAATATATTTATATTTGTAACAAGATGCTTTATAGGACCTTGATGCCCAAGAACCAGACAATTTTGGGCCAACTGATCACTTACATCAGGTGTTGGGAGAGAAGCATTCTGGCAGAGTACGCTGCCGACCTAGGATAGCCCTGAAGAAGTATTGTCCCTCCTCAGGTATGAGTTATAGTGCCAACGAGTTGCATTAATTTAGGGAACAAGCAGAATAGGCTGACAAAAGGGCCATAGAGACGACAGAACAATCTGGTAGGGCAAATAGTGCATTTATGAAATTTATTGAAGTTCTACGTCTAACACTTCCACCAGAGGCCAGCCTAGATTTTGATGAATATATGTCGTCGATACGTTCTATATATGGTGCACCAGGTGGCAGTTCTAGTGGTGGTCAAGACGATGTCCAGCCTGACGATGATGATGGCGAGGAGTTTGATGCAGAAGAAGAGGGAGAGGAGGCAGGCGAGGCAGAGGAGGAGGGCGAGGGGGAGGGCGAGGGGGAGGAGGAGGGAGTTGAGGAGGGTGGGAACGATGATGAGGACAATGATGACCACGAGGATGAGGGTAATGATGATGGTGTTGATAGTGATGGTGATGTGGGACAATTTAATCCATTACATTTTGACTAATATTACTGATATTTGATGTTTAATTTATTCTAGTTGTTGGTTTTATCTAGACCCGTAGTATAGTATTGGAGTTGAGTTATTTTTATATATTGTCTGTTTTCATGGATGTTGATGTCTTTTAGTTGTTTCAGTGTATCTTGAGCATATTTTTAGAGTTTTGTGTGTTTGGGAACTCCCTGGACAGCCCCTCGGACAGCCCCCGGATAGCCCCCCACCCTCCTCCTTGGACCTCAGATAGCCCCCAGACCCCCCCAGACAGCTCCCCAAACAGCCCCCCGAACAGCCCCCCACCCTCCTCCTTGGTCCTCGGACAACCCCCCAGACAGCCCCCCGGACAGCCCCCAGACAGCCCCCGGACAGCCCCCCAGACAGCCCCCCGGACAGCCCCACGGACAGCCCCGCGGACAGCCCCGCGGACAGCCCCGCGGACAGCCCCGCAGACAGCCCCGCAGACAGCCCCGCAGACAGCCCTGCAGACAGCCCTGCGGACAGCCCCACAGATAGCCCCGCGGACAACCCCCCGGATAGCCCCACGAACAGCCCCGCGGACAGCCCCCCCACCCTCCTCTCTAGACCCCAGACATCCCCCGGACAGCCCCCCGAATAGCCCCCCCACCCTCCTCCCTGGACCCCAGACAACCCCCCGGACAGCCCCCCCACCCTCCTCCTTGGACCCCGGACAACCCCCCGGACAGCCCCCCACCCTCCTCCTTGGACCCCGGACAACCCCCCGAACAGCCCCCCCCACCCTCCTCCTTAGTCCCCGGATAGCCCCCTGGACAGCCCCCCACCCTCCTCCCTAGACCCCGGACAGCCCCCCGGACAGCCCCCCCTCCTCCTTGGACCCCGGACACCCCCCCACCCTCCTCCCTCAACCCCAGACAGCCCCCACCCTCTTCCCTAGACCCCCAGAAAGTCCCCCCACCCTCCTCCTTGATTTCACATGCCTTTTTTTATTTCTATGATCATGCAATGTTATTTAGGATTATTCCATTTTTGTCTGTCTTGAATTATATGAATGTCTTGGTATGCTTATTAGCTCATGCTCATCAAATGCATGTAATGATATGCTTTAAATTGAATACAAAGCCTTGTTGTACATTCTCCATGTTATGTGAATTATTCCTTGTTTGATTTGGTTTACTTGTCAATTGTTAGGATAAGACATGGGTTACATGTTAAGGACTCATGGATGGACTCGTCATGCTCAGGGAATTTAGACTTGAAATTTTAGGATGAATGCTTCGGTTTCTAGGTGAGGGCTACCAGGATGGTTTCTATTACTCATGAGTGATATTAGTTCCTTGAAGATAAACCGAGGACATGTCTATTTTTCAAGATGGCAATACCATGCCTCAGGTGATACCCGGTACCCTATGTGAGATACTTGGCAAGCAAGGCCGCCTAAATCTGAGGCGCGATGTGGCCGAGATTTTAAGTGAAAAGAACAACTGGCATACGGAAAACCGACCAAATGCATTCATACTTAGTTGATACTTTATCACAATGATCCATGGGTCATATGTGATGTGTACGAGTCAACCCTGGCTCAATCCGAGTCGCAGTGTGGTCGGGATCACTCTAAGTGTCTCTCTTTTGTTTAAAATGGACAACATTTTAAGTACATACGGAAAACTAACCAAACATATTATGATTGTGCTGATACTTTAGCACAATTATCCATGGGTCATATGTGACGTGTACGAGTCAACCCCGCCTCAATCCGAGGTGCGGTGTGGCCGGCACCACTCAAAGTGTCTCTCTTTTGTTTCAAAAGGACATCATTTTAAGTGAAAACATCAACTGGCATACGGAAAACCAACCAAACACATTCATATTGTGTTGATACTTTAGAAAAATGATCCATGGGTCATTTGATATCTGTACGAGTCAACCCCGTCTAAATCTGAGGTGCGGTGTGGCCGGTACTACTCTAACTGTGTCTCTTTTGTTTAAAATGGACATGATTATAAGTGAAAAGAACAACTGGCATACAGAAAACCAACCAAACACATTTGGATTCTGTTTATACTTTATCACAACGATCCATGGGTCATATGTGATGTGTACAAGCCAACCCAGGCTCAATCCGAGTCGCGATGTGGCTGAGATCACTCTAAGTGTCTCTCTTTTGTTTAAAATGGACAACATTTTAAGTACATACGTAAAACCAACCAAATGCATTTGGTTTTCATTGAAACTTTAGGAGAACTATCCATGGGTCATATGTGACGTGTATGAGTCAACCCTGCCTCAATTCGAGGCACGGTGTGACCAACACCATTCATAGTGTCTCTCTTTTGTTTAAAATGGACATCATTTTAAGTGAAAACAATAACTGCAATACGAAAAACTGACCAAACGCATTCGGAATGTGTTGATGCTTTAGGAAAAAGATCCATGGGTCATATGTGATGTGTACGAGTCAACCCTGCCTCAATCCTAAGCACGGTGTGGCCGACACCACTCAAAGCGTCTCTCTTTTGTTTCAAAAGGACATCATTTTAAGTGAAAACAACAACTAGCATACGAAAAACCAACCAAACGCATTTATATTGTGTTGATACTTTAGGAAAATGATCCATGGGTAATTTGAGACGTGTAAGATTCAACCCCATCTAAATATGATGTGCGGTGTGGCCGATACCACTCTAACTGTGTCTCTTTTGTTTAAAATGGACATGATTATAAGTGAAAAGAACAACTGGAATACAGAATACCGACCAAACACATTATTATTCTATTGATACTTTATCACAACAATCCATGGGTCATATGTGACGTGTACGAGCCAACCCGAGCTCAATCTGAGTCGTGGTGTGGCCGGGATCACTCTAAGTGTCTCTCTTTTGTTTAAAATGGACAACAGTTTAAGTACATACGGAAAACCGACCAAACGCATTCGTTTTCCATTGAAACTTTAGGAGAATGATCCATGGGTCATATGTCACGTTTAAGAGTCAACCCCACCTCAATCCGAGCCGCGGTGTGGCCGACACTATTCATAGTGTCTCTCTTTTGTTTAAAATGGACATCATTTTAAGTGAAAACAATAACTGCCATATGAAAAACTGACCAAACGAATTTTGAATGTGTTTATGATTTAGGAAAACTATCCATGGGTCATATGTGACGTGTACGAGTCAACCCTACCTCAATACAAGACACAGTGTGGCTGGAACCACTCAAAGTATCTCTCTTTTGTTTCAAAAGGACATCATTTTAAGTGAAAACATCAACTGACATACGGAAAACCGACCAAAAAAATTCGGATTGTGTTGATACTTTAGGAAAATTATACATGGGTAATTTGAGACATGTAAGAGTCAACTCCGTCTAAATCCAAGGTGCGGTGTGGCTGGTAACACTCTAACTGTGTCTCTTTTGTTTAAAATGGACAGAATTATAAGTGAAAAGAACAACTGGCATACGGAAAACCGACCAAACGCATTCAAATTATATTGATACTTTATCAAAACGATCTATGGGTCATATTTGATGTGTACGAGCTAACCCAAGCTCAATCTGAGTCACGGTGTGGCCGGGATCACTCTAAGTGTCTCTCTTTTGTTTAAAATGGACAACATTTTAAGTACATACAGAAAACCGAACAAATGCATTCGGTTTACATTGAAACTTTATGAGAATGATCCATGGGTCATCTGTGATGTGTACGAGTCAATCCCGCCTCAATTCAAGATGCATTGGGGCCGACACCATTCATACTGTCTCTCTTTTGTTTAAAATAGACATCATTTTAAGTGAAAACAACAACTACCATATGAAAAACTGACCAAACGCATTCAGAATGTGTTTATGCTTTATAAAAATGATCCATGGGTCATATGTGAGATGTAAGAGTCAACACCACCTCAATCTGAGGTGCGGTGTGGCCGGAACCACTCAAAGTGTCTCTCTTTTGTTTCAAAAGGACATCATTTTAAGTGAAAACATCAACTGGCATACGGAAAACCGACCAAACGCATTCGGATTGTGTTGATACTTTAGGAAAATGATCCATGGGTCATTTGAGATGTTTATGAGTCAACCCCATCTAAATCTGAGGCATGGTGTGGCCGGTACCACTCTAACTGTGTCTCTTTTGTTTAAAATAGACAGGATTATAAGTGAAAAGAACAACCGGCATACGGAAAACCAACCTAACGCATTCAGATTCTGTTGATACTTTATCACAACGATCCATGGATCATATGTGATGTGTAAGAGCCAACACGGGATCAATCCGAGTCGCGGTGTGGCCGGTATCACTCTAAGTGTCTCTCTTTTGTTTAAAATGGACAACATTTTAAGTACATACAGAAAACCGACCAAACGCATTCAATTTCCATTGAAACTTTAGGATAACTATCCATGGGTAATATGTGACATATACGAGTCAACCTTTCCTCAATACAAGTCATGGTGCGGCCGACACCACTCAAAGTGTCTCTCTTTTGTTTAAAATGGACTTCATTTTAAGTGAAAACAACAACTAGCATACGGAAAACCGACCAAACAGATTCTGATTGTGTTGATACTTTTGAAAAACAATCCATAGATCATATGTGATGTGTACGAGTAAACCCCGACTCAATACGAGGCATGGTGTGGCTGGCACCATTCATAGTGTCTCTCTTTTGTTTAAAATGGACATCATTTTAAGTGAAAACAACAACTGCCATAAGAAAAACTGACCAAACGCATTCAGAATGTGTTTATGATTTAGGAAAAAGATCCATGGGTCATATGTGACGTGTACGAGTCAACCCCACCTCGATCCGAGGTATAGTGTGCCCAGAACCACTCAAAGTGTCTCTCTTTTGTTTCAAAAAGACATCATTTTAAGTGAAAACATCAACTGGCATACAGAAAACCAACCAAATGCATTCGGATTGAGTTGATACTTTAGGAAAATGATCCATGGGTCATTTGAGACGTGTACGAGTCAACCCCATCTTAATCCGAGGCACGGTGTGGCCGATACCACTCTAACTGTGTCTATTTTGTTTAAAATGGACATGATTATAAGTGAAAAGAACAACTGGCATATGGAAAACTGACCTAACACATTCAGATTCTATTTATACTTTATCACAATGATCCATGGGTCATATATGACGTGTACGAGCCAACCCAGGCTCAATTCGAGTCGCGGTGTGTCCAGGATCACTCTAAGTGTCTCTCTTTTGTTTAAAATGGACAACATTTAAAGTACATACAGAAAACTGACCAAACACATTCGGTGTCACAACCCGAACCTACCCGGGCTCGAGCCACAACTACCCCAACCCCGCCTCCATAGGCCAGGGGCTGGCGACCAACGCCGAAGGATAAACAACTCGGGGAGGCCTTTGCCTAAGTACCTGTACACACACACGCAACCCACTCAATGCAGAAGTGCAGAGTAAAAGGAAAGCAAAGTACCAAATGATATAAATAATCCACAGATGTGCATCGACCTCTAATCAGTACAAAGAAAGTGCTGAAGGTAAACTGAAAAGAAAAGGGGAAAAACATGCGCCCAACCAGAAAAGGTGCCACAACCTGGCAACAGGTAAAAAAAAGAAAAACAGTTGGAAGGGTCCCCCACCTGGAACCTGACTCCGACCACCACACACGGTCCAAGCTCCTAAACTCCTAATCTCTGCTGAAGTCACAACCAACCTGTCCGTCGTCGGCAAGGGCACACCAAGTGCGGGAAAAGGACAAGCAGGGGTGAGTATAAAAATACTCAGTAGAATGCCCCGAAGGCTCGAGGGAGCAACAAAGGAGATACCGAAGAGTGAGCAGTAGATCGGACAAGGAAAAGTAAAGGAGCTCAACAAAGAGTGCAGTAAAGAGTACAACTCAACCCAACAAGAGGAAGGAAGTAGACTCGTCCAAACACAAGGATCTAGAAGCAGTGAGAAAATGAACTTCTCATCGAGTCTTTGCTACCTATAGCAGAAGAGTAGACTCATCTAACCACGAGAAGCTAGAAATAGAAAGCACGTGGCATACCCCGCGCGTCTTCGCCTCTCCTGGAAGGAGAGTAGCCAAAACCCAAGGAGTGGGTTCTGGAACAAGGTATACATATACATAAACTCTGTCAAGAAACCCGAACAAGATTGCAAGGGGATCTTCATCCCACAGCTCAACCCAAGAAAGTGAGTCACCAATGGTCTCATAAGTAACCATCATCGATGCCCAACATCCCACAAGTCTGCCCTGAACTACAAGCCAAGGGGCTCAAATCACCGCACCTCGACACTATCTGCTTTGGGCGGCACTGACTCGCCCGCACGGTTTTAGGTCACGTCACAAGGATGCGTCTCGGTGGGGAAAGCACCGCTCGTACTTGAGAGTTTCAGGTGAAGTCAAACCACACCTCGTCACTGTCACACAGTCGAGAGGTCTGCTCAAAGTCAAAGCCATCACATCACTTACTCGTACAAATGAGGGTCCCGCTCTGGTAGTCAAGGAGTAAATCCACGGACTAGCCTAGTATAAAATACTGAGTCTGAAATACCAACTGATGACCCACTACCCAGCCCTGCTAGAGGGTAAACCATAATAGGATATCGGGTGACCCACTGCCCAGCCCTGCTGGAGGGTAAACCCTAATAGGATATCGGGTGACCCACTGCCCATCCCTGCTAGAGGGTAAACCCTAATACATCATCAGGTGACCCATTGCCCAGTCCTTCTGGAGGGTAGACCTGGAATAAGTCGACAGGCGACCCACTGCCCAGCCCTACTGGAGGGTAGACCTGGAGTAAGACGAAGGGTGACCCACTGCCCAACCCTGCTGGAGGGTAGACCCTCAAGAGGTCGTTGGGTGATCCACTTCCCAGTCTCTGCTGGAGGGTAGACCCTAAGAGTGTCGGGTGACCCACTGCCCAGTCTCTGCTGGAGGGTAAACCCGAAACTACTATGGCCATCCCTACTGGATGGTACAACATTGGCCAACAGAACCTGGAGTGGGTATCGTGCAACCACCCAACACCAGAACAAAACTAGGGGAAACCACTCAACCCTGCTGATCTAAACCATAGTGAACAGGAGGACCCTCTATGTCGTGAGAGGTCAAAGGTACGCAAATCAGAACACGACACGCACATGGGGCCCACACGACATGTGGCCCCAAGCCAACTTCAACCAAGCGCACAAACGTTCTCAGGTACAAACAACCACATCTACCTCCCAGCGTTCTCACATACTCCCAGAGTATGCCACGTCTCCAGCCCAAAGGCTAACACGCACATGGACCCCAATGTCAACACAAAGGCATAATCGTATCAAATCCAACTTGCCACCTCAACGGCTGAGGCACGGTCAACCATAACTC
Source organism: Viscum album (assembly GCA_963277665.1). Classification (NCBI taxonomy): domain Eukaryota; kingdom Viridiplantae; phylum Streptophyta; class Magnoliopsida; order Santalales; family Viscaceae; genus Viscum; species Viscum album. The sequence goes on from OY728164.1 coordinate 1,370,818,350, forward strand.
TTCAAGAATTACTTCACTCACATGGGAGTGCACGTGATCTCACGCCAAGGGTTCGCTTCTGAATACAACAAGAAGAACCGCCACCAGAGCACCTCTCATATTTCCACATTTAATAAGATCACGTAAGAGGCTCCGCTCTCCTGAACAGATTACACCGTTGTAATCCTCATGGAAAAACACGCGAGATAGACTACTTACTCGCCCGAAACGGTCAACCAGTGAAAAAGGTACTAATCACCATAACCAACCCGTGTGGGCCCCCCCAAGATCCCGAAACTGAACAAACTTATCACACCACTATGATCCCCTCAAAAAAACACACGGGATTGACTACTCAATTGCCCAAAAAGGACACCCGGTGAAAAAGGTACTATTCACCATAGCTAGGTCGGGAGGGACCCACACCACATCCCCGAAAAAGGTCGGGCGAATTGCGCCATCACAACGCTCTCGAAAAAATACATCAGATTGACTATTCATTCGCCCCGAACGGACGCCCGATGAAAAAGTCGCACTACACTGTTCACAGCTTAAAAGACGACCCATGAGGACCACTCCTCAACTCCGGCTTCAATGCCCGAAACCACCCCGGTCAAATTCGCCTCGATGCCAGGGTTACAATGCCGCTGACAATGCTTAAAACAGGCTCCAGATGTAGAAGCTGCAACTCCCCGCGTTATACGTGAACGGGGCCCTGTAGGGCCCACACCTCGAGCCCGAATTTAGATGGGTGGATTACGGCGTCACAATCCCCTCAGAAAAACACATTGAATACAGTACTCGAACACCCCAAGCGGATGTTGGGTGGAAAAATAACGTTTCATCGTAAAGCGTGCGAGCTAAGACCTGTGGGGCCCACACCTTATCTCAAACCCACGCACTTCGAAAAAAATCTAAAAAAGTCCGCACGAGGACTGGGGTCACACTGCCGCTGACGGCGCGTCAATCGGACATCCCAAACAGAAGTTAGGTCCCACTCGACAATTAATTAATTAATTAATTTTTCACATTTAGAATTTCGTGCTACCGAGTAACGAAACCAACCCACAAGGGCTCCGAACCAACCTTGGAAGGACCGTCTCATCTCTAGGGCCACCACGCCTCTGACGGCACGTCAAACGAACGTTCGGATCGCGATCCACGTCCGTCGCAACTTTAATAATAATTTAATATTATTGAATTAACGCGTCTTGGGGCACCCAACTTCAGGCACAGGACCCAAAAACCCCGAAACCCATTTTAAAAAGTCTGTCTCACTAACATGGATCCGCAACCGCAAACAGCGCATCAAACAGACACGTAGTTTAGAAATAATGGCCCCCCGAACGCTAGGGGGCCCAACCGGGCCGGTCCGGCACAATTTGGCCGGACCCAACCGCCTGGGCCGACCCGCTCTGGCCGACAGCCGCGCCTCGCTGGCGCGGCACCCCGCTGGCAGGCGGCGCCTCAGGACCCCGCTGGTCCCCTACGTCGACTGGGAGACCCGTATGAGGCAGGTCTTGCTCCCCCCCGAGGTCGCCGCCCGCCGCGCCTGAGGAGACGCCCGCCGCGACCCAGCGCTCCGCCGGCCTCCGCTCGCCCTCGCCTGGACGACACCCGCGGCTGCCTGCCGCTGAAGCCCGAACCTCCGCATGAGCCCGCGCCGCGCTGAACGCCCTGCTGCCGAGCCCGCCGCCTGGAGCACAGCCGCGCCGAGGAGTCGCCGCCGCGCCTCCGCCTGCCTGCCGCTCGCCGGACCGCCGCCAGAACCCCCAAAACCCGCAAACTTTGACGAACGACCGCGACCCCATCAGAACCCGGATTTCAATTCTGAAACAAGCATTTAAAAGGTTAGAACATAGGCTACGTAATCATGGGGCTCGATCAGAAATTTGACATCATTTCAAAGTATATAATTGAATTCAAAGAGGATGCGAAAACCAAAATGAAAACGCAACAAAGCCTACCTGCTGGGCGTTGCCTAGAGCTTCGCCGGCGATCCACACCTTTCCGCCGTTGCTTTCGCCTTGATCGGAGGAAGGGGGAGGATGAGGGAGGAGGGGTTGAGGGAGAGGCTTCGCCAGGGGAGGAAATGGGGAAGGAGAATGGATGAAGGGATTAAATAAGGATAAAAAATTAATTAAACCCTTAATTAATTAAAACATATCCCAATTTAAATCTGCATTCGAAACCCCGAACACAGTCGAATTTAGGCCATGCCTAGGGTAAAAACCACCTCCCGAACACAACTGTGGTCTCGAAATTTTAATCTGAATCTGTAACGACCCGAAATTTTGAATAAATCTTGTTTCCTAATTTCATGTGTTATTTTTTATACTAAAAAAAAATGTTTTATTTGATAAACATGATTATAAATAAAATGAGACCATTGGTTTTTGAGTGTTATATGACCATCGGTCAATACGACCACCGTGAACAAAATGTTTTGATTATTGTCTCTAAATTTAAGTAATCTTGGTTAATTATTATAGAAAGAAGATTTGATGGCCTCACCTAGTAGCCTTGGGCCGATCAAAGCCCATCTAACAGAGATTGGGAAGGAGGTAGCACCATTGGGCTTTGCTCTGGACCAAATCCAAGCCGAACTTCATCATGTGAAGCTAGAACGGAATCGCCTTCGCGAGAAGTTCAAACTGATAGAAATTACTACTCGGGCAATGCTGACTGAGCCGCCCCAAAATTCTATCACCCTAGCACACCTTACTCTTAGGTCCTATGCTGGTATTATAAGGGGTTATGTAACGAGACCGTAATTGCCTTGTGTAATCCTTTTTTTTAAATAAAAATTTGGATTTCTTCTTATGATGAAGTTATGAATTTTGAAATGACCGGATAAATATAGTATGCATATTTTTGATGAATTTTAGAAAAAGGATATTTTAAAAATGGTTGTGTAAACCTTAAATAATTAAAAATGTGTAATGATTTTCAAAAAATGGTCTTCTACAATTATGTCCAGTACGAAATTTAGAGTCTAATAAAATCAACTTGATTTTTGATGAATAGTAAATTGTGAATAGTGATTTTACGCTTAGGATTAGTAATGTGACCAAATGGATTAGTAATCTCACTTAAAGAAAGTTTTAAAATAATCTAGGCACCTTGATTAAGTAATGTGATTCAATAAAATAGTTAAATAACGGTTTCATTAATTATTATTCAAGTATTAGTTTTTTCGGGTGAATAGTGTTTTTTAATTAAAAATTTAATTAAAAATAATTAGAAAATTATTTTTATAAAAATGACTTCATTTTTGAACTCAGAGCATCGATATTATGTTATGGTAATTTTTGGGGATTTTTCTGAAAAAAGTGAATTTTCGATGAATAGTGTTTTTTTTAAAAAATTAAATTAAAAATATTTAGAAAATTATTTTTATAAAATGGATTTCATTTTTGAAATCAGAGCATTGATATTTGGTTAAGGTGAAATTTTGGGGTTATTCTGAGAAGGTTGAATTTTCAGTGAATAGTAAAAATACAGTTTTAGGGTTTCGGTATGTTTAATGACATCATAATGGTGTCATGATGATGTCATGAGATCTTTTGAGGGTTGGCCGGCCAAGGGTGATGAATTATTGTTGTGGGGGGCCCATGTGGCCTAACTCCATGATAAATGCCAAGGGAGAGCACATGGGTTTGAGAAAAGCACATGTGAGGTGTCCTTTGGCCATTAATGCCTTGTCCCCTCACTTTCCCTATAAATACCAAGCCCTCCTCTCATCCATTCGACTCCCCACTCATTCCCAACGAATTTATGGTCTCATTACCTCCCAAGGAGTCCTCCCAAGGTGCCCCCAAGCCCTCAAGGTCCCAACCTTTGAGGTTTAAGAGTTACATTTTAAGGTAAGGGATCCGACCTCTCTCTTTCTTTTCAAGTAATCTCTTTTATGTCATTTCATTTATACTCCATGTTATTATGTTGGAGGATGTTATTTTATATTCATCCTACTGCCTATTTCATGTTAATATGATGAGAGACCCCCCTTGCTCTCATCAATTCGTTTTAAGAATGTTTAAGTGGCGCCGTTAGGCTGCCGAATTTTTAAGGGATTCTTTCACCTTCCTCGTTTTCAAGTTCTATTTTCATTCAAGTCTTTCATGTTCCTTTTTATTATGTTGGGGTATGATCTCTAAATTTATCATACTGGACTCTTATGTTCATATGATGAGAGACCCCATTTTATCGCTTCAATTCAGTATTTTGAAGTTTTAAGTGGCGCCGTTAGGCTGCCGAATTTTTAAGTGGTTCTTCACCCTTCTCGTTTTGAAGTTCTACTTTCATGTCAATTATTTCAAGTTCCTTTTTGTTATATTGGGGTATGATCTCTATATATATCATACTGGACTCTTATGTTCATATGATGAGAGACCCCATTTGATCGCTTCAATTCAGTATTTTGAAGTTTTAAGTGGCGCCGTTAGGCTGCCGAATTTTTAAGTGGTTCTTCACCCTTCTCGTTTTGAAGTTCTACTTTCATGTCAATTATTTCAAGTTACTTTTTGTTATATTGGGGTATGATCTCTATATCTATCATACTGGACTCTTATGTTCATATGATGAGAGACCCCATTTGATCTCTTCAATTCAGTATTTTGAAGTTTTAAGTGGCGCCGTTAGGCTGCTGAATTTTTAAGTGGTTCTTCACCCTTCTCGTTTTGAAGTTCTACTTTCATGTCAATTCTTTCAAGTTCCTTTTTTTTATGTTGGGGAATTATCTATATATCCATCATACTGATCTCTTATTATCATATGATGAGGGACCCTATTTGATCTTGTCAAATCATTTTCTTTTGAAGTTAAGTGACGCCGTAAGGCTGCCGAATTTTCATAAGAGAAATCTAAAATTTTTTTTTTCCATGTTTTTCATTTCAAATGGTATGTCCCTAAAATTTCATTACCATGTCCATATGTCCTTCTTATTCCTTCACCCTACTGTTTTATGGATCATTTATGAGTGGGTGACCCATGTCCCCTCTCATTTCAATGTTTTCTAAAACCCCGAAACTTAGCCGTTATGCTGCAGAATTTTCCCCTCAAAATGCCTCTCTCTTTTCTCAAAAATTATTTTATGTTATAAAGTTAATACTAAAAGCACTTATTTATAAAAGGGTATTCACATATATATCAAAATTTTCCATTTTAAATTCTGGGATTTACATACATGAGACCCGCTTTCCCTTTCCGTGGGTTTAAAGTGACGTAAAGATCATGTCTTTAAAGCAGTTTTTAAAACGTTATGATTATGAAATGAAACCCATTTATTTTATGCTATGTGGGTTATTTATGAAATGTTTGATGATGATATATGTGGCTCACATGATAATAAAGGCAAATTTAAGGGTGCGCCCTGATAGCGCTCCAATGCATTGGGTAATGATGTAACCACTAGAGATTACAATTTTCACGATACCTCGGTGAATAACCTTGGTAATTTTCAAATGACACCTTGGGGATGGACCTTGGTGATATGTTTCATGATTGTCTATGTTAAATGATGTAGCCACATCTTCAAGTTATGAAAAATGTTATTTTTATTATGAAATGCCTCATGATTTCTTTCTCATGCCTTAAAGTTCTTTTCATGTCCTTATTGAAGTATCTCAAGTTCACATGTGAAATGTTCCTCTTGTTTCCCTTACTGGGCCTTCTGCTCACCCTTTCTTTTGATGTATGTCCCCAGGTTATGAGATGCATAATGAACATAGGATGAACTAAAGGAGAAGCCTTTCAAGTGTTTAAGAAGAATGTTTTTATGTTTTTTTTATGTATTATGATCCTTGTTTCCAAGACACTAAACCTTAACGATCCTCAGTTTTGTGTAATGTAATGAAAGTTTATGTTATAAAATGGCGGGATGTTATAGTTGGTATCAAAGGATGGTTTAGTTATTTGTGGAAATTAGGATATGAAAACTCTAGGAGGAACCCTACAGAAAAGTTTAATATAGTAAATCTTCCTGGTATTTTGGTGAGTATTGAGTAAGGGGTTGCCAAGCAAATACATCCCTGTCTGGATACGAGCAGGTAGAGGTGGCTCTGGCACAGATGTACATAGAGGTAAAACCCGAAAACACCGCTTTGAGCTAGACTCGAACGGGAACTGGTACACGACAACGGGCCTTGCTGCACTCTTGGTTACGACACTCCCGGGGGATATGCTTTGGTAAATTCATAAGCTTGGTATGAACCATTATTAAAGGAACAAAGATAAAATAAAATAAAGATTCACATAAGAATATATGATCATGGATAACCTATATGGGAACCTAGGGGATCACAAGTTAGGGTATACTTTTCTTCTACAAGTTATCCTTATATGATTTAAGTTCCTTTTCATGATTATTGGTTAAGTATTTAAGCCTCTAATTATACTTTATCTTCTTAGTTAATGGTGGGAAATGGAATAACGTGTCCCAACAACCAATGTGATAGGAAATGCGAAAATTTCCGTATTAATATGTCAGAGATGATTAGGGGATTAAAAGATGATTATTATTTTGGAAGGCGTTCACTATTTTGGGGACCCTATATGATCGAGGTAAATAGATTACTATAGTATTTTCATTGAGGAGTAAGGTTGACTTATATTTTGAAGAATTGATGAATTTAAGGTGGACTTATAGTAATTTAGGTTACTTTTGGGAATGATTAACCTATCTTGGGTAAAATATGTTTAGGTTAGCTACTTTTGTTATAAGATGTTAGGAGTGGTTGATTTTGTCTGGAGATGAACAATGAAGTTGTTTTGGAAGACTATGTTATCAAATCCTTCTTGTATTTGGGTTTCAATCTTAGTTTGGTTTATTTTGAGGAATTTTAAGGACCGTTATTTATGGAGTGGTCTATGATGAACGTTAGGTAGTACCATGGAACTTTGAAGATTTAAAAGTAGGTTCTATTCCTATGGGATTCTTTCTTTTTGAAGAGTTGTTTTACCTTAACCTTTCTGTTTTTGGGATAATGTTTAAAGATAGAAGAAATAGATAGTTAATCTTTTGTAGATTATGTGATTCTATAGAAGATGATTCTTGTGCTTTTATGAGACCAAGTGTTTTTGAATTCTCATCATTTGGCGAAAAGATTAGTGTTGGTAGGGACTTGTTAAAGGATGAAACTCTACTTGAAGGTAGGTATATTTTCTTATGTTTTTGTTCTATGTAGTAAATGAAATCCTCAAAATTATGAAAAGAAACGTAAAACAAAAATGTTGTTGGTTTACGTTTCCTACTAGGTAATCAAAGACCGTTTACACACATCATAAGTTTGGGATTTTCTCATGGTTAACTTTCTCCTAATCATGTTCTCTATCACTCTCCCTCAGAACTGACCCTTTGTTTTTTCCTCCATGTCCATGTTTTCCTACATGGAACCCGAGTGTGGGTTAACTCGGGTGGCCTTTGTACTTCCTTTTTTTTTCTTTTAAAGTAATGGTGTTACTGACTCTTTTTCCGATGTGGGACTTTCAATGAAATTTCAAAACCCAATTTAAAAAAATTGCGAGGACGCAATTTCTTAAGGGGGGAAGATTGTAACGACCCGAAATTTTGAATAAATCTTGTTTCCTAATTTCATGTGTTATTTTTTATACTAAAAAAAAATGTTTTATTTGATAAACATGATTATAAATAAAATGAGACCATTGGTTTTTGAGTGTTATATGACCATCGGTCAATACGACCACCGTGAACAAAATGTTTTGATTATTGTCTCTAAATTTAAGTAATCTTGGTTAATTATTATAGAAAGAAGATTTGATGGCCTCACCTAGTAGCCTTGGGCCGATCGAAGCCCATCTAACAGAGATTGGGAAGGAGGTAGCACCATTGGGCTTTGCTCTGGACCAAATCCAAGCCGAACTTCATCATGTGAAGCTAGAACGGAATCGCCTTCGCGAGAAGTTCAAACTGATAGAAATTACTACTCGGGCAATGTTGACTGAGCCGCCCCAAAATTCTATCACCCTAGCACACCTTACTCTTAGGTCCTATGCTGGTATTATAAGGGGTTATGTAACGAGACCGTAATTGCCTTGTGTAATCCTTTTTTTTAAATAAAAATTTGGATTTCTTCTTATGATGAAGTTATGAATTTTGAAATGACCGGATAAATATAGTATGCATATTTTTGATGAATTTTAGAAAAAGGATATTTTAAAAATGGTTGTGTAAACCTTAAATAATTAAAAATGTGTAATGATTTTCAAAAAATGGTCTTCTACAATTATGTCCAGTACGAAATTTAGAGTCTAATAAAATCAACTTGATTTTTGATGAATAGTAAATTGTGAATAGTGATTTTACGCTTAGGATTAGTAATGTGACCAAATGGATTAGTAATCTCACTTAAAGAAAGTTTTAAAATAATCTAGGCACCTTGATTAAGTAATGTGATTCAATAAAATAGTTAAATAACGGTTTCATTAATTATTATTCAAGTATTAGTTTTTTCGGGTGAATAGTGTTTTTTAATTAAAAATTTAATTAAAAATAATTAGAAAATTATTTTTATAAAAATGACTTCATTTTTGAACTCAGAGCATCGATATTATGTTATGGTAATTTTTGGGGATTTTTCTGAAAAAAGTGAATTTTCGATGAATAGTGTTTTTTTTTAAAAATTAAATTAAAAATATTTAGAAAATTATTTTTATAAAATGGATTTCATTTTTGAAATCAGAGCATTGATATTTGGTTAAGGTGAAATTTTGGGGTTATTCTGAGAAGGTTGAATTTTCAGTGAATAGTAAAAATACAGTTTTAGGGTTTCGGTATGTTTAATGACATCATAATGGTGTCATGATGATGTCATGAGATCTTTTGAGGGTTGGCCGGCCAAGGGTGATGAATTATTGTTGTGGGGGGCCCATGTGGCCTAACTCCATGATAAATGCCAAGGGAGAGCACATGGGTTTGAGAAAAGCACATGTGAGGTGTCCTTTGGCCATTAATGCCTTGTCCCCTCACTTTCCCTATAAATACCAAGCCCTCCTCTCATCCATTCGACTCCCCACTCATTCCCAACGAATTTATGGTCTCATTACCTCCCAAGGAGTCCTCCCAAGGTGCCCCCAAGCCCTCAAGGTCCCAACCTTTGAGGTTTAAGAGTTACATTTTAAGGTAAGGGATCCGACCTCTCTCTTTCTTTTCAAGTAATCTCTTTTATGTCATTTCATTTATACTCCATGTTATTATGTTGGAGGATGTTATTTTATATTCATCCTACTGCCTATTTCATGTTCATATGATGAGAGACCCCCCTTGCTCTCATCAATTCGTTTTAAGAATGTTTAAGTGGCGCCGTTAGGCTGCCGAATTTTTAAGGGATTCTTTCACCTTCCTCGTTTTCAAGTTCTATTTTCATTCAAGTCTTTCATGTTCCTTTTTATTATGTTGGGGTATTATCTCTAAATTTATCATACTGGACTCTTATGTTCATATGATGAGAGACCCCATTTTATCGCTTCAATTCAGTATTTTGAAGTTTTAAGTGGCGCCGTTAGGCTGCCGAATTTTTAAGTGGTTCTTTACCCTTCTCGTTTTGAAGTTCTACTTTCATGTCAATTATTTCAAGTTCCTTTTTGTTATATTGGGGTATGATCTCTATATCTATCATACTGGACTCTTATGTTCATATGATGAGATACCCCATTTGATCGCTTCAATTCAGTATTTTGAAGTTTTAAGTGGCGCCGTTAGGCTGCCGAATTTTTAAGTGGTTCTTCACCCTTCTCGTTTTGAAGTTCTACTTTCATGTCAATTATTTCAAGTTCCTTTTTGTTATATTGGGGTATGATCTCTATATCTATCATACTGGACTCTTATGTTCATATGATGAGAGACCCCATTTGATCTCTTCAATTCAGTATTTTGAAGTTTTAAGTGGCGCCGTTAGGCTGCTGAATTTTTAAGTGGTTCTTCACCCTTCTCGTTTTGAAGTTCTACTTTCATGTCAATTCTTTCAAGTTCCTTTTTTTTATGTTGGGGAATTATCTATATATCCATCATACTGATCTCTTATTATCATATGATGAGGGACCCTATTTGATCTTGTCAAATCATTTTCTTTTGAAGTTAAGTGACGCCGTAAGGCTGCCGAATTTTCATAAGAGAAATCTAAACTTTTTTTTTCCATGTTTTTCATTTCAAATGGTATGTCCCTAAAATTTCATTACCATGTCCATATGTCCTTCTTATTCCTTCACCCTACTGTTTTATGGATCATTTATGAGTGGGTGACCCATGTCCCCTCTCATTTCAATGTTTTCTAAAACCCCGAAACTTAGCCGTTATGCTGCAGAATTTTCCCCTCAAAATGCCTCTCTCTTTTCTCAAAAATTATTTTATGTTATAAAGTTAATACTCAAAGCACTTATTTATACAAGGGTATTCACATATATATCAAAATTTTCCATTTTAAATTCTGGGATTTACATACATGAGACCCGCTTTCCCTTTCCGTGGGTTTAAAGTGACGTAAAGATCATGTCTTTAAAGCAGTTTTTAAAACGTTATGATTATGAAATGAAACCCATTTATTTTATGCTATGTGGGTTATTTATGAAATGTTTGATGATGATATATGTGGCTCACATGATAATAAAGGCAAATTTAAGGGTGCGCCCTGATAGCGCTCCAATGCATTGGGTAATGATGTAACCACTAGAGATTACAATTTTCACGATACCTCGGTGAATAACCTTGGTAATTTTCAAATGACACCTTGGGGATGGACCTTGGTGATATGTTTCATGATTGTCTATGTTAAATGATGTAGCCACATCTTCAAGTTATGAAAAATGTTATTTTTATTATGAAATGCCTCATGATTTCTTTCTCATGCCTTAAAGTTCTTTTCATGTCCTTATTGAAGTATCTCAAGTTCACATGTGAAATGTTCCTCTTGTTTCCCTTACTGGGCCTTCTGCTCACCCTTTCTTTTGATGTATGTCCCCAGGTTATGAGATGCATAATGAACATAGGATGAACTAAAGGAGAAGCCTTTCAAGTGTTTAAGAAGAATGTTTTTATGTTTTTTTTATGTATTATGATCCTTGTTTCCAAGACACTAAACCTTAACGATCCTCAGTTTTGTGTAATGTAATGAAAGTTTATGTTATAAAATGGCGGGATGTTATAGTTGGTATCAAAGGATGGTTTAGTTATTTGTGGAAATTAGGATATGAAAACTCTAGGAGGAACCCTACAGAAAAGTTTAATATAGTAAATCTTCCTGGTATTTTGGTGAGTATTGAGTAAGGGGTTGCCAAGCAAATACATCCCTGTCTGGATACGAGCAGGTAGAGGTGGCTCTGGCACAGATGTACATAGGGGTAAAACCCGAAAACACCGCTTTGAGCTAGACTCGAACGGGAACTGGTACACGACAACGGGCCTTGCTGCACTCTTGGTTACGACACTCCCGGGGGATATGCTTTGGTAAATTCATAAGCTTGGTATGAACCATTATTAAAGGAACAAAGATAAAATAAAATAAAGATTCACATAAGAATATATGATCATGGATAACCTAGATGGGAACCTAGGGGATCACAAGTTAGGGTATACTTTTCTTCTACAAGTTATCCTTATATGATTTAAGTTCCTTTTCATGATTATTGGTTAAGTATTTAAGCCTCTAATTATACTTTATCTTCTTAGTTAATGGTGGGAAATGGAATAACGTGTCCCAACAACCAATGTGATAGGAAATGCGAAAATTTCCGTATTAATATGTCAGAGATGATTAGGGGATTAAAAGATGATTATTATTTTGGAAGGTGTTCACTATTTTGGGGACCCTATATGATCGAGGTAAATAGATTACTATAGTATTTTCATTGAGGAGTAAGGTTGACCTATATTTTGAAGAATTGATGAATTTAAGGTGGACTTATAGTAATTTAGGTTACTTTTGGGAATGATTAACCTATCTTGGGTAAAATATGTTTAGGTTAGCTACTTTTGTTATAAGATGTTAGGAGTGGTTGATTTTGTCTGGAGATGAACAATGAAGTTGTTTTGGAAGACTATGTTATCAAATCCTTCTTGTATTTGGGTTTCAATCTTAGTTTGGTTTATTTTGAGGAATTTTAAGGACCGTTATTTATGGAGTGGTCTATGATGAACGTTAGGTAGTACCATGGAACTTTGAAGATTTAAAATTAGGTTCTATTCCTATGGGATTCTTTCTTTTTGAAGAGTTGTTTTACCTTAACCTTTCTGTTTTTGGGATAATGTTTAAAGATAGAAGAAATAGATAGTTAATCTTTTGTAGATTATGTGATTCTATAGAAGATGATTCTTGTGCTTTTATGAGACCAAGTGTTTTTGAATTCTCATCATTTGGCGAAAAGATTAGTGTTGGTAGGGACTTGTTAAAGGATGAAACTCTACTTGAAGGTAGGTATATTTTCTTATGTTTTTGTTCTATGTAGTAAATGAAATCCTCAAAATTATGAAAAGAAACGTAAAACAAAAATGTTGTTGGTTTACGTTTCCTACTAGGTAATCAAAGACCGTTTACACACATCATAAGTTTGGGATTTTCTCATGGTTAACTTTATCCTAATCATGTTCTCTATCACTCTCCCTCAGAACTGACCCTTTGTTTTTTCCTCCATGTCCATGTTTTCCTACATGGAACCCGAGTGTGGGTTAACTCGGGTGGCCTTTGTACTTCCTTTTTTTTTCTTTTAAAGTAATGGTGTTACTGACTCTTTTTCCGATGTGGGACTTTCAATGAAATTTCAAAACCCAATTTAAAAAAATTGCGAGGACGCAATTTCTTAAGGGGGGAAGATTGTAACGACCCGAAATTTTGAATAAATCTTGTTTCCTAATTTCATGTGTTATTTTTTATACTAAAAAAAAATGTTTTATTTGATAAACATGATTATAAATAAAATGAGACCATTGGTTTTTGAGTGTTATATGACCATCGGTCAATACGACCACCGTGAACAAAATGTTTTGATTATTGTCTCTAAATTTAAGTAATCTTGGTTAATTATTATAGAAAGAAGATTTGATGGCCTCACCTAGTAGCCTTGGGCCGATCGAAGCCCATCTAACAGAGATTGGGAAGGAGGTAGCACCATTGGGCTTTGCTCTGGACCAAATCCAAGCCGAACTTCATCATGTGAAGCTAGAACGGAATCGCCTTCGCGAGAAGTTCAAACTGATAGAAATTACTACTCGGGCAATGTTGACTGAGCCGCCCCAAAATTCTATCACCCTAGCACACCTTACTCTTAGGTCCTATGCTGGTATTATAAGGGGTTATGTAACGAGACCGTAATTGCCTTGTGTAATCCTTTTTTTTAAATAAAAATTTGGATTTCTTCTTATGATGAAGTTATGAATTTTGAAATGACCGGATAAATATAGTATGCATATTTTTGATGAATTTTAGAAAAAGGATATTTTAAAAATGGTTGTGTAAACCTTAAATAATTAAAAATGTGTAATGATTTTCAAAAAATGGTCTTCTACAATTATGTCCAGTACGAAATTTAGAGTCTAATAAAATCAACTTGATTTTTGATGAATAGTAAATTGTGAATAGTGATTTTACGCTTAGGATTAGTAATGTGACCAAATGGATTAGTAATCTCACTTAAAGAAAGTTTTAAAATAATCTAGGCACCTTGATTAAGTAATGTGATTCAATAAAATAGTTAAATAACGGTTTCATTAATTATTATTCAAGTATTAGTTTTTTCGGGTGAATAGTGTTTTTTAATTAAAAATTTAATTAAAAATAATTAGAAAATTATTTTTATAAAAATGACTTCATTTTTGAACTCAGAGCATCGATATTATGTTATGGTAATTTTTGGGGATTTTTCTGAAAAAAGTGAATTTTCGATGAATAGTGTTTTTTTTAAAAAATTAAATTAAAAATATTTAGAAAATTATTTTTATAAAATGGATTTCATTTTTGAAATCAGAGCATTGATATTTGGTTAAGGTGAAATTTTGGGGTTATTCTGAGAAGGTTGAATTTTCAGTGAATAGTAAAAATACAGTTTTAGGGTTTCGGTATGTTTAATGACATCATAATGGTGTCATGATGATGTCATGAGATCTTTTGAGGGTTGGCCGGCCAAGGGTGATGAATTATTGTTGTGGGGGGCCCATGTGGCCTAACTCCATGATAAATGCCAAGGGAGAGCACATGGGTTTGAGAAAAGCACATGTGAGGTGTCCTTTGGCCATTAATGCCTTGTCCCCTCACTTTCCCTATAAATACCAAGCCCTCCTCTCATCCATTCGACTCCCCACTCATTCCCAACGAATTTATGGTCTCATTACCTCCCAAGGAGTCCTCCCAAGGTGCCCCCAAGCCCTCAAGGTCCCAACCTTTGAGGTTTAAGAGTTACATTTTAAGGTAAGGGATCCGACCTCTCTCTTTCTTTTCAAGTAATCTCTTTTATGTCATTTCATTTATACTCCATGTTATTATGTTGGAAGATGTTATTTTATATTCATCCTACTGCCTATTTCATGTTCATATGATGAGAGACCCCCCTTGCTCTCATCAATTCGTTTTAAGAATGTTTAAGTGGCGCCGTTAGGCTGCCGAATTTTTAAGGGATTCTTTCACCTTCCTCGTTTTCAAGTTCTATTTTCATTCAAGTCTTTCATGTTCCTTTTTATTATGTTGGGGTATGATCTCTAAATTTATCATACTGGACTCTTATGTTCATATGATGAGAGACCCCATTTTATCGCTTCAATTCAGTATTTTGAAGTTTTAAGTGGCGCCGTTAGGCTGCCGAATTTTTAAGTGGTTCTTCACCCTTCTCGTTTTGAAGTTCTACTTTCATGTCAATTATTTCAAGTTCCTTTTTGTTATATTGGGGTATGATCTCTATATCTATCATACTGGACTCTTATGTTCATATGATTAGAGACCCCATTTGATCGCTTCAATTCAGTATTTTGAAGTTTTAAGTGGCGCCGTTAGGCTGCCGAATTTTTAAGTGGTTCTTCACCCTTCTCGTTTTGAAGTTCTACTTTCATGTCAATTATTTCAAGTTACTTTTTGTTATATTGGGGTATGATCTCTATATCTATCATACTGGACTCTTATGTTCATATGATGAGAGACCCCATTTGATCTCTTCAATTCAGTATTTTGAAGTTTTAAGTGGCGCCGTTAGGCTGCTGAATTTTTAAGTGGTTCTTCACCCTTCTCGTTTTGAAGTTCTACTTTCATGTCAATTCTTTCAAGTTCCTTTTTTTTATGTTGGGGAATTATCTATATATCCATCATACTGATCTCTTATTATCATATGATGAGGGACCCTATTTGATCTTGTCAAATCATTTTCTTTTGAAGTTAAGTGACGCCGTAAGGCTGCCGAATTTTCATAAGAGAAATCTAAACTTTTTTTTTTCCATGTTTTTCATTTCAAATGGTATTTCCCTAAAATTTCATTACCATGTCCATATGTCCTTCTTATTCCTTCACCCTACTGTTTTATGGATCATTTATGAGTGGGTGACCCATGTCCCCTCTCATTTCAATGTTTTCTAAAACCCCGAAACTTAGCCGTTATGCTGCAGAATTTTCCCCTCAAAATGCCTCTCTCTTTTCTCAAAAATTATTTTATGTTATAAAGTTAATACTAAAAGCACTTATTTATAAAAGGGTATTCACATATATATCAAAATTTTCCATTTTAAATTCTGGGATTTACATACATGAGACCCGCTTTCCCTTTCCGTGGGTTTAAAGTGACGTAAAGATCATGTCTTTAAAGCAGTTTTTAAAACGTTATGATTATGAAATGAAACCCATTTATTTTATGCTATGTGGGTTATTTATGAAATGTTTGATGATGATATATGTGGCTCACATGATAATAAAGGCAAATTTAAGGGTGCGCCCTGATAGTGCTCCAATGCATTGGGTAATGATGTAACCACTAGAGATTACAATTTTCACGATACCTCGGTGAATAACCTTGGTAATTTTCAAATGACACCTTGGGGATGGACCTTGGTGATATGTTTCATGATTGTCTATGTTAAATGATGTAGCCACATCTTCAAGTTATGAAAAATGTTATTTTTATTATGAAATGCCTCATGATTTCTTTCTCATGCCTTAAAGTTCTTTTCATGTCCTTATTGAAGTATCTCAAGTTCACATGTGAAATGTTCCTCTTGTTTCCCTTACTGGGCCTTCTGCTCACCCTTTCTTTTGATGTATGTCCCCAGGTTATGAGATGCATAATGAACATAGGATGAACTAAAGGAGAAGCCTTTCAAGTGTTTAAGAAGAATGTTTTTATGTTTTTTTTATGTATTATGATCCTTGTTTCCAAGACACTAAACCTTAACGATCCTCAGTTTTGTGTAATGTAATGAAAGTTTATGTTATAAAATGGCGGGATGTTATAGAATCCCCGTTCAAAAGTTATTAAACTGAACACCCAAAGCCGCCAAATTATGAAAACGCCCTCGGTGACATTTTTCACTGACGGCCCGCGCCCGCAAAACTTACACCCTTCCTAGGGTAAAAGGCACGCTCCGAACTCAATGGTTCCCTTGATTTTCTAATCTGAGCCACCGTTTAAGAGATACTTGAGTTAAACCATTAAACAAATAACTTAATTATTTAATTTATCCGTTCCACGCTCCGATAGCGAGCGAGGGGTCCAAACACCCCACGCCGACATCTTTTAAGTCGTTCCTAGGGTAAAAAACCCATTCCGGACCCATCCGTGCAATCAGATCTCTGATCCGAAACTCCATTTAGTAGTTATACCATTTATTTTGCGTGTCCAGTGTGAACACACTAAAAAATTAATTCCGGCCACACCGGGGCTCGAAATTGCACGCCGTTTGAAGGAGCTGCTCTGGAATAATATCAATATTATTCCAAAGTCTTTTGCAGAAAAAACTGGGTTCTTACATCATTCCCTCCTTCAATATTTTTGTCCCCAAAAAGCAAAACCAGGGAACAAATCAGGGTACTAAGCCCACACCTGGCTCTCTCGTACCCAGAAGAACTCTTGCACAGTCCTGCGTCACCGCACACAGACCAAAGGATTGATCCGTTCACGCGAGGTCTGCCCTCACCAATGTCGTTCATAGGAGCACACACACTTCTTCTCGAGTAAGCCATGCGGGAGACATCGTGCACCCACTCTAGACTTTGGGTTTAGGGCAAGGCGGTAGGGAACATCGCCATCCCTTCGCAAGTTCTCAAACGGTCCAAAGGACCTCGGGGGTAGCTCACCTCCCTGGTCGAACCTCTACGTCGCACGTCGTGACTGGAATCACTGCCCTCACCTAGAACAAGGCCCGGTGATTCCCTCCTTCAGAATATCCATATGGTGAAACACCCAAAGATATCTGGTCATGCAGGATTTCACAGTCGATGTCCCACAACCAAGACCCTCTTACACGCTTGGAAGCAAAGGAGTCAACACCATCAACTAAAGAGAAAGGTACTACACCTTTTACCTTACCAACACAGGGTTACACCGATGCCTCACGCCACCCTGGTAACAACCCAAGAAAGGAGTAGGGAGAAAATCATTCCACACATGGAGTCTAACAATTCTACTGCAAAAAGTAGAAGAGCTATAGAGTGTACCTCTTATCACCTCATGCTCTGCAGGATCGTAGACATCCAAAGCTCACGGCTGTCCGCGGTCCCAACCGTCAGCTCCCAGAGCCTGATGTGGATCGATTTAGTGGTGATGGGAAGACCTCGTGAGGTCGTCCTCCACTTCCAGCTCCTCCCGCTCCCCTGCAAGCACCACCCCTCTTGGGCGCTATTCCAATCACAGTGCTGCCTCTGCCGCAGTGGTGCACCTGCTGCTTGCCCGAAGTTCTCTGCATGCCTGGTTGGGCAGTCCCGTGCCAGGTGACCTCGCCCATCGCAAGCATAACACCGGCGCTCCCTGGTCTGCACTGGTGCCCTCCGGTGCCATTGTGGTGTACGACCATGCCCCTGAGTCCAGTTGTCAGAAAGTCACCTGCGTCGAGGTTCTGCTTGCTGACGCCCGCTAGCTGCGACAGACGTCTCGGCTCTATCGAGCCTGCTGCCACCACCAACTGTAGAACGCGTTAGATAGCTCTCTATCACCAGTATATGCTCTAACACCCCGACATATGTGGAAATGACCAAGGGTACTATGACAGTATGAATCTCTTAGCGGAGACCCTTCTCAAACTTCCATGCTCAAATGTTGTCGCCATGGACCAAGTCCAGGTAAAAGCGTGCACAGTCTGCAAAACTAGCCGCGTACTCGGCCACCGTCATCCCTTCCTACTGAAACTACAGGAGATCCTGAATCTGAACAGAGTGTAAGCAGGAGAGGCAAAACTCCTCACGAAACAACAACTAAAAGTCGCCCTACGAAAGTTAAGACTCATCAAGAAACTAAGTCACCGGACTCCACCAACGCTAAGCTGCTCCGCAGAAAAGGTTGGAGGCCAAAGCCACGATAAGATCTGCCAGCGTCTGCACAAGCCTGGAAAGGAAAACCACTGTCTCTAGCCAAACATCTGCTGCCTGAGAGTCTGACTCACCACTGAACCTCAGCGGTCTCTGCCGCTGGAACACACGGTGCGTGCTCAACCTGCGCTCAAGCCCTGTCTGCTCTGCTGGAGCTGTCTGCTGTTCACCAGGTGGGGGTGCTACTACCGGCCCACCCAGAGAAATGGGCTTTCATGATGGGTCCTGGACTGTGGCCTCATAGCTCACAGGGTCGTCGTCATGAACCCAAGCTGGTATCCTGGCTGGCTGTCTTCGCGGAGACATCCTGAATATTATCAAGGAGTACTGTGATCAGATGAGCATATATGTATATCACAACAACAACAATGATGGGGAGCTGACTCAAGAAGAATAGTAAAAGACTCAATCCTATGTGATGTACAAACCAATTTTCCCTACAACAAGTGTTTCAGCATGCCGAGTTGACAAGTGGGTTATCAAGGTCCTGGTGAATGGATACGTCGGCCGCCACACCATCACTGGACTCCCTGGCCTGAGAGATGCTCTCGAGACACATTAACACTGTTGCCCTAAATCCCAAACAATCCATTTTTAGGGATGTCCACACAACATCCCAAGGAACGAACCACCTCTGATACCACTTTGTCACAACCCGACCCTACCCAGACTCGAGCCACAACTACCCCAAGCCTGCCTCCATAGGCCAGGGGCTGGAGACCAGTGCCGAAGGCTAAACAACTCAGGGAGGCCTTTTCCTAAGTACCTGTACACACACATGCAGCCCACCCAATGCAGAAGTGAAGATTAAAAGGAAATCAAAGTACCAACTGCTATAAATAATCCACATATGTGCATCGACCTCTAATCAGTACAAAGCAAGTGCTGAAGGTAAACTGAAAAGAAAAGGATCAAAACACGTGCCCAACCAGAAAAGGTGCCACAACCCGGCAATAGGTAAACAAAAGAAAAATAGCTGGAAGGGTCCCCCACCTGGAACCCGACTCCGACCACCACACGCGGTCCAAGCTCCTGAACTCCTAAGCTCCACTGAAGTCACGACCAACCTGTCCGTCGTCTGCAAGGTCACACCAAGTGCAGGCAAATCCCAAGTAGGGGTGAGTATAAAAATACTCAGTAGGATGCCCCGAAGGCTTGAGGGAGAAAAAAAGGAGATACCGAAGAGTGAGCAGTAGATCGGACAAGGAAAAGTAAAGGAGCTCAACAAAGAGTGCAGTAAAGAGTACAGCTCAACCCAACAAGATGAAGGAAGTAGACTCGTCCAAACACAAGGATCTAGAATCGGTGAGAAGATGAACTTCTCATCGAGTCTTTGCTACCTATAGCAGGAGAGTAGACTCATCCAACCATGAGAAGCTGGACACAGAAAGAACATGGCATAACCCACGCGTCTTCGCCTCTCCTGGATGGAGAGTAGCCAAAACCCAAGGAGTGGGTACTGGAACAAGGTATACATATACATAAGCTCTTTCAAGAAACCTGAACAAGATTGCAAGGGGATCTCCATCCTGCAGCTCAACCCAAGAAAGTGAGTCGCCAACAGTCTCAGAAGTAACCATCATCGATGCCCAACATCCTACATGTCTGCCCCGAACTGCAGGACAAGAGGCTCAAATCACTGCACCTTGACACTATCCGCTTTGGGAAACACTGAATCACTCACATGGTTTTAAGTCGCGTCACAAGAACGCGTCTCGGTGGGGAAAGTGCCCCTCGTACTTGAGAGTTCTAGGTGAAGTCGAACCACACCTCGTCACTGTCACATAGTCGAGAGGTCTGCTCAAATTCAAAGTCGTCACATCAATGACTCGTACAAATGAGGGTCCCGCTCTGGTAGTCACAGAGTAAAGCCATAGACTAGCCCAGTATAAAAGACTGCATCTGAAATACCAACCGATGACCCACTACCCAGCCCTCCTAGAGGGTAAACCATAATAGGATATCGGGTGACCCACTGCCCAGCCCTGCTGGAGGGTAAACCCTAATAGGATATCGGGTGACCCACTGCCCAACCCTGCTGGAGGGTAAACCCTAATACATCATCAGGCGACCCATTGCCCAGACCTACTAGAGGGTAGACCTGGAATAAGTCGACAGGTGACCCACTGCCCAGCCCTGCTGGAGGGTAGACCTGGAATAAGATGACGAGCGACCCACTGCCCAGCCTTGCTGGAGGGTAGACCCTCAAGAGGTCATCAGGTGACCCACTAACCAGTCTCTGCTGGAGGGTAGACCCTAAGAGTGTCGAGTGACCCACTGCCCAGTCTCTGCTAGAGGGTAAACCTGGAACTACTCTGGCCATCCCTACTGGATGGTACAACACTGGCCAACAGAACCCGGAGTGGGTATCATGAAACCACCCAACACCAGAACAAAACTAGGGGAAACCACTCAACCCTGATGATCTAAACCATAGTGAACAGGAGGACCCTCAATGTCGCGAGAGGTCAAAGGTATGCAAAGCAGAACACGACACGCACATGGGTCCCACACGACATGTGGCCCCAAGCCAACTACAACCAAGCGCACAAACGTTCTCAGGTATAAATAACCATATGTACCTCCTAGAGTTCTCGCATACTCCCAGAGTATGCCACGTCTCCAGCCCAAAGGCTAACATGCACACGGCCCCTAACGTCAACGCGAAGGCATAATCGTATCAAATCCAACTTTCCACCTCAACGGCTGAGGCACGGTCAACCACAACTCTTCAAGCATTACTTTTCTCACACAGGAGTGCATGTGATCTCACGCCAAGGGTTCGCTTCCGAACACAGCAAGAAGAACCGCCACCGGAGCACCTCTCATATTTCAACATTTTATAAGATCATATAAGAGGCTCCGCTCACCTGAACAGATCACAATGTTGTAATCCTCATGGAAAAACATGCGAGATAGACTACTTACTCGCCCGAAACAGTCAATCGGTGAAAAATGTACTAATCACCGTAACCAACCCATGTGGCCCCCCCAAGATCCCAAAACTAAACAAACGGATCACACCACTACAATACCCTCAGAAAAACACACGGGATTGACTACTTAATCGCCCAAAAAGAACACCCGGTGAAAAGGTACTATTCATCGTAGCCAGGTAGGGTGGGACCCGCACCACATCCCTAAAAAAGGTCATGCGAACTGTGCCATCGTAACGCTCTCGGAAAAACACAACAGATCGACTATTCATTCTCCCCGAACGGACAACCGATGAAAAAGTCGCACTACACTATTCACAGCTTAAAAGACAGCCCGTGGGGCCCACGCCTCAACTTCGGCTTCAATGCCCGAAACCACCCCGGTCAAATTCGCCTCGATGCCAGGGTTACAACGCCGCTGACGGTGCTTAAAATAGGCTCCAGATGCAGAAGTTGCAACTCCCCGCGTTATACGTGAACGGGGCCCTGTGGGGCCCACACCTCGAGCCCGAATTTAGGCGGGCGGATTGCGCCATCACAATCCCCTCAGAAAAACATACTGAATGTAGTACTCAAACACCCCAAGCGGATGTCAGGTGGAAAAACGTTGTTTCATCGTAAAGCGTGCGAGCTAAGCCTTGTGGGGCCCACACCTTATCTCCAACCCGCGCGCTTCGAAAAACATCTCAAAAAGTCCGCACGAGGACTGGGGTCACGCTGCCGCTAACGACGCGTCAATCGGACATCCCAAACAGAAGTTAGGTCCGACTCGACAATTAATTAATTAATTTTTCACATTTAGCGTTTTGTGCTACCGAGCAACGAAACCAACCCACAAGGGCTCCGAACCAACCTTGGAAGGAACGTCTCATCTCTAGGGCCACCACGACTCTGACGAAACGTCAAACGAACGTTCATCTCATGAGCCACGTCCATCGCAACTTTAATAATAATTTAATATTATTGAATTAACGCGTCTCGGGGCACCCAACTTCGGGCGCATGACCCAAAAACCCCAGAACCCATTTTAAAAAGTCCGTCTCGCTAACATGGATCCGCATATGCAAACGGAGTGTCAAACGGACGCGCCGTTTAGAAATAATGGCCCCCCGAATGCTAGGGGGCCCAACCAGGCCGGTCCGGCCCAATTTGGCCGGACCCAACCGCCTGGGCCGGCCCGCTCCGACCGACCCGGTCGACAGCCGCGCCTCGCTGGCGCAACACCCCACTGACAGGCGGCGCCTCGGGACCTCGCTGGTCCCCTGCGTCGACTGGGAGACCCGCATGAGGCGGGTCTTGCTCCCCCCCGAGGTCGCCGCCCGCCGCGCCTGAGGAGACGCCCGCTGCGACCCAACGCTCCGCCGGCCTCCGCTTTCCCTCGCCTGGCCGACACCCGTGACCGCCTGCCGCTGAAGTCTGCACCTCCGCATGAGCCTGCACTATGCCGAACGCCCTGTTTCCGAGCTCACCACCTGGAGCACAACCGCACCGAGGAGTCAGCACCGCGCCTCCGCCTGCCTGCCGCTCGCCGGACTGCCGCTGGAACCCCCAAAACCCGCAAACTTTGACAAACAACCGTGACCCCATCCGAACCCGGATTTCAATTCTGAAACAAGCGTTTAAAATCTTAGAACATAGGCTACATAATAATGGGGCTCGCTCGGAAATTTGACAGCAATTAAAAGTATATAATTGAATTCAAAGAGGATGCGAAAACCAAAATGAAAACGCAACAAAGCCTACCTGCTGGGCGTTGCCCAGAGCTTCGCCGGCGATCCGCACCTTTCCATCATTGCTTTCACCTTGATCGGAGGAAGGGGGAGGATGAGGGAGGAGGGGTTGAGGGAGAGGCTTCGCCAGGGGAGGAAATGGGGAAGGAGAAGGGATGAAGGGATTAAATAAGAATAAAAAATTAATTAAACCCTTAATTAATTAAAACTTATCCCAATTTAAATCCGCATCCGAAACCCTGAACGAAGTCGAATTTATGCCATGCCTAGGGTAAACACCACCTCCCGAGCACAACGGAGGTCTTGAAATTTTAATCCGAGGCCCCGTTCAAAAGTTATTAAACTGAACGCCCAAAGCTTCCAAATAACGAAAACGCCCTCGGTGGCATTTTTCACTGACGGACAGCACCCGCAAAACTTACACCCTTCCTAGGGTAAACGACACGCTCCGAACTCAACAGGCCCCTTAGTTTTCCAATTCGAGCCACTATTTAAGAGATACTTGAGTTAAGCCGTTAAACGAATAAATTAATTATTTAATTTATCCGTTCCACGCTCCGATAGCGAGCGAGGGGTCCAAACGCCCCATGCCGACATGTTTTATGTTGTTCCTAGGGTAAAAAACCGATTTTGGACCCATCCGTGCACTCAGATCTCTAATTTGAAAATCTGTTTAGGATTTATCCCATTTATTTGGCGTGTCGAGTGTGAACGCACTGAAAAATTAATTCCGGCCACACCAGGGCTCAGAATCGCACGCCGCCTGAAGGAGTTACTCTGGAATAATATAAAGATTATTCCAAAGTCTTTTGCAGCAAAAACTGGGTTCTTACATTCAGTTTCCATTGAAACTTTTTGAGAATGATCCATGGTTCATATGTGACGTGTATGAGTTAACCTCTCCTTAATCTGAGGTGCAGTGTGGCCGACACCACTCAAAGTGTCTCTCTTTTGTTTAAAATGGACTTTATTTTAATTGAAAACAACAACTAGCATACGGAAAAATGACCAAACAGATTCTAATTGTGTTTTTTAGGACCAATAGGGGCCTATATACCATTAGAGGGGGGTGAATCAGGGTATGGATATTCTTTTTCAAAGTTCTTCCTACCCCACTGGATCTTGACCTCTTTATTACAAGGGTCACTTTGTTTTCTCTTGTGTGTAAACTATGATAACTTATTTACTTCTTTATCTAATGATGAATCTTTGAATGCAATGCAGGGAAGCAAATAGGCAGACACAGAGATTTTTACTTGGTTTACCCTCACTGGGATACGTCCAAGGAGCATACGGCGACAAGTTGCCGGTCGTACCAAATTCCACTATTCTTCACTAGATGTGGATACAATGTTTGGGCTAGATCACTTCTATAACTAAGCTCACTGCCTTTACAAAGTTTAGGGTCAGCTCACTGCTTTCCCAAGGGTCACTCCCTATTTCTCTCTCTCTGGCTCACTGTCGGTGGAGAGGATCACCTTCTTCCTCTTCCTTTGCTCACTGCTCTGGAAAGGATCCACTCACAGTTTATAGACCTGTAGGTCTCTTCACTTGCATGAAATAATGCATCTTATTTTGTATGTAGATGCTCTGTTAAAGCCCAACTTTCACCCATAGATGAATTTCTCTTTGCACCGAAGGTATCAGGCAAACTTCCAGCTTCCACGCAGCCCGAAAATCACTGCCGGAACCAAACCTTACTTAGCGCGCAAGTCTAACTCGGCGCGCAAGTATCGGCGCGCAAGTATCGGCGCGCAATTCACAACGGGCGTGAAAGTCCACCTCAGACACTTTTGCGACACAAGCTTCCCCAACTCCAAACTTGTGCGACTCTCTTCCTTTTATGCCCAAACCAATATTGGCGTGCAACTGCCAACCGGCGTGCAACTTCTCACACTGGCACACAACTTCACTTGCGCGACCACACACCACTTGCGCGACCACCACACCTACGTGACGGGAGCTCTGAATCTTCAAAGTGTTGAAATCTAGTGAAGAATGAAGAGGGGTGGTCCAGTATTTATAGGCATTTGGTTACCCCTGCGCGACGTCGCGCAAGTCTCTCCTCGGTACGCAGGTCTCGGCGCGCAGGTCTCTTCCCCTGCAAGTCACTTGTGCAACCCAATTCCAAACTTGCACAAACCTCTTTCCTTTGACATATTTTGATCTTATGATCTTGAAAAACCATAGGCACGCAAGTTCTCAAGCTTCCAATTCATCAGCGCGCAAGTCTCTTCACGGTGCGCAAGTCACCTGCGCGACACCACCAATACTTGCACGAAGCTTATCCCTTTGCCATATTTTGATGATCTGATCATGAAAAACATATGGCGCTCAAGTTTGCAAGCCTTCATGTACACGGCGAACAAGTCCCTTTGACAAAAACCACTTTTCTTTATTTGTCAATTTTCAGGCCCAAAAATTTGGCAAACACTAGAAAACGGCGCCACATTGTATCTGTTCTTTTGTACCGCCTACAGATCATCCATTCCTTTTGTCTAAGTTCTTGAATCAAACATTGATCGTTAACCACAACTCTTGAACTCAACATTCCACCATCAAATCCTCTTTGTTGAAAAATTTGTATGTCATCGTTTTTCTTTGTCAATAATCACCACTCAGATGTCCACTTTGTCAACAGACACAATCACCTCAAAAATGCTTCAATGATGCCTTGAGGGATTTTTGCCCAAAAATCTCCCCCTTTGGGTTTATTGACAACTCTTCCATAAAAAGATACATCGTTGATTTTGATTGTGTTGATACTTTAGAACAACGATCCATTGGTCATATGTGACATGTACGAATCAACCCTGCCTCAATCTGAGGTGTGGTGTGGCCAGCACCACTCAAAGTGTCTCTCTTTTGTTTCAAAAGGACATCATTTTAAGTGAAAACATCAAATGGCATACAGAAAACTGACCAAACGCATTCGGATTGTGTTTATACTTTAGAAAAATGATCCATGGGTCATTTGAGACATGTATGAGTCAACCCCATCTAAATCTGAGGCGCGGTGTGGCTGGTACCACTCTAACTATGTCTCTTTTGTTTAAAATGGATAAGATTATAAGTGAAAAGAACAAATGGCATACGAAAAACCAACCAAACGCATTCAGAATCTATTGAAACTTTAGGAAAATGATCCATGGGTCATATGTGATGTGTACAAGTCAACTGTGCCTCAATCTGAGTCACGGTGTGTCCGAAACCACCCAAAGTGTCTCTCTTATGTTTAAAATGGACAATATTTTAAGTACATATGGAAAACCGACCAAACGGATTCTGATTGTGTTGATACTTTAGCATAATGATCCATGGGTCATTTGTGATGTGTATGAGTCAATCCTGCCTCAATCTGAGGCGCGGTGTGACCAGAACCACTCAAAGTGTCTCTCTTTTATTTAAAAAGCACTTCATTTTAAGTGAAAACAACAACTGACATATGGAAAACCAACCAAACGCTTTTGGAATATGTTGATACTTTAGGAAAATGATCCATGGGTCATTTGTGATGTGTACAAGTTAATGTCGCCTCAATCCGAGGCACGGTGTGGCTGGTATTACTTCAGGTGTATGTATTTTGTTTAAAATGGACATCATTTCTAGTAAAAACATCTGGTATATGAAAAACCGATCAAATTGTGAATTTAATTCCGGATTCTACATATAATTGTCATCTAAATTTTAAATTGAATTCTAAATTAATTATGTATGTTTATAATTATGTTATGAATTCTGATTTAATTATGGATGTGTATAGTTCCAGGATGCATTATATGTTAAATTTGTATGAATTTGTTCTGTATATGTATGTGTTAGTTGGTTATTGCAGGTACAATAATTTTATATGTATGTGTTAGTTGATTATTGTAGGTACAATAATTGGAAATGAGAGGGAATTGGAAAGGAGAGAGAATGGACACCTGCTCTGTGCCTGCTGTTCAAATTGTAGGCTGTTGTGCAATTTACACAGTATAGGCTATGCCAATGGTTTCAAACCATTGGAATAGGATTCTGTGTATTTTTTTTACCAACAGTTCATAGAGAACCGTTGGTAAAAAACCTTTCCCAACGGTTTAGAAACCATTGGGAAATAAGTCATATTATTGGTTGTCCCAACGGTTCAAGCCAAACCGTAGGGAAAAACTATCCCAACGGTTGTACCAAACCGTTGGGATAGGTTCATTTTTCTAACCTATCCCAATGGTTATGTGTAAACCATTGGGAAAAGCTTTCCCAATGGCTTACTTACCAATTATTTTCATAATTGTTGGTATAAGATATACTAACGGTTTTGCAGGCTTTCCCAACAGTTCAGAACTGTTGGAAAAATGTCCATTTCTAGTAGTGTAATGAAATTCTATCCTAGGAGGTTGACATCTAAAATTAGGCACAAAATCACTGGATTCCTTCAGGATGAAGGAGAACTGTTTCATTAAGTTTGGGGCAGGTTTAGATGTTTTCTTAGATAGTGTCCAAACCATAAATGCACACCCCAATTCCTCATGGACACCTTCTACAATAGTCTCACCCTTTACCACCAAACCTTGGTGGACCAGTCTTCTAGAGAAGACTTTAGTGATAATACTCTCGAGGAGCTCAAACAAATCTTTAATACCTTGGCCCAAAACTCCCAACATAAGTGTTCTAGGAGAAGAACCATTGTGAGGAAGGAAACTGCCACTACCCCTCAAGCTAAAGCCCAAGCTACTGGGTTATTTAATGAGAACCCACTTCATACCCTTATGTAGTAGTTCCACCACTATGGAATGTATGACCACGCTTAAACCTACTGTCCAAACTTGATATGCCTATCCATCCTCATGTGAGTGTCATCTTTTCCGACTATGGTCCTTGGATGCAGCCTAGGGAAGACCCTTTTTCCAACACCTACAATCAGGGGTATAAGAACCATATGAACCTGTCATGGAGGGAGTAGGGAGTTCTCCGACCTGATACCCCTCCTGGATTCCAGCAGCCGACTAGGCAGCAATTCTAACCCCAACCCAACACAAGGCTGAATCATCAAACTCAAAAGATGATTTGAGAGACATGTTCCATCAGTTTATAGAGAGGTTTGATGAACAAAAGACTAAAAATTATTATGATAAAGTTCAAATGGATTCAAGAATGAAAAATTTAGAAATTCAAATAGGGGATGTAGGCAGTACAGACAAGGGTAGACTTCCCAACACCACTAAATCCAATCCTAGGGAGAATGCTATGGTTGTGACCACCAGAAGTGGTCTCCAAACTCACTAAGATCCTAGTAAAGAACCCCAAACTGCTGAAAATAAAAAACTGGACAAAGCTGGAAACTCAAATCTGGAAAAACCTGAATCTGGAAAACTGGACAACACCACTGGAATCCCTCCAGTTTCTATTGCTCCAGCTCAAAAATACAAAGAAAATGTCTTAAAAAATAAATACAATAAAGGGAATAAAATTATTAAAGAATAATTTGTAGGGATGCCCCCAATTGTGAGAAAGTTTTCCCCTGTCATTCCATTTCCTGAGAGAATAAAGAAACCAACTCATGATTATGAACTTTTGAAATTTTCGAAGGTGGTTAAAAATATTAACATTGATATCCCATTCCTAGAACCCCTCATTCAAATCCCATCATATCTGAAATCACTCAAGAAAATCTATTCAAACAAAAAGACATTAGAAGAATTTTCTACCTATAGTCTGATAGAGGAGTGTAGTGCTATCTTGCAGAATAGGATACCTCCTAAGCTTCAGAACCTAGGAAGATTTGTCATACCTTGAACCTTTGGGGATAGAGGTGGTAAGTTCAACTATTTGTGTGATTTGGGTGATGGTATTAATTTTATTCCCCTGTCACTTTTTCATCACCTGAGATTAGGAGTTCCCCAACCCACCACTATTATGTTACAACTTGTTGATAGGTCCATTACTAATCCAGTGGGTAGGGTATATGATCTATTAGTGGGAGTAGGCAAACTCTTTTTTCCTGTTGGCTTTCTCATCCACGATATTGAGTGTGACCAAAAGATCCCTATCATTATCAGTAGTCCCTTCTTGGCCACAAGGGGAGTTGTGATAGATGTGCCTAATGGGAAAATTATTTTCAATTTGGGTGAATAGAAAGAAGAATTCAATGTGTTTAAGAAAATCCAAGAACCCACCCACCCAATCTTCCCCAAAGATGAGATGTTAGTTGCTGAGAGTAGTGTTGATAAGGAGGAAGAGGAGTTTCTGAGGATGATATATGAAATAAATAGTGAACCTAAAATCCCTGATGCCACTTTCATAGGGATCAACTCAAGTAAGGATACAATTCCACCCTTCCTGTAAACTCAAGAATCTTCTTTCCCACCTCAAATATTCTTTTTTAGGAGACAATTCCACCCTTCCTGTGATCATTTCATCTATTTTGGAGGTGAATCAAGAGGAAAATATGCTTAGTGTTTTGATGAAATACAAGTTTGTCATAGGTTGGTCTATTACTGACATATATAGGATAATTCCAGCCTTCTGCATGCATAAAATTCTCATGGAACCTGAGTGTAATCCTAGAGAAGAAGCCCAAATAAGACTTAATACTAACATGAAATAAGTTGTGAGAGAAGAAGTGATTAGGATTCTTGATGCTGGAATAATTTTTCCCATTTCTGACAGCCCTTGGGTAAGTCCTCTCTAGGTGGTATCCAAAAAGAGTGGAGTGACAGTGGTCACTAATGAAAAGAATGAGAAAATCCAGACAAGGGTAGTGAATGAATGGAGAGTCTGTATAGACTATAGAAATTTGAATGCTTCCATAAGAAAGGACCACTTTCCCATGCCATTATTGGACCAAATGTTAGAGAGGTTGGCAAACAATGATTTTTTTCCTGCTTTCTTGATGGTTATTCTAGTTACAAACAGATTTCCATTTCACCTGAGGACCAAGAGAAAACCACCTTCACCTGTCCATTTGGTACATTTTCCTACTGGTGAATTCCCTTTGGCTTGTGTGGTGATCCTACCAATTTTAGAGGTGTATGATGGAAATATTCTCAGATATGATTGAAAGGATAATTGAAGTGTTCATGGATGATTTTTCTATTGTGGGAACTGATTTTGAGAACTATCTAGAAAATCTGGAACTTGTGCTGGAGAGATGCCATGAGACCAACTTAGTATTAAACTGGGAAAAGTGCTAATTTATGACCACTGAAGGAATAGTTTTGGGTCACAAGGTATCTAAGAGGGTCTTGGAGGTTGATAATGTCAAAGTTGAGGTTATTCAAAAGTTACCTCCACCTGAAAATTTCAAAGGAATTAGAAGTTTTTTTGGGTCATTCTAGGTTCTACAAGAGGTTCATTAAGGAATTTTCTTAGATTAATAGATCTCTGTGATCCCTGCTAATTAAGGACACACCCTTAGTCTTCAATGAGAAATGCCTAGAGGCCTTTAATTTGCTCAAGGAGAAGTTGACTAATTCACCTATAATCACTGCTCCTGACTAGAAGCTTCCGTTTGAGGTGATGTGTGATGCTAGTGATTTTTCAGTAGAAGCTATTTTGGGGCAGAGGAAGGATAGGAAGTTGCATGTAATTTACTATTCCAACATGCTACTGGACGTTTCCCAACAAAATTATTCTACCACTGAAAAGGAGTTGGTTTATGTGATGTTTTCTTTGGAAAATTTTAGACAGTACTTGATAGGATCAAGGGTCATTATTTTCACAGATCATGCAGCCCTCAAGTACTTGCTGGCTAAAAAGGATTCAAAACCCAAACTCATGAGACGAACCTTGTAGTTAAAAGAGTTCAATTTAGTTATAAAGTATAAGAAAGGGGTTGGGAATGTAGTTGCAAATCACTTATCTAGGCTACCCAACACCCCAAGTGAGGAACAAAAAGGGATAAACTCTTCTTTCCCTAATGAACAATTATTTTCTACTTCTGTGCAACAATGTGCTTGGTTCACGGACTATGCTAACTTTCTGGTAGTTTGAGTCATGCCCAAGGACCACTCACACAACTAGAGGAATAGGTTTATATATAAGCTGAAATATTATATTTGGGACAATCCTATTCTTTTTAGGAGGTGTGCTGATGGAATTTTAAGAAGATGTGTGGTTGAGGATGAGATGTTTCCCATACTTGAGAGCTCCCATTCATCACCTTGGGGTGGACACCATGGAGGAGAAAGAACTACTCAGAAGGGCCTACAGGATGATTTCTACCGACCAACATTGTTTAAAGATGCTTGGAGTCTGGTTATTGGTTATGAGAAATGTCAAATGCTAGGAAATGTTGGAAGAAGGCAAGAACTACCCCAAAAAGGAATTCTGGAGGTTGAAATATTTGATGTGTGTGTATTTCACTTCATGGGACCATTACCATCCTCCTATGGGAATGGGTACATTTTGGTTGTTGTAGACTATGTGTCTAAGTGGGTTGAGGCAGTAGCTCTTCCCAATAATTCAACTGTTAGTGTTGTGAAATTCATCGAGAAAAACATATTTTCTAGGTTTGGTGTGCCTTGATAATTCATCACTGATAATGGGACTCACTTTAATAATTATAAGTTCAAAGGCATGATGGAGAATTATGGGTGCTCACATAGGACATGCACCACTTACCACCCACAGTCTAGTGGGTAGGTAGAAGTGTCAAACATAGAACTCAAACAGATTTTAGAGAAAACATTGTCTGGATCTAGGAAGGACTGGTCCAGGAAGATGGATGAGGATCTTTGGGCCTATAAAACTGCTTATAATACTTCTATAGGGATGTCACCATACATGCTTCTCTTTGGGAAAACATGTCATCTACCTGTTGAGTTACAACAAAAATCTTATTGGGCAGTGAAGACCCTCCATTTTGATTTCAAGTCTAGTGAGATGGAGGAGATTAAAAGCGAGTATTATGAGAATTATGAAATTTACAAATAAAGAACAAAGGATTTTCATGACTCAATCATTCAAAACAGGAATTTCAAGGTTGGTGAGAGGGTCCTGCTTTCCAATTCTAGATTGAAGCTGTTTCCAAGAAAGTTGAAGACCAAGTGGTTAGGACCCTTTACCATTGTTAGAGTTTTGGTTAACGGAGTTTTTGAGCTAGTTGGAGAAGAAAATAAACCTTTCTTAGTCAATGGTCAAAGAATAAATCAATTCTTTAAAGGGAAACCAAAGGGATTGGTTTCCATATCTCTGTTGGAGGAATGAGCTATTTCAAGTCTAACTGATGACTATAAACTTAGTATTTCATGGGAACTAACCCATGGTTGCTTAGTTGTTTTATTTTTACTCATGTTTTCAATAAAAAATAACTCTTCTTGCTTGAATCTCCAATTTTATGTTGTGACTGTCTGATGGTGCCTCATGATTTGTTGCTGCGAGAGAGAGAGGGGGGTTGTTGCTGCCAGAAACTAAGCAAAGGAAAAACAAGGGAGTTACCCAATGCATCATATGGATAACATTTTTTTCTACTCACTCTCTTTCTTTACTTCTCTTGAGATTAAAATGATGAATTCTTATTTTACTTCTTTGAACTTGCAGGTTAATGAAGGGGAGTAACCACCCAGTGTCGCTGAAGAGGATATGTCTATGGAAATCAGTGTTAAAGCTTCAATAATTCAGGGAAGTGTTGTTATGCCTTTTTCCACTTTTAATTTACTACTTAATATTCACTAATTTTCTGCATAGTTTTAAGTGTGGGGGAGACCCCTTGTTTTCCTTTTTAACGTTGAAAATTGAAATACTGCATAGGGTGTTAGCTACTTTAATCTAGTGAGTTGAACATTTTATTTGAACTGGATTGTAGAACAAGCTTGTTCCCACTGCACTCATTGTGTTTCAACTGTTTATAATTACATCACAATTGATGCTGTTGCTATGGACTAAACAAAAAAAATATAAAAATCAAAAATTTCCTTTGACACTCTTTGTATATATGTTTTTTCTTCTTTTCTTCTCTTTTTAATGTGGCAAAGTTCTTTTTGAACCTTCTCGCTTCCCCTTAAAATTCTGTTAAATACTGAATTGTTAATTAATCTTGAACTATACTATCTCCCACCTTAGAATTAAATATTTGGGACAATGTTGGGTTTTAAGTGTGAGGGAGAGGGGTTATTCTTGTGTCATTTCAAATTTCCCCTTCTTGAACCTGAAGTTGTTTAACAACAATGTTTATTTTTTTTTCAAAAATTGTTCAAAATCCAATTGAATTTTTAAATTCTTTCATCACATGAGGGTCATTTGAGGTCCATTGGTACTTCTATCCTGTCCCGTTTAGTGGATAATTGCTCACTGGTTGATGAGAGTGGCACTTAGTCAGAAACTGTTAAGCATGAGTGATTACTGAGTGCAATTGTTCACTATCTCTATGGATCTGTCTGTTTAGGAACTGAGGATGGGAGTTTGACATGATAGGTTTTGTGGAATGAGGATCATGACATAAGGTCACTAGAAGTTTTCACTGGAACCTAGGAGACTCATTTTTTTAAAATACAATATTCAATTACTTTAGGAAGTCAACTCGATTGATTATTAATTAAGTCCTTTATAACTGGAGTAAAATGGGAAAATGAGATCCCATGATGATTATCTGAGACAAGGTGCATTGGGTGCATTTCTATGAATAAATAAATCCAATTTCAAAATTAATAAGTGCTATGTATAGTGAACTGCATATGGAATATGACTGGAAAAATTAGAAATAAAATGACCTTGTAAAAAATGAACTTATTAATGTGAGGGGAATTTTGAACCCAGATAAAGAAGGGAGAAATTGAATTGGTTGAAATTCATTTGAGTTGAATCAATAAAGTGATGTAATTCATGGACTTTATTTTTTGGAACCTAAAAAAAGGTGAGAATGGAAGGTGCCCTTGGTTAAGTTTTGAATTCCAATTCATCTAACCTGTCAACACTCTTTGAATCAGAACTTAAATTGGAAATTGAAATTGGATAAATAATGAGTACATATAAGAGGCATGACATACTTGACAATGTATGAATGTGTGAGGCTTTTGACTTCCAGTGAGTATTTGAAGCTAGACAGGACATCATTTTTTAAAACCCTTGAAAAGCCGAACCCACTGTCTGGTTATGTTCCTCTGGGTATAAAAGTTTGATCATGCACTTTTTGAACTAAAAATCACAAATCATCTTTCTGTTTTAAATTCAAAGAGAATGTATTTGTTTGAGGATAAACAAAGTTTTAAGTGTGGGGGAGTTTGATGTGAAAGTGTTTTTACATTCTTTTCCACATCCTTTTTTGTATTTTTACTGGACTTTTTTATAGCAAAATGTTATTTTTATTAAATAATTGATAATTGTCATGCTTTTGTACCTGGCTGTGTAAAATAATCAATTTTAGTTTAAATAACGCGTTTTAATGTGAATTATTTTCATTTTAAATAATTCTTAAATTAAATAAATTCTTATGATTTTGACTTTTATTTTTTATTCTTTTATTTTTACAATTTTTCATTCTAGTTAGTTTATCAATTCGTTAATTTAAGTAATTATTTATTTTTAATTTATAAAAAATAACTCACTTTACTTTTTAGTCTTTAAATAATTTAATTAGTTTTAACAATTTAATTTTATTCAATTAATGTTTTTATTCTTTAATTTACTTAATTCTTTGATTAGTTAATTGGTTCATTAACTTAAGCAAGTGACTTTAAATATTTTAATTTATTTTAAATTAATTTTTTTATAATTTTTAATACAAATAAATTCATTATTTTAAATAATGCATAATTAATTTTAGTATTTAACTTTGTTTTATTTATTTAGTTTTTAATTTTTTTTGTTAATTCAATTGATTTATTTATTAATTTATTTTTAGTTTTAGTAAATTATTGATTTCTTTAACTTAATTTATTGATTTTTTTTTGCAGGTGTTGCGGTTACACCGAGTCCCTCTGTTGTTGTTCCACCATCTTATAGTGCCACCGTTTTCATCAAATGGTGTCACTACCACCCTTCCTCATAGTGCCACACCCACAGTTTCACGACTACTATGCCACCATTGCCCCTCCATCTCCCTGCCACCATTTCTTTGCACAACTGGTGCCACCGTTCACCACTCATGGTGCCAACATCAGCACCCAGTCATGGTGCCATCGTCTTCACCCTATCATGGTCCCACCATTCCAAGTTCACAGTGTCACCATGTCCATCTCCTTGCTGTCCCACCATTGCCCTTGGCACCGTTTAGCCACCAAACGGTGGCACCTCTTCAATCCTTTGCCACCATTCTATCACGGTGCCTCTGCCACCATTCCATCACAGTGCCTCTACCACCGTTCCATGCTTGTGCCACCATTCAACTCCTCTGCCACAACATTTCCACTCCCCCATCACACCACACCCACACAATAGCAAAACCAACCAGTAGTAAATTCAGCGGCACAATGAAACACAATCACAACAGCAACAAAAATTTCATCACAACAAACAAATCTGAAGCGGAAACAAATCAACATCTAACACATCAACAAAATTTCAGTTCCAAAACAAAATTTAACCAACCTGATGAAGAACTACGCAGATCTTCCAACCGTCTACCCTAATCAAACCGTGATCTATCGCGACTCCTACTTCATCGCGCCACAAGAATCCAATTCAGCCAGTCTCGCCGCTCCTAATCCCCAAGAACCGCACTCTAAGCTCCTCTGCGCCCTTCCAGTCCACCATTGAAACCCAAGCCACTACCTCACGGAGCCCCTCGAACCTCACCCTCCACCAAAACCTAACCCCGATCTCACATGAATACCCCCTCCGCTGCACCCTGAACCCCACCGTGACCTGCTCTCCTTCCCCTTCCTTAGCCGACAAGACACCCTACTCCTCTCCCCACCTGCTATTCCCTCCTCCCTTCTCCCTCACCAGAATTCGACCCCTCTCCCACTTCTTCTTCTTTTTATTATTATAATATATAATATATAATATATAATATATAATAACAACAATACATATATTAATAATTTTAAATATTATTATATACATGTATAATATTAATTTATTATATATCATAATAATATATGTTATTAAATAAATATAATAGTTATCAAACATATATTAGTAATAATAACATTAGGTATTATATATATATAAGTATTTTCATTAATTTTAAGTAGTGATATTAATATATAGTATATATATATATATAATAGTTTCCTTTTTTCTGATTCCCATGCATTTTTGTTGTTCCATGCAGGGGGAGATTTATGGCTCGGTGCACGCAAAACATTAATTCAGTTAGGAGAAACTGCTCTAGTGACCAGCATGGAAGAAGTAGAACTATGAAAGCTCCACATGGAGGCTAGGGAACACTTCGGGTGAGATTCCAGAGACTTTGATTACTGGGTCATCAGCATAGATTTCGGGAGATCAAGTAGGGAGATAGGACTTTGACTTCCATCATCCATCCAGAGCCTTCCATCCAGAGATAGAGAGTTTATGTCGATGAGCATATTCCATGCATTGGAGCAGCATATCAACATTCCATATCTCGATTCATAGGGTGGGACATCGAGTACACTCCAACATCGCATCCACCACTGAGCAACATGAATCAGATCTTTTGGGAGATCAAGAAGGGAGACAAATATCTTTATTCCCCTTTTTCTTTGTTTTTCTGTAACTCAATTCATCATGTTCTTCATTGATTTTAATTCTGTTATGATAGTGTTGAATTCAACCATTATGTCTAGATAATCTCCTTTGGGGGGGAATAAGATGGCTGGTTAGATCTATTTACTCTGATTCACGCACTGCATCTTCTATTAGATCGTCTCTCTCTCACTGTTTGCGAGACAATTTTATTTTCAAAATAATAAGGTTGAGTGAAAATCGATCTTGTTTGAATCTAAATGAAAATTGTTTCAATCTGAGGAAATCATTGGAAAATTAATCATGCTCAAATGAGAGAGACACACTGAGCTCAATTGGTAATTTGAGTCCAGTAACACCTGACTTTTATCACCATTCAATGGAATGATTTTTACAGTTGAAGGACTGCAAGGGTTACTTCATCGCAAGCTTACTAGATGAAAAATCTGGCCAGTTACCTTAAGTTAGATCCACATACTTAAACTTCAATGCATGATCGAGACTAATCCATATCAAAACTATCTAGTGGACTTCCCCCTTGCTCATTTATTATTTGTTTCTACCATAAATCTTCCTGTTGTCTTGTCTGCTTCCGTGCACTCACCAATTCCCTATCACTTCCTCACACACTGAGTTTTACTCACTTCACTCCATTACCACCATTTGATTTTTGTTGTTTTTTTGTGTGTGTTTTTGTTTGTTTTGTTTTTAGTAGATCACTAAGCACAACCTTAGGCCTCTATGTGATTCGACCCTATCTTGCCATTGTTCTAAGTAGTAAGTAGGCTATAAATTTTAGTTTATCGTTTGTGCCCAACGACATGCGAGCGTGCAATAACCCGAGCATGTAGGCGACTCCCTCTAAAGTAATAGTCATCTCCCCCTTTGGAAGATGAAATGTGTGTGTCTCTGGTCACCATCTCTCAAACAATACAACAATCAAATGGTGATCAATGGTCTTGAAGTCACACATAACGACTCCATAAAATCTAGCATGTATGAGGTATGAACAAATGACTACCAATGGTGCATTGTGATGAAAATGATGTGCTCTATGAACAACAAGATGTATAATAGGTCATTGTGACAACACATCGTGTGACACGTGTGACTACCGGGCAGATAATAATGACTGATCCATCTGAATGTATGAATAGTAAAACATTAATTTCATGATAAATGAAATTTATCATGTAATATATGAAATTTATCATGCAATGTATAAAATTTATTTAAATTGAATTTCCATAGTAATAATTATATATATGTATGTGTTTTTAATTCTAATTATTTATTAAATGGGATTTACATAATGGTCTTTCTTTTACTATATTTAAAAAAACGAGTTTTCAGGAAATATTTGGAAAGAGGGATGAATGGTGGTTTGGTTTCCTTTCCATGGGTTTAAAGTCTCTCTCTCTCTCTCCTAGTATTGAAATGATTTATTAGTGGGTACTTGATCACTACCATTCATGATGGTTCCAGGGGTATACCATGGGTAGTAGGGCATGAATTTTGAAGTTTTCATTTTGTTGGATTTACCATTGATTGTGTATTATCATGGAATGTTGAAAAAGGTGGATTTTAGGAAAATTATTTTTGGCTAGGAAGAGATCCCAGGGTATTATTTATAAAATAGGGTTTGATTTCATGAAAACATGTTTTAAATGAAGTTAGGACTTTTAACTTGTTTATAAAATAGAATTGGTTTCCATAAATGTTTTTAGTATGTTTTTGATTAAATTAGTTGATTTTTGTTATGAAGATTAGAAAATGATTTGGTTTTAAAAAGCATTTGGTTCTTAAATTGTAAAGGAATTTTTGAACCTTGTGGGTTTATCTATTATTTTATATATTAAATATATTTATGTATTATAATATATTTTTATGTTTTATAAAAGTTACACTATACACAAAAAATACAAATATGATTAAAAATGACCATAATGATAAACATGATTTCACATACAAAATTTTACAGTAACTGATAGAATTCATGAATTATTTTAACCATTAGATGATTGACCTATGTGTCTCGGGCAATGTGTCTTCATATGACCTTCCTGGCAGTATATGTTTCACCTCCATCTAGGTTCCCATTCACCGGGCTAATTCATCTCATTTTGAATACGAGTTGACTTTGGTCTCCCTTTAGGTCGAAGCCTAGTCTTGTTTGGTATAAGTGTGGGTGCGCCATCAGGTATCCAAAAATTCTGATATTTCCCGATTGTCATCCATGAAGTACTATAGAAGTCATTGATACTTTGTAATCAATAAACTAGAAAAATGAACCGATCCCAAGATAAATGTACGTAAGTACATGCTGCGATCACATGGCCACAAGGATATCTCAATTCTTGAAAGTTTCCACATTCACAGTAACGTATCTCCAATAAAACAACTCACACATGACTATTAATACAAGAAACAACATCACCAAACTCAACAACCTCAAATCGTTGCTCTGGATGATTAAATGCAGTTACACGATAAGTTGTAGCCTCCTGAATAACTCTATCTAGTTCGCGCTGGAAATGATGTTCATAACACATCCCTCTATTCAGACCCTCTTCAACCTACTTTCCTCATTCCAGAAAATACTTTACAATATGATAGAATGTCTCTTGTACCAAACCTGAAATTTATATTAAAATAATATACTAATATTAAATTTTAATTATAGCTCTTCTAAGTAACATATAATCAAATATTATTATTTACTTGTGATTGGTAATTTCCAAAATCCATTTAAAACTCAGTTTATACATTCTACGATGTTGGTCATAATATATCCATATCTCCTCCCATCATCATATTCCAATGAACATTTATCATTTGGAATTTGCATCATTTAATCATAAACTTCCAGATTAACTCTGTAAATATCTTGAAGACGCTCCTCCATCCTTTGTTGTTGAGGCTTGTATGCTATAAAAAAAACTATTCTGAACATATATAGAAATAACTATGATAGTTATTATGAAAAAAAAAGATATTCATACAAAATTTTAATATTTATTTCTTCATCAACTTGTTTCTGAACTTCTTTCGCAAATTGTTGGCAATGTATCAAATACAATATCGATGATGGGCATGGGGTGGTCTCTAGGAAAGACCCTCAGACTGTACTACCTCCTTGATTGCACGATGATGATCTAAAATAATAAAAATCCCTTCTACATCCGTAAAAAACTCTCGAAGATAGGCTAGAAACAAACTCCATGATGAGAAGTTCTTCTTCTCCACAATTACAAATGCCAAAGGTAGAGGGGCTTGATTTTCATCTTGTGTGGAAGTAATCAATAAAGTTCCTGTATACTTTCCATATAGAAATGTGCCATAAATCTCTTTTAATGTCTAAAATCTTCCACACATGGTAAAAATTTCCAAAATAATATATCAAACACAACCATCGACCACTCAACTTGGTTGTATTGGTTAACATATTTAGTAGTTTGTAACCGATAGACCACTTGATTGTTGTGGTGTAAAAGCTCCAAAATTTGTGGTAAAACTCGATAAGAGTCATTAAAATCACCATATAATTTTACAATAACATTTTTTCATGCCTCCCATGCCTTATAGTAATAGATTTGACACCCCAAAAGTTGTTTGATTCACTCCACCACCAAAACTACAGTAACATATTGACATGCTCTAATCATTTCAACAATAACGGTTGAAATAAACTCAACGTCTAATGAGAAGTGGTCCTATGGAAATATTGGGTTCACACATGTGTATAAAGTAAATCTAGTAATGCATCAGCTATGAAAAGTGTTATCAATTATAGCTCACAAACACATTTGACAGTTCAAATCAAATTTATCACAACAGATCACATAATAAGACCTCTTTGACTCTACTACAACATAATAGTAGTGTCTTTAAATGTGATATTGTTTTGTCACATTTTTTAGTGCATCTTTGCTCTCAAAATAATTTCCAATATTCAATACACCTTCATATGACACTCGATTTGTTCCACCAATGATTCCTAGAAATTTTGTACTAGGAGTAATAACAGACAAATCACACTCTGGAAAGTGATTCATGCCTTCATTCGACCATGAAGCCAATAGTGGAGGATGGTTCAATGGTTGATTCAACCTCACATGAGTGGGCACATACTGTACTTCCACATGATCTTATTCTTCTTCAACTTCCTCTTCATATTCTTGTTATAAATTTTCATCATCCTCAAAATCATCAATCAGGGCATCTAAAGTACGTGGAGGACTATCCATAGAAACTATCACTAGAGGAAATGACATAACAACTACCATTGCTGATGGAATGTATTGATATGTTATAGCAGGAGGATATGACACAATATCATGACATTGTGATGGCCCAACTTCCAATGTCTATGGAACCTTTATTGTAGTTACAGTTACATACAACTCCATCATTTGATTCTCAAGTTGATACTTAACCAATGAAAGTATGTACTCCCATTCTTCATCATCAGTTACTAGATAAGCCACATGCCAAAACCTATCTAAAAATTTTATATGTTTGTATGCAATGAATTATATTACTTGATTGCTTTTCAGTTTTAAATTTTGATGAATTTTCCTTTGAAGAGATTCCAAAGTTGTACAACCTCCAAGAATCACATCACCTTCTGACTGTATACTATAACTATATCCTTGTTCTGTCTCAATTATCTGACCATTTCAATAAATATAGGCAACTATCTTTTTTATCTAAAATAAATCATTATTATTATTAGAATGCCAAAATATTTTCAAAATTTTAAAGTTAAGTACATAACTTTCGAAGATGTTATTAATCTTTATGATTCTAAAATTTTGGAACATCTTATTATATCCTAAACTATGATACTAATGTTTCTTAGTATAATTTTTAACCATCCTAAAGGTATTTTAGTAGTTTATAAAGAAAATATGAATCATCTAAAGCATATCCCCTAAGAGTGTCAAACCAGGATGCGGCAAGGCCCGTTTTCGTGTACCAGGATACCCCAGGTCAAGCCCGAAACTCCTTGTCAGAGTTGTTACTCCTTGTCGGAGTTGTTACTCATAGGTACATCTGTGCCAAAGCGACATCCACTTGTTTGTATCCAGACAAAAATTTGATTTCTTAAATAACCACATAATCTTTATACTACCAAAATTTTATAATGTTTTCTTATATCCTAAACAACGACACTAATCATTACTTAACCATTAGTTCATAATTACTTATCCATTAGTTCATCATTAGTTCACCATTAGTTCACCATTAGTTCACCATTAGTTCACCATTAGTTCACCATTAGTTCATCATTAGTTGATGATTAGTTAATCATTAGTTCACCATTAGTTAACTATTAACCATTAATTAATCAATGGTTAATTTATCTCTTAATCAACCTTTAATCATCCCACTTAGTTAATCATTAATTCATTATTAGTTAACCACTAACCATTAGTTCATCATTGGTTAATTTATCCCTTAATCAACCTTTAATCATCCCACAAGTTTAAGTTTGTCTTACTTACCCATATATAATTACTTCTCTAATTAATATAATTACTTCGTTAATTAATATAATTACTTCACTAATTAATATAATTACTTTTTTATTCGCTAATTAATATAATTACTTCTCTATTCACTAATTAATATAATTACTTTGCTAATTACACTTAATTAATTAAGTGCATAATTACATTTAATTAATTAATTACTTAATTATAAACCTAATTACACTTAATTAATTACTTAATTACAAACCTAATCAAAATTAATTATAATTAAATAATTACCTAATTACACTTAATTAATTACCTA
This sequence comes from Viscum album, assembly GCA_963277665.1. Lineage (NCBI taxonomy): Eukaryota > Viridiplantae > Streptophyta > Magnoliopsida > Santalales > Viscaceae > Viscum > Viscum album. Next base: position 1,370,860,881 of record OY728164.1, read on the forward strand.
ATTACACTTAATTAATTACTAATTACAATTAATTAATTAAGTACCTAATTATAATTCATTAATTAACTACCTAATTACAATTAATTAATTACATACCTAATTATAATTAATTAATTAATTACCTAATTATAATTAATTAAGTGCCTAATTATATTTAATTAAGTGCCTAATTACACTTAATTAAGTGCCTAATTACACTTAATTAATTACCTAATTGCACTTAATTAATTACCTAATTACCCTTAATTAATTATCTAATTACACATAATTAATTAACTAATTACACATAATTAATTACCTAATTACCCATAATTAATTACCTAATTACACATAATTAATTAACTAATTACACATAATTAATTACCTAATTACACTTACTTAATTACCTAATCACAATTAATTAAGTGGCCAATTACAATTAATTAAGTACCTAATTACAATTAATTAAGTAACTAATTACAATTAATTAATTACCAAATTACTCCTAATTAATTAATTACAATTAATTAAGTACATAATTATAATTAATCAATTAATTAATTAATTACAATTAATTAATTATTTAATTCCCTAATTATACTTAATTAATAATCATAATTAATTACAATTAATTAAGTACATAATTACAATTAATCAATTAATTCCTTAATTACAATTAATTAATTATTTAATTCCCTAATTAAACTTAATTAATAATCACCTAATTAGTACCTAATTACAATTAATTAATTAATTAATTCCCTAATTACAATTAATTAATCACCTAATTCAACTAAATTAATCACCTAATTACAATAATCTAATTACAATTAATTAATCACATAATTACAATTAATTAATCACCTAATTACAACTAATTAATCATCTAATTAAAATTAATTAATCACCTAATCACCTAATAAAACTTAATTAATTACCTACTTCTAATTAATTAATTACCTACTTCTAATTAATTAGTTGCCTAATTATAATTAATTAATTAACTAATTCCACTTAATTAATCACCTAATTACAATTAATTAAAATAAACTATTACTAACACTAAATAAAATATAATAAATACGAATTTTTTTAAATAAAATACATTAACTATGAACTAAACAAATAAGTAAATAAATCAAAGTATTAAATAAATTTAAACAAAAAATAAATACCTCAAATTTGGGGGACAGGTGTTGTTGCTTCAGAGGTGGTAATGCTTCGGAAATGACTACGCATGCATAGAAACCAACAACTAGAGAGAAAAATTGGGGAGAAAGAATGAGAATGGGGCGTTTGAGATGAATGAGGGAGCGGGGTGAGCCCCCTTTTATAGGGGTATAGAATTTAGGTGCCACTTGAAGTGGTGTTGACAGTTTTAATCCCAAAGCTATCAATACCACTTGAAGTGGTGTATATAGTTTTAAAATACCATTATTAGTGCCACTTGAAGTAGTGTTGATCCAAAACTACTGCAAAGCACCACTTCAAGTGGCACTGATAATCCCCATATACCAATTTAAAACAAACCTGGACCCATAAAACAAAAAAAATGACCCCTTCATCCACTTTGGTGGCACTGTTAACACACCACCGTTTTTTGCATTTTTCGTTATTTAGGATGTCAATGGTACCTGCCAATTATTGGTACCCGACGCATCTTTTGATACTTTCTAAAGATCTGTGGTGGAACTTGGGCCTTATGTGTGAATCCCACACAATACCTAAGGGTAAAACAACAAAACAAAAAGAACTGACTTAGATCTCCTCCAAAAGGTAAAAAAAGAGCTCATATCATATTTTAGTCTTCCTAACTATAGGAGCTTCTCTGGTCGACACCTTTCACCCTTCAGGTTGGAGAATCATGAATGAAGTGATAGAAGATATAATCCACTACGTTGAGCTTCTAATTATTATTGTCAATCTACTAGGTCTAAGACAACTTCCTCTAAAAAGAGAGAAGGCTTCTAATGAAAAGGTTTTCGACCAACACCAAACCTCTAAATTGTTACCATGAGGACACTATATCTTTGTATAAAAGTACACAAAAACATATAAAAATAAACCAAGCATCATTCAAAATAATAAACATTAATCAAAATATGTGGAAGCAATAAACAAAATAATCAATAATAAATGAAATGCAACATACAGTCATATAACCCAAATTAAGTGTCCATCAGACCAGTCACATGTACAAGATAAATAAAAGAATAAATATGTTGGGGATCTACTACCTTCTTTGATACTCACTTCATCTCAATCTCTAATCAAACTTAAGTTATCTTGCTCGATCATGCTACATCGTGCTTATGCTCAACCTGAACCAGCGATTGGTGAAGTATGCCCAGGTAATCAAATGTCATGACTGCCCGAGTTGGGTGTGAATACAATTTAGTAGGGTACCGCCAACATGGTTTCATACATAACCAATAAATGAAATGTACACATGTGATATTATCATAATATAAATAAATCAAAATGCGAAAGCATACATAAATAACCACTATCAATTCTTAGGTTCTCAAGTGAAACTCGAGATTGACCCAAACTTGTTTCGGTCAGTGTCAGGGTATCTGATGATTTTACATGACCATGTTAACTAGCATCATCACCTGGATCCAGGAAGTATCCACACCCTATTAGAAAACACATCATTTGGGTCCAGGGGTGTAGCTCTCCCTGTCAGATATCACCTCATTTGAGTCCATGGCCGTGGTTCCTCCCATCGAACATCATATCATATGGATCCAAGGAGTATGTCCAGGACATCCCAAAATGTAGTTTTTATGTCTCAGTGAAATATGCATCCCACTATACAAATCCATGAAGTGTGTCTAAGGCATCCTAAATCACACTTGTAGGTCACTCATCATCTAAATTCAGAGTGAACCCTACCAGGAAAACCATGTTTGGAAACTCAAGGGATTGACCTATCAAGAATCCAATCATCCAAAACTCAGGGGATTTCCCTATCAGGAATCCATCACATGGAGCCAGGGTGTACCCTGCCAAGCATCACATCATCTAGAGTCGGGGAATACCCTTCTAGAAACCCATCACTCGAAGCCAGAAGGTCTGCCTCTCCTATACCAAAAATCCATCATCTCATTCAAGTCCAAGGGTGTGGTCCGCCCTATCGAACATCATATAATTTGGATCCAAGGATCATGTATAAGGCATCCCAAATTATAGTATTCCCAGACCCAAGGATTATATCCAAGGAATCCCAAACTGTATCTCAAAGCATCTAGATGAGTGATGTGTCCCACCCAAAACATCTCATACAACACATCTCAGCGGGGTCAGCCATCGACTCGACCCTGTCCCACAATCTAAAATTAGCCTCTCAAGTGCATGGATTATCATTATCACTAATTCCATATCAGACTCACACAATTGATTCAAGTTCTAAGGAAAAACATGTAGTCATCACTACCCATCTATCAAACACACCCTTGTTAATGTCAACATATCACTAAGGCACCCACCAACCCCCCCTGGGCCACATATTTACCAGGACACCCCATCTGGGATCCTCTATCACGTTCCCATCTCTCAGGACAATGACCATAAGTTAAAGTAAATAACATAACCCAAAAATTTTGTAATCACGTCGTAACCTCACTTTCCTTATAAGATAATTCACACCGGTATCAGTCTCAAAAGATGGTATAAATCACATCTTAACACCCAAGTTTCACTAGGTTGGTCCCCACACTCAACCTATCTACAAGTCCCCTCAAGGTCTACCCACTTAGGAAGTCACATCTCAATGGGGGGAGATCCCTTGATCCACAATCATCTCATTAGCTTGAAGGATTTAAGGGATCTCATGGTTCTCACTTGACTAATCCCTATGCCATTCATCTCAATTCATTAGTCACCTCCACCCGAAGGTCACCAAGGCACCTATCACTAGGCTCTCTATATCTTGATCACTCCATTTCATTTAGTTTATACCCCTTAGGGTCTAAGTGTCTCAAGAAATACTAATATAATTAAGGACTTGGTCATTTACAACTGAAGCATATAAACCAGTGCATAAGGGTCTATCGTGACCCTTGACTCTCTGTTCAATCCATCCAGACATCTCATTTTAAACAAATAATTTATTTAAATTAAAAAGGCCAGTCACCCTCAGTGGTGAGATTGTATATCACATTACAACATATATAATTAATGAAAATACCAAAATGGTATGTACAAAGGACCACCCACCTCAATAATTAAGTCAATTCCTTTTAAGCGCAGCTCGAAAAATCTCGCTCGAGCTCATCCAAGTCCAACCCATGCCTGCACCAACATCTCGAGCACCCATCCCAAGGCACAACATCCAATAATTAATTATAAACAATTTATAATTAATTATTCAATTAATTTTAACAATTTATAATTAATTTATAAATTTAATTTAATTAGTCATAAATCCTAAAATCTTATCGGACATAAACCTATCATCTAAAACTTGAGAAACAGAGTATAAACCACTCCCGACACACCCCTGGACCTAAGCCACGCAAAATACCCAACTTATACACCTATTATAATGACCAGTTTCCTCAAATTTATCCAAAATCCCTAAGAAAAATCATATGTAAATTTACCTTTACCAAAACAGCATGCAATAATGTGAAGACCTCATATCAAGTTCCCCTATATCCACATCATACAAAATCTCCCACAAAATTAGTTGATTCCACCATGCTCCGGTGGAATTGGAACCAAAACCCTAAACTAGAGAAGTGAAATAGGGAGTAAACAAGAAAAATCAAGAAAAAAAAGCCATCCGAAGAGGAATATAACCTCAAAATTGAAGAAATAACACCTATAACTACCTAAATACAAGGAGTAACTAAGGAGGATGAGGGGAGGAACCCTCCTGGTTTAGTTGTGAATGCTAGGGAGAGAAATGGGAAAAACCCCTAAAAGGGTTGGAGGGGAAAATAGGGGAAAAATACAATTTAAAAATTGGGTGCAAACACATTTCAAGACCTAAATTATATTTCATTCCCTAAATTCCCCCCTTTATGTCCTAAAATATATATTGCAGACTAAAAGGTCTCCTCCATAAAGTTTCACTGCCTGGACCACCCCAGGTAGCACACCCAACACCCATTCATAGCATGAACATGGATTTCACACTATGAAATACTTGGGTAGAGGGCTCCCACCCATGGTCAAACTCTATTAACAACATAAATCCTAGGGTCCATGGTGTGAATGACCGTAATAGTTGAAAGTTTAACTCTTGGGCCACCTGGCCTATCTCTGACACTCACCCGAGCACCCATACCTCCAACCGGGTCTTAAACCATATTCAAAAACATTTATTTGAGATGTTACAACCATTAAAATTCCAAGATGAATCATAGTTTTCAAAATTAACCCCTCAACAAATCAAAAACCAAATAAAAATTTCAAAATTCTTTTGAATTTCATAACCTAAAAGGTACAGGGTTTTACAAAATCTACAATAATTTGGATTGAGTTTTGAAAGAAGTTGGATAAAGGAGATATTGAGGATATATGAAGAGCTATTATGAATGAATAAAATTTATCTATAAGTTGGAGACATCATCCATAGAGCACTAAGTATACACATTGTTGTATATAGTGAAGGGTAATATTTAGATGACGTGGTGAGTTGATTTGAAGTGCATATGAAGTATTTGAGATGAAATAGTGATAAATATAATATTTTCAATATTTTTTATATGCATTTCAATGATTTAATCTCCAAAATATGTCCTTTTATGTGAAATTACATCATTTTTGGAATTTGGATGAGTTTTGAGCTAAATTATGAAAATTCCCTAATTCTGGAATTATAATAGTTTTTATCATTATCAAATTTTCAAAATTATTTTTTTAGAAACCCTTTAATTGTGGGATTCATTTCATTAAAATGGTCCAAGTGTTGAATCTACCATTTGGAGGCCCAAAAAAGTCACCCAAGTTGGAAAATTGTTTTTCTGGTAGAATTGGAATACCTTTAGTAAACGCGACATAACTCAACCCACAGATGTCCAAATAAAGTGATTTTAGATGGTAAATAAATAAGACTTAAATAATAATTTCTCTATTGAATACCAAGTTTAAATTAATTCATTAAGATGGTTATTGAGCATATGAAATTGGAAGAAGCTGAAGAGTATATTCGTTCATAAAAATTTCACTTCATTAATTCAATCACATGTGTTTCAAAACATGACCAAAGATGTTAATATTTTGAGGGAGCATGACTAAGACTAAGGTTAATGACTTTTAAGAAGAAACCATTCCAAAAATCATCCATTTACTATTCCAAAAATGCTTAACCTTTTGGTGGAAATAAATTGGAGCAAAAATTTTCCACCCCTCAACCCTATAAATATTTGTATCCACCCCCATTCAAATCCATTAAAAAGAAGAAGAACTAAGGGTTATGATGGTGAATTGAAACCTTAAAGTGTTTCTAATTTTCTCTTTTCTATTTTATTAGGTCTATAATTCTTTTCTCTTCCTCATTCATCTTTATTACCCTTCACATGGAGGGGTAAAAATTTTAAGTGATCGAGGAAGGGGGAGTTTTCATTTTGTAATGCATGGGCCACTTGCTATAATTTTAAATTCTATTTTTATATGAAATGTTTTTTATTTTTAGTGATGAACAATTCCCTTTATGTGATTTTACTTAGGGTTTTGATGTCATTAATTGTTTATAGCTTTGGTTAAAGTTCTTTAAACCCCCTCCACCTAGTGTAGCTTGTCTTGATTGAGCAGATTGTGTTGGGTAGTGAGTGTCTAGTGATCATTGGGACGTATGTGGAAGAAGTGACTTGTTTTTGGAATACTAAGGATTACTAATTCCCAATTTTTAATTTCCTTAGTATTTTAAGAATGGTTTACTATCTTTCATGCACACAGGAGTGGTTTCCATTGCTTATTTCAACAAAGGGTGATTAACAGCTCAATCGAGGAGTATTTAATTTATTTAATAAGAAGAGAGAAAATATTATTTTTATGACTATGATGGAATTGAAAAAGGAAATTCAACCCTGAACACATCAGTTTATTCATTAATATTTTTTAACCTCCTATTTTATTGCCTTATTTCATTTTCAAAATTGAACAATTTAAAAAACACCCTCATTTTTCCTCTAAATTTTAAGTGACAAACTTGATTTTTTGTGCTTCTATCTAGATAAAACATAGGTTAACCACTTTACTGAATTTTAAATTAGGAAATAATTATTTTTTTCACACCTTATTAAAGGAACATTTCAAAACTTTTCACCATTGCTGGAGAGGTAGTGCCAACAATCTAATTATAAATATTTTTCTATTTTCAAATTAAAAATTTAAAAAATGTTTAACTAACCCTGGTCTATAGAAGATAGTGTTGTTTTCACTGATAAATAGATTAGGGGAGCTCAAAGTAGAATCTTTATAGAAGAGGAATTCAAGGAGGTCATCCAGGACCTCAAAGAGGCCCTTAAATACCCAGTATTGGAAGGATTTACTAGTGAATTAACTGAAGTTGAGAAGTAATTCTCATAATTTTATCAAGAAATAGTTAAGGCACAAAAAGAGTATTCCTTGTTCCCCCCTATTTTTTCTGAAGAAATTCAGCAGGTGTAACATCAAATACAAGTAGTTGAAAATGGTATTAAAGATCAATTGCAATGGATTGAAGATAAGGTATATAAATTTAAGAGAAAAATGGAAGAAACATCCTGTGAGTATCAAGATCAACCCTAACCTGAACCTGAGCTAGTGGCGCAAGAGATTTCCCCACTCATCTTTGAAGTTTAAGAACCCAAGGAGGTAAATGAGGAGATGCTTAAAGATCTATTCCTCTTATATTGACCAATGATTGAGGACATTGATGAAGAATATTTTCCTGACGAAGTATGTATTGGAGATCAACAAGATTTGGATAACTTCTAGAATGAATATGAGGTGCAATATGATCTCCCTATCCCTTAAAAAGTCAAAGAGCCAATACATTTTTATCTCTCTCTAGCATTGAAAGAATATGAAACCACCCAAGTGGTGAAATTTGAAGAAAATATGGAGGAACCTGACCACCTACCTCTATCCAGTGAAATTCAAATCTAAGAGTCACTTTTCACTGAAGAAGAAATTGAAGCCGAACAAACTCAGGGAGATGATATTTTCTTGAATCCATTATCATATAATTTTATTGAAAAATAATTTATTATCACCTCTCATTGTTTTGAATTTTCAGATTTGGCCAACTCTTGTTTTTCCATAGTGGAAGAAGAAGAAAAAGAAAATGCACCTAAAGAGGAACACATAGAGTTCTCTAAACATGTTAAAAACTTATTAGAGGGTGCACATGAGGAGATATAGGCTGTTTTTATAAAGGAAACCAAGACATAATCTGCTTACATTAAAGTGGAAGATTTTGATATTTAATCTTTATGCTTTAATTTTATTCAAATAGAATTACACTCTGACTTCCCCTTCGATTATTCCATTGATGTAGTGATGAAGATAAAATTTTCATATATTTTGTACTGTAATTCATTGTTTATAATCCCACCATAGTGTTGTTGTATGGGTAATTGTCACATTTTTAGGTTTTAGTTTTATTTTGAGTGTAAATGCAAAAATAGCCAAATTTTGCAATTTTAACAAATTGTTTTCACAGGGGTATTTTGGTTATTTTCCATTAAATATATGTCCAAATTTTATGATTAAAATTTTGGTAGAATCCTTATTTAATTTAATTCATTTTTTTCTGCTGAACCAGGGGCTTAATCGATCATCTAATGGCTGTAAAAATTCAATGAAGTTGAAGAGCTTTCCGGGCGGACAGAATGGGCCCCACCAAAGTAACGGATGGATAAATTGGTGCACACAACTTAAAATGAATTTATTCCTGCTGTAAAGAAAATATGATTTATTAAGGCGCGTCCATGATGAATTTAAAGTCAAAATACCCTCATTAAGGCATTATGGGAACACTCACAACATGTGGAAGATGAAACGTCTCACCAGGAAAAAACGGTTCAATTGGGTAATAAATTCATAGCATCGATAAATTCATCCAAAATATCTAATATTTTGTGTAGAGACGCTAAATTACATGTGGAACAACTTTTATTAAGGAATCAACGTGTAAATCGATGGTTTGGAGGGCAATAATGTCACAGGAAGGTGAAGAATTGAAAATTCGGCGAGTCAAATGGGCAGATTAAATGTCTCGGATTGAATCAATCATAAATCCTACATTCAATGTCCAATAAATCTCATATTTTGAGGGTGAATGTAGGAGACATTATGGAACATCTTTTATTAAGAAACCTATTACAAATTCGGCCATTAAATGGGACATACACGCGGAATAATTTGGAGAATTATTTTGGAGAGAATTCTTTCACCTCATCTCCCTATAAATATGTATCCTCACCCCTTCTCAAAGCATTGGCACTTCTGTGTGGCCATTTTTTTATTGTTTTGTAGTTTCTTTTCTTCTGTATTATATTCATAATGTTTTAATTTATATTATTATTCTTCTTCATACCTCATTCTTCCATTTTTACTTTTATTTGTTTCTCCCACCGTCTTCTCTTCTAACTCCATGAGAATGGGGAACTAACCTCATTGTTTGTTCGAGGGGGGAGAATGGTGAATGATTGAGTTTCATTGTACTTAAATTTTAATCTCTTTATTTAATTATGAGGATTTATGTGGGGGTTAAATTGATTATGGTGTGCGATTTCCCCATTTTCTCTACCACCGAGTTCTTCTTCTCATTCAACATTTATCATTCCCTTCACTATCTAAGTCATGCATACAATGGAGTATGGCCTGGGTAGTGATGGTCGGAAAAAAGATATCCTAGCCGACTTTAGGAAGAGTATTTCCCCACATGCAGAGATCTCGGTGTTAGGGAAATAACTTTTTGAATAAGAGGGTGTAGTGTGATAGATCTTGATCACTACATTGAATTGATATTGAAAATATTTTAATAAACAATGATATCAACCATTATGATTCCCCAAGAACAAATGTCTTATTTATTCTTTTTAACATCATATTGTTTGAATTACATATATATATATATATACATTCATATTTTATGCATATTTTAAACTCATCTTTATATTATATATTAGTTAGAAAATAAATAGTGACAATAGAATTTTGGTGTTATGTAAGTTGCCTCCTTGAGACCAACCCTGGGAGTGCACTATATTGCATTCTTAGGTAAATAATATTTTGATCAGGGATATGTGACAAATTCCTGATTCATCAAATTGGCGCCGTTGCCGGGGAGGCACAACACTTGCACACACCGTTTTTCATAAAAAAAAAATCATAAATTTCAAAAACTAAAAAAAAACTTTTTGTTCATAATGTATTTCAATGGTGATTATTCTGCATGAACTGACCAATATCAGGTTCCAGAAGAAGATTACAATGATATTGAAGCTAAGTTTCAAAGTATTAGTGCAGTCATGGAAAAATTGGAGAGTCAAATAGAGTTGATTACTGAATACATACATTCATGTCAAGAGAAACCCAAACCTAATCCTCAGTCAAAACCTGAACCAAAATGAGTAGTGGAAGAGATTTAACTAATCATTTTTTATGTTAAATAACCTGAGGCGGGTAAGAAGGATCTACTAAATGAGTTAATCATATCATCCCGTACTCAACCATTACTCTAGGAGGTCCCTGATGTACCCATTCTAGCTGATTCACTTATGGGAGATCAACAATTTTTGGAAGAATCTTGGAATCACTTTGTAGAAGATAACCTAAAAATTGATCTTCCTATCTTTGATATTGAACAATCAACACCTTTTGACCTTTCTCTTGAATTGAAAGATGATGAAGAAGATTCACCTTTTGAGATGGAAGTTCCAATGGTCTTTCCTGAAGATATCAATTTCCTAGCTGACATACTTGAAAGGAAAGATTTCTTGATTGATTCGTCATGTTTTAATTTTATTCAAACTGAATTGTTTTCTTACTTCTCCTTTCCTGTAATTTCTGATACAAAAAATATAGATCAGGCCTTGGATGTTGATGATGAGTCCACCAAAGTGGTGGTGATCGAGGAAGAAGATCCGGAGAAGATGGTGGTGGTGAGACTACCTCCTCTACATCAACTTTCATATCATATGGAGGAGGACACCACAAAAGTTCACAGGGAGCACCCCTATTTTCTATTCCCTCCCACTCTCGATCTTAAATTCTATCTGTATTCTTTCTTGGGGGTTGGGAACATTCTTATCTTATTTGGGGTTCTCTACTTTTAGTGTTTAATCATGGACATTGGGAAAACTCACATGTGGTGGTTCATCTCAAAGAAACCACACCCACCTTCTGATTCGGGATAATCCACTGAAACTGCCTGACTAGGGGCAGTAAAAACCTAGCACCCACTTGGGGGTCTAAACCAAGATTATCTCTTTTCTTTTCCCTTTATCATTATTTTTATTTATTTTTATTATGTATTTTCATTACTTTCTTGTAGTCTTAAAGTGGCTGCTTCTAGGAGCTTAACTCAAGGAATCCACTTCTAAAATAATGTCGGGTTGTATCTTTCCTTCCCTTTGTTTTTCTACCTTTATATTTATATTTTGTTGATTTGAAATAAGGGGTAGTTAAATTTAAGTGTGGGGGAGTGTCAACCTGCTTAGTGCTTAGTTCTTCTTGTGTGTTTTTCATTTTTGTTTATTATATTTTTAGGATTTTTTAGCTTTAATGAATATTCTTATCACTTTTCACACATTAATTTATTTTGAAAGAGTTGAAATGATTTTGGAAATAATGTATTTTAAATTATTGTTGATGTGAAATTTTTTTTCTTGAATTGGATTATCAATCATTTTTATGAGTTTGACTGATTTTTGAAATCCATGACCATGAAACACTGACTCAAAATATTTTTCCAATCCTGTGAGGTATTCTAAACCACTTTTATATATTCTTCCTAATACCCACACTTTCTTGAGGGAAACTTGAATTTTGTGTGAGAACTAGAATTTGTGAATAATTCTCTTTTGAAGATTTGGATTTCATGGAATGTATTTAAAATGATTGAGGAATCTCTTTGGATAGCCAAATTTTATCTTAATACCCACCTTAACATTTATCCTTCGTAAGCCCTTAGATGCCATAAATTGCCTTATAGGTTTAAGCCACATTACAAGCCAATTTTTCCTTACCTACCCGCACTTTTAGTATTTTTGCATGGTTATTTCAAGTTTGAATGTGGGGGAATGGCCTTTCTTGTGTGTTCATTGGTATTTGTATCATTTATGGGTGGTTTGAGGTGTGTGCCAATACTTTGGGCAGTGGATAATAAGAGAATTGGGCATGTGTCATCATTTCATTGTGCTTTATTTGTTTCATCTATTTATCCTTCAAAAAAATAAAAATAAAAAAATGGAGATGAGCTTGAATTCCTCATTGTACATTCTTTTATGACTCATGTCCCTCTCAAAATCAAGGGCATTAATTGTCATTCATTCATTGTATTCAATTTTCAGCTCATCCTCCATAAAAAAAAGAAAAAGAAAATAAAGCTGTGCCTTTCTAGAGCTTAAAAAAAGGATAACTTAGATGATATCATTCATTATAATAACTTCTTGGCTCATGTAACATGTCATAAAAGGGGTTTTCATTGTTTTTCAAGTGGGATTTAGATAGGAAGTTTCTTTGTTTTCCCTTGATTTAATCATGCATTGTACTTAAAAGTCTAACCTCCTCTTTCTAGCCTGGAACATTTTTCAATCATTTTCCCACCAACCCTAAGCCACAGAATCATTTGAACATTTAATTAAATCCCTCATGATTAAATTCATTTTCATGTTTCACACTGTGGAGAAATGAGAATTTTCACAAACCTATGGTGATACATGCGATTTTCAAGTATGAGTATAACTCTAGATTCAATTTCTCTTGAGTGAAGAGTGACATAAAATTCAATGTGAGGTAGGTTGTGATTGGGCTTTGGATTGATTTATAAGGTTGAAAAAATTTTAATGATTTAAATAAAAATTATAGAGACTTGTTTTTCATATATGATACATGATGGACTTCTATTTTGGATAAGATCATTGATATTTTCTCATTTTTGATTATTGTGTGGAATTTGATTTGGATGTAAGATGATTGCCCAGGAGTGCAATGTTTAAGTTTGGGGGAGTGATGAAGCTAAAATTTTCATATATTTTATACTTTAATTTATTTTTTATAATCCCATCATAGTTTTATTGTATGGGTAATTGTCACATTTTTAGGTTTTAGTGTTATTTTGAGCGTAAATGCAAAAATGGCCAAATTCTTCAATTTTAACAGATTGTTTTCACAGGGTTATTTTGGTCATTTTCCATAAATATATGTACAAATTTTATGATTAAAATTTTGGTAGAATCATTATTTAAATTTAATTCATTTTTTTCAGCTGGACTAGGGGCTGAATCGATCATCTAGTGGCTGTAAAAATTCAATGAAGTTGAAGAGTTTTCCGGGCGGACAGAATGGGCCCCACCGAAGTAACAGATGGATAACTCGGCGCAAACACCTTAAAATGAATTGATTCATGATGTAAAGAAAATATGATTTATTAAGGCGCGTCCATGATTAATTTCAAGTCAAAATACCCTCATTAAGGCATTATGAGAACGCTCACAACATGTGGAAGATGAAATGTCTCACTAGGAAGAAACGGTTCAATTGGGTAATAAATTCATAGAATCTAGAAAAGTCATCAAAAATGTCTCATATTTTGTGGAGAGACGATAAATTACATGTTAAACAACTTTTGTTAAGGAATATACGTGTAAATAGACGGTTTGGGGGGCAATAATGTCACAGGAAGTTGAAGAATTGAAAATTCGGTGAGTCAAATGGGCAGATTAAATGTCTCGGATTGAGTCAATTATAAATCCTACATATGATGGCCAATAAATCTAATATTTGGAGGGTGAATGGAGGAGACATTATGGAACATCTTTTATTAAGAAACATGTTACAAATTAGGCCATTAAATGGGACATCCACGTGGCATAATTTGGAGGATTATTTTGGAGAGAATTCTTTCACCTCATCTCCCTATAAATATGTATCCTCACCCCTTCTCAAAGCATTGGAACTTCTGTGTGGTCATTTTTTATTGTTTTGTAGTTTCTTTTCTTCTGTAGTATATTCATAATGTTTTAATTTATATTATTCTTCTTCTTCATACCTCATTCTTCCATTTTTACTTTTATTTGTTTCTCCCACCGTATTCTCTTCTAACTCCATGAGAATGGGGAACTAACCTCAATGTTTGTTAGAGGGGGAGAATGGTGGATGATTGAGTTTCATTGTACTTAAATTTTAATCTCTTTATTTAATTCTGAGTATTTAGGTGGTGGTTAAATTTATTATGGGGTGCGATTGCCCCATTTTCTCTACCATTGAGTTCTTCTTCTCATTCAACATTTATCCTTCCCTTCACTATCTAAGTCATGCATATGATGGAGTATGGCTTGGGTAGTGATGGTCGGCAAAGAGATATTCTAGCCAAATTTAGGAAGAGTATTTCCCCACATGTAGAGATCTTGGTTTTGGGGAAATAACATTTCGAATAATAGGGTATAGTGTGATAGATCTTGATCACTACATTGAATTGATATTGAAAATATTTTAATAAATAATGATATCAACCATTATGATCCCCCAAGAAAAAATGTCTTCTTTCTTCTTTTTAACATAATATTGTTTGCATTACATATATATATATACATTCATATTTTATGCATATTTCAAACTCATCTTTATATTATATATTAGTTATAAAATAAATAGTGACAATAGAATTTTGGTGTTGTGTAAGTTGCCTCCTTGAGACCGACCCTGGGAGTGCACTATATTGCATTCTTAGGTAAATAATATTTTTATCGGGGATATGCGAAAAATTCCCAATTCTTCATGTAGCATATCTCAAGCAAGAACTGAGGAATGAATAAGAGGTTGTTCAAGTGGAAACCAAGAAAGAGGAGGAGACATTATTTATCCTACCCCTCCATGCAAGTTGAATATCATTACCATGGGGATGTATTTGATATACTCTATCCATGTATTCCTCAACAAAAAGGAATACTTTAAATCTATAAGGAAGAAGTGTTGGTGGTTCAAAACAAAAAAACTTCCACCCACCACCAGACTTTGGATAACCCATTGGAACTTCCCATCTGGAGGCAGCCAAAACATAGGGCCCACTTGGGGGTTAAACCAAAATTCATCCTTATCTCATTTCCATTTCTCATTAAATTTATATTTTCTTTTATTTCAATGAATTTATTATATTATCTTTTCTGTTTTTTCTTGTAGGTTTTCAATGACTAGTACTTAGGATATTAACTCAATGCTACACTGCTAATAAGTCATGTTGTACCTCTCCTTAACACTTACTTACTTATTGTGATTCAATTACAAATATTCATACATGTTAAATCTATTTGAATTCATTGAGAAAACTATATAATTTAAGTGTGGGGGAGGGAACCTATGTAGTTTAGGATTTTCAAATTTCTATTTTTTCAAAAAAAAATTGCATCTCTTTGAAATTTATGTGTGTGTTTTTTCAAATTTTGCGTGTTTTTAAAATCTGTGAACTCAAATGATTAAATTTTATATTTTTGAATCC
Source organism: Viscum album (assembly GCA_963277665.1). Taxonomy (NCBI): domain Eukaryota; kingdom Viridiplantae; phylum Streptophyta; class Magnoliopsida; order Santalales; family Viscaceae; genus Viscum; species Viscum album. The sequence continues at coordinate 1,370,876,521 of OY728164.1, forward strand.
CATGTCAATGAGTGAACCAATTCATCCATTGAAATTGAACATAAATGAATACCAAAATTAACTTTGTTTCAAGATCAAAACTTTGGGAATTTTATGAAAAGACCTCTGATTTTTGAATCCCATGCCACATCTCACTGTCATTATCTTTTAAATCACCTTACTGTGAGGCTTCTAAACATTTTTGACATATTCTTCACATTAAATTAATTTCTTGAGAGAACAAAATCATGCTTGATTTAACTAGAATTTTATTTATTTATGTCAAAAATTGAGGGTTTGAGGTACTTATATTTTAAATTATTGCGACATTTCTTTGGTTTTAAAGAACCCTTTTCAAGAGAATACTTTTTATTCAACCTAGCTATTATATTTTAACCATGTGAGACCTTAAAAACCATGAAATTATTATTATATATCCTCATTATAATATAGTTTCCCTATCTAATATGCTCTTGAAGTTCATTTCATGATTTTAGTAAAGCTTAAGTGTGGGGGAGATTGTTTGTGATTTGATACACTATATTGGGATACTTGGGGTGGAGAAAAATCAAATGTTGGAGAATTTTTTTTGATATTGAAATATTTTCCTTTTTGAATATTTCAATGAAAAAAGAAATTTGTGCCTTTCTGGAGCTTTCAAGAAAAAAACCATGCCTTTCTGGGGCTTAAAAAAAGAATTCTGAAATTTTGTGAAGAAATTATTGTGACATTGATGCTAAATTGTAGAAGTTTTGGGATGTTTATGAAATAGATTTTGAAGTCATTTTGGAGCTACTTTTATGACAATAATAACTAGTATAAGACCATGATTGAGTGGAAAATAGAATCATGCAATCTTGCTTCAAAAAATAGCCAAACCCTCTCCTCTTGCCTCAGAATTTTTCATGTTTGAAACACACCAAACATCAAACCTACAAAAATCCATTTCTAAGTCCTTATGATTGATATAATTATTTAACTAAATTTGGTGAAGATTTATAATTTTTTGAACCTATGATGACCCTTGAATTTATCTGGATGAGGAAAACATTGTTCCATTGGAGGAGGAAAACATTGTTCAAAATCAAAATCATGTTTCGAGAGAGAAAATAAGTGTGGTAAGAATCCATTTGCATGAAAAAAATGAATGAAATGAAAATAGAATGGATGAAAATAATAGAATTTTTTTAATTTAAACTATTTAAGTGGTCTGATAAGTTGGGTTCCTTAATTTTATGCTTTGTGAATTTCATTTACATGTGTTTTGAATTTTCATTGGAAATTTATTTTGAGAACTCACTTGTTCAAGAGTCTAAGAATTAAGTGTGTAGGAATTGATAAAGATAATATTTTAAATATTTTTTATATGTATTTCAATTATTTAATCCCAATTTTTTTTCCTTTTATGTAAAATTTCATTATTTTTGGAATTGTGATGAGTTTTGAGCTAAATTGTTAAAATGGCATAATTCTAGAATTTTAATAGTTTTTTTATCATTTTTTTTATTTTGGGCATAATAATTTCAAATACAATCCAATTATTGATTTTTTTTTAAAAAACCATGTGTTTTTTGGATTCATTTAGTCTAACTCGGCTAAGTGTTTAATCGACCATTTGGAGGCCCAAAAAAATCGCCCAAGTTGGAAAATTGTTTTTTCAAAAAGAATTGAAACAACTTTAGTAAATAAGACATAATTCATCCCATAGGTGTCTAAATGATTTTATTATAAATGGAAAAGAAATAGCACTAAAATATGAATCTCTAAATTAAATATTTCATTTAAATTAATTTATTAAGGTAGTTAATGGTCACATGAAATTAGAGGAAGTTGAAGAGTCTATTTTTACATAAAAAGTTCACTTTAGTAATTCAGGAATATATTTTTCAAAACATGTAAAAATGTTCTGATATTTTGAGTGAGAATTATTAAGGATGACGGGAACAACTTTTAAGAATACACAATTCTAATAATTGATCATTTAATATGCCAAAAACTCTTAATATTTTTGTGGATAGAAACTGAAGGTAAAATTTTACATGCCTCAACCCTATAAATATATATATCCACCCCCATTCAAAATTGTTGAATAGAATAAGAAATAAGGGTTGCTATAGAGAATTGAAACCTTGAAGTGATTTTTATTTTCTATTTTATCTTTTATTAGTTCTATAATGCTCTTATCTTCCTCATTCATCTCTATTACCCTTCGTACGGAGGGGTATAACTTTTGAGTGATCGAGGAAGGATGAGTTTTACTTTTGTAATGTATGAGACCTATGATATAATTTTAAATTCCATTTTTCTATTGAATTATTTCTATTTTTAGTGGTTCTAAATTATCTTTATATTATTTTATTTAATTTTTCATTTTCATTCATTATTTATAGATTTGGTTGAAGTTCTTTAAACTTTCTCCACCTATTGCAACTTATCTCGACTGAGCAAATTGTGTTAGGTGGTGAGTGTCTAGCGATCGATGGCATGTATATGGAAGAAGTGATTTTTTATGGATTTATAAGGAGAACCAATTCCTAATTGTAACTTTACTTAGTATTTTTTTAATGGTTTACTAACTTTCATGCATACAGGATTGGTATCTATTTCTTACTTTAACCAAGGGTGATTGACAACTTGATCTAGGAGTCTTTCATTTATTATTCAATAATAAGATAGGTAGGGTGATTTTTATGACTATTATGGAATTGAAAAAGGTAATTCAACCCTTAACCCATCACTTTCTTAATCAATATATTTTGAACTTATTATTTTATTGATTTCTTTCATTTCAAAATCAAACAATTTAAAAAAATACCCTCATTTTCCTCTAAATTTTAAGTGACAAACTTTATTTTTGTGTATTCCTCTCTAGAGAAAACCTAGGTTAACCACATTACAACATTTAAACTTAGGAAATAATTATTTTTTACACACCCCATGATAGGCACATGTCACATGAGAAGAGTTTGATTAATTTCAGAGTTGCACAGTCATGGAGAATACTAGTTAAGGATAACTTCAGGAGAGTAAATAGTACTTCATAAGTGTAATTATGAACTTCATAAAAGTATTGAAATAATTCATAAGAGTAGTTATAAACTTCAAAAAAGTAAATTTTCACTTCATAAAAGTTTTCAAAGACTTTGAAAGAGAATTTGTGACTTTGAAAGAGTATCTAAGGAGTTTAGAAAAGTAATAAATATTTCGAAAGAGTGCTTGGTAAATTTATAATAAATGAGCCAACTTCATAAGATAATTTTAATATACAAAAATTTTCAAAGTAAAATTTCATAATATACTTTGAGAACTTTATAATATATATCCCAACTTTGTAATATACTTCTTATATGCGAAAATGAGAAAAGGAAAAGTTCATAATATACTTGTGGGACTTCAAAAGATATTGTGTCCAGTTAATATGACATGTAAGACTTTATAAGATAATTTTGAGACTTTTTAAGATATTGGAAACTTAGTAATATAGTTATAAACTTGATAATATATCTTACTTTGTGAAAAAACGAGAATCCATAATCGAGTATTTTGAAGGTTTATGATTCAAATGATGTATAAGATCTTCTCTTCATTGAAATAAATTACACAATGGGAGATTTTGATTTTTACTAATATAAGGAATAAAGTTGAAGATGATTCAAGATGGAGTCTAAGTATTCTACAACACAAACATATTTTCCACGTTACAAAGATATGCTAGCATGGAAGAATTTCAAAATGGTTTAATTTCTACAAATTTTGTAGATAAGGAAATCCTAAGTCATTTGGAGATTAAAAAGGAAATATTTTACTGGGATATTTTGATAAACATTGAATGATAATTAAAACTAGAAAAATCCACTGATTTAAATAAAAGACATCATCTTCCACTAAGATTTATAGAGTTTCCATAAATCAAATTTTGAGAACAATATTCATGACCTTATGTATATAAAAAGGTGTATAAGATGGTGTAAGTATGAGAGAGAACCCCATACACTATTCCAAAAGAGAAAAATATATTTATCAAAGAGATACCAACACTAATATTCATGAAGAATTTATTTTGTGTCATGGAATAAGGAACTGACTGCATCCAAGAAATCACCCACGTATCAAATAAATATAAAGAGAAGGTGAGAAGTAGGAACACTATCTTTACCTATAATGTCATCATATTGGTGGGAGTGAAGGTTATAAAGGTCAAGTGATCCTATTGAATATCTTTTTGTGAGGTAGGTTTTCATGCATTCATCAAAAATAGGATGTTCAGTACACCAAAATTTTCCACATCGAAGGCTCTATATAGTGGAATCTGATCCTCTAAAAGTTCCTCACTCAACTAAGTGTACTGAAATAAATAAGTCTTAGCTCCCTACCCACCGTATAAAGTCAACCACACAAAAAACTCAAAGAAAGCTCATGAACATACATGTGGAGAGTAAAACCAATAGAAAAACAAATGATGGAATAACATAAATAGGAAACAACACAAAGGGATTAATGTGTTTTTGAAAAGTTGTCCTACATTCATGGGAGAAACACTAAAACTTTCCTTATATTCACTGAAATTAAAAATAATTATAAACAACTAAAAAATCCATCAATAAGAGATCATTACAAAATATTAACAAACTATAATTCATTGACGCACTATGTACTTCACTGATACACTGTAGTAATTAGGACACACTGCTCACTTGGTCCATAATTCTTTTTATAGAAGTTATTAGTTGGTTTCCTAATTATCACCACCTTCCAAATTTCATTGAAAAGCCTCTATTTTTCATGTGAGTGATGATTCCTAGTAAATCCATTAACTTTGATCACTCACATTGGTAAACCATTTCTAAAACCTTCACTTTAGAAACTTCTACTATTCTATAAACATACTAGACTTCCTTAAAATCATATGAAGATATGAACTTCCAATGGTTCGAGTGCTTCCTAGAGAGTTTACGCTTGTATTCACATCAATCCAACCATCATTTAGTGCATGAAATTACAATGAATCAAATTATATTAGGAAAAATTATATTGAAATGAAACCATACTTCACATCCCAATAATATCCTACTTGAATAATTGTTTCAGGGAAACCTTGGAAACTCTCCAAAACTTTGGAAAGCATCTTATTGAGCCAAAGTCGTGCTTTATCTTTAGTTTTGAAAATCCCAATACAATCATGCTATAATTTTTTTAAGTTTAAGTTTTTGTTTTTAAGTATGTGTGCTATACAAAATGAAAATTTAGTAACCTTAATTCTAGATGATTTTAGTATAAAAATTTAGTGGACTATTTTTTCTGTCTCGACTATTTTCACCAGATTTATGAGCACTATAGTGGTGCAGAAAAAATGTAAATCTACAACATTTATTGAGGTGTGTTCCTCATAAAACTTCACCCTATTTTTTTCTTTAATTGGTTAATTTGTTTTGTACATGTTTATGGGGATATAGGGAGGCTCTAAGAGTGTTCTAAGGGTCAGAGGCCTGGAAATAAGAAAATTTGGAGTTGCATCCAGGGGTGCATAGTTAATGCACAATTAGTGCTAACTATGCACCCAAACCACATGGGTATTATAACTTTCTATATGGTTTTTAAAACCATTAAAACCCTTAATGGAAACCATGAAAAACTTAAAATAAAATGTAGAGACATTTCACATGGTTGGCATATAGTTTTCCAAACCATGTGACATACCCATGCGAAGTAGAGTGTCCCAGATATCGGGATCTACATGGTTGGTGCATAGTTTGTCTAACTATATAATCCATCCATGTGAGGTAAGGTTCTTTAGGAATTAGGAGACACACGGTTAGTACACGATTTGGTTAACTATGTAAACCCTTAAAAAGAGGGAAATTACCACTTTTCCCTAGATAAAGTAAATACCTAAACAATCATTTCCCTCCCTCATTCAACTAGAAACCTACTAGGAAAACGACCCCTACTTCCCCCTCCTTCTTAAAGTTTCTTTTATGATTATCCTCAAAATAAATATTTGTTTATTACATTGGAGATATTAAGGTAAATATATGAGTTTGTTCCCTTTTTTTCTTCATTTATTTTTTTCCTAGAGATCCTACACTATTATTCCATATTTATAAGGCATTTTTATTTTTTTATTTATATAGGTTTATATTGAATCAAAGGATAACACTTGACAGTTAAATGTCTATGAAACTAAGGTAGGTGGTTTACAAGATACCCACAAGTATTTCACTATTTATGATTATGTGTGGTGTGTTATCACAATTACATTACCACACATTTGACTTAGTTTTATAAATTAAATGTCATAATCTCTAAATCATGGAATTGAATATTACCACAAACCATAAACAATCCATAGAAAAATAAACTGGAACTTTATCCACCCATGGGGTGTTCTTGACTTGAGAAACTAAGTGGGAAATTGAAGGGGTTCCCGAGAATGAATGTTTGGCCAAGAGTAATGGTTTGGGTTCTTTAGAGAATGCTCTAGGAACTAGGATAAACAATTATTAGGTGATACCCATTGAACATAAATTTTAAAGAATTTTTAAATGAATTATCAAAGCACTTGGGTTTTTCTTAATGGTTTGAAATGCCTTGGGAAAACCCCTTAGTTTCATTTGGACCTACTTATTTTACTTGTTTTTGAATGTATTTGGTAAATTTATCTTGGATTTAGATAGATAAATCTGGTTTGGAATGCCTTAAGGCAACCCCCTTAGATTTCTTTGGGCCTACTTATGATACTTATTTTGGAATAACTTAGGGAAATTACCCTTAGATTCAGATGGAAAACTCTAGGTTGGAATTCCATGGGGAAATACACCTTGGATTAATTTGGTCCTACTTGAGTTACTATGAATAGAGACATATGACTTAGGATGAAGTAGGTATGGTTGATTAAAGGTGTCACCTTGGAACTCAGTAATTGACATGGTTTATTTATTTTTCTTCCCTTTATTTATTATGCACACTCGCATGCACGTATTTCTCAAAAAATATATGCTTATAGATGTCATTGATGGTAGAATACTGATTCATAATCACTCCTTAATTGTGCCACTATTTGGTACTCAAGTGATAACTATAGGATAGGAAAAGGGAAAGTTCCCTATGAATGATGCTTGATTTTGGTTAGTGGGCATGTAGAGAAAGAGAGATGAGACCAGGCTAGGACTCAAAACCAGTTTTTGGGGATTTTAAAACTTTTTTTATTTTGTTTATTTTTGAAAATTAATGTATATGATCTATCTTGATATGTATGATTGTATGAAATTGTATATAATTCACTTTAATAAAACATGAATTGTGTTTATTTATTGGAACTTTCCTTGACATTTGTTAACTACTTTATGTGGATGTATTTTATTGTCATTATTTCCCCTTTTTTTATTCTAATATGGGGGTATATTCTCCCCACTATTCCACATTAGACACCAACTATTATTTGAGAGCCTCTAATATACTGGGAGGTGTGCCTGAGGTTTAGTGTCTCTACCATTCCGGTTACTATTTTGAGTGAACCAAGATGGGTACATCACAAAGTGGTATCAATGCTCTTTTTATTTGGTCTAACTATTTGTGAAAGGTATATAGAAGATAAATAATTGTTAGAAATTTGTTGTAAATTGTAACCAGGAGTATCTAACTCACCTATGAGGAAAGTATAAGTTTCTAGGGATGAGATTGATGTTCTTGCTTTTTGTTTTTTTGTTTGATCTATTTCACCTTGAGAGAGGCATGCAATTTTTGTATTTATGATTTATGGTATTTTTTCATACTAGGCACATAAGATTCACATTTAATCTTCATGTTTGCCTTTATTAAGACATAAGGTCAGTTTTTTGAAGTTTCAATGTAACATCCCCCGATCTGAGATTCTCTCACATGGACAGAAAGGGTTGGCTATGATAAATAAGGCACACATCTCTGTACACCAGAGGCTATCGACTAGTAGTAGGGGTGTGATGAGTACAATGGGGAGACTATACCCCCTGGTATAGAGTTATAACACAACAAAATAATCATACTAGAAGAAATATCAGAGTAACAAAAAAGGTAGAAATAAAACAATACAAAAGATAAACCAAACAATAAAATTCAACTAAAAAATACAATAAATAATAAGGGAATAATGTAATGATAGGATTGAATGTAAATAAATGTCGTCCTAGAAGTAATATAGAATAAAATACTAGCAGACTCAAATAAAGGCTTAAAAGTCCCTAGTCCCAAACCCCATGTTAGTCCTGTTTCCATACTCCAACCCATCCAGTAATCAAACAATCAACAATAAGGTCCCTTTCCCTTGTCCAATCCTATATCCATGTAATCTTCTCAGGCAACAAATGAAGACTTGAGTAGGGTGTGAGTATAACTCAGTAGGTTGAAACCATCATGTCTAAACATAACTAGTTTGATAATAAGTGCATGAAATAATACAGTAACATGTGTATTAATTAATTAAAAAATTAAAATAACACCACATCAACCTTATTCAGAACCATGCCAAAATATCTCTAAGCATATCTCATGACCATGCCAACCATAACCATATAACCATGGTAACACATAACCTGATCTGACATCATGCCGGAATGTCTCTGAGCATGTCTCACAACCATGCCAACCATAACCATATATACATCGTATGAATCACAAAAATCTGGGCGTATCCCGATATATAAGCATTTTAGCATGTGTTAGGACATATCGTAGTGTATAATAATTTTGGAATGTGTCAGGGACAAGACTAGTATATAAGCATTTCAACATAAATCACTTGGTATAGCCCACTATATAAACATTACAACGTGTATCAGGGTCAATCCTAATATATAATCATTTCATCATGTGTTATAACCAAGCCTGATATATAAAAATTTCAGCATGAATCACTAGGCATAGCCTACTATATAATCATTGCAACATTTAACACAACGAGTCATAATAGTAAGGATATCATAATATCACATAATAAGGCGCAATGGTAAATTATGAAAATTACCATTTATCTTTCAATTTCACATTTAATTTATCATTTGGTCATAAACCAATAGAATTCCGGTCAATTCAATAATCAATCCAATCCAAGGTGAATCTATATCAAGCAATCACCTAAAACTCATGTCACGCTAAACACACTTTAATCCATTAGTCAATTCATTTATAATCAAGGGTTCTCTCACCCGAACAATATCCATAATATAGAATATAAAAAATTGGATCCAAAGGGATTCCAAGGAATAATCCAATTCATCATTTAATTAATTTAGGAACAAATTATATTGGTGGTAATTAAAAAGACCATAGGTTTAAGGTTTAGGACCCCTACATCTAACCAATGATCAAATAAACACCAACAGTGGGTAACGCCAATGGAAACTAAGGTGTGGATGATTTCAAGAAGAAACCTAGATCAAAACAGATCAAGATTAACACCCAAACCAATAAGGTCCAAGGATTTACATTACCATGATGGAGAGAAACAAATAATAATGAAAAAACCAAACCAAAGAAATTAACCAGGGATCAGATGCATGATCTGGATGTCCGGAAGGGATGAAAGGGATCCAAAATAACCTAGGAAACACCATAGAGTTGAAAGAAGGAAGGTTTCATTGGATGGAATGAGAAATCAAAACACTGCACGTCCTTAAAAATTCCCATCCATTGACCTGGATGATGTGTAAAACATTTACATGTCATGAAATCCTTATTTAAAGGATACGCCGAAAAACCCATCACCTCAGGTGATTATTTATCCCGATTAACTACTACACATAATGTACTTATATTTTGTGACATGTATTATTTTTATGTCGTGTATCAGGTCATGACTTACAACCATTCATGACATGTGTATGGTGACATTTACACATTTTGTAATACATTACATGGAATGTAAATGTTCTGTAGATAGTTTTTAGCCTAGTTTCCTATATAAGGATCCAAAACACCTCCAACAACTTTCAATACGTTGGAAAACCCTAAAACCCCATTTTTACACATTTTTTACCTGGACTTAAAGTCATTTTCCCAATAAGTCCCTCCATCTCTGAACAAGACTTAGCCACTAAGGATTAAAGACAAAGGAAAACCCAATGAAATACATTTAATGCAAAAACTCAAAGAGGGACATACTTGAAAAAATATGGGATCTTGCAAACTCCCCACCATATAACATCTCATCCTTGAGTTACTTCAAGCATCACTGTGGGGTCTCGGTGAAGAAGTTTGGACACTTTGATCTTATATCAGACTCCCTCTCCCAGGTCTCCTCCTGAACTCGCCCATGCTACCACCGTACTCAAACCAAAGAAATTACCCGACCTCAGAGATACTTCTCACTATGGTCCATAATCTGAATTGGATTCCCCTTAAAGGACGCATAAACATAAATCTTAACATCCTTGATGTCCACCAAATGAGAAGGGTCAAGATAATATCTCTAAAGCCGTGACACATGAAACACATTTTTCATGGAATTGTAGCTCTGTGGAAGGGTATGCCATTGTACTGACCCTATCGACTATCTTAAACAGACCGATGAGCCTGGGAACTAACTTTCCATATTTCTTGATACGGAATTTCCCCAACCCAGTCGATACCTGAAAAAAAACATGATGACCAACATCAAACTCTAGAGGTCATTTCTAATGGTCAACATACAAAATATACCAATTCTTCATGGTTATCATCTTCCACATGATCAACTGAACCTACTCATACGTCTCCTGCACGAGACTATTACCAACAAGCATGGAATCACCTACATCCAACCAATAAATAGGTAAACAACATGACCTACCATACAAAACCTTGAAAGGTTCCATCTAGAATGATTCCTGGAAGATGTTATTAAATGAAAACTCCATGAGTGCCATATATTGCTCCCATAAACCACCAAAATACAAAATGGAGGCTTGTAACATATCCTCCAGAACCTGAATAGTCTACTTAGATTGATCATCAGTTTAAGGATGATAGGATATGATCAAAACAACTTGCGATCCCGAATCCTTTTGAAGACCATACTAAAACCATGACGTGAAACAAGGATCTCTATTTGAAACAAAACTCCTCAAAACACCATGTAACCAAAATACCTTGCACACATAGAGACTACCCAGATCAAAAACCATAAAAGTCTCCCTGATAGGTAAAAATCAGGATACCTTCACTAGTAAATCCACAATCACCCATATTTCATTGTTCTTATGGGTTGTCCTTGGTAATCCTATAAAAAAACATGTAGTGATGTCATACCATTTCTGTTCAGGAATGGGAATAGGATTTAAAATCCTATCTGACCTCTAATGCTTGGCTTTCACTTACTAACAAGTGAAACATCTCTCCATAAAGCCTAATACATATTTATTTATTCTTGACCAAAAATACTTTCTACAGATATCATGATACATATTTTTCAAACCAGTATGTACCACCCATCTAGAAGCATGAAACTCTCTCACCAGCTCCTCGCTCAAGCCCATAAGAACCCATAATCAGCCATAGAAAAGAAGGTAATTTCCACTGCCAAGATACCATCCTGATGGTGTCTCCCCAAAATATAATATTTCTCTCAGGACTAATACATATAGATTAGATAACTACTCTATCTTGATCTGGTTTAAAAGTATGGGTATAATAGATTTTGAAGTCAAAGATAATCATCACTGAGACTCCCGAACATCTAGATTCATGTATGTAAAGAGTACTATCATTCGCCACTCATTTCAAGAATCTCACACCACCTCTATTCATGTATTCCTTCTCAATTAATTGAAAACAATATTCCAATCATTCATTGTATAATCCAACTTGAAGTCAAAATACTGTAGATACTCGACCCACCTCCTCTACCGAAGGTTTAGGTCTCATTGAGAAAATATGTACTTGAGGCTCTTGTGGTCCATGTATACCACAAATATCCCACCCATAAGATAATGCCTCTAGTATCTTAGGTAATATACCATAATTGATAACTCTAAATCATGAGTAGGGTAATTCCTCTCATGCAGTCTCAGCTGTTTGGAGCCATAAGAAACTACTCAATCCTCCTGCATAAGGATTGCTCTAATTCCAAATCTGGATGTGTCACAATACATGGTATATGATTTACCCAGAACATTTAAAGCAAGGGTAGATACTGAGGTCAACCTACCTTTTAGCTCTTAAAAATACCTCTCATAGGTATATGACCAAATAGACTTCACCCCTTTCCAGGTTAGCTTTGACATCAATGTTGGCAGATGGGAGAATTCCTAGATAAAATGTTTATAATAAACCACTAAACCCATAAATATTTTAATATTAAAGACATTATTGGGATGCTCCTAAGACAACAAAACTTCAACTTTATATGGGTCCACTAAAACCCCTACCTCTAAGATGACATAGCATAAGAAGTTCACATTATCAATTTAGAAATTGTATTTGGTTAGCTTACTGTAAATAAAATTCTCTATCAATGTACTCAAGATGATGTCAAGATGTTGGGCATGATATTATACTAGATGAGATTTCACTGATATATCATTGAAAAAAACCACCACAAACCGATCCAGAAAAGGATGAAAGATCCGATTCATCAAGGCCATGAATACTGCTGGTGCATTGGTCAAACCAAACAACATCACTACGAACTAATATAAGACATACCTAATCCTAAAAGTAGTATGAGGTATGTACGATGGTATCACCCACAACTGATGGTATTCTGATCGCAAACCGATCTTGGAGAAGATCTCAGAACCTCTCAACTGATCAAATATATCATCGATACATGGAAGGGGAAACCGGTTCTTGACCGTCATCTAGTTCAATCTATGATAATCCACGAATAAGTGAAAAGGCTCATAAAAATTCTTGGAGAAAATAACTGAAGAACCCCATGGAGACATAATAGGCCATATGAAACCCTTATTTTCCAGATCTTCCAACTAAACTTTCAACTCATGAAGCTCTATTGGTTCCATACTGTAAGGTGGGATAGAAACTGGCTCTACTCTCGGCACAAACTTGATTGTGAACTCAATCTCTCGCTCAGGTGGTAATACATAGAACTCATTAGGAAAGACATCCTAAAAATTTTCTACCACTGGAGAAAAATAATCCTGCTATATTCCACCATCATCTAGAGTAAGACCGGCTATCTGAGCTGTGAGACAATTCAATCTGCACTGAATTGGTCTTGCATGATCAACCTGAAGATCTCACTCACCCTGGTTAGAATATCTACCTCCTTTTGGAGATAGAAAGGTAACTATCCTCTAATAATAGTTGATATGAGACTACTATAGAACTAGATAATCCAAACCAAGAATCAAATCGAAGCCTGTCATTTCCAGCACAAACGGTTCTCAAAAGAAATGGTAACCACCAATCTTTTGAGAACACACCTTGCAACATTTGATATTCTCAAACCACACTCTCAATGCTGTATATATGGTAAAAATACCATCTAATATTTCAAAATCCAAGATCAAACTATTTAAAAAAAGAGTGTATAAAAAGGAATGTGATTCCCCTGTATAAAAAAATGTAAGAAAGGGTAGATGATACAAGAATTATATCTATAACAGTAGAAGGTCCTGCATCTGCAATAACCGAAGTAGTTTTCATATCTTGTAGATAACTAACCCCTCTTCTATGGGCTCTAGTATGACTCCCCTGTGTTATTCCCTCTGCCCAGTACTATCATTTCTGCACTAGGGTACCATGTCCCCTACCTCGACTAGAACATCCTGTGGAACTCAAACTACCTATTTGTTGAGGAGTAGCTGATTCCTTACCAGAATCTAGTACCTATCCTAATCACCTACCACTTATTTACTATTTCATACCCATAAAAAACCTTTATAGGTAGCCCATCCTAATGTAAGTTCAACACTTCAAAGTGGGGTGCATACACTGAGGCCTCTTGTGGACCATCTTAACACACTGATAGCACTACAATAGAACACAATCCTAAGATGGATACCCATTACCCTGACTTATCTATCCACTGTTTCCTTGGTGAAAACTATAATAGTAATACTTCTTTCCACTAGAAGAATAGTTCCCAGTTCACCTTGCTAAAATAGCCTGGCTGCTGCAAGGGTCCTCTATCAGATTCCCTTCCACGACGAGTTCCTGATTCATCACATCCTTGAAACTTCTCAAATAGAAAATGTTCACTTGTGACTTGATCTCATAGAAAAGAACATACTAAAAATATCTCACCCTAGAGATCTCATTAGTAGCTAAAGATGTCACAAAGCACTATAGGTCGATGAAGTGTCCGATGTAGTCCAACATTGTTATGCCCTCCTTTTTTAGGTGCATGAACTCATGATATTTCTTATCCCTCAACATCTTGGGATATAAATGACTCAAGAAATTAATATTTAATCCCTTCTAAGATAACTCCTCTTACTGCCTATCTTACTCCAGAATATCCCACCAATGCTTGGATGGTCTACGAAGCATATATGCAGCAAGCTTAACCCTCTTATTTGCGGGTGTCTCGAGATCTTTAAAGATCATTTGTATTGACTTGATCTAGAACTCAACTACTTGGGGGGATCCCTCCCCAGTGAACATGGGTAGATACTATAGCTAGAAATATCTTATCATCTCAGACATTTAAGGCACGGTGCAAAAAATATCTATTTCTATAGATCATATGACCCTCATGAAGTTTTCATAAATTTGAATATCCATCTCATCCTCATGAGCTAAATGAAGCTCTAACTTAACTAAATTAGAAGAGTTTTAATTTCCACTCTCTTGACACTCAAATAAAAGATGAAGTGGAGTCATTTTCTCTACAAGACAAATGCACTCCTTAGAACATTGACTATAACAAGGTTGACCTCAAAAGGTGACAAAAACAGAGAACCATTGACTTCTGGTCTCTCTAAACTTGTCTTACAAGTGTTTTAGCGTGACATATCAGTTCATTTATTTTATTTCTCATATATAAAAAATATTTTATATCATAATTTAAACATACAAGTATATATCACATGAAAAAAATATGTCCCTATCATAAATGATGCATGTCGATATATATCCCTATATGCCTATCATGATGCATGCATACTCATCTCACACCATACCATGCCATGATTATAAATCTTAATAACCAATAACATCATGAAATAATAACCTCACACAACATGTAAATCAACCAAGGTGAAATAACATCAATTGTAACAAGTGAACCTCATGAACAAAAATCCCATCCTTGGGCACTCATATTCCCCCCCGTACATGTGTTAGCTACTCCCATGAAAAAACTCATTACCAAGTCCTAAAACATCCTAGTCTCCTTTCTACCTTTATTAAATAGTAAATAAATAGAAAATAAACTAGATGTGCTCTGATACCACTTTGTAACATCCATCGACCTGAAATTATCTCACGTGACCTAAAAGGGTTGGCTACGAGACCTCAGGCACGCCTCCCCATATGATAGATGTTTCCGACTAGCAGTAGAGGTGTAAAGAGTATAGTGGAGAGACTATACCCCCTGGTACAAAGTTATAATGCAGCGAAATAATTATATTAGTATAAATATCAGAGTAACAAAAATGAGGAAAACAAAACAATACAATGGATAAACCAAAAAATAAAAGCCAACTGAACAATCCAATAAATAATAAGGGAATAATGTAATGATAGGTTGGAATGTAACTAAATGTCATGCTAGAATTAATACAAAATACAAGACCATAAGAATCAAATAAAGACTTAAAAGTCCCTAGTCCCAAACCCCATGCTTGTCTCATCTCCAAACTCCAGCCCATACAACAACCAAACAATTAACAATAAGGTCCCTTACCCTTGTCTAGTCCTCATCCATCTAATCTACTCAGGTACCAAATAGAGGCCTGAGTAGGGTGTGATTATAACTCAATAGGCCAACACCACAGTGTCTAAATATAACCATTATGATAATAAGTGCATGCAATAATGAAATAATAGGTGTATTAATTAATTAAATAATTAAATTAATACAACATCAAACTACTTTGGCACTATACCAAAATATCTCTGAGCATGTCTCATGACCATGACAACCCTAACCATATAACCATGGTAAAATACAACCTGCTTGGACATCATGTTGGAATGTCTATGATCATGTCTCACAACCATTCCAACCATAACCATATATCCATGGTATGAATCACACAAATTTGAGCATAGCCCACTATATAATAATTTCAACATGTGTTAGGGAATATC
The DNA here is from genome assembly GCA_963277665.1 of Viscum album. Lineage (NCBI taxonomy): Eukaryota > Viridiplantae > Streptophyta > Magnoliopsida > Santalales > Viscaceae > Viscum > Viscum album. The sequence continues at coordinate 1,370,892,727 of OY728164.1, forward strand.
CCGATATATAATCATTTCAGCATGTGTTTGGGCCAAGCCCATTATATATACATCTCAACATGAATCACTGGGTATAACCCGCTATATAAGCATTACAACATGTATCAGGGCCAAGACCAATGTATAAGCATTTCAACATGTCCCAGGGCCAAGATCGATATATAAGTATTTCAGCATGAATAACCAGGAATATCCCACTATTTAATCATTACAACATTTAACATAATGATTCATAATAGCAAGGACACCAAAATATCACATCATAAATCTCAATAGTTAATCATGTAAATTATCATTTATCTTTCAATTGTACATTTAATTTATCATTTGGTCATAAACCAATAACATGCCAGTAATTTCAATAATAAAGCTAATCCAAGGTGAATCTATATAAAAAATCACCCAAAACTCATGCCATTATAAACACACTTTAATCTATTAGTTAATTTATTTATAATCAAGGGTTCGCTCACCCAAACGGTATCCATAAGCCAGGTAAAAAACAATTGGATCCAAATGGATTCCAAGGGATAATCTAATTAATAATTTAATTAATTTAAGCTCACTTTATATTGGTGTAATTACAATATTTTACATACTTTTTAATTAAACATACCATAGGGTTAAGGTTTATATCCCATACCTTTAATCGACATTCAAAGAAACACCAACAATGGGTAACTCCAATAGAAACGAAGGTGTAAAAGATATCAAGAAGAGGCCTAGATAAAAAAGGATCAATATTAACACCCAAACCAATGCAGTCTAAGGATTTACACTGCCATGAAATATAGAAAAAGAGAAAAAGGAAAAAACTAATAAAAGAAACGAATTAGGGATCAAATGTATGATTGGGACGTCTGTAAGGGATGGAAGGGATCTAAAATTTCCTAGGAAACACCCTAGGGTTGAGAGGAGGAAGGTTGTAGCATATGGAATGAGAAATCAAAATGTTTCACATATTTAAAATTACACAACCTATGACTTACATGACGTGTAAAACATTTACATGTCGCGAACTCCTTATTTAAAGTACACGTTGAAAAACCCATCTTCTCAGGTGACTATTTATCTCGATCGGCTATTACAAATTGTGTAATTAAATTTCACTACATGCATTATTTTCATGTCACGAATTAGTTCATGACCTATAACCATTCATGAAATGTGTCTGGCAACATTTATACACCATGTAATACATTTACACAATGTTTTTTTATAGCAGACAATTTTTATCCTAGTTTCCTGCATAAGGATCCAAACCACCTCCAACGTCTTCCAATACCTTAGAAAACCCTCAAAAACACTTTTTACACATTTTTTACCTGGAATTAAAGTCATTTTCCCAATAAGTATATTCTTCTCTGAACAAGACTCATCCACCAAGGATTAAAGACAAAGGAAAACCCAATGAATATGTTTAACGAAAAAACTTAAAGAGGGACATACCTGAAAAAATACAGGATTTTACAGTTGAAAAAAATTTATATGGCATTTTCACATATGAATTTTTAGTGGAATATTACTTAATTGGACTTATAAATGGATGAAAATCATGTAACCTGGTCAATTACCTTGATTATTATGTGGATTCAGCTAAATAAAATTCCAATTAAAACTTATAACATGTTTTTCTATATAAATTGAAATTGAAATTGAAATTTGATTTAATTGAACCACAATTACAAAGATTATAGTTAAATAAAAATGGAAAGGTGTAATTATATTGGTACTATGGTTGTAGAGGGAACCTTATGTGTATAATGTAAACCTTATGGGTATATGATATCAATCCTGTGTATGGTTTGTAAAGAAAAGTGAGAGCACCCAAACTATGAGTTCCTTATGATTTGAGATGTGGAGGATAATGGGGTTATGTGTATGATGTAAACCTTATGGGTATATGACATAGATCCTATGTATGGGTAGTTAGGGCTTGTGATAGCACCCATTCTATGAGTTCCTTATGATTTGATATGTGGAGGATAGTGGGGTGTCATGACTGTTACCTCTTTCCTTAAACTATGATATTGAGAGTTTTTTATGGTGATGTATTCCAAGGAATGCACTTATAATTGTAGATATATGCATCTGTGGAGACACCAATAATAATATGAATCAGTAGAAGTAAATCATTCATACATAATAAACTGATAGATAACCACAACATCCAAGTCATTACAAATAATGATGATATCATGATACTATACAAAAAACTAGAAGTAGGAAAATATTAGTACATGCTATACAAAAACACACAAAAATACCAAAAGTCTAAACTAAAAAAGCATCCCCATCCTACACTCAACCCTCTTCTCCCATACATCATCCCATCACATGAATCAAACATCCAAATCTAGACCCTTACCCTTGTCCCAAACTGTAACCATGAATTTTTCTAGGGTACCAATTAGCAGCCCAAATAGGGTGTGAGTAAAACTTAGTAGGCCTCCATAAAAGATGTCTATAATAAATCCAATTTGTGAGTATAAATATAATAGTGTTCAGGTAAAATTATAATCAGAAGAATAAGAAATTGAAATAATAACCTTGTAGAGCTTGGGTTCCTCATGGAATGCCCAACCGACCATACCTGCTTCAGTCTAAGATGGATGTCTCTAAATAGGTAAACCGTAAGAAGTAATATCCCAATAATATAATAATATTAACCATGAAATAGTAATGATTATGGAGTATCCAAGGTGAAACCGAATCATCCTTAACCTTATAAGATAAAGCTAGCTCATAGTAAATAACCATGCAGCCTAGTAAAGGAGTCTAAGGGTAATATGAGGGTAGACCCTTTGCATTCCATAACAGAAATTTATATAACCAATTCCTTATATTAATTACAAATTAAATCCTAGTATATGAATGAATAGATCCCAAAGTGATGATCCAAGGTGTCACGTGTCTGAAGAAATCAAGCTGAACCAAGGAGATAATCCAAGGGATTATAATTTTCAGACATGAAGTGAATGAATCATCGATAGCATGCTGAGTAATTCATGTACTAATAATAAAAAAACCACATTCAAAGGTGGGAATCTCCCTTGGCAACCATCTTAATAAATTAAGGTGGCATCCTATGAGTGATCTAGGAATTCCCTTGGAAATCCAAGGATGTATCAAGTCCAACCACTCCTTTAAAAAGAAAAAGTCCATAATAAATTTGAACCATTTATAAATAATCATAATACATGTGTTAATCCATGAATATTTACCTTTCCATTTAATTCAAACATTTCCTTGTCATTTATAAATGAGAAAGGTTATTATGGGAGTTCTTACATTTTAATCAAGTTATACATAAACAATAAGAGGCCAAGTGAAAGGTACCTTCCATATTATATCACAATTATTCATTTATTATAAATTAATCAAATTTACTTTTTAAAATTCAATATAATACATGTAATGGGGGTCAAAGGATCATGTATATAAGGACTCACATAAAATGGGTGATACTTGGTGAGGTTCCAACCTCTAATGGGTCAATGAGGATCATAAGGGGTCTAGTTCATAGTTCCCACAATTAATTTAAATTTTTTTATAATTACAAGGTAATGCATAAATATTTTAGTGTGTGGCACAAAAAAAACATTTATAAATGGGTTATAATTTCAGGAAAATGATATATACCACCTAAATTATAGTGGTATAAGAACACCCATCCAATATCAACCTCAGATCTGGGATAAAATGAGAAAAAATAGAGAAATAAAAAAAATACCTAAAAACAAGGAATATTATCCTACATGTAAATAAAACATAAGATGGTGAGATAAACTGAGAAAGGAATGTAACAAATTAAATCACTTATTGGTATGCTCTCAACGTGACATACAATGATAGAATCAGAGTATGATTGGAGGATAAGGATCAATGATTAGCTTGAGGGAGGATAACTCTTCAATGAAGGAGGAGGAGTGTTGTGCATGAGAGGGAATAAGAAGTAGGAAGGAAGTTATAATAAATTATGGGAAAAAGGTGAATTTACACTTTAAAAATAGAGCACACATTTTTGTAGCATGGTTTGGCCAAACCATGCGCTAACCGTGTGGGCATACTACCTAAGTGACACTACCCATGTGGGCTAGGCACATAGTTTTCCAAACCATACACAACCTATGTGAGTCACCTATTTAACATGTCTATAGTTTTTTACATGGCCATGTGGTATCCCTATCATGGTTTATCAAACCATGAACCCTTATATACAGGTCACATGATTGAGACACACAGTTACTACTAACTGTGCACCAACCATGCACCACATAAAGATTCTCCAAAAACCAGAGCTATGGGATCTGAACAAGACACGGATGCTTCCAAACCATTCCTTAAAACTTTAATCAATTCCATTAGAAGAAAATAATTGATTTAAATAGAAACTAAAAGGGTTTTAACCTCAAGGGGAAATCTGAGATCTTACAACCTCCCCCACTTAAGACAACTCATCCCTGATTTGTCATGAGGGTAGTAAAGAATCATCTGAGAATAACACTAGCCACTTAGCATGTATGTTGGACCATCTCTCCCAGGTCTCATACTATACATGGTCTTACTACCATAACACATAGACTAAAGTAATTGAACTACCTCAGAGTGCCTCCATGCTTCGATCAACAATATGAATAGGTTTCTCCTCAAAGGATGTATCTGCTTCTAGTTCAACTTCATTAGGATCAAAAGTATGAGATGGGTTGGAATGATATTGGTGAATTTGATATACATGGAAGATGTTATGAATGGATCAGTATATATTAGGTAACTATAACTGATAGGATACTGGCTCAACTATACCCAATATCTCAAAATGCCTGAAATAAAGAGGCAAAAGCTTACCCTATCTCTGAATATGTCCATATCTTAGCCTAGGAAAAAATGTAATAAGACTAAATACCTAACCTCAAACTCTATAGGTCGTCTGTGGTGATCGACATAATAATTATTCATAGATTGAGTTGATTCCATAGGCTTTTGAATAATTAGTACCTGCTCCAATGTCTCTTGAACGAGACAAGGTCCCCGTAGCACTGCCTTGCCTACCTCTAACTAGTACAAGGGTGATTGGCATGACCTACCGTATAAGGCCTCATAAGGATCCATCTAAATTGTTGTATAAAATATTTTATTATAATAAAATTCATAAATAGGTATATTATTTTCCCAAGAACCTCCAAAATTGAGGACACATGATGCTCCCAACATGTCCTCAAACACCTGAATAGTTCACTCAAACTACTTGTCGATCTATGGGAGATAAGTTGTACTCAGAAGAACCTATGAACTCAAATACCTTTATAATATCTTCTAGAACCACAATGTGAACTGATCATCTCTTTCTGATACTATCATCTATGGAACTTTGTTAAGTCATATAATCTTCTGAACATATATCCTTCCAAGATCACCCACAAAAAGTTCTCCTTGATATGTAAAAAGTGAGAGACCTTCATTAATCCATTGATGATCACCCATACAATGTCACTTCTTCAAGGCGATCTCAGAAATACCATCATGAATTCCATGTAGAAATTATCCCATTTCCACTTGGGAATGGGAAATGGTTGTAAAATTCAAGCAGGTCACTAGTGTTTCAACTTCACCTGTTGACAAGTGAAACATTGAGTAATAAAACCCACTATCTATTGTTTCATTTTAGACCAACAATACTAATTATGTAAGTCAAAATAAATATTCATAAGACCAGGGTGTACCACCCAAATAGAATCATGTTATTCTCACATCAATTCCTCTCACACATCTCTAGTAACCCATACACATTCATAAATACGTAAGATCTCATTCTCAACAATGACCCATCCCGGTGGTGGGTCCTCACCTAAAATACTCTCCCATAGGACCAAGACCTCCAAATCATAAATTTGTATCATTATCACTTTATCCAGAAGTTTAGAAGTTACTACCAGGTCTATAAGTATAGGCCTCCCATGAATCTCTTAAATATCTAGATGTATCTTATACAACAGTGGCATCAACTGTCATTTGCTACTGGCCTCCTGCACTAGTTGTGTCTGTGTCTTCTGACTCAAAGTATCAGCTACTACATTTCCATTCCCAATCATATATTCAAGATCAAAGTTAAATGACTGCAAATATTCAACCCATAAATGCCATTTGAGATTTATATCACATTGATTAAATATGCATTTAATGCTTTTGTAGCCTATATACACCACAAAGTACTCTCCCAACAAGTAATGCCTCCAATAACGCAGGGCATGAACCAAAATTGATAACTCATGATCATTAATTGGGTAATTATACTCATGATATCTCAAATTAAAATACCTATATGCCATGAATCGATCTTTCTATATTATAATTACTCCCAACCTGATACCCGACACATCACAGTAAACTGTATACTTTATGCCAGGATCTAGTAAAATCAGAATTAGAACTAAATTAATACTTCCTTTAAAATCCTGAAAGTTTAATTCACAAGTGTCTAACCATATAAATTTCACACCCTTCTTTTTAAATCCCTTAAGAGGTGCTTCAAGGCATGAAAAATCCTAAATGAATCACCTGTAATATCTACTTATCCCTAATAAACTATGTATGTAAAAAAATGTTCTTGGGATGCTCCTAGGACAGGATAGCTCTCACCTTATCTGGATTAATAGACACTCCTACCTCTAATATGACATGACTCAGGAAGTGAAATTTATTGATCCAAAAGTACCACTTTATAAGCCTAGCATAAATATGACTATCTCTTAGTATAACCAATACGATATTAAGGTGTTTTTCATGATTGTGTATATTATGAGAGTACACCAAGATTTTTTCCATGAAAACCACCATAGAAGAATATAGATATGGGTGGAAAACCCGATTCATTATGGATATAAAAATATCCAGTTCATTCATCTGATTGAAGGTTATAAATGGTATATATGCTGTTCTAACACATAATTGATGGTATATTGACCTCAAATAGATCTTTAATAAAACCCTTTCTCCTTATATCTAATCGAATAGATCATTTATACAAGGTAATGGATATTGGTTCTTAACTACAAGCTGATTCAGTTTTCGGTAATCCATAAAAATCATAAGGGTCCCATCCGCCTTATTGTAGAAAAGCATGGGTGAACCCGAAGGAGAAGTACTAGCTCATATAAAACCCTTAGGTTAAAAGTCCTATAACTTCCTCTTGAGATCTTGCAACTCAGTAGTAGTCATCCTATAAGGAGGAATGAATATTGGTGCTACTCCTGCCACTAGAACTATAGAAAACTCTACCACTCTCTCAGGTGATAGTATAGAAAAATATTTAGGGAAGACATCCCTGATCGATCTACCACTGGAGGGAAATTAGACTATAACATTCCCTAATAATCTGACAGAAGACCAACAATCTGAGACGACACTCCACCCAGCCCAAGGTACTCAGGTATAGATTGAATCACCTGGACATCCCATTCCCCCTTATGTACATAGCTACCATCCTTGGGTAATGATAAGGGAACCCTACAATGATAAAAATCAATACACGCATGATAGGGACCAAACAATCCATCCTAAGAATGATATAAAATCCTATCATATCAAGGAAGAATAGGTTCAACAAGAAATCATAACTTCCAATATTGAGGTGACACTCTTTAAATTGGAACACACTTTCTGACCACACTCCCAGTGGAGTATCCAAGGTCATTACTCCTTAGAAATACAAAACTTAAAGCCCAAGGATTTCCATGATTGACATATATATAAAAATAATGTGTAGTGCCAATGTCAAATAAAGAAGATACCAAAGTAGAGACTATTTAGAGAATACATATCATTATAGATGGTCTTAAACCTTTCTCCTTAAGTGTAGGTCATATTGAATACATCTATCATAATCCCCATCCCTGAGCCACAACCTGACCATCCTGAGTAGGTCCACTATGTTGGTGCTATAAATCCTAGATCTGGATTCCTCGACCATGTCCACCTCCCCATACTGTACAGTCGGTGGTACTCCAACTCCCTGTCTGATGCACCACTACTGATACTACTCTATAAGGTGGAGCTACTATGGATTATCTCCCACTGTAAACAAATGGAAAGGATATATATAATCTATTAATATAGCCCATTTTTCACAGGCTTATCACTATAATACATCTCGATCACACAGAGGCTTTATGTGACCCTTCACCTACACTGATGGCATATAATAGAACCACCAGTACGAATACCTTGTCTACTACTAATCCGTCAAGAACCCTCCAGATGATGCTTCCTACCACAAGATGAACTAACCTTCCTTGGAGTTGAACCTCCATGACCCACACCTTCAAATTCCCTCAAGTGGCGCTCATTAATAAGGGCCTATTTCACTATCTCTAAAATGGTAGTCAATCAGAAGATATTTACCCGAGATCAGATGGCATACTTGATACAATCCTCAAAATGTATCGCCTTGGATAACTCGTCACCAACAAAAGTAGGTGCAAATCACTGAATCTATGTGAAATGAGTAGAATAGTCCATAACATACATAGTTCCCTACTCCCTATGTATGAACTCTGTCACTCGATTGGCTCTTAACATCTCAGGAAAGAAGTAATCATAGAAGAAAGATTGGAAATCTCCCCAAACTATACCTCAATGATGATTATCTTGGTTTATCATATCCCACTAGTTATTGGAAGATCCCCATAGCATATAAGCGGTGAACTTGACCCTATTTTATGAAGATGTCTTCAGATTCTAAAGGATAGATAATATGGCCTCTATCAATACTCAGCAGCCTGGGGGCCACCCTCTCTAGATAAAATTGATGGATGTTGCTACCAGAATTCCCTCTTCAACTCTAACAGTCTATGAAGGCCGTAGATATCCCTCTATAAACCGGAATAAGAATACAAACCCTTCATGAAACTGAGTGTCAGTGCTTATTATAGTTACAATAGGAGGTATAACTAGAGGTACCTTAGGTGGCACTACTAGTGGGTTAATGACTGCATTGTCGAGCATGTCAAATTAAATGTTTAGTTTTTACTATAATTTCTACAATATAGCAGGAACCCCATGTCATCTCTCAATAGATACTTAGATCGTTAATTTAAAATGAAAGTTTTGATTAATAAAAAGGGGGATGAGATTTTATGAAATTTAAGTTTTTTTGATTTAAGATGAAAGCGTATAAAAGAAAGTGATACAAGAAAGCAGAAATTGACAGATTCAATTAAGCATAATCAACCCGGGGAAATCTCATGATGCTCATCCTTCATCGATTCAAGAGATAGGGTTATGATATTTTAATCCCTGGTTTGTAACACCTATAACCAGAATTTTACTAAGTTTAAACTAATATACCTCCTAGGTTTTAGTTGAAAACACACAATGACTCACCAGATACTGCCTATGATTGGGTGATTTGTGTTCGAATTCATAATCAAAACTCACCAAGGAAACACACAAATAACTCAATGCGTTGTCCAAGTTTGTATGTTATTTCAATGTGTTACCATGACATGAAATTACATGACCATTATATTTTTTATGTGAGTTCAATTGACCAATATGAACCATACAAAAACCACAATTGAAAGGGGGAAGAAGAAGAGGTGAATGGTGTGTAAAACATCACATGAATGATTACCCCCAAACATGATCATATGAGTCGAGTATGACATAACAATACATAAAAAAATAAAATAATAAGAGATTATGATAAAAAAACACACAAACCTATAATTTAAAATACCATTAAAATATTACAAAAACAAATCTTGGGATTTACATCACATTCCCCCGGGGTGACCACAAGGCATTTAGAACTCCATGGGAGGAGAGAAAGACAATGATAATGAAGAATCACTTCCCATGTCCTATAAAACTAATAGGAATGAGTATAGGACACCTTTTGGTCTCCAAAATGGTATCACCTTTCCTTCTATTCGAACTTTCAAATGGGGTGCCCAAGGTATCATTTTATAGGCAAATTGGAAGGTGGTTTTGATCCCCCAGATTTTGAGAAACCACTTAGCCCATGGTTTTAGACCTCTAGATAGTCTTTTCTAATATTGGAGAAAACTAAAAATATGTAACTCCAACTCTTGAATATCTTTACCAAATTTTTTTTCACCATTTGGAAAACTATATCTCAAGATATTGAAATAATATAGAACACCACTTTTGACTTTGTACAAATTCGATTCACTAGACAAATCAGTTCAGATAGACCTCTTAGTCAATGAATTGGGATTTGGTTCCTTAAAAAGAGTTGTATACCACTAATTTTTGGATAATAACATAAAATATCAGGACAATTGGATGCACTTATTAGTATAAATGTGCGGTTGAGTCCACTGGTGTGCTTGGATCCTGCACAATTTGGCCCATTCCTCTTGAACTTTGTCATGGTACCTCCAAATCATCTCCACCTACAATGTAATTATCAAAAAAAGTAACATTTCACATTTTAAAAGTGGTAAATAGAAAATAATTGAATAAAAAAATAAGTGAAATTTGTTATTATTTTTATAATTTTCAATACAAAACTAGTTTAACACAGTGGTGTAAGGGTGAAATAAAACAATGAATCACGGTGTGATCACACCCCACACCTAAACATTTTCACTCCTGGGAAAAGTTACATTTACAAAATTATGAATGTAGATATTACAAAATTCATGAATATTTTAGATTAAATGAAAATTTTATTCATGAAATCAATGTGATCAAAACAAAAATCACACTAAAGAGTTATTCTCAACGATCATGGAAAAAGGTGTCTCATAAATTGTATTAGAATGAAATTCAAAGAGATGCATGGTACCAATATGATAAAGGAATTAAAAATTAAATCATACTACTAACTCTCCATGTGTGTGTGTGGAAACCATTCCATACCATTATTTCCACTTTCTATCTAATAAATATGGTTATTTTAACATTCTTATACTTAAGTGATTTTGTCCCTACATCCTTTGCAATAAAATTTCAAAACCCACTCAATTAAGCATTCAAAAACATAAAACCTTAATATCATGACCTAGATATCCCCATATATTATACATTTCATCACTTCCCTCATTTGTTAATATTTTTTTTTCAAAAGTTGAACTTGGAATAAATCTCACACTCATCACTCAACCCTTGCCTGATCTCCTCACAATACTAATTGTATTAGTTATAAAAAGATAAAAGGTTAAGGAAGAGTGGTTTTTGACCTTCCCAAGACACAACCCGTATTTTTGTGTTATTTTTTTTATTTTTTTTGATTTTTAGTTATAGTTTTTTAGGGTGTACAACAGTCATATAACAGATATACACACATAGGTCAATCCAGTACAATAATGAAACAGATCAGATAAGGAATGAACGTATGTAAAAATCATTTTAGAAAGCTAATAAATATTAACCTAAATTATATTTACCTTATATTAAGTAATAAATATTCACACTTCATGGTTTGGTGCAAAATATGCTTGGATATATTAAGTGACACAATTTTCCATAAACTACTCACTTAAAGGGTACCGCCCTTCTCAAAGGTTTCAAAGAGATATAACCATTTATATCATAAAAAAAAACAACCAATTTACTAAAAATCACACCCCAATGTTAAATTCATGCTTGAAAACACATTTCAACATTGATACAATTTTTTTTAAATGTTAAAACAACATGAAATAAGTAAATTCCTCATGAATTTTCAACAACCTAGATGATTAAGTGGACATCATTTTCCATGATAAAGTGGGCATCAAAAATTAACATTCTGGCATAAAAGTGAGGGGGGGAGTGATAGTACCATTAAAAAAGAAAAAAAGAGAAAAATAAAGAAAGACGATGAAAATCCTAACAAACCCAAGAATGTACCCACCCCCACACCTAGAGTGTGCATTTTCCTCGCTATAATAAAAGAGAATTTGGGATGGAAGGATAAAACCTGGTGGGTTTTGCTGGTATATTTCTTCTTGAAGGTAGATTTACTCCATTTAGTTCTTTGTAAAATCCTTGTAAAAGTGTTTAAGTCACTACCCATTTACGGTAATACTTCAACCACTTAGCTCATGAAAGACCTGTATTTCACCAAAAGGGTAAACATTAGTAACAATATAAGGACTGAGCCATTAGGAAAAAATCTTACCTGGGTAGAGCTTTATCCTGGAATTATACATGAGGACCCTTTCACTAATATGAAACTTCCATTGATGAATCATCTGGTCATGGATAACCTTTGTCTTCTCTTTATAGATTTGAGAGTTCTCATATGCATCACACCGAATTTCTTCCAACTCTTAAATCTGCAACTTCCTATGCTTACCTATATATGAAAGATTCATATTACATTATTTAATAACCCAATATGCATGGTTCTCTACCTCTATAGAGAGGTGAAAATCCTTTACAAACACAATCCTGTATAGTGACATTTAGATTAGGGATTTAAAATCTATATAGTATGACCAAAGTGCACTATCCAAGTGAAAACTCTAATCTTTCCTATTGAGTTGTACCATTTTTCCAAGATGCAATTAACTTCCTGATTTGATATTTCTTCTTGTTTGTTAGTTTGAGGGTGATATTAAGTGGAGACTTTATGAACAACCCCATACTTATGAAGTATTTTTTTCATGTTTTAATTGAAAAAATGTGAACCCTGATCACTAATAATGAATCTCAGCAAACCAAACCTATTGAAAATATGGGACCTCACAAAATCAACAACCACTTCAGAGTCATTGGTCTTGGTAGCCTTTTCTTTCACCCATTTAGAGACATAATACACAACCAATAATATGAGCAAAAATCCAAATTAATTTGTAAAATTCTCTATGAATTAAATGCCCAAATTATTGAAGATCTCACAAAATAACATGAGTTGTTGGGGAATTTCATTAATCCTGGAGATATTCCCTATGAATTGACATCAAGTACATGACTTACAAAACCAATGGGAATATCTATATAATGTTTTCCAATTTATTTTTGAGTCAAGGACCTTTCGAGTTGTATGTTGAGATCCAAAGTGGCCCCTATAATCCAAAGTGTGGAAAAGGGACAAAATAGAGGTGAAATCATAGTCAAGGACACACCGATGAACAACTTGGTCACTAAAAATTCTCCACAAATATGGGTTATCCCAAATATAACATCATGAATCATGATTAAGTATCTAGAACTATGAAGTGTTGAAATTTGTGGTGACCCTAGATTTTGCTAGAAAATTCACAATGTCTACATACCAAGGGGTAAGGTCAACAACATCACAAAGGTTCTCATGAGGGAATAATTCTCCAATGGGGAGGGATGATTAAACATGGTGGTATAATGGTGGGGAAATCCTACTAAGGTGGTAAGCTAAAAAATTTTACACTCCTCACTTATCACAAATCTCAAGGCCAAAATCCTGTAGGAGGAGCATCCATCGAATAAGGAAGGGATTAGCTTTAGGTTTCTTTAGGAGAAATCAAAGGGAAACATGATCTGAAAACACAATGATTTTTGACCAGATAAGATAAGAATAGAAATTTTCCAAGGAAAACACAATAGAAAGGAGTTATTTTTTAGTGGTGTTGTATTTTTCCTGGGTAGGGTCAAGGATACACGAGGCATATATAATGACATGAGGATACTTCTCAATCATTTATGATAAAACTACCCCAACTGAAAAGTTAGATGCGTCACACATAAGTTTGAAGGGGATATCCCACTATGGTGGTTGGATGATGGGAGGTGATTTGAGACTCATTTTTAGTAAATTGAATGAATCCTTACAATTATTATCAAAAACAAATTTAGAATATTTTTATAACAATCGAGATAAGGTAAGTGTGATCTTACTAAATTTTTTAATGAACCGATGATAAAAACCTGCATGACCTAAGAAATATCGCACCTCATAGACACATTTTGGATATGGAAGTGATGGAATTAATTAAAATTTTGATTTATCTACTTGAATTACCTCTTTTTAAATTAAATTCCCAAGAAATATTCCCCACTCAACCATGAAATGACATTTTTCATAATTCAATATGACATCCTTTTCAATGAAATGATGGAGGAAAAAACCTAGGTGTGCTAAATAGTCATCAAAGGAAGTTCCATAAACCGTGAAATCATCCATAAATACTTCCATACAATTATCAAGGTACTTAGAAAAAATAATCAACATACATCACTAAAAAGTACCAGGAGCATTACATAGACCAAAAGGAATCCTTCTGTATGAAAATGGGCCAAATGGATAGGTAAATGTTGTCTTTTTTTTTTCTCCTTAGGTGCTATATGGATTTAAAAACAACCCAAATTGTCATAAAGGAAATAATAATGAGAATTAACAACCATTATTTCTATCATTTTATCAATGAAAGGTAGAGAAAAGTAGTCTTTTAATGTGGCTTGATTTAGTCAATGGTAGTCAATATAGAATCACTAACTGTTTTGAACACGTGTTGGAACCAATTCATTCCTTTCATTTGACACTACTATTATTCTAGTTTTTTAGACACAATTTTCACTGGGCTAACCCATTTACTATCATATATAGGATAAATTATCCCAACATCAAGTAATTTACTAACTTCCAATTTTACCACTTCAAGGAGAGTGGGATTCAACTAACATTGATCTTGCCTTACAGGCTTAGCCTCATCATCTAAAAGTATATGGTGCATAAAAATAGATCGTATAATACTAGGAATATTATCCAATGTCCATCCAATTTATTTTTTATACTCTCTTAAAAGGTCAGCAGTTTTGATTCTCATTGTGGAGAGATATTATTAAAAATAATGATGGGAAATTATTCAATACCCTTAAGATAGACATATTTTAAATTAGATGGAAGTGGTTTTAGTTACAACATCGATGGTTTTTGGATTGAGGGAGTGTATTTAAGGGGATTGAGGTCCATGAAACTATCTATCTACTCATATTTATTCTCTAAGGAAATATAATAAATGTAAATGATATTTTCATAATCATCGATGGTCATGGGTACTTCAAAATTAACACACTCATCAATTAAATCACAAAATTTACACTTTTATAAATCCAAAAAACACTCAAAACATGAATCAAAACTAAAATCATACAAGGGAGAAGAATAGGAAAATGAATCAGAGTATGGGCTAAGGATAGAATTGTGTGTGCACATATCATTTGAGAGAACTTTCATAGAATAGATAGGAAGAGTGGAGTGATCTTCAACGGGGTGTTTCATAGCCTCAAGAATGTTAAAACTTACATTTTATCTATTAAACTCCATGTACAATGTACCATTGTTAACTTTGATGATCGTCTTTGCTATTTTAGGGAATGGAATTCCTAGCATTATAGGGGCATGTCCTTGGGTTCAATTATATTACATAATAAGAATGTAGACATCTATGAGGAATATGAGATTCTTCACTTTTACAAGGATGTCCTCGACCACTCTAGATGGGTGTGTTATGCTCTGGTTGGCAAGTTTCACGAAAATTCCTATTGGTTGAAGCTCTCCAACCTATAGAAAAGTGTACATAGATTAAGGCATCACATCAATCGAAGAACCCAAATCTAGAATTACATCAGAAAATAAGGTCTCCCCTATGGTGCAAGGTATCGTGAAAGTTTCTCAATCCTTACATTTGGTTGGCATTACTGGTTGTATTAAGGCTGATACATTTCTTCCCTGGTTGACTCTCTCATTCCCCTTCAGTCGCCGTCTATGGGTGAAAATCTCTTTAAGAAATTTGGTGTAGCGAGGGATATATTTAACTACATCCAATAAAAGAATAATAACTTGTACCTTTTTAAATTTATCCATTATTTCATTATCAATATCATTATAAATTTTTTTCTTAGATTTAGGTAGTCTTTGGGAAAAATTAAGAGGAATGGATTGTTCAGGTTAATCCTCAATGATAATTTTTTTACCCTTTTTGTCTTGTTCATCTTCACTTAAAACATTTTTGGGCAGAGAAAGAGGGTTTTCAAGAGGAGGATATACCTATTGGGTAGAATCATTGGAAGAAGAAACTTCTTTACCACTACGAAGTTTGATTTCAAAAACATTAACTTTGCCTTTTAGATTAGCAATAGGTTGGGATGGTATTTTTCTAGAATCTTGCATCCCTATATCATTGATGGTGTTTTCCAATTATCCCACTTAAGTTTGTAGGTCTTGAATAGATTATTGTGTGGTCTGTTGGAACTAGAGGTTTTGGGTTTCCATTTGCTTCAACATGTCCTTGAGAATTGGTTTAGACTTGGGAGGATGAGGATTATTCTAAGAAGGTGAAGTATAAGAAGGTTTCATACCTTGGCCTTGTGGATACCAATTATTCTTTGGGTAGCTTAAGTTTCTTCCTAGTTAGTACTATGGTTGTGCTTTCCACCCGATGTTTGGATTTGTACTAAATGGTTCTTTATTGAAGGGTGATGCTTGCTGAAAATGAAACCCGATGAATAATTCTACACAAGACTTATATGAATCCTGAAGTTGTGGGTACTGGTTAGAAAAATGAGTGTTATCAGAACAAACACCACAATGTAATGTAACAGGAGGAGAGCATGAATTACCTTATATTTGATCTAATTTCCTTGGAAGGGTATGCATCTCATTAAGTTTATTATCCACATTTTGTTCTAGGGATGAATGACTTAACTCATGAACTCCTTGGGTTAGTGAAATTGCTCATGTACAAAATTGTTGTGCATTTTGAGCCATGTTGGATATTAAATCACGAGAAGTTGAAAGAGTTTTATCAATAAGGGAACCATCAACTACAACATCTATCATACCACGATCCATGGGATAAATTCCCTTATATAAGTATTGAATTATAAATTGTTCATTAATCTGGTGGTGGGGGAAACTTGAGAAAATTATTTTGAATCTCTCACAATATTCATGAAGGGTCCATCCCTATGATTGCCTAATGACACATATTTATTTTCTAATTGATGTAGTTTGGGAGGCAGGGAAGAAATTATCTAGAAAGAGTCATTTAAGTTAATTACATCTCCAAATTATGGTAGGTAGATAGTATATCTAGTCTTTATCTACACCATCAAGGGAGAAAGGGAATACCCTAAGCTTTATGAGCCCCTCAGACACATTTTGGGGTTTCATGGTAAAGCACACTATGTGAAACTTCTTAAGATGTTTTTGAGGGTCCTCACCAGTAAGACCATGAAATTTAGGAAGTAGGTGTATGAGTCCCGATCTCAACTAAAAGTTGGATTATTTCTTAGAATATTGGACGTATGCTGGTTGTTACTCTATATCTGGGGTGGTCAGTTCTTTTAAGGTTCGATTATTTGCATACATAATTTATGGAGTTTTATTTGGTTCAATTTTTGATTTTTTTGGGACTACTTGAGGTTCCAAAAGAGGTTCCTCAATGTTACTTGATTGTCCTACTCTAGATAACTTAATTTGTGAGAAACGTTCCTTTTCAATTTCTAAGTCAAATTCAAGAAATTTTTATTTTTTATGATCGAGTCATGAAAATAAGTTGTGATGTCTATTTTTTTTTGTTTTTTTCCTTTTATAGTTAGATATAGATAAAGTAAAATAAATTAATAAGAATTAAAGGAGAAAAGAAAATATAATGTTATACTATATAATTAGAGAGATAGGAAGAGAGATAGAGAAGAAAAAACACACAAAAACAAAAAAAAGTAAAAACAAAAACAAAAATAATCAAAAGGTATGTTGGGATATTGAAAGGAGCACTAATTAAGAAGTAAAATAAATAAATAAAAGGAAATAAATAGAAAAAAAATGATCTTGTATCCCTAGAAATTATTCCAAAATTTGATCACATTGTTGAGTACGTCAAACTAAATGTTTAGTTTTTACTAGAATTTCTACAGTATAGTAGGAACCCTAGGCCGTCTATTGATGAAGACTTAGATCATTAATTTAAAAATAATGTTTTGATTAAGAAAAAATGGAATGGGATTTTATGAAATTTGTTTTTTTATTTAATATGAAAGCAAATAAAATAAAGTGATAAAATAAAATAGAAATTGATATATTCGATTAAGTGTGATCAACTCGGGGAAATCTCATGATGCTCATCCTTAATCACTTCAAGAGATAGGGTTATGATATTTTAATCCTTGGTTCATAACACCCAGAACCATAATGTTACTAATTTTAAACTAGGATACATCTTAGGGTTTAATAGAAAGCACATAATGATTCACCGGATACCACCGATGATTGGGTGATTTATGTTCAACTTCATAACCGAAACTCACTAAGGCGACACACGAAGAACTCAATGTGTTGTCCAAGTTTGTATATTATTTAAATGTGTTACCATGACATGAAAGTAAATGATCATGGAAGTGTTTATGTGAGTTCAATTTACCAATATGAACCACACAAACACCACAATTGAAAGGGGGAATAAGAATTGGTAAATGGTGTGTGAAGCATCACATGAATAAGTACCCCCAAATATGATCATATGAGTCAAGTATGAAATAATAGTACATAAATCAATAAAATAAGAATATAGGATGATTAAAAACACACAAAAAACTATAATTTAAAAGAACATTCAAATATTACAAAAAAAATCTTGGTATTTACATCACATTCCCCCCAGGTGATTACAAGGTGTTTAGAATTCCATGGGAGGAGAGAAAGGAAATGATGATAAAGGAGAACTTCCCATGGCCTCTAGAACCGCTAGGAATGAGTAGAGGACATATTTGGGTCTCCAAAATGGCATCACCTTTCCTCCTAGTCTAAATTTCAAATGGGGTGCCTAAGGTATCATTTTATAGGAAGATTGAAAGGTGGTTTTGAGCCCCCAGATTTCGAGAAACCACTTGGACCTTGGTTTTTGACCTTCATACAGTATTATATCACTTTGGAAGAAACTAAAAAGTTGTATACTCACCTATTAAATATCTTCACAAAAAATTTGGCACTATTTGGACAACTAAAGATAGAGATATTGATAGAATACAATACACCACTATTGACTTTGTGCATATTAGATTCCCTAAATAGATCAGTTCAGATGGGTCTCTTAGTAGACTAATTGGGATTTAGTTACTTCAGAAGAGTTGTGTCCCAATAAGTTTTGTATAATCCCAAAATATCTAATCCCAATTAGATGCATGTATTTTTAGTAGTGTGCAGTTGATTCCACTAGTGTTCTTGAATCTAGTACAATTTGGTCCATTTCTCTTGAACATCGTCATGGGACCTCCAAATCATCTCCACCTACAATGTAATTATCAAAACAAGTAACATTGACCTTTTTAATAGTGGTAAATACAAAATAATTGAATCAAAAATGAAGTTCAATTTGTTATTATTTTTATAATTTTCAATATAAAACAAGTTTAACATAGTGGTGTAAGGGTGAAATAAAACAGCGAATCATGGTGCGATCAGTTAAATCCCACCACTTTAAGATCATGATCATCACCACCCTCCTGGAATTCGACTTGAGGCTCCATGGAGGCATATATCTACATTTAAAAGAACCGACCTTAGAAAACAATGATTGGAAACAATATTTTCTCATGATAACAACACAAGAATAAGGTCTCACTACCCAAGATATACTAACCCAACTACCTAAGTATAAATTTAGGGTATTAGAAAAGAATCATCTTTTTAATTAAAGGGGTTATGTTATATGGAGTTTCAATTGCAATTTAGAGAGGAAAAAACCCTCTATGTTGTAATTTTAATCCCTATTTAACAAAAAGCAATTCTTTTTTTTTTGATTTAGAATTAAAAAATTATTATATTTATATAACAATTTAGTTAAATGAAGTATCATTCCTAAGTTATAAAGTCATAATATTTATAAGTTACAATTGGTAGTTAATGTAATGAAAACCAAACCTTTATGTCCAATAATAGAATGTAATATGTCATATATGATGATTTGATTAGATGGATCACCATTCCCAGTTAATAGTACATTATTTATAAACTACAATTGGAATTCATGTAATAGAAATCAACTAACATTTCATCCCATAAAACTAATGGCTCATGGATCAAACATGTAATAGTTGGTTAATTAAGGTTCCGCCCTCAAGATATGTAGGAAAACACTATTTAGGTTGAGGTAGATGCTTTAATTAATCCAATTATTCTTATTCCTATAAGAAATGTTATCACATTTTCAAGTATAACCATCAATGGTGCACGAAAAAACCACATACAATATAGGCGATGTAAGAAACTAGATACACCTATATGTCATGGTATATGCATGAAATGTGAATCTCTAAGTTCCTATGATGATGTGTGTGTAATGCTTCTTTTCCATACTAGGCCAAGAATAAAATTACATAATATAATAATCCCATAAACAAAGTGCATCACCCAATGGTGAAATCAATTCAATTTTAATAATAAAAAAATATCATCGAGTCCCATCATAAGAAATTTGTATTTTTCTCTATAAATGGGTTAACTAATCCTAATAAAAGACTCATTAAAAAATTACAACACTTTCTAATCTTTTTTATAACCATCCCAAATAGTAAAAAAAGAAAAATAATCTCTAATACCACTTTGTGACATCTTGGACTCAGTTCACTCATAAGTAATCGAACCTGGTTAGCCACATGGCCTCAAGTGTGCCTCCCTATACACCAGAGGCTACTGACTAACAGTGAGGGCCTATGGTGTGTTCATGAGGATATTATGCCCTCATGTTATAGTGGTGCATAATAGTAAAATACAGATAACAAAACAATATAAGAAATAATAATAATATGAAGAAGTGGAATTAAATCATCCATATATAATAAACTAATAGATAACCATAATATCCAAGTCATATTCAAATGATGATGATGTCATGATAATATACAAAAAAATGAAAGCATAAAAAAATAAATACATTCTATAAAAAATACACATAATGACCAAAAGGCTAAAATCCAAAGTATCCCAAGTCTAAGCTCAGTCTTATACCCCCATACACCATCCTATCACATGAATCAAACATCTAAAGCTAGACCCTTAACCTTATCCCGATCTACAATATTGAAGTCAGTCTTGGTACCAATCAAAGGCCTGAAAAAGGTGTGAGTAAAACTCAATAAGTCACCACCAACAATGTTTATAAAAAATCTAGTTTGTGAGTATAAATATAGAAGTGTTCAGGTAAAATGATTATCAGAAGAACAAGAATCTGAAATAGTAAACACATTGGGATTGGGTTCCTCATGGAATTCCTAGCTGACTATACTTGATTTTGCCAAAGATGGATGTATTTTAATAGGTAACCTATTAGAAGTTAGGGACCAAGAATATGATAAGAGTAACCAGGTAATAGTAATTATGATGGAGGAACCAAGGTGAAATTGAGGCATCCTTGACCTTAGAAGGCTAGACAAACTCAAAGTGAATAACCATATAGCCTAGCCAAAGGGTCTAAGTGTGATATGAGGGGTACACCCTTAGAATTACATAGGAGAAATGTCTTTAACTGATTCCTTGGAGTACTTCCAAATTAAATACTAGGATAAGAATGACTGGATCCCAAGGCGATGATCCAAGGTATCATGTGTCTAAAGACATCAAGATGAAACCAAGGAGATAATCCATGGTATTATAATTTTTGGATATGAAGTGAATGAATCATTGGTACTACACTGATTCATTCATGTACTAATAAAACAAATACTTAATTCAAAGGTAGGTATCTCCCTTGGAAACTGGCTCGATGAATCAGGGTGGCATCCACTGAGTTCTCAAGGCATTCCCTTGAGAATACAAGGCTTACTCAAGTATAACCACTCATTTAATAGGAAAAAGGTACATAATAAATTGGAAACATTTATAAATAATCACATGCCATGTGTTAATCCATTCCTCTTCACCTTTATATTTAATTCAAACATTTCCTTTTCATTTATAAATGACAAAGGTTCATATGGGTGTTCTTACATTTTAATCAAGTTGTACATAAAAAATAATGGGCCAAGTGAATGGTAATCTCCATACTATATCAAAATCATTCATTTATTATAACTTAATAAAATTATCTTTTTAAAAGTTATGCCAAAAAATTTAATGGGTGTAAAAGACTCATGTATATAAGGACCCACCCAAAAGGGTTGATCCTTTATGAGGTTCCAACCTCCAACAAGGTCAACGGGGATCATAAGGGGTCTAGGTCGTAGTTCCCACAATTAATTTAATAGATTTCATAATTAAAAGGAAATAAAAGGATATTTCGGTGTGTTACATAATAGAAACATTTAAAAATGGGTGAGAATTTAAAGGAAATAGTATAGAACACCTACCTTACAGTGGTAGAAGAACTCTCATTCATTATCAGCCTCAGATCTGGGATGAAATGAGGTAAAATGTAAAAACAGACAAAATCCATGAAAATATGACATATTATCATGCATGGAAATAGCGGAAAATACGGTGTGATAAACTAATAAAGGAATTTAATAGATTAAATCACTTATTGGTATGCTCCCAACGTGACATACAATGAGAGAATTGAAGTCCAATTAGAGGAGAGGTATGAATTCCTATCTTGAGGGAGTAGAGCTCTTTAGTGAAGGAGGAGTGTTGTGTGTGTGAAGGAAAACCCATGAAAAATTCTTTTAGATATCTATCATTATCTTTACCTTGAATAAACTCATATGTAACACCTTTTGAAAGTCCATCCAAAACTATTTTTATATTAACATTAAAAATTCTTTTAGAGTAGCCCATTGAGTCAAACTCAATACCTATTCAATCAACCACAAAGTGTGACCCCATGGGACTTTATAGATTTGACAACAAATATGAATATATTGATCCATAAGTACAAGCTATGAGAATCATATAGAAAATAATTGAAGCTAATCAAGCTATAAAGGGATCTATCATGATCTCTATCAAACACATGCATCTCTATATATGTTTCCATCAGTCTGCATCATATGAAAACATGCATTCTCAATTTTTTTCCTTTGTCTAAGACATTGAGGGACCATGGGAAATGAATTATGTCAATCTTATAATTCCTAAACAAACATTATCGATTATGAAATTATAGGATGAACTGTTCCATGAATACATCACATGCTATTCACCCTTATAGATAAGCACATCACATATCCCTTATTAGGATAGATATATAATATCTAGGTGAGAAATCACACCACACAACCTATTTTAATTGAGGGACCTGATATCATACTCATCATAAAAGAGGAAAAACACCATCTTGGTTTAGCTTCAACCAACGACATGACCAACATCACACCAAAACACCCTTATATTAGCCAAGTCAACATGTAGACTTGAGTAAGTAGGGTATCAATGTATAAAGGTTCTCAGGATAGGTATATAACCAACCTTAGATAGTGGGGACCCAAATATGATCCATGCACCCCTAGTATACCAAATACATCTATATAAAAATCCATGTGGTATACTTAGCGGGCCCTCCAATACTCACAAATAATAATAATATTATTTTTTTATTATAAGAATATTCTATATCTCTATACAAGAATTATGCTCACACTGACCGTAACATTTCTTCATAACCTATAATACTCCATGATGAACATTGGTTAGTGATAACTAATATTTGTACTTTGAGAAGTCAATTATCATTACACTTCATGAAATGTACATATATATATATATATATATGAAGTCAACATTAAATAATGATAAAGTGAAGATTGTATTTCATTTATTATGATACATTTCATATTCTTAAAAATATTTTAAGAATATTTAATAAACCTAACATAAGTACCTATTTATCATATCATATATAATAAAATGCTAGATCAACCTTATGTATGCTGAAATTTCATGGGTTTTGTTAACTCATTACATCATATATAATTCCTATCATATCTCTATGTGACTATATAATAAAACGGTCCCACAAAATCTTTAGTAAGAAACACATATAAAGTGAGCAATCTTGAATAATGGTGATATTTAAGAATCATATTCTTAATTGTTCAACAATTTGAACATATTAAAAATTCTCAAATTAATAGCATAAAATGTTATGATGTTATCTTATGTTGTTTACTTATAAACCTTTCTAAGTGCATAATCATAATCATTTGAATCAAATTCCATTAAAATATTCCCTTGAAATAATGTAACTACTTAAATTATTATTTACCAGTACATCCTAAACTCTTTTAAGATAAAGTGACATTGATTTTGTTATGAATACTATTGTAACTATTTATATCTCTCTTTACCATCACACTCTAATTTTTTTGAATTTCAAGAGTAATTTGATTTTTAATTTTACTAGTACAATCCTATATTGGTATCCACTTATTCACAATAACTGAATGAAAATATTTACTTTTTTCTTTATCATCACATATTCTAAAATCTTTAGGATATTAAGTGAATAAGAATTTAACCATATACTAGTAAAATCATTTATTAAATAGTGATATTCACTTTATGAATGCTAACTAAATATTAAATTTTATAGTTTTTTCTTCACCATAACATATCCTAAAAATATTTTAGGATATTAAGTGAAAAACACATTAGTATTTGATTGGTATAATAATTTATTTATTAAATATGATATTTTTAAAGTTAAATCATTCTTCGAATAACCTCTTATTCACTATATTCTTTCCAGAATATCTTTCTAAGACACAACACCCATTTTTTGTTTAGAAAATAAAATTTATTTCCTTTTAGTAGAAACACTTAAAAAATAAAGTATTATTTCCCTATCATACATAGTTCTATATGTTTGGAGAATTTTACTTTGAAAATATGAATTTATTAAAATATACCACTGCTAGGAAAGATCCACATTCCATCATATTTTAAAAAATAGAGAGATAATTTTTTTAATTTGGATAAACATTTCTACCCTTGTTTTATTTTCAAAATTATGTTATAGATTTTGATAAATTATAAACTATGTGTATGTAATAAATCATTTAAATTTTGTTTAAAAATTATTATTTATTATAGAACCACTTATCTTATCATATAAGAGAATTGATATGAAGATACACATCCTTTACATAATGATGGAATGACCCGAAGGCCTTCTATTTTTATTTTTTTAGATAATCCACTTTTTAACTAGGTTGAGAGGGTACCATTACATGAACCATAGGCCTAGAGACACATGGACCAAATACCTGATACACTTGGAACTGCCCTCCCCAACATTTTCTTCATTGAAGGCACCTAGCTCCCTACCTTGCATGTCTGATCAGCTAGAATTGCCCCATGTAGAGCTGCACAGTGCCTGGTACCGATGGCGGTTTCCATACCCTCTCATTATTCCAATCCAGTTAGATTTGATGGTGGATAATACCACTCTCATTTCTCTTATAAAGCCTAATACCATGCGGGATGATCTCATTCCATAACCTGGAGGCCTAGTGGCCCAAAATCCTTTGATGGACTGAAGGCCCTGCTGCATCAGCATGTCCAGGGACTGCACCCCTTCCTACATCATGCCTTGCATCACCACCTACCTGCATCATCCTTGCATCATTACCACATAAAAAATCCCCCAATTGTTCTACTTAGATCTAATTCTAGGTCATTTGGATGCCAAGTATAAGCCTTTAACACTTAGGTACAAGCTTATTGGCATACACATCCTTTACATAGATTCATTAAAACTTGATAAATTCTTTTATAATCAAATATTTTTTGTAGAAACTATTTGCTTCATCATTTGAATTTAATATATAATATCTATCAGTTATTACATTTATTTTTAACTCCTATATATTTACAACACTTGTAAAATATACATTTGGTATCACATACCCTTCAAAATTAAAGAACTGAATTCTATAAATCCTATACCAGACATGGGAACTCCATGGAGTTTCCAAAACTCCTCCATGCATTCAGAATAATCCCATAATATAGAATTATTACTCCTAATTTAAAACCCTAGGTTTCAATGATCTTGACCAGCTCATTGGAGAAATATTGTTGAACTTTTAAACTAACTTTTATTCTCCAGGTTTGAATGTTTACCCACTCTTATTGTTCATATAGTACCATAATCCATGCATCATATTCCTATTTCATCTATTCTCAATATTTTGAGAACATCAGGTAAAATTTTCATGAATTTATTCACTTTTTCATAACATTTCCATAAATGAAAATAAGATGAATTCCATAACCATAACAATCCATTTTTGTTTCCATTAAAACATGTTATAGAATTAAACAAATAATAAAATATGTGTATTAAAAACAACCATCTCATTTTATTAAACAATAATCATGATATGATTTTCTCAAGATCAAAATGAGATAATTATACATATATTATGACAATTTTATCCAAATTGAAGCATCTAAGTCATAAATTCATCAACTAATTTGCTCTATTATTTGAAAGAGAACTTCAATCTTCAATTATTTTTCTTTATGAACTTTTGTATATTTAATTTTTTTTTAAAACATGCAGTTGATATAATATATCCTGAAGAATAATAAAATTTAATTCTATAACCAATAAATATTTATTAAAACCTTTAGTCTCACTAATTCATTCAAATATTAAATCATATAGAATATCATTTTCATACCCAATCATATTGAGTATATGAAATTAAAATTCCTTAAATTATTGATGTACCTAATCATATTGAGTATATTCATGGTGACTAAGACTCCTTTGGTAAATTTTCATCAAATAATTTTGAAACCTTAATTGAATCATTTTGATTCCATAAGTATCTAGATTCACTTGTTAAAAAATTTCAACACTTGGTTACTTAGTAAGGAATTATTTTTGGAACATAAAATTTTACTTAAGAAATTTTCTTTAATCAATAATATTTATTAAGAAAATTTATCAAGTTACTATTCTTAAGAGTATCTTACATTAATATCCTCCTTCTAAGGTGAAGTTCCAAAGGATCAAAGAATAACTGAGAAGGGTGGGGGGGGGGGGGGGTTAATCGATTGTTTCCTTTTTACAAATTTCAAATTTAGGAAACCTAATCTCTGCATCTTATTAGAGTTTATTCCTTATTAACATTTAGTAAGATTAAATGCATGCATAAATAGAAAATTAATCTTGGAACACATGATTTACAAGGTTTGACCTCAATGTGAGAACCTATATCCTCACCATAGCCACTCTCATGGGTGTATAGAAATTCACTATAATGAAGAAGTGAATACAACTTGTGTCAACTCACATTAGATCCCTTATCTCTCACAATAGGAATGGTTATACCAACTCCTGAAAATTTACAAGTTTTTACTTACAAACAATTAGATCCATAGAAAAATTGACACAAAAAAACATTCTAATCCACAAGAATCTATTAGGAAACTCGATTTGATGTAGCTAAGTCTAGTGGACCTTATTCTGATGAACCCAAGTCCAGTACACTTTTTCAATCTATTATTATATAAAAAACAATTATCCTCAAACAACTTATCAAAAATCATACCAATACCCTCAGTCTGATTCCCTCTATCCAATAAACTAAAATTACCTCAGCCTAATGTTCTGATCAGAATACTTTTTCAACTCAAAACAAATTTGATTGCAAAAATCTCCTCTAGCACCAATTCTATAAAGTATCAACTTTTTCACATGGGTGAATAATGTTTTTCTCTATTGTACATTCCACATATATTTATTGGTGGTCCAGAAATAGTAAAGGTGGGAAATTGAAATTATTTTTCTATTCACCCAAATTCACAGATCTTCAAATTTTACTCACATTTGAACTTCATCTTTAACTGCTTCAAGCCTTCTCATCTATTCTAGTGTATTATAAAAATTTCTTGAATTCTCCCAAAAATATAAATTATAAATATTACTTGAATGAGAAATTTGAAAAAGATCTATTTAAAAATTTATAACCCATAATATCTAAGTCCAAAACTCTATTCATCATTCTGATCCTCTTGTCCTAGATGAAAACAAAACAAATACGATTGCTTTATCCGATGCTCCAGGCCAAATGAAAATGATTTACTACATGGTTACAAATTTTAAAGACTTCAGAAACCTTCAACCACTGTCAAGTAGAAATTATATAAAATCTTATGAAAATTTATCTTTTTTCTACTTTCTTAGACCGATAAAAATTACCAGTCTAATAAAACTTCTCAATCCGATAGAACTTCTTAGTCTGGTATAACTTATCAGTCCAATATAACTTATCAGTAGGATAGAACTTCTCAGTCCGATAAAACTTCTCTGTTTGATAGAACTTCTCATTCTGATAGAACTTATCAATCCGATAGAACATCACGGTCTGATATAACTTCTCAGTTCGATGGCCCTTCTGGTGGTGCTTCTGAAAAAATTCAATTTTTGGAAACACTAGAAAATTTTCAATTCTATTTTATTAATTTAACACTAAATCATATCATATATTCTTCATTATTTTTTGAAACTTAAAAGAACATTAAAGTATTATATGACTTAGATTTTTAAAGTTATTATCTTTACAACTTCTAAAAATTTCTGACAAAACAACTTTTATTCATCTTCACCAAATAACTTTTCTTTAACCAACAACTTTTCTTCATCTTAGCAAAAAAGTTTTTCATCATCTCATCAAAAAAAAATTCTTCAGAAAATAAATTTTCTTCATCTCAAAAAATAAAATTTTCATCATCTTAACAAATAACTTTTCCTTAGCTTAGAAAATAACTTCTCTTCAGCTAAAAAATTTTCTTCCTATCAACAAACAAAATTTTTATCATCTTAGTAAACAAATTTTCTTCAAATCATCAAAAAACTTTTATTCAGAAAATTTTTTTTCTTCATCTTAGAAAAAAACTTTTTTATCATCTCATCAAACAATTTTATTCCAATAACTTCTGAATTTCTTCATTTTAACAAGCTCTAATTCAACATCTTATTTTTCTGATGCATTTCATCTATATAAAAAATCAGACTTTATCACATGTGATGAGTTGAGTTTGATCTGGTGCTTCCAATCACTATCTTTGAAAAACAATTACTTTATCTAGATTCATGGTAACTTCTCAAAGAAACAAGTTATAAACTTTCTGCAATATATCTTTCACCTGATTTAAAAAAACATTATTTTACAAAAAATTAGTTGTAAAAGAAAACAAAACATTGTAAAAACAAAAACATCACAAAGGATCTTCAATCACTCCTTTTAATTTGTTGAAAAATCTCATTAATAACATTTTTAAATCATAATTTTAAACACTCAGAATTTATCACAACACATTTTTGTAAAAAACTCAATTTTTGACTTTTACCAAATCACAACCTTTCTCAAAAGAGAGTGTCCTAACACCACAATAATGTATAAAGTAATGTTTTTGAAGGAATTTCATCCCTCAGTGAAAAGAAAATTTGTGTCCATGTTAAGATAAACTCTCCCTTACTTTTACATTTTCCTATAACTTTTCTTTCTCTCCCCAATTTTATGATAACCAAAACTTTAAATTCATTTAATTAAGAAAAGTAATTCCCTTCCCCTTATAGGATAAAGTTGTAAAAATTCTCCCCCTTTATCAAAATAATCTAAAGAACAATAGGGGTATTCCTTAAGATGTTTAGGAAGTTGATGGTGGAGGCTAAAAATGAAGTTTTTGCCTCAATCCCAAAAATATTTTTTTGATCATTGCTTTTATAAAAATATCAGCAATTTGATATTTTGTTGAAACATATTCTAGCACAACATCTACACCAATGGCCTTTTATTTTATAAAGTGAAACTTGATATCAATATATTTTGATATTGAATGCTGGATAAGAATTTTAGAAATATAAATTTCACTCTAATTATTATAAAGTATCTTCAATGGTTTGAAAACTTTAACTTTAAAATTTTACAACTGAATATTCATCCACAACATTTGTGTACACACCAGTGTAGAAACAAAATATTATGGTTCCTCTATGATCAAAGTTATTGAACTCTGTTTATTACTATGTTAACTCACACAACATTCTGCCATGTAAAATGTTCCTCCTAAAGTTGATTTTCTATCATTAAAATATCCAACCTAATTAGAATCAATATAAACATTAAAGTTCATTTCACAACTTATTTTATATAAAATACCATGTGAAGTTATTCCTTTAACATATCTTATAATTCTCTTTGCTTCCATCATGTGAGACTCTTCTGAATCACTATGATATCTGGCACACAATGTTACAACATAAATAATATCAGGACTTGAGGCTGTGAGATAAAGAAAACTACCTATTAGTTTTTGAAAATCTTTCTAATTCACACTTTTTCTAGTTTCATATTTACTCAACTTTATGCTAACTGAAATGGGATTTAAAACTTCTTTGGATTATTCCATACCAAACTTTTATAACAATTCCCTAGCATACATTTCTTGAGATAGTAAAATGTATTTTTATTTTTGTTGAACTTGTAAACCCATGAGGAAAGTTAATTCTCCCAAAATTAACATCTTGAAATTCATCTTCACTTCCTCATAAAATTATTTAAAAACTTGTTCTTCATCCCCCTTAAAAATTAAATTATCCACATAAACAATTACATTTATGGTAATGGAGTTAACATATTTCACATATAAGTTACTATCAACCTTTCCTTTATAAAAATTCAACATTATCAAGCAATTATAAAGTTTTGAATACCAATCACGCGAGGCCTATTTTAACCAATACAAGACTTTTTTCAATTTAAAAACCTTGATTCCATAATTATCAACTAGAAACCCACAAGGTTGTTCAATGCAAAATTCTTTTTCAATCTCACCATTTAAAAAAGATGAATTTATATCCATTTGATAAAATTTGTAATTTAAATGTGAAACCACTACTAAAAACATTATAATAGTTTCTAATATCACAAAGAGGGAAAACGTTTCTTCAAAATCAACACCTTCCATATATTTATAGCCTTTGGAAATAATTATTTCTTTATTTATTGAAACTTATCCATATTCATTTAGTTTATTTCTGAACATTAATTTTATTCCAATAAATTTTTTTTGGACATAGAAAAAGTTTTAAAGTGTTATTTTTTTAAATTTAATACAAATCTTCATTAATTATATCAATCCATTCTTTGTGTTCAACTACTTCTGAAATTGATTATGGTTAAACTTGTGAAATGAGTGATGTATGATTTTCTAATCTCAATATTCTTATTTTCTAAACCAAAGATTTCCAATTCCCAAGAATATTTTCAGTTTTAACATGTTTTTTAAAGTAGGAAATTTCAAAGTTTATCTTCCAGCGTTACTTTCCTCATTACAAGATTCTTCTGAATTTGGACAAGTCTGTTTTGACTCACTTACACTTTCATTGGAAATATTCAGTTTGTATTACTCAACATTTTCAACATTATTTGTTAAGGAATTATGGTTTTAGATAACTTTCACATCATATGAATCCACCAACTTTTGAAAATGATTATTCCAACATTTTTAACTTCTTCCATTGGGTGAATATCCCATGAAAATTCATTCTTCATATTTCTCATCAATTTTTATAAGATCCAGATTTCTGATTTTTAGTAAACATGGACTTAAAAAAACTTTTAAGTATTTCAATGAAGGTTTTTTATAAATTTTTTTGTAAGAAGTAGTATTTACTTCCATCCTCAAAAAACATATATTTTGAATATGTATAGTAGTGCTAATAGATTATCTATAGTAGAAACTCAAAAGTTTTCATTCTGCTGACATGCTTCTTCCCATTTCCACTGAAGATCTATTTTTTATTTCAACTACTCCATTTTGTTGTGGAGTGTAGGGATCAATATACTGATGTATGATTACATGATTTCTCAGATACTATTAAAAATAATTTTATGTGAATTTTTTACCATTATCTATTCTCAACTTCTTTATATAAACCCCCATTTCTCTCTCAATATATTTTCTGAAGAAATCTCATTTTTTATTGATGTCTCATTGGAACACATAAAACAGAATTAATAAGTTAAAGAGGTCTAGTAAAATTAATCACAAATTTATTAGGACTTTTATTAGTAATTTCCCCTTTCTGAAAAGTTATAAAAACATCTTATTCTATTCTATTTAATTATGGAAAATTTCAAATGGCATAAACTTTAGAAAGTTTGTTCATACTTTTCTGTCCAAGGTGGCCAAGTCTATGACGCCACAAATTATTCTCATCTTTAGCACTTAGATAACATGAGTTATCAAGTTCTCTAATTTTAAAAAGATTTACATTAGATCTTTCTCTTTTTGTAACAAATTTTACATCTTCTAAATTTTTGATGATATAAGAATGATTTCTAAAAATCACTTCCTTATATTTTAAATTTTCTTCTTCAATCTCATCCATTCAGATTCCTCATATTTTTAAGGAACTATCATTCTCGAAGGTAACAACCCCTATATCACGATTTTCAAAATCTTTTAATATTTTCAAATAACCTATCATGTGTGATGAACAACCACTATCAAGTATCTATGGTTTTTTCTTTTTTACTTATTTTCAAAGTTTTATCAACATCAAAATCTTTTTCCTAAACTTTTTCTTTCCAGATTCCTTTTCTTTTTTACTATAATAAACTTGTTCCGAAAGGAGTGTCATATATTTTTCAGAAAAGTGACCCAGTTGATCACATATTACAAAAACTTCCTTTAGACAATCAAATTGATTTTTTGTTGGAAATTTTCTAAAATCTTGAGATTTTACTTTTCATACTTCATATGACTTAGGAAAGTTTCTCATTATGCTTCCACCATTTTCCCCACTTTGTTAAAACCTATTTTTTAGAAAATACATGTCATGCCAATAGTTTTAAGCTCTGTTCCCATAAATTAAAAAACACCAATAGAACCCATAAAATCTTGGTTTTCCATAGAAGAATAATCTTTCCCTGTAATAAGATTGTCGAGGCTCAAAATACCTTTCATCTTTAGTTACTCCTGGACATGTGACAAATTTACTTTAGGAGAAATTTTCAACTTTTGTAGATGTGATAGTTTTTTCATTTACTTTCTCAACCCAATATTTCCCAACAATTTTCTTTACACCTAAAATTTTAGAAAAATCAGACAAACTTTATAGTTTAGTGGGTGTATATTTCACCTGATTCTTAGAGTGAGGTTTTTCTGTAGCTTTAGATGATTCAAATTTTACTTATAAAGCCTTACTAAAATTTTCATTCAATTTTATTAAATTATTTTTAGAATCAATGCATATTGATTGAGATTTTTTAACTTCCTATTAATTAGCATAAAACTTCTTAATGATATCTTCAACCATCTTTCCCTATTTAGAAATTCTAAATTTGTAACTTAAGATCTCCTGGATGTATTATTATTTTTTCCTAATTTTTTTCACCTTAAAAAACCTTTCCACTATATTTATTTATCATTATAGTTTCTTTATTTAAAGTTCTATTTTTATCAAGACATGAAACATTTTTTGATCTGATATGGTACTCTCTATAAAATTCTTCACCTATTTCTCATTCTTCTTCTTTATCTAAGGAATCTTTTGTTTTCTCAACTTTTTCAATTAATGTTCTAAAATTTTCTAAACTTTCATATTCTAAAGAGTTGTTTTAATTTGAGTTTAATTCAATATTATTATTTAAAATAATTCTCTTTTTTATAGTAAACTTCTTCTTATATTTTTTGGATGAATTTTCTTCATTATATTTTTTCCACTTTTTTCTATCAAGGTTTTTCATAAGAAGCATCTCAATATTCTCTAACTTTTTTATTAGGGAAATTCATATCAAAGTGTCTGATTCCAAAACACTAAAAACATTTGAGATGAAGTTTTTTAGGACCAAAAGAGTCCTAGATACCCTGAGGGGGGGGGGGGTTAATCAGTGTATGGATATTCTTTTCAAAATTATCCCTACCCCATTATATCTTAACCTATTTATTATAAGGGTCACTTTGTTTACACTTATGTGTTACTGTTGATCTTATTATTCCCTTCTTTATCTGATGATGATGCCTTGAATGAAATTCAGGAAAGCAAGTAGACTGACACAAAATTTTTTACTTGGTTTACCCTCACTGGTATAAGTCCAAGGAGCATTCAATGACGATGTGCCGATGTACCAAATCCACTAATGATCACTGCCAAATTACAATGTTCGGGCTAGATCTTCTATTACCAGGCTCACTACCTTTATAAATTTTAGGATCTTATCACTGAATTCCCAAGGGTCACTCCCTATATCTCTTACTTTGGCTCACTACCAGTGGGAAGGATCACTATCTTCCTCTTCCTTCGCTCAATGTTTTTGGAAGAGATCCAATCATAGTTTAAAGACTTCTAGGTCCTATAATTATCACTAATGAGTTCATCATCCACAGTATGTAGATGCTCTGTTGAAGTACAATTTTCATCCACTAATAAATACCCCTTTTCCACTTATCACTGGGTAACAACCTTTTCAAATACCTTCACAAAGATCCCTACTTCACGAAGATCCCAATTTCACAAAGATCAAACAATATTTCGTGAAGTCCCTGCTTCTTCGCAAAGCACACACCTTTGAAAATCTCAATGCTTCGTAGAACACACTACTTTGTAGAGAACACCACTTCATAGATCACACCACTTCGTAGAGTACAATCCTTCACAGAGCTCAAGCCTTCATAGAGCTTAGGCCATCATAGAGATCAAGCCATTGCAAAGTGACTTCCTTCGCGAATCTCACTGAGCTAACACGGAACACACCTCTTTCACGGAGCTAGATTATCCACTGTGAAGCTCATTCCTTTTGTGAAGTACACTGCCTCTACGAACCTCCTTTTTGATTTGAGTGCTGTAAATTTTTCTTGAAAAACTCTATACTCTTCTCAAGGGGGTCGAAGCCTATTTATAAGCGATTCCACCAACTCAAGAACCCTCTGTGTAAAGTCAGTGCCATGTCAGCTTAAATCGCAAAGCTCTGAAATTTCTGCTAAAATTATCTCTATATCACAAAGAAACACGATAATTTTCATATCATAGAGCTCATTGTAATCATGAAGCATTCCGTAAATTCATTTGCATTGCCGCTGCAATGCTCCCTCACAATGATCTCCACCTCTACTATTCGTGAAGCTCATCGTAATCGTAGAGCTCACCATCAACATTCTTTATATCTTTGATAAATCCACTTAATGAAGCCTATCTTTGAGAAATTTACTCCTTTGATATATTTTGATGAGATCTTCAAGGAAATACACTCTTCAAAATGCTCATCAAACTCCAAAATTTGGACCCCAAAAAATTGACAAACACTGGACAATGGCACCACCTTGTATCTATTCTTTTTTACCACCTCTAGATATTCCATTCATTTTTCATGGTTCTTTGTCAACATGTATTGTCAATAATATCTCTATAACTTGAAAATTCACCATGAAAAATTTCTTTATCAAAAAACACAACCAACCCAAAAATGCTGCAATGTTACCTTGAGTAATTTTTTCCAACAGTTTTACTCTATTCTTTCCTCTTCCTCTTCTATAGTTCTTAGAGATAAGAGACTTGATTTTATCATTCAACACATAATCCTCCTTATCTTTTGAATCAAAAAGATCAAAATTTTCAATATTTTGAATTTTCATCTTTCTCATAGTTTCAAAATCCATTTCATATTTTATATTCATTTTAAAAATTGGAGCCTTTCTCATTTTATAAGCAATAATAAAGTCATGCTGTTCAACAAGAGATAAATCATGTTTATCTTCTAAAGTAGAAATTTTTGAATCAAACCTGTCCAGAAAGTTTCTCATGAGTTTATTCACAATTTTAAAATCTTTCATAACATCTTAAAAACCTTTGATGTTGCAAACAACTTCATTTAATCTGGTAAAATACTCATAAATAGTTTTTTCATCTCTCATTCTCATGTATTCAAACTTTATATTCTAGATTTGTATCTTTTCTTCCTTTACTTTAGTATTCATTAAAAAAATAATTTTTAGCTTATCCCACATACTCTTTGATGTTTTGAGACCCATCAAATTTATATAAAAATTTTATGATAAAGATATAAGAATATTATTTATTTATTTTCCATCAACTTTAATATTTATCTAGTTAATAAAAGTCATATGAGCATCTTTCTCAATGGGCGGAAACCCAAATGTAGTAGCATGAACAACTTACAATCCTAGAGAGAGGAGATACAAAATCATCCTTTTTTCCAACCATAATAATTTTTTCCATCAAATGTAGTAATTCCTCTATTATTGACAGAATTGATATTATCCATGATAAGGATTCAACAGGAGAACCTGGTTCTGATTTCAATTTATGTTGTAAAGTATCAAAGAACAACTAGGGGTGGGTGGTTGAATCAGCTATTTCCTATTTAAAAATTTCATCTTTAGAAAACTTAACCCATAAAACTTGTTAGAGTTTCTTTCTTATCAACTTTTAGTATTATCAAATTCATGTATAAATAGAAAAGTAAACATGGTACACATGATTTACAAGGTTCAAACTCAATTTGAGAACCTAATCCTTTCCATAGACACTCCTATGGGTCTATGAAAATTAACTATAATGAAAAAGTGAATACAAATTATTTCAAATCCCATTATAAACCACCTATATCCTGATAGGAATGGTTATAATGAATCCCATTAGTTTACAAATTTTTGCATACAAAAAATTTGAGCCACAAAAAAATCTAAATAAAGAAACTTTTTGCTCTACAAGAATCTGTTTAGAAACTCAATCTGATGTAGCTAAGTCTGATGGAACTCAATATGATGAACCCAAGTTTAATATAGATTTTTCAATCTATGCCTATATAAAAAAATCGCTCCTCAAACAACTTCTCAAAACTCAGACCGATACCCTCAGTCTAATTCCCTATATCCCACAAAATGAACTTGCCTCAGTCTGATGTTCTGATCAGAATACTCTATCTAGAAAATCTTCTTCAACTCAAAACATATTCGGTCATCAAACTCACTTATGAGACTAATTATTTAGATAATCAACCTTTTCACATGGGTGAATAGTGTTTTTTTCTGTTGTACTTCCCACCTCTATTTATAGTTGGTCCATAAAAAGTAAATGTGGGAAACTCAAATTATTTTACCTCTCACCCAAATTCATATATCTCTGAAATTTAATCACATTTTAACATTATTTTTGACTAATTCAAACCTTATCATATCTTCTAGGATCTTCTCAAAACTTCTTGAATTCTCTAGAGCATCTCAATTCTTAGCATTACTTGAATGACAACTTTGAAAAAGCTCTATTCAAAAATTGATAATCTGGAACATCTCATTACATAACTCTTTTCATCATTCTGATTCTATTGACCCAAATGAAAGCAAAAAAAATATGATTTCTTGCTATGATGCTCCAAGATAACTAAAAATGGCTTACAACATGGTTGCAACTTCTAAAGACTTTAGAAACCTTCAACAACTGTCAAGTAGTAATTCCAACACATCTTGTGAAAATTTATCTTTCTTCCAATTTCTTAGTTTGATAGAACTTCTCAGTCTTATAGAAATTATCATTATAATATAACTTCTCAGTTTTATATAACTTATCATTCCGATAAAAATTCTCAATCTAATAAAACTTCTCAATCCAATAGAACTTGTCAATCTGACAGAACTTCTAGTATGATAGAACTTCTCAATATAATATAACTTATCAACCTAATAGAATATCTTATTCTGATATAAATTCTTAGTCCGATGGGCCTTCTAATAGTGCTTCTGGAAAACTTCATTTTTTGGAAACTGTAGAAAAATTTCACTTCTTTTTTCTTCTTCCAACTCTAGCTCATATAATGAATTATTCATGAATTTTAGGAATTTTAAAGAAAAAAAAGCATAATATGACTTGGATTTATAAATTTATTATCTTTATAACTTTCAAAAAAATTTTACACAACAAATTTTCTTCACCTTCACAAAACAAATTTTCTTAGGAAAATAACTTTTCTTCATCTCAAAAAATAACCTTTTCATCATCTCATAAAACAAATTTTATTCATATCAGAAAACAAATTTTCTTTAAAAAACAACTTTTTCATCATCTCAAAAAATATCTTTTCTTCATCTCAACAAACAAATTTTCTTCAGCAAACAACTTTTCTTCATATCAGAATTTTTTTTCATTATCTCATCAAAAAATTCTCTTCAACTCAAAAAAAAAGTTTTCTTCAGTAAACTTTTCTTAATCTCATAAAAAAAACCATTTCAGTAAATTCTAACTTTCTTCATTTTAACAAGCTCTGACTCAATAGCTTCTTTGTCTGATGCATTTCATCTGCGTACAAACTTAGACTTTCTCACATTTGATGAGTTGAGTCTGATATGGTGAGTCCGATATCTAGCTTTGAAAAATACTTACTTTATCTAGATTTATAGTGACTTCTCAATGAAACAAGTTATAAACTTTATGCAATATATATTTCACTCAATTTACAAAAACATTATATAAAAAAAAATTTGTCAACAAAAACAACAACATTATAAAAACAAAAAAATCACAAAGGATATTCACAAGGATTAATATCAAAGTTTAGTTTGATGATGATAATGTTATTCATATATAACAAAAGATTTTATCAAATGAATATAATGTTTTATTAACTATTTAATAGACTTTTATTAAATAGGATCCCACTAAAATGATGACCCCTTTTAAAATCCATTATATCCATTAGTGGGTCAAGATCCATATTTCACTAATCTTCGAGTCACTTTATAATTTATCCCACCAATTAGATATTTAGGTAGGGAATAATACCAATCATATCATATATGAATCTTGGATATTCAAGCAGAAAACTCTTTTTTCAATCCATCATATGGATAAAATAAATTATATTCCTCCAGTAACCTAATCTAATTAGGGTCCCCTGATTAGTGTAACCCAATGCAAAGGCTAGGAACATGATAAAAAAGGAAAATCTAAGGGAACCCAAATTTATAATGATCTACCCAAGGATGATCCAAAGTTACCCATCCTTGATTTCCTTACACAAGATAATCTAGGGGAACCTAAGTTTAGCATGAACCACCCAGTTGGATGACCGAGGTCTAAATGAGTGTCACTTTGGAAGGAATCTAACACTTAATATTTTATGGGTATTTAATCTCACCATATTATCTCATGTTACTTTATTTATATATACACGATTCTAGTGATTTAGTTTGGAATCCCATTCTCTCCACTTAATTATTAAGTTCAAACCATATTGATGTGTAACTTTTTACAAAACCCACAAGTTTGTGTTACTCACCCAAAATTAGTAGTCAAGTATATTCATACATATCTGAATGCATCATATGCATAATGTACATAAAATTTTCATGTATAAAGGCATAAAAATATATGATATAGAAAATCTCCACATGATTATACTTAGAGAGACAAATATTCAACCCCATTCACCATTCTAGAAATAGAATAATCCTTCAGGTCGGTTGGTAGTCTGACCCCAAGTCCCTATACTCAGGGTGACTTTAATCAAGAGAGAATTCAATTCATCATAACTATTAAATATAATATGCATAAACCTATTCAAAAACTAAATTCAAGTTCATAACTTCAATTATAAACCAAGATGAAGATAGATCAAAAACTAAATTCATTTTCATACCTAGAATGCAATGCAAGGATCTATTTCCTAGAAGCAGTTTAACATTTAAACTAAATCATAATTGATTCAAAATATAAATAGTTTATAATTATGAATAAAATAGGGAATAAACATTTAAATAAATTAAAAATTAAAATATTTAAACATGAGATAACCATTTATGAATAATTCATAAATAAAATCTAACTATAAACCCTTTTATACTCGCAATCCATTTTTTTGAATTTTCTAAAAAACCACTTCGAGGAAAAGTGGGAACCACACATTCCAGAAATCCAAAACAAACACAAAAAATTAAAAAATTAAAAACACCTAGTTCCAAAACAAATATAAAATGAAACTAGACATCACCAGAATAAAATTCAAAAGAGATATTGAAATTTGAACCTGTAACACCAATCACCTCGGGCTGTGAGTTTTGAGCCACAATCCACCACCGTCAAAAATGTCAAGACCATCATCCATCACACCATCATGTCCATCAACATGTACCCTTAAAACATCATCACATACATTTCCTAATCATGTTGGCGGCCATAATCAACCACACCGGTAATCAGAACTGAACAATTTCCTTTAACTCCATCGAACCAGACCAAGTTCGATGAAGCCATCATAAAGCATCATCACCATCACTAGAAAAACGTACAAGCATCAAAACCTATCACCGATGTAAGAGATCTGAAAAACCAAACCATATACAAAGATATGTTTCAAACACTGATGGGAAAACCTTCATACCTCCAAAGAAGAAACCAAGAAAAAAATGAACTAGGGATGAAACCCTAAAAGAAAAAGAAATAGGAAACTGGGGGATAAAACCCAAAAAGAAAAGGAAAGGAGATGTCGAGAAGACACATGACGGAAAAAATATTTAGCCTAAAACCTATGAGTATCCATTGATTTAGATTTTACCTAGAGAGGAGTGGTGGAATGTGAGGTTAGAGTGAGGTTGAGGTGGTTGGGGAAGAAACCATAGTGCCTTCACCAGAGCGAAATCAAAGAACGAGACCGGGAGCAGGCCAATCATGGGAGATAACATGTGAAAGAACCCTAGAGGAAGTCATGTTGAGGAGAAGGAGAAGTCCAAGGGAGGAGAAATAGGGAGAAGAAACCCTGAGTGAAGGGTGATTTCTCAAGGAAACCCTATAGACCACAAGCACGAATTGAGCGAGAGAGAGGGGAGAACTAGGAGAAAGTTGAGTTGGCGAGAGAGGGGGGGGGACCTAGAGAATGGGGATCCATATTCATGTATTATAGATCCCAATAAACCCTTTTATAAATTATCTAGCATTATATATATTCCATAACTATGAATATAAAATATTTATATTAAATTTAGTATAAAATCTTTCATATTCTTCTTTATATGTCATTTTTTTAAATATATGATATTTTATAAATTATAAAAATTTTATAATCCAATTTCTATTATGTAATAATTTTATATAATCTAAATATTATATACTTTACATTATTTAAACCATGATTAAATCAATCATCAAAACCCTTTTGATATGGCTTAAATAATATTCAAAATAAGTATTTTTAATTTGAGAAATGAACAATTCATAAATTAAATATAAACACCTTTATATTTTTTCCTTATTTATGTAATTTATAAAAACTTTATAAATTACTGTTATGATTTATAAATAATTTTTTTATTTCTAGATCATAAGAAATGCCATATAATTTATTAAAAGGTATTTTAAATATTAAAATTTATTATTTAAGGAATATTTAAATGTTAAATAATAAAGTTATTTATTAATTATAAAACCTTTATAATTAATTAATTAATAAAACCTTAATTAATTAATAAATATCCCAAAATAACTTTTATTATAATTTATAAACAATTTATAAATTATAAACAAACTTAACAAAATATTAAATTTTGAAATTTTCTATTTACCTTTCTACAACAGGGGTGACCTGCATAAAGGTATATTAATACTTACCTTTACTCATCATAGCTACATAAAGGTAAAACATCACCTACCATTATGCACCCCAACTATAAAAAGGTAAACACATTAGTTACCTTTACACAACCCGACTACGTAAAGGCAAACCACTAATTACCTTTATACAACCCGACTATATAAAGGTAAACCCATTGGTTACCTTTACATAGCCTAAATACATAAAGATAAATCCTTGGTTTCCTATACATAACCTAATTTTGCAAAGGAAACACATCAATTACCTTTACTTAGCTCAACTTCATAAAAGTAAACCAATTTAAACAAAAAACAAAAACATGATGTTATATCTTCTCTTATATTCTCCATTTCATGTAATATTTCACAAATCTAAATCATGAGATCACTTTTATACTATTATTAAGATTTAAATGAGTCTAATAATGATTATTAGAACATAAAAGTTCATATGAAGCCCTCTATCTAGGATCTACTAGGCATGAAATATTAAAACCATGTTAAACTGAAATGAAGAAGTGTTATATATATATGAGCATACCATACACCATAGAGAATATACAACATCTTCATAATCATAATATGGTGTGCCAAATATCACCAAGGGTATCCAAAGGATATCTCTTTTTTGTAGTGTATCTATGGGCAGACTGAATCACTTGACGTTTGGTCAGGATTCGCCTTCCAACCATGGTGTACTAGAACCTTAGTGTGCTAAGGAAGAAGAATAAGAGAGCTATGGGTTCTAAGGAGGTTCATATAGGCATCATGTAAAAAAAAACCAAACCCACTTACATCACATGACAATGGTCTATATAGGCATTCAAAGATGATCCTCAACTGCTTAAATTTATTTATGCATTAAAATTCATGAATAAATGCAATGACCAATATATACATTCATCATATGAATGTTTCACCTCCTATATGTTTCATTTTATAAAACCATTTATTTAAATCATATATTATGTTAGTGAATAAATCAAGTGTCTAATGTAGGATTTAAAAACATGAAATGATATAACCATGCATGTAAATCACAATTTTCATTATATAACTTGTATATGTATCATATACATATAAGAATTTAGGGAATATCTTCTTAAATATCCTACCAAATCTGGCCTACCAAGATCTAACTTCTAATGAATACTTTACTTGTTAAGTGAAATCAATAACCAACTAGTCTATAAAGTTTCCAATAATTCATCCAATCTATGTGCCTACTCATACATGAAATGAAAATAGTGAAACTATATATGCATCGAGATGCATATGCAGGGTGTGAGTATATAACTTAGTATGCCACAAAAAACAATGAAACTAACAAAATACTTTATATATATGAGTGTACGCATGGTATAATATTATATTTAATAATAATATAAAATAAACAGATAATCCAACAAGAAAAGAACAAAAATAATCTAAATATATTTTCCTGTAAATAGGAAATAAAATAAGAAATTATAAATCCTATGTATAGGTTTCCATGTGCCGTTCCACTCATTATGGAAGCCTATAATACTTTATTTGATCCCTACTCAGAGTCCATAACTATGGCACCTATTCGCCAAAAGAATCCTGTACACCCATGGAAACCTTTCAATCATGGAAAAATATTCCCACCCATAAAAACCCGTTAATGGGTAAAATACTAGGAGTAATAAAAAAAGTTCCCAAGGAACCTCTAAATAAGAACAAAAGCAACATAGTTCCCATAAAACCTCTATATCAGACAAATAACTAACCATGTGTAGCCAGTGAACACATTCCCATGGGTAGCTGGTATACCCATGCCATAACATTTTTCCACTAACAATGCATAATGAAGTTATAACACAATCTATAACAATAAATACCCATTATTCTACCTTCAATGGATGGTTCCATGCATATATATTACAAGATTAACCAATTAATTCACAAGAATAAAAATACATGGTTCAATCCACCTATATTATCCATTTTATAACAATACTATATAATACATTTTTTAACTTCTTATAAACCCATGTATAACAAAGAAATAATAACATGTATACATGGAAAGTACATAAAATAAGCCAAATGATCATCATAAATAAACATTAACACAATAAAATATAAATTATGGAATAAAAAAATAGCATGATTAAATCAATAAAACATACCATAAAACATACAAGGCATGTCATGTATAATGAACAAAAAACTTAGCTCAAAATGACAAGTCCTTTAATTAATTTCAATGGAAACTAGTTTTAAACAATTAAGCATAAAAGATAAAACCATTTCCATTTTATATTTTTCTTTATTTAATACCTCTAATCATATAAACTCATGAACATGAACCTTATCCCAGTTGGTAAGGACTCTGTAAGTGCATCCGGGAGACCCGGGATCAAATCCAGGAGGAGACATTATTTCAGGGGTACTATAGCAGTACTGTAGCAGTACTATAGCGAGAACTATAGCAGGTACTGTCTAGAACTGTAGAATCCAAGAATTTTCTCTCATTTGGGCCTTTAGGCCACCCAAGACTTCGGGTCAGTAAGGCCTTCGGGCCACCTCAAGGCCTTCGGACCACCTTAAGTGCAGATACAAACCAGACAACCTACGAGGAACAAGCTCTACACGGAGGATGAGCAAGAATATTTCACCACATAAGAAGCTAAACGAATTAAAAGAATGAGAGAGTATGGCACCTGACATCGGGACAAGCCTGTGCATGCATGAGAATGCCTATCCGAACAACCATGCGAAGGTGGAGAGCTGATTTCACGATGAAGATGCTAGGGAGGAGCAGTTCCATGTAGTTAGTCTGGGTTGTATGTAATGTTTGAAGCCTATAGGAAAATTAATTCCTCTAAGGCCTAAGATCCATGTAATACTTATGCCTATGGGCCTTGTAAGGGTTCCACCTCACCC
Source organism: Viscum album (assembly GCA_963277665.1). Taxonomy (NCBI): domain Eukaryota; kingdom Viridiplantae; phylum Streptophyta; class Magnoliopsida; order Santalales; family Viscaceae; genus Viscum; species Viscum album. Next base: position 1,370,937,117 of record OY728164.1, read on the forward strand.
CTTGAAAGGTGGATTACCAAAATCAATAAAAAATGAAGGCCTTCGGGCCATTGGATGGATATAAACCCATGATGAGTATAAAAAAGATAAGGGATCAACCTATATCACTTGATTATTAATTTATAACATATGAAACACCCTCTTATTAGAAACCAATAAACCATTCACTCTCAAGTCACCGAATCAAAAAGTGATGAGGCCCTTATAACTCAATATTACCCTTTTTAATACATGAAGTTACTAAATAAACCACACCCAAGCTATATTGTCAAAGTGAAAAGTCCCTTAAACTATACTTGATCCTCTTTAATAACCAATAACTTTAAGTAAAACCCCTTATATACACTTATCATCTCCTTTTACCTTTTATGGGATCATAATAAATATTTAACTGGGATATATGATACTGATTTTAAGAACCCATGAGAATTGTAGAAGTATGTTGTATTTTTTGTGGACCATGATTAAAAAGTATTGGAATTTGATTAAGAATGTTTTTGAGATGTTTTAAACTTGATTGAGATGGTTTGAGGAAGTTAGAGTATAGTTATAGAGTTCCAGAGTGGAAGGTTGAAAACTAAAAAAGGAACTAGTAGGTATGGGTTATCATAACCAGTTCATAAAGGTTACTCTTGAACTAACTGTTAAATTTTTGAAAAGTACAAAACATCCCCATATTCATAAGAGTAGTTGAGTATTGATTAGATGAATCATTTGGATAAGTCTCAAGCATAAATGTACTTCGTAAGAGTTCTCAAGATATTTAATAAGGGTAAATTGAATGCTTTGTAAGAGTCATATGAAGACTCCTATATGATTTGTAAGGGTCATCTACATGCCTCATAAGATTCATATGAAGACTCCTGGATGTTTTGTAAGGTTAATCAATTAGCAAAATTCTGGTGAAATGTAAATCTAATGATGTTATTATAGAAATAAAATAAAAAATTATCATTGTATGATGTATTAATTCATGATTATAGCTGAGTATTTGTGGGAAATTAAAGAGGAAGACTTACTGTAATGTCCCAACCCAGTTTCCACTAATCTGGTGCCCCGAGCTGGTTCACCACAAGGCCTCAAGAGTGCCTCTCTATATACCAGAGGTTTCCAACTAGTAGTGAGGTACTAGGGTGTGATAGTTGGTAGACTATTCTCTCATAACCTAGTAAGAAACTAGAAAAAATAACTATATAACATCCATAAAAGTAATAATTATAGTGAGAAAGCAATTAATATAATGAGAATGAAATAATAAATGGAATACAGTGAAGTCTCAAATGACCATGTCATATACACAACACTGATCACCCACTGATCCAATCTCATATGCAGGAGTAAATACAATAAATAGAAATAAAAGTACATGGATCTACTATATACACCAATCCATACCATATAACCAATCTCTACACACATGTATGGACCATCTTTCTTGATTAGTCTCGGGCCTTGGACCATCCTGTACCAACAACCAAGTAAATGTCTACTCAAACAACCCAGTGCAATGGCGGCCCGAGTAGTGTGTAAGTATATAAATTAGTTGGTCACCAACAACATGGTATCATACATAGAAAGTAATATGCAGTGTATGTAAATGTGATATAATCAATAGAATATCAATAATAAATTAAAACAAAACAATAAATACAATAAAGGTGTAATAAAATAAACCACAACCGATCCTTGGGTTTGTGATCCTAATCAACCATACCTGCTTCAGCCTAAGTCATAATGTCTCTAAACAAGGTTTTATATCATATATATATATATAAATGTGTATATATATCCCCATAAATATATATACACAAATATATGTATATATATATGAGTAAGGCGATAAGTAACATAAATAAAATCAAACCACAACTGATCCTTGGGTCTATAATCCAAATTGAAAAATACCTACTTCAACCAGTGTCAAAAGGATCTCTAAGAAAGCTATGTCACCAAGGGGGATACATGTAATATCCTTGTGATCACTCGTACTCACCTCCAATCACTATAATAAAAGATTCCATATACGAAAAAAAATACTATAAATATGGCACTGCATCAACTATAGCCTATGATAGATGTATCAAGTATCATACCTATGAGGTCCAGGACCCAGGGCCATTGGAAAAGGCATCATATTAGAGTCCAAGGATCACATATATATAAAACTCAATGTAATATATACCTATAGGGGTGAGGACCTGAGGTCAGTGACCAAGGCATCCTCTTCGAGTCCACAAAGCGCATCTATATAAAACTTGTTAAATGGTGCCATACCATCAGGAATTGTTAGTTATATACCACGATTTCCCCAATAAATGACATATTGTGATATCTATGCCATCAAAAAAGATCAGAAGCTAGATCCTAGGAAGTACGTCTGGGAATCCTTGAAATATACCACATCATGTCAGGCCCATCAAACACAAACTAGGAAGCACCTCTAGAGATCATAACTGCCTAAATAATAACTAAGTAAATAATAAATAAAAGAGTTAGGGAGTATAAATGCTTAAACCCACCACTAATTTCATAGACTATTGGTCTTGAAAGTTTAGTATGGGTTCTAAGGTGACACTTGATACCATCACTACCCTGTTGGATTGTAAGAGTATATGATGTATACATGGGGGTGAATTGTAGTTTAAAAAAATTAAACTACCATACAACCCAAACCTCATTTGATGTAGAGACCATGATTAAAAACTATCTGATTGATCAAAGTATATGTATCAGACTCAGAAGTTGTCCGATAATTTAGAGTAACTAAATGGGATTAAAAATAGTCCAGTAAAATAGATATTAGAAAGATATAGTAAATTTTTTTCTAATATAAATTGAACAGTGGAATACAAAACCTTTTAAAATAAGTAATATGAAATATTATAGTAAAGTAAGAATGACTTATAAGATTTATAAAATATATTCTACTCTTTAAACTCAAGAGTTTTGGAAGTTATAAATCTTGAATGAATATATCCATAGTTTTTAATATAACTATAAGGTATTTCTTTTCTCACCAAGAAATCCATTGATATGAATATCAAAATAGATTTTTCTTTCATAAACAAGAAATACCTCGATCCTAAGATCAGTAAAATCTCTATCTTATGATTCTTAAGAAGCCCTTGATCAGCCTGATCAACATCACCTATATTCCTATCTGAGGAATCCCTCAATAAAAACCTAGATCAGAATAAATTAATATAAAAGAAAAATGTTCTAAAGAATTTTCAATACTCAAAATAGATTCCTTAGAACAACAAATATATGAAAATTTATAATTGATAATAACGAGATTTTAAGGTAGTGTGAATCTTAGAAATGTTGAGTTACAAAAATGAATCAACTCCTAACTCCTAAAATGCACTCCTATTTATAGGCATCCCTCCAATGATCATATTTTTTGTGAATCTAAGAGTTGGTTTCAATGACCTTATATGATCTTCAGTAGATATCTCAATAAATTATATCTTCATATGATGTAATCTGGAAACACCATTAAAATTATGCAATAGAGTATTCCGATAAGTATTAATAATTCTAACTCTAATTATAAAATTATTATTTCAATGGAATAAAACATGCTAGTCCAATAGAATAAACCTAACATACCAATATACTATAAATCATCACACCAATAGATAAAAAACTATCATATCGATAGATCAAATATTTTCATACTGAAAGACTAAATAATTTCACATCAATTGATTAGATATAGTAATATCGATATACTAAATATCATCAAACCGATAGACTAGACTTCTGTCAATACTATGGATTATATTATGTCATTATGATGGATTAAACTTCTATCAATCTGATGGATCAGACTTGAATGGAAAATTTATATTACTTTAGTTAATAAGTATTTCTATATTCGGTAAAATAATATGTTTTCTAAAAAAACATTCCAAAACATGGTAAATATAAATTTAGTAATTTTTTTTAAGAATGTGTTATGATTTTTAAAACCAAGGAAAGAAATGGTAGAGAGTAATCTTCTCAATCAACATACCCAAACCCATGTCGTACTATCATAGGGTCGTCCAAACATTGGGGAACCCACTAGGCCCCCTAGGTTAGTTCTCAAGAGAGGCATCCTACCTAGGATCCTTAAGGTTAGCATGGAAATTGAGGAATCCCTATTAAGATCCTCTAAGTTAAAACATAAGTAAGGTAATCCCACTTGGGATCCTATGAGTAAGAAAAAGGAGGCATCCTATATGGGATCCTATAGGTTAGATTATTGTAGGAGGCATCCCATAGGGGATCCCAGCTTTACTGATAAGTATAAGGATGGAAATAGCGTGCAAGGGTTATTAGTGACCCCTAACATTCATCCATTTAATTACCAAATTAAATAATTTTATTTTATAAATTCATTGGGGTAAATCTAAATAGGGGGAATCACCCTCATGGTAAAGCCCAAGAATATAGATACTAAAAAAACATGCATAAATACTCTAGGGTAGGTACATCAAACCACCTAACTTTTAGAAGCTTACCATTTATTTTCCAAAGGCTGGTAGTATATTCCAAGGCCTGTTCAAGATCAATCGAGTCATTTTGGGTTACATCTCATGGAAAAACCACCACAAACAATTAATTATAACAAAATTATAATTAATTAATTAAAACCTAAAAAATTAATTCAAAAAACCATTTTATTTAAAATAGGAATAACACCCAAAATCTTACTGCCCGATCCCATCACATTAAAACAGTGAAAAAACACTCGCTAACAAACTAGAACTCATCCATAACCATGAATCAAGCACAATCTCTAAGAAATGACATCAAAAAAACCATTAAAAAATTTAAATAAGGCCTTAAAGCTTTAAAAATTTACCACAATAATGGACCTCAATGAAATGACACATGGTGAAGTGCAGACGACCTCTTGGTTCATCCTCTTCCTAGGCATAGAAAAATACCTATTACCGATATCTAATTCCACCATGCTCTAATATAATTAGGACCAAAATCCCTAACTGAAGGAACCTAGGTTAAATGAAGAAGAAAAAACACAACTGAGGCTAACAGATTTGAAGGCTTACCTTAAGCTTTCCAATGCAACCGATGACATCCTATTACAATAAAAATGAGAGATAACTCCCATAGAGTAAGGAATGAATAGGGATGCATGTGTGAGGGAGAAAGGGGAAGAAAAAGGGGGTAAAACCCTTTAAGAGTTGAAAGGGTAAAATAGTAATTTTTTCCTCTTTAATGAGCTGCATGATTTGACCATGAAGTTTTCCAAATAATGTACCAATTGTGTAGTTGGTAATATCTTGAAATCTCATCTTTCATGATTATAGTTCATAGTTTAATAGACCATGCACCAACTACTCACCTCTAATTTGTGAGGCACACCCCACCTCACATGGTTATAGTGCAATGTTAGTCAAACAACATTCCAATCGTGCGACATGTTTGTAAAAAATTGAAAATCCCCTTCATAGTTTCCTCTAGCCTTCCAAATGGTTTCTCAAACAATTATCTTGTAAAAAATGGCTCACATATTTAGGCCACATGGTCAGCACTAACCATACACCAACCATGCACCATTGGATACACCTTTCCAAAACTTTGGTTTTAGTCCTTGAACCTTTGGGGTGCACCTGAAACCTCTGAGATACAAACCAAGACTCATTACATATCTAAAAACCTTATTTTGAGGCTTTATAACCTTTTAATTCTAATTCCAAATATTCGATCAAGATTTAACTTGTCTAGTAATTGAAAATTCAAAATCATTAAGAAATTTACAATTTGAAAAAATAGGACTTTACACTTACATTCCAAGAAGAGATTCCACACTATGATGGTATTCATGCATACTTAAGTGGATGAAAATACTTTTGAATTTTGTGTGAGAAAAATAGGCCACAATATTTCTAGATATCACATGATTTTAATAAAAAAATTCAGAAGAATTAAAAATATATTTTAAAGAGATATTATATTAGTTTAAATTATATTTTATGAATTATTTTTTTAGATAATTAAAATAGAATATAATATTCAGGATAAATTTAATGAATATAAAAAAAGGGGAAAAGGAGAATAAGTTAGTTATTGTTATAATACTAGTTACTGCTACTGATTTTCTGTATCAAAGAAATAAAAAGTGAGAGAGATCAATGAGTGTTTAAAAATATTATTATTCATATATTTCAAGGCAAGCATAATATTTTTATGATCATCTAGGGGATTTCTATTAATATGTAATAAGACATGATTGTGCTTGTATTCTCTCACACACATGATGATCATTCCAAAATTATAAGGAGGAAGGCCGATGTGCATGCAGTGTTGTTGATTATATTATAGTAGTTGAGAATCTAATTTTGAGTAAGAATAAGATTTTAAACTTTTATTTAAACACATCCATGAATTCCTTAAAGATCTTATTTAAAAAATAGTGGAAGAAGAATTTGTGAAGAATGAAGGGAAATGGAATAATATCTATAAAACTATTTATTCTGAGAGATAGTTCTTGGGTCTAGGATGAAATCTTTCTAACAAGCTTAGGATGATAACTTCATTATACTTTTGTGCACTTTAAAATATATTATAACCCATACAAACTTATAATCACTATAAATTAAATAATGATTAAATCTATGTATCAGTAATTATATAGACACAAAAGGAGTAGGTACCCACATTAGGACCAAATCCTGTAAAAACTTATGTACCTTACGTTATTTTACAATTCCGTTCCATATGAGTAAGGGTGATATTGTAAGAGAGTGGATCAATACTATAAAATTTCACAGAGATTAATTTTGAAAATAAATTATAAAAAACTATACCACTGATTCATCCCCCCTTCTTAGTGGTACATAAAAAAACCTAAGATTTTCAAGTGGCATCATATCTAACCAGATTCCCTTCGAGATCCTCTCTTAATTTAAGGTGAAGTATAGAGAATATGAATTCTATCAACAATACATGTGTTCCTTTATTTGATGGTAACCACTTTCATGGAAGGATAAATAATATCCTCCCTATATTCTTTCACATGGATTATAAGTAAGTAATGTTGTGTTAGTGGGAATTTCACCACTTGGGAGAGAGGATACCATGACATTTATATATAAGATAAATATGGAAGTGGATAGAAAATTTATAAATTCTATTATTTAATTCTTGTATGATAAATCATATACTAATGTTATGGGATGCAATATTTCCAAGGATATTTGGATAAGCTTGAGAATATGTATAAAGAAAATATCAAAGTTAAAGAAGAAAAAATATAGACATGTAGAGAAAAGCTTGAAGATATCAGAGTGGTTGATGATGAGACTATATATTAATACTTTACAAGAATCAATGAAATAGTTAGTCGCATTAGGGTTTTTGGTGACACTTTGGAAGACTCAACCATTTTTAGGAAATTAATGAGGAATTTTCTAGATAGTTTTAATCCAAATACATCTTCCCTAGAAGAAAATGAATACTTATTATTTGATGATTTTCATAAAAAACTCCTCAATTATGAGGCAAGGAAATATATTTTGTTTAAAAAAAAATATATGGAGGAAATTTCATTCAAGGCCATGAGAAGACACAAAATCAAAGAGGATGTATTTGAGTCCTTTAGTGAATCAGAAAAAGATGAATAAAAAGTTAAATAATACAAGATAATAATGGATCTTATCTATAAAAACATAAAAAATAGAAATGTAAAGTACAAAGTAAATCTCCCACTAAAGTGATTTAAATGTGGTTCAATTGGAAATTTTTTTGTTTATTATATAATAAAGAAAAGTTGGGAGTATGAAGATGAGAAGGATGGAGAAATGCCTTAAATAATGAAATTAGGAAGTTGTTATAATGAATATAAGAAATCTATTGAGAAATAGAAATAGTTAAAATAATATAAAGGACAATATTGTTAATGAGTAGTCATTTTTATGAAGACTATGTTTGAAAATTCTATAAATTCAATTACATGTTAAAAAACATAAAGAAAGTTCAAGTGGTGAAGAAGAAGGAGAATAGACCTATATAGAAGACATGTTGAAAGATGTGCTAAAGAGTGTATTAAAAGAAAAACTAAAAATAAAAGTGAAAAAAATCCCTAAAAAATTGGTTGATAAGTTAAAGAAATATAAGAATGATTTTCATAACAAGGAGAATATCTATATTGAGGAAATAAAATTTCTCAAGGTAAAAATTGCTGAATAAGATAGAATGTCAAGGGTGTTTGAGAAGAATATTGTTATAAAGGAAGATAAATTAAACATGATATAGTATAATTTTATTAAAGATGATAAATACTTAATAAAAATAATACATTACTATGATATGGTTGTGGAAATAAAGACAGATTCATTACAACCCTCTAAGAAATATTGCACACAATCTCAGGTAAAAATGACACCTTTGATTCACAAAAGTGTTAAATATGTTTTTTCTACCAATGTTAGTTCTAAAAGAAAATATAGGCAATATTGGGTTAAAAAAAACTATAAAAATTTTAATATTACATTAAAGAAAAATAAAGATAACTTGAGAAGGAAATATTCCCTAAATCTAAAGAAAAATAGGATAGAAATGCACTAAGACAACAAGATGAATTTCAAAAATAGACTCAATAGTTTCATGGAAGAACTATTATTAAAGGAAAATATTGGTTCTATAAATTATTTGGGTTTAAATACTATGATTTCATGTATAACATATACTTTTGAAGGTGTTAAATAAGGAAATAATTAAGGGGAATCTACCCAATAAATAAGAGAATCAAATCTAAGTGGAATTAATCTATGGAAAGAAATCCAGAAAAGTTTACCTATTAAAAATTGGTTTGATTATTTAGATTAAATAGAGGTTATTTGTTTCTAATGAGGTCATTGTGATTAGAAATATACAACCATTCTTCTAGAAAAAATGAATAAAATTTTGGAAATAATAAGACTCAGAGAAGAAACAAAATAGAAAATTCACTTCTTATTAAAGTTTCTCTTAACACTAAAAAGAGGATAAAATCATAGATTATTAATAGTGGTTTCTCATTACATATAAACAAAGATGCAATTTTTTTGAGGAAATTCAAATATCATAATGGCAGTGCTATCACTTTGGGAAATGAAAGATCTTTGAAAATAAAAGGAATAAGTTTAGGTGAGATTGAAACCCAAAGGTTGAAATATAAATATTTATTATTTATTAATGGTATTAGACACAAATTTATGTGTGTGAGTTATATCTATGATGATTTCATTGAGGTTATTTTTAGAAGAAATAGTTGCCTTGTCAATATAATGAAATATGGAAGAATCATCAATATAGGTCAAATAACAAGTGGTAATCTTTTCCAGATTTACGATCCAAGCAATTCATATTACCTTAGTGAAAAAGAAGCAAATAACATTTAGAAAAAATCACTTGGAAATATTGGATAGAAAATTTTGAGAAAAATATCAAAATAAAATGGCGTGAGATATCTACCATAATTTATTAGAGATAAATATTTTTTATGAAGCCTGTGAAATGGGGAAAGTGGTATAAGGAAAAAATAAAATAGTATAAATCCAATTTACCGATCCAGTTAAATTAATCCACTCAGATTTATATAATTCAATGAGATATAAATCCATTAGAGTTGGCCTGTACTTCATCAAATTAATTAATAAATTTATAATAAGGAATAATGTGATTTTTATGAAGTACAAATCAGAGGTAGTGAAGATGTTTAAGATTTTCATAAGACAAGATAAAAGAGAGTTGCAGATCCATATACAAAAACGAAAATTGATAATTGAAGGGACTTTATTGATAATTATTTTGAATCCCATCAAGAAAAATATTGTATTAAACATCAATAGAGGGCCTATTAAAATCCTTAGTAAACTTGTGTTTATGAAAGAATGAATAGAAGTTTGACCAAAATGGGAGAACAATGTTTACTAAATTCAACTAGTCAAAGGTTTTTGGAGATAAAATATATTCATTGTTGTGTATGTTTAAAATAGGTTTTTATTGAGACCCAATTCAAACATGACTTCTTATAATATGTGTCATAAAAATAAAACAACCATGAGATACTTTAGAGTCTTTGGTAGTCTATATTTAATGAAAATTAAAAACTAAAATCTTGGAATGTTTGATGAAAAATACAAGGATGGTATCCTTGTTGGATACTTATAAATTGTAAAAGGATATAGGTTATAGAAAAAAAATATTCATAATATGGTTGGCTGTTATGATGTAAATGTTATTGAAAATAAACCCAACATTAATGTTCTAAATTAGGTATATTTTGAAGAATCTAAGGAAGATAGTGAGTAGTTTTATGAGAATACCAATGAGTAACAAGATGTAAATGAACCATATATTTTATATATTTATTATAATTAGAAAAGTGATGAATAATGGTATACTAAAGATGAGAAATAGAAATATCAAAAGCTAAAGAAATATATAGAAACAAAAAATATAATAGAAAATTAGGATGAACCTTTTCAGACAAGAAGAAGATTTTGATTTTACAATTAAAATGAATCTACCCAAACTAGAATAAATTTGAGTGTAGAACCCTAAAAATTTATTTCAAAAGAATACTATTCTAGATAGATTTCTTAACATGCAATGCCAAGTTTTAATTGAACTATGATATACTACAAACATATTATAATTTAAATATGACTGTTATAACAAACATGTTAAATTGGAGGTATGAATAGGAATAATAATTTTTTTAAAAAATATGTATAAATGTTTTATATAATTTAAATTTATTTATTAATTAATAATATATATGTACTCATTTTTTAGTAAAGTCATTTTATGCTTCAAAAATATGTTTTCTTCAGAAATGGGTTTTATTGCATTTTGTGCACAAAAAATATAATTAATTTATACCACTTTCATAAATTTTATTTTAAAAAATGGATATAAATTTTTAAATAAGTATGTTATAATAGGATTAGGATTAATTTATATATTTTTTTTTCTGAAATGGTTGTTTTTTGAGTGAATAGTAAAAATACCAATTTTTTCAAACTTTTCATTTCTTTTATTTAAATAAATTAATTTAAAATTCACATTATGTTTTAGATTTTGAATAAAAGTAACATAATTATCCTTTAATTATAAATAATATAATTAATTATAAAATAATTATCATCATATTTAATTTTGGTATAAGCTCACTTATAGGCTTAAAAACACATTTATCTAAAAACTGTTTTCATTGCATTTTATGATTTTATATTAAAATTTATTTATGCAACTTATAGAAATTGAATCTTAAAAAATTTATTCCCTATTTTGGAATGGGGAGGTCCAAATTTGGTAAATAAGTCCCTTTTAATTTTGGTCATTATGAATAGTGACCATGGTAAAGATTTATCACCACGGTAAGGGAAAAACAATTAAAACAAGGTTAAAACTATATAATAAGGTCTCAAAATTTTCACAACCAAACCCATCAGGGCTTGACTGGATGGTGATAAGATAATTTTGACACCCCAATCCCACCTCCAATGGGCCAGGGGTTGGCGACCAGTGCTACATAGGTAAATCTCACACATGGGGGACTTTATCCTAAGTACTGGTACACACACACACATCTCCAAATACCCATACAATGTTGAAAGGTGAAGTAAAAATGACACCATAATGCTTGAATAACATCTATACCATATCATAGTATTAAAAATTACTAGAAAACATATAAAGGTACCGAATAAAATCCCTCTAAAACTGATAAAAAATTCCAACCTACTCAGAAGGAGGGGGGACTACTGTCGAAGGAACACTAGGTCCAACCTCGACTAGTCTAGCTCACTATACTCCTAGTCCTCATAGGAAATTTTTAAAACTCCTATCATCTTCATAAGACACAACATGTGTAGGTAGATCCCATTTAGGGTTGTGTATAATAATACCCAGTACAACACCCTGAAATAACCAAACATAAGGATCAAGAGAGTAGTGAGCTCATCACAAGGTATATCAACAGTATATGAGACACAATAATAAGAACCAAAATAACCCAGATATAATCATAATGAAATAAAATAATCAATGGGTCTCAACCATATACCCATACATAAGATTCTGCTCGAGGATTCCAAGTAATGCTCATCCAAGATAACTCGCTCCATGAGTTATTCTATCACTGATGGTGCTCATCTGAGAGGTTTTTCTCATTAGGACTAACCAAATAAGTACTCACTGGATATACAATATCACAATAAACATATAGGGGATCAAAAATAAAGCTCATGGGGGGGGGGGGGAATCAAAAACCCAATATGGAATAACTAGCTAAAAATCCAAGATCTCGATACACAAATAGGGGATCACACCCAAGGCTCACGGGGGACACTGAAAACCAAATATAGAATAACCCACTAAGTATAGGATCATATTACCACATAATATGGTCAAGATTATTCTAAAAACCCCACCTAAGGAAAGACATATGATAGAGGATCCCACCCCTCCCCCTAGATGAATTCATGAAAATTTTATCAAAGATTAAACCCATGGAGAGGATCACAATCCTATACCAAGGAAGTAATACAACACTATAAAATCATAGGTATAGACCAAGGGAATATAATCAACCAATACTGGTCCAAAATGAAGGGATTTAGGTTCTCAACCTACCCTATAAAAATTACATGACGTGTACTGGGGGAGGGGGGGGGGTACACAGTGTCTTTCCAACCTTAGGTCTTCTCATGTATCACCGTCTCACACAACATGTAATTATACAAATTCACAATATTTTCTATCAGGATATATGAAATGTAGAGGTTGATCTGATAGTTTGTGTTCCACCTTATAATGTCTATGTATACCTAGCTATGCCCGTGTACATCTGGTTATGCCTGTATACCTAGTCGTGTTCAAGTACTAGGACATGCCTGTGTGCCTGGCCATGTCTGTTCCCATGTAACACCAAAGTACACACTGATCCACTGGCACTGGGTCACACAACATGTGATATTTAACTTCACATGTAAAACCTAGTGTTTGCAGTAGTGTCCCACATGGTATGTGTTCTTTGAACTACACACCATGTAATGTGGGACTTTCTATAATCTGATGATTCTTCATGCAGTCTGCTCATTTCGATACCACTATCGACCTCACCATCAATTTCAACCAAAACTTATGCATCTAGGGTTTACTGATATTTCTATTACTGGTGGTTATATTTTGGCTATCCAAACCATTCAGGAACTGGTTATCGTTGCACCATTCCATCACCGCATGCCACACTAGAAACAATGGGGACATTGATCCAATCCTAAATCACCTATGGTTTCCCACCACCATCGTCTCACCATGATCAATCCATAAACCACGAACCCAAACTTGTGGTATTGATTTTTTGCACTAAATAATGGTCATAGAACAATCGAATACTAGGTATTGGTCAAACCATTGACCAAATGGATTGCTGATGATGAACGTCTGAAGAAATAGGAAATAAAAGCATAAATCATAAATAGATTAAAAAACCTTGACCATTTTATGGGTTGGACCCGATTATTTTCCATTTTAATGATGAAAAAAGAGAAATAAATAAATAATATCAATTCCATAAATCCGAGGAAGATAAACCCAGTTCTGAAAGCATGAACAACCCATGAATCAATCTGTTGGTGGACATGATTCATGTACATCATAGGATAATCAAATAAGGAAATAGACCAATATAAAACTAATGTTTTACCTCAAGTTTGGATCAATCATTGATGAAGAATTAATCCATGTTGTTGTTTTTGGTGAGATCTATGAGCTCCATTGGCAAAAATGATCCTTATGAAATCGATCATGATCCTTGATCCATTATCATTTGTAAAGTTCTCCTACAAAATATACTTCTCAATCCCAAGGTTATGTGGATAACCCTAGGGTTTTGGTATAACTATGTTTATACAGAGTATAATTAGTTTAGGATTTTAAATTAAAAAATTAAATAAATATATTTAATTTATTTAATTTTCTCAGCCATGATAGCTCTTAAGCCCAACACCGACCGCTGAAAAAGATTACATCACACATAGGGTAAAAACAGTATTCTGGATTCAATGATGCTCTCATATTTATGATCTAAGACTCTTTTAAATATTTATACCATTATTTTTAAAAAAATATGCATCCGTGATATAATTTATTAGATATTTTTATTATATCAAAACCAAGCCTCTTCGGGCCTCAAAATCTCACGTTTTCCCAGCATCTGACTCCCAAAATATGTCACGACCCGCCCTCGGGGTCCGTGCCGTGACTACCCCAAGCCCGCCTTCCATAGGCCAGGGGATGGCGACTAGCACCAAGGCGTAAATCCCGGTAAAAGGGAAGGCATTGCCTTTGTAAAGTAAACAAACACCTCAGAGTAAGCAAGCGGAAAGTAAACACTAAGCAAAAGCAGAGTACAACTGAAGTGCGGAAAAGTAAATGGGCCAGTATACAAACCCAAACTGAAAGTAAAGTACAACTAGAAAGGGAAAAAAGCAACTGAAAAGTAAAAGCCGCTACACCGAGCTGTCCACTAGAAATCCCACCTGAAGGGTGGGTACAGATAGCTCCACTGCTCCACGGGTCCCGCCGTCTGCTCCGAGCACGTCCCACCCAGTGGTCCACCTCCAGGTACCGTCCTGCTCTGCAAGCCTCAACTAAGGTCAACGCTGTCCGTCGTGTACAACCAACACAACGTAGTGCGGGCAAAGCCCGTGAAGGGGTGAGTATAAGCTACTCAGTAGGGACCCCGGGACCCCTGAAGGTCTCTCAAATCCACAAAGGATAAACCACAAAGAAAGGTACAATCACGAAGTAACAACCGACACTGCTTAGGTATATGCCCATACATATACCTAAGTCATCAATTTCAAATACGCTCCAACCTCCGAGCCCAAGTACAACTCAGTCCACATAGGAAAGTAAACGTATTCCACACAGGAAAGCAAAACGTAATCCACACAGGATTGCACAACACAATCCACACAGGAAAGCAATAGGTTTCAGCTCACACAGGTATACTTCTTCGAAGGACGATAAAGATGATCTCTGATCCATCTAAGTCGTCGGACCCACGAAGGATCGATAGGTAACTAACCCCCGCAAAAGACCCACACAGGATCGGGCCCACGTAGGACCTGTAGGCGCTGGTTCACACAGGACCGCTGAGCGCAAAGACCCACACAGGATCGGACCCACACAGGATCGGGCCCACACAGGACCTGTAGCAATGATCCACGTAGGATCGCTGAGTGCTGAAGTCGTCGTCGTCGAATCCACACAGGATATCTGTACTGTCGTCGTCGCAGTCACAGTAGCAGTAGCAGTAGCAGTCACAGTAACAGTCGCAGTAACAGTCGCAGCCAGCACTAGGGTTCCCGCACACAGCAAGCTCGTTCGGAGGGTCCGCTCCACGAGCCGAGAGGCTGATACATCAACTGTCACAAAGTCCAGAGTTGATGTATCCAAAAGTTCCGTATCGTCAACAGGAACTCAACGCAACAGACGGCACGTCGATCGGACGCCCGGTCTGAGAGATATTGGCATTTTCGTCCCCGGGGCCCGGTTGGTTTTTAAGGAAAAACCAAACCGACCGTACTCCACCTGTGTCCAAACCTCGGGCGGAGTATTCCAAAAGAACCGTCTCACTAAGAGGAACACAACAAAGCTGACGACACGTCAATCGGACGTCCGTAGCTCAAGATATGAGCGTCTCCGCTCCGAGGGCCCGGTTGGTTTCGTGAACGAACCAACCTGGCCGAACTAAAAGTATTCCGAAACCCTGAGTGCGATATACCGAAACGACCGTCTCGATCCAAGGATCGCTTTGCCGCAGACGGTTCGTCATTCGGAGGTCCGTGGCTCAAGTTATGGCCAAAAGACCAAAACTGTCTCGAAAACGGGGGGTCCGGGTCCGGCCCGACCCCCCCTGGTCTGACCCGAACCGGGTCGACCCGACCCGGATCCGACCCGAACCGGGTCGGACCGACCCGGTCCGCTGGAACCGGCCCGGCCGGTGGCGGCGCGGCGGCGCGGCCCGGCCAGTGGCGGCGCGGCCAGGGTGCCGCACACGTGCCGCACGCGGGGGGGTGAAACCCCCCCCTTTTCCGGATCTCGGCCGGCTTTTGCTGGCCGTTTTAATTAACCCACGGGACCCGTGGGTCCCGCCTTCAGACCGAACCGACGGCCGGCGCGGCCAGCCGCCTTCTTCTTCCCCGCCGCGGCCAGCGCCGCGGCTCTTCCCATCTCCGGTGGCCGGCAAGGCCGGCCGCCCCTGGCTGCTCCGCCGCGGCCGTAGGGCCGCGGCCCTTCTCGATCTCCGGCGCCGGCGGCGCGGATGGCTGCCGGTCGCCTCTTCGTTCCGCCACGGCCCGTCTCCGGCCGCGGTCTATTTCGTAAACAACGACGCGGTGCGTCGGCACCGCATTTCTTTATCGCTGCTCGCTCCGGCCATAAATTCTTTTGTTCCTGCGCGGTGCGACGACACCGCGCTGTCTCCGCTAAATCATCACGAAAGATTAGAAGGGGGAGGAGAATCGGCCGTGTTCGTGCGGTCCGGTCTCCTCCCGTTATAACGATAACAGTTGGTCAATCGTATAAACACAACAATGAATGTTTCACAAATTTTTAATAAAATTTGGAACTATGCCGAACGGATTATTCTTTCATGCTCAAGGGAAAGAAAACATGTAATTTGAAAAGGACAAACCCCTACCTTGGTTCTGGAACAAGTTCTATGATCGATAACGATTCGCGGAAGTCGAGCGTCGCGGTGGTCGGCGTTACGGAAGAAGAACGTCGATGTCGCGGTTATGTCGTCACGGAAGACGGTTCCCGAGAACGTGGAGTTCTTCGTCGAAGTTCGAAGGTTCTTCGTGTTCTTCGTCAGAGTTGAAGAAGAAGAAGAATAAGGAGAAGCTCCAAAATTCCTCTCAAGGTGGTAAAAGAATTCTCCCAGAATAAAATAAGCTTTAAGCTTATATTATTACACAACTTTACCACATGAATTTCAAAGGTTTGAAATTGAACAACTCACCTCAATTAATACTTAAAGTTGTCAAACATTAATTAAAAGGAGAGTTAAAGGAAGATGGAAGGTTGGGTTTCGTGTGGGCCCCACCTCACTTAATCCTCCCAAGGGAGGTTAAGTGGATGTGGGTCCCACTCCCAACTCCCTTTGGAAGGATTTATAAAAAACAACATCAAGTTAAAATAAAATTTTGTATTTCACAAATTTTATTTAACTTAATCTAAAAACCCAAAAACTAACTTTCAACCTGTAACAAATGCAACTTCCGAAAAGGTCTCCTTAAGCGAATATCGGCGCTGCGAGTTCATCGGTGCCCTCGGATTTCAATTCCGAGCATCGGATCAAAAGTTAGGAATTCCCGCTCGTTCGTTCACTGAACGTACCCGAGCCAAACTTCAGAAATTGATTCCGGGCACTCCGGGCCTCGGAATCAGGTGCCGTCAGAAACCGCGCTCTTGTAAAAATCCAAAGAAAATTAAGAAAAAATTTCCCTTGAATTTTACGGGTCTTTACATTACTCCCACCTCAGGGCTTTACGTCCCTGTAAAGATACATCAAAAACTAGGGAAACAAATGAGGGTACTGAGCACGCATCTGAGCCTCCCGCTCCCATGTGCTCTCCTGGAGATTCCCGTGCTGCCATCTGATGCACACAAGAGGAATCGATCGCCCACACAGGACCCGCTCCTGTCGATCCTCTATCTCCACCGGGACCTCCGTAAAAGTCACCCCATCGTCAACGTCAAGCTCCCCATGGTCAATGATGTGCGTCGGGTCGTGCACGTATCTCCTCAGCTGGGATACGTGGAAGACGTCGTGCACCCGGTGCAACTGAGGTGGCAGAGCCAGGCGATAAGACACCTCGCCAACCCTGCTGAGGACCTGGAAGGGTCCGATGAAGCGCGGAGATAACTTGCCGCCTCGGCCAAATCTCCGAATACCACGTCGAGGTGAGACCCGCAAGAAGACGTGGTCACCATCCTCGAACTCCAGTGGCCTCCGCCTCCTGTCAGCATATGACTTCTGCCGGCTCTGAGCTATCCTCATCCGCTCCTGGATGACCTGGACTTTCTCTGTCGTGGCCTGGACCATCTCCAGTCCCACTAGTGCTGACTCCCCAGGGTCTGTCCAGCACAAAGGAGATCTACAAGGTAGGCCGTACAATGGCTCATACGGTGCCATCCCGATGGTGGAGTGGTAGCTGTTGTTGTACGCGAACTCCACCAAGGGTAGGTGGTCCTCCCAGCTACGACCAAAGTCGAGGACACATGCGCGGAGCATGTCCTCGAGAGTCTGAATGGTCCTCTCCGTCTGACCATCCGTCTGAGGGTGAAAGGCTGTGCTCAGACGTAGCTGCGTCCCGAACGCCTCCTGTAACCCCTTCCAAAGCCGGGAAGTAAAGCGAGCATCTCGATCGGAGATGATAGATGATGGCATGCCGTGGAGCCGCACAATCTCCTGAACGTAGAGACGTCCCAAGCTCTCCACTGAGCCCTTCTCTCTAATGGGTAAGAAGTGTGCCGACTTGGTGAGTCGGTCAACAATCACCCATATGGAGTCGTGACCTCTGGAAGTGCGTGGAAGTCCAGTCACGAAGTCTATAGATATGCCGTCCCACTTCCACTCCGGAACCTCCAAGGGATGTACCAAGCCCGTTGGTACCTGATGCTCTGCTTTCACCTGCTGGCAGGTGAGGCATCGAGAAACGAACTCTGCTACTGCCTTCTTCATGCCCGGCCACCAGTACTGTCATCTGAGGTCCTGGTACATCTTTGCCACTCCAGGATGTACCGCCAAAGGAGAAGTGTGAAACTCTCTCAGCACTTCCTCTCGTAAAGCGACTGGTACCATGGTACGTCCTCTGAAAAGGATGTCGTGCTCTACTCCACGGGAGAAACCATCAGGTGCCTGTCCCGAGGATATCTGTGCACGCCGTGTCTCACAGTCAGCGTCCTCACGCTGTGCCTCTCTGACCTGTTGTAGTAGAGGATGGGTGTTTGTGAGAGACTGGAGGAAGGATGCTCCATCACTATCCACGAAGGATATCTGCAAAGAGGCTAGCTGCAAAGATTTCTCCTTTGCCGAAAAGTGAAATCCGGTCTCATCCCCTGGATGAACCATGTTCCTTGCCTAATACAGTCAATCCCGTCATGATTAGTTAGTTCATGGCATGGATGACGTCGTAGGGCCTCGACGCTGCTACCAAGAGATCCAACCGTTACTCTAGCCTCCAAGGGTTGAGTCACACTGTCGGCATCAGTGTGTGGTCACTGGGTTTCCTCCAGTACGAATCTCACAAGTGAGGGTCAAGTCAACAGTTTTTAACCAGCACCTCTTAGTAAAAACAAACAAAAGACAAGAAAACAAAAGTCACCAAGGAAAGTGTCTTTTATTACTTCAACTTAAAGAACAAGGTCACAAGGCAACACAAAATACGAAGCTAGAGGCATTATGGGCCAAGGCCTCTATGCCTGGAGCTAGTCCCGCACTAGTCCACCCGCTTCCGGAACTCCATGATCGTAAGCTTCAGCTGCCTGAAGCTGTGCTCTCCCCTGAGGTCGGGGTGGACCTCCTGGTGGTGGTGGTGGTAGAGCCTCAAAACGTCGCCCACCACCTGCTGCTTGGCCAGCTCCTCTTCCTCGTCCGCCTCCTCCTTGCGGACCTCCACAGTCGAACCTCTGCCTCTGCCTAGGTGGTTCCTCAACCGTCTGCTGCTCCTCTGCATGGCGGGTCGGGCAGTCACGAGCCATGTGACCTTGCCCGCCGCATGCATAGCACTGTCTTCCACTCGAAAGACTGGCTCCGTGCTGTGTGCCCCACACTGCTGAGCCAGTGTCCTGAGGTCGTCTGCCCGAAGGTCTGGTCTGTCTGGACCCCTGAGTCATCCATCGACTACCTGCCGCGGAAGACTCCGCCACGTGCCGCCCTACGGTGGGTCTCGGTGCTGGTGCAGACTCAGCAAGGAAGCTCTCGATCAAAAGGGCCCGCTCTAGTACTCCTGTCTGAGTCGGTATGCTGAGGGAGATCAGCGATGCCCTGATCTCGTGTCTCAAACCCTGCTCGAAGGTCCGGGCCCGGAAGAATGGGTCCCGTACCATGTCGATCGAGTAGCGCGAGAGATCAGTAAATCTCACCGAGTACTGAGCGACTGTCATGATGCCCTGCCGCAGCTGTAGAAGCTCCTGGATACGCACCGCACGAAGGGTGGCTGGGACGAACTCCGAGCGGAAAAGGCTCTCAAAGTCCGTCCAAAGTAGAGATGCCTCATCGTGCACCTGGAGAATCAAGCTCCACCATCGTCCTACTACTGCGTGTAGTAGGCTCGCAACGAGGATCACCATGAGGTCTACTGGTGTCCTCACTAGCCTAAACACACGTACCACGACCTCCAGCCAGTCCTCTGCTGCCTGGGGATCCGTCTCCCCGTGAAACCTGGGTGGTCGCTGGCACTGAAACTCATGCAGTGCGCTGAGGCGACGCGCATCGTCAGCGGCTGGTGCTGGAAGCATCGGGGGCTCAGCGGGTAGAACTACCGCCGGTGCCACTGCTGACAAAGGGCCCTGCACCGAAGCCTCGTTGCTCGGTGGGCTGTCGTCACACTCGACTCTCGGAACCCTAGCTGGCTGCCGTCGTGGGGCCATCCTGAATAGGAAACAGGTGCGCCACGGTCAAACAGTATACCTGGTGAGCTGACACAAGGAAATCACAAAGAAAACTTTGAAACATACACGCAATCAATGTTTTCGTGTATTAAGTCGGAAATCAGAAGTCAGGGTCCTGGTGTACAGATACGTCGGCCGCCGCACCAACACTGGACTCCCTGGACTGATAACCACACTCAATACGCTAAACATTATTGCTTCACATAGAAAAGATCAGAGTTCACGGTAGAACCGAACTCCTTTGATACCAATTTGTCACGACCCGCCCTCGGGGTCCGTGCCGTGACTACCCCAAGCCCACCTTCCATAGGCCAGGGGCTGGCGACTAGCACCAAGGCGTAAATCCCGGTAAAAGGGAAGGCATTGCCTTTGTAAAGTAAACAAACACCTCAGAGTAAGCAAGCAGGAAGTAAACACTAAGCAAAAGCAGAGTATAACTGAAGTGCAGAAAAGTAAATGGGCCAGTATACAAACCCAAACTGAAAGTAAAGTACAACTCGAAAGGGAAAACAGCAACTGAAAAGTAAAAGCCGCTACACCGAGCTGTCCACTGGAAATCCCACCTGAAGGGTGGGTACAGATAGCTCCACTGCTCCACGGGTCCCGCCGTCCGCTCCGAGCACGTCCCGCCCAGTGGTCCACCTCCAGGTACCGTCCTGCTCTGCAAGCCTCAGCTAAGGTCAAAGCTGTCCGTCGTCTGCAACCAACACAACGTAGTGCGGGCAAAGCCCGTGCAGGGGTGAGTATAAGCTACTCAGTAGGGACCCCGAGACCCCTGAAGGTCTCTCAAATCCACAAAGGATAAACCACGAAGAAAGGTACAATCACGAAGTAACAACCGACACTGCTTAGGTATATGCCCATACATATACCTAAGTCATCAATTTCAAATACGCTCCAACCTCCGAGCCCAAGTACAACTCAGTCCACACAGGAAAGTAAACGTATTCCACACAGAAAAACAAAACGTAATCCACACAGGATTGCACAACACAATCCACACAGGAAAGCAATAGGTTTCAGCTCACACAGGTATACTTCTTAGAAAGACAATAAAGATGATCTCTGATCCATCTAAGTCGTCGGACCCACGAAGGATCGATAGGTAACTAACCCCCGCAAAAGACCCACACAGGATCGGGCCCACGTAGGACCTGTAGGCGCTGGTTCACACAGGACCGCTGAGCGCAAAGACCCACACAGGATCAGACCCACACAGGATCGGGCCCACACAGGACCTGTAGCACTGATCCACGTAGGATCGCTGAGTGCTGAAGTCATCGTCATCGAATCCACACAGGATCTCTGTACTGTCGTCGTCGCAGTCACAGTAGCAGTAGCAGTAGCAGTCACAGTAACAGTCGCAGTAACAGTCGCAGCCAGCACTAGGGTTCCTGCACACAGCAAGCTCGTTCGGAGGGTCCGCTCCACGAGCCGAGAGTCTGATACATCAACTGTCACAAAGTCCAGAGTTGATGTATCCAAAAGTTCCGTATCGTCAACAGGAACTCAACGCAACAGACGGCGCGTCGATCGGACGCCCGGTCTGAGAGATATTGGCATTTTCGTCCCCGGGGCCCGGTTGGTTTTTAAGGAAAAACCAACCCGACCGTACTCCACCTGTGTCCAAACCTCGGGCGGAGTATGCCAAAAGAACCGTCTCACTAAGAGGAACACAACAAAGCTGACGGAACGTCAATCGGACGTCCGTAGCTCAAGATATGAGCGTTTCCGCTCCGAGGGCCCGGTTGGTTTTGTGAACGAACCAACCCGGCCGAACTCAAAGTATTCCGAAACCCTGAGTGCAATATACCGAAACGACCATCTCGATCCAAGGATCGCGTTGACGTAGATGGTTCGTCATTCGGAGGTCCGTGGCTCAAGTTATGGCCAAAAGACCGAAACTGTCTCGAAAACGGGGGGTCCGGGTCCGGCCCGACCCGGCCCGACCCCCCCTGGTCTGACCCGAACCGGGTCGACCCGTTCCGGGTCTACCCGATCCGGATCCGACCCGAACCGGGTCGGACCGACCCGGTCCGCTGGAACCGGCCCGGCCGGTGGCGGCGCGGCCAGGGTGCCGCGCACGTACTGCACGCGGGGGGGGGGGGGGGGGTGAAACCCCCCCTTTTCCGGATCTCGGCCGGCTTTTGCCGGCCGTTTTAATTAACCCACGGGACCCGTGGGTCGCACCTTCTGACCGAACTGGCGGCCGGTGCGGCCGACCGCCTTCTTCTTCCCCGCCGCGGCCAGCGCCGCGGCTCTTCCCATCTCCGGCGGCCGGCGAGGCCGGCCGCCCCTGGCTGCTCCGCCGCGGCCGTAGGGCCGCGGCCCTTCTCGATCTCCGGCGCCGGCGGCGCGGCTGGCCGCCGGTCGCCTCTTCGTTCTGCCGCGGCCCGTCTCCGGCCGCGGTCTCTTTCGTAAACAACGACGCGGTGCGTCGGCACCGCATTTCTTTATCGCTGCTCGCTCCGGCCATAAATTCTTTTGTTCCTGCGCGGTGCGACGACACCGCGCTGTCTCCGCTAAATCATCACGAAAGATTAGAAGGGGGAGGAGAATCAGCCGTGTTCGTGCGGTCCGGTCTCCTCCCGTTATAACGATAACAGTTGGTCAATCGTATAAACACAACAATGAATGTTTCACAAATTTTTAATAAAATTTGGAACTATGCCCAACGGATTATTCTTTCATGCTCGAGGGAAAGAAAACACGTAATTTGAAAAGGACAAACCCCTACCTTGGTTCTGGAACAAGTTCGATGATCGATAACGATTCGCGGAAGTCGAGCGTCGCGGTGGTCGGCGTTACGGAAGAAGAACGTCGATGTCGCGGTTATGTCGTCACGGAAGACGGTTCCCGAGAACGTGGAGTTCTTCATCGAAGTTCGAAGGTTCTTCGTGTTCTTCGTCAGAGTTGAAGAAGAATAAGAATAAGGAGAAGCTCCAAAATTCCTCTCAAGGTGGTAAAAGAATTCTCCCAGAATAAAATAAGCTTTAAGCTTATATTATTACACAACTTTACCACATGAATTTCAAAGGTTTGAAATTGAACAACTCACCTCAATTAATACTTAAAGTTGTCAAACATTAATTAAAAGGAGAGTTAAAGGAAGATGGAAGGTTGGGTTTCATGTGGGCCCCACCTCACTTAATCCTCCCAAGGGAGGTTAAGTGGATGTGGGTCCCACTCCCAACTCCCTTTGGAAGGATTTATAAAAAACAACCTCAAGTTAAAATAAAATTTTGTATTTCACAAATTTTATTTAACTTAATCTAAAAACCCAAAAACTAACTTTCAACCCGTAACAAACGCAACTTCCGAAAAGGTCTCCTTAAGCGAATATCGGCGCTGCGAGTTCATCGGTGACCTCAGATTTCAATTCCGAGCACCGGATCAAAAGTTAGGATTTCCCGCTCGTTCGTTCACTGAACGTACCCGAGCCAAACTTCGGAAATTGATTCCGGGCACTCCGGGCCTCAGAATCAGGTGCCGTCAGAAAACGCGCTCTTGTAAAAATCCAAAGAAAATTAAGAAAAAATTTCCCTTGAATTTTACGGGTCTTTACAAAATATTACTTAATTTATTTCAAAGTTTTAAAAGAAAAAAATATTGTTACATTCTCACCACCTTAAATTATTTTCATCCCAAAAAGTGAAAACCTACTCAAAGAAGAGGATACTAAACTCTCAATTAGTTTTTCCACTCCTATGAGCTCTCCTGAAGGTTCTTATGCTGTCAACAAACACACACCCAAGGAAAACACTTACCCATAAAAGGCCTTATCCTAGTTAGTTGTCAAATTACATTAGGATCCACATACTCCTCATTAAGGTTAATTTTACCTTCAATGTCTATATCATCTTGGTAGACATTGTGAAATGAGTCATGCACATATCTCCCCAGCTGTGAAGTGTGAAATACATCAAGCACCCAGTCTAATTATGGTCTTAGAGTCATTTAGTACACCACCTCGATAACTCAACACAGTACTAGAACATGGGATTATGAACCTTAGGGATAGCTTTCTGTCTAGACTAAATACCTACAATCCTTAAAGAGGGGATATCTCTCAGAACACACGATCTTCTTATCAAACCTAAAGGTCACTTTATTCAATACATAAAGAACTATTAACATTATTGGGTAGTCCTCATTTTCCTCTAGACAACTGCACCATTTATAACCATCACTAGCACATAATCTAAGTCCACAAGAGCTGTCACCCACTAGCTTCGACTGGTACAATGGTGACCTACAGGGTCTCCCGTATATGGCCTAAAATGGTGATACATTGATGGTGGAGTAGTAGCTATTATGATATGCACACTCAACTGATGGTAGATGATCCCCCCATCTATGGCCCCAAGTTGACATGTAATCCTAAAGCATGTTCTCTAAAATCTGAATGATCTGATTTATCTAGTCATCTGTCCAGGTTAGAAACACTGTGCTCAACTAACACTGAGTCCTAAAGGCCTCATATATCCTCTATGTAATCATCAAATGAAGAAATAATCATGGTTTCAAATTATATTTAATGTAATTATATGAATCCATACTATCTCATCCACACATAGGCATCTCAAGATCTTTACTGAACTCTGCTCTTGAATAGCTAGAAAGTTGGATGACTTGGTGAGTCAGTATAATATTACCCAAATTGAATAATTTTCTATTGGAGTTTATGGAATTACCATAATGAATTTCATAGATATACCATCTCACTTCCTCTATAGTGCCTTAATGGGTTGAGATAAGCCTTTTGGAACCTGGTGCTCATCCTTCACTTAGAGACAAGAGAGGCATCGAGAGAAAAACTCCACTATAAACTTCTTTATCCCTGGCCACTAGAACTGACGTTGAAGGTCCTAGTACATCTTTGACACACCTGAATATATTGAAAATGGGGACATATTAAACTCTCTCAGGAACTCTTCACAAAATATCAATGGTACCATCGTCTGTCCTTTGAAAAATATGATGTGCTCCACACCTTTAGAAAATCCATTGAGAGCATGTATAATAGATATATGAATATGAAAGGTCACACCATTTATATCTCCTTCCCTGGACACCCTCCTCTAGAAATCTCAAGATTATGGTGCTCATCAACCTCTACCACAAATCCTGAGAAGATTTTTGGAACCTTTGCATCCATACAAAATCCTGCCCCTTTTAGGTCAAAGAAGTCATGGGTGATGATATCCTAGATAATTCAGGAGAAAATCTCTTGTAGTATATCCAAGGAATCTCTATACCTCCATCTCACTATTGGATGGATCCCTAGATAACACTAACTTAACCTTTTCTTGGTCCATTGCTACACCCTATGCTGAGATTATATGTCCTAGAAAGTGAATATCCTAAATCTAGAACTGAAACTTTGAGAGCTTCTCATAAATTTGGTTCTCTCAGAGTAAGTCTAGGACCATCCACAAGTGTATCACATGATCTATATCTAAGGTAGAGTACAAAAGGATTTCACTAAATAATACTACCAAGAAATGATCCAAAAAAGAGCTAAAGAATCTGATCTATAACTCCTACAAACACTATTGGGACATCCAATATGACTAAAGGTATCACTAGGAACTCAAAGAAACCGTAGAGGATTTAGGATTCCACATTTGATACGTCCTCTTCTTGAACCTTGAGCTAGTGATAACCTATCCTAAGATCAAACTTCAAGAACCAATTTTCCCCTAACCACTAGGCAAAGAAATCATCAATTTTTGGGGGTGGATACTACTCTCTAAAATTCACCTAGTTTAGGTGATGTCAATCCACACCTAACCTCAAAAACTCATTCACCTCCTAAGAGAAAAACATAGGGTTTATTAGGTGAACACAATGTGTATAAAAAATCCCTTACTCTGAATATTTCCCTAACCACACCTTTATCTCTCACAACTACTCGGGTCCATTTGATATGACAGTGTAGATATCGGGCTATCCCTAGTGCACGTCTATACAGAAAACAAAATTTTAATGGGGTTTAAAACCTGGAACATCCCTAGGGAATATTTACTCATACATCTTCTACATCACAAGAGTTAAAATCTCATAGCATCCACTACTCCAAGGTTTATACAAGACAACTGATAGGTTATCTGTATCCTCCTGTACAAGATCTCATCCCGCTCAACCTGAGATTCATTCTTATCAAAGAAGGGAAATTCCATCCCACTATCTTAGGTACACTAAAACCATGAATAGAAAAATTCCACTAAGCATGGATGGTAGAAGACTATTAGATACTGAGGAAAACATCATGGGGTCCTAGTGATGCTATGGAAATATTACACATGAGGCTCTCTTTACCCTCAGAGCATGCCACACTATCGATAGATGTGTGATCACCGATCATTTCTGTAGGAGCCTCCAAACACAAGGGTCAAGAAAAAAGGGCTCCAATAGTATCTATAGCTCTCAAAAAGGTTCTATGTACATGGAAATGTGACTTGAAACTATATAACAAAACTACAACTATAGTAGAGTCATACCTTGAACCACACCAGAAGCCTCTGACTATAATCTCCTACCACCTGAAGTTTTCCTTTCCCATATTTTCATCACAACTAGGGCCCAATCCAACACCGTAGTACATTAGAATGAACTAAAAGAAACAATTCACATGGAACCATCCACCAAAACTCAACACTATCTGCTTTGGGTTCCACCGACTCACCCACACAATTTTAAATCACATCATAAGAATGCGTCTCAACGGGGGAGGTGTACCTCTTTCTTGCATGACTGAAGTCATGTTGAACACCACTAACACAAGGATATACCAACACCTCATGTCACCATATATAAATCTCACAATCAGGACTACCATTAAGAGGGGTCCTATCCAAGTGTGACTTTTTCACCACTAGATCGTTCCAGTACTCTACCACCTGAGAAGGGTATCTGGCTCACCATAAAACCAGGGAGGTATCTATATCTAGAACCTATGATTAAAAAATCAATATAGGTTTTTCATATTCTAATTCCACTAAAACCAACCAATGATCCATGAAGAAAACTGGTCACGAGTGAAACTATTCAGTCATTCGGGGTCCGAACAAGTTGAAAAACCCAGACCACCGCTTCAAGCCAATCCTCTCTACTCGAGGTTTTGGTTCTCCATAAAACATGAGCGATCTCTATTGCTAGAACTCATGAAACATGATAAGAATATGTGTACCATTTTCATGTCTTGATAGAGACATTAATTTATCAACATATGGATGATCATCCTCCTTGACCACTGGAGGTGGGTTCATGCGCTGTTCAATAGGTGGTAACACTATTATGTGCCTACATGGAGAAAAACACCTCGATAATGGGTCCCTGAATTGAGGCCTCATCACTCAACCAATCATCGTCACAAAAAAATCTCAAAATACTATATATATGTCTTTATAAATACATCTTGAAAGACATCATGATACACTAGAGTCAAATAGTATATCTGGGAAACTGAATCAAGTAATACATAGAAAAAACCCATTCAAATATGATGCATGAACCAATGATTTTCCCAATAACTAGAGCCTATATGTACTGATAAAAAAGTTAGGTTATTAGAGTATTGATTAATGGATACATTAGCTGCCACACCAACATTGGACGCCCTATTCAAAAATCATATCTCAAAACACTTTAATTCCATTTCCATAAATTCCAAACCAAACCTCACAACAAGACAATCTCCAAAATCTGGTCCTAAGGATGAAACTCATTTGATAACACTCTATCATAACTCAACCAAACAGGTCTCACCTAGTCAAAAATAAGCTGAGAATGACACCTCAATACTACCTCCAATAGGTTAGGGGGGGTTGGTGACCAATGTTGAGTAGGAAAATCTCACACATAGGAGGTACAACCCCCACACATCTCTAAATAACCATACAATGCTGAAGAGTAAAGTATAACTCATACCATAGTGCATGAATAACATATATACCACATTAGAGTATGAGAAAATTATTATAAATCATATAAATGGTCCAAATACAAGCCCTCTAAAACTAAAAAAGGGTCTAAGCTACTCAGAAGGAGGGTGACAATTGTTGAAGGAACACCGGGTCCAACCATGGTCAATCTAGATAACTATTCTCTACCTACTCTTGGTCCTCCTAAGACACTATTAAAAGTACCATCATCTATATAAGACATAAAATGTACTGGAAGATCCCATGTAGGGGTGAGTATAACAATACCCATTAGAACACCCCAAAATAACCAAAAATAAGCAAAAAGTGAGTAATCAACTCTTCACAAGGTATGTCAACAGTATATGAGATATAGTAATAATAAAAACAAGAACCCATATATACTCATAACAGACTCTAAGTCTTAAGGGGTATCAACCATAAAAACCAACCATAGGATTCTACTCATAGATTCCAAGTAACGCTCATTTGGGATAAATCGCTCCATGATCCATGCTATCACTAATGGTGCTTATTTAAGAGGTCGTGCTAATCAAGCCTCATAAAATAATTACTCACTGAATCTACAAGATCTTGATTCACAAATAGAAGATCACACCCAATTCTCATGGGGGACACCATGATCCCAATCTGTAATAACCCACTAAAACTACAAGATCTTGATACACAAATTGGGGATCACACCCAATGCTCATGGGGGACACCACAAACCCAATCTGAAATAAACTTCTAATTAAATGATCCAACATAGACATAAGGTGGTCATGATGATTCCAAAAACCCCACTCATGGAAAGACATAAGATAAAGGATCCTACCCTAGTCCCCAGGAGGGATTTATGATAACATTATTAGAGACTAAGACCATAGAGAGGGTCACAATACTATGATGAGGATGTAATTCCAAACTATAACATCCTAGGTATGGACTAAGGGAACACAATCAACCTATACTAGTACAAATTTAAGGGAAATAGGTCTTAAACCAACCCTATAAAAAGTACACAACATGTACTGGGGGGGGGGGGGTGGGTATATGGCGTGTCATGCAAACCGTCAGTCTTCCCATGTCTCACTATCTCACATGACATGTAATTATCCTAATACATGTAATTTTATCTTAGGATAAACATCATGTAGAGGTTGATATATCACTTAGAGTGCCACTTTCCCATGCTTCTGTACACTTTTCCATGCTCGGGTACATCTAGTCGTGCTCGTGTACCTGGCCATGTCTGAGTACCTGGCCATGACCGTGTACTCTAGCTATGACCATGTTCCTAGATGTGTCCATAACCATGTACCCCCATGGTACACACTAATACAAAAACACCAGTCACTTGGTGTGTGATATTTAACTTCATGCATAAATACTATCCACTATAGTAAGGTCACACACAACATGTGTTCTTCAGACTATACATCATGTAACATGATATTTTATAGAACCTGTTGGTTCTTCACACAGTCTGTTCGCACCATTTCCACTGCTAATACTATCATCAATCATGCCAGAAACTTATGGATTCAGGGTTGACCAAGATTTTTACCATTGATGGACATATACTAGCCATCAAAATCGATTGGGAATCAGTTCTTGTCGCACCATGCCATCACCGCATACCACATTGTGAGAAAGGGGAATAATAATTAGATCCCAAATAGCCTTGGGTTATCCACCATCATTATCACACCTTGATCACTCCATAAATAATGAACCCAAACCCATGGTATCAATCCTCTATGTCGAAGAATAGTCACACAATGATCAAATACTGGGTATTGGTCGAACCGCCAACCAAAGGAATTATTAACGATGAACGTGTGAAGAAATGGGGAAGAAAAGAACAAATCATAAAGAAGGAAATGAAATGCAGTAATTTTTCATGTTATCCTTGATTTGTTTCTATTATAATGATGAACAAAGATCAACAAATAAATGATATCAATTCCCCAAATCTCAAGAAGATAAACCCAATCCTATAAACATGAATGACCCATGAATAAATATATTGGTGGATGTGATTTGAGTTTGTCATGGGATAATCAAATATGGAAATAAAACCTTGGAAAAAAATTCCCTACATCACGTTTGGATCAATCGTTGATGAAGAAAAAATATATGTTGTCATTTTTGGCAAGATCCATGAGCTCCATTAGTGAAAATGATCCTTAGGCAATCAATCATGATCCTCAATCCATTGTTGTTCGTTAAGCACACCTATAAAAAATCCTCCTCAATCCCAGAGATAT
Source organism: Viscum album (assembly GCA_963277665.1). NCBI lineage: Eukaryota > Viridiplantae > Streptophyta > Magnoliopsida > Santalales > Viscaceae > Viscum > Viscum album. Next base: position 1,370,968,006 of record OY728164.1, read on the forward strand.
GAAACTAACCATAGGGATTTGGAATAAACATGATTATATAGAGTATAATTAGGTTATTATTTTAAATTAATAAATTAAATAAATATATTTAATATATTTAATTGTTTTTCCCATAATGGTGCTCAAGCATAATACCCAACACTGACAAAGGTCATGTCCCACCTAGGAAAAAACCTGGATTCCAGATTCAATGATGGTATTAGATTTATGATCCAAGACTCCATTCAAGAGTTATTACATTATTTTATAAAAACTATGTGAATGTGATATAATATATATAATATTTTTTTATATCAAAATTGAGCCTCTTTAGGCCTTAGAATCTCACACCATTCAAATAAGCTCTAACTCAAAAGCTTCTTTGTCTAATGCATTTCATCTGTGAATAAACTTAGACTTACTAACATTTGATTAGCTTAATCCGATATGGTGAGTATGATCTATATCTTTGAAAACCACTTACGTTATCCAAATTCATAGTGAATTCTCAATGAAACAAGTTATAAAATTTATACAATATATCTTTCACCCAATTTACAAAAACATTATTTTACAAAAAAAATGTAGTAAAAAAAACAACAACATTGTAAAAACAAAAAAAATCACATAGGATATTCACAAAGATTAATCTCAAAGTTTAGTTTGATGATGATGATGTTATTAATATATAAAAAAAGATTTTATTAAATTATTATTATGTTTTATTAACCATTTAATAAGGAATTTTATTAAATGGTATCCTACTAAAATGATGACCCCTTTTAAAATCCATCATATCTATTAGTGGGACAAGATCCATATTTCACTAATCTTCAAGTCACTTTATAATTTATCCCACCAATTAGCTATTTTGGTAGGGAATCATCCTAATCATATCATATATGAATCTTGGATATTCAAGAATAAAATTCTTTTTCCAGTCCATCATATGGTTAAAATCAATTATATTCCTCCAGTAACCTAATCTTATTAGGGTCTCCTGACTAGTTTAACCCAATGAAAAGTATAGGAACATGATAAAAAAGGAAAATATAAGGGCACCCAACTTTATAAGGATCTACCCAAGGATGATCTAAAGTTACCCATCATTGATTTCCTTATACAAGATAATCTAGGGGCACCTGAGTTTAGCATGAACCACCCAGTTGGATGACTGAGGTCTTAATGGGTGTCACTTTGGAAGGAATCTAACACTTAATATTTTATGGGGATTTAATCTCACCATATTATCTCATGTTACTTTATTTATGTAAACATGATTATAGTGATTTAGTTTGGAATCCCATTCCCTCCACTTAATCTGTAAGTTCAAACCATATTGATGTGTAACTTTTTACACAACCCACAAGTTTGTGTTACTCACCCCTAATTAGTAGTCAAGTATATTCATATATATCTGAATGAATCATATGAATAATGTACATAAAATTTTCATGTATAAAGGAATACAAATATATGATATCAAAAATCTCCATATGATTATGCTTAGAGTGACAGATAGTCAACCCCATTCACCATTCTAGAAATAGAATAATACTTTAGGCCGATTGGTAGTCCAAACCCAAGTCCCTATACTTGGGGTGAATTTATTCAAGAGGGAATTAAATTAATCATAACTATTAATTCTAATATGCATAAACTTATTAAAAAACTAAATTCAAGTTCATAACATCAATTATAAACCAATATCAAGATAGATGAAAAACTAAATTCTTTTTGATACCTAGAATGCAATGCAAGGCTCTATTTCTTAGAAGCAATTTAACATTTAAACTAAATCATACATGATTCATAATATAAATAGTTTATAATTATGAATAAAATAGGGAATAAACTTTTAAATAAATAAAAAATTAAAATATTTAAATATGAGATAACCATTTATGAATAATTCATAAATAAAATCTAACTATAAACAGTTTTATATCGGAAATCCATTTTTTTGAATTTTCTAAAAAACCACTTCAAGGAAAAGTGGGAACCACACATTCTAGAAATCCAAAAAAAACAAAAAAAATTCCAAAATTAAAAACACCTAGTTCCAAACCAAATATAAAATGAAAACAAACATCACTAGAATCAAATTCAAAAGAGAGATTGAAATTTGAACCCACAACACCAATCACCTCAGGCCGCGAGTTTTGAGCCACAATCCGCCACCGTCAGAAATTTCATGACCATAGACCATCACAACATCATATCTATAAACATTTCCCCTTCAAAAATAATCACATACATGTCCTAATCATGCTAGAAGCTACAAAGAACAACACTGGTAATTAGAACTGAAAAATTTCTTTTAACTCCATCGAACCATACCAAGTCTGACGAAGCCGTCATAAAGCACCATCACCGTCACTAGAAAAAAGTACAAGAATCAAAACCTATCACCAATGTAAGAGATCTGAAAAACCAAACCAGATCCAAATAGATGTCTCAAATAATGAAAGTATAACCTTCATATTGCCAAAGAAACAACCAGGAAAAAATGGAATTGGGGATGAAACCCTAAAAGCAAAACAAAGAGGAAACCAGGGGCTGAAAACAAAAAAGAAAAGTAAAGGAGATGTCGAGAATACCCAAGGCTCACGAACCATTTAGCCCAAAACCTCTGAGTATCCATTTCTCTAGATCCTACCTAGAGAGGAGTGGTGTAATGTGTGGTCAGAGCGAGGTTGAGGTGGTCGGGGAAGAAACCATAGTTCCTTCACTAGAGGAAAATCGAAGAACGTGACCAAGAGTAGGCCAACCACAAGATATAACATGTGGAAAAATTCTGAAGGAAGCCATGTTGAGGAGAAGGAGAAGGATGAGGGAGGATAAATAAGGAGAATAAACCCTGAGAAAAGGGTGATTTATAGAGGAAACCCTATAGACCGCAAGCACAGATTGAGCGAGAGAGAGGGGAGAACTGGAGAAAGTGGAGTTGGAAAGAGAGGGGGGGGGGCTAGAGAATGGGGAGCCATAATCATGTATTAAGGATCCCTATAAACCCTTTTATAAATTAGCTAACATTATAGATATTCCATAAATATAAATATAAAATATTTATATTAAAATTAATATAAAATATTTTATATTCTTCTTTATGTCATTTTTTTAAATATATGATATTTTATAAATTATAAACAATTTTATAATCCAATTTCTATTATGTAATCACTTTACATAATCTAAATATTATATACTTTACATTATTTAAACCATGATTAAATCAATCATCAAAACCCTTTTGATATGGCTTAAATAATATTCAAAATAAGTCTCTTTAATTTGAGAAATGAACAATTCATAAATTAAATATAAAAACCTTAATATTTTTTCCTTATTTATGTAATTTATAAACACTTTATAAATTACTTTTATGATTTCTAAATAAACATTTTTTATTTCTAGATCATAAAAAATGAAATATAATTTATTAAAATGTATTTTAAATATTAAAATTTAATATTTATGGAATATTTAAATGTTAAATAATAAAGTTATTAATTAATTATAAAAAATTTATAATTAATTAATTAATAAACCCTTAATTAATTAATAAATATCCCAAAATACCTTTTATTATAATTTATAAACAATTTATAAATTATAAAAAAAACTTAATAAAATATTAAATTTTGAAATTTTCTATTTACCTTTCCGCAATAGGGGTGACTTACATAAAGGTATCTCAACACTTATGTTTACTCATCCTAGCTACATAAAGGTAAAATATCACTTACATTTATTCACCCCAACTATAAAAAGGTAAACACATTAGTTACCTATACACAACCTGACTATGTAAAGGAAAACCACTAATTACCTTTATACAACCCGACTATATAATGGTAAACCTATTTTTTACCTTTACATAGCCTAAATACATTCAGGTAAATCCTTAGTTACCTTTACATAAACTAATTTTGTAAAGGAAACACATCAATTACCTTTACGTATCTCAACTTCATAAAGGTAAACCAATTTAAACAAAAAACAAAAACATGATGTTCTATCTTATCTTATATTCTCCATTTCATGTCATATTTCACAAATATAAATTATGAGATCACTTTGATACTACTATTAAGATTTAAATGAGTCTAATAACAATTATTAGAACATAAAATCTCATATGAAACCCTCTATCCAGGATCTACCATGCATGAAATATGAAAACCAAGTTAAACTGAAATGAAGAAGTATTATATATATATATGAGCATACCATACACCATAGAGAATATACAAAATCTTCATCATCATAATATGGTGTTCTAAATATCACCAAGGGTATCCAAAGGATATCCCTTTTTTTAGTGTATCCATGGTCATATTGAATCACTTGACGTTTGGTCAAGATTACCCTTCCAACTATGGTGTGCTAGAACCTTAGTGTGCTAAGGAATAAGAATAAGAGATCTATGGGTTCTAAGGAGGTTCATATAGGTATCATGTAGAAAAACCCACACCCATTGACATCACATGAAAATGGTCTATACAGGCATTCAAAGATGACCCTCAACTGCTTACATTTATTTATCAATTAAAATTCATGAATAAATGCAATGACCAGTATATACATTCATCATATGAATGTTTCACCTCCTATATGTTTCATCTTATGAAACCATTTATTCAAATCATATATTATGTTAGTGAATAAATCATGTGTCCAATGTAGTCTTGAACAACATGAAATGATATACCCATGCATGTAAATCACAATTTTCATTATATAATTTGTATATGTGTCATATACATATAAGAATTTAGGGAATATCTCCTTAAATATCCCACCAAATCTTGCCTACTAAGATCTAACTTCTAGTGAATACTTGACTTGTTATGTTATGTACATAACCAACCAGTCTATAAAATTTCCAATCATTCATCCAATCTATGTGCCTACTCATACATGAAATGAAAATAGTGAAACTACATATGCATCGAGATGTATATACTGGGTATGAGTATATAACTTAGTGTGCCCTAGAAAACAATGAACCTAACAAAATCCTTTATATATATGAGTGTATGCATGATATAATATTATATTCAATAATAATATAAAATAGATAGATAATCCAACAATAAAATAACAATAATAATCTAAATATATATTTCTGTAAATAGGAAATAGAATAAGAAATTATAAATCCCATGTATAGGTTTTCTATGTGCCTTTCCACTCATTATGGAAACCTATAATACTTTCTTTGATCCCTACTCAAAGTCCATAACTATGGTACCTATTCACTAAAAGAATCCTATACACCCATGGAAACTTTTCAATCCAAGAAAAATATGTCCACCCATAAAAACCTGTTCATGGGTAGAATGCTAGGAGTAGTAGAAAGAGTTCCCAAGGAACCTCTAAATAGGAACAAAAGCAACATAGTTCCCATGGAACCTTTATATTAGACAAGTAACCATGTGTATCTAGTGAACACATTCCCATGGGTAGATGATATACCCAAGCCATAACATTTTTCCACTAACAATACCTAAGGAAGTTATGACACAATCTATAACAATAAATACACATTATTCTGCCTTCAATGGATGGGTCCATGTATATATATTACAAGATTAACCAATTAAATCACAAGCATAAAAAATACATGGTTCAATCCACCTGTATTATCCATTTTATAACAAGACTACATACTACATTTTTTAACTTCTAAGAAACCCATGTATAACAAATAAATAATGACATGTATACATGAAAAGTACATAAAATAAGACAAATGATCAACATAAATAAACATTAAAACAATAAAATATAAATTATGGAATGAACAATATCATGATTAAATAAATAAAATATACCATACAACATACAAGGCATGTCATGTATAATGAATAAAAAACTTAGCTCAAAATGAAAGTCCTTTAATTAATTTCAATGGAAACTAGTTTTAAACAATTAAGCATAAAAGATAAAACAATTTCCATTTTATATTTTTATTTATTTCACACCTCTAATCATATAAATCCCCGATGAGTGTAAAAAAGATAAGAAATAAACCTATATCACTTGATTATTACTTTATAACATATGAAACATCCTATTATAGGAAACCAATAAACCATTCACTCTCAAATCAATAAATAAAAAAGTGATAAGGCCCTTATAACTCAATATAACCCCCTTTCATACATGAAGTTACTAAATAAACCACACCCCAGATATCTTGTCAAAGTGAAATATCCCTTAAAATATACTTGATTATTTTTAATAACCAATCCCTTTAAATAAAACCCACAATAGACACTTATCATCCCCTTTTACCTTTTATGGGATCATACTAAATATGGAACTAGGATATATTATACCTATTTTAAGAACCCATGATAATTGTAGAAGTATGTTTTATTTTTTTTACCATTATTTAGAAGTATTGGAAGTTGATTAAGAATGTTTTTGAGATGGTTTAAACTTGATTGAGATGGTTTGAGGAAGCTAGAGTATAGTTATAGAGTTCTAAAGTGGAAGTTTGAAAACTAAAAAAGGAACTAGTAGGTATGGGTTATCATAAAAAGTTCATAAAGGTTACTCTTGAACTAACTGCTAAATTTTTGAGAAGTACAGAACATCCTTATATTCATATGAGTAGTTGAGTATTGATAAGATGAATCATTTGGCTAAGTCTCAAGCATCAATGTGCTTCGTAAGAGTTCTCAAGAGATTTAATAAGGGTAAATTGAATGATTTGTAAGAGTCATATGAAGACTACTATATGATTTGTAAGGGTTATCTGCATGCCTCATAAGATTCATATGAAGACTCCTAGATGTTTTTTAAAGGTAATCAATTAGAAAAATTCTGGTGATATGTAAATATAACGATGTTATTATAGGAATAATATAAAAATTATCATTGGATGATGTATTAATTCATGATTATAGCTGAGTATTTGTGGGAAATTAAAGAGGAAGAATTACTGTAATGTCCCGACCTAGTTGCCACTAATATGGTGCCCTGATCTGGTTCACAACAAGGCCTCAAGAGTGCCTCCCTATATACCAGAGGTTGCGAACTAGTAGTGAGGGACTATGGTGTGATAGTGGGTAGACTATGCTCTCATAGCAGCATAAGAAACTAGAAAAAATAACTTTATAACATCCATAGCAGTAATAATTATAGTTCATAAGCAATTAATATAATAAGGATGAAATAATAAATGGAATTCAGTGAAGGCTCGAACGACCATGTCATACACACAACACTGATCGCCCACTAAGCCAATCTCATATGCAACAGTAAATAAAAGAAATATAAATAAAATTACATGGATCTATTATATAAACCAAGCCATACCATATAAATAATATCCACACACATGTATGATCCATATTTCTCAATTAGTCTTAGGCCTTGGACCATCCTGTACCAACAACCAAGTAAATGTCTACTCAAACACCCTAGTGCAATGGTGGCCCGAATAGTGTGTGAGTATATAAATTAGTTTGGCACCAACAACCTCGTATCATACATAGAAAGTAATATTAAGCGTATGTAAATTTGAGATACTCAATAGGATATTAATAATAAATAAAATCAAAACAATAAATAAAATAAAGATGTAATAAAATAAACCACAACCGATCCTTGGGTCCGTGATCCCGATCAACCTTACCTGCTTTAGCCTAAGTCATAATGTATCTAAATAAGGTTTTATATCATATATATATATATAAATGTGTATATATATCCCCATAAATATATATACACAAATATATGTATATATATATGAGTAAGGCGATAAGTAACATAAATAAAATCAAACCACAACTGATCCTTGGGTCTATAATCCTAATAGAAAAATACCTACTTCAACCAATATCAAAAGGATCTTTGAGCAAGCTATGTCACCAAGGGGGATACATGTAATATCCTAGTGATCACCCATACTCACCTCCAATCATAGTAATAAATTAGTCCATATAACAACAAAAAATACTATAAAGATGGCACTACATCAATTATATCCTATGATAGATGTATCAAGTATCATACCTATGAGGGCCAGGACCTAGGGCCATTAGAAAAGGCATCCTATTAGAGTCCAAGAATCACATTTATATAAAACTCAATATAATATATACCTATAGGGGTGAGGACCCAAGGTCATTGACCAAGGCATCCTCTTCGAGTCCACAAAGCGCATCCATATAAAACTTGTTAAATTGTGCCAAACCATCAGGAATTGTCAGTTCTATATATCGATAGTTTTAAACAAAACTATAAGGTATTTATTTTTGAACCAATAAATCCCTTGATATGAATATTAGAATATATTTTTCTTTCTTAAACAAGAAATCCCTCGATCCTAATATTAGTAAAATCTATATCTTCTGATTCCTAGGAAGCCCTTGATCAGCCTGATCGGCATCACCTATCTTCCTATCCTAGGAATCCCTCAATCGAAACCCTGATCAGAATCAATTAATATAAAAGAAAAATGTTCTAAGGAATTTAAAATACTCACAATATATTCCTTATAACAATAACTCTATGAAAATTTACAATGCATAATAACGAGATTTTAAGGCAGTGTGAATCTTAGACATGTTGAGTTACAAAAATGAATCAACTCCCAACTCCTCAAATACACTCTTATTTATAGGCATCCCTCTAATGATCATATTTTTTGTGAATATAAGAGTTTATTGCAATTAAATTAGATAATATTTACTAGATATATCAATAAATTATATCTTCATATGATGTTATTCAGTAGCACCATTACAATTATGAAATAGTGTATTCCGATAAGTATTAATAATTCTAACACTAATTATAAAATTCTTATTTTGATGGAATAAAACATGTTAGTCTAATGGACTAAACCTACCATACCAATATACTATAAATCAACTCACTAATAGACTAAAAAATATCATATAGATCGATCAAGTATTTTCATACTGATAGACTAAATATTGTCACATCTATTGATTAGATATAGTAATACCGATAGACAAAATATCATCAAACCGATGGACTAGACTTCTCTCAATCCTATGGATTAAATTATGTCAATCTGATGGATTAAACTTCTATCAATTTGATGTATCAGACTTGAATGGAAATTTTATAATACTTTAGTTATGAATTATTTCTATATTTGGTAAAATAATATGTTTTCTAAAAAACATTCCAAAACTTGGGAAATATAAAGTTAGTAAAACATTTTTTTAAGAATGTGTTGTGATTTTCAAAACCAAGGAAAGAAAGGGTAGAGAGCAACATTCTCAATCAACATACCCAAACCCATGTCGTACTAGCTTAGGGTTTGCTAAACATTGGGGCACCCACTAGGTTCCATAGGTTAGTTATCAAGAGAGGCCTCCTAAATAGGATCCTTAAGGTTAGCCTGGAAATGGAGGTATCCCTATTAGGATCCTATAATTCAAAACATAAGTAAGGTAATCCCACTTGGTATCCTATGAGTAAGAAAAAGGAGGCATCCTATATGGGATCTTCTAGGTTAGATTATAGTAGGAGGCATCCCATAGGGGACCCCCAGCTTTACTAATAAGTACAAGGATGGAGCTAGCGTGCAAGGGTTATTAGTGACCCCTATCATTCGTCCATTTAATTACCAAATTAAATAATTTTATTTAATAAATTTATTAGGGTAAATCTAAATAGGGGGAATCACCCTCAGGGTAAATCCCAAGCATATAGATATTACAAAAACATGCATAAATAATCTAGGGTAGGTACATCAAACCACCTAACTTTTAGAAGCTTCCAATTTATTTTCTAGAGGCTAATAATAGATTCCAAGGCCTCTCCAAGCTCAATCGAGTAATGTTGGGTTACGTATCATGGAAAAACCACGACAAACAATTAATTATAACAAAATTATAATTAATTAATCAAAACCTAAAAAATTAATTCAACGAACCATTTTATTTAAAATAGGTGTAACACCTAATATCCTACTGCTCGATCCCATCACATCAAAATGGTGAAAAAACACTCGCTAACAAACCATAACTCATCCATAACATTGAATCAAACATAATTCCTAAGAAATGACATCAAAATAACCATTAAAAAATTTAAATAAGGACTTAAATATTTAAAAATTTACCACAATAATGTACCTCAATGAAACGACGCATGGTGAAGTGAATATGGCCTCTTGGGTCATCCTCTTCCTAGGAATACAAAAATCCCTATCCCCGATATCTAATTACCCCATGCTCTGATAGAATTAGAACCAAAATCCTTAAATGGAGGAACCTAGGTTAAATGAATAAGAAGAAAATACAACTGAGGCTAATAGAGTTAAAGGCTTACCTGAAGCTTTCCAACTCACCCAATGACGTCCAATTACAATAACAAATGAGAGAGAACTCCCATGTATTAAGGGAGTAAGAGGGATACATGTATGGGGGATAAAGGAGAAGAAAAATGGGGGTAAACCCTTTAAGTGTTGGAAGGGTAAAATAGTAATTTTTTCCTCTTAATTGAACTGCATGATTTGACCATGAAGTTTCCCAAACAGTGTTCCAACTGTGTAGTTGGTACTATCTTGGAATATCATCTTGCATGATTATAGTGCACGGTTTAATAGACCATGCACCAACCACTCACCTCCAATGTCCGAGGCACACCCCACTTCACATAGTTCTAGTGAAAATTTAGTCAAACAACATTCCAAATCTGCGACATGTCTACAAAAAATTGAAAAACCCCTTCATATTTTTCTCTAGCCTTCTACATGGTTTCTCAAACAATTTTATTGTAAAAAATGCCTCACATATTTAGACCACATGGTCAATACTAACTATGCACCAACCGTGCACCATTGGATACACCTTTCCAAAACTTTGGTTTTAGGCCCTAAACCTTTGAGGTACACCTGAAGCCACCGAGATACAAACCAAGACTCATTATATATCTAAAAAATTTATTTTGATGATTTCCAACCTTTTAATTCCAATTCCAAATATTCGATCAAGATTTAACTTGTCCAGTAATTGAAAATTCAAAATCATTAAGAAATTTACCACATGAAAAAACATAGGACTTTACACTTAATTTCCAAGAAGAGATTCCACACTATTATGGTATTCATGCATACTAAAGTTGATTAAAATACTTTTGAATTTTGTGTGAGAAAAATAGGCCACAATATTTCTAGATATAACATGATTTTAATAAAAAAATTAGAATAATTAAAAGATATTTTATAGATATATTATATTATTTTAAATTATATTTTATGAATTATTTTTTAGATAATTTAAATAGAAAAAATATTCAGGAGAAATTTAATCAATATAAAAAAGGGGAAAAGGAGAATAAGTTAATTATTGTTCAAATACTAGTTACTACTACTGATTTTCTGTATCAAAGAAATAAAAAGTGAGAGAGATCAATGAGTGTTTAAAAATATTATTATTCATCTATTTTAAGGAAAACATAATATTTTTATGATCATCTAGGGTCTTTCTATTAATAAGTAATAAGACATGTTTGTGCTTGCATGATCTCACACACATGGTGATCATTCTAAAATTCTAAGGAGGAAGGCCGATGTGCATGTAGTGTTGTTGATTATACTCTAGTATTCGAGAATCTAATTTTGAGTAAGAATAAGATTTTATTCTTTTATTTAAACACATCCATGAATTCCTTAAATATATTGTATAAAAAATAGTAGAAGAATAATTGGTGAAGAATAAAGGATACTTGAGTAATCTCTATAAAACTATTTCTACTAAGAGATATTTCTTGGGTCTAGGATGATATCTTTATAACAAGCTTAGGATGATACCTTCCCTAAACTTTTTTGCACTTTCAAATATATTATAACTCATATACACTTATAATCACTATAAATTAAATAATGATCAAATCTATGTCTCAGTAACAAGACAGACACAAAAAGGAGTATGTACCCACATTAGGACCAAATCTTGTAAAAACTTATGTACCTTGTGTTCTTTTACAATTCCATTACATATGAGTATGGGTGATATTGGAATAGAGTGGATCAAGACCATAAAATTTCACATAGATTAATTTTGAAAATAAATTATAAAAAACTATACCACTAATTCATCCCCCTTCTCAATGGTACATCAAAAAAGCTAATATTTTCAAGTGGTATCATATCTAACCATATTTCCTCTAAGATCCTCTCCTAATTTAAGGTTAATTATAGAGAGTATGAATTATATCAACAATATAGGTGTTCCTTTATTTTATGGTAACAAATTTCATGGAAGGATAAATAGGATGATCCCTATCTTCTTTCACATGGATTATAAGTAAGTGATGTTGTGTTAGTGGGCATTTAACCACTTGGAAGAGAGGATCCCATTAAATTTATATATAAGAGAAATATGTGAGTGGATGGAAAATTTATAAATTCTATTATTTAATTCTTGTATGATAAATCATATACTAACGTTATGGGACTCAATATAGCAAAGGAGATGTTGGATAAGCTTGAGAATATGTATGAAGAAAATATCAAAGTTAAAGAAGAAAAAATACATACATGCAGAGAAAAGTTTGAAGATATCAGAGTGGTTGATGATGAGACTATATACGAATACTTTACAAGAATCAATGAAATAACTAGTCACATTAGGGGTTTTGGTGACACTTTGGAAGACTCAACCATTTTTAGGAAATTAATGAGGAATTTTATAGATAGTTTTAATCTAAAGACATCTTACCAAGAAAAAAATGAATACGTATTTTTTGATGATTTTCGTAAAAAAATCCTAAATTATGAGGCAAGGAAATATCTTGTGTTTAAAAAAAATCTATAGAGTAAATGTTATTCAAGGCCATGAGAAGACTTAAAATCAAGGAGGATGTATTTTATTCCTTTAGTGAATCAGAACAAGATGAATAAAAAGTTGAAGAATACAAGACAATAATGGATATTATCTATAAAAACATAAAAAATAGAAATGTAAAGTACAAAGTAAATCTCCCACTAAAGTGATTTAAATGTGTTTCAATTGGAAATTTTGTTGTTTATTATCTAATAAAGAAAAGTGGGGGAGTATGAAGCTGATAAGGATGGAGAAAGGCCTTAAATAATGAAATTGGGAAGTTAGAATAATGAATATAAGAAATCTAGTGAGAAATAGAAATAGTTCAAATAATATAAAGGATAATATTGTTAAGAATGAGTAGTCATTTTTATGAATAATATGTTTTAAAATTATATAAATTCAAGCACATGTTAGAAAATATAAATAAATTTCAAGTGGTGAAGAAGAAGGAGAAGAGACCTATATAGAAGACATGTTAAAATATGAGCTTAAAGAGTGTATTAAAAAAACCCTAGAAATAAAATGGAAAAAAATACCTAAAAAAATTGGTTGATAAGTTAAAGAAAGATAAGAATGATTTTCATAACCAAAAGAACAACTATATTCAGTAAATAAAATTTCTCAAGGTAAAAATTACTGAACAAGATAGAATGTCAAAGAAGTTTGAGAAGAATATTGTTATAAAGGAGGAGGAATTAAACATGACATAGTATAATTGTTTTAAATATGATAAGTACTTAATAAAATAATAAATGACCATGATAAGGTTGTGGAAATAAATACAAATTAATTACAACCCTCTAAGAAATATTTCACACAATATCAGGTAAAAATGACACCTTTGATTCAAAAAAGTGTTAAATCTATTTTTTTCTACCAATGTTAGTTATAAAAGAAAATATAGGCAATATTGGGTTATGAAAAATTCTAAAAATTTTACTCTTACATTAAAGGAAAATTAAGATAACTTGAGAAGGAAATATTTCCTAAAGCTAAAGAAAAAACAGGATAGGAATGCACCAAGACAACAAGATGAATTTCAAAAATAGTCTCAATAGTTTCATGGAAGAACTATCCTTAAAGGAAACTATTGGTTCTATAAAGTATTTGGGTTTAAATACTATGATTTCTTGTATAACATATAATTTTGAAAAGGTCAAATAAGGCAATAATTAATGGGAATCGACCCAATAAATAAGATACTTGAATCTAAGTGGAATTAATCTATGGAAAGAAATCCAAAAAAGGTTACCTATTCAAAATTGGTTTGATTATTTAGATTAACTCAGGGTAATTTTTTACTAATAATGTCACTGTGATAAGAAATATATAACCATTCTTCTAGGAAAAATGAATAAAATTTTGGAAATAATAAGACTCAGAGAAGAAACAAAATAGAAATTTCACTTCTTATTAAAGTTGCTCTTAATGCTAAAAAGGGGATAAATCATGGATTCTTAATAGTGGTTTCTCATTACATATAAAAAAATGAAAATTTTTTGAGGAAATTAAAATATCATAATGGAAGTGCTATCACTTTGGGGCATGAAATATCTTTGAAAATAAAAGGAATAGGTTCAACTGAGATTGAAACCCAAAGGTTGAAATATGAATATTTATTATTTATTAACAGTATTAGACACAAATTGATGTGTTTGAGTTATATCTATGATAATTTCATTGAGTTTATTTTCAATAGAAACAATTACCTCATCAATATAATGAAATATGGAAGAATAATCAACATAGGTGAAATAAAAAGTGGTAATATTTTCTAGATTTACAATCGAAGAAATTCATATTACCATAGTGAAAAAGAAGCAAATAACCTTTATAAAAAATTAATTGGAAATCTTGGATAGAAAATTTTGAGAAAAATATAAAAATAAAATGTTGTGAGATATCTACCATAATTTATTAGAGATAAATATTTTTTATGAAGCCTGTGAAAGAGGGAATGTGGTATAAAGAAAACATAAAATAGTATAAATCCAATTAACTGATCCACTTAAATTAATCCACTCAGATTTATATAATTCAATGAGACATAAATCCACTAGAGTTGGCCTGTACTTAATCAAATTAATTAATAAATTTATAATAAGGAATAATGTGATTTTTATGAAGTACAAATCAGTGGTAATGGAGATGTTTAAGATTTTCATAAGACAAGATAAAAGAGAGTTGGGGATCCATATCAAAAAAAAGAAAATTGATAATTTAAGGGACTTTATTGGGAATTATTTTGGATCCCATCAAGAAAAATATTGTATTAAACATCAATAGAGGGACTATTAAAATCCTTAGTAGACTTGTGTTTATGAAAGAATGAATAAAAGTTTGACCAAAATGGGGAGAACAATGTTTACTAAATTCAACTAGTCAAAGTTTTTTGGAGGTAAAATATATGCATAGTTGTGCACATTTAAAATATGTTTTTCTTGAGACCCAATTCAAACATGAATTCTTATGAGATGTGTTATAAAAAAAAGACAACCATGAGATACTTTAGAGTCTTTGGAAGTCCATGTTTAATGAAGATTAAAAACTAAAATCTAGGAAAGTTTGATGAGAAATACAAGGATGGTATATTTGTTAGATACTTATCAATTGTAAAAGGCTATGGGTTCTGGAAAAAAAATATTCATAAGATGGTTGGCTGTTATGATGTAAAGGTTATTGAAAATAAACCCAACATTAATGCTCTAGATCATGTATATTTTCAAGACTCTGATGAAGATAGTGAGTAGGTTTCTGAGAATATCAGTGAGTAGCAAGATGTAAATGAACTATATATTGTAGATATTTATTCTAATTAGAAAATTGATGAATAATGGGATATTGAAGATGAGAAATAAAAACATCATAAGCTAAAGAATTATGTAGAAACAAAAAATATAATAGAAAATCAGGATGAACTATTTTAGACAAGAAGAAGATTTTGATTTTACAATTAAAATGAATCTATCCAAACTAGAATAAATTTGAGTGTAGAACCCTAAAAATTTAGTTTAAAAGAATACTATTCTAGATTGATTTCTCTACATGAAATGCCAAGCTTTAATTGAATTGTGATATACTATAAACATATTATCATTTAAATATGACTTTTATAACCAACATGTTAAATAGAAGGTATGAACAGGAATAATAAAATTGTGAAAAAATATGTATAAATGTTTTATATAATTTAAATTTATTTATTAATTCATAATAAATATGTACTCAATTTTCAGTAAAGACATTTTATGCTTCAAAAATATGTTTTCTTCAAAAATGGGTTTTATTTCATTTCATGCACAAAAAATATAATTAATTTATAACACTTTTATAATTTTTTTTACAAAATGGATATAAATTTTTAAATAAGCATGTTATAATATGACCAGGATTATTTTTTAGATTTTTTTTTTCTGAAATGGTTGTTTTTTGAGTGAATAGTGAAAATACCGATTTTTTCAAGCTTGTCATTTATTTTATTTAAATAAAGTAATTTAAAATTCACATTATGTTTTAGATTTTGACTAAAAGTAACATAAGTATTCTTTAATTATAAATAATATAATTAATTATAAAATAATTAGCATCATATTTAATTTTGGTATAAGTTCACTTCTAGGCTTAAAAACACATTTATCTAAAAACTGTTTTCATTGTATTTTATGATTTTATATTAAAATTTATTTATGTAACTTATAAAAAATGAATATTAAAAAATTTATTCCCTATTTTGAATGGGAAGGTTCAAATTTGGTAAATAAGTCCCTTTTAATTTTGGTCATTATGAATAGTGACCATGGTAAAGATTTATCACCACGATAATGGAAAAACAATTAAAGGTTAAAACTATGTGACAAGGTCTCAAAATTTTCATAACCCAACACACCAGGGCTTGACTAGATGGTTATAAGACAATTTTTACACCCCAATCCCACATCTAATGGCCCAAGGGCTGGCGACCAGTTCTACATAGGTAAATCTCACACATGGGAGATTTTATCCTAAGTACCGGTACATTCACACACATATCCAAATACCCATACAATGCTGAAAGGTAATGTAAAAATGAAACCATAATGCATGAATAACATCTATACCATATCATAGTATAAAAAAAAGTACTAGAAAAAATTTAAAGGTACCAAATAAAATCCGTCCAAAACCGAGAAAATATTCCAACCTTCTTAGAAGGAGGGGGGACTACTGTCGAAGGAACACTAGGTCCAACCCTGACCAGTCTATCTCACTATACTCCTAGTCGTAATAGGACATTTTTAAAACTTATATCATCTTCATAAGACACAACATGTGTAGGCAGAGCCCATTTAGGGGTGGGTATTATAATACCCAGTACAACACCCCGAAATAACCAAATATAAGCATCAATAGAGTAGTGAGATCATCACAAGGTATATCAATAGTATATGAGACACAACAATAAGAACCAAAAGAACCTAGATATAATCATAATGGAATACAAGAATCAAGGGGTTTCAACCATATACCCATCCACAAGAATCTTCTCGTGGCTTCCAAGTATTTCTCATCCAAGATAACTCCCTACATGAGTCATGCTCTCACTGATGATGCTCATCTAAGAGGTCATGATCATTGGGCCTTGACAAATAAGTAGTCACTAGATATCCAATATCTCGATACTCATATAGAGGATAAAACCTGAATCTCATGGGGGGCATCACAATCCCAATATGGAATAACCAGCTAAAAATCCAAGATCTCAATACACAAATAGGGGATTACACCCAAGGATCACAAGGGACATTGAAAACAAAATCTAGAATAACCCAATAAGTATAGGATCTTCTTCCCACATAATATGGTCAATATTATTCCAAAAACTCCACCTAAGGAAAGATATACGACAGAGTATCCCACCCTTCCCCCTAGATGGATTCATGAAAACTCTATAAAAAATTAAACCCATAGAGAGGATCACAATACTATACTATGGAATTAATACAACACTATAACCTCATAGGTATAGACCAAGGGAATATAATCAACCAATAATATTCCAAAATGAAGGGATTGAGGTTCTAAACCCTCCCTATAAAAATTACATGATGTGTACTGGGGGGGGGGGGGTACACAGTGTTTCTTTCCTACCTTATGGCTTCTCATGTATCGCCGTCTCACACAACATATAATTCTTCAAATACATAGTATTTTATATCAGGATACATGAAATGTAGAGGTTGATATTATAGTCATATTTCCTCCTTCCAATTTTTATGTACACCTAGCTATGCCCGTGTATATCTGGTTGTGCCTGCATACCTAGTCATGTTCATGTACTAGGGCATGCCTATGTTCCTGGCCATGTCTGTTCCCATGTAACCCAAAAGTACACACTGATCCACCGGCATTGGGTCACACAACATTTGATATTTAACTTCACATATGAAACTTAGTCTTTGTAGTAGTGTCCCACATGGTATGTGTTCTTTGAACTACACACCGTGTAATGTGGGACTTTCTAGAATCTGATGGTTCTTCGTACAGTCTTCTCATGTCACCACCACTACCGATCTCACCATAAATCACAACCAAAACTTATCGATTTGGGGTTTATTGATATTTCTATCACCAGTGGTCATATTTTGTCTATCCAAACCATTCGGGAACTGGTTGTCGTTGCACCATGCCGTCACCTCACACCAAACTAGAAACAAGGGGGACAATGATCCCATCCTAAATCACCTATGGTTTCCCACCATCATCATCTCACCATGATCAATCCCTCAACCTTGAACCCAAACTTGTGGTATTTATTTTTTGCACTAAATAATGGTCATTGAATAATAGAATACTAGGTATTGGTCAAACCGCTGACCAAATGTATTGCTAAAGATGAACGTGTGAAGAAACAGGAAAGAAAAGCACAAATCATAAATAGATAAAAAACCTTAACCATTTTTGGGTTAGCCCCGATTGTTTTCCATTTTAATAATGAACAAGGAGAAATAAATAAATAATATCAATTCCCTAAATCCGAGGAAGATAAACCTAGTCTCGAAAGCATAAACGACCCACGAATCAATTTCTTGGTGGACACGATTCACGTACATCATGGGATAATCAAACAAAGAAATAGTCCAATATAAAACTAATGTTTTACCTCTGGTTTGGATAAATCATTGATGAAGAATTAATTTGTGTTGTTGTTCTTGGTGAGATCCATGAGCTCCAATAGTAAAAATGATCCTCAGGAAATAGATCATGATCCTCGATCCATTATCATTTGTTAATCTCTCCTAAAAAATCTACTCCTTAATCCCAAGGTTATGTGGATAACCATAGGGATTTGGTATAACTATGTTTATATAGAGGATTATTAGGTTAGGAATTTAAATTAAAACATTAAATAAATATATTTAATATATTTAATTTTCTCAGCCATGAGGGCGCTTAAGCCCAACACCAACCACTGAAAAAGATTATGTCACACATAGGGTAAAACCTATATTTTGGATTCAATGATGGTATCATATTTCTAATCTAAGACTCTATTCAAGATTTATACCAGTATTTTTAAAAAACTATGCATGAATGATATAATTTATTTAATTTTTTTTATTATATAAAAACCGAGCCTCTTCGGGCCTCGAATGAATTAATTTTCCCACTCATATGAGCTCTACTGAAGGTTCTTGTGCTGTCAAAAAACACACACCCAAGAGAAACACTTACCCATAAAAGGCCTTATCCTGGTTAGTTCTCAAATTCCATTGAGCTTCACATACTCCTAATTAAGGGTAATTTCACCTTCAATGTCCATATAATCTTGGTAGACATTGTGAAATGAGTTATGCACATATCTTCCTAGCTATGAAGTGTGGAATACATCAAGAACCCGGTCTAATTATGGTCATAGAGTCATCCAGTATGCCACCTCGATAACCCAAAACAATACTAGAACATGGGATTATGAACCTTAGGGATAAATTTTTATCTAGGCCAAATACCTACAATCCTCAAATATGGGATATCTCTCAGAACACACGATCTCATTATCAAACCTAAAGGTCACTTTCTTCAATAAATAAAGAACTCTAAACATTATTGGGTAGACCTAATTTTCCTTTAGAAAACTGCACCATTTATAACCATCACTAGAATATAATCTAAGTCCACAAGAGTTGTCACCCACTAGCTTCGACTGGTATAATGGGGACCTACAGGGTCTCCCTTATATGGACTAAAATAGTGCTACATTGATGGTGGAGTAGTATCTATTATGATACGCACACTCAATCGATGGTAGATGATCCGTCCATATATGTCCCCAAGTTGACATGTAACCCTGAAGCATATTATCTAAAACCTGAATGATCTGATTTATCTAGTCATCTGTCCAGGTTAGAAACACTATTCTCAACTAACACTAAGTCCCAAAGTCCTCCTATATCCTCTCTATAATCATCACATGAAGAAATAATCATGATCTGAAATGATATTTGAGGGAATTATATGAAGCCATACTATCTCCTCCACACATAGGCATCTCAAGATCTTTACTGAACTCTTCTCTTGAATAGATAGAAAGTTGGATGACTTAGTAAGTCGGTCTAATATTACCCAAATTGAATCATATTATCTTGAATTTTATGGAATTCTCAGAAAGAATTTCATATATATACCATCCCACTTGATCTCTAGTGCCTTAAGGGGTTAAGATAATCCTATTGGAACCTGGTTCTCATCCTTCACTTATAGATAAGAGAGGCATTGAGAGAAAAACTCTGCTACACACTTCTTCATCCCCGACCACCAAAACTGATGTTGAAGGTCCTAGTACATCTTTTAAACACCTGAATATATTAAAAATGAGAAAATATTAAACTCCCTCAGGAAATCTTCACAAGACATCAATGGTACCATCATCTGTCCTCTAAAAAATATGATGTTCCCCACACCTTTAGAAAATCTATTGAGAGCATGTATAGTAGATATATTAATATGTAAGGTCACACCATTGATATCTCCATGTTGAGCCACCCTAACATGTTATAATACTAGTGGGGGTAGAAACCATCATCAAGAAGTAAGATGCACTATCCTCATCCATAATGGATAACTACAATGAGGCTAACTGCTCTGACACCTCAGTCAACAACTATGACTAATATCTACTGCTGAGAGAATCATTCACCATGTTCCCCTTCATGAGAGTATAAAATATATTTAAGTAATAATAATATAGGAATTAAATCTACCACATATGTATCAATTTAATATACTTATAGAACAAGATATACTTGGGACTCTTGTGGTTAGAATAGATGATAAACTACTCACTCATAAGGTGGTGTCGTCACATATTCAGATCAATGAATTATGCTTCCATCTTAAGATCATAGGTTGTGTAGTTTATCTCATACAATATCAACTTACAAGACCCATAAAAAATCACCACCCAGCTATAAATCATAAAAAAACCATGTCTAGTCCCCAAGGAATCACAAAACACTACATACTCAACACCATACTCTATAAGTCTCAAGATGGGGGTGCTCATCAACCTCTACCACAACTCCTGAGAAGCTTGTTGGAACCTTTCCATCCATACAAAAGGCTTCCCCTTTTAGGTCAAAGAAGTCCTAGGCACTGATATCCTAGAGAAATCAGGAGAAAATCTCTTGTAGTATCCTACCAATCCAAGGAATCTCTATACCTCCATCTCACTATTGGGTGGATTCCTAGATAAAAATACCTTAAACTTATCTTGGTCTATTGCTACACCCTATGCTGAGATTATATATCCTAGAAAGTGAATCTCCTAAATCTAGAACTTACACTTTGAGATCTTCCCATAAATTTGGTTCTCTCAGAGTATGTTTAGGACCATCCTCAAGTGTATCACATGATCCATATCTAATGTAGAGTACACAAGGATGTCACTAAAAAATACTACCATGAACTGATCCAAAAAAATAGCTAAAGAATTTGATCCATAATCCCTATAAACACTATTGGGACATACAATATAGAGAAAGGTATCACTAGGAACTTAAATCAACCGTAGAGGCTTTAGAAATATACATTTGATACATCCTCCTCTTGAACCCGGAGCTAGTGATAACCTATCCTAAGGTCAAACTTCAAGAACCAATTTTCCCCTAACCGCTAGGAAAAGAAGTCATCAATTTTTGGGGGGTGGATACTCTTCTCTAAAATTCACCTAGTTTAGGTGATGTCAATCCACACCTAACCTTAAAAACTAATTCACCTCCTAAGATAACAACACCGGGTTTCTCAGGTGAACACACTAGGTCTAACAAATCCCTTGTTCTGAATGTTTCCCTAACCATACCTTCATCTCTCACAATTACTCTGGGCTATTTGATATGATAGTGTAGATATTTTGTTATCCCTGGTGCACGTCCATACAGAATTTTTTTAGGGGGATGAAAACCTGGAACATCCTCAGAGAAGATGTCCTTATACATCTCTTACATCAAAAGAGTTAAAACCTCATAACATCCACTACTCCAAGGTTTATACAAAACAACTGATAGGTTAGCCGTATCCTCCTACACAAGATCTCATTCTGCTCTACTCGAGATTCCTTCTTATCAAAGAAGGGAAATTCCATCCCACTGTCTCAAGTACACTACAAACATCAATAGAAAAATTCTACTAAGCATGGATGGTATAAGACTATTACATACTGAGGAAAACATCATGGGGTCCCAGTGATGCTATGGAAATTTTACACATGAGGCTCTCTTTACCCTCAGAGTCATGCCACACTATCCATAGATGTGTGATCACTGATCCTTTCTATAGGAGCCTCCAAATGTAAGGGTCAAGCAAAAAGGGCTCCACTAGTATCACTAGGTATCAAAAAGGTGCTATGTACATGGAAATGTGACTTTAAACTATATACCAAAAATAAAACTATAGTAGAGTCGTACCATTAACCACATTATAAGCCTCTAACTATAAGATCCTACCACCTAAATTTTTCCTTTCTTTCATTTTCATCACAAACAGAGATCGATCCGACACTATAGTACATTAGAATGACCTAAAAGATACAATTCACATGAACCCATCCACTGAAACTCAACACTATCTACTTTGGGTGGCACTGAATCACCCACAAAATTTTAAATCACGTCATAAGAATGTGTCTCGATGGGGGAGGTGTACCTCTTTCTTGATTGAATGAAGTAATGTTGAACATCACTAACACAAGGATCTACCAACACCTCCTGTCACCATAGAGAAATATCACTACCAAGACAACCATTAAAAGGGGTCCTATCCAAGTGTGACTTTTTCACCACTATATCGTTTCAGTACTCTACCACCTGATAATGGTATCTGGCTCACCATAAAACCTATGAGGTCTCTATATCTAGAACCTATGATTAAAAAATCAATATAGGTTTTTCATATTCTAATTCCACTAAAACCAACCAACGGTCTATGAAGAAAACTGGTCGTGAGTGCAACTATTCGGTCATTTGGGTTCCGTACAAGTTGAAAAACCCAATCCACCACTTCAAGCCAATCCTCTATACTCGAGGTTTTGGTTCTCCATAAAACATGAGCGATCTATATTGATAGAACTCATGCAACATGATAAGACTATGTGCACCATTTTCATGTCTTGATTGATCCATTAATTTCTCAACAAATAGATGATCATCCTCCTTGGCCATTGGAGGTGGGCTCATGTACTGTTCAATAGGTGGTAACACTGTTATGTGCCTAACTGGAGAAAAAAACCTCGATAATGGGTCCCTGAATTGATGCCTCATCACTCAAACAGTCATCGTCACAAAACTATCTCAAAATACTAGATATATTTCATTGTAGAGACATCTTGAAAGACATCATGATGCACTAGAGTCAAATAGTATATCTGGGAAACTGAATCAAGTAAGACATAGAAAAAAACCTATTCAAATATAATGCATGAACCAATGATTTTCCCAATAACCAGTGCCTATATGTATGGAGATAAAAGGTAGGCTATTAGAGTCTTAGTGAATGGATACATCAACCGCTACACCAACATTGGACACCCTAGCCTAAAATCCTATCTCGAAACACTTTAATTCCATTTCCATAAATTCCAAACCAAACCTCACAACTAGAAAAT
The DNA here is from genome assembly GCA_963277665.1 of Viscum album. Classification (NCBI taxonomy): domain Eukaryota; kingdom Viridiplantae; phylum Streptophyta; class Magnoliopsida; order Santalales; family Viscaceae; genus Viscum; species Viscum album. Next base: position 1,370,991,946 of record OY728164.1, read on the forward strand.
ATCTAAAATCCGGTCCTAAGGATGAAACTCGTTTGATACCACTCTATCATAACCTGAACCAACAGGGCTCACCTGGTCAAAAATGAGTTGAGTGTGACACCTAAATACTACCTCCAATAGGTTAGGGTTTGGTGACCAATGTGGAGTAGGAAAATCTCACACATGGGAGGCCTTAACCTAAGTACCCCCCCACACATCTACAAATACCTATACAATGCAGAATGGTAAAGTATAACTCATACCATAGTGCATGAATGATATCTATCCCACATTAGAGTATGATAAAATTATTGGAAATCATATAAAGTGTCCAACTACAAGCCCTTTAAAATTGAAAAAGATTATAAGCTACTCATAAGGAGGGAGAAAATTGTTGAAGGAACACCGGGTCCAACCATGGTCAGTCTAGATAACTATTCTCTACCTACTCTTGGTCCTCCTAAGACACTATAAAAAGTACCATCATCTATATAAAACATTAATTGTTCTGGAAGATCCCATATAGGGGTGAGTATAACAATACCCAGTAAAACACCCCCAAATAACCAAACATAAGCATCCATAAAGTAGTCAACTCTTCACAAGGTATGTCAATAATATATGGGACATATTAATAAGAACAAAAAGAACCCATATATAATCATAACTGAATCCAAGTCTTAAGGGGTATCAACCATAAAACCAAACATAGGATTCTGTTCATGGCTTTTAAGTAACTCTCATTTGGGAGAACTCACTCCACGATCCATGCTATCACTAATGGTGCTTATTTAAGAGGTCATGCTCATCAAGCCTCATAAAAGAATTACTCACTAGATCTCTATGATTTTGATACAAATATATGGGACCACACCCAATGCTCACGGGGGACACCATGATCCCAATTTGTAATAACTCACTAAAACTCCAAGATCTCAATAGACAGATTGGGGATCACACCCAAGGCTCATGGGGGACACCACAAACCCAATCCCAAATAACCCACTAAGTAAATGATCTCACATCGACATAAGATGGTCATGATGATTCCACAAACCCTACTCAGGGAAAGACATATGATAAAGGATCCTACCCTAGTCCCCTAGAGGGATTCATGAAAACATTATTAGAGACTAAAACCATAGAGAGGGTCAAAATCCTATAATGAGGACGTAATTACAAACTATAAACTCATAGGGATTGAATAAGGGAACAAACTAAACCGATACTAGTACAAATTGAAGGGAAATAGGTCCTAAACCTTCCCTATAAGAAGTACACAACGTGTACTAGGGGGAGGGTGGGTATATGGTGTGTCTTGCAAACCCTCAGTTTTCCAATGTCTCACTATCTCACATGACATGTAGTTATCCTAATACATGGAATTTTATCTTAGGATACACATCATGTAGAGGCCGATCTATCACTTTTCATGCCACTTTCCCATGCATGTGTACCCCTAGCCATGCTCGGGTACATTTGGTCATGCTCGTGTATCTGGCCATGTCTGAGTACCTGGCCATGACTGTGTACTCTAGCTATGCCCATGTTCTTGGATGTGTCCATGAACATGTACCCCCAGGGTACATGCTAATCCAAAAACACCAGTCACATGGTGTGTGATATTTAACTTCATGCGTAAACACTATCCATCATAGTATGGTTACACACAACATGTGTTCTTCAGACTATACATCATGTAACATGAGATTTTCAAGAACCCGTAGGTTCTTCACACAGTCTGTTTGCACCATTTCCACATATGATACTATCATAAATCATTCTACAAACTTATTGATTTGGGGTTGAACAATCTTTTTATCATCGATGGAAAAATTATAGCCATTCAAATCGATTGTTAATCAGTTCTTGTCACACCATGCCGTCACTACATGCCACATTGAGAAAAAGGGGAACAATAATTAGATCCCAAATAGCCTTGGGTTGTCCACCATCATAACCACACCTTGATAACTCCATAAATCATGAACCCAAAATTGTGGTATCGATTCTTTGTGTAAAATAATAGTTACACAATGATCAAATACTGGGTATTGGTCGAACCTCCAGCCAAAGTTATTATTGACAATGAACATGCGAAGAAATAGGGAAGAAAAGAAAAAACCATAAATAAGGGAATGAAATACAGTCATTTTTCAGGTTATACTAGATTAGTTTCCATTATAATGATGAAAAAAGATCAACAAATAAATGATATCAATTCCACAAATCTCAGGAAGATAAACCTAATCCCGTAGACATAAACAACCCATGAATCAATCTATTGGTGGATGTGATTCGAGTTCATCATGGGATAATAAAATATGTAAATATTGCAATATAAAAAATTCCCTACATAAAGTTTGGATCAATAGTTGATGAAGAACAAATCTATGTTTTCATTCTTTTTAAGATCCATGAGCTCCACTTGTGAAAATGATCCTTAGGCAATCAATCATGATCCTCAATCCGTTGTCATTCGTCAAGAACACCTCTAACAAATCCTCCTCAATCCTAGGGATATGAAACTAACCATAGGGATTTGGAATAACCATGATTATATAGAGTATAATTAGGTTAGTCTTTTAAATTAGGAAATTAAATAAATATATTTAATATATTTAATTATTTTTCCCATGATGGTGCTCAAGGCTAATACCCAACACTGATAAATATCACATCGCACCTAAGAAGAAACCTGGATTCCAGATTCAATGATGGTCTTAAATTTATGATCCAAGACTCCATTCAATAGTTATTAAATTATTTCATAAAAACTATGTGAATGTGATATAATATATTTAATATTTTTATTATATAAAAATTGAGCCTCTTTAGGCCTCATAATCTCACACCGTTCCAACATCTAGCTCTAAATATATTCCTTAATATATTCAAAATCCTTACATGAAAAAACATGTAAGTTAAAAAAATAAACCCAATACTTTTATTTATTTCCTTGGATGAGAATAATTGTACCGTATCCTTACTAACTCCGAATATATGTCATTTTTGTGCTACTTTCCTTTGATAATTTCATTTAACTTACTTTAAGTAAATAATAAATATAAAATTTCACTCTCTTAATTTTAATTTATCATGTATGTTTTCATAGGGATAAAATGAAGTTATCAAAAAATATAAAATGTTAATTTGAACATAAATTAAATAATTTTATGATGTTAATTTATTTATATTTTTTTATGGTATAATTACCTTAAATTCTTATACAATGCCAACTCAATTCTTGTGCATACAATAGTAAAAAATATAGTAAATGGTTCTAAAAACATTTAAATAAATATATTTGGAATGGATTATGGTGTTCCATGAATTTTATGATTAATAATAATGTATCATTTATTATTAAAGATTTTATATTATAAATCAATTTTAATCTTGATGACTTTAAATTAAAATTAGACGAATAGTCCAAAAACAAAATTAATGATATTTTATGTTAAATAATATTTTATTAAATGATTTAAAAATAAAAAATTATTAAAATAGGATAATTAGATTGTTAAATGGTCTAAAATATCACCCATAAACTATTTGTGATCCTCGTGTTACCTTAGAAGTAAATTTATAACCCTTGAAGGATAAAAAATGTGTTACCAATGGTAAAGTTAAAAAGGGTTAATGAAGGGGTTAAACCAAAATATAAGGTTTAAAATGACACTAAAACCTATCTAATTTTTTTATATTATTATATTTAGACCATATGATATTTTTATTTTAATACATGTCCATTTGAAAGCATTTTACTTTAGAAAGGTATTAATTATATTTAAATATTTTAAGTAATTCCAATTGCGTATTTTCATCACTTATAAAAGGGAACCTCCCCTCAAATCTTCCTTAGAAATTTTTATTACTCTATCTCATCCAATCCCTTCTCAAATCCCTTCCCAACCTTACTCTATAACACCTTAAGATTTTATGAAATGTTTTTTTAAATAAATTTAATTTTTTGATATCTTGCATTACATGCAACATAGATTTTTAATGAAACACATTATGCTATATATATACTGGTTATAATTAATACAAATTAATTTATTGATTATTATCATATAATCACCGAATTTTTAGTAAAAGTCATTTTATGTTTCAAAAATATTTTTCTTTAAAAAAAAATTATTACTTTTTTTGTGTGGATATTTTTTTTAGTTTATAAAAATTTTATTAACTATATTATATAAAAATTATAAATTTTTTTAAATAAAAATATCAAAATTATCTTACGATGAAAGTTTTAGAATTTTCTGAAAAGATTGGGTTGTCAGATAAAATATCGTTTTTGTAAATACTATCATTTCCTTCCATTAAATAAAGTGATTTAAATTCTGATTGTATTATAGATTTAGTAATAAAGTAAAATAAAATCTATTTGATTTATAATAATCTAATTAATTTCATTTGGATCATAAATTTTCATGATTTTGGTATAAATCTATTTTTATACCTAAAAACACATTTTTTCTAAAGACTAATTTTATGTGCATAGTGTTTTTACATTTTAATTAACTAAAATAATCCCTAATGATGAATGATATAAATAAAATATATAGATTAAATATCTATATATATTAATTTAAATTTATATAATGAATATTACTAGTTATAGAGTTAATATAAAATCATATTTTCCTTAAAAAATGCATTTTCTTGAAAATCGTTTTCATCACTTTTTACACACTTATTTTATAAATATTTTTTGAAAATTTTGGAAAACTTATTTTTAAAATTAATTTTTTTAATCATAATATCAAAATTATCCTAGGGTTAATTTTTGGTATTTTTTTGAAAAGATTAAATTTTCTATGAATTGTGAAAACATTGATTTTTGTTAAAAACTGCATTTTTTCCTTTAAAGAATTTACAAGATCCATTTTATTTTAATATGATTTTAAAAGTAAAATTAATTAAATTTTATATCTATTAATATAATTTATTCCATTTTAATCAATTTCATATTGAATTTTGATATTAAAACCTTCTATACTTATGAAAATTTTCTCTTTAGAAGACCATTTTTTCGTCACATCTGTGAGTTTAATTTTAAATTAAAATTCACAGATTAAATGAATGGAATTTGGAAAAATATATCCCATAGTTGTAATAATAGTAATTAATATTATATAATATGGTTAACTTAATTTTTTGATGAAATTAATAGAAAAAATAGTAAAAATCAATTACTGTGGTTAGGGTTAAAATGAGTTTACCGGGGGTTAAACTAAAACGATAAGGGGTAAAATGACCTAAAAACTTGTACAAATACTATTTTATGCACATATTTTTAAATTTTAACCTCTAATATTCAATAATTACCTATTTTGGATCCTTTTTTCATGTTTAAAACATGGGTAAACTTTTTTATTTCCAAAAATACGAAGTGTGTCCTCTCCCCCACTTATAAACGGGAAACCCCTATCATCTCCTATCAAAAATTAAAAATCCATTTGGTTCAGATAAAAAAATAAAAAAATACACTATTACTTTACTACACACATCTTAGAGGCCATATTTTTATTAGTAAACCATACTAATAAGGATTTAGGTTTAAACCTAAAGGGGTTCTCCAAAGAAGAGGTATAGTCCCGAACCATGTGTTTTCATTTTATTTCTTCCTATAAATCCTTAAAATATTATTACACCATGATGATATAATAATATAAGTATATCCCATATATTTATATATTATTATGTAAATTTAATTACCTAAATCCATATACTCTTCCATCAAGTGGGAAATGAAACCGCCGATCGTGTGTACGGTGGAGTACCGAATCACGAACCGATGTAATTAATTTTCCATAACCGCCTCTCACGAATGGATATAATGATGTATTTAAGATATTTATATGGTATTTATAAAATAAATATAATTATTTAATTATAATATCACATATAACTTCTTACTTTCCATTCCATATGAATATGATAATGTCGCTCGTGTGCACGATAGATTACCGCCTCACGAAGCAATGTGATTTTTTCTTCACTTAATATTTACACCGAAGATAATAAGGATAGTTTTATTGAAAATATATGATATATATATGAAATAAAAATTATTCTTTATAGGGTATATATTTTCTACCTTTATTTAATTTCATCAATTGAGAAAACGAAAACCGCGTTCATGCATATGTATGACCTACCATCTCTATGAACGGTGTAATTTATTTTATATCTCTAACTTTAACAGATTAATATAAATACATATATATTTAATATATATGATATTTATATCATGGTTAAAATTATTTATATTATGTAACTATGATACAATTAAAATGAAAAGAATACCAAACCAAAACATACATGAAAAATGAAGGCGTTATTACGCAAAACACAATTTTAACAAGGAATTGTTAATAAAAGGGTAATAAAAGGTCATAGGTAAATAATATATGGTATGATAAATATGATTATTTTTATGTAATATATGTATAATAATCTTATATTTATTATATAGAAGTTTCAAATGTACAATAAGGAATTTAAGACTCAAGGTAAGGGATTTTTGTCTCAAATTGCCTTCTTTAGGACATAAGTCATGTTATGAATATATTTTTTATGAGGTATATATACTTCACCCTTGAGATTTTATATCATGATTTTTTTAATAATATATAATTTTTTTAATGTTATTATTTTATGGGGTTTACAATTCAAATGTTACCAAAGTTGTAGTGATTTTATGTTACAATATTACTATTTATCAGGATTGTTTATAATTAGGTTTATGATAAAGATATCGTATGATATATCTCTAATTAAACTCATTAATTTTATTATAATATTCTTATTTATTTATAATATATGTTTTCATTTAATTTTCATATCGTTAAGCAATTAAGAGATAAAAAATATATTTTAAGGAAAAAACAACCTTATTTCTCTCTTTGGGTGAAAATGATTTTTCTTTTATGTCCATGTTTTATAAAAAAAAATTAAAAGAAGTTTTTAATATTATTAAAGGATTTTTTAATGAATTTTTTACCCATGTTTTGATTTTTAAAAAATAGTTTGAAAGGAATCTTCTTTTCATTATCTGAACAAGGCCCTTTTGGATTTTACCAAAAATGTGAAAGGAATATTTGTTTTAACATGTATGACATAAATGATATTTCCTATTTTCATTACCAATAATTGATTAAAATATTAATTTTTAAGTTTTAAAGCTTATTTTAAATGAAAATATTTTCTTTAATATGTGGTAAATATTTAAATTTTAAATAAGGGTTTTCAAAGTGGAAAGGATATTTCACTCAAGAAATGTTTGAAGTGATCTTTCAAAATCATTTTCCATCTAAGATGACATCCATTAATGCTACTTAAATTTTACTAGGGATATGATCAAATAATATTATCCTTATTATTTATCTATATGGTTATGTTTATGATGAAAATATATTTATTAAAACTATTCTTTTTCCACGTGTTATGTTATGATGAAATAATTAAATGTTTATGAAACCTATAATTTTTCCACGGGTTATAATATTATGAAATTTTTATGAAAAAAAATCCATTTTTATGGGATATTATATGATTAAATTTTTATAAAACCCATTTATTTTCATGGGTTTTGATATGATGAATGTTTTATGATCTTACAGAACACTTATGCACGATTTTTATTATGTGACGATGGTTACATTATAACCAAGGATAGTGGTTACATTATACAAAGGATGAAAGTTAAATTATAACCAAGTATGGTGGTTGCATTATAACCAAGGATAAGTGGTACCTACATATCCCACCAATGCATTGGGTAAATCTTTATATCACATGAGATAACAATGAGAAACAAGTCGATGGGCTTGGTCCATAATGGGAAACTGGACAATGGGCTTGATCCATAACAAGAAATAGGTGATGAGGCATGATCCACTATGTTTAATGTTACTGGGTATTAAACTTGAAAAATTAAATGGTTTTTATACCTATTTTAGTGCCACACTTTTATTAATTGAGATTATGGTTCATAAATTCTGATGATTTTACACTCTTATGAATAATGTTTTTGGAATGATAATGATTTATTCCATTACTCATGTTTATGATCTATGATAGGTTGCATATGAACTTTATAAGTTATTTTCATGATATCATTACCTTATACTTATCTTATGATTTAATATGCTCAGGAATTATATCTCCCATTTTTACCCTTATCTAGCATCTAATCTCACCCTTTATTATGTTTCATTTCCCCAGGTTATAAATAATGGTTTTAAGTAGGGTATGTTTATGAATAGTAAAAAAGGGGAAGATATTTATAGGATATGTTTAAGATATTTCAATAAATAATAATATTATATACCTAGTCTCTAAATACACTAAACCATTGAGATCCTTGAGCATGTAAAATATATTGAATATTTATCTAAAAATATATGATATTTATGTATGAAAAGACTGGGCAATTACAGTTTGCATTAGATCATGGTTTTTTTAACATTTATAAACTAGGTTGAGAAAAATTTAGCAAGAAGCCTTGGGATAAGACTAAGTATAGGATAACATCCTAAAGTTTTGATAAGTAAGAGATTATGCAGTTTACCTAGAAATACATCCCTATCTAGATACTACAAGTGGAAGTGGTTCTGGCACAAATATACTTAGGGGTAATAACTCCAAAAAAGGAATGTTGGTCTTGACTGAAGTGTTACTTGGTACATGATAATGGACCTTATGGCACAACTATTTTGAAACTCCCAGCTGATATGCTTTGGTTAATTCCCATTTTCTTTACAAACTATCATGAAGGATTTGAATAGATGATGATCATGGATAACCTAGGTCAAATCTAAGGTGTAATATATTTAAAAGAATGTTTCATTATTTAAGACACCCTATACATGATTTTTCCTTCTATATTATGTAGTTTCCCACTATGATTATTATTTCTCACACTATGCCTTTTGGTTTTAGTCAATGGTGGGAATCAGAAGGAAATAGGTTAATGTTGAATATAATAGACAATGCGTTGATGATAAACCAAATGGGATAATGATTGGAGTGAAGGATATTGTGACTATTACTTATTATTTATCAAGATATATGATTAATAACTTTCACATTAACCAACTCTCTAACACACTAAAGAAGAGAAGGACAAATTTTCCTGAAATATCAGACAGTGGAGACCATGAATGAAAGATGATTCAGTTCCCTATATGTCAATAATGTGGAAAGAAGAACTCAAGGGAATATCTCAAAAGGTTTAGAAGATGTTTTATGTGTGGAGAATAAGGTAAAATGGTATGTAATTACTGAGGAAAAATTAAAAATTCAGTTAATACAATGGATGAGAATAATGGTTTCCCTAAGGAATCATTAATGGTTAAATGTTTTAAATATATAAATTATGAGCATCATGAAAATTTATGTCTTTGGAGGAAATATTAAGAATAATATGAGAAATGTTGAATGAGTAAGGGTTTTTCCATTAATGATTAATAGACTACAAATGACATATGAAATGAAATATGTATTAAGTAATAAAATGAGGAATCCAAGTTGATGATTTAAGAATGAAGTGGGATGATTGAAGTGTTTATGTATTATAATTAAAGAATTATTCTATATGAGTCATGAAATATATATAAGGATTGTTCTGTTGATTTTTTATTAAGTATTTTCAAGAATATATTAAATGGTACTGATGAAGGAGAGAAGTTATTTAATAGACATGCGATATTTTATGTAAAATACATGATTAAGGGAAAGATAACCCTTAATATGATCCAAATGTTGAGATAATGGTGTTTATTTTGGATAAAGAAATGAATGATATGTATAAATTAAATTGGATAGAATTAATGACTTTGTAACTGATTAGTTATTTGATGACAAAGTGGTTTATGTTATTAGTTATGGATTTTATAGTATTCTTTGATTTAAGAAATATATTCAATAATATGATATTTTATTTAAGGAATGAGTAAGAATGTATGTATTCATTGAGATTTATTGTAATTCTAGTTATTACTATGTTTTAGGAGAATATATTACCACAATATTCACTTATTTAGTACATGATAATTACTAACTACTTTATGATATTTTAGAGATTAATGTTAAGTTGATTTTTGGAAATTTAGATACCTTTATATATTTTTTAATTTTGGAAGGGTCTTAAGGTTAACCATTTATATAATGGTTTAAGTTTAAATTTAGATAAGGTTTTATATATTAATGTATTATTTCACCATAGAAATATTTATGCATATTTGATAACCCATTCTAACCATTTTGGTTTTGATTATAACCAGAGATATAAGGAATGAATTATCATTATTTTATGAATCTTATGATAAGTTAGTGCTTTAGGTATGGAAAAAAAATCATCTTCATTTCTTAGAAAGAGAGATGAAATGAAAATTGATTGAATCACAACCATATTATGGGATAATTCTTATGAAATGGGAAATAAGTCAAGAAAGTATATTTTTTTATGTTCTCTATCTTGGTGGTAAAAATTATCTCAACTTTAGGAAAAAGATATTGATAGAAAAATGTTGTCCTATTACTTTAATTTCCATTGAATCAATGGTATTTTAACTCATCATAGATTTACAGATTTTTTCTGGTTAGCTTTCTCATGACCATGTTCTCAATCAATCTCTATTAATTAGTTGGAGTTAGTATTCTCTTCCATATCCATATTTTTATTTCCTACCGATGTTATCCTATTTAGAGATCTAGTTATGTGTTATTATAGATGAACTTTATATTTATCTTTCCCTTTATTTTTAATAGGAATTTTTATCAATCATTTTATGATGTGGGTTTTCTATAAAGTAATTTTTAAATTTCAAACCCTTTATTACCAAGATCAAGTTCAAATTGGGAGGATGCAATTTTTTAAGGGGTAAAATATAACACCCAAAGATTTTATAAAATATTTTTTTTCAAAAAAATTTATTTTCTTTTATAGACTGAGTTAAATGTAACAATAAGTTTTAAAAAAAATCACATTATGAAATATATATGTGTCCTAATTAATAAAAATGTATTTATTAATTCTTATGAAATAAGGACACAATTTTCAGTAAAAGTCATTTTATTCTTCAAAAATATGTTTTTTTTCAAAAATACTTTTTATTACTTTTGTGAACGAATAATATATTTAGTTTATAAATATTTTATTAATTTTATTTTATAAAAATTATACAATTTTTTAAAACATTATTTAAAAATTATCTTAGGGTAAAATTTTCATAATTTTCTAAAAAGATTGAGTTTTGAGTGAAAATATCATTTTTGTAAATACTATCATTTTCTTCAATTAAATCAAGTAATTTAAATTCCAATTTTATTTTTGATTTGTTAATAAAGTGAAATATGATCCATTTGATTTATAATAATATAATTAATTTTATTTTTTTCCACAATTTTTATGATTTTGGTAAAAATCTCTTTTTATACCTAAAAACACATTTTTTCTAAAGACTGTTTTTAAGCGCGTAATGTTTTTCCATTTTAATCAACTAAAATAACCCCTAATGAGGAATGCAATAAATTAAAATTATATATTATATATCTATATATATTAATTTAAATTCATATAATGAAGAGTACTAGTCATTGAGTTAATATAAAATCAACTTTTCAATAGGTGGTAACACTATTATGTGCCTACATAGAGAAAAACACCTTGATAATGAGTCCCTGAATTGAGGCCTCATCACTCAACTGGTCATTTTCACAAAACCATCTCAAAATACTAGATATATATCATTATAAAGACATTTTGAAAGACATCATGATGCACTAGAGTCAAATAGTATATATGGGAAACTGAATCAAGTAAGACATAGAAAAAACCCTTTCAAATATGATGCATGAACCAATTCTCTTACCAATTACCAGTGCCTATATATACCAAGAAAAAAGATAGGTTATTAAAGTCTTGATTAATGGATACATTAGCCGCCACACCAACATTGGACACCCTATCCTAAAATCCTATCTCAAAAAAATTTAATTCCATTTCCATAAATTCCAAACCAAACCTCATAGCAAGACAATATATAAAATCCGGTCCTAAGGATGAAACAAATTTGATACCACTCTATCATAACTCGACCCAACAGAGCTCACCTAGTTGAAAATAAGCTGAGCGTGACACCTCAATACTACCTCCAACAGGTTAGGGGTTGGTGACCAATGTTTGAGTAGGAAAATCTCACACATGGGAGGTGCCCCCCCACACACATATCCAAATACACATAAAATGTTGAACAATAAAGTATAAATCATACCATAGTACAAGAATAACAAATATCCCACATTAGATTATGAGAAAATTATTGGAAATCATATAAATGGTCCAAATACAAGCCCTCTAAAATTGAAAAAGGGTCTAAGCTACTCAGAAGGAGGGAGACAATTGTTGAAGGAACACCGGGTCCAACCATGGTCAGTCTAGATAACTATTCTCTACCTGCTATTGGTCCTCCTAAGACACTATCAAAAGTACCATCATCTATATAAGACATGAAATATACTGGCAGATCCCATGTAGGGGTGAGTATAATAATACCCAGTAGAACACCCTAAAATAACCAAACATAAGCATCAAGAGAGGAATCAAATCTTCACAAGGTATGTCAATAGTATATGAGACAAAGTAATAATAACAAAAAGAACCCATATATACTCAAAACAAAATCTAAGTCTTAAGGGGTATCAACCATACAACCAACCATAGGATTCTGCTCATGGCTTCCAAGTAATGCTCATTTGGGAGAACTCACTCCATGATCCATGCTATCACTAATGGTGCTTATTTAAGAGTCCGTGCTCATCGATCCTCATAAAATAATTACTCACTGGATCTACAAGATCTTGATACATAGATAGAAGATCACACCCAATGCTCATGGGGGACACCATGATCCTAATCTGTAATAACCCACTAAAACTACAAGATCTCGATACACAAATTGGGGATCACACCCAATGCTCATGGGGGAAACCACAAACCGAATCCGAAATAAACTTCTAATTAAATGATCTAACATAGAAATAATATGTTCATGATGATTCCACAAATCCCACTCAGGGAAATACATATGATAAAGGATCCTACCCCAGTCCCCTGGAAGGATTCATGAAAACATTATTAGAGACTAAAACCATAGATTGGGTCACAATACTATAACGAGGATGTAATTACAAACTATAACCTCCTAAGGATGGACTAAGGGAACACACTCAACCTATACTAGTACAAATTGAAGGGAAATTGGTCTTAAACCAACCCTATAAAAATTACACAACATGTACTGGGGGAGGGTGGGTATATGGTGTGTCTTGAAAACCCTCAGTCTTCCAATGTCTCACTATCTCACATGACATGTAATTATCCAAATACATGGAATTTTATCTTAGGATACACATAATTTAAAAGTCGATATATCACTTAGCGTGCCACTTTCACATTCTTGTGTACACTTTTCCGTGATCGGGTACATCTGGTTGTGCTCGTGTACCTTTCCATGTCTGAGTACCTAGCCATGACAGTGTACTCTAGCTATGACCATGTGCCTGGTTGCGTCCATGACCATGTACCCCTAGGGTACACACAAAGCCAAAAACACCAGTCACTTGGTGTGTGATATTAACTTCATGCGTAAACCCTATCCACCATAGTATGGTCACACACAACATGTGTTCTTCAGACTATCATGTAACATGAGATTTTCCAGAACCTGTAGGTTCTTCACACAGTCTGTTTGCACCATTTCCACTACTGATACTATCATCAATCATGATAGAAACTTATGGATTTAGGGTTGAACAAGATTTTTATCATTGATGGACATATGCTAGCCATACAAATCTATTGGGAATCATTTCTTATCACACCATGCCATCACCACATTCCACATTGAGAAAAAGGGGAATAATAATTAGATCCAAAATAGCCTTGGGTTATCCACCATCATTATCACACTTTGATCAATCCATCAATCATGAACCCAAACCCATGGTATCTATCCTCTATGTCGAAGAATAGTCATAAAATGATCAAATACCAGGTATTGGTGGAACCTCCATCCAAAGGGATTATTAACGATGAACGTGAAAAGAAATAGGGAAGAAAAGAAAAAATCATAAATAAGGAAATGAAATGCAGTAATTTTTCATGTTATCCTTGATTTTTTTCCATTATAATGATGAAAAAAGATCAACAAATAAATGATATCAATTCCCAAAATCTCAGGAAGATAAACCGAATCCTGTAAACATGAATGACCCATGAATCAATCTGTTGGTGGATGTGATTTGACTTTTTCATGGGATAATCAAATATGGAAATAAAACAATGGAAAAAAATTCCATACAACAAGTTTGGATCAATCGTTGATGAAGAAAAAAATCTATGTTTTCATTTTTGGCAAGATCCATGAGCTCCACTAGTGAAAATGATCCTTAGTCAATTAATCATGATCCTCAATCCTTTGTCATTTGTCAAGCACACCTCTAACAAATCCTCCTCAATCCCAAGGATATGAAACTAACCATAGGGATTTGAAATAACCATGATTATATAGAGTATAATTAGGTTAGTATTTTAAATTAGGAAATTAAATAAATAAATTTAATTTATTTAATTATTTTTCCAATAATGGTGATCAAGCCTAATACCCAACATTGAAAAAGATCATGTCCCACCTAGGAAAAAACCTGGATTCGAGATTCAACGATGGTCTTATATTTATGATCCAAGACTCCATTCAAGAGTTATTACATTATTTCAGAAAAACTATGTGAATGTGATATAATATATTTAATATTTTTATTACATCAAAATTGAGCCTCTTCAGGCCTTAGAATCTCACACCGTTCAAACAAGCTCTGACTCAAAATCTTCTTTGTCTGATGCATTTCATATGTGAACAAACTTAGACTTACTCACATTTGATAAGCTGAATCCGATATGGTGAGTCTGATCTCTATATTTGTAAAACACTTTATCCAGATTTATAGTGACTTCTTAATGAAAAAAGTTATAAAATTTATGAAATATATCTTTCACCCAATTTACAAAAACATTATTTTACAAAAAAATTGTTCTCATAAAAAACAACAACATTGTCAAAACAAAAAATTCACAAAGGATATTCACAAGGATTAATCTCAAAGTTTAGTTTGATGATGATGATGTTATTAATATATAACAAAAGATTTTATTAAATGATTATCATGTTTTATTAACCATTTAATAATGAATTTTATTAAATGGGATCCCACTAAAATGACGACCCCTTTTAAAATCCATCATATCCATTAGTCGGACAAGATCCATATTTCACTAATCTTCAATTCACTTTATAATTTATCCCACCAATTTTCTATTTAGGTAGGGAATCATCCTAATCATATCATATATGACTCTTGGATATTCAAGCATAAAACTCTTTTTCCAATCCATCATATGGATAAAATCAATTATATTCCTCTGATAACCTAATATTATTAGGGTCTCCTGACTAGTGTAACCCAATGAAAAGGATAGGAACATGATAACAAAGGAAAATCTAAGGGCACCCAACTTTATAATGATCTACCCAAGGATGATCTGAAGTTACCCATCCTTAATTTCCTTACACAAGATAATCTAGGGGCACCTGAGTTTACCATGAACCACCCAGTTGGATGACCGAGGTCTTAATGGGTGTCACTTTAGAAGGAATCTAACACTTAATATTTTATGGGAATTTAATCTCACCATATTATCTCATGTTACTTTATTTATTTATACATGATTGTAGTGATTTATTTTGGAATACCATTCCCTCCACTTAATCTATAAGTTCAAACCATATTGATGTGTAACTTTTTACACAACCCATAAGTTTGTGTTACTCACCCCAAATTAGTAGTCAAGTATATTCATACATATATGAATTCATCATATGAATAATGTACATAAAATTTTCATGTATAAAGGCATAAAAATATATGATATCAAAAATCTCCACATGATTATGCTTAGAGTGACAGATAGTCAACCCCATTCACCATTCTAGAAATATAATAATCCTTTAGGCCGATTGGTAGTCCGACCCCAAGTCCCTATACTCAGGGTGACTTTATTCAACAGAGAATTAAATTAATCATAACTCTTAATTGTAATATGCATAAACTTATTAAAAAACTAAATTCAAGTTCATAACTTCAATTATAAACCAACATCAAGATAGATGAAAAGCTAAATTCATTTTAATACCTAGAATGCAATGCAAGGCTCTATTTCCTAGAAGCAGTTTAACATTTAAACTAAATCATACATGATTCATAATATAAATAGTTTATAATTATGAATAAAATAGGGAATAAAATTTTAAATAAATAAAAAATTAAAAAATTAAAATATTAGATAACCATTTATGAATAATTCATAAATAAAATCTAACTATAAACCCTTTTATACTGGAAATCTATTTTTTTGAATTTTCTAAAAAACCACTTCAAGGAAAAGTGGGAACGACACATTCCAGAAATCCAAAACAAACAACACAAGTTCCAAAATTAAAAACACCTAGTTCCAAAACAAATATAAAATGAAACCATACATCACCAGAATAAAATTCAAAAGAGATATTGAAATTTGAACCCACAACACCAATCACCTCGGGCCGCGAGTTTTCAGCCACAATCCGCCATCGTCAGAAATTTCATGACCATCGACCATCACGCCATCATCTCTAGAAACATGTCCCCTTAAAACATCATCACATTCATGTCCTAATCATGCTGACAAATACAAAAAACAACACTAGTAATTAGAACTAAACAATTTCCTTTAACTCCATCAAACCAGACCAAGTCCGACGAAGCCGTCATAAAGCATCATCACCGTCACTAGAAAAACGTACAAGAATCAAAACCTATCATCGATGTAAGAGATCTGAAAAACCAAACCAGATCCAAATATATGTCTTAAACAATGATGGGAAAACCTTCTGACCGCCAAAGAAGAAACCAGGAAAAAATGGAACTGGGGATGAAACCCTAAAAACAAAAGAAAGAGGAAACCAAGGGCTAAAACCCAAAAAGAAAAGGAAAGGAGATGTCTAGAAGACCCAAGGCTCATGAACCATTTAGCTCAAAACCTATGAGTATCCATTTCTCTAGATCCTACCTAGAGAGGAGTGGTGGAATGTGTGGTCATAGCAAGGTTAAGGTGGTTGGGGAAGAAACCATAGTGCCTTCACTAGAGCAAAATCAAAGAACATAGACAGGAGTGGGCCAACCACAAGAGAGAACATGTGGAAGAATTCTGAAGGAATCCATACTGAGGAGAAGGAGAAGGATGAGGGATGAGAAATAAGGAGAAGAAACCTTGAGCAAAGGGTGATTTATAGAGGAAACCCTATATACTGCAAGCATTAATTGAGTGAGAGAGAGGGGAGAACTAGAGAAAGTGGAGTTGGTGGGAGGGGGGGGACTTGGAGAATGGGGAGCCATATTCATGTATTAAGGATCCCTATAAACCCTTTTATAAATTAGCTAAAATTATATATATTCCATAAATCTAAATATAAAATCTTTATATTAACTTTAATATAAAATATTTCATATTCTACTTTATGTCATTTTTTAAATATATGATATTTTATAAATTATAAACAATTTTATAATCAAATTTCTATTATGTAATCATTTTACATAATCTAGATATTATATACTTTACATTATTTAAACCATGATTAAATAAATCATCAAAACCCTTTTGATATGGCCTAAATAATATTCAAAATAACTCTCTTTAATTTGGGAAATGAACAATTCATAAATTAAATATAAACACATTAATATTTTTGCCTTATTTTTGTAATATATAAACACTTTAGAAATTACTCTTATGATTTCTAAATAAACATTTTTTATTTCTAGATCATAAAAAATTTCATATAATTTTTTAAAAAGTATTTCAAATATTAAAATTTAATATTTAAGGAATATTTAAATGTTAAATAATAAAGTTATTAATTAATTATAAAACATTTATAATTAATTAATAAATAAACCCTTAATTAATTAATAAACATACCAAAATACCTTTTATTATAAATTATAAACAATTTATAAATTTTAAACAAACTTAACAAAATATTAAATTTTGAAATTTTCTATTTACCTTTCCACAATAGGGGTGACCTGCGTAAAGGTATCTCAACATTTACCTTTACTCATCCAAGCTAAATAAAGGTAAAATATCACTTTCCTTTATACACCCTAACTACAAAATGGTAAACACATTAGTTACCTCAACACAACATGACTACATAAAGGCAAACCACTAATTACCTTTATACAACCCGACTATATAAAGGTAAACCCATTTTTTACCTTTAAATAGCCTAACTACACAAAGGTAAATCCTTGGTTACATTTACATAAACTAATTTTGTAAAGTCAACACATCAATTACCTTTACGTAGCTCAACTTCATAAAGGTAAACTAATTTAAACAAAAAACAAAAACATGATTTTCTATCTTCTCTTATATTCTCCATTTCATGTAATATTTCACAAATATAAATCATGAGATCACTTTGATACTAGTATTAAGATTTAAATGAGTCTAATAATGATTATTAGAACATAAAAGTTCATATGAAACCCTTTATCTAGGATCTACCATGCATGAAATATAAAAACCAATTTAAACTAAAATGAAGTAGTATTATATATATATGAGCATACCATACACCATAGAGAATATAAAAAATATTTATCATCATAATATGGTGTGCTAGATATCACCAATGGTATACAAAGGATATCTCTTTTTTTCTAGTGTATCCATGGTCATATTGAATCACTCGATGTTTGGTTAGGATTCCCCTTCCAACCATGGTGTGCTAGAACCTTAGTGTGCTAAGGAAGAAGAATAAGAGATCTATGGGCTATAAGGAGGTTCATATAGGTATCATGTAGAAAAACCCAAACCCACTGAAATCACATGACAATGGTCTATAGAGGCATTCAAAGATGACCCTCAACTGCTTACATTTATTTATGAATTAAAATTCATGAATAAATGCAATGACCAGTATATACATTCATCACATGAATATTTAACATCCTATATGTTTCATCTTATGAAACCATTTATTTAAATCCTATATATGTTAGTGAATAAATCTGGTGTCCATCATATGCTTGAACAATATGAAATGATATACCCATGCATGTAAATCACAATTTTCATTATATAGTTTTTATATGTGTCATATACATATAAGAATTTAGGGAATATCTCCTTCAATATCCCACCAAATCTAGCCTACCAAGATCTAACTTCTAGTGAATACTTGACTTGTTATGTGATGTACATAACCAAATAGTATATAAAGTTTCCAATCATTCATCCAATCTATGTGCCTAATCATACATGAAATAAAAATAGTGAAACTACATATGCATCAAGATGCATATGCGGGGTGTGAGTATATAACTTAGTATGCCTCAAAAAACAATAAACCTAACAAAATCCTTTATATATATGAGTGAATGCATGATATAATATTATATTCAATAATAATATAAAATAGATAGATAATCCAATAATAAAATAACAAAAATAATCTAAATATATATTACTGTAAAAAGGAAATCGAATAAGAAATTATAAATCCTATGTATAGGTTTTCCATGTGCCTTTCCACTCATTATGGAAACCTATAATACTATCTTTGATCCCTACTCAAAGTCCATAACTATGGTACCTATTCACCTAAATAATCCTATACACCCATGGAAAGATTTCAATCATGGAAAAATATGTCCACCCATAAAAACCTGTACATGGGTAGAATACTAGGACTAGTATAAAATGTTCCCAAGGAAACTCTAAATAGGAAAAAAGAAACATAGTGCCCATGGAACCTCTATATCAAACAAGTAAGTAACCATGTGTAGCTAGTGAACACATTCCCATGGTTAGCTGGTATACCCATGCCATAACATTTTTACAATAACAATACCTAAGGAAGTTATAACACAATCTATAACAATAAATACACATCATTATACCTTCAATGGATGGGTCTATGTATATATATTACAAGATTAACCAATTAAATCACAAGAATAAAAAATCCATGGTTCAAGCCACCTATATTATCCATTTTATAACAAGTCTACATACTACATTTTTTAACTTCTAAGAAACCCATGTATAACAAAGAAATAATAACATGTATACATGGAAAGTACATAAAATAAGACAAATGATCAACATAAATAAACATTAACACAATAAAATATAAATTATGGAATGAACGATAGCATGATTAAATCAATAAAACATACCATACACCATACAAGGCATTTTATATATAATGAACAAAAACATTAGCTCAAAATGAAATGTCCTATAATTAATTTCAATAGAAACTTGTTTTAAACAATTAAGAATAAAAGATAAAACCATTTACATTTTATATTTTTCTTTATTTCACACCTCTAATCATATAAATCCACGATGAGTGTAAAAAATATAAGGGATTAACCTATATCACTTGATTATTACTTTATAACATATAAAACACCCTATTATAGGAAACCAATAAACTATTCACTCTCAAATCACTGAATCAAAAGGTGATGAGGCCCTTATAACTCAATCTAACCCTTTTTAATACATGAAGTTATTAAATAAACCACACCCAAGATATCTTGTCAAAGTAAAATGTCCCTTAAACTATACTTGATCCTTTTTAATAACCATTCCTTTTAAGTAAAACCCATAGTAGACACTTATTATCCCCTTTTACCTTTTATGGGATCATACTAAATATAGAACTAGGATATATGATACCTATTTTAAGAACCCATGAGAATTGTAGAAGTATGTTTTATTTTTTTGACAATGATTAAGAAGTATTAGAAGTAGATTAAGAATGTTTTTGAGATGGTTTAAACTTTATTGAGATAGTTTGAGGAACCTAGAGTATAGTTATAGAGTTTTAAAGTGGAAGGTTGAAAACTAAAAAAGGAACTAGTAGGTGTGGGTTATTATAACCTATTCATAAAGGTTACTCTTGAACTAATTACTAAATTTTTGAAAAGTACAGAACATCCTTATATTCATAAGAGTAGTTGAGTATTGATAAGATGAATCATTTGGATAAGTATCAAGAATCAATGTGATTCGTAAGAGTTCTCAAGAGATTTAATAAGGGTAAATTGAATGATTTGTAAGAGTCATATAAAGAATCCTATATGATTTTTAAGGGTCATAATGATGCCTCATAGGAGTCATATAATGACTCATATATGTTTTGTAAAGGTAATCAATTAGAAAAATTCTAGTCAAATGTAAATATAACAATGTTATTATAGGAATAATATCAAAATTATCATTGGATGATGTATTAATTCATGATTATAGCTGAGTATCTGTGGTAAATTAAAGAGGAATACTTACTATAATGTCCGGACCTAGTTTCCACTAATATGGTTCTTCGAGCTGGTTCACCACAAGGCCTCAAGAGTGCCTCCCTATATACCAGAGTTTGTGAACTAGTAGTGAGGGACTAGGGTGTGATAATGGGTAGACTATGATCTCATAGCAGAGTAAGAAACTAGAAAAAATAAATAGATAACATCCATAGTAGTAATAATTATTATCTAGAAGATATTAATATAACAAGGATAAAATAATAAATGGAATTCAGTGAAGGCTTGAACGACCATGTCATACACACAACACTAATCGCCCACTAGGCCAATCTCATATGTAAGAGTAAATAAAGGAAATAGAAATAAAAGTACATGGATCTAATATATACACCAAGCCATACCATATAACTAATATCCACACACATGTAAGATCCATCTTTCTTGATTAGTCTCAGGCCTTGGACCATCCTGTACGAACAACCAAGTAAATGTATGCTCAAACACCCCAGTGCAATGGTGGCCCAAGTAGTTTGTGAGTATATAAATTAGTTTGGAACCAACAACCTGGTATCATACATAGAAATTAATATGCAGTGTATGTAAATGTCAGATACTCAATAGGATATTAATAATAAATAAAATCAAAACAGTAAATATAATAAAGATGTAATAAAATAAACCACCACCGATCGTTGGGTCCGTGATCCCGATCAACCATACCTACTTCAACCTAAGTCATAATGTATCTAAATAAGGTTTTATATCATATATATATATATATAAATGTGTATATATATCCCCATTAATATATATACACAAATATATGTGTATTTATTTGAGTAAGGTGATAAGTACCATAAATAAAATAAAACCACAACTGATCCTTGGGTCTATAATCCTAATAGAAAAATACCTACTTCAACCAATGTCAAAAGGATCTCTGAGAAAGATATGTCACCAAGGGAGATACCTGTAATATTCTAGTGATAACTCGTACTCACCTCCAATCTCTATTATAAAGGATTCCATATACCAACAAACAATACTATAAAGATGGAACTGCATCAATTATATCCTATGATAGATGTATCAAGTATCATGCCTATGAGGGCCAGGACCTAGGGCCATTAGACAATTCATCCTATTA
Organism: Viscum album; assembly: GCA_963277665.1. Classification (NCBI taxonomy): domain Eukaryota; kingdom Viridiplantae; phylum Streptophyta; class Magnoliopsida; order Santalales; family Viscaceae; genus Viscum; species Viscum album. The sequence goes on from OY728164.1 coordinate 1,371,014,525, forward strand.
GAGTCCAAGGATAAAATTTATATAAAACTCAATATAATATATACCTATAGGGGTGAGTACACAAGGTCATTGACCAAGGTATCCTCTTCAAGTCCACAAAGAGCATCCATATAAAACTTGTTAAATTGTGCCATACCATCAGGAATTATCAATTCTATATATCGATAGTTTTAAAAATAACTATAAGGTATTTATTTTCGCACCAAGAAATACCTTGATATGAATATTAGAATATATTTTTCTTTCTTAAACAAGAAATCCCTCAATCCTAGGATCAGTAAAATCTATATCTTCTGATTCCTAGGAAGCCCTTGATCAGCCTGATCGACATCACCTATCTTCCTATCCTAGGAATCCCTCAATCGAAACCCAGATCAAAATCAATTAATATAAAAGAATTTTTTAAGGAATTTCCAATACTTACAATATAATCCTTAGAACAATAACTCTATGAAAATTTACAGTGCATAATAAGGAGATTTCAAGGTAGTGTGAATCTTAGACATGTTGAGTTACAAAAATGAATCATCTCCCAACCCCTCAAATTCACCCCTATTTATAGGCATCCCTCTAATGGTCATATTTTTTTGTGAATATAAGAGTTTATTGCAATGAACTTAGATGATATTTAGTAGATAGCTCAATAAATTATATCTTCATATGATGTCATTCGGTAGCACTATTACAATTATGAAATAGTGTATTCCGATAAGTATTAATAATTCTAACACTAATTATAAAATTCTTATTTTGATGGAAAAAAACATGTTTGTCTAATGGACTAAACCTACCATACAAATATACTATAAATCATCGCACTAATAGACTAAAAACTATCATATAGATCAATCAAATATTTTCATACTGATAGACTAAATATTTTCACATCTATTGATTAGATATAGTAATACCGATCGACAAAATATCATCAAACCGATGGACTATAATTCTATCAATACTATGGATTAAATTATGTCAATATGATGGATTAAACTTCTATAAATCCAATGGATCAGACTTGAATGGAAATTTTATATTACTTTAGTTAATAAGTATTTCTATATTTGGTAAAATAATATGTTTTCTAAAAAAACATTCCCAAACATGGGAAATATAAAGTTAGTAAAACATTTTTTAAGAATGTGTTTTGATTTTCAAAAACAAGGAAAGAAAGGGTAGAGAGTAACATTCTCAATCAATGTACCCAAACTCATGTCATACTAGCTTAGGGTTGGCCAAACATTGGGCCACCCACTAGGTTCCCTAGGTTAGTTCTCAAGAGAGGCATCCTACATAGGATCCTTAAGGTTAGCATGGAAATGGAGGTATCCTTATTAGGATCCTATAAGTAAAAACATAAGTAAGGGAATCCCACTTGGGATACTATGAGTAAAAAAAAGGAGGCATCCTATATGGGATCATCTAGGTTATATTATATTAGGAGGAATACCATAGGGGACTCCCAACTTTACTGATAAGTATAAGGATGGAGCTAGCGCGCAAGTGTTATTAGTGACCACTAGAATTCATCAATTTAATTACCAAATTAAATAATTTTATTTAATAAATTCATTTGGGTAAATATAAATAGGGGGAATCACCCTCAGGGTAAAGCCCAAGCATATAGATATTACAAAAACGTGCATAAATACTCTAGGGTAGGTACATCAAACCACCTAACTTTTAGAAGCTTCCCATTTTTTTACAGAGGCTAATAATAGATTCCAAGGCCTGTCCAAGATCAATTGAGTCATTTTGGGTTATGTCTCATGGAAAACCACTTCAAAAAATTAATTATAACAACATTATAATTAATTAATTAAAACCTAAAAAATTAATTCAAAGAACCATTTTTTTAAAATAGGCGTAACGCCTAAAATATTACTGCCCGATACCATCACATCGAAATGGTGAACAAACACTCGCTAACAAACTAAAACTCATCCATAACCTTGAATAAAGCATAATTCCTAAGAAATGACATCAAAATAACCATTCAAAAATTTAAATAAGGCCTTAAAGCTTTAAAAATTTACCACAATAATGTACCTCAATTAAATGACACATGGTGAAGTGCATATGGCCTCTTGGGTCATACTCTTCCTAGGTATAGAAAAATCCCTATCCCTGATATCTGATTCCGCCATGCTCTGATAGAATTAGAACCAAAATCCCTAACTAGAGGAAACTAGGTTAAATGAATAAGAATAAAACACAACTAAGGCTAACAGAGTTGAAGGCTTACCTCAAGCTTTCCAACGCACCTAATAACGTCCAATTAGAATAAAAAATGAGAGAGAAATCCCATGGAGTAAGGGAGGAATAGGGATGCATGTATGGGGGAGAAAGGGAAAGAAAAATGGGGGTAAAACCCTTTAAGTGTTGGAAGGGTAAAATAGTAATTTTTTCCTCCTAAATGAGCTGCACAATTTGACCATGAAGTTTCCCAAATAGTGTACCAACTATGTAGTTGGTACTATCTTGGAATATCATCTTGCATGATTATAGTGCATAGTTTAATAGACCATGTACCAACTGCTCACCTCCAATGTCTGAGGCACACCCCACCTCACATGGTTATAGTGAAAATTTAGTCAAACAATGTTCCAACTCTACAACATGTCTGCAAAAAATTGCAAACCCCCTTCATATTTTCCTCTAGCCTTCCACATGGTTTCTTAAACAATTTTCTTGTACAAAATGGATAACATATTTAGACCACATGGTCAGCACTAACTATGCACCAACTGTGAACCATTAGATATACCTTTCCAAAACTTTGGTTTTAGGCCCTGAACCTTTGGGGTGCACCTGAAACGTCAGAGATACAAACCAAGACTCATTATTTATCTAAAAACCTTGTTTTGAGGATTTCCAACCTTTTAATTCCAATTCCAAATATTCGATCAAGATTTAACTTGTCCAGTAATTGAAAATTAAAAATCATTAAGAAATTTACAACTTGAAAAAACATAGGAATTTGCACTTAATTTCCAAGAAGATATTCCACACTATGATGGTATTCATGCATACTAAAGTTGATTAAAATAATTTTGAATTTTGTGTGAGAAAAATAGGCCACCATATTTCTAGATATAATATGATTTTAATAAAAAAATTAGAAGAATTAAAAGATGTTTTATTAATATATTATATTATATTAAATTATATTTTATTAATTATTTTTTTAGATAATTAAAATAGGAAAAAATATTCAGGAGAAATTTAATGAATATAAAAAAAGGGAAAAAGGAGAATAAGTTAATTATTATTATGATACTAGTTACTACTACTGATTTTCTGTATCAAAGAAATAAAAAGTGAGAGAGATAAATGAGTGTTTAAAAATATTATTATTCATCTATTTTAAGGAAGACATAATATTTTTATGATCATCTGGTGTCTTTGTATTAATAAGTAAGAAGACATGTTTGTTCTTGCATGCTCTCACACACATGGTGATCATTCTAAAATTCTAAAGAGGAAGGCCAATGTGCATATAATGTTTTTGATTACATTCTAGTAGTCGAGAATCTATTTTTGAGTAAGAATAAGATTTTACACTTTTATTTAAACACATCCACGAATTCCTTAAATATCTTGTATAAAAAATAGTATAATAAGAATTGGTGAAGAATGAAGGGCACTAGAATAATCTCTATAAAACTATTTCTACTAAGATATAGTTCTCAGGTCTAGGATGATATCTTTATAACAAGATTAGGATGATACCTTCCCTACACTTTTGTGCACTTTAAAATATATTATAACTCATATACACTTATAGTCACTATAAATTAAATAATGATCAAATCTATGTCTCAGTAACAAGATATATACAAAAGGAGTAGGTACCCACATTAGGACCAAATACTGTAAAAACTTATGTACCTTGTGTTCTTTTACAATTCCATTCCATATGAGTATGGGTGATATTGGAAGAGAGTGGATCAAGACCATAAAATGTCACATAGATTAATTTTTAAAAGAAATTATAAAAAACTATACCACTAATTCATCCCCCCTTCTTAGTGGTATATCAAAAAAGCTAATATTTTCAAGTGGTATCGTATCTAACCAGATTCCCTATGAGATCCTCTCCTAATTTAAGGTTAGTTATAGAGACTATGAATTCTATCAACAATATAGGTGTTCCTTTATTTTATGGTTAAAATTTTCATGGAAGGATAAATAGGATGCTCCCTATCTTCTTTCACATGGATTATAAGTAAGTGATGTTGTGTTAGTGGACATTTCACCACTTGGAAGAGAGGATCCCATTACATTTATATATAAGAGAAATATGGAAGTGGATGGAAAATTTATATATTCTATTATTTAATTCTTGTATGATAAATCATATACTAATGTTATGGGACTCAATGTAGCCAAGGAGATGTTGGATAATCTTGAGAATATCTATGAAGAAAATATCAAAGTTAAAGAAGAAAAAATATATACATGTAGAGAAAAGTTTGAAGATATCAGAGTGGTTGATGATGAGACTATATACGAATACTTTACAAGAATCAATGAAATATTTAGTCACATTAGGGGTTTTGGTGAAACTTTGGAAGACTCAACCATTTTTAGGAAATTAATGATGAATTTTCTAGATAGTTTTAATCTAAAGACATCTTCCTAAGAAGAAAATGAATACTTAGTTTTTGATGATTTTCATAAAAAAATCCTAAATTATGAGGCAGGGAAATATCTTGTGTTTAAAAAAAATATATAGAGTAAATGTCATTCAAGGCCATGAGAAGACTCAAAATCAAGGAGGATGTATTTGAGTCCTTTAGTGAATCAGAAAAAGATGAATAAAAAGTTGAATAATACAAGACAATAATGTATATTATCTATAAAAACATAAAAAATAAAAATGTAAAGTACAAAGTAAATCTCCCACTAAAGTTATTTAAATTTCGTTCAATTGGAAATTTTGTTGTTTATTATCTAATAAAGAAAAGTGGGGGAGTATGAAGATGAGAAGGATGGAGAAAGGCCTTAAATAATGAAATTGGTAAGTTGGTCTAATAAATATAAGAAATCTAGTGAGAAATAGAAATAGTTCAAATAATATAAAGGATAATCTTGTTAAGAATGAGTAGTCATTTTTATGAATAATATATTGGAAAATTCTATAAATTCAAGTACATGTTAAAAAACATAAAGAAATTTCAGGTGGTGAAGAAGAAGGAGAAGAGACCTATATAGAAGACATGTTGAAATATGAGCTTAAAGAGTGTATTAAAAGAAAAAATAAAAATAAAATGGACAAAAATCACTAAAAAAATTGGTTTATAAGTTAAATAAAGATAAGAATGATTTTCATAACAAGAAGAATATCTATACTTAGGAAATCAAATTTCTCATGGTAAAAATTACTAATCAAGATAGAATATCAAAGGAGTTTGAGAAGAATATTGTTATAAAGGAGGAGGAATTAAACATGACATAGTATAATTGTATTAAATATGATAATTACTTAATAAAAATAATAAATTACCATGATAAGGTTGTGGAAATAAATACAAATTCATTACAACCCTCTAAGAGATATTGCACACAATATCAGGTAAGAATGACACCTTTGATTCACAAAAGTGTTAAATATTTTTTTTCTACCAATGTTAGTTATAAAAGAAAATATAGGAAAGATTGGGTTAAGAAAAATTCTACAAATATTACTCTTACATTAAAGGAAAATGAAGATAACTTGAGAAGGAAATATTCCCTAAAGCTAAAGAAAAAAGAGGATAGGAATGCACCAAGACAACAAGATGAATTTCAAAAATAGACTCAATAGTTTCATGGAAGAACTATCCTTAAAGGCCACTATTGGTTATATAAAGCATTTGGGTTTAAATACTAAGATTTCTTGTATAACATATACTTTTTAAGGGATCAAATATGGCAAGAATTAATGGGAATCAACCCAATAAATAAGAAAATAAAATCTAAGTGGAATTAATCTATGGAAAGAAATCTAGAAAAGGTTACCTATTCAAAATTGGTTTGATTATATAAATTAACTCAAGGTAAGTTGTTTCTAATAATATAACTGTGATAAGAAATATATAAACATTCTTATAGGAAAAATGAATAAAATTTTGGAAATAATAAGACTCAGAGAAGAAACAAAATAGAAAATTAACTTCTTATTGAAGTTTCTCTTAATGCTAAAAAGAGGATAAAATCATGGATTCTTAATAGTGGTTTATCATTACATATAAAAAATATGAATTTTTTTTGAGGAAATTAAAATATCATAATGGCAGTGCTATCACTTTGGGAAATGAAAGATCTTTGAAAATAAAAGGAATAAGTTCAACTGAGATTGAAACCCAAAGGTTGAAATATGAATATTTATTATTTATTAATGGTATTAGACACAAATTGATGTGTGTGAGTTATATCTATGATAATTTCATTGAGTTTATTTTCAAAAGAAACAATCGCCTCATCAATATAATGAAATATGGAAGAATCATCAATATAGGTGAAATAAAAAGTGGTAATCTTTTCCAGATTTACAGTCCAAGAAATTCATATTACCTTAGTGAAAAAAAGCAAATAACCTTTAGAAAAATGAATTTTAAATCTTGGATAGAAAATTTTGAGAAAAATATAAAAATAAAATGTTGTGAGAGATCTACCATAATTTATTAGAGATAATTATTTTTTTGTGAAGGCTATGAAATGGGGAAGGTGGTATAAAGAAAACATAAAATAGTATAAATCCAATTAACCGATCCACTTAAATTAATCCACTCATATTTATATAATTCAATGATACATAAATCCAATAGAGTTGGCATGTACTTCATCAAATTAATTAATAAAATTATAACAAGGAATAATGTGATTTTTATGAAGTACAAATCAGTGGTAATGGAGATGTTTAATATTTTCATAAGACAAGATAAAAGAGAGTTGTGGATCCATATTAAAAAAACGGAAATTGATAATTTAAGGGAATTTATTGGGAATTATTTTGAATCCCATCGAGAAAAATATTGTATTAAACATCAATAGAGGGCCTATTAAAATCCTTAGTAAACTTGTGTTTCTGAAAGAATGAATAAAAGTATGACCAAAATGGGGAGAACAATGTATACTAAATTCAACTAGTCAAAGTTTTTTGGAGATAAAATATATGCATAGTTGTGCACATTTAAAATAGTTTTTTCCTGAGACCCAATTCAAACATGAATTATTATGAGATGTGTTATAAAAATAAGACAACCATGAGATACTTTAGAGTCTTTGATAGTCCATGTTTAATGAAGATTAAATTCTAAAATCTAGGAAAGTTTGATGTGAAATCCAAGGATGGTATCTTTGTTAGATACTTATCAATTGTAAAAGGCTATGGGTTCTGGAACCAAAATATTCATAATATGGTTGGCTGTTATGATGTAAAGGTTATTGAAAATAAACCCAACTTTAATGTTCTAGATCGGGTATATTTTGAAGACTCTAATGAAGATAATGAGTAGGTTTATGATAATATCAGTGAGTAACAAGATTTAAATGAACCTTATATTGTAGATATTGATTCTAATTAGATAATTGATGAATAATGGGCTACTAAAGATGAGAAATAAAAATGTCATAAGCTAAAGAAATATGTGAAAACAAAAAATATAATAGAAAATTAGGATGAACCATTTCAAACAAGAAGAAGATTTTGATTTTAAAATTAAAATGAATCTATAAAAACAAGAATAAATTTGAGTGTAGAACCCTAGAAATTTAGTTTAAAAGAATACTATTCTAGAATGATTTCTTAACATGAAATGCCAAGATCTAATTGAAATGTGATATACTACAAACATATTATCATTTAAATATGACTTTTATAACTAACATGTAAAATAGAAGGTATGAACAAGAATAATAAAACTATGAAAAACTATGTATAAATGTTTTATATAATTTAAATTTATTTATTAATTCATAATATATATGTACTCAGTTTTTAGTAAAGTCATTTTATGCTTTAAAAATATGTTTTCTTCAAAAATGGGTTTTATTTCATTTCATGCCCAAAAAATATAATTAATTTATAACACTTTTATAAATTTTATTTTACAAAATGGATATAAATTTTTAAATAAAGATGTTATAATATGACCATGATTAATTTTTAGATTTTTTTCTGAAATGGTTGTTTTTTGAGTGAATAGTGAAAATACTGATTTTTTCAAACTTGTCATTTATTTTATTTAAATAAATGAATTTAAAATTCACATTATGTTTTAGATTTTGACTAAAATTAACGTAAGTATCCTTTAATTATAAATAATATAATTAATTATAAAATAATTAGCATCATATTTAATTTTGGTATAAGCTCACTTCTAGGCTTAAAAACACATTTATCTAAAAACTATTTTCATTGCATTTTATGATTTTATATTAAAATATATTTATGTAACTTATAAAAATTGAATATTAAAAAAATGTATTCCTTATTTGGAATAGGGAGGTTCAAATTTGGTAAATAAGTCCCTTTTAATTTTGGTCATTATGAATAGTGACCATGGTAAAGATTTATCACCACAGTAATGGAAAAACAATTAAAGGTTAAAAATATGTGATAAGGTCTCAAAATTTTCACAACCCAACACACCAGGGCATGAATAGATGGTGATAAGACAATTTTTACACCCCAATCCCACCTCTAATGGCCCAAGGGCTGGCGACCAGTTCTACATAGGTAAATCTCACACATGGTAGTTTTTATCCTAAGTACCAGTACATACACACACATCTCCAAATACCCATACAATGCTGAAAGGTAAAGTAAAAATGAATCCATAATGCGTGAATAACATCTATACCATATCATAGTATAAAAAAAAGTACTAGAAAACATTTAAAGGTACCAAATAAAATCCATCCAAAATTGAGAAAATATTCCAACCTGCTCAGAAGGAGGGGGGACTAATATCGAAGGAACACTAGGTCCAACCCCAACCAGTCTAGCTCACCATACTTCTAGTCCTCATAAGACATTTTTAAAACTCATATCATCTTCATAAGACACAACATGTGTAGGCAGAGCCCATTTAGGGGTGGGTATAATAATACCTAGTACAACACCCTGAAATAACCAAACATAAGCATCAAGAGAGTAGTGAGATCATTACAAGGTATATCAATAGTATATGAGAAACAAAAATAAGAACCAAAAGAACCCAGAAATAATCATAATTGAATACAATAATCAAGGGGTCTCAACCATATACCCATCCATAAGAATCTGCTCGAGGCTTCCAAGTAATGCTCATCCAAGATAACTCGCTCCATGAGTCATGCTATCACTGATGATGCTTATCCGAGAGGTCATGATCATTAGGCCTCACCAAATAAGTACTCACTGGATATCCAATATCTCGATACACATATAGGGGATCAAACCTAAATCTCATGGGGGGCATCACAAACCCAATATGGAATAACCACCTAAAAATCCAAGATCTCGATACACAGATAGGGGATCACACCCAAGGATAAGAGGGGACATTGAAAATAAATTATAGAATAACCCACTAAGTATATGATATTTTTCCCACATAACATGGTCAAGATTATTCCAAAAACACCACCTAAGAAAATATATACGATAGAGTATCCCACCCCACCCCCTATATGGATTCATTAAAACTCTATCAAAGATTAAACCCATAGAGAGGATCAAAATACTATACTAAGGAAGTAATACAACACTATAACCTCATAGGTATATACCAAGGGAATATAATTAACCAATAATAGTCCAAACTGAAGGGATTTAGGTTTTTAACCTGCCCTATAAAAATTACATGATGTGTACTGGGGGGGGTACACAGTGTGTCTTTCCCACCTTAGGTCTTCTCATGTATCGCCATCTCACACAACATGTAATTATACAAATACACAGTATTTTTATCAGGATACATAAAATGTATAGGTTTATATGATAGTCATATTGCCTCCTTCAAATGTCTATGTACACCTAGCTATGTCCGTGTACATCTGGTTGTGCCTGCATACCTAGTCATGTTCGTGTACTAGGACATGCCTGTGTGCTTGGACATGTCTATTCCCATGTAACCCAAAAGTACACACTGATCCACCAACTCTGGGTCACACAAAATGTGATATTTAACTTCACATATTAAACCTAGTCTTTGCAGTAGTGTCCCACATGGTATGTGTTCTTTGAACTACACACCATGTAATGTGGGACTTTCCAGAATCTGATGGTTCTTCATGCAGTCTGCTCATGTCACCACCACTACCGATCTCACCATCAATCACAACCAAAACTTATAGATCTGGGGTTTATGGATATTTCTGTCACTGGTGGTCATATTTTGGCTATCCAAACCATTCAGGAACTGGTTCTCATTGCACCATTCCATCATCACACGCCAAACTAGAAACAAAGGGGACACTGATCCCATCCTAAATCACCTATGGTTTCCTACCACCATCATCTCACCATGATCAATCCCTCAACCATGAAACCAAACTTGTGGTATTGATTTTATACACTAAATAATGGTCATGGAATAATCTAATACTAGGTATTGGTCAAACTACTGACCAAATGGATTGCTGAAAATGAACGTGTGAAGAAACGGGAAAGAAAAGATCAAATCATAAATAGATGAAAAAACCTTGACCATTTTTGGGTTGGCCCCGATTATTTTCCATTTTAATGATGAACAAATAGAAATAAATAAATAATATCAATTCCCTAAATCTGAGGAAGCTAAACCCAGTCTCGAAAGCATGAACGACCCATGGATCAATCTATTGGTGGACACAATTTACGTACATCATGGAATAACCAAACAAAGAAATAGTCCAATTTAAAACTAATGTTTTACCTCAGGTTTGGATAAATCATTGATGAATAATTAATATATTTTGTTTTTGGTGAGATATATGAGATCCAATGGTAAAAATGATCCTCAGGAAATCAATCATGATCCTGGATCTAATATCATTTGTTAATCTCACCTACAAAATGTACTCATCAATCCCTAGGTTATGTGGATAAACATAGGGATTTAGTATAACTATGTTTATATATAAGATAATTAGGTTAGGCATTTAAATTAAAAAATTAAATAAATATATTTAATTTATTTAATTTTCTCAGCCATGATGGCGCTTAAGCCCAACACCGACTGCTGAAAAAGATTATGTCACACATAGGGTAAATACTGTATTTTGGATTCAAATATGGTATCATATTTATAATCTAAGACTCTGTTCAAGATTTATACCATTATTTTTGAAAAACTATGCATGTGTGATATAATTTATTTAATTTTTTTATTATATTAAAATGAACCTCTTTGGGCCTCAAAATCTCATGTTTTCCCAGCATCCGACTCCCAAAATATTACTTAATTTATTCCATTGTATTAAAAGAATAAAAGGATGTGACATTCTCACCACCTTAAATTATTTTCATCTCGAAAAGTGAAAACCTACTCAAAGGTGAGGATACTAGGCTCTCAATTAATTTTTCCACTCCTATGATCTCTCTTAAAGGTTCTTGTGCTGTCAATAAACACACACCCAAGGGAAACACTTACCCATAAAAGGCCATATCCTGGTTATTTCTCAAATTCCATTGAGCTTCACATACTCCTAATTAAGGGTAATTTCACCTTCAATGTCCATATCATCTTGGTAGACATTGTGAAATGAGTCATTCACATATCTTCCCAGCTGTGAAGTGTAGAATACATCAAGCACCCGGTCTAATTATGGTCATAGAGTCATCCAGTATGCCACCTCGATAACCCAAAATAGTACTAGAACATGGGATTATGAACCTTATGGATAACTTTCTATCTAGGATAAATACCTAAAATCCTCAAAGAGGGGAGATATCTTAGAACACACGATCTGATTATCAAACATAAAGGTAACTTTATTCAATACATAAAGAACTCTAAACATTATTGGGTAGTCCTAATTTTCCTCTAGAAAACTGCACCATTTATAAACATCACTAGAACATAATCTAAGTCCACAAGAGCTGTCACCCACTAGCTTCGACTGGTATAACGGAGACCTACAAGGTCTCCCTTATATGGCCTAAAATGGTGCTACATTGATGGTGGAGTAGTAGCGATTATGATATGCACACTCAACTGATGGTAGATGATCACCCCATATATGGCCCCAAGTTGACATGTAACCCTGAATCATATTATCTAAAACTTGAATGATATGATTTTATAGTCATCTGTCCAGGTTAGAAACACTGTGCTCAACTAACAATGAGTCCCAAAGGCCTCATATATCCTCTCCAAAATCATCACATGAAGAAATAATCATGGTCTGAAATGATATTTGAGGGAATTTTATGAAGCCATATTATCTCCTCCACACATAGGTATCTCAATATCTTTACTGAACTCTGCTCTTGAATAGCTAGAAAATTGGATGACTTGGTGAGTCGGTCTAATATTACCCAAATCGAATAATATTATCTTGAATTTTATGGAATTCCCAGCATGGATTTAATATATATACCATCCCACTTACTCTTTAGTGCATTAAGGGGTTAAGATAAGCCTATTGAAACCTGGTGCTCATCCTTCACTTACAGACAAGAGAGGCATTGAGAGAAAAACTCCGCTACACACTTCTTCATACCTGGCCACCAGAACTAATGTTGAAGGTCCTAGTACATCTTTTACACACCTAAATATATTGAAAATGGGGACATATTAATCTCCCTCAGAAACTCTTCAAAAGACATCAATGGTACCATCATCTGTCCTCTGAAAAATATGATGTTCCCCACACCTTTAGAAAATCCATTAAGAGCATGTATAGTAGATATATGAATATGTAAGGTCACACCATTGGTATCTCCATGATGAGCCACCCTAACATGCTATAATAGCAGTGGGGGTAGAAACCATCATCTAGAAGTAAGATTCACTATCCTCATCCATAATGGATAACTGCAATGAGGCTAACTTCTCTAACACCTTGGTCAACAACTATTAGTAATATCTACTGCTGAGAGAATCTTTCACCATGTTCCCCTTCATGAGAGTATAAACTATCTTTAAGTAATAATAATAGAGGAATTAAATCCGTTACCTATGTATCAAGTTAATATACTTATAGAATAAGATATACTTGAGACTCTTGTGGTTAGAATAGATGATAAACTGCTCACTCATAAGGTGGTGTCGCCACATATTCAGATCAATTAATTCTTCTTCCAGCTTAAGATCATAGGTTGTGTAGTTTATCTCATGCAGTATCAACTTAAAATACCCATAAGAAATCACCACCCAGCTATAAATCATAACAAAACCATGTCTAGTCCCTAAGGAATCACAAAACACTTCATACTCAACACCATCCTCTAGAAGTCTCAAGATTGGGGTGCTCATCAAACTCTACCACAACTCCTGAGAAGCTTGTTGGAACCTTTCCATCCATACAAAAGGCTGCCCCTTTTAGGTCAAAGAAGTCCTAGGTGCTGATATCCTAGAAAAATATGGAGAAAATCTCTTGTAGTATCCTACCAATCTAAGGATTCTCTATACCTCCATCTCACTATTGGGTGGATTCTAATATAAAACTACCTTAAACTTCTCTTGGTCTATTGCTACACCCTATGATGAGATTATATGTCATAGAAAGTGAATCTCTTAAATATATAATTGAAACTTTGTGATCGTCCCATAAAGTTGGTTCTCTCAGAGTATCTCTAGGACTATCCTCAAGTGTATCACATGATCCATATCTAATGTAGAGTACACAAGGATTTCACTAAATAATACTACCATGAACTAATCCAAAAAATAGCTAAATAATTTGATCCATAATTTCTATAAACACTATTGGGACATCCAATATGACGAAAGGTATCACTAGGAACTTAAATCAACTGTAGAATCTTTAGAAATCCACCTTTGATACATCCCCCTCTTGAACCTAGAGCTAGTGATAACATATCCTGAGGTCAAACTTCAAGAACCAATTTTCCCCTAACCGCTAGGCAAAGAAGTCATCAATTTTTTGGGGGTGGATACTCCTCTCTAAAATTCACCTAGTTTAGGTGATGTCCGTCCACACCTAACCTTAAAACTCATTCACCTCCTTAGATAACAACAATGGGTTTCTTAGGTGAACACACTAGGTATAACAAAGACCTTGTTCTGAATATTTCCCTAACAAAACCTTCATCTCTCACAATTACTCAGGGACATTTGATATGATAGTTTAGATATTGGGTTATCCCTGGTGCATGTCCATACAGAATTTTTTTTAGGGGGATGAAAACCCAGAACATCTTCATAGAAGATGTCCTCATACATCTCCTACATCAAAAGAGTTAAAATATCATAGAATCCACTACTCCAAGGTTTATACAAGACAACTGATAGGTTAGCCATATCCTCCTGCACAAGATCTCATTCTGATCTACTCGAGATTCCTTCTTATCAAAGAAGGGAAATTCCATCCCATTATCTTAGGTACACTACAACCATCAATAGAAAAATTCAAATAAGAATGGATGGTATAAGACTATTACATACTAAGGAAAAAATCATGGGGTCCCGATGATTATATGGAAATATTACACATGAGGCTCTCTTTACCCTCAGAGCCATGCCACACTATTGATAGATGTGTGACCACTGATCCTTTCTATAGGAGCCTCTAAATATAATGGTCAAGAAAAAAAGGGCTCCACTAGTATCACTAGGTCTCAAAAAGGTTCTATGTACATGGAAATGTGACTTTAAACTATATAAAAAAACTACAACTATAGTATAGTGGTACCATTAACCACACTAGAATCCTATGACTATAAGCTCCTACCACCTGAAGTTTTTCTTTCCTGCCTTTTCATCACAACCAGAGCTCGATCCAACACCGTAGTACATTAGAATGACCTAAAAGATACAATTAACATGAACCCATCCAATGAAAACCAACACTATCTACTTTGGGTGGCACCAACACACCCACACAATTTTAAATCACGTCATAAGAATGCGTCTCGACGGGGGAGGCGTACCTCTTTCTTGAATGAATGAAGTCATGTTGAACATCACTAACACAAGGATCTACCAACACCATATGTAAACATAGAGAAATATCACTACCAAGACCACCATTAAGAGGGGTCCTATCCAAGAGTGACTTTTTCACCACTATATCGTTCCAATACTCTACCACCTGAGAAGGGTATCTGGATCACCATAAAACCTAGGAGGTCTCTATATCTAGAACCTGTGATTAAAAAAATCAATATAGGTTTTTAATATTCTAATTCCACTAAAACCAACTAATGATCCATGAAGAAAACTGGTCTCGGGTGGAACTATTCGGTCATTTGGGTTCCGTACAAGTTGAAAAACCCACACCACCACTTCATTCCAATCCTCTCTACTCGAGGTTTTGGTTCTCCATAAAACATGAGTGATATATATTGCTAGAACTCATGCAACATGCTAAGATCGTGTGCACTATTTTCATGTCTTGATAGATCCATTAATTTCTCAAGAAATAGATGATCATCCTCCTTGACCACTAGAGGTGGGTTCATGTGTTGTTCAATAGGTGGTAACACAGTTATGTGCCTACCTGGAGAAAAACACCTCGATAATGGGTCCCTAAATTGAGGCCTTATCACTCAACCAGTCATCGTCACAAAACTATCTCAAAATACTAGATATATTTCATTTTAGAGACATCTTGAAAGACATCATGATGCACTAGAGTCAAATATTATATCTGGGAAACTGAATCAAGTAATACATAGAAAAAAACCTATTCAAATACGATGCATGAATCAATTATTTTCCCAATAACCAGTGCCTATATGTATCGAGATAAAAGGTTGGTTATTAGAGTCTTGGTGAATGGATACATCAACCGTTGCACCAACATTAGATACCCTAGCCTAAAATCATATCTCAAAACACTTTAATTCCATTTCCATAAATTCCAAACCAAACCTCGCAGCTAGACAATCTTCAAAATCCATTCCTAAGGATTGAACTCATTTTATACCACTCTATCATAACCCGAACAAAAAAGGCTCACATGGTCGAAAATGAGCTGAGTGTGACACCTAAATACTACCTTCAATAGGTTCGGGGTTGGTGACCAATGTTGAGTAAGAAAAACTCACAAATGGGAGGCCTTAGCCTAAGTACCCCCCCACATCTCCAAATACCCATACAATACAGAATGGTAAAGTATAACTCATACCATAGTGCATGAATGACATCTATCCCACATTAGAGTATGATAAAAGTATTGGAAATCATATAAAGGGTCCAAATACAAGCCCTCTAAAACTGAAAAAGATTATAAGCTACTCATAAGGAGGGAGAAAATTGTTGAAGGAACACTGGGTCCAACCATGGTCAGTCTAGATAACTATTCTCTACCTTCTCTTAGTCCTCCTAAGACACTATAAAAAGTACCATCATCTATATAAAACATGAAATGTTCTGGAAGATCCCATGTAGGGGTGAGTATAACAATACCCAGTAGAACACCCCAAAATAACCAAACATAAGCATCAAGAGAGTAGTCAACTCTTCACAAGGTATGTCAATAGTATATGGTACATAGTAATAAGAACCAAAAGAACCCATATATGCTCATGACTGAATCCAAGTTTTAAGGGGTATCAACCATACAACCAAACATAGGATTCTGCTCATGGATTTCAAGTAACTCTCATTTGGGAGAACTCGCTCCATGATCCATGATATCACTAATGGTGTTTATTTAAGAGGTCATGCTCATCGAGCCTCATAAAAGAATTACTCACTGGATCTCCAAGATATTGATACACATATAGGGGATCACATCCAATGCTCATGGGGGACACCATGATCCCAATCTGTAATAACCAACTAAAACTCCAAGATCTCAATACACAGATTTGGGATCACACCCAAGGCTCATTGGGGACACCACAAACCCAATCCCATATAACCCGCTAAGTAAATGATCTCACATCGACATAAGATGGTCTTGATGATTCCACAAACCCCACTTAGGGAAAGACATATGATAAAAGACCCTACCCCAGTCCCGTGGTGGGATTCATGAAAACATTATTAGAGACTAAAACTATAGAGAGGGTAAAAATCCTATGATGAGGACGTAATTCCTAACTATAACCTCATAGGGATTGACTAATGGAACAAACTAAACTAATACTAGTATAAATTTAAGGGACAAAGGTCCCAAACCTTCACTATAAAAAGTACACAACATGTACTAGGGGGAGGGTGGGTATATGGTGTGTCTTGCAAACCCTCAGTTTTCCAATGTCTCACTATCTCACATGAAATGTAGTTATCTTAATACATGGAATTTTATATTAGGATACAAATCATATAGAGGTAGATCTATCACTTTTCATGCCACTTTCCCAAGCCTGTGTACCCCTAGCCATGCTCGGGTACATCTGGTCATGCTCGTGTATCTGGCCATGTCTGAGTACCTGGCCATGACTGTATACTCTAGATATACCCATGTTCCTGGATGTGTCCATGACCATGTATCCCCAGGGTACATGATAATCCAAAAACACCAGTCACATGGTGTGTGATATTTAACTTCATGCTTAAACCCTATCCATCATAGTATGGTTACACACAACATGTGTTCTTCAGACTATACATCTTGTAACATGAGATTTTCAAGAACCCGTAGGTTCTTCACATAGTCTCTTCACACCATTTCCACAACAGATACTATCATCAATAATTCTAGAAAGTTATGGATTTGGGGTTGACCAATCTTTTTTATCATCGATGGGCAAATTATAGCCATCCAAATCGATTGGGAATCAGTTCTTGTCGCACCATGCATGCCACATTGAGAAAATGGGGAACAATAATTAGATCCAAAATAGCCTTGGGTTTTCCACCATCATTATCACACCTTGATCACTCCATAAATCATGAACCCAAACTCATGGTATCAATTTTTTGTGTCAAATAATAGTTACACAATGATAAAATATCGGGTATTGGTTGAACCTCTAACCAAAGTGATTATTGACGATCAACATGCGAAGAAATGGGGAAGAAAAGAACAAATCATAAAGAAGGGAATGAAATGCAGTCATTTTTCAGGTTATACTATATTCATTTCCATTATATAGATGAAAAATGATCAAAAAATAAATGATATAAATTCCCCAAATCTCAAGAAGATAAACCCAATCCCGTAAACATGAACGACCCATGAATCAATCTATTGGTGGATGTGATTTGAGTTCATCATGGGATAATCAAATATGGAAATAAAACTATAGAAAAAATTCCCTACATCAAGTTTGGATCAATAGTTTATAAAGATAAAATCTATGTTGTTATTGTTGTTAAGATCCATGAGCTCCACTTGTGAAAATGATCCTTAGGCAATCAATCATGATCCTCAATCCGCTGTCGTTCGTCAAGAAAACCTCTAACAAATCCTCCTCAATCATAGGGATATGAAACTAACCACATGGATTTGGAATAACCATGATTATATAGAGTATAATTAGATTAGTATTTTAAATTAGGAAATTAAATAAATATATTTAATATATTTAATTATTTTTCCCATGATGGTGCTCAAGGCTAATACCCAACACTGATAAAGATCACGTCGCACCTAGGAAAAAACCTGGATTCCAGATTCAATGATGGTCTTAGATTTATGATCCAAGACTCCATTAAATAGTTATTACATTATTTCAGAAAAACTATGTTAATGTGATATAATATATTTAATATTTTATTATATAAAAATTGAGCCTCTTCGGGCCTCATAATCTCACACCGTTCCAACATCTAGCTCCAAAAATATTCCTTAATATATTCAAAATCCTTACATGAAAAAAAAATGTAAGTTACAAAAATAAACCCAACACTTTACTTTATCTCATTGGATGAGAATAATTGAATTGTATCCTTCCTAACCCGAATATATGTCATTTTTGTGCCACTTTCCTCTGATAATTTTATTTATCTTACTTTAAGTAGATAATAAATACAAAATTTCACTCTCTTAATTTTAATTTATCATGTATGTTTTCATAGGGATAAAATAAAGTTATCAAAAAAAATAAAAGTTTATTTTGAACATAAATTAATTAATTTTATGATGTTAATCTATTTATATTTTTTATGGTATAATTACCTTAAATTATTATACAATTCTAACTCAATGCTTGTGCATATAGTAGTAAAAATATAGTAAATGGTTTTAAAAACATTAAAATAAATATATTTAGAATGGATTATGGTGTTCCATGAATTTTATGATTAATAATAATGTATCATTTATTCTTAAAGATTTTATATTTTAAATCCATTTTAATCTTGATGAATTTAAATTAAAATTAGACGAATAGTCCAAAAAACAAAATTAATGATATTTTATGTTAAATAATATTTTATTAAATGATTTAAAAATAAAAAAAATATTTAAATAGGATAATTAGATTATTAAATGGTCTAAAATATCATCCATAGACTATTTGTGAGCTGCCTGTTACCTTAGAAGTAAATTTATAACCCTTAAAGGCTAAAAAATGTGTTACCAAGGGTAAAGTTAAAAAGGGTTAATGAAGGGGTTAAAACAAAATATAAGGTTCAAAATGACACTAAAAACTATCTAAATTTTATTATATTATGATATTTAGACCTTATTATCTTTCTATTTTAATACATGTCCATTTGGAAGCATTTTACTTTAGTAAAGTATTAATTATATTTAAATATTTTAAGTAATTCCAATTGTGTATTTTCCTCACTTATAAAAGGGAACCTCCCATCTACTCTTACTCATAAATTTTGATTACTCTATCTCATACAATCCCTTCTCAAATCCCTTCCCAACCTTACTCTATAACACCTTAAGATTTTATGAATTTTTTTTAAATAAATTTATTTTTTTGATATCTTGCATTACATGCAACACTAATTTTTAATGAAACACATTATGATATATATATACCGATTCTAATTAATACAAATCAATTTATTAATTCTTATCATATAATCACCGAATTTTTAGTAAAAGTCATTTTATGTTTCAAAAATATTTTTCTTTCAAAAAAAAATTATTACTTTTTTTTTGCGTGGATATTTTTTTTTAGTTTATAAATTTTTTATTAATTGTATTATATAAAAATTATACAATTTTTTAAATCAAAATATCAAAATTATCTTACGATAAAATTTTTAGAATTTTTTGAAAAGATTGGGTTGTGAGATAAAATATTGTTTTTGTAAATACTATCATTTTCTTCCATTAAATCAAGTAATTTAAAGTCTGATTGTATTATAGATTTATTCATAAAGTAAAATACTATCTATTTGATTTATAATACTCTAATTAATTTCATTTGGATCATAAATTTTCATGATTTTGGTATAAATCTATTTTTATACCTAAAAACACATTTTTTCTAAAGACTATTTTTATGTGCATAATGTTTTTCCATTTTAATTAACTAAAATAATCCCTAATGATGAATGATATAAATGAAATATATAGATTAAATATCTATATATATTAATTTAAATTTATATAATGAATATTACTAGTTATAGAGTTAATATAAAATCATTTTTTCCTTAAAAAATGCATTTTCTTGAAAACCATTTTCATCACTTTTTACACACTTATTTTATAAATATTTTTTTGAAAATTTTGGAAAATTTATTTGTAAAAATAATTTTTTTAAATCAGAATATCAAAATTATCCTAGGGTGAATTTTTGGTAATTTTTTGAAAATATTAAATTTTCGTTGAATTGTGAAAATATTGATTTTTATTAAAAACTCTATTTTTTCCTTTAAAGAATTTTCAAGATCTATTTTATTTTAAAATTATTTAAAAAGTAAAATTAATTATATTATATATATATTAATCCAATTTATTCTATTTTAATCAATTTCATATTGAATTTTGATATTAAAACCTTCTATACTTATGAATTTTTTTTTCTTTAGAAGACCATTTTTTCGTCACGTCTGTGGGTTTAATTTTAAATTGAAATTTACATATAATATAAATGGAATTTGGAAAAAATATATCCCATATCTGTAATAATAGTAATTAATATTATATAATATGGCCAACTTAATTTTTTGATGAAATTAATAGTAAAAATAATAAAAATCAATTACTGTGGTTAGGGTTAAAATGAGTTTACCAGGGAGTTAAACTAAAACTATAAGGGGTAAAATGTCCTAAAAACTTGTACAAATACCATTTTATGAACATATTTTGACTTTTTTGACCTCTAATGTTCAAAAATTACCTATTTTGGATCCCTTTTTCATGTTTGAAACATGGGTAAACGTTTTTATTTCGAAAAATTCAAAGTGTGTCCTCTCCCCCACTTATAAAAGGGAACCCCCTATCATCTTCTATCCACAATTAAAAATCCATTTGGTTTAGATAAAAACATAACCAAATACATTTTTAATTTACTAAAAACATCTTAGAGGCCTTATTTTTATTATTAAACCATACTAATAAGGATTTAGGTTTAAACCTAAATGGGTTCTCCAAAGAAGAGGTATAGTCCCGAACCATGTGTTTTTATTTTATTTCTTCCTATAAATACTTAACATATTATTACACCATGATGATATAATAATATAATTATATCCCATATATTGATATATTATTATGTAAATTTAATTACCTAAATCCACCTACTCTTCCATCAAGTGGGAAATGAAACCGCCTATCGTGTGTACGGCGGAGTACCGAATCACGAACCGATGTAATTCATTTTCTATAACCGCCTCTCACGAATGGATATAATGATGTATTTAAGATATTTATATGGTATTTATTAAATAAATATAATTATTTAATTATAATATCACATATAACTTCTTACTTTCCATTCCATGGGAATATGATAACGTCACTCGTGTGCACGATAGATTACCGCCTCGCGAAGCGATGTGATTCGTTCTTCACTTAATATTTACATCGAAGATAATAATAATAATTTTATTGAAAATATGTGATATATAAATGAAATAAAAATTATTCTTTATAGGTTATATATTTTTACCTTTATTTAATTTCTTTAATTGAGAAAATGAAAACTACGTTCATGCATATGTATGACTTACCATCTCTATGAACGGTGTAATTCATTTTCTATATCTAAATTTAACAGATTAATAGAAATACATATATATTTAATATATATGATATTCATATCATGGTTAAAATCATTTATATTATGTAACTATGATACAATTAAAATGAAAAAAATACCAAACCAAAACATACATGAAAAATGAAGGAGTTATTACGCAAAACACGATTTTAACAAGGATTTATTAATAAATGGGTAATACAAGGTCATAGGTAAATAATATATGGTTTGATAAATGTGATTATATTTATGTAATGCATGTATAATAATCTTATATTTATTATATAGGAGTTTCAAATGTACAATAAGGAAGTTGAGACTTAATGTAAGGGATTTTTGTCTCAAATTGCCTTCTTTGGGACATAAGTCATGTTATGAATATATTTTTTTATGAGGTATATTTAATTAACCCTTGAGATGTTATATAATTATTTTTTTAATAATATATAACATTTTTTTAATGTTATTATTTCATGGGGGTTACAATTAAAATGTTACCAAAGTTGTTGTGATTTTATGTTATAATCTTACTGTTTATCAGGATTGTTTATAATGAAGTTTATGATAGTGATATATTATGATATATCTCTCAATAAAATCATGAATTTTATTATAATATGGTTATTTATTTAGAATACATGTCTTCATTTAATTTTCATATCATTAAGCACTAAAGAGATAAAAAATATATTTTAAGGAAAAAACAATATTATTTATCTCTTTGGATGAAAATGATTTTTCTTTTATGTCCATGTTTTCTAAAAAAAATTAAAATAAGTTTTTAATATTATTAATGGAAATTTTAATGAATTTTTTACCCATGTTTTGATTTTTTAAAAATGGTTTGAAAGAAATCTTCTTTTCATTATCTGAACAAGACCCTTTTGGCTTTTACCAAAAATGATAAAAGAATATTTGTTTTAACATATACGACATGAATGAATTTTTCTATTTTAATTACCAATAATTGATTAAAATATTAATTTTTAAGTTTTAAAGGTTATTTTAAATGAAAATATTTTCTTTAATATTTGGTAAATATTTAAATTTTAAATAAGGGTTTTCAAAATGGAAAGGATATTTCACTCAAGAAATGTTCCAAGTGATCTTTCAAAATCATTTTCCATCTAAGATGACATCCATTGATGCTACTTAAATTTTACTAGGGATATGATCAAATAATATTATACTTATTATTTATCTATATTGTTATTTTTTATGATGATAATATATTTATTAAAATCGTTCCTTTTCCACGTGTTATGTTATCATGAAATAATGACATGTTAATGAAACCTATTATTTTTCCAGGGGTTATAATATGATGAAATTTTTATGAAAAAAATGTATTTTTATGGGATATTATATGATTAAATGTTTATAAAACCCATTTATTTTCATGGGTTCTGATATGATGAATGTTTTATGTTCTTAAAGAACACTTATGTATGATTTTAATTATGTGACGATGGTTACATTATAACCAAGGATAGTGGTTACATTATACCAAGGATGGCAGTTAAATTATAACCAAGTATGGTGGTTTTATTATAACCAAGTATTGGTGGTACCTATAAATCCCACCAATGTATTGGGAAAATCTTTATATCACATGAGATAACAATGAGAAACAAGTCGATGGGCTCGGTCCACAATGGGAAACTGGACAATGGGCTTGATCCATAATAAGAAATAGGTGATGAGGCATGATCCACTGTCTTTAATGTTATTGGGTGTTAAACTTGAAAAATTAAATGGTTTATACCTATTTTAGTACCACACTTTTATTAATTGAGATTATGGTTCATAAATTATGATGATTTTACACTCTTATGAATAATGTTTTTGGAATGATAATGCTTTATTCCATTACTCATGTTTATGATCTATGATAGGTTTCATATGAACTTTATAAGTTATGTTCATGATATCATTACCTTATAATTATCTTATGATTTAATATGATCAAGAATTATATCTCCCATTTTTACCCTTATCAAGCATCTGATCTCACCCTTTATTATGTTTCATTTTCCTAGGTTATGAAGAAAGGTTTTAAGTAGGGTATGTTTATGATTAATAAAAAAGGGGAAGATATTTATGGGATATGTTTAAGATATTTTAATAAATAATAATATTATATACCTAGTCTCTAAATACACTAAACCATTGTGATCCTTGATCATTTAAAATGTATTGAATATTTATCTAAAAAGATATGATATTTATGTATGAAAAGACTAGGCCATTATAGTTTGCATTAGATCATGGTTTTTTAACATTTATAAATTAGGTTGAGAATTTTTTTTCAATAACCCTGAGGATAAGACTAATTATAGGATAGCATCCTAAAGTTTTGGTAAGTAAGAGATTATGCAATTTACTTAGAAATACATCCCTATCTGGATACTATAAGTGGAAGTGGTTCTGGAACAAATATACTTAGGGGTAATAACTCCAAAAAAGGAATTTTGGTCTTGACTGAAGTGTTAACTGGTAAATGATAATGGACCTTATGGAACAACTATTTTGAAACTTCTAAGGGATATGATTTGGTTAATTCACATTTTCTTTACAAACTACCATTAAGGATTTGAATAGATGATGATCATGGATGACCTAGGTTAAATCTAAGGTTTCATATATTTAAAATAATGTGTCATGATTTAAGACACCCTATACATGATTTTCACTTCTATATTATGTAGTTTCCCACCATGATTATTATTTCTCACACTATGCCTTTTGGTTTTAGTCAATGGTGGGAATCAGAAAGAAATAGGTTAATGTTGAATATAATAGACAACGTGTTGATGATAAATCAAATGGTATAATGACTGGAGTGAAGGATATTGTGACTATTACTTATTATTTATCAAGATATATGATTAATAACATGCACCTTAACCAACTCTCTAACTCACTAAAGAAGATAAGGACAGAGTTTCCTGAAATATCAGGCAGTGGAGACCATGTATGAAAGATGAATCAGTTCCCTATATGTCAAGAATGTGGAAAGAAGAACTCAAGGGAATATCTCAAGAGGGTGAGAAGATGTTTTATGTGTGGAGAAGAAGGTAACATGGTATGTAATTACTGAGGAAAAATGAAAAATTCAGTTAATGCAATATATGAGAATAATGGTTTCCCTAAGGAATCATCAATGGTTGATTGTTTTAAATATATAAATTATGAGCATCATGAAAATCAATGTCCTAGGGGGAAATCTTAAGAATAAGATGAGAAAGGTTGAATTAGTAAGCATTTTTCCATTGATGATGATTAGACTACCAATGACATATGAAATGAAAGAGGTATTAAGGAATAAAATGATGAATCCTAGTTGATGATTTAAGAATGAAGTGGGATGATTGAAGTGTTTATGTATTATAATTATAGAATTATTCTATATGATTCATGAAATATATATAAGGATTGTTCTATAGATTTTTTTATTAAGGATTTTCAAGAATATATTAAATGGTACTGATGACCGAGAGAAGTTATTTAATAGACATGTGATATTTTTTGTAAAATACATGATTAAGGGAAAGATAACCCTTAATATGCTCCAAATGTTGAGATAATGGTGCTTATTTTGGATAAAGAAATGAATGATATGTATAAATTAAATTGGATAGAATTAATGACTTTGGAACTGATTATTTATTTGATGACAAAGTGGTTTATGTTATCAATGATGGATTTTATATTATTCTTTTATTTAAGAAATATATTCAATAATATGTGATTTTATTTAAGTAATGAGTAAGAATGTATGTATTAATTGAGATTTATGGTAATTATAGTTATTACTATGTTTTGGGAGAATATATTACCATGATATTCACATATTTAATGTATGAAAATTACTAACTACTTTATGATATTTCAGAGATTAATGTTAAGTTTATTTTGGGAAATTTAGAGACCTTTATATTTTTTTTTAATTTTAGAAGGGTCTTAAGGTTAACCATTTATATAATGGTTTAAGTTTAAATTTAGATGAGGTTTTATAGATTAATGTATTATTTTTCCATAGAAATATTTATGCATATTTGATAACCCATGATAACTATTTTGGTTTTGATTATAACCAGAGATATAAGGAATTACTTATCATTATTTTATGGATCTTATGATCAGTTAGTGCTTTAGGTATTGAAAAAAAATCATCTTCATTTCTTAGAAAGATAGATGAAATGAAAATTGATTGAATCACAACCAAAGGATAGGATCGTTCTTATGAAATAGAAAATAAATCAAGAAATTATATTTTTTTATGTTCTCTATCTTGGTGGTAAAAATTATCTCAACTTTAGGAAAAATATATTGAGAGAAAAATGGTGTCCTATTACTTTAATTTCCATTGAATCAATGGTATTTTAACTCATCATAAATTTATAGTTTTTGGTGGTTATCTTTCTCATGACCATGTTCTCAATCAATCTCTATTAATTAGTGGAAGTTAGTATTCTCTTCCATATCCATATTTTTATTTCCCACCGATGTTATCCTAGTTATATATCCAGTTATGTGTTATTTTAGATGAACTTTATATTTATATTTAACTTTATTTTTAATAGTAAGTTTTATCAATTGTTTTACAATTTGGGTTTTCAATTAAGTAATTTTTAAATGTCAAACCCTTTATTACCAAGATTAAGTTCATATTGGGAGGATGCAATTTTTTAAGGGGGTAAAATATAATGCCCTAAAATTTTATGAAATATATTTGTTCAAATAAATTTAATTTCTTTGATAGATTGAGTTAAATGAAAAACCAAGTTTTAAAAACTCACATTATGAAATATATATGCGTCCTGATCAATAAAAATGTATTGATTAATTCTTATGAAATAAGCACATAATTTTCAGTAAAAGTCATTTTATTCTTCAAAAATATTTTTTTTTCAAAAATGATTTTTTATTAGTTTTATGAATGGATAATATATTTAGTTTATAAAACTTTTATTAATTTTATTTTATAAAAATTATACAATTTTTTAAAACATTATATAAAAATTAGCTTAGGGTGAAATTTTCATAATTTTCTAAAAATATTGAGTTTTGAGTGAAAATATTGTTTTTGTAAATACCATCATTTCTTTCAATTAAATCAAGTAATTTAAAGTCCAATTGTATTTTTCATTTGTTAATAAAGTGAAATATGATCCATTTGATTTATAATAATCTAATTAATTTCATTTTTTTAAGAATTTTTTATGATTTTGGTAAAAATCTATTTTTATACCTAAAAACACATTTTTTCTAAAGACTATTTTTAAGCGTGTAATGTTTTTACATTTTAATCAAATAAAATAACCCCTAATGAGGAATGATATAAATGAAATTTATAGATTATATATCTATATATATTAATTTAAATTCATATAATGAAGAGTACTAGTCATTAAGTTAATATAAAATCAACTTTTCCTTGAAAAAATGTATTTTCCTAAAAATCATTTTCTTCGCTTTTTACACACTTATTTTATAACAAATTTTTCAAATTTTTAGGAAATTTATTTTTAAAAATAAAATTAATTTTTTAAATCATCGTTTTAAAATTCTTTTAGGGTTAATTTTTGGCAATTTTCTGAAATGATTATTTTTTTGATGAATAGTAAAAAATACTGATTTTTATTAAAAATTTCCTTTTCGTTTAAATAATTTATTAGATCCATTTTATTTAAATATGGTTTTAAAATTAAAATCAGTTTAAATATATATTTATTAATCCAATTTAAGGCATTTTAATCAATTTCATAATGAATTTTTATATTAAAACTTTCTATATTTATGAAAATTTTCTCTTTGGAAAATCGCTTTTTCATCGCATCTGCAGGTTTAATTTTAAATTAAAATTTTCCACTTTTGTGAATTAAATTTAGTGAAATGGATTCCATATTTTGAATCAGAATAATTAATATTATACAATAATTTCAAATTATTTTATTTTTCAAAATGTATATTAAAAATAGTAAAAATTAATTTCAACGGTGAAGGTTAAAGCAAGTTTACCAAGGGGTTAAACTAAAATGATAAGGGGTAAAATGAACTATTTTTTTAAAAATTCCATTTTATGGCCATATTTATAACTTATCACCTATAAGGTTTTATAATCACCCATTTTAAATATTTTATCATGTTTAAAATTTGGGTACACTTTTTTTTAAAAAATTTCAAGTGTGTCCTCTCCCTCACTTATAAAAGAGAACCCCCTCTCCTACTATCCTCACACTTACAAAACCATTTGTTTTGGAAAATAAATATCCAAATAAATTATTTAATTTCCTAAAAAAATATTATAGGACCTATTTTGATTATTAAACCCTCCTAAGAAGGCTTTAGGTTTAAACCTAAAGGGGTTCTCCAAAGAAGAGGTATAATCCTTAACCATGCGTTTTAATTTTATTTATTTTTTGAAATAGTTAAAATATTATTAGAAAATTATGATATAATGACATAATTATATAAAATATACTGAGATTTTATTATTTTAATTCCATAACCTAAATCCATATGCTCTTTCATCAAGTGTGAAATGAAACTGTTGATCGTGTGTATGATAGAGTACCGCCTCACTAAACGATGTAATTATTTTTCTATAACCACCTACAATGGATGGATATAATGATGAATATAAAATATTTATATAATATTTATGACATAAATATACTTATAAATTTATAATATCATATATAACTTCTTATTTTTCATTCTTTGGGAATATGATAATGTCGGTCGTGTGTACGACAGACTACCGCCTCATGAAGCAATGTGATTCGCTCTTCACTTATGATTTACACGAAAGGTAATAAGGATAGGTTTAATTATAATATGTGATATATATATGACATTAAAATTATTATTTAAATGGTATATACTATTTTATTTCCTTTCTTTTCATTTATTAATAAAATGAAAACAACGTTCATGCGTACATTCGACTTACTGTCTCCATGAACGGTGTAATTAATTTTTTATCTTTAACTTTAATGGATTACCATAAATAAATAAATATTGAATATATATTATATTTTTATCATTTTTAAAATTATGGATATTATGTAACCATGATCAAAGTAAAAGAACCAAAAAAATACCAAACCAAAACATATATAAAAAACAAAACAATTACTACCCGAAACATGATTTTAACAAGGAATTATTAATAAAAAGGAAATAAATGGTCATAAGTAAATAATATATGGTATGATACATATGATTATGGTTATATAATATATGTATAATAGACTTATATTTATTATATAGGAGGTTCAAACATGTACCAAGGAAGTCAAGACTTAAGTTAAGAGATTTTTTGCCTCAAATTACCTTCTTTGGGACATAAATTATGTTATGAACCTATATTCTCTTATGAGGTGTATATACTACCACCTTGACATGTTATATCATTATTTTTTTACATAAAATATATTTTTTGTTTAATTTTATTCTTTTATAGGGCTTATGATTCAAATGTTACCAAAGTTATAATGATTTATGTTATAATCTCATTATTTATCGGAATTCTTTATGATTAAGTTTCTGATGATGATATATTATGATATATATATATATATATATATCAAGAAACTCATTACTTTTCTTATCCTATTTTAATTTTTTAGAATAAATGTTTTCCTTTCATTTTATCTCTTTAATAACCCAAGAGATAAAAAATAGGGTTTTAAGGAAAAATGGTCTTTATTTCTCTCTTTAGTCAAAAATGATTTTTCTTCCATGTACAAGTTTTCTAAAAAAGTTTTAAAGGAAGTTTTTTCTATTATATAAGGATTTTTTAAATAATTTTTACCCATATTTTTTATTTTAAAAAATCGTGTTTAAAGGAATCTTGTTGTCATTTTCCAAACAAGGTGATTTTAGATTTTACCTAAAATATGAAAGGAATATTTGTTTTAATATGTACAAAATGAGAGATATTTCCCATTTTCATAACCAATCAATGATTTAAAGCTTCATTTTTAAGTTTTCAAGGTTATTTAAAAAAAATCCTTTATTTTATTGGAAATATTTAGATTTTAAAAAATTATTTTCAAAGTGGAAATGATATTTTTCTAAAGAAATATTCCAAGTGATATTTCAAAATTATTTTATATATAATATTAAATACTTTGATATTACTTAACTTTTACTGGGGATATTATCAAATAATATCATCCTTATTACTTATATGGATGGTTATTTTTATGATGATAAGATATTTATGAAACCCATTCCTTTTACATGGGCTATGCTATGATGAAATGTTTATGAAACCCATTATTTTCCCATAGGTTATAATATTATGAAATGATGAAATGTTTATGAAGTCTACATATTTTAAAGAGTTATTATATGATTAAATGTTTATGAAACCCATTTATTTTCATGGTTTCTGATATGATGAACATTTTTTGATCTTGTGGAACACTTATGCTTGGTTTTCATTATGTGATAGTGGTTATACTATAAAAAATGATGATGGTAACATTATAACAAGTATGATGGTTAAATTATAACCAAGTATGGTGCTTATGTTATAACCAAGTATGGGTGAGACATATATCTCCCTCTAGCACATTGAGTAAATATTTATATCTCATGTGATAATAATGGGAAACAAGTCGATAGGCTAGATCCACAATGAGAAATAGGATGATGGGATTGATACATAATGGGAAACATGTGATAATGACTAATTTACTAATTTTAATGGTCTTGTTAGTTAACCTTGAAAAATGAAATGGTTTCTATACCTATATTGGTGCCACACTTTTATGGAATGACCTTATGGTTCGTGAATTATGATGATTTCACACTCTTATGAATCATATATTTTGGGATGAAAATTATTTATGCCATGACTCATGTTTATGATCTATGAATATTTGGGTATGAAATTTGTAAGTTATTTTCACAATCTAAAACCCTTATACCCATCTCATGCTTTCATATGATCATAAAATGATATCTTCCATGTTTACCCTTACTGAGCATCTGAGATCAAAATTTATTATGTTTCTGTCCCCCAAGTTATGAAGAAATGTTTTAATTAGAGGATGTTTATAAATAGTAAAAGTAGGGAATATCTTAATGGGAGATGTTGAAGATCTTTCACTAAATAAGAAGATGATGTAATAGGTTTCAAAAGACACTAAACCATTATGGTCTTGGGCATGTATTTGTGAAATGTATTGAATATTAATATAACAATATGTGATATTTATTTATGAAAATCCTAGGTTTTTATATACTCTCCATGACCTAGATTCTCTAGTATCATAAAAAGAACAACCTATAAGGCTTAAGTTGTAAGATAAAGGTGTTTTTCTGAAGAAGAGGTATAACTATTAACAGATCATTTTCATATTATTTATTTTTATAACTTATTAAAACATTATTAAACTATGATGATATAATAAAATAATTATCTCCACTATATGGAAATTTTATTAAGATTATGTCAAAATCCTTTTTCATCTCATTTTCTATCATATAGAGAATAAAAAAATTGTTCATATATACGCGTGGACAACCACTTCCACGAATCAAAGTGTTTCATTTTCCATCAACACCTCACAAGGATAATTATTATGATGTATTTAATGAATATATATATATATATATATATATATATTATTTTAATGATATAATTATTATTTTTTAAATAAAATATATATCATAACTTCTTACTATTCCTCCCATTAAAAAAATGATAACTTTGCTTGTACGTATGTGTAGAATACTACCTCCATGAAGCGACAAGATTATTTTTTCATGTACACATTTTATATATGATTTTAAAATTGTTTTTAATATTATAATTATTTCATGATTAATATTATGAAGATTATGGAACCATTAACTCTTTTTTCCATGGTAAACCTACCAAAGTTGTTTTGCGATTATGAACAAAACGCCCTCAAAATGTACGACATGAACTTAATTAACTTAATAACTATATAAGGCATGGTAATAAATGAAATAAAAGGGATAATAATAAGGTAATAAAAATTAAAAATATTCTAAATCAAGTTTAAAATTAACATAATTTTATTTTAAAGGAGATAATGTACGTTTGTGGAAAGTCATACTCAAGGTAAGGGGTTTCTTAAATCAATTTACTTTCATTGGATTATAACACTTCTTCATTGACTTTGTTATACCATTATTAGAAGTAAATTGATATTTAAATTTTTTTATTATATATTTAGACTTGTTTTATGTGTATTTACATATGTGCACTTAATTACTTCATGGACTATTTATCACTTAAAATTTTATGATATTTGCAAGGGTTTTCTTTGTCTCAATATCATTTTATTGAGACATGTTTCATGTCATGAAAAATGATTTATTTTTTTGGTTTACTTAATATACCATGAATTAATTTTGATATATTAATTCATTAAATTAATGGGATTTATAGATCCATATCTTATTCATGATTTCAATGACTTTTTATTCTAAAGTTTCCAAAGTGGTAAAGGATTTATATTAAAATCATATTTCTTGTTCGATAATGTTTATGTTTAAGTTTATATTGATTAAATTATATTATATTTCTATATTAAACCCCATATATTTTACTATCTACTGGTTATTTTTGTAAATTACAAGTTTTCCTTTCATTTTTCTCTCTCTAAGTACTCAAAAGTCTGGAAAAGATTTTTTAATGAAAACTGACTTTGTTTTTTATTCAGTTGAGAATATTTTTCTTACATATATATATTTTCTTTAAAATGTTTTCAAGAATGTTTTTAATATTATAAAATGATTTATTAAATTAATTTTTACCCATGTTTTACTTTCTATAATTTTTTTTAAAAGTAATATTATTATCATTTCTCAAATGAGACACTTTTTACTGAAGGTGTGAACATAATATTTGTTTTAATATACACCACATGAATGAATTTTTTCACCTTTGTGACTGATATTTTCTTTGAATAATCCTTTAAATGTTTTCATGGTTATTTCCAAAGATTTTTTTTCTTATAATATTTTGGATTTTTTAATTTTAAATAAGTTATTTCAAAATGAAAATGGTATGTTACTCAATAAATGTTCCTGTGATATTTTAAAATTATTTTCATATATGTCAATATCCTTTGATGAATCTTATGATTTATTGAGGATATAATCTAATGATACCAGCCTCCATATTTATCTATATAGATTATGATCATTTTTAATAGGTTAAAGTAATAAAATTTTGTATGTTAGTTATTATAATATAAATAATTATTAATTATTAAAGCATGTTGATTAAGATGTATTGTTTATTAATATGATTAATTCATTGGAATTATTAAGTTATTCATGGGTGAGGATGTAAATTATATAGCCTCTCAATGAATAGGTAGGTATAATGAAACAAAAAATTTGGGTATTTGGAATATGCCTCACCTATTTATGTATGATGTCTTGGAATGAGGACTTTACAATATGTTTGAGATGAATGAAATTATGCATTCCATCAGTATAAAATATATTATTAATACCCATGTGATTATTCAAATAGTTATGTTATCCATGGATAAGTTTCAATCTCATGTGATTATTTACATGGAATTATTTGATCATCATTTTTTCCTTCCATACTATTCATGCCTTATTTATTCTATGGTAGATTATACTGTATGCATCCTTTAATGAGCATATGAGCCCACCCTTTTATTTTCTTTCCTTTCCCTAGGATTCTTGGAAGTGTACCATGATTTATATTCAAGGATATTATAAAGGTAATAATAATTTTCTCATAGGAATTTTAAGTTTCATTTCATGTTTATGTATGCATATAGTCACCCAAGACTACTAAACTATTCGATACTTTTGGATGTGATCCCTTATATCTTGTGCCAATGTCTTAAAATAACCACTAACTATGGGATGATAGAGTAAGGGTTATTAAATTTGGTATCAAAGGAAGTTTAATAATACTCTTTAGAACTATATTTAGTAAAACATAGATTAGAAAACATAAACCTATGATATATTATATGGATAAGTCTAAGTATAGGGTAATTTCATGAAGATTTGGTAAATTAGAGAATATATGGATTTCATATAAAATAAATCTTGATATGGATACAAGAAAGTGGATGAATTTTTGGTACAGATGAACCTAGGGGTAACAAATATAAAAGGGGAAAATTGGGAATTAACTTGACCATCACTGGTGTATGATGAGTGATCCAATGATTTCACACCTGGATAGACACTCTCAGGGTATATGCTTGGGTAAATCCACATTTTCATTATAAACCATTATGATTAATGAGATGATAGAATCTATGGAAACCTATTATATTCCATAATGATATGGGATGCACTTAATGTTTCATGGGTTGATAAGTCTATGGTTCATCATAAGTTTAAAGACATAGATACCCCTTTTGAGGTTTTATGTGATGAGAGTTTAATATGATTAAAGATATTTTAGGAGACATTTATGAGAATATAACCCTTTGTTTTAGTATGTGTTTTGTGAAAAAGTTATATAAGGATGAATGATTTTATATTTTGTGGACATAAGTTGAAAGGTATTGATATCCTTTCAGTTTAATATGATATTTGATGTTAATATGGTTAATTGAGATAAAAGGGTTGTTACATTTTGGGAACATATATTTTATCATAAAGATAACAACGTGGTTAAAAAGTGATTTAGTGACTAAGTTATTAATTCTATTTTTGATGAAGTTCACTCTATTTTTAAGGGAACATTATATGATTAAGGTAAATAGAATATTATTTTCTAGGATGAGATTTTATTTGAGGAATAAAAATAAATTTAAAATGTAGAATCATATATATATTTTTAGTGTTTTTATTATTATTTATGTTATTTATGGAAATGATTATAATATTTTGGAGAATATATTATTATAGTATATACATTTTTTCATATGTCTAATTCTATTTAGAGATAAATACTAAGTTGTTCTTGGAATAATATGTGATTGAATCATTATAATATATGGGCTTAAATTTGGTTTGGAATGTGTTGAATATTTAAGGATATTTATTTATGGAATGATTTAAGCTATACCTTTGGTGTTATTGTTGAGGCTTTGGATATTAATGTAGTATTTTTTCATATAAAGGCTAATACATACTAGATATTATCTCAACTTGTTCTATCCATTTTAGTTTTTTCTAGAGATAAGAGGAAAAACTTTTCATCCTTTAATGGATATTATAATCCAGTAAAAGTTAATTTTAGTTCTTTAGACATGAAAAAATTATCTTTAATATTCATTTCTTAGATTAAGAGTTTTTATGGAAGTGGAAATTTATCAAAGCATAACCAAATGATGAAATTGTGCTTATGAAATAGAAAGAAATCAAGTAAGTATATTTTATCATGTTTTATATCTTGATAGTAAAATAATCCCTTAATTATAGGAAAAGTATATTGAAAATAGTGCTATAATTTTATATTCATTTTTTATTAATTTATGGTCTTATTTATCCCTTACCATTTTATGGTTTTTTGGTCATTAAATTTATCATAACCATGTTATCTATCATCTCTATTATTCATGGAACATTATTTTTCTCATTAATGTACATATTTTTTACTTCCTGTTAATGAAATCCTTATATGGTAACCCTATTATGTGTTATTTTAGGCAACCTTTATGTTTCCCACATCCCATTTTCAAAGGAAGTTTTATTATCCCATTGTACGATGTAGGTTTACAAAAAAAGAATTTTTAAATATTGAACATTTGATTACCGAGATAAAAATTAAGAGGACTCAATTTATTTAAGGGGGGAGAATATAACACCATGAAAATTTAGTTTAAAATAATAATACACTCTATATATTTCTTAACATGAAATACTGAACTTTAAGAGAACTGCGATATACTATAAAAATATTATTATTTAAATGTGACAATTATAACCTAAATGTTAAATTAACGACATGTATAAGAATAACCAAATTCTAAAAAATATATTTAAAGGTTTAATATAATGAAAATTTATTTATTAATTCATATTAAATATGTACTCAATTTTCTATAAAGTCATTTTATGCTTCAAAAATATATTTTCTTCAAAAATGGTTTTTATTACATTTTGTGTATGGAAATTATAATTTATTTATGCCACTTTTATAAATTTTATTTTAAAAAAATGGATATAATTTTGGAAATAATAATTTCATAATATACGTTTTATGACTTTTTGGGATTATTCTAAAAAGGTTTATTTTTGAGTGAATAGTGAAAAATGTCGATTTTTGCAAAATGATAATTTTTTTATTTGAATAAAGTAATATAAAATTATAATTATATTTTAAATTTGGTCTTAAATTAAAATAATTATAATTTAATTACAAATAATCTAATTAATTAAAAAATTATTGGAATCATATTTAATTTTTGTATAAGCTCATTTTTAGGCTTAAAAAATATTTTTTTCTAAAAACTATTTTTTGTTGTGTTTAATAATTTTATATTAAAATTTATTTATGGAATATTATAGAAATTTAATATTGAAAAATTGATTCCATATTTTTAATTATGCGGTTCAAATTTGGTAAATTGGCTCCTTTTATTTTTTGTTCATTATGATAGTAACCATAGTAAAGATTTGTCACTACAGTAAGGGTAAAACAAGTAAAACAAGGTTAAATTTATGAGATAAAGTCTCAAAATCAACCAAAAACTTGTATTTATTTCATTTTATGATATTAATTAGACCATATAAATACTTAATTCTAATTTACCTCATTTTGGATCCATTTTCCTTTAATAATTCCATTTATATTACATTAAGTAAAGAATAAATACAAAATGTCACTCTTAATTTTAATTTTTCTTATTTGTTATCATAGAGATAAAATGACGTTATGAATGAATATAAACTTTTATTTTAAACATAAATAAATAAATTTTATTATGTTAATTGATTTATAATTTTTTGTGAATGTATAATTACCTTAAATTATTACACAATGCTAACTTATTGCTTGTGCAGACAATAGGAAAAAATATAGTAAATGATTTTAAAAACAGTAAAAGTAATATATTTTGTTGAATTATTCTATTACATGAATTTTATAGTCAATAATAATGTATAAATGATGTTAAATGGGTTTATATTTGGAATCCACTGTAATCTTGATGACTTTAAAGTCAAATTAAATGAATAGTCTTAAAAATGACTTTAATGATATTTTATATTAAATACTATTTTTAAAATGATTTAAAAATAAAAAATAGATTAAAATAGTGTAGTTTTAATGATAAATGGTTTTAAATGTCACCCATAAACCATTTATGAGATAATTTTCACCTTATAAGTAAATTTATGGACCTTAAAGGGTAAAAAACGTGTTACCATAGTTAAATTTAAAAGGGGTTAAAAAAAGGATTAGACCTAAAGATAAGGTTTAAAATGAAATAAAAAACCTATATAAATTTTATTAGATGATGAAATTTGGACCTTATAATTTTTTCTTCGAATCCATTTCCATTTTAAATCTTTTTACTTGATAAATACATTAATTATATTTTAATTTTTTTAGTAATTCCAAGTGTGTCATTTTCTCACCTATATAAGGGAACCTCATATCCTCTCTACATAACACCTTTTTAGAACTTTAGATCTGAAAATACCTACCTTAATACATTACCAAACTTCCTCTACATAAGCTAGAGTCTTCAGTCTCCTAAAAAACCAACCTAGAAGGCTTAAGGTGTAATCCAAATTTGGTTTTCTAAAGAAGAGGAATAACTCATAACTAAGCATTTTTATATTATTTCTTCTTATACCACATTAAAAATGATGATATAATAACATAAATATCTCAAATATACTAAATTATTATTATTATTATTGTAAAATCCTTTTTTATCTCTTTTTACATCCTATATAGAATGAAAACATCATCCGTGCATATGTAAGGACTACCACATCCATGAAGCGATGTGTTCGTTTTTCA
Source organism: Viscum album (assembly GCA_963277665.1). Classification (NCBI taxonomy): domain Eukaryota; kingdom Viridiplantae; phylum Streptophyta; class Magnoliopsida; order Santalales; family Viscaceae; genus Viscum; species Viscum album. The sequence continues at coordinate 1,371,052,696 of OY728164.1, forward strand.
TCACTACCTCACAAGGATAGTTATTATGATGTATTTAATAAATATATATTATATTAATGACATTATTATGGTTCTATACAGATAATATATTAATTACCTTCTTATCCTTTCACCTATTAAAAAATGATAATGTCGCTCGTGTGTACGTATGAACTACCACCTCCACGAAGCGGTGTGATTCGTTTTTTATATCTAACTTTTATAGATGATTGTTAAATTGTTTTTAGTGTATAAAAATGATATTTATTTCATGATTAATATTTTTTATATGATTTAACCCTAAACCCTTTGATCATGGTCAACCTACCAAAGTTGTTTTGCGATTATGAACCGAACATCCTCAAAACATCTGACATGAACTTAACAGATTTAATAACCATATATAGAATAATAATAAATAAAAAATGGGATAATAATAAATAAATACAAATGGAAAATGTTCTCAATAAATTATAAAATTAATATAATTTTATTATATAGGATATAAATTATGTACACGATGATTCATACTCGAGGTAAGGGGTTTCTTAACTCAATTTCTTTTCATTAGGTTATAACACTTATTCATTGAAATTTTTATGCCATTATTAAGTGTAAATTGATATCTAAATTTTTTTATGTTGTATTTAAACTTGTTTTATGTTTATTTACATATGTTCATATAATTTATTCATGGATTTATTATCACTTAAAATGTTATGATCTTTGCAAGGGCTTTCGTTATCTCAATCTCATTTTCTTGAGACACATTTCATCTCATGCACCATGATTTATTTATATGGTGTAATTAATATACCATTAATAAATTATTAAATATTAATTAATTTAATTCATGGTATTTATACACCCATATCATATTATTTCTTTCAATTACTTTTGATTTGAAATTTTCAAAAATAGAAAATGATTTATTTTAGAATCTCATTTATTATTCAAGATTGTTTATATTTAAGTTTACATTGGGGGAATTATATGATATTTCTATATTAAAATCCACATATTTTCATTTCATATATTTATTTATGTAAATTAAATGTTTTTATTTAATTTTATTCTCTCTAAGTACTCAAAATTCTAAAATATTTTTTAAAGAAAATCAACTTGGTTTTTCTATTCAGATGAGAATATTTTCTTCCATCTCCATATTTTCTTTAAAATATTTTAAATAATTATTTAATATAAAGAAATGATTGATTAAATCCATTTTTACCCACATTTTAATTTATATAAAAAAGTTTTAAAAGTAATATTCTTATTATTTTTCTAATGAGGTACTTTTTATCAAAGGTGTGAAAGAAATATTTGTTTTAACATACACCACAAAAAAACTTTTAATACCATCATGAATAATATTTTCTTTAAATATTCCTTTAAAACTTTCCATGGTTCTTTTGAAAGAAAATTTTTCTCTTAATATTTTGAAATTTTTTTAGATTTTAAATAAATGATTTCAAAATCAAAAGGGTATTTTCCTCAAGAAATGTTTTGATGGTAATTTAAGATAATTTTAATCTATATAAACATACTTTAATGAATGTTATGATTTAATGGGGATATAATCTAATGATACTATCTTCCCTATTTATTTGGATGGGTTATGATCATTTTTAATGAGGAAATAATTGATATTATGTATGTTAGTTCTTCCAATATGGGTTGTTATGGATTATTAAGGCATTTTGACAAAGTTGTACTATTTATTAATATGATGAATGCATTAGAATTATTAAGTTACAGGTGGGGAAAAAAGTTATATAGTCCCTCTATGCATCCATAGGTCTCATGAGACAATTTTTTTTGGGTATTTGGGATATGGATTACCCATTTATGCATAATTTATTAGAAAAAGGCCTCGATTGTAAGTTTAATATGTCTAAAATTATGTATTCCATTATTATGAAATCGATTATTGATTTCCATGAGATTATTTTAATAGTTATGTTATCCATGGATAAGTTTCAAGATAATGTGATTATTTATATGGACTTATTTGATCATCATTTTTTCCAGCCATATTATTCTTGACTTATTTATTTTATGATAGATTCTGTTGTACGCATTCCCTTACAGAGAATATGAGATCACCCTTTTATTTTGTTTTCTTTCCCCAAGATGCAAATAAGTGTACCATGATTGGTATGGAAGGATATTTTATAGGGAATACTTATGTTTAAAAAAATATGTTTTATTTCATATTTTCAAGTTTAATTTGAGAATAATGTATGGATATAGTCTCCCAAGACTACTAAACTATTATATCATTTAGAATGTGATCCCTTATATCCTGTACTAATTTAGTAAAATGACCACCAGCTCTAGGCTACAAGAGTTGGGTTTTTTACATTGATGTTTAATAATAACCTAGATTATACCTCTTTAATTGAACCAAAATTAGTTTTTGAGGTTGTTAAACATAAATAATGGATAGATTATATGAATAAGAATATTGATTACATTGAAAAGAATTACACTTGGTATCTTGTACCTAGATTATAAGGGAAAAATGTGATTGGTGCCAAGTCAGTATTTAGAAATAAGTTAAATGATAAAGGATAAATCTTATGAAAAATTCCATAATTGTATGTAAAGTCTACTCATAGGTTGAAGGGTTTGACTTTGAAGATAATTTTTCTCCTATTTTAAGACTTGAATCTATAAAAATTTTCTTTGTTATTATAAATCACATGAAATAGAAATTTTTTCAGATGGATTTAAATTCAACCTTCTTTAATGGAGTGAAATAAGAGGAAGTGTATATTTAACAAACTGAAGGATTTACACTTGATAATTATGGAATAATGGTATAGATACTAAAGAATAATCTCTATGGGATGAAACAAGTTCCTAGAGACTAATCTTCTAAGCTTTATGGCTACCTAAAATAAATGAATTTCATAAAAGTAAATGTGGACAAAAACCTTTATATGAAGGAAATGAGAATAGGTACTCTCATTTTAATTGTCTATGTTGATGAAATCATTATTATAGGTGAAAAAATATTGATCGTGAGAATTGTTCCAAGAAAATGAAGAAATATTTCAAGATTTCTATAATGGGATAAATGAGATATTTTCTAGGATTACAAGTTATGAAGAGAGAATATTTTATTTTTCTTTCTTAGGAAAAGTATGATAAAGAATTTCTAAATAAGTTTGGAATGTAATACTATAAAAAAGTTTTTGAACCCATATAGGTTGGAGTGAAGCTGGGTAAAGGTATTTAAGGAAAGAGTTTAAATTAAAAAGAGTCAAGAATATTGATTGACAACTTAATTTATCTCACTATACAAAGACATAATATTGTCTATATAGTGACCCTACATGAAAGGTAATAAAGTGATCCTAAATAATCAAATTTTATAAATTATAAAATAGTTATCTAGTATATAAAATAAACCTTGAATTTTAGAATAATGTATAGAATAAGTGAGAACATAAATCTATCTAGATTTAATGATGCTGACTGGGAAGGTGATTGTGATGATAAGAAATAAACTTGATATGGAATATTTGTTTTAGTATGAAGCTATGGGAGATGGAACTATAATAAGTAGAACTCAGTTACATTAAGAATAATAGAGGCATAATATATGGCTTCTATAAGAACCTATACTCATATGATCTATATTAAAGAACAACTGAAGGGATTGAAGGTGAATATTTTGAAACTAAATAGAATTTAATGTCATAATAAAAATAACACTGATCTCTCTAAAAATATGATGCAACAATCTAGATCTAAACACATTGACACCATATTTCATTTCATTAAAGGTAAGGTTAAAAATGTTGTTATAAGTTTGGTATTTATTATAATAAGTGATCAAATTAATGACATATTTACCAAATCTATTACCAAAGAAAGATTTTAGAACTTGAGGAAGAACATGAAAATTCAACCATTCCCTCTCGCTTGAGGAATTTTAGAAGATTCCCACTATGGATTGGATTATTTTTTTAATATGAGAGAGTAGTACACAAATATTTACTTTGTATTTTGTAAATATAAAATTATTTTTATTTTAGAAAAGAGGATTATAATTTTAACGAGTGTTAGGATTAAGGGGGATAAAATCTAATTCACTTTGAAAAAAAATTATTTTCATCGAGGGATAAAATTCTATTGAAAACACTACTTTATCTAGTGGTGTGGTGTTAAGAAAATAATATTTGATAAAGGATATGATTTGATGTTTCTTATAGTGAGTTGTTAGTGTTGAAATAAAATCCAAATGGGGTGATTGAATAACCCACAAGAATTATTAAAGTAAGTTTTATTTATTTTAAACAATGAATAAGAAGCATTAGAAGGTTATTAAAAATGTTTTTTTGGAATTGTTTGAGATTTATTGAGATAACTATGGAAGTTGGAGTATAGTTTTAGAGTTTTTGAGTCAAAGGATGGTAATTGAAAAAGGATCTGGTTTTTATGGGTCATCATAACCATTTCATATAGGAAACTCTTCAATTGAATACTAAAATTTGGAAAATTCTAGAACTTACTTATATTCGTAAGATTAGTAGAGTATTAACATGATGAATAATTTGTATAAGTATTGACCATCAATGTGATTTATAATATTCCTCATTATATTTTTTAATGGTAACTTTCTTTCTTTTTAAGAGTCATCCAAATACCCCTATATGATTCATAAGTGTTAGTTTCTTGCTTTGTAAGTGTAATACGAAGAGTCCTAAATGTTTTATATGGTTCTTAAATTATAAAATTTATATTTACATCTAACTATGATGATGATATGTTGAGATTAAAATAAAAAATATCATTAGATAATGTATAAATCCATGATTCTAGTTAAGTATTTATATTGAATTAAAGTAGAAGACTTGCATTCCAAGAAGAGATGCCATGATAAGATGTTATTCATACATTCCAACATGGATTAAAATACTTTTGGATTTTATGGAGAAGAATAGGCCGTAATATTTTAGGATATTATATGAGTTTAATAAATAAAGTTTTTAGAAGAATTAAAAAATATTTTATGGGGATATTATATCGGTAGAAATTAGATTTTATGAACATGTTTTTTGGAGAATTAAAATATATATAAATATTTAGGAGAAATTCTAAGAATATAAAAAAGAAGAAAATGGGAAGAAGTTTTTTATCCTGATATTGGTTACTACTACTTTTTTTGTATCAAATAATGAAAAATAGAGATAGATTGATGAGTGCTTGAAATAATTATTTTCCATCTGTGTTGAGTAAAGTGGAATCTATTTCTAATAATATGGGGTATTTATACTAATAACGAAGAATACAAGCATGTGATTGAATTCTATCATGAACACGTTGATCAATCTGAAATTCTGAGAGAAAGTCTGATGTTCATATTGTTTTTTGATTATATTCTAGTAGTTGAGAACTTTATGCTGAGGAATAAAAATATCTTTCACTCTAATATATGTAAATATAGGATTAAATTTAAGTTCTTGTTCATAGAAGAGTGTAATAATAATTGATAAATACTATAGGGATCTAGTATAATCTCAAATGAATTGTTGCTATCGAGAGATAGTTCCTGGGTCAAGGATGATATATTCTCATTAATATTAGGATGATAACTTCCCAATAATTTTGTGAATTATAGATTGGATGATAGCTTCACACACACTTCTAATCACTATAAATTAAATCATTTTCAAATCAGTGTCTTGATAATAATAAAAACATTTCATAGAATAAGTACATACATTAGAACCAAAACTGGTAAAAACTTGTGTGCCTTGTGTTATTTTACATTTATGTTGCATATGAGTACGGGTGATATTGAAAGAGAGTGTATTGAGAACGTAAAAAGTAAAAGTGGCTAATTTTTAAAATAAAATTCAATAAACTATACCACTGATTCATCCCCCCTCTTAGTGGTATATCTACCAACCTAGGCTTTTCAAGTGGCATCAAATCTAACCCAATTCCCTCTAATATCCTCTCCTAATTGAAGGTAAATTATGAATGATATGAATTCTATTAATAAAAATATGTTTAATTATTTAATGGAAATAATGTTCATGGTAAGAAGAATAGGATACTACCTTATCTTCTTTCAAAAGGCCAAGAAGTGAATGATGTTGTGATAGTGGTATCTATACTATTTGGGAGAGATGCTCCCATGACATTTGTAGATAAGATAAATCTATAAGTAGATGAAAATTTCATTATATCATCCCTTTCTGATAAATTATATACTAAATTTATGGAAGTCATGATAAGAAAGGTGATGTGGGATAATCTTGAGAATATATATAAAGGAAATATCAAAGTTAAATAAGAAAAAATATAGATCTGGAGGGAAAGGTTTTAAGATATCAGATTAGATGATGAAGAGATAATAAATGACTACTTCACAAGATTCAATGAAATATTTAGTCACATCAGGGGTTTTGGTGAAACTTAATAATAATCAACCATTATCATGAAATTAATGATTAATTTTCTAGAAAGTTTTGATATAAAGATATCTACCCTATAAGAAGAGGAATATTTATCCCTTGATGAGTTTTATAACACACTTCTAAATTATGAGATGAGGAAAAATCCTATATTTAAGAAAAAATAAAAATAGAAAATGGCATTCAAGGATATGAAAAGAATCAAAATTAATGAGGAGTAATTTTATTCCTATAATAAATAATAAGAAGATGAAGAAAAAGTTAAATAATAAAAGAGAATAAAGGATCTCATTTTTAAAAACATAAAAAATGGGAAAAGCAAGTGTTAATTAAAACTAGAACAAAAGTACTTTAAATATTTTTGAACAATAAATTTTTCATCTGATTTTCCAAGAAAGGAACTTGGGGAGTATGAAGACGAAGAGGATGGAGAATGGCCTTGAAGAATAAAACTGGGATGTAGATATAAAGAAGCTAATAAATATATAGATAACTTAGAAAAGACACAAATAAGAAAAAATATAAGATTTTTAAATAAGGTATATATTGAATAATACACATTAATTATTTATTTTTATAAAAAATTTATTGTAAAATTCTATAATTTCATAGCTCATGTTGAAAAACATGAAGAACGTTCAAGCAGTGATAAAGAATGAGAAGAGTCCTACCTAAAAAAAATTATGAAAGGTGATCTTAAACTATTTCTTAAAAGAAAAAATCAACACAATAAGTAAATAAAACCCCTAATGACATAGGTTGATAATTTAAAGAAAGATAATAGTTATTTATATAAAAAAGAGAATGTCTATATTGAGAAAATAAAACTTCTCAAGGTAAAATTTTTTAAAAAAGAAAGAATATTGGAAGAATTTGAGAAAATGATTATTATAAAGAAAGAGGAAATAAAAACGAAACAATAAATGTTTATCAAATATATGAAGGACCTAATAAAAAATGGAGATAAATTTTATTAGGATATGTAAATAATGGAATATTCATCACTACCTATTGAAATATATTGTGCACAATCTCTGGTAAAAACTGCACCTGTGATTAAAAAAAGTTATATATATATTCTTTACAATAGTATTGGTTTTAAAATATAATATGAGTAATCTTGGGTTGAGAAAAAAATAATATAATGTTTCTCCTACATTAAATTAAATTTAATAAAGATTGATAATGAAAGATTCCCCAAATACAAAGCAAAAGGAGGATAGAAATGTACCAAGACATCAAGTTAAATTTCTCAGAAAAGCTCTAGAGTCTCATGGAATAACATTCTTTAAAGGATACTATTGGTGTTTTGGATAATTTGGGAATAAAAAATATTATTTATGGTAAAACATGTCCTTTTAAATGGGTTATATACGGCAATAATTGAGGGGGGATATCAAATAAATAAAAAAATCAAATATAAGAAGAATCAAGTTGTGGAAAGAAATCCAGCAAGGTTACCCATTAAAAATAGTTTTGATTGTTTGGAGGAACTCTATAGATGGTGTGGACAACAAGGTCACTATAATTATAAATTTATTACTAGTATTTCAGAAAAAACTCAAAAAGTTATTTAAAATAATAAGACTCATAAAAGAAACAATACCAAAAATTCACTTCTTGTTGAAGTAAATCTTAATTCTACCAAGAGGAGAAAAACATGGATTCTTGATAGTGGTTTATCATTACATATTACTGAATATGCCAAAATTTTTATTAAATTAAAAGTTCACAATGGTGGTACTATAAATTTTGGAAATGTAAATTCATTTAAAATCAAAGGAATGGGTTTAACCAAGATTTAATCCCAAAGGTTGAAATATAAAGATATCTTGTTTATTGATGGGAATAAACAAAACTTACTGAGTGTGAGTCATATTTAAAATGGATAAAATGTGTTTATTTTAAAAATAAAAAAATTAACTCATTAAGGTAATAAAATATGGAAGATTCATCACAAATAGTTAAAGAGAAATTGGAAATCTTTTTTATATTTTTGATCCAAGAAATTTCTCTTACCTTAGTAAAAAATAAAAAAAAATATTTTCCCTTGAAAACTTGTAATTATTGGTTAGAAAAGTTTGAGTAAAATCTCAAGATAATTTTTATGATATATCTACCCCAATTATGAATATATAAATTTTTTTTATGAATTCTTCCAAAAGGATAAGATGGTGTAGGGAAAACATAAAAGAGTGGAAATCTAATCTACCAGGCCACTTGAATTAATCCACTCAGATTTATGTTTTCCAATAAGACATAAATACACTAGAGGAAACCTATAATTCATAAAATTAATTAATTTATATATAAGAATGATTAATTTGATGTTTATAATTCATAAATAATAGGTAGTGTAGATGTTTAATATTTTCAAAATGCTAGCTAAAAGAGAGTTGGGGGCCCATGTACAAAAATTGATAAATGATAATAGAAGGGAGTTTATTGGGAATTATTTCAAATACTATATAGATAAATATGAGGTTAAAAATCAATATAATACCACTTATACTCCCCAACATAATGGTGTTACTGAAATAATAAATAGAAGTTTGGTAGAAATGGGGAGAACAATGATTGTTGAATTCAATCAGTCAAAGTTTTTGTCATGAGAATCTGTATACAAAACTATGCATATTAAAAATAGGTGTTTAATAAGACCCAATTCAAAGATGTGTTCTTAGGATATTTGGTATAAAAATTAAACCAATTGTGAACTACTTTAGAGTCTTTAACAGTCCATGTTTGATGAAGACAAAAAAACTTAAATCTGGGAAAGTTAAACGAGAAAGATAAGAAGGTATCCTTCTTAAATACTTATACAATGGAAAAGGATGAAGGTTCTGAAGAAAAAAGAATTTATAATATGGTTTAATGTTATTATGTAGAGGTTATTAAAAATAAATACAACATTAATATTCCAGATGAAGCATATTTTGAATACTCTGATGAATTCAGTGTGCAGGTTTCTAATAAGATTAATGAAGAATAATATATAAAAGAACTATATATTACTAATATTGATTTTGATAAAAAATTTGATGAAGTAGGGGATACTAAATAAAAGTAATAGAAATATTAGAATCTAAAGAAACATTAAAAACCAAAAAATATATTAGGAAACATGGATGCACCAATTCATAAAATAAGAATATTGATATATGACAATAAAAATGAAATTTTCTAGACTAGAATAAAGTTGTAGTTTGACAATAAGACATAAATTATCTCTAAAATTGAACCACATTCAGTTTTTGAGGCTATTATACATAAATAATGGATAGATTTTATGAATGATGAGCTAGATCAAATTGAAAATCATACCACTTGGGATCTTATCCCTATAATACAAGGAGAGAATGTGATTATAACCAACCAGGTATTAAAGAATGAGATAAATTCTAAAGGTTAATCCTCAAGAAAAAAATAGACTTTCATGTAAAGGATACTCATAGGTTTAAGGGGTTGAATTTAATGATACCTTTTCTCCTGTAGTAAGACTTAAATCTATAATAATTTCCTTGGTTATTATAGCTTATAGACAATATAAAATTTACCATATGGATGTGAAGTTTACTTTATTAAATGGAGTGATATAATAAGAAATCTATATTGAACAAATTGACGGATTTATACTTGATAATGATGGAAAAATGGTATTTAGGAAGAATAAGGCTCACTACAGGCTAAATAGATTCCTAGTTCTTTGTATTATAATATGGATGGATACTCGAAAGAAATGAAGTTTAAAAAAAATGAAAAGTTGAAAAAAATATTTTTGTAAAGTAAATGAACACATGTAATCTATTTATAATTATATATATTTATGACATCATTTTTTCAAGTGATAAAAAGTGTTCTTGTGAGGAGTTTTCTAAAAAAATTAAGAAACATTTTGAGATGTCTATGCTCAGATAGATGAGATATTTTCTTGGATTAAAAATTGTGAAGAGAGAAGAAACTATTTTTCTTTATCCAGAAAATTATTCTCGAGAATTTTTGAAGAATATTGCCATGTAATACTCCGAATCAGTGTCCACACCCATATATGTTTAAGTAAAACTACACAAATATGTTTAAGTTTTGAGTGTAAATCAAAATAATATTATAATACTAATTAGAATATTACTTTATCTCACCACATAAAGACCTAATATTTTATTTTTAGTGAAATTATATGAAAGGTATCAAAGTGATCATAAATAATCACATTTTACAGGTTCCAAAATAGTTCTCAAGTACATCAAAGGAAACTTGAATTTTGGAATGATGTTAAAAATAAGTGAGCACCTAAATATATCTAGATTTACCAATAATGATTGGTTTGGTTATTTTGATCACATGAAATCAACTTCAGGTGGAATATTTATTTTAGGAGAAAGTATTGTGAGGAAACACTAAAAGAAGAAAAACTCAGTTACATTAATCACTATAAAGACAAAGTTTGTGGATTCTATAAGTTCCCATTGTAATATCTTCTAAATGAAAGAACAATTAGAGGGATTGAAGGTGATTAATGGGAAACCAGATATAATTTCATGTGACAATAAAAGTGCCATTGATCACTTTAAAAATTCAATTCAACATTCTAGATATAAACACATTAACATTATATTTTATTTCTTCAAATAAAATGTTTTAAATGTTTATACAAGGATAGAATTTATACCAAAAATGGATCAAATTGTTGATATCTTTACTAATTCCTTTACTAAAGAAAGATTTGATAATTTTATATTGAAAATGCATATTAGTCCCTCCCTAATCACTTGAGGCATTTTTTAAGATCCCTAATATGGATTGAATTATATTTTCAATGGGGGAGATAAGTTCATAACTATGCACTTGATATTATTTATATTCAGAGATTATTTTATTGAAAAAGGGGGTAATAATTTAAATGAATGTTAGTATTATGGTGGGAGGATATAATTCACTTTTCCACAAAATTATTACCACCTAAGGATAAAATTATCTTAAAAACACTACTTTCTATTATGGTGTGGTGTAAAGATAATTATCTTTGAGAAAGAATGAGATTTGATGTTTATTTAAGTGATTTGTTAGTGTTAACAAAAAATACAAAGGGGGAGATTGAATAATCCATGTGAATTGTTTCATTATGTTATATTTTTTTTCAACAATGATTAAGAATAATTCTAAGGTGATTAATTTTTTTTGATATTTTTTTGAGGAAGATAGAGTATAGTTCTAGAATTATGGAGTAAAATGATGAAAACTGACAAAGGAATTATTTTTTATCAGCCATTTTAATCATTTTGTAAAGGTAACTCTTGAAATTGACTTCTTTGGAAAGTTTATAACTTCTCTATATTCGTAAGAGTAGTTGAGTATTTAAAGGATCAAGAATTTGGAAAATTCTTGAGAATCAATGTTCTTTGTAAGAGTTATAAGGATATTCTATAAGGTCCAACTACATGATTTGTAAGATTCATATGAAGACTCTTATATGATTTGTTAGAGTCAACTTCATTTTTAGTAAGATTCATTTGAAAACTCTTGGATGTTCCATAAGGATCACTAGTTAGAAATTTTTTGGTGACATATAACTTTGATGATGCTATATCGAGACATTATATTGGTTTAAATGAGATTTAATGATCGATTTTTTTATATAATTAAAAGAGACAACAATATTATGGAGAAATGATGAGAATATAAAAAAGAGGAAAAGGGTAAGAATATTATTGTTTTTCTAATATAGGTAATTTATATTGATTTTTATATCAAAGAAAGAAAAAGTGATAAACATCGATGAGCACTTGAATTTTTTTTTAATTTGTTTTAAGGAAAGAAGTATTTTCTTTTGATTATCTGGAGGATTCCTATTAATAAGGAATAATACAAGCATGCAATTTCATGATCTCATGCATATGATATTCATTATGAAATTATGAGGAGTAAGGTAGACATGAATGTAGTGTTGTTGATTATATTATAGAATTTGAGAAATTTATATTGAGTAAGAATAATATCTTACGCACTAATGAAAACATATCTTGAAATTACTTTAAGATACTGTTCATGGAAGATCAGAAGAAGAATTGGTGAAGAATAGAGGGCTCCAGTATAATCTCATCCAAAATACTAATATCAAGAGATAATTCATGGATCAAGGATGATATATTTCTAATATTATCAGGATTATACTTTTCTAAACCTTGTGTGAATTATAGAGCTGATAATACCTTCACACACACTTGTACTCACTGTAAATTAAATAGTGATCAAATCCATGTCTCAGTAATAAGCTAAACACAATAAAGAGTAGTTACCCACATTTGGACTGAACCTTATAAAAACTTTTATTCCTTGTGTTATTTGTTATTTTTGTTTCATATGAGTAAGGGTGAGATTGGAAGAGAGTAGATCAATACCTTAAAAATTCATAGAGTTTAATCTCAAAAAATAAATTTTAAAAAACTGTACCACTAATTCATCCTCTCCCTTATTAGTGGTATATCAACCGACTTGTAATTTTTACTTTTACTAATATTTATACTAAAGGAATCAATTTTAATCACCAACTAAATTACTTTAATAAAATATACTCATGTTAACTCAACCCATTTCCCAAAGGTAGCTCATCTCTCAAGATGGGATTATCAAACACCATTCTATTAGACCTTGAAAAGATATACAATATTTAATTCAGATCCAAATACCATCCATGGGTTTTAATTTCATTTACAAGAATCCTTTGTTACCATGTAAAAATAATAGAACAATCCTATTAGCTGACACATAAAACGTGGTACATAATTTATAATGCTAATTATCTCAATCAACCTCACATGAACACAACAACCTCTACCGGTAAAATTCTAGATCACATGAACTGTAAGAACCCAGATCTTCATTTCAGGTATGTTTTTCCTTTTATGGTCGTTTTTGAGAAAAGAGGAAAATCTGGAAATTTTCTAAGTACACGCCGTGTACTTTATAAGTACACACTGTGTACTTTGATGCAACACCAGACCATGTGCTGGATGTGTCCAGGCCACACACACGGTGTGTAGGGGCGATGTGGAGGCCAATTAAAGCGGAGTACGGAAAGGCCAAGTACACACCGTGTACCCCAGAAGTACACGTCATGTAATTTCTTTTTTTTTTCACTAAATGGACTGGGGTCGCGCCTGACGGACATAACTTGCTTCTTCTTTAGGTTCTTCGTCTGAGAGAACCCGTACAACCGTAGAACTTATCTGAGCCCCTGATCCTCCGTCCGTTCTTCGAATCGACCGCCGTCGATTGCATTGGAACCATAGAGGTAAGATGTTACTTCTCCTAGATCTTTGTTTTCCAATTCCTCCTCTTTCTCAATATATCATGGGTTGAGAGTTTGCGCATTTTCTTAGATCTAATCTATTATAAGGAGAATCAATCATCATGGTTCAAGTATATCGATCTCCTAGGATCGAGGTAGGTGGTTTGTGCATTTATGTAGGAAGTCTTTGAATATTTTGTGAAATTCCACCAATTCCCTTGAACAGGGTATTGTGTGTTTCCTATTTTTCCCCTATTGTTTTCCTGCTTTTCTTGATTGCTTGAGTAGAGGTCGATGCTTGTGAATAGGTTAATCTTTACTGTTCTCTTGATGTTTTTCCATGCATGTTTTTCCTGTTAGGCATTCTGCCAGTTTCCATTCCTAGTTGTAGGATAGTGGAACTATTGTACTATTATGTTTTTGTGACTTATAATGATAACAAAGTAGTTCTTGAGGTTTAATTGAGGCGATACTCGTGCTATTCATGTTTTTTTTACACTGGGCTGTGAGAACCCAGTGTAGTAGACCATAGGGAGAATGGATGTAAGGGATTCTCCAGAGTGTCTTTAATTTACGATGCGAGACCACTGGGGGAATTGATGTTGAGTGCTTCCTCAGAGAGTCTGTAGTTCCTCGACATGGGCCACATGGGGAATGAGACGTTGAGTGCTTCCCCATAGAGCCTTTAGTATGATACGAGACTATAGGGGGAATTGACGGCGAGTGATTCCTCAGAGAGTCTATTTATTTTTAATGTGGTTGAACCAGAGTGGTGAGACTATGTGTGCCTCCCAGAGGGTTTCTAGTATGTGTAGGTTGAACCTTAGGGGTTAGGCTATGAGAACTACCCATAGCTTACCTTTTTTTTCTACTTGCTTGAGTGGATGCTTCCTTTTTTGTAGATTATATGCTGAAAATTGTGGATTGTTTACTGCAATGTATTATCCTATTTACTGCTTACTGTTTAATGCTTACCGTACTTTACCTTCCATATATTCACTGACTGTTAGGCACGAATCATTGGGTGGTTTCCTACTAGTACATTGTCTCACACCCTGTTTGGGTCATGATTTTGAGCCCAAACAGATTATATTATTGCAGGTATAGATAAGGGAAAGCACCCTTCTACTTTAGGTTCTTGATTTCTGTGGAGCTGGAGAGCATGAGACCAAGCTGAGGCTTGCGATGCTGAGGAGTCACTCATCTGTTTTTCTTTTGTACTTTGGTTTAGTACTGTTTTCAGCATTGTGACTTGTTTGGATGTTTCCTAGACACACACACACATATATATCATCCATCATTATTATATATGTGTGCTCTAGTTTTCTTCTTTCAGTCTTCTACTGTTTATGTTTGTATGGATTATTATTGCTTCCGCTGTTGTATGTTGTTTACTTTTGTTGTGTACTCTGCCAATGAGGGCATAGTTTCCGCACTATCACACCCAAGGCCCTCGATGCTAGTCAGCAGCCTCTGGCGTTTGGGGAAATGCACTTGAGACCATGTGATCAACCGGGTATGGGGTTCCTCTAGGTGGATTCCAGAACCGGGACATTACAAAGTGGTATCAGAGGGTTTATTTTCTCTTGATTTACTATTTGGAGCCTTTATCCAGGGATAGGACGAATTTGGTACTTGGTATTAAGCTGTGCTCGGGAGTAGCTAACCCGTGTATAGGGAAAAACCAATCTACCTCGTTTATTACATTTTTATGGTTTTTCTATGTTACAGTTGATCTAATTTCACCTAGAGTAATTTACATGCTTTTTGTTGTTATTGTTGTTGATATTGTGGTTCTATTTCTATCACAACCCAATGAGATGAGGGTATTCCATCTCATGCATCATATATGAACTTGTTAGAAATCACATGCCATGCATTCTTTCCATGAAATATAGGGTACATTATAAATTTCATTTTGTTGTGATAGACGTTGTGTAAATTATGCATGCTGTTGTGATAGATGCTTTGATAGAATCCCTGCAGTTTCATAGAGAGGTTGTTTGTATTGTACCTTGCTTAAATGAATGCCAAATTTTGGTTCTTGAGGTGTTATGGGCCCTCATGAATCGGAACTTGGTGTATCATTGACTTGTTTCCCTTATATATGATATGTAGAAGATGCCAAGATTTGATTCACAAGGAGTATGGGCCCTCACGAATCGGAATTTGGAACCTTCATGCTTTTTTTAGTGTTTTCTGGGCTTCAGTGCAGTTTCAGAGCTACTACCCAGAAAAACCCAGAATACACGGTGTGGACTTTATATATACACGCCGTGTAGTTTTTAAACCATGTCACTGACTGTGTGATAAGAAACACAGGTTGTGAAAAATATCCAAGAACATGTCGTGTACGGTAGGTACACGCCATGTAGTAGTGAGCTGTGTACCCAACAATGTCACTAATAACACGGGTCGGGGAAGCTCGTGTAATGCACATCGTGTTTT
Source organism: Viscum album (assembly GCA_963277665.1). Lineage (NCBI taxonomy): Eukaryota > Viridiplantae > Streptophyta > Magnoliopsida > Santalales > Viscaceae > Viscum > Viscum album. The sequence goes on from OY728164.1 coordinate 1,371,068,845, forward strand.
GTAGGAACACACCGTGTAGTCTTGTTCTAGTTACCCGACCTTGTCACGAACAACACGGGACAGTTTTATCTCCTCCTATACATGCCGTGTTTGTTCAGAACATTCCGTATAAGGGTCAGCCATGTACCCGACCATGTCTCCAACAAAACGGGTCAGGAAAAATCTTATAGTACACACCGTGTTTGTTCGGAACACGCCGTGTAGTCTCAGCCATGTAACCAGCCGTGTAACTAACAACATGGGTCGTTGAAACCTTGTCTACTACACGCCATGTCCACAGGGAACACGTCGTGTAGTATCAGTTTAAGAAGACCATGTGGGTTAGCTATACAAGGAGACTCGGGCAGGAGAACAGAGTTAAGTACACATCGTGTAGAGTTTATACACGCCGTGTAGTCATGTTTGGTAAAAATTGAGTGTTTTATTCTCCTATTTCCATTTTTTACTCCTTTGTTATATGTCCTTAATATTCCTTATCTAAGGTGTGATTTTTATCTTTTAGATTTATGAATCCGAGATGTCCTCTGGTTGTACATCAGTTGCAGGATGGTGATCAGACGCCAGATATGGCTGATTAAGGGCTTCTTGCCGATCCTTAAGTCGTGCCAGCCTTGGCACCGGCCATCGTACCAGTTGCAGGCATTGATGCACAGTTTAGGGAAGAATTTATGAGGATGATTTAGACCTTTCAGGGAGCACCACCTCCTGCCACAACTATGGAAGACTTGACATGGGTTTTCTAGTAGCATCATCCTCCTACTTTCTGAGGGGAAGGAGGACCATGGGCTACAGAGTCATGGATGGAAGCCATGCTGACTATCTTTGAGCATTTGGAAATGCCTCCATAATGGAAGGTCAATCTCGCTACCTATATGCTACGAGACTCCACCAAGAGGTGGTGGGAAGTGATCTCACAGGTGAGTCATCAGCAGGTTATGGCTTGGGAGGAGTTCCAGCGCGTGTTTTATGACTACTTCTACCCGGAGACCCTGAGGGCCGATCAAGCCCAAGAGTTCATGAGTCTAGAGTAGGGTACTATTTCTATTATGGAGTATTCCTCTTGTTTCACTGAGCTGCAGAATTTCACACCCCTCTGGGGTAGAGATGGGATGTTCTTAGCAAGGAAGTTTGAGGATGGTCTCAGGCAGGAGATCTGTTCGCAGGTGAATATCTTTCAGTTGACTTCCATCACTTCCATCGTCAACTAGGCACTGATTGCAGAGTGCAATCTAAGAGACTCCGGAGCTGCGAGATAGGCCAATTCTGCTTCCAGAGCTAGTATTCCTCCAGTTGACAGCAGGAAGCGTCGTAGGGAGTCTACGCGCAGTGATCCAAGGAGGCGAGATACATCTTCAGGTAGCCAGGTAGTATTCTACCAGTGTGGCCGGTCAGGGAACATGAGTCCGTAGTGCCAGAGGGACCCCGTGGAGTGCCGATCTTGCGGCAAGATGGGTCACATTAAGCGTTTCTACCAGGTTTTCTCACCAGTAGCTGGTGACAGGGGTTCTTCCATGACTCCTCGTTCAAGAGTTGCACCACCAGTTTCTCACCAGTCGGGGAACTGGAGTTCTTCTGGACATTCGGGCTGAGGAGGAGGTCGAGGCCATGGCAGTTAGTCACCATTCTTTCAGCGTCAGCAGGGAGGATCAGCTCAGAGTGGTCAGGCAGGGTCACATGGCCGCGGGGCAGGCCAGACTTTTGTAGTGGAGTAGAACTATCAGGAGCAGGATCCTGGACCTTCTAATGTTTGAGGTATGATCTTAGTAACCTTAGTTTTATCTTCATCTATTTTCAATACTGGTGCTATACATAGCTCTATCTCTGTTGCTATTGTGAAGAGCCTTGGGCTCTGTATCTTTTCTTCTGCCGACTTGTTGACACTAGACACACCTTTGGGGGTGAGGAAATCTAGTGTATGTCAGTTCATAGAGTTCCCTCTCGAGGTTGTAGGGTATCATTTCTTATGGTACCTCTATATCCTAGAGATGACAGGCTATGATTTCATTCTCAGGATGGACTTGTTGGTTCCCTTCAAGGCAGTCGTCGATTGTTGTCGCCGCAGGGTGAGTTTCATTTCACCAGAGGGTGAATCTTTTCTTCATAGAGGAGAATGGGATGTTCAGGCGATTCGAGCAAGACTCGAGCCTCATGGGCTAGGAAGGGTTACAACCCAGATTTCTAGTATTTATCTGGATGATCAGGTGACTTCACAATTGGACTTTCCTCCAGTGGTGGATCGTTTCGGAGATTTCTTTCCAGAGTATTTCTTAGGTTTTCTTCCGGAGCGTGAGGTAGACTTCTCTATTGAGCTCATGCTAGGAGAGACACCGGTGTCAATTCCTCCCTATAGGATGGCTACACCTGAGTTGTAGGAGCTCAAGAAGCAGTTGGAGGATTTTCAGGCAAAGGGTTTCATCTGAACCAGTACTTCTCCTTGGGGTTCGCCTATCCTATTTGCGAAGAAGGCAGACGATACCCTTTGGCTTTGTGTGGATTATCGGAAGCTGAACCAGTTGACGGTCAAGAACCGATATCCCTTGCCGAGGATTGATGATCTTTTCGATCAGCTTCAAGGATCCCAGGTGTTCTCGAAGATCTATTTGAGGTCTGGTTATCATCAGTTGCATGTTATACCATCAGATATAACTCTGACAGCCTTCAGGAGAGGTATGGTCTCTATGAGTATATGGTTATGCCTTTCGGTCTCACGAATGCGCCAGCAGTTTTCATGGAACTGATGAACCGAGTGTTCCATCCTTACTTGGATTCCTTCATCACGGTATTCGTAGACGATATCTTGGTGTACTCTCATACTCGACACGACCATGATACCCATATTGAGATCATTCTAAGTACACTGAGAGAGCATCATCTTTATGATAAACTCTCAAAGTGCCACTTTTGGATGGATCAGATTCACTTCTTGGGTCATTTCATCTCAGAGGCAAGAGTATCTCTGGACCCAGAGAAAGTGAGAGCTGTAGTTTCTTGGGAGAATCTGAAGAAAGTTTTTGTGGTACAGAGTTTCCTAGGACTGGTTAGATACTACAAACACTTCATTCAGGACTTTTCACGCCAAGCAGTACCATTGACAGGTCTGACCAAGAAGGGGCAGGAGTTCTTATGGTCTGAGTCTTGTGAGTCAGCCTTTCAGGAGTTAAATGAAAGGTTGACGTCAGTACCGATACTAGTCTTTACAGATCTAGGAAAGATCTATACTATTTATTGTGATGCTTCAGGTATCGGGCTGGGCACTGTGCTTATGCAGGGAGCTGGAGTCGTTGCGTATGGGTCTCGGCAGTTGAGGCCACATGAGAGGAACTACCTGACGCACGATCTGGAGTTGGCAGCTGTTGTTCATGCCTTGCACTGTTGGAGACATTACCTTCTGGGAGAGCACTTTGTGGTTTTCACCCACCACGAGAGTCTCAAGTACATCTTTACTCAACGTGATCTGAATCTGAGATAGTGCAGGTGGGTTGAGTATCTTCAATATTTTGATTTCGAGCTTGCCTATATGCCGGGAAAGGGAAACGCAGTGGCATATGCATTGAGCTAGAGAACTCAGATTCAAGCAGTTCAGGAGGCCAACAGTCAGTGGTAGCTTATGGCTCTGTTCTCTGAGATGCATCTGGAGGTGCACGACAGACGGGGACAAACTTACCTATCTTCTGTAGCAGTTACCTCTACACTTCTTGATCGGGTACGGATGAGGCAACTATCAGACTCAGAAGTCTTAGTCCTGTGGCAGAGTGTGTCAGGAGAGGACCCTCTTTCTGGATGGACAGTGGGAGAGGATGAGATCTTTCATTTATAGGGATGTGTATGGGTTCCAGCAGACATACGCGAGGAGCTGATGCAGGATTTTCATTCCTTAGTTTGGGAAGTTCATCCTAGCATCACCAAGATGTATCAGGATCTTCATAACCAGTACTGGTGGCCAAGTATGAAGAGAGATGTTGCTGGTTTCTTTTTGAGGTGTTCTACTTGTCAGCAGGTGAAGGTGGAGCATCAGCGACCATCAGGACTTTTACAGCAGTTACTCATTCCGGAGTGGAAGTTGAACAATTTCATGATGGACTTCGTGACCGGATTGCTGAGGCTGCCTCAAGGGAATGATGATGTTTGGGTTGTCATCGACAGGCTTATGAAGGTTGATCACTTCTTACCGATGAAGGAGACCTTTAGTGTTGATGATCTGGGATAACTATACATCCTAGAGATTGTACGTCTGCATGGAGTTCCACACTCCATTGTTTCAGACAGGGATGCACGCTTTACTTCTCGGTTCTGGGAGGGGCTTCAAAGGGCTTTGGGTACACAGGTACTTTTGAGTACATCATACCATCCCCATACAAATGGATAGTCATAGAGTATGATCTAGGTTCTTGAGGATATGCTCTGATCTTGAATTCTAGACTTTGGCGGTTCTTGGGAGAAGCATATCCCTCTTGTGGAGTTTGCCTACAACAACAGTTTTCAGGTGACTATTCAGATGGAACCTTATGAGGCTTTGTATGGTAGGCTATTCCGATCACCCTTATGCTAGATGGAGGCAGGAGAGGCTGCTTTACTACGACCTCATCTTGTTCAGGAGACCTCAGAGCAGATAGATTTGATTCGGAAGAGGATGGCTACAACACAGTCTCGACAGGAGTCTTATGATGATCAGCAAAGATGACCTCTTGAGTTCGAGGTCAGAGATCAGGTTTTCTGGCATGTTACACCGAGGTTGGAACATAAGATGATTCAGAGATAGGGTAAGATTTCACCACGGTACGTTGGGCCATTTGAGGTTCTGGAGAGAGTTGGGCCGGTTTCCTATCAGTTGTAGTTACCTTAGAGGTACCGGGCCATGCATGACGTCTTCTACGTCTCTCAGCTCTGATATTACTTTTCAAACCCGTATCATGTCTTTCAGCCCGATGAGGTTGAGCTCGAAGCGGATGCATTGTTTGAGGAGCATCCTATTCGGATTGTCGATTATAGTATGAAGGTTCTCCGTGGGCGGTTTGTTCCTCTAGTACGAGGGCTATGGCAGCACAAGCGATTATAGGATGAGACTTGGGAGAGGGAGGCTGATGTATGATCGCAGTGGCCGGAGCTGTTTGGGGTTTCTTCTTCTACGCCTCGCTAGGGAAATTCAGGGACAAATTTCATTAAGGGGGGAAGTTTGTAAGAACATGGATCTTCACTTCAGGCATGTTTTTCCTTTTCTGGTCATTTTTGAGAAAAGAGGAAAATCTGGAAATTTTCTAAGTACACACCGTGTAATTTATAAGTACACACCATGTACTTTGATGCAGCACCAGGTCGTGTGCTGGCCATGTCCGGGCCACACACACGGTGTGTAGGGGCGATGTGGAGGCTGCATAAAGTGAAGTATGGAAATACCAAGTACACGCCATGTACCCCAAAAGTACATGCCATGTACTTTCTTTTTTTCACTAAACGGACTGGGGTCACGCCTGATGGACAAAACTCGCTTCTTCTTTAGGTTCTTTATCTGAGAGAACCCATACGGCCGCATAACTTCTCCGAGCCTTCGAGCCTCTATCCGTTCTCTGAATCGACCTCTATCAATTGCGTTGGAACTGTAGTGGTAAGCCCTTCCTTCTCCAAGATCATTGTTTTCAAATTTCTCCTTTTTATCAAGATATCATGGATTGAGTGTTTGTGAGTTTTCATATATCTATGCCGTTATAAGGAGAATCAATCATCGTGGTTCAAGTATATCGATCTCCTAGGATCGAGGTAGGTGGTATGTTCATTTCTGTAGGAAGTCTTTGAATATTTTGTGCAATTCTACCAATTCCCTTGAACGGGGTATTGTGTGTTTCCTATTTTCCCCCTGTTGTTTTCCTGCTTTGCTTTAATGCTTGAGTAGAGGTCGATGCTTGTGAATAGTGTAATCTTTACTATTCTCTGGATGTTTTTCAATGCATGTTTTTCCTGTTAGGTGTTCTGCCAGTTTCCATGCCTAGTTATAGGATAGTGGAACTATTGTACTGTTATGATGTTGTGCCTTAGAATGATAGCCAAGTAGTTCTTGAGGTTTACTTGGGGCGATATGCGCGCTATGCAAGTTTGTTTTACACAGGGCTGTGAGAACCTAGTGTAGTAGACCAAAGGGAGAATGGACGTAAGGGATTCTCCAGAGTGTCTTTAATTTATGATGCGAGACCACATGGGGAATTGACGTTGAGCACTTCCTCAGAGAGTCTGTAGTTCCTCAACATGGGCCACAGGGGGAATGAGACATTGAGTGCTTCCCCAGAGATCCTTTAGTACGATATGAGACTATAGGGAGAATTGACGGTGAGTGCTTCCTCATAGAGTCTATTTATTTTTACTATGGCTGAACTAGAGTGGTGAGACTGTGTGTGCCTCACATAGGGTTTCTAGTACTTGTAGGTTGAACCTTAGGGGTTAGGCTGTGAGAACTACACATAGGTTACCTTTTTTTTCTACTTTCTTGAGTGGCTACTTCCTTGTTCGTAGATTATATGCTAGAAATTATAGATTGTTTACTATTGTGTATTATCCTATTTACTGCTTACTGTTTACTGCTTACTGTACTTTACCTTCCATATATTCACTGACTGTTAGGCACAAATCTTTGGGTGGTTGCCTACTGGGACTTTGTGTCACACCCTGTTTGGGTCATGCTTTTGGGCCCAAACATATTATATTGTTGCAGGTATAAATAAGGGAAAGCGCCCTTCTAATTCAGGTTCTTGATTATTGTGGATCTGTAGAGCATGGGACCAAGCCGAGGCTTGCGATGCTGAGGAGTCTCTCATCTATTTTTCTTTTGTACTTCGGTTTAGTACTGTTTTCAGCATCGTGACTTGTTTGGATATTTCCTAGAAATATATATATATATATATATCATGCATCATTATTATATATGTGTGCTCCAGTTTTCTTCTTTCAGTCTTCTGCTGTTTATGTATGTATGGATTATTATTGCTTTCACTGTTGTATGTTGTTTACTTCTACCATGTACTCTGCCAATGAGGGAATAATATCCTCACTATCACACCGAAGGCCCTCACTTCTAGTCGACAACCTCTGGAATTCAGGAAAATTCGCTTGAGGCCATGTGACAAACCAGGTATGGGGCGCCTCTAGGTGGCTTCCAGAACTGGCATGTTACATGAACCCTCCCATCCAAACTCTCCACCACACCATACAAGAAAAATATATATAAATCAAGAGAAAATTCAAGGGACCACCCACCATGGTTCATTAAGATAAATCTTGATAATTATTTATATTCAATTCACTATCAAAGGAGAATAAAAAACCCCTAAAATTAGGAATTTGAGATAAACTAATATGAAATGTTAAGTGAGAAAAATTAAATAAAGAGAAATAAAGTAAAGACTTACAATTAGGATATTGATTCTTTATATGAATCAAAGATCAGTGATGATTTAAAGGAGATATAAGAAGTAGAAGAAGAGGTAAATGATGAAAAAACCATCCCTATGTGTTCTTAGTTTAGGCGAATGAGAGTTAACAGGCGTGGGTGTTAAATTTTTAAATATTGTTTTATAAATTTTTAATTAAAATTAGAAAAATCAGTCTAGGGAACCTGGGTACCTGGTACCCCTCCACTAGGTTCCCGATGAACCATTAGGGACCACCCCTCTTCTGGGAATCTCATCGGGGCCCTAGTGAGCCTCTATAGGTTAATTGATGACATCCATCCCTTTGATATATATAAAACCTTCTCAAACTCTTACTTATACCTCAAAAATTCCACTAAAACTTCTAAAACCTTGTAAAACTATAGTAAAAATCCATCCTATAGCTTTAGAATTCAAGTTAGAATCTAAAAAAGAAAATCAACCTCAAATCTAGATTAAATTAAGCCCGGTTTAATCCAAAATCATATTCATTTTATAAAATTAAAGTTAAAAAAATATGGTGGTGAAGGAGATGATGACTTAAAATGACTTTAAGTTCTTAATACAAACTAAATCCACCATTATCCATAAAAAATAATAAATACATTGTAAAAAATAGAAAATAAAAAACTTCCAATTGCCAATACAATACTAAAAAACACTATCTACTTTCCTGAAACCTCCCATAACAATCACCAAAGAAATATACTACCTATAAATAGAGATTAACATCTTTAATATATAAAAAACATTGAAAAATAGACCAATATATAAGAAAGCTACAATAACCATCTTGTAAACCAATAAAAAAATATGTAGTTAAAGATCATCAATCATAATATAACTATTCATTATGATAGTATTTGTCCCATCCAAGTTGTTTAGTGTGAGATATAAAAATATGATCTCTTTATTTATCCTCCATAGGTGTTAGTTGAAACATACTTATGGATACAACATCCATAATCCTCTAAAGGTTTGAGTAATCCATTATTTGATAGTGTCTTTATTAATTAGATTAAGACCCTCCTTTCTTTAGCTCATATTTTAGTCTCGATTAACGGTTCCTTGTAGGTATATTTTACTTATTCAATATGGTTAATACATGGAAAACCTCTTTCATCAATTTTCTTTTCTCTTGCAGAGGATTATTTAAGCAGACTTCTTTTGAACTTGGTGGATAATGGGAAGCTAAATCCCATTATTACTATAGGATATCTCTTTGCTATTTTTCATATTTTGTATATTGATGATATAATTCTATTTTCTTGAGGAGATAATAAAAATGTTAGGAATATTAAGGATACATTTATAAACTATCAAATGGTCTCAGGCTAGGAAATTATATGGAACAAATATTTTGTATTTTTTGGGAAGAATATACCTAGTATGAGAAAGTCTGACATCATTTAAGGGATAAATATTTCACAAGGTGCACTTCCTTTTACATACCTTGGAGTTCCTATATTTTGGGTAAGACCAAGAATTTCATATTTTAACCATATTATGAGTTAAATTGGAAGTCAATTGGCTTCTTGGAAAGGTAAATCCCTCTCAATTTCTGGAAGGGTTTGTCTTGTTAATCACATCATTGTTTTCAAAATTTTTTATTCTTTCATGTTTTATAAATTGCCAATTACCTTACTAAAAAAGATTAATTATTACATTAAAATTTTCATTTGGAGTGGAAGAATTCTTGAAAGGAGAATCATTACTATTCCTTGGATGAAGTGTTACAAACCTATAGCCCTTGGAGGGCTTGATATTGAGAATCTGGGTATATTTAATCAAGCCTTATAAGATCACTTCATGTGGAGACCAGAGGCTCTTAATTTTATCAAATCCAGGTTCTTAAATAAAATCAAGGATGGAAACCTTAAATATATGGAATCTTTGATTTGGAACTATATTAAGGATGATTTCTCTAGAATCATCTCTCAAGATCATTGGTTATTCAATAGAAATTTCTCTTAAATTTTGGATTGATAGTTGGTTTAGAGCATCTCTATTGGATTTAATTAGTTTTTATGATCCAATGATTGACCCAAATGTCACAATAAAAGAGAAAATTGATAGGTCTAATGAATTTACAGATGCAATTAAAGATGTCCTTAGCAGGTATGATTTCATTAATGAAAATTATATTTTGATTTTGGAACCATGATCTAAAGGAATTATCACCTGAAAAATTTTCTACTATAACTTAATTGAAGGAAATGATCAAATATAGAATAGAAAACTACAAAAAAATATATCTACCCATATCGTTTACAGTTGGTATGTTGATTTTCTCACTATAAACATCCAGTTGATAACTATTTTCATATAGGGGGTATCGACCTCTCTTTGAGAAGTTCGCTATGCTACCAAAATAGGGAGGATATAAATCACCTCTTTATGAGATGAAAAAAATACCACAACCTTATTTAATTACATATGATATATGTTTTACATATGGCTATCGGCCATTGATTCCATATATGTGTGCCTACTAGATTTCACTCATATTTATCTATCGACACAACTCTTTAAACTTTTTTCAGGTATCTTGCGTGAAAATTCTACACATCAAATAGAAAATGCGTAATTATATAATTCATGATAAGACCACTACCAAGATACAAAATTCTCATATGTAAATCCTAATGGTAGTGAAAGATTCAAATTATTTGTCACATTTATAATGCAACAATTATGTGAATGATCTACTAGTTTTGAGAAGGCTAGGTATCGATGCATCTTTCCCATAAATCCATGGTACTCTTGAAGTCTTCTGGTATACTTCATTTGTGGACTAGATTAAATGTAATACAGATAGAGCCTCCAAGTTAAATCCTAGTCCTACAGGTTTTGGGTAAATATTTAAAGACCACAATGCCAACACCATAGGGTGCCTTTATAGTCAAGGTGGTATTTCAACATCCTTAGAGGATGATATGATTGAGCTCATAAATGCTGTGCACATGGATAAATAAAATGTATGGAATAAAATTTGGTTCAAATGTGAATCTAGTGTTATTGTGAAATTAGTTATAAGTGGTCAATTGCATCTCTCTTGGAGACTCACTACAATATGGGTAAACATCTTGGAGCCACTTAAAACAATGATCCATTTTATTACTCAGAAATTTTAATAGTAAAACCATCTTGAAAATGGGATTTCAAACAAATGGTTAAATAGTGAGAGTTTTACTTTTACTAATGCCTTACCTAATGATATATTTATTCTTTTTAAAGGCATTTTTGTAAAATTCTGTACTTTTGTTTGATGTAAATTTTTGTTTTTTTAATAAAATAGACCTTTCTCATGTAGAATGTTCTAACCTTTTAAAACATAACTTATCACGAGAACCCTTTCCATGATCATCAAAATCTGAGACATCATCCCATTTTCTTGTAATTTTATAAGAATTAAAATTATTTTTCATGCTATATTTCCATTGAAAAATAGAAACTAATTCCTTTTCATTTTGAATTTTAGAACAATCTTAAGGGATTCCTCTATCATCTACAACATTATTATAATAAATATTAGAATCCCCAAGATCAATGAGCCTCAAATCAGATAATGGATGATCATCATGTTTTAAGATAGGTTGTGAACCACTCCAGTATCACCTTCTACTGCAAAAAATTATCTCTATCTCCCTTGCAACAATTATTTTACATAGTTATTACATCAACATATTTCTAAGTATTAATAGTAAAATATTATAGTCTTTTAGTCCTAAAAAACCCTCATGACCATTAGAAGTTATTCATCATTCCATTACCTTGAGTTTCCCAATAGATACATTAGACCTACCCTGAAAGTTTTTATCCTTAAATTTATTCTTTTTATAACCATTGGTATAATTACCTATTAAAGATTAAAAAAAAAACAATTCCCTTATGAAAATTAGAAATTAATTGTCCAAAAGTATTACATCTAGAGACAAAGGGAGGAATCCATTCATACTCAACCCTCAGATTAACCTCATTATTTAAAATAGTTAAAATAACCTTTTCTGTTAAAGTATTACTAACATCCCTATAAACTAACATACTAGAAAATTTCCCATAATTAGATATTTTAATTTATTTACCCAACTTAATAGGAACATAAAAAGAATATATAATATAAAAAAGTATTTTAAGATGCCATAAAATCTAATTAATTCCAAAAACCTTTACCCATACCTATGAATAAGTGTTCTTATTATCAAAGGGATCAAAATTTAAATCCATTTCTTGAATAATTAAAGAACTAGTATTAAGATAAATGAGACAAAACCACTAAGGTTTCCTTTTAATAACATCATTAGGAAATATAATATGAAAAAATAATGACCCAATGATATGTATTTCCATTATTAGAATCCCAAAATTTTTAAAATATGTGTTACAAATTTTTTTAAACCCTATGAATTATTAAATTTTGGTAATAGAACTAAATTAATGATAGATTTAATAAACAAATTAGTTCATTTCAAAATAGTTTCATGATTAGATAAAACATAATCAATATTCCCTTTCTTCACAATTATTTCTATAATATAATTCTTAAAAGATGAAAAATATCTCCTATTACCAAACAATTAAAAAGTTAAATTTATTTTTACCTCTGATTCCTTCTCCCACACCACCTGATGAAATTCATATAAACTTTGAGAAATTACCCCTAAAAGAGAAGGATTGATGAAGGTTCCACCTACTCAAAACTCCTTGATATCTAATCCCAATTCTCAAGGAAAACTCATCACTGACACAAGTCCTAATCAGCATGAAGTCACACACAATCACCTCTACAATCACCTTCCTTCCAATTAAATATTTTTATCACATAAAATGACCACTTTTAAGGGTTTAGTGTAAATCCTCACAAAATTCACTAGATACAAAATCTCCATTACAAGCAATAAAAAACCATACAAATTCTAAATGTATCAACAACTATTTAACTATATTTATCATAAAAATTTAATCAATATAATAGATTCAAGATCATTCTTAAATAAGATCGGAAGCTACATCAATCTAATCCCCCTCTCCCTAATGTGACACACATGATGATTACATTATGAGAGTTTGAGACATTCATCCAAAAATTATGACCATCAATAAAACAAACATAAAGCTATATATTAACTAGAAACACTAAGACATTCCATATCAAACAGTTTCAACACTTCAACTATAGAACTTATCAAAACAAGACTATCCAAGAGACTCAAAATTGAATAATAAAAAGGATGGTATCTATAATAAAGTTTTTGTTGAGGTGAGTATATACATTTCTTCTCAAATTTGAAAAAAAGAAAACATACAAGATCCCTAAAGATAAAACAACCATAATAAAAAATGAGCTATCATCTCTTTCTTTGAGAGTGAACCACCCACCATGTTTCCTTATCTATATATATGAGAGATCATAACATGAGTTTTTACTATATGATTCAAGAAATTATTCTAGTTAGAGTAGATATGAAAAAGTATAATTAGAGAGTGGTTGATTCAAATATTTACATCAATCAAAGATTCACTTTCAATCCAAATCCTATCCCATCCAATTTGTTTAGCATGCCTCACTTATTATATGACAAACCATAATTCGGTCTTTAAAGCAATGTGGTTTCCCAAAAAACAAGTGAAGTTACCTTTAATGAAGCCCCTATAGGTTCTAAAGATACCTCTATAGCTTTAAGGACCATGGTCCCTAGGGATACACCATCAATATTAACCTTGGTCCATGTTAGTCAAGGTGGAATCCCGTGTATGTACTTGAAGGTGAATAGATTTATTATATTAACTTTGATTCCAAGATTCTTAGTGATAATGATCTCATTTAAGTATTTCTTCATGTAACTAGTTTGAATGTTGACTACCAGATTGATATCATTCCTGATGCATGTGTAGTTTTTCCTAATGTTAGTTATAATGGAATAAAATTTGGATCTATTTTTAATAGTCCAATTATATAATAAGGCATTAGTATTGTAAACTTGAATCAAGTTCATTATTTTCCCACCAGAAGATAAGTGAAGAGTTCTTATCATGAAAGCATTCAGATCAACATCTATTTTGAGGTCACACAAAAATAACATAGAAATGAAATTTAAAACAAATTTAGAAAAGACACAATCCAAGAATAGATGATTTTATCTTTTAGTTTCTTAAAGACAAAAGTTATAGGCAGAAGTCACCATAATTCCATATACTTTGATCGTATCAATAGTTTACAATATGTTGTTCCAAATTTTCTAGAGCAATATGAATCTTTAGGGTTGGATTAACTTCTTCTTAAATTGCATCAACCATTTGAGTGGGATATCAAAAACAACAATTTTATACATTTAGAATAGATTGGAATTGAGAGTCCATAATTGAGCATGCATTCATATAAAAAAAATTTACTCATAGAAGGATAAGATCTAAATTTGTAGTTTAATTTCATCAGGTAATAGGCCTCCCTGATTCTCCATCCTATTTAAGGAAGAAGAAATAGATATATTTATTATATAATTTGGAACATAAAAAATATTAAGACTAAATGTATTGAAAGAGTTTTAACTCCAAAAGTTGATAGGAGAGTGCCTCTAGGGGATTCATTTTTGGTGTTGGAACAGTTCACAAAATGTGTCACTAAGAGTATTCTATACTGTGGATCCAAGATAAAATAGGCTGCCCCTATAAAGTATCTCAATTATTCTAGACCTTAGAAATATATTATAAGATGTAGGATTTCTAAGTAGATTCTAGACATAACAAGATATCAAAGAACTGTTAAAGGAACCAAGATTCTTTATGCCTAGTTCCCCAAGGCGAATTGGGTTCACACATTTTTTTAAGATAAAATCACTATTATCATGTATACATCCTATAAAAAAAGTTTCATGTTTTATTACAGTATTTTATAAAGGTATTTAGACCATTTGTATATGTTAAACACATAGAAAAACATAGATTTTAAGATATAATTAAAAAAACTCCTTTCTTGAGATAGGGATCTCCCTTCCTAATTGGAAAGTTGGTCAATTATTTTAGAGTCTATAACTTCAAGATTCATGCATTTAAACTTTCCTTGAAATATATAAATACCCAAATGAGTAAATAGGATGTCCCCATATTTGAAAACCATGTACCTTATAATATTATTTTTTCTTGAATCCCAGATTACTTTACCAAATATTATCATAGATTTATCCTAGATAATAACCATCCCTATTTAAGTGATGTTAGAGTCCTACTATCCCCTTTATATAAGAGTAAGAGGTTATCATCATAAAAGAGATGGGTTGATACATTTAAGTGTCTAGATGCTCTGATGGGAGTGATCCAACCATTATGCATAGTCTTCAGAAGACATTTACTCAAATAATGATCAAAAAGTAAAATTTATATACATATAGATAATATCTGACAACCAGGTACCTAGTGGACACCACTAGGTGCCTGTTGGACCTCACCGATTACCCAATATGAAATAACTAGGTACTCAATGGTATTGGAATACTTCCACCCCACTATCTGAGCCATGGGGTACCTGTTACCATTCCATTAGGTACAAGATATTATTATAATATTATATAGAATATATTACACATGTATAAACCCTTACAAATCCATCTCTAGTATTTTATAAATTCACTTTAATCCTTTAAAACATAAAACCGTCTCTAAAATATCATAAAAAATAAATTCTTAATTTCACTAAATTAGGGGATGTTACACTAGGTAGGGGTATACACAATTGGTTTTAACCAGTTAATTACATTAATTTGAACTAATTGATTGTCAAATTATTACCTTAAGATAAAAATTTTAATTAACCAATGATCAATCCTAAAACATATTAAACAAAAATCAACTGATTTGTACAAAATATAATTGGTTTTAATCAATTAATAAAATAAATATGTTCTAAATATTTAAGTCTAGCTAAGTCATCAAGTGAATAAAATATATTCCATTTTATTTTCAAGCTTAATTTTTATTAAAAGATATATAAGACCAATAATAACAAAAAATAAAAAAATAATTGATTAAAAAATAAAAGAAATAAACTATCATAGAAAATTCGATGAAAACAAATTAAAATGAATAAATAAGGGAAAAAATATAGAAAAAATACCTAACAAAAAATAAAATATTCTCTATTAGATTAGTTTTTTCTGTATAATCATAAATTTAAAATATAAATTTTAAACTAACTAAACTAAATCATGCATGAGTTTTTATTTTTTAATATAACTTGATTATTTTTTCACTTAAATTTCACAACAACACATTTTAATACATTAAAATAAAAAAATTAATTGGGATTTATTTTATTTTAAACTTCAATCAAAGAAAAATAACCATCATAATAATTTTAAAAAATTATTTATAGACTTAATTTAATCAATATATTTTGGATTAGAGTGGTTAATCCTCCTAAAATTAAACTGAAATGAAAAAAAATTATTCAATATCCACTAACCAACTTTAATCGATTAAAAAAATTAAACCAATTATTTAAAATTTCTATCAGTTCATTTTGATTAGTTTGGTTTAACTTTTACACCCCTAATAACAGAAGTGTTTTCCCATGTTTTGGGGATTTGTTATTTATGGAATTGGAATGTAATATTGACACTTAAAGATGGTTATATGTTGAGTTCTTGATTAATTTTTATAAATATATGACTAAGAGACCTCAAAAGTAATTTTTTCTACATTATTGGATCTAGAATGGGTGTTTAATTTAGGGTGAAAATTTTGAATGAATACGGTTTTTAGATAGAAGTTGAGATTTTTTGGGGGGTTAGAGGGCCCCAACATGGTCCTAGAGATTATTAAATCTATTTCGGGGTTGTGATGCCTACACGATCATTGCAAAGTTTAATATACCATGCATTTTGACCTTGCAGTCAAATCTAAGTGTCATGGATCCATATTTTGGAGCATAAACCTCCTCCAAAATAACCTATTCTTTCTTCCAAACTTCATTGGTAAACTTATAGTGAGATTTAGGAAATATTTAGAGATCTCCCAACATCTCATCAATGGATAAAAGTCATGGTTATTGTATTGGGTAATGGATATTAGACAAAACATAGTTATACTTTCTCTCTCTCATTTCCTCTCATTTTCCCTCGAATTTGGGCATAGGGATATTAGATATTTGAATATATGGTTACTGATTTAGGACTATTGTTATTATTGATAGAGATTTATATAATTCAACCCTTCAGAATAGGATTTAGACCATGGAATTAGGAAATTTCTTTAAATGACTCAAATTTGTATATGGGTATGATCTCTTCTATAAATTGGCTAATTTTTATGCATTTTTGATTGATTGTGATATACTAAAAACTAGTTTGATATAATTCTTATAAAAGTATGTATTTATGTAAAAAATAATTTTGTCATAATAAAATTTGATGAAAATTTTGGGTTTTGATTAACTGTTATTGTTTTAAAAAAATTTAGAAAACTAAAAATGGGGATTTTCAATTTAAATAGATTAGATGAATTTTTAAATTTAAAATAAATATTTTCATTTAAAGTGGACTTAATTTTCATTGGATTTGGAAATGGTGTTTCCAAATAGGTTGTTTTTCTTGTATTAAAATTTAAATGAGGTTTTCAAGTAGAGTTTTATTTTATTTTATGGTGGTTTAGTTTTAATGAAAATTATATAATTTTTATTTAAATTAATTTTCATTGTTTTACCTTGAAAATTATTGGACTAAAATTCATGAATCAAACCTAGGTTTTTAAATTTATCTCACTAGGCATGTGTGCATGTGTTAAAATGGTTTTTGTGAGACCGATTTTAGAAAACCTGTTATCTTCCACCATGATAAAGTGGAGATTTAGAGAGTGTGTGTTGAACCATGTAATAGTTGGCATGACATGGGTTGGAAGGTGGAATTTCTCTTCTTATCATGGAAAAGTACATGGTTTGAGGTTGTGTGAATGGGTGATGAATTAGATCACACACATGATTAGTAAAATAGGGACACTAGTATTTTATATAGGTATTATCTTGAAAATTTAGGGAGAGTTGTATTTTTATGGGATGTGTTTTTTTGTAAAAAAACTTGATTTTGAGAAATTGAGGAAATATATTTTAATGAAATTAATTTGGTAATTTTTTTAAAATTTTAAATAATGGTTTGGTTTTTAAATCATGACAATTCACATGTTTTAATATTTTTTTTGATTTATCATATTTTATTGATATTGCATTGGGAATTGCCTTTTCTTGGATGTGTATTAATGTCTTTGGGAAATCCCATTTATTTTATACTCACCCCTTGTAATTTCACTTTGGTGGACATATATACATGATTTTTCATGATATTTGAATTGTGAAGACAACATTTCTAATTAGTAGAGACCCATAGATCCACATGGAGTTATAATAGAGGATCCCATATCTCATGGTTCAGGCTTTTGGTATTTTGACTTAATGTGCTATTTTTATATTATTTCATAATCTAGATTTGGTTTGTGTTGCAAAATAAATTAGTTTCCATTATTTATGTATTTTTGAATGGTTAATTTAAATAGATTTTACAATATCATCTTTGGTTCATGGTTTCATATTTATGGTAAAATCATTCCCCATGTGGTATGTTTTACCCATCACCACTTTCCAAAAGACTCTAGAAAACTGGGGGATGCACTTGAGGACATGTGGAATATCTTTGTGGGTCTTAAGATTTAAAATCCTAGATTAGAGTGTTAAAAAATTGTATCATTTTAGATTTTTTGAGTTAAGTCTTGGTAAGATCCGTGGTCATGGATAATAGGATGGCTGAGACTAAAAATACACACATAAAAGGATGCAATCAACATTTTTATATAGAACTCCGAGTCACCTAAATATTAAGATAAATGATAGGTTTATGAGAACCTAATAGGTTTTTTATTTTTTATGTGTTTACCTATTAAGGTTTTAAAAAAATAAAGAGTTCATGCATCAAGGTATACATAGTACAAATTGCATCATATGGTATGGTTTTGAAAGGAAATAGGGTTTTCTTTCATGAAAATAGATTTCCAATGAATATATGGATTTGATCTTTCAAATTTTTTTTAAATTTTTTTTTGATACAGACTGATTGAATTATTGTGAAATTTGGTTGAACTATTGGAAAGAACGACTATGAATGCAATTATATAAAGGAATAGGATACCACCTAGTCTTTGTTTTGAATATATATTTTTAGAATGATGAACACTTGAGGAATTATGTGGTTTTAATGGAAGTTATTTTTTGTGTTGTAGAATATGCCACCTAAGAAAGCTCCTATTGGTAAAGGGAAAGGCACAACATAACATGCTTCTGTAAACCCTCAATTAGTATTAGTGATCATATAGGATATCCAAAGGATCAATAGGGTCACTCATTAGGATAGATTGAGGAAGACTGATAGGGAATAAAAGTTTATAAAATATAATTTTCAATGATTTAGAGGATATGAGGGCCCTAATTGATTTGGGGAGTTGTTAGAGAAAATAAACTACATTGTAAAATTTATATGGACTCTAGAGACCTCAAAGGTTTATTTTGGTTTCTATTTACTAGAGTGGAAAACTAGAAAGCAATGGGAATCCATTTATGAGGGAGATAAGGATAAAAATATTGACTAGAATAGATTTCATAGGATCTTCAATGAAAAATAATACCCAGAGGAGATAAATTTGGATAGATATTGAGAGTTATTAGATTTCATGAAGGATAATTTATCAAAGATAGAGCATATATCTAAGTTCACTGAGCTAGTGTAGTATGTTATAGATCTTATAATGAATGAAAATATCAAGGCATGGAGGTTTAAGATTAGGTTTCGATCAAATATCTGGTTTAAGGTTATTATTTTTAAGCTACCTACTTATATGAAGGTGGTTAGTATGATTACTTCAATAAATAAAGATATAAAAAACATGTGAAAAGAGTGTTATTTTCTTCCATGACTAGGTGGATGGAAGAATTAATTCAGTGGAAAAAATATGAATAATAAGGATATTTAAGGAAAATCAGTTATGAATTATTCACAGGTTTGATAGGTAAGAGGACCAATGGAGTGATTTTAATTTATAGAGGTGGATATCCTAAAATTTAAGTATCTAAATCATTCTCACTCATATTTCAAGTGTGGGAAGCTAGGAAATTTAAAGATGTTCTATAACTAGTTTTCTTAGATGATCAATGGTGGTGCATCCAACTATGTATTGGGATTAAATATATAGGGTGGTGTAATTGGGTAGGCTAAGTTAGGGATTCATGGAAGAGTGGTAAGACCTCATTGGGAGGAGAGGTCAACAACTTGAAAGATTCAGGGGAAAATCTTTTCTATTGGGTATGAACTAGAGGAGGTTGAGGTCGATATAGGTTTATCTATGGTGAAAGGTAATATCTTAATAGAACCTCTATTATTTCTTTATTTATTGATATAAGAACATAAAATTTATTTATCTCTGTATGTTTAGTTGATCTCTCTGGGATGAATGTGAAGTTGATGCCTTATTTTATGAGGACTAACACTTCAATTAATGAGAGAACTAAGCAACAATTTATATACCCATATTTCTAAATCATGATCAATAATGTGGAAATTTCATGGGATCTAATGGTTATTGATATTAATACATAAAAACTATTTATTAGGATGGGTTGTTTAGTTTAATTTTAGGCTCAAATCAGCTATTATGGTCAGTGAGTTTATTTTTATACACTAGATGGAACTTTTCACATATTCAGGGGAGGGTGAAATATTCAATAAAATAGGAAGGTTATAGTGGTGGGAGTCACTGGATCATTTTCCTATCACTTGGTGGGATTAATTATTGGGTTTATGAAAGAGAATAATCCACCTCTACTTCTAAGGGTGGTGGACCAATATTCATATGTTTTTAATAATTATTTATCTAGGAAACTACCTAGGGGGTATGTTGAATTTTATATTGATTTTGTGTCTATGATGAGACCAATATATTTACTATATTTTTTGAGTTGGACATGCTACCTAGATTTGGATCCTGGGTATTTGAGTTGGAATGCCTTGAACATGCTCCTTGGATTAGAATCATGACTAATTTGGATCACCTAAGACTTTTTCCAAGTAATCATCTATGGGCTTGATATTTGCTAGAAGGGTTTTTTCTATTCTCAGAGACATATGTGAACTTTCCGAATCTAGTTTGGTTCAATCATATGGTTAATGGAAGAATCCTAGGATCAAAAGTGGTTATTTATTTATGCTTACACATTATGTTTTATTTATTCAGATGATCATGTCACATGTACAAACACTATATTTACTAGTTATGTATAAGGCCATGTTGGTGGTTCCCTACTGAGTTGTAATAATAGCCTAATTGGGAGGCCAGTTCACATGGGTACTCGAGTAGATCTCACTAATCACAGGTTCAGGTTAGTCATTGACCTAAGCTTAAATCATTCAGCTAGATAGGATTTGATGGAGTTTAGAGATTGGGATGAGGTATGGATTGAGGATGCAGAAGTAACACATGTATTTTATTTCTATATTTTATTTTTTATGTGATTGGACCGATGGGTGATCGTTATTATATGACTAATTTCATACACATAATTTATTATTTATTTATGGATATGTTTATTTTCATTAGTTTACTTTATTTTATGTTATGGATGAAATTTGATTTATTTTTATCTATAATTTCACACTCTGATATGGGGGTATAGTATTCCCATTACCACAACCTAGATCCTTGCTACTAGTCTATAAACTTTAGCATATAGGGAAACATTCATGAGGTCTAGTGTCCATCACCAGTCTAGGCACTTTCAAGTAGTCTGGGTTGGTGGGGTGTTATAAAGTGGCATTAGAGGTTTTATATAACCGGTATCATGGAATGTATTAGAGTTTTTGTTTTATCTTATTATTTGGAGAGTTGATAGATAGGATAGATAAGAACGTGTCAGATATTATGGTGGATATTGAATTTGTGTGTTGAGAACACATCTTTTGATAGGGGTTCTAGGTTTCTAAGGATCTGAGATTGCTGTTTTGGATTTAAATGTTATTGTTGTATGATTTTTACCTAGTGTGACACACATGTGATTTTGATTTTATTATTTATGGTTTATTGTGGGTTTTTCTCTTAGCTAGTTGTCAAGATTCTACGTCAATGAATAATATTTCCCATGTAGGATTCACATGACCTTCAATTACCTGTGTATGATTGGTATCACAAACGATGAGGTTTAAAATACTTAATGTGTTAGTAACAACTTATATGGTGTTTTCCTATATAAATTGGAATGAAATTATACTTATAAAAAACCATGATATAGTTTATTCAGATGATAGGCCATGTGGATCTATGGTGATATGCTCGATGATAAAGACTATGCAGTCCCTCAGTGTAAGGGATGTGTAGTTACCCTAGTAGGTCAGTACTAGAATTTGATTCCTTGATTATTATCCCCTTTGGGGCGATATTGATTTTAGTTCTGGACAAGAAAAATAGATTTGGTTATTTAATGTGTCAATAATAACCTATAGGGAATTTTCACATATAGATTCTTGGTGGAATTATACATAACCTAATCATATGACTGTAGGATAATCAAAATATGCCATGGTGGGATGATAAAATTATATACTAACAGATATGAACATGATCCTAAATGGATTCAATCTTTTATGTGAAAGCCTAGTGAGTATCAACTTGAGATTTTTGGATTCTCGAGGGGGTAGTCCTGTATACGGGTTCCCAGTGAGAATTAGTTCCCTAGTAAGCTGATTATTTGGCTAGTGATGCTAGAGATGTATATGTATATCAGGTACCTAGTATGGTTAGTTGGGCATGTGAGTCTTTGTGTGACATTTAATATGATAGAAGATATGTTTCCCCATGAGCTATGACCTATGTGAGACATAAATTATGGGAAAGGTGTTCATGCCTAATACCATTGAGATATAGATTAGGATAATGGTGAAACGAGTGACCTTTGAGATGAGATGTTATATATAAGGTTAACCTGGGAGAGATGGGTTATTCCGAGCTTGTATACACCTTATAAATGAGAAGAATGGTTAGATACTCTAGTCTGATTCTGGTGTATGTGAGGTGCTACTAATTATATGTGGTATAGGAATGTAGACACCTTGGCCTTTCATGGGAAAATAAACTGGAGTGCTTTAGGTATCAAAGTATGAATTTGAGGTTAGGATAAATAGGATTCCTAACCCTATGTATTTTGTATATAATTTTAGTTGTGTGTTGAGAGAATAGGTAGATGTTTGTGATTTTTGGAATGATGTGCGAGTTTGTGGGTGATCATGAAATTTTCATTGATATGTGATGGGTATTGGGTTATGAAAAAAGAGCACAGAGGTGACTACATTTTGATGACATTGATATAAATGAGGAGCATGGTTAGTATATTAGGCACACGAGCCTCATTTTTTTTAACATGAAACTCATAAGTTTGTGATTTGGGTTCTATGGATGGGTAGTACAAGAGTGCACACCCGTTAGGTTTGAATGAGACTGGGGTGGTGTAAACTTGCTGTACATGGCCCCATTTGGGTTTCAGTTAATGAGAGGCCATCTGTGAGATGAGGACCAATTAAATTAATGAATTGATTATGGGATTGGTTACTTGAGGTTTCATGACATGTAAAATATCCCTATGTGATGAGAGGTGACATCAGATGGGATTGGGTATGATAGCATGGTCAATCCTAGTGTTAATCTTGGTCATGGTTTGATAATGGATGGACATGGATTAGAAGGTGGTACATGCATTTAATGATGTAACCCATTGAGTTATAACTCAAGTAGTGGTTTAAGGGAATTCATATAGTGGGTGAGTGCACCATTATCCATTGGACATACAACCCAATGTTGGTGGGATCATGGTTATGAGAGGACTGATCATAGGATGGTCAATAAAGTATTTGGTTGTTGGTGTGAAGATGAATCTAATTTATCTAGTCTCATGTAAAATACATTTTTTTTTGATTTTAAGGAGGTATTGGATTGAATTCAGGCATTGAAATTAGAATTATGATGGTGTTGGAATGACCATAACATGAGTCAGATTGATGGTGTGTCAGTTCTTGGGTGAGGGAATAACAGAATATTTTATTGGATGAGGATCCAAATATGGGATCATACAAAATTCCAAGTTCATAATTTAATGTTGGTGTTTGAACAATTTTGTAATTACTTCAGTGATTTAGGCATCATGATTGGTTGGTTGGGTAGCGTGTCGATGGTTGAGTCTAGGTGTTTTCAGAAATGGCCATCTAGAGGAGGAAATACTGGTGTTTTCATGTGTAATTGGGTGTGGTGAGATAGAAACTACACTGAGTGGGTCGTTATATTGCTAATAAACCATTTTTTATAGGTGATTATAATGTTATGGATCATTGTGGGATGAGATCATCCATTATGAGTTGAGGATTATGGAAAGGAGAACCATAAGATAGATGACAATTTTGATGGGTGTGGGTCAGCATCGTATTAGTGTTTTAGTGATGGTTATAAGGGCTTAAGTTTTGATTAATAGTGGGCCTCATGTTTAGAGTTTCATTATGGAAGATCGTTCGGTGTTTGGGAGAAGAATGTGAAGGGTTATTTATGATTTGAGGAACAATATAGTTCAGGTTTGAAGGATGAAAGGACTCTGAGGCTTCTTGAGGATAAGAAGTACAATGGTGGGGAGGTTGTAAAGAATTTCCTCTATATATCCTGATAAATTCTAGGGTAATTTGAATTTTTGATTTTGGAATGGGTTTCATTTTGAAAAATAATATTTGGATTTATGTTTTGAGTGTTTAAAAATCTCAAGGAATGTTTTTGGACATGGAACGAGGCCTAGATAAGAGTTTGGGTACTCGGGTCGATGGCTGGGTGAACCTGCCATAAAATTCACTGCAAGTGAAGCACCATTGGGAGGAGGATGTCATAGTGGACCTCTATGGAAGAGGGATAAATGCCTTGTTCTAGGTCATGGAGCCATATACTAGACATAGTGCTTAGAAGAATCACCTATGAGAAACATATAGGGAGAAATAGTCATTTCAATGGGCATGGTATGTATAAAATGACAAGGGGAAGCACTATTCCATGGTGGTGGCTATTTTGGTCATTCTAGACATATAAAAATGTGGAATTGATATGTTGTTGTCCCTGTTCACTTGTTATTTTGTCCAGGGGTGCCATAGTGGAACATGATAAGTAGGGAGGGGGATCTGGTGCGGTGTATGGTGTTTTTCATAGATTTTTTAAAATTTCGGGAGAAATTACCCTTTCCCCCCATGATTATTAAGGGAATCAACCCCCTTTATTCCTTTCCATTAATGCTCAAGACAAACTCCCTTATGCATCTTCCTCCTTTGATCTCCCTTCAAATTGGGGTGTTTTTGGTGCCATCCTTTAGTTATTTGAGGTTATATTTCTCCTCTCCTTCCTCTATTCCTACTTTCCACTTTCTTCCACTAATTTTCATTTTCTATAGTTAGGGTTTCAGTGACTATTCAATCAGAGAAAGGCTGAATTAATTGATTTTGTTGGTGATTTTTTGTGTGATGGATAGAAAATGTCCTAAAATGTTGATTGCATGAAGTTTCATGCCATTTTATTGAAGGTACGTCATCCAACAAATTTGTTTAGGAATTTTTCATAAATTAAATTAAATTAAATATTGAATTGGTTCTTATTATTATGGTTTTTCTTGGAATGGTGTTGGGAGTGTATTACCAACCTTCCACCTATGTTTGGTCATGGTTTTAGTGAGACTAGGTCTATCTATGAGACATTTATACCAAATTTGATTGAATTGTTAATTTTTTTAAATTGAGATTAATTATATTTGACTAAATAATTATAATTTTATTATAACTAATTAATTTGGTTATTTGGATGTGATTAGGGCCTTGGGTTGATGGAAACCAACCATTTTGATTTGTGAAATCATGGGTAGAGCTGTTAGGATATGAATTAAAAGGGGGGATAACTTTGAATTGAGGTAAGTGGTCCATTGTACACACCCCTATGATATTAGGAATTTTATTTATGGCATTTGGTACGTGGTCTCACCACTGAAGGTGATCATCCCATTTTATTTAAAATGGGTTTCTTAATTAAAATGAAATGCATGGAATGAACAAAGTTCTAAGGGATACGATTAACCCTTGTGCATTGGCTTAATTCCTTGGTTACCAATGGAATATGAATTAATTATGATTGTATGCATTAATATAAAAAGACCCAATAGGGGTATAAATTAACTAAGTAAATGTAATGGAACTGAGTAGGGGTTTCACATTGACCTCCGAGTAGAGGGATGTGACAAGATGAGATGGATGGCCTAGGGGTTATCCATGTGAGAACTTTAAGATGAGTTAGAGCCTTCAGGCTAGTGAGATGACCATGGGGCGAGTGATCATCCCCCACAAATATGTGTTTACTTAGGAGGGTTTTCCTTAAGAAAACTAATGAATAGGTTGGGTGTGAGGACCAACCTATGATAACTAGGGAAGTGAATGGGGTTGGGGCCATCTCCCTTGCGTGACACCAATCTGAGATAACTTACTAGGATGGCGAGGCCTTGAAGAGTTTTTGACAAAGTTTAGGGGAGTTATGCCTTCCCAGTGATGAGTGTTAACCCAAGAGACATGTTTGAGATAATTGGACCCATGAAGGGTTTCCTAGCCATGACGAGACCAAGGGGACCTAGATGGGTCCCCCAATGATATTTTGACCCTGAATAAGGTGTGTATGAGAAAATGAGTTGTGATGGTTATGGGTGTCACCAAAAAATCTAATTGAAAGTTTGAGCCTATTATAGTTGCGATAAGGAAATTTCATTCACTAGTGTGGTCAAACTCATGTTTTGGATGGGTTTGGGAAGGAGGACATCCCCATTGAGATGTTCTATATGAGATTCATTGGGTGGGATTCACTACCCACTGAGATGTATTTGAGATACATGGGATGCCTAGGACATACTACTAGGATCTAAATTTCATACCTGACATTGGTTTGGTTTTTCTAGGTTACACTCCTAGGAATCAGTGTTTGAACATGGTTATTCAAGTTATAATGCCTTGGAAACATTCCTTTTATTTAACTCATAGGTTATCTAGGTTGGAATTCCTTGAACATTTTCCTTGGATTCAGTTCATAGGTTATCCAGTTTATAATTCCTTAGGAACACTCCTTGTATTTGGATCATAGTTTATCTGGTTTGGAATTACTTGGACATACTACTTGGATTTATTTATTGGGTTATCCAGGTTATAATTTATTAGATACACTCCTTGGATTCATCTCTTATGTTATTTAGGTTGAAATTTCTTAGACATGCTCCTTGGATACAACTCCTGGGTATTTGAGTTGGAATGGCTTGGACATGCTCCTTATATTCATCTCACGATTGATTTGGATTATCTAGGACTTTATACTATGAATAAAATATGGTATTAATATTGTTTGGTATGGTTGTGTGACATGATTAGAGACACCCTAACACTGGTCAAATAAAGTTTGGGTTAGGTTTAATAAAATAACCCAAGGACCAATAATGTTTATTTATTGATGCTTTCACATGTGTTTTATTTATTCATCTAAACATGTCACATACACATAAATTACATTTACTAGTAATGTATAGGACTACATTGGTGGATACCTACTAAGTTATTCCAACACTCTTCTTATAAATTCATAGAACTTGGGTACTCGATCATATCTCACTGAATAAGGTTTAGGTTGGGAAGAGTCCCAAGTTTGGATGATTCAGCTTGATAGTCTTAGATGAAGTTTGGAGACTGGTATGAGGTATAAATTAGGGATATATTAGAGCCTCCTATATTTTATTTCAATCTTTTATTTTTATTTTTGATCAGATCAGTGGGAGATCATAATTGTATGATTGGTTTCTTCCACATCATTTATTATTTATTTATGGATATGTTTATTCACTTCTATTTACTTTGGTTTATATTGTGGATGATGTTCGATTTATTTTTATCTATTATTGAACACTATGATATGATGGTATATTATCTCCATTATCACACCCTAGACCCCACTAATAGTTACCATCCTCTATAATATGAGGAGGTGCACCTGAGATCTAGTGGCTACCAACGATCTAAGAACTATTGAGTTGTATGGGGTAGTAGGGCATTACAACAAACCATGCATGCTAATGTAAAATCCATTTAAATAATCCATTGAAAATAATCTAATATAGTGAAAATAGATTTGTTTTATGATAAAAACCAAGTATAGGGTATGGAATAAAATTAAAATTACACATTTAATATAAATGATAAAATATCAAACCATGATGTACTATATCCACATCTATAACTACAATGTGGAGCTATGACTCACCATTAATGGAGAACAATATCTTAACTTTTCCTGTATCATAAAAAATCATGTCTAAATGTCCAACAAGATGAACATGTAGTGGGTGGGTCTACACTATGTAGTATTTTTCAAGAATCCAATACACATTCATTAAAAACTAATTTTAATTAAATACCAATAAACTATGATAAATTTAAAATAATATTAAAACTGAAACATTTAATTTATCATAATTTTTAAAACTAAATCATTATTTAAAAATAATTACACATTTCAACAAAGTAATTTTATAAAAAAATATTTCATTAATTCTCTAAAACCAAGTATTCTTTATGAAAACTGACATCTTATAAAATTACCATTTTCTATAAATTTCAAATATGACACCCATTTTATAAATTAGTAGAAAATAATTATTTTCTTAAAATTATTTGTAAACTCCCTATTTATTTAAAATCCTTTAGAAAATCCTCATTACATTAATATCTATTAGAAACACCTTATTTCACAAAAATACATTAGAAACTCCCCATTTACTCAAAATTATTACCCCATGCTAAGGATTACAAAGCATGTTTCTATAATTTATTTTAACTATCTAGTAATGTCATATGAATCATCATTTAACCACTAATATTATAACAACGCTGCTCTCTATTACACACTTAAACATGATTTATTACATAACATTTCAATTAATACAAATCCAAAGATTGAGAGGTTTAGTGTCTTGGGAAATTAGGAACATTACATAACAACTTAAAAAATGAAATACAACATATTTATTTCAAACTTCTTTGACATGAACAACTCACT
Organism: Viscum album; assembly: GCA_963277665.1. Lineage (NCBI taxonomy): Eukaryota > Viridiplantae > Streptophyta > Magnoliopsida > Santalales > Viscaceae > Viscum > Viscum album. Next base: position 1,371,097,431 of record OY728164.1, read on the forward strand.
CCTTCATACTTAACATTGCATGGGATAACCTAAGGAAATACATAAAAAATGGGTGAGATATAAAGCCTAGTAAGGTATTAAAAAAGGAATGACATGAAGAATATAATACATGTTAAGAAATAGTAATATCAATGAAGCATAAGAGAAACATGAACATAAAGACATGATATAGCATGATTATCATACCATGGAAATGTGGCAACAACATACAACATGATATTAGCATGAGTTAAGGATCATTGCAAATGGATTAGCATGAATGAACCATAATTGTACATGAATTAGCTTGATTAAACCCTCATTTCACATGGTTTATCATGATACTAAACATTACCCAGTGAATTGGAGTGCTATCAGGGCACACCCTTTATAAACATTTCAATCTCGCGTTTAAGTGTGCCACACATATCATATAACATAGATTCATTCACAATCATCATTTATGACATGATAAAGGAATGTGGAATACATAAATTAATGTATATAATAAATAAGTATATGTTCATAAAGGTGAATACCCTTGATAGATAAATGAGTATGGTATTCACTACATGATGATTTTGGAATGGAAAATTGTTGTGCAATTTCGGCAGCCTAATGACGTGACATAAAAATTCATAAAAATGGTTGATGAGAGAGAAAGGGGTATCTCGTAATATATAAATGAAATGGAAAGTAAGGGGTTAATATATATACATTTACTAATAAAAATAATTTGGAAATAGAAGGCATAACATAATAAATAAACTTAAATAAAGAGGAGAAATAGAATAACTCTTATGAAATTCCGGCATGGTAATGGGTGTACATGGGAGGAATTAATGAGAGAGATAGAGGTATAAAATCATAAAAAAATAATAAGGGAAGTATGGAGGATGTTCAAAAACATACCTCATAATTTTAATTTAAAATAAAATGGTGTAACAATATAAGGAAACTTGGATAAAAATGATAAAGGAAGGAATGTGGGGATCCCTTACTTGAGTGCGTGAATTCAAAAACTTGAATATGGGATTATTGAGAGCTTGGAAAACCTTGGGAAGATTAAAGAGAGAGGATGGAAGAGTAGAGATGTTCTAAAAGGATTTTTAGTGAAGATAAGTGGGAGCTTGGGTGTGATTATATAGGAAATAAGAGGGGAATTATTTAATATTTCACAAACATAGGTTTTGGAGTCTATATAATTAAATATTCAAAACCAAAAACCTTACCATTGTTTTACCATGTTTTTTTCCAAATAGGATAAGAAAAAATTATTTTATAAGGATAATTTTCGAACATATTAAAATATTAGCCTTGCTTTTGTGGATTTGACTCACATTATTAAAGAAATGGATTTAAAATCATAAAATATATTTTACATTTTGGAGGATTCACTAAGGCTTTATAAAATAAGTAAAACAAATATAAAATCAAATTATTTTAATGTAAAAACATATATTGGGTCAATAATACCTATTATAGTATTTATTACATCATTTTTGGGTCATTATGATTTCATAACACACATATTTTATTTATACTGTATTTATTTTTTACCCAAAAATTCAACTATCTCAGAAAATTATTAAAAATTAACTATTGGAAAATTTCAACATGATGATTTCAAAAATAATTTTCATTTTATCTAAATAATTTTCTAATTATGTAAATTTTCACTTTTAAAATGAAACTGACGTTTATTGAAAATTCACGGGTTTTGACAAAAATAGTTTTCAAACATTAATAAAAATTACATTTTAATTCATAAAAATTATATACTCATTTATTATTCATAAAAGTAATTTGGTAATAATATTTTATTAAAATATTAATTATTTCAAAAATTCATTAATTCCTTAAAATAAATTATTTAAAAATACACTTTCTGTTTTATTGTATAAAAAATATAACTCTTATCAAACTAATTACCTAATAATTTACAGATAAGAAACTGATATAACAATAATTTATAGTATTTTTTTACAATATTATTAATAAAAACCTTATTTTAATATAATAATGTATATATTTCTCAAAAGTACTTTTTTTACCTGAAGATTCAATTTATCAAATTCATCATTTTTTTAAGAAAGACTATTCTCATAAAGGAATTGATGGAATAAGACTTATTTATAGAAAGGGATTACATAATAAGTAACTAATACCTTGTTACATAACCCCTTATAACACCCACATAAGACCTAAGGGTAAGGTGTGCAATGGTGACAGACTCTTGGGGCGGCTCAGATAACATCGCCCGGGTGGTAATCTCTATTAACATAAACTTCTTCTATAAGAAATTATATTCAAGATTAATGTGTTGAATCTCTGATTGGGATTGGTCAAGAACGAAACCCAGTGACACTAAATCCTTTCCAAGCTCTAACAAATGAGCTTCGGACAGCCCGAGTCTACTGGATGAGACCATCCTCTCCTTTTTCTATGTTGAAAGGATTTTTTTTAAAACTTATATTTATACCAGTCATGTGATCACTATTCAATGGTTATATTATCAACAGTAATGATACTTAATGATAATTTAAACCCAATAATAATAATAAAAGTGTGCATGTTTTTTCTATATTCTCAAGACATTAAATGAAAGGTAATTTTATTCATAAATGATCGGGTTATTACAAAATTCCCCCCTTAAGGAATTTATCCCTTGGAATTTCCTTTTCCCACACTAAAACATATGATGGTAACTCTCCCTCATCACTTCTTCCAGTTCCCACATTGCTTCTTCAAACTTGTGGTTTCCCCACAACACCTTGATATGGGGAATCGTCTTATTTCGTAAAAAATTTTCTCTACGATCTAAGATATTTAACACATTCTCTTAACAGGAGAGGTCATTCTCCAATGGTACTGCCTCTGGATTGATTACATGTGATGGTTTAGGTTTTTACTTCCTCAAGAGTGATATAGGGAATACATCATGTAATTGAGATAGGTTCGGTGGTAGTGCTAGTTGATAGGCCACTGCTCCAATGTGACCAAGGATCTCAAAAGGGATAATGTATCATGGACTAAGCTTTACCTTCTTCAAAAATTTAAAAACTCTCTTCTATGGTGATATTCAGAGGAATACCATGTCTCCAACATCAAACTCTAGGTATCATTGATAGTTGTCAGCATAGATCTTTTGTCAACTCTAAGTAGCTTTGATGTGCTACTGGATGGTCTTAACCTTTTCCACCATTTTTTAGACCATTTCTTGACCTAGAAGTTTTAATTCTCCAACATCATCCCAACATGCCAGTGTTCTGGACCTCTTCCCATAAAGGGATTTATAAGGAGACATTGAGATACTTGAGTGGAAACTATTGTTGTAAGAGAAATCCACCAAAGAAAAATGTTTGTCCCATCCACCTTTGAAGTCTATTGAGAAAGCTCTCAACATATCTCCAAGTGTTTGGATAGTCCATTCAGATTGACCATTTGTTTGAAGACGATAATCCATACTGAAGTTCAGCTCAGTATTCAAACCATGTTGGAGACTCTTCTAGAACTTAGAGGTGAATCTTGGATCTTGATCGAATACAATTGATTGTTGTACTCCATGAATCCTTACCACTTCTTTGATGTATATCCATGAAAATTTATCCAATGCGAAATCCTCTCAAATTTTAATTAAGTGTGCAGTATTTGTAAGACGATCCACAACACCCCAGATAGAATTGTTTCCTTTGGATGTCTTTAGAAGTCCGTGACAAAGTCCACGGTGATGTTTTTCCATTTATATGTTGGTATGGGAAATGGTTTCATCACCCCATTATAATTCTACCTCTCATCCTTCAATTTCTAACATACCAAAAACTTTTATGTATATTCAGTGTTCTCTTTGTTCATGTTATCCCACCAATAATGATCTCAGAAATACCGATACATCTTTCTGTTTCCTGGGTGAATGGAGAAATTAAAACTATATGAATCATCCAAAAGTTATTTCTTTATCTATTAATTTTATGGAATTCATAGTCTTGACCTAAATATCACAATTCATTCTTCATTAACATTGAACTTCTAGAATTTCCATTTTCTGAAAGTTTCCACTTTCTTCTAAATCACCACATCATCTTTCTGAGCATACTTTAACCTTTCTAAAAGATATGGTTGAACAATCATCTATTAAAGGATTAATGATGTTACCTTATTTATTATTCCCATGTCCATATTCACTAAATCTAAGAATATTATATCCTTTTCAATTCTCATCAATGATAGAATTGCTGGGTCCTTTCTACTTAGAGCGTCTTCCACTTTATTCGCTTTCCACAGATGGTAGGGAATTGAGAAGTCATAGTCTTTGATCAGATCTTACAATATTCATTGGCACACATTAAACTCTTTCTGTGTGAATATATACTTGAGGATTTTAGGATCTATATATATTTCATACTTTGACTCAAATAGTTAATGTCGCTAAATTTTTAACGTAAAGATCACTGCTGCCAAATCTAGATCATGTGTTGGATAGTTTTGCTCATGAACTTTCAATTGACTTGAAGAATAGGAAATGAATTTTTCATTTTGAATCAAATTACATCAAATGGAGACTTATAATATTTCCAAGAATAACATTCCCACAAACATCAACATGTGATACAACACTTATATAAGTTTTTCTCTAATGATTTAATATCTTTTCTATTGGGGACTCAATGTTCTTAGAAAAAATAAAAGATATACTAATAGGACAATAATTGAAATACATTATGATATACACTACTTTTAAGTAGTGTTTAAATGTAATTCATTCATCATTATCCATATTATAATAGGAATTTCTGTGCTCCCTTGATCATGGAGATTGTTGACGTCATCATGCTTCTCAGCACTTGCAATATAGAATAGTCTTGGATAAAGACTGACTTCTCCACATTTATGACATAGAACTGTGTATGATTCCTTATATGGATTTTTTCCTTTCATAAAATTATCTATTATTTCATGAAAATTAGATACTTTGTTCCCTTCCTTTCCACACTTAAAACATATCCTAGTCCCTTTATGACATTTCCCTTGGTGCCTGTTTCCACAATTGTTTCATGAAGGAAATTTGGCCTTCTTTCCCTTATCACCTTTATCAGATGAAATTTCATAAGATGTCATCTTACTCTTCCTAGATGTCCTTGGGCTTTCAAAAAAGTACCAATTTTTAATCGTGATTTTTGATAGCTGGTTTGGCGTAATCATGATATGTCCTACTTGAGCTCCCATTTGATTGGGAAACTCGTTGGGATATTCATCACATTTCCCTTTGCATCGGTTGTTATCTAGATTCCTCATATTACTGACCATTGGAAAGAATAAAAAAAAAGGATTATTATCTTAAATATTTTAACACATAAAGGGGAATCCAATGACATTAAAGAGATAAATTATAAATTACATTTATCTTCTTAACTTATGAACTTATAGGCTTTAATCTATGTTATCCATGATCTATCTCCTAACATATATTATTATGGGATTTTTTTGATCCCATAATAATGGTTAATAATAAGATTATGAATTTAAAAAATCATATCCCCTTTGAGTGTCAAACAAAGAGTGTAGTAAGGCCCATTTTCATGCACTAGTTCCCATTTGAGTCTAGCTCAAAGCGGTGTTTTCGGGTTTTACCCCTAGATACATCTATTCCAGAGACACCTCTACTTTTTCATATCCAGATAGGGATTTATTTTCTTGATAAACCACATACACTATAATCACAAAAATTTAGGTATTCTTTTCTTATACTTAGTTTTATCCCTAAGGCGTTCACTAGAGTTTTCTAATCCTAATCTCAAAAATAACTAAACCTATCCTTTGATACCAACTATAACAACCCTACTCTTTATTACAAACTTAAACATGATTTTTTACATAATATTTCACTTAAGAAAACTATGATAATTGAGAGGTTTATTGTCTTGGGAAATTAGGAAAATTACATAAAAACTTAAAACATGAAATACAACATCTTTATTTCAAACTTCTTTGACATGACCAACTCATTCCTTCATACTTAACACTACATGGGATATCCTGAGAACATACATAAGAAATAGGTGAGCTATAAAGACCATTAAGGGAGTAAAAAAGGAATTAAATGAAGAATACAACACATTTTAGGAAATAGGAATATCAATGGATCATAAGATAAACATGAACACAAAGGCATGATATTGCATTATTATCATAACATGGAAATGTAACAACAATATACAACATGATATTAGCATGAGACAAGGATGAATACACATGGATTGGCACGAGTAAACCCTAATTGAACATGAATTATAATAATTAAACCCTAATTTCACATGGTGTATCATGATACCAAATATTACCCAACAAATTTAAGTTCTATCAGGGCACACCCTTCATGAACATTTCAATCTCAAACTTAAGTGCGCCACATAGATCATATAACATGGATTCATTCAACATTATCATTTATTCCATGATAGAGGAATATAGAATATATACATGAAATTATATTATCAATAAGTATATGTTCATAAATTTGAATACCATTTATAGATAAATGGGCATGGTATTCACTACACGATGATTTTGGCATGGAAAACTGCAATGCAATTTCGGCAGCCTAACGACGTGACATAAAAAATTCATAAAAATGGATGATGAGAGAGAAAGGTGTGTATCATCATATATAAATGAAATGTAAAGTAATGGGGTCATATATATATATATTTTCCAATATAAGGAATTTGGAAATATAAGGTCTAAAATAATAAATAAACTTGAAGAAAGAGGAGAAATGGAATAACTCTTATGAAATTTTAGCATAGTAACAGGTGTATATGGGAGGGATTAATGAGAGATAAAGAGGTATACCATAATAAAAAAATAATAAGGGTAGTATGGGGGAGTTTAGATATAATACCACATCATTTTTAATTGAAAATAAAAGAGTTTAACAATATAAGAAAACTTGGATAAAAATGGGAAAGGAAGGAATGTGAGGATCCCTTACTTGAGTGTGTGACTTAAAAAGCTTGAAGAGAGGATTATTGAGATATTGGGGTGCCTTGGGAGGATTAAATAGATGGGAGGGTAGATTAGGGACTTTCTACAAGGATATTTAATGAAGAAAAGTGGGATCTTGGGTGATTTTATTTAGGAAATGAGAGCGGAATTCTTTAATATTTTAAAAACTTAGGTTTTAGAGTCTATATAATTGAATATTCAAAACCACAAACCTTATGATGGTTTTTGCCCATGGTTTTTTCCAAAGAAGATTGGAAAAATTATATTTTAAGGAAAATGGAAGAACATATTAAAATATTATCCTTTTTTATGGGGAGGTGAGTCACATTATTAAAGAAATGAATTTAAAATCATAAAATACATTATACATTTTGGAGGATTCACTAAGGATTTATAAAATAAGTAAAAAAATATATAAAATCACATTATTTTAATGGAAAAAATATATATGGACAAGAATACCCATTATAGTATTTATTACATCATTTTGTGCTCATTATGATTTCATAAAACGCATATTTTATTTATACAGTATTTAATTTTTACCCAAAAATTCGACTGTCTCAGAAAATTATGAAAAATTCACCATTGGATAATTTTAACATCCTGATTTAAAAAATAATATTTATTTTATCTAAATAATTTTATAAATATGTGAATTTTAACTTTTTAAATGAAAACTGACATCTATTGAAAATTAATGGGTTTTGACAAAAACATTTTTCAAACCTTAATAAAAATTACATATGACTTAATAAAAATTATATACTAATTTATTATCCATAAAAGTAAGTTGATAATAATATTTTATTAAAATATTAATTACTTAAAAAATTCATTAATTCCTTAAATTAAATTATTTAAAAATACATATTCTATTTTATTGTATAAAAAATATAACTCTTATCAAACTGATTACCTAACCATTTAAAGACAAGAAACTGATATAATAATAATTTATAAGAATTTTTTTATAATATTATTAATAAAAACCTTATTTTAATATAATAATGTTTATATTTCTCAAAAGTATGATTTTTACCCGAAGAGTCAATTTATCAAATTCATCATTTTTTAAGAAATACTATTCTCATAAAGGAATTGATGAAATAAGAATTTTATTTATAGAAAGGTATTACAAAATAAGTAACTAATACCTTGTTACATAACTTCTTATAACACCTGTATAAGACATAAGGGTAAGGTGTGCGACAGTGACATACTCTTAGGGTGGATCAGATAACATTTCCCGGGTGATAATCTCTATTAACTTGAACTTATCCTGTAGCTGATTCCATTCAAGCTTAACATGTTGAAGATAAGCTTGGGATTGGTCAAGAGTGATGCCCAGTGATGATACCTCCTTTCCTAGACCCAAAAAATGATCTTGGAATTACCTAGGTCTACAAGATGAGGACATCCTCTCCTTTGTATGTGTTGAAAGGATTTTTAAAAAAAATTTATATTTATATGATTCAGGTGATCACTGTTCAACAGTTACATTATAAACAATAATGATAATTAATGGTCATTTAAACCCAATAATAATAAAAAACGAGTGTGTGTGTTTTCTATATCCATATGACATTAAAATAAATGGAATTTTATTCATAAATGATTAGGTTGTTACAAATATCAAGTCATAATTCTCTTGGTTATGTGTGTGAGTGAGCCAAGTCATCACCCATTAACACAACCTCAATAAATATTATTTACTTTGAAAAATTGAGAGGTTTGACCTTCGATCCCTGTTCATACCAACCATTTCTCATCTAATCACATACTCTCTAAGTCCTTGATTTACTATAGTGAAAGCTTGAAGGTTTTATAAAACAGGTCTTTCTAAAACCATTTTATCAAAACCACACAAACCTTATATTATAAATTTCAAAAATCCACCCTCAAGTAACAAATTTTAGTCTAATTAATTTCCAGGTCAAAACATGAAAATTAATTTAATTGAAAATTCTATAATTTTCATTAAAACAAAATCAAATTGAAATCATTAATTTTTTATTTGAAAACTTCAATTCAATTTCAAGAAAAACAAGTTAACCACTTTGAAAATAAAATTTACAAATCCAAGTAAAACTTGGTCCACTTTAATTTAAAATATCCATTTTCAATTTTAAAATTCATCCAATCCATTTAAATTGAAAATCATTATTTTTAATTTCCTAAATTATTTCAAAACAACCATGGTTAATCCAAACTTATAATTTTCATCAAAATTTATTATGATAAAATCACAATTTTACATTCACAATTTCATAACAATTCAATCAAATTAGTTCATAATAAATCACAATCAATAAAAAATGCATAATAAATTAGATAATTCATATAAGATATTATATCCACACACCTAGTTGAGTTTATCATAGAAAATATTCAATTCCACAGTCCATATATTATTCCAGAGGGTTGAATTCTGAAAAATTCTATAAAAAATAACAACAAACCCAAATATATAACCATAACTAAAAATTTCTAACATCCCTATGTATATATTTGGTATAGGTAATGAGAGAAAATTAGAGAGAGAGAGTAGATCTAGGTTTTACCTTAGATCCATCATCAAATATAATAATAACATATTTGATCCATTGATGAAAGTTCAGGAGATCAAAAAATCCTTATTATATTTCCTTATAAATAATGAAATGAAGTTTTTGGGGAAATACTAGTTTGTTTAGGGGTATTTTGGGAACTAAAATATTGATCTAAACTAACCCAACTCTGTAGCTACCATGCATAGTCTCCAAGACTGTATAGTGACTATGCTAGCATCACTGCACCAAAAATAGAGTTCATAGTCTTTGGGACTATGTTGGGACCATACAGGTCTCAGTACCACAAAAGTCATAGGATTCACAAACTTTGTAACCATGTTGGGACAATGTAGCTCAAAAAAAATTCTCCCAACTTCTATAAAAAATCCAAACACACTCAAAACCTGAAATCCATAGTAAACACCCCATTTTGAATATAATGGTGTATTCAAAAATCAATTTTGATATTATCTAGGAATCTATTTCACAAAATAAACCAATAAAAAACCATGAAACCTTTTATAAGAATCAAGATTACATTCCATATACATAAATAATGTGTAATACTTGAGAAATTCTAGTAATAAATATGCATATTTTTATTAAAAAATTTACTATAAAAAAGATAAAAATTTATTAATACTAATATAACTAATAATGGAAAATATACCAAAATAAATAATCTAAGTGAAATTTATATGTTTCATGGATCATATTCTCCAATGAACATCATAGTTATAACAAGGACCACCCAAAATAAGAATAATACAAGCTATAGAATAAAAATACTTAGAGAACTGAAAATGTGAGGTATTATTTATGAGATTTATTTGAATGAATTTATAGGAACTAAATATGTCCATTTCCTAATCACTGGTAATTATTACCATTGAGTATTATAACCATTGGTAATGTAGTCATTATAAAGTGACCATTAGAAATAATGTACACTAAGGGTAATAATGAGAGATAATTGATGAAGAAGGGATAAAAAATCACCTGAACCGGTATGAAAATACATTATGAATCTTATTTATCATATATTGGGAAGGATTTAGCATAAATGAGGTTCTCCATTGACCAAGCCCAAGTAGAACTTCAACAATTTCTGATCAAGTAGAATCATTTATGGGAGGAGTTCAAGTTATTAGAAATCATTACTAGATCAATATTGGTAAAAACACCCCATGAAATTACCACAATTTCATACCTTACCTAAATGTATTATTCTAGTGTGATAAGGGTTTATGTATCTAGGTATTAAGTAGTATTAAAGTGTAAATTATTTAATAAATTAAATGGTGTTTACTTTGATACTACATTTTTATCAAATGTATCATCCTTATATAAAATTTAAAATTTATATAATCATAGGACATGTTTGATAAAATATATATCTTATTTAGAATCAAGAAATATAAATTATCCAAATAGTAAAATTTGATAATTTTTTGTAAAAATAGTAAAATAGAGTAAAATGGTGAAATACGGTAAATATGGAATCATATATATGTAAGCATTAATAAAATCCATAAATTTATTTATATTTGCATAATTTTTTCACAAAATTTTATATTTGATCACTAAGGGAGGTAAAATGAAACTATAGGGGCTGTTGGATCACTTAAGATAATGGAAAGATAAAACATTAATTACTTTATTCCATGGATTTCCACTCACCACACCTATAAATACCCACCCCTATTTTTATTTATCCCATTCCAAATTATAATTTATCTATTCATATATATCTCAAGGATTCTCTTTCATATATTTATCTCTTTAATCCTAAATAGTTTGGTTATTTCTATGTGTCAACTCTAAGATAAGAAGCTCAAGAGAGGTAAGGGTTCCTATTTCATTCTCTTCATTTCATATTTGAATTTCTTTTATTGTAATCTCATTTAAACTCCCAATTCAAATTATTACATGATTATATATCCATTTTATCATCACCTCTTTGATCATATATCAATTTTATAATTCCAAATTACTCTCATATTACCCTTCATAAGATGTTACCATGCCGAGTAAGTGTCCTTTATCCCTCTCTCTATCTTTTAATTCCTATTTACATTTACATTATTTTATCCTTTTTGATTTTTATGTTATTATTCTAATACTATCATGATATAATTTTGTGTACTTTTTAATGATATCCTATCCATGTGAGTACCCATTTAACTCACATTAATCTTTATTTATAAGCTATTACTATACTTAAACATACCCATAGTCATAAACTCCATTATCAAAATCCCTATGTATACAATATATTTATGGTGTTATAGTTGAATTATTTATAAAATGTGGTACTTTTATTAGTAATTATGATAGATATTTAGATGTTGGAGTTTCTATTAGGACCCTAGTTGATTGAACCCAATTTTGTCACAAGTTTACCTATTCCATCAATGTATACTGACCTACACGTATTTACTCAAGGAAATTTCATATCCCTAATGAATATTAAATATGTATAATTATATAATCCTTATTTAGATGGAATTTATCTATAATTTATTTAATCTCCTTTAATTTCATATACATCGATTTGATTGACTAAACACATTGACCATCTTAATCTTTGTAAGTACCCGATAACTACAATTCAATATTCTTCACTAGATAAGGGTACTTATTTGAAAATTGTGAATAACTAATTATACTTAATATGTTTTAATGGAATTAACCTATACATCCTTAATAATAATAATAATATTCTTTTCCAAAGAAAATATCTAGGGTTCAAAATTTATAAAAAATAAAAAGATGGATTTTTACTAGAATCAAGGTACAACCAATCCTTAATCAGATCTGGAATTTCCAAATACCAGCTAAATTTTCTAGATCCAAAACCCATGTTAGAAAGAATATCAGTAATGAAATTTTCCTCCCTAAAAACATGAGATACCACAAAGTTGTTTAAATCTATTAACATTCTTGTATATAACATTGTTTTATACAATAAAATATCAAAAGAAATGCTTCATTGAACAATTTTTCTAAGTATTTCTAAGTTTCTAATTCATGGACATTATTCCATATATTACATGTGAAATTTTAGTATATTATGGAATGAATTTTAATTTTATGTGATGAGTGGGGATTGAAATTATACAACCCCTCAATGTACTGGTAGGTCTCATGAGAAAACTAAGATAGGGTAATGGGAGTATCCTTACCCTTTATGTATGATGTCTTGGCACAAAGCCTTGATGGTGTGTTTATAATGTATGAAATTTTTTATTACCATCGTTTTTATCATTATTATATTATTTAATTTTATCCATGTGATTATTTATTTATTTTTTCATCCATGAACTATGTTATTATTATATATTCATTGATATAGAATCTTTTTTTTATCTATTATGGCTATATTTCTTATTCCATTATTATGATATGTTATATTTTATTGTATATTATCCCTTACTGGGCATTTAAGCTCACCCTTTATTTTTTCCCATTTCCCTAGGTAATTAAGTGGAATACTATATGTTATTAGATCTATAGACAACATTAATGAATAATTATTTATAATCAAACTATGTAACATATCATGTTGTAATGTAATGCTTGTGTATCTAGTCTCTTAAAGAATACCATACCATGATCTTGGGAATGTAATCTCATGTAATTTAATTACCATGTAATAAATAACCTACTAGATCTGGGTGACTAGGGTTGGGGGCATTGCACAATAAATCCCCAAACCAAAAAATTATAATTATAACCACCATATTACTTTTTATCCCTAAAAATTCATTGAGAAACATCATCAATTAATAGTTTCAACCACTACCACCATATTTTAACATATCTTTCCCAAGTCTCATCTTAGAGTGATCATTAATTCCATAACAATCATACAAATTAAATGATCAATCCTTTGAGAATATTCTCTCTAAAATACACCCTCTAAATGGTTGTTTACACATTATAATCATTGGGTTCCAAGTCAACTAACTCCTTTCTAAAAGAGGATATGGGTATGGTTTATACTTATTTAAATATCAAACATGTAAAATTTTATGAATCGTTATATAAATTTATGGAAAATCCAATCTATAATCCACCTCATTGATCCAGTATATGATTTCAAACAACCCCACATACCTTGGCATCAATTTTACTTGTTTCTCAAGTCATTTGTTCCCTAATCTTGGAGAAAATTTCAAGAACATGGAACCTCTAATAATAAATACCAAGGGTCATCACCAAATATCAATGTAATAATTCTATAATCTTTGGGATAAAATAAAATTCCTCTAGATCATCTCAATCTACCCAGTTGCCTCATGTACCAACTGTGTCCCACTAGAGTATTCTCCTCAATCGCATCCCAACATAGTGTTGATTGCATTGTTTAACCATAAAAAACCTCTAAAAGTTCCATAAAAACCGATGTTCAATAACTATTATTATATATAAACTCAAAAAATAAAATATAATCCTCCTTATATTCTTCAAAATCAAGAACACATTCCCAAATCATATCTTTTATAATTGTCATGATATGCTCTATCTTCCCATCCATCTATAAATGACATGCCATGATTATCTTTAGTTATATATATATATATATATATATATAATTTTGGATTACTCTCTATAACATCGATATAACTTGAGGAACTCTATCCAATATGATCAAATTCATAACTACATGAAGCCTAAAGTTATCCTTTATATAAATCTTTCCAAGAATATCAATAGAAAATGTTTCTCATATAAGAAAAAATGAACTAAATTTAATAGCTAATACAATATCACTCAAAAATCATCATATTTATATAGTGAAGATAGAAACTAAATCATTTAGTCTATAGAGATATCTTATCATTTCCATGATATTACTAGAAAATTCTATAACAACCCCGCCAGTCATTAGTGCTCCATCTTTACCCACTGACATACAAGAAAATCAGAATTAAAATTGGCATTGTATCTATGCTTGATATCATGATACATATTAGTCACTAAAGTATATACCTCACAAATTTAATGGTGAAATACTCCCAATACATCCTTTCTTATCTCATTAGGAACCCCATCAATCCTCTAAAATAACGAAACAAATCCATCAATACTGACCAACCCAAGGCTATCTCCCCACCATTTATGGTGTCCCACATCCTCCCACTATCCTCATAGAATGAATTCCCCACTTCCACCTAGTCCATTAAAATGGATGTCACCTTCATCCTAAAAAATACCACACTATGTGTCATCTCCATCTCTTCCATACAAAAGTCTATCAACAAACCCATCAGTTATCACTACTTCCTTGCTTCCTTCACTACATGAGTTAGAATGTTACTTATCAAGGAATCCTACACAGAATTAACTTTACTTTGAGTGAACATGACCTTAAAATTAGAGGTAATAATACATTCCACCTAGCTATACTATCTCAAGTTAAAATCACGCTTTGATAAAATATGCTTCAGACTCTTATGATCCATATGCACAAAAAATTTCTCACTAAAGTGGTAGTTTCTCTAACTATTAAAGGCATAGATGATAGTAAATGGCTCTAAGCTGTGTGTTGGGTGATTCTTCTCATGAGGAAACAACTACCTAGACCCATGTACTATAACTTTACTCCCCTACATCAAGGAACATACCCAAACCAATCCTGATACATTTCCATTATGATGTCTTGGACCCAGTTCACTCAAAAGTAACCAAACCTAGTTGGCCACATTGCCTCAAGTGAACCTCCCCATATGCGAGAGGCTATCGACTAGCAGTGAGGGTCTATAGTGGAATAGTGGGTAGACTATACCCTCATGGTCAGAGTGTAACATAATGATATAATCATAACCAACAATTATGGAAGAATATGAAATAACTTAGCAGTAAAAGAATAAACATTCGTCATATAAATAACCAAGTAATTTCATCCAATAGTTTCATATAAAAATTATGATCATGGAATTATATATAAAATATAGGTAAACATGGAAGTAAGAATCTAGTACAATACATGTATCAAAAGTACAAAAATACCAAAATAAACTATCCCCATATAGCATCATGATCCAAATATTGGTCCTATAATCCCATGCTCCTATGAAATAATGAATCAAGTATTAACAAGCGATAACTTTCACCCATCCTTACCTATATCCATGAAGTCTATCCAGGTTCCAAACAATGTCTTGAACAGGGTGTGAAAAAACACTCAGTATTCCACCACCAATGGTGTCTATAATAAGTCCATTCTGTACATATAAGATGAATTAGTGTGAAATTATAACATGTGTATAAATGAAAACATTATAAGTGATGCTATCCAGTCTATCAAGTCTCACTACGATCAAACAACTAAATTATAATTCTATATATTAGCATAGAAAGCGTCAAAAACAAAGTTCTATTCCATGAAATCATGTGTCATGCCTACATGGTCCAAGGTCCAAGGAGTAGTAATGTCCAAGTCAATCAAGTAAGCTAAGTCAAAAAAGTAAAAAATATATAAGGAGTAGAAATGTCCATGGAATCCTAATGAGTCAGATCCAAGGAGTAGAAATATCAAAGGCATCCTAGCATGTTAAGTAAACTAGTTCAAAATGGATCCTTGGAGTAGAAATTTCTAAGGCATCCATGTAAGAAAGATAAATAGGGTCCAAAGAGTAGTAATGTACAAGGCATCCAAATAATCCATGTAACTAGAATCCAAGAAGTAGAAATATCCAAGGCATACTTAATGTTGGGTAATCAGGATCCATGGAGTATAAATGTTTAAGGAATCCAAATAAGTTGTATAACCAATATCCAAGGAGTAGTAATTTCCATGTAATCATATTGGTTTGTCGGATCCAATGATAAGAAATGTCCATGGAATCCCAATCATATCAAGTGAATCAAGTAATCGGATCCAAGGAGTAGAAATGTTGATGGAATCCAAGTGTGCTAATTAAATGGGATCCATGGAGTAGAAATGTACAAGGCATCCTAACCAGTTCATTCACCATTTCATTAATCCCTTCATAATCATATAAAATACAAGGGATTCAAAAATTTATACCTTTCATATACAAATTATAAGGTGATACAAGGCACTTACAACCTTAAAAAACCCTCTAATTTACCATATTCAATTAAAAAATATTTAAAGAGATATCAACACACCCCAAGTGTGGAAATAACATGGTTAAGAGGAAGAACTCACCCCGTGGGTGTTTTTAGTTGAGGTTGAAAACCTACAACCTTATATATGATTTTCATGTCATGTATTAAACATGAATTTATCATTTAAATTAAGGTTTAATTAATTTATAAAGCATCATTCGGAAAGTCTAGCATGCGGCACAATGACATCAAGCTATAAAAAATGAGACTTCTCAGGAAAATATATAGACCATGTACCTCAAGACCTTAGAATAGTATTCGTCCAGTACGAAAATCTAATTTGATCCATATTAGAAGAAAATGGAAGAATGGATGAATGCCCTAAAAATGGGGAATAAGATCCTGTACCAAAATAATGTCACTGATAGCATGGAAAACTATGAAAGGAGTAAGATGAACAAAGAACTCACTAGTGTACATCCAATGAGATGAATGGTGTCTGTATCAGAGTCTGTATGATGAAACAAGACCAAATACTCTCTAAAAATATTTAATAATATATCAATTAGTAAAGGATATTTCCACTGGATGAAATTAGAAATAGGTTTTAAACATATAAATTATTAAGGGAAAAATAGTTATTTTCCTTCTAAATACCGGGTCACATGGTTTGGACTAATGGTTGGACAAACCATGCATCAAACATGAAAACCTATCTTCCTTAATACCCCATTGTACAGTAATGGTGTATGGCTATAAAAACCATGCACTGACTATGAATTTTTCCTATGCTAAAAACTACAGCATCCACGCATGGGTGTGCATCCCCTATTGCATGATTTCATCAAATCATGCGACCTTAGATAATGGATTGGACCACCCCACATAGTTTACTCAAACAATGCAGCATGGGTAACACAATTTCTACTAACTGCGTGGCCCAACTACCTTCTCCAAAAACTTGGGCTTTGGGTTTTGAAAAATCCCCAAACACACCTATTTTCTCTATAGCCTTACTAGGAATCCACATTAGGACAAAACCAAAGACTTAAACTGGAAATAAACAGGTTTCATACCTCAAATAAAATACAAGTTCTTACAATCTTCACCCTATAAAGAAATTCATCCCTAAATTTCACTTCTAAGGGTGGTAAAGCATCATCTGAGAATAACTCTAGCCACTGGGCACATATGTAGGCCTCCCACTCCCATGTATCTTCCTACACATGACCATGCTTCCATAACACCCATACTAGATGAACTGAATTACCTCAAAGAAAATTCATGCCATGATAAAAAATACTGATATGATTCTCTTCAAAGGATGCATCTACCTCCAAATTAACCTCCTCAGGTTGAAGAATAAGTGAAAAATCAGAATGATATCAGAGAAAATGAGATATGTGGAAGACATCATGCATGGATCAGTACCTATGAGGTAATTGCAACTGATATTCTGCTGACACAACTCTCTCCAGAATATCAAAGGATGAAACATGAGAAGTTGATAGATTCTCTTATTTTTGAATCCATCTATGCCTTCATTATAGGAAAAATTCACAATAAAATTTTACTCCTCACCTAAAAAACAAGTGGTAGAAGGTGATGATAAATGTATGATTTTTTTCTAGACTAAGCTTTAGAAATATTCTTCCTAATATGATGAACCTACTCCAAAGTCTCCTAAATGAGATAAAGACCTAGTAACACTACCCCTCCAGACTCTAACTAGTATAGGGGTAAACAAAATATTCTACCATATAGGGGATCATAAGGATCCATCTGTATGGTCACTTGAAGGCTTTATTCTAAG
The DNA here is from genome assembly GCA_963277665.1 of Viscum album. Classification (NCBI taxonomy): domain Eukaryota; kingdom Viridiplantae; phylum Streptophyta; class Magnoliopsida; order Santalales; family Viscaceae; genus Viscum; species Viscum album. Next base: position 1,371,115,860 of record OY728164.1, read on the forward strand.
CGAACTCAGTGATAGGTAAGTGTTTCTCCCAAGAACATATGAAATCAAGGATGAATAATCGGAGAATGTACTCTAAAACTTGTATCATATGCTCAAACTGACTGTTGGTCTATGGGTGATAGGTTGTACTCAACAGTACCTATGAACCCAGTTCCCTCTACAACCCTTACTAGAACCACAATGTGAAATGGGCATCTCTTTTATATATGATAGAACGTGGAACCCTATGTAGGCGTATGATTTCATGAATTTAGAGAATATCAAGCTCATCTATTGAAAGAGTATCCTGAATGGTTAGAAAATGGGTGACCTTTATCAAACTATCTATGATCACCCATATGGCGTCACTACCCCGATGGGATCTAGATAGTACTGTCATAAAATCCATGGTGTCTTCATCCCATTTGCACTGAAGAATAAGCAATGGCTATAAAATCCTAACTGGTCACTGGTGTTCTTCCTTCATCTACTGATAGGTGGAACACTAAGTAACAAACCCAGCTATCTCCCTCTTCACCCCTGACCACTAGTATTGACAATGAAAGTCATGATACATCTTGGTAAGATTAGGATGCATAACCCATATGGAGGAATGCGACACTTTCATAAAATACTCCTTGAATTTTTTAGGAACCCATGAATGTTTTTGAATATGAAATATATCATCCTCATTAATGATCCAACTAGGAGGTGGGTCCTCACTTTCCATGCTCTCCCGTAGGAAAAATCCTTCAGAATCTGATAGCTTCCTCATCTTCACTCTCTCTAGTAGTGAATAGGTAATTGATAACGATACAAGTAAATACTCTCCATGATGGTCCTATAATTACATATGAATTTATGAAAGTAATTTTATAAGCTAGATCTCACTACTATCCTTCCAAACCACTTGTATTTGAGTCCACCTACTCAGATCATCAACAACTGCATTTCCCTTTCTGGGTGTATAAGAAAGCTTGAAGTTGAAGGAATGAAGGTATTCAACCCACCTACACTATGTGAGATTCGAGTCACACTATGTAAATATATACTTGAGTATTTTTTGGTCTGTATTAACCATTAAACACTCTCCTAGTAAATAATTCCTTAAAAAATGCATGGAATGTACAACAACGACTAAATCAAGATCGTGCATCAGGTAGTTTCTCTTGTGTGGCCTCAACTGAAAAGACCCATACACCAATAATCTATCTCCTTCCATCAAAATTTTTCCTATCCTGATACCTGATGCATCACAGTATAATTTATAGGTTTTTCCCATTTTTTTAAGAATCATGATCAAATTTCAAATCAGCCTCCCTTTCAGCTCATGAAAGGATATATCATAGGATTCTGACCATATAAACATTACAATATTTTTATTCAATACCATAAGAGGTTCCTATAAGTGTTATAAATCCTATATGAAGAACCTGTAATAACCGTCTAGCCTAAAGAAACTTTGTATATCAAATACTTTATTGGGATGCTCCTAGATTACTACAACTCTCACCTTATCTAGGTCAATTGATACTTCTATCTCTAAGATAATGTGACCTAGGAAGTGAATCTTATCCATATAAAAGTTGAACTTTGTGAGCTTAGCATATAACTGATTCTCTCTCAGTGTATCCAATATGATATCAAGATGTTTTTCATGGTCATTTTAAGTGTGAGAATACACAAGTATATCAATAATGAATACCACCACAAATGAATCCAGATAAGGATAGAAAAATCAGTTCATTAGTGCCATAAAAGATGCTGGTTCATTCATGAGACCAAAAAACATGAACAAATACTCATATAGACCATAATTGATATGAAATGTTATATAAGGTATGTATGAAGGTAAAACATTCACTTGATTATAACTCGATCTTAGATATCTCTATGAGAACACCTGAGATCCTTAGATTTGGTCAAATATATCATCTATTCAAGGAAAAGGATACTGGTTCTTATCCTTTAAATGGTTTAATTTATGGTAATCTACACATATATTGAGGGTACCATCCACCTTCTTAGAGAAAAAGATCATTTGACCCCACAAATAAGTATTGGGTTGTATAAACCCCTTTTCATCCAAGTCCTCTAGCTACCTCTCGAGCTCCTGAAACTCAACAGTATCCATACTGTAAGGAGGAATAAATACCTATATAGATTCTAGCACTATATTGATAAAAAAATATACATCTCTCTTAGGAGGTAGTATTAAAAATTCATCTGAAAAAATTTCCCTAAAATGATTATCCCTTAGAGGGAAGTCTTACTAACAAATTACCTGATCATCCAGGTATAAGCTAGCAATATGGGTTGTCATCCCACCCAAACCATGATGCTCGGGTCTAACTCAACTCACTTGGACATCCCATTCACCCTTATGAATAAAAAACCTCTCCCTATGGTGATGTGAAAGTTAACCTTAAGCGATAATAGTCAATAAAATTATGATAGGGAACCAAACAGTCCATCCTGAGAATGATGTAAAACCCTGTCATATTGAGGAAAAAGAGGTCCCATACGAAGAAACACCCACCTACCTCAAGGGGGAACTCTTCATACCGGAATACACTCATCGACCATATCCCCAATAGAGTATCAAGTTTCATCATGCCACTGGAAAATTTTACATTGAGCCCAAGGCTCTCCAAAATAGGCAAAAATATGAAATAATGAGATACACCTATATCTAAAAGAGAAGATACTAACACAGATTCTACCAAAATAGTACCTATCATGGTAAAAGGTTTGGAACTCTACTCCTCTGGTATCGAATATACTATATACATTTGTTTTGAACCATGACCTGGAGATATAACCTGATTACCCTAAGAAAGTACACTATGTTGTCACTAATAATTTATTGTTTGGATACCCTTTCCACAACCACCACCCCGGTCTAATTGACTGGTTGGACTTTAGATCCATTCTCGATGAGATTCTACTGACCCAACTCATGAATATGGAGTTGGTGAAGACCCTATCTCACTAGATTCTATAGGAAAGGTCCTGAAAAACTATTTTAGATGAACCATAATGACATAATATCACCACTCGACTGGGTCTTTACCACACTGGCTGCTCATGTGTCCCTTCTCACCACTCTAATGACAGAGAATAAAACTACTTTCAATCATGCTCTGCATAACACTCCCCTCATGAGAGACCTCAAATCATCTCTTATTTCCACCTAACACGGAGCCACCGGGTCTAGAATATGATCTACCCTACTTTTCACCCCTTTCCTCCCTTAGGTTACATTTATTAATCATCATATGATTTTACTATTTCTAACATAGTAGTAAGCTAAAAAATTCAATTGTGATCGGATGTCATACCTAATACCATCCTCAAATCTCTTAGCTTTTGATAACTCTTCACCTAATATAATAGGTGTGAAATGATAGAGATCAGTAAAATGGGAAGAATAGTCTATGTCTTATAACATTCCCTACTCCAGGTGCATAAAATATTTAGCTCTATCAACCCTCAATGTATTGGGATAGAAATAATCATAGAAGGCTATCTAGAAATCCCTCCAAGATATATCCCAATGATGGTCCATCTGAGTAATATCATCCCACCATCTCATGGTGGAATCCCCTAAAATATACATGGTGAGATTCACTATCCTCTTAAGAGGTTTCTTAATATGCTAAAAAATAGATAACATGGCCTTTAGAAATGACTCTACAAATTTTGGTCCACAATACCCTAAAAAAGTGGGTGGATGCTTTTTCTGGAACTCACACGTCAACTCTTCCATAGTCAGGACAGGTCATGGTTCTCCTTGAATAGTCTGTATGAAACATAGGAATCCCTATTGAAACCATGCCTCAACACCCATATTAGGTATAAAAGTAAATGCTGCATGAGGAACTACTGGAGGTTCTATAGGTGACCCATGACCCATCACCTCTGAATTATGGTTGTCACCACCTTTCTGGAACATAATTAGAGGTTGTCACAGTGGCATATCTCTAAAAATTCCAAGAACATGCCTCAAATAATATTTTTTAACAACATGATCACATATATATAAATAAAATAGGCACAATACTTCCTAAACATGAGTCTCACCCCTTTTCCTGCTCCTAAATCCAGATCTGGGTGACATACAAGCCATAAGAAAATAAAGAGACACTACCTACTTCCCACTACTCAGATTGGGTCAGAGTCAAGTTCTATGTTATAGGTTAGGGTTTCTGGTATACAGATTTTAAATTGAAATTTATAGAGGGAAACACCCTTTAAATTTCAATTTTCATCCCCATTTAATGACAACCATTCATTTCATAATTCAATTTCATTTAAATTAATTCTCATTTATATAAGAGTTCTCTTTAGAGAGTTTAACTATATGGATCACCACTTTCAATTTATAAGGGCCCAAAAACATTATAAATTGAAGTGTGGTGTCTATTTAATCCCAATGATCCATTTACCAAGTCCCTTCATGAAATTTTATCATAATTTCATGGATAAATCAATAATTAACCAATTTTTTTGCAAGCAATGCACACAGTAATATAAATGTGGCGTGACATAATACATGACATATAAATCCTTAAGTTCCTATAATGATGCATGATGCAACACTTCCTTTCCATACTAGGCTAAGGGTAAATATTTGTAATCATAAGGAACATCAAGAATCATGTGAATCACCCAATAGTGAAATAATGGAAACTATAAAATGCACAATCCAGAACAACATGTCCCATACCAAGAAATTTAGCCTTTCCTTATATATATTTTAGCTAATCCCATACACATATCATTACCAAATTCTAATAAATTCCTAATATCTTGTCTAATATTCCCAAATGATAAGACAAAAGAAGATAAAAGAGCATCTGATACCAATTTGTGATGTCCCAGACCTAGTTCACTCATCTGTAACCAAAACCAAGTTGGACACATAGCCTCAAGGATGCCTCCCCATGCACCAAAGACTTATGACTAGAAATAAGGGTCAATGGTGGAACAATGGGGATACTATATCCTCATAGTAAAAGTGAAAAACAATGGTATAATCATAACCAATAATAATTTAAGCATATAAAATAATTGAGTAGTGGAAGAATAAAAATCCATTATATAAATAACTAAGTAATCTCATCCAAAAGTTCCATATAAAAATTATGATCATGCTATGCTATAAAAAATATAGGTAAACATGGAAAAAGGAATCCAATACAATATATGTATCAAAAGATACAAAATATAAAAAAGAAACTATACCCAGATAACATCACAATCCATAACCTAGTCCTATTCTCTCCTTCTACCATGCAACAATGAATTTACCATCAGAAAGAAGGCGCTTTCCCCTATCCCTAACTGCATCCAAGAAGTCTGTCTAGGTACCCAATGTTGGCCTGAACAGGGTGCGCAATATCACTCAATAGGCCACCACCAATTATGTCTATAACAAGTCCACTCTATAGATATAAGATAAATTAGTGCGAAAATATAAAACATTTATAAATAATAACAATATAATTGATGCTATACAGTCTATAAAGTATCACTAGGATAAAAAAACTAAATCATAAGGGTATTTTTAATCATAGAAATCATCAACAGAAATGGAATATTCCATGAAATCATGTGTCAGGCCTACATAGGCCAGGGTCCAAGGAGTAGCAATGTCTAAGGAAATCAAGTAAGCTAAGTAAAGTAAGTAAAAAATATCCAATGAGAATAAATGCTCATGGAATCCTAATGATTTGGATCCAAGGAGTATAAATGTCCAAGGCATTCTATCATGTCAAGTAAACTAGTTAAACTGAATCCTTAGAGTAGAAATTTCCAAGGAATCCATGTAATCCAGTTAAATAGGATCCAAAGAGTAGTAATGTACAAGTAATCCAAATAATCCATGTAACTAAGATATAAGGAGTGGAAATGTCCAAGGCATCATAAAGGCATAGTAACCAGGATACAAGGAGTATAAATGTCGAAGGAATATAAATAAGTCATGTAACCAAGATCCAAGGAGTAGTAATGTCTAAGTAATCCTATTAATTTGTCAAATCAAAGGAGTATAAATTTCCAATGCATCTTAATCATACCAAGTAAATCAAGTAATCAGATCTAAGGAGTATAATTTCCATGTAATCCAAGTGTACTAATTAAATGTTATCTATAGAGTAGAAATGTCTAAGGCATCCTAACCAATTCATTCACCATTTTAATAATCCATTTGTAATCATATACAAGACAAGGGATTAAAAAATTTATACCTTTCATATATAAATGAAAAGGTGATACAAGTTACTTACAAACTTAAAAAACTCTCTTATTTACCATTTTCAATTCTCAAATATTCAAAGTGAGCTCAATGCACCCTAATGGTAGAAATAACATGGTTAAAAGGAATAATTCACCCTATGGGTGGTTTGGAATAAGGTAGATAACCTCTAACCTTATATATGAGTATCACGGCATTTCCTAGATATGAATATATCATTTAACTCAAGTTTCAATTAATTTAGAATTAATTTCCCCAAAATCCTGGTGTGTGTCATAATGGAAACAAGCTATAAACAATGATACTTTTCAGGAAAAGGTATTAACCATCTACCTCAATCCTATATAAGAGTACTCATCTAGTCTCATTATATTATTGGATCCATATTAGAAGAAAAAGGAAGAATGGAAAAATATCATGAAAATGGGGTAGGAGATCCTACACCAAAATAACATCGTCAATAACAAGGAAAACTACAAAAGGAGTAACATGAATAGAGAAATCACCAGCACACATCCAACAAGATGAACAATGTTTGAATCAGAGTCCATAAGATGAAATGCGATCAAATAATATATCAAAGTATTGAAGAAGTTCTCAAATGGTGAAGGATCTATTCAATAGAGGAAAAGATAAATAGGGTTTAAAAATATAAAGAATTAATAGAAAAATGGTCATTTTACATCAAAATACTAGGTCAAATGGTTTGGACATATGGTTGAACAATCCATGTGAAAACATGTACACCTTTCTATCTTAATACCCTTCTCACACATTCATAGATCATGGTTATAAAAACTGTGCGCCTACCATCCATTTTTCCTCTACTAAAAACAAAAACATCCATAAATGGGAATGTAACCCCTATTGCATGGTTTCATTAAATCGTGTGGTCATTGAAAGTGGGATAGACAACCCCACATAGTTTACTAAAACCACACAGCATGGGATACATGGTTTCTACTCACCATATATCCCAACTTACTTCTCAAAAAACTAGGGCTCTAGGCTTTGAACAAGACCTGAATACCCTGGTTTCCTCCATAGCCTTACTAGGAATCCACATTAGGTAAAAACTAAAGATTTAAATTAGAAATAAAAATGTTTATAAATCAAAGAAAATATGGGTTCTTACAGTAATAAATTTCATAACTAACTCATAATTTAAGGAGAATCAAAATGAATATTGAATTTAGTCCCATACTTAACCCTTCAATTTCCTCCTAACATTTCCAAATACATTAAATTTTTTCTTCTTTTTTAGTCAAAGATTATATAGGAGGAGAATTTTTTTGAGAAATATTGAATAAAACTTCAATAATATCTAATCAAACCCAAGAAACTAAAAATATCAAACATGTTATTTAGTCTTTTCATAGATTTCACCCCTCCACTTTATTTAGATCTGTATATATCATTTTATGAGAAACAATATTATTGGAAAAATTCACCTCCTAAATCTAGAAATACAATTTAGAGAATTTTATATAAATATAATTCTCATAAAAAATCCATAAGAAAATTTCTAGATACTTTTCATGGTGTTAATCAATCAATGAATAGATAAGGATATAATCCAAAAAATACCACCATACAAGTGTCCATGTGACTCTAAAAAATCCTATTAATCAAGGATATGAGAACCATATTCATGTTGGTGACTCCAAAAAGCATGAATAAAAACTCAAAATTGTTTTATAGACATTTGAAAGTATTTTTTTGTAACATCCACTTCTCTCACCAATAATTTATGACAACCTGATCAAAGGTCAATTATAAAAACCAAAAATATACCTTATTGTGGTAAAAATAAATCATTAATTCAAGATAAGGGATATTTATTCTTCACCATCACCTGTTTTAGCTTCCAATAACTTATACACAATGTAGCGACCCAACCCCAGATAGCCCTGATATGGTGTCTACTACTAATTACATTGGCATGATTATAAGGAATAAAATCTCAAAGGTATGATATTTTAGTAATCTTAGTAAACCAGATACATACATGAGTCTTTTATTACAAAATAATACACTAATTAGAACATAATTTTTTTCGTCTAAATAAATAACTTTGAGGATAACTTTATTCCATATAGTAAATCCTTTCATAACTTTCATATTACGCTTTTCGTATTCCTGGGGAAAGAAAAATTATAAGGGTAAGCTCAAATACTCAGTAAGGAAAAAATATAGGGGAAGCAATAATGAATAAATGAGAATAATAATTATGTCAGAGTATATAACTAAACTCATATGCCTTATAATCCATTAACTAAGAGGAAAGTGAAGAAACAATATGAACAAGTAATAACTAGAAACACATGCCATTCAAATAAATAGATAAGGAAAAATAAATATGGAAAGGTAAGAAACTAAAACACGTGACATTTAATCAACGAACTAAAAATGAAATGTATCCATAGATACGTCGATGAAAAATCTCATGGATGAATAATAACTGAAACTAACATGAAGGAAATGATTAATTATTGGATTTCATGTCTCAGATATATGAAAACCTCTACTGTCCAGATCCATCCTCTAGATAGTTTAAAACTACGGATAGAAAAAATTTAATTTTTTCAACCCATTTATCTCATCATAACCTATTGATTCATCGTAGAGCTATATAAATTATGAGATCAACCCAACATTATATCTCCAAATAACTCTTCAAATTGAGTAATTGATTTAATTAATAAAAAATTTTCCTTATCAAGTATTTATATTGAATAAAGAATATATATTTATCAATATTTCCCCAAATAATCAAATACAATCAAAGTAAACACCGTATGAAAAGAGGTATATGATTTAGGCAATAATAATATCTATGATAAATGAAATGGATAATTTAGGGGAAATTCAATGTTCAATGATCATATAAGATTGAATATTTCAAGGTGGATAACAAATAAATCAAGTAAGTGAATGTGAATATTATCCTTGTCCAAATAAATCAAAAACCATATATAGGAATAAATAGTATAGTATCAATACAACATATCCCAAGTGGAGTAAAAATAAGGGTTGTTGTTATTGATGAATAAAAATACTATAAAAAGATATCTTAAGAAATTTCTTGAGGAAAATATCCTTTTATTATGAAAAACCTTTTCTATGAAAATAACTTTTGAAAATATTTTATTTAAAAATCAACCTTTTAAATATTCAAAGGAATATTCAAAGAAATGATAGTGGGTAAATCCGTACAAGCCGTACGAGGTAAAAATAACATTCCTTTTTCGTGGTTAAAGGTTAGAAAAATTAATTATTCAGAAAGTGATAAAAATATTCCTTTGAAAACATTGTTAAAACAAAAAAAGGTTAAAAATTTATTTACCATATCATTTTAATTTTTTTAAATTTTTTTAATAAAACATGGGTTTTATAGGAAAACATGTTGTCCAACTAAAGAGATAAATATAGTCAGGTTTTCTGAAAAACATTTTCTAAAAAATTTTGAGTACTAAAGAGTGGAAAAATAGTAATAATACTAAAAAAAGGTCATTAATAACCATATAATAATGAAATGTTTTATTAAAAAATGGTTATATAATTTATTCAAATGGAAATTCCATTAAAATATCATTAGTATTAGTCTTGAGGAAAATAATCTTTAAACATCCCAACGTGTCCCATACCACTTTGGAACATTTTTAATCATAAGACTAATGAAATAATAATTTTAAAAAAACTTATAATATAATTATAATAAATGTTTTCATGATATAACATTTCAAATACAGTATATACACCATATAAAAGAAACTAGGTGTATAATAACAATTAAGTCTCAATGGAATGTAAATTGAGATGAAAATCCCTTACCTTGCGTTTACTTTCAGGTAAACATCATTTAAATTCATTCATACCTATTTATTATTTATCATTAATTTTATTTCACTTATTTCTATGTTGTGTACAACTACTTACCCAATTAAGTTTACATCAGATGTTTTGACCAAATTTGGTTTATGTGTCAAAACTACTTTGGTAGGTCCACAATGGTCAAATGGGTCATTATATAAAATATAAATAATAATAATGACATAATTATCATTTTTATAAATTAATTATAATTTTAAAATCAATAATTAAATATGGTTATGAAAAATGGATCATTGTTACAATCATGGAGGTGGTAGACCATATGTACGCGTGAGTAACGTTCTTATTTTTCAATAGTCATTATATAAAAAAGGTAAGTAACACCATATATTTCCATAATGATAATTATATCATAAATAACATATTATTTAATTATATTTGATTATATATATAATTCTTGTGATGTAAAAGGAATCACATTATGTTGAGGAGGCGATAGTCCACACATCCACAATCGAAATTATCACTTTTTAGTGTGTGAAAGGATAATGAAAAAATGATATATATTATATTTAAATTAAGTTAATTCTTTAATTAATATTATATATAGGTTTTTCTGTCACATATTTTTAATTAAAACCATCATTTATACATTCCATGTATAGTGTGAAGGAATCACATCGGTTTGAGGGGGAGGTAGTCCACACTTCTACACATGATGTTATCGTTATTAAACATAATGAAAAGTATAAAGATATACATTGTAAAATAATTATAGAAGCTTAAATACATAATAAATATCATATATAACATATATAAATATAGTTTCCATAATAATTTCCACCATGAGATGTGGTAAAGGATGAATTAACAATCATTGTTTTGTGAAATAGTAGTTCACCGTACATAGAAACTGTATGTTCGTTACCCATTAAAATGGGGTGTGTGGAAGTGTTGGTAGAAAAATTAATAAAAAAACATAAAAGTATATTTAGGATACTATTTTTATAATATAATAATTATTTTAAAATAATTTAATAGTTGGATGAGTAAATGAAAGAAAATAGATCATCGGAAAACATTACCTTAAAAATCAGGTAACTCCTTTTGGTTTATACCAAAAGGATTCCTTGGAAGGATTTATGCACAAATATAGGATTCTAGGTATAGGGTAGGTATTTTTGGAAGCTATTTGGGTAGATATTTTCTGAACCTAAGTGGTTTTAGAGGTGTTAGGAATGGGGATAAGTGGTGGCCTTTTATAGTGGAGGAGGTGTGGCACTCTTGTAATATTTTGACAAAGGAATCCTTCCCACGTTTTTCATGTTTCATGTGAATCAAATAATGGAAATAATTCAATAAAAGTTATTATATGGTAGATATATGTCCATGAAATATCTCTTGGAAATGTGTATAAGTCATTTGGGGCCTTATGTTTAATGTTAAGTCCTTTATTAAGCTTAATTTAACATTAATCATTATAATTAATTTTAATAACTTTCAATAATATTTTTGGTAAAAAAATTGGTCTTATTAGACATTATATATTATAATTATTCCAAATATGGAATAAAATTTTCCAAATTCCAATTATATAATTTTTAGAAATTGATTTAAATTTAATCCCACAGGTGGGACGACAATGCAGGTTTTTAAAGTAAAAACGTTCGAAAGTTTGCTATGTTTTTATAATCAATTTCAAAGTGAAATTGATTAAAATTAAATAAATTGTATTAATTGATAAATATATTATCTAAATAAACTTTAAAATAAATTATAATTATAATTCAACTTTATAAATAAATTAGTTGAAAAAGTAGTTTTGAACTAAAATTCAGTATTTTTAACTATTAATTAAAAATGAAATGTTTTAGAAAAATATAAATAATTCACCCTAACCTAATTATTATATTTGTATTTCAAAGATAAAGTTTATTTGAAATATTAAATCTATTAAAGTTTCAAAATTAATATTTAAAATGAGTTCTCCATTAAAAGGCGGTAAAATTACATTTATAAAAATATATGTTTTTATGTATAAAATAGAGTTTGTTCTTATCTTATGACTATCAATCATAATGGATGAATATAAAGAATATTTTATTGAGTATATAACACATATATTTAATTAAAATCATTCAATAGTTGTAATTAAATATTTTTATTAAGATATAAGTCCTTTAAAAGCATAAAAATATTAATATTTCTTTTTATATCCAATTGGTTCTTATTTTCATTTCTCGTTAATTGGTAACCAATAAATTCATTTTATATTTATATCAAACATAAATTTTCATAAGTTGGTTAATACTATTCATAAAAACTAACATAACCTTTATGTTATATCATATTATATTAAATAATAATATTTTAATAATATATTGTTATTTGCTGAAACTCATTATTGCATGCAACACAAGCTATTGTGGAAGGACACTCTTGCATGTAACACAAGATATATAAGAAGATATATTTTGTGTGTAACACAATATAACTATATGTTTAATTCATTGCAATCTATATAATATATTATATTTATTTAAGATAGTAAATATATTGTAATTTATTGGGTTAATATATTCCCTTTTTACACTTGGTATTGCTTGTCATACACTCTATTGAGTACAAAGTTTTACTTTAGAATTTTAGGGTGTTACATTCTCACCACCTTAATTAAATTGAATCCTTACAATTTAAACTTTATCTTGGTGATAGATTGTTTTATATTTTCTATTTTTAAATCCCACATCATGAGAAGGGTTCGTAAAACATCCTCTAGAAAAGAGAGGATGGGAAGTGAAAAGATCACATGGACTAACATATAAATAGGTATCTAAGTAGGATAACATTAGTGGAAAGTAGATATATGTACTTGGATGAAAAGCATAAATATTTATCAGTATTGATTGAGGTCATCAATCAAAAACAATTTAATGATCAATAGAAAGTTGAGGGCCTCAAAGCTATAAATTAGTGATGATTTATAAGGCCATTAGTTTAATAAAAAATAAGGTATTAGGAATTTTTTTTGTTTGAATATACTTTTCCTAATGTTGGGGAATTATTTTACTATCTATTTATACTTACTTGATATATTTATATAAATGTAAGTTCAACATTTTTTTGCGCTTTGATCTATTTTACTATTCATTCAAAAACTAATATTGATTCATGAAGTAAAAAAATAAACTTCTAAAGGATATTAAGGCCTATAAAAGAGTGAAAATAATGACTATTTGTTTTTAACTATCTTCCAAAACCAATATGGTTAATAGAGTAATCTCTAATCCTAAAAAGTGATACTATCAGTTCATAATTAACATTTATTCATAAAATTATTTAACTAAAAAAATGAAAAATTAACCAGTAAATTTTATATGTTAGTGTTTGGTGTGAAAAACTTATCATCCTTCGGCCATGGGTTCAAGACCCACAGCCTTTCCAGACTTTATAGGTTGTCACCTGACATACAAGTTTTCTTTCTCTAAAACAATATTAATATAATTTCCAAAATAAATCTAATGGACATTATTGAAATTAAATAATTAAATATACTCTTAACTATGTTTTTCAATACATCCTCAATACATAAATACTTCATCCATTTTATTTCTACATAGGTCCTTCCATGGTCTAGGGTTTATCCATAATATCATTCATAGTATTTCTAAATCATGACACCTTATCTTTAATCTAAAAGACCTTAGGTTTGACCTAGGTTATTCATTTTAAAAAACTTTTATTATTATTTATAAAGAGAATGTGAATGATCCTAATCATATCCCCCAAAAGTGTCAAATCAACTGTGCATTAAGGCCCTTTTTCATGCACCAGGTTACCCCGAGTTAGGTTCAAAACACCATATCATAGTTATTACTCCTAAGTATATTTTTGCGAGAACCACGTATACTTTTAGTATCAATAAAAGGATTTATATCTAATAAGAATCAAATAATCTCTACCTTAACAAAATTTTAGGGTGTTATTCTACACTTATCCTCAAATTATACCTTAGTTTTATTTTCTATAATCTATGTTTTCTTAAATTTAGTTCTCAAGTTTTCTACTATACTTCCTATGATACCAACTGTAATGACTCAACCCCAGATATCCCAAAGCCGATGTCTACTACTAATTATATTGTGATGATTACAAGGAATAAAATCTTGAAGGAACGAGAGTTTAATAGTCTTGGTAAACCATATACATACATTAGTTTTTTATTAAAAAAGAATACACTAATTATAACATAAATTTTTTCCTTCTAAATAAATAAATTTAAGGATAACTTTATTCTATCCAGTAAATACCTACACAACTTTCATAGTATTCTTCTTAGATTCCTATAGAAAGAAACATAATAAGGGTGATCTCAAATTCTCAGTAAGGGAAAAATATAGAGAAAGAAATAATGAATCAATGAGAATAATAAATATGACATGGTAAATAACTAAACCCATATTCCATATAATCAATAAACTGATAGGAAAGTTCATAAATAATATGGCAAGGTAATAACTAGAAACTCATTACATTAAAATAACTAGATAAGAAAAAATAAATATGGTAAGGTAAGAAACTAAAACACATTTCATTTAATAAATTATTTGAAAATTAAATATATTCACAGATTTGTCGATGCAAAATCTCATGGATGAAACTAATACGAAGGTAATGCTTAATTATTAGATGTCATGTCTTAGGCACATGGAAACCTCTACCGTCAATATCCATCCCCTAAATAGTTTAAAACTAGGTATAAAAACACATTTAATTTGTGAAACTTATATGAATCATGAGAACCTATTAATGCATTGATGAGATATATAAAGTCTGGGTTCCTCCTGTCATTGCATGTCTAAATAATTATTCATATCAAGTAATCGATTTAATTAATAAATCATATGAATTATAAAATATATGTATTGAATAAAGAATACATATTTAGCAATATTTCCCCAAATAATAAAATAATCTCAAATTAGACACCATATGTAAAGTGGTATATAGTTTAGGCAATAGTAATATCCATGATAAATGAATTGGATAATTTAGGAGAAATTCAATGTTCAATGATCATATGAGATTAAATATTCCAAGAAGATTAACAAATGAATCAAGGAAGTGAATGTGAATAATATACTTGTCCAAATAAATCAAAAACCATCCACAAGAATAAATAGGATGATATCAATAGAACATATCCCAAGTGGAGTAAAAATAAGGGTTGTTGTTGTTGATGAATAGAAATACTATAAAAAGATCTGTTAACAACATTCTTGAGAAAAATATAATTTTATTATGAAAAACCTTTTAAAAAAAATTTTATTTGAAAATAACTTTTGAAAATATTATATTTAAAAAGTAACCTTTTAAACATTCAAAGAAATCTTCAAATAAATTATGATGGGTAAATCCATACAAGTTGTACGAGGTAAAAAGAACATTCCTTTTGCATGGTTAAAGGTTAGAAAAATGCCTTGTTTGGAAATAGAAAAGAATATTACTTTAAAAACATTGGTAAAATATAAAAAAGGGTAAAAATTTATTTACCAAATAATTTTAAATACATTTTTGAAAACATTTTAATAAAACATGGTTTTTAGAGAAAAATAGGTTGTTCAACTAAAGAGAGAAATAAAGTCGGGTTTTCTGAAAAACATTTTCTAAAATATTTTGAGTAACAAAGAGTGAAAAAATGGTACAAATACTTGAAAATGGTCATAAATAGCCAATGAAGAATGAAAAGGTTTATTTAAAAATATTTATAAAATTTCCTCAAATGTAAATTCCATTGAAAGATCATTAGTATTAGTCTTGAGGAAAATAATATTTAAATATCAGTGTCCCATAACACTTTAAAACATTTTAAATAATAAGAATCATGAAATAATAATATTAAAAGAAACTTATAATATCACGAGAATATATTAATTCATGATATAACATGTAAAAGGTTTTATATACACCATATAAAAGAAACTAGGTGCATAACAACAATTAAGTCTCAGTGGAATGTAAATTGAGATAAAAATCCCTTAGATTGCATTTCATTTCAAGTGAACGTACTTTAAATTAATATATAATAAACTTATGTTAATTATATACTTTCTTGAGAAACTTTTTCTTGTTTATAATTAATTTTATTTCACTTATTACTATGTTTTGTACAACTACTTAAACACTTAAGTTTACATCGAGTGTTTTGACCAAATTCGGTTTATGTGTCAAAACTGCTTTGGTAGGTCAACTTTGGTAAAAGGGGTAATTATATAACATATAATGAATAATAATCATGACATAATAATCCTGTTTATACATGAATTATACTTTTAAAATCAATCATTAAATATGGTTATGAAAAACGAATAAACATTAAACTTCTGAAGACGGTAGGTCATATGTACGCATGAGTAACGTTCTTATTTTTCCATGATTCTTATGGAAAGAAGGTAATTAATAACATATATTTATATAATTATAATTATATCATAAATAGAATATTATTTAATCGTATATACTTATATATATAATTCTTGTGATGTAAAAACAATCACATCATGTTGAGGAGGCGGTAGTCAACACGTCCATGACCGATATTATCACTTTTTTATTTTGTGAAAGGATAGTGAAGAAAATGATATATATTATATTTAAATAAAATTAATTATTTAAATAATATAATATATAGGTTATTTATTTCATATATGTTTATTTAAAACCATCCTTTATATGTTCCATGTATAGTGTGAACGAATCACATTGCTTTGAGGGGGTGGTAGTCCGCACTTCAACAAATGATGTTATCATTTTAAAAATATGGAAACTATAAAGATATGTTTTGTAAATAAATTAAATAATATTAAATAAATAATAAATATAATATATAACATTTAACAATAGAATTTACATCATAATATCCACCATGATTGGTGGTAAAGTAAAAAATGAACAATCATCATTTAGCAAGGCAGTAGTTCACTACACACAGAAATAGTATGTTCGTTACCCATTAGAAGGAGGTGTGTGTAAGTGTTGGTAAAACAATTAATAAAAAAAATAAAAACACATTTAGGATAATTTTTTAATAATATAATAATTATTTTAAAATAATTGAATGGTTGGAAGATTAAATGAAAGTAAATAGATCATTGAAAAATGTTTCCTTAAAAACCACGTTACTTCTTTTAGTTTATACCAAAAGGATTAATTGGATGGATTTTTGACCAAATTAAGGCTTAAATTTCAAGAGGAGGGATATTAAAAAGCTGTTTTGGTAGATAGTTTCCAAACATAAGTGGTCTGAGAGGTGTTAGGAATGGGGATAAGTGGTGGCCCTCTATAGTGGAAGTGGAGTGACACTCTTGTAATATTTTGAAAAAGAAATTATTTCCACATTTTTCATGTTCAAAGTGGATCCAATAATGGACCCAATTTGATAAAATAGATTTTCTAGTATATATATAGCCAACCAATAGATCTTGGAATAGTTTTTATGTCTTTTTGGGCCTTATGGTTAAGGTTTAGTCCCTTGTTAAGCTTAATTTAACCTTAATCGTTGTAACTAATTTTAATCACTTTCACAAATATTTTTGGTCAAAAATAAAGTTAGTATTTTTAGAAATTTGAAATTATTATAATTCAAAATATTTAATCTATTTTTACAAATTAAAATCATATAATTGGTAAAAATGTATTTAAATTTAATCATGTAGGCTGGGTGACAATGTGGGTTTTTAAAGTAAAAACATTCGAAAGTTTGCTATGTTGTTATAATCAATTTCAAAGTGAAATTAATTAAAATGAAATAAATTGTGTTAATTGATAAAAAATATAATTTAATTAAACTTTAAAAATAATTAAATTTATAATTTAACCTTAAAAATAAATTAGATGAAAAAACATTTTTGAACTAAAATTCCGTATTTTTAATTATTCATTAAAAAATGAAATGTTTCATAAAAATATAAAAAATTCAACCTAAACTAATTATTATGTTTTTATTTTAAATATAAAGTTTATTTTGACAAATTAAATCAATTTAAGTGTCAAAATTAATATTTAAAATGGGTTTACCATTAAAAGACGGTAAAATTGCTTTTATAAAAATATAGGTTTTTCTGTGTAAAATAGAGTTTTTTCTTATATTTTTCCTACCAAAACTAATGGATGAATATAAAAAATATTTGATTGTATATATAACATATATATTTAATTAAAATAATTCACTAATTATAATTAATTATTTTTATTAATATAACACTCCTTTTGAAGTGTAAAAATAGTAATATTCCTTTTTATATCCAATTGGTTCTTATTTTCATTTCTCATTAATTGTAATGCATGAATTCATTTTATATTTATATAACACATAAATTTTCATAAGTTAGTTAATACTATTCATAACTGCTAACATAATGTCTAGGTTATATCACATTATATTAGATATTAATATTTTAACAATATATTATTATTTGGTGAAACTTGGTCTTGTGTGTAATGAAAGATATCATGGAAGGTCTCTCTTGTGTGTAACAAAAGATATCAATGTAGATATATTTTTCATGTAACACAAGCTAACTCAATGTTGCGTTCATTACAAAATATAGAAAATAATATATTTATTTAAGATAGTAAATATATTGTAATTTATCGGGTTGATATATTCCCTTTTTACACTTGGTGTTGTGTGTCATACATGTTATTGAATAAAAAGTTGTACTTTAGAATGTTGGGGTGTCATACAAAACCACAAGAAATAATTATTTTTATTGGAAAATAAAATTAGTGTTTCCCATGCGGATACCCTCTGCAAAATAAACTCCATCTTCTTAAGATCATATAATTAGACCTTTAACTCCTACAGAATCCAAGGAGCATGCCCAAGGAATTACAACATAGATAACCCTTGATAAAAATCCAAGGATTATGTCTCAGGAATTCCAACTCGGATAACCTATGATCTAAATCCAAAGTGTATGCCAAAGGTATTCTAACCAGGATAATCTTTGATCCGAATCCCAGGAGCGTGTATATGGAATTTGAACCCAAATAACCTTGTTCAATATACGATTACTAGTATTATGTCCTCGGAAATCCAAATCGTTGCTAATAATAAATGTTGGATCCTAGGAGTATGTTCTAGGAATACCATGTTTCTCAAATATAACTCAGTGGGTAGTGAATCCCACCTGTAACATCTCATATAATGAATCTCTCAAGGTTGGACCCATACCCAAACCCATCCAAAACCTGAGTTTGTCCAAACCAGAACACAACCTATCCTCATCACACCCATAATAGGCTTAAAACATCAATCAGGGCCATAGGAGACACTCATAATCATCACTACCCATTATTCTATATGCACCCTCTATAGGGTCAAACTATCAACGGGGAACCCACCAGGGTCCCCCAGGTCTCATAATAGATAGAAAATCGTCCATAATTCCTCCAATATCAAACATGAATCTCAGGTCAACACCTATTACTTAAAGGTAATAACACCCCTTGACATTATCAAAGTCTCATTAAGGTCTCACTGGCCTAGTAAGTTATCTTGCACCAGTGTCACATAAGAGATATGGCCTCAAGACCATTCCCTTTCAAGCTCACCATAGGTTAGTCCTCACACCCAAACTATCCATAAATTTTCTTAGGGCCTACCCCCAGGTCAAAATGTCTTAGTGTAGGAGGAACACTAACCACATGGCCATCCCACTAGCACGAAGGCTCTAAGGCATCTCAGGGTTCTCACATGGACAATACCTAGGATATCTATCTCATATCATCACATAACTCTACTTAGAGGTCATCATGGAACCTCTACCTAGGGATACTACATTTACTTAGTCATTCCACACCCCTCTAGGTCCCTTATTAATTAATTAATGTAATCATAATTAATCCCTCAAACATCAGGGGTCTGGGCATCAGGAAAGTGTACAAGGTTCCATCATGCCCCTTAGCACTTTTTTCAGTCCAAGTATTTAATTTTAATTAAGAAAATAATTTTAAATAAAAGGGTAGAAAGCATTAAATGCAAATAACACATACGACATTCCATAAATAAAATTAAAAATACTATAGGGGTATTTATAGGTGACCACTTACCTCAATTTGAAGGTACCCCCTTTTAATTCACATCCTGGAAGCTTTGAGTAGTCTTCTCCAAATCCAAATGACCATAGTCCATCCAATTATGGCCCTAATCTAATCCAAATAACCAAATTAACTAATTATAATCAAATTATAATTAGTTAATCAATTATAATTAATCTTAACCAATTTTAATTAATTTGATAATTTAATTCAATTTTGAATAAACATCGAATATCTCATCAATCGAACCCGTCACATCAAAACCATGACTAAACACACTCATAAGGTCTGTAATGCACACAAAAAATAATTCCAAGTAAATTACCTAACAATCAGAACCAATAAAATTGTAAATTTAATTTAATTTATGAAAAAACCCTAAATAAATTCACAAAACAATGTACCTTTAATTTAATGATGTGCAACGATGTGCAATCAACATCATATGACATCCATTATCAATCACATGGAAAATTACCATCAAAATCAACTAATTACACCATAATCTAATGAAATCGGCACCTAAAACCTAACCAAAGAAAATGAAAATTAGAAAAATCAATATGAAATGAAGAACAAAGGAAGGTGAGGAATAATATTACCTCTAATCACCAAAGGATGACAATAAAAGAACATAAATTATAGGGGGATCAATGAATGAAGAGGGGGAAGGGAGGCAACTTGAGCATGTGTGATAAGGAATAAAAGTGTATGATACCATTAATAATCATGGGGGTAAAGGGAAATTTCCACCCAAATTTTAAAACATGAAAGAAAAAATGGAAAGAACCATTCCATAAACCCATCCATCCTTACTATTTTCCATTGTGACACCTCTTGGAAAAAATGAACAATGGATGAGGACCACAAAATATATAGTACCCATTTACTCATACTCTAGGCTAATTGAAATGTACACCACCACATCACAAGGCATCCCCCATTTGTTTTCCATGTATCACGCTGAATGAACTTGGAATTTAGACCTGCTCATTTACCATAGGAGCTTTCCCTAATAACCAAACCTAGTCCATGGATCCACTCTATGGAATTGACCATTTCAACCTATACCACAGGGTCTACCATGCTATGGTCATACTCTTAGTGCTGTATCTATAATAGATTTCACTACAGGCTCACTCGACTTTACCTGAACACCCACCCGAGCACCTAAACTCCTATCAGGCCACATCCCACATCAAAATACTATAGACACCTGAGCTAAACATATATTTATTTTACATCACATTTATAATCTAAACATTACATCTCACAATAATTTCACATAGATTGGAGAACTTTTTGTATTAGTGTCTTTGAGGTCCAGTTATATAGGCAAATTATTTTACAAAATTTGTGAACATTTCTTCATAATAAAACTCTTCTATACCCCTTTCAATACTTCACATAAGTTATACTTATCTTTATAACATGGGGAATAGGAACATAATAAATGAGTTATATTAAGTGCTTATTAAGGTAAAAATTATCAACATATCATAAATGGATAAATTATAATCATATGATAAAATAAGAGCATTGAAAAATTTATTAATTAAAGAACATAGAAAAATAAGAGTTATCCATAAATCATGAAGGAATTACATGTAATATCAAAATAAAAAACATGTACCATAACATAATAGTGTGAGATAAGAAAGGAAACATGGTATAAGGGAATTAAATCATAAGACCATGAAATAATATTTATTTGCAAACAACATAAAGCATGATATCATAAGAGTAACTTAAGGGTTACTCTCAAGACCATCATGATAAAGTGGATAAAGTCCTATAGTGGGATGGTTTCACTCCCCATCCCATAAATTTTTTTAAAAAGTCCCATGGTGGATTAGGTTAACTCTCTAATCCATTACATATCATATCATGAGATATAAATCTTTACCCAATATATTAGAGGGATATATAATTTCAGGCCCACCTAACATGGAGTACTTAGGCTAAGCACCCATTGTAACATCCTGTTACAATTTTAAGGTATTCCTAAAACCTCTATTTTATTTATATTTGGTTGTGTTTCATTTGGGGTTGCTTCAGGTTAAAATTTTAAGAGTTTTGAAAAATCTAGGCTAGTGCACAATTAGTGCAAAGTTTGCCCAAACCGTGTGATCTATCAGAGAAAACCATGAAACCTAAGGCAGTGGATTTTTTCATGGTTGGAAAACAGTTAGTTAGGCCATTAACCCTCTTATTATAAACCATGTGGCCCATTTAAAATAAGCGCACAATCACACCACATGGTTTGGTCTAATTATGTGGGTCTGCCCAGGAAACTGTGTTTATGAGATTTTGAAGAGATCCAAAATTTTATAAAAAATTTATAAACCCCTATTATATGTCCCCGATGGAACTAATTTGACTAAAATCATTTTCTACCAACTTTAGAGCACCCAAAGAGGATTCTTGGACCCTCAGACCCCTCCTAGAAGCGATCTGAAGCTAGGGGAATGTCTGTCAATCCTATTCCGGTTAGTTTTCTTAACCCGTTATTAATCTCCCATGATATATATCTTTATCCTGAGTTTTCCATGAATAACTTTGTTGATTTATGGATCTAATACCCTATTTTTTGGGTTAATAAACCTAGGTTTTATCCTAGTTTCACATATTCTTGATCATCGTTCTTCGTTGACAAATCCTGATAAGGGTTTAGTGATCTGAGATCTGTTGATCCCAAGGCAGGTGGTTCTGTTATGATTCCCAAATTTTATTAACCCTAATTTCTTTGTTTAAATTTCAATAATTTTAATTTAAATGCAATTTTTTGGATTTTTATTATATATATTTCAATTGGTTGTTGAAAAAACCCAATTCTCGTGGATTGGGGTTTTTGAGAAAAATGGGTTTTTGGCATGGAATTGAAAATTAGTGAGATTTAAATTATTTAATTTAAATTTTGGTTTTGATGGAAATTTAATCCATTAAATTGTTGAATTTAATTTTGGAATTGGTTTTGATGGAAAAGTTTGAAAATCATCAATTCAAGTGAATTGGGTGTTTGTGATGAAATTAATGGAATTTTATGAAAATTGAATCATTGGATTTAATTATGAAATGTATTATGAAATTGCATGAATTATTTTTAAATCATTATTTATGAAAAATGGATTAAAATGGTTTTTATGGAAACCCATTGGTTTAATATTTTTTAAAAGGTATGTTTTTATTTAAAAACCCATTAGGTTTTTAATGGAAAAAATGGCATATTGAATTGGAGAATGGGATTTAATTGTATTTTAAGCAGTCTTAAAAAAAATTACCCATCATTGTTTTATACTAGGTAACATTAAATACTTAGTTATTTAGTGTGTTATATTGGACAAAACTTCATGAATTAAAATGTTCTAAAATATCATATCATCACATCTCATTCCTTAGGTGATGGCGATGAATCCTCTTAGCCTTGGTTCAAGGAATGTATATACATAATTTTCCGTATTCAGAGTGTTGGGTCCCTATAGCCTAGAACTATCATACATACTTGTAACATGACCATGTTACTCAATTGTTTGTATTTAAATTATATATATATTCTACTTTTGAAAACTATTTTACATGCCTTGTAAATTTATATAAACTATTTTATATAAAAGTTTTTATTTAATCCAATTTGAGAATAGTTATATTGTGTAAAGAACCCTTTCATTTAATGTAAATTTCATATTTTGAAATAT
The DNA here is from genome assembly GCA_963277665.1 of Viscum album. Classification (NCBI taxonomy): domain Eukaryota; kingdom Viridiplantae; phylum Streptophyta; class Magnoliopsida; order Santalales; family Viscaceae; genus Viscum; species Viscum album. Next base: position 1,371,139,728 of record OY728164.1, read on the forward strand.
ATTTCCATCATTTGAAATGTAAATCATGAATTTATAAATGTATTTCCATATTTTGAATTATGGATCATAATTTTTATAAATATGATTTTGTAAATTCCAAGCCTATTATTTTAAAAATTGAAAGCACTTTATTAGTTATTTTGATATTTTTATATTTTTATGGGATATTTGTTAAAATCCTACTGGTCTTTGGATCACACAATACTTGTGACTTTAGGTGTTTTTAGATTATCTCCTTCCAACTTTGAGCAAGGGAAATGAATCTATAAGAGGTGGATTTAGCTGATGAACCTTGGATTTGGTGAGTTGTGTCCTTAGGGACTTGGGTTGTTCTTCCTTGTTTTGGTATTTTGGTTATAATACTTTGAGATTTAATTTCTGTTTAAATTTTGGTACATTAATCCCAGTGGAGTTTCTTTTGAAATGAATACTTCCTTGTTTCTTTTACTTCGATAATTTTTAGTGGAAAAATCGTTCTCACTTTTAGTTTTTATGATGTCAGGTGCTAGTCACCGAATCGTGGGGAATAGGAATGCCCTTAGAGCTATGTAAAATTCATCTTGGTTATCAGGTTACTAGGGTATCTAGGATGGTTCATGAAAAAGTTGTATCAAAGGTAGGTTGAGCTTCTTGTCTTTAAGTTAGTATGCACTGTGAAATCTTGTCAGGACTTAGGAGGTAGTTGCGATCGAGTGCTTGGATAGATCTCACCAAAATGAACCTTAAGTAACTTGGGATGGTTAGTGAAAGGAATATTATTTATTTATTATATTATTTTCCCTATTTTTATTTGGATGGATTGAAATCCAAATCTTGTCATTCAATCTGTTGGGATTAATTTTCCTTGTTGCTCTGTTTCAGCATTAATATGATGTCTTCCTTGTTGTTTGTTGATGTTGTGTAACATTATGTATTTGAGAAGATGTATGAATTATTTATAGGAGTAAGATACTGCTGAACCATAGTGAGAAAATCCTATTGTTGATCCAAATCTGATTTAGGTGATTGTGCACACTTTCCAAGCTCCAGAACATGCACCACTTCCAATTCCCATTTAGGCTCCAGCTGTGGAAACTCAGAGGGATGTTCTAAAGATTTGTTCTCAAAAGAGTATTCACCAGAAGACAAAACTATTTAGAGGTTCAAATGATTCTAAAGAGGCTAAGGAGTGTTTGATCACAATGGAGTTCTTTTTTGGGTTTTTGGACACACTATATGAAATTAAATAAAAGTGTTCCACCTTCATGCCTAAAGGTCCGAGCAGGAGATAGTAGGACATAGTGGTGATGATGAAGAAGCATGAGGGACTACAGTGGAAGGAATTCAATGTTCTTTTCACTAACTAGTTCTATATATATTTGATATTGTTATTCAATTCCACTAAGTTTTTCAAACACGAGAATGCTTATAGAACTATGACAGAGTATGAAAGCTATTTTTCTGAGCTCGTTCACTTCGCACCTGAGATAATATCGAATGAGAGGATAAATACTTGAAGGTTCAAGTTGGAAATTCAACCATATATTCATTATCAAGTTTTATTGCTAAACATTACCTTCTATGTTGATGTACTGGATAGAGAATTGATAGTCTAGATGGACTTGGATGGTAGGTTAGGGTTATTGGGAGCTTCTTTATCTCACAGTGGTAACATGAGTTCCTTTAAAGGAAAGTATAAGAATAACGATTCTCACAAAAATTCTTGAAATCATGGTTATTATAGACCTCCTATAGTTCCTATAATAGGTCCTTTGGTTTTTTACCAGTGTGGAAATGAAGGACATTTTAAGAGGGTCTACATTGAGGCACCTGAGAACTGTGGCTACTACAGAAGTTCATGGCACTTGAAACGATTACTCCATATTTATTCTATGCCACATAGTGGAATGGGATCATAAGATGATCTTAAAATCATAGGGCAATCAAATGCTTTGTTGGACTCCTCATGTATTAACCATGTTTTAATGATCAGAAATCTCAATAATAATTACAAATCTTATTAATGATCACAAATTTCACAAATCTTATCAATCATGTGTATTTATGTTTCATGTTATCTCATACTTGATAATGGATAAACTCAATTAATTTTATTCATATTACTCTTTAAGTCTGAATACTGTTATTTTCCTAAGTATAAGACACCGTGAAGCCAGACACCGTGAAGCTAGACACTGTGAGCAAGACACCCTGAACCCTGACACCGTGAAGCCTAAGTCTCAGACACCGTGACCACGAGATACCGTGACACAGTAAGCCTGACACCATGAAGCAAGACACTAAGAACAAACACCGTAAGCCAGACACTATGTTTACATAATTCCTAGACACAGTTACAAGACACAGTCATCAAGGCATCCTGAATCCAGAAACTATGAGCAAGGCACCGGAAGCCAGAAACCATAAGCGAGACACCGTGAAGGAGATACCGTGAAGGAGATACCATGAAGGAGACACCGTGAAGGAGAAACCATGAAGGAGACACCATTAAGGAGACACTGTGATAAGAAGATACCGTGAAGAAGACATCGTTTGTATAACATACTGTGACACTGTTTCTTAACCCATTTTTTCATCTTTCAATTTAACTTTTTAACGGTCATATTTGACGTCTTTAATGCAGTGACATATTTAATGTTTATTTGTTGACATAGTACGAGGCACGAGGAACGAAATACATGGAACCTGTTGGCTAACACTCATGCATTAAAAGATAAAGAGAAGAGTGACCAAGAAGAAGAGACACACAATAAAACACATGCGACAACTCAAAAAAATCGGGAGTGCACTGTACTGAACAGAACACCAATATTGAGCACGGCCACGAAGAAGAGATTGCAAGATCTTCATAGAAAGCATTGTCTCATGCATGCAATTTGGATATTCTGAAGAACACACAAAGCACACTCTAATCAAGAGAACATATTTACTTGTGAAGAACCAAATATGAATTGCGACACTCTGTTTTTCAACAGAAAAAAAGAGAGAAGGACTTAGAAGAATTTCTGTCTTATCCATGGAGTCCAGAGCTACACTATTAATCACTAGATAATTCTAAACTCACATATACTCGCCCTTATTGATTCTTTTGTTTAATTTCAAGCAGTGTGTGTACTCTGTATATTTTACACACACATTGACTCCTGCACTGAACTGAAGGATTTCAAAATCCTTACACCAAACTATTTACTCTTGTTTATCCAAAAAAACTGTGGAAGAGGTCCTTGTGTGGCCTGGATATTGTTTTTGTTTACCCACAAAAACTGTGGAATAGGTCCCTGCGTGGCCTGGACAGTCTATGTACTGTTGATTACCCTAATCTAGGGTGTGGATAAAAGTTTATTTATATAAATTTCTTGGTGGTAGGTGATCACCAAGTGAAGTGAGTTAGGTCTCGACTTGAGACTGAACCACTTGTTTTACATCTGCTGTGCATCTTAGATTAAGTCTAAAGTATACTATATATATTATATTCTACTGGTATTTACTTTAAAATAAAAATCTATTTTAAAGTCACTTTGATAGTTAAATTAACAAGTATTTGTATGTACTATAAATCATTAGGTTAGGTTCAAAAGTTAATTAATCTTCAGATTGAATTAATTGAGAACTAATCAATCTCTTGAGAATCTAATTGACCCTTTACTGTAATACAAATCCACTACAGTTTAACTTAGTATTATAATTGGGGGTTTTAAAAGAAATATTTTTAACAGAAATTATAATTGGAACTCAATTCACCCCCCTATTGAGTATCCACTCCAAACAATATTTGGTATCAGAGGTTGCTTTGTTAGGAATTTGTGTAATCTCATTCAACTATGATTATAGTTGTACTTTAAAGATTTGTAAATTTCTATTAATTCTAAATTTCTAGCTATTTTAAAGTAATTTTTTAGTATGGATAATATATTGGAAGGTGCTGCAACTAATAGACCACCATTATTTAATGGAACCAACTATGATCAATGGAAAATTAAAATGAAAATGCATCTAGAGAGTATGAGTTTTTAAATCTCATCATCCATTATATATGAATACAAACTTCCTGTGACTGATAGAATTATATGGGATGAACCTAAAAAACTTACTTACAATAACAATTGCAAATCCATGAATGCTTTATACTGTTCCTTAGGAGATGAATAATTTAATAGGATTTTTTCTTGTAAAACTGTCCATGAAATTTGGGATACCTTGTCTATGTCACATGAAGACACATCTTGTGTAAAGGAAATGAGACTTAATATTTATAATATAAAATATGATAATTTCAAGATGAATCAAGATGAGCCTATTTCTTATATGTATCTTAGGTTCAATGAGATTTTCAACACAATGATTTCTCTAGGAAGAGAAGTCACTGCCAAAGAACAGATCATGAGAATTATCAGATGTCTACATGAAAGATGGAGGGGAACCTTTGTCTCAATTAGAGAGTCATGAGACATCAGTAGGCTACCTGTAAAGAAACTCATTGGGAAACTGATGATGTATGAGGAAGAGCTGAAAGTCAACAAAGAATAGGAGGATGAATCAAAGAGGAAATCTGTAGCATTCAAGACCACCCTCTCGAAGCACAAAGACAAAGGAAATCTGGAAGCTTCTATATACAGTTCCACTACTGAAAAATCATCACCAGACAATGATGAGAAGATGGCTCAACTGGCCGGAATATTCAAATGATTTTACAAGAAGAATTTTTTTTTCAAAAAGCCTAACTTCAAGGGAAAGTATGATAAAAAATGAAACTGAAAAAAGGACTGGAAAAGAAGCGACAAAAATGATGATATTGTATGCTATGAATGTAAGCTCAAAGGACATATAAAGGCTGATTGTCCAAAGCTCAAATATAAGAAGAAATATGAGGATAAGGTCAAGAAGTATAAAAAGTCAATGAAGGAAACCTGGAGTGCCTCTGAGGATAGTTCAAGTGACTTAGAGACATCACATGATGAACATGATAACAAACCCAATATGTGTTTTATTACAAACACATCTGAGGTAACAATGAACTATTCTATGCATAATTCATACTATTCTGAAGAGGAAAGTGACTCTACAAATATGACCAATGAAGAAATGTTTGAATATTGCAACATGCTTGAAGAGACATGCAATGAATTAAAGGATAAATATAAATCATTGAAGAAACAACATGCTCTCATTATAATTGTTAAATCTGAACTTACTACTGAAAAAGAGAAAAATTATCAACTGCTCAAAGAAAAAATGAACTAAAAATGTCTAATGAGAAATTAAAAAGTGACTTAGAAAAGTTTACTAATAGTAAAAATACCCTTACCAAAATGCTAGGAAAACAAATTGCACTTAAATATAATACTGGAATTGGTTATCAACAAGGTAAAATAATCCTTGGTAGAACAAATTTTATTTCAAAGTCTAGGACATATAGTTTTGTTCCCAGTTCCAGACACAACTCAACTAGCTCGGTTCATGATACACATTCTACTGTTTCAAGTTTTTGTGGAGCAAATAGAGTTTATTTTTCAAATACTTTACATAATGCTTATAGGAAACCTATGAGACAAATATGGGTTCCTAAAGCAGTTATTACTAATGTTACTGGACCCAAACAAGTATGGGTACCAAAATCTGTCTTTTCTTGATCATGTTATAGGAAAGCTACTTAAAGAGCTCCTGCATAAATCTGTGGTACTTGGACAATGGGTGTTCAAGGAAAATGAAAGGAGACTACTCATGCTTCAAGAACCTGGTAAAAGTAGATAGAGGACATGTCACATTTGGTGACAATGCAAAGGGGAAAATCATTGGCTTAGTCCATATTGGTAACTCTGATTCGATTCTAATTTCTAAAGTACTATTTTTTAATGGTCTAAAATATAATTTTCTTAGTATCTCACAATTGTGTGATGATGTATATCATGTTAAATTTGAAAATGATGCCTGTAATGTCTTTAATTCTAAAGATAAATTAGTATTTTCTACATCAAGGAATGAAAATGTTTATTCTGTTAATTTAGATTCCTTAACTTATCAAAATGTTTCATGCTTAAGTGTATTGCATAAAGAATCTTGGCTCTGGAATAGGAGACTAGGACACTGTAATGTTCACTCCCTTATGAAGTTAACTAGAAAAGTCCTAGTTAAAGACTTACCCAAAATTGAGTTTCCAAATGAAAAAGTTTGTAATACTTGTCAGAAGGGAAAACAACACAAAATCTCTTTCAAACCAAAGAAATAAGTTTCTACTTCTCAACCTCTCGAATTGGTTCACATGGATTTTTTGGACCATCTAGAGTTCCTAGTTTAAATGGGAAGCACTATGTTTGTGTTCTAGTAGATTATTTTTCTAGATATACCTGGACCTTCTTCATGGCTCACAAAAGTGAATCTTGCTCTTATTTTACTAAGTATGCCAAGTCTGTAGAAAATCTTAGTGGCCTTAAAATTAAATCTTTAATAAGTGATCATGGCCGTGAGTTTGAAAATCAAGAGTTTGAATTATTTTGCTCCCAAAATGGTTATAGTCACAATTTCTCTGCCCCTAGAACACCTCATTAGAATGGTGTCATAGAAAGAAGAAATAGAACCTTGTAAGAAATTGCTAGAATAATGCTTAGTGAATATGACCAATCTATTTACTTTTGGGCTGAAGTTGTTAACACAACATGCTACATAATCAATAGAGTATTGATTAGACCAATTCTCAAAAAGACCCCATATGAACTCTGGAATAATAGGAATCTTAAGGTTAATTACTTTAGAGTTTTTGGTTGCAAAGTCTTTATTCTCAACACTAAGGATAATCTTGAAAAATTTGCATCCAAAAGTGATGAAGGAATTTTCCTAGGTTATTCAATTTCAAGTAAAGCCTATAGAGTTTTCAATAAGAGAACTAAATGTGTGGAAGAATATGTCCATATCAAGTTTGATGAAATAGATCCACATGAGTCTAGAACCATACTAGAAAATCTGGTGGATTATGTATCAAATCTGAACATCAAATCAAAATCCTCAAATACCTCTATGAAATAATCTGTGAAAACTTCCAATTCTGGAAATTCTGTGCAATCAAGTCATAATGAACTTGAATCTATTTCTGAACCTGAATTCACTAGTCCCTATTTTTCTAGAAAGGTTATAAATCTTAGATACCATCCCTTAGATGCTGTTTTAGGAGACTTAGAGAAAGGAACACAAACTAGATCTTCTCTTAGAAATCAGGTTGAACATCAAGCCTTTTTGTCACAGCTTGAACCTAAAAACATTGATGATGCCATCAACGATGAATTTTGGGTAATGGCTATGCAAGAATAACTCAATCATTTTGAAAGAAAAAAATATTGGAAACTTATTGAAATACCCAAGGACACTTTTGTTATAGGAAATAAATGGGTGTTTAGAAATAAGGCAGATGAAGATGGAAATATAGTTAGGAATAAGGCTAGATTAGTTGCACAAGGATATAGTCAATAATAAGGAATTGACTATGAGGATACTTTTTCTCCAGTATCCATACTTGAATCCATTAGAATTCTACTTTCTTATGCTACACATCTGAATTTCAAACTATATCTAATGGATGTTAAGAGTGCATTATATAGCTGAGGATGTTTTTGTTGAACAACCCCCTGGATTTACAAACCCTCATTTTCCAAATCATATTTTTAAACTATCAAAATCTTTATATGGTTTAAAGCAAGCTCCAAGAGCTTGGTATGACAGATTGAGTAATTTTCTTATTTCCAAAGGTTTTACAAAAGGAATAGCTGATCCTACCCTTTTCATAAAATGAATTTCTAATGATGTTTTAGTTTTTCAAATCTATGTAGATGATATTATCTTTGTATCTTCAAAAAATTCATCATGTATTGATTTTTCTAAAATAATGAAAAATAAATTTGGAATGAGTTTAATAGGTGAACTAAAATTATTTCTTGGATTTAAAATCTTTCAAAATAATGATGAAATTGTTTTAACTCAAAGTAAATATACGAGATATATTCTAAAACGTTTTGGATTGGATAACAAAAAAAGTGGTGACACTCCCATGAGCACCATCTGTAAGCTGGATCTTGATGAAGATGGAAAATATGATGATCAAACCACTTATAAAGGAATGATTGGAAGTCTACTCTACTTAACTACTAGCCATCCTAATATTATGTTTAGTGTGTGTATGTGGGATCGATTTCAAGAAAACCCTAAGGAATCTCATTTAAATGCTGTAAAGAGAATTTTGAAATACCTCAAGCATACACCCAATCTAGGACTGTTCTATCCTAAAGGACAATAATTTGAACTAGTTAGTTATTCTGATGCTGACTTTAGTGGCTGTAAGTTAGATAGAAAGATCACCTATGGAACATGTCACCTTTTAGACAAGTCACTAGTATCATGGTGTAGTAAGAAAAATTATTCTGTTGCATTATCTACTACAGAAGCTGAATACATAGCTGCTCGCAGTTGTTGTGCACAAATTTTGTGGATGAAACACACTTTACTAGATTATGGATATCAATTCAGACATGTACCAATAAATTGTGACAACAAAAGTGCTATTAACATTTTAAAAAATCTTGTTTCACATTCTAGGAAAAAACATATTGATGTAAGACATCACTTTTTGAGAGATCATTATCAAAAAGATGACATTACCTTGGAATTCATTGGCACTGAATATCAACTTGCTGATATATTCACTAAACCATTAAATTATGAGAGAATAGACTACATCATATGTGATCTTGGCATGATCAATCACAACTAGATATCTTACTGGTCTTACTGTTTAATATTTTACTACTTTTTTACTTTACTGTTTCATATTCACGGTTTCTCGGTTACTGTCTCATGTTTACAGTCTCATAGTTAGCACTTTGTATTCATGTTTTGTTACTCACTATCTCACCGTGATTGAACAAAGTTTACTTACTATCTCACCATGATAGAACTGACCATTTACTGTCTCACCGTGATGAACACTGATTGTCTCACCGTGACGACCATTTACCATGGCACCGTAACAACTATTCACGGTCTCAATGTAAAAATTATTTATGCTCTTCTTTTAATCCGTATCGTGTTAATTGTTATTTCACCGCTTTTTTACTTTCCCAAGTTTTTACTTTTGTGACGTTTGACATTCCCAAATTATAAAACAAAAGGGTTTCACTCAATTCTTCACCCGAACTCTCTCTCCTACCCACTCCTCTCAAACCCTTTCAACCTAGAAAACCTTTCTCCTTCTCTCTTTCTTGAACCTTCAGTGGATGCCAAGGATGAAGCGTCCGTCTTTATCTACACCTGATAAGTGTAGCTCAAAGAAGAAGAAAATAACACTGAAGATGGCACCCGAAGGACCCCTAAATCCAAACCTGGTAAACCGTAGTGTTGTACCTGAAAAGGAAATTTTCCCTGAGTGGTCATTGTCTAGAAAATCTCTAGTTTTAAAAGTTTTAAGAGAACAAGGCTGGATCGAATGGTTCTCTAAGAAGGATATAACTATTTAACCGAGGTTGGTAGCTCGGTTCTATCAGTATGTACAATTTTCTTTTGATGCTGGTGAAAGTTTTGTTATGATGAGTTGGGTCAATGGCCAAAGATGCTCTTTCTCATCGAGGTTATGGGCTGCATGCCTTAGGATTCCTCACGAAGGTATCTATGATGATTATCAAAGAGACCCCCACCTACAACTGATTTCTTTGACCTGGAAAATGCACTGGAAACCATAACAAGAAATGGCACCAAGAGAAGGGCCATAGCTGCTGAACTTGATGGAGAGACGAGGCTGTTGTTTAAGTTTTTTCAAAATATGATTAGCCTGAGAAAATGTGACTTTGATATCTTAAAGTATTAGGATGTATTTATGATTCATCTTATGAAGAATGGCCACAAGATAAATCTATGCAAAAATATCATTCACCATATGTGTAAATTGATCAAGGTAACATCCAAATCCCCCTCTTTGTTCTATTCTAGGATGATTTCAGCAATGATTTTTGAAAAAGGAGTAGTTGGACCCAATGAAGATGTACTGGTGGACTATGAATATTGTTTATCCAAAGATACCATCAGGAGGATGAAAATAAACTGGAACCCCTAGAATAAGGAATGGGTTGAAGATAATGATAAGCTTTATGAGAAGTATAATACTGTAGATTATCCAACGAGGCCAAAGGGAATTTCTGATCCTGGTTTGGAACCAGATGATGTTTTTGATTATCCATAAGATGAAGAAGAAGAGGAAGAGGCAACTAAAGTAACACATAGAGAGGAGGCTAATATACCTCATAGAGAAGAAGTTGTTATTGAGGAAGAAAGGCCTATTATTCCTCCTACTGTTCTTGAAGAAGAACCTCCTACCCCTAGAGATTATGTTAATCTAGAAATTCAACCTGAGGCTGCAAGAGAGTTAATTGTCCCATAATCTAAGTAGTAATCCATGGAAGAGGCTGTAGTAGGAGAACTCCCTACTGTGCAAGAAGCAACTCAAAAAGAACTCCTTGTTATAGAAGAAACAAATCTGGAATAACTACCTACTATGGAAGAAGTGAATCTAGAAGAAATCCCTGTTATGGAAGATGAAAATCAAGAAGAACTCCTTAAAGGGAAATCTGTTCCTGAGATAATACCCTCTGCTGAAGAGAGGATAGAGATAGCCTTTCAGTTGGCTAGACATGAGATGATTGAGGAACTAAGAGCTGATCTAGTGGATTTAGAACAAATACCTGAGCCTCAAGGTCCTGAGCCTCAAGGTCCTGAAAAGGAAGCACTTATTGAGGGGGAGGAACCTAAAAATCTTGAGACTGGTGAAGCTGAGTCTATTGAAGCATCTAAACCAACTGAGTCATATTATGTGTACAATCAGTATATATTCCCTAGATTCTATGATGTGAGTGAATCTCAATAGGTTACTGCAACTGGGATTGATCTTTCTTCTTTGTTTCAACTGAAATCTGCTACATACTTTGCACCTCAAACTAAACCTCAACCTGAGCCTGCACCTGTACCACTTCTTGCACCTACCCCTTTACCTGAATAGCATTATTTTGTCAGTAATGATGATTTGAAAGTCTTTGGAGACACTATATTAGCTGGAGTTGAGAAAATTATGTCCTCTCAACCTCGTCTTGTGACTAAACTGAGTCAGGAAGATGCCTAACTACTTTTAGAAAATATTATTTAGCACATTCAACCCAAGATGATCAATGAAATTCAAGAAGTAAGAGTTGAGAATAAGTTACTCAGTAATGAAGTTGCAACTCTAAAAAACATGGTTGAAGACCTATAAAGAGAACTGCATTCTAGACCAGAGCCTATACCTGTTGCTGCTACTCTTGAACCTGATGGTTCTCATATTTTTAGAGATATTGTGTTCCAAATTCATCCATAACTATTATCCTTTGATGAAAATATTGAATAAAGGCACAAATACATGTTACAACACATGAGAGAACTTGTGGAAAACCTTAATAAGATCACAGATGAGTATACTAGCTGTCTTCAAAAGGTCATAAAAGAGATCAAATCTTTGACCACTACTGTTAAAGCTTCTACTTCCTCTGGTCAAACCTCCACTCCTACCTTGGATAGTACTTTTCTCATATCTATAGTCAAGGATGAGCTTCCAAATGTTTTCAGTGGTTTCGATGTGGATTCTTTATCTTAAGTTGTTAAAAACAATGATATAGTGCTTGACCTGGTTCAAATTCACTCAAAGATTACCAATGATGCCCAATAGGAGATCTCTAAGAAATTAGATTTCTATTTCAACATGATTTTCTCCAAGAATGATATGACAAATCACTTCAAATATCTAGTAGATAATCTGAGAATTCCTCCTGTAACCCAACCCTTCAAAAACCATGTCCAGAAGCTAATAGAGTTTACTAGATTGTTGGAAAAGTTGATGGAAAACAAAGATGATTTTAAAAAGGCCATGCGGTATGGAGGGGAGATTATTGCAGACTTCATTAAACTTCTGAGACCATATCTTCATGTTCAAAGTACAACCATTGTTGCTCCAGCGGCTGCTCCTCTCAGACCTGGATTACCTACTTTCACTTTTGCCTTAACTTCCACAACCATGTCTATTGGTCAAGCTCTTAGTCAGATCAGGCCTATCATTCTTGACCAGCACCTACCTCGATCATCTTCTGCTCCAACATTGGCTCCATCAGTCTTCAAAGGTCTACCTTTACCTTCTTTGTCTACCACTTCTATGCCTTCTTCTACATCAGCAACTGCCCCTATGGCTTCCCCTTTTGCTGCTGATAAAGGCAAAGAGAAGGCCACTTTATGAAGAATACCAGTGAGTATTTTTTTTATATGGATGTCATTAGTTGTTTGTATTTCTACTGTATGCTGTATTCTGAACACTTTTAATGTCATATGCACTATTTTCCCTCTATTCTTTCTACCTTTTGATAATCCTAAAAGGGGGATAAATATGAAATCTATGTTCACATATATTATTTTTTCTCTCTCTATAGTTTCATTTAATTTACCCTTTACCTCTATGATTTGTGATCATCAAAACGGGGGAGATTGTTGGACTTCTCATGTATTAACCATGTTTTAATGATCACAAATCTCAATAATAATTATAAATCTTATTAATGATCACAAATTTCACAAATCTTATCAATCATGTTTATTTATGTTTCAAGTTATCTCATACTTGATAATGGTTAATCTCAATTTATTTTATGCATATTACTGTTTAAGTCTAAATACTGTTATTTGCCTAAGTATAAGACATCGTGAAGCCAGACACCCAGAATCCAGACACCGTGAGCAAGACACCGTGAACCCTGACACCGTGAAGCCTAAGTCTCAGACACCGTGACCACGAGATACCGTGACACAGTAAGCATTGACACCGTGAAGTAAGACACTAAGAACAGACACTGTAATCCAGACACTATGTTTACCTAAGTGCCAGACATAGTTATCAAGACACAGTCCTTAAGGCATCGTGAATCTAGAAACTATGAGCAAGGCACCGGAAGCCAGAAACTGTAAGCGAGACACCGTGAAGGAGATACCATGAAGGAGATACCATGAAGGAGACACTGTGAAGGAGACACCGTGAAGGAGACACCATGAAAGAGACACCCTGAAAAGGATATACCATGAAGAAGACATCGTTTGCATAACATACTATGACACCGCTTCTTAACCCATTTTGTCGTCTTTCAATTTAACTTTTTAACAGTCATATTTGACGTCTTTAATGCACTAACATATTTGATGTTTATTTGTAGACATAGTATGAGGTATGAGGCACGAAATACATGGAACCTTTCGGCTAACACTCTTGAATTAAAAAATAAAGATAAGAGTGGCCAAGAAGAAGAGACACACAATACAACACATGCGACAACTCAAAAAAACCATAAGTGCACTGTACTGAACGAAACACCAATCTTGATCATGACCACGAAGAAGAGATTGAAAGATATTCAGAGAAATCATTGTCTCATTCTTGCAATTAGACTCTTCTGAAGAACACATGAAGCACACTAGAATCAAGAAAACATCTTTACTTGTGAAGAACAAAAGCTGAATCGTGACACTCTGTTTTTCAACAGAAAAACAAGAGAAGGAATCAAAAGAATTTCTGTCTTATCCATGGAGTCCAGAGGTGCACTACTAACCACTAGAGCATTCTAAACTCTCATCTACTCTCTCTTAGTGATTCTTTTGTTTACTTTCGAGCAGTGTGTGTACTCTGTATATTTTACACACACACTGACTCTTGCGCTGAAATAAAGGATTTCAAAATCCTTACACCAAACTCTTAACTCTTGTTTACCCACAAAAACTATGGAAGAGGTCCCTGTGTGACCTGGATATTGTTTTGTTTACCCACGAAAACTGTGGAAGAGGTCTCTGAGTGGCCTGGACAGTCTATATACTGTTGATTACCCCGATCCAGGGTGTGGATCAAAGTTTATTTATATAAACTGCTTGGTGGAAGGTGATCACCAAAGTGGAGTGTATTTCTTCTCAGCTTGAGACTGAACCACTTGTTTTACATCTGCTGTGCATCTTAGGTTAAGTCTAAAGTATAATATATATTTTATATTCTGCTGTTATTTAATTTAAAATACAAATCTATTTTAAAGTCACTTTGATAGTTAAATTAGAAAGTGTTTGTATGTACTGTAAAGCATTAGGTTAGGTTAAAAAGTTAATTAATCTTCAGATTGAATTAACTGAGAACTAATCAATATCTTGAGAATATAATTGACCCTTTACTATAATACAAATTCACTACAGCTTAACTTAGTATTATAATTGGGTGATTTTAAAAGAAATATTTTTAACAGAAATTTTAATTGGAACTCAATTCACCCCCCTCTTGATTATCCACTCCAACCAACATGCTTCATGTACAACATGGTTCTAGACATAAACATCTGAAAATAAGCTTCTTCACACAGTGGAAGAGTCTCCAGAAAAAGCATATATGGGTCCAGTGACCATGAGGGGTACCATCACTATAGATTTTTCATTAGTGACTACTTTATTTGATACTGGTGCATCTCATTAATTTATTTCAACCCATATTTTTAATCTTCTAAAAAATCCGATGGAGATTTTATCTCGTTCAATGGATATTACCACACCCCTTGGTATAAAGAGATATCATGGTCTCTGTAGTCCCACTCTTGTTTTCTCTCCATTAGATGTTGAGCTTTCATGGACTTTTCTGGTTCTTGACATGAAATATATTGATTTCATATTCAGGATGGTTTGGATAATTTCCAATAAATCCTAAATTTATATTTATCTTCAACGGGTTTCCTTTACTATATCTAGTGGTGTATGCTGTATCTTTCAAGGAGAATGAGACCTAAGGTCGAGCATATCCATACCTTGTTATCCGAAGATGGGGAAAGAGAAATATGTGTTTTCCTTTGATCTGGAGTGGGAATATTTGGGTGATGATCTCCCTTTAGTTTTTGTTAATCTTTTCTATGTGTTTTCTTCTAACTTCTTAGGTTTAACACCAATAAGGGAGGTCAAGTTTTAAACTGACTTAATGCCTGATACTCAACCAATTTCTATTCCTTCTTACCACATGACACCAGCTAAAATGAAAGTACTAAATTAACAATTGGATTATCTTATAGATAAATTATTTATACACTTGAGTGTGTCACCTATGGCGGTGCTAGTTCTCTTTGATAAGAAAGTTTATGGTTCACTTCACCTTTGTATTGATTAGCAAAAGTTTAATAGAGTGACGGTGAGGAAAAAGTATCCATTTCCATAGATCAATGATCTGTTTGATCAGTTAAAAGGGGAGAAGTGGTTCTCAAATATTTATCTTCACTTTGGTTACCATTAGTTGAGGATAAAATAATTTTTCATTTAGAAAGCACCTTTTAGACTAGGTACGACCATTATGAGTACCTTGTTACGCCCTTTGGTCTAACCAATGATCCTACAGTTTTCATGGCATTAATGACCATGATTTTCCATGAGTATATCAATACTTTCATGGTAGTATTTTTAGATGAAATCCTTGTTTACTCTATGTCCGAGATAAATCATGTAAATTATCTGAGAATAATCCTTATTTTTTTGAGAAATCACCTACTATATTCTAAACTTTAAAAGTGAGATTTATGGATTTGGGAAGTGAAATTATTAGGAAATGTGATGTCATAACATGTTATTTCAGTTGAACCTAATATTTTGAAAGCTGTTATGACATGGGAACAACCACAAAATGTATTTGATATCTGGAGCTTCTTGGTCTTAGCTAGATATTATCACTGATTCTTGAAATAATTCTCAAATTTGGACTCTCAGATGAATGAACTCACTCAAAATGGAGTAAAGTTTTCTTGTAATAAAAAATTTCAGAGTTATTTTGTTGAGATGAAAGTTCTTTTAACTACTGCACTGGTGATGACTCTTCTAGAGGCTGGGCAGAGATATGTGGTTTTCTATGATGCATCAGGTTCAGGCTTGGGTTGTGTTCTTATGAAAGGAAATCATGTCATTGCATATGGATCTTTCCAGATTAATCCAAATGATAAGAATTATATGAACCATTAAATTGAACTTGCAGTTATGATTTATGCACTTAAGAGTTAGTGGTATTACATTTATGGACAACCATTTACCATGTATTCTGACCATAAGATCTTGAGTTATATCTTCTCTAAAAAATATTTGAATCTCTTAAAAATACATTGGGTGGAATACCTACAATATTTTGATTTCAAAATCATCTATACCCCAAGGAAATATAATGTCATTTCAGATACTTTGAGGAAAAACTTATGACCAAGGCAGTGAAAGAATCTTTAGAAGATTGTAATTTGATGACTATTTTTGTGCAATTTCATATTAGAGTTCAGGAGAAATGGGATGAAGTTTATTTAGTTAGTGTTCAACTTATATCCACTATTCTCAAGATGATTCTTCATGAAAAACATCTTGATGATGAATTCTATAGCATTAGAGACTCTCTTTATGGTGGGGAGAGAATTTCCCAGTGGTCTTTCTCCAAAGAGGGTATTATTTGTTATCAAAGTCGCTTCATTGTGTTATTAGTGGCAAGGAAAGTTGTGATGGGTGATTTTCACAATTCCTGGTGGTAAGTGAAACTAGGAACCATAAAGATGTTATATGATATATGGTGGTAGCTCTAGTGGCTAGGTATAATATGGGGCATTGCTGACTTCATCTCTCATTTCTATACAAGATAGCAGGTTAAGGCCGAGCACTAGAAACCTTTGGGTTTGATCCAACCAATTATAGTACCTATATGAAAGTGGATGATATCTCTATGGACTTTGTGGTTGGGTTTCCATGTACTAGAGAAAGAGTAAAGTGATATGGGATGTGATCAGTAGGATGATGAAATCAATTCACTATATACCCATTTTTGATACATCCAAAGTTGAGGAGTTAAGAAATCTATACATGAAAGATATTTTTCATTTTCATGGTGTTAATTATGATATAGTATCTAATAGGGATCCTCAATTAACTTATTATTTTTGGAGAGGCCTTCAGGAGGCATTGGGATCTCACATCTATTAGAGTACGACATACCATCCGAAGTTGGATGGACATATAGAAAAAGCTATACAGATTCTTGAGGATTTTCTCTGTGCTTATGTTCTTGACTTTAGTGGGGAATGGTATGATCATTTGGGGTTGGTTGAGTTTTATTATAACAATAGTTACCATTTTGTGATCAAAATGGATCCTCTTAAGGCCTTGTATGGCTAGCCTTGTAAATCTCTATTGTGTTGGTTAGAGGTTTGTTAAAGTTCCTTGGTTGGACTATGTTTGGTTCAAGATATAGAAGAAAATATCTAGTTGATTCATTAGATGATGTTGATAGCATAGATATGATATAATTATTATGATGATCATTACTGTATAACTTTGGAGTTTTCAGTTGGTGATTGGATGTTCTTGAAAGTTTCACCCTTGTTGGGTCATCATTGCTTGGAAGGTAAGGGAAGATTGTTCCTCATTTTTTTGGACCTTTTTATGATGTTGAGAAGGTGGGAAACATGTAATGTTTTTTTCTACCACTGCAATTGACATCAATACAAAATGTGTTTCAGGTATCTCAGCTTCAAAAGTATTTATCTGATCCATCTCATGTTATGAGTAGGCGTGATATTGAAGTTGAACCTAATTTATCTATGATTGAATGACCAGTTAAGATAGTTTATTCTAAGTCCAAGGTACATAGTGAAAGGAATATACCTTTGGTTCATGTTCTATGGTAGCACAGTTCTGATTCTCATGAGATGTGGGAGAGGGAGGCACTTATGAGGGAGTAGTGGCCTTATCTTTTTGGTGAGGAGGATTCTTCATAGGCTTTATGGGGACATAAAGTTTCTATGGTGGGGAGGTTCTAAAATTATATTAACATTTTATGGTATTCATAAACCATCATTTTTTTATATTTGGTTGGGTTTCATTTGGGGTTGATTGAGCTTAAAATTTTAAGAGTTCTGAAAACTCTGGGCTAGTGCACGGTTGGCGCACAGTTCTCCCAAATCGTGCACCCTATCAGAGCAAACTGTGCAACCCAAGGCAGTTGGATTTTTCATGGATGGAACATGGTTAGTTATACCATGGAATCTATTACTATAAACCATGTTTCACATTTAAAATGGGTGTATGGACATCCTACACAGTTTGGTCTTACCGTGCGGGTCTGCCTAGGAAACCGTGTATATGGGATTTTAAAAGATCTGAAATTTTATAAAAAATTCCCAAACCCCTACTATAGGTCCTTGATGGACCTACTTTGACCCAAATAATTTTCTACCAAAATTAGATCTCCCAAGGAGTTTTATTGGCCCCTCAGACCCCTCCCAAAAGGGATCCGAAGCTAGGAGAATGTCGGTCGATCGTCTTCTGATTAGTTTCCTTCCTCTATTCTTGATCTCCCACAATATATGTCTTTATCCTTAGGGATACATGGATACTTGTATTGATTTATAGATATAATTACCTCTATTTTGGGTTTAAAAACCTAGTTATGATCCTTGTTTCCCATATTCCTTGATCATCGTTCTTTGTTGATGAATCCCAGTTAGGGTTTGGTGATCTGACATCCTGTGATCCTAAGGTAGGTGGTTCTATTATGATTCCCAAATTATATTAATCCTAATTTATTTTTTTAAAATTTATATTGATTAAATTTCAATTCAATTATTTGGATTTTTATTATATTTTTTTTCAATTGGTTATTGGAAAAACCCAATTCCAATGGATTGGGGTTTTTGAGAAAAATGGGTTTTTGGCATGGAATTGGAAATTGGTGAGATTTAAATTGTTTAAAATAAATTTTGGTTTTTATGGAAACTTAATCAATTAAATTTTTTAATTTTATTATGGAATTTATTTGGTGTAAAATTTTGAAAAACCCCAATTCTAGTGAATTGGGGGTTTGTAAAGAAATTAGTGGAATTGTATGAAAATTGAATTATTGGATTTAATTGTGAAATAGATTATGAAATTTCATGAATTTCTTTCAAATATCTATTTATGAAAAATGGAGTAAAAAAGGTTTTTATATAAACCCATTGGTTTCATATTTATGAAAAGGAATATTTTGATTTAAAAACCCATTATGTTTTTAATGGGAAAATTAGAATATTAAAATAGAGAATGGGATTTAATTATATTTTAAGCAGTCAAAAAATAAATTTCCCATTATTTTTTTGTACTAGAGAACATGAAATCCTTAGGTAGTTAATATGTTATATTTAACAACACTTAAGGACTTACAATTTTATAAAATATTATATCAACACATCCTATTCCTTAGGCGATGGTTATGAATCCTCTTAGACTTGGTTTAAGGGATGCTTGTAAATACTTTGTTGTATTCATAGTGTTGGGTATTTATAACATGGAACTATCATAATTAATTTTCACATAACCATGTTTCCCACTTGTTTGTAGTTCAATTATATATATATATATATATATGCCACTGTTGAGAACTGTTTTACATGCCTTGTAAATTTATATAAACTTTTTTTATATAAAAGTGTTTATTTAATACATTTTGAGAAAAGTGCTATTGTGTGAAACACCCTTTTATTTAATGAAAATTTCATATTTTGAAATATATTTACATCATTTGAAATGTGAATCATGAATTTCTAAATGTATTTCCATATTTTAAATTTTTAAGAATGATTTTTATAAATATGATTATGTAAATGCCAAACCTATTATTTTAAAAATTGAAACAACTTTATTGGTTAATTTGATATTGGAATCTTGTTATGGAATATTTGGTGAAATCTTATTGGGCTTTGGATCACACCCTATTTGTGCGTTAGGGTGTTTTTTGATTATCTCCTTCTAGGTTTGAGAAAAGGAAATTGATCTTTTGGAGGTGGATCTAGCTGTTGAACCTTGGATTTGGTGAGTTGTGTCATTAGGGACTTGGGATGTTTTTACCCATTTTAGTACTTTGGATGTAGTACTTTGGGATTTAATGTATGTTTGAATTATGGTACATTACTCCCACTGGAGTTTCTTTTGATAAGAATACAACCTTGTTTATTTTACTCTTATAATTATTTGTGGAAAAATCTTTCCCACTTTCAGTTTTTATGATGTTAGGTGATAGTCACCAACCCATGGGGATCGATAATGTCCATTGGGTTATGTCATAGCTGGCTTAGTTATCAGGTTACCATGGTATCTGGCCTGGTTCGTGACACCCATGCACCATACAAAGTGGAAAAAGTCTCATATTGGCTTAAGTTTACTCCCTAATCCCATACATAACATCTCATGATATATAAAACTTTAACCAATGAATTAGAGGGTTATATAATTCCATTTACACATGTTACATAATTATAATCATACTTATGTATGCAACATGAGGAAAAGAAACTATACATAAACAAAAATCATGATCAAACCCATGGGAAGGAAGTTTGTATCATAACTATGATTTAAGTCATAATATAAGGATAAATCATAATGATTCCCAAGAGGAGAAGGAATTAAATTATTTTAGACTCTCATAATTGAAAAATAAATATATAAATATAATATGGAATTCCAATTTAAAAAATTTATTAAAAATATCTGGAGAATAAATAATAAAAAGTAAACTACTTGGGTGATGATTTATGAAATACGCGAAGGATATTTATAAAAAAAGAATGAACATATTGTTTTATATAGAACTAGAATTGAAACAATAGAGTTATACATAAAATAATGATTTATTTATAAATCTATTCATGGTTTAAAATTTTTTTATGGGGGTGATTCATCAAATTATACAAGAAGTATGAGAGTTCAATTAAATTATGTTTACTTAAAAATGAAATTTAAATTGGAACTAAAAACATGGATAAACCAAGAAAATGGAAATGATATTTAAATAGGTATATATTTAATGAAAATATATTCAAAAATACAATAATTCCATGAGAATAATATTGCATAAAAGGGATAAAAATAAATAGAATGTGTGGTCGAAAAATAACAAAGGTGGTAGAGAAGATCCCTTACCTCGTGTCTGAATGTGATATGAACTTGTGATTAACATACTAAATAATTAAATTAAGTATATTAAATACTTATTTAAGAACCTTATTCAACTATATTTCATATTACATCATCCTTTAACTAGCATATTTTATTTATTTATAATATAGTTTTCTTGTATACATTGGTTACTTGAGGTTGTTCGGTCAATTTTTCCATAACTACTTATTTATATTGGCTATGGTCAAATGATTTATAAAATAAATTCACAATATCTATAATATTAATTTTAATATGTTAATATTCTTGTATATTAAATATATATTTTATATCCATCCATGATGGTTGGTGATGAAAAATGAAACTCATTGCTCATAGAGGTGGTAGTTCACATATACACATGATTAATGTTTCCATTTCCCAATAAATGAGAGGTAAATAAAGAATATAATAATTTTAAATTTTATAATTTTATATATCATATTTATTCTTCAATAATATTATTAAAACCAACCATGAGAGTTGATATGAAAAATGAAAGATTTTTCTTTTTGTAGGCGGTGGTGGTCCACAAAACACACTAACAACTCTTGTTTTTATTAGTACATGGAGAGGAATAAATAATGGGTTTTAAATTAATATAATAACATATAAATATAATAATTAAAAAGAATTAATTATATTTTTATTGATATAATATATTTGTAAGAGTAATATTAAGGACAAAAGACTGTAAAGAAGGCAATACTTACGTTGGAGATTTGATCTTCTCTTAGAGATATCCTTGGAAGAGAAGTACTTACGATATATTTTACAAACCATGGTATTATGGGTGAATAAATAAATTCTATTAGAATTATTTTGGGTAGTGTTTCAAGAGAAACTCAAATGGTAAGATTAACATTAAAAGGGTGGAAGTGATCCCCTTTTATAAGTGAAGATAAGGGCACTTTTGGGAATACCCTTTACACTTCCATGACATCATTACTATATTCCTTGGTAAATGAATAAAAAATTTAATAATAATGTATTTTTAGGTGATATTTGGTCAAAAAATACTCAACCAATACTTTCCACACATGTTTTAAACATGTTTCAAGACTCGTACCATAGGTTTTTATATTTTAACATTTTTATTTTTACCTTGGTAACTAAGTAAATTATAATTTTCAAAAAATATAAGGTAAGATATATTACAAAATTTTGATGTTTTAAACAAAAATTTAATATATATTTAATATAATTTAATTTTTAAATAATATAAAAACCAATTTTATATTTAAATAATATATATATATAATGTTTTTTGTAGAATAAAGACCTTTAATCATTTTGTATTCTTAATGTTATTTAGTATTGATTACCAATTAAATGAGTGTTAATATAATTATATATAGTTTTAAATATTTTATTAGAATCAATATTTATAAGTTATTAATTTATTTTATTAGATAAAAATTACACAATGTTAATAAAAAAATTCTTTGAAAATAATAATTTTAACAATATCATGTTTATTAACTTTAATATTAATATTCACAATTTTATACCCAAAAATTAAATTTAAATTATTACATATTATAATGATCATGTTGATATAAAATATAAAATATATTTTATATTTTTAAATTATATAGGTGATGAAAACTAATTTTAAACATAGGCGGATACAACATTTTTTTCAGTGAAATATTACATAAGTTTTCAAAATGGAAATCATCAGTTTTATAAATAAAAAATAGTTTTTTAAAATTATTTACTTTATAAATATAAATATTTAATATAAAAAAGTTTTCAAGAAAATCCAAGTCATTATTATATTATAATAATGTCAAAAAATTGATAGTTTTAGCAAAATCAATATTTTCTCACAATTCACTTAAAAATCATCTGTTTCCAAAAAAACACAAAAAAATAATATTAATATAATATTTATATTATAAATAAAAAATGTAGTTATTTTTAAAAAATTTAAAATCTAAAATTTGAGAACTTAAATTTTAAATAAAATTAAAAAAAATAATAAAAAACTGTTTTTATCGGAAAATAGATTTTCAAAGTATTAACCATTATTATTATTATTTTATATCAATTAATAATAAAATTAGTGTTAAAATATTTTTCATATAAAAAAATATATCATTCATATCAACAATATAATATTTATATAATATATTTAGTTTCTTAAAATAAAGTGCATAAAAAATAGTTTTAGAAAAAATATAATTTAACCATATAATGGTATTATTGGTTATCTAAATACACTAAAAAGAATAATATTTATTTATACATATATTTTATAAAGAGGTTCCTCTATTTATACTTTCCAACTTAATGACTATATTATAGTGGTTATATAATATTCAGTGGTTTGTTTTAGTTTGATGTTGCGTGTAGAACATGTTTTTAACATAATTTTTATATAATGAAAATATTTTGTGAAATTTTGGGTCATTATATTCCCACCCATTAAATAAATTGCATCATCATAATATTAAAACTCATATTTTGGGAGGAATTTCCATAGATATCTCGAAATTAACCATACACAGGTAGTTGATCTAGGACTTATTTAGTATGTGAAGTGATATTTCCCTACAAAAAATTTAATATGAGTCCTTGGTAAAGAGAAGAAATCCATTCTTAATAGAATCCTAGAAAGTGAATAACTGATATATCTATATTGTGTAACTTTCCTCAAATATTTATGAAGTTTCATATAACATCGATATAAAAATTATACCACTATTTTTTTATTCTTACATGACACACAACATCAAAAAATTTATAGTGAAAAGTAAATATCTACCTCAAGAGAATTTGTTGCATATGATTTTACTTGTTTCCATTATCTTGGAAGTTGTTGGTGTTAGTTTTTTTCTTTAACCCTTGGATTTCTGAATTAGGTTTTATAGCACCCAAGTTCCTCACATCTAAAATATTAAATCTTGAGTGGATCCTTAGAAATAAAATTATCTTATTTCATTTTATCCTTAATTTTCATTATAAAGATTATTAATTAATTCCCTCCTTTACCAAAATTAAATAATTTTATAGTCCCCTTGGAGAAATTTCGTTAGCTCTTCTTCACACATTGTTGAAATGTTGGATATTGAATATTATTTCCCTCATAATTTTCATCACTTGAGTTCCCATGAGACTTCATTATTCTATTCTTTGGTAGGTTAAGTATTTTTACTATTTTCATACGATTAATCATATTTCATAATAGTTTTTTTGAATAATCACCAAATTTGTCATTCCAACTCCTACTTCAATGGATTTATTATTTAAATAATCACCGCATTGTTTCTCACACCTATTATCAACTCAGTTCCTTTTGGTTACCACCATTAATAAAACCAAAATGGGTTAACATGAGTGATGAATAATTATCATTATAAGATAAGTATCATAAGTGAAATTTAAAATGAATAAGTCTCATTTTATAATACCATTATGTTAGCCTATAATTATTTTCGTCCATACTATATCACTCTCTATTTAACTTATATCATTCACAGTTTAACCCAAATCATTCTTAGACCATCATACATCATCCTTGGTTTAATCCATATCAGTTATGTAGTATATTATCTTATATTAAGTTGGCTGATCTTATACTTTTAATCATATTACCTCAAATTAACTAAGAAATCAGTACTTTACAATGACTTGTAAAGAGCATATGATCAACCAAAGCATACCCCCAGAGTGTCTAGCTATGTGTTCAGTTTTAATCTAACTAATCTTAAATTAGAGTGATGATTTATTCATTGATCAACCAAAACTTTTTGGGGTGATTACCCCTAGGTAAATATGTGCCACAACTACATCCAATTTCTAGTATCTAAACAAGGATGAAATTTCTAGGAAAACTACATACTCAAAACTTTTCCAAAATTTCAAGATGTTATCCTATAATTAGGATTATACATTAGAGTTATCCATAAGGTTTTATTTATAGTTATATAATATAAATCCCTAGAAATAACTAGACCAATCCTAAAAAACAACTAAACACTCATCTGATCCCATCTATAGTGACCTAAACTAAACATATCTTTATTTTACATCATTTCTTCTATTTAAACATTACATCTCACAATAATATCACATAAATTAGAGAACCATTTGGTTTAGTGTATTTGAGAAATAATTATATAGGAAACCTATTTTAAAATACTTGTGAACATTTCTCTATAATAAAACTCTTTTATACTCCATTATAAACTTATTATAAGTTATAATTATCTTCATAAACTAGGGAAAGGAAAAATAAGTAAGGGTGAAATAAAATTCTTAGTAAGAGAAAAATTATCAACATGTTATCAAGGGTTAGATCATAAGCATGCGAGAAAAAAATATCATGGATAAAATTATTATTAATTTAACATGGGAAAATAAGAGTTTTCTATAAATCATGAAGTATATGTAATATCAAAAGAACAAACATGTACCATAACATAAGAGTTTGAGATAAGCAAGGAAACATGGTATAAGGAAATGAAATAATAATATCATGGAATCATATATATGTGTAAAAAACATAAGATATGACATCATAAACA
This sequence comes from Viscum album, assembly GCA_963277665.1. NCBI lineage: Eukaryota > Viridiplantae > Streptophyta > Magnoliopsida > Santalales > Viscaceae > Viscum > Viscum album. The sequence goes on from OY728164.1 coordinate 1,371,165,305, forward strand.
TAATTCAATAGACACTCCCAATACCATTATTATAAAGTGGACAATGACCCATAGTGTATTGGGTTCACCTTTTATTCCCATAAACATTGCGGATAAAGTCCCATGGTGGGTTAAGTTCAATAAATAATAAATTATATATTAAATCATGTGATATATATATTTATCTAACGCATTTAAGGGATATATAATTTCAGGACCACCCATCACATTACATAGTGTTCTTAGGAAAACCTCACATGCACCATATATAGTGGATAAAGTCCCATAATGGATTAGGTTCACTCACTAATCCCATACATTACATCTCATGAGATATAAATATTTACCCAATGTATTTAAGGGATATATAATTTTGGCTCCAAACATTACATAATGGAAATAATACTTATGTATGCCACATGAGGAAAAGAATTCATACAAAAACCCTAAGAATGACCAAACCCATGTGACATAAGTTTGTTTCATAATTATGAATCAAGGCATAAATGGAGGCTAAATCATAAGGATTACCAATAGGAGAAGGAATTAATTTTTTATACATTCATACGTTAAAAATGGACATAGGTATTTAATATGTAATTTTAGTGTAGAAAATTCACGAGAAGGATCTGGAGAAGAAAGAATAAAAAATGAACTACTTGGGTGATGCTTTGTGAAACAAGAAAAGGATGAATTTAAAGAAGGAGTGTTCTTATTATTTTACATAAAAATATAATTGAAATAGGAATTTTATATATAAATAATTATGGATTTTATAATCTATACATGGTTTAAAAAAATTTGATTGGGGTGATTCTTGACATGAGATAAGAAATGTAAAAATTCACTTAAATTAGGTTTACTTAAAAATAGAAATTTTAAAGGGAAATAAAAACATGTATAAACCTAAAAATGGAAAGTATATTTCTCTAGGTATAAATATAAGGGGAATATATACAAATAATAGCAGAATTTAATCTGAATAAAATTTTGTAAAATGGAGAAAAAATAAAGAGAATGTGTAATCGAAAAGTAATGAAGGTGGTATAGAAGATCCCCTACATCATGTTCGAATGCACCATTCAATTGTGATTAAATTCCTAAATAATTAAATTATATTTATTAAATACTTAATTAATAAACATATTCTAATTTATTTCATATTTCATGGTCCTTTAACTATTATTTTTTATTAATTTAAAATATAGTTTTCTTTCAAACAACTATTACTTGATGTTGTTCAGTCAATTTTTTTGTAACTCCTTATGTATGTTGAACATGGTAAAAAGAATTATAATTTTTTTTCATAATATAAATAATATTAATAGTGTTATGGAAATAATTTTTATAAATTAAATATATTTTTAAATCCATCAATGATGGGTGGTGATAACAAATGAAACTCATTGCTCATGGAGGCAGTGATCTTCACATACACACGATTAATGTTTCCATTTATCAATGAATGAGAGGGAAATAAAGTATATGATAATTTTAAATTTTAGAATCATATATATATTTTATATATAATATTTATTAATAAATACCATCATTAAAACCAATCATGAGAGGTGGTACAAAAAACAGAAGACACCGCTTTATAGAGGCAGTAGTCTACACAACGCACAACCGACACTTTTGTTTTTCTTAGAAAATGGAGAATAATAAGTAATGGTTATTACATTAATATAATAATATATCATTATAATAATTATAATTAGGTCATTATATTATAATGGATATAAGATATTTTGAATAAGAATATTAAGGATAAAATATTACCAAGAAAGTAATTCTTACATTAGATACTCTATCTTTTTCTAGAGATATCCTTGGAAAATAATGACTTAAGATAACTTATAGAGAATATGTGATTATGTATAAATTAAAAAATTATAAAATAGTCATTTTTTGAATATTTTCCAAGGAAACTTTGAATGGGAATAAAATCATTGAAAGGGTGGAAGTGATCTCATTTTATAAGTGACGAAATGATCACTTTTGGGAATACCCTTTACACTTCTATGATATCATTAAAAAATTACATGGAAAATGAAATTTTTTTTATAATAAGTTATTAAAGGGTTATATTAGTTTTATAAATCCTAAAAAATAACTTCCATTCATTTTTAAACACGTTTCAAGTCTTTTACTATTGGTTTTTACATTTTAACATTTTGATTGTTACCAAAATTTTAAGTTAACCTCTATTAGCATTTTTTATATTTTTAACCTAAATTTAATATAAATTTAATCCAATTCAATTTATAAATAAGAAAAAAACCACTTTTAAATTAAAATATATAATATATAAAAAAAGTTTTTGCAGAAAAATATTTTTAACCATTATGTGTTCTTAATCTTATTTTGTATTTATTTAAAATTGTATGAGTGTTATTATAATTATATAATGGTTTAAAAATTACATTAGAATCATTATTTAGGATTTATTAATTTATTTTATTAGATAAAAATTATGCAATCTTAATAAAACAATTCATTAAAAATAATAGTTTTATTATTATCATAGCTATTAACTTTAATATTAATAATCAAACTGTTATGACCAAAAATTAATTTAAAATTATTTCATAATATTATCATGTTTATAGAAAATATTAAATCCATTTTTTTATATTTAAATTATATAATTTATAAAAAATAATTTTTAACATATACGAATAAAATAGTTTTTAGAGTGAAATATTATTTAGGTTTTCAAAATCATAAATATGGATTTTATAAAAACAACATAGTATTTTTAAAAGATTTATTTTACATTATAAATATATATTTTTTATATTAAAAAATTTTCAAAAAAAATTAGTTCATTATTTTATTATAATAATGTTATAAAAGTGATGGTTTTAGTAAAATCATTATTTTTTTACAATTCACCTAAAAATATATTATTTCTGAAAAATACAAAAAATACTCTTAAGATAATATTTATATGATAAAAATGAAAATGGAGTTAATTTTTTCAAATTAAAGTTTAATAATTTTAGAATTCTATTTTTAGATAATATTATAAAATATAATGAAAAACTATTTTTATAGAAAAATGAATTTTCAAAGTATTAAACATTTCTATTATTAGTTTATATCAATTAATAATAAAATTTGTATTAATATATTATTCATATAAATAATATACATTTTATACAATATTTTTATTATTAAAATAAAGTGTATAGAAATATAATTGTAGAAAAGATATATTTTTAAACATAAGATGATATTATTATTTATGTAACTACAATAAAAAATTATGATATTTATTTCTATATATATTTCATAAATTGGTTCATATTTTTATACTAATAAAATTAACATCTATATTATAATGGTTATATAATGTTCCATGATTTGTTTTGTTTCAGTGTTTCACGTAGAACAATTTATTGACATAATATATATTTAATAAAAAACATTTTGGAATTATTATTAATTAAAAAAACATTCCTTGATATGTTCAAAATCTCAGAACATTGATTCTAACCTTGGTTTTCAAAATTACTCACACTACAAAATAAAAAATTCAAATTCCCCTATGATTTCTCAACCAGTACGAATGTGGGTCATTTCATTTTTGGTTTTATATTTTTGGGTAAATCATTCCCTATGTGGCCTGTTGCATCTATTTCTACTTTTTGGATTCCTATTGAAATAGATAAATGTGCTTGAGGTCACGTGACATCCTGAATTAGTTCTTTGGATTTAGGCTATCGGTATGGGGTATTATAGGGAGGTTTAAATAAGGAATTTATTAGACAAGAATCTTGAAAAAATATGAACTTAACTCTATCTATATAAAATGTTCTATAAATATATAAAATATGAACAATGGATAGGGAATTGTTGGTTAACTAAGTATATTTCATAATGAGTATTTGAGGGCACCATGTTAAAAAAAAATAAGGTATAATTAGTTAACTTCTAAAATATCATGATGGGAATATGATGTTTATGTTTTTTTATGGAATGATAGAATGATAATACATGATGTGTTATTAGGAGTTGGGGAGTAATTGTATTTTTTAGTGATTTATGACTTATTTTGTTTTTATAAATAGAGTGGCATGATTCCATGAGTATATTGATGATAAATGAGTTAAATATGTTTGACAAGTTATTCTTATTAAATTTATTTTTAAAGTGGGGGGATTCCTAGAGTTATAAACCTATTACTCATGTTTTATTATGATAATTCATGTATCCTAGTTGAGTGGTACACCTATGAACTTTTTACACTTAAAGGAAATGTGAGACTACTTATTTTTATATGAGGTTAATATGAGATTACATACTTTCTCTTAAGGGTGATGTGAGAATGATTATTTATACATGAGGGAAATGTGAGATTACATATTTTTTTTCTAAGGGTGATGTGAGGTTTCTTATTTCCACATGATGGCATATGGCTAATTATTTCTTCCTAATGGCGATGTGGGGATGACCATTTCCATTAAAGGGAAATATAGGTATAGTTATTTCTACTATAGGGTGATATGAGACCAATTATTTCCACATAATGGTGATATGATGTTATTTATTTCTATAGGGTGGTGGTGTTATATTGATAATTTCTATAAAAAGTTCCTAAAGGAGAGATTTATTATTTATAAGTTTGATCATAGTTCAAAGTGGGTATTATATTCCCAAAGTGTATGATATGATAGATGAACCTCCTGATTGTGTAGATTGGTTTTTGTTTTATTTAAATTGTAATGTGTTCTTCCACTTAGTATATTATGAGACATTCTAATTCTTTGATATGTGAAATTATAGTTTAATATTGTTATTTCATTATATTTATATAATGTTCATTTATTTAGGTTTGAGTATTTATATCACATGCCATAAACACTTTATATATATTGATTTTGTCACACTAACTTTTAAAAGTTTATGAAACTTAGAGAAAATCCTACCATGTCATTCATACCAACCCTTTGCTTTGTATGGTATATTTTTTGTAAGACCCAAGAGTATGCTATAATAAACCTTTCATTACAACATAATTCCTTTTATTTCATCATTAAAATACAAAAAAACTATAAAATTACATTCACTATAATAACCATAACTAGAGATACCAAACACTTAAAAATATATGTCAACATCATAATCTTGAACTTTGGGGGACGATACTCTACAAATAATAACAAGAATAAAATATACATTGATATTATGAATAAAAATATAAGCAATGTAATATAAATTTTAGTAGAAATAATATAATTATAGGAATAATTTTATATGATACAATGAAGTGTATTTATAATGGATAATATGATTGTTGGAATAGTATCATGATCACTGTCATATTAATATAATCATTATGTAAAATATACAAGTGTTAAGTAATATATATAATATTATATGGTAACGTTATAATTAATAAATATTAATAATGGGTAAAAATAAATGAATATGATTATAAATTATATTTTATTAAATAGAGTATTTCAACACTTTGGTGTGAAATGCATGATTTTAAAATACATTATAAATTTTTATTTAATAATTAAAATTATCATTTATATAAAAATATTTTCATAAAATTAACCTCATTTTTCAAATAATTTCATCGAAATTAGGTTAGGGTAATTTTTTTTTATATTTTTCTCAAAGAGAAAAATTTTAGGTGAATAGTGAAAAATAGAGTTTTTACTTATATCATATGTTTTATAACATCATTATGAATTAAATATGACATAATAAGTTATATTTTTTTCATGTATTAAAATGTATTAAATGAGTAAAATAATTCATTTGAAAATAATTAACTTCATTTTGAAATCAATAAATCAATTTTCAAAGCCTAAGTTATATTTTATTCTAATAAAAAACCAATTTTGATTCTTTAATTTGAATAAAACATTTAAAATATTCCATTCAGTTTTGTGTTTGTTTAAATTCAAAATAAATGTATATTTTTAATTAAACATTATTAAAGTCATAAGAATCGATAATATTCATAGTCTTGAGCCTAATTAATAAAATAATCAATATTTTAATCCAAGATACCCTTACAAAATATCTTCCCAAATCTATACCTATTTTATTATGGATACATATGTGATCCCCTGGTGTAATAAAATGGACCTCTTCTGATGGATTTGGACTCAATTCAAAGGAGGTGATGCAAAGTGCAATGTAACGATTCTTTCAATATATTATTTGTGATTATTTTGTCTTAAAATCTTTAAAATTCATATTCATTTACATTCATGTCTATATTTCCATGTTATTAACACCAATTTTATCCATTATGTATTATATATTACCCATTTCATCTCAAAAAACCCTTTTCATAAGTCATGAATATATCAATGGGTTTTTAAATCCATGCCTTATCATTTCAATTCTCCTATTACCCTTATTAAACATAAATAATATATAAACTTTCTATGAAATGTTAGTATAACCATTCCCTAATGTTTTTATAAAACTCAAACATTTATCAATTTTAGTCTTCTTTTAAATTATTTTAAAAAAACATTGTTCAACTGTGATAGTTTTATACTACCTATGTTATGTTTAATTTTCACATAATACTTTCATAGATATATTTTAAAAATGGATTTTATGATTAAATATAACATTAATAATTAAATTTGTTCATCTTTATGATTTTATAATGATAAAATAGTTGTGATAATAATAATATTAATAGTGGAGAATTGTAATCATTCCCACCATTTAAAACAAGCTTACCAAGGAAGATTTTATGAATTGTAATTATATACTAAAATTTTGAATTCCATTACTTAAGGAATAAAATGAGTGTTATAGCATGAATTTATTTTCTTATATAACCATTAGATAAGGAATTTTTACAATTACCATTATACAAAATTTGTTGAGGAACTATGGACCAAACATCACAAAATGATTGACATGAACCAAGAAACTAATAAGTGAAGAATAAATGAATTAAAAGTAATAATAAAAATATAAAAAATATAATTTTTTTTACAAATAAAGTAAATAATAAATATAATTTTATTATTTAAGATGTTAGAGGATTAACAAAGTGATCCATAACTCGAGGTAAGTGTTCTCTTCCAAGTTTTAATTCTTTTAATGTAATGTTTTTGACCATGTTTTCTTCTAAGACTCATATACAAAGTATTGAATGAATAAATAACTATTTTGAATTTATTTTTTAGGTATTAATTTTATTCTTAACTTTTTAATGATTTATACCTTACATTGTTTGAAAGGGTTCAATCCCACCATTTATCTATTATTATGGTTATGTTATCTATCAATGTCTACATTTTCATGTTACTTATATCATGGATATATTATATATCTATTACAATATTTCTATAGTTTTATTATATTTAATTAAACATATACCCTTGACTCTATACATTGTGAATACCATATTATTTATAATTTAGTTTAAAAGGTGTGTAGCTAAAAATTTATACCAGTCCTCTGACTAAGGAAACATTGATAAATACACATACATATTATTTCTATATGGATAATTTTTTATTATGTAATCATATTAATATAATATTTTCCTTAGGTAACCTTGTTTATTATATTGTTTATCCATTATTTTAAAATAATGAATAAATTGGACTTATTAAGTGGATGGTCATACCCAAATTTATATAACCCCTTGATGAATTGATAGGTCTCATGGGACAAACTAGAATAGGGTAACGGAAGCATCTTTACCCTTTATTTATGATTTATTAGAATAATTCAATATCAATATGGTTATTATATTTGAAATTATGAATTCCATCACTATGAGATCTATTATTGTTATCCATCTGATTGACTATTTCTATTATTATGAATATGGTATGATTTTATATTCAATTATATGTCATTTATTTTTTTGTTTATTCCTTTCATATCATGTATGTCATGCTTATTATGTATTATCTTCCTCTTTGTTCTATACCATAATAAGTTTCTAATATCACCCCTTTATATTGTTTCCCAATTTCCCCAGAAACTATGAATAATAGTGCTTGTAATCTAAGGATCAACAATTAAGAAATAATAAATCCATATGTGACTTTATGATGTATTTCATGTTCCAATATAAAGTAATTATTAGTTATATATCTAGTATCCTAAGAATACTAAAATTTTGGATCATGTGTATTGTAATCTATGTATCTTATTTTAAATGTAATAAATAAAAATCTGCTCTGGGTTATTGGAGTTGGGGTATTTGAAGTTTTTATACATGCATTGATATACATCATTTCAATTTGTGGGTTCTAAAGGAAGTTAAGAGGATAAATATTGGATAATTTATTATGATATTTTATTATAGAGGCAAATGAGTTGACACAATCATCTATTATACTGACTAGGGTATGGTCATTTATTTTTGATATGTATCGCTGAAGGGGACATTTTTTTTTATTTTTTGGCTATTTTTTGAATGACATGTATGACTACACATATTTTATATAACATGCTATGAATTGTTCTTTTAGTTTATAAATTTATGTTATAGAATAAATGATTATGGGTCACATTTTTATCTTTCTTTTATGTGAAAAGTTTGATTTATTGATGAGCCATGTTAAAATTTTAAGAGAAATAAAGTGCATACTCAGTGTTTTTTAATTGAATCCTTGAACTGGATCACTCAAATAACACTTGAGCTAGATTTCTACATAAATCAAACATGCCTCCTCATACACTAGAGGCTACTAAATAGCGGTGGGGGTCTATAAGTGATCATGGGGAGGCTATACCCCAAGACACCAATAATGATAACCAACATTGAAAGCATAAAAAAACCAGTTTACATGATATAAAATCAATATTACAACCAAAAATATATTACGTGGTATAAAAAATGATTATCTAAAATTTTATACAATCCATACAAAAGTTAATTGGATTTCCCATAGTCCAATCATATAAAAATACATCAAAAAACAATAGAAGATAACTCTAGTGTGACACCGAGGATCCACTTAGCCTGTCTCTAAAATCAATCGATCTCCAAATGATGCATATAATATATCTCCATCTTGAAATTTGTCACGACCTGACCCTACCCGGGCTCGATCCGCAACTACCCCAATCCCGCCTCCATAGGCCAGGGGCTAGCGACCAGTGCCAAATGCACAATAACTCGGGGAGGCCTTTGCCTAAGAACCTATACACACATACACGCAGTACAATCAATGCAAAAGTACAGAGTAAAAAAGAAAAGAAAAGGGAAAATGCTATAAATAACCACAAGAGTGCATCGACCTCTAAACAGTACAAAGTAAAAGCTGAAAAGAAAAGGAAAAAATGCACTCCCAACCAGAAAAGTGCCACAACCCGGCAATAGGTAAACAAAAGAAAACAGCTGGAAGGATCCCCCACCTGGAACCCGACTCCGACCACCACACGCGATCCACGCTCTCAAGCTCCTATGCTCCTCTGTCGTCACGACCAACCTATCCGTCGTCTGCAAGGGCACACCAAGTGCGGGAAAAGCCCAAGTAGGGGTGAGTATAAAAAAAAATACTCAGTAGGATACCCCGAAGGCTGGAGGGAGTAACAAAGGAGGTACTGAAGGGTGAGCAGTAGATCGAACAGGGAAAGTAGAAAGGTACAAATGAGAGTGTAGTAAAGAGTCCAGCTCAACCCAACAAAAGGAAAGAAAATAGACTCGTCCAGACACAAGGAGATGGGAACGGTGAGAAGATGAACTTACCATCGAGTCTTCTCTATCTATAGCAGGAGAGTAGACTCATCCAACCACGAGAAGCTAGACACGGAAAGCACGTGGAATACCCCGCGCGTCTTCACCTCTCCTGGAAGGAGAGTAACCAAACCCAGGAAGTGGGTACTAGAACAAGGTATATACAAATACATATATGCTCAACAAGAATCCTGAACAAGCTCGTAAGGGGATTTCCATCCCGTAGCTCAACGCAAGAAAAAAGTATCCAACAGTCCCAGAAGTAAACACCATCGATGCCAAGCATCCCGCAAGTCTTCCCTGAACTAGAAGTCAAGGATCTCAAATATCCGCACATCGACACTATCCGCTTTGGGCGGTACTGACTCGCCCGCACGGTTTTAGGTCGCATCACAAGGACGCGTCTTGGTGGGGAAATCGCCCCTCATACTTGAGAGTTATAGGGTAATTTAAAACCACACCATGTCACTGCCCCGCAGTCGAGAGGTCTTCTTAGAGTCAAAGTTGTTCCATCACTGACCCGTACAATCAAGGGTCCCGCTCTGGTAATCACGGAGAAAAGCCCTAGACTAGCGTAGTAGATAGGGATGAGTCTGGAATTTCAAAGTGTGTCCCACTGCCCAGCCCTGCTGGAGGGTAAATCCTAATAAGATATTGGGTGACCCACTGCCCAGCCCCACTGGAGGGTAAACCATAATAAGATATTGGGTGACCCACTGCCCAACCCTACTGGAGGGTAAACCATAATAAGATATCGGGTGACCCACTGCCCAGCCCTGCTGGAGGGTAAACCCCAATACATCATCAGGTTACCCACTACCCATCCCTACTGGAGGGTATACCTGGAACAAGACGACATGCAACCCACTGCCCAGCCGCACTGGAGGGTCGACCTGGAATGAGACGACAGGCTACCCACTGCCCAGCCGCGCTGGAGGGTAGATCTTCAAGAGTCGTCAGGTGACCCACTTCCCAGTCTCTACTGGAGCGTAGACCCTCAAGAGTCGTCAGGTGACCCACTGCCTAGTCTCTGCTAGAGGGTAAACCCTGAGAAGTCCATGAGCAACCCAATGCCCAGCCCTGCTAGAGGGTAAACCCGAAGAAGTCTAAGAGTAACCCACTGCCCAGCCCCGCTGGAGGGTAAACCCAAAACTGCTCTGGCCATCGCTACTGGATAGTACAACACTGGCCAACCGAACACGGGGTGGGTATCGTGCAACCACCCGACTCCGTAATGGACCAGGGGAAACAACTCAACCCTGCTGATCTAAACCATTGAGAACAGAGCCAGAGGAAAAACCTCAACCCCGCTGGTTAACAATCGAGAACCGAGGGGCCCTCTACGTCGTGAGAGGTCAAAAGTACACAAATCAGAACACGACACGCATCTGGGGCCCACACGACGTGTGGACCCAAGTTAACCCCAAACAAGCGCACAAACGTTCTCTGGTACAAACAACCACATGTACTTCCAAGCATTCTCACAAACTCACAGAGTATGCTGCGTCTCTAGCCAAAAAGGCTAACGTGCACACGACACCCATCGTCAACGTGAAGGTGTAAACATAACAAATCCAACTTGCCATCTCAACGGCTGAGGCACGACCAACCTCATCTGTTTAACCACCAACATCACTCTCACAGGAGTGTACACAATCACACGCCAAAGGTCCGCTACAAACACGGTAGATGGACCGCCACCGGGGCACCTTTCATATTTTTACATTTAATAAGATTGCGTATGAGGCTCTGCTTGCCTGAACAGATTACACCGTTGTAATCCTTGTAAAAAAACATGCGAAATAGACTACTTACTCACCCGAAACGATCAACTAGTGAATAAGTTACTATTCACCGTAGCCAGGTCCTGTGGGGCCCACCTAAAAATCCTAAAACTAAACAAATGGATCACACCACTATGATCCCCTCGAAAAAACACACGGGATTTACTACTCAATCACCCAAAATGGACACCCGGTGAAAAAGGTACTATTCACCGAAGCCAGGTTGGGTGGGGCCCACACCACGTCCCCAAAAAAAGGTCGGGCGAACTGCGTAATCACAATTCTCTCAGAAAAACACGTCAAAAGAACTAATCACTTGAGTGGAACTGATATCCAGAGAAAAAGATACATTTCGGCTTACCGTGCACGAGTGATACCACACAGAACCCGCACCCTAGTCTCGAAGCGCTGCCAACGGATCACACCATTGCGATCCTCTCAAAAAAGTACCAAGATGGATTGTTCACTTGTGAAAAATGGACACCCGGTGATAATGCTAGAAATCACTGCCAACTCCCGAAACAGCCCTCGTGGGGCCCGCACCAGCGTGCACAATTAGAGTGTGCAGACTGCGCCAATGCGATGCCCTCTGAAAAACACCCAACATCGATTGCTTGCACGCCCCGAACGGACGTCCGATGAGAAAGTTACAGAACACTACTTGCAGCTCAACAGAAGGGTCGTGGGGCCCACGCCTCAACTCCGGCTTCAATTCCCGAAACCATACTGGAATTCTCCAGCTCAACACCAGGGTTGCAACACCACTGACGACACTCAATTTGGACATCGGATGTGTCTGCGCCGTCCAAAACAAGATTCCCGGAAAAATGCCCGACCACTTAACGGTCATGTTGCACCCCCGAGCCCCTTGTTTTGGGAATTAAAAACCTCCGAAACCATCTCAAAGTATTCGTCTCAAATTTTGGGACGCGTCACCGCAGACGGTGCCCAAGATGCCCTGCGGATGATTTATCAATATAAATCATTTTTCATAATAATAATAATAGTATTATTATTATTATTATAAACCATTTTGTTTTTTTAATACTTATTTTTTTCCTGTTTCTCTCTCCAATTAAGGAGAGTCCTTTTTTTTTCTCCCTCGTCAAGAACAGGACCCGCACTCTGCGGGTCCTTCTCCTCCCACGCGACCAGGGTCGCCGCTGCGACCCTCACCGGCGGAGACCGGCCCCCTGCCCGCGTCGCCGAGCCGCCGACCACCTCCGCCGTCCGCTCGCCCAGCCGAGCTTGCCGCCGCCATCGCCTGCTCCGATCCACCGCCTGCTGCCGCTGTTCCGGACCCCGCGCCGCCTGCTGTCGGAAAAACCAGGGAATCGGCCGGGACTTCCCGGAGCTGTCCCGGACACCCTGGGACTCGTATTTTCGATCCGAGAAGTGCGTTGGAAAGATTTGAACACGTTCTATGCGATTTTGGGCTCTGTTTAACAATCGGGGAACAAAATTGGTAGGGGAAATCGGTCTCAAAGTATGAGGGAAGTAAAACGCAAAACAAAACCTCCTACCTCGCTGGGCTTTGCCTGGAGCTTCGCGTCGATCCGTCGGCATTACCGCACCTTGCTGGAGTCGCATCACCGGTATGCCTCACCGGAGCAGCCTCACCGGAGATGGAGGAGAGGGGAAGCTTAGGGGGAGAAGGAGAAGAAGAAGAGGGGAGGGGATGTGTTTAAGTAGAAAATACTTAAACGCCCGCCCGATAGCCCCGAACCCGAAATTTCGATGGGGTCGAGATTAAGGTTCCCCTAGGCTAAAAACCATGATCCGAGTGCAAAGACAGTCTCAAAATTTTAATCCGAGGCCCTGTTCAAAAGTTGCAACAACCGCGCCCGAGGCCGCCAAATTACGAAAACGCCCCTGGGGCCATTTTTCACAGACGGGCCACGCCCGCAAAACTTACACCCCTCCTAGGATAAATGGCACGTTCCGGACTCAACGATGCCCTCAGTTTTCCATTCCGAGCCACTGTTTAAGAGATACTTGAGTTTCACCATTAAACTAATAAATTAATTAACTTAATTATCCGTTTAACGTTCTGAAAGCGAGCGAGGGGTCCAAACGTCCCGCGCCGACATGTTTTATGTCGTTCCTAGGGTAAAAACCTCATTATGGTCCCACCCGTATACTCGGATCTCTGATCCAGATCACCGTTTAGGAGTTAAACCATTTATTTGGCGTTTCCAGTGTGAACACACTGAAAATTTAATTCCGACCACTCCGGGGCTCGGAATCGCACGCCGTCTGAAGGTGCTTCTTTGGAATAACATCAAGAATATTCCAAAGTCTTTCTCAGCAAAAGCCGGGTTCTTACATCATTCCCTCCTTCAATATTTTTGTCCCCGAAAAGCAAAACCAGGGAACAACTCAGGGTACTAAGCCCACACCTGACTCTCCCTTACCCAGAAGAACTTTTGCACAGCTCTGCACCACCATAAATAGACCAAAGGATTTGATCTGTTCACACGAGGTCGGCCCTTACCGATGATGTGCATAGGAGCAAGCACACATATCATCAGGTAAACCATGCGGGAGACGTCGTGCACCCACCCCAGACTTTGGGGTTAGGGAAAGGTGGTAGGGAACCTCTCCATCCCTTTGCACGGTCTCAAACGGCCTGAAGGCTCTCGGGGGTAGCTCACCTCCCCGACCGAACCCTTACATCGCACACCGCAACTGGAATCACCGCCCGTACCTAGAACAAGGCCCGATGATTCCCTTCTTCAGAATATCCATATGGTGAAACACCTAAGGATATCTGGTCACACAAGGTTCCACAGTCGATGTACCACAACCAAGGCTCTCTTACATGCTCAAAAGGCGAAGGTGTCTACACCATCGACTAGAGAAAAAGGTCTCACGCCCTTTTACCTTACCAACATAGGGTTACACCCAACACCCTGCGTCACCCTGGAAACACCTCACAAAAGGAACAGGGAGGAAAGAATTCCACACACGGAGTCTAAAAATTCTACTGCACGAAGTAGAAGAGCTATAGAGCGTACCTCTTATCACCTCATGCTCTGCAGGATCGTAGACGTCCAAAGCTCGCGGCTGTCCACGGTCCTAACTGTCAGCTCCCGGAGCCTGACATGGACCGCCTAGTGGTGATGATAAGACCTCGTAAATCTGTCCCCCACTACCAGCTCCTCCCGCTCCTCTGCTAGCACCACCCCTATGGGTACTACTCAGATCACGGCGCTTCCCCTACCATGGTGGTGCACCTGCTTCCTACCCGAAGTTTTCAGCATCTCTGGTCGGTCAGTCTCGTGCCAAGTGATCTCACCCATAACAAGCATAACACCGCCGCTCCCTGAGCTGTCCTGGTGCCCTACGGCACCACTGTGTTGTACGACCACGGACTGGAGCCCACTCACAAAAGGGAACCCTCGGCTGAGGCCCTGCACTTTTCCTCCACAGTGGTATACGACCACGTATCTGAAACTGGCAGTGGGAAGGCCACCTGCGTCGAGGTCCTGTCCTCCGGCGCCTGCTATCTATGGCAGACGTCTCGGCTCCATCATGCCCACTGCCACTACCAACTGCAAAACGTGACAGGAAGCTCTCTATCACCAACGCCTTCTCTAGCACCCCGACATATGTGGAAATGCACAAGGGCACTATGATAGCATGAATGTCTCGGTGGAGACCCTGCTCAAACTTCCACACTCAGATGTTATTGTCATGAACCAAGTCCGGTTAAAAGCGTGCACGATTTTCGAAACTAGCCGTGTACTCGGCCACCGTCATACCTCCCTGCTGAAACTAAAGGAGCTCCTGAATCCGAACGGAGCGCAAGCAGGGGGGCAAAACTCCTCACGAAACAACAACTGAAAGTCTCCCCACGAAAGCGAAGAATCGTCAAGAAACTGAGTCACCAGAATCCACCAACGCCAAGCTTCTCCACAAAAAAGGTTGGCTACCATAGCCACTCTCCGATCTGTCGGCGTCTGCACAAGCCTGAAAGGGCGAACCACTTTCTCTAGCCAAACCTCTACTGCCTGAGGGTCTGTCTCACCACTGAACCTCAGCGGTCTCTACCACTGGAACTCACGGAGCGTGATCAACCTATTCTCAAGCCCCACCTGCTCTACTGAAGCTGTCTATTGTTCAACTGATGGGGGTGCTGCTACCAACCCACCCGGAGAAAGGGGCTCACATGATGGGTCCTGGACTGTGGCATCGTAGCTCACAGGGTCGTCGTCACGAACCAAATCTGGTATCCTACCTGGCTGTCTTTACGGAGACATCCTGAATATTATCAAGGAGCGCCATGGTCAGATGAGCATATATGTATATACCAATAAAAACTATGGGGAGATGACTCAAGAAGGATAGTCAAAGACTCAATCCTATGTGATTCACAAACCAATTTTTCCCTGCAACAAGTGTCTCAGCATGCCGAGTCGACAAGAGGGTTATCAGGGTCCTGGTGAATGGATACATCGGCCGCCGCACCATCACTGGACTCCCTGGCCAGAGAGCCACTCTCGAGACACATTAACACTGTTTCCCTAAATCCCAACCAATTCCTTTTACTTTAGGGACGTCTGAACAGCGTCCCAAGGAATGAACCACCTCTGATACCACTTTGTCACGACCCGACCCTACCCGAGCTCGAGCCGCAACTACCCCAAGTCCGCCTCTATAGGCCAGGGGCTGGAGACCAGCACCGAAGGCACAATAACTTGGGTATTCGTTTTCCTAAGAACCTGTACACACATACACGCATCACACTCAATGAAAAAGTGCAGTGTAAAAAGAAAAGAAAAGGGAAACTGATATAAATAACCACAAGAGTGCATAGACCTCTAAACAGTACAAAGTAAAAGATGAAAAGAAAAGGGGAAAAACACATGCCCAACCAGAAAAGTGCCACAACCTAGGAATAGGTAAACAAAAGAAAACAGCTGGATGGGTCCCCCACCTAGAACCCAACTCCGACCACCGCACGCAGTCCAAGCTCCCAAGCTCCTAAGCTCCTCTGTCATCATGACCAACCTGTCCGTCGTTTACAAGGGCACACCAAGTGTGGGAAAAGCCCAAACAGGTGTGAGTATAAAAAAAATACTCAGTAGGATACCCCGAAGGCTCGAGGGAGCAACCAAGGAGGTACCGAAGGGTGAGCAGTAGATCAAATAGGGAAAGTAGAAAGGTACAGATGAGAGTGCAGTAAAGAGTCCAGCTCAACCCAACAAAAGGAAAGAAGGTAGACTCATCCAGACACAAGGAGCTGGGAACGATGAGAAGATGAACTTCCCGTCAAGTCTTCGCTACCTATAACAGGAGAGTAGACTCATCCAACCACGAGAAGCTAGACACGGAAAGCACGTGGCATACCCCACGCGTCTTCACCTCTCCTAGAAGGAGAGTAACCAAACCCAGGAAGTGGTTACTAGAACAAGGTATATACAAATACATATATGCTCAACAAGAATCCCGAACAAGATCGTAAGGGGATTTCCATCCCATAGCTCAGCCCAAGGACAGATTAGCCAACAGTCCTAGAAGTAAACACCATCGATGCCCAACATCCCACACATCTGTCCTGAACTATAAGTCAAGGGGATCTAATCTACGCAACTCGACACTATCCGCTTTGGGCGTCACTGACTCACCCGCATGGTTTTAGGTCGCGTCACAAGGACGCGTCTTGGCGGGGAAAGAGCCCCTCGTACTTGAGAGTTCTAGGGGAACGTCAAAACACACCATGTCACTGCCCCACAGTCGAGAGGTCTGCTCAGAGTCAAAGATTTTTCCATCACTGACCCGTATAATCAAGGGTCCCGCTCCGGTAATCACGGAGAAAAGCCACAGACTATCCTAGTAGATAGGGATGAGTTTGGAATGCCAACGGGTGTCCCACTGCCTAGCCCTACTGGAGGGTAAATGGTAATAAGATATCGGGTGACCCACTACCCAGCCCCGCTGGAGGGTAAAACATAATAAGATATCAGGTGAACCACTGCCCAGCTCTACTGGAGGGTAAACCATAATAAGATATCGGGTGACCCACTGCCCAGCCCTACTGGAGGATAAACCCTAATACATCATCAGGAGACCCACTTCCTAGCCCTGCTGAAGGGTAGACCTGTAACAAGATGACATGCGACCCACTGCCCAGCCGCGCTGGAGGGTAGACCTGGAACGAGACGACAAGCGACCCACTACCCAGCCGTACTGGAGGGTAGACCTTCAAGAGTTGTCGGGTGACCCACTGCCCAGTCTCTGCTGGAGCGTAGACCCTCAAGAGTCATCGGGTGACCCACTGCCTATTCTCTGCTAGAGGGTAAACCCTGAGAAGTCTATGAGAAACCCACTTCCCAGCCCTGCTAGAGGGTAAACCCGAAGAAGTTGATGAGTAACCCACTGCCCAGCCCCGCAGGAGGGTTAACCCAGAACTGCTCTGGCCATCTCTACTGGATGGTACAACACTGGCCAACCGAACACGGGGTGGGTATCACGCAACCACCCGACTCCGAAACAAACCAGGGGAAACCACTCAACTCTGCTGATCTAAACCATCGAGCACAGAGCCAGGGGAAAAACATCAACCCTACTAGTCAACAATCGAGAACCGAGGGACCCTCTACGTCGTGAGAGGTCAAAAGTACGCAAAGCAGAACACAACACGCATCTGGGGCCCACACGACGTGTGGCCGCAAGTTAACCCCAACCAAGCACACAAACGTTCTCTGATACAAACAACCACATGTACCTCCAAGCGTTCTCACATACTCCCAGAGTATGCCGCGTGTCTAGCCAAAAAGGCTAATGTGCACACGATACCCATCGTCAACGCGAAGGCACAAACGTAAAAACTCTAACTTTCCATATCAATGGATGAGGCATGACCAACCTCATCTCTTTAACCACCAACATCACTCTCCCAGAAGTGTACACGATCGCACGCCAAAGGTCCCCTACAAACACGGTAGATGAACCTCCAACGGGGAACCTTTCATATTTCCTCATTTAATAAGATCACGTATGAGGCTCCACTCGCCTGAACATATTACACCATTATAATCCTTGCAAAAAAACACGCGAGATAGACTACTTACTCACCCGAAACGGTCAACCGGTGAATAAGGTACTATTCACCGTAGCCAGGTCTTGTGGGGCCCACCTCAAGATCCCGAAACTGAACAAACAGATCACACCACTATGATCCCCTCGAAAAAACACACGGGATTGACTACTCAATCGCCTAAAATGGACACCCGGTAAAAAAGGTACTATTCATCGTAGCCAGGTTGGGTGGGGCCCACACCACGTCCCCCAAAAAAGGTTGGGCGAACTGCGCCATCGCAATGCTCTCGGAAAAACACGTCAAAAGCACTACTCACTTGAGTGGAACAGATATCCGGAGAAAAAGATACATTCCAGCTTACCGCGCACGAGCGGTACCACGCGGAACCCGCACCCCAGTCCCGAAGCGCTGCCAACGGATCGCACCGTTACGATCGTCTCGAAAAAGTACCAAGATGTACTCTTTACTTTTGAAAAATGGACACCCGGTGATAATTCTAGAAATCACCGCCAACTTCTAAAATGTCCCTCACGGGGCCCGCACCAGCGTGCAGAATTAGAGCGGGCAGACTGCGTCAATGTGATGCCCTCAGAAAAACACCCAACATCGACTGCTCGCATGCCCCGAACGGACGTCCGATGAGAAAGTTACAGAATGCTGCTCGCATCTCAACAAATAGGCCGTGGGGCCCACGCCTCACCTCGGGCTTCAACGCCTGAAACCATACTAGAAAACTCCGGGTCAACGCCAGGGTCGTAACGCCACTGACGGCGCTCAATTTGGACACCAGATGTGTCCGCGCCGTCCAAAACAAGATTCCCGGAAAAATGCCCGACCACTTAACGATCATGCCGTGCCCCCGAGCCCCTCGTTTCAGGAATTAAAAACCTCCAAAACCATCTCAAAGTATTCGTCTGAAATTATGGGACGCGTCGCCGCAGACGGTGCCCAAGACGCCCTGCGGATGATTTATCAATATAAATCATTTTTCAGAATAATAATAATAATAATAATATTATTATTATTATAAACCATTTTTCTTTTTTTTATACTTATGTTTTTTCCCGTTTCTCTCTCCAATTAAGGAGAGTCCTTTTTTTGTCTCCCTCGTCAAGAACAGGACCCGCACTCCGCGGGTCCTTCTCCTCCCACGCGACCAGGGTCGCCGCTGCGACCCTCACCGGCAGAGACCGGCCCCCAGCCCGCGTCGCCGAGCCACAGACCACCTCCGCCGTCCGCTCACCCAGCCGAGCTCACCGCCACCGTCGCCTGCTCCGATCCACTGCCTGCTGCCGCCATTCTGGACCCCACACCACCTACTGTCGGAAAAACCAGGGAATCGGCCGGGACTTCCCGGGGCTGTCCCGGACACGCCGGGACTCGTATTTTCGATCCGAGAAGTGAGTTAGAAATATTAGAACATGTGCTATGAGATTTTGGGCTTTGTTCAATGATCGGGCAACAAATTGACAGGGGAAATCGGGCTCAAAGTATGTGGGAATTAAAACGTGAAACAAAACCTCCTACCTCACTGGGCTTCGCTCGGAGCTTCATGTCGATCCGCCGACATTACCGCACCTCGCCAGAGTTGCCTCGCCGGTTCACCTCACCGGAGCGGCCTCACCAGAGATGGAGGATAGGGGAATCTTGGGGGGAGAAGGAGAAGAAGAAGAGGGGAGGGGATGCGTTTAAGTAGAAAATACTTAAACGCCCGCCCGATAGCCCCGAACCCGAAATTTTGGCGGGGTCGGGATTAAGGCTCCCCTTGGATAAAAACCATGCTCTGAGAGGAACGACGGTCTCAGAATTTAAATTTGAGGCCCCGTTCAAAAGTTGAAACAACCGCGCCCAAGGCCACCAAATTACGAAAATTCCCCTGGGTCCATTTTTCACAGACGGGCCGCGCCTGCAAAAATTACACCCCTATTAGGGTAAACGGCATGTTCTGGACTCAACAGTGCCCTCATTTTAACAATCCGAGCCACCTTTTAAGAGATACTTCAGTTTCACCATTAAACGAATAAATTAATTAACTTAATTATCCGTTTAATGTTCCGAAAGCGAGCGAGGGGTCCAAACGTCCCACACTGACATGTTTTATGTTGTTCCTAGGTTAAACACCCCATTCCAGACCCACCCGTACACTCGAATCTCTGATTTGGATCACCGTTTAGGAGTTAACACATTTATTTGGCGTTTCTAGTGTGAACACACTGAAAATTTAATTCTAGCCACTCTAGGGCTCATAATCGCACGCCGTCTGAAGGTGCTGCTCCGGAATAACATCAAGAATATTCTAAATTCTTTTGCAGCAAAAATCGGGTTCTTACAAATTCCCTAGTTATAGGGCCCTTATCCTCTACCATGTCACAAACCATAAAGTCTACATGTATCCTAAAGGGTATGTATAGGGTGTGAGTAAGAACTCATTAGTCCACAATTAATGGTGTCCCAAGATAACATCCTCATGTATATGAGTGTATAAAAGGTGAAATATAAAACAAAAAATACAATCAACATGAACCCCTCCACCTTGTGCTTGACCAAAAAAAGGTGATAACTCTACCTAATATAGCTTATATCATAGTGGGATAGTTCCCCCATAGCCTATACACACTTAGAGGAACTCAAGGCTCTCCAACCCCTTCCACTCAACCTATACAACTCATCATAACTACCTATAAGTCACACTTAAACAACCTAGAGACCATACTTCCTTTACTAATCCCAACTCATTGACATGATGAGTGTCATGCCCTAATAAGTGATCATGATCACCACTCAATCCTGTTACCAATTATGACACACTTTTCCTCATAAAATATAATAATCAACATCATCTCCCTAGGCTGCTCACCTATATTGGATACCACTAAACATTTAGTAGTTAACACCACCTCATAGGTCTATCCTGTGTTCAAACGAACCTAATGGACTCATCTCTATAGTGATAAGCATCACTCTACACCCACAACCTAGTGAGTTCAATCACCGCATTATGAGTAGTGTTCAAAAATACAATGTTGTATACCATTAAAATATAATTCCCCATAGACACATAGGTTAAACCCACCACATTGAAAAAGAACCACATAAAGAAACCCATCCAATGAACCATCAATTGACAACCAATTTTGAGTTTACAAATAATACCTAAAACCAATAACATGATATTTCCCATCCATTACACAGATTATGAAAAACAACTCACAAAAAAAACCTTTGGACATCTCCCTTAAACACTAAAAACTACAAGTGGTTATATTTCTAATCACACACATAACCCTACCCACGTCATATAATCACACGATTCATAGACACACATATAAGAATGGAAATATCTAGGAACCACACACTTTATACTAACAGAGGCCTTCTTATCCAATTACATGGCTTGATTTTACCTAAGAAGGAATAAATTGAGAATCCATGTAGAAATCACTAAAAAAGAGATTTTAGTTGAACCTCATCACAATAGTGATAAAACTAAAATAAAAAAAAGATAGATGGAAAGTCTTACCTATGATGATTCCATATGATATACAATATGATGTTTTTCCAAAATCTAGATAGGATATCCCCTTATGATAAGGAAGAATGAAACATAGGGGAGAGGCTTTCTATTCTAGTTTAATTTACCTATCCCTATTCATATATATCTTTGATTTAATTAATTAATTAATAAAAAAATAATTTTTTTAAAAAAATAACTAGAGCTCATTGAAATTCTGGAGTATCCCACTAAAACTTAAATCAAACCCACTAGGGTCACAATTCCACCTACCATGGTTTTGGTGAAAGGGAAAGTGGCTACTACCTTGGCTACCAGAATAATAGTGGCATCCAAGTGGAGTTCTTGTGGGAATCTTATCTCTTTCAGATTCCTCCATCGCCAATCCATTTCTCAAAAATCGACTTTGGGCTACTTCTATCCACTATAAAAACCCAAATAGGGATAAATAAACTTAGTTATGATGATATTAGACCCCAAAAACTAGACCTAAACACCCATATCATTATAAACTTTCCACAATCAAACAACACATCCATGAGAAAACTCCACCCATGAGATCAAACAAAACATGACAAAAAACTAATCATCCCACTCATGTTACCCTCAAGGATTTGTGATAGTGTTTAATGAATCCATTTAATCCTAATTAACCTAAATAAATAACTTAAAAGACCAAATTCATTCATGAATATTTACCTCTATAATAATCATCAACAGGTCATTTCATGACCAAGATACCTAATGCGATGATGGTTTCATATCCGAACATCATCCCAAATCTCATACAAAATAGCCTTTGACACATAGTAACCATGCACAACAATCTATTTCAAAACATCAAATAGAACGTGATCTATCCTTTTCATACAACACATACTATACACCATTACCCATCACATAAATGTAGTATTAACATGATCATATTGCATCCCCAAACATCAATGAATCTTTATCCTTCTTGTAAAAGGTTAGATTATCGATATTAAATTACCATGATCCTTGAAAACTATATTCTTGACATCCATATGAATTCACACTTTTAATTATCCACTACCCCCACTGCTGGTTATTGTATCCTATTCCATGTCTTGAGAATGCATATGAACTCCAACTACTACCCCCCTATGCCACTCCTAATCCCACCTCAGATTTATGAGTCTAATTGGATCTAAAACTTCTATATTCCCATGATATAATTTTATAGAACCAATCTAGATACCCCATCTAGCCACAAGACCAACACTCCTTAGGTGGTTGATCCCACTAGGTGTAAATGCGCCCCATCTTCTTACACTAGTAACATCTTGAAGATGACCCGATTTGATGTGGGAAAGATATTCCCCAAATTTGAACACCCTGCCAAGTCTCCTAATTCCCTTAATTCCAACTACCTAAATCTATACTACTAGCTTCACTTTCCACAACTATTAAGATTGGTACAGTATCATTGGTAAAGTTCTTATTCTCTATCAATGCCTAATTCAATGCCCAAGAAATCTAGTTCATCCTGAATTTTTTTACCTTCAACCTGATAACATATAAAATACCATCCCCAAATAATCACAACTTGAAAATATCACATCCTACTAATTTTAGAGTAAATCACATAAAATCCATGAATCGAGAAACATTATCTATGACTATTTTCTCCATATTCACAAAGTGTATGAACTCTTGGGATCAGTCTAACATCAACATCTCATAGAAGAAGTGATGAAAGAACCTCACCTCATATTACTTATATAGAATCTATTCACACCCACCAACATGGACTTATACATCATACCGACCTTTTGTTGGTCCCTTAAGCATGTACATCACCAGCTTCACCCTTAGACATAGAGTAGTCTCAATCCGATCAAAGTTGGTTTGAATCAACTCGATATAAAACTCATATGCATGGGGTCTACCCTATATTTTGAATAAGGGAGAATACATAGGATAAAAATGCTTATAAAAATATGTTATAGATGGATCACCTCTTTGATTCCTTTGGTCAATACTCTAGATGACCTAGATCGGACTCTCCCTCGACTAATAATTAAATAGCTACCCCAAATCAACTAGTTGATTTAGATACCCTAGATTTCTTGTCACCTTCACTTGTGTATCATTCTAATTTACACCCATAGGTTACCCAAATGTTTCACACCTCGATGGCACAACATTCTCACCCTCCAAGGACTAACTAGTATACACCCTAGTGTGTTCTCATCTCTACTATCCTGATTATTCAATAGAGTTTTTCAAGGCAAAATATCACTAAAAACCAAATAACATCCTTAACACACATATAAAAATATAGATATCTCAAGTATGGAAATATATAAGAGGCATCACATCCCACCAGCCCATACACTTCCCTACCTATTCGAAAAATACCCTTGGAATATTGGGTTGTGTAACACCCCAAGGTTTTATAAATAAATTTAATAAAAAATTTAATACATGGAACACCGAGTCTCTGAAAAACAATAATTTGTTATTATAACCAAGCCATTAAAGATAAATTTTCCACCTTTATGTTTTGAATTTTGAAAAACAGACATACACGATTGTGATCAGTAAGATATTTAGAGTATAATAGAATCAACAAACATTTTTTGGTGAATAGAAACTTGACCTTAGGAATAATAATATGAACCTTATGAATAGTAAACCGACCTAATGAATAGTAACCACACCTGTGAAAGTATAAATAAAATTTAGGCATATCATATGTGAAATTATGATATAATTATATCATATTATAAGTAAATAAGTAATTTAAAAATTATTAATTAAGTGTTGATATTTTTGTGAGTTATAAATATTTAATAACAATTTTATAATTAATAAAATTATTGGAAAGAAAATTCATTTTCATTAAATGGATTCATTAATCAATATTTTATTATCTTATGATTTATGATAATATTATGAGACCTTAGTTAATTTTCAAAAGTTTTATAATATCAGTTTTAAAATTAAAATATGCATTTTTCAAGTAAATAATGATTTTATTAAAAAATTAAATTTTAAATAATTATAAAATTATTTTGATAAAATGGAGTCCATTTTTTAATTATACACATTGAAAAATGTTTGTGGTGATTTTTTTGGGATTTTTCTAAAATACTTGAATTTTTGGTGAATAGTAAAATACGGTAATTTATAGTATAAATACATTAGAAGATAAATACACTATTCCTTGAGTCATCGCTAATGTAACAACACTTGGTTCAAACTCAAACAAACATATTACTATTTTTGGTCATAATAATCAACACTATTTCTTGTCTTGTGAAAAATAATAAAACAATGAATAAGATATTAAAAAATCACCCCTCTCCTCCACTATAAAACCCACCTTCACTCCCTATTCTCCTCCCTCCTCTAAGCATTTAATCATGTCAATGTTCTGAAAAAAATACTATTTTATAGTCTCTCTCCATGTACATGAGCTCTTTATTCTGTAAAAATACCAAAAACCCTTCTCTTAAAGAGGTTCTCAAGGAGGATATTTCAAGAGGTAAATCCTTTTCCTTTTTCATTTAATTTAATTTCAAATTATTTTATTAGTATCTACTCAAATCCTATGTAAAAATGATCACGATAACTAAAATATCATATATGTACTATAATTATATAATTTTAATGGAATATACCTATTTAAACTACTATCTCTCTCTCTTATTTAAAAAAAATCACCATATGGGAGGTGCTGATTTACAACCTTCATGGACCACAAACTTTCATTATTTAATTTTTCCTTCAAGGATGATCATAAAACCATTTTTATGGTTAAAACAGATTCTAAAATATTTATTATATATTATGCAATGATTATGGAATCATCATTTATACATTATATTAAAATATAGAACAAAACTAGTTCATTGTGATCGAAGAACCACTGTAAAAATCTAAACGATTATCACTAAATGTATTATATAAGGATTCATCCTCACAACATGTAAAAAAATTAAATATATAACCATTTAAAATTATTAATTTTCATTAATAATATATAAATTCAATTTTGTATAATTATATCCATCCCACATGTACATTCATACTCATATACAAGTATACTGATTGTGAAAACCAAGGAAATAAACGCTCCCGAGCGATAAATTTGTATCTTATAACTCATCCAAAAGACCAAAAATAAACCTAATAAAATTATAATAAATAAAATAAATTTAGATAAGGTTATTAATTAATTAATTAATGTATTTAATTTGATTATCCTAGATGTTAATCTCATGTGCATAACTCATTCAAACATAAGGTAAGGGTTTCCTTCTTGAACCTTCATTTTCATTCCGGATGTGCTTTATTCCTCTATAAACCAATGTAATTATTCATTTATTGTATATAATTATTATATATTCTTGGTATATTTTAAAAAATCATTTATTTTGATCAGTTTATATTTTGTGTGTGTATGGAAAATACCTGTTTTAAAAGGGTTCCCTTCTCAATTATTCACGATAAGAAAACCTGATTAAAGGAAACTTCCTAATTTCTTACCTATTTTCAAGTAAAATATATAATCTATTTTAATCCACCATTATTTTTATAAAACCAATCATTTAATCATGAAAAAACTTCCTGAGTTAATTTATGGTTTTATGCAAATATTTTTCCAAAAGAACTCTTCTTTTCAAAGTAAAAATGTATTTCTCTAAAAAATTCCTCGATGATTTTATTAGAGTATTTTTGTCTATTTCAGCACCTCTGTTGAATTTTATGTCTTATTGAGGTTAATATATCATGTTTATAATCCACCATATTTTATTAAATGGATTTTGATAAGTTTGATTGTGGATGTGCTATCTTGAAACCATTCACCATACTACTAAAAATGGTTAGTAATTATATGTTTACAAATAGGGGAAAGTTATTTACATTGCATATATATATGTTTTTTATGTTTAAATAAATTCATAGGAGTAATGAATTAGACTTATAAAGTTATTTTTGGGGACCTCTATAACCCCTCAATGCATCGGTAGGTCTTATGAGACAAAACAAAATTGGGTTTTGGCTAAGGCCTTACACAAGAATTTTCAGATGTCTTAGCCGAGGCCTTGATGATATGTTTTAGATGTCCGAAATTATTCATTTCCTAATCATGATAATAATAATTGATAAACTATGTGATTATTTGACTAGTATAATATCCATGGTTAAGTTTCATTCTTTTATTATCATTTATATGGATTTATGTAATCAACTTTCATTTATTCCATATTATGCTCATGTTTATTTTTGAAGGCATGTGTTTTTAGTTATTCACTTGGCCTAATGTTTATGTCTAGGATAACTTTGACTACATTAATTACACTTAATAAGAATATGAGCTCACCCCTTTCTTATGTTTTAATTTTCCTTAGTATGTTAAGATGAATATTATTATGAATGACTTGTAGAAATAACCTAAGAGTTTATGGGTTTCTAATAGAGATGCAATGTTTTTTTTGATTTCAAGTTGTAATGTAAATATTATGTTTGTATCTAGTTTTCCAAAACTAATAAAATATTTTGCCCTTTGAGATGAGAATTCCTTGTAAACATACCAATGTATTAATATAAGGAACTGGCTTTGGGGAACTGGGGTCTAGGTCCTTATAGTTGGTATTTGAGGAAGTTTAGTGGAATCCTTAGAAACTAGATTTAGAAAATGTTGATCAGGAAAAAAAAGCCTAAGATACAATTTTAGTATAACCATACATGAACATACTATAATTTTGGTAAGGTATATATTATATGGATATTTCTATAAAATACATCCCTTTCTGGATACTACAAGTGGATGTGGTTCTGGAACATATGTACCTAGGAGTAATAACACTGAAAAGGTGTTCCAAACCTGACTTAGGGTAACCTGGTACATGAAAATGGTCCTTAATACAAATCTAGTTTGACACTCTAGAGGGATATTCTTTTACAATATAAAGGTATATTCTTATCATAATTCACATTTTATTTACAAACCATTATGAAAGATTTAATTTTAAATATGTACCAAAAGAAACCATGCTTATGATTACGAGATTAGACATGCATAATATTTCATTTTTTGTTAAGTATTTTACTAGATTGAAATTATACATTATGATTCATAACCTAATTTAGTTTATTCCATTATTTATAAATGGTGCCTAGTTGAAGGAATGGAAACCGCATGAATGCACATATCCCATGTACGGATTTTTCTCCTATGCAAGATAATGATGTTGGTTTGGGTGCTCTGACTACTGCTGAGCAACTTATAACTATACGAAGATAGATGAATCAAGTTATGAAAAATAACATTATCCATATGGAACATCCTAATCCATAACATGGGGGATAAATGTTACACCACTTTATTCAACAATATCCTCCATCATTTAATGGGGATACGAACCCATTTGTAGCGGAGTAGTGGATAAGTTCTTTAGAGAAGATATTTATCTCTTTAGGATGTAATGAAGTAGAGAAGGTAATCATGGTATTTTATCGTCTATCAGGAGATGCATATCAGTGGTGGTCATTAATTCAAAACATGAATGAGGAAGAGAAAATAGAATAAATGTAATGGAAGGACTTTAAGGAAATATTCTTAGAAAAATATTTTTCTCGAGAATAATGAGCGAATATAGAGAGGCAATTAATGAGTTTAAAAGAAAGAGTGGATGAAAAAGTTGTGAAGTACAAATACAATTTTAAAAGACTATCAAGGAATTTTTCGGACTACATACATAATCTATGGAGCAAGATTGATCAATTATTTGATGGTTTAAAACCATTCCTCCAAAGGGCACTGGTTTCCCAAACATTCTCATCATATGAAGATATAGTCTCATGTGAAATCTAGACAAAGAAATAATTGTCTAAGTATTATGACTTTAAAGTAAATCAAGAGAATAAGGGGTTGGTTGAGGAAATAATGGATAAAGGAAATAATAAAAAGGGGATTTTTCCAAAATGTGATACTTGTGGAAAGAAACACCCCAGAGACTACTTAAAAGGAAAAGAAGTATGTTACAAATGTAGAGAAAGAGTCCAACAATATCTAGATTTTAAGGGAAATAAAGAAGCTACCAATGTTCAATGCTACAATTTTAAAGAGATGGGACAATATGATAAATATTATCCTAATCATAAAGAAAACATTACCCAAAGAAGGACAAGGGAGAAATGCCAAGATTTTGTGATCACAACTGCTGAGGTTGAAGTTCATAATGATGTGGTGGTAGGTACTTTAATAATTTAATAAAACTTATCCAATGATTTATTTGATTCTTGATTATCTCATTATTTTATATCTTCCCAATTTTATAAGAAAATTAGACATTACCAATTTGATATAATAAAGTAGTTTTTAGTAAAAAATCCTAAGGGAAGTATCATTGTAAAAAATATGTGAGAATCTACCCCTTATAAAACATAAAAATTATTTAGTTACTAACCTTATCATCATACCCATGATTTAATTTTATATAATTCATGGTATGAATTGGTTTTTAAGTTATTATGGGAAAATATATTTTGAGAAGAAGGAAGTTATAGTTTTTGAGAATAATGTAGAATCCCTTATCTTTAGAGTAAAAATATCGGCATTTGATTCTTATCTAGATCCACCCCAGAAGATCTACTGAATTCAATTATTAGGGAGGAAGATAAAATAATATCTACATGTGAGGAAAGAAATATTCAAATTTAGGATGTAACTATTGTGCAAGAATACGTTTATGTATTCCCAGATGATTTACCGGGACATTATCCAGAGTGGAAAATTGAGTTTTCTAATGATTTAATTCCTGGCGCAAGGCCTATTTCAAATACACCTTATAGAATGGACACAATATAATTAGTATATATGAAGAAACAACTAGAGAAATTGAGTAATAAAGTATTTATCCACCCAATCATTTCTCCATGGGGATCTCCTATCCTTTTTGTCAAGAAAAAATATAGATCTATGAGAGTGTGCATTGACTACATGGAGTTCCATGATATTACAATAAAAAACAAGTATCCTATTCCTCATATTGATGATTTATTTAACTAAATTTATGGAGACCAATATTTTTTGAACATTCAACTTTGACATGGATATCATTTGTTTCATGTGAGGAAGGAAAATATTTTAAAGACATCATTTCGAACTAGGTGTGGGCTTTGTTAGTTTACAGTAATGAATTTTGGACACACTAATTCACCCTCTATTTTCATGGCTCTAATTAATAGAGGTTTCAAGTAATATCTTGATGAATTTGTTGTGGTATTTATTGATGATATATTGGTATACTCCAAAATCTATGAAGATCAAGAGAATCACTTGCTCATTATTCTGAAGACTCTTAGAAGAAAATAGTTATATGAGAATTTAGAAAGTGTGAATTCTAGATTAAAATAGTTTCTTTTCTTGGCCATATTGTCTATAATGATGTAATATTAGTTGATCCTACAAATACAAAGGTATTTAAGGAATGGCCTACTCAAACAAACATAACCAAAGTACGCAATTTTATTGGTTTAAGAGGTTATTATTGACATTTCATTCAGAACTTCACATGTTAGCTAACTTGTTAACCGAGATTACTCATAAAGGGGTTATGTTCATATGGAAAAAAGAATGTGAAGAATGTTTTGAATAATATAATAGGAGATTAGTGAATGCTATAATCTTGAATCTACCACCTGGAAATGGTTGATTTGTGATTTATAGTGATGCATCAAATAAAGGAATTAGTTGTGACCTTATGACGAATGATAAAGTTATTTAATATGAATCAAGGTAGTTAAAAACTCATGAAAAGAACTATCCAACTCATGATCCTGAGTTAGAATCTGTAATATTTTCTCTAAAGATTTGGAGACATTATCTTTTTGGTGAAAGATGTGAAATATATACTGATAACAAGTTCTTGAAATATATTTTCTCACAAAAAGAACTAAGCATGAGGCAAAGGTGATTGATTGAGATACTCAAGGATTATGATTATTCAATACACTACCACTCGGGGAAGAAGAATAAGATAACAAATGCATTAAGAAGGAAGGATCATGTAGTTCTGAACAAAATGAGGATTGAAAAGGATCCTATGTACATGGATCTAGTAATATTGGATATAGAAATTATCAAGGAAGGTAAAACATCATTAATTTTTATATTGGTTTACCAACCATCTTTATTGTGAATAATTAAAAGTTATCAATTTTATGGTGAGAATATTCAAAATAAAATTAAAATTTTGAATGATGAAAAGTTGTCAGCCTTCATGTATGAGGATATAATTCTGAAATTTTGGAGGAGGATATGTGTTCCATCTATAACCAAGCTAAAAAGAGAGTTATTGGATGATTTCCATAGCTAAAATTTCTATATAAACCCTAGTAGCACAAATATGTATAAATATTTGAAGAAACATTTCTGGTGGTACAACATAAAGCGTGAAATTACTTATTATGTATCAGGATGTTTAGTCTGTTAACAAGTGAAGGCTGAAAGAAATCATCCTAGAGGAGTCATGAAAACTCTACCTATTCCTACATAGAAATGGGATGAAACCACCATGGATTTTTTCATTGGATTACCAAAGAATCCAATAAGGGATGATAAAATATGGGTAATTATTGATAGAATTAACAAATCTACACATTTCCTTGCTATAAGGGAAGATTTTCCACTAGACCACCTTACCCAAATCTATGTTAATGAAGTTATAAGACTTCATGGATAAACTCTCTCAATTTTTTCTGATTTTGATCCATGATTTACCTCAAAATTCTAGAAATTTTTTCAGAAAGATTTAGATACTAAGCTTTATTAAAACACTGCTTATCACCCTCAAACTGATGGGCAGTCAGAAAGGACGATCCAAAATTTTGAAGACATATTGAGATCATGATCACTTGATTTTCAAGTTACGTGGGATCAATATTTACCTTTGGTAGAGTTTTAATAAAATAATAGTTTCCATTCTAGTATTCAAATGGCACCATATTAAGAATTGTATAGAAAGAGATGTCGTACACCAACTTATTGGGATGAAGTTTGTGAAAGGAAGCTTGTGGGTCCAGAGCTTATTGAGGAAACAATAGCCAATATAAAGGCCATTGGAAACCATATCAAAGTAGCTTAAAGAAGGAAAAAGATCAATACTGATAATTGAAGGAAGGATTTGGAATTTCAAGTGGGAGATCACGTTTTCTTAAAAGTATCTCTAGGAAAGGGTGTTATAAGATTTGGGAAGAAAGGGAAATCGATACCCAAGTACATTCTTCATTTTGAAATTATAAAGAGAATTAGATCTGTGGATTATTATTTGGAAATTTTGACTATCCTTTCTAAGGTACATAATGTGTTCCATGTCTCTTTGTTAAGGAAGTACATGCGAGATGATACACATGTACTCACTTCTAAAGGTATATAATTGGAACCTGAATTATATTATTGTGAAGAGCTAATCCAAATTTTGGACACTAAAGAATAGGTGTTTAGTAATTAGATGACTTGACTGGTAAAGGTACATTGGAAAAATCATAAAATTGAAGAGGCAATGTGGTAGCTTGAGAAAATTATGATGAAGACCCACCAAAATATTTTTATGAGGTAATATTTTAGAAATTTCAAGGACAAAATTTTTGTAAGGGGGAAGAATGTAACACCCCAAGGTTTTATAAATAAATTTAATATAGAATGTAATGAATGCACTACTAATTATCTTGTGAAATAACACTTTATTTTTATAACCTAGTCGTTAAACATAATTTTTCTGACTCTATGTTTTGAATTTTGAAAAAAGGACATACACAGTTGTGATTAGTAAGATATTTAGAGTATGATAGAATCAACTTACATTTTTGGTGATTAGTAACATGACCTAAGGAAAAGTAATATGACCCTTATGAATAGTAAACTTACCTAATGAATAGTAACCACACCCATGAAAGTATATTTAATATTTTGTCATCTCATAAGTGAAAGTATGATATAATTATATCATAGCATAAATAAATGAATAATTTAAAAATTATTAATTATGTGTTGGTATTTTTATGAGTCATAAATATTTAATTGAAATTTTATAATTAATAAAATTATTGAAAATAAAATTCATTTTAATAAATTGGATTCATAAATAAATATTTTATTTTCTTATTATTTTAGTTTAATTTTATGAGACCTTAGTTAATTTTTGAAAGTGTTATAATAACAGTTTTAAAATTAAAATCTGTATTTTTCAAGTAAATAATGATTTTATTTAAAAATTAAATTTAACATATTTAGAAAATTATTTTGATAAAATAGAGTCAATTTTTTAATTCTACATGTTGAAAAATGGTTATAGTGAATTTTTGGGATTTTTCTAAAATACTTGAATTTTTGGTGAATAGTAAAATATGATAATTTATGGTATAAATACATTAGAAGCTAAATACACTATTACTTGAGTAATTTATGATGTAAGAACACTTTTTTAATAAAAAAATGAACTTATTACTATTTTTGGTCTTAATAATCAACATTATTTCTTGTCTTGATCAAAATAATAAAATAATGAATTAGATATTCAAAAATCACCCCTCTCTTCCACTATAAAACCCACCCCTCAATCCCTCTTCTACTAAATCTTATAAGCCTAGAATCTTGTAAAAGTTCTCCACAAATTTTATTCCCTAGTCTCTACCCACGTCCATGAGATCTTGGTCTTTTTAAAAGACCAAAACCCAATCCCTTAAGGAGGTTCTCAAGGAGGATATTTCAAGATGTAAATCCTCTTCTTTTTTCATTTAATTTCATTTCAATTTATTTTATTATTATATAACCACCTCCTCTGTCCAAATGATAATGATATCACCAGTAACATTTATATACTATAATGATATCATGTTAATGTAATATCCCTTCTCAAACTAATATCTCTCTCTCTTTTGTTTTAAAAATGAAATCATCGACCGAGAAGTGATGATTTACAACCTTCGTGGATGACAAACTTTTGATCTTTAATTTTTCCTTCAAGAATAGTTATGAAACCATTTTTATGGTTTAAAAAGATTCTAAAATATTTATTATATATTATTTAATTATTATAGAACAATAATTTATACATGATATTAAATAATATAACAAAACTAGTTTGTTGTGATCGAAAAACCGCTGTAAAAATCTAAACAATTATCACTAAATGTCTTACCTAATGATTCATCATCATACCATATAACAAAATGTTATATATAACTATGTAAAATTATTGATTTTAATTAATAATATATAAATTTAATTCTATAGAATTATATTCATCCCACATGAACTTCCATACTCATATTCAAGTATACCGATCATGAAAACCAAGGAAACGAATTCTCCCGAGCGATAAATTTGTATCTTATAACTATTACAAAAGACCATAAATGAACTTAATAAAATTATATTAAGAAAAATAAAAGTATATAAGTTTATTATTTATTTAATTAATTAATTTAACTTTATTATCTAGGATGTTAAGGTCAATTGAAAAACTCATTTGTACATAAGGTAAGGGTTGGTTTCCCGAACCTTCATTTTCATATGGGTTGTGATTTATTCCTTTATAAACCAATTTAATTAATTAATTATTTTATATAATTATAATAAATTATTTTTATATGTTCCAAAATCATTTATTCTGATTAGTTCATCTTTTTTTGTGTGTGGAAAATACATGTTTTAAATGAGTTCCCTTCTCAATTCTTCACGATAAACAAGCCCGATTAAAGGGAAATTACCTATTTCTTACCTATTTTCAAGTGCACTCTATAATATATTTTAATAAAAAATTATTTTTATTAAACCAATCATTTAATCATGGAAAAAATATCTTATTTAATTTCTGGTTTTATGTAAATATTTTTCCAAAATAACTCTTCTTTTCAAGGTAAAAGTGTATTTCTCTAAAACATTCCTTGATGATTTTATTAGAGTATTTTTGTCTATTTACACACATATATTGAATTTTATGTATTATTGAGGTTAATATATTATTTTTGTCATACAATATATTTTATTAAATTGATTTTGATCAGTTTGACTATGGATGTACTATCTTGATACCATTCACCATACTACTTATAATAGTTAGTAATTATGTTTACAAATTGGGGAAAGTTATTTACATTGCATATATATATGATGTTTATGATTAAACCAATTAATATGAGTAATTAATTAGACTTATAAAGGTGATATGTGGGCCTGATATAGACCCTTGATGCATCGTTAGGTCTCATAAAATAAAACAGAATTGGGTTTTAGCCGAGGCTTTACCATAGTATTTTTAGATGTTTTAGTCGAGGCCTTGATAATATGTTTATATGTCTGACATTATAAATTCCCTCATTATGATAATAGTAATTGATAATCCATGTGATTATTCTACTAGTATAATATCCATGGTTAAGTTTCATTATCTTATGACCATTTATATGTATTTATGTAATCAGATTTCATTCCTACCATATTATGCTCAAGTTTATTTTTCAAGGCATGTGTTTTTAGTTATTCATCATGCCTAATATTCATGTTTATGATAAATTATACTATATTACATTCCCTTATTGAGCATCAGATCTCAACCCTTTCTTATGTTTTACTTTTCTCTAGGATGCAAAGATGAATATTATTATGAATGACTTTTAGGAATAACCTATGGGTGCTTCCAATGGAGATACAATGTTGTTTTTTGCTTTCTTGTGGTAATGTAAATATTATGTTTGTATCTACTTTTCCAAAACTACTACACTATTTGGTTCTTCAAGATAATAATTATTTATAAACATACCAATTTATTAATATAGTTCACCAGCTCTAGGAAATTGGGGTCTGAGTCCTTACAGGCTGTGTTTGATAACAAGGTTATTGAAGGAACATTCAAGAACAGTTTTGAAGTCATGAGGTAGGTGTATCATTGATAATAGAGGTGTTATGAAGTAATTATGAAGAAATATGTTTTTTATAGGTTTTTATGATTTTTTCTAAGTGTTTTTCATAAGATTATTTTTTCAAGGAGATAGTGAAAAGTGGATAATTACCAGATAAGTTATCTATAAGAACAAGAGTAACACTTACCAGCTTCATGAAAAATGGGAAGGTCTAGAGAAGTTACCTGTGAATGTATGAGTCATTTTGAGGAAAGGGGTAATTTATATGGGTCATCTCAAGATTCCATAAGATTCATTTATGTGAATTAGGGCATTTATAAAGATTCATTTCTTGGGGTGATATTATAAGGGTCATACATGGAGTGTAAAAGTAATTTTTGGATCTTGTAAAAATTATTTTTGTACCATTTAAGATTAATTATATGTAAAAGAAAAAACATAATGGTATTATGGAAATTATCTTAGAAAATATAAAAGGGAGGAATTCATAAGGGTTATTACCTTGAAATTTAAGGGTTATATTCATAGAATTGAGAAATTATAAGGTTTATTCCATTAGCTATTATTTTTTAGTGAAGGTTTTTTAAAAATTAGATAAATATATTTTATTAATAATAAAATATGTATAATGTTTTGATCAAGATAAGATAGAGAAAATAATTAAAATATTAAAAGAGGATTATTTATTGATATTCTAGTAATTTAAATTCTAGATTTATGTGGATTTCATAGATCATGCATTTAATCGATCTTCACACCATGATGATATTATAAATAGATTTAGGTGAATTTAAAATCCAACTTTTGAGATAAGAATAATGAATCAATTAATTATAAATTATTTTCTAATTATTTTTGTAGAAGACCATGCGAATAACCTTATAGTTTCTATATTCACATACTCTATGTATATCTCATGTGTATATATAGAGAATAAAGTAAAAGGGAGAAATAAATAAAAATAGTGAAGAGTATAGATTCTTGAGAGAGATATATAGAAAATAGGATATATCTTTCGAATTGAAATAATATAAAATAAATAGATGTAAAAATTTTATATTTGGGTTTTATAACACAAAAAAGAGTTTTTAGATCGCATTGAAAAATTAGAGAAGGATAAAAAGGTGTTCTAGGGGTCATCTCAATGAAAGTTCATAGAAGTAGTGCTAAATGCAAAAAAAATCCTTATGTAGTGTTTATTTTCTATTTGGGTAAGAAGATGATAAATTACAAGTGGAGTACTGAGTTCTATCTTATAGGAAGACCAATGCATTATTTATTTATTTTATGAAGGTTTTGATTTTGGAGGGTCAGTGTGACTGCTTAAAATTGTAAGAAAAGAAGCACACTTAGTGTTTCAGGTTCATCACCACATTTTTTTTACATGATTCTTAGATTAGGTTTCTTTAGGTGAACTAGGTAAATTTAATTTCTCCATTTTTTACTAATTTATCACTTCATACCCATTGTTAACTAGAGAGAGTTCCTAATAATTATTGAACAATATTTTTGGTGAGTTATCAACCGTAAGGTAATTCTAATTTTCTATGGAAATAATTTCTAGTTATGGAAAAATCAAATGCAAAATTATTTCAGATAATTGGGAATGGATGTATAAAAAACTTCCTTTAATTATCTATTGACTATCTTGGAAAGTAGATCTTTATCATAAATGACTAAAGGGATATTTATGAATATGCAAAAGGATTCAATGCATTATGAGGATCATTATCTGATGCTATAAAAATGAATGTGATGACATGTAAATCCTTAAAATCCATGTGGGAAAATATTCTCAAAATCTATGAAGGAGATTCCAAGGTTCATGAAGTTAAGTTGTAGGTGTTAAAGAACATGTACAAATATTTGAGGATACAAAAAATGAGAAAATTGATTCATTATTTGACCAGTTTAACATAATTTTAGAGGATATGCATAGACTCAGAGAAAAATTCAAGGATATAAAAATCATAAAGAGGATCCTGAGGAAATTTACACCATGTTTCAATATTAAAGTCTGATTCATAGCGACAAAGACCCAAAATAAGTGACTCTGTATAGTCTTCATAGCACTCTCATTACATATGAGATTAGGAATAATGATACTGATAATGTGATAAATAATAATTATTAGTAATTACCATTCATGGTGATAAAAAATTTCATAATGGAGTATAATCCCAAGGATATGGATATTGATGATGTGATGTCCTTTAGTTCCCTAAATATCAACATAGGAAATGGAAGGTTCCAAGGAAGGATTCATATTTATTTATTTTTGTGTAGAAAAGTTATAAATATCACTCCAAGATTTCCAAAATAAATTTTTAGATGATGATGAAGAGGTATACTTTGAGAATAAATCATTTAAGAGTGAGAAGATCAAGAGAATACCACAACAAAAATTCTTCAAAAAGTTGAAATTTCTTTCCAAAGATGATATCATCTTAGAAGAAGTAGAGGTGGAATAAGTTGAGCAATAAAAAGAAATTAATAAAGAAGTTCTTGTGACTTTAAAATATTTGAAAAAGGTGGAGGATAATAATTATTAATGTGATAATGTCATGAGAATATTTGACTTTGAGGATGAAATAAAAGATGGTCTCAAAGAACTTTATGTTTGGAGGGACAAAGAAAAGAAATCCAATAGAGTTGTTCTTAACTCCAAAAATTATAATAAATAATAATAATAATATAATTCTGATATTAAATATGATATTTAATGACTTAAATCTACAATTATTGGGTACTCAAAGAAAGAAGTTGATATTAAGATCAAATTAAATGAGAAGGCTTAGATCATTAATATGTTAAATTATTCTAGGAAGGATATTTTCAAAATAATTGACTAAATATAATGTGAATTTATGATGATGTGATAAAATCTTGATGATCAAGAAATAATTCTAACTACTGGGATGGCATTGAGAAGTTTGAGTGCATGAGCTAATAAAGAATCAAGGTAAGAACATGAGGACTCAATAAAAAAATCAGCCACTTTCTTGTAAGTGAAATGTTTCAAAAATAAAGTTAATTATATTTACAAGATTGATCACAAGAAAAAATTAATGGCGATTGATGCAAGACCACACAAACCTACTCCCTAAAAGAAGTTTTTTTGAGTGACTCACAAAAAACATAAAAATTTTCAATTGGATCCGTGAAGTAACATAATAATGCACTATGTATTTTTTGTTATTGTTGTGGGAAGATGGGTACACACAATATTTTTTTCCATAGAAAGGATTCATTTTAAGGATTAAGAGAAATAAAAATAGATAAAAAACATTTCCTATACTCATTATGTTTTTAACATATATTGTTTCTGGTGTGAAGTTATGGAAACAAAGTCATGTATTTCTCAAGGGTATAAAATAATATTCCAAAAGAGACACATAGAATAAGATTGTAGTAGTTAGAAGAATAATAAAATGGGATATACCTCATAATAAATTATCATCCTCAAAATATTAATATGATTCAATGAATATGGAGGTGGAATAATATCATTCACTATCAAAGGAATGAAATAATAAACCATGTATCAAGAAAAAAAACATGGGAATATGAAAATTATTGAAATTTATTTAAAAGTTATGAATCAATTATAGATTCTTAATAGCTAATAAAATTCTCATATGATAGAAAATAAAATATTTTCATAGGCATGAAATATGATAGATATAGTGTTTTTTATTTGGAAATAATAAAGTATTTCATATTTTTGGCTCTATAAAATCCAAAATTAGATGAAAAGACATTGGGTGTAAAAATGTTTTGGTAGCCTAAGGAATTATTCAAAAATTACGATGTGTAAGTTAATTGTATGACTCAAGGCATGTTGTTAATTTCAATAAAAATGTATGAATCATAAAAGGAATGGATGAAGAAATTTCTATTCAAGGGAGGTTCACAAATTACAATCTCTACCTCATTGGTGGAGAATAAGATAAGTTCTTTCTAACCAAGGAATAATAGAATGAGTTGTGGTAAAAAAATATGACTACTTGAGATAAAAATAATTTTTTTACTTTATGAATAATTAAGGGTATCATGATGTGACTAAAATTTCATGCGATTAAACTCAAAAATGCAATAATTGATAATAAATAAAAAATCATTCATAAAACATATTTATCTAAGGATAAGAAGTTAACAAGATTTCTCTAGTTGGTTCATGTCGATGTGTGTGGGTCAATATGACCTAAATTCATGGTTTATAATAAGTATTAACTTTTTTATCAATTATTACAATAAGATGGAATGGTTGATGGTAATATCCCATAAATCTAAAGTATTAAAGTTCATTACACATTACTAGATATTGGTGGAGAAAATTCTTAGGAAAAAAATTCAAAGTTTCTAGATTGATAATGGTATGAAATTCATAAAAAATAAGGTGGAAGAATATTTCAAAAATCATGAGATACGAAACAATGTTTTAGAAGTAAATACTGCTCAACAAAATAGAGTCATTGAGATGAGGGAATAAATTATTAATAATATAGACCATATTATGATGTTTGAAAAGAATTTACCATTTAATTATTAGAAAGAAGTAGTGATTACATTAGTTTATTTCTCTAATATATCTTTGTTATGTCTAAATAAATAGAATACACCCTACTAGATATGTTATGGGGAAAAGTTTACACTAAATTACTTTTAAATTTTTGGAAGTAAATACATTATTCTAAACAAATATAGGATCTTAAAGATTGAAGATCCTGGGGATGAAGGTATTTTTCTTGTATACTCAGAAAAAATCAAGGAATAAAAATGCTACAACAAAAGGGCTGGAAAAATTATAGAAATTCAATACCTAATAGTTATTTAAAATGAGTAGGTTTTTTAATTTTTTTGATGAAATGTCCAGGGAAGGAGATAATAAAGTGGTCATCCTAGGAGGACATGGGTCTATATAAGAATCAAAATAAGATACTAGTTATAAGGAAAATATAGTAGTTTCAATATTTTCAAATATGGAAACATTAGGTCCAAAATTAGTGAAATAAATATTATTGGTGACTAAATAGATCTAGTTAAACCATAAAGAATGAATTATTTATAGAAAACCTTTTTTTTATTCTATGTAGAGGGTAATATTTTTTTTTAAAATTCCACCAAAGATAAAAATTGGGTCAAAGTGATGCTTGGAGAGCTCTATGAAATTGAAATGAATATATCATGGGAAATTGTTATAAGGCTGGAAGAAAAAATACTATCAAAACGAAGTGTTTGTTCTATAAAAAACTAAATAAATATGGAAAGGTTAATAAAAAACCATAACTGATGTGCAAGGGGTATTCCTAAATTGAGGGAATTGATGTTGGTGAGACATTTTCACCTGTATCATGGTTGGAAATTATATGGATTTTCTTGGTAATGACTATGAAAAAGGGGGTTCAAGGTGTATCAAATGAATGTCAATTCAAGATTCTTTAATAAAGTTCTTTAG
Source organism: Viscum album (assembly GCA_963277665.1). Classification (NCBI taxonomy): domain Eukaryota; kingdom Viridiplantae; phylum Streptophyta; class Magnoliopsida; order Santalales; family Viscaceae; genus Viscum; species Viscum album. The sequence continues at coordinate 1,371,206,675 of OY728164.1, forward strand.
GAAAAATTCTAAATTATGAAAATAAAATGATTTTTTTATGGATGATGATGAAAGAGAAGTATACTGGTTAAAATATTTATAGGTACTGAAGTAAGTGATAAGAACTTGGTAATATAGTCTTGATCAATACCTAAGAAATATTGGATTCCAATGAGGGTCATTTGATCAAAACCTCTACACCAATAAGGAAAAAAATCAATAGATATTGGTGATTATTTATATGGATGACATAATTTTTATAGTATTAGATGAAAAATAATGAAATATGTTTATAGAATATGTGATGTCCGAGTTCAAAATATCAATGATTAGTGAGTTAATTTTTTTCTTTGGTTTATAAGTTACTCAATGAAGGGATGGTACATTTATTTCCTAATAAAAATATGCCAAATAAATACTCAAGATATGTGTAATGGATGATTATAAGATAATGAAAACTTAAGTGGCTACCTGTATGAAATATTCAAGAGATGTTGGTGGAAAGGATGTCAATATCATGGATTACAGAATGATTATAGAAAGTCTACCATCCTTAATAATGGAATGACATAACATAGTGTTCTATACATGCCAAACCACTTTATATGAAAGCTATATCAAGGAAATCAACATGATATTACTGAAATTAATTATGTAGTATACCAATAATATAGTGTAATTATGGTTATTCTATCATAGAACATCATAGTAGGAGTTATTTGCCTATACAGATGTATATTAGGTAGGTTTAGTGGATGATCACAATTAAATATTGGGTGGTAATTACTATATTGATGGTTCATGGATTTATTAGAATATTATTAAGAAATATTGTATTTCAATTAGCACTAGATAGGCTAAAACATCGTGGCCACTAAAACATGTACTCAATTACTATGGATGAAGTAATAATTCAAGGATGTTAAAGTTGAAGTGAAATATCTTATTGTAATTAAGTGTGATAACTCTAATGATATAAATCTTATCAAAAATACCATTCATTATTCAAGGAAAAATAATATAGAGATAAATTATCACTTTATCAAGGAGAAGGTTAATTAATGAATAATGAAGTTGGAATATGTTTTAACAAAAAATCAAGTTACAGATATCATGATAAAATAACTACCAAAGATTGATTTTATAAGGAACCATTTGGATCTTGGGTTCTAACCATCCCCATCAACCTAAATAGTGTAAAGAAGGGACCCCACACCCATGGGAATTTATATTCATAGTATGGTATGGTCACTATCTTACATTAAATATTTAGATTCAAAACCCTATATTGTGTGTTTTAAGAAAATTTATCTTTGGGTTTATTGAAAAATGGGGTGAAAATATCCACAAATTTCTTAGGATAATATATTTTTAAATGAAGAGGTTTTGGAGTATTCTTTCCTATTGACAAAGGGGTAGCTTCCCATGCTGATGTTTTGGAAAGGGGAGAGTTTTTGAATTTTATTTAGGGGGAGAATCTTTTTAAATGAGTTTTATAGGAATAAAGAATAAAAAATTGTTTCTATGAGATCCTTTAATTTGACTCATTTTTCTCACAAATAAATTGACTTGTAACACCATGAGATTTAGTAATATATTTTCCTTTAAATAAAAATTATATTGAGAAATTACTTCACAAATAATAGAAAACTAAAATGATCCACAAAATATCATAGGAAAATTACTAAAAAAATTTAAGACTAATAAAACCAATAGTAAATAAAAATATTATAATCTATTTGATATGCATACAAAATAATATTAATAACACTTAAAGTTTTAAAAGAAATTTTTTCAATAAAAGCAGTTTTTATTTGTATGTTGTAACTTAATTTAAAATATAAAATTATATATTTTAGAATTTTATTTTTTTTTAAAATAAAATTTATTTTCTAATTCAAAATTTAAAAATTATATTTGGGTAAAGTTTTTATATTTTCCTAAAATAATTAATTTTTAATTGAATAGTGAAAAATATAGTTTTACAAAATTGTAAATTTTATGAATTTATTAGTATATAAGAAATAATTAGAAATTTATTAAACATTACAATTAATAAAATATGTATTTAAGGGTTAATATCATGAATTTTAAATATTATTTTGAACTTATAAGAACTATTTATAATTTTTAGAACGTAGGTAACATTTTATACAAATTTAAAAATAGTTTTTAGTATTTTATTTTAATGAAACATTTTTATGGTAATTTTTTTATAGATTTATTTTAAATCCAAAAAACTGTTATTTGTTTTATAATCTACCAATTTATGTCATGTAAATTATTAATATTGATAATTATAACATACACAAAAAATTTTAACTTGAAAATACAATTTTTCTAAAAAATGTTTTTTATCCATCAAGTGATTTAATTATGAAATTAACATTTCAAAACCTTATTGATTTTATTTTATAAAATTATTTTCATATTTTATATAATAATTTTTAAATTATTCAATAAGTCCATATTTAATTTTTTCCATTAAAATTAAATACCGAGGTTAAATATATTAGTTACCCCAGTAAATGTAAAAAGGGAAAAAGACTTTTACTAAGTATAAAAGACATAAAACATTTAAAAAACATTCCTCCAAGTTATTGGATGAGATTTTTTTTTGGAAAAAACATATCACCTCTATTATTTTACACCTTTTCATTCTTTAACCCTTTAATAGTCATATACCATTATTGAAATGTAATGAGTACATCTAAAATTACCCTTCTATTTATATATAAAAGGGGATAACTTCCACCACTTCATACCACACCTATCAATTCTATTTTTATCCTTTAAATGTTCCATTTTAATATCCATATAATAAAATATTAATTTAATAATCCTATGTTCTCAATTAGATATCTCAAGTCCTTTATTTCCAAGTAGTTTTTCAAGAGAAATCTCAAGTTCTCAAATTGAGTATTTTTTAATTCTTAGTCATTTCTTCTTAACATACCTAAAAACTTTTTATAAACACCTGAATATAATGAAATAAGTATTATTAGTATGCATAGATGTTATTATATTAATTTATTAACCATTATTAAATCCTTTACATCCACTAATAAAAACAAAACACCATCGATCGTGTGTATGTGTAGACTACCACCTCCATGAAGTGACACAATTTTTTTTCATAACCAAATTTAATGGGTGGTAAAAAATATGAATTTTATAAATTAATATGTATAATATTTATTTATTATAATTATAAAACGATAATTTATCATACAACTTAATTTCATCCCATTAATTGATAAATGGGATCGTTAATCGTGTGTATGTGCAGATTACTGCCTCCACAAACAATGATTTAAATTTGTTATAAAAACCTACAAGTATGGTTCTAATAATTAAATTAATTAAGGAAAAATATATTTATGACATGTTTATGATTATTTATAAGTTATATTAACATTATATAAAATCATGTCCTTTTTCATTAAATCATTATAACACGCTCTTATTTGGGTCGGTTTTACCACTTCTGAGAATGATATGATATTGTTTATATATTTAATGATTAAAAAAATTTATATTATGGTAGTATAATTTAATAAGAATTTATTTAATATGATTTAAATTTTATTTAAATGTTTTATTAATGTTTACTCTATTTATTAATATACCACTTTTTGATCGTTAAACATGAAAAATTAGTTTATCACAATATCCTTTTTCACTAAACTTATCCATGTTTTTCTACTAAGGAAGTGAAAATTATGGAATATTTGAAAAAATTATTATTATATCTTGAATAATTTTATAATGATAAAATTTTAACTAATAATTAAGAATCGGCCCCATTATTACGAAACTTTTATGAAACAAACAATTGAGAAATATTAACCTTTGATGTTGAATATAAACTATAACCATGTGAGATATTTGTAATAGATTGTAATAAATGGAATGAAAAAAGGTAATATATTTTAATAAGGCTATTAAATTAGTGATTAATATATTAATTTTCATTGTAAAATATGTCAAAGAAAGTTTATCTAAGTAGTATTTAAGGTAAGGGGTTGTTTGTCACAAAATAAATTTCTTGAGAAATATTTCATATTATGCCCTATGAAATCATTAATATGGTTTTATTACTACCTATTAATTTTTTACCATATTCATGTATTTAACTGGGTATTAAGATCTGTAACATGTTATTTCTTTAAATGGGTTTCAATTTAAAAGATACCAAAGTTTAAGCGTTATTTTTCTCTACTTTTAATTCCATGAGACATGCCTGATATTACGCACTATATTTTCTTATTTATATTGTATAAATTAACATTTTACTATCAAGTAAAATTAATATATTTCATTTCATGATATTTTAATGCTCACCTTATGGTATCCCTCTTATGTTCTTTTTATTCTTTTATTACTATTACTCTAAGTGGTTTTGGATCTCAATTTTACTTCATTGATAAATAATGAATATTAACCATTTTTCCATTTTTGTATTTTATGTCTGAATTTTCCATGAAACTAATAGGATTTAAAAATACATGTCATTTTCATTCTTTTATTTATTTATAATTCAAAATACAATGAAGTTGTAAGGGTTTTGTTAACTCAATACTCATTCATTGAGTTATGATTGTTCTTTTTGAAACTATTTCATATAATTTGGGAAAATTGTGATCTTTGATTCTATTTTATGGTATTTTATATTTTTTTCTTGTTATTTTATTTATACCACATAAAACACTTTCTAAAATTCTCTTCATGAATTATGATATCTGTAAGCGATTTAGTTAACTCAAATTTATTTTCTTTGAGATAAAATGTTATTCCTTTAGAATCATTATTATAAATTAGATAAATTATTTTAATTAATATTTCATAATATATTTCTAATTTTATATCTATAAAAAATTATTCTTTTAACTCAAATATGTTTTATTAATGAATTTATTTTTCATAAATGTGCAATAATTTTAATAAAAAATATTATATTCTTTAAATAAAATGTTACCTTTATTTCTATATTATTATTCCCAAACATGTTTCAATTTATTATTTTTAAATCAAAATATGTGTTTACTCATGTGACATTAATATTTTCTATTACCACTTTTAAAATAGAAATTTTACTACCTCTTTTTATGATATAGGTTTCCAAAAAAGGTATTTTATATGTTTTAAATGGTTTTGAATCCATTAAAAATAAATTATTTTATATTACACTAAAAATTAATTTTTTATAACATTTAAATTTTTAAGAAATCTATTATTTAAGATTATTTTCAAAATAAAATTCTTCAAAATTCTTTCAATTCAACTTTTTAATACATTTATTCCTTTTTCAAGGATCCATTATTGAAGATTATTTTAAATATGTGAAAGATTTAAAGATGGTTTCACTTCACATTTTTGAAGTACTTTTGTCTTTTTCAAGGATCCACTTTTGAAATTTTCTATTAAAAGTAAATTATCTCAAAAAAATTAGCTTTTAATTTTTTAAAATTACATTGCAAGGTGATCATAACTTCATATTTTACACGAATGATAAATGCATTGAAAAAAACTATTTTATAATTTCGTTTCCATTTTTTTATCTTAATTTATAAATGATTTATATCCTTTGAAATTATACATTCATTAATAACCCGATAAATTTTCTTATGAAAAAATATTTTTGGGTGGTTTAATTCTGGGTATCAATGGTTTATATTTTTTATGTCAATTTTGGCGATGCCATCTAAAAATGTTACCAAACTATTTTTCTTTCCATGAATTATTTATATCATATTGAATGATTATTTTCAAGTGGAATTCATATGTATATATGATTGAGGTGTGGAATTATATATTTACCTCCAATGTATTGGTTACTAATTTATATCTCATGTGATGATTATAAGAATAAATTATTTGTTCTCTCACCACTATAGGAATCAGGAAGTAATACTTTCTCCACTATGTTTATTGGAATCATGTAGTGATTCCTGCTCCACTATGTTTATGGGAATTAGGTAGTGATTATTAATCCATTATAAGAATCAGGTAGTAGTTTCTATTCCAATATGTTATGGGAAACAAGTGGTGATTCCCACTCCACTATTTTAAGTTTTCTATGCCTATTTTATTTCCCTAGTTTACTGTTATGCTTCATTTCCATGAAATGACATAGATTTATGTCTATGATTATTCTCAATGGATCCTATTTATTTTCTCATGTTTCCACACTCTTATACCATGGTATATGTTTTCTATTTTGAGATCACATCTCTTGATATTATGGGTTATAAAAAATCCTATAATTATATATTATTTTTAATAAGATGTTTCTCTCATGACCATGTTTTATTATATACTTATGATATAACCCTTTATGACATGTTGATGATTTTTCCCTTATTGAGTATATGAGATCACCCATTTCTTATGTTTATATTACCTAGGTTATAAAGATAATTATAACGTATGAGAAGTCTATAAGGGAGTCTAGTATGGTTCAATTATGGATAAATATTTAGGAATATCATAAAATAAGTTTCTTATATAGACGATCCTTAAAGATTCTAAACCTTATATTCTTGGTATTTAATTATAATTGTGAGATATATTGTTTAACTTATATAAATGATGTAAAATAAAGACAGGTTCATCTAACTTTGTATCAAAGGTAGTGTTTAATGAAATTGTTTCTCACACTAGACGTGAGAGTGATGGTTTAGGGAACCATTATTGTTATTAAATTAGGATTTAATTATTTTTAGGATTATTTTAGTTATTTTTAGGTTTTTGAATGATATAAATTTAGTGAAAATTAAAAGGGATAAGTCTAAGTATATGATAACATACTAGATTGTTGGTAAAATTTTGAGTATGTGGTTTTCCAAGAAATTACATCCCTATTTGGATACCAAAAATTGGATGCTACTATGACACATATGAACCTAAAGATAATTACCTTGAAAAAGGATATTTGAGTATTAACTTGACCTTTACTCGATGCATTATGAGTGGGTCTAATACTACACACCTGTATAAATACTCTAGGGGGATATGATTTTGTTAATAAAATTCCATTTATGATCCATTATGAATGATTTATTATGATAATTAATTAGGTTAAGGACTATAATATAACCCAAAAAAAAGAAACCCATATTGAACCAAAAATATCATATGTTTAAATAATGGTTTCATTGGAGAAGGAAACTTAGGTTTGAGCTTTCTTATTCATATGATCATTTAGTACGATTTTATTAGACATTATCATAACCTTTTAGTTTCAATATTTGGTTGGAAATAGAATTATGGAAATTAATATATAAAATTTATGTCCCTAGAAACTCCTATAACAATCTAAAGAATCATATTTGGTTTCAATTTTTGAGATAAAATAAAAATATCAAAACATTCCTATTATGAAGGAAATGAAAAGTGTCCTAGTATCTAATATTGTGAGGTTGACATCTTAGTATAATATATATCATGAGTTTCTAATGGATCCCTTACCTTACTATTTTAGTGAATTGTAATTATAAAATTAAGGAAGTAATTTATTTAAGAGGGGGGATGTAACATACTAATATTTCATAATATTTTCTTTAAAATAAAAATTATATCAATATATTCCTTCACACGTAACAACAAACCAAAAAATACATTAAACATTAGATGAATATTATTAATAAAATTTTAGAATAATAAAAACTCTATTAAATAAAAATATTTCAATTAATTTTATATGCATACAAAATATGATTAATAACACTTAAAGTTTTAAAGTGGTATTTTTCAATAAAAGAAACTATTCTTTGTATATTTTATTTTCATTTAAAATATAAACTTATAAATTATATAATTTTATTTATTTTGAATGAAATTAAAATTTTAATTCAGCATTTAAGAACTATCTTAGAGTGAATTTTTTAGTTTTTTTCTAAATAATCAATTTCTAAGTGAATAGTTAAAAATATAATTTTTACCAAAATCATAATTTTTATGACTTTATCCCTATATAAGAAATGATTAGAAATTTATTAAACAAATTTTTTAATAAAATATGCATTAAAGGGGTAAAATTACGAATTTTAAATATTATTATTAACTTATAAAACCTATGTTTAATTTTAAAAATTTAGGTAACATTTTATTCTAATTTAAAAATGGTTTTCAATATTTTATATTAATAAAATATTTTTATGGTAAAAGAAATATTTAGATTTATTTTAAATTATTTTTTTTAAATCATCCAATTTATGTAATGTAAATTATTAATATTAATAATTATAATCTACACATAAAATTTAAGCTTAAAAAAACATTTTTCCTAAAAATTGTTTTTACACACAATGTGATTTAATTATGAAATTAACTTTTATAAACCTTATATAATTTGATAAAATTATTTTCATATGTTAAATCAGAATTTTAATATTATTAAATAAGTTCCAATTTAATTTTTTCATTAAAATTAATTATTGAGGTTAAAAATAATAGTTACCATGCTAAAAGAAAAAAAGAAAAAAGAGTTTTACTAAGTGTAAAAGACCTAAAACTTTTTAAAAACATTATCCAAGTGTGTATATGAGAGGTGGATATAAAAATAATCCTCTAATCCATTATTTTTCAATTTTAGTGCCTTTGACCCTTGAATAGAGATATAACATTATTGAAATGTAATGAGTACTTCCAAAACTACCCCTATCTTCACAAATAAAAGGGGATCAGTTCCAGCACTTCATGGTACACATATACCTTATAATTTCATCCGAAAAAACTTCTATTTTCTACTAAAATAATCCTTTATAAAATTAATAATCCTATTTTGTCAATTAGTTAGTCAATGTCCTCCATTTCTAGGGATATTTCCATGAAAAATCTCAAGTTCTCAATGTGATTATTTCTTACTCCTTCTAGGCCTTTGGGCTATGGTGATCCTTTAAGTTGTTTGGTTTGGGTTCTCTACCATGCAATGGGTTCCATCCCAATCAAAGGTCTTTCTTTTTTATTTTTTATTTTTTTATGGGATTGACCCCTAACTATTTCAGTATATTAATTTATAAACTATTATTTAATCATTTCCATCCACTAAGAAAAACAAAACAACATCGACTATACGTACATGAAAACTTCCTCCTCCATAAATCATTGGAGTTTATTTTTCATCACCACCTTTCATAGTTTGTAAAAATGATGAATCAGATGAATTAAAATGATTAATATTTCAAAATTATAATTAATGGAATCATTAATTGTGCGTGTGTACGAACAACTACCACCACGAACAATGAAGTATATTTATCATCACCACCCTACATGGATGATTATGAGAATTAATTTAATGAATGTAAATGATATTTATAAAATGTTTAAGATTTTTTAAAAGTTATATTAACATTATATAAAACATTTCATTATATATTAAATAATTATAACACACTCTCGTTTGGGATAGTTTTACTACCTACTTGAACATTGCTATAATGTTTATATCATGAATGATTAGAAAATGATATATAATGGTAATATCATGTAATAATAATGTATTTAAGATATTTTAACTATCATGGAAAGTTTTTATTAATATTTAATATATTTATTAATATAAAACGTTTTGATCATTAACATGCCAAAACCAGTTCATCATAATTTCATTTTTCACAAATAATATAAATGATTTTCACCCAATGAAGTAGGAATTAAATAATCATTGAAAAAAATTATTATTATATATTTAATAATTAAGTAATTATTAAATTTGAACCAATAAGTGAGAGTTGAACTCATCATTCTAAAACCCCAAGAATTTAGAATGTATATTTATTTTTTATTAGCTTACGTTTCCCACAACACTGAACTAAAATTAAACATGATGGGTTTTACTGAGATAAAATATTACAATTATAGATAAAAATTAATAAATTAAGAGGATTATATAATAATAAATAATAAGAAAAATAAAAATAGGATAAATTAAAAAATATATAAAAGTACTGTGAGAATATAATCATTATCCCCATGATCCACCATGAAGATCCTAACTCAGATCACAACTATGGATAAAAGGATAAGAATTAGAACAAATATTGGCATGATGAGAGGGGAGAAATGATTTTATATATTTATACAAGATTATATATGAATGTAATATATACATTTAGAATATATATCCATTGGGATTATATAGTTATTAAACTCATATAGTCCTTGGGATTGTATAGTTGTTGGACCTATATAATAGTAGGTCTTATATAGTCATCGGGTATAATACAAGTATATTTTTTTATAAAAATAAATGATTTGATATGAATAAAATAATTTTTAAATATTTTTAAGGTTTTTTTTTATTTTATCATAATACATTAATTAAATTAAAAATATTATTATTAAAATATGTGATACTTCAATATATTAAATAATATATAAAAAAAACTAAAGGTGGTTTCTAGATAAGGAATGATTATAAACTTGTTTTATACTTCAAAAAATACATTTTTCTTCAAAAATGGTTTTTATTTAATTTTTATGAGGATATTATGATTAATTTATAAAAAATTTATAAATTTACTTTGATAAAATAAAAATTATTTTTGAAATCATCATGTAAAAATAATATTAAAATGTATTTTATATATTTTTTCTAAAAAAGGTTAATTTTTAGGTGAGTAGTAAAAATATAAATTTTTATAATAACCATAATTTATTTTTAAAGTATTTAAAAAGTCCCATTATTTTTTAGATTTGTTTTAAACTAAAATTATACACTTTTTATTAAACATAATGTAATTAATTATATGGGAATCAATATTATACTTGATTTTGGTGTAAAATTCTTTTATGCTTAAATGGGTATTTTTCTAAAAACTATTTTCCATTACGTTTTTCACACATATAAAAAAATTAATTTTTATCACTTATGAAATTTAATATTTTTAAATGGATTTAATATTTTTAATCTAGTTGTTCAAATTTATTAATGAGTTCAAATTCATTTTGGGTCATAATTAATAGTAACCATGGTAAAATTTTATCACCATAGTAAAGGGAAAAATGGGTTAATTGATGTTGAAACTATGGGATAAGGTATAAAAATATCTAAAATAATTTAATATATTTAATTGGAGGTGTATAATTCTAAAAAAATAGTCATATATTCTAAAGTGTTTCATTTTAGATCCACTCTCTTACAACCTTTATATTATTTTAAGTTAAGAGTAATTATAAAATGTCAATATCTCTCACTTATTATGTTATCATGATATAAATATATATAAAAAATAATATATGAAAAAATATCAATGATAAAATTTATTAATAATAAAATATATTTATGATAGCTATTTATTTTTAATATTTAGTGATTATATAATTACTTATAACATTTATGCAACGTCGATGTAGTGCTTGTGTAAGAAGTAGAAAAATGAAGTAAATAATATTTAAAACATTAAAATTTATATGTTTTTGATGGATTATGATGTTCAAAGAATTTATTAGAAACAATATAAGGTTTTATTTCTTTTTAAATTATTTTATTTTAATTTCAGTGTTAAATTTATTCTTTTTAAGAAAAAATATGTGAATATTCATGAAAAATGATTTAAATATTTAATTTTTAAAAATTATTTTCAAATAATTATAAAATCATAAAAATACAATATTTACTCAAATTTATAGTAAATTTTATATCATATCATTCATGTTTCATGTTTATTTCACTTTGAATTTTTAAAATTAGTTCCAAGAACCTTAAACATTGAAAAATTGCATAAATGCCACTCATATTTTACTATAAAAGGGACTCACTTAAAATTTTTTAAAACAAAACTCATGTTCAGTTTTATCACAAAAATATTCCAAAATACCTCTCTAAACATCCATTCCATCATCCCCATTCTCTTGTTATGACAATAAAAATCTCATTTAAAATCCTTAAGCTCAATCGAAGGGAGGACATCGAAAGAGGTGGTACAAGTCTTAACCTATATCTTTTAGTTTATTTCTTATTATAATATATCATAACTATGATGATATGAAAAAATAAATATCTATACTATATATATATTTTATTATTATAATATTAAACCCCTTTTTCTATCACCTTTTCCATCTAATAGAAAATGAACACTTTTCTCGTGCGTACGTGTGGACTACCATATCCACAAAGTGATGTGATTAATTTTTCATCAATATATCATATGGATTATTAAAATGATGGATAAAATTATTATATATCATATATGTAAAATAATAATAATTATTTAAAGATAAAATATTATCTAACTACTTACCCTCCCATCCATTGGGGAACAATAACGACACTCGTTCGTACATATGGACTACCACCTCCATGAAGCACTGTGATTTGTTTTTTCATTTACACTAAACATAGATGATAATAATTATATATTTAATTAATATATATGATATATATATATATTTATTTTCTTTTATTTCTTTCTATTCATTGGGAAATGAAAACATCACTCATGCCTACATATGGACTTCCATCTCCATGAAGTTATATAATTCATTTTTCATAACTATTTTATATGAATGGTTATAAAAGTGTATATAATAAATAAATTTGACACTTATAACATAATTTTTTTATATTATTAAACCATAACCAATGTGCATAGACTATAATTTTTTAATCAAAACATACATGGGAAACAGAATAGTTAAAATTCCAGATGTTAATTTTAATGAATAACTATTAATAAATGGGTGAAAATATGTTATAGGTGAATCATATAAGGTATGATAAGTATGAATATGTTTATTTTAAATATTAATAATAAATATAAATTTATTATATAGGATCTTAAAATCATGTGTGAAGAAATTCAGGACATGAGGCAAGGGTTCTTCATCACAATATTGTTTTGTTGAGACATGTTTCATGTTATACACCTATTTGTGTTTATATGGTGTATATGATTAACATTTTATATATTATATCATTAATATATTAATATTAATGGTATTTAAAGTTCCATTTGAATTTATTTATTTCAAGGGGTTTAATATTCAAAAGTTACCAAAGCGGTAATGGTTTATCCTATGAGCTCATTCTTTCAAGATTGTTTATATTAATTTTCAAATAAGGGAAATTTTATGATACTTATCATTTAAACGCCACATATTTTATTATAATATATTTATTTATTGGGATTTCATATTTAAATACAATTTTTATATCTTTTTTACTCAAAAACATTGAGAAAATGTTTTTAAGAAAAGTCGACCTTATTTCACCTTTTGGGCCAAGAATCTTTTACCACCATTTCAGTGTTCTTTAACATGTTTTCAAATAATGTTAATTTTTAGGATCCAATGATTGTTTAGTTTCATATTTAACCACATTTAATTTTCTTTTCAAATTTTTTAAAGGAAAATTTTTATATTGTTTTCTAAAGAAGCTATTTATGACTTTTTACAAAGTGTGAAAAAAATATTTGTTTTAACATTTACCATACGAAAATCTTTTACCATTGCATGATTTTTTTTTACTTTTAAGATTCCATTAGAATTTTATAAGTTTATTTTCATAAAAAATAATTTTCACAATATTTTTAGAATTTATATTTAAAATATTATCAAAATAAAATTATATTTTTCTCATGTTTTCAAAGAATGGTTTGAATTTTATTTAAATGTATTTTCATTTATGTCAACATAATTTTATATTTCTTATGCTTCACTAGGGATATGATATATTGATACCATTAATTTAATTTCTATAGATGGATTATGATTATGCAAGGATACAATATTTATTAAACCCATTTCTTCTCCATGGGTTATGCTATGATGGAATAATGAATGTTTATATGATCTTGTGGCACACATATATGTAGTTTTTATTATGTGACAAGTGGTACAATAATTATATAGCACTCTAATACAATGGGTAATTATTAATATGTCATGAGATAATATAAATATCATGGGGAGTGAACCCATTACTATAAGAAAACATGGTTGGGGAGTGAACCCAATCCATTAAGAGACTTTGTCCACTATGTGTTTATGTACTTAGCAGTGAAACTTGACTAATGAAATGATTTTATATGCTTATGATTGTTCCAAAATTCCAATGACATGTTTTTATACTTATGATATTCTCTCATGGATCATGATTGATTAATAATGTTTCCTCACTCTTATGAATCATGTCTTTTGGAATGTCAATGCTTTATCTGATGAATCATGATTTATGATCTATGAATGATTGGGTATGAACTTTGTAAGTTATGATCATTATATATACCCATATGATTACCGTATGTTTTTATATAATCATAAATTAATATCTCCCATGTTTACCCTTACTAGGCATCTAAGCTCACATTTTCTTATATTTCTATTTCCCCCGGTTATAAAGAATGATATCATATAGGATATTTCTAGAAGGGTATCACGTGGGAAAAATTTTGTGGGTGATGTTGAAGTATTCTTAAGGGATAAGAAAATATGGGCATAACTATAAAAATACCTATTTGATGTGAAGTACATGGGTTTTGTTACATAAAGTTTTTCCTTATTCCTCTAAAACTTTAAAGCTAAAAGGTATTAGGAATATATATGACTTAATTTTAGCTATTTATTTTGTAATTATGGATGGTTAATATTGGGTCACTTTGGTTTGTATCAAATCAAGTATGTAAAGAATATATTTTTAGTAATATATTTGGGTGTAAAAATATTAGGTTATCTTAGTTAGTATTAGATATTTATTTAGATAACTTTACATGATAGGAAGTTATTATATGGGGATAATTTAAGATTTAAGGATTCCATTATGGGTTGATAATTTTCAGGATTATTATAAGTTTAAGGGTGTAAATATCCTTTTGATGGTTCATATTACGAAATTTTAAGGTGACTGATGACATTTTTGGAAATTTTTATTGGTTTTTAATATATCATTTAGGTACATATAGCCCTTAGGTTTAACATGTGATTTAGTGTGAATTTATTCAACAATAATGTTATTGGGTACTTAAATTGAAAGAAAAATACAACCTTTAACATTAATATGTTCTTTAATGATGAGGTAATTATGGTCAATGGGAATAAAGGTGTTATCATATTTTGGGAATCTATGAGATTGAAATGTGATTTAGTGACTAAGTGATTAATTTTTTTAGGAATTTCACTATATTGGGAACTTTATATGAATAAGGTTAAAAATATTATTTTATAGGATGTAATTTTATTTAAGGAATACATATTGAGTTAATTTTTAGAAGAATATATGTTTTTAATTTGGTTTTATAGAGATTCAATTTATTTTGGGAAAATATTAATATATTTTGTAGAATATATATATATATATATATATCCATTTTTATCATGAGACACTATGAGTGATTAATATTTTTAAGGATAAAATGTTAAGTTGATATTGGAAGAATATCTGATTAATCCATTATGATTTTGGGTTTCAAATTAGGTAATGTATTTTTAGATGAGTTTTAAGGTTAATTATTTATGAAATTATTTATGTTTATCTTTGGGTGTTATTATTTATATTTATGTATAAATGTTAATCCATATTGGATATTATATTAATATTTTCTAACTATTTTGGTTTTGGTTAATGGGTTAAAACAAGTGGAATAATTTTCATTCTTTTTTGGATCTTGTGATTAATTAAAATATAATAGTTCTTCAAGCATGAAAAATTCAGCATGGTTATTTATCTTATGACATTAATTAGAGGTGGAAAACCGATTGTAACACAACCAAAGGGTTAAATTATGGGAAGAAATCAAGATAGTGTGATTTTTATTGTTCTTTATATTGATGGTAAAATAATTAATTAACCTAATAAATATAAAGATAAATATATTGAGTTATATGTGGAAAATATTTTTTAACTATGAAGGTATACTTTATGAAACTTTTTCACAAGTATGAGTCTCACAATGGTAAATTCTTGGTTTAAGAAGTATTTAGAAAATTATAAGTTTCCTATTATAAAAATATACATTAAAGTTCTTTTCAAAATGAAATGTTATTAATGTGGATTAAAATGTATTCTTTTCCACTTATGTATATTCATTTTCCACTCCTTTATTTCTAATTTTTAAACCCTTTTTATTGGATAAGATAAAAACTTACGATGTTGTAATTTCTTGAAGGGGTATAATGTAAAACCCCAAGATTTTAGAATGTATATTTATTTTATATAGATTATGGATCATAGAAAACCAAACTAATACTACATGAGATATGTTTTATTGAGATAAAATATTTTAATTCTAGATAAACATTAATACATTATAAGACTTTTATAATAATCAATAATAAGAAAAATACAGTTGGGATAAATGAAAAAATATATAAAAATACCAAGAGTATATAATCATTATTACCATGGTATGTTATAAATATAAAAACCATGATCAAAACTATAAAAAAATCCTAATAAGTAGAACTATTATTGGTATGATGAGAGGGGAGTAATGATCTTATGGATTTATATAATATTATATAGGAAGGTAATATGGTTGTTGGGATTATATAATCATTGGGCTATATAGACGTTGGAAAGACATGTTTTTTTGGCATTATACAACTATTATACCTATATGAATTTTGGTATTATATATACATTCATTATAATACTAATATATTTGTTATAAAAATAAATGATTAGATAAAATTATTTTTTTAAAGAAATGTTTTTAAGGTGTTGTGGTTTTTATCAAAATAAATTAATAAAATTAAAAAGTTATTATAATAATATATTATATTTTAACATATAAAATAATATATTAATATTCATCTAATTGTGGTTACTAGATAAGGAATTATTATAAATTCATTTTATACTTGAAAAATACATTTTTCTTCAAAAATGGGTTTTATTGGATTTTATGCACAAATATTATGATTAATTTCTTTCAATTTTATAAATTTCATTTGATAAAATGGACATAATTTTTTAAGTTATCATGTCAAAATAATCTAAAGATTATTATTTTTGATATTTTTTCAAAATGGTTTATTTTTGTGTGAATAGTAAGAATATCAATTTTTATAAAAAACCATCATTTCTTTTCATGTATTTAAAAAGAACCAATGTGTTCTGGATTGGTTTTAAAATAAAACCAGTCTATTTTTATTAAACATAATACATTTAATTACATGGTAATCAATATTATACTTTATTTTTGTGTAAAATATTTTATACTTAAAAGAGCATTTTTAATAAACTGTTTTTCATCACATTTTACACACTTATATTAAAAATAATTTTTATTAATTTTAAAATTGAATATTTTAAAATAAATTTCATATTTGAAATCATGAGGCTAAAATTTAGTAACGATATTAATTTCATATTTGGTCATAATGAATTGTAACCATAGTAAAATTTTATCACCATAGTAAAGGTAAAAAATGGCTTAATCGGGGTTGAAACAATGGGATATGGTTCAAAAATTTATAAAAAACATTATTTTATTTCATTTTATGTGTTTAATTCAAGTATAACCATAAAATATTCTAAAATATGTCATTTTATGCCACTAGACTTTTATTATGACCTTTATATTATTTTAAGTTAAGAGTAATTACAAAATGTCACTATCTATCACTTATTATGTTTTCAGGTTATGAATATAGATAAAAATTATATAAGAATGAATATAAATGATAAAATTGATTAATAATAACCTATATTTATGATATTAATTTATTTTTTTCAGTAATGGTATAATTTCCACGCAATTCTGTTGCAGTGCTTGTGCAAGCAGTAAAAAAATTTAGTAAATAATTTAAAAAAATTTAAAATTAACATGTTTTATAGGAATTATTATTTTCCTTGAATTTATTGGATTATTATATGTTTTTATATTTGAATTTTTTATATTTTAATCCCATTTTTTTATTTATTACTTTCAAGACAAAATATGTGACTAAGCATGAAAATGACTTTAAATGGTATTTAAAGTGTAATTTTTTTAATAATTATAAAATATTAAAAATAAATATTAACTAAATTTTAAGTGAAAATTTTAAAATATTATTCATTATTTATGTATTTTCCACTTTTAATTTTTAAAATTATTTTCATGAGCCTTAAACATTGAAAAATTATGCAAATGCCTTTTATTTTTTCCTATAAAAAGGGACTCACTTATAAATTTTCAAAACACAACAAAAGTTTGTTTTTCAAAAAAAATAACAAATAACTCTCTAAAATTACATTAGCACATACAAAATCCCCTTTAATGACCCTAAAACTCTCCTTTAGAATCCTTAAGATCAATCGAAGAGAGGATATCAAAAGAGGAGGTACGTGTCTTAACCGATTTCTTTTAAGTTTATATACTATTATAGTATATCTTGACCATGATGATATAATAACATAATTATATACAATATAAATAAATTTTATTATGTTAAAGGTAAAACCCTTTTACACCACCTTTTCAATCCAATGGAAAATAAACACTTCACTCGTGCGTACGTGTGGACTACCACCTCTATGAAGTGATGTGTTTAATTTTTCATCACCGGCTTATATGGAAGGTTAAAATGATAGAAAAAAAGAATATATATATTTATAACATAATAATTATGCTATAAAAATATAATATTCTTTACCTTATTACCATCTCATCTGTTGGAAAATGATAACTTCACTCATCCGCACGTGTGGACTACCGCCTTCATGAAGCAATATGATTTGTTTTTTCATTTCCACTAAACATGGATGAAAATAAGAATAGTTTTATTTAATATATTTTATATTATTATGAATATATAAATATATATTATTATTTTCCTTTCTTTCTTTTCATTCATCAGATAATAAATATCTCACTCCAGTGTTTGTACAACTACCATCTCCATGAAGTGATGTAATTTATTTTTTATCAACACTTTATATTAATGTTTATAAAAGTGTATATAATGAATAAATATGATAATTATGAAATTATTATGATTTTTTATATTATTAATCCATGTCCAAGGTTCAAGTACCAGAACCATCGATCTAAAACATACATGGGAAACTTAACAGTTAACACCCCAAATGTAAATTTTAATAAAGAATGATTAATAATCCAGTGATAAGAAGATATAAGTGATTAATACATTGTATGATAATTATGAATATTTTTATATTATAGATTTATAATAAATATAAATTTACAACATAGGATAATAATAGTGTGAATTAATAAATTCAGGACACGAGGTATGGGTTTTTCATCTCAATATTATTTCACCAAGACATGTTTCATGTTATTAATATATTTGTGTTTATATGGTGTATATAATACCCATTTTATATATTATATCATGAATATCTTAAAATTAATTGTATATAAAGTTCAATTTGATTTTATTTATTTCAAGGGGTTTATGATTTGAAGGTTACCAAAGTGGCAAGAGATTATGTTACAATCTCATTTTTTCGGGGCTGTTTATGTTAAATTTCAAATGGGGGAATTTTTTTGATCCCTATATTTTAAACCACGTGTTTTTTATTTTAATTTGGTTATTTATAGGTTTTATGTGTTTTCATTTCATTTTAATCTCTTTGTTACTCAAAAATATTGAGAAAATGTTTTTAATAAAAGCTGACCTTATTTCTACTTTTTAGTTGGGAATCTTTTTCCAACATTTCCATTTCCTTAAAAATGTTTTCGAAGAATGTTAATTTTTATGATAAAATTATTTTTTAAATACATATTAAAATATATTTTACTTTTATTTTTAAATGTTTTTAAAGGATTTTTCACAGTATTTTTCGAATAGGCTATTTTTGACTATTTACAAAAAGCATAAAATGAACCTTTGTTTTAATTTTTACCGCACAAACAACTTTTCCTACCATTATAAACATTATTTTATTTTAACCTTCCATTATATGTTTCCATAATTATTTTTAATGAAAATAATTTACTTGATATTATTTTAATTTTTATTTAAAATGTTATAAAAATAAATTATATTTTTCTTATGTTTTCAAAGAAAGGTTTGATTGTTCTTTTAAAGGTATTTTTTATCTATTTAAATATCCTTTGATGTTTTATATTATTAAATGGTGACATGATGTATTGATACCATATATTTTATTTCTATATATGTCTTATGATTATTTGATGAGAAAATATTTATGAAAACTGTTTCTTTTCCATGGGTTATGCTATGATGTAATGATGAATGTTTCTATGATCTTGCAGAAAACATATGTATAGTTTTTATTATATGTAAAATAGAACCAAAATTATATAAACCTCCAATTAATTGTGTAATGATTGATATCTCATGAGATTATATGAATAGTATAGGGATAAAACCCATTCTAGGGATTAAAAGAGGCTGGGTAGTGAACTGAATTCATTATGGGACTTTGTACACTATGTGATGATGGTAATGATAATGATTCTTGAATAATTAAATTATTTTATATACTTATAACTGTACCAAAATTCCCATGACATGATCTTATGATTATGATATGATCTTATGTATCATGTTTTATTAATGATCTTTCCCCACTCTTTTGACCCATGTGTTTTGAAATGATAATTTTTTATTCCATGACTCATGATTTATGATTTATGACTATATGGGTATAAAATTCATAAGTTATAATCGTGTTTTAATACTATATCAACCTAAGACTTAAACTCATTTTGTATCATGATTTTTAACATAGTTTTTCAATAAATAAAATCCAAGGATTGAGAGGTATAGTGTCTTGATAGATTAGAAACATAAGTACATAATTATAAACATAAATTACATCATTTTATTTAAAACTTCATATCATGATCTTAACTCCAAATGGTCTTCTAAAACTTTATTGGATACCTTGGGGGAAATACATAAGGAAAAGGTTGATCTATAAATCCTAGTAAGGGAAAAAATGATAACGAAGCATAAAATTTGAGAAAATAGACATAAAATGTTATCATAAAGAGAGGATGAATACAATAACATAAATATGGAATCTGATAATAATATCATAATATCATATAATCATAATTTTGTGAGATCAATATAAAGCATGCCATCATAAGTATATGTCAAGGTTCAATTTATAAACCATTATCACATAGTTTAAAAAGTCACATGGTGGATTAATTTCATTCTCTAATCCCATAAATAACATCTCAAGAGATATAAAGCTTTAACCAATGCATTAGAGGGATATATAATTTTAGGACCACCTGTCTCATAACATAGTGTTCTTAGGTTAACCCCTTGTGCACCGTACATGGTATATCATGAGATAAAAACATTTAACAATACATTGGAGGGATATATAATTTGATCCCACCTATTACATAAATAAAATAATAATATTTATATGAATACATGTTTCACATGAGGAAAATAAACTATACATAATGCATAGGCATGATAAAACCTGTGAGAAAGAGGTGGGTTTCATAATCTTGTCTCAAAGCATAACTGAAGTCTATATCAAAAGTAATCCCAAGAGAAGAAAAAATTAAATAAATTTGGATATTTATATTTTAATAAAGAAACTTAGGTTTTTTAACATTCGGTTTCAATGAAGGAAAATTCATGAGAAGGACCAAGGGGAAGTAAAAATAAAGACTAACTACATAGAAAATGATTTTCAAAATGATAAATGGAATATTTAAGGAAGGAATGGTGTTTTTATTTTAATTTAAACTATAATTGAACCAATAGTGTTATAAATAAAATAATTATATTTTTTTGAAGATATTAATGGTTAATTTTTTTATGAATGTAGTATTAGGTGAAAAATGATTAAAATAATGTTATCTTAAATTATGTTTTACTTAAAAGGGAAAATCATGGAGGAGACTTAAACACGTATTATGCCTAAAAAATGAAGGAAATTTTAATAATGTATATCTATAAGGAACATATATACAATATATGGATGATTTAGATGAAAATAAAATATAGAAAAAGGGATACAAAGAAACATATCATGTAATCTAAAAGTAACAAAGGTGGTTTAGAAGATCCCTTACCTCAAGACATGATTTGCATTGAAATTGCACTTAACCTCCCTGAATAATTAAATTTATTTCTTTAAATAAATTAAAAAGAAATTTATTCATATATATTTAATTTTATTAGTTATATTTGTTATAATTATTTGTTTTTTTAATATAAAGGCCACTTATATCAGTTACTAGGGGTTGCTCAGTCAATTTATCTGCAACCCTTTTAGTTTGTTGACCGTGGTAAATGGTTTTGTAAAATAAATTCATGATATCTATACTTTTGGAGGTTTATGTACTTTATTATTAATTTTTTACTATATTATATAGTTTCATAGGTTATCTTGAAATAAACTCAAATTAAGAAAGGTGCCTTGATCAACTCATTTATGTCGGTTAAAATTACTATAACCATTTATTATTAATATTACTTATATTGTTTAATATTATAATTCAATAATATCAATAGTTTCATAAATATATTTTTTAAATTTTAGATACATTTTTTTAAATCATCCATGTTAGGTAGTTATGAAAAAATGAAGTACATCATTCTGAGAAGGATATAGTTCACACGTACACAAGAAATGTTATAATTTTTCATAGAATGGGAGGGAGTATAAAAATAAAAATAATTATAATTTAAGAATCATTATCATGATATATATATATATATTATTTTTTCAGTAAATTATTATTTTTTACCATCTATGTAAATATTTTATGAAAAATAGAACTCTCCATTTATGGTGGTTATAGTCCGCACAAATACACGATGGTGTTTTCAATTTTTTCAATAATTTTAGATGAAGATATAAAATGGATATTAAATTAGTAAAATAAAATTTAAGAATATTAAAAATTATGATGTTATTATACCTTCATGGATATAGGTTACTTGATGGGGTAGAAGAAGAAAAGGACTAGGTGAGTTGGGTAAAGCTCAATTCCTCCCCCTATAGAAGTTCTCACTTGGTTGACTTCTTAAGGATTTTTAGACTGGTATTTTGGGAAGATAGAGAATTATATGAATTGGGGAGGGAGTTTAGGAGATACTCGGTCAGATTTTTGGTTAATATATATCTTTTTAATGGGTGGATAAATGGAGAGAAGGTGAGATCCTTTTATAATTAAAGAGAGTGGAATTTTTGTAAAATCTATTTACTTTTCAATAATTTCATTTCATTATTTATGTATAAAGACTTCAATAAATGTCAAAAATGAAGTGGAAAATATATAAGGTCAATTATACATTCACCACTCATTATTTCACACTCTTTTAATACGTTTTATCGTTTTTCACTAGCTTGAACTCCCTTTTACCCTAATTTATGCCTATCTTGGTAACTCCATTTTTACCCTAGGTAAATAATTTTAATGAAAAAATTGAAATTATTTAATAATTTGAATATTATAATGAAAAATATTAAAATAATTTTATAAAATAAAATTTCAAAGGGTTAGATAAATTAATTTTAGTATTAGCGCACATAACGCTTAAAAACTGTGTTTTTTTGAAAAAGTTCATTTGAAGTTTTAAATTTATGAATGGTATTATATTATAAATGTTTTATATTTTTATAAAAAAATAGTTTATTATAAAATAAATAAAAGTTTTTTTGATTTTAGGAAGAACTAACACCAAATTTTACCAAAAATAATATTTAATTTAAAGAAGAGGCCGAAATAGTTTTTTATTAAAACTAATTATTATTTAAGTTCAAAAGTGAAAAAAATATGTTTCATAAGTTCAAAATAATATATTAAAATGCATAATTTTTATTCATTAAATCCATATTATGTGTTTTTTAAATTTTTAATTCAATACTATCTTACCAAAATGTCATAAAAAATACAGTTTTGGTAAAAAAAATATTTTCCCCTCTTTACCTTAAAAAAACTATTTAAAAAATGTAAAAAATCAATATTTTAGATAATTTTAACATAATTTATCCAAAAATTATATTAATATTTTTATATTCAACTTATATGAGTGATGAAAATCAGTTTTAGATATAAGTTCTTGAAACAAAATAATTTTTTTTTGAAAATTTATTTTAAAGCATGATATATAAACATATATATATTATTACTATACCACAAGATAGATTTATATCACAAATGTAATATTATAAATATATTATTTTCCAAATTAAATATAAGGTGAATTTATATTTTATTAATCTATATTACCGAATATGATATATATATATATATGTGTATATTTTGATGGGAAATTTCTATATATAAATTTATGGGTCCTTACATTCTTACCCCTTAAGAAATTTCACCCTCTAAATCTCATTCAATACAATAGGGTGAAAACATGTGGGTAATTATATTTCATTTCCTCTCTAGGTTCCCATGTACCCTCTTCATACATATGGTTTTGAAAAAGTACTTTGCCAAGGTGAGTTGTCATGTTGCACATAACTTTGTCTCTATGGTCCATGATTTTCCCCAAGTGCTTCTTACAAGAGAGGTAATTATCCAAATGTACGACCAATAGATTTATTATATGTAAGGTATTTAGTAGTTAATTCCTTAAGAGGGATAATTCAAACACATCATGTACTTTAGTTAGGTTTTGTGGGAGCACTAGCCGATATGCTATTACTCCGATGTGATCAAGAATCTCAAAGTGGACAATGTATCTAAAACATAACTTCCCCTACCGTATAAAACTCGTGAATATATTCCATGAAGATATATGGAGGAAAATTTATTCACCAAATTTAATATCTATTCTTCATTAATGGTTATCAGCATAACTCTTCTGTCAACTCTAATATGCCCAGATGTGTTGTTGAATGATCTTGACCCTTTCAAACTTTTCTTCAACCATATCAGGTCCTAGAAAAAAAATTTCACCAAATTCATCCAAATACATAGGTTTTCTATATCAATTCCCATAGATGGATCCATATGGGTCTATATGGATGCTTGAATGGAAACTATTGTTGTAATAAAAATCAACCAAAAGAATATTTTTCTCCCAACCTCCTTTGAAGCCCATAGAGAAATCTCACAATATATACTCAAGTATATAAATAGTTTGTTTATATTGGTCATCATTCAGGGGTGATATGTTGTATTGAAGTTAAAATATTGGTTTAATTCATGTTTAATACTTTTCTATAACTTTAAGGTGAAAATCATATCTTGATCATATACAATCAATTATGTTTTTTCATACAACCTCACCACTTCTTTAATGTATATATTTGTAAGGAGATCAAGTGAGAAGTCTCACCAGATTTAAATAAAGTGGGAAGTCTTTATAAGATGGTCCACCATGACCTATATGACATTATTCCCTTTATATGTCTTTGGAATACCCATGATAGAAGCAATAGTGATGTCCTCTAATTTCCATGTGGCTAGGGGCTATGGTTGCATCATTTCTTTAGAATTTTTCCTCTCAGTCTCCACATAATGAAACACAAGTACTTTAATGTATATTATACAATATACTTCTTCATATTATCCCACCAAAATTGTTCCGAGGGATCTTTATACATCATCATTCTTACTAGGTGGATAGAGAATATATAACTATGAGTATCATTCAATAACTCCTCCTTTATCTCTATTTCTATTAGAACACATAGTAATTTTCCAAATATTAAAAATACTACATCATAAATGATTAAATTTAATGATATTATCCTTATTATGGTATCCACCTTATTATATATCCCTACTTCATTCTATTTATCTTATTTTTAAATTTATCTAGAAGGGGTAGTTCAGAAATCATTTGATAAAGGTAGGATGATGTTCCTTACTCAATGATTCCCATGTTCATTTTTTGTCTAAGAATATTACAACCTTATCAATCCTCATCATAGATAAGGATTTATAATCTTTTCTACACAGAGCATCCACTACTTTATTTTCCTTCCCAAGATGACAGTTGATTGATCCTTGATAATCCTTTATAAACTCTAACCATCTTCATTGGTGTATATTGAGATCCTTTTATGTGAATATCTATTATAATCTCTCATAATTCACATATATATATATATATATATCAAACTTCCATCCATATATATAATAAATAAAAATCTTTAATGAAAATATTACTATAGTTAACTCTAGGTTATGCATCTGATAATTATGTTAATTCAGATTCAACTGCCTTTAGGAATAGACTATCACCTTTTCATTATGCATGAGTATAAATTCCAAAAAGATGATTGAAGCATCACTATAAATCATAAATCTTTCCCCACTTGTGGGAAGTGTGGGTATTGATATAGTTATTACCCTATTCTTTAGTTAAGAGAATCTTTTTTCATATTCATATTTCTAGACATACTTCACTACCTTATAAGTTAGTTTGTCAAGAACATTTGAAAATATTGATAATTTTCTAAAAAATCTCTGATAATACCTAGATAATCTAAAGAAACTAATAATCTATAAAATAGATGTTGGTATATGCCATTCCTCATTCACCTTCATCTTTTAAGGATTCACAAATATCCCCTTACTTGTGATAATATGACCCAATAATTCTACATTATTCATTTAATACTCACATTTACTATAATTTTAATATAACTTATCATTATTTAATGTCTTTATTATAGTTCTTAAATGTTCATTGTATTCATAATTTATTTTATAGTATATATGGATATAACTTATAAAGACTACCACACATTTGTTGAGGTAATATCTAAAAATCTATTCATTAAGTCTATAAAGATATCTAGATAATTCATGAGTACAAATGGCATGCCAATGATATCATAGTTCCCATAAATTGTGGATAAATGGATAGGGGGGAACTCTTTTCATAAGTACATAGAGTGGCATTTCTTGTAAAATATCATTACTTTTCAATTATGTCAATGAATTATTCAAGGATAAAGGCTCCAAGAAAGGTCAATAATGGATTGGGTAATATATAAGTCCTAGAATCCCCACACAACCCCTTATCACACATGTTTTTATTATGTCTTAGCCTTTTTCACCATGTTAAACCCCTTTTTCCCTTAATTTTCCCTTACCACATTAACTGCATTTTTACCTAGGTAAATAATTTTAATGACCAAAATTGAAATTAAAAATATTTAATAATTTTTATATGATGATTTAAAATATGAAAATAATTTTATAAAATAAAATTTCTAAGGTTTAGATAAATTAATTTACATATTAGCGCACATAATGCGTAAAAAATGTTTTTTTTAAATGTTCATTTTAAGCTTAAAATTTATTTATGAGATAAGATTATATATTTTTTTATTTTTATGAAAAGTAGGTTTATTTTGATTCCCAACCCCATAATCCTAGAGTCAATGCCTAAAATTTGGTGTGTAATTTTTTTATAAAAATATGCTAACAAAATTACACATCACATCTCATCACAGAGGATCTTCTCAGTATAGGTTCTGTAAAATGAGATACAACTGATACTTTTCTTAAAAACTGAATGAGATAAGATTCATAATGCAGCCACCACATAGAATAACTCAAATTTGACAAATCTACTAATCCTATAAAAATAAATTAAAAACTCATGGTGAACATACAAATGCCTAATAAGGGTTTTTAAAACTAATTAATGAAATTCCTTTTTAAGAAGATCCTTTTAAAATATTTATAAAACATTTTTTTAAAATGAAACAAAATTTCTTATAGCACATCATCATCATTTTTCAGAAGTTACTTGAAATAATTTTTAGGTAAATCTAATACACATTAATTTATATATTTATTTAAAAGCTATAGATAAAATACATTTCAGAGTACACATACTTGTACAAAAATTCATGGAATGTTGTATATAAGTTAGGAGTTGATCAAACTAATTTATGGGTGACATGCAAGGTTATAGGAAACAATTAGAACATGAAAGAATACTTTCTTATAATTTCACAAGTAACAATATCATAATTCACTTAACACATAAAATTAAATTCATGAAATGAGAGATGTATTACTAACTTCTGTAGTAATGTTCAGAAAATAGATGATAAAATTTCTTTTTAAAATATTTGATAAGTAATTCCATCAATATTCCATGTGAATTTATTACCATTATCATAAGTAAATTGTTTTCAACCAAGGATATTCTAATAGACTAATAATCACATGGTTGGTTAAATACTAAACACATATTGAGGGAAATTATAATGCCAAACAATCATAAAATTTTGTCAAGGCCTCATGCCAATACCATACATAATAATTTTATCAAGGCCTCATGACAATATCATAGTTTGTCTCATGAGACCTACCGATGCATCGAGAGGCTATACTGGGCCTCACCTGTCACATAATAAGTCCTATGCATTCCTCATATGTCTAATAAGTCTTTAAATCAAAGTGTTTCATACCACTTTAATTTACTAAGTTATGTATTTTATTCAAAGTGTCCCATACCACTTTGAATAATTAAATTATGTCTCTTATTCAAAGTGTCCCATACCACTTTGAATAATTAAATTATGTCTCTTATTCAAAGTGTCTCATACCACTTTGAATAATTAAATACTTAATCCATAAGTTATAATAAGAGATAAATTTTGTTTTGAAATTACTATCTATATTCATAAATAAAGTGAATCATGCATTAACTAAAAACATTAATCTAAATATTTCATGGTCTTTCAATTATACTTTAGTATATGTCTATATCAGATTTATCAATTGCATGCATGAAAAAATATATATAAATTTTTATGTGTAATAATAACTGGTGAATATAAAATAATAGATTGTTTGGGTTTTTCACATAAAATAATAACTCTTAAATTCAAAACCCTTGTTCCATTAATGTAAACATTTAATAGACTAAAATACTTGTTTTTAAATATAATATAGATATATTTCCTGTTTAAACCATACATTGATGAATGAAAGTGTCATACAAATTAAAGCATAAACTTAAATAACTAATAGTACTCATCATGAATTAAAATATAATATTTATAAATGTAAAATATTTATTTTGTGTGAGATATTAAAGCATAAGAAAATATTTAAACTCACTTCACCAACATGAGAGATTCTACAATTTTGATCTAACATTATATAATCTTATTTTATAAGATCTGATAATATTTTATGTTAATTATACATATATTTAAGTGTTTATGCATGTATATGTATATATTAAACAAAATATAATTCTATAATTTTATCCTAAAATTATTAATTGAGATGCATACATGTAATGTTAATTGTAATAATAAGGTGATGACTTCTTAAAATTTTTAGGCACACAATAACAAAACAATATTTTATTATTTTTTTCCAATGTGAAATTGTATTTATGATCATTTAATCAATTAATACATGCATATATGTAATTGTGGTACTTATATATACATGTGGGTTTTTAAATCATAATTAAAAGAAAAAGTATAAGGATAAGTATCACCTTTAACAACAATTTCTTAAGAAATGAAACTTAATCAGATTAGTATTAAAAACTATATTCACACACATATATATATATAACCGTATATACATACATATGGTTATATATGTTTAGAAACTCAAAAACAACTCTTATTAAACCCTTTAAAAGTGTTATATTTATCAAAAAATTTGTTAATTACTAATATTAATCACTAGAAAAACCCAAAATAAATTAAGATTTAATGATCATATATGACCGTATATACATAAAGTGAATATAAGGGATTTTCATAACCCAAAACATGGTTCGATAAATCCTTACAAGTATCGTACACTTAAAAAACATTATTTAGTCACTAAAATCAATTATATGAAAACCTAAATCAGATTATAATTAAAATCTATATCTATATATACACATGACTGTATATACACAAAGTGTATATATGAATTTTTTCTTGAAAAAAACGAAGCTAGATTAACCCTTAAATGAATTATATGAATAAAGAACATCATTTAAATACAAATATTCATCATTCAAAAAATATAAAACATAATAGGTTCTGAATTTATTTATAAACATATATACACACATAAGTTTATATATGGGTTAATCAAACACAAAAATAAATAACCCTTACACGACTTCAAGGGAAAATCTTTGCCGAGAATAGTTTGGAGGAAGTTTGAGGATAGGAAAACCCATAGTGTTATGGGTTAAAATAGAGTTTGATATAAACTATATATATAATTCTATATAGTATGGTTTAAACATAAAAATATAAAAAAATAGAATTAAAGAAAATGGAATATAACTATTTTAGATAAGGAAAAAAACCTTAATCAAAGAAGACCTTGAATATAACCAGTCATTGATTATATATAAATAAATAAATATATATAGATATATAATGGAAAAATTACATGATACACAAAGGGGGTTTTCATTAAACTAACACACCCTTCATGGATTTGTGGAAAAACAAAAAGGCTGGGTCTGGGGAGAGTGATGGGAGGACTCACGGGCTGAGGGAGAAATGGTGGAGGAGGAAGACAACATCTACTAGTGTGGTGCAAGGAAGAAGAATAAGGAGAAGAAGAGGGGAAAAGAAATGGATGGTTCAGAATGGACATGGTTTGATCAGATAGCTGTGGTGACTTCCATGGTTTTAAAAACAAATAAACCTTCAAGATAATAACGTGGATTTGATAAGACGGTCATGGGGAAACCACAATATTTAAAAGGGATGTGCAGTTGAGATCAAATGCGTCTAGATCAGATGGTTGATAAAAATTTCTGTAAAAAGGACCGGTAATGGAGTTCAAAGGATGTATTGGATTAGATAGTGAGGATATTGAACAGGGAGATCAAATGGCTCAGATTACATTTCCTAGAAAAATTGTTATCCCAAATTGAAACAAAAAAGGTTTTGGGACCACCTTATATTACTCGACGCCACAACCTTCACTCTGATGAAACAAAAAAAACACACCATGGGGTCCTTACACACGGGACCCCAACCCGCGGTCATTAGCCCACCGTCACCCGCCTCGATGTGTGACCTCCCTCACTTGTTGTGCGCGCCTGACCCGACCCTTCACACGGGCCTGATCATGACTCAACATGTGCTATGTGGGGGATCTTCTTGGATTCGGTTACCAAAGTGATATGCCCACTCAGACTATGAGGTATTGGTCTTCAAGGATTCCCTCAGTTGGGAGGGGTACACACCCATGTTTTTGTCAAAAATTTATTAAACATTATTACGACCATCCCCCAGGGCCCGTGACGTGACTACACCAAGACCACCTTCCATTGGTTAGGGGCTGGTGACTAGCACCAAAGGCGTAAAATACCTAAACTGGGAAGGAATTACCTTTATAAACTGTAAACACACACAATCAGAGTACAAACTCGAAGCAAACACTAAGTAAAAACTGTATACAAAAGAGTGCTGAAAAGTAAAGGGGCCAAAAATACAAGCTCAAATGTAAAGTACAAGTACAAATGAAAAGCTACTAAAAAGTTAAAAGGTGAAGAGCAGCTCCTAGAATGTCCACCATGGATCCTACCTGAAGGGTAGGTACAGATAGCCTCTTCAGCAATCCATGTCCGTCAGTCTCCTCCGGGTACCGACTCGTCGTGTGGTCTACCCTCGGGTACCATCCAGCCCTCGTACACTAAGCCTCGGTTAGCGATGTCCGTCGTCTGCATCCAACACAACAAGGTTCGGGCATATCCTATGTAGGGATGAGTATAACGATACTCAGTAGAGACCCCGATACCCTTATGGTCTCACCAAATCCAACAAGGATAAACCACAAAGTATGAAATACATGAATAGACATTACTTAGGTATATGCCCATACATATACCTAAGTTATCAAGTAACCCATATCAATCAAGAGGAAAAACACAGAAGTCACTGACTTAGCTCACATAGGTATACAACTTATGTAGAGAGATAGAGATGATCAGATATAGCCACTGAATCATCAGAGCTGTCGGACCAACACATGATCCAGGACCAACTATTCTGTCGGACCAAAACATGATCCAGGAATAGAAGTCAGAACTGTTAGACCAACACATGATCCATGAACATTCATCAGAGCTGTCAGAACAACACATGATCCAGGACCATCTATTCTATTAGAACAACACATGATCCTGGAACAGAAGTCAGAACTGTTGGTCCAACACATGATCGAGGAACATTCGTTAGTACACAGCCAACCACAGGGTTTCCACAAAGCACGCCTGATTCCGGGAGGGTCCACTTTTTAAGACAAGTGTCGACACATCAACTACCAAAAATTACCACGAAAAAGTATCTCAAAGGTTCATATAATCATAGGTGTCTCAACGCAACCGACGACGCGTCAATCGGAGGCCCAGTCTTTGAGTTATTAGCTTTTAAGTCTCGGGGCCCGGTTGGATTCGTGTACGATCCAACCTGACCGTATCTCAACATTACACCAAACTCAAGTGGGGTATACTCAAAGAGACCGTCATACTCTAAGAAAATCAGTGCCATTGACGGTTCGTCAAATGGTCATCCGGTGCCAAAGTTATGGCCAAAGGAAGTAACAGGGTTGGTAATGGGCCTGGGCTCGGTACGACTCGGTCGGACCTACTCGGCCCAACCCAGATGGGGCCGACCCAGTCTGGGTCAGTCTGGTCAGACCCGCTGGTTCAGACCCGGCCCATCGGGCGGGTCCACCCACTAGGTTCAGCCCGGTCCGCTGGGCCCGGCCCAGCCGACTGTGGGGGAGGTTCGGCCCGGAGGCCACCGTGTAGGTGGCTCAGCCCAGAGGCCAGGGTCGGTTCGGCCAGCACCACATGGGGCACGACTCGGGTGGCTCGGCCTGGAAAGCTAAACCAGTTCAGCCAGCGATGTCGCGAAGGACGCTGTGGGCCGATTCAAGTGTCCAGCGTGGCTCGGACGGTTCGACAGGGAGCCAGAGGGCGGGCAGTGTGCGGGCAGGACGACGGGGTGTCGGGCAGCACGCGGGCAGGCCGCAGGGCGCCGGTAGGGCATGGTCAGGCCGGAGAAGCATAGGCAGTGCGCTGGAAGTGCGCGGGCAGGCCGGGAGGGCGTGAGCAGCACGAGGGAGGGCCGATTGGGCCCACGAGCAACGCATGGGCAGGCCGGCGAGGCACAGGCAGTGCGTGGGCCGACAACCGGTGGTGGCCGGGCTAGCCAGTTCAGCACAGCTCGGGCTAGCGTGGGCCGATGATGTTCGGCTGGGAACACCGGTGTGTCGCGGGGGAGACGCAGTTCGCAGAGGTCGTGGGTAGCGCGGCCTTTGTCGTTGCGGCCTTTATTGCCTCGTTTCTGCTTCTAAGATCACCACAAGGAAGGAAATTGACAGAGGGTGTCGGGCCATGTTAGGTTGGCCCTCACCCTCCGTGTTTGGGGAGGTATCATTTGGATCATAAATAAAAGTAGATGATCAATAACACGTCCTCAACAATCCCTTTTTATTTGATGAGGAAGATAAGAAAAGGGTATAATATTATCAAGTAATAAACCCCCTACCTTGCTCGTAGTTGGTTGACATTGGATCAAGAAGGCGGATGTCGATTCATTGCGGAGGAGGATGTCTCACGTCGGAAGGAGTTCTAAGGAAGATGGTCGAAGTCAAGGTTGACGTTCTTCGTCGGTGGAGCATTCTTCGTTGGAGAGCGTAATCCTCCAAGTGTTGGGTGTCACGTCACTTTACAAGTGCTTCATTGCTTGGTGAAGCCGTCCCAAATCCTCCTCCCAAGCTCTCTATATATAGGATAGGGGGAGAGGTATGTAACCATCGTGGAATTTATGAAGGTTCATTTATTAGGAACCTTCCTAAATTCCAACGATGCAGTTACTTAATTTAACAAGGGGGGTCAAGCGAATTAAATAGCGTTTGCACAATTTAAGAGGTGAATTGGCTTAAATATTGGGAGGATTCCAAGAGGCTTCCCCCAAATAGCATGTATCAAAACAATTGATATGATTTAATTTTATGTTTACTCATAAAATTAATTGATAGAATTTAATTTTTACGCTAAGACATAAAAATTAAATTGAAATCATTTAATTTTACATTGACACATAAAATTAATTGAGGGAATTGAGAGGTTTTCCTCTCCTACCATTAATAAGGGGTTAAGCCTCGTGTGGCCGCCACATCATAACCTCTCACAGGAGGTTATTCTTAGGTGGGACCCACCACCATAACCTCCCAAGTGAGGTTAAGGTGTGGTGGTCCCACCTCTAACTCCTATGAGGAGGTTTTAACCACCCAACCTCCACATGGCAGTTAAAAATAAAATAAAGTGAGCTTACTTTATTTTATTACTTCACACAAAAACCCAAAAACTTACTTTTATCCTCGACTCACTGCCATCTAATTAAAAGTCTCCTTAAGAGAATACCGGTGATGCGAGTTCAGCGGTGCTCTCAGATTTCAATTCTGAGAACCGGTTCAAAAGTTATAAAAACCCTCTCCTACGTTTATTGAACGTACCCAAACAAAACTTCAAAAATTGATTTTGGGAACACCAGGCCTCAGAATCAAGCACCGTAAACTTTCGTGGACTCGTAAAAATACCATGTATTAAAAAAATTCACAGGATTTCTGGGTCTTTACATTCTCCCCACCCCAGGGATTTACGTCCCTGTAAGATACAACTCGAACTAAGGGAAGAAATGGGGGTACTAAGCACGCATCTGAGCCTCCCGCTCCCATGTGCTCTTATGAAGGTTCTTGTGCTGCCAGAGAATGCGCACCAAAGTTATTGACCGTCCATATAGTACCCACTCCTATCGATCCTCAATCTCCACTGGAACCTCCATAAAAGTCGCCCCATCGTTGATGTCCAGCTCCCCATGGTTGATGATGTGTGAAGGATCATGCACGTATCTCCTCAGATGAGATACGTGGAAGATGTCGTGCACCCAGTGCAACTGAGGTAGGAGATCTAAGTGGTAAGACACCTGATCAACTCTGCTGAGTACCTAAAAAGGTCCGATGAATCTCGGAGATAACTTGCTGCCTCGACCAAATCTCCGTAGACCTCATCGGGGTGAGACCCGTAGAAAGATGTGGTCGCCATCGTCGAACTCCAGAGTTCTCTGTCTTCTATTAGTATACGTCTTCTATCTTCTATATGCAGTCTTCATCCACTCATGGATGATCTGCACCTTCTCCTTGGTAGCCTGTACCATCTCAGATCCCACTAGTGCTGACTCCTCTGGGTCAGTCTAGCACAATGGTGATCTACAAGGTCATCTGTACAACACCTCAAAAGGTGTCATCCCTATGGTGGAGTGATAATTGTTGTTGTAGGAAAACTCCACCAAGGGTAAGTGATCCTCCCAACTATGACCTAAGTCGAGGACACAAGCACGTAGCATGTCCTCGAGGGTCCAAATATTCCTCTCAGTCTGTCCATCTGTTTGAGGATGGAAGGTGGTGCTCAGACATAGATGCATCACGAAAGCCTCCTCCAACACCTTACATAGCCATGAAGTAAACCATGCATCACGATCAGAGACAATAGAATAAGGTACTCCATTTAGCCGCACAATCTCCTACACAAAAAGGCGTACCAAGCTCTCTACTGAACCCTACTCTCTGATCGGTAGGAAGTGGGTCAATTTGGTGAGTCGGTCTATGATCACCCAAATCGAGTCATAAACCATGGATGTATGTGGAAGTCCCATCACTAAGTCCATGTATATCCCATCCCACCTCCACTCTAGGACCTCTAAAGGCTGGGCCAAGCCTACTGGTACCTGGTGCTCCGCCTTCACTTGCTAAAAATTGAGGCATCGAGAGAAAAACTATGATACTGTCTTCTCCATACCTAGCCACCAGTGCTGTCATCGAAGGCCCTAGTACATCTTCTCCACTCCTCGATGTACCGCTAGAGGGGAAATGTGAAGCTCCCTCAACAATTCCACCTGAAGTGACACTGGAACCATAGTACATCCTTTTAATAGGATGACATGCTATCCACCTTTAGAAAATCTGTCAGGTTCCTGCCTTGTGGATTCCTAAGCACGTCGTGTCTCATAGACAACATCCCCATACTGTGCTTCCCTGACTTGCTGAAGGAGTGGGGGAGTGACCGTAAGAGACTGTAGAAAGGCTGCTCTATCTCTATCCACAAAGGATATCTGCAAAGCGGCTATCTTCTCCATCGCCTCTCCTAGAAGCTATATACCAGACCTCCTACTAAGTACATTTGTAACAATGTTCCCCTTCCCAAGAGTATAGACTATCTCAAAGTCATAGTCCTGGAAGAACTCAAGCCATCAGCACTGTCTCAGATTCAGGCCCTTATGAGAGAAGATATACCTAAGACTCTTGTGATCAGAGTATACAGTAAAACGTTCACCCATTAGATATTGTCTCCACATCTTCAAGGAGAAGACCACTGCTGCTAACTCCAGGTCATGGGTAGCATAGTTCTACTCATTCTGTCTCAGCTACTGATAACCATATGAGATCACTACTCGCTCCTGCATCAGGACACACCCGAGTCCGGTCCCTGATGCATCACAGTAAACTACGTACCCTACACCTTCCTCTCGAAGTCTCAAGATGGGGGCACTAGTCAGCCTCTACCTCAGCCCCCGAAAGAATTGTTGGCATCTCTCCGACCACAAAAAGGGTTTCCCCTTCTTTGTCAAGGATAATAGTGGTGCTGCAACTTTGGAGAAGTCTAGCATGAATCTTCGATAGTATCCAGCCAATCCCAGGAAACTCCGTACCTTTGTCACACTCCTGGGTGGATCCCAAGAAAGTAAAGCCTCAATATTCGCTGGATCCACTGCAACTCTAGCCTCCGAGATGACATGTACAAAAAAGTGAACCTCTCGGATCCAAAATTGGCACTTTGAGTGATTAGCATAAAGCTGGTGCTCTCGGAGTGTGTCCAGTACTACCCACAAATGGTAGGCATGCTCCTCCTTAATAGTCGCGTAGATTATAATGTCCTCGATGAAGACTATGACAAAGAGATCGAGGTATGGCTGGAAGATCCTGTTCATGAGTCCCATGAACATTGATGGAGCATTTGTTATGCCGAAAGGCATAACTAAGAACTTGTAATGGATGTATCGACACCTCAAGGCCATATTCTGCACATCCTCATCTCTAACTCTGAGCTGGTGATAGCCTGATCTGAGGTCCATCTTCGAGAACTACAATGCTCCCTTCAGGTGATCAAAGAGGTCGTCAATCATCAGGAGTGGGTAATTGTTCTTCACGGTCACCTGGTTTAGGCGACGATAGTCGACACAAATCCTCAAGCTCCCATCTGCCTTCTTGGCGAACAGAATTGGGGCTGCCCAGGGAGAAACACTGGGCCAGATAAATCCCTTCCCCTGTAAGTCCTCCAGCTATACCCGCAGCTCACAAAGCTCAGCGGGTGCCATCCGATATGCTGGTGTAGATATTGGTGTCATCCCGGGGTACATGTCAATGTAGAAGTCTGTATCTATGAGAAGAGGTAGTCCTGGAACATCTTCAGGGAAAAAATCCGTGTACTGGTCCACCACTACATGATAGCTCAGACTCTCCACATCAACTGCTCCGAGGGTAAGGCAAGCCAGCTGATGAGTGATTGGCTGCACCCTCCTCTGAGTAGGTCTATCCTACACTGCAAAGGCTCCCTTCTGGTCGTTGAAGGTGAACCCTGTCCCATCCATGCAGACACACCACACTTTTTTCCTAATACAGTCAATCTAAGCATGAACTTTAGATAACCAGTCCATACCCAAGATAACGTCGTAAGGCCTCGACGCCGCTACGAGGAGATCCTAGCCGAAGCTCTCGCCACCTAGAGTAAGCTCACACTACCAGCACCAGTGTGTAATCGTTTAGTTTGCTCTCTTAGGAGTCTCTAGAAGTAAGGATCATGCCAACTACTCTGTTGGAATCTTCGAGCTCCAAACAAGGGCAATGACAATGAAAGAGTGACTGACACCTGTGTCAAAAAGAACTGCAGCTAAGGTGGAGTAGACATAGATCGTTCCTAGAATCATCTCCGGAGTGCCATGGTTATATACCTCAGCTGCCTAGAGCTAAGCTATCCCCTATCCACCTACTCCCTGCAGTCAGGGTGGACCTCTTGGTGGTGTTGGCGGTAACACCTTGAATCGTTGTCCACCACCAGCTACATGAACAGATCCTCTGCCATGTCTGCCTGCTCCCTGCGGTCCACCTCGATCGAATCTTTTCCTCTGCCTGGGAGGTCCCTCATCTGTCTGCTGATCATCAGAATGATGGGTCAGATAGTCATGAGCCATGTGACCCTACCCGCCACAAGAGTAGAATTTACCACTCCTAGCATTACTGGATCTGTCTCGTGTTCCCCGCACAACTGAACCACAATCCTGAGGTCATACACCATATGTCCTGGTCCATTTTGACCTTCATGACATCTATCTACTGCCAGCTGCAGAAGATTCCACTATATGTCGACTAGTTATGGGTCTCGCTGCTGGTGACTGCTCAGCAAGGAAACTCTCCACTATGACAGCTCTCTCTTACACCCCTACCTGCGTCTAGATACTGAGGGAGATCATCGAAGTTATGATCTCTCTCCTAATCCCCTGTTCGAAGGTACGAGCCCTGAAGAATGGGTCTCGTTCCATATCTGTGGAGTAGCGCGAGAGGTCGGTGAACCTCGCTGAGTACTGTGCCACCATCATGCTACCCTACTATAGATGCAGTAGCTCCTGTATCTGCACCGCATGTAGGGTGGCTGGGACAAACTCGGACCATAATAGGATCTCGAATTTAGCCCAGAGTAGTGTCACCTCGTCATGCACCTGGAGCATCAGGCTCCCCCATCTGCCTGCTAATTCCTGAAGGAGACTCGTGACAGGGATCACCATAAGGTTTTTTGGTTTCCCTACCTGTCTGAAGACTCTCACCACAGCCTCCAGCCAACCCGCAGCTGCCTGCGGGTCCATCTCCCCCCTGAACCTGGGTGGCCTCTGGCGTTGGAACTCGTGAAAATCTCTCAAGTGGAGTGCACTCTCTACTATTGGAGGTGGTGGTATCGGTGGCCCAACAGGTAGTGGTACCTCTAGTGACTCCGCTGTGATGGGGCCCTACACCGAGGCCTCGTCACTCGGTGGGTTTCCATCTCATATATATCTCGGAACCCTGGACGGCTGTCTACGTAGAGGAATCCTAAAAAGAAATAGGTGTGCCACGGTCAATAAGTTATAACTGGTGATCTAAATCAAGAGATCACAAAGAAAACTCTTGAAACACACATTAAATCAGTGTTTTCATGCACTGAGTCGGAAATCAGAAGTTAGGGTCCTGGTGTATGGATACGTCGACCGCCACACCAACACTGGACTCCTTGAATTGAAAACCACACTTAGTACCCTTAACACTATTGCTTTACAAAAGGAAAGATAAGATTCTTAATTTCTACGGTAGAACCGACTCCTCTGATACCAATTTGTCATGACCCGTCCCCCGGGGCCCGTTCCGTGACTACCCCAAGCCCGCCTTCCATAGGCTTGGGGCTGTGAACTAGCACCAAATGCGTAAAATCCCTAAACTAGGAAGGCATTGCCTTTATAAACTGTAAACAAACATAATCAGAGTTCAAACAGGAAGAAAAAACTAAGTAAACACTGTATACAAAAGAGTGCTAAAAAGTAAAGGGTCCGGAAATACAAGCCCAACTATAAAGTACAAGTACAACCGAAAAGGGACTAAACAGCTGAAAGGTGAAGAGTAGCTCCTGGAACGTCCCCCATGGATCCTACCTGAAGGGTAGGTACAGATAGCCTCCTCATCACTCCTCATCTATCAGTCTCCTCCAGGTACCTACTCGTCGTGTGGTCCACCCTCGGGTACAGTCCAGCCCTCGTACACTCATCCTCGGTCAGCGCTGTCTGTTATCTGCATCCAACACAACAAGGTGTGGGCATAGCCTGTGCTGGGGTGAGTATAATGACACTCAGTAGGGACCCTAAGACCCTCATGGTCTCAAAAAATCCAACAAGGATAAACCACAGAGTATGAAATCAACGGATAGACATTACTTAGGTATATAACCATACATATACCTAAGTTATCAAGTAACCCATCTCAATCAAGAGGAAAAACACAGAAGTCACTGACTCAGCTCACACAGGTATACAAATTATATAGAGAGATATAGATGATCAGATATAGCCACTGAATCATCAGAGTTGTTGGACCAACACATGATCCAGGAAAAGCTATTCTGTCAGACCAACACATGATCCAGGAACAAAAGTCAGAACTATCGGACCAACACATGATCTAGGAACAGTCGTCAGTGCACAACCAGCCATAGGGTTTCCACAAAGTACGCTTGATTCCGGGAGGGTCCTCTCCTCAAGATAAGTGTCGACACATCAACTACCACCAAGTCACGCAAAAAGTATCTCAAAGGTTCTTCTCATCATAGGGGTCTCAACGCAACAGAAATCGCGTTAATCAGACGCCCGATCTGTGAGTTATTAGCTTTTTAGTACCGGGGGACCGGTTGGATTCATGTAAGATCCAACCTGATTGTATCTCAACGTTACCCTGATGTAAGAACCCAGTTTTTGCTGTGAAAGACTTTGGAATATTCTTGATGATATTCCAGAGCAGCGCCTTCAGACGGCATGCGATTCCGAGCCCCGGAGTGGCCGGAATTAAATTTTCAGTGCGTTCACACTGGAAACGCCAAATAAATGGGATAACTCCTAAACAGTGATCCGGATCGGAGATCCGAGTGTACAGATGGGTTCTTAATGGAGTTTTTACCCTAGGAATGACATAAAACTTGTCAGCGCGGGATGTTTGGACCCCTCGCCCGCTTCTGTAATGTTAAATGGATCAATTAATTAATTTATTCGTTTAATGGAGAAACACTAGTATCTCTTAAACGGTGGCTCGGATTGGAAAACTGAGAGCACCATTGGGTTCGAAGCGTGCCGTTTACCCTAGGAGGGGTATAAGTTTCTCGGGCGCGGTCCGTTTGTGAAAAAATGCCTCCAGGGGCGTTTTCATAATTTGGCGGCCTCAGGCGCTAAGTTTTATAACTTTTAGAAGGGGTCTCGGATTAAAATTCGGAGAATGCCGTTGTCCTAGGGAGGTGGTGTTTACCCTAGGGGAGGCTTAACCTTGACCCTACTGAGGGTTTGGGTTCGGGGCGACGGGCGGATGGTTAAGCATTTTCTATTTAAACGCTTAACTGACCCCCTCCCTCTTCTCCTTCCCCTTTCCCACTGGCAGACCCTCCTCTCCCTCTCCTCCTCCACCTCCGATGAGGCGGCTCCAGCGAGGCAGCTCCGGCAAGGCGGAGGTTCGGCGGCGAAGCTCCGGGCAACGCCCACGAGGTAGGGTTATGCGTTTTAATTCTCAAACCTCCCTTTGAACCCCATTTAGCGTAGATTTGTTGTTTTCTCTTTGAGAAAATCCCCTGGTCGTGTAGTACGCAATTTTTTATTTCTGTCACTTCTTTCGGAATCGGATTCCGAGCTCGGTGGCGTCCGCAATCATCCGCCGAAGATCGCGGGTTTTTGGGTTCCAGCGGGTTCGAGCGGCGGCGCGGCTCGGCGGAGGAGGCGGCGCGCGGGTGGTTTCGGCGGTCAGTGGTGCGAAGGGGAGGGGGGGGGGGGGGGGTTCGCCGCAGGACTGGGTGAGCGCGGGTGCTAGGGGCGATGGTGAGTGTCCGTGGATGAGCGGATCGCCGGGGTGCCGCGGAGGAGGCCGGCGTGCCGGTCGCGTCCGGCGGAGGAGGAAAGACCCGCGTGCGGGTCTTCCTGGGGTCAACGAGGACCGGCTTCGGCCGGTCCGTTTCAGAGGAGGCAAGGACCCGCGTGAGGCGGGTCCTGCGTTACAACAAGAGACTGGCCATTTGGCCGGTCAGATGAGGAGGGCTGGACCCGCTCGGGTCCGGCGGTTTGAGGCGGGCCGCGGCCAGCGGGTTGGCGGCTCGGACCGGGCCGGCCGGGGTGGACCGGCCCGGATAGGCCCCCTGCATTCGAGGGGGGGGGGGGCGTAACTCTTAAACGTCACGTCCGATTGACGCGCCGTCTATGGCGGTGGAATCTTATCGATGAGGCGGACTTTTTGAGAAGGTTTTGGGAATTTTTAATTCGCGAAA
This sequence comes from Viscum album, assembly GCA_963277665.1. Taxonomy (NCBI): domain Eukaryota; kingdom Viridiplantae; phylum Streptophyta; class Magnoliopsida; order Santalales; family Viscaceae; genus Viscum; species Viscum album. Next base: position 1,371,248,624 of record OY728164.1, read on the forward strand.
CAATAGGCCTCGGTGGCACGACACGTACGTCGAGGGGTTTGACATCTTTCCGGGAATCTTGTTTTGAGCGGCGCGGACGCATGCGACGTCCGATTTGAGTGTCGTCAGTTGCGTTGGGACCTTGGCGTAGAGGCGAAGGTTTCCAGGGCGGTTTCAAGCATTGAGACTGGATTTGAGGCGTGGCCCCACGGCCCATCTTTCGAGCTGCGTGCATCTTTTCACGCCTTTTTCACCGGACGTCCATTCGGGGCGTGCGAGCAGTCGACATTGGGTGTTTTTCTGAGGGCGTCGCGTTGGCGCATTCTGCCCGCCCTACTTCGGCACAATGGTGCGGGGCCCATGAGGGTCATTTTGGCGTCGACGGTGTTTTTCCATCCTTATCACCGGGCGACCGTTTTGTACAAGTGAGTAGTCCACTATGTGTGCTTTTGCGAGAGGATCGCAACGGTGCGATCCATTGGCACCGCTTCGGGACAGGGGTGCAGGTCCCGTGTGGTACCGCTCGTGCACGGGGAGCCAGAACTTATCTTTTTATCCGGATATCCATTGCAATCAAGTGAGTAGTGCTTTTGATGTGTTTTCTCAAGGAGATCACAATGGTGTGATGTGCCCGTCTATTTTTGGGGCCGAGGCTCAGGATCACGGGATGACATTCGGGCGTGAGGCGGTGTTGGCGAATTTTCCATCGGATATCCATTTGAGGCGAGTAAGTAGTCTAACTCGCATGTTTTTCCGCGAGGATTACAACAGTGCGATCCGTTTGGTTGCGCGGAGCCTTATACGCGATCTTATTAAATGTGGAGATATGAAGGGTTCCCCGGTGGCAGTTCTTCTACCGTGTTTGTAGCGGACCCTGGGCGCGTGATTGCATGCACACCAATGTGAGTGATGTAAGTGCTTGAATAGATGTGGTTGGTTGAGCCTCAACCGATGAGGTGGCAGGTTGGAGTTGTTATGTCACGCCTTCACGTTGACATTGGGTGCTGTGTCCACGATAGCCTATGGGCTGGAACGAGGTATACTCTGGGAGTATACGAGAGAGCTTGGAGGTACGTGTGGTTCGTACCTGAGACTGTTTGTGTGCTTGGTTGAGGTTTGACTCGGGGCCACACGTCGTGTGGGCCCCAAGTGTGTGTTGTGTTCTGCTTCCTGTACTTGGACCTCTCGTGACGTAGAGGGTCCCTCTGTGTGTTTGTTTGACCAGCAGGGTGGAGTTTTTCCCCTGGCTCGGTGCTCGTTTTTTGACCAGTAGGTTTGAGTGGTCTCCCCTGGTTTCGTTCTCGATGGATCGGCCAGTAGAGGTGCTAGTGGCACCCCGTGATGGAACAGGCGCTGAAACCCTTTTGGGAGAGTTGTTCTGGAGTTGGGTGGTTGCGCGATACCCACTCCATGTTCGATTGGCCAGTGTTGTACCCTCCAGTAGAGATGACCAGAGCAGTTCTGAGTTTTACCCTCCAGCGGGGCTGGGCAGTGGGTTACTCATCGACTTCTTCGGGTTTACCCTCCAGCAGGGCTGGGTAGTGGGTTTCTCACTGACTTCTTAGGGTCTACCCTCTAGAAGAGACTGGGCAGTGGGTCACCCGACACACTTAGGGTCTACACTCTAGTAGAGACTAGGAAGTGGGTCACCCGACAACCTCTTAGGGTCTACCCTCCAGCAGGGCTGGGCAGTGGGTCGTCCGTCGTCTAGTTCCAGGTCTACCATCCAGCACGGCTGGGCAGTGGGTCGCCTGTCAACTTATTCCAGGTCTACCCTCTAGCGGGGCTGGGCAGTGGGTCTCCTGATGATGTATTAAGGTCTACCCTCCAGCGGGGCTGGGCAGTGGGTCTCCGGATGATGTGTTATGGTTTACCCTCCAGCAGGGCTGGGCAGTGGGTCACCTAGTATCTTAATATGGTTTACCCTCCAGCGCGGTTGGGCAGTGGGTCGCTTGATGCTGTGTTGGGGTTTACCCTCCAGCGGGGTTGGGTAGTGGGTCACCCAATATCTGGTTATGAATTACCCTCCAGCAGGGCTGGGCAGTGGGACACCGGTTGGCATTCCAGACTCAGTCCTTCCGACTAGGCTAGTCTGTGGCTTTCCTCCATGATACCAGAGAGGGACCCTTGGTTATACAGGTCAGTGATGGAACGACTTTGAATTTGATGAGACCTCTCGACTGCAGGGCAGTGACGAGGTGTGGTTTGACTTTCCCTAGAACTCTCAAGTACGAGGGGCACTTTCTCCACCGAGACACGTTCTTGTGACGCGATCTAAAACCGTGCGGGTGAGTTAGTGCCGCCCAAAGCGGACAGTGTCAAGGTGTGGTGATTGAGCCCCTTAGCTTGCGGTTCGGGGCAGACGTGATGGATGCTAGGCATCAATGGTGTTACTTTTGGGACTGTTGGCTACTCGTTTTCTTGGGCTGAGCCACGGGACAGATATCCCCTTACGATGTTGTTCGGGCTTCTTGTTTTAGCATATGGACATGTATATACCTTGTTTCCGGTACCCACTTCTTGGGTTTGGTTACTCTCCTTCCAGGTGAGGCGAAGACGCGTGGGGTATGCCACGTTCTTTCCATGTCTAGCTTCTCGTGGTTAGACAAGTCTACTCTACTGCTATAGGTAGCGAAGACTCGATGGGAAGTTCATCTTGTCACCGTTTCCAGCTCCTTGTGCCTAGACGAGTCTACTTCCTTCCTCTTATTGGGTTGAGCTGGACTCTTTACTGCACCCTCGGTTGGACTCCTTTACTTTCCCTATTTTCTCTACTACTCACCCTTCGGTACCTCCTTTATTGATCCCTCAAGCCTTCGGGGTATCCTACTGAGTATTTTTATACTCACCCCTGCTTGGGATTTGCCCGCACTTGGTGTGACCTTGCAGACGACAGACAGGTTGGTCGTGACTCCAGTGGCGCGTAGGAGCTCGAGAGCTTAGAACGCGTGCGGTGGTCATGGCCGGGTTCCAGGCGGGAGACCCGTCAGCTATTTCTTTTTGTTTACCTTTTGCCGGGTTTTGGAACTTTTTGGTTGGGCGCGTGTTTTTCCCCTTTTCTTTTCAGTTTTTACTTTGTACTGTTAGAGGTCGATGCACATTTGTGGTATATATATAGCAGTTTCCCTTTTTCTTTACTTTTCTTTCCTTTTACTCTGCACTGTTGCATTGAGTGTGCTGCGTGTGTGTGTACAGGTACTTAGGCAAAGGCCTCCCCGAGTTGTTGTGCCTTCAGCGCTGGTCGCCAACCCCTGGCCTATGGAGGTGGGCTTGGGGTAGTTGCGGCTCGAGGCCGGGTTGGTTCGGGTCGTGAAAAAGTGGTATCAAAGGTGGTTCGTTCCTTGGGACATTGTACGAATGTCCCTAAAAGAGGAATTGGTTGGGATATAGGGCAACAGTGTTAATGTGTCTCGAGAGTGGCTCTCAGGCCAGGGAGTCCAGTGATGGTGTGGCGGCCGACGTATCCATTCAACAGGACCTTGATAACCTGCTTGTCGACTCGGAATACTGAGACAATTGTTGCAGGGAAATTTTGGTTTGTGAATCACATAGGATTGAGTCTTTAACTGTCCTTCTTGATTTAGCTCCCCATAGTTGTTGTTGTTGGTATATACATATATGCTCATCTGACCGCGACACTCCTTGATAATATTCAGGATGTCTCCACGAAGACAGCCAGCCAGGGTACCAGCTTTGGTTTGTGATGATGACCCTGTGAGCTACGAGGCCGCAGTCCAGGACCCATCATGCGAGCCCCTTTTTCCGGGTGGTCCGGTAGCAGCACCCCCACCTATTGAGTAGCAGGCAGTTTTAGTAGAGCCGGCTGAGCTTGAGCGCAGGTTGATCGTGCTCTGTGAGTTCCAGCGGTAGAGACTACTGACGTTCATTGGTGAGACAGACCCTCAGGCAGTAGAGGGTTGGCTAGAGGAAGTGGTTCACCTTTTCAGGCTTGTGCAGACGCTGGCAGATCAGAGAGTGGCTTTGGTAGCCATCCTTTTTCGTGGAGTAGCTTAGCGTTGGTGGAGTCTGGTGACTCAACTTCTTGACGAGTCGTCGCTTTCATGGGGCGACTTTCAGTTGTTGTTCCATGAGGATTTTTCCCCTCCTGCTTGCGCTCTATTCAGATTCAGGATCTCCTGCAGTTTCAGCAGGGAGGGATGATGGTGGCCGAGTACGTGACTAGTTTTGTAGACCGTGCACGCTTTTACCCGGACTTGGTCCATGACGACAACCTCCGAGCGCGGATGTTTGAGCAGGGTCTCCACCGAGAGATTCGTGCTGTCATAGTACCCTTTGGTATTTCCACATATGCCGGGGTTCTAGAGCATGCACTGGTGACAGAGGGATTCCTGTCATGTTTTGCGGTTGGTAGTGGTAGTGGGCGTGATGGAACCGGGATGTATGTCGTAGCTAGCAGGCGCCGGAGGAAGGGACCTCGATGTAGGTGGCCTTTCCACTTTCGGTTTCGGAGACGTGGTCGTATACCACTGTGGAGAAAAGGCGCAGGGCCTTAGCCGAGGATGCCCTTCCGTGAGTGGATCCCGGGTCGTGGTCGTACACCACAATGGCGTTGGAGGGCACCAGGGCAGCCCAGAGAGCGCTGGTGCTATGCTTGTAACGGGCGAGGTCACATGGCATGGGACTGCCCGACCAGGCATACAGAGAGCCTCAGGCAGGCTGCAGGTGCACCACCACGGCAGAGGCAGCGCCGTGATCGGAGTAGCGCCCAGAGAGGTGGTGCTAGTAGAGGAGCGGGAGGAGATGGAGGTGGGGGACGACATTATGAGGTCTTCCCATTACCACTAGGCGGTCCAAGTCAGGGTCCTGGAGCTGACGGTTGGGACCGCGGGAAGCCGCAATCTTTGGATGTCTATGATCCTGCAGAGCATGGGATGGTGAGAGGTACCCCTTTCGACTCTTCTACTTATTGCAGTAGAATTTTTAGGCTCTGCATGTGAAAGGCATTTCTCTCTGCTCCATGTTTGAGGTGTTACCAGGGTGATGCAGGGCGTCGGGTGTAACCCTGTGTTGGTAAGGAAAAAGGGCGTGAGACCTTTCCTTTAGTCGATAGTGTTGACACCTTCGCCTTTTGAGCGTTTAAGAGAGCATCGACTGTGGAACCTTGCATGACCAGATATCCTTGGGTGTTTCACCATATGGATATTCTGAAGGAGGGAATCACCGGGCCTTGTTTCAGGTGCGGTCGGTGATTCCCGTCACAGCGTGCGATGTAGAGGTTCGTTCGGGGGGTGAGCTACCCCCGAGAGCCTTTGGGTCATTTGAGACCGTGCAAAGGGATGGTGAGGTTTTCTACCGCCTTTCCCTAAACCCATAGTCTAGAGTGGGTGCACGACATTGGAAAGGGCCGACCTCGCGTGAACGGATCAATCTTTGGGTCCGTGTGTGGTGACGCAGAGCTGTGCGTGGGTTCTTCTGGGTACGGAAAAGTCAGGTGTCGGCTTAGTACTCTGTGTTTCTCCCTAGTTTTTCTTTTCGGGGATGAAAATCTTGAAGGAGGGAATGATATAAGAACTCGGTTTTTGCTGTGAAAGACTTTGGAATATTCTTGATGATATTGTAGAGCAGCGCCGTCAGACGGCGTGCGATTCCGAGCCACGGAGTGGCCGGAATTAAATTTTCAGTGCGTTCACACTGGAAACGCCAAATAAATGGGATAACTCCTAAACGGTGATCTGGATCGGAGATCCGAGTGTACGGATGGGTCCGTAATGGGGTTTTTACCTTAGGAACGACATAAAACTTGTTGGCACGGGATGTTTGGACCCCTCGACCGCTTCTGGAATGTTAAACGGATCAATTAATTAATTTATTGATTTAATGGAGAAATGCTAGTATCTCTTAAACAGTGGCTCATATTGGAAAACTGAGAGCACCGTTGGGTTCGGAGCGTGCCTTTTACCCTAGGAGGAGTATAAGTTTTGTTGGCGCAGGCCGTTTGTGAAAAAAATGGCTCCAGGGGCGTTTTCGTAATTTGGCAGCCTCGGGCGCTAAGTTTTATAACTTTTAAACGGGGTATCGGATTAAAATTCTAAGACCGCCGTTGTCCTCGGGAGGTGGTTTTTACCCTAGATGAGGCTTAACCTCGAACCTGCTGAGGGTTCGGGTTCGGGCTGACGGGCGGGTGGTTAAGCGTTTTCTATTTAAACGCTTAAATGACCCCCTCCCTCTTCTCCTTCCCCTTTCCCCCTGGCATAACCTCCTCTCCCTCTCCTCCTCCACCTCCGGCGAGGCGGATTCGGTGAGGCAGCTCCGGAAAGGCGGCGGTTCGGCGGCGAAGCACCGAGCAACACCCACGAGGTAGGGTTATGCGTTTTAATTCTCGAACCTCCCTTTGAACCCCATTTTTAGCATATATTTGTTGTTTTCTCTTCGAGAAAATCCCCTGGTCGTGTAGTACACAATTTGTTCTTTCCGTCGCTTTTTTCGGAATCGGATTCTGAGCTCGGTGGCGTCCGCAATCATCCGCCAAAGATCGCGGGTTTTCGGGTTCCGGCGGGTTCGAGCGGCGGCGCGGATCGGCGGAGGAGGCGGCGCGCGGGTGGTTTCGGCGGTCGGTGGTGCGGGCGGGGGGGGGGGGGGGAGGGGGGGGGGAGGGGGGGTTCAGAGCAGCACCAAGCGAGTGCGCGTGCTGGGGGTGACGGTGAGCGGCCGTGGACGAGCGGATCGCCGGGGTGCCGCGGAGGAGGTCGGCGCGCCAGTCGCGTCCGGCGGAGGACAGACCCGCGCACGGGTCTTCCAGGGGTCAACGAGGACCGGCTTCGGCCGGTCCGTTTCAGAGGAGGCAAGGACCTGCGTGAGGCAGGTCCTGCATTGAAAAAGGAGACCGGCCATTTGGCCGGTCAGATGAGGAGGGCCAGACCCGCTCGGGTCCGGCTGTTTGAGGCGGGCCGGCGGCTCGGACCGGGTCGGCCGGGGTGGACCGGCCTGGATAGGCCCCCTTGCATTCAGGGGGCCATAACTGTTAAACGGCGCGTCCGATTGACGCGCCGTTTGCGGCGGTGGAACCGTATCGACGAGTCGGACTTTTTGAGAAGGTTTCGGGAATTTTTAATTCCCGAAACGATAGGCCTCGGTGGCGCGACACGTACGTCGGGGGGTTTGACGTCTTTCCGGGAATCTTATTTTGTGCGGCACGGATGCATGCGACGTCCGCTTTGAGTGTTGTCAGTTGCGTTGGGACCCTGGCACATGGGTGAAGGTTTCCAGGGCAGTTTCGAGCGTTAAGACTGGATTTGAGGAATGGGCCCCATGACCTGTCTTTCGAGCTACGTGCAACTTTTCACGCCTTTTTCACCGGACGTCCATTCGGGGCGTGCGAGCAGTCGACGTTGGGTGTTTTTCCGAGGGCGTCGCATCGGCGCAGTCTGCCCGCCCTACTTCGGCACGATGGTGCGGGGCCCATGAGGGCCGTTTGGGCGTCGACAGTGTTTTTCTATCCCTATCACCGGGAGACCATTTTGGACAAGTGAGTAGTCCACCTTGTGTGATTTTGCGAGAGGATCGCAATGGTGCGATCCGTTGCCAGTGCTTCGAGACCGGGGTGCGGGTCCCGCGTGGTACCGCTCATGCGCGGGGATCCGGAACATATCTTTTTCTCCGGATATCCATTTCACTCAAGTGATTAGTGCTTTTGATGTGTTTTCCCGAGGAGATTGCAATGGTGCGATGCGCCCGTCTGTTTTCGGGGCCGAGGCTCAGGATCACGGGATGCTGTTCGGGCGTGAGGCGGTGTTGGCGACTTTTCCGTCGGATATCCATTTGAGGCGAGTAAGTAGTGTAACTCGCATGTTTTTCCGCGAGGATTACAACGGTGCAATCCGTTTGGTTGCGCGGAGCCTTATACGTGATCTTATTAAATGTGGAGATATGAAGGGTGCCCCAGTGGCAGTTCTTCTACCGTGTTTGTAGCAGAACCTGGGCGCGTGATTGGGTGCACACCAATGTGAGTGATGTAAGTGCTTGAATAGATGTGGTTGGATGTGCCTTAGCTGATGAGGTGGAATGTTGGAGTTGTTATGTCACACCTTCGCGTTGACGTTGGGTTCCGTGTGCACAATAGCCTATGGGCTGGAACGAGGTATACTCTGGGAGTATACGGGAGCGCTTGGAGGTACGTGTGGTTCGTACCTGAGACTGTTTGTGCGCTTGGTTGAGGTTTGACTCGGGGCCACACGTCATGTGGGCCCCAAGTGCGTGGTGTGTTCTGCTTCGCGTACTTGGACCTCTCGTGTCGTAGAGGGTCCCTCTGTGTGTTTTTTTTTGACTAGAAGGGTGGAGTTTTTACCCTGGCTCAGTGCTCATTTGTTGACCAGCAGGGTTGAGTGGTCTCCCCCTAGTTTCGTTCTCGATGGATCGGCCAGTAGCGGTGCTAGTGGCACCCCGTGATGGAACAGGCGCTGAAACTCTTTTGGGAGAGTTGTTCTGGAGTTGGGTGGTTGCGCGATACCCACTCCGTGTTCGATTGGCCAGGGTTGTACCCTCCAGTAGAGATGGACAGAGCAGTTCTGAGTTTTACCCTCCATCGGGGCTGGGAAGTGGGTTACTCATCGACTTCTTCGGGTTTACCCTCCAGCAGGGCTGGGCAGTGGGTTTCTCGCTGACTTCTTATGGTCTACCCTCCACCAGAGACTGGGCAGTGGGTCACCCGATGCACTTAGGGTCTACCCTCCAGTAGAGACTGGGTAGTGGGTCACCCGACGACCTCTTAGGGTCTACCCTCCAGCAGGGCTGGGCAGTGGGTCGCCCGTCGTCTAGTTCCAGGTCTACCCTCCAACACGGCTGGGCAGTGGGTCGCCTGTCGACTTATTCCAGGTCTACCCTCCAGCGGGGCTGGGTAGTGGGTCGCCTGATGATGTATTAAGGTCTACCCTCCAGCGCGGCTGGGCAGTGGGTCGCTGGATGATGGGTTATGGTTTACCCTCCAGCAGGGATGGACAGTGGGTAACCCAGTATCTTAATATGGTTTACCCTCCAGCAGGGCTGGGCAGTGGGTCGCTTGATGATGTGTTGGGGTTTACCCTCCAGCAGGGCTGGGCAGTGGGTCACCTGATATCTGGTTATTAATTACCCTCCAGCAGGGCTGGGCAGTGGGACAACGGTTGGCATTCCAGACTCAGTCCTTTCGACTATGCTAGTCTGTGGATTTCCTCCGTGATACCAGAGCGGGACCTTTGGTTATACGGGTCAGTGATGGAACGACTTTGACTTTGAGGAGACCTCTCGACTGTAGGGCAGTGACGAGGTGTGGTTTTACTTTCCCTATAACTCTCAAGTACGAGGGGAACTTTCTCCACCGAGACGCGTTCTTGTGATGTGATCTAAAACTGTGCGGGCGAGTCAATGTCTCCCAAAGCGGATAGTGTCAAGGTGTGGTGATTGAGCCCCTTAGCTTGCGGTTTGGGGCAGACGTGCGGGATGCTGGGCATCGATGGTGTTACTTTTGGGACTGTTGGCTACTCGTTTTCTTGGGCTGAGCTACGAGACAGAGATCCCCATACAACGTTGTTTGGGCTTCTTGTTTGAGCATATGGACATGTATATACCTTGTTTATGGTTCCCAATTCTTGGGTTTGGTTAGTCTCCATCCAGGTGAGACAAAGACGCGCGAGGTATGCCACGTGCTTTCCGTGTCTAGCTTCTCGTGGTTGGACAAGTCTAATCTCCTACTATAGGTAGCGAAGACTCGACGAGAGGTTCATCTTCTCACCATTTCCAGCTCCTTGTGCCTGGATGAGTCTACTTCCTTCCTCTTATTGGGTTGAGCTGGACTCTTTACTGCACCCTCGGTTGGACTCCTTTACTTTCCATGCTCTCTCTACTTATCACCCTTCTGTACCTCCTTTGTTGCTCCCTCGAGCCTTCTGGGTATCCTACTGAGTATTTTTATACTCACCCCTGCTTGGGATTTGCCCGCACTTGGTGTGCCCTTGCAGACGACAGACAGGTTGGTCGTGACTCCAGTGGAGCGTAGGAGCTCAGGAGCTTGGACCGCGTGCGGTGGTCATGGCCAGGTTCCAGGCGGGAGACCCGTCAGCTATTTCTTTTTGTTTACCTGTTGCCGGGTTGTGGCACTTTTTGGTTGGGCGCGTGTTTTTCCCCTTTTATTTTCAGTTTGTACTTTGTACTGTTAGAGGTCGATGCACATTTGTGGTATATATATAGCAGTTTCCCTTTTTCTTTACTTTTCTTTCCTTTTACTCTGCACTGTTTCATTGAATGTGTTGCGTGTGTGTGTACAGGTACTTAGAAAAAGGCCTCCCCGAGTTGTTGTTCCTTCGGCGCTGGTCGCCAACCCCTGGCCTATGGAGGCGGGCTTGGGGTAGTTGCGGCTCGATCCTGAGTAAGGTCGGGTCGTGACACGCGAACTCCAGTGGGGTATACTCAAAGGGGCCGTCGTGCTCCATGAAAACCAGCACCGCAGACAGTTCGTTAAATGACCATCCAGTTCCAAAGTTACAACCAAAGGAAGTAACAGGGTCGGTAATAGGCATGGGCCCGGTCAGACCCACTAGGTCAGACCCGGCCCATACGGCGGGTCAACCCGCTAGGTTCGGCCTGGTCCACTTGGCCTGGCCCAGCGGACTGTGGGGGCGGTTCGGCCCGGAGGTCGCCGCGTAGGCGGCTTGGTCCGGAGGCTAGGGCTAGTTTGACCAACACCATGTGGGGCGCGACTTGGGCAGCTCGGCCCAGAAATCCGAGCCGGTTCGTCCAGCGACGCCGCGAAGGACGCCTCGGGCCATTTCGGGTGGTCTTTACAGCTCAGCCAGTTCGGCATGGAGCTGGGGCCCGGGAGACCGGTGGGGCACCGGGCAACGCGCGAGCAGGCCGTAGGGCGTGGCCAGGCCGTCGGGGCATGCGGGCAGGCCATGGGACGTGCGGGCAGCGTGTGGGTAGACCGGCGGGGCGTGGGTAGTGCGCGGGCAGGCCAGTGGGGCGTGCGGGCAGCGCGTGGGCAACACATGAGCAGGAAGGTGGCTGTGAGCAGTGTGTGGGCCAGCGGCCAGTGGCGGCTGGGCATGACAGTTCAGCGTTGCTCGGGCTGGTGGTGTTTGGCTTGAAACACCGGTGTGCCGTGGGGGAGGCGCGGTTCGCGGAGGCTGTGGGTAGTGCGGCCTTTGTCATTTCCACCTTGGTCACCTCATTTCCGCTTTGAAGATCACCACAAGGAAGAAAATCGACAGAGGTTGTCGGGCCATGTTAGGTTGGCCCGCACCCTCTGCGTTTAGGGAGGTATCATTTGGCTCATCAAGAAAAGTAGATGATCAATAACACATCCTCAACAATCCCTTTTTATCCGATGAGGAAGATAAGAAAAGGGTATAATATTATCAAGTAATAAACCCCCTACCTTGCTCGTAGTTGGTTGACGTTGTCACAAGTAGGTGGATGTCGATTCGTTGCAGACGAGGACGTCTCACGTAGGAAGGAGTTACGAGGAAGATGGTTGAAGTTGAGGTCGACGTTCTTTGTCAGTGGAGCGGTCTTCCTTGGAGAGCGTAATCCTCCAAGTGTTGGGAATCACGTCACTTTACCAGCGCTTCGTTGCTTGGTAAAGCCGTCCCAAATCATCCTCCCAAGCTCTCTATATATAAGAGTGGGGGAGAGGTATGTAACCATCATGGAATTTATGACGGTTAATTTATTAGGAACCTTCATAAATTCCAATGATGCAGTTACTTAATTTAAAAAGGGGGGTCAAGCGAATTAAATAGCATTGGCGCAATTTAAGAGGTGCGTTGGCTTAAATATTAGGAGGATTCCAAGAGGCTTCCCCCACATAGCCTGCATAAAAACAATTGATAGTATTTAATTTTATGTTGGCACATAAAATTAATTGATAGCATTTAATTTTTATGTTGACTCATCAAATTAAATTGAAAGCATTTAATTTTACATTGACACATAGAATTAATTGAGGGATTTGAAAGGTTTTCCTCTGCTCCCATTAATAGGGGGTTAAGCCTCGTGTGGCCCCCACGTCATAACCTTTCACGGGAGTTTATGCTCGGGTGGGCCCCACCACCATAACCTCCCAAGAGAGGTTAAGATGTAGTGGTCCCCCCTCCAACTCCCTTGAGGAAGATTTAACCACCCAACCTCCACATGGCGGTTAAAAATAAAATAAAGTGAGATTACTTTATTTTATTATTTGACACGAAAACCACAAAACTATGTTTTATCCTCGTCTCGGTTCCATTGAAGTGAAAGTCTTCTTAAGTGAATAATGGCGCTGTGAGTTCAACGATGCTCTCAGATTTCAATTCCAAGCACCGGTTTAAAATTTATAAAAACCCACTTCTACGTTTACTGAACTTACCCGAACAAAACTTCAAAAATTGATTCTGGGTACACCGGACCTCAGAATCAAGCGCCATAAACTTTCACGGACTCGTAAAAATCCCATGTATTAAAAAACATTCCATGCGATTTCTGGTTCTTTACAAACATAGTTAATAGAACAAAATACACATATTAAGTCACTTATACACACACACACACACATATATATATATGTATAAAATCTTTCTTTCTAATACATTACATTACTTTTATAAATTTATATTCATTTTAAAAGAAACATATTGTTATAAGTATTATATCTTTAAAAAATCCAAATATAAAATAAATCTTCAATTTGAGACCATATTTTCATTTGGGTTTTAAAGCATTATAGTTTTGAAATATACAACCAGAATTGTCATTATTTTACCTATGATATAACTTTAAAATATTTTAATCATTTTTATTATATTTTAAATTATTAAAATACATATATACATAGAATACTTAAAATAGTCAAAATATTTAACGATTATAAAATTTTGACCATTACCAAACAAATGGTCACCTAAAGACCCCAACATCTATTAACAATAATATTTATCTTCAAGGACTTATAAATACTTATTTATGGTGTCCCAAACTTCAAGAACCTTTTCAGTGAAGATGGTGATCTAAATTCCCTTGATGCTTAATACCATTTCCATTGTACTTTCCATAATGTTTTTCATTATGATAGACTCGAAGGATGTTCACTATTTACTTGGTCAATTTGTTGTGTTTGGTGGTATCCTGGTGATTCTTATAGGTCTTATAGAAGGTATTATAGGTTAGTTATGGTCTTTTGAACTTATTTCAATGTAAGGTTTCAATGTTTCCATTGAATAAAATATGTCTTATTTTTATTTTGCAAGCATTTTTTTGTATGGTACCATTATAAAACAAATAAATAATAATACCATTTATCAATATAACTAAAAAATTAATGTTATTACAAATATAAATTTGTATGGGGCATCACAACTATTATAATTTTTTTTCCCTTATACGAAAAACCAAATGCTAATTTTACTAATTATATTATTTAATTTAAAGAAGAGGTCAAAATAGTTTTTTATTAGAACTAATTATTATTTATGTTCTCAAATTCTAAGCATACTTTTTTCTTAGTTTAAAATAATATTTTAAAATGATTAATTTTTATTACTTAAAAAATATTATATTTCTTATAAATTTATTAGTAAAATTTATCTTATGAAAATGTTATAAAAATTATAGTTTTTGTCAAAACAATATTTTTCCTATTTACCTTAAAAGTAAAATATTTTATAAAAATCTTATAAATTAATCCTAAGATCACATTCAAATGATGAATTTGAAAATAAAATAAATTTTATTGTATTCAACTTATATGAGTGATAAAAAATTAATTTTATATATAAGTTCTTAAAACACAATATTTTTTGTGAAAATAAATTATAATTCATTATATATATATATATATTATAGCTATACCTTAATTTTTATTGATATCCTAAAGGAAATTTTATAAAAATATTATGTTAAAATTAAAGAAAATGTTATATTAGTTTTTATTATATATACTTATTAATATAACACACATATATGTTTATAATGAAAATTTATATATATAAATTTATGGGTTCTTACATGTACCCTTATTCTTACCTTATGATTGTTTATGATCATATATTGATATCTCCCATGTTTACCCTTATTGAGCATAGAAGCTCACCATTTATTATGTTTCCATTTCCCTAAGTTATGAATAATGATGTTATAAAAATACCCAAATGATGCAAAAGATAAGTCTTTGTTACATAAAGGGTTTTTCTTATTCCTATAAAAATCTAAACCTAAAAGGTATTGGGTATGTATGAGACTCAATGTTGAATATTGATTTTTTAATTATGGATTGCTAGAATTGGGTCACTATAGTTTATACCAAATAAAGTATCTGAAGAATATATTTTTATCACTAGATATATGTGTATGGATCTCAGTGTGTCTTAGTCATCGTGAAACTTGTACGAAATAAACAATTAAAAAAATCCTAACACCTGGTGATGCAAATAAAATATAACCAGGTGAAATATTTGTTATATATGGTTATAAATGTTGTGTATAAAAGGTAATATATTTTAATAATCTTAAAAAATTAGTGATTAAGATAGTTATGAACTTTATATTGGAGGTTAGATTATGTTTTACTAAGAGGGATTTAAGGTAAGGGGTTATTTGTCTAAATCTTAATTTCTTGAGACATATTTAATTTTTTCCACCACGATATCTTTGATATAGTGTGATTACTTCCCAATGAATTTATTTTAACATATTAATGTAATTCAAGTAGTTTTAATATCCATATAATGTTCTTTTTTTAAATGGATTTTGATTCAAAAGATACAAAAGCTGTAAGGGTTATTTGTCTTTATTTTCAATTTCATGAGAAATGTTTGATATTACACACTATATTTTCTTCTTTATGGTGTATTCACTACCCTATTTCCATAAATTATAATTAGTATCTTTAATTTCATGATATTTTAAAATTGAACTTATGGTACCCCTATTATGTTCTTTTGATTCTTATATTACTATTACCATAATGGTTTTTGGATCTAACTTTTTTATTCCTTGTGATAAGATTCTATTCACAAATTTTTTCATTTTCTATGGTGTATGTATTCACCATTGATTTATTTGATAATAATTTTACATGAAATATATGTGATTTAAAAATATATATCATGTTATAACTTTTATTTATTTACAATTTTAAAGACAACAAAGTTTTAAGGGTTTGTTAACTCAATTCTCATTCATTGAGTTATGATTGTTCTTCTTAAAATTATTTCATATAAGTTGGAAAAAAAATTCTCTTTTGATTTTATTATTTGGTATTTTATATTTTTTTCTATGTATTTTCATTCCTATAACATAAACCCCTTTAAAAATTATCTTTCTTCATGAATTATGCTATCTGTAAAGGTTTTGGTTAACTCATACTTCCTTTATTTGAGTTAAAATTTTATTCACTAAGAATAATTATTATATGTTTAATAAATTATTCTAATTACCATTTTATAAGATATTTAATCTTTTCTCTCTGTGGTAAATTATGTTTTTTCTTGTTTTCTGGATCAATTTCTTTCTCATAAAAGTGAAATATTTTTAAGAAAAAATCTCATCTCATTTAATGATAGTTTCCCTCCATTTACATTTTCATTATTCCCAAAGATATTTTAGTTTATTATTTTTAAATTTAAATATGTGTTTAAAAATGTGACCTTAAAAGTTTTTTTTTCACTTCACACTTTTAAAACCTTTATGTATTTTTCAAGGATCCATTATTGTATATTTTTTTAAAATGAAATAGTTTCAAGATATTTTCAAGTCAATTTTTTTTAATCATTATATATTTTTCAAGGATCCACTATTGAAAGTTTTTTGTTTAAAAGTAAATGATTTAAAAAAATATCACTTCACATTATCAAAAATGAATTTTAAAAGAGACCGCAACTTCATCATTTACACCAAATATAAAATCATTTAAAAAAAACTCCTTTATGATTTCACTTAAATTTTTCTATTAATATCTAAAAGAATTATATACTTGGAAATTATTTTTCATGAATCAACCTCTAAATATTCTTATGAAATACACTTTATGAGTGATTTAATTTTGGGTATCAATGACTTACATTTTATGTTTAATTTTTTTGATTCCATCTCAAAATGTTATAAAACATATTTTTATTTCCATGGATTCTTTATGATGTGATGAATGATTATTTTCAAGTGATACACATATGTATATATTATTTATTGGTGGGGTATTATATCTCCCTACAATTAATTGATTAATGATTTATATATCATGAGATTAATATTGGAAAAAAGTATTAATGGTTTCTCTACTATAAGAATTAGAAAGTGATGGCTACTCTACTATATTTATATAAATTAGGTAGTGATGCCCACTCCACTATATTTATTGGATCAGGTAGTGATACTTGATCCACTATGAGAATAATGTATTGATTCTTGATCCACCATTTTTTGGTAAATGGGTATAGATTCCTGTTCCACTATTTTATTATTTCTAATCCTATTTTGGTGCCCAAGTTTATTGTTATTCTTCATTTCCATGACATGACATATCTCTATTCCTATGATTATTCTTAATGGATCTTGTTTATTGTCTCATGTTTTCATACTCTTATTCCACAATATTCGTTTTCTCTTTTGACATTACATGTCTTTCTATCATGGATTCTGAACAACTCTTATCGTTCTATGTTATTTTTAATAAGATTTTTCTTCCATACTAATGTTCTCTCATATGATTTTTCTTTAACCCTTAGTGACATGTTTATGAGTTTTTCCTTTACTAATAATTTGAGATCACTCCTTTCTTATGTTTCCATTCCCTAGGATATGAAGATGATTATAACCTATGAGGAGTCCTGAAGGGAGTCTAACGTGGTTTAATTGTAGAGAAATGTTCACAAGCATTATAAAATAAGTTTCTTATATAGATGATCCTAAAAGACAATAAATCATTAATTATATGGATTTTTTTTATTATTGTGAGATATAATTTTTAAATTATGGAAATTATTTAAAATAATTATAGGTCTATCCCACTTTTTATGAAATATGTTTTTTAAAGAAAGTGTTTTTAGCACTCGATCCAGGAGTGTGGGTTTGGAGTGCCTCATGAATAATATAGGATTAGAGTTTATTATTAGTGAATCCTTAATTTATCATCTGAAGGAAATATATTTAGATATAGTTTTTAGAAAAATATTTTTATACTTTAAGTTTCTAATTGAAGAAGTTTGAATCTATTTTGGAGTTATCAAAAAATTCCAAGGGAGATATTTTTAGAAGAATTTCCCTTATAAATCCTTTTAGGTTGTGTTTTTTGGTATGTTTATTAAAATAAACTTAAAGTATGATTAGTAATTTATGAGGGATGTGTATATTGAATTATTGAGGTGTTTTGAAGTAATTCTAGATTAATTTTGTATTTACAGGTTTCTCTAAATGTATCTATGTTTTGTACATAATAGTAAGTTTCAAAGGTGGAATAAAAAAATGGATATGTATAAGAGAAGTTACAGGTACACATAAAAGTGAAATATTATAGCTTTATAAAAAAATGTCCAAGCCTGAATAAGTTTCTTTGGGAATATATGATTAATTTCAAGGTAAATGGGGGAATTATAAGGTTCATCCTTGGATTCCATAAGAGTCATTTTTTGTAACTCAATGAATTTTTAAGAGTCATTCCATGAAAAAGGGTGAGATAGTAAGGGACATTCATGGAGCATAAGAATAATTTTCAGATCTTGTAAGAGTGATTTCTAAAGCATGTAAGATTAATTCTATATTAAAGGGGAAAATATAATGGTTTTCTAGCATTCATGGTAGAAAAGTAAAAGTAAAGAATTCATAAGGGTTATTTCCTTGATTTGTAAGGGTCATCTTCACAACATTGAGAAATCATAAGGATTATTCCTTTAGCTAAGTTTTTGGTAAAGATTCATACAACAACAGTTCAAAAACGAATTTATTAATCAGAAAATATAGTTAATGTTTCAGTCAAGCTGTAATGGAGATTACCATGTAAATATTAAAGGACTATTTCATGATATTCTCGTAATTTAAATTCAACTTTTATGTGGATTTCATAGATCAAGTATTTTATCAATATTGACTAATTAAAGGTAGTAGTAGTTTCTTCGGGTGAATTTAGAATCTAAATTGTTACCAATGAATAAGGAAGTAATTTATTCCAAAAATATTCTACAATTATTTTTTTATAATATCTTGTAGATAACCTTCTAGTTTCTATATTAAAATATGTAAAATGTCTCTCATGTGAATATTTTGTAAATAAAAAAAGGATAAATAGATAAAAATGAGTGAGGAGTAAAGAAACTTGAGAGATAAAGAGAAAAAAATAATGGGATATATCATTCCACTTGAAATATTAGAAAAAAAGAGATATATAGATTGCATATTTGATTTCCAAAACAAAAAAGAAGAGTTCTAGGATTGTAATATAAATTAAAATATGGATAAGGAGGTGGTCTAGGAGGTATGTCACTAAAATTTTGTGAAGCAATACTAATTAATACACCATCAAAAGTGTAATAACTATTTTTAATGATGGAAGTAGAAGATAGATTACAAGTGGAGTAGTGAATTTTATCTTGTAGGAATAGTAGTATGTTATTTATTTATTACATGAAGGTTCTGAACCTAGAGGGTTAATGAGTCCACTCTATATTGTAACAAGTGAAATAATTTTTTTAGGTACATTAATATATTTCCATCCCATTCTACTTGGATTAGCCCGTTTTGGGTGAAAAAATTAAATTTCATGTGTCCTTATTTTATCACTTTATTACTTGATACTATTTGTGTGAGAGAGAGAGAGAGAGTTCTTAATAATTATAGAACAATATCATTGGAAAGGGTAGATTAAAAAATATACACACCATGATTCACCCCCATCATAGGGTATTTTAATTACTTGGTACCATCACTCCAATACCCAGGTCTCATACCATTCAGACTTATGGTCCTGTCTATCCATTTTTGAGTCATTCATCACACACGCACCACACACACTATAGGATCAACATACCCAATAACACTAGGAATCATTAACCTAGTTTAGTTGAGTATAATTGCACTAATAATCTATACAAGAAAAAAATATAAATTAGATTATTGTTGACACTTTAAACAACTAAAACCTTTTTTAGAATTAAATGATAAATTACAAGTTAGAACACGCATGTCAGGTGAATACTATATGTCTAGTATGATGCTAGTGTACCAGATCCTTACTCTTGGGGCTAATAGTTGAAAAAATAAATTGATAACATCAAAAAAAACATTTATTTAGGTCAAATACCTCAACTATAATCATGAAAAAAATAAAACAATCCCTATTCCTGGGAAAATTGGACTTTAACCTATAATTATATTGGTCAAGAACACAATATGATGCCTGATTCAAGTCCTGATGCATACCTAGATCTCCATATACCATACCCCATATAAGAAAAAACCTACTATGATATCACATTATATTATCCCTGATCCATATCAACCAAATAGAACCCATGATAGAGTTCTATAGACCTCAGACACACCTCCCCATATGTCAGAGGTTATTAACAAGAGGTGAGGGTCTATGCGTGATCTTGGGGAGGCTATACCCCCTGATAAAAATAACTATAAAAAATAGTAAAATCATAAAAAATAACATGTTAAACTAAAATTAAATTAAGAGTGAATCCATAAATATATCTTATGGAATGAAAAAATGACTATAATGTCACATAATTTATACAAAAGATAAATAGATCACCTATATGATAATTATATATAGAAAAATCTAAAAACAAAAAAAGATATCTCTATTATAGAACTAAGGATCCAATCACTCTATCTCCAAAATCCTTTGATATCCTACTCATGCATCCACTGTACCTCTATCTAGCTATGACCAAATGACATGTATCTTTCTTGTGCTTGTTTCATGAACCATAAATCTTGTACGGGTCCTATAGGGTTCAAGAAGGGTGAGTATGATCTTAGTAGGCCACCAATAATTATATAAATATATATATCCACACATATATTGGTGTATTCAAGATATGAAACACAACAACACATTCAATCAATATAACCCACTCCACCTCATTCTTGATTATCTGTGGGTGATAACCCTACCTACTTTTCCCATTACTAGAGTGAGATGATGCACACATAATCTGTACACACCTAGAGTCACTCAAGGACATCCAAACATTTACTCTCAATATAGACAACTCATCTGAACCTCCCATAAGTCACACATCAATAACTAATATACTGTTCTTCATTTACTAAGTTTTAATCATCAACCTTGACATATTCCATAAACATGGAATGTGTTTCATCCCAGTTGGTGATCATGATCACCCCTCAGTACCATGGTCTATTACGATATATCCAAAATCCTTTAATCTAATGACCTACATCATCACCTAAAGATGATCATATATAGTGGATACTACCAAACATATAGTGATAAAAACCACCTCAATGGTCTAACCTGTGTGTACACAACCCCAATAACCTCAACCCCATGGCGAGAGACATAACCAAATTCCTATAACCAAAAACCAAAAAAAATCTATTTCCACACTATTTTTAGCGGTCAACACAACTTTAAATTATTTTGGATAACCACATATCTCAATAACCACATATGTCACCCTTCTCATGTTCCCATGGAACTATATCAGGTAACCCATCCCATGAACCATCACTTCACAACCTATGATGACTTTCCAAACAAGTCCAAAAACCAAAAAACCAATATAGACCACCTATTTTATAGATTTATTTAATTTACTCACAAAACATATTTTGGAAATATCCCTCAAACCATGAAAAATTGAAATTAGTTCTATTCATGGTCGCACACTTGACACCAACCATAATGTAAAACCACATGATGCATAAAAAAACATATCAAAAATATATATGAACCACATAATTAGTTCTAGCAGAGGCCTTCCCATTCAATTCCATATCCCAAATCAACTCGAGGATGAATAAATTAATAATCTAGAGAAAAGTACCTAAAATATAATTTTATTTCAAACTATCCATAATGATGATAAAAATAGAATAATATGGATGATGAGTCTTATCCATGGAGACTCCCTATAATAGATTATATGGAGATCGGTTAATAATTGTAGAAAATATACCCTTAGGATAATAGAGAATGAGAGAGAGGTAATAGGCTAGATATTTTGGATAAATGGATATCCCCTCTTCACTTATATCTTTTAATTAATTAATTAATAAAAATAAAATTTAAAAAATATAGAGGAGCCTATTGAAAATATAGTGTCACCCATCAGGTTTCTAATGACCCTCCACCTTAGATTCATAAGTTCGGTCAGATTCATGATTTCTATATTCCTAAGAGATCATCTAGATGAACCTATTCAAATGCCCTATCTGGCCATAAGACCAAAACTCCTTTGGTGGTCAATCAAACTGGTACCAAATGTGATCCATTTTCCCATATTGGTAACACCATGAATACCATCTAATATGAGGTTGAAAAGATGATCCCCTACTTTTACTACCACTCTTGTTCTCCTCATTCCCCCAATTATAACTTCTTGAAGCCGCAATATAAGATTCACCTGGATCCACTGTAATTATAGGTATAATTCCATTGATAAATTTCCACTTTACTATCAATTCTGAGTTTAATATCTCAAAAAAATATTTCAACATGAATATTTACTGACAACCTAATTCCATTTTGAAGATGATACTCAAATAATATCACCTTAGAGATATCATCTCCCACTAATATCCACATAAGTCACAAAAAATCCTTGAATCAAGCATCATAATCTAAAATTGATGTCTTTATCAAAACTGAGTGAATGGAACCATAGGCTGGGTCCACTCTCAACATCTTAGTGAACAATTTATTGAATAACATCATATAAAAGTCCTTCTATGACTTTTTTTTCTACCAACCAACATTTGTATGCCCCACCAATGTTTTGATGGTCCCAGGAACATGTAAATTTTCATCTTCACCCTTCACCATTGAAGAGTCTCAATCTAATCCATGATGGTATAAAATTTCTCAATCCAAAACTCGGCTACATGGGTTCCGATATCTACTTTGAACAATGTTAGGTTTTAAGAATGAAGATCCCTAAATAGATACTCCATAGATAGATCAACACCCCAAATCCCTTGGTCAATACTCTAGATAACCTATATTTCAGAAGCTATTCTATAAGGAACCTAAATATAGTATCCCAGATATGGTGGTTATTTTATTACATTCGAACTAAATACAAGTAATCTCATTCCAATTGACCAACTAGTTTAGTAGTCTTGGTAAACTAGATACATGCTTGAATATCACATTACATTTGATAACATGAAATAAAACATAGTAATTTCTTTGATAACATAATATTATCTCTATAATATCCCTACATATCAATCATAGTACACTTCATATCAATCTGGGTAAAGGAAACATAAAAAAGGGGTGAGTTGAGACGTGTTGTAAGGGAATACGTACAACAAAAGCTATCATAAAATGAATAAGGAATGAATAATATGGAAGGAATAACTCATGGTCAAATAATTCCATATAAATAATCGAATGATATTAAAACAAATCCATAGATATAATAATAATTAAAATAATCATATTTACATCAATTACTAATTTCATAATGATGGAATTCATAATTCCATACATTTAAAACATTCCATCGAGGAATCATGCTAAGAAATATTACATAAATGCATAAGAATTTGTCCAAATAACCAACTTGTTTTGTATCAAAATACATATTAATTTATCCAAGGTCTATGTAATTAGAGGACCCAACCTTCACTATATAAGCCCACAATATTCATTACATGAATATATGATACAACTTAATAAACATGGATTAATAATCAATAACCATCTATATTAGAAGAACGGGTATACATAATGTCAATACTTTCCCCGGTTAAAATTTTCATAATACATCCATATGAACAAGGTGGATGTTATAATTATATTATAACATCATTAAATAATAATATTCATCAATGGATGTTGATATAGGTAAAAATATTTTTAAAAGATCATTGTAAAATTCTTTAAGGAAAATACCCTTTTCATTTTAAAATAACTTATAG
Organism: Viscum album; assembly: GCA_963277665.1. Classification (NCBI taxonomy): domain Eukaryota; kingdom Viridiplantae; phylum Streptophyta; class Magnoliopsida; order Santalales; family Viscaceae; genus Viscum; species Viscum album. The sequence goes on from OY728164.1 coordinate 1,371,271,679, forward strand.
AAAATATAAAATTTTAAAAAAATATTATGAAAATAATTTTCTTTAACAATTACCATGGTAAATTTCCAATTAAAGGGTTTTAAAAAATATATATATGGATGAAAAAAATTCTCAACCGAATTGAAAACAAATTCATGTCTCCTTAAAAAAATTATTTCGATCTCTTGAGCACTTAAAGTGAAGAAAATGAAAGTAAAACTAAATTTTTTTATAAATAACCATAGTATAAGAAAAATTAAAGGGTTTTAAAATAGAAATATAATATAATTACCTCAAGGGAAAGTTAAAAACATAAATAATCCTGAATAAGGTTGACATTGTGAAATAAACCCTTACCTCACATCTAACTTTCTTGGTAAGTGATTTTCAAATCCTGTATAATAAATTTAAATTTATTATAATTATATAAAATAAATATATAAATACTTATAATATATTATATAATCTACTTATAACCATTAAATTCCCATTTATTAATAATTCTTTATTAAAATCTTTGTTTCACAGTGTTAATTGTCTCATTTTCCCTATAAGTTTCAGTTCAGTAGTTTTAGTCATTGAGTCTTTATCATGGTTCCATCATATAATTTTTTTAATAATAATATAAATATCATATATATTTATTATATACAAATTTATAATCATCCATGAAATACATACATGGAAAATGAACCACATCACTTCATGGAGGTGGTGGTCCATACATACACGTGAGAAGAATTATCTTTTTTTAAACAGGCTGAAAGGTAAGAAGGTAAATGATATATTATATTTAAAGAACCATAATTATGTTATAAATATTATTTATATTAATTAGTTATATATTTATATCCATCTAAGAAAAATGGTGATGAAAAAAATTACACTGCCATGTGGAGACGGTAAGCTGTACGTACGCATGAGCGATGTCTTTTGCTTTTTATAGGATGGAAAATAGTTGAAAAATGGTTTTCCCATAATGATAATAAAATATAAATCTATTTATTATATAAGATTAATTATTTTAGGATGGGTAAAACCTATTTATAGTAATTAAATGAAGAAATAAAATTGAAAGTACTCGGTTAAGAGTTATAACTCTTCGTTGGGAAACACCTTTTGAATTGTACCTTAAGCCTTGAAAGATGATTTTTTTGAAAATAAAAGAAGATCTAGTACATGGGGAATTAATATATGAAGGTATTTTGGTAGGGTTTGGATGATATAAAATGTAACACCCTAAGATTTCATAGTACGTTATTATTTCAAAGTAATTCAATAACTTGCACTAGACGCAACACTGAGTTCTCGCGCACCATGACTTATCAAACAAGACGTTAAAAAGTGGTTATGAATAGTATTAACTGAATTTTAAACTTTATATAATCCTTATAATTTCAGAATCCATATTATGAGTTTCTTAGACATAATGTAAGAAAAAATACATTTTTCAGATAAAAGAAGTATTTTTCAAAAAATGCAATTTTACCACCTTTTAATGGAGAAACCTTTTTAAATCCAATATTTGAAACTTTTATATATCCAATTCTACAAAATAAACTTCTTCTTTAGAATTGGGACATAAGAATTTAGTTTCAAAAATGTTATGGTGTTTTTCTGATAACTTTCATATTTGGGTGAATAGTGAAAAATACTATATTTTAACTGCAAACAACTTTCTAAATCAAAATAATTTATATTGTAAAATTATACATTTTAATGGTTTTTAAGTATAAAAAGATTATATTTTTACCACTTAATCCAATGATGGTCATTTTAAGTAATTTTACTTTGAAATTGGACATAAACATGTGTCAAACTTTTGGTAGTAATTATTTCTTAAAAATACGCCTTTTGGTTTTGACAGCGTGAATTAATTTTAAATTAATAAATACAACTTTTATATTTTGAATTTGTTAAAATATAATTCATTATTGAATTCAGAATATAAAACTTATCTTAGGTTAAATTTTTGGTATTTTTCTGAAAACATTTAATTTTTGATGAATAGTGAAAAACACTGAGTTATAATTTAAAACCGAATTTTTATTTAAATAATTATTTATTTTATTTATATTTATTTTATGTCAAATTATATACATAATAAAAATATAAGTTCAATTTAATTCATTGGAGTCATTTTATAATAATTTTAGATATATAAAAATTTTATTGAACTTTTCACCGTTTTTTACCCACCTCCTAGAAGAATTTGTAAATTCACATAAAACATAATTTTACTGCTTCTGTGAGTGGAATTTCAAAAATATGAGAGACACGGTTAATATCAAGGAGTAAAACGTGGTTCAATAAGATAAAAATAATTTTTTGTGAATAGTAACTTTTTACTTTTATTTACCACGGTAAAAAGTAAATAGGGTAATTAAGGGTAAAAATGAAATTATTATTACCCTAACACATGTCCTAATTCTATTGGATAAGTATAATTAGACCAAAAACAACCTTAGGAATAAAATATGAACCTCTTTGGTCCACTTGGATTAGATTAGGAAATTTATTATTATTTAATTCAAAGAAGAGTTAAAAGTGTTAAAATCAAAGTTTAATAACTAAAACATTTTTAATATAGGGTTATACATAAGATAAATTCGATTATAAATATTAATTAGAAATATAAAAATATTTCCTACATAATTAGATTTTATTTATAATTTTTATATATTAAATAATTTAATTTATTTATGACACAATGGTGATGCAGTAATTACCTAATTAATGAAATATTAAAATTATTGATATTATAAATATCCAAATAAATGAAATTTGAGACTTTTTATGAATTAAAATAATTTTCTTGGTTAATATGACATATTATTATTGGTTATATGAATTTTATTCTAAGTAATAATGTTGTTATGAATTTATCAAAAACAAAGTACCCAATAGTGTCAAAATTGACATAAAAGAGTTTTTAAAACAAATATTATATTATTAATTGATATTATATTCTTAAAAATCTAAGTTTCGGCCAAAGGAATTATATAATTATATTTGTATCATTAATGGACCACTTTGGGGTCTATTGTAAGTATATAATAAGTTTATTAACTATATAATATAAAAATACAAAGAGACATGGTAAATGTCAAACTATTTAACTAAGAGTTAAATCTAAAAGATAAGGTTACTATAGTGACCCAAACCTGTCTAAAATTTATTGGTTGAGTGGTTTCTACCCTTCCCCACCTTATAATTTTAATAAACCACATTGTATCCATTAGAAACTAAATATTAATTTATTATAAATTAATACTTTATGTTTTTCGAAAAGAGCCCATCCTCCCTCTTATAAAAAGACACCACTTCTAACCAATTCCTCACACCTCTCAATACTTTTGGCTCATCCAAACTCTGCCCAATTAATCTCCCTATATCCCTATAAACCTCATAGAAGCCTTACTTTAGGCATAAGTCACTTCAAGAGTCCTTTTTGGTTCAAACCAAAGGGAGTTACCCAAATTAAAGGTAACAATTTCTCTTAGCTTCTTTCCTTTTATTTTACTTCTCCAACCCCTAAAATCTTTTTATTATTTTCTTTCATAAAAAAAAGGTATCATAAATATACTAGGATATTGTTATGAGAAGTATTCAATCTACACTTATACACACCTCTATCTAATCGGTGAAGAACATAATGTTTCTGTGGATGGAAACCAAACGCCTCACGAAATGATGATTGTTCAATTATCTCCTACCACCTCTCATGGTGGCCATTATGATGGAAATATAATTAAATATGATATTAATGATATTTATTTTATATATAATCTTCTGTAATTACATTTTATATCATACCATTATTCGTTTCATGTTGTATATATATACGATAATTTCATTTGAGGAAGTGTGGACTACCACCCCCTCAAAGTGATATGACTCGTTCATACCATAAATGGAACACATAAAGTATGGTTTTAATGAACTTAAGTAACATATATAAGATATTATATTATACTTAAATAATAATATATCTATGCATCATTTGGTTTTTATTCCTTTTAAAATGAAAAATGAAATGGAAGTAGCCTTCGTGCATACGTATGGATTAGCGTCTCCACGAACGCGATGAAATTAATTTCCCCATCATATCCATTCAAGAATAATTCTCATTTGATGATTAAAATTAATGTTTAAGGACTTGATATCATTATGGATATTAATAAGATACAACCTATCCATAACAAACATGGCTTACGTAACAAAGCATATAATGGAAAAAAACCCAATTAACACCCGAAATGACGATAATACTGAAATATTATTAACAAAGAAATATTAAAAGATCATATATGATATAATATTTATGTATACGATTCTTGTATAATTTAATAACAAATATTTAACTATTATACAGGTGGTTAACCTACACTCTATCAAGGAAAAGTATAAGGTAAGGGTTTATTTCACAATCTCTTCATTATCCGAGGTTGTTTATACGTAATTATCTACTAAGAACTCTTTATCATCCACATCCATGTTTATTAAAAATGTATTTCAAAACATTATTAATATTTTACAGAATATGGGTTAAAGTCATTTATACCCTTGTTTTACTTTTTATAATAAGTTTATAAAAGAATCTTTACGTTATTTTCCAAACAAGGACCTTTTTAACCTTTTCAACAAATTAAGGTAAGAATGTCTTTTTTTAACTTATACGGCGGGTGAGGCTATTTTACACCATTGTAAAAAAATTGAAGCTTCCCCTAAATGCTTATAAGAATATTTTCAAAGTAAATGTTTTATTTTATAATTATGTGACTTTTAAATGATTCCAAAAAAATAGATATTTCTCTCAAATAGATTTGATTTCATCTATGTCAACATCCTTTGATGGATTTTAAGCTTATTTGAAGTTGATTTATTATGATACAAAACTTCCATATTTTATTTAAGGTTTTGTGATATGTTTTAATATGGATGTATAATTTTTATACCATTCATGGTTTATGGAGAAAGTATTTACATTTCGTATGCTAGTTTTAATATGAATGTTTATGTTATGGTTAAACCTGTTCACTTGAGGAATGCATTGAACTTAGTAAGTGATGGGTGGAGCCGGCTATAGCTCCTCGATGCATCGGTAGGTCTCATGAGACAAACTAGTGTCTTGGAATGAGGCCTTGACAAAATATTATTTGTAGTCTTGGCACGAGGCCTTGGCTACATGGTTATGATAGTCTGGTATTATGCATTCCATCATTATGAAAGTGGTTATTGATATTGCATGTGATTATTTGACTAGTAGAATGTCCATGTGAATAAGTAAATGACATTATTTCATTTTATTTTTGCCATATTATGCTAAATTTCAAGTTTAAAAGGCTTTTGTTTTAGTTATACATTGTCTTAACTGTTTATTCTTATTTATGAAAGTTTCTACTATATTGTTATCCTTACTGAGCATCTGAGCTCACTTTTTTCTATGTTTTATTTTTCCCAGGATGTGGAGAAATATTTTATGACTGAACTGCAGGGATAATCTAAAGGGGATATGAGTGTGGACCATGGAGACTATATTATTTTAGTTTTTCACTTTATGATGTAATGTAACATTTATGAATGTATCTAGGGATTCCAGGGCTACTAAACTAATCGGTCTTTCGAGACTTGCTATTTTGTGATCATGCCAATGATACATAATAATGCACTAACTCTGGGTAACTGGGGTCAGGGCATTATAGTTGGTATCAAAGGATGTTTAGTACAAACCTTGGAAACTAGATTTAGATAAACTCTGATTAGAGCACATAGCCCTAAGATAGACTTTGAGGATTAATATAGAATAATTTCCTAAAATTTTGGTATTGTAGAGATTTTGTGAGTTTTTAGAGTAATAAATCTCTGTCTGGATTTGAGCTGGTAGAGGCGGCTCTGGAATAGATGTACCTAGGGGTAAAACCCGAAAACACCGCTTTGATATAGACTCAAATGGGAACTGGTGCATGACAATGGGCCTTACCGCACTCTTGGTTACGACACTCCCGGGGGATATGCTTAGGAAAATTCTCATTTTCTTTACAAATCATTATGAAGGGTTTATGAGTATATAATTACTCAATAAAATCATCCTTATAATTATGGATTATATCTATAAACCATTCAATTTACGTTAGGTATTTTAAAATTTTGGAATTATTCATTGCAATTCATATACTGACCTAGATTATGCTATTGTATAGAAATGGCACCTAGTAGAAGGAATGTGAACTCCAGAAATACGTATGATCCAAAGAGTAAGAAGGATCATATCTTTCATGGTATTAAGACAACATTTAGAAGGTAAATATTCTCCCATGTATTCTCAACATATGAATAAATAGTATCATGTGTTAATAAGATAAGTAAAGAATTCTCTATGTCTTATGTCTTTGATTGGAAGTAAGATAAGAAAAGGATGGAAGAGAGAAATATGGATAAAGGGAAGAGGGAAAAGAAGAATTTTTCCATATGTGATAACTGTGGGAAGAAACACCTTGGAACTTTCTTGAAGGGAATGAGATTTTTTTATAAGTGTGGAGAAAAAGGACACCATGTACGTGAATGCAAGGGTAAGAAAAAGGTTTCAAATGAACAATGCTTCATCTGCAAGGAGTTGGGACACTACTCAAACCGATGTCCAAATTATCAGAGTATTCCCCAAATGACGCTATTGGATAATAATCAAGTTATGATTCTACCACAGATGTGGAGGAATGATTAGAGTTATTATGTTTTTATTAGAGAATTATGTCATTTGAGTTTTGTATTAACAATGTAATGGTTATAGAGTATATAAGGATTGTACTGCAGTACTATCTCATTAAGGACTTGAGATTGTGTGGAACCAAGAAAAGTGACTCAATAGCAGGTTAAATTTTTAGAAAATATATGGTTGAGAGAAAGATAAAGCATAATATGGTTGTGATACAAAGGTAGTGATTTTGGAATAATACATGATTGATTTGGATAAAATATATGAGATATTCTTGACTACCTTGAAACTGATTAATGATTTGTATATTACATCATTGTTGGAGTTTACAAAATTTTTGGATAGAAGAAGTATATCCAGTATTCTATAAGGAATAAGGGATCATGAATGTAGTCAATAAGGTTTTATGTAAATTCAGTATGTTGCAGTGTTTTAAAAGAATACATGATGAATGTGTTCACATGTTATTACGCGGAAAAAGGTTCTTCTTTGTGTTTACCTTCCTTATAAATTTTGGACTATGAGTTTGGATAGAAGTATTTTTGATAATTCTAGTTTGAGATAATTTTTGGATTGCTATAAAAGGACAACTCGGTGGTCGGGTGGCAACCTGTCGCGTCCAACAAGGCCACGAGACTTGAACCCGCAACCGAAGGGCGACAAGGGTGTATCACCTATCACTGGCCCACGTGATGTCCTAGATTGAATAATTTAGTCTTTTAAAAAAAGATCTTGTAGATGAATTATGAATTCATTTTTTTGAACCCTCTATGAATAGGATAAATAGAATATTATTTTTAAGTTCTATTATATTTTAGAGTGAAAGATGAGTTTGTGGTAGAAATTAGTCAAAGGATGGGACTCTACTTGTCAAGTATATATTTTTCTTCTTCTCTTATTCTATGAAGAAATTAATTCTTATACTTTAGTGAAGGTATCTTAAAACAAAAAATTTGTTATCCAAATACCATATGTTTTGTTGAACCAATGGTATTTTAAATCATCATAGATTGATTTAAGGCCCTCAATTTTACACTTGTTTGTGATTGATGACCTCAATCACTACCTATAAATATTTACGTTTTCCCTCTAATTATATGTCTTTAATTTCCACCAATGTTCTCCTAATCGATATCATAATTTTGGGGTGACCCTTTCATTACCCTTTTCCTCTTATTAAGACTAAATTTTATTAACCTAATTTTCGATGTGGGTTTTCCCAAAGGCATTTTCTATTTTCAACCTTTTATTTTTGAAAAATAATTTCAAATTGCGAGGATGCAATTTATTGAAGGAGGAAATAATATAACACCACAAGATTTCATAGTACGTTATTTTTCAAAGTAATTCAATAACTTGCACTACACGCAACATTGAGTTATAGCACACCATGACTTAACAAACAAGCCGTTAAAAAGAGGTTATGAATAGTATAAACTGAATTTTGAACTTTAGATAATCCTTATAATTTTAGAATCCATATTATGAGTTTCTTAGACATAATGTAAGAACAAATACATTTTTTCATATAAATGAAGTATTTTTCAAAAAATGCAATTTTACCACCTTTTAATGGTGAATCCTATTTAAATCCAATATTTCAAACTTTTATATATCCAATTTGACAAAATAAACTTCTTCTTTAGAATCGGGACATAAGAATTTAGTTTCAATAAAGTTATGGTGTTTTTCTAATAACTTTCATATTTGGGTGAATAGTGAAAAATCCTATATTTTAACTGCAAACAACTTTCTAAATCAAAATAATTTATATTGTTAAATTATAAATTTTAATGGTTTGGAAGTATAAATAGATTATATTTTTACCATTTAATCCAATTATGGTCATTGTAAGTAATTTTAATTTGAAATTGGACATAAACAAGTGTCAAACTTTTGGTAGTTATTATTTCTTAAAAATACGCCTTTTAGTTTTGACAGTGGGAATTAATTTTAAATTAATAAATAAAACTTCTATATTTTTAATTTTGTAAAATAGACTTCATTATTGAATTTGGAATATCAAAATTATCTTAGGGTAAATTTTTGGTATTTTTCTGAAAACTTTTAATTTTCAATGAATAGTGAAAAACACTGAGTTATAGTTTAAAACCAAATTTTTATTTAAATAATTAGTTATTTTATTTAAATTTATTTTATGTCAAAATAGATACGTAATAACTATATAAGTTCAATTTAATTCATTGGATTCAGTTTATAATAATTTTAGATATATAAAAAATTTATTGAACTTTTCACCGTCTTTTACCCACCTCCTAGGAGAATTTGCAAATTCACATAAAACTTAATTTTACCACTTCTGTGAGTGGGATTTCAAAAATTCGAGAGACACAGTTAATATCAAAGAGTAAAATTTGGTTCAATAAGATAAAAATAATTATTGGTGAATAGTAACTTTTTACTTTTATTTACCACGGTAAAAAGTAAATAGGGTAATTAAGGGTAAAAATGATATTATTATTACCCTAACACATGTACTAATTCTATTGGATAAGAATATTTAGACCCGAAACAACCTTATGAATAAAATATGAACCTCTTTGGTCCACTTGAATTAGATTAAGACATTTATTATTATTTAATTCAAAGAAAAGTTAAAAGAGTTAAAATCAAAGTTTAATAACTAAAACATTTTTAATATATGGTTATACATAAGATAAATTCAATTATAAATATTAATTATAAAGATAAAAATATTTCCTACATAATGGTATTTTATTTATATGTTTTAGACATTAAATAATTTAATTTATTTGTGACATAATGGTGATTCAGTAATTACCTTATTAGTGATATATTAAAATAATTGATATTATAAATATCCAAATAAATATAATTTGAGAAATTTTATGAATTAAAATAATTTTATAGGTTAATATGACATATTATTATTGGTTATATGAATTTTATTCGAAGTAATAATGATGTTATGAATTTATCAAAAACAAAATACTCAATAGTGTCAAAATTGACATAAAATAGTTTTTAAAACAAATATTATATTATTAATTGATATTATATTCTTAAAAATCTAAGGTTCGGCCAAAGGACTTATATAATGATAGGTGTATCATTAATGGACCACTTGGGGATTTATTGGAAGTATATAGTAAGTTTATTAACTATATAATATAAAAATACAAAGAGACATGGTAAATGTCAAACTATTTAACTAAGGGTTAAATCTAAAAGATAAGGTTACTATAGTGACCCAAACCTATCTAAAATCTATTGGTTAAGTGATTTTAGACTCGTCCCCACCTTAGACTTTGAATAATCTACTTTGGAGCCATTAGAAACTGAATATGAATTTATTATAAATTAATACTTTAAGTTTTTCCTAAAGAGCCTCTCTTCCCCCTTATAAAAGGACACCACTTCTAACCAATTCCTCACACCTCTCAAGAATTTTGGCTCGTCCAAAATCTGTCCAATTAATCTCCATACATCCTTCTCCACCTCTTAAAAGCCTTTCTTTAGGTAGAAGTCACTTCAAGAGTCTTTTTTGGTTCAAACCAAATGAAGTTACCCAAATTAAAGGTAATAATTTCTCTTAGATTCTTTTCATTTATTTTACTTCTCCAACCCCTAAACTATTCTTCTTATTTTATTTTGTAAAAAAACAAGTATAATAAATATACTAGGATATTTTTATGAGAAGTATTCGAACTAAACTTACACACACCTCTATATAATGGGTGAAGAAGATAATGTTTCTGTGGATGGCAACCAAATGCCTCACGAAACGATGATTGTTCAATTATCTCCTACCACCTATCATGGTGGCCATTATGATGGAAATATGATTAAATATGATATTAATGATATTTATTTTATATATAGTCTTCTGTAATTCCATTTTACAGAATACCATTATTCATTTCATGTTGTATATATATACGATAATTTCATTTGAGGAAGTGTGGACTACCGCCCCCTCAAAGTGATATGACTCGTTCATACCATATATGGAATGTATAAAGGATGGTGTTAATGAACTTAAGTAACATATATAAGATATTATATTATAATATAATAATAATATACCTATGTATCATTTGGTTTGGAATCCATTTAAAATGAAAAATGAAATGGAAGTAGCGTTCGTGCGTACGTACGGATTATCGTCTCCACGAACGCGATGAAATTCATTTCCCCATCATATCCATTCAATAATAATTATATTTTTATGATTAAAAGTAATTTTTAAGGACTTTATATAATTCTTAATATGAATAAGATACAACTTATTCATAACAAACATTTCTTATGTGAGAAATCATAAAAAGGAAAATGAATTAGTTTACACCTGAAACGACGATAATACTAAAATATTATTAACAAAGCAATATTAAAAGATCATATATGATATCATATTTATGTATATGATTCTTGTATAATTTAATAACAATGATTTAACTATTATACAGGAGGTTAACCTACACACTATCAAGGAAAAGTATAAGGTAATAGTTTATTTCACAATCTCTTAATTATCTGAGGTTGTTTATACGTAATTATCTACTGGGACCTCTTTTTCATCCACATCCATGTTTCTCAAAAATTTATTTCAAAACATTCTTACTATTTTATAGAATATGGTTTAAAGTCATTTATACCCTTTTTTGACTTTTTATAAGAAGTTTATAAAGGAATATTTACGTCATTTTCCAAACAAGGACCCTTTTAACCTTTTCGAGAAATTAAGGTAAGAATATATTTTTTTAACTTATATGGCGGGTGCGGCTATTTTCAACCATTGTAAAATCTTCGAAGGTCCCCTTACAAGCTTATAAGAATATTTTCAAATTAAATGTTTTATTTTATAATTATGTCACTTTTAAATGATTTCAAAAAAAGATATATTTCTCTCAAATAATTTTGATTTCATCTATGTCAACATACTTTGATGGATTTTAAGATTATTTGAATTTGATTTATTATGATACCAAACATCCATATTTTATTGAAGGTTTTGTGATATGTTTGACTATGGATGTGTTATTTTTATACCATTCATGGTTTATGGAGAAATTATTTACATTTATTATGCTAGTTTTAATACGAATATTTATGTTATGTTTAAACCTGTTCACATGAGGAATGCATTGGACTTAGTAAGTGAAGGGTGGAGCCTGCTATAGCTCCTCGATGCATCAGTAGGTATCATGAGACAAACTAGTGTATTGGAACGAGGCATTGACAGAATCTTATTTTTAGTTTTGGCATGAGGCCCTGGCTACGTGGTTATGATAGTCTGGCATTATGCATTCCATCATTATGAAAGTGGTTATTGATATTGCATGTGATTATTCGACTAGAAGAATATCCATGTAAAAAAGTAAATGCAATTATTTCATTTTATTTTTTCCAAATTATTCTAAAGTTCAAGTTTAAAAGGATTCTGTTTTGGTTATACATTGCCTTAAATGTTTATGATTATTTATGAAAGTTTCTGCTATATTGTTATCCTTACTGAGCATCTGAGCTCACCCATTTCTCTGTTTTATTTTTCCCAGGACGTGAAGAAATATTTTATGACTGACCTATAGGGATAATATGAAGGGGATATGAGTGTGGACCATGGAGACTATATTATTGTATTTTTTCACATTATGATGTAATATAACATTTATGAATGTATCTAGTGATTCCAAGGCTACTAAACTAATCAGTCTTTCGAGACTTGATCTTTTGTGATCATGCCAATGATACGTAATAATGCACTGACTCTGGGTAATTGGGGTAGGGTAGTTACATAAAAGGCTCAAAAATAGAGAATAAAGGAGGATAGGAGGTTCTCTTTTATAATTGAGGGAAATGACACACTTATAATTACCTAAAATATTAAATAATATAAATATTATAATCATGTAAAGTGGAAAAAAGGAAACCCATATTTGAATATGAGATGTTATAGGGTCAAAATAAACTCAACCAATAAAATTTAGGCATGTTTTGGATACATTTTAAGCCATATATTCTAGGTAAACCACTTTAATCTCATTTTAATCTTGATCGTGATAATTTAAATTTTCACTATGATAAATTTATAATATAAGAAAAAATAAAATAGAAATTAAAAAAAAATATAGACACACTAATTCAAAATTTAGAATCCATTTTATTATATTTTAATTATTCTAGTGGTATAAATTACTTTTAATTTAGGATCACAAAATGTATTAAAAACAATTTTCAGGAAAAAACTCGATTTAAGAGTAAAAATTATTTCACCTTGAAGTAAAGTAATAAATTTGTTTTAATGATTTTTTTGGTTAAATAATATAAAAATAATGTTTTTTATACTTATAAAGTAATCTAAAACATAATTTAATATTCCAACTATTCCAATAATTAAGAATACTGAAAACTAGTCTTTTAATTTGAATAAAATATAACTTATGTTCACAAATGTAAAGAATGTGTTCCCAAATAAAAAAAATGTATTAAAATACATTATTTAACTCCTTTAACATATAATTGTTTTATCCAAATGTTATTTCAATTTATTAAGTTATAATTACATCATATTAGTGTCATAAAAGTGTTAGTATTTCAAAAATTGGTATTTTCACTATTCACCCAAAAAATGAACTATTTAAGAAAAATATAAAAAAATAAATCTAAGATAAAATTGATATTATGAATCAAAAAATTATAACCATTTTTTAAAATATTTTTTTTTAAAAGTTTAAAAAATTTATTTTATAATAACTACGCAAAACACATCAAAACCATTTTTAGAAAAATACACATTCAAATACAAAACTAGATTTATTATTATCCCATTCCTAGTAAAAAACATTAGATTAATATTAATTTTTTTATTAGATATATAATATATAAAATTTATTAAAAATATTCATTAATAGTAATTAATTTAATTTATTAAGATAAAACAAATTTCATATATAGAGGTATATTTTCATAAAAACCTCTCTTTTACTTTTAAATGATTTTATTATCATTTCTAGTCAATTGATATCCAAAAAAATCATTTTATAAATATATATAACATATTTTTTCATAATTTATTTATTATTATTCATTCCTTCCATTTTAATGGCTAGGTAATATCATCCCCATTAAATAATTGTATTTTAATATTATCTTATAGTTCGTTTAAACTTAGTGTTGCGTATAAAGAAATATATCAAATAAATTAAATTTATTTAAAGAGAAATATTTTATAAAATATCAGGGTGTTATATTATACAACCATAAAAGAATTTACCCCTAAAAAATCCACACTCTAAGACAAAAAAACTGATGATACTTCTACCTCATCCAATCCTCAGGTTCCCATATAGGTTTTTCTAATTTTTTGTTTTATTATAAAACTTTGATTAGGTGAGTAGTATTGTTTGATAGTAATTTCTCTCTGTAATCCTGAATATCCACTAGTGGTTCCTCATAAGATAGATTATTATCCAATAGTATGACCTCTGAGTTCAGTACATGTAAAGGATCCTGTATATACTTAGGAGAGATACATAAAACACATCATGATCTTTAGAAAGATTTAGTGAAAGTGCCAAATGACAAGCTATCATCCTGATACGATCAATAATTTCAGAGTTAATGATATATCTAGGTATAGAATTTCTCTTATTTCCATATATTATAACATTCTTCTAAGGATATATTTGTAGAAATACCTTTTAACCAACTTTGAACTCCATATCTCACCAATGATTGTCAGCATAACTTTTCTATCAAATCTAAGCTTCTCTTATGTTTTGTTGAATGGATCTAACCTTCTCTACCATTTAAATAACTAAATTAGGTTTTAATAACTATCTTTCTCCAACTTCTTCCCAAAATGTTGGAGTTCTACATTTCCTTCCATATAGGGATTCATAAGGATCCATCTGTATGCTTGAGTGAAAGATATTGTTGTATAAAAATTCCAAAAAATGAAGGTGTTGATCCCAAACACCTCTGAAATCTAAATATAATGATCTAAAAATGTTTTATAGAGTTCTAATGGTCCTATAAGACTTCCCATTTATTTAAGGATGATAAGAAGTGTTGAAATTCAACTTTATCCAGAGTTTCTAAATACCTTTCTTGAACATTGAGGTAAAACTCAAATCCTTATCAGACATAGTTGAGAGTGGTACTCCATAAAAACTCACCACTTACTTAATGTATAATTGAATAATTTTGTTAAGATGGAATTATTCTATAATGGGTATAAAATGTGTTTATTTCATAAGGCGGTCAACTACAACCCAATATAATTGTGCCATTTAATGTTTTAGGGAGTCTAACGATGAAATCCAGGGTAACATTTTCCCATTTCCATTCTAGTATGGGTAATTTTTATAGAATCCCTTCATAATTCAATCTCTTGAACATAAATTTCCAACACACTAGGTATCGATATACATAATTTGCAATATCCATTTTCATGTTATCCCACAAAAATTCTCTTTCATATTTATATACATTTTTGTACTTCTGAGATGAATAGAGAATTATGAATTATGAGATTTTTCCAAAGACTCATTCCTCATGTTTAGTATTAATGGGAAACGTACTTGGTTCCTGAACATTATCATTCCATCATGATCATGGCTGAACTCAAGAACACTCCTCTCCTTCATCCTTAGGTCTATATTATCCTTCTACACCCTCTTAATCTTATCATAGAAGTATGGTTGCACATTTATCTGAGAAAGATAAGATATGAATCATTTAATCACGATTTAAATATTCATATTCTAAAAATCCAAAAATATTGGATCTCTTCCAATCCTCATCATGAAAAAACTAGCATGGTTGTTCTAACTTAGAGTATCATCCACCTTATTTTCCTTCCCAGTGTGGTAATTTATTGAGAAATCATAATCTTTGATAAACTCAATCCATCTTTTATAGAACATATTTAACGATTTCTATGTAAATATATACTTAAATTTTTTATAGTTAGTATATATATAAAAAAATTCTCCATATAGAAAATACCTCCATATCTTTATTGCAAAAATTACTGCTTCCATCTCCAAATCAAGAGTCCAATAAATTTTCTCATGGTATTTTAATTGGAGAGAGACAAAAACTATCACCATATCATTTTTCACGAGGATTCATCCAAAACCCTTATTGGATGCACCAATATATATCAAAAACCCTTATCCACTACAAGACAGTGTATGCATAGATGCACTGAGCAACTTTCTCTTTAGTTCTTTGAAATTATCTTCATACTCATCTATCCATAAGAATTTAACCCCTTTCCATGTTAGTTTAATGAGTACATTATATAGTTATGATAAATATATTAAAAATTTTCTATAATATCTATCCAACCTAAGAAAACTATGGATATAAATTACCGTGGTAGGTTTAGGCCATTTATCTATAACTTTTACCTATGAAAGATCCACCGATATACCCTTAAAGAATATTATATGACTACATAATGAAACTTTTTGAAGCTAAAATTCACACTTGGTAAATTTATCCTTTAGCTTCTCCTTCCTCAGGGTCTTAAGAAAAATTCTTAAATTGAATTCATGATATTCCTTGATCTTTTAATATATACGGATATTATCTATAAAGACTACTACAAACTAATCAAGGTAATCTCTAAATACTCAATTTATTAAATCCATGATGGTAGTCAAATAATTGGTAAGTCCAAATGGAATTACTATAAATACATTATGACTATACCTTGTATGAAAGACTATATTGTTTATATCCTCCTTATTGAAACATATCTAATGATATATAGATTGAAGATCAATCTTGTAAAAATATTTATCTCCTCTTAATTGATCAAAAAAATCATCAATATAGGATAAACTCTACTCGTTCTTAATAGTGATCTTGTTAAGTTCTTGATAATCAATGCAAATACACATTGACCCATCTTGATAATCAATGCAAATACACATTATTTCTCAAATGTCCTCTTTGAATCCATAAGACTTTAAAAGTTATTTCTTTTTCTTAATAAAACATGATATTATATCCTTATATGATGAGACTATTTGAGAAACTAGTTCACTTAGAAGGATTTTCTATAGACCATCAAATAAATAGTTAATATTACAATTCGGATTATATATGTAGTCTAAAAAATTCCTTAATAACCTTGTAAATTTAGATTCTTACTTAGAAACATTTTCCTCTTCCTTTTGTCTTAGAAAAAATAATTGTCTCTCCATATTCGCTCATTGTTCAAGAGGAAAATATTTTTCTAATAAAAGTACCTTGAAATAATTCCACTCTATGCTCTCAATTTACTCTATATTCATAGTGTTTTAAATCAATGACCACTATTGATATGCATCCCCATGTGACAACAAAATTCCATTAAAACCTTCTCCCTTTGATTACTTCCCAAACTGAAAAATATATTTTCTAAATAACTTATCCATTGCTCATAAATATATGGATTTATGGTTCCATTGGATAATGGTGTCTATTGTCACATGAAATGGTCTAAAATTGTTACACTGTGTTGCATATTGGTAAAATACTCCATACAAGCAAGTTTATTGGTCATAATCTGAGTCAGTTGTCCCACTATAGTTATAATTTGTTTAATTCTAGCTCTAGCTCTAGTTTTATTATATTTCCTAGGTGGGAAATCCCTATATATATTATGTGCATTTATATTATTTCCATTTCTTCTACAAGGCACCATTTCTAAATAATGTAATGCACTATATTAGATTGTAACATTATGAATTGTAATGTAAAATTTTGAGATTGGTGAAATAATTAACATAAATTGAAAATTTATGCATAGTAAATCTCTAAATCATAATCGTAGTATCATTGGGAATATATTAAAATCATAAAAACATTTTCATATATTTCATAATAGTTTTTAAATAAAATGAGAATTAACCAAAACATATCCCTAAATAGTGTCAAACCAGGTGTGCATTAAGGGCCCATTCACTATGCACCAGAATGATGGATGTAATATACTTAACCAACTCTTTTAACGGTTATTACCCTTAAATGTATATTTTACAAAACTGAATGCACTTTTAGTATCTAGATAGGTATTTATTTCATGAAAAAACACATAATATCTACATTACCAAAACTTTATGATATTATCCTATACTTATAATTATCCTTAAATATAGTCATATAGTTATGTTCCCTAATATATGTCTTCCTAGATCCTGTTCCCAATGTTTCTACTAAATTTTATCTGATACTAAATATAAATAACCCGAACCTAGAATCCTAGATCTGATGATTACTTTATTAAATTGTCACTAGATATAAGTGATCACATCCTAAAGAACCGAATAGCTTAACAATTTTGGTAAACTAGATACATTTTTGAATCTTAAATTACCTTTTAAAATATGAAATACAACATAGTATTTTGTTTGAGAGAATAATTATTCTCTCTATAATATCCTTGAATATTAATCATATTACACTTATTAGAAACCTAGGGAAAGGGAACATAATAAAGGGTTGAGATACCATGCTTAGTAAGGGAATACATACAATAAAAGATATCATAGAATGAATAAAGAATTAATAATATGGAAAGAATAAATTATGAAAAAATAATTCTATATAAATAGTCACATGAGTTTGAAACTTATCTATGGATTTCAAAAATATTATAATAATCACATGGATATGAAAAACTAATTTCTTAATGATGTAATTCATAATGATATGAATTTAAAACTTACTATTTAGACATCATACTAAGACATCTTATATAAATGGGTTAGTCCTTGACCAAATACCCAACTTATTTTTTCTCATGAGACCTACTGATGCATCAAGTGGTTATATAATTTTGGGCCCAACAAATCACTTCATAATTTTAATGCATTCATCATATAAATAGATCATAAAACTTAAAAAAAAGTCCTTAATAACTAATAAATATTCATATTAGAATAAATAGAATACATAATTTCTATAATTTCCCCAATAAAATTAATTATAAGTCATATAGAGAAATAAGGTGGATGCTATCATTAGATTATAACTCAATAAATCAAAAAATTAATTAAATTAATTTTACATAGATGAAAATACTTTTAAAATACAACTCGAACGTTTCTTGAGGAAAATAACATTTTCATTTTGAAATAATTTTTTTAAAATCTAAAAAATTTGGAAAAATTTGGAAAAAAAATTTATTTAAAAATTAAAATGGAAACATTAAAAGTAAAATTCAAAACCAAGAGTAGTCATAACTATGGAAAAATCCTTTTCTGCAGCGTATGTTAAAACAAATATTTCATTCACACCTTTGGTAAAAAGTAATTAGTTTGGAAAATGACTAGAAAATTGATTTTAAATATTTTTATAGAATGTCAAAAATGTGTAAAAATTTCTTTAATTAATCATTTAATAAATTTTAAAACATTCTTGAAAACATTTTAAATAAAACATATACATGAAACAAAAATATTTCTTACTGAATAGAAAAGAAATTCAATTTTTTCTTAAAAACATTATTTCAATATCTTGAGTACTTAAAGAGATGAAAATGAAAGAATTTTTTTAATTTTCATAAATAAATAGAGGATGAGAAAAATGAGATGGTTTTAAAATATAAATATCATATAATCCTCTCAATCGAAACTTAAAACATAAATAATCTCAAATAAGGATGAGATTGTGAAATACACCCTTACCCCAGGTCCGACTTACTTGGTTAGTGCTTTTCATCTCCCTAATCATTAATGTATGTTTATTATAATTATATAATAGGTCCATATAAATACTTATAATATCATATATTATCTACTTATATCATTAAAACCCATTTTATTAATAACTATTTATTAAATTTTTTAGGGTGTTGATTGTCTAGTTTTTCATATATGTTTCAGTTTGGTAGTTTTGGTCCTTGTAACTTGAAAATGTTTTCATAATATCCATAATATTAATAATTATATGAATATCATATATATACATTATATACATATTTATAATCATCTTTTAAATTATGACATAAAAAATGAATCACATCGTTTCGTAGAGGTGGTAGTCTACACGTATGCATGAGCGACATTATCATTTTTCTAAACAGGTGTAAAGGTAAAAAGGTAAATGATATATTATATTTAAATTAACATAATTATGTTATAAATATCATTTATATTCATTAGTTTCTTATTTATAACTATCCAATTAAAATGGTGATAAAAAACGAATTACATCACTATTCGGAGATGGAAAGCCATACATACGCACAAGAGATACTTTTTTGCTTTATGTAAGATATAAAATAAGAGGAAAATGGTTATAACCTAATAATAATACCATATAAGTATATTTATGACACCTTATTCATTATTTTATGATGGTTACAATATACTTATAGGAATTATAAGAATAAATAAAATTGAAAGTACTCGGTTAAGAGTTATACCTCCCATTGAGAAACCTCCTTTTCCTTCCACATTAAGACATGAAAAGATGGTATTTTGGAAATAAAAGAATCTATAGGATGTGGGGAAGGAATATAGGAAGGTATTATGTTAGGGATTTTTTTATATAGAAGACTCAAACATTATGAATAATGGAGGAGAGAAGGTTCCCTTTTATATGTGATGGAAAAGACACACTTGGAATTAATCAAAATATAAAGTAATATATATATCTTAATCATGTAAAGTGGAACCAAGGTTCCAAAAAACTGAATATAATATTTTATAGGTTCTATATAAAATCAAACAATAAAATTTACGGAAGTTATTGATATATATTAAGTCTTATCATCTTGTTAAACAACTTTAAAACAATTTAACCTTAACTTTGATAATTTAATTTTTTAAGATGATAACTTAATTATATGAAAAAATAAATGGTGAATTATAATATTTTATTGGAAATTATGATTAAATTTTTTAATCCATTTTATAATATTTAATTTCTACAGGAGGTAAAATTAATTTTAATATAAGTATACAAAACACATGAAGAACATTTCTTAGGAAAATACCCGATTTAAGAGTAAAAATAATTTTTCCTTGAAATAAAGTAATAAATTGGATTACATATTTTTTTTGGATAAATAATAAATAAATTTATGTTTTTATACTTTTATAGAAAGTCAAAACTATAAGAACCAGGTTCTTATCTTTGCGGTACGGGTTTCTTCTTTTTCCTTTTCCTTAAGTGTTTTTTAGAAAATATGGAAAATGGAAAAGAATTCTAATTTTTTTTGAAACTACACACTGTGTATTTTTTCCACACGCCATGTACTTTTGGCCGTGTTGGGATAAGTACACAGGGCGTGTAGCCTCGATGGTGAAAAAGGGTGTAGGAACCGACTACACACCAAGTAGTGGTCCTTTACACGTCGTGTAGTCAGTCGGCAGGTTAAAAAGTAAGGCAGTGGAGTCACCGCAAGATGGGCGGCAGTACATGCCATGTACTTGGGAGTACATGCCATGTACTTTTTTCGGCAGATGAACAGTGTGGCGGTGCCACTAAATGAACAGTTAAATGAAAGGAGTACACGTCATGTACTTTGAAGTACATGTCGTGTACTTTGTTTTTTCAGCTTAAAACAGGTAGTATCCTCCTTATTTGGCAGAGGAGGAACTTGAGCCGTTTTGGAGCCAAAGGAGGAGGCTAGATCTTTGAAGATCCACCAGGCATTCGTCTGGAATCCGATTCGGCTTCGGAAGATCTCGTTGGAACCACATGGGTAAGCCCTCTCCTCTCCTGTTACCGTTCTTACCAATTCTTATCCTAACGTATGTTATTTATGTTTGAATGGGTTTTGTTCTTCGTCAGATCTATGCCATTCTTGGGCGTTTCTGGATTCGGCGTTCGGGTATAGCGTTCGTGGGTGTATAAGGTAGGTGGCTTGGTGTTATTTTTCCAACTGTCGTGCGTTTTTGTGCGTTTTCATGCCACAAACCCATGTTGGGGTGTCGTGTGGCTGAGGCCGTTGCTATATTTAATGACTAAAATTGCATAGGTGATTAAATTGTGATAATAAAATGCTGTTTGTGATTGTTTCTTGGATCCAGGACCATCCCGAGGGGTGTGTTCCTCTGTTTAGCCGTTTGGCCAGGATACCCGAGGGTAAGCCTTAAATGTAGTAACTGTAGAATTTCCTTGAGAGGAATTGCTTGTTTACAACATTTTGATATGTTGGGCATTTCCCAGTTACCTGTTTATCCTGAGGGAATGATTGTATTAGCCTGAGTGCGTTGTTGTGATTAGCCTGAGGGCGTGACTGTATTAGCCTGAGGGCGATGTTCTACTTCGCCTGAGGGCAACCTTTCGTGCCTGAGGGCTTGACTTCTGTGCCTGAGGGCGACACTTCGTATGCCTGAGGGCGAGAATTCTGTTACAATGCCCGAGGGAGAGATTATGTATATCCTGAGGGCGTGGTACACTATATTAGCCTGAGGGCGAGATAATGGTTGGCCTGAGGGCGTGGTGTTGTTGAGCACAGAATGATACTAAATTTAACGAATGAAATGAATAATAAAATGGAAATTTAATTGTTAAGTTAGTTACTATTTAGTACTGCTTACTTTATTGCACTTTACTATTACACACTGTTGTTGCACGCTTACACGCATTTGGGCACGAGCCTTTGGTGGGTGCCTACTGAGATATATTTCCCACACCCTGTTTGGGTCATGCTTTTCGGCCCCAACGGATTATGTTGCTGCAGGTGTAGATAGGGTCAAGAGTCCCTATACAGGTAATTGACTGTTTCTGAGGAGTAGGAGGGTATGGGACCAATCCTAGGCTCACGATGCCGCTGCTAGCTGTTTTTCTTGATTTTCCATACTCTGTTTTTTGTTGTACTGTATTGATGTATAGAATGTTCTGGCTATTTTCCTAGAACTTGAAACATGTAGCATCATCACTTATATACTGTTGGTGATATCCACTGTTGTAGTTATTTCAGTTGTGTATGTTTACTGCTTCCGCTGTTGTTGAATGTTTATTTTTGTATTCCGCTATGCTACAATTTGAAAAATGAGGGCATAGTTTCCCCACTACCAGACCTGGGCCCTCGCTGCTAGTCGGCAGCCTCTGGAGTTTGGGGAAATGCGCTTGAGGTCACATGGCGAACCGGGCTCGGGGCACCCGTTGCGTGGCACCCGGGTCCGGGACGTTACAAAGTGTTATCAAAGGATGTTTCTTTTCTTTGACTTACTATTTGGAGCCGTAGTCAGGGATAAGACAGAACGGTAGTTGGTAATAAGATGTGCATGGGCGTAGCTAACCCGTGTACAGGGAAAAGCTAGTCTACCTCATATTTTTGCATTCCTTTGATTTTGCAATTTTACGGTTGATATGTTATCAACGTTGGGTGACGCACTTGGATTGTGCTATTTATATTTTATCTGTGGGTTCTATTTAGTTGCAACCTGATGAGATGAGGGTATGCCGTCTCATGCATCATATATGTACATGCTAGATATCACATTCCATGCATAGTTTCCATGCCATATAGGTGCATTAGAAATTCACATGTTGTTGTGATAGTTGTTGTGCTAGAAAAGCATGCTGTTGTGATAGCTGCTTAATAAATACCTGCCTTGTGATATGGTGTTTTTGTTTGAGCTTGTTTATAGAATGGACTCCAAACTTTGGTTTTTGGGGAGTATGGGCCCCCATTGACCAGAATTTGGTGGATCATTGAATGTTTATTGATTATAACACAAATAAGATGTCAAACGTTGATTCGTGGGGTGTATGGGCCCCCATGGGTTGGAATTTGACACTTAGGTGTTTTTTTCAGTATTTTATGGGTTCTGGAGAAGTTTATGAGGAATACTATCCGGAAAACCCAGGATACACGCCGTGTAGGACCTCATACACGCCGTGTGTGTTCTTCTGTTCGAGAAGAAAAATGAACTTTTTGAGTACACGTCGTGTACCCTGAGTACACACCGTGTAGTCTCTTCCCGTGTCACAAACCGTGTGGGCGGCGACACGGGGTAGGGAAGGGATTGGGTAAAACACGCCGCATAGTTTTGTGCACGCCGTGTAGGGTGACCCGGAGTCCGGCTGTGTAACTAACAACACAGGTCAGTGAACTCCTGTACAACACGCCGTGTCAATGATGAACACGTCGTGTAGTGTGACCTGGGGACTCGGCCGTGTAACTAATAACACGGGCCGGTGTAACCTCTCCCTTAACACACCGTGTACCTTTGGGACACGCCGTGTAGTCTTGTCCTAGGAAAGACCGTGTGGAGTTAGCCGTGTGGTTGGGAAACGGGATGGTGTACACGCCGTGTGCGGGTGTAACACGCCGTGTAGAGTAAGCCGAGTAGTCGGCCGTGTCACAGACGACACAGGCAGTTGTAAAATAACACCGAACACGCCGTGTAGGTATTATACACGCCGTGTAGTTTTGTTGAACGGAAGCCATGTGTCTTAGCCATGTAGAAGGACCCGGGCAGGGGAAAGGAAGTCAAGTACACGCCGTGTAGTCAGTGTACACGCCGTGTAGTCTTGTTTTGAAAATTTTGAAACGCCTTCTTCCTCTTATTCCTTTGTGGTTCCTTCATTTCAGTCTTAATAATCTTGAATCTGTGGAGTGCTTTTGACCTTGTAGTGTCATGCCGCCTAGACGACTGCGAGTTGTTTTCCAAGAGAGCGGCGACGATTATACTCCGGAGATGGTGGGCCATGGGCTACCAGTTGATCCACCAGCAGAGCCAAATGCGGCACCAGCTGTTATACCGAACACGGGCGCAGAGGCGTAGTTCCATGAAGGCTTATTGCGATTCATCCAGACCTTTCAGGGAGCACTAGAGGCTGCCACATCTATGGCCGAGCTGACGCGTATCTTTCAGCAGCAGCATCCGCCTACGTTTTCAGGGGATGACAGACCACAGGCTGCAGAGTTTTGGCTTGGATCGATGCAGACTATTTTCGAGCATCCTGAGACGCCTCCAGGGCGGAGGTTCAAGCTCGTGACTTACACACTGCGTGATTCCGCCAAGAAGTGGTGGGATGTTACCACCCAGTCAGAGAATCACAGGGACATGGCGTGGGAGGATTTTCATACAGTCTTCTATGAATTCTTCTTTCCTGATACGCTGAGGGCAGATAGAGCTCGAGAGTTCATGAATCTGCAGCAGGGCGCTATGTCAGTGATGAACTACTCTGCTTGTTTTACAAAGCTTCAGCGTTTTGCACCCGTGTTGGTGGGTGATGAGACGCTGAGAGCCAGACGTTTTGAGGATGGTCTTCGATATGACATCTTAGTGCTGGTGAATGTTTTTAGGTTAACTACTATACACACGATTGTGAACCAGGTGTTGATTACAGAGAGGAACCTGCGAGAATCTTGTGGTGTGGGCCAGGGCGGTTCGACACCAGTTACTGGTACTATTTATACTGGAAATAGGAAGAGAAAGATGGACTTCTCTCAAGGTGGCAGTACCAGCCAGGCAGTCTCTTCAGGTGGCCCGATCAGGTACTACCAGTGTGGCAGAGAGGGGCACAAGAGGCCACAGTGTCCATGAGACCCAGTGGAGTGCCGAGCTTGCGGCAAGATAGGTCACCTGCAACGCTTTTGTAGGGCGTATCCACCGATGGCTAGCAAGAGGGTTTTTGTACAGACTCCACGTGCGGGAGCAGGACTAGTGGCTTCTTACTAGTCAGGGAACTGGAATGCGTCAGGGCGTGCAGGTAGAGATGGTGGTCGTGGCTGTGGTAGCCAGACACCAGGATCACAGAGGCAGCAGGGCGGGATAGCTCAGGGTAGCTAGGCTGTGTCACAGTGCCGCGACACTGGACAGGCATATGCAGTGTAACAGACCCAGCAGGAGCAGGATCTCAGACCATCGACAGTCAGAGGTACTATTCTAGTAGCTTCTGTCTTGTCTTTAGTACTTTTTGATACGGGTGCTACACATAGTTTTATATTTTTACCCGCTGTGGAGAGCCTTGGGCTCGGTGTTTCTACTTCTTCTGATATCTTGATTCTAGACACTGTGTTGGGGACTAGGACGGTTGGTGTGTGTCAGTGCAAGGAGTGCCCCCTTGTGTTTGGTGGGTGTCACTTCCTTTGGGACCTCTATGTCCTGGAGATGACGAGCTATGAAGTCATTCTCAGGATGGATTGGTTGGTTCCCATTTGAGCCTTTGTAGAATGCTATCGTCACCAGGTGCGTTTCATGTCACTAGAGGGCGGGGAGTTTCTATATAAGGGCGAATGGGATGTTCAGGCGAGTCAAGCTGGGCCAGAGCATCATGGGCGAGGTGGAGTCACAGACCAGATTGAGAGCTTATATATGGATGACCGGGGGACTTGTCAGACGGATTTCCCTCCAGTTGTCGAATGTTTCAGGTATGTCTTCCCGGATGACTTTTCAGGTCTACCTTCAGTGCGTGAGGTGGATTTCTCTATCGAGCTTGTGCCAGGAGTAGCACCGGTGTCCATTCCTCCTTATAGGATAGACACGCCTGAGTTACAAGAGATCAAGAGGTAGTTAGAGGAGCTGCAGGTGAAGGGTTTTATTCGACCCAGTACTTCTCCTTGGGGTTCTCCGATCCTTTTTGCGAAGAAGGCGGACGATATCCTCAGACTTTGTGTGGATTATCGGAAGCTAAACCAATTGACGGTTAAAAAACAATATCCCTTGCCGAGGATAGATGATCTGTTTGATCATCTTCATGGAGCACGAGTATTCTCGAAGATTGACTTGAGATCCAGATATCATCAGCTATGCGTTAGACCATCTGATATACCTCTCACAGATTTCAAGAGTAGGTATGGTCTATATGAGTATACGGTTATGCCATTCGGACTCACGAACACACCAACAGTTTTCATGGCTCTGATGAATTGTGTGTTCCATCCGTATCTTGATTCATTTGTGGTAGTATTCGTGGACGACATCTTGGTGTACTCTCACACTCGACATGACCATGCCACCCATCTTGAGATCGTATTGAGTACACCGAGAGAGCATCGCCTATACGCTAAGCTCTCGAAGTTCCACTTTTGGATGGACCGGATTCACTTCCTGGGTCATATCATCTCAGAGGCAGGAGTTGCAGTAGACCCAGAGAAGGTGAGAGCAGTAGTTTACTGGGATCAGCCTAAGAACGTGTTTGAGATATGGAGTTTCTTAGGTCTAGATGGTTACTAAAGGCGCTTCATACAGGAATTCTCCCGCTTAGCAGCACCGTTGACAGGTCTGACTAAGAAGGGTGTGAAGTTCATTTGGTCAGAAGCTTGCGAGACAACTTTTCAGGACCTGAAGGGAAGGTTGAAGTCAGCACCGATCCTAATACTCCTAGAGCAGGGGAAGAGCTATACAGTTTACTGTGATGCATCATGGATTGGGCTGGGAGCCGTTTTGATGTAGGCCGACCGAGTTGTGGCGTACGGGTCTCGGCAGTTGAGGCCACATGAGAGGAATTACCTGACGCATGATCTCAAGTTGGCTGCAGTTGTGCATGCTTTGCGCTGTTGGAGACATTATCTGTTGGGAGAGCATTTTGTGGTTTTCACCGACCACAAAATCCTCAAGTATATCTTTACTCAGCGTGACTTGAATCTGAGGCCGAGAAGATGGGTTGAGTACCTACAATCCTTCGATTTCGAGCTTTCCTATACACCTGGTAAAGGTAATGCAGTAGCTGATGCACTGAGCAGGAAGACTCAGATATAGGTAGTGCAGGAAGCCAGTGGTGAGTGGCAGCTTATGGATTTGTTCTCTGAGATGCATCTGGAGGTGCATGATAGTCAGGGGCAGACTTATCTTTCCTCGTTAGCTGTGACTTCTACCCTCCTGGACGGAGTGAGGATGAGGTAGCTATCAAATTCAGAAGGCCTAGTTCTACGGGAGTCTGTGGCAAGTGAGGACCCTCCTCCTGGTTGGACGGTAGGCGATGATGAGGTTTTGCATTTCCATGGACGTGTATGGGTTCCAGGGGATATATGTGAGGAGCTGATGCAGGAGTTTCATGCTTCATCTTTGGAAGTTCATCCCGGGGTTACCAAGATGTACCGAGACTTGAGACGTCAGTACTGGTGGCCGGGTATGAAGAGAGAGATAGCTGGTTTTGTTATGAGGTGTTCCACCTATCAGCTGGTAAAGGCAGAGCATCAGAGACCAGCTGGGCTGTTACAGCAGTTGCCCATTCCGGAGTGGAAATGGGATGATGTCGCGATGGATTTCATGACGGGATTACCAAGGTCACCTCGAGGCAATGACGCCGTATGGGTTGTTGTGGACAGACTTACGAAGGTAGCTCACTTCTTGCCGATCAAGGAGACCTTTGGTGTGAACGAGCTCAGAAGGCTGTATATCCGAGAGATCGTACGTCTTCATGGGGTCCCTCGTTCTATCATTTCAGATAGGGACGCCCACTTCACGTCTCGTTTCTGGCAGTGTTTTTAGAGGGCGGTGGGTACACAGGTGCTTCTGAGCACAGCATACCACCCTCAGACAGATGGCCAGTCAGAGCGGACGATACAGGTGCTAGAGGACATGCTGCGCGCATGCGTCCTAGACTTTGGGGGGTCTTGGGAGAAGCATATACCCTTAGTTGAGTTTTCCTATAACAATAGTTTTCAGGCAACTATTGAGATGGCACCATATGAGGCTTTATATGGTAGGCCATGCTAATCACCTTTGTGCTGGTTAGAGGCAGGTGAGGCAGCTTTACTGGGACCACAGCTCGTGCAGGAGACATCTGAGAAGGTCCAGTTAATTCGGAAGCGGATGGCTACCGCGTAGTCTCGTCAGAAGTCTTATCGTGATCGTCGTAGATGAACTTTGGAATTTGTGGTCGGGGATCAGGTTTTCTTGCGTGTTTCGCCGAGGCTGGGACACAAACGGATCAGGAGATAGGGTAAGCTTTCATCGAGGTATGTGGGACCATTTGAGATTCTGGAGAGAGTCGGGCTGGTTGCCTATTGGTTGCAGTTACCGCAGCGGTACCAAGCCATGCATGACGTCTTCCACGTGTCTCAGTTGCGTCGCTACCATTCAGACCCGTCTCACACCTTTCAGCCAGAGGAGGTTGAGCTTCTTCATGATGCGTCCTTTGTGGAGCATCCAATCCGTATCGTTGATAGGAGCACGAAGGTTCTCCGAGGCCGGTCAGTTCCTCTCATACGGTTGCTATGGCAGCATGGCCAAGTGCAGGACAAGACCTAGGAGCGGGAGGCCGACGTACGTGCTCAGTGTCCAGGTCTGTTCTGAGATTTATCTTCACCACCCTAGAAAGGGCAATTTGGGGACGAATTTCTATAAGGGGGGATGTTTGTAAGAGCCCGATTTTATCTTTGAGGTACGAGTTTCTTCTTTTTTGTTTTCCTTAAGTGTTTTTGAGAAAATATGGAAAATGGAAAAGAATGCTAAATTTTTTTTGAAACTACACGCTGTGTATTTTTTCCACACCCCGTGTACTTTTGGCCATGTTGGGATAAGTACACAGGGTGTGTAGCCTCACTGGTGACAAAGGGTGTAGGAACCGACTACACATTGTGTAGTGGTCCTTTACAGGCTGTGTAGTCAGTCTGCAGGTTAAAAAGTAAGGCGGTGGAGTCGCCGCCAGCTGGGTGGCAGTACATGCTGTGTACTTGGGAGTATATGTCGTGTACTCTTGTCGGCAGATGAACAGTGTGGGGTGCCGCCAAATGAACAGTTAAATTAAAGGATTACACGCCATGTACTTTGAAGTACACGTCATGTACTTTGTTTTTTCGGCTTAAAACAGGCAGTAGCCTCCTCATTTGGCAGAGGAGGCACTTGAGCCATTTTGGAGCCAAAGGAGGAGGCCGGATCTTTGAAGATCCATCGGGCATTCGTCTGGAATCTGATTCGGCTTCAGACGATCTCGTTGGAACCGCACGGGTAATCCCTCTCCTCTCCTGGTACCGTTCTTACCAATTCTTCTCCTAACGTAAGTTATTTACGTTTTAATGGGTTTTGTTCTTCATGAGATCTATGCTGTTCTTGGGAGTTTTTGGAGTCGGTGTTCGGGTACAACGTTCGTGGGCATATAAGGTAGGTGGCTTGATGTTATTTTTCCAACTGTCCTGCGTTTTTGTGTGTTTTCGTGCCACGAACCCATGTTGGGGTGTCGTGTGGCTGATGCCGTTGCTATATTTAATGCTTACAATTGCATAGGTGATTCAATTGTGATAATAAAATGCTGTTTGGGATTGTTTCTTGGATCCAGGACCATCTTGAGGGGTGTGTTCCTCTGTTTAGCCGTTTGGCCAGGATACCCAAGGGTATGCCTTAAATGTAGTAACTGTAGAATTTCCTTGAAAGGAATTGCTTGTTTACTGCATTTTGATATGTTGGGCATTGCCCGGTTACCTGTTTAGCCTGAGGGCGTGATTGTATTAGCCTGAGGGCGTTGTTGTGATTGCCCTGAGGGCGTGACTGTATTAGCCTGAGGGCGACGTTCTACTTCGCCTGGGGGAAACCTTTTGTGCCTGAGGACTTTACTTCTGTGCCTGAGGGTGACACTTCGTATGCCTGAGGGCGATAATTCTGTTACAATGCCTGAGGGCGAGATTCTGTATAGCCTGAGGGCGTGGTTCACTATATTAGCCTGAGGGCGAGATAATGGTTGGCCTGAGGGCGTGGTGTTGTTGAGCACAGAACGATACTAAATTTAACGAATGAAATGAATAATAAAATGAAAATTTAATTGTTAAGTTAGTTAATATTTAGTACTGCTTACTTTATTGAATTTTACTATTGCACACTGTTGTTGCACGCTTACATGCAGTTGGGCACGAGCCTTTGGTGGGTGCCTATTGAGATATATTTCTCACACCCTGTTTGGGTCATGTTTTTTGGCCCAAATAGATTACGTTGCTGCAGGTGTAGATAGGGGAAAGAGTACCTATACAGGTACTTGACTGTTGCTAAGGAGTAGGAGGGCATGGGACCGAGCCTAGGCTCGCGATGCCGCTGCTAGCTATTTTTCTTGCTTTGCTGTACTCTATTTTTTGGTGTACTGTATTGATGTATAGCATGTTCTAGCTGTTTTTCTAGAACTTGAAACATGTAGCATCATCACTTATATACTGTTGGTGATATCCACTTCTGTAGTTATTTCAGTTGTGTATGTTTACTGCTTCTGCTATTGTTGAATGTTTATTTTGGTATTCCGCTGCGATACACTTTGACAAATGAGGGCATAGTTTCACCACTATCAGACCTGGGCCCTTGCTGCTAGTCGGCAACCTCTGGCGTTTGGGGAAATGCACTTGAGGTCACATGGAGAACCGGGCTCGGGGCACCCGTTGCGTGGCACCCGGGTCCGGGACGTTACAAAAACTGAATGAAATATTCCTACCAATCCACTAATTTCAAATACTCAAAAATAGTTGTTAATTTGAATAAAATATAACTTAAGTTCACAAAAGTCAATCGTGGGTTCCCAAATTGAAAATAATATTTTATAATACATTATTTAACTCATTTTACATATATTTGGACAATACAAATGTTAAAATAATTTGTTAAGTCATTATTACATCATATTAATGTCATAAATGTGCTAGTATTTGAAATATCAGTATTTTTACTATTCTCCAAAAAAATAAACTGTTTTAGAAAAATAAAAAAATTACCTTTAATATTAGTTTGATATTATGAATCAAAAATTATATCCATTTTTTAAAATAAATCTTTTAAAATAGGTAGAAATTCATTTTATAATAATTTATCAAAATACAACAAAAACATTTTTAGGAAAATGCATATTTGAACATAAAACTGGACTTATTCTTAGGGGGAATGACAATTAGGGACCAAAAGTCCCCCTAATACCAGAGAAGGAACTCCGGTAGTTCTATGAACAGTGTTTTTTCACTGTTCACATAACTGGTCATGGTCATTGTTTGGTATTAGTGGGGACTTTTGGTCCCCCTTGTCGTTCCCCCTTATTCTTATCACATCCGAGTAAAATCCTTTAGATGAGTATTAAAATATTTGAAGCCACGACTGGTGGCACTCAATGGCGTTCGCAGCTTTTGGTGGCCTCAGGTTCGGCGTCAATGAACCTTTAATGGTGGTGGTGTTTTCTTCACCTAGCGGTGGTCCAGCTTCAGCTTGGATGGCCCCTTCCGACCAGATCTGTGACGGTCTTCCAGTCAAAACTAGATCTGGTTCGGAAGACCAGATATGGTCAGTTAAGGTGTGTTGGCGAGGCTGCTTCAGGTGGTGGTTCGGCGGAGGCTCATGGTAGAGAGGATCTAGGCAGCTCGATGGTGGGGCGCATCCTAGTTGGCATCAACAGACGATAGGGTTTGCGGTGGGGGTGAACGACATGAGGACTTCGATGGGGTTGCAAGATGCAGATGGGACACTCGACGATGGGATGCATTCAGGCTAGGAGATGGGGTCACGAGTGGTTTTTTGGTTTTGGTGTTCAGTGCTGGTGGCTTGGTGGCTGACAAAAACACTCCAGATCTGCAAATCTGAGGTGCAAACGCTCAGGGCGGACGGATCGGTGCAAGCGGTGGGGCATGCGACTTCGACATGCACGATGATTGGGTTGAGTCGACTCGACCCAGTGGTGCTCAGGGTGCATGGGGTTCAAGCTGTGCTGGATTTGTGAAGAGGTTCTGACTTATGGTGTGGTCAGATCTTGGTGTTTGAGGTGGGTGGCGGCGGATCCAGAGTGGGTGACCAGAGACGGTGCGATGCAAAGGTCTCGTTGCGGCGGGGTCCTGCAGTTGTCGGGGTAAGCTATGTCAGTTGGGATTTAGCCCCCTATTTTTCCTTGTGTCTTGGCCATTTGGACCTTGGTTCATGTGATTTTTAATGGTTTTTTTTCATTGGGCTTTAGGGCCATTATTTCAATGGTCTTTGGCCTTTGGGTTCTTGGTTTTTGGATGGGTTCCTCCTTTTCCCATAAAAGGATTTGTGTGTTTTTTCTTTTTTAATAAAGGATATTGACCCCACAATTTATAATATTTTATTTATTATATGATATATAGAAATAATTAAAATAATTAATAAATTGTGAATAATTTAATTTATTAAGATAAAAATACACTGCTCACGTAAATTTTTTTCATAAAAACATCTATTTTACTTTCAAATGATATTATTTTCATTTCTAATCATTTGATAAAAAAGAATTAATTTTACAAATGTATAAAAAATATTTTTTTCATAATTTATTTAGCCTTATTAAAACCCTCCAATCAAATGGAGAGGTAATAAAATTCCCATTAAAAAATAATATTTTAATAGTATATCCATGTTCATTCAAACTTAGTGTTACATATAAATAATGGTATCAAAGAATTTAAATTTATTTAAAGATAAATATTTTATAAAATATTATTGTATTACATTTCAACTATTGGTGACTGTCTATAGGTGATACTAAGGAGACTATACCCCTGATAAAAATAACTATAACCAAGAGTGGATGTATAAAACACAACCAGTTAACACAAAATGACATCTAGAGTGTTGCCAGAAATATATCACATGATGTGAAAAATGAATATATTCAATGTTAAATGATCCATATAAAATATAAATATATCACCCATATGATGATCATATATAGGCAGATTTAATAACAAAAGAAGAAAACTCTAGTGTGGCACCTAGGATCCACCCATTCTGTAACCAAAATCCATCGATATCCCTCTCATGTATCCAATGAACCTCAAAATACCTATTCCGAATCACATGGATATTTCACTTTCTTGTTTCATTAATGATAAAGTCTACACACATCCCATAGGGCCCACGCATGGTGTGATTCTGAACTCATAAGTCCACCACCAACAGTTTCCCTAGATAATTTCCACATGTATATGAGTTTATGAAAGGTGAAATGTATGAAAACCAATAAAATAAAAATAACACATTCCAAACCACTCTCAACCATCCATGAGTGATAAACCTACCTACTTTGGATAGTATTGGTGTGGGACGATGCACCCACTGTCAACACCTACTCAGAGACAATCAAGGCCCTCCAACCATGTCTACTCAACCAAGATAAACCATAAAAATTTCCCATAAGGCACACATCAATAACCTAGAGACCACACATCCTTTACCAAGACTAACCCATCAACCCTAGCGTATTCTACAAACATTGTGAGTGTCTCACCCCAAATAGTGACCATGATCACCCCTCAATCTTATAGCCACCTAGCCATATCCCTCCCCCACAAACCCAATATTTAACATCATTATCCTATAAAATAATTTATAGAGTATACCAAAAAACATCTAGTGATCAGAACCACC
Organism: Viscum album; assembly: GCA_963277665.1. Classification (NCBI taxonomy): domain Eukaryota; kingdom Viridiplantae; phylum Streptophyta; class Magnoliopsida; order Santalales; family Viscaceae; genus Viscum; species Viscum album. Next base: position 1,371,305,606 of record OY728164.1, read on the forward strand.
TCACGGGTCCCTCATATGTGAACATAACCCCAATGACCCCAGCCCCATGGTAAGAGAGATCACCAACTTCCTATAGCCATAACCCAGTGAACCTCAAACAACCCACCATAAATAATGTTCAACACCACCTTGCATTACTTCTCAATAAACAACATTGAACCATAGGCACATATGTCACACTCTTCATATTTCTAAATAATTATATCAATTAAACCATACCACGAACCATTAATTTACAACCCAGGCTGAATTTCCAAAGAATCCCCAAAACCCCCAACTTGGCATAACCCAACCATTCTATGGTCCCTTTCAAACACCTCACAAAACATCCTATGAACATCTCCCTAAAACCATGGAAACCAAAAGTGGTTCATTTTGGTTTCACACACAACCTTATCTTTTATTTTAAATAACATGATGCATAAAAATAAAAATAAATGGAAATAAAGAAGCACCACTTACCTAGTACTAGAAGAGTCCTACCTGTTACATTCCATTACACGATTTAACCCATGGAGAAAGAAATCTAGAATCTTGTTAAAAATTACTAAAACAGATATTTTTTAAACTCACTAAAATATAGATAAAAATATAATTATATAAATAAAAATTTTGAGTTTCAATTGTAGTGAATCCCTATGATAGAAAATATGAATACTAGATAATAAATGGAAAAGATTTACCTTGGTAGAATAGAGAATGAGAGAGAGGGAATACACTGGGTATTCTGTCTGAATTTCTGTATATCTATTAACTTACGCAATTTAATTAATTAATAAAAATAAATTTTATAAAAAAATCCAATAGGAGGACACAAAAACTATAATGGATACCACCAGAACTCTGATGGCACCTATCGGGGTCCTGATGCCCCTCTACTGGGGTTCTTATGGTAGGGCTTGTGGACAATTCTTGGGCATCAAAATTTTGATAGACTCCTAGTAGGGTTCTTTTGGGAATATTATCACTTGAATATTCCTCCATTTCCAACCCCCTTTATCAAACATCAACTCCAAGACTCTTAAAAAAACTCAAATATCCCAAATAGATTTAAATACATGGTTAGGTTGGTGTTGGACTCAAAACAACTCACCTAGACCCCCAAACCATTTCTGATTTAATAGAGAGAATTCATTCCCCAATTATTTTTATTTAAACTTGATGATTGTAATCACCCTTCACTAATTAGGGAATACACTAGAAGTTAGAAATAATTTGAGTGGGTGGTTAGGTGCTCATTTCTAATCATTAATAATGTAAAATCCTTTGATTTAGATCCCAAACAATCATCATTAAAGGATTATTAGAGGAAGTCAATTATGTTCTCCAAAAGAAAAGAAAAATCTGAGTATGTGATAAATAATGACATATTGATTAAATCAAAGGACCTATGAGATAGAGACAAAGTGATATAGAGAGAGATTCTAATTGAATTTACATGAAAAAAGGGTTATGAGAAAGCCTGAGTAAAAGAGAGCATATAAGCATAGATCTCTAAGGTAGATGGATGAACCATAAATATGTTTTTATTAAAATAATATCTTAAGGTTTGATAAGAAACACATATTGAAATACACATGGGTAAAAAATATTGTAAAAAAAATATTAGACCAAGAAAACATGTGAGAGAAAAAATCATTATAAAGAAACATTGATTGGGAAATAAATCATCATTAAATTTCAATAATTTATGGCCAAAACTAAACCTAGAGGTAAAGAATTTATGAAAAAACACATGGAACAAAAGGAAAGAGGATATATTAAAGTTCAAATATTTGACAAGAAAAATGGTCAAACATAAAGCTAAAATAGAATCAATCCAAACCAATCATGGTCTAACCAAGAAAATCTTGAAAAAAATCCAAAAATCCAGAATAATACCAATTTCATTTATTTAATAACAATATGCATCCATGGTTTCATAAATATCCATATTGGAAATTAAAAAACATTTTTCAAACTCAGAATATATTCTTGAAACCTATTTTATAAATTTTGTGAATGTTTAATGAATCTAAATAATGATCAGACTCATAAAAATAAAATTATTTAGTAATCATATTAATTATATTATCACTTGAATGTGTATTATTAATAGATATATAACCAAATTTAAAAATATATCTAGAAAAAATAAATATAACCTCAATTTGTTTAGATATACTAGGAAAAAATAATTCTTGGTAGGTTTAATGAACTTTAACCATCATTGAAAATTGAGTTTTTTAAATATGTAATACTTAAATATATAACTATACCTCTAATATATAAAGATTAACTGATATATTTAGTAAAGATAATGTTGTATAATTTAGTATCTGAGAAGATAATAACTTGTTATATATTGAATTTCCATGGAACAAATCCACCAAATATAGTAAACATAAAATTGGTAATTGGCTTTTGGAAATCTATATTGGACGCATATTCATAATGAAAATTTACAGTAATGAAAAAATAAATATTATCATATTTACCATTAAACAAATTTAAACCATAAGAATGAACAACATTCCTAAAAACTTAGAAACATTCTAATGAGCCTTACTTAAATTTCACATAAATCTATAAATAATTATTATAAAATATTTCTAATCCCACCTGCTAAAAGTAATTGCATACATAAAACTACCAACTATATTATCATATATAGTTATATTCATGAACTATTTTAATACTCAAAAATGATATATTGAGAAATATATAGCCTAAAATATTGATCAGGTGTAGTTCAAGGTGGACTTAAATTGTTTGTTGAAAATTCTTTCAAAAACTTTTTTATATAGTTAACTTATGAAATATAAAAAATATTTTCTTCCCATCTATAACAGTTTTCATTTCAAGTATTAATTTTATAGATCAAAAATATTTTATCTAAAATTAAAATTTAATAAAATATTTAACATGGTTGAAAAATTTCACATGTTTACATGCAATGATAATTTCATATGTATAAAATGATAGATAAATCCCATGATGCTTAATTTTTTTTTTAAAAATATATCTTCTATAATATCCCATAATAAAATAAATTTTAAAATATATAAAAATTAAATGTCATACACATTTTATAAAACATTGATTTAATCAAAAGAAATATTTTCTCAAGAGGAAAACATGATCATAATTGATGTTTTGGGAAAATCCTTTAGATGGGTTCATGTTTATTTTTCATCCTATTTTATATGTTTTTTGTTTAAATATCTAAATACTTAAGATTTTATTTATTAAAAATTTAAAGGTTATTAACAATAGAAAAATCATAAATAAATTAAATTGAAATTATATTTAACTATAAGTGAAAAGATATTGGAATAACCAATTCCCACTTTTTAGGAATACCCTTTAACTATGAGAGTATATTTATATCTAATTTTATATTCACATGGGTTACCCTTTTAAATTTTGACTATCCATTTAAAAATAACTACACTATCCTTTTTCAGTTTATTGATCAGATCCCACGTATAATTTTTATTCCTAGACAATATTTCCTTATTCATGGTTTCAAGCCATTACTTGGTTGTATTGCTACTCATGGTTTTTTTAAAGGTTATGGGAACATAAAAATTAATTTCATTCATTATTATAAATTCAAAATTATCCAAATCATTATGAAAATAATTAGAAAAAGGTTTTATTTTTATTATTACTCTATAATGGGTCAAATAGTTAGGGGAATAATATATATAGTCCTATAAATTTTATTTAAATTCTTGACCAATGGGTGGATATTCATGTTCCAGTCTAGTTTTATTAGCTGTATCCACATAAACACAAATTAATTCTCCCTTATTATTAATATGATACATTAATTTAGGTTCTAAACTCTTTTTTACATCTATATAAGATTCATTTAACATTGAATCAAAGAAAATGTTAAATTTTTGACTTATGGGTTTATCTACCAAAATTTTATATTCATTAACACATTCTGGATAACCTATTAATATAAAGTTAAGTGATTTAAAATACAATTTATCATCCATTATGAGAAAATAGTTTTAAAATATCTATATGAGGGTGGTATGTCCATATAAAAAACATAAGGGGCATAAAACCAACAATTGAGAAAGTATACCTATTAATTAGGTAAATATCTTGATATAATTATATAATAAATCTAAATTTTTTTGTTAGTATAAACCATATTATGGTTTTTTTGTGTGAACCATAATATAGTGAAGATCACATTACCATGGTTTTATGCATGGAAGTGCATGCGTTATATGATAACACATCAATCAATTACTTTATTCCACCTAAGATACCATAATTAGTTTAGAATATCATATGATAATATTTAGAGGATTTTGAATACCCATATTGATTTTATAAATGTTAAAAAATCAATAGGAGGATTAATTCATAAGTTATAAAGTTATTTAATATTTTAAATACTTATAAAATGTTTCATTAATGAATTCATGTTTGAGAAAAATCTAATATCAACAATGTATCCTTATAGGTCCATATAAAGTAATTCATTATTTTTTATAACACCCTAATGTCACATTTTTATATATATATTTTATTGATAATTTATTTCTTGGTATTTTATGGAGTCCAAGTGATTTTTTTTAAAAATTGAACATTTTCCTAGTTATATGGTTAGTGTGAATAGTTATCATAACCATGCACAATAGACATGCATGGTGTGAACTCCAATTCGAGAAATTAATGCATGACTAGTGAATTGTTAGGAAAATAGTTTTATCCAACTATAATGGTGTAGAATTCATGTATCGTAGCTTCAACATGGTTGGTGAATGTTTTGATAAACCATTCAAACAAATATTTTATATCATCATATTTTCCATTTTTGTATTTTATTTTATCATATTTATTTATAGGTTTTTAATTCCCCCTTCTCATTAGATTAATTTGTCACCAAAATCAACTATATTGATTCCTATTCATCTCATTTGGATCCACAAGGAACCTATATCAATTTTTTATGATTATAAAATGCAATATAATCTTTATTTCTTCTTTCCTCTTCAATCTCTCCACCTATTATATTCAATCCTATTATTTTCCTTTCACCCTTTCCCTAAATGGATATGGTGGATGAATTTAGGTCTAGGGATCACATAGAAATGATATTATTGGTTTCTAGTAATGGTTCATATCCTATATTGACATAATCTTTCATTTTTCATCAAAGGAATTACAATTTCACTTGATTAAGGAATGTGTTTCCATACCCATCTATTTATTTGTGAAGGTTATTGGTGTTTAATATTATAAAATTTGTTTTTAACCTAAATAAAAGTGATATACGTTATGTGTATTTTATTTTTCAGAAATATATTATGTTTCCCTTTGTTTTTCATATGATATATATTTGGAATTTCTTGATTCATGTGTATTTTCACTCCATATATATTTTTATTCACACCATGTGTTTGATAAAGTTAATAGATAAGTTTCTTTAAAAAATAGTGAACTATAAAAAATGTTTTATTATACCAATGGTTTCTCAAGTTTGGGGATTTTTGATTTCTATATTTATTATTTGATATAAGGGTGTATTTGTTTATTAAATGATGTAAGTTATTTGGATATCTCTTTGATTTTAGTTTAATGTTATTTATGCGTTTATTAAATTTTATGATAATTCTAAGTGAGTTTTCATTTGTGATTTGATTCTTATTTGACATTATAAATTTAGTTTTGTGATAAGGATTTATTTTATAAAAAAATGCATATTTATAAATCTATAAAATGTTTTTCATTATATAAGACCCTGGAATTGGTTAACCTTTTAGTTATGTTTTATCTAGTTATAGAACTTATTCCATGTAAAATTTTTACTATTGGATATCAAAGTTAAAAGGATATGTTTATTTGAAGGGTTACTATAGGTGATATGTGTGTTACTTATATAGTTATGGTTATGTTATAATGTGATATCAATATTGTTACCTCACCTACCTTTATAAACTTTATGGGAAACATTGGGTAAATAAGTGGGAAATCAAGAGATGGTTACCATGCTATTTGAGATGATACATCAGGTAACATCCCCTAGTTGAGTTTTTCACTAGATATGGAGAGTTCTATTTAGTGAGGCTAGTTGAGAGTCAGTCAGGGGTTATTTAATCTGGAAAAAAAATCATAGGTTAGTATATGGTTCCACTTGATCACATTTAGTAATTTCTTTTTAGTTCCTAAGGTATTGTCTCATGATTCATTTTATGTTATGTTGTTATTATTATAATATTCTTAACATGTTTGTTACATGTAATATGATTTCACTAGGATTAGTTATTTATATTTGTTTGTTATATTTCAGCTAAATTATAAGTTTTTTTAAAATTTAAAAGGAAAGTGTTCCTTTCATGAATAATTTTTTTTACTTAACCAAGATTACTCTTTTAAAAACAATTTATTTGGTATTCTTTACTTTATGGTATAATCTATTTGTTTAAAAATACTAATTTAAAATGGATGAATAATAAAAAGTTTAGTTTTTTTATAAAATTTAGGTTTAAAAAAATAGAATAGGATTTTGAAAGCAATATTTTTTTGTTACCAGTCAAATATAAAGAAAGATATTTTCTATACATTATTTTCAAACTAGAAATTTAGTTTTCTTTCATAAAAGGAATTATATATATTCTTGGTGGTATCCTACTGTACATTGGCTCACACTATACATACACAATTTGGTGTTTATATAGTCTTCATGTCTTGTTAGGGTATCTAAATTATGGATCCCATGGTGGGTATTATATATCATCATTTTAGTAGCTTGTTGACATTGGGACATGGTTGTGACTTTGAGTCACATAGAGATGGTATGGTAGAAAATTTTAGGACTTATAGATTGTTAGGGAGTTTCTCATATTTTCCATATTGTTATTTAATTGTATTTGGGTTTCTTTTTATTTTGAAATATGTATATCATTTAGTTTCATTTCATTGGTAATTCATTTTTTAGTTACTTTTAATTGTTTATTGGGGTTTCACCATGTCTTTTCATTACCTGTTTAAGAACTATTTATTTGATTTACTTGATTTTTTATTATAATAATACTTAATTTTGGATTCTTGATAAGGGTCCAAGGATTATTTAACTATATTTAAAGAGTGAAATTATCCCCAAGGTTAATGTTTGATACCCTCTACATTTTTTCCCATCTCATAATAACCGAGAACATGCTTTAGGAATTATGTTAAGACAAATTGAGTAACATGTTTGGTTAAATGGGTTTTCTTTATTAAAAAATGGAGTCAATCCTCTATTTTTATTTAGAAAGTAAATATAGATATGAAGTATTATTTTAGTAACACAATAGGTAGGTATGAGGGAGTTTCTGACCATCTCTTCCTCAAATAAAGCATTGAGTTATCATGGGTGATCAGGATATGTCACTTGGATTTGATCTTATTTTCTAATTATTTTGAGACATTTTGGTTTATTTTACTACTATGGTGGTTTATATGGAGGTTATAGGAGTTTGATTGAAAAAATATATGTTTTTGGAGAAAAAGTGTTGAAATTAATAGTTGTACATGACTCCCCAAAACAATTAAAAACCATGTATATGGTTATATATTACTCTTTTAAGAGTTTTCATGATTGGATGATGGATAGTGGAATTGTTCAATTACGTAAAACTTTCTAATTTGTGATGTTTTTATTCATGATGTTTTTTATTTAATTTTTTTTATTAATAACTACTAATTTGGGACATATTAAAATGAGTTTTATGAGGTATTGATGTTATTTTATTAAGACAAGTTGGAAATTATTCATTCATGTGCACAATTTTGATTAACAAGATTCAGGTTAAAAAATGTATTTTATAAAATGTATTTTATAAAATGTATTTTATTTCATTTCTAGGAAAAATATAATTTTAAATATAATTTTAAAGTATAATTTATTTCTAAGGATTTTATTTCCTGGTTTTTCTAAATATTCTATGGTATTTTTAAGGTATATAGGATAATTGTATAAATAAATTTTCATGATATTGTTATAAAATATTATGATAATAAAAATAAATTTCTTATATTTTGTAATAATTTTACCTTATGAGGTATATTTTTAAGTAAGATTTTGATGTAATTTACTAGATATTTTTATAATTAAAATGATATTTTTCATGAATTGTTGGTACTGATTTATTTATGTATGATATTTTTCACATGTATTGAGTTTTGAAGTATATTTTTATTGAGTTTTTAACTTTGTGTTATTTTAGATTATTCTCCATAAATATACATTGGGAAAACATGCATATGATGTTAGGGTAGGTTCTTTATAGGGAAGTATTTCCATGAATCCAAATGGCATCATTTCTACTCAAATTATAGATAGAGTAGTTGAACAAGACCCAATAAAATCTATGTACCAAACACTTGAGATATAAAGATATAATATACCTATTTTTTAAGGTGATCAAGATTTACTAGGAGTAGATGAATGGATAAAAGAAATAAAATGGATATTCACTTATCTGAATATTATTTTTTCTTCTAATTTAAGGATCATTACAACCTTGTTCAAGGTAATAAGTAGAGAATGGCGTGAGTTTACAATTCTAACTTTGTTGAATAAATATTTTCCTTTTAAATACCATGTTCATTTAATGGTATTACCTTTTTGAAGTGAATTTGTAGAATTTGATAATTTTTTTGGTTTACTATAAGGTAATAAAATGGTGATGGGGTACACAAAGTGTTATTTCTGATATAGTAGCATTTTCCCCCAATCTTGTCTTTAATTATTCCCTAAAGGCTCAATTATTTAAAAAAAATCTTTTTAATAACCTAGTATCTAAAGTAGTTCAGTTCTTCTTGACTTTGAATAAAGTGGCGATCATAGGAGTCAACTCTCTAATTATATTATAATTTTCTTGAATAAGAAGAAATCCATTGTATGTTTTCAATGGGGGAAACCTAGGTATCCCAATCCTTCTTATTATAGATCTCTAAAAATATTTCATTAGGGTGGATGATTAGGTGTTCTTTAGAAATTTTGTGTTCTAAACTATTAATTGAGAATGAAGTGTTAGAAAAATCCTGAATCTAAGTAGTTGTCTAAAATAGAGCTCATTCCTTATGGATTGAGTGTAATAACTATGGCATCTTAAGTAACATTTTTATTATGATCATTCAACATTATCAAATTACCTATTGCATCCTTATTATAAAAAGATTCATTGAACTATAAATATGATTTATTTATCCTTTAATTGTTTATTATATCAAATTAGTATTGAGTATTCCATGACAGTAGAGGTTATTTGACTATTTGGTTCTTCAAAAAAAAAGGGATGGGTTGCTTTGGAGGTGTAGTTTGATCACTGTGATATGTTTTTTGTTTAATTCACTCCCATAAGGTGAATTAAAAATTAATGGGGAGACCCTTAACCAATCTCAGTTTTCCAATTATATGTAACTAATATTTTCATGACTTACCCACATTGGTACCCATTCTAGGTTGACAATGAAGATAAGAGTAACCCCAAAATCCCACTTTCAATTAGCCACAAGTTGGAGACTATCACTGAGGGTATAAAAATCATAATGGGATGCATTACCCTTATAATTATTTGAAAATAAAATAAAGAAACCAATAAAATCCATATAGTATAAAATAAAAATTAATAAACAATTAATTTAATGTTATACATAACAAAAGGTTACCAAAATAAAATACCAATTCAATTCCAACAACAGTTACATCGACAATGATCATGAACTCTACTAGATAATAAGGTCTAATATGATCACCGACTACCTCTTGGAAACCTAAAAAATGGATATGTATATATAGGGATGAGTATACAAGTATAATTAATAGGATCACCCCAAAAACCTCTCATGATAATGTGGAATAAGTATACTAAATCCTTAGGGAATAAACAATAGAACCAACTCATCACCTTTAACCTATCAAACATCCTCACCAAGGCTCACTTACCCAATAACATATCCAAGTATAGTTACATATTATAAAAAAAATATATATTAATAAGGCACCATTCAACCACTTACCAACTATTATAGTCAATCTCACACCCCAACAACTTACATCATATGCTACCATACCTTCCATAATAACATATTTATATACCACATCTCACATTAAAAATATAACCATATCATCATCATCATCATCAAAAAACACATATAAACATCATAACACAAACACTACCATATTCTATTATCACCACATCACAATAATAAATAACATCCTCATCACTATAGGGAAATGTGAACATGAAAGTTAATAACCTCATTCCCTCCTCTTATCATGCATGCCACCTCAGGCATCCATATCACAATCACAACATAAACACTCTAACTTCAAACCATTATAGAACATGATTCATAACCTCATGAAATTTTAGAATATACTATTTCTTGAAGAGGGATAAGGGAAGAGAGACTAATCATCCATATGTTCCCTCTACAACCTGGATGTTGGAAAAAACACTTGGAACTCATGTCCTCATACGGGCGTTAGTAGGGATATCTGACTCGATTGGTGAAGATTATGAAATAAAAAATAAAATAAAATAAATATTTATACCACACACAAGCTAAAAATATGGGTTAAATCACAAATAGGTTATCATTTATAACTACAACCAACCAAAACTTACAACTCTACCACTACAGACCAACCACCATTTCCACAACTACCACAACATGAGCCAACCAAATCCTCCTCAAATAGAACCATAAAAAAATCATAACATCCCATTTAATCAAATAATTATCAATTTATTGGTTTACCATTTCTATACACATTAAATTAATTATGTAACATTAATTTCCTCCATTATAATTTTACCTACACACTTTACCATGCATCATTTCTCATTACTTCAACTATTATTTACAACAAATAATTTACCAATAAACCCATTAAAATTTTAATTAACTATTAATCCTTTAATTTTTTTAGCATCAAACCATATTCTAGGTTACTAAAAAACAATCCATGTCAACCTCTCCCATAATCATATCTACTACCACATCATCACAATCCAATAATTGATATAACATCTCTAACACAACCAAAACAAAAACATCTTTCTTTTCCACATAAACCAAGACAAACTACTACCATGATGAAAACATGATGCAATCCCAATACCAACCATAGAAAATAAAACCATAAAAATATAGAATTAATCTACACTAAATCCACAACAATAAATATTTCAAATCCCTCTTGTTTAATCATTTTTTCATATTAATTCTATATAAACAACAACATTATAATTTTTGTTTTCTATGATATCGATCCATTACCATATTTTACTATTTATTTAGTTATGATAGGTGATTCAATAAATTCAATAAAAAAAATAAGTCTTTAGTATAAAATATCAATCAAGAGGTATCAATACATAAGAAATAACATGGACTCATGTAAAAACATGAAAATCAGCTATATCCCTTCAATTAAATTATCTAATTTCATTATATTTATCAAGTTAATTCATGAAATCCACCAAATTAAAATAATAACATGATAATACCATAATTAAACATAAATACTATAGTAGTAGTATCAAATACCTAACCTTAAAGGACAATTCAATATTCACTATATAAGAATGAGTGGTAACACTTAGGGGGAACCATCATTCAAACACTAAAAAAATAATGATAATTTTCCTTAAACACCTATTTATAATCATCCCCCATCAAGAAAATGACCATACACTACTAAAATTAGATTAAAACCACTGACATAGACTCCTTAAGATGGAAGAATAAGGGAAAAATTGAATAAAATAAGAGACAAAATTACTTTGGATCACAAGGGGTTGATCAATTGAAGGGGATAGATATTCTGACCAAGGATTGAAAAAAATAACTAAAAACCAAGCTAATAAATACCTAGGTCTCAAATTAAGATGAAGGAATTGAATATAATTCAAGGGATTATAAAACTTTATATTTATAATAGGGAAATATTGGATCTAGGTGGGGCGAGTTGGGTCACACCGCAATGATGGACCGATATAAAAATTATGGTGTGACCTCCCCCATATCATAGGGAGTTAAACCATATAAATTCAATTTAACAAAAAAAAGTCATAGTGTAATGGGATTATTCACATCACAAATCTTGAATCCCTAATAATCATAGATCAATCCTTGACATTCCACCATAAATTTTATTGACCCAGATACATACCAGGACATAACATTCCTCACCACACTGAAACGATCCCCATAATGGAACCACCATTAAATCCTATACGAAAGACCTCCATGGTGTAATAAAATAATATATAAAAAAATGAACATTATATAAAATTTATTGTGAAACATCCCAAGACTCTCCATGATACAACTTACGAGATCACAATACAACACATTGGACTACTTCACTCCATTTTTATACCGACTGACCACACCAAAAACCTCATGATCACATCATGATATATTCAAATAGGTTAAAAATTAGTGTATAATAATATTTAATTTTAACTGACTCTCCCATGACACCTCTATCTCTAGGTAAATGAAAAGTAGTAACCCTATAAAGTTTGATCCTTCCCATTTAATATGTCTTAAACAATTAGCATCTTCAAGAATCAAACCAAACATGGAAAGAAGAAAAACAACCACAAAACTAAACACCCCTAGGGTATACTTCCCAAAAAATAACCTTAAAACTACCAAAAAAAATCGTAACGTAATTATAACAACCTCAATCATATCATCATAAAATAAAAAATTCACGAAATCAAGAACTATTTCCAAAAAATTATGGATACTGAGATAATATCTATGACTCATGATCATATGCACACTATTTTAAGCCATCATGATTTTATCAAACACAAAAAAAATGAATGATATGACCATGGAACACCTTATCATAATTTCCTAAATTGCTAACATCTACTCCACAAACATCACATCCTCCTATATATTCAAATCACCCCAACCAATAACATGAGGTTAATCATAAAGATATAAATGAAGCAATGACATAAGAAAAAATTAAATGATTTGGTTGAACTATGGAGGGAGTTCCAATAAATATTTCACCACACCAATATGCTATAAAAATTTGAAATATCTAATAATATAATGAGAAAAATTACTCCCATAACCAAATCTCCACTTCCCTTAATGAGGAGAAACATTCAAGAGAATAAGATCACCAACCTCAACCTCTAAAATCCTCATCCTAAAACTAGTATAATACCTATAATAGTTTTTTATCTTTAATATACTTATGAATCATATAAATTTTTTTGTATTTTATTATATCAAAACTAAGGATCTCAGACTCCTCAACCTTAGTCCAATATAACTTAGATTTACAAGGCCTCCCAAATAATCGCCTGGATGGAGCCATTACAATATAAGAGTGATAGATATCATTACTAAAAGCTAAAAAAGGTAAGTTATTTACCCATGAAACTGAATATTTTAGTACACATATATGAAATATGTCCTACAATGTCTAAATGTTCCACTAGATATGACTATCTATTTGATGATTAATACGGTGCAAAGAGTTAAATAAGATTCAAAATCATACTAAATACCCTACCAGAATCACCAGGTAAAATGAGGATTCTTATTAAATATGATCATACTTAAAACTCCATGAAGCTACACAATCTTCTTTACCTATAGGGATTCTAAATTGTCCACTCGGATCAACTTATTAAATTATAAGAAATGATAAAACTTTATTAATTGATAAATAATCACCTAGAAGGAATCATATATTCTACAATATTGAGGTAAACTGATGAAAATAACCATATATATTTCATCCCACTATAACTTAAAACATAAAATAGATGTAGACACCCATTAGGAACATAATTATTTACCTTTAATCGCTGAGTATTTAAGTCGCGAGATATAAACTCAGCCACCAACATCTTCATCCTTGGCCACTAGAATATAATTCTCAAATAATGATACATCTTGGATATACTAGTATGAACTACTAAATTTGATCTTTGTAACTAATGGATAACCACTTCACACATTTCTTATGAGACAAATAATTTCCCTTAAAATTGAACTTGGAACTCATCATCCTCTAACGACCCCTCAGAAGCATCTCCTCAAACAATATGATTATAACAAACTTTACCTCAAAAAATACAAATTTTAACTCATAAAAATGTTTCAAAGAGTATGAATGAATGATAATTTGATATAAGTTATATATACCCAATAATATAACACATATTATTACATGATTTTTAACATAAACATCCAATAAACACAACCCAAAGATCATGGGACCTAGTGTATTTGGAAGATTAGGATCATAATACATCAAAATAAATTAAAATAAAATAAATTTATCTTAATATCAATAATGATCACATAAACCACTTTAATATCCTAGAAATATATAATATAAGATGGGGAATACATAAAATAATGGGGTGAGCTATAATTCCCAGTAAAGGAATAAACATGGTAACAAGGGACAATATGTAGTAAAAAAAATAACATGAAATAATAAAATACAAGGATAATGAATAATAACATGGGAGAATAACATAAATAACATTGTATCATAATATCATAGAAACATATGGATGTGTGAGAAATATATAAAATTATATAAGCATAAGTCAATGCTAGTTGCTGAGACAAAATTACATGGTGGATAGAGTCCCATCGAAGATTAGGTTTACTCCCTAATCCCATAAAAAACATCTCATGAGATAAAAAAATTACCCAATAAATTGGGGAAATATTTAAGAACACCCATCCTAACATGTACAAGATTATGTGGGCCACAAAATTAAATAAATCACAAGGCATAAATATAAGAATTACCCATGGAAGGAAATGGGTTACACAATCTATCCTCATATCACAATCAAAGGATATTTCATAAAGATTCCAAATAAAAGAAGTAATTAAATGCTTTTGACATTAATATCTAAATAAATAAGTATAGGTCTAAAATTATGGTGTTAATTTGTAAAAAATGACATGAGAAATGGTATAGAATTGGGTATATAAATGAACTTTCAAAATGGCATTTTAAGGAACCAGTTAAAGAATTTTGGAGAAAGAATAAGTGTGGAATTTTCTTTGAAAACTAGAGGTAAATCAGAATGGTTATACAAAAAATATTACATTATTTAATGAAATAATTTATGGTAATAAATACTTTAAATGTTTGTTACATAAAAGGATTAAGGGATAAAAAATTTCCCCTTAATTGGGTTTGATTTTAAAGAAGGCATTTGAGAAATGAAATTAATGTACATATTATCCCATAAAAGGAATAGAAAATAAGTTAGGTATATACTTAATATAAATATATACATAATTTATAAACATTTCATAACATCAAAGAGAGATAAAAAGTTATTTATAGAGGGAAAGGCCACATACCAAAGAAAAGGGGTGGTTTAGAGAGATCCCTTACCTTATGTTATAGAATCATTATTTACTTGTAATTAATGTTCTGAAAAATAAAATTAATTTAATTAATTACTTAATTTAGAAAATTTTACATCAATATATGATTTATTATAATTTTATTATGTTCATTTATAACCTTTTGATGAGATATAATGTTAAATTTCATTGTTCCAAGGGCGTTTGTTTCAAGGTTCCAAGGTCGGATGACTTTGTGGATAATTATTAAAGTTTATGTCAAATGGAACTATAACTCTAGAAGTAAAATAAAATGGAATTCATGTAATTCAAAAAATTTAAATGTTACTAAATACACATATATGTTCCGACATAGTTATGATTAACTTTGTAAAAATTCTAACGTTATATTGTTTGTTCATTTAGGCCATTTTTCCGACAGTAAAAAACTAGACTCATTTAATTAAATTAAATTATTATTAAAACATTAAATAAATTTGAGTAAGTTAAACATAAATATTATAATCATATTTAACCACAATAATATTTTTATAACCGTTCTTAAACACAGTGTCAAAAAATGAAGTATGTTGTTCATGGAGGTGGTGAACCAACCATATTATAAAGAATGTTTTTATTTTAGAATCAATTTAGGTTAAGGGAAGAAGATGGATGATAGATATTACATTAAAATAATAACATTAAATTATATATAATATACTAGATTTATTATTCCATGTTGTATAGAATTTTTTTAGGATGAGGAGGAATAAAAATTAAAGGAATTGGTTGAGGTAATTACATTATCCTTTCGATGCCTCATTTTGGGAATAAATTTGGAATACTAAGAGGCTAAGATGTTTTTAGAAGAAGGGGTAATGAGGGGTGGTATTTATAAGGTTAGAAGAGGGGTGTTTTTAAATATTATAATTTTTAGTTTATTATTTTGTCTCAATACTACCAATTTTATTTATTTTTGTAACTATATATAGTAAATTATTCATGTGAGTTCTATCTAATTTCTTCTTACATTATCCATGACTTACAAATTCATGTATTTTTATTATAATTTTATATATCGTATTTTGTTTCATTTCACTATTCACCAAGAATTCAACTATTTTAAAAAATATAAAAAGTTCACCCTAAATTTTTTTCAATGTGTATATTCAAAAAATGATATCAATTTTATTAATTTTTTTTCTAAATATGAGAAATTTAATTTTCAAATAAAATACCCATTTTTTTGAAAAATACCAATTTTAATATTTTGATCAATTTTCTGCCCCTTTGGAAAATTACTTAAAGTCTCATAAAATTATATCATCATTATAGTAAAAAATCATATTAATTTATAAAACCATTTTATGAAAAAAAATATTCATTTAAATCATTGTATTTGTTATAAAAATGAAAATAAAAAATATATGTTTTACAAAATTATGAAAAACTATTTTACATTTTTACAAAATTGATTTACTTGTATCATGATATAAATATGCCATATTTTCATTTTGTAAGGTATTTAAATATTATTTTACACTTAAATAGACGAGGATTCTATTCTAATATCTATGTTACTAGTTCTAATGGTTAGATTACTATTCCAATGGTTAGGATATTATTCCAATGGTCAGATTACTATTCCAATAGTCAAATTTTTAATGGTCATATGGGATTAGAATTTTTTTAAAAAAAAATTCATTCACTTTTATTTTATATCAAGTTTATATTTTAATTTTTAAAATGAATATTGCATTACTAACATCCTATTTCATTTTTAAAGTGTTTACTGTGAGTGCGATTATTTTGTGGGATCGAGCAGATCCAAAATTTTCTATTGTTATTATCATCTTATTTTCTATTTTTTTGACCCATAATAATATTTTATATTATTATGGACGTATTTATTCTCTAAATGTAATGTTTAAATTATTAAAATAAAATGTTGTTGGTTTTATCATGCAGTATATGTGCTTTAATAAATATGACACATTTAAATAATCAAGAGGAAAATTACATTGATAAGATTATGGGTCATTAAATTCTTCTCCCCTTATGAAATTTCACTATAGAAATTTAATTTTATATAAAAAGTTTAAAAAAGATGAGGGTAGTTTTGCTTCATGGCTTCCTCCAGTTCCCATGTCTCTTTCTCATACTTATGGGTTTTCCATTGAACTTTAACTAGCTGAGTTATCTTGTTTCATACAACTTTATATCTATAGTCCAATATATTCATCGACTTCTCATCATAAGAGATATCATTTTTAAATGTAACATCTCTGAATTCAGTGCATGTGAGGGACCTGATATATACTTTATTAATAGGGATACGTGGAACAAGTCATGTACTTGAGACATGGTTGGTGGGAGTTCTAGTTGATAGAAAATAGCTCTGATGTTATCAGGAATATAAAAGTGCATGATGTACCTAAGACTTAGATTTCCATTATTCCCAAATATAATGACTCTTTTCTATGGAGATATATGGAGGAACACGGTATCTCCAACCTCAAGCTCCAAGTCTCATAAAAGATTTTCAATATTTCTCTTCTATGTAATTTGAGAAGTCCTGATGTGATGCTGAATGGTATTGACCTTTTCTACCATTTATCCAACCATTTTCAAACCCAATAGATTTTATTCACCAAATTTATCCTATGCACATTTTTCTACATATCCTCTTATAAGGGATTCATATAGATCCATTTGGATGCTTGAGTTGAAACTATTATTGTATGACATCTCGACTAGAGGAAGATATTGATCACATCAACCTTTAAAGTCTATTGAGCATGCTCTAAAAATGTGTTCTAGTGTCTAGATAGTCCACTCATATTGGACATCAATTAGGAGGTGATAAGACGTACTAAAGTTCAACTCATTATTTAGATCATGTCAGAGACTATTCCATAACTTAGAGTTAAATCTAATATCTCAGTCAAATACAATCGATAGTGGTGTACCATGAAACATCACTATTCCTCTGATGTATATAATAATAATTTCTTTGAGTGATAATTCCTCTTGAATAGTTATGAAATGGTCACATTTTATAAAATATCCCACTAAAACCCATATATAATTATTTCCTCATGATATATTCACAGGACCAGTGAAGAATTACATGGTGATATTTTCCCTTTTCCATATATATATATATATATATATATAAGTAATGGTTGCATCATCTCCACACATTTTTTTCCTTTCAACCTTTACTTACTGACATAGTAGTAACTTTTATGTATATTCGGTGATATCCTTATTTATATTGTCCCACCAACAGTGATCTAAGAGATCTTGATACATCTTTATTCTTCATGGGTGGATTGATATGTTCGATCTATGTGTATTATTTGACAACTCTGTAATCTTAGAAGTTGATGTTACATGTAGTTTTGAACCAAATCTTATAACTCCTTAATTAATTTTAAACTCCTAGGATTTTACTTTTTTTATATCTTCTACCTTCTTCTATATTTTGACATCATCCCTTTGATCATCCTTTATCCTCTCTAGAATGGATGGTTAATTGATCATTTGATAAAGAAATTATGATGTTACTTCCTTTATGATCCCCATGTCCATCCTTTTCAAGTCTAATAAGATTAATTCCTTCTTAATTCTCATCATTAATAATGTTTCCAGATACTTTATACTTAGAGTATATTCCACTTTATTTTATTTCCCAAGATGAAAGTGGATAGAGTATTCATAGTCCTTGATCAGTTCTAACCACCTCGAATGGAATATATTATGATCCTTCTATTTGAATATATAGTTTAGTCCCTTATAATATGTATTTATTTCACACTTCTCCCCATAGAGATAATGCCACAATATTTTCAACCTGATGTTCTGTGCAACTGACTCCAAATCATGTGTTGGATAATTATTATCATGAACATTCATCCTTCTTTAGGTATAGGCTATAAATTTTCATTTTACATCAATATATATCCCAAGCCCTTATTTGAAGAATCATTTTATACCATGAAAACTTCCCCACTTAAGGCCAGTGTGAGGAATGGTGTAGTAATAAGCCTCATTTTCAATTACTTGAATCTCTATTCACATTCACCGGTCTAGAAAAACTTCACTTCCTTCTGAGCCAGCTTGGATTGTGGGTTTGATAATCATGAAAGGTTTCTAAAAAATTTTCTATAATACCAAACTAGTCTACAAAAACTACAGATCTCCATTACATATATTGTTACAGGACACTCTTTAATTGGCTTTATCTTATAAGGCTACACATATATCCCTTTTATAGTGATAAAATTCCCTATGAATGGTAATTCCTCCATAAAGAACTCACATTTACTATACTTTTCATACATATTCCCTATTTGAAAAGTCTTTAACATGGTATTCAAATACTCCTCATGATTCTCCCAGCTCTTGGATTATATTATAATATAATCTATAAATACTACCAAAAAATTTTCAAGGTAATATTTATAGAATCTATTCATTAAGTCCATAAAGATTTCTTGAGCATTAGTGAGTCTGAAGGGAATCACTATTAAGTCACAGTGTCTATACCTTTTTTGAAAGGAAATATTAGGAATATCATATTTATTTCCATTTAATTGGTGACATCTTAATTGAAGGCCCCCCCTAGATAAATACTAGCCCCTAAGTAGTTGATCGAACACGTTATCAATTTATGGAAGATGATACTTGTTATTTATCATTATTTTTTTGAGTTCATGATAATAAATGAAAAAAATAATTGAACCATCCTTATTATTGAGGAAGAGGACCAACACACCCCATAGTGTAGAACTTAAACATATAAAACCCTTATACAAAATCTTCTGTAACTAATTATTCAATTATTTCAACTCAATAGTGGACATTATATAGGGAGTATTGGATATGGGAATATATCTAGGTATAATTTAAATTTATAACCCAACCTCTCTTCCAAGAGGTAGACCATGAAACTATTCAAGGAATACATTTGTATAGTCCATCACAATGGGCATGCATTCAAGAATTATTACCTCCCTTTTATCAATCATTTGAGATATATATTCCTGATTATATGGCAATAAAATCCGTGCTTAAGAAGAATATTCCAAAGGAGATTCATCCTCCCGCTTACACTTTTATAAAATCGGAGGATGAATCAGGATGTGAAGAGTGATATCTATCTCTAAATATTTGATGTTTCCTTTATATAAGGACAAAAAATCCATGCCCAATATTACATCAAACTCTACTAAAGAAAGTAATAAAAGATTTTATGGGAGGTTTTATCCCTAAACATTGACTGATGAGCAGTTATACACTTGGGATACAATAATTTCCACATTTTCGATTCTCATAGACAGTTCAACCCCCATGTTTTTAGGTGGTATTTGGATAGTTCTACTAAAATTTCAAGATATTAAAGTTTGCATAGAACTACAATAAAAAAGTATTTTTATTATTATTGATAGAATAACCAACGTACATATCACCATAAATTTTTTGTGATCCACCTCAAAATTATTGATAACATATTCCCTTCCTTTCCCTAAAGGACTTAGAGGTTGTTGTTATTGATTGTCTCTAAAAAACCTTGGATTTGGTCATTGGTTCATATAAATTTTTTTTCCTTGTGGTTGAAACATGGTATTGTAGGATGAGTGTTGATAATAACCTTCATTTACTTTTTTCGCATTAGTGGGATTATTCAACTCACTTTATAATTGATTATTTGGATTCCCTCTTTTCTATATTTAAAGTATCTCCTGATTCCCTTGAGATAGTTTTTTGGGTGCTTCTTACCACATTTTTAACATGTGGTATGTTGGGTTTTCTTTCCTCAATGAGATTTATCTATTGGTCCTTCTAAAGAAAACTCTATTTTATATTTTTTATCATCTATCCCATGAGACCACTAAGAGTGACCAATATATATATTATCCTAAAGGAAAAAACATACAATATATTTATAGCTGTCAAAGTATCGAATATCTAAATATTTTTGTAAACTTGACTTTAACCCATTAAAGAAATTTTCCACCTTACTTTTGGCATTGATGAAAAAGTCAGAGGCATACCGTGAAATACTTGTGAAGTTTTCCTTGTACGCCTTGATAGACACATCTTCCTTTTGATTTAGTCTGAGGAACTGACTCTTCTTTTTAAGATGGAGTGTTCATTGAAAATATTTATTAAAAAAAATCTCAAATCATTCCCATTCCATGGAATCAATTTCCTCTTTTGAATTCATGTTCTTGATCAGTTTCCACCACTGATTGGATTCCCCTTTAAGATGATAGAAATTCAACAAGAATTTCTATTGTTCTGAGCATTAGATGATAGTGAATATCTTATCAATTTTGTTAATAAATTTTTCCATGATGTGCGGATCAGAAGATCCACTAAATGTAAGAGGCCTCTATCAAATTAAGGAATCAACCACAACTTTCCATTTCTTAGGATAAGGTGGGTGTTCCATATGATTCAAGTAATTATTCATAACATAAATTTGACGAGACAAAAATACCATGAAGTTTTCACCTAATTCTCCCATAAGTATAGGCACATCATCAAACCACTCATCACTTTTCCTATCATGTTGGTTGTTGGAATGGTTCCTCATATTTCCCGCCATTAACTAGAAAAAAGTATTTGAGTAGTCAAACTAAAAATTATGTAAAAAGGTAAGTTATGAATATAAAAGGTATAAATTATAAATTTAAAGTATATTTTAACTTATGAGTCTCTAGGTTTTAATCTAGGTTATCCATGGTATTTTCTCCTATTATATTTTCTAACTTAACAATATATTCACGTCCTTCATAATGGCTTTCAAAGAGTTTTGAATTTTCCAAAGCATGTACCCTATGGGGGTCAAACTAGGCATGCATAAAGACCTATTTATCGTGTACCATATAATGATTGAGTTAACCCCAATGTGGCATTTTTAGAGTTATTACCCCTAGGTAAAACAATTACAATACCACATAATCTTATAATCATGAGACAATGATATATTTCTTAGAATCCATGCACTCTATACATCATCAAAATTTCAGGATATTTTCCTATACTTAGACTTATACAAGGGTTTATCACTAAATTATCCTATTTCTAATCCCCAAAAATAACTATAACTTTATATGATACCAATTATAGCTATCCAATACTTTTATGTATATTATTACATTATTTGAAACATAAAAATATAATAAACACAACCCAAAGTTGGAATACTGAGTTTATAATACATCAAAATAAACTAAAATAAAACACCCTTCAATAAATCTTCATAATGATCTCATAAACCCCTTTTATATCCTAAAAATATCTAGGATAACTTAGTGAATACATAATAGAAATGGGTGATCTATAAATCCCAATAAGGGAATAAAAGTGGTAACTAGACATAACATGTGAGTCAAAGGACATAATATGATACCATAAAAGAGAAGGCTCATGAATAATTACATGGGATCATAATATAAATAAAATTGTATCATAATATCATGCCAATATAAGAAAGTGGTAGAAAAATATAACATGAAATAAACACAAGTCAAGGCTAGCTTCCAAGACAACATCACAAGGTGGACAAAGTCCCATCATGAATCAGGTTTACTCCCTAATCACATATATAACATATCATGAGACAAAGAAATTACCCAATGTATTGGAGTGATATATGGGTAGACCCATCATAATATGTACATGCTTAAGTGTTTCATAAAATGAAATCAATCACAAGGAATAAAGATAAAATTACCCACAGAAAGAAATGGGTTTCATAATAATGCCTCATATATAAAAAAATATATTTCATAAATATTACAAAGAGAATAATAAAAAAATATTTTTTATATTCATATCAAACTACATAAGCATAGGTATCAAAGCATGATGTTAATTTAAAAAAAACATCATGATAAAGGGTAGAGAATTGGGTATATAAATGAACTTTCAAAATGGTGTTTTAAGGAATCAATTAAATACTATCGGAGAAAGAATAAGTATAGAATTTTATTTGAAAAATAGAGGTAAAGTTGATTATTTATACCTAAGATCTTAATTTATTTAATTAAATCATGAATAGGAATAAATAATTTAGATGAGAAATACATAAAATGATTAAGGGATAAAAAAATTCTCTCTTAATCAAGTTTGGTTTTAAAGAGGGCATTTGAGAAATGAACTTAAGGAATGAATTGCCCTATAAAAGGAAGGGATTATAAGATAGGTATATATGTAATATATATATATATAAATAATTTAAATAAATTTAATAACATCAAATTAAGATAAAATATGGTTAGAGAGATAAATTCCATAACCCAAATAATAGGGGTGGTTCGGAGAGATCCCTTACCTTATATTATAGAATCATTTGACACATGCACTTAATGTTTTGGATAATAAAATAAAATTAATTAACTAATTAATTCATAACATTATAAATTTATATTTTATTTATTATAATTTAATAATATTTTTTTATTACCATTTAAATGAGATATAATTTTTAATTTTGTTGGTTTGAGGGCATTCGTTTCATGGTTACAAAGTCAGATCACTTTATGGATAATTATAGAAGTTCATATAAAATGGGACTAAAATTATAGAAGTGAAATGAAATGGTATAAATATACTCGTATAAATTTAAATAGATCCAAATGATCTTATTTTTTTTGTGTCATAGGGACAATTAACTTAGTAAAAACGTTAACGTTATGTGGTTAGTTAATTTAGGTTGTTTTTCCAACCGCTATGAACTAGATTTTTTTTATTTAATTAAATGATTATTAAAACATTAAATAAATTTAAATAAATTATAAAATACTTATTATAATCATATTCAACCATAATAATATTTTTTTTCATCCCTGAAGGTATTAGAAAAAAATAATGAACGTTTTTCATAAAGGCGATGAACCAACCATATTATAAAAAAATTCATTTTTGAATTAATTAAGGGAAATAGAATAGGATGGATGGTAGATAATACATTAAAATATTAAAATTATAGTATATAAAAGATTATGGATTTATTATTCTATATTTGTTTTATTTTTTTGGAGGATGAGGAGGAAGGAAAATTTAAAGAACCAGTTGAGGGAATTACAATCTCCTTTGGATGTATCTTTTTGGGATTCCACTTATGGAACCTTGGAATGATATTTTAGTGATAATAGTAGAATTAGGAAATAATTTAGATGATTTTTAATGGAATTGGTTAAAATTTGGAAAGATACTAGACTTAGAAGTTGTGAGTAGAAGGGTTTGTGAGGGGTGGTATTTATAAGGGGAGGAGAGATGTGTTTTTGAATATTATAATCATTATTATATTATTTTGGATCAAGAATACCAATTGTATTAATTATTATGACTATATACAGTAAATGGTACATGTGAGTTCAAAATAATAGGTTCTTACAACATCTGTGGCCCAAATATTTATGTATTTATCTTATAATGTTAAATATCGTATTTTTTTATATTTTAGTTTTTACAAAAAATACAATTATTTTAGAAAAATACCAAAAATTTCACCCTAACAATTTTTATACATTTATATTGAAAAAATAAAATCCATTTTATGAAAATAATTTTCAAAATATGGTTATTTTAATTTTTTTAAAAAATACTTATTAATTTGAAAAATACAAATTATAATATTATGATAAATTTTATGACCCTTTGAAAAATTACATAAGGTATCATAAAATTATATCATCCTTGTAATAAAAAAATATTATTAATTAATAAACCCATTTTATTAAAATAAAATTTCTTTTCAATCATTTAATCAGTTATAAAAATGAAAATAAAATATACATGTTTTATAAAAATACGAATATTTATTTTATAATTTTTATAAAAAAATTATTTACTTGTATTATGATATAAATATGAAATATTTTCATTTTATAAGATAAATAAATATTAATTTACACTTACAGAGGTGACGAAACTATTCTAATGGTCAAGTTTCTATTCTTAATGGTCATGTTACTATTCCAATGACTAGATTACTATTCCAATTGTTAGATTTGTAATGATCATATGCGAACCCTAATTTTTATAAATAACTCATATTTAATTCATTATTCATTCATGTATATTTTATATCAAAGTTATATTTTCATTTTCAAAATGTATATTTCATTATTGACATCCTTCTTCATTTATACAATATTGTTTGTGAGTGCGATTATTCTAGGGGATAAATCATATGAAAATATTCCTAATAATAATAATATTATTATATAATTATTTTATATTTTATCCCATTTTAATACTTTCAATTATAATGGACATATTTATTCTCTAAATTTAATGTTTAAATTAATATAATAAAATATGGTTGGTTTTATCATATAGTGTTTTTTCTTTAATAAATATGAAAAATTTATATAATCATAAGGGAAATTACATTGATAAAATTATAGTTCATTACATAGGTGAACTCTACCACCATAGTCCTCCATATTAAGATAAAAAACTAAAATCTCCACTTTCACCCTCTATGCATATCTAAACACATAAACTCCACAACTATGAGACTTCCTGCTGAGTGTATTAGTAACCAAATTCCTTTTCCCAAATGTATAAGAGATATTAATGTCTCAGTAAATAAATAAATTTATCCACCACTGTTTAAATTGATTCATGCCCCATTAAGAAAATATATACATAAAAAAATTTATCATCTATAATGACTACAAAGCACTCGCTAATGAGGTAATGCCACTACACCTTTAAAGAAATAACCATTTCCACCAACTTGAGATCATGGGTGGTAAAATTACACTCATGGGGAAGTAACCACTAAGAACCATATGAGATAGCTTACCTTTTCTATATTAAGACACAATATAGGCCAAGATTAGAAGTGTCACAAAAAACCTTGACCATGAACCATTCCTACTGAAAGATAAATATACAAGCACTGATCAACTTTTATCTTAGTTACTCATATTCCACCTGACTCTAATTTGAAAACACCAAAGATTAGTTCTTTCTAATTGAGGGTATCAAAGAATCCATAATATGAAAGAAAGTTTACAAAAATCTTTTATAATGAAATTCAATTACAAATAATTTATGAACCTATGTGATATTATTAAAAGCTACCTAATAAAAAATAGCCTCTATATTCAAAGTATCTACCACTACTCTTAGTTTATACAACACATTATTGAGAAAATATACCTCATGTGTCCAATACTTTCACATTGAAAACTTCCCATAAATTTTATGACACTAATGAACCTCCAAAGAATCTCTCAAATGCTAATGTGATCATCTTCTAACATTGATTACATAAAAACGTTTTTGATGAATACTACCATGAACTAATACAATAACTTTTGGAACACTAAGTTCATTAAACCCATGAAAAAATTGTGAAATTAATGAAACCGAATAGTATAAACATGAAATATAAGTGCCTATAGAACCACCTAAATGTAGTCTTCATGATATACCCTTAATTTACTCTCTTATGATGATATCCCTACTATAAATAAAATTTTGGGAACCAAGTAATCTACTTTATCTAATTAAAAAAATCATTTATTCTCAAGAGGGGATAAAGGTTCTTCACCATCACCTAATCCATCCATCAGTTATCAATGCACAACCTTATATTACCATATAATTTATTGGTGAATAACACTATAGAACTCCAAGGTGATACACTGAGTTGGATAAAACTATTCTATAACATACCATCGATCTGGATCTATAATTCCAACAACTTAGATGGAACTATCTAATAAGGATCCATCAAAAACTGAGAGACATTAGGCTATAACTATATCCTAAACTCAATATCACATAAAGGGGGTAGTACCACAAGTTATATAGGTAACACATTGAAATATAATCCCAAAATATTGATAACACTACCGCCTAAACTTCTATATAACATAATAATAACTCCACTGGCTGAGAAAAAATGAGTTTTACATTCTTGTGATCTATACAATGATCCTAATCACCAATGAAAACTGCAATATTAACTTCCACATAAAAAAACAACCTTCCTCCAAAATCAATCAACAATTTAACTTGTTGAACACAACCAATCCATTATAAGAATGGAATCGTATGGATATATATGAAGTAAGAAATGATCACATAGTAATTGATGATACCACATCATCAACACAAACACACATCAATATTATTAGACTGACCTATAATTGTAATGAATAACAACAATGGTACAAGAAACTTCTATAATATAAGTCATAAATATCATACCAAGATAGGTTCAATAATAGAGTGTAAATTTCCCAATTAAAATTGCATATAATCCATGGATGGAGATAGAAAAATAGTACATTGCATGATCTTTTTCCCTCCCAATATTAGAAACTCTTTTATATAAAACATACCATGCCATGGTATTTTAACTCGCTGGACCATATGATGAAGATTCTTAAACACAACCCCAATATCCCAAATTCTCAAGATACCATACATAAGAGAGATAATACTATTAAATATACACCTTTATAATTGAATAAATAAACTCTATTTCAAACTGATTTTGAAAATCATCCCACAATACCTCTCACTCCTCATGATAAACAAGAAATAGATACCACCATTAACTAGAAACAACTCTTAATTAACTAAAAACCAACATAATATAATTCCCTTTCTACACATATATGAAACTAAATAAAATCTAAATCTCTTAAAACCACTACTTTATCTTCCAAATAAATCCAGTCCCCTCATACATCACCAAACTCTTATTCTAAAACTCATGTAACAACTTCCTCTAAGATTAGTCCCCCCTTTTTAGAAAAACCTTCTAAACTTGATTGAATCATCCTATTTTACCTCACCAAAATGAAACACACTTTGATGATTCTAACCATCCATATATCATAACACATAATAAGGGAACTCCAAATCTCAAAAAACATGGAATTCATTTAAGTCCAGTTAATTAGATTCATTATAATATTCCAAAGTCTCTATAATTTAAACACAATAATTGTCTGTGTGTTGCATATATATCTCAAACATATCCATTAAAAAAAACATTATCTTATATAGTAGGATAAATAATATTAATTGACTCTCATTAGATTAGATATTTCCCTAAATACCTTTTTCATAGTTGGTCTCCCTTTCTACATCATAAGGTAAGTTTGAATAACTTTATTTTTCTATCAAAACCATGCAACCCTCACAAGTTCCTAACTAAAAACTCCATTCTAATTCTCATCCATAACTTAGATACCACTATATCATGACTCTTCTCTATAGGTACCCCTGGGTTGACATAGAATGTGAGAGTGACCTCCAAATCTCACCTCCAATAAGCCACAGCTTGGTGACTAACACCATGGTTATAAAACACTCATAATGGGATAAATTAACCTCATAATCCCTAAAATATATAATAAAAACACAAATAAAATTTATATAATATTAAATATAACCCAATCTATAATGCATGTAATTTAATACATAACAAAGTGTATATAAAATAAAATACCAATGAGACTCATATCATAGTTACTTTGAAAATGATAATGAACTCCAAGATCTAGTAATTTCTAATATGGTCACAAACTCCCTCCTAAAAACCTATAAAAAATGGATATATATATATATATATATAGTGGTGAGAATACAAGTATTCTCTATATGAAACTCTCCTAAACCACTTTCATAAATTTTGAAAAAGCATAATAAAATCTTAATGAATAAAAATATGAAACAAATCATGACCTATTACATAAAAACTATCACCCATCCTCAAAAACGAAAACTTACCCAATAATAAAACTAAGTATAAGAACATAATATTAAAATAATATATATCAGTAAGGTACTCCACAACCACTTCACTACCAATATAATTTCTTTATTTCCCTAATTAATTACATCATGTTCTACCATACCTTCTATGACCACATATTTTCATATCATATATCATATCACAATCAAAACTACATTATCATCATAACCACATACAACATATCAAGATCATACCATAAAAAATTATACATTCCATATAAACACATCAAAACTTCACATATAGTCCTTATAAAAGTAGGGCAACATGAACATGAATGGAATAAACCTCATTATTTCCTCTTACCATACACATGCACCACCAAGTATCCATATCACAGTAAAATCAGAGCAACTCTAACCTCAATCCATTATATCCCATGAATCGTGAACTCAAGCCTTTATAGCCTATACTATATCTGTAAGAGAGTGTGGAGATAAAGGATTAATTATTAATCCATTCAGTGTAAAACCAATATATTTGGGAGAACACTTGAAATCCATGTCCTCATATGGATGTCAATAGTGATATTTGAATCGAGTGGTGGTATGTATTAAATAAAAAAAGAATATATGATAGATATTTATACGACACACAAAATAACCTATGGTTTGACTCAAAAATATGTTTTCATTTATTACAACGACCTTCCAAAAATATAACAACTTGACCACCTTATACTCACCATTGCCACCAGAACTACCACTAAAATAGTCAACCATACCATCTCTAACATTAACTACACAATAATCGTTACTTACCATTAAATCACATCATTATAAATTTCTAGGTTTACTATTACTGACCACATTACATTAATTATTCCCATTAATTTCTCACCACTAACATATAAAAACTTCCATTACAATGTTACCAACCTACTTAACCATGTATCATTACCAATTACTTCAATTATTATTTCCATCTCAACATTATCTCATCAACACATCCCACTTTCAATTAATTTTTAATCCTTACATTAATTTCAAAATTAGAACTTATTCTCAAGAAACTATGAAAAAATCCACACCAACCTCTCCCATAACTAAATTCACTACTAAATCATCAAAAACAAATATATACTACAATATATGTACCACATGGAAGACATCAACCTATTTAATTTTCAAATCAATCAACCCAAACTACCAATTCAATGATAATATTATATCATCCCAATACAAATCGTAGAAAATAAAATAAAAAAAATACAATTTTATCCACAATAAAACCACAAAAAACAACGTTTTGTCTCCATACTTTATAATCATTCTTATATATTAACATATAATAAAAAATAATTATGATGTAATATTTCCATTATAGAGGTACATTTAAATATTTAAATGTTTAGACACTTGTGAGAGGTGATCCAAACACATCAATAAGAGAAAAAGGGTTTCATAATAGAAAATATCAATTGAGAGGAATAAGCACATAAGGAATAACATAGAATCATGTAAAACACATGTGAATCACATGTATTTCTTAAATTTATTTAGTTTTTTTCATTATTTTAATTAGGTTAATTTAAATAATCTACTCAATAAAAATAATGACATGTTAATTATAAAATTAAATATAAAAAATAAATGGTAATTCTTGAAACCTTTTCTTTAAAGGATGTTTCAACAACTACTGCACAAGAACGAGGGAAAAGAATAATAAAAAATCACCAAATTTAAAAGAATCCACCATAATACGTATGAAAAACTATACCCTATAAATAACACAACCATGAAACAAAAATATAAGATTAAAACTAATGTTATATCCTCTTTAATATAGAATAAAAAAGTAATAATAAAATAAAATAAATGATTAATTTACCTTTGATCATAAGGGGTTGATCAATCGAAGTCAATGACTAAAAAATACCAAGGAATGAGTAAGAGCACCCTAAATAGATCAAAAGGATAAAAAGGTTTTAAAGGAATATGAAGGAATTAAATATAATTATTTAAAATCATGAAACATAATATCACATCATGATGGTTTGGGTCATTCCATAATGGTTTCCTGATATAAAAATATGGGCATGAACATCTCCATATCCCATGGAGTCAAACCATTAAACATTTATGTAAAAAATTAAGGCCACAATGCTAGAGGGTTATTCCCAATGTAAATATTGAATCCTAGAGGATCATGGAATAATTATTGGCCTTACTACTCATTCAAGATTGATCCTAGAAACATCCCAAGATGTAATATTCCTTACTACTCTACAACAATACCTAAAAAGGAAGAGCCGTGAAATTCTAAAGCCAAGGCCTCCATGTTGAAATACAATAGGCTAAGATATAATCTTCCTTACATAACATCAACATATAAATATTAAAATACTCTATATGTAACAACATATGTGATCACAAAGAAACACACCTGACTATTGCAACCCCACTTTTACATCAGACTGACCACACTACAACACCCTTGATCACAACATAATCTATGATGACAACTTAAAAAGTATCCCAAACTCCTCTTCCCTTATAAAAAAAGTCTCCCCAACATCTATATCACATGTAAAGAACAAATTAAATGTCTATCAAATTTGATAACTTCATATATATAGTCATCATTTTGGTATGATAATTTATCTGAATGTATTCAACACATGATATACTATTAATCATATCAATTAATAATCTAGGATGATCTTGAAGTGCCTATTATGTGACTAGTTTTACCATTTGGATATATAAAAATAGAATATGTTGAATATTTCATATATTTTAAATCATTTATAATATTTTATAATAAGTTAAAAGAGGTTTTAATGAACCTATAACATAAATGTATCAACCTCATTAGTTCTTAGTCATTAAATTTTGTAAAATTCATATAAAATCTAGATCTCATGAGTTGATTTGCTAGTAAAAATTGTTTTTAGTAATCATCCAAACCTAGAATCAATGATTCTTAATAATGTTTTATAATATATTTTCCTAGTAATTAGATGAGGTTAAGGTGTATATCAATTTTTGAAATTGGGTTTTATAAGGGAGATAACAGTACCATGGGAGGATCAACATCTTAAATCTATAGTTTTAATAATAGAAGTATCACCAATTCATGATTTATTAATATTTTAAATTATATAATAGCTTGGAATAATGGTATGTCATTTTAATTTTCCTTTCAAGTGGATTTCTTCCAGTAATCCTCTATATGTTTTTAGTTTAAGATTTACCATTTTAAATTATTTAAATATTATTAGCTAGTACATTTGAAGTCTGAATTTTTTTTATTTCTAGTGATATCCTAAGTATATTTGGAAATTATAGTATACATGATAATGAGTAAATTCTTATATTAAAAGTAAATTGACTTATCTTCCTTTAAATTTCAAAGTTCACCTATAAATTTATAGCGGTATAAATTGGCATATTAGAGAGATTCATGACACCTAAATGTCACTTTTATAGATATATTTTGGTTATTAGTTATTTATTAGTATTTTATATAGTTTAGGTGAAAATTTTGACATTTTTTGGAACATTTTATAGGTTTCAAGGTTAGGTTTCATAGTTACCATAGCAGTGCATAATGATTATATAAGGTTTGAATTCCAATTCCAAAATCAAAAGCATTGTGGGTGTATGATTTAGAAAACCATGCAGTCAAACCCTGAACATAGTGGGGTTTTGTTTATTTTATATTATACATGGTTAGTACATGGTTTGGTAAATTGGGCATCTAAACTGTGCATATGAAAATATTTTCCATTTTTTATATTTTCTTCCTCCTTAATATTTTGTGTTTTTTATTTCCTATGTAATCATTTGGTGAGAAAATTTATAGAATACCCTAGTTAGACAATCCACACTCTTTCTGGGCACAATGGGAATCCTCTATCAATTATTCATGATTCTATAAGGTAATCTATTATATCCTTATCCTTTTCTATTCTATCTATCCTCCTCTTCTATCCTATTTTTTTTATTCTTTATCGCTTTAATTAAATGGAAAATGATTCCATACCTATGTTATGGGTTCATCTAAACTTGAGATTCTTGGTGAATAGGGATGGTGAATCTTATCTCTTTACATAATTTTTTTTTATTTTTTGAAGGAATTTTTATTTCACTTGGTTGATTAAGGTCTTTATATACCCTTCTATTTATTTGATTATAACTTGAGTGATTTAAATTATAAAATTATTTTATAACCTATATAAAAGTGATATATGTTACTATATATTTGATTTGAAAGAAATATATTATGTTTTCTACTATTTTTAATTTTATATAAAGGGATAATTTCTCGATTCAAGTGAATTTTTACTCCAATTATATTTTTTATAGACCACATGTTTAATAAAATACATTGGGAGGTGTCTTTTAAAAATAAAAAACTATAAAAGGGTCTTCAGCATAATAATGGTTTCCCAGGTTTTTAGATTTATGATTTTTTTGATTCTTTGAAATAAAGGTGTATTTTTTTATAAAATTATATAAGTTATTTGGTTCTCTATTTGATAGTGATTTTATGTTAGTGATGTGTTCATTGGATTTAGTGATATTTACAAGTGAGATTGTTTTAGTGATTTGATTCTTATCTGTCTTATAAAGTTATTTTTTATGATTTTGATTTATTTTATAAAACCAAATGTCTAATTATATATTTTTTTAAGAAAATTCATTACATATGTAACACCATTGTAGTGGGTTTCATTTTGGTTATGGTGTATTTGGTAATGTGACTTATTTCATATGATGTGTTTATTATTAGATATCAATGTTGAAAGGGTATATTTTGTTAAAGGGTGAATAAAGGTGAGATATGGGTTACTTATTCATTTATTCATATAATTTAATGTTATAACTTGATTATTTCCTCACATAGATTTATAAACATAATTGGAAACCCTGGGTAACTAAGTGATAAATTGAGAGATAAGTGTTATGATAGTTAATATACACACCAGATAACATTACCTAGTTGATTTTATAACCATTATATGGGTATTTCTTCCATGATAGGATATTTAAGATTAACTATAGGGTTATTTAGTTTGGAATGCATAATATTATAACAAATGGTTTTAATAGAGCACATCTATAATTGAATCCTTAGTTCCAAAGGTATCACCCAATGATGAATTTTATATGAAACTGTTCTTATTATGATATTCTTAACATGTTAGTTACCTGTTATAAAATTTTACTTCGTTTCATTTTTGATATTTTTTAATATTTTAAAAAGAAATAAAAAGTTTTTCTGAAACTATAAAATAAAATTTTCCTTTTATGAATTTTTTTACTAAACCAAGATTACACTTTTTCAAAAATTTTATTTTGTATTAATTAATTTATTATATGCTCTCTTTCTTTAAAAAACTAAATTCTAAATTAATTAATAAAGGAAATTTAGTTCTTTAAATAAGTATGGTGTTTTTAAAAGAGAGTAGGATTGTGGAAGTGTTTTCTGTTTTCCTATTAGTCAAATATATAGAAAAATTCTTTATATACATTATTTTGAAAATAGAATATTAGGTTTTTCTTATAAACGTATTAGTATGAATTATTAGTGGCATCCTATTAGGAATTATCTCACACCTTACATACATAATTTAGTGTGTATATTGTTTTCATGTGTCATGTATATACACAATTTATAGCTCCCATTAGGGTATTATGTACCATCATTTCAGTAGCTTGTGTACATTAGTACAAGGTGGTGAACTTGAGTCACATGAAAATGATTTTGCCATAATTTTTGAGAATTATATATTTTTTGGAAAGTATATACTATCATATATATAAATCTTTTATTGTATTTGGGTTTATTTGAATTTTAAAAAATTATATATAATTTAGTTTCATTTTTTAGTAATTCCTTTGTGCGTTATTTTTTATTATTTACTGTGGTTGAACCATGTTTGGTTAAATTCTACCTAATTTTGTATTTGATTAACATTATTGTTTAATATATAAATACTTAATATTAAATTATCGATAAGAGTGTAACTATTATTTATCTATATTTATAGGGTAAAATTTCCCCAAAGGTGTACATTTGACACCATTGGTTCTTATATATAGGAATGATGATTGAGAATACATTTTAGGCCCTATAGTGTAATGAATTGGGTGATGTGGCAGGTTAGAAAAGTTTGCTTTATTACATTGTGTAATTGTTTTTGAAGGTGTCTGTAACACTTGATTAGTAAAACTTCAAATTTGAAGTTATAATTTATTTTAATCCTTTAATACCATGGTTCTAGTACACTATGGATTGAAGAGGAATTATTCAAAAGAATTTAACTATTCATAGAAGATCCATAATACCCTAAGTGTATAGTGTACTTTAGTAACTTATTAGTGATCTTCATTAATCACAGTAAAGAAGAAGGAGGAGCTCATTTCATTTGACAAAAGGTAAAATATTAATTTATATATATTCAATTCAAATAAATGGTTGTTTATTGTAAAAAATGAGTGTTTAGTGGTTTTTTTTCATTGATTTTAGACAAGGATTGTCCCTCCTAAAACCTTTCAGTGGAATAAATGTGACTTTAATTATGTTTTTATTTAAGTTTTAAATAGATAAAAAACTAAAAGAATGAATTTTTCTAGAACCATTATGTGTATTATGAAAATAATAAAAATTCGTGAATATTTTCAAAACAATGATCTAATTTGAATAAAATAGTCATATTTTATAATAGATATAAAAACACATCATGGATTATGAATAATGAACATGGGAAGTGCTCATAAAAAACAGTGCATTATAAAATATGATTTTATGGAATGATATAATCCAAATATGGTCGTGGTTTGTATTGAAATGGGATTTCATTAAGAAAACCATAACATGGATGAATCAAACCATGAAGTAGTTTTAAAAGTATAAATCTAAAAGGATCTTTCTAAAATGGATTCAACTAAGGAAAAATGATGTTATTACCTAGGAAAGTATTGTCACTTAAGAAAATCTATATTAAGGTTTATTGTAAAAAATGACTATTTTCTTTTAAAATATTGTTTTCTTAAAATTTTTAAAAAAATCCACTCGAGCTGGCCCTTTAGAACAATGATGAATATGAGGGGGATTTAAGATATGATAAAAATGTTTTAGTGGATGTGATATAGGTTTATAGTGAATTTACATAGTTGATTTATTTATAACGTTCTTATAAATTATAAAATAAGGCTAAATATAAGAGAGTATATATTAAATTATGAAATTCCCCAAAATAATAATATATAATTTTCATATTAGAAATAACTATTCGAAAGTTAATTTAAAACTATCCAAAATAGTTTTAGTGCATTTAATAAAGGTTTAAATAAGATATAAATATTTGAGATTAAATTATTTAAAATGTTTTTATAAAATTTAAAATGTTCATATGGAATTTTAAAATTATTATATTTTCATAAATATCATATATTTGAAATATGGAAGGGTTCATATTTAATACCATGTAACATATAATTTCAAAAATTTCATGTTGCAAAAATATAAAATGACGATGTTTATTTATATATGGAATGTCCATAAAATATTATTTAAATTATAATTCGTTTATAAATATTTATTTATGTAATATTCATAAATGTTTACCTCATGTTTAAATTTATGAATTATTAATTTATTTAATTTATTAATTACTTTAATTATTCATGAATACAAAGTAATTATATTATGGATGAGTATATTCTTTTTTTAAAAGTGTGTAACTAATTATAAATTTCATACCATGTATATAATGAGTTACATATTATTCATGACATAATATTTTGTTATGTTCAACAATGTTTTTTAGTTTTTATGGGTTACTAATATGTTATTAATTATTGGTTATGGTTTATACTTAGTTTTTTCTCAAAATCACATTCAGGATGGATCTAATAGGAAGAAAGACAAGAAGAAGAAATTTGGTGCCAAAAACTAGAATATCACACAAACCCCCACTTTCACAAGAATATTTCTAAAGTCACCACACAAATAATATGTTTCATGTGCATGAAACTCAAATTTGTATGAGAAAAATGAATTTGAATTCCTGATCCAGAGGATTATAAATTCCCCTCATCTTTCCATTTTGGGGATTAATCGGAAAATTGAGAGAAGATGTATCCCTGTAGAGACCCAACCTTGTAATAAATAAATATTATATATTTTAGATTAATATTAATTAAATTACAAAAACACATTCCTAAGGACCATAAAGGTATAGTGCCTTTGGAAACATGGAAAAATAAACAACTATTTCATTAGTTTTCTACATTGTCTCCCTCTTAGTTCCTCAAAAATAGATCCCTTTTTAGGCATATCACATGTAATACCTATCAACATAACCTAGGGAAAAGAAACATAAGAACGGGTGATCCAATATTCTAATAAGGGTAAACAAGAAAAATACATCAAAATAACATGAGCATAAGGGTATGATTGTAACATCCCAGTTCTAGGTGCTGCCCAGAGGAACCCCGTACCCATTTGGTCATGTGGCCTCAAGTGCATTTCCCCGAATTCTAGAGGCTGCAGACTAGCAGTGAGGGCCTTGGGTATGATAGTGGGGAAACTATGCCCTCATTGGTAGAGTAACAGAACATAAGTAAAGCATATAACAACAACAGACAAAATAATAATACCATACAATAGTAAAGAGTGGATGACTGAAAGTAATAACAACTAGAGAACATATATAAATGATGCATGGTACATATGTCTAGGAAAACATCCAAAGAAGTCAAAATGATGAAATAAAGTACTAAACCAAAGGACAAAGGAAAAAATGTAAATAACTCCAGCAGCATCACAAGCATTAACTTGGTCCCATGCTCCCCAACTCCACAACAATAAAGTACCTGAAGTAAAAGGGTTCTTAAACTTATCTAGAACTGAAACAATATAATCAGTTTGGGCCGAAAAGCATGACCCAAACAGGGTGTGAGATGAATCCCAGTAGGAAACCACCCAAATATCTGTTCCTAATAGTTAGTGAATATATATGGAAGAAAATAAGAAAAATTAAGCAGTAAACAAGGAAGTACTCAAAGTAAACAATCCTATAGTTTCAATTGCATTCATTTTTACATATCAAGTAAGTAGATAAACACAATAGGTAAACCTCTAGGAATTACTCACAGCCTAAACCCTCTAGTTCCACTAAAACAAACCCAAGTAACCCTATATGAAATACTAATAGTCTAACCACTCTGGTTTAGCTTTACCCAAGACACTCTAAGGAAGCACTCACCATCAATCCCCCTTGTGGTATCGTATCGGTAACTATATACCCTATGGGGAAGCACTCAATGTCCAATTCCCCCTGTGGTATCATAATGAGGAAACTACAGACACTCTGAGGAAGCACTTACATCCATCCACCATATGGTCTCTCAACGTGAAAAGTAAACACACTCTGGAGAATCCCTCAACGTCCATTCTCCATATGGACTACTACACTAGGTTACCACAACCCTGTGTAAGTCAATTGTGAACAAATGATATGTGAAATCCAAAGTAAACCTCAAGAACTAATTGGATAAACAGTCTACAACATATTAGAAAAAAAATCACTCCATCCTACAATACTAGGCATGGAAAGAAAATCAAAATCTTAATATGCAGGGCTAGACCAAACGGTCAAAACTAAGGAAAATAGGAAAAACATCCATAGCTTGGAAAATATAACCCAATTCAAAAACAATTCACCTCTATCTAAACAAAAAAGGTATTCCAGGCAATAAAAGGGCTAAAAACCATAAACACGCAATACCCCAAACAAGGGTATTGGGAACTTTTGTTCATATAACCCAAATACTAACTACAGAAAGGCACAAAGCACCTACCTCAGCATCATGAGATCGATATATGTGAAACTCAGGCCTTGAATTACCCTATAACTCCATAGATCTACAAAAATGTTAAAAACGTTCAACCGAGGATAACTCGTGAATGAAGATAAATCATGATATAAAGTTCAAGAATGAAGGTGAACTCACCTATACGATTCCAATGCAACTAACGGAGGTCGAATCAGAGAATGGACAGAAATTTGGGGGCTCGGTGAAGATTCACAGTCGTACGGATGCTCTTGGACAGGATAAGTTGGGAAGAAAATGGTTATGTCTATTAAATGTGACCCCGGTCAATTTAATGAAATAAAAAGAAAGTACACGGCATGTACTTTATAAGTACACAACGTGTACTTGCCTTAGCTGGCCCCCACTTTAGGTGGTTTCCAGATCACCACACATGGCCATGTGCTCGGCCATTACACGGCTAGCACACGAATACCTACAGTAACCTAGAACACAATGTGTATATATAAGTACATGGCGTGTACTCCTAAAATTTTCAGAAACTCCTCTTTCCATAAAAAACAACTAGAAATGAAAGACATACCTGAAAATAAGATCCGGGTTCTTACAAACTTCCCCTATTAAAGAAATTCATCCCCGAATTTCCCTTGCAAGGTGGCGTATAAGAAGAATCCTCAAAAATCTCCAGCCCCTAAGATCGTACATTGGCCTCCCTCTCGCAAGTCTCATCCTATACTCGATTGTGCTGCTATAACACTCATCATAGAGGAACTAACCAGCCACGTAGAACCTTTACACTGGGACCAACAATCAAGAAAGGACGCTCCTTGAACGAGGCATCCACCTCCATATCAACCTCCATGGGTTGGAAAACATGAGACAAGTATGATAAGTAACGTCAGAGCTAAGAAACGTGGAAGACATCATGCATAGCACGATACCTCTGAGGTAACTGCAACTGATATGAAACCAACCCAACTCTCTCCAACACCTCAAACAGACCGACATACCTCGGTGAAAGCTAACCCTATCTTCTAATCCTCCTATTTCCCAACCTCGGTGTGACATGTAGGAAATCCTTATCCCCGACCTCAAACTCCAGAGGTCATCTCTACCGATCAGCATAAGGATTATATCGTGACTGTGCAGTAGCCATCATCTTCTAAATCAATTCTATCTGCTCTGTGGTCTCCTGGACAAGATGCGGTCCTAGCATAGCTGCCTCTCCTGCCTCCGGCCAACATAAAGGTGATCATCATGGCCTACCATACAAGGCCTCATAAGGTTCCATATGAATAGTTTCTTGAAAACTATTATTGTAGGAAAACTCCACAAGAGGTATGTGCTTCTACCACAAACATAAAAAATACAGAATTCATGCTCAAAGCATGTCCTCAAGCACCTAAATCGTATGCTCGGACTGGCCATCTATCTGGGGGTGGTAAGTTGTACTCGGAAGTACCTAGGTACCAAAAGCCCAATGAAAACCCTTCTAGACCTGAGAAGTAAAACAAGAATCCTGAGATGAAACAATGGAATGTAGAACTCTATGTAAACGTACAAGATCTCAGATGCACAACCTTCCCATCTCATCAACATTGAAGGTCTCCTTGATCGGTAAGAAGTGAGAAACCTTTGTGAGTCTGTCAATGACAACCGAAACTGCATCGTTCCATTAAGGTGACATCGGTAACCATATCACAAAGTCCATAAAGACATCATTCCACTTCCATTCGGGGATTTGTAACTATTAAAAAAACCCTATGAGTCATTGATGCTTCACCTTCACCTGCTAACATGTGGAACACCTCATGGCAAAACCCTCAATATCTCTCTTTATACCTAGCCACCAATACTGACGGTGAAGATCATGATACATATTGGAGACACTAGTTTGAACTACCCAAAATGAGGAATGAATGTCCCATATTAGCTCCTCAAATATTTCTGATGACACCCACACACGACCATGAAAATGCAAGATCTCATCCTCACCTATGGTCCATCCAAGAATAGGGTCCTCCCCTGACACACTCTCTCATAGGACTAGGCCTTCAGAGTCTAATAGCTACCTCATTCAAACACAATGAAAAAGAGTAGAGGTAACAAACACAAAAGAAATAAATGTTTTCCCCTGGCTATGATGCACCTCTAAATGCATCTTAGAGAATAGATCCATAAGCTGCCACTCCCTACTAGCCTTCTGAACTGACTTTATTTGAGTCATCCTTCTCAAAGCATCAGCCACAGTGTTGCCTTTCCCAGGCATGTAGGGAAGATCAAAGTCCAAGGACTGAAGGTACTCAACCCACCATCACTGTCTCAAATTCAGATCGTGCTGATTGAAGATATACTTGAGGATTTTTTTTTGTTGAAACCACAAAATGGTCTCCCATCAGATAATGTCTCCAACAGCGTAAGGCATGAACAACTACATCCAACTTGAGATCCTATGTCAGGTAATTCCTCCCATGTGGTCTCAACTGCCGAGACCCATATGCAATGAATCCTTCCCCCTGCATAAGCACAACTCCTATCCTGATACCTTATGCATCACAGTACAAAGTATAGATATTTCCTGGCTCTGAGAATACTAGTATTAGTGCTGAATTCATCCTCTATTTCAGATCCTAAAAGACTGACTCACAAGAGTCTGACCACAAGTGCTTCACACCCTTCGTAGTTAGGCCCGTCAGTGGTGCCTCTAAGAATGATAAGTCCTGTATAAAACGCACGTAGTATCCTACCAGCTGCTGGTGAGAAGAACTAATAGAATCACTGAAGATGACCCATTTTTCCGTAAGATAGGCATTCCACTGGGTCTCTCAGATAATGTGGCCTTGTAGGCCCACTCTTCCGGAACTGGTAGTACACCACCTAGCTACCAGAAGGAGTATAATGCTTCCTCAAATCCTTGTGCGTAGTCTCCCTACGAAACTTCTTGCTGTCAGCAAGAGGGACTGCAACTCTGGATGCTGAGCCGCCCTGGCTCACAGTTCCAGAATCCCTCAGATTTCCCTCCATGATCAACGATTGGTTGACTATCAAAGTGATGGTAGTAAACCTGAATATTTTCACATGAGATCGGATGTTGTGCCTGAGACCATCCTCAAACTTCCTTTCTAGGAATAACTCATGACCTTTCAGAATAGGTGTGAAGCGCTGTAACTCTATGAAGAAGGAAGAATACTCCATAACTGAAAGAGTACCCTACTCCAGAATCATGAACTCTCGGGCCCGGTCAACCCTAAAAGTCTCTAGGTAAAAGTATTCATAGAAGGTACGCTGAAACTCATCCCACGGCATAACTTGATGGCGTCCCACCAGTGAGATCACATCCCACCATCTCTTGGTAGAGTCTCAAAGCATATAAGTTGTGAGGTTCACCCTCCTCTCTGGAGGCCTCTCCAGATTCTCAAAGATAGATAGCATGGATTCTAACTATGACTCTACAGCCTGAGGTCCTATTTCCCCTGTGAAGGTGGGAGGATGATTCTATTGAAATACCCCTGTCAATTATTCCATAGAAGGGGAAAGATTCGGTACTCCTCAGAAGGTCTACATGAACCTCATGATGCTTTATCATAACTGTGCATCGACAACTGTATTCGGGATAATGGTTGGTTCCAAGACTAGAACAACTAGAGGATCTACTGGTAGTCCTTGATCATCCATGACTAGTGTTTGATCACCGCCTTGAATCTAGTGTACAACCAATGGGCATCTCGGTGGAATGACTCTATAAGGTCAATCACACACCTTAGAACAAGATTACCAAGGACTGAAAACTAGAAGTGTAAGAAGTGAAAAAGAGAAAGAAAGCATTCAAGTTTTTCAAAACATGGATACACGACATGTATAATTCCTACACGGCGTTTTCCCTTAAGCCTTCACATGGGCGTGTGCTTCTGAAAAAACTG
Source organism: Viscum album (assembly GCA_963277665.1). Classification (NCBI taxonomy): domain Eukaryota; kingdom Viridiplantae; phylum Streptophyta; class Magnoliopsida; order Santalales; family Viscaceae; genus Viscum; species Viscum album. The sequence continues at coordinate 1,371,348,475 of OY728164.1, forward strand.
GTCATGTAACACCCCATACACACGACATGTTGTCCAAACACATGGTGTGTACTTGAATTATTTTTCTCTGCCCAAGTTATTCTACATGACTAATCCACATGGTTATTCTAAAACAAGACTACACTGTGTGTTCCCTTGAACACAGTGTGTACCACTTCAGTTTCAACTTCCTGTGTTGTTAGACACATGGTCGAAGACATTGTTGACTCTACACGGCGTGTTTGTGCTAGAAATGGCATGTACTAGAAAAGACTTCATTGACCCGTGTTGTCAGTTACACTTCTAGTTACACGACTAACTCTACATGGTGTGTTCCAAATAGACATGGTGTGTACATGAAGGATTTCACCAATCCATGTTGTTCATTACACAACTAGATTCAAGGGTTACATTACATGACGTGTTTAATCTTGAAATGATGTGTACAACCTATGTTTTATCCATATGTGTCTTTAGTCACACAGTTGAACAAATGGTCTACACAACACGATATGTACATCAGGTACACGACGTGTCTCACCCAAGATTTCCCAACCCCGTGTCTCTGTTCACACAAGCCAGTGACATGGTTAGAGACTATATGGCATGTACATATAGTACACAGAATGTACTTAAGAAAAACAGTTCCTTCCCAAACAGAAGGACATAGGGCGTGTATTCATCATTACACGTCATTTATTCTTCGTTTTTCTAGACAGTAAGCCTCAAAAACTACTCTGGAACCCAATAAAAACACTGAAACAACATTAAAGTGCCAAATTCTGATCTATGAGGGCCCATACTCCCCGTGAATCAAAGATTGAAATCCTATGCATGTCATATACAATCATAACAATGCAATGATCCACCAAAATCTAGTCAATGAGGGCCCATAACACCTCAAGAACCAAAGTTTGGTGTTCATTCAAACTATACTTTACACAATTCAATATTCTATCAAATAGTAGGTATTCTATCAATGTATCTATCACAACAACATGCATATCTAGAACAACATCTATCACAACAATATGCAATCACTAAAGCACCCTAAATGGCATGGCAAGAATGCATGACATGTGATATCTAGGAAGTGCATATATGATGCATAAGATGGAATACCCTCATATCATCAGGTTACAACAGAAAATAGAACCTCAATAATATCAACGGTAACAACACAATACATGTGAATCACCCAACGGTGAAATAAAATTAACTATAATAATTGGAAAACCAGAAAAATCACAATATACGAGGTAAATTGGCTTTTCCCTATACACAGGTTAGCTACTCCTAGGAACAACTTATTATCAAGTACCAATTCCTTCCTATCTCTGGCAATAGGATCCAAACAGTAAGTCAAGAAGAAAAGAATTCCCCGGATACCACTTCGTAACATCCTGGTTCTGGGTGCCGCCCAACGGAACCCCATACCTGGTTGGTCACATGGCCTCAAGTGAATTTCCCGGAACACCAAATGCTACCGACTAGCAGCGAGGGCCTTGGGTATGATAGTGGGGAAACTATTCCCTCATTGGTAGAGTATCACAATAGAAGTAAAACAGATAACAAAAGAGGAATCGATAATAATACCATAAAACAGTAAACAAAAAAATACTAAAAGTAATAATAACTAGAGCACATATAAAAATGATTCATGATACATATGTATAAGAAAATATCAAAACAAGTCACAATGCTGAAATACAGTACTGAACCAAAGTACAATGGAAAACAAGTAAATAACTCTAGCAGCATCGCAAGCCTAAGATTTGTACCATGCTCTCCAGCTCTACAACAATCAAGTACATGAATTAGAAGGGTGCTTGACCTTATCTAGACCTACAACAATATAATATATTTGGGACCATAGAATAACCCAAACAGGGAGTGAGACGAATCCCGGTAGGAAAACAACCAAAGATCTATGCCTAACAATCAGTGAATATATATAACAGAAAATAAGCAAAATGAAGCAGTAAAAAAGGAACTACTCAAAGTAAAAAATCCTACAGTTTCAATTGCATTCATTTTCACATATCAAGTAAGCAGATAAACACAATAGGTAACCCTCTGGGAAGTACTCATAGCCTAACCCCCCTGGTTCAACCAAAATAAACATAAGCAACCATTTGGGAAGTACTCACAGTCTAACCCCTCTAGTTCAGCATTAACAAAGACACTCTGAGGACGCACTCATCGTAAATCCCCCTTGTGGTCACATATTGGTAACTATACACACTCTGGGGAAGAAATCAACATCCAATTCCCCCTGTGGTCTCATAACTAGGAAACTACAGACACTCTGAGGGAGCACTTATGTCCATCCCCCCTATGGTCTCGCAATGTAAAAAGTAAACAGACACTATAGAGAAGCCCTCAACGTCTATTCTCTCTATGGTCTACTACATCAGGTTCCCAAAGCCCTGTGTAAGTCAATCGTGCACAAATGATATGTGGAATCCAAAGTAAACCAAAATAACTACTTGGTTAAATAGTCTAAAACATATTAGACAAAAAAATCACTCATCTTACAATACTAGGCATGGAAAGAAAAGTAGCAGCCTAACATGCAAGGCTAGACCAAATGGTTAAAACAAGCGAAGATGGAAAAAACATCCATAGATTTGCAAAGATAAACCTATTCACAAAAAATTAATCTATATCCAAACAAACAAGGCATAACAAGCAATAAAAGGGCTAAAAACCATAAACACACAATTCCCCGAACAAGGGTATTGGGAACTTTTGCACATATAGATAAAAGACTAACTACAGAAAGGCACAAACCACCTACCTCAGCATTGTGAGATCGATATACATGAACCTCAGGCCATGAATTTCCTTGGAACACCATAGATATAAAAAAACATTAAAAAATTTCAATCGAGGATAACTCGTGAAAGAGGAGAAATCAAGAGATGAAGTTAATGGAGAACTCACCGATGTGATTCCAACATAATCAACAGAGGTCAAATTAGAGAATGGATGGTTAGTTGGGGGCTTGGTGAAGATTCACAGTCGTACAGATGCTCCTAGATGAGATAGGTTGGGAACAATATGGTTATGTCTATTAGACGCAAACCCGGTCTATTTAATGAAATAAACAGATAGTACATGACATGTACTTTAGAAGTAAACGACATGTACTTACCTTAGCCAGCCCCCTCTTTAGGAATTCTCTAGGTCACCACACATGGACATGTTCTCAGCTGTTACACAGCTACCTACGATAACCTAGTACACGACATATACATATATGTACATAGTGTGTACTTTTAAAATTTATTGAAACTCCTATTTTCTTCAAAAACAACCAGAAATGAAAGACATACTTGAAAAGAAGATATGGGTTCTTGTAATGAGAAATTGAGAAAAACATATGAAAACCATACCCTACATATAAAAGATCAAAATCTTGAGTCATGGAATAAAATTTGGCAGTTCATAATACATGAATGATAAGGGAATCAAATAAAATGATCTATTAGAGCATAAAATTGAATTTAGACATGGAATTATGGTATACACATAATCATAGAAAATCATTCCAAAGTAGTTAAGGCTCATTTCCAAGCTATCATAGTTGAATGGGTTCACTCCCAAAACCATCATAGTAGACAAGTTTCACTCACAAGATCATTATAGCAGACAAATTCCTTTTGTCACGACCCAACCCAAGCTAGGGATCAAGCTGAAACTACCCCAAGCCCACCTCCATAGGCCAGGGGTTGGCGATAAGTGTTGAAGGCACAATAAACTTGAGGAGGCATTTTTCTAAAATCTTGTACACACACACAACCAACTTGATAAAAACGTACAGAGGGAATGTTGAAAAAGTGAAATAGATATAAAATAAAATGAACATACATAAACCACTAGATAGTATAATGGTATGGTAGTGTCAACTGAAAAGTAAAGGTAAAAAACATTCCCAAACTAAAAACCTATCCCAACTCGATGGAAACTGAAAAATAGTAGCATTCAAGAGACCTCCACTCTGGTATCCCAACTACGACCACCATACACAGTCCATGCAACCCGTATCCCTAAGCTCCTTTGAAATCATGATCGAATCAATTTCAAAATACACAAAACATGTTGGGAAAATCTCATATAGGGGTGAGTATCTACATACCTAGTAGAATTCCCTTAAAAGGTGAAGGGGGGTCAATAAGAGATACACTGAATAGAAGTAGTAGAGAGAATGCGGTATGATAAAAGTGAATGGAAAGAGTATAGAGCTACTTAATAAAATAGTGAAAGTAGACTCATCCAAACATAAGGAGCTCAAAATAGTGGGGAGATGAACTCTTTATTGTGTATTTTATACCTATAGTAAGAGAGTAGACTCGTCCAACCATGAGAAGATAGACTTGAAAAGCATGTGTCAAACCCCGCACGTATTCACCTCTCATAGAAAGAGAGTAAGCAAGACCCAAGGAGTGGGCACTGTAACAAAAAGTGACACACACACACACTGATATATATATATGCTCGATCAAAGAAATGAAAACAAGAGAGTAAGGGGATCTCCATCTCATAGCTCAGTCAAAGAAAGTTAGTATCCATCAGTTACAAAAGTGACCATCGATAACTAGTAGCCCACATGTTTCTCTGAACTATAAGTCAAAGGGACTCAATCACCACACCTTGATACTATCTCTTTTGGGAGACACTGTCTCAACCTCATGATTTTAAGTCACATCATAAGGACATGTTTAGGTGGGAAAAGCATCCCTCTTTCTCATGAGTCCAAAGGTACATCAAAATATACCTCATTACGATTTGTTACTGAACTCCACTGCTCAGCCCCACTAGAGGGTAATCCCAAAAGAGTAAATGATGAACGCCACATCCCAGCCCTATTAGAGGGTAATCCCAAAATAGTATATGAAAGAAACCACTACCTAGACCCATTGGAGGGTAATCCCTAAAGTGTAAATGGTGAAGACCACTACCCAACCCCACTAAAGGGTGATACACTAGAGGGTAATCCAGTAATAACTTGGTGATTCTGAAAGCATCACTAAATTTACTACCATCATCGAACACCATTAAACGAGCATCAAGCTCAGAAAACATTGAAAAGTATCTTCCAATGATATTCCTTTCATGTTTCCACAATTAATGAGATCAAAAAAGGCTCTTCACATCCAAATGGATCACACCATTGGGATCCTTGTTGAAAAATATGTGATGTAGACTATCCACTCGATCCAAATGAAAATCCAATGAAAAATTTGTACAATGACGCATTACATTCGAAGGGTATCCCATGGGTCTCATTCCTTGGCCCAGAAATTAATTATACGGATCATGCCATTGTGATCCTCTCATAAAAACACATGAAATTGACTACTCGTTCGTCCAAAATAGATACCCATAGAAAAAACTGTATTTCACAAAAAATGCACGCAAATTGGTATAATTGGGGAACACACATTTCCTAAGGTTTAAATAACTAAAATTGGTCTTCAAAAGTCCAACTCAATGTCAGGATCTCAATTCCATTGACGTTTCTCCAATCTGATGTCTTATGGAAGAGTTACGATAGATGTAAGATTCTGCAATAAAAATAATATTATTATCGTTGGGTGTTTCATGAACCTAAGCCACAAAAAAAATTTAATATTCAAAATTGGTCTTGAATTGACTGTCTTAAATATAGGGTCATGTTTCCAGTGATGGTAAGTCAATCAGGCACCGAACACAAGAGTTATGATAGGCCAATGATTTAATAATAATATTAAATTTAATGTTTCATGAGTGTTTCATGGGACCGGGTCATGGGTTGGGGTAAATTATCCAAAATGGTTTTAAAACAACCATATCATAGATGGGGCCATGATGCTACTGGCGGTGGATCAATTAGACACCACCTGAGGAAGTTATGTGGGTTTAAAAACAAATAATATTTTTATTTTTATTTTTATTTTTATTTTCCTTTTATTTTTAATTTATTTTTTTCCCTTTAGGGATTGCTCCCCCTTCTATTCTCCCTTTATGTTGCTACCTCCTGCTCATGCACCCTTACTCAGTAGTCGATGCATCTAGCACACCCGGTGCCATCACCTTTGGCCTCGCCCCGGTGGCCTCCTCCACCAGCCTGCCACTGTTTCCTCAGGCTGCTTCTGTGCTGCTGCCTCAGGCCGTCATGCCACTCCCGCTCGGACTCATGCTGATTGCATTATCGGAGCCACACCAGACCATCTTCTCAGTTGACTCGAATGCATAGCTCGTTGTTAGACCACCTAGAGCTACGCTGCCTGCCTCACCTAACTGCCTCATCCTTTCCAGACATCACCGCCACCTCTGGACAACCTGCACAGACCACCACTCATTATGTGGGATACTGCACATTCATTCTAATACAAAATACTTTTAACAATCATAGATCTAGGATCCTCAGGTCCCAATCTACATAGTTCCAGTCTCTTCTTGTGATTTTGTTGTCGTTCCACAAATCCGCCCCGAATCCAAGAGCTCGATAGATCTCGGGTCACCCAACAATTGTCGAGTTGGGAACTGAAAAGTTCCACCATTTAAGAACATGATGAATTTGAGCATGAAAGGAACCACGGAAAAAGTTTTGGATCATTGGACCAGAGTTCTTGGCTAACGATCAAGAACATGTTCTAGATTTAGAGAATTGAATGAACAATATTAAATCTGGTGCTTGGGAACATGAAAAGGTTTAAAACATGGACACATATCAAAGAATAACATTTGATATTCTCAAACATTTAATCAAAGGGAAAAAATACCAATTGAAGAGTCCTACTTGGATTGGATCGATTGTCGTTGATGAAGATCGCACTAGCACAACAATCGAAAGAAGTTGATGCACTCGTCACACTTTGATCTAACTCGATCCAAGGATTATTTATTGTTATTAGAAGGAATTACCCAAAGGGTGAAAGAAGATATCACCAGAGGATTACAGGAATTGTGAGGCCAAGCCTATACAAAACCCATTAATTCACTATTTATAACCTTTTAATTAGGTTACAATATTAATTAAATAATTTAATAAATAATAATTTAATTATTTAATTATTCATCCACGAATGTCACATAATCCAAAATCCAGATTTTGAAAAAGGTTATAGCCCACCTTGGATAAAAAATATATTACAAACTCAATGGTGGTATTTGAATTCTCATCAGAGTCCCTATATGTGATTTATTCAGGTTTGATCAATTAAATGAATAATTTGATAATTTAATTCATCCATTTAATATACCTCCAATGAGTGAGGGGTTCGAAAATCTTGTGATGACTCATTTTATGTCACACCTAGGGTAAACACCATGTTCTAGACCCAATCGTGGTCTTAGATTTTTGATCCGATCAATATTTTAAGACTTATCCTATTTTCATTAATTAAATACGCGTGTGTAATATAAAACATATTTAATATTTTTATAAAAATTATTCTGGTAACACCGGGCCTTGGAATTGCACACAGTCTCGATACCTAACTCGAGAAATATTCCTAGAAATATTCCAAAGTCTTATAGAAAAAATCGGGTCTCTACATTATTCCCACCTTCAATCTTTTTGTCCTTGAAAAGAAAAACTAAACAACCACTTGGGATATTGAGCCTGCATCTGGCTCTAGAATTCCCATGAAATCCTGCACATTTTTTCCCTGCTGTGGCACATGGTAGGTGTTGTGTTCTTATCCCATCTATTTGGGGTAGGTCAAGGGGGTAGGCAACCTCCCCATCCCTTATCATGAATAAAATCATTGTTTGTCCTTGGAATAGGGTCTCACAATTTCTTACTTCATAATATCCATATGGTGAAACACCCAAGGATATATGGTCATATATGATTTCATAGTTGATGTCTCATGACTGAGACTCTCTTACAAGCTTGGGAATCAAAGGAGTCAACACCATTGACTAAAGAAAAACTGTACCCTCCTGCTCCACCAGGGTCAACTATAGGGAAGCTAAATGCTCTCAAACATCCCACGCTAGGTGAGCCTAGGACTTCCTGTTAAAGGAATCTTTTACAATGATACCTATTTCTAGAATATAGGCTATCTTGAATTCATGATCTTGTAGGAATTTTGACCAATTTCACCACCTCTGGTTCAAGTCTCTCAGGGTGAAGACATACCTAAAACTCTGGTGGTTTCCATAAACCACAAGGTGACCTACCAAAAGATAGAGTCTCACATTCTTAGGGAAAATACTACCACTGTCAGCACCAGGTAGTGAGGCACATAGTTCTATTCATGGGGTCTCCATCAGTTCAAACTATACTTGATAACTTCTATATCAAGTTTGACGCTGAGCACACAAATGTACTAATGAATAGGTCAGGTGAGTAAACTCATCCAACCACAAGAATCTGAACACAGAAAGCACATGGAATACCCTGTCTATATTAACTTCCCTTATAAGGAGAGTAATCCCTAAAATAGGCATTGTACTACACCCACTAGTGGAATTCCCATAAAAATTTTCAATCATTTAAACTCCACCAGAAATTATAGGACCTTCTATGACACTCCATCGCACAACCTCACCCAAAACAAACAAGTCAGAGGGAATATTCTTCCACACCTCAATACTATCCACCTTGGGTGGAACTGACTCCACTCATGATTTTCATTGAATCATAAAAAGGAATTATAGTGGGGAAAGGACCCCACTTCTTCGTGCATTCAAAGCACCATTAATCAGCACCGACACAGGGTTACACCAACACCTCGCATCACCCTGGAAAAACCTCAAACAAGGAGTAGGGATAAAAGGGTAATTCAAAAAGTTCCAAATAAGTAATAATTTAAAAAGTTGAAAATATACAAGTTTTACCTCTTATCATATCATGATATTAAAAATCGTAGACATCCAAATCTTGCAGCTGTACTTGGTCCCAGTTTCCAACTTCCTAAGCATGACTTGGGCAGCTTGGTGGTGGTGGAAAGACCTCATAATGTCATCCCTAACTTCCATATCCTCATGTTCCCCTTCCAACACTACCTCCCTAGGGACCACCATAATCACGATGTTGTGTCTACCATGGTGGTCCACCTGCTACCTACCTAGTGTTCTCAGCATGTGTGGTTGGGTAGTCTCATGCCGTGTGACCTTACCCATCACAAGAATAACACCAGCCCTCTCCTAGATGACCTAGTTATCGAGACCAATCATGAAAAGATCTATTATACTGAGATATTTTCATCTAATTCCTGCTAGCTGTGATTGATGTCTCAGCTCTGTTGATACCACTACCACAACCAGTTGTATGACATCCTTTTGACAGAAAGTTCTATGTCACCAGTGTCTGCTCCATCACCCCAACATGGTGGGGATGAAAATGGTTACTATGATAGCACATATCTCTCTCTATATTCCCTTCTCAAACTTCTATTCTTGAAATTAGATATTATAGATCTTGTCAAGAGAGTAGTGTGTAAGGTTAGTGAACTAAGTCGCGTACTCTGTCACCATCATCCCTCCATATTGAAACTGGAGGAGTTACTAAAGTTGAATGGTGCACAAGAATTAGGGGTATTATTCCTCATGAAACAGGTTTTGGAAGTCATCCCATGAGAGTACTGACTCATCGAGTATCTTAGTAAACAAGCTCCACCAACACCTAAATACTCCGTGAAAAAAAGGCTAGCTGCCAAAGCTGCTATATGATCTACCAGTGTCCATGAAATCCTAAAAAGGTGGACCACCGATTCTAACCCAAGATATGTGTCCTGAGGGTCTGGCTCAATAAGAAACCTCAGCAGTCTCTATCTCTGGAACTCACGAAGTTATATTATCCTACACATGTCCTTAACATGATCTATTGGGGCTTTATGCTGTTCAACAGGTGGGAGTGCTACCTAACCACATGCAGGAAGGGGGTCACTTGATGGACCCTAAACTGAGGCCTCATCGCTCATGGGATCATCATCACAAACTAGAGATGGTATCCTCGATCGATATCATGGAAGAGACATCCTGAATGTTATCAAAGAGTACCACAGTAAGATGAGAATATATATATCAACAACACTATGGAGATGAATCAAGAAGGACAATCAAAGACTCAATACTATATGATGCATGTACCATTTTTTCCTACAATAAGTGTCTTAGAGTACTGAGTCAACAAGTGGGTAGACAGAGTCCTAGTGAATAGATACGTCAGCTGCCTGTAACATCACTGGACTCCCTGATCTAAGATCCACTCTTGATAAACTTCGATATTGTTTCCCCAAACCTAACCAAGACCTTTTTAGGTAAACATATGAACAATGTCCCAAGGTTCGAACTACCTATGATACCACTTTTCATGACTTGACCCAAGCCAGGGATCGAGCCGCAACTACCCCAATCCCACCTCTATATGCCAAGGGTTAACGACAAGTGCCAAAGGCATAATAAACGTGGGGAGTCCTTTTCCTAAAAAAATTACACAAATATACACAACTAACTTAATGAAAAAGTGCAGAGGGAAAGTAGAAAAAGTGAAACTAATATAAAATAAAATGAACATGCATAAACCTATAGATAGTACAGAGGTATGGTAGTGTCAACTGAAATATATAGGGGAAAAACACATGCCAAAAATGAAAACCTATCCCAACCTAAAGAAAACTGAAAAATAGTTACATTCAAGAGATCTCCTCCCCTATATCCAAACTACGACCCCCGTACGCAGTCCATGTAGCCCGTATCCATAAGCTCCTCTGAAATGATGATCAACCTATCTGTCATCTAAAATATACATGACACGTGTTAGGAGAAGCCCATAAAGGGGTGAGTATATACATACCCAGTAGAATTCCCTAAAAAGGCGAAGGTGGAGTAGTAAGAAATTACACTGAAGAGAAGCATTATAGAGAACAAGGTACAGTAAATGTGAATGGAAAGAGTATAGATCAAGACAACAAAAGAGTGAAAGTAAACTCATCCAAACACAAGTAGCTAAAAATGGTGAGGAGATGAACTCATTATCGAGTCCTCACTACATATAGCAGGAGAGTAGACTCATCCAACCATGAGAATATAGTCAGAGAAAGTATGTGGCATACCCAACATGTATTTACCTCTCCTGGAAAGAGAGTAACCAAGAACCAAGGATTGTATACTATAACAGAAAGATATATATATGATCAGTCAAAGAAACCAAAATAAGAGAGTAAAAAAATATCCATATCACAGTTCATTCAAATAATGTGAGTATATAACAGTCACATAAGTGACCATTGATGCCTATCATCCAACACATCTACTCTGAACTGCAAGTCAAAGGGACTCAATCACCACCCCTTGATACTATCTGATTTGGGTGACACTGTTTCACCCTCATAATTTTAGGCTGCATCACAAGGACATGTCTTGGTAGGAAAAGAGTTTCTATTTATCGTGAGTCCAAAGGTATATAAAAACATGCCTCATTACAATTCGTTGGAAAACGCCACTGGCCAGCCCCACTGGATGGTAAGCTCGGAAGCATAATTGGAGAATTCTATTGCCCAGCCCCACTGATGGGTAAGCCCTGAAGAGTAAATGATGAATTCCACTTCCCAAACCCATTGGAGGGTAATCCATGAAGAGTAAATGGTGAAAACCACTATCAATCCTTGATAAAGTGTGATAATCTAGAGGGTAATCCGGTACTAAGTCAGTGATTATGAAAGCATCACTATCATTACTCTCGTCATCAAACACTGCTAGAAGAGCTTCAAGCTTAGAACACATTGAAAAGGATCTTCCACATATATTTGTTTCATGTTTCCAAAATTAATGAGATTATAAAAAGGCTCCACACATCCAAACAAATCACACTATTGTGATCCTTGTGAAAAAACACATGATGTAGACTATCCACTCACTCCAAATGGAAATTTGATGAAAAATTTGTACAAAACTGTATTACACTTGAACGGTATCATGTGGGGCACATGAATTATTCCCAAAATTAATTATATAGATCATTCCATTCGTATCCTCTCGAAAAAACGCATGGAATTGACTACTCGTTCGTCAAAAATAGGTACTCAGAGAAAAAATTGTACTTCTCGGCAACGTGTGTGAACTGGGATGATTGGGTTCCACACATCATATTTTGTTTAAACACCAGAAATTGGTCTTGAAAATCCAGCCTCACTGTCATGATCTCAATGCTGAAAACATATTTCCAATCTAATGTCGTATTGTAGAGGTACGATAGATGTAAGATTCTGCAAAAATAATAATATTATTATCTTTGGGTGTTTCGTGCACCTGATCTTCAAAACCAAATTTAATATTTAATACTATTATTGAATCTAACATCTTAAAGATAGGGTAAATTTCCCCTGATCGCAAGTAAATCGGGTGCCACACGCAAGAGTTGTGACAGGCCAAAGTTTTAATAATAATATTAAATCTAAGGTGTCACAAGCATTTCATGGGAATAGGTCACGGGTTGAGGTAAATTCTAAAAAATTATCTTAAAATGACCATATAATTGATGGGGTCATGCCACCACTGATGGTGCATCAATCCGATGCCGCATGGGGAAGTTACGTAGGTTTAAAAATAAATAATAATAATAATAATTTTATTTTTCCTTTTATTTATCATTTATTGTTTTCCCTTTTGGGTTTGATCCCCCATATGTTCTCCCTTATGTAGGTGCTGCCTATTCACATGCCCCGTCTGCATAGTCATCGCATCCGGTGCACCCGACAACGCCACCTTCAGCCTCACCCCGCCGACTGCCTCCTCCGGCCTGCCGCCGTTGCCTCAGACTGCCACCACACTGCTACCTTGGGCTGTCACACCGCTCCCGCTCAGACTCAACCTGGTCCCACTACCAGAGCCACACAAGGCTGTCGTATCAGCCAAATCGCATGCACCAGTCATTTTTTGACCGCTTGAAACCATGCCGCCTGCCTCGTATAACCACCTCGGCCTCACCAAACTTCTCCACCACCTCTAGAGAGCGCACACAAATCGCTGCTCCTTTAGGGGGACACTGATCCTCCATTATGAAACCCAAGACTTATAACAATTTTATATATGCAATCCTCAGGACTTGATCTACACATATCCAATCTCTACTCATGTTTCCGTCACCGTTCCACAGATCCACCCTGCATCCAAGCGACCAATCGAGCTTGGGTCGCCTGAAAATTGTTGACCCGGGAACCGAAATGTTCCACTGATGAAGAACACGAAGAATTTGAGGGAGAAATGAACCACGAAAAAAGGTTTAGATTATTGGATAAGCATTATGGGACAAAAATTAATAACATTCTCCAGAGTTATAGAATTGAATGAACAATATAAAATCCAATGCTTGGGCACATGAAAAGGTTTAAAACATGGGTGAAAGACAAAGAATAACATTCAATCTGCTCAAAAATTTAATAAAAGCATGAAAATACCAATTGAAGAGGCCTACCAATATTGGATTGATCATCGTTGATGAGGATCACAATTGTACCATGATCTAAAGAAGCTACTGCATTCATCACACTTCGATCTTCTTGAATCCAAGGCTTCATTGTTGTTCTTCAATGGAATTCTCCAAAGGGTGAAGGGAGCTCCCGTTGGTGGATTACAAACCTAGCCAAAACCCTTAATAGACTATTTATAACCATTTAATTAGATTAATATATTAATAAAGTAAATAAATAAATAAATGAATAAATATTTAATTATATAATTATTCATCCATGAATGGCACATAAGCCGAACTCCCGACACCGACAATGGTTATACAGAACCTATAGTAAAACCTACTTTACGAACTCGACGATGGTATCATAATTCTTATCTAAGTCCCTATCCATGATTTATTCAGTATTGATCTATTAAATGAATAAATTAATAATTTAATTCATCCATTTAACATACCATCAATGAGAGAGGGGTCTGAATGCCCCATGCCGATTCATTTTATGTCACACCTACGGTAAAAACCATGTTTCGGACCCAACCGTTGTCTCATATTTTTGATCCAAGTAACTATTTTCATTATTTAATGGTGCCGGTATAATATAAAACATATTTAATATTTTTATAAAATTAATTCAAGGCACATCGGGCCTCACAATTGCACGTCATCTCAGCACCTAGCTATGGAAATATTTCTAGAAACATTCCAAATTATTATGGAAAAAACCATGGTCTCTACACCATTATTAAATAGGGATCATGCCCCATTACATTCATTCCTATATCATGAGATATTAATCTTTACCCAATGTATTGGACAAAGATATAGGTCCCACCTTCCACATAATAAAAATCATATGTATGTGTGCAACAAGATCATAAAAATTTTATCATATCATAAAAAATTAAATGAAATTGAGTTTTTAAACATTTTATAATATAATAAACTATGTAAAAGATACAAGTTTTATAATCATTTCATCATATCCTAACATGTGAAAAGAAGAGGGTTTGATAAGCATTTTATCATGGTATAACCCATGGAAGAGAAATAGTTTCATAAATATATTGTAATTATAAACATAAATCATTCAGAGAAAGAATAGAAATGGTTCTATTAGATTATATCCCAAAAAAATAATAAGTAACATCAAAGGATGTCATCTTAGATGGAAAATTATTTTGAAAGACCACATAGAACATTTTTTGAGGAAGATAACTTTTCTTTGAAAATCACTTTTTAAAACTGAAAATTCATAAATCATTTTGGAAATAATTTTATATCAAAATAAACATTGAAAATTATAAAGGAATATTTAAAAATAATTTAAAAAAAATACTTGAATAAAATATCCTTTACACTTTGAAAAACATTTTTTAAAACATAAAACATTTTCAAAATAATTATCTTTGAAAAAAACATTGAAACTTATAAAGAAATATTTAAAAATCAATTGAAAAATTTATTTAGGCAAATATCCTTTCCACTTTGAAAGGAATTTTTAAATCCTAAAACATTTTAAATAATTTTATTTTAAAATAACATTTTAACTTGTAAAATAATCTTTAAAACTCATTTACAACTTTCCTTGAGGAAAACACCCTTTCCAATTTGAAAACAATTTTTAGAACATATTTTTTTTAAAATAATTTACTCTGAAAATAATGTTAAAAACTTATAAGGTAAGCTTCAAATAAAATATTGGGAATTATAGTAGGATTTTTTTTATTCCTTACATGTTAAAACAAATATTATTTTCAAATTTTTGGTAAAATCCAAATGATAATCATTTGGAAAATGACATGAATATTATTTTTATATTTTTTTTAAATTCAAAAAGGGTAAAAATTTATTTAATAATTCATTTTAATAATGTTAAAATATTTTTGAATTTTTTTTAAAACATGGTTTTGGAAGAAAATGTGTTTTCGACTAAAGAGATAAATAAATTCATTTTTTATTATAAATAACATTTTGAACTCTTAAGTAAATAATGAGAGGAAAATGAAGGTAAAACATGTATAATCTATAAATAAACATATTATAATATAATAAATGAGTTTATTGAGATATATATTACCAAGTATCTCATAATTGGACGCATAATCACGAGCAATCTCAATAAATGATGAGATTACAACATAAAACTCATACCACTTTGGTAAATTTTAATCCTAATCCCCATTAAAGAATAAAATTAATTGAAACTCATAATATCATGAGAATAAATAAATTCATGATATTAAATGTTAGAGTGGCTATATATACTCCTCATAAAAGAAGATAGGTGCATAACATAACATATGTCTCAAAGAAGGAAAATTAAGACAAAAATACCTTAAAACTTTGGTAACATTTAAACATTAAACCCCATGATATATATATCCAAAAATTGATATTTAAGTAAAAATAATTTTCAATAGAAACATCATCAAATTTATTCATGTTTATTATATACACCACATAAAATAAACACATGGTGAATATGGCATTTGTCTCACAGAAAATAAAATTGAGACACAAATCCCTTACCTTATGTCCTGAAATCCTTCATACACATTCGAACATCCTACATAATAAATATAAGTTTTTTAAATCTATTAAAGAAAAATACTCATATTTTTAATACAATATTTTATTTACTTATGGAATTTTATTACCCATTTACTAAAAATTCTATGTTAAAGTCATGTTTTGGGCTATAATTACTCTGTTTTTCATGTATGTTTTGATTTTTTAATTTTTTGGTCCTCTTACTTAGATCATGGTTCAATAATCTCTAGAATTTTAACCATTATATAAAAATCATACATATTCAGTAAATATTTATTTAGATTAGTCCATAAAATTTAGAGATATAAAATGAAATGCAACATTCAAGAACACGGTTTTCCTTACATACACATGAATGATGCTTCCATTTTACTCACAGATTGAAGGAAAGAAAGGTAGATAATATATTACCATTAAATATTCATTTTCATGTCATATATATAACATATTTTTATTAAAATAACCCTCATTACCTTCTATGTAATGTGTTAATTAATAACATCACTTCATGAGGAGGTAGTCCATCATACATACAAGGGACATTATCATATTCCCATAGAATAAACATCATGAAGGTATATGTCATATAATAATACATCAAAAAATTAAGCTTCTTAGAAAAATATTAAAAATTAACCCCAAAATAATTTTGAATGTATGAATTAAAAAATGAATTTAATTTTTTCAAATAAATTTTTGTAAATTTTTCAAATATTAATTTCAAAATAAGTGTGCAAAATATGACAAAAATACTTTTTAGAAAAAATATAGTTTTAAAGTTAAAAATTGGATTTATTGTTATATCCTTCCTAGAAAGAACATAATATGAATGTTAAAACATTGTATTGAATATATAATATATCAATTTCATTAAAATCATTCACCAAAATTGATTTGTTTAATTTATTCACATAAAACATGAATGTGGGAATAAACATAGTTATTTAGAAAAAAAATTCCTTTTTTTTTCAAATGGTTTTTATTTTCATTTCTCACTAATTTTTCACAAAATAATTCATCATATATTTTCATAATTTAGTTAATCCTATTCATATACACCATTCGAAAGGATATGTGATAACTATCATATAAAATAAGAATATTTTAATAGAATGTCACATTGGGTTTAAACTCGACATTACATGAAACGAAAGGTAAAATCAGTATTTCATATAATGAAAAATATTGAAAATATTATATTTACTTAAAAAAAATATTCTATTGGACTCACCTATTTTGATAATCTCAATTATGTTTAGATATGCTTTGATAATCCCAAATAATGTCTATCTATATATTAATTATGACATCATGCTAATGAGTTTATATGAATGCCAAAATAATCTTATCATATCACTAGAATATGTTATTCTATGTTTATTTATGATTATAGATATTTAACGATGATTAATCTTGATACTTACTCAATCTATAAATTAAATTCATAGAACAGATACTTTATAAGCATTCAATTACAGAGAGAGCTACTGATAAACAAAGGTCACCGATAGACTAAGTCTATTGATAGACAAGGTCACTGATACAAGATATCGATAGAATGGATCTACTGATAGAGGCATCTACTATTAGAGAGAGCAAACACTACCGATGTTAATAGCTACTGATAGTGAGGAAGAGCTACTGACAGAAGTTCACCATTATGAATAGCCACTGACAGAAGATCACCGTTATGAAGTGATACCGCTACACATGGAGCTATCGATACAAGGAACTACCGCTACAGAGACTGCTACCAATATAAGCAAGCTATCGTTACAGAGAGTAACAACTACCGATGCAAGACCTAAAATTACAAGTCCACCGCTACAGGTTCACTAATACAAAGAGCTATCGATGAAAACTAGTCACTATTTTTCTAAACTCTATCTCTCTGTTTGTTTATTAGCAACGGTCATATTTGGTGCTTTTAATGAAACTGAAATTAATTAATGATGTCTGTTAGATATCAGGAAACCGTACCTCATACCTATAGAAGTAATAACTCCTTATGTTGGATACTAATTAATGATGTTTGTTGGATATAAGGGAACCGTACCTCGTACCTGTAAAAGGTAATCATTACCATTGCCGAAGCTCAAGGAATAAAAGGAATATCGAGCTACTGGGAAAGTGCAGATAAAGATATACACATAAGGAAGAACACACGGGACATAGAATGCAGAAAGTGACACATACAAGAAGAACACATAAAGAACTCAAAGAACACTCATACACATCAATAACAGAAGTTCAAGAGGAGGTTCAAGTGCTACAAGGAATACTCTCACATTTAAGCTGAACACCTATATTATAAGTGGAGGAACAAAACCACGACACTCTATTTTCTAGAAAACTTCCAGAAAAGGACTCAAAGCATCATCTGCTTCAATCCAAAGGAGTCCAGAGCTGCATTAACATCACACAAGATCATTGTAAACTCATCTCTATATTATTGCTCTATTGTGGTCATTTTTTTATTACATTACGAGCAGTGTGTGTGCTTCTGTCTGTTTGGACACACAATGACTCCTAAGATGAACTGGAGGATATGGAAATCCCAACACCAAACTCTTTACACCTTTTTGTATCCCACGTAGAGCTGTGGTAGAGATCTAAGGACCTGGACAGCCTTGGTGCTGTTGTGGTTGCTTTCCCACGTAGAACTGTGGTAGAGGTATGAGGACCTGGACAGTCTGAGTACTATTATAAACCACGATCCATGGCATGGGTAAAAGTTTTATATAAACTGTTTGAGAGGAATAAGTCTCAGGTTGAGACTGAAACTCTTGGTTAAAACTGATGTGCATCTTATTTCAGTTTAAACTATTTTCAATATTCCACTTTTAATTACTTTGAAACTCAAAAATTTTTTAAAGTATCTCTGATAGTTGAACTAGCAAGTGTTTGTAATTATTTCTAGCCTGTAAGTTAGTTTTAAAAGGTAACTTAATATTTGGATTAAGTTAACTAAGAAATAATCAATCTTTGAGAAACTAATTGAACACTTACAATATTTATAAATTCACTACATTTTAACTTATTTTATTAATTGGGGTATTTCAATATAAATATTTTAAATAGAAATTTTTAATAGGAACTTAATTCACTCCCCCCTCTTGAGTATCCACTCCGACCAACATTTGTTATCATAGGGAGTTGATAAAAGTTTTTCAAAACACTATGTTTGTGAAAGGTTTTCAACTCTGATTTTATTTGTATCTTAAAGATCTCAAAAGTTATGTTAATTATAAATTTTTATATCTTTATATATCTTTTTAAAAGTTAGTTATCATGGATAATATATTAGAAGGTGTAGCTACCAACAGGACACCTTTCTTTAATGGTGTCAATAATGACGAATGGAAAATAAAAATAAAAATCCATTCAAAAAGTATGGGATTTGACATTTGTAATGCTATAGAGACTCAGTATAAGATTCCAGAAATTGTTAGAACTAATTGGGATGATCCTACAAAAGCTGCTTACAATAATAATTATAAAGCAATGAATGCCTTGTATTGTGATTTAGGAGAAAATTAATTTAATCTAATATCTACTTTTAAGACTGCTTATGAAATTTGGGATACTTTGGTTTTTTCCCATGATGGAACAACCAATGTTAAGGATATGATACTAAATACATACACTATTAAGTATGATAATTTTAAAATAAAATCTAATGAATCTATTTATGATATGTATCTTTGGTTTAATGAGATAGTTAATACAATGATCTCACTGGGAAAAGTTGTTCTAGAAAAAGAGAAAATCATGAGGATACTGAGATGCCTACTAGACAGATGGAGAGGAACCTCTGTCTCTATAAGAGAATCATGTGACATTATCAAGCTTCCTGTCAAGTAGGTGATCAGTAAGTTGATGATGTATGAATAAGAGATAATGGAAAAAAAAGAGGAAGATGATGAACATAAGAAGAAGTCAGTGGCATTTAAGTCTACTGCCTCAAAGACCAAGGATAAGGAGAGAGTTCACATACCTGTCAAAAGCTCAACAAATAAAGGTTCAGATTCAGATAGTGATGAAGAAATGAAACATATAGCTAGGAGATTTAAGAAATTCTATAGAAAGAATAATTTTTTCAGAAAATCAAATTATAAAGGTAATTGTGACCAATGAGGTAATTGGAAGATATATTGGAAGAAAGATGATAAAGATGATGAGATAGTCTGTTATGAATGTAAAATTAAAGGATGTCTTAAGGCTGACTATCCAAAATTGAGGTTTAATAAGAAATATGATTACAAGGACAAAAAATATAAGAAATCTATGAAGGAGACATGGAGTGATTATAAAGATAGATCAAGTGGATCAAGTGGATCTGAGGCTTCTGATTCTGAAGAAAAGAATCATGCCAAAATGTGTTTCATGACTGAAACATCTAAGGTAACACTCAATTTCCCTATGCACAATGATTATTATTCCGGGAATGAAAGTGATTCAAATAATGATGATAATATGACTAAAGCTGAATTATTTGAATACTGTAATATATTGGAAGATAAATGTAATGAGATAAAAGATAAGTACAAATCATTTAAGAAATAGTATGCCCTGACTAGTACTGTTAAATCAGATTATAGTATAGAAAAAGAAAATAATGCTCAGCTATTAAAGTAAAACACTGAACATAAATTGTCTAATGAGAAAATTATAAAATACTTAGAGAAGTTAACAAATTGAAATAACAATCTCACTCAAATTCTTGGAAATCAAGTTGCACAAAATTATACTACTAGTTTAGGATACTAACCTAGACAAAGATAGATTGTTAAGAATAAATTTATTCCAAAATCTGGACAGTATGCTGCTAGTTCAAGTTCTGGCAATTCTTATGCTTTATCTATCTATTAAAATTCTTACAGACCAAAAAAAGTTTATTTATCAAAATCGTTTGAATCTTTTAATTATAGGAAACCCATTAGACAAATATGGGTGCCTAAAGTTTTACTTTCTAACCTTTCTAGACCCAGGAAAATATGGGTACCAAAGTTATCTTCTGTCTAAATATGTTTTGTAGGAAAATTTCTTGAAAAGTTCCTATAGGAAGATATGGTACTTGGATAGTGGATGTTCAATGCATATGACATGAGACTACTCATTCTTTAAGAGCTTAATAAAAGTTGATGGAGGACATGACACCTTTGGGGATAACTCAAAAGGAAAGATCATCAGCTTAGGCCAGATTGGTAACAATGATTCAATTTTAATTTCTAAAGTATTATTTGTTGATAGACTAAAATACAACCTGTTAAGAATTTCTCAGTTGTGTGAGGATGGTTTCAATGTTAAATTTTAAAATTATTCTTGAAATGTATTTAATTCTAAAAATATATTGGTATTTACAACAATAAGAAATGAAAATGTATATGATATATTTATTAATTCTTTAGCTAAAAAAAAGGATACATGTTTAAATTATTTTCATAAAGAATCTTGGCTATGGAACAGAAGATTAGGACACTAAAATGTTCAATCACTTAAGAAACTGACTGGGAAATGTCTAGTTAGAGATCTACACACAAAAAAATTCCCAACAGATAAAGTTTGTAATCCCTGTCAAAAGGGAAAACAACATAATGTTTCTTTCAAATAACAGAAATAAGTTTCAACTTCTCAACATCTCAAGTTGGTTCATATGGATTTATTTGGACCATCTAGAGTTTCTAGTTTAAATGGGAGGCACTATGTCTGTGTTCTAGTAGATGAATTTCCTAGATACACATTGATATACTTTATTTCTCAAAAAAGTGAAGCTTGTTATTATTTTATCAAATAATCCAAGTCTATATAGAACCTTAGTGGACTTAAGATTAAGACCCTGAGAAGTGATCATGGCCGTGAGTTTAAAAATCATGACTTTGAAACCTATTTCTCACATAATGGCTACAATCACATCTTCTATTCCCCTAGGACACCTCAACATAATGATGTAGTAGAAAGAAGGAATAGAACCCTTTAAGAAATTTCATGAAATATGCTAAATGAATATGACTTACCTGTTTACTTTTGGGCTGAAGCTGTAAATATAGCTTGTTATATTATAAATAGAGTCTTGATTATACCTATTTCTAAAAATACCCCTTATGAACTGTAGAATAATTGGAGGCCTAAAGTTAGTTACTTTAGAGTTTTTGGTTTCAAAGTCTTTATTCTCAATGCTAAAGATAATCTTGATAAGTTTTCATCCAAAAGTGATGAAGGAATATTTCTAGGTTATTCTATATCTAGTAAAGCTTATAGAGTATTTAATAAGTGGACTTAATGTGTGGAAGAATCTGTACACATCAAATTTAATGAAACTGATCCACATGAACCTAAGACCCCTATTGAAAATCTTGAAGAAGACCTATCCATTCTAAACCTTAATGTCAAAAACAGTGAACTAGTTGTTAAGACAAACAATTCTGGAAATTTTCCAGAACCTGTTTCTGTTGAACCTAAACCTGTAAATGAACCTAAAATTTTTAGCCCTAATTTTTCTAGACCAACTCGGACCCTTAAAAACCATCCTTTAGATTTTGTTTTAGGATGTTTAGATAAAGTAACACAAACTAGAGATTATCTAATAAATAAGGTTGAACATCAAGCCTTTATTTCACATTCAGAACCTAAAAATATCAATGATGCTATCAATGATGAATTCTTGGAAATGGCTATGCAAGAAGAGTTAAATCAATTTGAATGAAACAAAGTTTGGGAATTAGTAGACAGACCGAAGGACAGTTTGACCATAAACACTAAATGGGTTGTTAGAAATAAAGTTGATGAGTCTGGAAATATAGTTAGGAACAAATATAGGTTATTTGCACATGGATATAGTCAATAAGAAGGAATAGACTTTGAGGAAACCTTTTCACCAGTAGCTAGGTTAGAAGATATTATAATTCTACTTACTTATATAGCTCATCTGAATTTCAAGTTATATCAAATTAATGTTAAAAGTGATTTTCGAAATGGATTTATAATTGAAGATGTTTTGGTTGTACAACCACCTGGATTTACTAATCCTCATTTTCCAAATCGAGTTTTTAAACTTTCTATAGCATTGTATGGTTTAAAACAAGCTCCAGGAGCTTGGTATAATAGACTTTGTAATTTTCTTATTTCAAATGGTTTTATTAAAGGGATTGTTGATCCAACTCTTTTTATCAAAAATATTTCCAAAGATGTGTTGATAATACAAATCTATATTGATGATATTATTTTTGGATCTTCTAAAAATGATTTATGTATTGATTTTTCAACGAGTATGAAAAGTGAATTTCAAATGAGTTTAATGGGAGAACTCAAATATTTTCTTGGATTTCATGTTTTTCAAAATGAAAATGGTATTATTTTAAATCAAAGTAAAAATACAAAGGATATTTTAAAACATTTTGGTTTGTATAGTAAAAAGGAAAGTGATACTCCTATGAGTACCACTTGTAAATTGGATATAGATGAAACTGGGAAATCAGAGGATCAGACCAATTATAGAGGAATGATTGGGAGTTTAATTTATCTAACTATTAGTCGACCAGATATTATGTTTAGTGTGTGTATGTGTGCAATATTTCATGATAATCCAAAAGAGTCACACTTTCTTGCTATTAAAAGGATTTTCAAATATCTTAAACATACTACTAATTTAGGAATATTTTATCCAAAAGGACAATCATTCGATTTAATAAGTTATTCAGATGCTGACTTTGCTGGTTTCAAGCTAGATAGGAAGAGTACTTCTGGAACATGTCATATTCTAGGTAAGACCTTAGTATCTTGGTGTAGTAAGAAGTAGAATTATCATTCACTGTCTACTGCTGAAGCAGAGTACATAGTTGCTGGTAGTTGTTGTGCTCAAATTCTGTGGATGAAACACACTTTATTGGACTATGGATATCAATTTAGGCATGTATCTATAAACTGTGATAACACTAGTGCAATAAAAATTTCCAAGAATCTTGTATCTCACTCTTGGACTAAGCACATTGATGTAAGATATAAATTTTTAAGGGATCATTATCAAAAGGGTGATATTACTCTTGAATTTATAGGCACTGAACATCAATTAGATAACATATTCACCAAGACTTTAAGTTTAGATAGGTTAACTTACATTAGACATGAGTTAGGAATGAAAAACTTTCCTTAAACCTCACAGTTAGGTAAACCTCATTATTAGGTAAGCCTCGCTATTAGATAAACCTCACTGATAGAAAATCCCCACTGTTAGTAAAAACCTAACCGTCAGATGAACCTCACAGTTATATCTCACTGGTATAAACCTCATTGTTATAACTCCCTAGTATGAACCTCACTGTTATACCTCACTGGTATGAACCTCACCATTATAACCTCACTGTTAGTGAACCTCACCATTATACCTCACTATCAGTGTACCTCACCATTAGGAATCCTCAATGGTATATGTTACCTCTAGTTTACACTGTTTTAAACTTCGTGTTTTTCTTTTTAGCCATCAGAATCCGTATTATTTGTATTATTTGTATTACATTTTATTTATTTATTTCTCGATTCCTAAATGATAAAACATTAGTCTTAACCTCATTTAAATCCACCTAGAACCCTTTACCTTCAAACCTTAGCTCCCAAACCTTCATTTCTCTCGAACCCTAAACCTTGCAATTCGCTGTGAGTGAAGAGACTGACTTTCAGTAAAGAGTGTGATGAGTCAAATTCCAAGAGACTCAAAGGAGAGTCTAGTGGTGATAGTGAATTGAAGAAACCAGTAAACCCGTATCTAATGAAAAGGGAAATAGTAATCAGGAAAGAACTCTGTGCAGAATGGCTCCTACCTAACAAATCTTTGATTCTTATGATTTTGGAGGAACAAGGATGTCTCTAATGTTTTACGAATAACAATGGTCCTTATTATCCAAAATTGGTAAAGGAATTCTATAAGTTTGTTCGTTTTGAGAAATCTGAAATTCATAAAAAATGGTATCAGTAGTGAATGACAAGATAATATATTTTTCTTCCATTGAATGGGATGAGTTCTTGAAAGTTTCACACAAGGGTGAATTTGGATATTTCTCAATGTCAGTACCTCCTACTAGTGAAATTTTTGAATATGAAGCTGCTTTGGAAGAGCTCACTGGAGATGGCACACTAATAAAATTAGTTTCTACAGAAATGGATGGAGAAAACCGGTTGCTGTTCAAATTTATCCAACATGTATTAAGTCCAAGAAGAGGGGACTCTGAAAACCTCAGATTCCAAGATATATTGTTGTTGTATCTGCAAAGGTATGGTGTCAAAGTGAATTTGTGTAGGATTTTGATGATTCAAATTGAAGATATGACCAGGCCCAAATAAAAAAAATGCTATATTCTTTGCAAAGCGGATCTCTTTGATGATCAAGGTAAAAGGTGTGGCTAAGTCTCAGGATGAGACAATGGTTGTAAGAGACAACTTTTGTATTAAAAAAATAGTTTGTAAGTACATGAAGATTGGATGGAACCCATGGATAAGGGAATGGGTAAATGATGATGAGAAAATTTATGATAAATTTAACCCTCTTGAGAATCCCAATCGGCCAAGAGATAAGAGAGATTCAGTTCTAGGACCCGATGAGGAGGAAAATCAATACAATGATGATGATTCTGAGGAGGATACCTCTACAGAAGAAGGAGGGGACCCTGATTTTCCTCCAAGCCCAGTTGATGAAAAGGTATCATATGGAAGGGCATGTCCACCTGTGAAGGAAGAAGTTCAAGGAGAAACTATTAATGAAATATCTGTAAATGAGGAATACCTACCTAGACCAGATCATAGGGAGACTTCTCAAGATTCCAAAAATAGTGATGATGAAGAGGAAGAAGTATCTGAAAATGGAAGTACCTGTATGAGTCTCAGTCCTCTGATTGAGAACTCTATTATATATATTGATGAGATTCTTGAAGTAGACAGACCAGTACATATTGCTGAAAGACCCTAGCCTGTGAAACCTGGTTTGGATATGAATTTGGTTGTAGATGAATCTTTTCAAGAGGAAGTACCCAATGTTGCTGCTAATTCTATAAATATAGTGATGGAATCTCAGGTTGAGGGGGAGAAACTTGTAAGGATAATGTCAGTTTCTGTGACCACTGAAGTGGAAGATTGGTCTGTGTATCTGATATATGTTGTATTGGGACTATACTATATTGATTCTAATGATGATATACCCATTAGAAGGAATCCTGTGTCTTATTATGTTTTCTAAGAGGAAGTTACTACTCTACCAGTAGCTCCTCTAGCTCTTCCTGAAGAAATTGTGAGAAATGGAGATCTTGAGGCATTGAAATCTGAATTGAAAACCTGTTTTAGTGAAGAGCTAAGTAAGATGGAAAGTTCTTTGATATATTCTATGGGAAGTGTTATTTCAAGAGCTGTGACAGAAGTTATGGATGAAGTAAAATAATGTCCAAATCAAGTTAAAAGTGTGACAGAGGCTATTGATTCCTTGAAGCAATAAATTTCTTCATTTGACACCTACATGAGTTCTAAATCTCAAGTTGATACTGACATCAAATAAATTTGAGGTGTAGTGAAACAATTTGTGGATGTGTTTGAATATTTTAAGAAGACCATAAAAATGCATGTCAGTACTCAAGATTTTGTTGTGAAAAATTTTATAAGTAATTTGACTCAGTCTTTTAAAGAAACAGTAGCTTTTAATGTGGCACCTCTTACTGCGCCCATAGTTTTAGTTGATGTTGAATAGTTTAGGTCTGTGCTGAAAGAAGAACTTGATCACGTTAGTACCAGTAGCTCATCCGATTCTCAGGTTATTACTATCACCAGGGATATCAAAAAAATCTTCCAATATTATATAAGAGATGATACTGTAGCCTAGAAGGAAATCAAAGAAAAAATTGATTACTATTTTCAGAGAGTATATGCCAAGCATCAGCTATCCAATCATTTCAACCTGTTTTTAGAGAATCTGAAACTGCCCCCAGTTACTCAAGCCTTCATAGAACAAGTTAGTAAGATCAGGAATTGACTCTTGTCTTGGACAAGTTTATGGAGAACAAGGATGATTTTATATCTGATATGGAGAGAGGAGGAGGAATCATCATGTATTTTCAGAACCTTTTACTGACCTTTCTACATGTGGACAGTACACCTATTATTGTACCTTCAGCCCTACCTACCTCTGGTCAGTCTACTTACACACCTCAGTTGACTCCAGCTCAAGCTATCAGAAGTCTTACTCCTATGATCACACAACAGAGTACCCATTATAGACCTGACAGTGTTTCAGTAGCTCAACCACCATTAATAATCACTAGTGTTCCCAAGCCTTCACCTACACCTTCCAAGACCGAATCCTCTTCTGATCCCAAATCCAAATACATATTACCTATTGAGGAGGTTTATTGATTAGTGTCTAAGACATTTCATACGAATATTTTTACTTCTTATATTTATTTTGTACTATCTCCTGTACCTTTGTCATATGAAGTGCAAATGTTTGTTTCTCTCTTCTTCTTTTTTGCTCTGACCCATTATTTTTCTCTTTTTGATAGTCACAAAGGGGGAGAAAAATTATAATATGGGGAGACATTAAACTAAGGGGGGGGGGGAATTTATAATATGTGTTTTTGTGTTTTTCCATAGTTCAAATCTGATACATTTGAGAATTATGATCTAAACATACTGAGAAATTCCATTAGATGTATTTTACTCTGATTCATTAAAGTTTATTCTAAATTATAATGTCATAATTTGTGATTATCAAAAATGGTGAGATTGTTGGACTCACCTATTTTGTTAATCTCAATTATGTTTTGATATTCTTTGATAATACCAAATAATTTATATCTATATATTAATTATGACATCATGATAATGAGTTTATATGAATTCCAAAACAATCATATCATAACATTGGAATATGTTATTCCATGTTTATTTATGATTATTGATATTTAACAATGATTAATCTTGAGACTAACTCAATCAGGAAATGAAATGCATAGAACAGATACTTTATAAGAATTCAAGTACAGACAGAGCTATCGATAAAAAAAGGTCACCGATAGACTAAGTATACTAATAGACAAGGTCACTAATATAAGCTACTAATATAATGGAGCTACCGATAGAGGCAACAACTGATAAAGAGGGATACCGATACCGATGATAATATCTACTAATAGTGAGGAAGAGCTAATGAAAAAGTTCACTGTTATGAAGAGCTACTAACAGAAGTTCACCATTATGAAGAGCTACAACTACACTTGGAGATACCGATACAAGGATCTACCACTACACAAATAGCTACCGATACAAGAAAGCTACCGTTACAGAGAGTAACAGCTACTGCTGAAAGACCGACCATTATAAGTCCACCACTACAAGTTCACTGATACAATGATCTTCTAATGGAAACCAGTCAATATTTCTCTAAACTCTATCTCACTGTTTGTTTATTAGCAACAATCATATTTGGTACTTTTAATGCAACTAAAATTAATTAATGATGTCTATTAGATATCAGGAAACCGTACCTCGTACCTACATAAGAAATCACTCCTTATGTTGGATACTAATTAATGATGTTTTTTTGATGCCAGGGAACTGTACCTCGTACCTTTAAAAGGTAATCATTCCCATTGCCAGAGCTCAAGGAATAAAAGGAATATCGAGCTACTGGAGAAAGTGCGAAATGATATATACACATAAGGAAGAACACGTGGGACATAGAATGCACAAATTGACACATACAATAAGAACACACGAAGAACTATAAGAACACTCATACACATAAAGAACAAAAGTTCAGGAGGGGGTTCAAGTGATACAAGGAATAATCTCACATTCAAGATGAACACCTATACTGGAAGTGAAGGAACAAAACCATGACACTCTATTTTCCAGACAACTTCTAGAAAAGGACTCAAAGCTTCATTTGCTTCAATCCAAAGGAGTCCAGAGCTACATTGACATCACAAAAGAGCATTCTAAACTCATCTTCATATTATTGATCTGGTGTGATCATTTTTTTGTTACATTACAAGCAGTGTGTGTGCTTCTGTCTGTTTGGACACACACTCACTCCTAAGCTAAACTGGAGGATACTGAAATCCTCACACTAAACTCTTTACACCTTTGTGTATCCCATGTAGAACTGTGGAAGAGGTCTGAGGACCTGGACAGTCTGGGTACTGTTGTTGTTTCTTTCCCACATAGAGCTATGGTAGAGGTCCGAGGACCTGGACAATCTGAGTACTATTGTAAACCCCAATCTTGGGTGTGGATCAAATTTTTATATAAACTCTTTGGGAGGAATAAGTATCATCTTGATACTGAACCTATGGGTTAAAACTATTGTGCATCTTATTTAAATTAAAACTATTATCAATATTTCACTACTAATTACTTTGAAATTCAAAACTGTTTTTAAAGTAACTCTGATAGTTAAACTAGATAGTGTTTGTAATTATTTCTAGACAGTAAGTTAGTTTCAAAAGCTAACTTAATATTCAGATTAAGTTAATTGAGAAATAATCAATCTTTGATAAACTAATTGAAAACTTACAATATTTATAAATTCACTATAGTTTAACTTGTTTTATGAATTGGGGGATTTCAATATAAATATTTTAAACAGAAAATTTTAATAGGAACTCAATTCACCCCCCTATTGAGTATCCAATCTAACCAACATATTCCATGAAATCCTAGGGTGTTACATTATATCCCCCTTAAATAACCTGTATCCTTACAACTTGAACATGTTCTCGGTAAATAAGGGTTTAACATTTGAAAATACCGTTGCGGAAAACCCACATCATAAAAACGGTAAATAAAACTTCATCTTGAAAAGAGGGAAAGGGATGTAATAAGTTCATATAAAATAAAACATAATTAGATTTCCATGTAGGAGAAAATTTTTGGTAAGGGAAAAAATATACATCGAAGAGAAAACTAACACCCAAATACTAATGAAGAGTGATAGATAACATGGTCAGAAGAAAGTTAGTGACTCCAAATCCATAAATCTGTGATAGGAAAAAAGACAATTCAATCATCATAAATAAAGGTAAATGTAAAATGTTTTATTTCAAGAACCTTTTCTTAAAGCTGAATAATTTTCAAAATATGATATACTTACTTGATTTTATTCCATTTCATAAACACAATCTCATCTTTTGGTTTTCTTTGATCAATTTCCACTTCAAATCTTACTTTAAGAAATGAAAATGAATTTTATGCCTGAATCCCTAATGGATCATAAGATCTATAAAATAATGATAACTAACTCCTTTTTTTCTCTATTTATTATCAAAAAAGAATTTTTTTCAGAGGTTATCCAATAAAATCCAAAGTTCAACTTAATCCATTCAATGAATTGTTAACCTTAGAGATTATCCATGTCTGGTCAAAATTGAAATAAAATTTTTTAGAAAAAGGTCACCAAATTTATAAAATCAACTTATCACTAACCCCCAAACAATATCAAGTATTTCTTAATGTCACATTCCAAATATATGGATAAATTGATCATATATTCTCCTAAAACATGGTAATATATGGAAATAACATAACACCTTAGTGAATACCTACTTTATTTAAAAAATTAACTCTTTCCTCACCCCTTAAATACAATCAAATTCTACTGAATATATTCCATAAATCTAATAATTTTGTAAACTACATCAAAGATAATTTTTTTTCTTCATAAAATCAGTAATCTGTTCAAAGGGAATCAAAACTATCCAATTTACTTTATACATATCAATCATCTCTTTATCCAAACTAAACACTATTTTATCAACATTAGAAACATATTAAGGGTTCTATTCATTTAATCAAAATATCACCATGCTGTTAAATAACGTTTTTAGTCCATTAGTTCCATTTAACATATTCTTTAAACTTATTAATGAAAAATTATTATGAAACAATCCATTATTGTTTCATGATTATAATAACCAAAATATTACTAATAAAAATATAATTGTTTGAATCCCAATACATAAACATATAAATCAATACACTTTATTCATACACCATTAACGAGTTTTCATTGTTTTATTACTTAACACTTATTTTCTTTTAATACTTCAGTTATACTCTCTTCATAATCAATAATATAACCATTACCCATACAAACTTTCTCATTCTCTTCATGATCACCCCCTTAGGATATTGATTTTCATAATTCCCATTCTATAAACATTTTAAACATTCAACCATCAATGATATCTTAGGGATACCATTATTCTCATCCATTATGTTAACCAAAATTTTCCTTTTTGATCTATAATTACTTATACTATACCCTTCTTGTCCACACATAAAATATCTTCTTTGTCCTTTTAGTAATGATCTTGAGTGCTTCTTTCTACATTATGGACATATAGGAAATTGAATCTTCTTTTTGTTATGGTATCCTTCACCAGAACTCTCAAAAAACATTATCCTTCTCTTCTTTGGGTTTAAGAGTTGGTTAAGGTGAAACATTTTAATCATAAAATCATGATAAGTGATTATAAATAATAAAAATATCCTTAAATCTAGTTATCATAACACTTTGTTGGTAATAAAAACATTACATATCACATTCAAAATTAATCTAGTTCCTTCTAGTTCCCACCATTGTATAAAAGAAAAAAGCATAGTGTGAGAAATAATAATCATATTGGATAACCAAATATTTATGAAAAATTACTTATAAAATGTATAGAACATGACACATTCATTGTAATTCATGCCACCTTCAGTTTATCCAAGGTTATTCATAGTCATCATATATTTAAATATGTTATGATTGTTCATAAAGAGTTTTGAACATCTAAAGAATATCCTCTGAGTGTGTCAAACCAAGAATGGAACAAGGCCCATTTTCATGAACTAGGTGATGATTAAGTCTAGATAAATGCACCCTTTTTAGAGTTATTACCCCTAGGTACCTTTGTGCCAGATCCACATACACTTGTAGTATCCAAACATTGATTTAATTTCTTGAATACCACATTCTCTATCCTCTACCAAAATTACATGACATTTTCCTATACATTGACTCATACATATACTTATCTTTTGACATATCCCTAGAAATCTCTGTAGAAATATCCCTAGGTATATCACTATATATTTCTCATCCTAGTTTCCAAAGTTTTACTAAAACAATCCCTTGATACCAACTGTAATAACCTAGGATTTTCATACATAAATATTACATATTTTAGATGAATATTTATTACATTACAAAAAAACATGAATATCCTAAATTCTAGTGTATTTGGAAACTTGGAAACATAAAAATTTGGTTTATATTTGTTCTACATTATCCCCCACTTAGTTCCACATAACTAACACCCTTCTTAGACATATCACATATAATGCCTATTATCAAAACCTTGGGAAAAGAAACATAAGTAAGGGTGTGATCAGATACTCAATAAGGTTAATCAAGGAGAATATATAAAAATTATGTGAGAATATGGGTATGAGAACATGAGCATAACATGTAACAACCTAGGTACTTATAAAATATATTTTTTTCCATTCTGGAATTAAATAGTTAAATTCATTATAAATGTATAATGAAAGAAGTAGTATTTATAGAAATTTATGAATATATACTAATAGAATAGTAACCTCACCTATGAAATTA
This sequence comes from Viscum album, assembly GCA_963277665.1. Lineage (NCBI taxonomy): Eukaryota > Viridiplantae > Streptophyta > Magnoliopsida > Santalales > Viscaceae > Viscum > Viscum album. The sequence continues at coordinate 1,371,381,051 of OY728164.1, forward strand.
TAAATATTTTTTGTTTCTTATAAGTGAAAATATGATATATTTTTATCATGAAATTAGTAAATAAATGTTTTGAAAATGATAAATTAAGTGTTGGTATTTTTATGAAACATAAATGTTTACTTACAATTTTATAATTAATATAAAGATTTATAAGAAAATTTATCTTCATAAAATAGACTCATAAATTAATATTTTGTTGTCTAATGATTATAAGATAATTTTAAGAGACCTTAATTAATTTTTCAAAGTGTCATAAAATTAGTTATAATTTTAAAATTAGTATTTTTTTTAAATAAATGATGATTTTAATTAAAAATAAAATTTCTAATATTCATAAAATTATTTCCATAAAATAGATTTAAATCATTAATTTTTCACATCAGAAAATTTTTAGGGTAAATTTTTGTGATTTTTTTAAAATAGTTGAATTTTTAGTGAATAGTAAAATACAACAATTTATGGTATGTAACATTATATGTTAAATACACTATTTCATGAGTTATTTATGATTTAAGAACCATAATATCGAAATATAATTCTCTCTTTACTTTATTTTTTCTTGGTAATCAAAACTATTCATATTATTGATCCAAAATAATAAACAAATGAATAAAATTATAAAAAAACTTGCCTCTCCTCGACTATAAATACCACTGCTCACCACCTCTTCTCCTAAAACCTCTAAATACTTAAATCTTATCCAAATTACACCCAATAATATTACCAATACTCTCCCCTACATCTATGATTTTTTCCCAACAGAATACCAAATCCAATTTCCCTAAGGAGGTTCTCAAGGAGAATAATTCAAGAGGTAAAATCCTCTTTCATTTTATTTTATTTTATTTTCAATTTCCATTATTTTCTTATTCTATCCTCACCTCTCCTCATCCAAGTGACATGATAACTCCATTATATTACATATATTCACATGTTATTGTGTTAATGGAATATACATAATCAAAACTCTCTTATCCTCTTCTTATTATTGAAAATGAAAATATTGTCCGTGACATGTTGATTCACTGCCTTTGTGGACGATGAGTTTTTATTCTCCTTTACCACCTTTAAGGCTGGTCATAAAACCATTTTTATGGTTAAAAAATATTTTAATATGTATACTATAACATTTTTAATTTTCTGTAACAAATTGGGATACATAAAATCAAATAAAATGAAACTAGTTTGTGGTGGTTGAAAAAATGCACAAAAGTAACCCAAAATTTTATCATTAATGTTTTATCTAATGAATCATCAACATATAAGAAATATAAATTATATATTGTATCAGATAAAATTATATAAATATATGAAAACCATTTCTTTTCACATCTGGATTTTTTCTTCCATTTGATAAGAAAATCCATAATGAACCGACCATGGAATCCATGAAATAAACACACCCAAAACAATGAAAATAACAAAATATTATTAATAAATGGGTAGAAATATGTTATAAAAGGATCATATAAGGTATTATAAAAAAGAATATAGTTCTTTAATAAATTAATTACACTCTTTAAATAATTATATAGGAGGTTTGAACATGTTTAATGGAAGTCAATCCTTAGGCAAGGGACTATCCATTAAAAAACCTCTTTAACGTCTCTTTTTTAAAAATTACAAAAAGAATGTTTTTTAACTTACAAAGAATGATAATATTTTCCCACTTTTATTATGACTTAATATTTTGAATTTTTATTTACAATATTACATATTTATTTTCAAATAAGATGTTTTCCTTTTCATGTGTGCAACATTCTTTTAAAATAAGTGCGTATCCTCAAGGAATTGTTTTTATAATGAAAGTATTAATATTTTATGATTATGTTCTAATTGTTGGGAATTGTTTATGATGATATGTGATCCTGTTAAAAACCAAATATGAGGGGGTCTATGATAAACCTCCAATGCATTGGGTATTTTGGAATCTTACAATAATGGTTATTCTAAGTGTAATTATGATAGTTAAATCACAAGGTAGTCATGAGGGTTACATATAAGGTAGTTATGAGGGTTACAAATCATATGGTATCCATGAGAGTTACAATAATAAGTATGTATGGTAATAAAATGATTCTATAAGTTACTTAAATGACCTATTTATTCTTTCTATGTTTTATTCAAACCTCATGTTTTCATAAAGTAAGTATATGTTACTTTTAAGGGTGATAATTTTATCATTCATGTGTTTGTAAGTATTCATGGAATAATGGTTTTATTTCATTATTTTTATATCCCTTACTAATATTTTTATGATCACCAAAAGTTTTTAATTTTTTTCCCAGGGTTTATATATGGGTAAAGGAAAGAAAGAATTCAAGTTTAAAGTCATGAAGTTTGTTACAAAAACAAATCATATTTTAGAAGTTTCATATTGTGAAAAAATGGATATTGAGTAGAAGTGTCTAATTTTTAATATATGAATTCCAATATATATTTTATGACCAAATTATTTACAACTCTAAACCTAAATGATCTTTGGGAATATAAAAAAGTGATTTTATATTTGAATTTACTAGATTATATAATGTTTAAGGCTAGGTCCTTATAGTTCATACTATATGATGGATTAGATAAATTTATGGGTTTGTATGATATTAATAGATTGCTATAAATTATTTTTAACTTATGGTTAAGTTTAAATTATATATAATTTGAAGATTACCATGTTTTTTCATCTAAATTTTGTCTGTTCAGAATGGTTTTCTATATAATAAATAAGGAAGATGAAGTAGGAAGGCACTGAGAGGATAATATATTTCATAATTAGAAACCTGGAATAGTGGGAATTGGAAATGAGAATTTTGTGATAGTAGTGGATTTATTGATACCAGACATAAATGGTTATGGAATATATACAAGAGAATATCCAGAGTTACAATAAAGGAACATGATGATAGTGAAACATTTTATCATGAAACACCCTCCTACATTCATTGGATCTACTGACCCAATGGTGGATTTAGGGTAGATTAAATCCATTGAAAAGATATTCAATGTCATGGGGTGTTTATGTAATCAAAAGGTTAGTCTTTTAATTTTGATGGTGAAGCCTACCAGGGGTGGTTAATGGTCAAAATTATCAGGGAAAGAGAAGATATTGATACCTTGGAATGGGATGAATTTAATAATATTTTCCTTTTGAAATATTTTCCTAATGTAATTAAACTAAGGATAGAAAATAAATTCCTTGAATTAAAACAATACGAGGATGATTATATGGACTTGTATAATGAAAAATTAACTCAATTGTAAAGGTATACCCCAAATCTTACTCAATATATTTATATTAAAATCAATATTTTTTTACTCAGGATTGAATCCAAGATATCAATGGGCATTGAATTCCCATATATTAAAACATCACAAGAAACTTGTTCTATTTTCTGAGAGAGTATAAATGGAGATTTCTAAAAATCAAGTGTACTTTGAAAAAAAGTATAAGATAAGGCATAGATTGAAATAAATGGGTAATAATCAATGTAATAAATCTGAAGGTAAAAAAATCCAGTTTCCATTTTGTGGAAAGTGTGCTAAAAAGAACCATAGGGAATGACTTAAAAATATGAGAAGTGTTTCAAATGTGGTAAGTCATGAAATACAGCATGAGATTTCAATTAAAAAGATCTGAATTTTGATATGGTTAATTCTAATGAGAAAACTATAATGTGTTTTAAATGTGGTGAGATGAGGCATTGTGCACATACCTACCCAAATAAGGATTTGAATGATGGAAAGTAGCTGGATTATAAGTAGAAAGGTCTATTGAAATCTTTTAAGACTACTTTAGTAGTTATGGGTCCATCCAATGAAGTGGTATCTAGTACTTTTTTTTACTCAAATTTTTATAATGTATTGTTTGATACGGGGTGTACACATTCCTTTATTTCTGAGAAATTTTCTGCTAAATTTGAAATTTCACCTTAAGAAATGAAACCAGATTTTATAGTAAAAACACCATGGAGAAATATTAAGTAATAATGGGTTATAAGAATATTCCTATCGTTGTCTGTGGAAAGACATTATCTTAAAACCTTGTTGTTTTACCCTCAATAGAATTAGATGTTATCATGGGTATAGATTGGATTCCTATTTATCATGTTAAGACTGATTGTGGAGCTAAATAATTTGTTTTTCTAAAGTAGTTTTAGTTTGTATACAAGAATAAACCCATAACATTGATAACATATCATGAATCTAAGAAACTGTTAAAATATAGAAATTAATGTTATCTTGAACATATTATCTAAAACAAGGGAATTGTTTACATTAATGACGTTCCAATGGTAAATGAGTACCTGAATGTTTTTCTTGATGAGTTTCTTGGTGTTATACCATATCAGGAAGTTGAATATTTTATTGAATTAATTTGTAATGATAATCCAATTTCAAAATCCCCTTATCTAATGGCTCAAGTAGAACTTGTAAAATTGAAAAATAAGTTGCGGGAGTTTCTTGATAAAGGCTTCATTCATCCTAGTACTTCACCACGGGGTGCTTCTATTTTATTCATTAAAAAGATAGATGATTCCATGAGACTTTACATTTATTATATATATTTTAATAAAATTATTGTTAATAATAAGTATCCATTTCCTCATATAGATGACTTATTTGATAATCTCTAGGGATCCTAGTATTTTTCCAAGATTGAATTGAGATATGAGTACCACCATTTAAAGGTGATGTAGGATGACATTCTAAAAACAGCATTCCAAACTAGATATGGGAATCATTATTTTTTTATTCCCTTTGTTTTCACAAATTCCCCTACTGTATTCATGGATTTTATGAATAGAATATTCTATGAATATTTGGATAAGTGTTTTGTTGTTTTTATCAATGATATTTTTTTCTATTCAGAAAGTTATAAGGATCATGTAAAAAATCTAAGGATTGTTCTGTAAACCATTAAAAAAAATAAGTTATATGGTAAATTTAGAAAATGTAATTTTTTGTTACACGAAATTTCTTTTATTGGGAACATTGTATATAAGGATGGAATGATAGTTGATTTCACCAAAAAAAAGTTGTTGATGAATGGAAAATACATAAAAATGTTACTGAGATTCATATTTTTATTGGATTAACAGAATATTATTGATGGTTTGTTAAAAAAAATCACAGTTATCTATCCCGCTAATTAAGTTAATACAAAAACGGGTTAAGTTTATTTGGAAAAAAGACTGTGATTTTTGTTTTATGGAACTAAAAATAAGATTGGTGAATGCTATAGTTTTGGATCTACCTTTTATAAATAGAGTTTTTCATCTACAATAATGATTCATTGAAGGGACTTGGTTTCATTTTGATGAAAAATGATCAGGTAATTGATCATGCTTCAATACAATTGAAACCTCATGAGTTAAATTATCCCACACATGATCTGGAATTTGAGGCTATGGTTTTTGATTTAAAAATTTGGATACATCATTTACATGGATCCAAATGTAAAATATATACTAACCACAAAGGTTTAAAGTATATATTCACTAAAAAAAATTTAATATGAGGTCGAAAAGTTGTCTTGAACTGATAAATGATTATGATTGTATGATCAATTACCATATTGGAAAAGCAAAAAATTTTGCAGAATCCTTAGGTCAAAAAAATTGTTATACATTAACCATGTTATATTTGGAACATGTCCCCTTGGTTATTTATTTGATAAATTTTGGATCAGAAGTTATTGGTGTAAGAAGTTCCTCTTTTTTGTTTCAAGAGTCATTGAAATCATCTCTGTCATATATAATTAATCAAGCATATAAGGAAGACCGTGTATTACAGAAAAAGGTAGAATTTTTTAAAAAGGGTAAGTTTCCATAATTTAATATTAACATTGTTTGTGTTTTGAGATTTGGAAATATATTATTTATGCCTTATGAGTCACCGTTGAAGATAGAGTTATTAATTTAAGCTCATAGTTCTCCATTTTCAGTTCATCCTGACAACACTAAGATGTATAGAGATCTTCATGAGTATTAATGGTGGGATGGAATGAAAATAAATATTGATGATTTTACCATGAATTTTTTTAATTTTCAATAGTTTAAAGAATAATGACAACTACAAAAGGGGATGATTCGAAATTTTCTAGTGCGATTGTGGAAATAAGAAAATATATCCATGGATTTTATGGTGGGGATGCCAAATAATTCTTGAGGTTATAATTTAGTTTTAGTTATTGTTGACTGAATGAAAAAATCTACACATTTTATTCTTATTTGAGATACTATGTATTTGGATCATATTTTTATACTTTACGTCAAAGAGATAATCAGATTACATGGATTTCCTCTCTCTATTATATCTGACTATGATCACAGGTTCACTTATATTTTTCGGAAATAACTTCAAATGTAATTGGGTATAAAATTAAATTTAATTACAACCTTTCATCCCCAATATAATAAAAAGCTCAGTGAATAATTCATACCTTAGAAGAAATTCTATGTACTTGTTCAATGGATTACCATGGATGTTGGGATCATCGTCTTTATTTAGTTGAGTTTTCTTGTAATAACAGTTTTCATTCCAGTATACAAATGGATGCTTTTGAGGAATTTTATGGAAATTTGTGTTGAACTCCATTATTTTGGGATGAAATCAAGGAACGGAAGTTTATGGGACCATAATTATTAGAGGAAGTTGTTTAGAAAGTAAAGATTACCCAAAAACATAAGAAGACAACTCAGAGAAGGCAAAAGAGTTATATGGATAAATGTAGGAGGGATCATTCATTTGAGGTAGGTGATCATGTATTTCTCAATGTTTATCCATGGAAAAGTGTGGTGTGTTTTGGTAATAATGGGAAACTGAGCCCACAGTTTATTGTGAATAACCCTAGGTCACCTTGAGAGGGTCGGTGAATCAGGGTGTCAACATTTTATCTTTTTTATTAGATCTTGTTCCCATATTGGTAGTAAATTAATTAAACCTATATTATGGATATGTACAGTAATTAAAACATTCACATATAGAAGGAAAACACAACACTTTTACTTGGTTCACCACTAAGGGCTACATCCAAGGAGTATACACTGACAAGTTTCCGGTCGAACCTAATTCCACTAATCCTTACTAGCTATGAATTACAAGGTTCGGGTATAGTCACTCTGTACTAGGCACACTGCCTTTACAAAAGTTCAAGGATAACTCAGTACTCCCCTCTGATCACTTACACTGAATACCCCTAGCTCACTGCCTTGGGTGAAGTCTCACTCAGTTTATAGATGTGAAGGTATCTTCAATAGATAGGCAAGAAAGTATTTGTCTCCTATTTAACATGGGACTTTGCTTTCATAGAAGTCCAGAGTTGATGCTATTTAAAGTTTAATCTTCTTCTCCAGTGCAAAAACAATATGTACTAAGACTTGTTATTCTTCTTGGCCAAAATCACAAATCCTTTTGGGATTGTTCAAACACTGAAAAATAGCTCAATAGGCATCATCAAAATCATCCCTTCTTATTCCATGTGTGCATGTGACCATGCATGTGGCAATTTAGATGTGATGTTTCTATTTACTCATGTGCACACTTAGTTTAGGATGTTTCTCTTCAAAGTCTTCACATATGTACATGCATGCATGAATTTATGAACTTTCTCTTATACTTTCTTGTATGAAGGCCCAAATAGGTATGGTTCCGTTAAACACACACACAAAATCTTTTCTCTTTCACTTTATTTTGTTTTCTTACCACTTGGTTCAAATGTGCTTACAACTTATGTGTTTCATTCTTCAAATCATGCACACGAATATATACATGAACTTCCCATCACCATGCACAATATTTCTTCTCCCTTCCTCAATATGCACTGTTCACTTTGATTTGTTTATATTTATAAGCAAGTGATTTTATTCAAACATCAATGCATGTATTTGGGTATGGTATGGTGTTGTTGTTCTCCTTTTACACACCAAGGGTATAGATTTATTCTTTGCATAGATTGTGTAAGCCTCCTTCATGAAGCAGGATGGTTTACAGCTCCTCCTCACACACAGGATGCATGGAACTCCTACGCATAGAGAGTGAAAACCTTCTTCACATACCAAGAGGTACATAGTTCTCCACTTATCCAAAATAGATCTAGTTCATGGAACCTTATCTTCACAGAACTATAATGGTACGCAATACCATTTCCTTATGAACCAAGAATTAATGGTTCACGGGAACTCTCTTCAAGAACCAAGAATGGTTTGTGGCTCTCTTGCTTTACGTACCCGAGCGGTACATGGTTCCTTTTTCTTTATGAACCTGAATGGTTTGCGGCTCTCCTGCTTCACATACCCAATCGGTATGCAGTTTTTCTTTTTCGCGAACCAGAATGGTACACGGGATACTCTTCACAAACCTAGAATGGTACATGGATCGTGAATGCCCCTTCTCAAACATGAAGATTAGAGAAACTTTATTCCTCATAACAGGAGCTCTAGAAAGGCTTGGAAGTAGAAAATTCTTATCTGATCGATGGATCCATTTTTATAAGTATAGATGAAATATTTTTTAGTGTCTTAAATCCTCAAGATATAGCATGAAGATCGCAATTTTGAAATCTCCAAAAAATAGTCATGAGATACTCTGAGATTCTCAGCTGTTTCCTTTTCAAACATGCATCCTTCTCGCTTATTTCATGCATTCAAGAACACATGCATCAATTGAGATTATCATGTAAATTTTGAACGCTCAAGATGGAATGGCATCTAGGAACTTATTTTTCCTCATCCATTTATTGATATTCATGTTTCTTTACATGCTTTAAAATGTAGTTGCATGCATGGCATCGTGGTAGTCAGACAATCCTTATGCAATATTTTTTTCTTCAACAATGGTTGTGAGATCTATCATGGTGTACTAGCAGTGGTAAAGATGCACTAGAGTTAGTCAGGTGGCCATAAGTTGAAGACAAACCTCGGCCGAAGATCGGACGACTCTGATTCAATTAGGCAAGACGCAGGATCAGATGAGCGACACCGATTAGAAGCTCAGATCCAGATTGAGATGTGAATTTGAGATATCACATGAGATCATATTGATGGCTTGGATGGCTTCCACATTTTTAAAATCTATCCCACATTGAACCCAAAGAACAAGATTCTCACTGTTTAAATATCAATCTGCCTCAACATCATGACAAATTACTCCTCTCCCCCCTCTAGTTCCACCCCACACTGGTTCTTCTCAGGTACGCTATTAGCGCCCTCTCTTCCTCTTTGGGTACGCACCTAGAGCCCACTATTCATACCCCAGGGGCTTATACATGACCCCCCATGAACCTCTTGCGGGCTGGCCTTAAAGGATTCCCATTGGGAAAGGTTGTCCCTCAGGTCTCCCATGCACTTGAGGTTTGAGGTCCTCTGCTGGCCTTGTATGGTCACCCATTTCTTGGTAAAGACATATAAAAAATTTACTTTGTTAAAAAAAATATATAACCAAGATTATATGAAATAAAAAAATACCCAAAACCCCTTCCTCTTCTCTTCTTCTTCATGATGTTGTAAATATGTATCAATTTGATACAAGTCTTTGGAACTTAGGACAAGCTCAATAATTGGCAGATTCCCATTCTCCATTTCACTTAGGAGATTTCCTTTCTTAAAGTGGATCATAATTTAAATCCATTGACACCCATTGACAAAAAATACAATCTTTATACAAAAAGTGGTCCCAAAATACCCCCTTTTTTGTTGTCAATACTTCAACATTCTTTAAAATGAGCATGTTAATGTCAAAATAAGAGTCTACTTATATTCTCTCTCCCATTCACTTTTCAAATTTCATTTTCACTTTCTTCACTTTATCTCCCCTTTATTGAAAATAAATACAATGTTTATGGTAGAGAGGGTATCAATACATACTTAAGAAATTTTCCATCAATCGTTTCACTCTAAGTCTACCTGAGAAATGCTTGGTGTATAAAATAAGAGGATTTGATCTAGACAACAAAGCTATCCATTATCCCCTGACCATGATACCTCATATTATGAGAACTCATGTACATGTCTTCATGGGCCTTTACACTTTCATTCCAGGTTAAAGAGATGAAATATTTTTAATAATAAGAAACCTCTTCCAATGACATGATCTTCAGAAAATCTTCAGAGTAATTGAATTTGATACCAACTAAAGTTGATACTAATTGAAATAATAACTCTGAAAGATTATTTATGTTTGTCTCCCCCTCAAGGGAACACTTCTCACCACCGATTCTTAGGTTATCCCCTTGAGAGATTACTTCACCTTCAATTCCATGTATGATAAGAACAGATATAATACAAACAGATTTAATGGAATAACGTGGACCCTCCTTGCTTATTCAAAGTGAGCAGGAAGATTGAGATGATTTTCTCAACCAAGATGCTCCATTTTCTCCACTCCTCACACTTTCACATTCGATCTTCAGTTTTGACTTTGGTTGTGTGGATCTCAATATTTATTTCATCTCTTTGTGTGTGATTCTTCATTCTTTAAGATCTTTTAAAGCACTAGAATCTCTTAGTGAAACTTTTATTTTCTTGAGGAATTCTTCTTGAGCTAGAATAAATGCACTGCAATTCTTAACAGTGTGGCCATCCTTGTTTCACCTCACATATAGGACTTCTCTATATTCATATGGAATCTTCTTATTTTCTGTTTCACTAGCCTTATCCTATGCATCCCGTTTAATTATCATTATTTACACATCTTCAGGCCAGATAACCAATATGTCTCTAGGAACAATGGTAGTATGTTTTGATTTTCCACATGGACTCTTTCAAGTGTCATCATTTTTAGGAATTCTTTTGGATGTACCACTCTCCAAATTCTTGGATTTTGAATCTAATGACTTCTCACCTTTCTTTCTTGGAGTCTTTTTGGGAGAATCTTCTTTTGCAACATTCTTCTGATTTCTTCCCATGGTAGCTTCTTCTTTCTTAGATGGCTTCTATGGTCTTCTATTCTTATCATCTCTAGACTATGTTGAGATAAGCATGCTACATTATTGTTGCCAATCCCATTGAATGCATCACATATGTTGTCTATAATTCCAAATATTTTTGCAGTATACAAATGGTTTTGGTTCTTTTGAGGTTTCTTCTTATTCTCTAGCTTTATCCCTTTTGACATAGGCTTTATCTATGATTTTTCATTTAAGGGATTGTACCAACAATCCAGTACACAATTTTGAAATATGTTGTATCACCTAAATTGACCCACAAATATTCTCTTCTTGATATATTCTGTATAAGGTTGTTGGGACTTCTTCTTAATGTGTTGTGCTCTATCTGGGGAACCATCTTCTAGCTTCTTCTTCCTATCCACCCTATCCATGGTGGTAGGTTTTTTCTCCTCACCTTTCTTCATCCATACTTATTTAGAATTTTTCTTCCAACCTGAACTTTTTGTATAAACATATTAGAAAAAATATTACAAGTTGGTATTGATGTTACCTTAACTTTCATATATTCTTGTGATAGATTAATGAGTAAATTCATGATCTTCTTATCACATGTAAGAGGTATTTTTATAGTTGAATCTTCTAGTGAGAATTGATTATCAACATACACTATTTTTTGAGATGGATGATCAAGAGTTTTCATAATCTTCTTGTCACATGTTGGAGGTATTTCAGATTTAGAATCATCTAGTGAGCATTGAGTACCAGAAAAAACTATTTCAATCTTTTGTGAAGTATTAATATGCATCTTTTCAAGATTGGTCAAATGGGATTCCAATTTAAGACATTCCATATTGAGGACGATCTTATGATATTCAATCATGATCATCTACTCATCACAATCATTTTTCAATCTTTTAACCCTGTCTTCATGCATCTTAATTTTGTTTTGTAACATAGAGTCAAAATCTTTGTTCTTCTTGGAAGATTCTTCTAAATTTAGAACCTTTACTTCAGTGCTATTTTTCAGCTCATCTTTAAATTCATGGATCTTTTCTTCTAGAGTCTTATTGACTTCATATTTCTAATAAAAGGCTTCAATCCATCAGGAGAGCTTTAAACATTAAAGAATTTTTGCTTCCAATCTTTTTTCCCACATTACCAGATTCTCTTTACAGTCAGGTGATCTGAACTTGCATACATTGAAGTATTATACAAATATCAACAATTATTTTTTCATGAATATTATGCAGATTGATTCTTAATTTCTTCATTGTCAACTCATGTGAAGTAAAGGTTTGATCATCATCACCACTTGTGTTTGAATCCTTGCTTTTGGTGGAAACCTGATCCACATACTCATTACTTTACAAGATTTATATTTCTTTATTATTAATAAGGAATAGAGAAAAATATATTTCATATTATTTAGGAATGAAGGATTGTTTCAACTAATTTATCTCTTTCTTTTTACTATTTGTTAGGGTCTTTCTGAATATACACTTATGCTCAGATGTAACTTAATTTCCACCAAGACTGGACTTAATTGTTGACATAAGAAAGAAAACTAAAATCCTATTCTTGATACAATTTCTGAAGAGTATCCTACATATGTAAAATTCTTCCCTTTGATAGCAATTGAAGGACCCTAGGTCACCCTAAGAGGGGAGGGGGGAATCAATGTGTAAAATTTTTCTTCTTTTTATTAGATATTTTTCCCACATTGGTAGGAACTTAATTAAACCTGTATAATGGATATGTACAGTAATTAAAACGTTCACACATAGAATAAAAACACAACACTTTTACTTGGTTCACCACTAAGGGATATGTTCAAGGAGTATACATCGACAGGTTTTTGGTCGTATCTAATTCCACTAATATTCACTAGCTGTGGATTACAGGGTTTGGGTATAATCAATCTATCCCTAGAACACTACCTTTTCAAAAGTTTAGGGATTTCTCACTGCTCCCCTCGGATAACTTTGATTGAATCCCCCTAGCTCACTACCTTGGGTGAAGTCTTACTCAGTTTATAGACATGAAGGTATCTTCAATGGATAGGAATGAAAGTATTTGTCTCATGTCTAACATGAGACTTTTCTTGCATCGAAATCTAGAGTTGATTCTCTTTAACGTTCAATATTATTCTCCAATACAACAACCAGATACACTAAGACATCTTATTCTTCTTGTCCAGAATCACAAATCCTATTGTGATTGTTCAAACACTGAAAAAAAGATCACTAGTCATCATCAGAATCAACTCTTCTTATTCCATGTGTTCATGTGACCATACATGTGATAATTTAGATGTGCTCTTCCTCTTAACTTCTTTACACATGTGTACCCCCATTTTAGGATGCTTCTCTTCAATGTCTTCACACATACACGTGCATGCATTAATGCATGAACTTCCTCTTCTACTTTATTGTGTGAAGGCACAAATATGGATGATTTCATTAAGCACACACACAGACTCCTTTCTCATTCTCTTTATTTTCTTTTCTAACCACTTGGTTCAGATGTTCTTACACGTTATGTGTGTTCTTCTTCAAATAATGCATATGAATATATACATGCAGTTCCCATAACCATGTACAATATTTCTTCTCCCTTCCTTAACAGACGCTATTCACTTTGATTTGTTTATATTTATAAGCATGTGATTTTATTCAAACATCATTGTGTGTATTTTGGTATGCTATGGTTTTCTTGTTCTCATTTTACACACCAAGGGTATAGAGTTATTCTTTGGACAGAGTGTGCATGCCTCCTTCACGAACCAGGATAGTTCACAGCTCCTCCTTATGCACCGGATGCGTGGAACTCCTATGCACAGAGAGTGCATGCCTCCTTCACGTACTAAGTGATACGCGGTTCTCCACTTCACCAAAATAGAGCTGTTTCATGGGAACTTCTCTTCGCATAACCAAAATGGTATGTAGTAACATTTCCTTACGAACCCAGAATGGTCCACAAGAACTCTCTTCACAATCCAAGAATGGTTTGCAGATATCCTGCTTCACATACCCAAGTGGTACGCGATTCCTTCTTCTTCATGTACTAGAATGGTTCGTGGCCCTCCTGCTTCACGTACCCAAGTGGTATTTGATTCTTATTATTTTCAAACTATAATGGTATGTGAGATACTCTTCACAAACCCAAAATAGTATATGGATTGTGCATACCCCTTATCGAACTTGAAGATCAAAGAAACTCTGTTCCTCAGAACATGAGCTCTCAAAAGTCTTGGAAGCAGTAGATTATTCTCAGATTAATGGATCCCTTTTTATAAGTTGAGATACAATATTTTTAACATCTAAAATTCTAAAGATATTTCACTAAGATCGTGGTTTTTAAATCTTCAAACCACGTTCATGAGATACACTGAGATTCTTAGTTGTTTCCTTTTAAAACTCACAACCTTCTCCCTTCTTTAATGCATTCAAGAATGCATGCATGAATCTAGAGTCTTATAAAAATTTGAATGCTCAAGATGGCATGGCCTCTGACAAATTCTTTTTCCTCATCCATTCGTCGATCTTTGTGTTTCATTGCATGCATGAAAATTTAATTACATGCATGGAATAGTGATAGTCAGACAATCCTTATGCAGTAGTTTTTCTCTTCAATAATGGATGAGAGATCGATCAAGGTGTGCTGGCAGTGGAAATGGAACACTGGATTTAGTTGGGTGGTTGGAGGTTGAAGACAACTCTTTGTCAAAGATCAGATGTCTCCGATTCAATTAGACAAGATACAGGATCAGATGAGAGACAGTGATTTAAAGCTCAAGTCCAGATTGAGATGTGTGGCAGAGATCTCTTGCGAGATTAGATTGATGGATTAGATGGATTCTACATTTTTAAAATCCATCCCACATTTAAACCAAAGCATGAGATTCTCACTATTTATATATCAATCCACCTCAACATCATGCCAGATTACTCCTCTCCCCCCTCTAGTGCCACCCCGCACCGGTTCTCCTCGGGCGCACTCTTAGCACCCACTCTTCCTCCTCAGGCTCGCACTTAGCACCCACTATACATACCCTAGGGGCTTATACACGACCCCCATGCACCTCTTGCAGGCTGGCCTTGAGGGATTACCTTTCGGCGCGGTTGACCCTCAGGTCCTGCATGCGCCTGAGGTTTAAGGTCCTCGGCTGGCCTTGTAAGGTGGCCCATTTTTTGGTAAAGCCATAGAACAAATGTACTTTGTTAAAAACAAAGTATAACCAATATTATATTGCATAAATAAATACAAAAAACCCTTCCTATTCTCTTCTTCTTCATGATGGTGTAAACATGTATCACTTTGATACAAGTCTTTAGAACTTAGGACAAGCTTCAAAATCAGCTGCTTCTCATTCTAAATTTCACTTCGGAGAGTTACTTTCATTATGTTGATCATCATTGACATCCATTGACACCCATTAACAACAAAGACAATCTTCATACACAATCTAGTCCCAACACATTGGACCTTATGAAATCCTGGATAAAGTTGTATCAGTTTCCTACCAAGTGGATTTGCCTCTGAGTTTTTCCTAGGTACCTAATTGTTTTTTCATGTTTAGATGTTAAGAATGTATGTGTCTGATTCATCTAAAGTTATAAACCCTGAATTTTTTCAATTGGAAGATAAACTTTCATACTAGAAAAATCCTATTTAAATTCTTGAACATAGAGAGAAAGTATTTCAGAATAAGACAATTCACCAGGTTAAGGTTTTGTAGAGAAACCACATGGTTGAAGAAACAACATGGAAATCTTAAAATTCTATAAGGTAAATGTATCCTCACTTTTTTAATAAGTTAATAAAATTGTGAGGATGTAATTTTTGGAAGGGGGAGAATATAACAACCCATGTACTTATAAAATCATTTGTTTTCATTATGGAATTAAATAGTTAAATTCATGATAAATGTATAACGAAATAAGTGGTATTCATAGAAATTAAGGAATCAATACTAATAGAATAATAACCCCACTGATGAAAGTATAAATAAAATTTATGTATCTTATAAGTGAAAATATGATATATTTTTATTTGGGAATAAGTAAATAAATGTTTTAAAAATGATAAATTAATTTTCAGTATTTTTGTGAAACATAAATGTTTATTTACAATTTTATAATTAATATAATGGTTTAAAATAAAATTTATCTTCATAAAATAGATACATAAATTAACATTTTATTTTATTATGATTATATTATAATTTTATGAGACCTAAATAAAATTTTCAGTGTCATAAAATCAGTTATAATTTTAAAATCGGTATTTTCAATTAAATGATGATTTTAATTAAAAATTAAAGTTTTCATATTTATAATTTTTTTATAAAATGAAGTTAAATTTTAAATTCTACACAACTAAAAATTGTTAGGAATATTTGTTTTTGATTTTTCAAAAATAGTTGAATTTTTGGTGAATAGTGATGTACGATAATTTATGGTATATAATGTTATAAGTTAAATAAAATTTTTCTTGAGTCATTGTTGATTTAAGCACCATAATATCAAAATATAATTCTCTATTTATTTTATTTAGTCTTTGGAATCAAAACTATTCATAGTCTTGAGCCAAAATAATAAACTGATGAATAAAATATCAAAAAACTCCCCTCTCCTTCACTATAAATACTACCTCTCACCACCTCTTATAATCACACCTCAAAATCCTTTAAGCTTATACAAATTTAATAAAATAATCTTCAAAATCCTATCCCTAAATTCCATGAGTCTTTGGTCTCAAAAAAATACCAAATCCAAATTTATTAAGGAGGTTCTGGAGGGGAAGAATTCAAGAGGCAAAATCCTCTTTCATTTCATCTTATTTTTTTTCAATTTATTTTATTTTCTTATTTTCTTCTAACCACCCTAATACAATTTAAATGATAAATAAATTATATTATATACCCTATAATTTTCTTATGTTAATGAAATACCAATAATCAAAACTCTCCTCTTCTATTCTTATTCTAAAAAACGAAAACATCATCCGCGACGTGTCGATTAATTACCTTCATAGATAATGAGTTTTCATTCTCCTTTGACTCCTTCAAGGCTATTCATAAAACCATTATTATGGGTAATTTTTTTAATATGTATATTATAACTTTTTTAATGTTATTTAACTAATTTATAGATATAACATTAAATAAAACAAAACTTGTTTGTGATGGTCGAGAAAACCTGCTAAAAATAATACAAACTTCTATCATTGATGTTTTATCTAATGAATCATCCAAATATAAAAAAATGATACATGGTATCATTTAAAATTATGAAAACAGGTTAATACCATTTATTTCCACTTCTGGATTTTTTCTTGCATTTGAAAATAAAATCCATAATGAACCAACCATGGAAACCATGAAATAAATGCACATGAAACAATAAAAATAACAAAATATTATTAATAAATGGGTGGAAATATGTTATAAAAGAATCATATAAGGTATTGTAAATATTAATATAGTTATGTAATAAAGTAATAACACTCTTTAAACCATTATACCATAGTTTTAGACACATTTTAAGCAACTCAAGCCTTAGGTAAGAGACTTTCCTTTAAAAATACTATTTAAAGTATCTTTTTTAAAAAATCCAAAAAAAAAATATTTTGTAACTTACAAGGAATGAGATTATTTTCATGATTTCCAGACCCCTTAATGTTTTAAGTCACCTTTACAAGATTAAATATTTATTTTTTAAGAAAATGTTTTTCTTTTTCATGTGCACAATATTCTTTTAAAATAAATGTTTTTCCTTAAGTAATTATTTTTATGATGCAAGTATTCATGTTTTATGATTATTTTTTGGTTTTTGGGAATAGTTTATGATTATGGGTGATTCCATTATAATCCAAGTATGGCTAGTTACATTATATCCCTATAATGCATTGGGTATGTTTAAAGTTGGTCGTAATGGTTATTCCAAGTGTAACTATGATAGTTACATCATAAGGTAGCCATTAAAGTTATATTGTAAGGTAGATGTGAGAGTTATAAATCACATGGTTGTCATGAACGTTATAATCATAAGTAAGTATGGTAATAAAATGATGCACCATGTTACCCAAATAGTTTGTTTATGATTTATATATTTTATTCAAATCTCAGGTTTTCACAAAGTAAATATATATTACTTTTAAGCATGAGTAGTTTATCTTTCATGTGTTTATAAGTATTCATGGACTAATGGTTTTATTTTATTATTTTTATGTCCCTTACTGAGATTTTTATGGCCACCACAAGTTTTAAAAAAATTTCATAGGGTTTATTGATGGGTAAAGGAAAGAAAGAATTCAAGTTTAAATTCTTAAAGTTTTTTACAAAATGAAATCATGCTTTCTAAGTTTCATATTATAAAAAATGGATATTTAGTAGTAGTGTCTACTTTGTAATATATGTGTAATATGTATATGTTATGAACTAATTATCTAAAACCCTAAACTAAAATGTTATTTGGGAATTTAAAAAGTTATTTTATAGTTTAATTTACTAGATTATGTAATGTTTAAGACCTAGTCCTTATAAAACATATTAGAACCAAACTCTGTATATGAAAGATCAAAATATTGATTCATAAAATAATGCTTGGATGTTAATAGGACATAAATCATAAGGAAATCAAAGAACATGATCAATTATATCATAACATTGACCTAAAAAATGGAATTATGTCATACACATAAGTATATAACATCATTTACATAGAAATCAAGGTTCATATCCATGGATATTATAGTAGAATCAGTTCACTCCCCAAACCATCATAGAAGTAAAGGTTCACTCCCAAGACCTTCACTGTAAAAAAATTACCTTACTAAACTAGGTTCACTCCCCATTCTAGTCTTATCTATCTCATGATATATAAATATTTACCTAATTAATTGGAGGTAGATGTAGGTCTCAACCGTCATATAATTAAAATCATACGTATATGTGAAATAAGATCATAAAACATTCATCATATCAAAAATCATGAAATGATATGGGTTTTGTAAACATTTCCTCATATCATAACCTGTGTAAATTAGACAGGTTTCATAATCATTTCATCATAGCATAACCCATGCAATGAAGTGGGTTTTATAAGCATTTTATCATGGTATAACCCATGGAAGAGAAACGGGTTTCATAAACATATTTTCATCATAAAAATAAATAATTCATAGAAATAATAAGAATGGTTCTCTTGGATTATATCCATAGTAAAGTATAATTAACCCCAAATGATGTCATCTTATATGGAAAATTATTTCTAAAAATCACTTGGAACATTTCTTGAGGGAAAAACATTTCTTTAAAAAGAACTTTTTAAAACAAAATATTTATAAAACATTTTGGAAATAATTTTATATTAAAATAATCATTGAAACTTAAAAATTAATATTTAAAAATAATTTAAAACATTTCTTGATGAAAATATACTTTCGTCTTTGAGAAACACCTTTTAAAACATAAAAAATTTCAAATTAATTTTCTTTGAAAATAATATTGAAAATTATAAAGTAACATTTACAAATCATTAAAAAAATTTCATGAGGAAAATATCCTTTACACTTGAAAAATATTTTTAAAATATAATTTTTTTTCAAAATCCATTTCTTTTAAAATATATTTAAAACTTATAAAAGAAGATTTAAAAATAATTTAAAACATTTCTTGAGGAAAATGTAATTTCCCACTAAAAAATGATTTTGAAAACATAATTTTCTTTAAAATAAATTTATTTTAAAAAAACTTTAAATTTATAAATAAAGGTTCAAATAAAATAATGGTTAGGATGATGTGAAATTCAGTTCATGCTATACATTCTAAAACAAAGATTACTTTCTCATTTTTGATAAAATCCAATCATGCATTTTTTGGAAAACAACATGAATATTCTGTTGAAGACATTTTGTTAAAAAACAAACATTGGTAAAAATGTATTTAATAAATCAATTTAATAATTTTTAAATTTTTTAAATATTTTTAGAAAACATGGTTTTAGAATAAAAAAGGGTTTCAACTAAGGAGATAAATTAAGATGATTTTTTCTTAAAAACATTATTTTGAACTATTGAGCACATAAATTGAGGAAAATTAAGTGTAAATAAATTATTATACATAAATAAATATATGAGAAGAAAATACATGATTTTATTGATATATATATCATAATTGTTCACAATTGGAAGCATAGTCATGAGCAATCCTAATAAACGATGAGATTGTAACATAAAACCCTTACTGTTTTGGTAACTTTGAATCATAAGCCCCTTGAAATAATAAGATTAAGTGAAAATAATAATATAATGAGAATAAATAAATAAATTATATTAAATTTCAAATGGGTTTTATATAAACCACATAAATGAATATAGGTTCATAACATAACACATGTCTCAAAGATGGAAAATTGAGGAAAAAACTTCTTACTTCTTTCGCAATGCATGAATCATAAACCCCATGAAAGAGATATCCTAAAATGGATATGTAAATCCCAATAATTTTCAATATAATAATCATAAACTACATTCATGGGAATTATATACATCATATAAAAGAAACACATGGTGAATATGAAATGTGTCTCCTAGAAAAAAAAGTGATATGGAAATCCATTACCTTAAGCCATAACTTCTTTCACACACGTTTAAACATATTTTATAATAAATATAAGTTTATAATAAATCTATTAAATAAAAATAATCATATATATCATACAATATATGATTTACTTATGACCTTTTATTACTCATTTATTAACAATTCCATGTCGATGTCATGTTTTGGGAAATAACTTCTTTATTTTCGGTGTATGTTTTGATTTGTTATTTTTTTGATCATATTAATTTTATAATGGATCCATAATATACATAATTTTAAATATAATATAAATATCATATATATTCATTATATATGTATTTATAATATTCCATAATGGGTAGATATTGAAAATAAAATACACTGTTCATGGAGACGGTAGGTCGTACGTTTGTATGAACACTGTTTCTATATTCTCAACATTTTGAATGAAATAAATGTATATAATATATTACTATTAAAAAAATAATTTTTATGTCATATATATCACATATTTTTATTAAAACTATCCTTATTAACTTCCCTGTAAAGCATGAATGGATCACATCAATTTGCGAGGTGGTGGTTTGCTGTACACACGAGCGACATTATCGTATTCCCAAAGAATAGAAATTAATAAGTTATATGTGATATAATAATTAAATAAGTATAATAATATCATAAATATCATATTAAAACATTTAATACATCATTATATCCATCCGTGATAGGTTGTAATGGAAAAAAATAATTACATCAGTTTTTGAGGTGGTAGTCCGCTGTACACACGAATAATGATTTCGTAATCCATTTGATGGAAGTGGAGATGGTTGAAGGTCATGAAAAACAATCTAAATATATATAATATTAAATTTTATTATATTAAATTTTTAATAATAATTAAATATGTTGGAGGAAGAAATAAAATAACAACACTTGTCGAAGAACATTACCTCTTCTTTGGGAAACCTCCTTAAGTTTATACCAATAGCCTCACCAGTTATGATTTATGAAAAAATATGTCTTATATGATGCTTTTAAGGAATTAAATAAGTTATTTAGGTAGGTATATTCCAAAACAATGTGTTTTGGAAGAGTGAATAGGTGAGGAGAAGTGGTGTCCTTTTTTTAATGAGGTGAGTGACATACTTATAATTTTTGAAAGGGAAAAGGCGAACCCATGTTTTTCAAATTCTAATAGGCTCAAAAATGGGTAATTATAGATAATTTAATATATAAGGTTTACATATGACCAAAAAATATAAGTTTTAAAAAATTTTGGGTCATTTTTTACCCTTATCTTTTTAGTTTAACCCCTAGTAAAACCATTTTTACTTTAATCATGAGAAATAATGTTTATGGTTTTTACTATTAATTATAGTAAAAATATAATTAAAACTTATTATATAATATAAATTATTCTTATAAAAAATGTTGAATCAATTTTTTCAAATTCTATATATATAATTGTAAAATTTAATATAAAATTAATCCCACAGATACGACAAGAAAGCAATTTTCCAAAGAGAAAATGTTCAAAAGTTTAAAAAGTTTTCATACAAAAATTCATTATGAAATATATGAAAATGAATTAAATTGGATTGATATATATATAATTGAACTAATTTTACCTTTAAAACAATTTTAAATAATTTTTATGATTTAAAATTCTTTGAAATAAATGAAAATTCTTAATAAAAACCATTATTTTTCACAATTCATTGAAAAATTTATTTTCTCAGAAAATTCTCAAAAATTAACCCTAATATAATTTTGAAATTAATATTTCGAAAATAAATATAATTTTGAAAATAAATTTTCTAAAATTTTAAAATATTAATTTCAAAATAAGTTCACAAAATACAAACAAACTATTTTTTTATAAAAATACATTTTTAATCAAAATATTAGTTTTATTCTTATCACTTTTATGAATAACACATAAAACAAACATTAAATTTTTATCGAATATATAATATACAAATTTCATTAAAATAATCAACCAAATGTTATTTATTTAATTTATTGACATAAAACACATTTTTTTTCATAAAAATAGTTTTTTAGAAAAGGATTTCCTTTGTTTTCAAATGATTTTTATTTTTATTTCTGGTTAATTGTTTACCAAATAATTCATCATATATTTTCATAATTTATTTAATCCTATTCATGTAGCTTCCAAGCATAGTAGAATCATGTGATGGATGGTTCCTAAATTTAATTTTTTCCATAATCAATGATCAATAGGAGATCTATACGACTATGAATGTCATGATCCACAGAATTGAGTCGAAGAAGTAGACAAAGAAGAATAAAACCAGAAGAGAGAGAAAAGGATCAAAACATATTGTTTATAATTAATTTAATTAGATAAATAATTACCTCTAAGTAATTCTTTCTTCATTGATGAGTCTAACGATAGATCGACGGTACACCATCATTGTGTTGTAGAAACCAAGTATAGATTTCCTCTAGCAGTGATCCACACATGTTCCATGAATCTCCAGATGTCACCGAAGGAGTGTCAGGGTGAAAACATAAAATGTCACACCCTGACTCTTGAAATAATTTTATTCCATTATTTTATCTGTCTTTGAATATTATTGTTGAGGTTCGAGCTGATTCAAGGATTGAATTTGGTGTTTTTTATGATAAATGAATGTTTTGGACTTGACAGCTTCCAGCGCATGGGAAGAACATGGTCGAAGGTGTGTGGCTTCACACATGTCACCATGTGGCCCACCCAGTGTTCAAAAAACAATAATTAATTAATAATATGGAAAATAATTTGAAAAAAATAAAAGAAAAAAATTAAATGAATTAAAAATTATTTTAATAACAATAATAATGATAATATTATTTAAAAATATTATTATTCTTATTATTGTTAATATTTTAATTAAGTTAATAACAACAACAATAATAATATAATAATAATAATAATTATATAGTGTTTTTTGGGTTCCCTTTTCTTTTCATTTTTTACTTTTTCTTTTCTCTTTTTTCCTCTTCATCATTCTATCCTTCTCCTCCCCTCTTCTCTCATCGCACCCTACCTCCTATATACACTGCCCTCTCCCATGGTTTCCTCCTCCCCTTTTTGTACATCACCTCTTTCTCCCTCTAGAAACCTTGCTCTGGTGCCCTACTTCGGTGACCACCATCGTGACGCCTTGCTCCCCTCACGCCACACCTTCTTCTCAGCCAGATCTCTGGTGGCTCCCCTTCTACAACACAACTTCCCTCTCGCGCAACCTCCCTACTAGCACAATCTACTCTGGTAAACCTCTCATTCTATTTTTTTGGGTTTTGATTCTCTTTTAGGGTTCTTTTATAAGGTTTAATCATGCGTTTTTGTTCAGTATCTTTAATTATGGTTCAATTTTGAATTATTGTGGTGCGGTTAAATATTCACACTAATATTGGGGGATTTGGCACCAAAGGTAGGTGGTTCCATGTATAAGCATTGTTTGATTAATTATTTTTCTATCTTAATTAACTTAGTAGGTTCTTTGATTAATATGTGTGGTACGAATTTTGTTTTTGAAAGAGTTTGATCTGCGTTCAATTTTTAAGTAGCATGTTTATATGAAATGGGGTATGTTTTTGGTGTAAACCTATATTGTGTCACATGGTTGTGTTTTATAAACTGTGAAATTAGTTTATTAAATTATGAAAGGGCTGCGATTTGTGTTTTGATGTGGGGTTGTTCTGTGTTTGATCATAAAAGATGATTTTGAGTGGGTTTTTGTGTGTAAATCCATGTGATACTTAGTGGAATTATTTTATAAACTTTTATTAATTATTTATTAAATTATATGGAAGGTGAAAAACATGTTTTCAAACTATCTTGGGGTGAGTATGATGTTCAAATATAACTTGGATGTAAAAGTGGTGTTATGTGACACGTGGATCTTGATTGATCATAAAAGAAAATCCAAAGTATCTAGGTGGGAGGACTAGGATTAGTCTATTATTTATTCATAAGTGGCTGCGGTTTGGTTTCACATAGAGGGATTCATGATGAAAACACCAACGAAATAATTATGATTTATTGGATACCACTAGGATATGGGTGTGTTCTTTACTAGTGGATCATGCACGAGAACACTGTTGGCCATGGTTTTTATGCCACATTTCACAGAGATACGATTTACCTTATTTCCCATGGTTAGATAGTGCTTAGGGTGTTTCTTGTGACTAGTTATCATTGATTATATCACACTTAATGTTGACATACGGTATGTTTGGTTAGTAATTTCAGCAACAAGTGTTCTTTATTTAATTTTATTTCTTTAAAGTTGATTTCTTAAAAACTGTTTCTCATTCAAAGATACTTTCCTTAAAAATTTAAATAACATTTCCTTTTTATGAAATCTTGTAAGCTATTTGTCTTATAATTCTTATACCATTGAATATTTTCTGGGGCGACATCCTACTAAAAATTAGCAGATACCCTATAACATCCTGTTACCTGAATCAGATTGGAGAACAGTTACACACCTTGTACCTGAAGTAAACATCATGTACTTGGTGCTAGTTTCATGTCGTGGATTGGGATATCATGCTGTGAATTGGGAGATCACGCTGTGATCTGGAACATATCATGTAGGGGTTAAAAAGTGAATTTTTAACCCGAGGCGATGGGTTTTTCAGCACACTTATCCACCATAGCCTACACACCGTGACCAAGGGGTATACATTGTGACCCGGCCTACGTCTAGGTTAATGTCTTTCATTTTGAACTTCCACTCAGTCTATTCATTCCAAACTTCATTTATCATGACCCTAGTCCACTTCTAGGTGACTTTTAGAGGATTTCCTCCTTTCGAATTGATCTGAACAGCTTCAGATCTTTGTTGCGTCTATGGTGTGACTCTATGGTAATGTGTTCTTTCCGATTCTTCCATACTATTGATCAAGATATCAACCTATCCATACGTTATTAGATAAGTTGATCCAATTTGGATGTTTCTTGTTGTTCTCATCTATATCCATTTTTAGATCCTGTTTTGAAGGTCATTCCTTGGCTAGTTGTAGTACGACGGGTGTTATTCTCTGAGGTATGTGGGTATCCCCTCTTCTTCCAACAACATGAGTTTATATTTGGATTAATCCTAAGATGCGAGGATGTGATTATATAGAATTCATTGTAATTATTGAGTTTCGTTGGTTTCAGGATCCCGTGGCAGGTGTGTGCGACCCAGAATTTGAGGTAGGTGGTTCTGTATCTAGCCTATGATAGTGAACCTACCTATTTTGATTTTCAAATTTCATTATAAATTGATTTGTAAAATTGGCATGATTGTTTTTGTGTATAGAAAAAGGGTTTTGAAAGAAAAAATGGTTTTCCTTGGATTTTGATAAAATGATTTTGAAATGGTTTTGAATGGTTGTCAAAACATTGAAATTGAATTTTGAAAAAGTGAACATGGGTTACCTTGGGTACTTAAGTGGAAGGTTTAGCTTGAGGTCATCATCCATTTCATTGTGATTATTAAGGAG
The DNA here is from genome assembly GCA_963277665.1 of Viscum album. NCBI lineage: Eukaryota > Viridiplantae > Streptophyta > Magnoliopsida > Santalales > Viscaceae > Viscum > Viscum album. The sequence goes on from OY728164.1 coordinate 1,371,407,021, forward strand.
GTTTGTCTAGGGTATTTACTCTATTTCCTTGGCCTATTTTTCTAGGGGACCTATATTGAATTTTTAGGGGGGTTTACTCAGGGGGTATTCCTATTCTTTCTAGGCTCTTTGTTCTACGATAAGTTTTGTGCACTTGATTATTTTGGTATGAGTAGTCTACTACCCAGCCTATAGTATTCCCTAGTGCTATGATACTTGTTATTCTATTTTGTATTTCTTGGATTTCCGAGTTAGCCTTAATATTCATGTTTATGCTTGTGGAAAATAATATGGAAAATTTTCTTCGAAACCGATACTCCTGATTTTGTTTGGAATTATAGAAAAGGGAATGTTTACCATGTTTTCTATAAAACAACTTTACAGCTTATCATGCCATTTTTTTTAAAATAATAGCATACACAATTTGTTATATAGACACATGTTAGGAAACATATGGGTGGGATCCTATTGAGAATGTTATCTCACACCCTACGCACTTCTTTAGTTGTGCACAAACCTTTTTTTATCTTCCAGTGCAGGAAAAGGCAAGACGCCATAGTGGGGAGGTGAGTTTCATGTCAACTGTTATGGGTAGTTGGTGGTGAGATAGTTGGATTTCAACCATTCCATCATTAGAGTGGCTGTTTGTTTTTGAGTCCATTGTAGTCAAACTTGTCTTTTGGAGTTTTTAGATACTATTTCCATTGTTCTGTTTCCATTGTTTTCCTTATAGTTATGGCATATATATTTTGTAGCTTTCTACTATTTCTTATTTTATCTATATATATATATTGTGTGGTCGTTTAGGTTAGGAAAAATCATTACCTTAGTTTTTTCATTTGATTCCCAGGTGATTTTCTCTAGCCCGTGGGGATCAGGAACGCCGTTCGGGTATGTGACAGATCAGGTCAGGTGCTGGGTTTCATGGAAAACTGGGTTGATTCATTACAATTTGGTATCGGAGGGAGGTCTGCCATCACGAATCTTTTCTTGGGATGTATATTAGGATGGATATAGTATTGTTAGTACTATAGAGTTATGTTTCTATAAGTTCCTAGACTGTTCCTGTCGTAATGAGACTCAAGTTACCATGGGATACAGGATATGCGTCTGTAGTGTTGGTTTTTTCTTTTAAAATTCTCAGTTTTTGCATATGGGTTTTCTAGTTTGAACTAAGATTTTTTCAGTGTCTAATCATTCTTATGTTTTGGTGTGCATCTGTATGCCTCTGATATGTCTTCCACAGATTCTTCATGAAGGTGAAGTTGATGCACCTCAAAGAAATACACCTATAGATTAGAATCTCATCAAGATGATGATACGAGCAATCCTTGCTATTGATCAGGATGTTTCAGAAGTTCAAAATTTAGTGGTTGAAATACAACCATGAGATGGAGGAGAAAGAGATCGATCATAGGAGTTCTTACTTGAGAAGCCACCATCCTTTAAAGGGATGATTGAACCTCAAGAGGCAGAGGATTGGCTGGAAAGGATCAATTAAATCTTTGACTTCTTGGAGACACTTGATAATATAAGGGTGAAGTGCAAAATGTTTAGACTCGAGGGTTCTGACAAGCGTTGGTGGGACTCCATGGTCCAGGTAGATAGACATGTGGGCTTGGATTGGAAGGGTTTCAAAACCCTGTTCTTTCAAGAGTTTTTTTCCAGAGTCTTTAATGTTGGAAAAATCTATGGAGTTATTATCATTGCAATAGGGGGAGAATTTTGTGTCAGCCTACACCAGCTAGTTTGCTGAGCTTGTCTATTTTTCTTAGGATGTGGAAAGGAATGACCGGATAAAGGCACATAAGTAGCTAAAAGGTTTACGATCAGACATTAGATCACAAGTTTTCATGTTTAATATTTTTAGCTATGTGGAGACATTGGATAGAGAAATGATGAAAAATATGGAAATGGTAGGAAAGGTCGACTTTACCACCTCTTCTCTTCCAACTGGTGATAGCTTCAGTGGCATGCATGGGAAGAAGAGGAAGTGGTAGGACCCTAATAAGAGTGGTGGAGGTAAGTCTCAGCAGCGAGCCTTCTCCACACTGTCTGTTACAACTGGATGTGTTCCTATGACTTTCTACCAATGTGGAAAGTGGGGTCACGCCATACATTTTTGTCCTATTCCCACAAAGACGTGAAATAGATGTGGATGTGTTGGTCATCTACAAAATTTTTATCAGGCTATGAATACACCCCAATATGGTTAGGGTTCGTCAGCTCCAACGGCTACTAAGGTGTATTTAGAAGCTTCAAATACTATAGGGATCCAACCACAAGTCTCATGAGTGAATAATTTACTCATAGTTGATGAGTTTAAAATGGAAGTTGATGCAGGTCCGACAATATTGAGAGGTACGCTCCTTAATTCATATTCAGTAGAAACTGATTTGTTTGATACTATTTCCTCCCACTCGTTTATATATACATGTTTTGGTGATATGATTAAACTTACAATGGAACTTTTTTCTTTTATAGTTGAGTTAGTGACACCTCTTGGCAAGAGGAATGAGCAGGAGTTTTAGTGTCTGTATTTTTAATTCACGATAGCAGATACAAAGTTGGTTTGGGATTTTCTCTTCCTTGATTTTGATCTGTTTGAAGTCATCATCGGTATGGATTGGATTGTCGCTCATCGATCTGAGAATGATTTTTATAATTGGAGTGTTTCATTTGTTGCTTCTGATGAGATTTATCATGTGTTTCAGGGAAAGTGGGACCCAAGGTCAGGTTGTGTAGGACCGTCCCACATAGAGCTTAGGATTTTGTTTGTTTCTATTTTGTTTGAGCATGATGGCATTTATTCTATTTAGGATCTTCCTCTTTTGGTCCGAGACTTTCATGATGTTTTCCCTGTAAACTTTTCTAGTATTCCTCTATAGAGAGAGGTATATTTCATGATTGACCTGGTGCCAGGTACATAGATGATAACGATTCCTTCAAATCATATAGAATCAACAGAGTTAAAAGAACTCAAGATTCAGTTGGAGTACCTATTAGATATGGGTTTTGTTCACCCTAGTGTTTCTCAATGGGAATCCCATGTGCTCTTTGACAAGAAAGAGGATGGTTCACTTTGTTTATGTGTGGACTATCAGAAGTTGAACTGGGTAACGGTTAAGAATAGATAACCTTTTTCTCGTTTGGATGATTTTTTGATCAGTTATAGGGGAAAAGTGGTTATCAAAGATTGATCTTCATTTGGGTTATCATCAACTCAGAGTTCGAGAGTCTGATATACCAAAGACAACATTTGGGTGTAGGTATGGACATTATTAATATCTTGTGATGCCTTTTTCACTAAATAATGCTTCTTCTATTTTTATGGCCTTGATGAATCGTATATTCCAAAAATATCTTGATACTTTTGTGGTAGTATTAGTGGATACTATTCTGGTTTATTCAAAGTTTGATCATGAGAACGAGAACCATATGAGTTTGGTTTTGAAGATTCAGAGAAATCATCGTATGTATGGAAATCTTCTAAAATGAAGAATTTGGATTTGAAAAGTGAAATTCTTGGGGAACAGAATTTCTAAGCATGGATTATCAGTTGTTATATAGAAGATAAAATATGTTTTGACCTGGAAGAAACCAAGAAATTTGTTTGAGATACGAAGCTTCCTCGGTCTAGCTGGATACTACCAATGGTTCATCATGGATTTCTCTAAGCTGGAATAACCTATGACTTCTCTTACCAAGAAAGTGGTGAAATTATCAATGGATTCGAAGTTTCAGTGTTCTTTTGATGAAATGAAATGACTTATGGCATCTTCACCTGTTCTGATCTTACCTGAGCCTGATAAGGGGTACAAGGTGTTCTATAAAGTATTGGGTGCTGGTTTGGGATGCGTGTTGATGCAAGATGATCTTGTGGTAGCTTATGGATTTTTTTTCTCTGACCACATGAGAAAAACTACTCCACTCATGATTTAGATCTTGTTGCAGTGATGCATGAGCTTAAATGTTGGTGGTACTACCTTTTTGGGGGAGAGTTCACGGTTTTCTCGGATCATAAGAGTCTGAGATATATATTTTTCCAGAAGGACTTGAATATCCGATAGAGAAAATGGGTAGAATACCTTCAAATGTTTGACTTTTTTATCACATATACTATGGATAATGGGAATGTAGTTTCAGATACTTTAAGAATGAATATACCATCAAATACTGTTCTGGAATCAAAGGAGGAGTGGAATATTATGGGGATTTTCACTCAGTTTCACTTGGATACTCAAGAGAATGTTTCAGAGATGGTTCTGACCAATGTTCAGTTTTCATAATCTCTTCTAGAGTTTATATTGAAAGGTCAACAACAATGTGATGATTTTCAATATATTTGGGAAAATATTTATGGTGTGGAGATAGTTCCTGGTTGGTCACTTTCTTTAGATGGCATACTTAACTTTGGAAAGGTACTTGTCATCCAAGAATCTATGAGAAGTTCAGTTTTTTTATTTTCATATCTCTCCATGGATCATTCATCCAGGCTCTACAGAGATGTATTATGACATGAGAAGACAGTTCTAGGGACCAGGTATGAAGTGTGACATTGTAGATTATGTGTCCCACTATTACACCTTCCAACGGATAAAGGTAGAGTACCTGAAACCTTCTAGATTGCTTCAGCCTCTTCCAGTGCTAGTTTGGAAATGGGATGAGGTGTCCATAGATTTTTTGGTTTGGTTACCATGGACACCCTGAGGTAAAAATTCTATCTGGGTGGTTATTGATCGGTTGATGTAGTCTTCTCACTTCATTCCGATTAAAGACACCACTAATGTTGATTATTTGGGTAAGATGTATGTGCAAGATATCATGAGGTTATATGGGAGTCCTTCTACTATTGTTTCAGATAGGGATCCTAGGTTTACCTCAAGGTTCTAAAGGAGTTTTCAAGAGGAAATGAAGACTTAGGTCAAGTTGATCACAACTTACCATTCACATACAAATGGATAGATGAAGCATGTAATTCAGATATTTGAGGATATTCTTTGTGCCTGTATTTTGGATTTTGGTGGATCGTGGGATAGACATCTGGGACTGGTTAAGTTTTTTTTAAAATAATAGTTACTAGTCATCAATCAAGATGGATACTTTTGAGGCATTGTATGATCATCCATGAAGATCGCCTCTTTGTTGGGAAGAAGTGGGAAAAGTTGCGTTGGTTGGACCAAGTCTAGTTAGGGGACGTCAAGAAATATTCAGGAGGTGTGATGACGTCGGGTTATAACCCAGAGTCAAAATAAATAATATGCAGATTGGTGGGGTCGTATTTTGGATTTTTCCAAAGTTGAATGGGTTTTCATAAAATTTTATCCTCAGTTGGGTCACTGTAAACTTGGAAAACAAGGAATGTTGGATCTGAAATATGTTGAACCATTTGAGATCACTAAATGAATTGGGCATGTTGCTTATCAGTTAGCATTTCCATCTTAGTTAACATAAATTCATGATGTTTTCCACATATCACACCTTCAGAAATATCACCCTGATTGCACTCATATTCAATGTTGGGAAGAAATTGAGTTAGAGACATATGCTTTTGTTTTGGAGATACTAGTTGAGATCATTGACTCTCAGAAAAAAGACTTGCAGGGGAAGTTGATTCCATGGGTCAGAGTTCTATCGAAACAAGGATCAGATTCTCATGAGACTTGGAAATGCGAGTCATTGATGAGGGATCAGTGGGATCATATTTTTCCAGGGACTACATATTCCGCATGACTTCTTAGGGATGGGAAGTATTTATAGTGGGGAGTTTGTAACATCTCATTACCTAGATCAAACTGTAGAACAGTTACACACAGTGTACCTGAAGTACACATCATGTACTTGGTACTGGTTGCATGTTGTAGATTAGGATATCACGCTGTGTATTGCGAGATCACTCCATGAGCTGGTACATTCCGTGTACCTGAGGTACACATCGTGTAGGGGTTAAATAGTTGATTTTATACCCGAGGAGATGGTTTTTCAGCGTACTTATCCACTGTGGCCTACACGATATGACCAAGGGGTACACATCATGACCCTGCCTGAACCCAAGTTAAAGTCACACATTTGGAAATTTTTCTCAGTATATTCTTTCCAGACATCATTTTTCTTGACCCTAGGCTTCTCCTAGGTGACTTTTAGAAGTTACCCTCCTTTTGAATTGATCCGATCGTCTTCGAATATTCATTGTGTCTATAGTGCATCTCTCGGGGTAAGTGTTCTATCTGATTCTTCCTTGCGATTGATCCCAATAGAACCCTAGACTTGCGTTATCGGATCCTCTGATCCAAGTTAGACGTTCCTTGTTGTTATCATCTAGACCCATTTTGATATCTGGTTTCGAAGGTCGTTCCTTGGCTAGTTGTGGTGAAACTGGTGTTGTTCTTTGAGGTATGTGGGTTTACCCTCTTCCTCCAATCTCTATTGTTATATTTGGATCAATATTAAAATGTGTGGATGTGATTCTAGGGACTTCATTGTCATTCTTGAGTTTCTTTGATTCCAGGATCCTATGGTGGGTGTGTGCGACCCGGACATTGAGGTAGGTGGTTCTGTATCTAGCCTATGATAATGAACCTGATTGTTTTTATTTACAAATTGATTTATAAATTGATTTATGAAATTGGCATGATTTTTTGTGTGTTTTGAAAAAAGGTATTGAAATAAAAATGGATTTTTCCTATCTTTTGATAAATTGATTGTGAAATTGATTTTAATGTATTTTAAAACATTGAAATTGAATTGTGAAAAAGAGCACATGGGTTACCTTAATACTTAGGTGAAAGGTTCAGCTTGAGGACATTTTTCATTGCCTTGTTATTATCAAGGAGGTTTGTCTTGGGGATTTTCTCTATTTCTTAGGCCTTTTCTTCTATGGGACCGATATTGACATTTTGGGGGGTTTACTCATGAGGTATTCCACTTCTTCCTAGGCCCATTGTTCTAGGATCAGTTTTGTGCCCTTTATTTTTTTGGTATGAGTAGTATGCTACCTAGACCTATAGTATTCCTTGGTGCTATGATACATGTGATTCTATCTTTTATTTATTGGATTTCTGAGTTAGCCTTGATATTCATGTTTATGCTTGTGGAAAATGATATAGAAAACGTGCTTTGAAACTAATATACCTGATTTTGTTTAGAACTATGGAAAAGGGAATGTTTACCATGTTTTCCATAAAACTACTTTATATCTTATCATGACATGTTTTATTTTAAAAAAAGGAGAATACAATATTTTTTACAGAGACTTGTTATGGAACACTTAGGTGGGATCCTACTGATCCTGTTAGCTTACACCCTGTGCACTGATTCAGTTGCGCGTAGACCATTGTTTGTATTCTAGTGAAGGAAAAGGAAAGGTGTTATAGTGAGGAAACAAGGTTTATGTTATCTAGGATGATTAGTTGGTGGTGAGATGTTTGGAGTTCATTCATGCCATCATTGGAGTTTCTATTTGGTTTTTAGTCCCTTGCAGCCCGACTTATCTTTTAGAGTTTTTAGCCACCGTTTTAGTTATTCTGTTTTATCTATTTTTCTTACAGTTATGGCATATATATTTGTTAGTCTTCCACTTTTTCTTCTTTTCTCTCTCTTTATATATATTCTATGCGGTCGTTTTGATATGGTGACATCATTCCCTCAATTTTTTTCATTCGATGCCCAGGTGCTTTTCGCAATCCCATGGGAATCGGTAATGCCTTTGGGTATATGACAAATAGAATCGGGTGCCGGGTTTCATGGAAACCCGAGTTGGTTCATTAAATACCCTAATTACACCTTTGGGTGTAAGTATATTTGGTAATGTTTGATACAGGTAAGGGTAAAGCTTATAGGGATGGTGGTTCAGGTTGTTAGTGATCTTTCATGGGTGGTGTTGTGGAGATGAATCGAGGGTGGTATCCTATTGACATGTGGTGGGTTTTAAGTTGATTTTTTTCACCTTACTTTTGGTATTTTTTCGTATTTTGGCCCCTTTTTGGTAGTATCCCTTTTTGGTTTTTGCAATAAGCTTGTAACTCAAATCCAGATTTTGTTAAAGACTTGTTTGGTTATGATTCTCACTTTCTATTTTCTTAAATTGTTAATTGTTTTACACTTGTACATTCAGGTAAATCATTCCCACTTATTATTATTAATACCCAGGAACTTGTGCCATCCTGTGGGGATTGGGAACGCCCATCAGGCCATACCAAAGACTGGGTCAGGTACCGGTTTAGATGATGACCCAAATTGGTTCATGACAAAATGGTATCAAAGGGAGGTTAATCTCATTAGGTCATTTTATTTGGGATGAGTTTGGTTATACTTGAGATTTTAATTTTGGGGCTCATAGTTCTGGTTGTGAGTAGGGTACCTAGGAAGCACACCTCATGACAGGCCTCGAGTTTCCATATGATGTTGGGATACTTGTTTGACTTCTCCTCTAGGCGGGACGTGCAAGCTACAGAATGTTTGTAGACATCGAGTGGTGGTGAAGTGGTTTGGTTGTTGTGTTGTATTGGAATTTTTGGTTAACTTGTTTTGTGTTTATTATTAAAATATTCCAGAGCTAATGTATTAATGATTCTCTTATGTGACTATTGTTTTTGTGGAAACATGCCTCCCTAGGGAATTCCCTTACAACTATGGGAAGAAGACGAAGAGAGTTCTCCCTCACCACTTGATTTGAGGTTGGTATATTCCATGGTCCGAGCAGTTACAGCTCTAGTATGTGTGGCGGTTATTGCTCCCACTCTTGTCAGGGAAGCTGAGCCTGACTCTATAAAGGATAAAGCTCATGATTTCCTCAAGAATAAACCTCATTCTTTCCAAGGTAGCTTAGATCCTATAAGAACTTGAATCTTCTTTTCTGGTATGGGTCTTATTTTCATGTTGTTTTAAGGAAAAATAAAGAAAAGAGGATTTTTTATGTACACGTAGTGTATTTCTCAGTACATGCCATGTACCTAGATTTCCGTGTACAACCACATTTTTACTGTATAACGACCGAGTACATGTCCATGTGGTGACCTCACAGACCCGCTTAAGCTGGGGGTCAGTTGAGGCTAATACACGACATGTAGTTTTAATGAACATGCCATGTAATTTTCTTTTTATTTGATATATCTAAGAGGGGTCATGTCTCATGTCTGAAAACACCTTCTTCTTCCCGTTTTCTATACCAGAGCACTCCAGAATGACAAAAAAAGTTAGATATCCCAATTCTCCATTAGATCTCTGATCGAGACACCATCAGATGCCTTGGAATCCCATCGGTGATTTCTCAAACCCACTTGATCCTTTCTTCCTGATTCATCATCTCTTGTGATTTATTCATGGTTGTTTATTTTTCACATTTTTTTGTAGATCAATGCCAATCTAGGCTGACTCAAGGGAAAACGTTAAAGTATATCAATCGTACAACATCATGGTAGGTGGTTTATTCCATTCGTTATTTTTATTTGGATTATATATGCTAAAAGTACCGCAAGACCACATTTTGAGTATTTCTTGAATTGGAAATTAACCATGTTATTACCTGCTATGGGTTTATTGATTGATAAAGGGTTTTTTCTTATGCGCGAGGTTAGATACCTTGTCTAAGGGATAACCCATGGGTGTGTTTCCCCTTATTTGATTGTTTATGGATATTTGGACCAGGTTGCCTATGATTCATACTTTGTTTTATATCCCTTGTTTGATTAGGTTGGAGTTTTATTGATTATATGAAATTCTTGTGAAAAACATTGTGAATGTTTCTCCTTGTAGTAGTTTCAGATTACATGATTTGCTTTTATAAAATATGCACATTATTTTTCAAATGGATTGTAAGAGCCTTAGACCAGGAAGAATGAGGGTACTTCAAGATTATTTTCTTTGATATGATATGCGTGCTATTATATTTTTAAAATGGACCATGAGATCCTTAGACCAGGAAGACTGAGGGGACTTCTAGATTATTTACATAGGACCATGAGAGCCTTGGTGTAGATGATTGACCAAAAGGGAATAGACAGTGAGAGATTTCTTGGAGGGTCTTTATTTATTGAATTGATTATATGTGGGAAAAAATGGGTTAGACTATGAGAGATTTCCTAGAGGGTTGTTTGTGAATAGTTTAATGATTATGATGTGTTTTCCAAGCCAAAACAAAAGCTTGGATTCAGTCTTTCTTGATTGTTTAGATGGTCTTATGAGACGTCTGTTTTGGTTACTTTACATGGGGGATACAAAGATTAGGCTAGATCCCAGGGTTACATGATTCCAAGGATGAATAATAAATGTAAAATGAATGTAATTGAAAACTATAGGATTGTTTACATTGATTACTTCCTAGTTTATTACTTCATTCTTTCATATTACCTACTATATGTATTCACTGATAGTTAGGAACAAATATTTTGGTGGTTTCCTTCTGGGATTCATCTCACACCCAATTTTGGTCATGCTTTTGGACCCAAACAGATTATATGATTGCAGATATAGATAAGTTCAAGCACCATTCTTCATCAGATACATGATTGTTGTTGGATCTGGAGAGAATGGGACCAAGATCAGGCTTGCGTTGCTATTGGATTTTACTTTCTTTTCCTTTGTATTGGATTATATTGTATTTACAGATTTAGAACCTATTTTAGATACTTTCCTAGACACATATGACATGCATCATATATATATATATATATATATATATATATATATTATCTAGTTGTTTCATTATTGGCAGCATTCCATTCATTACTTCTATTGTATGGTATTAATGCTTCCTCTATTGTTTTATTATTAATTTCGCTATGTATACTCTCCCAACGTGGGAACAGTTTACCCATTATCAGACCTTGTCCATCAATTCTATTCAGCCACCTCTAGCATTTGGGGAAATGCACTTGAGGTCATGTGACCAACTGGGAATGGGGAACCTTTGGGTGGAACCCAGATCCAGGATGTTATAGAGCCTTAGGAATTAGAGGAGTGGCTTGAAAAGATATAGTGTATATTAGAGTTCTTGGATACTCCTAAGGAAGTCACAGTGAATTGTGCTTAATTTCTACTAGAGGGTCCTAGTCGAAGGTGGTGGGACTTAGTTATTCAAGTCGGAAAGCCTAAATAGATGAGTTGGATGAACTACAAGACTATCTTCAATGAATAGTATGACCCTGATGTCTTGATGTATGTTAGATCCCAAGAGTTTTTGGATCTTTTTCAAGGAGAACAGACAGTGATGGTGTATTCCAACCTCTTTTCCGAGCTATTCCGATATTCCCTTCAGATAGTATCTAATGAGTAGATGATGGTTTAGAGGTTCAAAAAGGGGTTTTAGCTAGAGATATATTCTCATGTATTCATGTTCAAGCTAAAGACTTATGCAGAAGTGTTTGATCAGGATTGTATGGTGGAGATGAACTGTAAGTGTATGTCATGTTTCTATAGAAATATGTCAACAATGGGTTTCAATAGTTCATCACAGAAGAAGAGGAAGCATGATGAAGGGAAGAAGGGTGGTGGTATCTTACACCATCCTTATAAGCAGTCTTTTTCGATGGATTCTGATGTAGGTTCTATGGTATGCCATTAGTGTGGGAAGGAAGGACACATCTAACCTACTTGTACAACTCATCTTAATCCTTATCATTGATGTTGAGTTATGGGGAACCAACAATGTTTTTGAAATATGTTACTCCCATACCAGAGTGGGGAAGGATTGGTGGTTTCTTATGGAATGGGATCCTCAATCGGGTCGTGTGGGACCTCCACTCCTAGAGTTGGGAAATATTTCTTTTCAGCTATCACTGCTCGTGCTGGAGGACAATGGTGGTTCTCTTGAGTTTGAATTTCCTCATTTAGTGGATGATTTCACAAAGGTATTTTCGAATGAACTTTCAGGATTACCCTTAGAGAAAGATGCATATTTCTTGATTCAATTAGCACTGGGAACACTAATGATATATCTTACCTCATATCGCATGCCCCCCATCGAGTTGGGGGAATTAAAGATACAACCGGATGATTTAGAATCCAAAGGGTTCATTTTCCCGATCATCTCTCCTTGGGCCTCCACAATCTTGTTTGTGATTAAGGTCGAAACATATCTCCTATTGTGCATCGATTACCAAAAGGTGAATAAGGTAACCATTAATAATAAATACCCTTTTCCTAAAATAAATGATTGTTTGACCAGATTAAGGGGGGAAATGTGGTTCTCCAAAATTGAATTGCATTCAAGTTACCACCAAGTCAGGGTGAGAGTAGCAGACATCCCAAAGGCGGCTTTCTGAAGTAGGTACTACCACTTTGATTATTTGGTCATGCCTTTCAGATTGATAAATGCCCCGGCAGTTTTTATGGTGCTCATGAATATGTTGTTTCACTAGTATCTCAACTCCTTTTTTGTGGTATTCATGGATAACTTACTATGGATCTAAGTAACAACATGAGAATAATTTTTGGATCATGTTGGGAACTCTACAGGATCATTGCCTTTATGTAAAGCTTTCAAAGTGCACCTTATGTATTTGGAAAGTGATGTTTCTAGGCCACATGATTTAAGAGAAAGGGGATTCAGTAGATCCTGATAATATTAGGGCAGTTATCTCTTGGGAAAAACCAAAGAATTTGATTAATATTAGGAGTTTTCTTGTCTTGATAAGATATTAAAGGCATTTTGTTTAGGATTGATCATGAAATTCTTTCCCTATGACCGCACTCACCCAGAAAGGGGTGGAGTTTTAATGGAGACTAGAATGTTCGGAATCCTTTGAGAATATGAATTGTTGGTTGAATACTGCACCTATATTAATATTTCGAGAGTCTGGTAATGGATATATGGTTTATTGTGATGCTTCAGGTATGAGCCTCAGGTGTGTGATCATGTAGATAATCATATAGTGTCTTATGGTTCTCACTAACTCTTACCACATGAGAAGAATTATCCAACCCATGAATTAGAGTTATTAGTGGTGATGAATTCCCTAAAGGCTTGGCATCATTATATTTTTGGGTAGAAAATTTTGGTCGATTATAATCATAAGATAATAGCCTACATATTATCCCAAAAATATTTGAAATTGAGCCATCACCTTTGGATCAAGTATTTATAGAGGTTTTCCTTTGATATCATCTATACCCCGGGAAATGGTAATGTGGTGGCTGATGACTTGGGCTTAAAAGTGCTAGTTCAGGATTTGAGGAAGTCCAACGATGAATGGAAATTGTTGGGACTCTTTGCCCAGATAAACATTAATACCAAGGATCACAGTGAAGGTGTGTCCTTGGAAAGTGTTCAGTTGACTCCTTCTCTTCTAGAGTTGCTTCAGTGGGAGCATCCTGGTGATGAGTTGTGACAACATTCCATGAAATTCTTTTATGGTGGGGTGACATCTCATGATTTTTCTTTGTCTCTTGTTGGAATCTTGTGCTTTAAGGTCCGTTTCATGGTGCCGTTTTCTTTAAGGTATGTAGATATGTAGGATAGCCACCAATCTTAGTTAGTCATTTATTATGGATCTACCAAAATGTGTTAGGAAATGTGTCAGTATTTTGGTGGCCAATATTGAGGCATGACATAGCTGATTTTGTATCGAGGTGATATACATGTCAACAGGTAAAAGAAGAGCATCAAAGGCCCTCAGGTTTGCTTCAACTGTTACCCATTCCTTCCTAAAAGTGGGACAAGGTCTCCATGGACTTCATTGTTGGATTAACTCGTACACCTCATAGAAGGAACAATATTTGGGTAGTGATTGACCATTTGACCAAATTATCCTAGTTCATTCCAATCATAGATTTAGAAAAGGTGGATGAGATGGACCATATATACATTTATAAAGTGGTCAAGCTTCATGGTCTTCCATTAGCGATTGTTTCTGATAGAAACCCGTAATTTACCTCTTAGTTTTGGGAAGGTCTTAAGAGGGATTTGGGGTCACAGATTAAGATGAGTACGACATACCATCCTCATATAGATGGTCAGATGGAGCGGGCAAATCAAATTTTGGAGGACATTCTTCGCACGTGTGTGATAGATTTCAGAGGATCATGGGATAACTATTTAGGATTGGTAGAATTTTCTTATAATAAAAGTTAGCAATATTCAATTCACATGGATTCATTTGAGGTGCTTTATGGTCGGCCATGTCAGTCCCCTTTATGTTGGGATGAGGTAGGCGAGACCTCACTTTTGGGGCTGAGTCTTGTGTAGGAGACGTCCGAGAAATTCAAGTTGGTCTGGCAGTAGTTACTGACAACTTAGATTCATCACAAATCTTATACTAATCATAGGAATCAAGATCTTGAGTTTTCTATGGGTGATCAGGTGTTCTTGAAAGTGTTCATTATCTTGGGTAATCATCGTAATGGAAATAAAGGAAAGATAACACCGAGGAATGTCAGACTATTTTGAAATCACTAAGCAGATTTGAGAAGTAGCATAGAGGTTAGATTTACCTTCTTATTTGACATAGATTCATGAAATATTTATTATCTCCCAATTGAATGAGTATAATCCATATCTTTCCCATGTGTTAAATTGGGAAGAGTTGGAGATAGAGCCTGATTTATTAGTGTTTGAATGGCCAGTGCAGATAGTGGATTCCCAAGAGAAGGTGCTTCATGGGAATTCTATTCTACTAGTCTATGTCCTTTGGAAGCATGGGAATGATGTGAATGAGACTTGGGAGCGGAAGTCATGGGTTGAGAAAGAGTATCCGTTTTTATTCTCCAATCGAGCTTTGAGTTGACATTATGACGGTGGAAATTTTTCATGGTGGGGAGAATTGTCACACCCTAACTCTTGAAATAATTTTATTCTATTATTTTATCTGAATTTGAATATTATTTTCAAGTTTCAGGATGAGTCCCGATTAGAATTTGGTATTTTTGTTGATAAATGAATGTTTTGGGCTTGATATCGTTCGACACACAGGAAGAGAATGGTAAAAGCTATGCGGATTTGCCCAGGTCACTGTGTAGCCTACCCGATGTTCAAAATAATAATAATTAATTAATAAGATGAATAAGAGAGTGAAAACAAAAAAAAATAAAACAAAAAAATGAAATAATAATCGTTTTAATAATATTAATAATGATAATATTATTTAAAAATATTATTATTATTATTGTTAATATTTAAATTAAATTAGTAATAATAATAATAATAATATTATTATTATGGTAATTATATAGGGGTTTTTTGGTTTCCCCTTTCTTTTATTTTTTGCCTTTTCTTTTCTCTTTTTTTTCTCTCCCTCCTCTTCTTTTACTCCCCTCTTCTCCTATCTTGCACTACCTCCTATGGATGCTTCCCTCTCCCTTGGCCACCTCCTTCCCTTTCTAGTCAGAACCCATTTCCCCTTCCAATGACCTCACTCTGATGCCCTAATCCAGTGACCAACCTTGCACCTCCCTAATCCCCTCGCGCTACGCTCACTACGCCCCTCATTCTTGGCATGATCTTCAGCGACTCTCCTTCTCCAATGCAGCTTCCCTCTGACGCAACCCCCTAATAGTGAAGCTCCTCCGACACAACCTCCCTACCGACATGATCTACTATGGTAAACTGGTCTTCCTATTTTTATGGGTTTTATTCTCATTTAGGGGTTTTTTCTTAGGTTTAATTGTGCTTTTTGGTTCAATTTCATGAATTAGGGTTCAATTTAGATAGCTTGTGGCACGGTTGAGGTGTAGTAAATGATTCACACCAATTATTAGGGATTTTGACCCCAAAGGTTGGTGGTTCCATGTATAAGCATTATTTTATGAATTATTTTGATTGATTAATTAATTTAGTAAGTTTTTTGATCAATATGTGTGGTGCATAATTAGTACTTGAAAGAGTTTCATATGCATTTGATTTTTAAGTAGTACGTTTATATGAAATAGGGTATTTGTTTTTGTGAAAACCCATATTATATCACATTGTTGTGTTTTGTAAGTTGTTTAATTAGTTTATTAAATTATACATGGGCTGGAATTTGTGTTTTGATGTGGTGTTGGTGTGCGTTTGATCGTAAAAGAGGATTTTGAGTGTTTTTTTGTGTAAAGCCATGTGATACTTCTTGAAATTGTTTTATAAACCTTTATTAATGGTTTATTAAATTATATAAAAGGTTGAAAACATGTATTCAAACTGTTTTGGTGTGAGTATGATTTTTAAATGGAACCTGAATGTGTATGCGGTGTTATGTGACATGTGGAACTTGATTGATCACAAAATGGAAGCCTGGGTATCTAGTTGGGAAGAATAGGACTAGTATGCTAGTTATTCAGAAGTGGCTGAAACACAGTTTCACTTAGCAGGATTGAAAATGAAAAAACTAACTAAATAATTATTATTCATTGGAGACTACTAGGCTATGGGTGTGTTCCCTACTAGTTGCTCATTCACAAGAGAATATTTGATCATAGTTTCTATTCCACATTTCACAGAGATATGGTTTACCTATTGTCCCATTTTTAGCTAGTGCCTTGGGGTGTTTCCTGTGACTGGTGATCATTGATTATATTTTACTTAAAATCAACATATGGTACGGTTGGTTGGTAATTTTAGTAGTAAGTGTTGTTTCTTTAAATTTATTTATTCTTTAAATATTCTTTCTTAAAAACTTGTTCTCATTCAAAGTTTCTTTCCTTAAATTTGTTACTATCATTTACTTTTTATGAAAACATACAAGATATTTGTCTTATAATATTTATAGCATGAAATATTTTCTTTGGTGGCATCCTACTAGGAATTAGATCACACCCTTCTTACACCTTTGAGTGTAAGTAGATTCGTTAATGTTTGATATAGGTAAGGGTAAAGCTTATGAAGATGGAAGTTCAGGTTGTTAGTGAGCTTTCATCGATAGTGTTGTGGAGATGGCTTGAGGGTGGTTTCATCTTTCCATGTGGTGTTTTTTGAGTTTTTTTTGTTCACCTTCTTTATGGATGTTTTATGATATTTTTCCCCTTTTAGAAGTATCCCTTTTTGGTTTTTTCGTTAAGCTTGTAACTAAAATTTTTATTTTGTTAAAGAGTTGATTGGCTATGATTATCAGTTTCTATTTTCTTAAATTTTTAACTATTTTACGCTTGTAGGTTCTGGTAAATCATTCTCACCTATTTTTATTAATACCCATGAACATGTAACAACCCATTGGGATTGGGAACCCCTTTGGGGCCTTTCCAAAGACTGGGTCGGGTGCTAGTTCAGATGAAGTCCCGTCTTTGTTCGTGACATGAAAGATCCTTGTACTTGCGTCGCCCAGCTTGATCACCTCAAGAATCACTTACAAAGTATTCTCCTTGATCTAGTGGAGGAGGATTGCTCATCATTTTTGGAAACATTCTTGGAGAAGGGAGATATCTAGGCTTGATATAATTATCCGTGAATTGTTGTGCACAACTAAATTAGATTATCAGAAAATAATATAATTGTGTATTTATATTACTAAGGTTAAAATAAAATAATTACACAAGTTCCATTATTATTATTTAATCCTAGAAAACCCCACGTTAAATAATAATAGTAATATTATTATTTCTTGACATGCCCTTATCTTAGAAATTATAATTAAATATTATTTAATTAAATAATATTCAATATTATCATTTCCCACTGGACCATTAAACTCAGTCTGCCATTCCTCCACAATATTTATCAGGCCTTGAATAATTTATATTTATTTTTAAATAAATATAACTACATTATTCTATAATAAATAAATAAATATTATATTTACTAAACACCAAAAAAATATTTTTATGTGATGAAGAATACATGAATAATTATTTAACCACATACAAGAATAAAATTTATTCAACTTATTAAATAATAAATAATAATATATTATTTAACTAAGATTCTGGAATAAGTTAGTTTGTGGCCCTCTATTCCTCATTCTAAATGGAATTAAGTGAAGCAGCCTAAAGTTCATGGTTCACATCTAGAAATACACCAGGACACCCATAGATAAATATGTTAATTCCACAACGACATATAACCTCATAAAAATTCTTACCATTTAATATAACTCCTTTATCATTATATCTCAAATCGAGTAGGTTTTATGCCATTTCCATCAACCTATGTGCTTTATTATATCATTATTTGAATTTCCAGAAATATAACTTTCCTATTGATTACCATAGACATGGGTTTGTTTAGGCTATATCATTTACATCAAAGGGCATGAGATATTAACTTTTATTAAATAATAGAAGGGATAAATATTTTCTCACATTATTCATTAATGTAATTTTACTCGTGACACACCCAATATATCCTATCTCTCTGCGAACATCTATCTTTAAGTTTCTCATCAATACATATAAGTGTGTGACTCATAATACTCATTAATAATAATATTAAAGTCTAAGGACCAATACAAACATCCACAGATAGGAAAATCCAATGACACATATGAATGTGGATTTCCTACTGGTGGGTCTTGTTCTCATAATATCCTACTTGATATTACTAAGGGAGTACAACATAAAAAGGTGTTTCAAAGTCCTATTAGTCTCCACACCTGATAGCCTATATAATTTTTGTCCCTCAAATGATATCATATGGATATGGAACATATATTCAAGAATAGTGTCGCAGAACTTCTAGGTTCTCATCATAGTGGGGAATTTCTTGGACCTTTTTGTGTGACAACTACTCTTAGGAAATTATCACATACTATGTTACGTAGAAGAAAAATTATCATGTGATAAGTAGTTTATAAATTTTCAAAAAATTAATACATGTTTATCATAAAGTACAATGAAGATGGTTCTAGAGAACCAACATCAATATACTCCAACATGCACTACAACCAACTACTAACAACATTCAGTCCACTAGCTCTCAAATGATACTCATGATTTTATTGAGATAGAACTTTAGTCAAGGGATCCCCTATGTACTCTTTTGAAGGTACTCTTCTCATTGAATCTTCACCCCTTTGATAGAAATCCCTCAAGATGTGACACTTACGGATTATATACTTTGTTCATTGGTGTGACCTTGGCTCTTTTGCAAGATCCACCACCACAATATTATCACAATACAATGTGATAGGGAATTTACTACTAGGTACCACATAAAACTCCTGAAAAAAGTTCTAAATAAAAATGGATTCTTTGGATGCATCAAAAGGATTCATATACTCATAGTCCACTACAGAATCAACAAAAATTGGCTTCTTTTAATTCTTCCAACTCACAGCTCCTTCTTTGAGACAAAAAACAGATCGTGTTTGCGACTTTAGATTATTCAGATCTCTTTGAAAAACAATATAAACATACCCTCTGATGACAAGCTCCTCATATCCTCCATACAGTAGGAACATATCCTTAGTTCTTATCAGATACTTAAGGATAATGTTAACAGTTGTCTAATGATATTATCCTAGATCTTCTTGATAACTTCCTACCATGATCAATGCATATGAAACATCAAATATAGTACATAACATGGCATAGATTATTGATCATAACACTGAATCGTATGAGATGTTACTCATTCTATCTTCCTCTTGTTGTGTCTGGGGAAACATTTTATTAGAAAGATGTAAACAATGTGACACTAGAACCAATCCAATTTTAGATTAGTCCACACTAAATCTCTTTAGTACCTAGTCAATATATGTACTTTGGCTTAGTATAAGTAGCCTCTAATATATATCATGAATTATCATGATCCCTAGAATGTAGGCTACTTCACCTAAGTCTTTAATGGAGAAATACTTGTTTAATCAGTCCTTAATAGATTTTAAGACTGGTATATCATTTCCAATAAGTAATATGTCATCAACATACACTACTAGGATAATGACCAAATTACCATTAAACCACTTGTAAACAAATGGATCACATTCATTTTTAATGAAACAAAATTATTTTATGGATTCATCAAATAGAATTTTCCATGAACTGGATGTTTCTTCAATCCATAAATGGATATCTGTAACTTGAAAATCCTTTTAGAATCGCCTGGAGTCACAAACCCTTCTGGTTGTGTCATATAGACATCTTCCTGAAGGTTCCCATTAAGGAACGTGGTTTTTACATCCATCATAAAAATATCATAGTCCTGGTAAGATGCTATATCAAGTATGATTATGATGGATTTAAACATGGAAATTGGTGAAAAGGTTTCATCATAGTAAATTCCTTAACACTGTTTAAAACTTTTATCCACTATCCTTACTTTATAGGTACAGACTTTACCTTCCTTTTCTAGTTTCCTCTTGAATACCCATTTTCATCCAATATGATTTACATCAATTGGAACATCAAGTAGACCCACAACTTGGTTCTGATACATAGAACCCATCTCAAAATTCATAGCTTCTAGTCATATTATAGCTTCTAAGATCCCTACTACCTCTTTGAAGGAGATAGGTTCATCATTGTCCAACAATAATAAGTCAAAATTATAGGTGAATAGAAAACCATATCTCTATAGTTCTCTTACCACTCTTACAATCCTTTGTAGTACTTGTGTTTCATGAACTAATTCTTCCATGGGGACCTGTGGAACTTGTTACTATACCAAATCCTATGTTTCTTGAGCATCAACTTCATAAAAGTCAATCTTTCTCCCACTATCCTTTTTGAGGATGTGATACCTCTCAAGAAAGATAGTTTGTCTGGCTGCAATCACTTTCTTGTCTGAGGGTTTGTATAGGTAGTAACCATTTGTTTCCTTAGGATACCCTATAAAGATACACCTTGTGCCCTAGGGTACTAGTTTGCTACCTGATAAGACCTTAACAAATGCCTCACAACCCCATATATGTGTCTGTGATAAAATGGACTTATTTATACTTCATATCTCAAAGAGAATTTCATTTTCCACTTTTGTTGGTACTCAGTTTAATGTGTATGACAAAATTTGTAATGCATATCCCCAAAAGGACAATGAAATATCTGCAAGACTAATCATCGACCTTAAAATGTCCAACATGGTATGGTTCCTCCTTTCACTAACACAATTCATCTATAGTGTATAAGGTTGTGTGAGTTAAGATAGAATCCCAAACTCCCATAGAAAGTCTATGAACTATTGTTTAAGATATTCACCACCTCGATATGATCGAAGCTTCTTTATCTTCTTACCAAGATGATTATCTACTTAATTCTTGAATTCCTTGAATTTATCAAAGGGATCATACTTATACCTCATCAAGTGGATATAGCTATATCTAATAAAGTTATAAATAAAATTTATGAAGTAAGAATATCCACATATAGATTATAATGGAAATGGTCTACACACATCAGTGTGTAACAATCCTAGATTCTCTATGGACCTTTTACCTTGTCTACCAAATTGTGGTTTGGTCATCTTTCCTTGTAAATAAGAATGACATCTATCCAGTGGTTTTAGATTATATGAGTCTAAATAACCATATTGATAGATATTTTTCAAACGCTTCTCGTTTACATGACCAAGATTGTGATGAAAAATCTGGGTTTTATACGATTCATGAGAAATTGATTCGTTGTCAATTTATAACACTTGGTTTTCATAATTTAATATATACTTACCTTTATTTAAATTTTCCATACGATAAAATATTTTTTCCTTATAAAATAAAAAACTTTTATTTTCAAAATTTAAAATAAACCCATCTATAGATACATTTGATAAAGAAATTATTTTTTTGGTAATAGTAGGTACATAATAAAAATAATGTAAAACCAAAATCATTATTATTTTAAATGAAAAGTGGTAGTCACCAATGGAAAGATCAGCCAGACTTGCACCATTGGAAGCTCACAGATCCACCTCTCTTTTGGAAATTTTCTGAAATCTACTTGGTTCCTACATTTGGATACATATGTGATCACTAAAAGCTATATCTAATACCCAATTCATAGAAATGGAAATATTTCTCTTAATAAAGAACAAAACTTTAGCTTCCCATTATTTTTGGGTTCATTTCCTCTTCCAGTGGCCAAGATTTGCACAAGAAAAATATACTGCCTTTTTTCCTTTCCCTACCTCTAGATATTCCCCTTGTAAGGATAGTGTACAGAAGCTTCAGACTATTTATTTGTATTGGGCGCCATGTACTTGTTATTTATTTCTATATTCACCATAAGGAGTATGGGTTTGTTATGCCCCATGTCCTTATCCACTTGGAGAATTATGATCAAAATTATGATAAAATCATGTCATTATTGATCATAATATAATTCACAATAAAACTTGAGATGGTCTTGGGTAGTGATGAATGTATGAGATCTGTACACAAATCATCCCAGTATTTAATCCCTAAGACATACATGCATTAAATTTATCCAATAAGATTGACTACAAGAGGACCATATGGAATAGACTCTCCAATACTAGTGGTAAAAAATAATTGGAGATCTCATACATCTCTTGTATCACCTTATCTTGATAGAGATCCCTAAGGTGAGACATCCTCTTATAGGCATCCATATCCTTATGTTGCTTCAAGAGCTCATTGGACATGGATGATAGAATGAAGCACTGAATATCTGTAGCATCATTTATATGTTTCTCATAGAGAGATATTTCTTTATCACTTTCCTCATTTCTAGGAGCAACTAGTAAAGGTTCTTCCAGCACATACAATTTCATTTCATAGAAAAGGATGACCCATAACACCTTTTCCACTCTTGGAAATTGGTGCCGGTGAGAAGGTTTTTATTTTAAATTATTGTTTTCAATGATATGTTTGATGTAATTTTATTGATATTTCTAAAAAATATGATAAGAATAATTTTAGTACTTTATCACATAAATTTAGACAAATAAATAAATATAATATTTATTAGTCTCCCACTATTTTATCAAAATCCAATATCCCTCACCATTGGATTCAAAATATCTTATCTCTTGGAAATTCAAGTGTAAAGGTTCCATAGTTCCTTTCTTATTACCCCAAAATTGGTTGGTCAAGCAATTTGAATTGTTTTAGGTAGGCATTAAAAACTCCAACTACATTAACTCACAGTTCCCTGATCTACTGTGTGGAATCCCCAATCTTGAGATCATTAATTTATATTTCCTCAACCTTTTCCTCTCAGTTACACCAAGTCCTACTTTGGTAGTCAACCCTTTATGTGAACCAAGTTAATTCTATCCAAACCTCATGTTATAATTCCCAAATAGTTTAAAGCACACCAACTTTGGATGGTCAAGCACTTTGAACTACAGTTTGATTCTAACAGAAGTAAGGGATGGCTATACTGACTTAAAATTTTATTGAGGGATTTTATCCTTTATGAGTAAATTTCCAATTATTGTCTTTATTACATGGTTGTTAACATTAAGTGGTATTATTTATTTGATTAACCATGTATTAGATAATATTTACACATAAGACGGTTCTTTTAGTTCTATCTTGAATTCTTGTTAATTCATTAATTATGTGATCGTGAAAATACATCCATAATGAAATAACCATGAAACTAATAAAAATAAAATAAAGGGTATGATCATGAGGTTATACTAATGGTTAGTTTATCCAGCGGTCGATAAACTAACCGCTGACCTAGGAGAGAAAAACCTTTAACCAATTGAGGTTTGTGTTTACAGCTTTCCACCTGTCCACCTTTGTATCTCCTAGGATTGGTTTCAACTCATCTCCTAACATGAACCACCTCCTCTGTATTAGGAGCTCCATCCATTACATATTCCTTTTACTCACACATAGGTCAAGGGAAAAAGTGATTTAAATAAGAGAAACCATATGAACACATACCCTACATAATAATGAGGAGAGAAGGCAAAAATTCTAAAAATTTCATTTAATAATAAATGAAATGAAACTAATCACATAAAAAAGGTCTGATCCAACTCATTATCATCCAAATACATGCACCGAATTCTGTATTTAATAAAAATAACATTCAATTATTTTATCATTATTATTTAAGATAAATCATGCTCAAATAAATTAATTATTATCTTTAATTAATCAATACTTTTATCTTAATTATTATCTAAATTTCCTTGAAATTATCATCCATTATAATTTTAAAAAATTTAAAAAAAAATTAATTTAAAATTAACCTTGTACATAAATGTACCTTGGAGGAAACACTGTGAATACCTATCCAAATCTACCCAACACATATTATACTCATATACTATTTTACTCTTATGACATATTACATACATGAATTATCATGTACTTTCATGAAATGTACTTTACAGATGCCTAGACAAATTGAATGATTTTCTGGTCATGTGTTATGCATTAATGTATGTAGAGTAAAAATTTTAATATGACTCATACATGATATGTAGATCTTGAAAATTACGTAGATATTAATTAACCATTTAAATATTTATGTATATTAAAACCTATCACATGACAAGTCCTATCTTTATGACCACATGAAAGTACATGTATCAAGGATTTCATAGTAAAATAAATAAATTTTAAATCTATGTTACTTGGTATATGTACACAACATGTAGATTTGATCTACATGACCTGTAGATTTGATCTACATGGCATGTACACCTCTCACCATTTATTCTAGACACACACCTAGGGACTCAACATGTAGTCGGTGCCTTAGAAAATTTGGAGTACATGGGATGTCCAATTAGATACACACCATGTTTACTCTATGTTACACAGTCACCTGTCAAGTAGGCCATGTATTGAATACATGACCCATATTTGACTTAAAGGGACCACATACCATGGACAATCGGTTACACGATGTGTATTTTGGATGATTGTGCACCGTTCTATCCTAGTTAACATGCGGTCTAAGAATTAACTTCACCGTGTGTCATTAATGCACATGAGTTGAGTAATTTCCAAATTAACTCCTAGTGCATTGAACACAGCTACACAACATATAATTTCGGTTACACCGTATGTACTACTGTGTTATTTGAGTTGAATCCTTGGCACCTTAGGATGATTTCCTCAATTTTATTTTAATAAAAAATTAAATGTGTTTTCTAGAACAATGAGAAATGATAGAGGACTAAATAGATATAATAATTCAGATTCAAAGAATGATTAAACTTGAATTGAAAATCTAAATTATGAATTCATAAATTACTAATAAAAATAAATAATTATAAACAATTATGTACCCCCCTATGATACCCTTGTAGGTTTTGAGTGCATCATAAGCGTGCGATGGGTGGTTCACAACTTTAATTTTTTCTATAATCAATGATCAATTTTAGATCTATAGGATGATGAACATAGTGATCCACAAAATTGATTCAAATAAATAGAAAAATAATAATTGCGCTGGAACCAATAGATAAGGATCATCAAATATTATTTATAATTAATTTAATTTGATAAATAATTACCTATAAAGAATTATTTCATTGTTAAAGAGTGCGATGATAGATCTTCAGTGCTCCATAATTACATTGTAGAAACCAAGTGAAGATTTTATCTAGAGGTGATCCACTTGTGTTCTGGTAATCTCCAGACGTCACTGAAAGAGTCTCTGGGTGATAGTAAAGAAGATAATTTCACTTACTTCGTCTACCATGATTACCTTGAGAATCGCTTCCATAGTGTTCTCCTTGATCTGGTGGAGGAGGATTGCTCAGCATTCCAGGGAGTGTTCTTGGAGAAGGGATCTCTCTAGGATTGATAGGATTCTCCTTGAATTTTTATACACAACCGAATATGATTATAAGAAAACAATATTATTGGGTATTTATATTTATAGGTTTAAAATAAAATATATACACATGTGATTTATTACTATTTAATCATAGAAAAACCCCATGTCAAAAAATAATTGTGATATTATGATTTCTAAACACATGATTATCTTGAGAATTATATTTAAATATTATTTAATTAAATAATATTCAATATTATCATTTCTCACTTGACCATTAAACTCGGTCTTCTATTCCTCTACAATTTTTATCAGGCCTTGAATAATGTCTATTTATTTATTAAACAAATATCACTTCATTATTCACCAATAAATAAATAAATATTTTATTTTCTAAATAGAAAATAAATATTTATATGAGATCAAGCATACATGAATAATTATTAAACCACATGTGAGGAAAATATTTATTCAAGCAGTTAAATAATAAGTAATAATATATTATTTAACTAAGATTCTGGACACACTTAGTATATGACCCTCTATGACTCTTTATATGTGGAATTAGGCGTAGTAGCATGGAGTCAAAGGCTAGAATCTAGAAACATGCCAAGGCACCCATAGTGAAAGAAGTTAATCCTATAATGACATGTAACCTCATATGAATTCTTACCATGTAATATAATCCCTTTATCACAATATCTCAAATTGATTAGGTTGCCTACCATGCCATCAACCTAAGTTCTCAATTATATCTTTCTTTGACTTTTCATATATAGAACATCCCTATTGATCACCATGGACCTGGATTTATTTAGGCAATATCATTTCCATCAAATGGCCTAATATATTAACTTCTATTAAATAATATAATGTTTAAATCCTTTCTCGCATTATTCATTAATTAAATATTACTACTGACGCAGCCAACACATCCTACCTCACTACAAACATCTATCATCACAGTTTTAATCAATAAATCTAAGTGTGAGACTCATAATACTCATTAATAATAATAATAAAGTCTATGGAACAATACACACACCGATAGATAGTAATATCCAATGATAGATATGAATATGGATTTCTTACTGGTGGGTCTCATTCTCATAATATCCTACTTGATATTACCAAGGTTGTACACCATGAGAAGGTGTCTCAAAGTCATATGAGTCTCCACCCAAGACAAACTGTATCATTTTTGTCCTTAAAATGATATCACTTAGGTATAGAACATATATTAAAAAATAGTGTCTTAGTACTTCCAGGTTCTCATTGTTGTGGGGAATTGCTATGACCTCTAAGCGTGACAACAAATCTCAGGGCATTATCACATACTATGTTAGGAAGAAGGAAAATCATGATGTGATAAGTAGTTTATAAATATTCAAAAAATGAATATATGTTTATCATAAAGTACAAAGATGATGGTTCTAGGGCACAAACTCCAAAAATTCACAAATTCCATTAAAAAGGCTAGGTGATAACTGTCATATCAAATAATAATATTTTAATTATATGTCATGTTTGTTTTAAACTTGTTGTTTTCTTGTAATGGAAGACAAATACAATGTTGTTTGTAATGAAAAATATGAAAAATATTATATTTATTTTGAAAAAAATAATTCAAAAAATCTCAGGGTATTACAATCCCAGGGCATGAAATTACAACTTTCACAAATTAAAAACCACTTTAATGAATCATGACCTCTTATAGGTGATGAAAATTGCATGAATAACCTTGATTTAGACCTCAAATACAATGGAAATACTTGAAAGTAGATCCCAGAAAATAATTTCATGAAGAAAAAGTCTTTCAGAATATATATTTATTTATTCAAAGCTCTATTTCATGAAACCCATTGTTTTCTTAAACTACCAGTGTGAGAGTACATTTTCATGAACATTCTAAGTAGAAAAAATTCCATGAGAATGGTGAGATGTGGTTAATCCAGTCACATTATGTTTTATTATTAATACAAGTGTTCACCCAACTTGGATCCTTAAAGAAAACCTTTTAACGAAACCATGTTGGTGAACTCCCCATCGTATGTACCTTCTCAATTGACATGGTCCAAGAAAAATTTTTATAAGACCCACACACATCCTTCATTCTTCTAAGTGTTATATATACAAGCTTGCACATAACCTTTATCCTCCCAAGAATCCCATGACTAATCCCTACCCAACCCCGTGTTATCATCCAATCCATGAATCAAAATTCCTTATCACATGATGATAAACATTATAGATTGTTTTGGTTGCATGAAATTAAACTATAAAAATCACACTATGTGGGTTTTGATTCTAGTTTTATAACACCTTGATATTATAGAATTATATTTTAATTAAATAAATCAAAAGTGTTATATAACATGATTTACATGTTACCCGATCTTATATGAACTGAGATATAGTAAACTATTTTATAATAGCTATTAAACTGGTATGTGTGAATATTAATAAACACATTATAAAAATTATGTACAAAAGTTTAAAATAATTCAAATTTTTTGATTATTCCATAATAAATAAGTACTCAATTTTCTATAAAATTATTTTATGAATAAATTTTTTTTCCATCAAAAATAGTATTTATTTCATTTTACATGCATGGAAATTATAATTAATTTATACCATTTTAGAAAAAAATTGTAATTTCAATATTATCTTTGGGTGAATTTTTTTAATTTTTCTAAAGAGGCTTATTTTTCTTTGAATAGTCAAAAATAATGATTTTTGTAAAAAATGTCATTAATTTTTAATTAAAATTAAAGTTATGTTTTGAATTTTATATTAATGTAAAATAATTATCATTTAATTAGAAATAATATAATTAATTACATAATAATAATCCTTATACCCGATTTTGGTATAAGTTTATTTTTGGGATTAATGTTTTTTTTAAAACAGTTTTTACACGTACAATGTGTTTTTATATTAATAAATTAATTTATTCTATATTAATTAATGATTTTAATTAAATTTATAGATTTTATATTCAATAATATATTTTAAAATTCATTTGATAATTTTTACAAGGAAAGAGTCAATAATTTTTTTGTTAAAGATTCATTTTTCTAAAAAGGATTTCCATTCCACTTATAGAAGTTGAATTTGGTAACATAGATTCAATATTTTGAATCTGAATAATTAATATAATATAATAGATTCAAATTATTTTTTTATATTGAATAGTAATAATCATAAAATCTTGTTCCCATAGTTGAGGTTAAAACAGGTTTATCAAGGATTAAACCAAGAGATAAGGGTTGTATTTCCACCAAAACATGTATAACTCTTATTATTTGAAAATATTTCAAAATTTTATTATCCTAATTTTTAATATTTTTTCATTTTTTCCACTTTACCAGTAAAGTGACCTTATATCATTGTAATCTTGTAAGGAATTCTATGTGACTCCCTCCCCTCACGTTTAAAAGTGGACCTATCCTTCTCCTTTCTTCAAACCATTTTGAGCCTTCTATATCATCCATTAACAAATCAGAAGCCTTAATATAATACTTACCTCAAACATAGATATCATGTTCTTCTCCTAATACCACTCTTTCAAGTATTAAGGTGTAATCCAATGGAGGTCTCTCAAAGAAGAGGTATAAATCATAACAAAGCTTATTCAAATCTATTTGTACTTAAAAATTATCTAAACCTATTGTATACATGAAAAAATTATTTATAAAGTATAAAAAATACACTAATATTTTATTATGATTATTGAATAAATATTTTTCATAGACTATCCATAAAATGTGAAATAAATGTATCACTCAGGTGTACGTGTGGTCTACCACCTTCACTTAACGACATAATTAATTTTCCAATACCATATTTATTGGGTGGTTATAATGATATATTTAATGTTTCTATAAGATATTTATAATGTAATTATTATTTTGGAATTATAATTACTTATCTACCTTCTTACCTTATGATCAATTGGTAAACGATAATGTCACTTGTGCGTACGTGTGCACTACTACCTCCACGAAACGACATGACTTGTTTCTTATTTCTAATTTACATGGATGGTAACAAGGAAATATTTTCTAAAAATATATGATATTTATGATATAATAATAATTTTATAAATTTAAATTATCATTTATTTTTCTTTCATTCCATACATTGAAAATTTGAAACATCACTCGTGTGTACATACATATTACCATCTCCATGAATTGATGTAATTCATTTTTCATCAACAATTAATATGAATGGTTATAAATATTTATATAAATGTTATATATTATCTTCATATCAATATTAACATTATATATATGGTGGATCCATGATCAATGTGAATATTTCATAACTGCGCAACTAAAATATATATGAAATACGAAGAAATTAACACCTGAAATGAAAAATTTAATAAAGAATTGTTAATAATTGGGTGTTGAAATGATATAAGTGGATCATATATAATATTATATTTATTAATATTATTATATTTTAGAATTATAATAAATATAAATTTATTATACATGATTTTATAGTGCTTATGAATCAATTCAGATATAAGGTAAGACTTTTTCATCTCAATCTCTTCTTTATTGATAAAAGTTTTAATGTTATGAACCAATTTCTCATATCTATCTTGTATATAATACATCAGAATGTATTTTAGATTAATACTGGGTTTAATTAATGGTATTTATCTATCCATATGATTTTTAAGATTTCAATAAATTTTTATTCAAATATTACTAAAGCTGTAAGGGTTTTATAATATAGTATTATTTTACAGGGATTATTTATGAATAAATTATAATAATAAAATTATATGATTTATATATTCAAAATTTTATAAATTTTATTATCCCATGGTTATTAATAGTTATTAAATATCTTAATTTTCCTTTCCACTCTTTATGTACTTAAGATATTTAAAGAATGTTTTTAAGGAAAACTGACCTCGTTTTTCTTTTTATTCAATAAACATTTCTTTAATGTACATATTCTCTTAAAAATGTTTTGAAATATATTTTCATTATTATAAAAAGATTATTTAAGGTAATTTTACCATGTTTTAAAAGTAATCTAATTATTATTTTCCAAACATGGTACTTTTTACTTTTACAGGAAACTTGAAAGGATTTTTTTAACGTACACTACATAAACATCTTTCCCCGAAATCATGAATAATATTTTATTTGATGCTTAATTTATATGTTTCATTCTTTGTTTTCAAAGAGAATGTTTTCCTTAATATTAATAACATTTATAAATTTTAAATTAGTGATTTCCAAATGAAAATTTCATTTTTCTCAGGAAATGTCATAATGATCTTTTAAAGGCACTCTTATCCACAAAAGAATCTTTTGACATTTCTTATGATTTATAGAATATATGATCCAATTTTATTATATTTATTAATTATTTGTATGGTTTATGCATATTATGATAAAATTTTTATGAAACCCATATCCTTTTAATGAGTTATGTTATGATTATATAATGATTGTTTTATGGTCTTATGGCACACATATATATATGGTTTTTATAATGTGATGGGGGGGCTCAAAATTATATAACACTATAATAAATTTCTTAGAGATAGATATACCATGAGATAATAAAGACTATAATAGGAGGTGAACCTAGTACAACATGGGATTTTGTCTAATAAGTTATTTTTGGGAGTGAACGTTGACTAAGGAAATGATAAAATAGGGAGTGAACCTAATCCACTATAACAGTCATGGTAGTGATCCTTGACTAAGAAATGATTTTCTATGTTTATGTGTATGCCAAAAACTTTTGTATTATGCTTATGATATTTTCTCATGGCTTATTATTGATTGTTTATGGTTATAAATTATTATGTCTTATGTATTTTTATTAATAAAAAATTATTCCATGTTTCATGATTATGATATATGAATTGATTTGTATAATTTTATTTTTTAAGATCATATTCTAATACCCTTAAGATTATCATATTCAAAATCACGAACATTGATTTATATATATTATGTTTAACCTTGCTGAGAATTTTATCTCACCCATTATTATGTTTCCCACCCCCAGGTTATGGGGAAAGGATTTAAGTATGATATGTCTAAGAAGGGTGCTAGTTGTGAATAACTCAATGAGAAATAGTGTAGAACTTTTATATACTAGTTTTTTATGTATCCAAGTTTTCAAATAAACTAAACCTTTATCAATATGGAATGTTTCATATTGATATGTAATGAATATTCTATTAATAAAATTTAGTATTTATGTATGAAAATTAGGGGTTTCCATAGAAGCTATCATATAAAGGATTAATAACTCTTAGAAACAAAGATGAGAAAACTTTAGTGAGAAATATTATTATAAGATTAATTATAGGATAACATCATAATTTTTTGTTAATTTAGAAATTATGAAGATTTCTTAGTAAAACATATTTGTTTGGATATTATAATTAGAAATAGTTTTGTGACTTATGGATCTTGGGGTAATCATCCCAAAAATACTTGGTCTGGTATATCTTGACTATCATTATGGTTCATAGTGAATAGGGCCTTAATGTGGATTTAGTTTAACACTCCTAGAGAATATGATTATAATAACACATATTTTTTTATGAACTATTATGGAGGTTTTAGATAGATAATTACCATAGATTACAAATGTTATACTTAAGGTGTCATAGTTTTAAAAGAAGGTGTCATGTTTTAGAAACACAATGAATTATTTTAATTATTATAAGATTACTTATTATTTTTTCTCACACTATGATTTTTATTTTCGTCAATTGTTGTATCCCGGAGGAATCATGTTAATGCTAAATATATAATACGATGCAATGACTATTCTCATGAAAAACTAAATGGGATGGGAGATAAAATGAGATTACTTCTGATTATGAATAATCATATATATCATTATGTGATTAAAAACATGAAAATAGGTGAGTTTCCAAATTAACAAAATAAGAGAAAAATTTAGTTTCATGAAGATCATAGAGTAAGTAGTATTTTTCTTTCTATTTGTCAAGAATGTGGGAAGAAGCTCCTAGGAAAATGTATCAAAGGAATGGGAAAGTTATTTATGTATGGAAAATAAGTACACATAGAAAGTAATTTATGGGAAAAAATAAAGAGTTCCATGTAGGGAAATAAAGTACTTCCCAAGGTACCATTTTTAATTCAATGCCTTATGTGTGGGGAACCTGGTAAATATGTTATCCAATACCCTAATCCAAGGGATAAATCCAAGAATAAGGAAGGTTGTATGCTATTCCAATTATTGAAGTGAAATGATTGAAGTGTTTATGTATTTGTATTTGAGAATTATAATGTAGAAGTGTTTTATTAATTATATTATAGTTATAAGAATCAGTAAACATATAATTATTGTTTCAAATTAGTTTTAATATGGATTTTTAATCCTATTTTGAACGATATAGATAACCAAGAATGTGATTTATTGGTAATGTGATATTTTTGGAAAAAAATGATTGAGGGATATATAACCCTTAATATGATCTAAGGTTGAGATTATAATGTTTATCTGAGATAAAAAGTTTATAGATATTGATAAAGTAAATTTGATGGAGTTCATGAAATTTAAATTGATTATTACTCCAATGGCCCGAAGGCCTTCATTTTTTATTGATTTTGAATAATCTACCTTTTAAGGGGTGAATTTATGTTTTTATTGAGGTTTTATGGTGATTTAGTTTATTAGTGTTTTTAAGAGAATATATGATCACGGTATCCACATGATTGATATGTGAAATTATGTGATACTTTAGTTATTTGGGGATTACAGTTATGTTTATTTTGTAAATTTAGTGATATTTTTATAAATTTTTGGGTTCTGAATTTGGTCTGACATATTTTAGAAGAGTGTAAAGGTTAATTATCTATGGAATGGTTCATGCTTGGGTGTTTTTGTTGAAGTTTTAGAGATTAATTTAATATTTATCCTTATAAATATTTATCCACATTGGATAAATTATTCTAACCATTTTGGTTTTAGTAATTATCTAGAGATAGAATAAATGACTTATCATTCTTTTATGGATCTTATGATCCATTAAAAGTTAATTTTAGTCATTCAGGACTAAAAAAATCATTTTGAATATTTATTTCTTAGAGTACAAGATGAGATAGAAGTAGGAATTGATCAAAACACAACCAAAGGATTAAATTATTCTTATTAAATGAGAATAAATCAGGTAAGTATATTTTCTTATATTCCATGGTAAAATAATTCCTCAATAATAGAAAATCTGATCTCAAAAATTAAATTGTTTCCCCTTTTATAGTTATTTCTAAGGAGTTGATGGTGGTTTTCACCCCACACTAATTTATGGTTTTGTGGTAATTAATTTTTTCATGAACATGTTTTCTATAACTCTCTGTTATTATTTATAAATTATATTTCTCCTCCATTTTTATATTTTCACTTCCCAGTAATGTTCACATGATCTAGGAACCCAGTTATGTGTTGTTTTATGTATCCTTTTAATTTCTCACTACCTATTTTCAAAAAAAGTTTTAATATACATTTTCATGATATTGGTTTAAAAAAAATGTATTTTCAAATATCAAAATATAGATTAAAAAGATAAAAATTGTGAGTATTCAATTTCTTTAAGGCAAGGAGAATGTAAAATCTTGATATTTTATAATATATATTTTTCTTTAAATAAATTTAAAGTTTACAATAACTTTCCTTAATAAAAACTCTGAGTCTATATGAACGTTGATATAATAAATAATTTTAATCTTTCCATTAAATTTGAAGGTATTAATATAATAAAAAAGTTATTAAAAATATTTATAAGTGATTTAAATAATGTTAATTTATTTATTTATATACAATAAATTAGTACCCAATTTTCCGTAAAATCATTTTATACTTCAAAAATGTGTTTTCTTAAAAAATAGTTTTTATTTAATTTTACATGAATGACATTTATGATAAATTTATACCATATTTTAAATCTTTATTTGAGTAAATTAATATAGTTTTTTAAATCATAATTTCAATATTATCTTATGGTAAATTTTTAGGATTTTTATAACAAGAGTTATTTTTCACTGAATAGTGAAAAATAATGTTTTTTGTAAGAACTATCATTTATTTTCAAGTAGAAGTCTCATTATCAAATGGAAATAATTTTACTTCAATTATAAATAATCTAATTAATTACATATTAATCATTATTATACTTAGTTTCTACATAAGATTATTTTTGGGCTAAAAACACATTTTCCTAAAAATCATTATTATGAGCACATTTTTTATATAAAGAAATTAAATTAATATATATTTATTAATATTTTTGATGAAATTTAAATATTATATATTCAATAATATATTTTAATATTAATTTTATGGTTTTTACAAGAAAAGTAATGAAATTAAATTACGTTTTTTTTCTTAAAGATTCATTTTTATAAAACGGGTTTTCTTTGCGGGTTAGACGGTTATTTTAAATTAAAATCTTCCACTTATATAAATTTAATCTAGTAAAATGGATTTAATTTTTTCAGTAATCATAATTAATATAATCTAATTATTTTAACTTAATGTTTGGTCAAAGTGAATAGAAAAAACAGTAAAATTTTGTTACCACTATTTAGGTTAAAACATGTTTACATGAGGGATTAAACCAAGAGGTGAGGGTCTGATTTTTTGAAAAATCTATATAATAATTATTTTTTTAAGATATTTAAACTTTATATTATCATAAATTTTAATATTTTTACATTTGGTTCTATATTACCATGAAATTGACTACACATCATTGAAATATTTTTTTAAAATTCTATGTGAGTCCCTCCTGTCACTTATAAAAGGGAACCTATCCTCTTAACTTATTCACACAATTTCATCCTCATATATCATAAAATAACCAATAAAAATGCTTCATATAATCCTTATATCTGACCTATATCATCTATTATTCTCATAATACCAACCTTTCAAGGTTTAAGGTTTAACCCAAATGAGGTCTCTCAAAGAAGTGGTATAAATATTAACAAATCTATTTCAATTATATTTATTATTAAACCGTATATAAACATGTTGTGTCTATAAAAATTGATTAATATATTATAATAAATATTTTAAGATTTTTTAATTATGATGGAACAAACATTTTCTACACCTTATTCATTAAATTCTAAATAAAAGTATCACTCATGCATACATGTGGGCTACTGCCTCCACGTGATATGATTCATTTTCCATCATAATATTTCACGAGTAGTTATAATGAATGATTTAATGTTTATATATGATATTTATTATTTAATTATACTTATATAATTATAATATACTTCTTACTTTCTTACATTTTTATCCATTTGTAAATTAAAACACTGCTCATGTGTACGTGTGGACTACCACCACCATGAAGCAATGTGATTTGTTTACATTTCTTTTTTGCTTAGATGGTACCAATGATAGATATAATGAAAATATATGATATTTATGTTATAATAATGATTAAATAAATTTTATTTATCATTTAAATTTATTTCCTTCCATCTATCAAAAAGTGGAAACATCACTCGTGTGTTTTTATGAATTACCGTCTCCATGATGTGATGTAATTCATTTTTCACCACCACTTAATAAAAATGATAATAAATATGTATATAAATATTATATATGGTATTTATATCATTATTATAATTATATATATGTAGGAAACATGATAATAGTGCATGGACCATAACCACCAAACTAAAATATACATGAAAAATAAAGCAATCGATACCCAAAATGATGACTTTAACAAAGAATTATTAATAAACAGGTGTTAAAATGATATATGTGGATAACATATGATATAATATTTATGAATTTTATTATATTCTATAATTATAATTAATCTAAATTTTCTATATAGGATGTTATAGAGCTTATAAATCAAGTCATATATAAGATAATGGGTTTTCATCTCAATTTATATTAATTGAGACATGTTTTAATGTTATAAACCAATTTATTATATATATGGTGTATATACTTCCCAAGAATTTATTTTTTTTAATAACATATTGTTTAATTAATTAAATTTATAAATATATGTTATTTTTAATATTCCAATAAATTTTGATTCAAATATTACTAAAGCCGTAAGGGTTTTATTTTATAGTAGCATTTTTACTAGGACAGTTTATACTTAAATTATGATGATGAAATTATACGATATATCTATCTAAAATATTATTTATTTTATTCTCCCACGGTTATTTCCTGATATTACATGCATTCTGTTAATTTTACCCTCTTTAAGTACTCAAGAGACTGAAATAACATTTCTAAGGAAAACATAACTTTTTTTTATTTGGTTATGAATATTTTCCTTAATGTGCATATTTTCTACAAAAAAATTTCAAGAATATTTTTAATATTAATTTTTTTATTTTAATTTTTAACTATTTTTAAATTTATTTTCCAAGGTCTAACATGAATCTTTTTAACAGTTTATAAAGGTGGTACTTTTGACTTTTACCGAAAATGTTAAAGGATGTTTTGTCTTATCATACACCGTATGAATGAAAATCCCAAAAAAAATGAATAATATTTTATTTTTATATTTATTTATAATTTTACTTGTTAATATTTTTTAAATTTTTTCCATAATATTTTTTATATTTTTATGTTTTAAATAAGTTATTTCAAAATAAAAAAGGGTATTTTCTTAAGAAATGTCCTAGTGATATTTTAAGGGTATTATCATTTATAAAAACAAAATTTGATTTTTATTATGATTTAATAGAGATATGATACAATTTTTCTGTCATTATTCATTCTATGGGTGGTTTATTATTATAATGATTAAATATTTGTAAAAATCATATCCTTTCCCCAGGTTATGATATGATGATACAATGATTTTTTAGGATATTGTGGAACAAATATGTATGGTTTTCATTCTATGATAGGTGAGACATGAATTATATAGCACTCCAATGAATTGGGTAAATATGGGTATCTCATGAGATAATAATGAATATAATGAGGTGTAGTCCTAGTTCAGTAAGAGACTTTATCCAATAATATAGTCTTGGGAGTAAACCTCGACTATTGAAATGATGGAATGGGGAGTGAAACCAATCCATTATGATAGTATTTTAAATGATCCTTGAATAAGGAAATAATTTAATATTATTTTGTGTAATCCAAAAAATTATTTCTTATTCTTATGTTATGTTCTCATGGTTCATGATTGATTACTTGTAACGACCCAAAATTTTATCAATGAAAATTACTATTGATCTAATTAAATATATTATTATGTAAAATGGATACCTAAAACATATTAAATTAATTGGATTTATGTTTTTTTATTTTAAATTACCATTAATAATTGTTACTGTTTCTCATATAACCATTGAATTGTGATCACATGATTAGTAAAAATATAAGTCTTTAACAAATCCAATTTATTTAGAAGAAGGAAGCGATAGACTCATCAAGTATAATTTCCCCATAAGAAGCCCATTTTTCAAAGCTCTTAAAGGAGGTAGCATCACTAGGATTCGATATTGACTAAACCCAAGCAGAGCTTTAACACGTTAATCTTGAGCAGAACTGCCTACGAGAGAAGAGTAAGTTAATATATATTACCACCCAAGAAATGTTATCCGAGTCGCTCTAAGGGTCTGTCACCATCAGAAACCTTACCCTTAAGTCTTACACAGTTGTTATATGGGGTTATGTAACAATACCATAGAAATATGATCAAGTGAATTATTTTTTTATAAAAAATATACATTCATTTTATTATTGTTACTTTGTAAATGCTTTTTTAAAGCACAAATATTAATTTTAGTTAATATTTAAGTCCAGTTAAGAAATATATTTTTATGAATTAGTGTATTTTTGCATTAAATAATATTTTAATAAAATATTATTACTAAATTCTTTTTATTAAATATAAATGATCTTATAATTTTTAGGAATAAAATTTTAACTTTTATTAAGGTTTGAAAACTGTTTTTTCAATACACATGAATTTTCAATAAATGTTGGTTTTTATTTTAAAAGTAAAAATTCACATATTTATAAAATTATTTAGATAAAATAAATATTATTTTTGGATCCAGGATGTTGAAATTATATAACGGTGAATTTTTCATAATTTTCTGAGACATTAGAGTTTTTGGGTAAAAATTAAATTGTATTTAAATATATAACGTGATTTATGACATCATAATGACCTAATAGTGATTTTATAAAATATTATAAAAGGTATATTCGGATAATATATGATTTAATTTTAAAATAATGTTATTTTATATTTTTTGATTAATTTTATGGTTCCATAGTGGACCCTCCAAGTCTTACAAAATATTTTAACATTTTAAAGTGATTTCTTTAAAAGCGTTACTCACCTCCACATAAGAAAGCCTAATATTTTTAAGAATTTCAGACTCTGGAATTATAAAATAATGTTTTACACTCCTTTTTGGCAAAAAACATGGGCAAAAACCATGGGTTGGTTTGTGGTTTTGATTAGTTTAATGTGTAGTTTCCAAAACCTAAATAATAAAGAATTCTCTCTCCCTTCCTATATAAACCCACTCAATCTCCCATTCCTCTTCACTCAAACCTTTTGGAGCTTTAAAAAACCTTTCACTAACATATATAAAATCCTACAAAGGTTCCCTAATCTCCCAATAATCCTCTCTCAATCCTCTCCCAAACCTTTAGGATCACACTTCCAATTAAGGGATCATCACTTTCCTTCCTTATTTATGTCAAATATTCCTTATGTTGTTATTACCTTTTATCTTCAATTAAAAATGTTAGGGTATGATTTATCACCTCCCCTACACTTCCCTACTTATCTTTTAATGATGATAGACACCTTTATCTCCCATTAATTCCTCCCATGTACACCCGTTAACATGTCGAAATTTTGTAAGGAATTTCTCTCTCCTCATTTACTTTCAAGAAATTATTTTATAATATGCATATAAATTCCATTACATATATTGGTAAATAATGTTCCATGACCCATTTACTATTCTTATCATGTATAAATGATGATATACCCCTTTATCTTTCATCACCGTATTTTAGAATTTCTATTTGATGTCATTATGCTGTCAAAGTTACACCAAAATTTCCTATGCCAAAATCATCGTGTAAGTGAATACCATACCCATTTCTCTATCAAGGGTATTCACCTTTATGAACATGTACTTATTGATTTAGGACTTAAATTTATGTATTCCACATCTCTTATTCATAGAATTAATGATGATATTTAATGAATCCATGTTGTATGATCTATGTGAAACACTTATGCGTGAAATGAAATGATCAAGAAGGGTGCACCCGGATTGCACTCCAATGCATTGGGTAAAGATTAGTATCATAATAATTCAAGTGCAATGAGGGTTTAATCATGATAATTCAAGTGAAATTAGGGTTTAATCATGCCAATTCAAGGGCAATGAGGGTTTACTCATGCTCTATGGGCAATGAGCCTTGGATCATGCTAATATCATGTTAAATGTTGTTGCCACATTTCCATGTTATGATTATAATGCTATATCATGCCTTTATGTTCATGTTTCTATTGTGCTCAATAGATATTTATATTTACTAACATGCACTATATTATTCATATTATTCATTATTTACTCCCTTACTAGGATTTATAGATCACCCTTTTATTATGCTTGTCCTCAAGTTATCCCATGCAGTGCTAAGTACGAAGGAATGTTGTGGTCATGTAAAAGAAGTTTTCAATAAAGATATCGTAATTTATGTTCTAGTTTGTTATGTAATGTTCCTAATTTCCCAAGACACTAGACCTATAAATCCTCATAGTTGTCTTAAGATCATGTTTATGTAATAAATCATGTTTATGTGTGTAATAAAGAGAAGGGTTTTTATTGTTGGTATCCAAGGGAGGTTTAGTTATTTTTGGGATTAAAATTAGAAAACCCATGTTATGAAATTAGGGATAATACTAAGTATAAGAAAAACATCCCTAAATTTTGGTGAGTATAGAGTAAGTGGTTTTTCAAGAAAATATAACCCCGTCTGGATACGAACAAGTAGAGGTGGCTCTGGAACAAATGTATCTAGGGGTAAAACCTAAAAATACTATTTTGAGCTAGACTCGAATGGGAAATGGTGCATGAAAATGGGCCTTACTACACTCTTGGTTTTGACACTCCCGAGGGATATACTCTGGTAAATTCATAATCTTAGTGTGAACCATTATTAAGGGAATAAAACAAATTCCCTTAAAAATATATGTTGGGAAGTATATCATGAATAAGGTAGATTGAAGCCTATAAATTCATAAGTTAAGGAAATAAATGTAATTTATAAGATATAGCTTTTTTTCATTAGATTCCCCTTTATGTGTTACCCCTAAATTTCTATTTATTTCTACCAATGGCTGGTAATAGGAGGACTCAGGCTAACAACTGATGCAAAGATCAATGTGACGACTGTTCTAATGAGATTCCCAATCTGATGGGAGCGAGAATCACAAACATTTTCATGATAATATCTCAATTAAATCATTTTTTTAAAGGAAACATTGGACAAGAGGAATATCCAACACCCCCTAAGAAAGAATGAGTCGTAGTCGATAGCTTTATGAGACAAAATTCTATTACTTTTAATGGTCCATCAATCGCCGAAAAATGGATCAACTCCATTGAAAATATATCCTCGAACCTTAAATGTTCCAAAAAAGAGAAGGTCCCTCTGGATGCTTATTGTATATAGGGTGAAGCTAATAAATGGTGGACATAGATCAAAAATATGAATCTTGAGGAAGAGATAAAGGTGTTGGAATAAAAGGATTTCTGGAATATTTTCTTCGATAAATATTTTCCATGAACCCTCCGAATTATGATGGAAAGTGACTTATTTACCCTCAAGAAAAAAGATGATGAATCCATCAGAACGTATGAGGAAAACTTTACTATTATTG
Organism: Viscum album; assembly: GCA_963277665.1. Classification (NCBI taxonomy): domain Eukaryota; kingdom Viridiplantae; phylum Streptophyta; class Magnoliopsida; order Santalales; family Viscaceae; genus Viscum; species Viscum album. The sequence continues at coordinate 1,371,448,488 of OY728164.1, forward strand.
CACGATATGCATCCAACTTTGTCGTTACCCCCAAATTCAAGGTTTACAACTTATTTTGTTGGCTAAAAACTAGCCTACAGAAAGCCCTAGCGATCCGTGGATTCGATAGCTATGAGAAAATTATCTGATGTGCCCTCAAAGTTGAAATAGAGGTTGGAAAATCTTAGCAGTATCATGGGGAATAGAATAGGAAAGTAGAATTTAAATCTGGAGGTCAGATGGATAAATCCAATGGTGCTATGAAATTTTAGCACCCCACTTGCCAAATGTGTAGAAAGAATCACCCGAGAGATTTCCATAAGGGGACGAGAAAATTCATTAGGTGTAGAAGAGAAGGGACCCTGGCCATTAATTTTCAAAGAGGATAGGAATGATCCGTTTGAACCTCAACACATTTTTCATCGCTTAAACTGGAAATAACCAGGGTACTTTTCAAACTAGTTCCCTAAGCCAAGGGTTTTTGAAGGCAACCAACAACCTCCAAGGAAGCAAGGGAGAGATTTTTACATCACTACCCCCAAATAAAACTCCGAAAATGATGTGGTGATAGGTAAGCTAGTTATTCATTGAGGAATAGATAACATAATTTTTGATTTTGGTTCTACACATTCTTTATATCCTAAAAGTTTAGTAGAAGAATCCCAGCACCACCAAAAATTGTGGAAGTAAAGATATCTCTGAGAACAGAAAATGGGGAAATTATTGCATCCCATGAATATAACTCCTCCCCTATCACAATATATGGATTTAACTTCCCATAAAACCTAATCATACTCCCTATAGTGGAATTTGATGAAATTATTGTCATATATTAGATTTCCCTATATAGATCCAACATAAATTGCTCTGAGAGGGAAATAAATCTCTATATGGCTAATTGAACCCCAATTCTGTACAAGTGCAAGGAGGAGGATGAATCTTCTTTAGCACCATCATATCAAGAGTGGATATTACTACCCCATGAGCACAATATCTTTCTTAGATGATTGAGTCTAAGGAATCAACCATACTTAAAGACATTCCTATTAGGAGGGAATTCACTGAAGTGTTTTGTGAGGAATAATCTGGTCTTCCTCCTAGATGAAATGTTTAATTATCGATTGATATTATACCTGGGGATTTTTCAACATCCACGACTCCTTATAGAATTGATGTTCTGGATCTTGAGGAGCTAAAGAAACAACTATAGAAGAATCTAAATAAAGGGTTTATATGCTCAAGTGCTTCACTATGGGGTGCTCCAGTCCTCTTCATCAAGAAGAAGGATGGGTCAATGCATCTTTGCATTGATTATCATGAGATCAACAAAATCACAATAAAGAACAAGTATCCTCTGCCCCAAATTGTTGAATTGTTTGATCAGATATGTGGAGAAAAATACTTATCCAAGGTGGATCTGTGGTCAGGATATTACCAAGTAAGGGTGAAGAAGGAAGATATCCCCAAGTCTTTTTTTGTACAAGGTATGAGCACTAATAATTCATAGTAATACCTTTCGGACCCACTAATGCTCCAGAAATCTTCATGGATGTAATGAATAGAGTGTTTAGAGATTACCTCAATTTTTTTGATAGTATTTATAGATGATATTCTAATATACTCCAAAACCAAGGAGGAGCATGAGGAGTATCTAATCACTATACAAGAGACCTTGAAAAAGGAGAATCTCTCTGAAAAGTGTAACATGTGTGAGTTATGGTTAAAGGAAGTCTCATTCTTGGGTCATATCACCACAAGAAATGGGATATATATGGATCCCTCAAATATAGCTTCAATTGAGGGATGTCCATGGCCAACATTGGTGACGTATATCCGTAGCTTCCATGGGATAGTTGGATATTATCAACGAATTTTGAGAAATTTCTCATGATGGTCAAACCCTCTTACAATGATAACTCAGAAGGAAGTCATTTTTTCTTGGAGTGATGAATGCGAAGAGAGATTCAAGAAGTTGAAAAGGAAGCTTATCACTATGAATGTTCTCACACTACCCACAAGTGGAGAACTTTTTGTGGTATTCAGTGATGATTCGAAGAAGGACCTGGGCTATGTGTTGATCCAAAATGACAAAGACATTTCTTATGCTTCAAGATAATTGAAAGTTCATGAGAAAAACTATCCAACACATGATCTAGAGTTGGGTAAAATAATCTTCACTTTAAAAATTTAGAAAAATTACCTCTTTGGGATGAAGTGTGAAATATATAAAGACCAAAAAATCCTCAAGTATATATTCACACAGAAAGAGTTGAACATGCACCAATGAATATGGTTAGACCTGATCAAAGACTATGACTTATCAACTAAATACCATCTAGGGAAATATAACAAGGTGGTAGATTTTCTAAGTAAAAAGGATCCAAAAACTCTTTCATTGATGATAATTGAAAAGGATCCAATTTTCATTGATTTGATGAATATGGACATGAGAATAATAAAGAAGGGAACATCATCAATCCTTTCAAAAATTATTGCTCAACCATCTCCTTTGGAAAGTTTAAAGGATGTTAAAAAGTATGATGTGGTAATTTAGATGAAAGTGGAAACTATCAGAAAAGGGGAATCCTCAGAGTTCAATGTTAATAAAGACACAAGACTATGTGTTACATAAAATATGGAGTTAAGGAATGATCTTCTGGATGACGCACATAGTTATAATTTAACCATTAACCTAGGAAACACAAATATGTATTGAGATCTCAGAGATAATTATTTGTGGGATAACATGAAGAATGAGATTGCTGACTATACATCAACGTTCCTGGTATGTCAGTAAGTGAAGGATGATAGGTATAATTATAAGGGGATGATGCAACCATTACCTATACCAACGTAGAAATGATAGAACATTACTATGGACCTTTTCACTGGAATTTAGAAGACATCCAAAGGAAACAATGCTAGTTGGGTTGTTGTGGATCATCTTAAAAAGACTGCACACTTCATTGAAATTCAAGATAATTTCTCATTGGATAAACAGGCAAAAATATACATTAGAGAAGTGGTAAGGCTGCATGAAGTACCATTATTTATTATATCCGATCAATATCCAATATTCACCTCTACGTTCTGGAAGAGTCTCTAACATGCTCTGAATACTAAGCTAAACTTCAATATGACTTATCATCCTCAAACTGATGGCCAATATGAGTGACTATCTAAACACTTGAGGACATATTGAGAGCATGCTAAAAGGAATTTAAAAGAGGATGAGATCAACATCTTCCTCTGGTTGAGTTCTCTTATAATAATGATTTCCACTAAATCCTCTTAATGGATTTTTATGAATACCTTGATGGGAAGATTTTCATAACACTGGCATGTTGATATGATGTTGGTGAGAAAAAACTCCTAGATCTAGAAATTGTCGAAGAAATTGTGGGGAAGGTTTAGACCATCCAGGTGCACATTAATGTTGCTCAGAGTTTACAAAAGTTCTATGATGATAATCGTTGATGAGACCTAAAGTTTGATGTTGGAGAAATGCTATTCCTTCACATATCACCATGGAAGAGAGTTATTATATTTGGTAAGAAGGGAAAGATTATTCCAATGTATATCGGCCCTTTTGAGATCTTTGATTGCATTGGAGCAGTGGCCTATCGATTATCACTCCCATCGAACCTATATCAAGTACATGATATATTACATGTATCACTCTTAAAGAAGTACATACCTGACCCATCACATGTACTTAATCTAGTGGTGGAACCATTGGATAATGACCTCTCCAATAGAGAGAAGTTGGTGACGATCTTATATTGTAGGGAAAAAGTTCTATGAAATAAGACAATGCCCCTCATCAAGGTGTTATGGTGAAACCACAAGTTTGAATAAGCAACGTGGGAACCTGTAGAATTGATTATGAAAAGTTACCCTCATCTGTTTTAGTATGGTAAGAGGAAATTTCAAGGGCGAAATATCTTAAGGGGGGAAGATTGTAACGACCCAAACTTTTATCAACAAAAATTCTTCTTGATCTAATTAAATGTCTTATTATGTAAAATGAATATATAAAACATATGAACATCCTTGGATTTATGTTTTTGGATTTTAAATTACTATTAATAATATTTAGCATTGCCAATATAGTCATTGAATAGTGATCACATGATTAGTATAAATATATGGATTTAAAAAAATCCAATTTTCTCAGAAGAAGGAAGCGATGACCTCATATAGTAGAATTGATCCATATGAGGACCATTTTTCAGAGCTTGAAAATACGTTAGCATCACTGGGCTTCACTCTATACCATGCCCAAGATGAGATTCAACATGTTAATCATGAATGTAAATTCTAATAAGAGAAGTGTAAGTTAATAGTGATTACCACCCGAGCAATGTTATTCGAGCTACCCCAAAATTATGTCACCATCGTACACATTACCCTTAGGTCTTACGTGAGTGTTATAATGAGTTATGTAACAAGACCCTTGCAATATGATCATGTTTTTTCTTGTCTCTCTTAGAGATTTAGACCATTATAATCCATCATGAATCCCCTAATTATGAACATTTTCATCTCATTGAAGGCCCTTCTTATGGTGAAGTACTTATCGACCACCATGAAGGTCCTCTATGTAGTGTCGATGAAATTGCTTGAGGATGTATTCCCCATGATGTGGTAAATCAAACACCTAGTTAACTCCATCACGAATACTATTATACCAATATGAAATACCAATGGTGGGTCACAGTTTATCTTTTAAGATCTTAGGAAACTGAGGATTAGTAGAATATGGTTATATATCCACCACCATAAAATCTACAATCAAGCATAAAAAATCTAGATATATTTATTAAAAAATCCTAGATGAACATAATCCTAAATAATCTCCAAAATTACTTGTGTATTGAAAATGTGTTTTTTTAATTTCAAGGGATTTATATGACACCATGAATAGAACAATTATAATTCTTAACCTATACATCTACATTAGAGGCATATAGGATTAAATGTCTAAACCTACATTTTTTGATGATGAAAAACATCAAGAAATCAATGTGTTCTATCAAGAAGAGGATTCAAGGACACTCACCTACAAATAGGTGTTATTTAATCTTGAGATGTCTCATAGAAAAATATTCCTATATCAACGTAGGTTTTCCAAAATAAAATCACTCCCATCAGAAGACATATCATAAATTAGAGCCTCATCACTTCCTCTTATGGATTCCCACCAACCATGTGTGGAAACATAGGGTAATTTGAATTTTTTAGTAATTATGGATAAGAGTAAAAAAATTATAGTAAGAGTTTATTTTTTAACTATATGAGGATTACAGTGTGAATATGTAGGAAGTTCAGGATACATACTATTTTCCGTTCACGTTCTAGACACAAGAAACTCTACAATTCACCACCCCAAAGATGATTGATAAAATATTATCAACATACCTCTAATAAAATATATGGGTAATGTTAAACCAGCTTAAAACATAGTAGTTGGTTTATCCTAGAGGTTTTGACCTCTATAAGGTCCTTGAGAAGTTGTTTCGAAAAGTGGACCTTTCTTCAATCCTTATTTCAAAACACCCTAAATCTGGTAGATGCTATCAGGATATATAATGAGTATGTAATAAAACTCTTTAGGTAATACAACATATTTTTTAATATTTGTCTATCCATGTGTGCCTTAGGGGATGGGGGAAGTATAATTATCTATGGTTCACCATTCGAAATTGATAATAGGGCTTTAAAGGATCATCACCTACTTTCACTTTAGAAGAAAATTATATAGAATCGTATAATGTGGTTACTGACAAAGGTATTATGACATGGATCCATGATTTTTATTCCCCAATAATTTAAGACTCTCACCTTGTCTCTTATCCTCAAAGGAGGCACACTTTACATAATAATTCATCAGCTATATGACTCTAAGTATCTCTTAATTAAGTGAGGTACATGTAGTCTCTACAATCGAAAATTATTGATATATTACAACAACATAAAGATGTCATATCCCCTATAAATAGTCTATAGGTATATAAGAATTTTTAATAATATATGAAATTCATATTATAATCCAATGGCTTCCTATTACTCCCAACACTGTCTCTCATCCACTAAGACAACCCATGTTTTCTTGGTAGAGAACAAACCCACTCTTAGTTTCTTATTAACATTTATTTTTAGTCATGTGGTTACTTTAATTGAATCAATCATGGTTATGAATCTTGGAATGATATTCCCTATACGAAGGTGAGGTTGAAGGGGAAAAAGTGAAGGCATTGAAAGATTATCGGGGTTCATATTTAGACACCATGGTTTGAATGCCACGAGGTAATGTTGTTGTTCAAGAAATAGATAAAACTATATGTTCCTATAATAAAGTTGGTTAATTAACACCATTAACCACTTCCATGGTTAATGTAACGAATATTAATCCCCTAAAAATAAAGAACATGATGTAGGAGATGGAAGAGTAGGGAGAGTTTACCTCAAAAAGATCCCCTATAACAGGAAAATTTTATTGATGGAGTTTATACATGGCACTAAAAACAAGCTGTGTGCATTAGCAGTACACCTATCGATACACTCCCTAACACATGTTAGAACCTTGAAAAATAAAAATCTAATGAAACCCATTCTCGGATAATTTTTTTTGAAACAATTTCTATGTATGAATAGATTACTAACATTTTGAAAAAAGTTGGGAGTTATTGGCTGCTTAATTTGATCTCCTTAGAGGTTATCTAATTGGCCTGAATGACACTCAATAACCACTAACCACTCCTCCCAGGTAATTAATTAAAATTGTAGATATCAGTATTATAGTTTGGAAAAAATTATGTTGTTCCATCAAAATTAAGTAGAATTTAACTATTCTGGTGGAATTCCAATTATCTTTGCAATGTGATTTTTGACTATTAGATCATTTATACCTCACTTTATGGGTAAGTTTCCCAATTGGGGTAAATGTGTGTGATAAAGTTTCATATAATGATTAAATCTATTCCCATATGGACCACATGTAGGGCCAAAAAATACATCAAGAACTAGTCTTTCTTGAGAAGAATTCCTATCTATAATTGGTGTATCAGGTCCCTCCAACACTAAATTTAAAAAATTTAATTTTTTCATCTTTAAATGGAAAAGGATACCCAAACAAACACCTCAAACACTTTTCCTATTTATGTGTATCAATGTTGGGAAAAAATGAGGAATATTAGGTGGACAAGATTCATTTATTTTTTTCATAAACTGGAGTTAAATAATGTTATTTAGTATAATAATACAGTGATAGGGTCCACTAATAATTGGGTTGAGCTCCATTGATGTTTCTTTTACCAGTTTAGCTTTACTTTATAAAGAATGAGATTCCACAACCTATCCAAGTGAAAATAGTTATATAATAAGTCTTTCACTAATATCACCACCAAGTATAAGGGTCTAACATACCTCCATGATATTCAAATCCCATAGGATCAAATATTGGGATGTGTATAGTAACTTTTTGGGATGAGTTGGCCCCAATTCTGGTCTACATAAAGCATCAAAGTAGATTTGGAGAGTTTGGAGAGACTATACGGTGTTTAGAGGAGGACATGTAGTGGAAAAAGGTATTATTTCATACCTTCTCCACCTAGTCAGAAAATGGGAAAATCAAAAACAACTACTATCATGTAGACTTTGGATCCATAACCGATTTGGATTTAGGTGTAATCACAAAAAACCTCTTCAGTTGAAACCATAGGTTGAGACTAATGCCTAATTATCTCAACAGTTTTAGAAGGTAATATCCTTCTAATAATGAAATAACATGGTCTATTCATTTAGTAATGAGAATGTTACCAACTACTTCATATGTATTATAGAACAAAATTTTATCATGTTCCTGGAAATCTTAAGCCTTAATAATCTGAAATGAGGAACCATCCTAACTATTTACCTTATTATAGGGTTCTAAGACACATAATCTGATACTATATCATCAATAACTATTTTATCTAGAATATGACAGATGAGGGTAATGTGTATTTGGTCAGACCTCTCACACATGTCACGTGTGTTCTAGATACCTTAGATAAGGAATGAAAAAATTCAATAATTGACTAGAATGAAAGTTTATTCCTCAAGTATATGTGATAATATATTCCAAAACCAAATTATCTAACACAACTCAAAAGAAAAGTCACTCTTTTAGTGTAACCATTGGCTTCATAATTGAATAAACCTCAGGAAGGTTGATACTGATGTTACAGGAGCGATGAGGAGTTTATGCCAGTTCCAAGGCTGATCTACACACTCATAGATTTCATACCCACCAGATAGTGGGGAAACTCTATTCCCCTAAAAAATTGGAGTATTTATCTCATGAGGAGTGCATGTATACCTCTTTAAAAATTATTTAGCTTTTGGATCATTACGTTGAGAACAAAGGTAAGTTATTCTTTTTAACTCCACATAGATTCCCCCAACAACATGATCAAGGAAAGGAAATAAATCCTTTAAAAATAGATGTCACTTTGAGTAAATATCCATGAACACATCATAAATGCAACTAAAATGGGATGTAAAGAATTTCTCTATACTTAAGAGGATCATCTATCCACTGTAAAAACCATTTGTGTTTCTCCACATTCTATTGGTATATTATTAGTTGGAAAATTAACCTTTCATAAAACTATTGAATTCTATCCAATACACTTCACCACATAGGCATGAATTTGGAATAGAAATATGATATTCTAATTAACCCTTACATAATTTTGTCTTGAATTTAAATACTTGATGTTTTTCTCCAATAAAAAACACTTCATGAGGCCCTAATTGAGTCCATGAAGAATACTATTGAGTTTAATATAGAACTGGATACTGTATAGTCAAATAATATGGAAGTTGGGGTGAAAAAATAATGTAAATTCATTATCACTTTCTCAAGGTAGGAAGTGGGAAAAATTATCCATGGCCATATTTTCCCAGAGGATGATTTTTTCTATCCATATTTAAAATTACAAGATATAAAAAAATAGTAAAGAAAACACACTTAAGAAGATATATTTGTAGACATAATTTGGAAGTCTAGTATCCAATATCATGTGTATGGTTTCCTCCTAGGACACCACCTTCAATGACCTACTTGGAAGACCATGGCTACACATTTGTGCAGTTATTCCCTCATTTTGTTACCAGTGCCTAAAATACTCCCTTAAAAACCAATTAAGGGTGAAAAAGGTGATTATTACCAATTTTATTCATCTGAGACATGTTACTTTGATTATAGGTATTAAAATATAAGTGGAAAGTATTCTCATTTGGTCATAATGACCAAATATGTTCCATAGAAAGCCCTTGGAATGGTATTAAGAGCTGTTTCTTATCGATGATTCGTTAACTCAAAGAAACCACCCAAAATTAGAAAAATCACGTTATTATTTTAAAAAGGAGTGTTCCCAAATAAAAAACTTCTCAATTTAGGGGCTAGGAATTTTAATATCAAATACATACTCTCCCAATAAGTATCATAGCATTCTCTATATCTCATTTAATTCTCATTTTTCCCATGTATACCAGAGCATGGGGTTGAATGATTGGAAATAAATTGATCTATGACCTATTGAGATAATCAATGAATGGTGTTGGTGAAGGATAAAATGATTAATGATATCAGTTTATATCAATATATATTTTTTAGAGAAATATGGTTGGATAGATATCTCGGAAGTTCTTTCCCATGCTTTGGGGAATGATTTCAGTCCCCATCCATTCATGTTAGAGGAGTGGGGTTACCCTATAAACCCTTATGTTTCCAATGAGGGAGATATATAAGAATCCCCTCATTCTATTAAGGAAGTAGTTTCCACCACCAACTATGAGATAATACATGCAAACCTTAGTATAAATGAAGACTCACAACCAACACTGATTGGTGTGGTCATGTTTCTTGATGAATAGGAGAAATACATCACGTTATTGAAATCAAACCAAAATTTATTTTACCAAAGTTAGATAGATATTATTAGGATCAATCCTTAAGTAATAATCCACTATTGGGTCTTTAAATTAGTCACATAAAATATAAGAAATCACCTTGATGGATTCAATCCTCCCACAATGTCATGGTTTAGGTTAAAGTGGAAAATCTAATCAAAGAAAACTTTTGTCAAGGAGGTCCAGTACCCCAGAGGTTAGACAAAATTGTCCCATCTAGGAAGAAAAATAGATAAAATAAAATATACATTAAATTATAGGATCTAAAATTCCATTATAGGAAATTTTAATTCCCAATTCCAATAATAAAGTTGTTGATATATAAAATTGCTATCTTTTAATCCCTCTCTTTCTTAGATTGATATTTTGAGTTCAATAAAATCTATATAGACCTTGAATATGGAGAGGATATTATATTCAAATAAACCATATGAATATAATACTATTTGGTGATATAAATTATCTTAAATGACATTGAATAAACTTACCAACATTCCATGAAAAACATCTTCAAGTGACTTCTTAGAGATATAATTGAATTCGATGTAGATGAATTGGTGGTCAAATATAGCCAATGCCATGATCATCTTTGTGATATTGAGAATGTTTTCACTATGTCACGTGCTCATAAAGTGGAAATGAATTCATTGAAGTTTTCATTCATGTACACAATATATAAATTCTTCAAATTTATTATTCGATATAGAGGAATCAAGATTGACCATGAAAAGATCAAAACCATCCTCAAATTATTCCTCTATTCAATTTGTAGGAGTTGATGGTTTTTAAGGTCATATGGACCATATAAAACATTTTTTCTCCAATATAGTAGGTAAATTCACATTTATATTGAAGTTAATGGAAATAGATTATAAAGATCAATGGAATGAATAATTCTAAAGAAAATTCAACAGTTACAATACTTACTGAATCCCCCAGTATTGATGCTGCATGTCCAGGGAAAACCCTTGATTCTCTAGAAGAATAATGAGGATAAATATAACAACATATACTAATTTAGTGAGATGATGATAAATACTGAGGTTATATACTATATTATTACAAAAATTGTATTTCTTAGGGATTTTTAATGAAGAAGCTATGTCATTATTTGTATTATCATGAGGTTTACTTAATCTCCAACAAAACCCCACTAAAATACGCTATTAACCATCCAATGGTGATTAAATTATTGACATAGTGGGATGTTTTTATCTAGAAGTTTGAATTTATGTTTATCTCATAAAAGTATCTCATAGTATATGTGTTAAAAAAATTTCTAGCCAGGAATCTGATACTATTGAAATTTTACTATGATGTTGAATTATTGAATGATCCAATTATCTCTATGTGTGAAGCACATGAATAATGGGAGATGAATTTTTGATAGTTCCTCACAACGTACAACTAGGAAGATAATGGATAAGAATAAACTCAATACTATCATTTTTAAGGGCCTAATTCCAAATTCATTCCCCCTATTAGGGGGATTAATCAATAATGAGGCATAATTTTCAGTCCTTATTATAGGAATAAAATTAGTTATCAAGATCCATGTCCCTTATATGCATTTAAAGGGTGAATTTGAGTTGTTCATCAAGAAAATAATTGTTGAATACACTATAAAAAATGAGGAACTCATCACCTCACTCAAGTTTACTCATGAGGTGATAGAAAATATTCCAATAAAACAAAAGGATTCCAATTTTATGTGGTATCTGAACACTCAAGAAGATGATTTTTTAAACATTTATAAAATTATCACTAACCCAATTCATGACTACATGATGACCCATGTGAAATAAATAAGGGTTATTTACCTCACAATCCTTAATAGAAAATTGAAAAAAGGAAATAAAATCAACACCACATATTTAATGTTAGGGCCATTAAATCCCCCTATATTATAGAATGGATCGATTGGATGATCCAAGAAGTTGAATATATCCATCATTGAACACTTATCTCAATTCAAGGAAAGAAATAATGGGTTTACAGGTGAGAAAAAAATTAATCCTTTATGAAAAACTTAATTTAGAGAAAGTTCTTTATAAGTGTGTCTTTGATAGAATCCTCTTACGGATCATCAAGGAAAAAAGCATTCCTTATGTTATGTATGTTTTGTTATGATAGGGAATGTAGATATCATCATGTAGGGTTAAATACATCTCATCAAATATATAGGTTGTGATACTTTTATACTATCATAATTGTGGATTATGTGGAATTTATTGATATATTCCACCCATGATAGATTCTTGAAAACTTATTCTATTAGCCTCTAGAGATTCCACACAGTACGAAATATTCATATCCCTTAATTACCTGGGGAATTAATGTCAAGGGTCCACAACCCATGAAAAAAGTATGATAAATAAAATTCGTCCTTAACACTACCATTTTATTTTCAAAACGAGTTGAATATATTCTATGGAAGGAGGTCAACACTAAATTTTTAATCAAATTTGTGAGATCCAACATCATTCATCTATTTCAAGTTCCTCATGTTGTTCTTATGAATGATAGGAAATATTTATGGGATACTAAGATGAATTTTGTGTCTAATAAGTTCCAAATTTAGTCCAAATATTCCTATCAATATCATTTTCTATTGAATATACAAAGTGAGACATTAAAAATCCATATTTAATATTTTTCATAAGATGGTGGATTAGAACAATAAGAGTTTCCCAAAAAATATCTCCAAAACATTATGGGAATATCATACCATGTCTCTAACCTCTTCCCAGGTGACCCATTACACATTGTAATTTGGAATAAAGGTAGGGATTCCCATTGAGGATTAGATACCATCAGTCCATAAAACCATGTGTGACTATCTGACGAAGGATGAGAAGAACTAAGTCCGAATGGTAATGTTGTAGGACCTCGATCAGAATAGGTTTTACGAATTGTAAAACCACTAGGTTTATTAAAATAACATGTCTCAATCATTCAATAGGATATTTAAAATTCATTATTTCCTTAAAGGAGACATGTTCCAAGTATTAATGGAACTGATTATACCATGAAGGAAATCCCTATATTTGATATCAAGTGGAAAGGTCTATTTTTTTTGTTCAAAAGGTGTATTCTAATTGTGTGTACTCATTGATCACCATGGATAGGGAGTGCATCATAGCACCCACCAATACAAATTTTCTAAAAAAATAGCATGCATATTCCAAACTAGAATAAATCTTTCGTATCACACACTGTTAAAGTATATGGGTTCTCCCCCATCACATGAATTTAAATTATGTTATGTTGTTTTACTTACTACATAAAAGTAAAATACACAACTAATGTATTTATAAAAAATCCTTAAATTACAAAACTATGTTAGAGTCTTCCCCTAAGAGTACCCCCTTTTTTTTGCGTGCATATCCTACCATGCCTTCTCTTTACTTAGGTTTTAGTCACATACCACACCACTTGTAAAGAACTTCATTTGGATTGATTCATATTACTCTAGGATACATAGTTAATCACATGTATTATGTCATATAACTATCTATATATTTCATTAAACCCCAAACTTTACACACCTTCCTAGTTTTTAAGTCTTCAAAAATTCACATTGGGCGTTCCCTTTCATATCCCAACACTAGTACATAATTATTTTATGTTATTTATAAATATATGAAGATCAAATCCTTTCATTACAGTATACGTGGTGATGCTCTAATCTATAATTCCAACCCAAACAAAAATTTTATTTACCCATTATTTCCCAATATCAAGGCTATAAATAATTCCTGTCAAGTTAACTCTAATATCATAACATTGGGATATAGTCATTTTAATTAGATCTTCATATGATAAATATCTACAAAAATACTTCAACCCTAAAGTAACATGTGTGGATTAATTATTTTTTCATAGGAGATGCAGCGATGATCAGATATTTTATCCTAGGCTCAATTTTAAATCTCTATCTTCCTCTACTTTATCTAGGTGTTTGGAGACCTATTTTTTGAATCATAATATCCTTACTCACTTTACACCAAGACATAATTATTCCTTAGGGAGATGGTATAGGCTCTATAACCCTAAACAAGGGTCAGGTTATTGGTCAATGATGTACATACTTAAAATAAATCCACATTACCCATTTAGTCCAAGGTATATTAACTTAAAATAAAAAACCTAATGGATTTTATTTTCCCCTATTTAAGAAAAAATACAGTTTTTTATCTCATGTATCTCATTGGGTTACCACTTTTATCCCACAAAAAATCCTACTATATTTCATTCCCTTGCCTTATCAATATACTCAATGCATAAAAGTAGGACCCCAAAGGTGCTCCAACTCTTACCAAGAATTTTACTCTAATTTATAAATATAACTTATTCCCTTTGAGTTTAAAAATTTTTCATTATCCATCATTTCCAAATGGACTCCCAACAAATTTATAGCTTTGACATCTGCACACAAGTCTCGTCTTACCAATACCTATCTAGGAACACATCCCAAAGGAAATATTCATGGAAATGATATAGTAGAACCCATGTTTTCAACATGTTAAATGAAAATCCTCAAATCATACACCCACTTTATTGAAAATATAGTAATGTAACCCACATTTCAAACATGTGGTTAGTAGTCATCCTCAACCAATTTTATCTGATCACTTGTCCCCTAATTCAAACTCCTTGTGTCATAATTTATCTCTCTTTCACATCTCCTAGATTCATGTAAATCTTAACAACACTTGGTTTTTAACCCCTATGAATTCCTAAAAATTATTTAGGAAAATTGGTCTTTTAAAATCATGTTTAGAAAAATTTACTGACTATCTCATGATCTTTGGTGGTGGTAGATACAACATTTTGATCCCAACTTGACCTATCATGTTTCACAATCTCAAGTAGTATGAATTATTTTATATTACCAATTTTTTACATTGATAATGACTCATTTAGTATTAGGGGTTCTTCATGGTTATTTTTTTTTACAGATTTAAGATGTATTAGAGTTTAAAATAGAAATTTTAGACAAGTATAATTTCATTTCCTGATAAAACAAGGAGGAACATCCAAAAGTTGGAGTATCTCCTTCAGTACAAAATTAGGTTTTAATGTTTATGAGTCATTTATTTCTCATGATTTGTAGAATTTTTGTAGGAGGATTCCACATCATTCTTCAACCCTATCAAAACAATTATTTCATCCTCAGCCCATGTATGTAGTTTTACCACTTGAATAATGTGATCATATCATTATTCCTTACACTCTATCACCTGAGTTTCTTCCTGGGAAATATTAACCTCAATAATTTCTGACCGAGCCCTTATATTAATGAACATCCCTTACCTCATCATAGCGAGAAACTATAACTGATGCTTCTCATTTTTCAAATAAAATTATTAGTGAACCACCCACAAGGTATTGAAACCAAGATCCTTGGATTTAACCCTAAAAGAGATGTCAGGATATGTATCTATCTAATTATGTTTGAATAAAAAGTCATGGATCTTAGTGTGGAGTGTATGTTAGTCAACCCCACTGATCCCCGTGTTTATCACCAAGTGATATATTCATTTAATTCATCCATCCATATGATCCAGTGGAGTATAAGTAACCAGTTTATGGATATTCCATTATGCCATTTCCTATATTACTTGGTTTTCGATGGATGTGTATGAACCTAAGCTAGATTCATCCTTGAGGGAATGTTTATACATAGAAAACTATTCAATCAATAAATGGGGTCACTCTCTTTTAGGAACCACATAACTTTCTCTCAATATAGTGGAATTGTAATGCCCAAAACCCGTACACACGAATCTAGTTCTAAAAACATAATCATTACATATTGGATTTGATAAAAAAATTAGTGACTCATTTTTGAACTTTCATAATTACAACACAAAGGTAATGGTTGATTCAATTATATGATCAAGACCTTTTTAGGGTTAGAAATGTAGAGAATTATGTAATTAATTACTTAAAAAACCCCATATCATTCTCATTCAATGGATTGATTTTTATAATACTTAGATTTTATGATTCCATAATAATTTTTAAATACTAAATAAGAAAATATAATCTCCTAATACTCTTTTTTAAGTATCATTCACATTATTCTTCTTCGTAACTTGGGGAATGAAAACATAATAAAAGGGTAAGCTAAAATTCCCAGTAAGGGAAATATTACTTTGGAAGCTATCACAGAATAAATAAAGCATGAATAATATGGTAGAGATAAAAAATAATAAAATATTACACATAGAAAATATCAGAAAAGGGAAATGTATCCATGAATGATATAGAAGCACAAATAATCACATGGATAAAAATAACTATTTTATAATTATAGAATGTATAATTTAGAACTTTGTAATCCTACTTTCAAGGCCTCATGCCAAGAAATCATACATAAATAGGTAAGGTATATGCGAAATAGCCAAGCTATTTTGTCTCATAATACTTACTCATGCATGAACATGATATCTAATGTCAGGCCTCATACATTGCTTGCAAATTCTAATGCATTAATTATATAAATGAAATTAATGAAAAATCAATATGCTTTAATAATAAACATTAATATTGGAAAAATATCATAAAAATGTCAATATTTTCCAAGTACACATTAAAACTACTTTAACAGTCAATATCCATCAATATAGAACTAAAAATTATAATTTTTTTTAATGCTTCCATAATTAATAAACATGTTATTTTTCTTGGTAAACACACCAAATATGATTTATATAAACTACGGGGTTTACACCATATAGGGTAATGAGTATAAAGTTAAGTCAATTCTAGAAATGATGTAGAATAAATCCATGATAGTAAAGAACAAGAACATGAATATGACTATCAATTCAACAAAAAATGAAGGAATAATAGTAAAAAATAGTCCTTTGAAAAATAGAGTGGAAAATGGAAGTGAAACTTTTAAAAATAATTTCTATTAAATATTTTATAACATTATTACAAAAAAAAGTTATAAATCAATTCCAAAAATGTTTTAATGAGGTTTCAATAAGAATTTTAAAACAAAAATTATAAAATTGTTTACAATAATAGAGTTCTAAAAATAAACTATACATATGTAAGAAAATGTAGAGTGTAAGATAAAAATAAACACAATTGTATTAAAATCACATTTCCAAAATTTTAAAAAAATTATACACATTTACTTTGAAAAATTAATTGAATAGTGGTAGTTACAATTAATTTGAAAAACATTCAAAACATGGAAAATGAGCTAAATCACAAAGAGCAATCATTATGGTGGGAAAATCCATTTATATAATTTTTTTTAAAAATATATTATTTTCAAAAGTTTTTAAAGAATGTCCACAATGACTTTTACATAAAACATTTAAAAGATTCCTTTACAACATTTGAATATAAATTTTAAGTCAAAATAAATTTATCTTAAGAAATAATTGATGTATATAAGATAATTCACTTAATGTAAATAAATAATATCGATATTGAAGAGAAAGGATTCCAACCAAGAAAGAGAAATAAGGTTAGATTATCTAATAACCAACAGTTTGGTAGATTTAGGTACAAGGGGGATTATAATTGTAAAAACTAGAAATAAACAATGTAGAATAAAATAGATGAAGTATAAGAGAGAAAGATAAAATAATTCCCTAAATAATATTCATGTATAATCAATACTCATTAAAATTGATATCAAAACATAAACCCTGACCTCTTTGGTAACTTTCAAATAAAATGAAATTAGGAGATATAACATTTCATGGTTTTATAAATACATGAATCACATTAATTATTATGGAAAAATATATTCACGGGGTAGTAAGTACACCGTATAAAAAAAGGCATTCAATATGAAACATGTATCAAAGAAGGAAATTAGAGATGACAAACCCTTACAAAGATCAAAAAATTTAATGGAGAATGAATTAATGAAGAAATTATGTGTAAAAATGTAAATCAACATAAAAAAATAGAAATAAAACATAAAATAATTATGTATCATTACACACATAATCTTAGCATAAAAAATTCAATAAAGATGTAATATAACCCAATGGAAATAAATTAAGTTAAGAAACCCCTTACCTCGAGTCCTGGATTGCATAGTATATCCACTATTTTTTTGAATTATAAAATCACATTAATAATATACTTGATTAAAAATATTTTTCATCTTCATTCCATTATTATTATCCTTTAATATCATGTTTCTTACATTTAAGAAATCAGTATAGTTCACATTGGTTGTTTTGAGGTTATTTAGGTCATAATATCTAAACAAGTCCATTATATTTATAAAGATTTATTTTCTTAGTTAAATGGTATCAGAAATTAAAAAAGAGTCAAGGTATATGATCCATATAATTCCATAAAAATTGTATTTCAAGAGGCCATTAAATTTACACAACTTTGAAAACCTTATTTAAAAGGATGGTATTTATATCTTGAATATAATCATGTTTTTTTACCTTTAATGTAAGTGTTATAATGTAGTTAATCAAAAAATAAATTATTATGAATACCCATGAGTAGCTTAAATTTACACAAACATTATCATTAATGTAGGCTGTATAAAACCACTATGGTGAATGATGTTCTTGAAATGTTTTTAAAATAAGTATAAACATTGTAAATATGTATTTTTTATAAAATAAAATTGATAAAAAAAATTATTTAGGGAAAATTTTAAGGTATCTATTTCATTAAAGAAAAAGTAAATGGATAAACTGAAACAAAAATACCATCTTAAAAAAACAGACTTTTGTCAAAATAATGAATTATGAAATGAATTTTATATAAGAAAATTGGTTATTTATTATAAATAAGAGTTAAAAATAATGATAACAACATGTAAAATAGATCATTTGAGTATATTAAATTTTATTTTAAGGATTTTATACCATAATAATCCCATATAAGAAATTGAAAGAGAGAATTAGAAAAACAGTTAGTTAAACATAAAAGCGGACCATGAAAAGTGTTTGATGATGGGGAATTAATAGATTATAATAAAAAATGGATCAAGTGGTTGATAATAATAATAGTATATATATATATAATAGTTTCATAATATTAAATCGGGGTTTAAATAATATCATGATAAAATAATATCAAAATAAATTTGAAGGTTAATTATTAAGATCCCTTACATTACTCTTGAGTTTCCTTCTTTTGATTGAGATTAACACCATCGACAGAGGGTTTTTTTCCAGTCTATATGATCAGGTATTTTGGGAAGGATGGGTATAGAGGTATTATTCTAGATATTTGGAATATTAATTTATTTTTAGAGTTAGTGGAAAAGGGGTGAATGTGGGGTGCTTATATAGCCAAAGGGGATGGGTATTTTGAATATTGTTTTTGATTATTTTATCATTTAAGATTCATACTTTTTGGGTGTGATGATTAATTAAAATTTTTTGGTTTATTACACCTTTGTCTCTCTTCATTCATGGGTTTGAGCCCCATGACTATGCCAGGCATAATGAGTTATTTTCCAGTTCTGTGGGGTTCCCTTATATATGGAGGAAAAAATTTTAATAAATAAAATCCCATTATGATTAAAAAATATATTCATTTAAAATTGATGACCTCCTTATTTTAATGATCAAAAACTCATGATAACTATGATAAATAATGATTTTCACGTTTTATATTAGAATTTTATATTATACGACATATTGAATTTTTTTTCCCAAGTATGAATCACTCCCAACAACAACTCATCGACAAGATGACTCACCACCAAGAAGACTCACTGATAAAGAGAAGTCTCATTATCCATAATAAGTCACTATTGATAAGAAAATTTAAAAAAGTATGAGACACTTCTAGTGATGTATCACTGTCACCTTGAGACACCATAAATGAAGTCATACCACCAAAATGAAAAATTGAACAAGTGTTGGGATGCCACACCATTTTCCTAACATACCACGAAGGAAGTGTTAACATTCCAAGGGAACACTATTCCAATGTTTCACTGCCAGACTCTAAGTCACCACCAAACTCCGAGTCACCACTAGAGTAAGACACCATCAGTGTCACTGACTAACCACTTATGTTTCAATTTATTTTGATTTAAATATTTCTAATGGATAGTTTATTGAATTTAATTACATTCATTATTTTAATTATTGTTTCACAATTGATAAATAGAATGTATTTATGTATGTGTCAAACATACAATATGTGGATTTAGAGGTTCTAGATAATTCTCATTTCTACAGATTCTATTGTTGAATTTTTTTTAAGCAGACCCCCTCATGGAGGAAGAACTAAATAACAAGGAAATAAACTTAAAGATATCCACAATTGAAGTTATATGGACATGATTATAAGAAACAGAAGAGATTACCTACTACATCGAACTCACACACAACTGAGGAATTCAAAGAACATATTACATCATGTTCCTTCCTATAGTCAATAACAAAGAGTCTACGATACTCTCTTCTACAACAAACTCTCACACTTGACTTGAGCCTATGTTCAAATCACTATCAAGGAGTCATAAGATACAAAGAATGTCACTCAGAGATGCATGACCTCTCTACATTCTTATGTGCTCTGCTTCTTTTATTTAAATTTACATTATAAGAAATATGTGATAATCTATTTTTTATACACACTATCTCTTTCTTTAAATTAAAAGATAACTGATATTGTCTCATACTCACTTTTATATGTTTTCCCATGATAACTATGGTAGAGGTTTTGTAAACCTGTTGAATTTTTTTACTCCCAAAAAAACTATGGAAGAGGCCCTGTACGGTCTGGATAGTAAATATACTATTATAAATCCTGATTTAGGTTGGGTATCAAAAGTTTATTTAATATAAACTACTTGGAAATGAGTAATTTTCAAGTGGAGAGGACCAATTCTCATCTTGAGACTTAACCTTTTGTATTTAGTTCTCGCTGTGTGATTTTTTATCTGTCTACTTTAAACTAAATTTATTTCTAAACCTTAAATGAAACTAATAATTTGATAGTTTATCTTAATCAAAATTTATATAAGATCACAATTATGTAAATTTATTTAAAAGGGAAAAATAATATTTTATATTTTTTTACCTGATACCTAATCAGTATTTTGATAAATATTTTAAAACATTAAATATTATGTCCAATTAATATTTTGGTAAAACGTTCCATATTTAAATTAGTTGGGGGATTTTATTTAAATACATTTTAAATAGAGATTTGTATTGGGTACTCAATTCATCCCTTCTTGAGATACTCACTCCAATCAACATTTGGTATCAGAGGTAGAACTTTGGTATCAAAAGTTTTCATAAAATTTTCAACTGTGATTTTAGCTATGCTTTAAAGATCTTAAATTTCTATTAGTTATAAATTTAAATTCTTTAAATGGATAAATATTGGAAGGTTCTTATATTAAGGGAACTCCATTTTCAATGGTAATAATTATGGTTAGTGTAATATCAAGATGAAAATTTATATATAATGTAAAGGATTTTAAATTTGGTATACTTTTGAGGATAAGTATGAGTTACCTAATACTTCTACAAATTATTGGGCTAATTCTACAAATCTTTCCTACTGTAATAATTGTGAATTTTTTTTATTTTTTTATGAGATATGGGATTCAATATAATTTCTTCTCCTAAAAGTGCTTCTAAAATTTGGGACACACTAGCCATTTCCCATGAAGTAACAACTAATGTTAAGTAAAGGAGATTCCACACATATATTATTAAATATGATACTTTTAAAATGAATCGCGATGAACTAATCTCTGACATGTATATCAGGTTAAATGATATTGTAAACATTATGACCTATCTTGGTAATCTAGTGCTTGAAAAGACCAAATCATTAGACTGCTAAGATTCCCTCTAGAAATATGGAGCATCACATTTGTTTCAATTAAATAATCATTTGACATCAACAAATTTCCAGACAAGGAGGTGATTGGTAAGATAATGTTGTATGAATAAGAACTAAAAGTCAAACGAGAGGAATACAATGAGGAAAAAATAATTTTAGTGTCCTTCAAGTCTACTGCATCCAAACAAAGAGAAAAGGAAATGGAAAAAATAAAGGGAGAAATTTCGAGTGTCAGTGAGTCACCTTTGGAAAGTGATGAGGAGATGGCCCACTAGGACCGAAGATTCAAGAAATTTTATATAAATAAGAAGTTTTTTAGAAATAATAGTTATAAATTAAAGTATGACACAAAAGGAAAATAGAATAGATATTTTTTAAAGGATGATAGAATAAATTAAATTATCTTCCATGAATGAAAAAGAAAAGGACATGTGAAAGAAAACTGTCTAAAGTTAAAATATAAAAAGCAATATGATGACAAGGGATGAAGGTATAAGAAAGAAATTTGTAAAGACCTAGAAATTTCAAGGAAATTTTTTTCTTAATTTCTTTGGGATTTTACAAGAATGCAGTTTCTGAAGGCACCTGATTCTGAGGCCCGGTGTGCCCGAAATCAATTTCCGAAGTTTAGCTCGGGTACGTTTAGTGAACGAACGAGCGGGTTTTTCTAACTTTTGAACCGGTGCTCAGAATTGAAATTCGAGGGCACCGATGAAACCACAACGCCAGTAATTGCATAGGAACACCTATTCCAGAGTTGCGTTTTCTTGGGTGTGGTTATTAAAATAATAGGTTAAGTAATGAATAAAAATAAAATTTGTGCATCCAATTTTATTTTTCTTCTAAGTAGTTTTATCCTTTGTGTGGAAGTTGGGTTGCTAACTTCCCTTGGGAGAATAAAGGAGAGGTGGGGCTCACACGAGCCCCCACCTTTTCACATTCCCCATAAACCCTTGAAACTCCTCTTAATATCTTCTTTGTAATTAATGTTGGGACTTTCCCTCTCCTCTCTTTTAATTAATCCAACTCCTTAATTCAATTAATTGAATTGAGTTTTTATATTTTAAACTCTTGGCATGACTTAATAAAATAAGTGGAGCTTATTTTTTTATTGGGTTAGATTTGTGGTGTTAAGGGTTGGGAGAGAATACTCAAAATCTAGAGGAATCTTCATCTTCTTCATTGGAGAACACGTAGAATGTCAAGACCCTGACGAAGAACGTTGTCACCGCAAGGAGTGATCTTTGTGCCTTTCTTCTCCTCTCTGCAACCGGTGTGAGACGCCGCTCCACCTCGGACGATATCCATCAAGCGCATACAGAGCTTTACCTCACGACGCCATTTCCGCGACGCTCTTGGATCGTCAACTTGTTATCGAGGTAGCGGGTTTTCATATATAATGTTTCTGTGAATTATACCCTCGTGCGTGGGTATTAAATTGCAGGGTATTCGTATAATTTATACTTGAATAAATTATATCCTCGTCGATGATTAAAATCATGTGATTAAATGTTTGTCATTTGATAACACCTAACGCAGAGGGCGCGGGCTGAACAAACACGGCTCGACAACCCTCCGAAGTTTGTTTATTGATATGAAGATTGATGAAGATGATGGAACATGACCGTAACAGTGATTTGAGGCCCTCGAAGTAATGTACGGGACCCGAGATGAACACCGGTGCAGACAGAATTGAAAACGGACCACCGGAGAAACTCCGGTGGCCCGCGGACATCACCGACGGCGCCCCGACGCGCCGTCAGGAGGAACCGCCATGACTGAATCCATGACGGTAGGCGGCCAGATCCCGTGGCCGCGCGGGATCCGGGGAAGCAGGACGCGACACTCACCGTGTCCGCGGAGCGCAAGGGCCTTGGGGGACCGCGTCCCCCGCTCGGCTCGCTGGCCGAGCCAGCGTGCCCCCCGGCCGAGTCGGGCCGGTTGCGCCCAGCCAGGCCGGGCCACGCCCAGCCGGGCCGGGCCATGCCCTGCTGGGTAGGACCCAGACCCGGGTCGGGTCGACCCGGTTCGGGCCGACCCAAGGGGGGTTGGGCCTAGTCGGACCGGGCCCAGACCCCCCATTTTCAGATCACTTCTGGTATTTTGCCCATATCGTGGGCAACAAACCTATGATCGATGCACCGTAATTTGCGTAGAGATCCTTGGATCGAGGTGGTCGTTTCGGTATATTAATCTCAAGGTTTTGGAGAACCTTGAGTATGACCGGGTTTGTTCGAACACGAAACCAACCGGGCCCTCGAAGTGGAAATGCTTATAACATGAGCTCCGGGTGTCCGATTGACGTGCCATTGACTTTGTTGCATTCATCTTGATGAGACAGAACTTTTGGCATACTTCACCTGAGGTTTGGACGCAGTTGGAGTAAATCCTTGTTGGATTGTACCCAAAATCCAACCGGGCCCCTGGAACGGAAAAGCCAATAACTTTCAGACCGGACGACCGTTTGACGAACCATCAGCAGCTTTGGTAATCACGTTGAGAAAAAATCCCTATGAGTATACCCTATGAGAGTTTGGGGTACAGTTGAGATGTGGTCGGGTTCGTTCGTACACAAAACCAACTGGGCCCCAGGGACGAAAATACTAATAACTCACAGACCGAGTGTCCGATTGACGCGCCGTCTGTTGCGTTGAGACCCCTATGACAAGGCGGTCCTTTAAGATACTTCTTTGTGGGACTTTGTGATACTTGGAGTATCGACCTGTATCTCTTGGAGAAGACCCTTCCGGAGACAAGCGTACGGAGTACAGAGACCGTGTAGCCGGCTGAGACCTGACGACTGCTTGACCGACTCGACTTGGAGTGAGTTGACTAGCCCAGTGGACGAAGCGCCTAGTATTTGGTGACAGACCCACGGTGGACGGAGCGCCCGGTAATTGGCTGCAGACCCGTAGTACTTGATAGGAGGAGTACCTCTGTAGGCTATTAGGGGGAGCGCCCGGTATTTGGTGACATACCCACAGTGGACAGAGCGCCCGATATTTGGTAGAAGACCCGCGGTACTCGATAGGAGGAGTACCTCAACAGTCTTAGGTTAGTGAGCAGTACCTCGAAGTCGTGACAAGATCACAGTACTCGTCAGAGACGAAGCTCTTCAGCAGTTATATTTTCGATAATGAAAATCCTGGTTTGAGCTGAGTCTATGACCTTTGTGTTTACCTCATGATTGAGATGGTTCACTTGATAACTTAGATATATGTATGGGCATATACCTAGGTAGTGGTTATCTATTTATTTCATAACCTTTGTGTTTCCTCATGATTGAGATGGGTTACTTGATAACTTAGGTATAAGTTTGGGCTTATACCTAAGTAAGGGTAATCTGTTGAGTTTCTGCTTTGTGGTTATCCTTGTTGGACTTAGAGAGACCTTTAGGGTCTCGGGGTCCCTACTGAGTATCGTTATACTCAACCCTGCACGGGCTATGCCCGCACCTCGTTGTGTTGGATGAAGACTAAGGACATCAGTGATGGAGGCCGAGCATTCGAGGACTGGATGGTACCCAGAGGTGGACCTCACGACGAGTCAATATCCGGAGGTGGACTTCATGATGAGACAATACTCGGAGGAGGTTGACGGGAGAGAGCGTTGTGGAGGCTATCTGTACCTACCCTTCAGGTAGGATCCGTGGTCGACGATCCAGGAGCTACGCTATCTATACCTACCCTTCAGATAGGATCCGAGGTGGACGACCTAGGAGTTGCTTCTATTATTCCAGCTGCTTGTCTTTTCTGTTGTACTTTCGTTCAGTTGTAGCTGTACTTTTAGTTGGGTTTGTATTCTGGCCCATTTACATTTTAGCACATTCTTTTGTACTTAGTGTATTACTTACACTTGTAACTATGTGGTGTTTTGTTTACTTTTATAAAGGCAATGTCGTCCCAGTTATCGGGATTTACGCCTTTGGTGCTAGTCGCCAGCCCCTGGCCTATAGAAGGTGGGCTTGGGGTAGTCACGAAATTGGCCCCGAGGATGGGTCGTGACAAAATGAAATCCACATGAAGGGTTTATGAGGATAGATCTAGTGATTATGATTCATCACATTAAGAAAGGTACTATCGAGCCAACATGTTCTTTATGACTAATTTATATAAAGTACCTACTATTTATAATGTTTTTCTTATGCTTAATTATAATAATTTTGAGAATGAGAAAACATATTATGATTTGAATAAGAAAGATATATTTGAATATTATAGTATGATAATAGAAACTTTTAATGAGATTAGGAAAAAAATATAAAGTTCTTAAAAGACAATATGATTTTACTGTCAATATTAAAACTGATATACTTATTGATAAAGAGAAGAATTCCATGTTGTTGTAGGAGAATATTGAACTTAAAAAGATTAATGAAAAAATAAATAGGGATTTATAAAATATCCCCAATGGTAGAGAAACTCTTACTTACATTTTATAAAAAAAGTATCTCTAAATTATGTTAATATTATAGGATACTATCCTTGAAAAAGAGGAGTAATAAATAGCACATTTGTTGCAAATTATAAAAATGAAAACTTTAATACAAGTTAGTTTTCTAAAGGACCAAAAAAAGTGTTTATTTCAAAAATATTATAGTTTGTTTAAAATATATATTATAAAATATATGAGTTCCTAAAGAACTTATTACCTAAACTTATGGACCCAAGAAAATTAGAATACAAAAATCATTTCTTGTATGATTTCTATTACGCAGGAAAACAGTTTTAAGACCTCTTGTAAAAGCCCATGGCACATGGATAATGGGTTTTTAGGGAATATGATAGGATAATATTATAGATTCAAGAATAAAGTATGACGGTGGTCATGTTACCTTTGGGGATAATGTTAAAGGGGAAATCATCGGCCTTGTCCAAATTGGTAACAACAATTCTATTTTAATATCCTAAGTACTGTTTCTTGATGGTTTGAAGTATAATTTTCTTATCATATTGAAATTATATGATGATGGTTTTCATGTTAAATTCGAGAATAATTCATGTAATTTATTTGAATCTAAATATTCTTTAGTTTGTAGTACTTTACGATATGAGAATGGTTATACTATTAATTTAATTATTTAGTTTCTCAAAATATTTTTTGGTCGATTTATTTTTACAAAGAATATCAGATTTGGAATAGAAGACTAGGACAATATAATATTCACTCACTTAGGAATATTACTAGAAAATGTTTAGTCAATGATATACTAACACTAGAGTTCCCAAATGAAAAAGTATGCAACCCCTATTAAAAAGGGAACTAGTAAATTATTTCTTCTATATTAAATAAATTAGTTTCAACTTCTCAACCTCTTGAGTTGGTTTATATGGATACCATCTAGAGTGTCTAGTCAAAATGGGAAGAACTTTGTCTATGTATTAGTAGATGACTTTTCTATGTATACTTGGGTGTTCTTTCTAGATCAAAAAATTCAATCTTGTTCTTACTTTAGAAAGTATCATAGAAATATAGAAAAATCAAGTGGACTTAAGATATAGACCCAAATAAGTGACCATGTATGTGATTTTTATAATCAATACTTTGAATAATTTTTCTCAAAAATGGCTATCATTATAAATTCTCTACATTTAGGACCCCTCAGTAGAATGGAGTTATTCAGAGAAGGAATAAAACACTTCAAGAGTCAGATCGATATATGCTAAATCAATATGAATAACCTATCTATTTTAGGACAGTGGCTATAAACACAACCTATTACCTAATCATTAAAGTTTTAATTAGGTCTATCCTGAAGTAGACCCTTATGATCTTTGGAATAACAGGAATCCAAAGGTTAATTAATTTATAGTTTTTCATTGAAAAGTATTTATCTTTAACACTAATTATAATATGGAAAAAATTTCCTCCAAAAGTGATGAATTTTTTTTCTAGGTTATTCAACCTTCAGTAATGACTATAGAGTTTTTAATAAAAGGAAAAAGACTATGGAAGAGTCCGTTTACATTAAATTTGATGAGATAGATCCACATGAGACTAAGAACTATTTATAAAACCATAAGGACGATCTATCAACTTTGAAAATAAATTATAAACCTACTGATTCAACTATTAAATAGCCTAAAATCATCCAATTCTAAAAAATTTCCATAAATTATAGGACCTGAACCTACAAAAGAACCTAAAGTGACCAGACCAAATTTTCTAGAGCTGTTAAAACCCTAAAGTATCATACTTTAGATGATTTAATTTGATACCTAGATAGAGGTATACAGACTAGAGATTATATTAGAAATTAGGTTGAACATAAAACATTCTGTCTCATCTAGAACAAAAGAAAACTAGCAATTAAATTAATGATGAATTATGGGTAATGGAAATGAAAGAAGAGTTAAATTAGTTTTTTAAAAAAAAGAATGGGAACTAGCAGATAGAACAAAAAAACCTTGATTATAGTAATTAAATGGGTTTTTAGAGACAAAGTCGATGAATCAGGCACTATAATAAGAAAAAAGTCTAGAATAGTTGTATTATGATATATTCAAGAAGAAGTAATAAACAATGAATAAACCTTTTCACCCGTAGCTAGAATTGAATCCATTAGATTAATCAAAGCTTATGAAGCTCATCTATATTTCAAACTTTATCAAATTGATGTTAAGAGTGATTTATTAAATGGGTATATAGTTGGGGATGTTTCCTTGAACAACCCCATGATTTTAAAAATAATAATTTTTCTAAATAGAGTTTTCAAATTAAAAAATAGATTTATATGATTTGAAATAATATTCAAGAGCTTAGAATTATAGGTTTAACACTTTTCTTATTTTTAAAGGGGTTTCAAATGGTATAGTTGATCCTAATCTTTTAATAAAACTGATTTCAAAATTTGTTTTAGTTATAAAAATTTATAATGATGATATTATTTTTTTATCTCCAAAAAATTATTTATGTACTAATTTTTCTAAAATGATGAAAAATTAATTTAAAAGGAGTTTAATGGGTGAACTAAAATTCTTTCCTTGTTTCTGTATTTTTTAAAATTAATAAGGGATCATTTTAATTCAAAGTAAATATAAAAAGGGTCTTTTAATTTTTTTTAATTTGGATAGCTCTAAGTGTAGTGATACTCCTATAAGTACCACCTGTAAATTGGATCTTGATGAAACATGGAAATTGGTGGACCAAACCAGTTACAGAGATATTATTAGCAGTATTAACTACTTGACTATTAATCGACCTGATATTATGTTTAGTGCATGTATATGTTTATGTTTTCAAGCTAATCAATAATATCAGGTCGATTAATAGGCAAGTAGTTAATACAAGCTAATCTATAATTTTAAAATCTTGTAGATATAAAGGGAATTTTCAAATACCTCAAATATACTACCAATTTAGGATTGTTTTACCCAAGAAGACAAGAAATTTATTTATTTAGTTATTTGGATGTTGATTTTTGCTGATGTAAGTTAGATAGAAAAATCACCTCTAGAACATGTCAATTTTTAGGAAGGTCACTAGTATCTTGGTGTAGTAAGAAAAGAAATTATGTTTCACTTTCTACTGATGAAGTTGAAAAAATATCTACAAGTAGCTGATGGGCACAATTTTTTTGGATGAAATACGCATTACTAGACTATGGATATTAATTCTAACATGTCCCTATAAATAGTGATAATACAAGTGTTATAGGCATTTTAAAGAATCTTGTATCACATTATAGAAAATAAATATTGATATAAGTCATCACTTTTTGAGATATCATTTTAAAAAAGAAGATATCACTCTTGAATACATTGGTATATAACATCAAATTGTCGATATATTCAATAAGCCTTTGGATTCTAAGAGAATTAATTACATAAAACATGAATTAGGTATGATCAATTTTGGTTAAGTTCAATTTTATGGGTCTCACCATTGGGTATGTATCACCATTGGGTATGTCTCATTATTTTTTATGTGTCAATATTGGGTATGTATCATTGTTGGACTTATCACCATTGGAATTCTCACTGTTGGTTTGTCTCACCGTTGTGATGTTCTTACCTTTTTCATTTTTTTCAATTCTTAGTTTTTAACTGTTGGTTTTTATTTTTTAGAGTGTTTATATTAAATATATAAATTTATTTAAAATTTATCATATTTCATGATTTTGATTTATTAGATCCCTGAAAATCCTAAATGATAAATACATCACATTGTTTAGTTTCAATGTACCTATTTCCTAATGACTTTCTCTATTGAACCTTGTGAAATCCTTTTCTACCTAAACTTTTGACCTTTCTTTCACGTTCACCCAAGCTTGTTGAGTTGATTTGTATGGCCAGAGTGAAGTGGCATTCATAATATTCTCTGGGAAAGTCACATTCTTTAAAGAAGTGGAAAATCGAACTGATTCGTTCATCACCAATCAAACTAGATAACCCCAAAATTTTTAAGTGGGTTGTTGTACCCAAAAAGTAATTTTAAGTAAAATTACTTCCTTCAAGTATATTCTTAGTGGTGAATGGTATAAAAAACCAAGGATTAATGGATTTGTTCTCTTAAAATAAGATACCTTTTTTATACTAGGCTCATGTATGAGTTATACTAGTATGTGGAGTTTGGTTTTGAAGAAGAAGAGTACTAGATAAGAAGTTGAGTCAAGGTCACAAAATTTCCTTTTCTTCAAAACAGTGGGATGAGTATTTAAGAGTTTCAAATGAGTGTGTTTTTAATGATTATAATGGAATAATTTCAGATGATAGAGATGATTTCATCTATAAATAATCCCTTACTGAGTTTTTTGAAGATGGAACAGTTAGAAGGACAATTTATTCTGAGTTTGATAGAGAGTATAGAGTTATTTTAAAATTAATCCAGCACATGCTATTCCCAATGAAGGGTGACTTTTCTAAACTAAGGTATAAAGATGTATATTTTATTTATCTTATGAAAATATGAAAATAAATAAAACTTCGTAGATATCTCATGCTTCATATATCATAAATGATCAATACAACCACTAGGAAAATTCTCTATTTAATTTAAAGATTATTTCTTCTATATTGAAAGCGGAAAGGCTTGTTGATGAAAATAAAGAGTTATCTTTAGACTCTGGTAGTTTTTTTTATTAAAAGGATAGTTTTTTGAAGAATGAATATCAACTAGAAACCTTGGAAAATGTAGTGGGTAGCTGATAGTGAGAAACAATATGACGAGTTTCACCATATAGACCATCCATTAAGTCCAAGAGACCTTATTGATCTTTGTCTAGAACTTGATGAGGTTATTGAATATTCTGATGAGAAGGAAGAAGTTTCTTATTGGTGGAAAAGAAGATGAGGAATATTTTTTAGATGAGGGTATTGGACTTTACCTATCTCTTAATCCTACTACCATCTCTTATAGAGCTCATAGCCGTCCTTGAACTCTTCTTTAAAGAGAGAAGTTTGAAAAAATTGATGAGGAAGATATTGAAGTCTCTGGATAAGTATTGTTTAAATTTAGTTCCAAATTAGATGCTGGAAATAATGCTGATGCTAACGGTGAAGATGAAGAGGACAATGAAGATGAAAATGTTAAAGGAAGTGGTGACAATATGAATGGAAATGGAGATGAAAATAAAAATGATGATGGATATTTAGATCCTGATGGTTCCATTAGGAAAGTTATAAGAGGGAATGTTGAGACTTCTCTAGATATACTTATTTCTTCTAAAGGTTTTGTTTCTAGATTAGAAGAGTGACAAATTTTTTTAAGAGAAATTGATGTTTTTAATAGAAAAGAAGAGATTTATCTGTTGAGGGGGAGCAATACCCATGTCATGATAGTCATCTAGTAGATTATACTATTGAAGAAAACCATGTATCTATTGTTGGTGACCAGACATAGTCAGATCAAGATATTGTTGTGATGATGAGAATTATTGCAGCTCTTGAGTCGCATGTGGCTGAACAAATTATAAATGAGCCTATTTCTAAACAAAATTCTAATTCCCAGTTTAGAGATGTGGATTCTTTAGATAAGGATTCATTTGATGAGAATATGGTAGATTAACCTTCTGTTGAATAGAGAATAGTTGAGACCTCTATTGGTGTACCATCTGTAGTGGTATGTAAAATTTTTGTTTCTTTAGTGGTTAAGCATCCTGGAAAGCCTTCTTACAAATGGATTGATCCCATGTTAATGGAATGAGATTTGTTTTCTAATAAGGTTGGAAGTTCACCAAATAATGGTGAACCTTCCATTTGAGAAGAAAGATATCCTGAAGGATCGATGATTTCTCAGATTGATATTGATTGTTTATTAGAAATTCTTTCTTCTATAAGAGAACATTCTCCTATTGTCTAGCATGTTTTTATTGATGTAGTCACCTAAGAAGACTTGGATTTTTTAGAGAAATATATCTTCGTATTTTGGTATGTTTTTATGAATAAAGAACCAATTATCACCAAACTTAGTGAACACGATGATAAATATGTATTTGTGTTGGCGATTCACCACATTCAACCAAAGATGATGAACCATATTCAGGAAGTGGAAATTGAGAATAAAAGACATGCTAGTGAGTTGGAGTATTTGATATCTGGCGTGGAAGGGATGCAGTCTACTTTTATATAAATCATGGATTCTTTATTGGAGAAAGTTGACAATATTACCTCAGTAGATTATAGTTCAAGTGACCCTCATACACCTATCTTTGATATTGATTTTTTTTGGATCAGTGGTCAGAGAAGATCTCAGAGCTATTTCAAGTAGTTATTTAAGCATTGTTTCAGATCAGCCTCAGGAGACCTTGAGAAGAATAAGGTATAATAGTGATTATGTTCTCAAGTTTATTAGAGAATATACTATGTATGTAGAGCCTAATCGTGAGACTAGAACCAAGGCCATCAAGTATTATCTCTCTAGTATATATACGAATAATGATTTGAATCCTCATTTTATGTTTTTGGCAGAAAATTTCAAGATACTTCCTGGGACCTAAGCTTTTAAAGAACATGTTGACCAGTTAAAAGTCCTGGATCCTCTGTTAAATTTCTTTATGGAATAAAATAAGGATTTATTTAGTGAAATGGAGTGAGGTGGAAATATTATAATAGAATTAATACATCTTATGAAACCATTTCTTCATGTTCATGAGACTACCTTTGTAGGTCATGAAGCTATCCAATTGACTTCCCACCAGACTCCTCCTACAACCACCATAGAGTATTTCTAGTCTATAGTGGCTAGATACCCTTTTTACCTTTTCCAATGAATTTAAAACCATTTTATCTAACCTTAACGAAGTCAGTGAAACATCTTTGGCCCATCATCATTAGAGAGATTAAACCTCCTTCAACTATTTCCGATGATCCTTTAGATACCCCTTAAACACCCTCAATCACTCCTCAATTTTATTTATAACACATTTTTAATCCTTATTATTCATCCAAGGACAAGGGAAAATAACTTTGGATACTTACAACAAGCCTAATAAGAGGAATTAATTGGACTTAGTGGCCTTGATGAGATTTTTTTTCATGTCTCTTTTTGTTGAACACTTTTTGGGTTATATTTTTTCTTTGGATTTTATCATTAGAATTATATTTCTATTCATAAATATATTTCAACTTCTTTTCCTATTTTATTCTTATTATATTACTGTTTCTATTTTTATTGTGCAATTTTTGATAATCCAAAAAGGGGGAGATGATCTATGGAATTTACCATTTTAGTTTTTTATATCCTTAATTTCCTTTAATAACATACTGATATGTGTTCCCTTTGAAACAATGCATTTCACTTTCTTTCTTTGACTTTTTCCTTGTGTTCAATACAATATGTCTAAAACTATCATGATTTAACTTTGACTCCATAAATATAAAATTCCATAATTTTTATCATCAGGATGGGGGAGATTGTTGACATCACGTTTTAATGATCACTAAATCATGGTTACTATGATAATTAATGAATTTCATGTTTTCTATCAGAATTTTATATTATTTGATAGATTAGAGAAAATTTACTTAATATGACTCACCACCAACAGTGAATCACCACCAAGATGAGTCACTTACAAGAAGACTCACCACCAAGGAGAATTCTTACTATTAACAATAAATCACTTTTGAGATAGAAATTTGTTAAAGTATGAGATACCTCCAGAGATGTCTCACCAAAAATTTGAGACACCGTAAATAAATTTATACAACCAAAAAAAATTAAAAAAGTTTTGCGATGACACACCTCCAAATTGACATACCACCAAGGAAGTGTCATTGTTGTAAGAAAATACTGTTCCAATGTCTCACCACTAGACTCTATGTCACTTCTAGAGTGTGAGACACCGCTAGAGTTAGAAACCACCAATGTCACTAACTCACTTCCACTATTTCAATTTATTTTGATTTAAATATTTCTAATGGATAATTTATTTAATTTAATGATATTAATTATTTTAATAATTTTTCTTTAATTTCTCAACATAATTCTTTGATTTATGTGTAAGACATTCAGTATGAGGATGTGGAGGATCCAAATGATTCTATTTTCTACTACTAATATTTTTGATATAAAGAGTGAGAAGACCCTGTCTTGGAGGCCAGACTCAATAACATGGAAATAAATTTAGAGAGATGCACACTTTAAGTAAGATGGAAATTATTTTAAGAGCTAGAAAAGTTTACCTTTTTCATCCATCTTACACTCAACTAAGGAAGATGAAGCAAATATTACATCTAGTTCCTTCATAAAGTTATGAACAAAGAGTCTACGCCACTCTGTTCTATAGAAAAATTTGAAACTTTACTCAGGCCTCAGTTCAATTCACTTTCATGGAGTCACGAGCTATAGAGAATATCATTCAAAGAAAAAAAACCTTTATACATTCTTACATTATTATTTTTATTTATCTTTAATTTATGAATACTGTGTGTTACCTTGTTTTCTATAAACACTATCCCCTACTTTAAACTTAAAAAAACTTGATATCTTATCATCCTCTCTTTTATCTGTTAGTTCCACCGTAACTGTGGTATAGGTCTTACTTGACCTACTGATTTTTTTTACTCCCATGAATTTTTTGGAAGAAGTCTTGTGTGGTCTAGAATGTTGGTATACTATTATAAAACCCAATCTAGGTTGTATATAAAAATATTATTTTATATAAATTTCTTGGTAGTGGGTAATTTCCAAGTTTATATGACTAAGTATCAACTTGAAACCTAACCTCTTGTATTTAATTTTCACTATGTGTTTTTTTATCTGTCATCTTTAAACTGAATCTATTTTTAAACCTTAAATAAGAGCACTACATTGATATTTTATATTAATAAATGTTTATATAAGATCTTAATTAAGTAAATTTATTTCAAAGGATAAAATATTATTGTATATTTTTTTACTCAAGACCTAATAAATCTTTTGAGAAATATTTTATAAAATTAAAACTTATATCAAACAATTATTTTTGGTAAACTGAGTCATATTTAAATTAGTTGGGGAATTTTATTTAAATAAATTTTTTAATATAAATTTTAATTAGGTACTCAATTTACCCCCTATTGGGATACTCACTATGACCATAAAAAATACTGGGATGTTATAAGGATGGTTCGATGTAACCAATATGATGAGCAAAAACACTGGAAAAAGAAATGATAATTAACCATTGAAACAGTTAAGTGGGCATGCTTACCTTTAGTCCCAATGTTTTGATACTATATAGAAAGAGTAAAAATTGGATACCCCACTATGGAAGGTGGTAAAGTAGAACTAGTCTTCAAACCTTATCATACACTAGGGCCATAAGAGAAACTTCCTCTAGGATGATGAGCCCCTCAAGTTCCAACTCCCTACTCTTCTTCCAAGAAAGTGGTTGTATCCACCGTCGACATGGATAATGATGACAAATGGGATTTATTATATGTATATGCATATAATATAACAATGATTTCCTTTAGAGTGATGAGAAACTCATTCTCTTTTACCTTCTATCCTACTAGAGGGATGATCATAGGCACCTCCTAAAGGAAAAAACGCGCTTCCCTCTCTAGCTCATTAAGATCTAAGACTTCAATAAAAAGTTTTATGTTAATTGTTTTAGTAGTTGTATGTAAAATTAAGAACCATAGAGAGAGAAATTTTATCCTCTATAAAATAAGTATAAATCTTGTATTTTCCTTTAGTATGAATATATAGTCTGTGAACCTAAGGTATCCCCCTAACTGATCCTTTCCAATCACTATGTCAACTAGAAAGTTGAGTCATGTGGTGCTAGATTTCATCTCAATGACTTGTGATCTCTTAGTTTCAGTGGGTTACTCTAAGGACACCGTAAGAGGTTATTCAATTTGGTTCAATATAATTATGATGAAATAGTTAATAAAATCATCACAGAATTGTTCCCACGAATGTTAAGGGTTGAAGGGATTTAATATTTTTCAGCAGTTACATCATAGATGAGTCTTTAGTGTCCTCACATGATACACATTATACATATCATGGAAATTTAGTGATGTTAATAAAACTATAGAAGGCATAATTTTCTGAATCACTAGGAATTCCATAAAATTTGGATATCGCTCCTCTTCTAGTGAGTCACATAGAACTATCATGGTTCTCTTACCCCATGAATTACGTAAAGAGAAATATAAGGAATATCCATTGAATGGATCCTTTATGAGTGAAAAGATTATCAATCTGTATATTTTAATTATAACATTGACATAATAGGGAATTTTGTGATACATGTCTTAGTGGGACCTCCCCTGAATCTCTACTCAATTTCCTAATAATTCAAGGAATCATTCCTTCTACCTCATGCACTACATCTATGACCAAATTAGCATATCTTGGATATTCCTCACATTGATCACTAGGAGGTCTGAAAATATATTATCAAATATGAACCCTAATCGAAGGAGTAAATTAACACATACAAATCAAAAAATAATTCCTTGAATTACATGTTTTAAGTATTACAGGCCACCTCAATTGGAGCTTTGAAAATCCCGATCCTTGAAAAGTATAAACCTACCTCTTAATGATTCCCCAAAAATAGTCTTCATGATAAGAATATAAGGGTTTCTTCCCATGTATCCCAGATAAGTATAAATCCACCATTATCTGGTACTTCCCTATGCACATTCAAGTGCTTACCTAGGGTTATTATTTAAGAAGATGCATGGTTCCCTGAAGTTTCACCCAATTACTAGACCATCTTTCTAGGGAATCTCTCATTAGTAGTCATGCCATCCCCTAAAATATAACCATGTAAATGGTTAGAGGAACATGAATTCTTCTTAGTTGTTTACTATTAGTAGAATCCATATTTTTTCAATCGATGGGGTTCTATGGTGGTTTTGTTTCTTTAAGCCTACATTCTCATTGTTGGTGCTAGATCCTCTAACTATAGAATGAGATCTTTTGGATTGGAATCTAGGATTATTTTTCTAAAACTATAAGAGCACTCATTGAGTTGTCTAGTTGGGAACCTGCTACCAATAGTGTGATCTTGACTTCGATGTTCTCATGGTCTAGCATAAGCTAGAGTTATCAAATGATCATCAAGTTCCACACATGTCTAAATCTAGTATATTCTCATGGTGTGACCCACTAGAGGCAGTAAAACTATAAGTAAAAGAAACATAGGGAATATAGATCATATATAACTTCTCCATCAATCTACATGGACATTAATCTACCATTGAAATCCACCAGTTAGGATATTTCCATTTATGATTCACCTCCATTATCAGTGATTTTCTAATTTGGCATGTCAAATTATTTCATGTAAAACTATTCATAGGATCCCATAATGAAATTCAAAATGATCTTATCTGTTTCCATGAGTTTCACACCAATTATGTCTAGTAGGGCTAGCTAAAATTGTATGTTTATAAGTTAATAAGGGTTTTGATACTCATATCTTATGAAGGTCACAACATCCTACCCATACAGATTCTGGAAGGGCCTATAGATACACAATAGTGATTCCCCAAGCTTATTTTCCCCATCATCTTGTAAAAATATTCCAAAACTAGAATGGTGAAGTTGATGCACCACCTGTGTGCCAAGTGAAGTTCTATGGAAAAATTTATTGCACAAAATATTATATGTGAATCCTTGAGAAAAATCATCCATCCACTAAGAATATATATAATAAATCCCACTAGAATTAGGTTAACCATCATTCCCACCTTCACACATAAGCCCCACATTGTGCACTAACCTTCCCCAAGGATGGAAAAATATGATTTTAAATTTCCCTGAGAGAATCCTATTGAGAATTGTTTTAGCCAACCAACCATCCTCTATTTAGGAACCACCAATATTATTTTGAAATAGGTTTGGAAATGTATGTATTGATATAGGTGAGAATATTTTTTTATTCATCATTACTTATTATAAGAGAAACTTTTCTAGTGGGGGAATTTTCTTATTATTGTCCTAGATGTTTGATACATCTAAAAAATCACCATACATTAATCCCAGGATTGATATCCATTCGATTTTGTTAATGTTTGATAAACTGATTCCAAAATACTCATGATACAAACAGAATTTGTTGGTATTGGTGAACTATATACTAAAATCATCTAGAATGAGATATGGATGGCAGTAAACATGTAATTTTGATGTACATACTACCACGTATAGCCCAACCACATGAAGGTGATCTTCATACTTGGTAAAAAATAATCAAACCCAGAAGGCCTATGATCACTTATCCAAAACATTTCTTCTTGGTAATAGATCCCATCGAATACTTCATCACTAACTCCTCTTAGATAAACTAAATTAATAAATTGAAGAGTAATATAGAGGTATGAGTTCAGTGGGTGGTTATTTATTAGCCACAGTCTAAGTGAAATGCCAAAAATTATAGGTCATGGTAGTGTCGTGTTACCTCATAAGATATCCACTAGAACATATTTTTATCTACATATCTATATTTTCTCCCAAACCATTAGTCAGATACATCAAATTTAGACACTGAGAACATCATTCCATCCAATATACCAAAGATACATGATAGTATCCTTTTTGAGAGTTGGTAGTAATACCTACCTTTCCTAAGTATATCATACAACATATGATATCTTGATGTGATTCAGTGGCTTAATCCAAGTTTAAAATTATTATACATGTTCTTCTTCCTCATAGTGGAGTTAGTTGTGGGGAAGTGATCCATTTATATAGTTTTCAAAGAGTTATTGATAATTTTTTTGAATAATGTCTATTCATGAAAATATTGGTACTGAATGAAAAGGATGGATTTCGCATAAAACTATTGTCATGGAGGGACTACCATCATAAATATGTGACCTTTTAAAATATTTATTCATTGAAAACGATTTTTTTTCACACAAAGGATACAAATAAATCTATCAGGTAATTCTCAAAATATGTAGTTACATGAAATGATAGGACTAAATTTGGTTACTTTAACGTCTTTAGACTCCCCAGAGGTCCCTACCCATTTATACATAGGTTAGGGGTGATATTTAACCTTTATTATTTTCATTAATATGAAGGTGTAATGTGACCAATATATCCCTTTTACTTATAATTCAATCCACCTTTCCTTAGTAAAATAAAATTATTAAGGGGGAGGCATTTGTTATTTCTCAAAAATGTGTTTCAGATTGATCAAGGAGAATGAATGATAAAAATAAGAAATATCGAGTTGAATGTTAGAATCTCACAGAAAAATTCACTTTCATGAGAGTGTTTCTAAAGTCACTGCACAATGCATATGTTGCATGATCCTGAAACTAAATGTTTCATTAGAAATACACATTTCACATTCTATACAAAAAAGGCTTATAAATACCCATCAACTTTTATTTTTTAATATCTCTTAGAAAAGTGAGAGTATAGGCATCCCTATGCATGAAAAACTAACTTCTTTGAACTCCAC
Source organism: Viscum album (assembly GCA_963277665.1). Taxonomy (NCBI): domain Eukaryota; kingdom Viridiplantae; phylum Streptophyta; class Magnoliopsida; order Santalales; family Viscaceae; genus Viscum; species Viscum album. The sequence continues at coordinate 1,371,488,110 of OY728164.1, forward strand.
ACCACTTCAAAGGAGCATGAAATCTTTTAGGTAAAGAAACTTTTTAAAACCACCTCATTTTAGCCTTTAAATACATTTTGACACTTTAGAGAAGATCATTAAAAACCCCTTCATGAGTAATATGTATGATATAATCCATATTGAATCTAACACAATTCTATTTTTCATAAACCATTGTTTATATGAACCACCTTTGCACAAGTCTATTTTCATTCCCCTTTCATATATACCAATTTCCATGAGAATGGTTACATGTGGATAATTCTTAGACCCAAAAATGGTTTATTCATTAAATTTTTCTCCCAAACATGGATCATTCACATTATCCCTCTTATGCAACCAAGTTAGTGATCACCCCTTGTATATCCCTTTGCACTATACATGGGCCATGAAAATTGTGCATAATACTTAAACATATCCTATTTCCTTATAAGAGATGTGCATGTAATCTATCACATATGCTTTCTACTATTTAGATTCCCATTTTAGCCCCACTCAATCCCTTTTATTTGTCCCTTTAATTATATAAGATTCCTTTCTGTATAATGTTAAACTACACGGACTAATCCATTCGCACTGTGTAACTCAAACTTTGTGGTTTTTGATCCTTGTTTCTAATAGAATATAAGTGTTACCTTTTTGTGGTTCAATTATAATATAAATCTATATATCATCATTCTCATTGAAAAATTTCATACCCCATAGTTCTCACCTAAATGATTCATCACATAAAATGTTCCCATGAGACTCTAAACCACGTGTTTCGGCACTAGACTCCAAACAACGAGTCTCCCCCAATACTGTAACCCATGAGTGTCCCCAATAAACACTAAACCAAGAGTTTCATCATTGGAATCTAAACCGTGAGAATTCCCATTGGGCTCTTCCTATAAGTTTCCCCACTGGACGTTAAATTATGAGTTCTCCCATGTTCGAATTTAAAATAACTGAATTTTATCACCTTCCTAACTCTGAACTACAAACCTAAACCTCATTTTATAATAAAATTTAGATGTTATATTCACTCTACTTTAAATAATATATAGAAAAATCTAAAATGTGTAACATATATATCCCTTCAACCAGAATGTCATTTTCCTACTAAAGCATCAAGTGAGGTGATTAAATAATGTCCACAAAGATGGAATTTGAAATAGATCCCTAAATATAAATTAAATCTATGCGGTAGTGTTAGAATATTCAATAAAAACCTCTTTGGGATTATTTGATCTCACATCCTCATTCCAAATGAAAGGTTCTATCATCATCACCCTGATGGTGAGAGGCTTCCCACATTGGTAAAGTGGGAATGAGATTTGATTATAACTGTTTTTCCCTAAAAATGTAAATCATTGAAAAAAATACATATAAGATGTATTAATTACTTTGTAATTAAAATACCTCTTGAGTATTGATATATGGATAGTGGTATTTTGGGTTAGACATATCAATAGATAGGGATATTAAGATACATTTAGAAAATTAGGAGTTGACTATATGTCACACCATACTTTATATTGTGTGGATTTTGGTTTTGTAATAATATAAACCTTTACATGAAAGGGTTTTATATACCTTATATTTGAGATATATTTGAAAATTTATAGATACAATTTTATTTTATTTTCAGGTAAGTAACATAAAACATGAGTTTTTTAAAGTTCTATACATTAATAAGTTTCAGACATATTAATTTGTTTGAAGGTATAAGTTACCAAACTAAATCGTCAATTGAATTCACAAATTAAGGGATTAAATGGGATAAATTGAGGTTTTGTTAAAATAGTTTAAAATACTATGAGTTAGATTCCTTCCAAAACAAACACCTATCAATACTTTTATCATCAAATTGGGTAGGTTCATACTAATGTTGGGTAACGATGGATTATCTTGTGTAAGGCGTCATTGAAATGGGTATGTCTAAAAATTATATAACCAAATCCTGATTTTATATTTTGGTTAAACTTGACTATAAAACCCTAAATGTTATTTTTATAGAGGATTAGTATTGGTATAATCCATATTTTAGATTTAAGTAATGATTTGTAACACAATTATCTATGCTTTACCTACGATATGATTGACATGTTTTTTTCCTTAAATATAAATTTAATTTAAAAATCCATAATTCCAAACAAAATAATATTTAAATATAGATCTTGAACCAATATTGTATATGACTAATATTAAAACAAATTAGTATTTTCATGGGATCAAATTAAAAAATATATTATTTAAATGATTTTAAAACATAATACTCATCTAATAACCTTTATTTCATTCCTTTATAATTAACATATAATACTATATTATACTATATTTCACTCTTCAACAATATAATATTCCATTTAATAAAAAATATATCTCACACTTAACTAATTTTTCTACCTTAATTAAAAATTTATTATATATTTTTTGAAAATAAATTCACAACTATGATAAATTTTTTTAATTAAAAATATCATGTACATAAAAATTTGATCATTAAAGTTAGATATATTATAAAACCAAAAAATAAAACATTTATTAATATGGGTAATACAAATAAAACACTATCCTTATATCTGAATATATAATAACTTACTAATATTTCATATTTTTTTAGTGTGAGGTGTATAATTGTACCAATTTCATATATTGTCATTCCTATCTTAAAAATTGGGGTGATAATTACTTTCTTAGACCTCTTAGTATGAAAATTTTATTCAATATGTATTTACTAGAGTTCTTATTGTGATTGGTACAAGGTGAATTCTATGAATTATTTATACTTACTGAGATTATTAATGGGAGAATCATGGGTAAGATTCTACTATGTTATGTTAATACTATTAATCCTTCTCTCAATAAAAAATACAATTTCATTTATATTGATTATATATATATAATACACTATTTCCATAAGTCTTCTTTAATGACTAGTTGATTGTTATGAAATAAATAATAGTATTATAAAAATTACATAAAAATTAGGTTACCTTAATGAATAGTATTCAAAATTCTAATTTAAAACATACAAATAATCTTGGTATAGTTGTATGCATGTCTCAATACCCACTATAGGTAGACAATTAAAATGTACCACTTTACTATTTTGATAAATGGTTACACCCTTAAGGATTCAATAAGATGTTATTTTATACTCAAATTTATCATTTAACATTTACTTAAATATTTATATTTATTCATATATTTCTATAAAAGTTTTGTAAAATATTAATCTATTTTTACATGTAACCTCTTAAAAAAATTTTATCCTGGGAATTTAGATTGTATATTTAGTACTAATTTTTTGTGTGTATTTTTACTTCATCACATTCCTGGGTTCTCATGTTTCTTTTTTAAACTTGTGATTTATCTATAATAATTTAAAATATATATTAATATATTTTTACATCACCTTATCCCTATCATCAATGAGAGGAACCAAAGGAATTGAATAACCTATCAGGTATTTTGTATTTTTCAATTTAATAAATGAGTAAGTTGTGTATATTGAATTTTAATTTTCACTAAATAAAATTTGAAATGATTAATGATGCATTCTTAAGGATTATTGAAGTAAATTTATGTTCTAAATATATTATAATAGTTATAGGGGTCATTTAATGTATTTTTTATATTTAATTGAATGTGAATAATAATTGGAAAAGGAATAATGAGATGAAATTGCCTTTGAAATAAACTTACCATTATTTTTAGGGGAACAAACCATTACTTTGAAATGAATAATTATTTTATTTTCAATGAATCAAACATTATTTTTAAATTAATTGAACTTTTATTTGAATTTAATTGACCTTTTATATTATATGAATTGACATTTCCTTTAAAATAAATCGGTTTTCCTTTAAAGTGAATAAATATTACCTTTTAATTGAATTAACCTTTCTTTTAAAATGAAATGACCTTTCCTTTATACTGAAATCTACTTACCTTTGATATAAATTAACAGTTATCTATTTTGATTAAGGTAAACTACTATGATTTTAATTTAAATTATCTACTACTTTTAGATAAATTTTCTATGAGTGATTTTGTTTAAGGATACCTATTGTTTATTTTGAGATTAATAGACTATATAAGATTTTATTTAATGAAATATACCAATCATTTAACATAAACTTACTATGACATTAAATTTCATAATTTAGGCGATATTTTTGTCCTATATGATGAAGGAATTCCATAATGACTTCAAGACACTATGTTTTAATGTAATTTTTCATTCCTTATAAATATCGCAATGATTTGACAATTGAATTTTTATTTAATGACATGAAAAATGTTTTAAAGATTATATTAATTTTATAAATGATAATTTAATTATGGATAAGTTATTCCCATATATGGTCCATTAAAGTGTCTTTTTTTAATATATCATTAAACTCTTACATTAATTTACTATTATCAATATGTTGGTATTTTTTTGTGATGAAACTAAAGTGGAGTTTTATTAAGATAAGAAGATACTTAAAATGAAATATTCTTTATCCTTTATATATTATAAATGAGGTTATATTATTCAAGGTAATAAATTAAATTCAAACCAAAATATCATGGAGATATTTATGGTGTAGTTAAAGGAGATATTAAAGATTCAATTTTTTATGGGAGTTAAATGAACATTAATGTTTGTATTTAGATTAACTTATTGATATATAAATCATATAAGTATTAAATATTTTTATTAGTGACGAAATATATCTTAAAGATCTATAGATATATCTTGTATGTAATTATTGAGATATTTAATGTTTAATATAATTCAACATATCATAGATCAATTATTTCATTGATCAACCATAGTAGATGAAGATGAATAAGTAATTAAGAATCTATTTTGGAGTAAGATGTTTTGATTAAAGTTCTTGAATTTATATTTTTAGAAGTACTTTCATGACTATTTCAAGTGAATAAGTATGATTCTTATTATTTAAGTTCATTGTATTCATCCGTCTCATTAAAAATCCATTAGTTGTTGGTAGAAAATATAGTGTTTCTCAATGAGGAGGTTCTTAACCAATTTGTATACCCTTTCAAAATGAACAAATTTGGAGGAATTGTTATAATAAAGTGTAAGGCTATTAATCTATAAGTAATACATTAAAATATCTTAAGGATAATACTTTCATATAAACTCTTATAATATTTTTTATAGGAGTGAATTAATATATGGTTGAGATTATTATAATCCCAATATTGACATATTCACCCATATTGAGGGCCAAAATTTTAGAAATAATTTTTACATTGTGTAAATATTATTTATTTTTATACAATTCAGAGAGAGAATTAAAATGGAAAATATAATTATTACTTTAAAAATAAATAGTGGGGTATTTAAGAGAAACAATAAATGATATTAATATTGATTCACCCCCTTTTTAGTGTTATATCCAACAAAAAAATTGGGACCCATAATTTGTATTTGAGCCTCTAGGTTCTCTTTATTGATCCTTTTAGAGGAGATATAAAAAAGTGTCAAGATACTATTTATATTGATATTTTATTATGATTTGATTGAGAAATTTAATTATATTAAAAACAAGGGAATAACTACATTTGATAGAAACACAATAATATATTGAAAATTTTAATATTACCATATTTTCTATTCATTAGATTGGATATACTATCCATTATTACAATTGTATTTAAACCTTGTGAGAGAAGTGAAATTATTAATTCTGTATATAATAAAAATATAGAGAATGATTGAAAACAAGAGAATATAATTATGGAATTCTTATTTAAGATGTAGTTTACAAAAGTGATGATATTGTGTAATGATAAATTTATTTGGGATAAATACAAGTCTATCTATAATGAAAAATTCAATGTAACAAAGGAAAAAATATAAATTTGGAGAGAAATATATGAATATGATACAAAGATAAAATGAGAGATTTCTATAGAATTTTTTTTATAATAAATGAAATAGTGAGTACTATAAGATGATATTATGTAAATATTAAAGGTTTATTTGTACTAGAAAATCTATTGTAATATTTATTAAATTTATTTTCTAAAATATCAGTAATTGAAGATATTTTTTTTAATGAGTTATCCCTTTAGGATATTCATTATATTATAATTACATATGAAAAAATAAAATATCATGTATCCAAGAATAATATTAAATAAGATAAGGAAATTTAATTTAATGATTTGAAAATTTGAATCACAAGAAGGATGAAAAATTATACATAGATTTTAAGGAGGAATAAGTGAATGAATCTATTAAAAAAACAAAGTCTCTATTTAAAAAGAATATAATAAAATGAAAAATAAAGTATAAAGGGAATATTCCTTTAAAATTCTTTAATTATGGAGGTGTTTTAAATTTTTCCATAAAATTTCTATGGAATAATGATTATGATTAAAAATAATAATATCTAAAGAAATATGATCCAATAAAAAAATACATATTGAATTTAAAATAAAATAATAATAATAAAAAATAATATGATAAGAATGAAATTTTCTATAAAGATAAAATTAAGAGTTTGATGAGTAAATATAGTAAAATATCTATTGATTTTAGTGAATCAAATTAATAAATATATCTTCATTTAACAATATAACATTAATAAATGAGGTTAAATTAGTATAAGATGTTGAATCAAGGGATTAAGATGAAAAAATTTCATGTTGTTGAAGAAAATAAGAAAAATCATATGAGAGGAATCTATTAAAGGATGAATTTTAAGATTACCTTAATCAAAACTCTAACTCAAAATATGGACCAATAAGACAAAAATGAATCATAAAATTAAAAAATTAGTGAATATATATTTCCTGATATAGATGAATTTAGACATAGAATTTAAATTTAAAGAATCATTTTTTAAAACATGAAAATTAATTGGATGAACTTGATGTTGATTTCAGTTATAAAGAGATGTAAATAATGGAAATGCAATATAATAATATTTAGTTTGAGGAAACATTTAACAATATCATATACAATATTAATAGATCCATTGAAATTTATTTTTAACCATAAAATTCTACTAATAAAATAATTTATATTACAAGGATTTTTAATGAGTGTCTTGAAATTAAAATACCACTAGGGGAAAGTGTGGACTTGTATTTTATAAATAAATGTAATTTAATATATAAAATAAAAATAATGTAAAATTTATTCATTATTTTTTTCATGATTATAAATAATTATAAGTTATATTTTAGGTTAAAAATCAAATTATGACGATGATTATAATTTGGTAAATGTATAGAATAATGTAAATGAGAAAAGTATATTGATGAATAAGTATCCTTTGATGAATCTAAAAGATGATATCTATAAATGTGTGCTACTAAAATGTATTTTTTTAAATATCAATTTATATTATTGAATTTATCAAGGAATTTATAGATTATATTTTAGGATTTGACTTATAAAAAAGGAAAAATATTATTTCTTGAAATAGTTTTTTTCCATTAAATTCCCCCACTAAAACCCCAACATGATCAGCAGCGAAGAAAAGTGTGAACCAGAAATCCCGCCACCAATGGGACACGGGTTGATGATTAGAACATAATATATATACTATAAAAATGAGAGAAATTAACCACATAAATTATTTGAAAAAATAATACAACTCAACAATCTAATAAAAATATAAATAACATATAGAAAAAATCCCAATTACAAATCATATCTACATGATAATGATTATAAAATAAAAAATGGAAATACAAGAAGTCCTAGACTCCACTCAAGCTTCTCAAAAAAATAAATTCCCATTCTCCACTAGGATTTACCAAAATACAACTCAAGAAAACTATAGTGGGGTGAGAACTTGAGAGTACTTAGTAGGATCATATTTTTAAACAATTATATACACATGTGAAATTAATGTTTGTGGATAGACATGAGTGAAATAAACTTTGAAATAAAAATCTATAAATATTAATAGGATCTAAATAAATATAAAATTTTAAATTAAAAACTAGATCATTTTTTAAAATCACCATTGTCTAAAACACATGGAAATTTATTATTTTATCAAGATTAATAAGTATAATTAAATGAGGGTGAGGAATGGTTTCTAGATTAATTCATAATAAGTATAGGGATTAGAAAAAAATATTAATTTCATCATATAAATAAAATCATAATAATTTATCATTTTAGTAATAATAATATCCATATCATTCAACATAAATTCCACAATAATCTCATTACGAATACCACTATATCACCACTACAATAAAATAAGCATACAAAAAAGGAAAGACCATCTCTAAACTTATGATAGGGCAAATAAAAAATCCAAAATCTCAATCAATTATAACCATCTCAAAATCATTCCCAGTATGTTCATATTAGATCCACCGTATCCCCATATCATCTCCATAAAAACTCATGTTAGAACCTTGATCCACCACACACCAAACACATTTCATAACCCTAATCCATCACAACCCAAGGTAAATGTTCTCATTTCATAAAATTAAGACATTATTGTAACACCCCAATATTTTATGATATATATTTCTATAAATAAATTTTATTTTTTGACAGTTTTCTTTACACTCAATACCGAGTTCAAACATACTTTGATATACTATAGAAATATTATTATTTAATGTGGAAGTTATCACCTAGGTATTGGATTGGAGGAAATTAATAGGGCTAACTATATTATGAAAAAATATATTATCTAAGAATTTATAAAATAACTTCATTTGTTACAAATTGATTAGAAATAAACACAATCATTTGAAAGTAAAAGATATTTTTTTTATTTAAAAATTGTTTTTATGTGAATAATGTGTTTTTAACTTGAAAAATTAAATTCATCACTATAGGTGAATTATTTTAATGAAATTTTAATGTTATATATTCAATAAAATTATTTACCATTAATATAATTTTTTTATTGGTATGAGATAAGAATAAATCAAATTTTATACCTAAAAATGCATTTTTAAAGAAAGAGGTTTCGTCCCGTTTTACAAATTTATTTTAAAATGAATTTTGACCACTTATAGATATTGAATCTTGAAAATTTTATTTCATATTTTATATTAGGAGGTTAAAATTTATTTAATATTTATACTTTATTTTTGGTCATTAATAATGATAAGAATTGTAACATCCCAAGTTAATAAAGAATAAAACATTTTTATATTTTTTGAATTAAATATTTATTTTATTTTTAAGGGGATTTTATTTTTAATATAGTACCCAATACTCAATAATGATTTTATATGAAATCATACATTGCACACAACGTTGAGTTATACTAGAAAATAATAATACAATATTATTATTTTAAATGGTAGTTAACCCCTAGCCATTTTAATGGCAGGAATGAAACTAAATAAATACAATGTTATTATACATGTTTTTTAAATGTTTTTACATTTATCCAATAAATTTTAGAGGCTTAAAATAAGAAAGAATCCAATTTTTAGCATAAATACTATAATATTTATTTAAGGGTCGATTTACCTCCTTTTGATGGAGAAACATCTTTAAATATAGTTTTTGTCACTTTTATATATTCTATTTGAAAAAATAAAATTCTTCTTTATAATCGGGACATCAAAATTTACTTTGGGTAAATTTTTGGTATTTTTTAGATAAAATTTATTTTTAATGAATAGTGAAAAATACTGTATTTTAATTCAAAGATTCCTTTTAATATAATTTATTTATATGGTTAAATTATCATTTTATTTGGTTTTAAAGTGTAATTAGGTTATATTTTTACAATTTAATCCAATTTTGGTCATTGGAAATAATTTCACTTTGAAATTTGACATAAACATGTGACAATATTTTGATAGTTATTATTTCTTAAAAACACACATTTGGTTTTGACAACATGAATTAATTTTAAGTTAATTTATACTACTTATGTGTTTTGAAATTGAAAAAATGGATTCTATATTTGTAATCATGAGGTACAAATTGTGTAAATAGGTGAATTTTACTTTTAGACATTATGAATGTTTACTTTGGAAAATATTTTATTTACCATGGTTAAAGGGTTAATCTGGTAAATATGGGTAAAACATATTATTATAATAATATTAAATTATCCTAACATGTGTCATAATTCAATTTTATGATAAATTTACGACCATTTTAATCCTTGGGTCGATTTTTGGACCCCATGGAGCCACTTAAGAGTGATAATGACACTTTATATTAATTTGTTTAAAGTAATGAAAAAAATGACATAATCATATATCTTTTAGTAAGTTAATTTTGACATGGGGTTATATAAGTTATATATTTGACTATAAATATTAATTTTAAAGATAAAAATATTTCTTACATTATTTTATTTTTTTATACCTTTAGACATCAAATAAATAAAATTATTTATGACACAATAATGATGCAGTGCTTACCTCATTAATGAATGATTTAAATAAATAAGATTATAAAGATTAAAAAAATTTCCAAAACCTATCCAATTCTTATTGGATGATTTTATTTCAATCAATATTCATCGTATCATCTACTTTAATAAGTTTTTCACATTTATAAACAGAGAATAATTATAGAATAAAATAATATTTCTAAACTTTATTAAAGATCCCATCCCCCCCTTATAAAATCCCTCACATCTAACCCATTAATCACATATCAAGCCCCTTGTATCGTCCAAAATATTCCCAAATAATCTCTAAATATCCCTATCTTCCATCTATAAAACTTACCTTAGGAAAGAAGCACTTAAAAAAAGCCTTTTGGTTCAAACTAAAGGAAGTTACCTGATTTAAAGGTAACATCTTGTCTTATGTTCTTTTCTTTTATTTTACTTCTCCAACCTGCTAAAATATATTTATTTATTTCTTTTATAAAAACACCATTATCTTTAATATAAAAGGAAGTTTTTATGATAATTATTCTAGCTACACTTACACACACATCCATTTAACCGATAAAGAACATACTGTTTCTGTGGATGATGAACTACTGGCTCAAGAAACGATGATTGTTAAATTTTCTGCTACAACCTATTATGGTGGCCATTAAGATGAAAATGTATTTAAATGTGATATATATTATATTTATTTTGTCTATTTACTTCTATATTTTTCATTTATAAAATACATTTATGGTTTTTGTAATGGGTAAATATGATAATTTCATTTGAGGAAGTGCGGACTACCGCCCCCTCAATGTGATATGACTCGTTCATGCCATATGTGAAACATATAAAAGATGGAGTTACTGAAATTATATATGATATTATACTGGAATTATAATATACCAATGTATCATTAATTTTTCATTCCATTAAATAAGAAATAGAAACGAAAGTAGCGTTTATGCGTACGTACGACTTACCATCTCCATGAACTGTTCATTTCATTTCATATATCCAAATGTTATGTACTATTATAAATACATATATATACTAGATATATATGATATATATAATATATAAATCATGAATTTAATTCTAGAGACAATGGAATTTTGACCACAAGAACAACTTTTAATTATAAGAAGTTAATTTTTGACACAAGTACCAAATATTGACAAAATGACCGTTATTAATTTAAATGATTACATAATGTTTATAACATGAAAATAAGTGATATAAAAACAATAATATACATGAAACTTGTTTTTAATCAGGTATAAATTAACTTTAGTTTATTATTTAGGAGATTAAAGAACGAACGAGTCAAGTCGAACACTAGGTAAGGGGTTTTCATCTCACTTTGTTATTCCCATGAGATTCATGCTATATTTTCCACTATTTCATTTTGTGTGGTGCATGTACCACCAATTATTGTATTATTTTTGTAATATAATTTAATTTATGGGTATTTAAATCTTCATTTTATGATCCTTCTTTCATGGGTTATTGTTTCATAAGTTACCAAATCGGTAAGGGAACCTTTCACTGCACTATTTTTGTCAAAGAATTATTTTATGGCATGCCTCTTAATTTACATTTTAATAGGTTGGGATATGTTCTTATATATCCTTATTGTTTTACATTTTATTCCCATGTGATGAGATACCCTTTTATCTCTGATCAACTCATTTTCTGAATTTTAATGTGACGTCGTTAGGTTGTCTTATTTCTGTAAGGGAACTTCTTAACCCAATTCCCATTCTTTGCATTGATCTTATATTTCTAATTTAGGTTGTTATTTGATTATGAGAGAAATGAATTTTTATATCTTATCTGGTATTTATACTTTCTTTAGGTGTGCTTATAGTGAATATACAAAATCTATCTATTTTATTTAAAAATGATCTTTGTAAGAGACTTCATCTCAATATCCATTTATTGAGGCATATTTTGTTTTATACATGACTATCTATTATATGTTGTATAAAACCCTTTAGATTTTTATTTCATTTAAAGGGAATCGTTTTTTATGTATCATTTTACTAAAAGAAAAAAATTAATGTATCTTTTTAACATATATGGTGACAACGACCTTTCCACCATCACGAGTGTTATTTGATATTTGGCCTCCTTAACAAGACGTAATGTTTTTAAAAAGTAAAATAAATACCATATAATATTTTACATATTTTGGTATTAAAAATGTTCTTGACACTGGATTTGTTATGTAAATATATATAAATGATATATTTTGATTGAAATGTGGAAATTTTATCTTTTCTCTATGTTTTTTATGTGTTATGAATATGTTATGGTTTTTTGGAATTTTTTACTTATATGGGTGGTTCTGTGATAAAACTAGGGCAAGTGAGCCCGAGATAGATCTCCAATGCATTGGTTAATGTGACAGAGGTAAATGTGAATGTTTCTCCTAAGAGATTTAGGGAATATACTATAATGGGTATTCCAAATATAACTTCCTACGTAGATGTGAAAGCTATAATGTAAGTATGTTATGGATGAAACAAGTTACCTTTATGATTTATTATTACTATGTGTTTGTCATAAATATTATGATTTTATGAGGTATTTTAAAGAGATTGTGTTATGTATTTATTGATGAAATAATGTTTTATTTATTTTTTTATAAACCTTACTTAGCTTTGTATGATAATCCCAAGTTTTGAAATCATTTTAAAAGGAATTAAAGATGAATAGGGTCAAGGATGGGATTAAAGAAATGTCATGTTGTCTAAAACATGGAACTAGACATGGCTCTTTCTTTCAAGAGTTTTTATTTTATGAAAAAATGGATACTATGTAAAAGTGTCTACATGTAATATTCAAGTTGTTATGTATATTATGACCTAATTCTCTAAATCTATAAAATTGAAAAGATCCTTGATGTGAATTATTAACTTAATTTAAGATTATGTAATGATTAAAGCTGAGTCCTTATTATTGGTATCAGATGGAGGTTTAGATAACATTAGGATTCAGAATATTGTTAAATTAATGTCTATAAAATAATTTATGGTAATATTGAAATAATATATCATTTACAAATTACCATGTCTCTTCACCTAAGATATTCATGTGTTTAGAATGGTTTTCCATAGAGGTAAAAGGGCAACTATGTTGGGAAGTCATACAAAGGATAATAACCTTCCAAATCAGCAACTTGAGATAGTCAGAATCGGAACTGAACAGTTTTTTGCAATGATGGCACAATTGACTTAGTCTATAAATAGTGGTGGTATCCATGCACAAGATCATCTAGATCAACCACATATGAATATGTCAGTAGTGGAGCATTTCATGAGGCAACATCCCCCACCATTCAGAGGATCATCTAGACCTGTGTTAGAAGAATGGTGGATTAAAGCACTGGAAAAGATTTTTGATGTCATGGGGTGTTCAGAACATCAAAAGGTTAGTCTTTCTGTTTACCATTTTAAAGGTGAAGCCAATTAGTGGTGGTCGATGGTGAAATATATCAAGGATAGTGAGGAGATTGATGCTATTGATTGAGATGAATTCAAAGTTATGTTTCTTGAGAACTATTTTCTAAGTTGGTTCATCTTAAGATGAAAAAACAATTCCTGGAATTGAGGCAGGAAGATGACTCCATGGCTTCTTATGAAGAAAATTCCACTCGACTAGCAAGGTATACTCCAAATTTCATATGAGATCTTGATTGTAAAATCAACCATTTTTTACTCAGGATTAAAGCCAAAGTATTGAAGGTATTTAGCTTCTCATGAGTTCAATAGTTATGAAAAACGTGTCTGATGTGTAGAGAAGGTTGAAATGGATTTTGCTGATGATCAGGTGTTCTTTCACAAACAATAGAATAAGGGGTTGTGGTGGTAGAAAAAGGGACGAAATCTTCAAAAAAGTATAATAGTAAGAAATTTAAGTTTGAATTTTGTGAAGATTGTGGTAAAAATAATGCTAGGGAACGTATTTTGAATTCTGGTAAGTGCTACTGATGTGGTAAAATGGGACATAAGGCTCATAATTGCACTGAAAAAGATTAGGCTAATGGTAAGGAAAAATATGATTTATAGTCAGTAAAATGTTTTAAGTGCAATGAAATGGGTCATTATGAAAATGAGTGTCCAACTAAGAACTCAAATGATGGAAAGAATCTAGAATACAAGAAGAAAGGGTTGGTTAAATCCTTTTCAACTACTTCAACATATGTTGGGCTATCAAATGAAGTAGTATCAGGTGCACTTTTTGTTTTTTCAGATTATGATAATGTGTTGTTTGATTCAGGGTCTACACATTCATTCATTTCTGAGAAGTCTTCTAGTAAATTGGGAATTCCATCTCAAGATATGAATCTTGAACTTTTGGTAAAAACACCTGGAGGAAATGTTGAGACAAAAAGAAATTATAAGAACCTTATTGTCCTTGTGTGCAGAAAGAATCTACCTGGAAACCTTATTGTTTTTCCTCTAGTATAGTTTGATGTTATTTTGGGTATGGACTGGTTTTTGTTTATCACGCTAAGATTGACTACATAGCTAAAGAGGTTTCTTTTCAGAAAGAATTTCAGTTTGTGTGCAAGAATGTACCAAAACTTTTGATAACATATCAGGAAGCTGAGAAACTAGTAAAAGATGGAAATGAATGATACCTTTCACATATTGTTGAAAACAAAGTTACTGTTCAGATTAATGATGTGCCCATGGTAATTGAGTACCTTAATTTTTTTCCTGATGAGTTACCTAGTATTATACCTGATCGAGAAGTTTAATTTATTATTGAATTAGTTTCTGATGCTAAGACAATTTCAAAACCCCCTAATCGATTGGATCAAATTGAACTTTTAGAGTTAAAGAAGAAATTGCATGAGTTAATAGATAAAGGTTTCATTCGAGCTAGCACAACACTATGGGGTGCCCCTGTATTGTTTGTTAAAAATAAGGATGGTTCAATGAGACTTTGAATTTATTATAGAGCTTTTAATAACATCACTATTAATAACATGTATCCTTTTCCTCATATTGATGATTTGTTTGATCAACTCTAGGGATCTCAGTATTTTTCAAATATTGATTTGAGGACAGGGTACCATCAGTTGATAGTAAAGGAAGTATACATTCTAAAGACCACATTTTGTACTAGATATGGCCATTATGAATTTGTAGTTATGCCATTTGGGTTAACCAATGCACCTATTGTATTCAGGGATCTTATGATTAGAATTTTCCATGAGTTTTTGTATAAGTTTGTGGTTGTGTTCATTGAAGATATTTTGGTTTATTATAAATTAAAAGAGGACCATGAAAGTCATTTAAGGATTGTCTTGAAAACTTTAAAAGAAAATAAACTGTATGGGAAATTCACCAACTGTGTGTTTTGGTTACAAAAAATTCATTCCTTCGACACGTTGTTTCAAAAAATGGAATAACTGTTGATCCTTCTAAGACAAAAGTTTATGAAGAATGGCGAAGACCCACAAATATAACCGAAATCCATAGTTTTCTTTGTTTGTCAGGTTATTATCAGAGGTTTGTTTAAAATTTTGCACGGTTATCTAGTCCACTGACTAAGTTAACTCGAAAAGATGTTATGTTCATTTAAACAAAAGAATGTGATGATTGTTTTCTGGAATTGAAAAGAAGATTGGTTAATGATCCTATTTTGGAATTAACTTCTATAAGTGGTGAGTTTGTTATCTACGATGATGCTTCATTGAAAGGACTTGGATGTGTCCTTATGCAGAATGATAAGGTAATTGCTTTTTCTTCGCATCAGTTGAAACTGCATGAGTAAAATTACCCTATACATGATTTAGAATTACCTACTGTTGTTTTTGATTTAAAAATTTTGAGGCATAATTTATATAGAGTAAAATGTGAAATATATACTAAACAAAAATGTTTAAAGCATATATTCACTCAGAAAGAATTAAACATGAGAGAGATGATATGGATATAATTAATCAAGGATTATTATTGCACGATTCATTACCATCCAGGAAAAGAAAATAAAGTGGCTGATGCTTCGATTTAAAAAATTAATGCTACATTAACCTTGTTACATTTGGAAGAAGTTCCTTCGATTAAATACTTGATGAACTTTGGAATAGAATTTTTTAGTGCCAGAAATTACTCTGTTTTGTTTCAGGTGTCAGTGAAATCATCTCTATTAGAAAGAATTAATCAAGAACATAAGGAAGACAGTGAGTTGTAGAAAAAGATAGAGTTGGTTTAGAAGGGCAAGTTGCCTGATTTTAACATTGATAATGATTGTGTTTTGAGATTTGGAAAGAGATTATGTGTTCCTTGTGATTCAAATTTGAAGAATGAGTTGTTATTTGATGCTCATAGTTCTCTGTTTTCAGTTCATCCTAGAAGTACTAAGATGTACAGAGATCTTCGAGAGTATTACTGGTGGGATGGAATGAATAGAGATATTAGTGAATTTGATGTTATGTGTTTGACTTGTCAGCATGTTAAAGTTGAGCATCAGTTACCAAAAGGGATGATTTAGTCTTTACCTGTGTTAGAGTGGAAATTTGAAAATATATCCATGAACATCATTGTGATATTACCAAAGAAATATCAAGGTAATAATTCAATCTGGGTTATTATTGATTGATTAACTAAATCTGCTCATTTCCTTCCTATTCGAGATACTTTGTCTCTAGATCAACTTTCTTTATTGTATCTTAAATAGATAGTCAGGTTGTATGAAGTTCCCCTCTCCATTGTATCTGATTGTGATCATAGGTTTACTTCTAACTTTTGGAAGGGCCTTCAAAAGTCGTGGGGTACTGAATTAAATTTTAGTACAAATTTTAATCGTCAATCAGATGGGTAGTCAGAACGAACAATTCCAACCTCGGAGGATATGCTACGTTCTTGTTCACTGGATTACCAGGTAATTTGGGACCCACATCTTTTGTTGGTTGAATTTTATTAAAATAAAAATTTTCATTCAATTATATAGATGGCTCCATTTGGGGCATTATATGAGAAGAGGTGTCGAACTCCAGATTTTTGGGATGAATTAGGTGAAAGGAAGTTTATGGGACCAGAATTGGTATAAGAGATGGCATAAAAAGTTCAGTTGATTCAGAAGCACATGAGAATATCTCAGAGCAGGAAGAAAAGTTATACGGATAACCGGAGGAAGGATCTCTCTTTTGAGGTAGGTGATCATGTCTTTCTCAAAGTTTGTCCACGAAAAAGTGTGATACATTTTGGTAAGAAGAGAAAGTTGAGTTCGGATCGATCTCAAGTATTTATACTTGCTTTATGTGTTCTTATGGCGAATACACATAATCAATCTATTTTATTTACAAAATGATCATTGCAAGGGACTTCATCTCAATCTATTTTTATTGAATCATATTTTTTTATACATGATTTTCTTTTATATGGTGTATAAACCACTTTGAATTTTCATTTCATTCCAAGGGAATCTTTTTTCTGTGTAGCATTTTACCATATACTATATTATGTATTTTGGTATTGAAAATGGGTTTTATATTGGATTTTTTATATCAATATATTTAAATGATATATTTTTAATGAAATGTGTAAATGTTATCTTTCCTTTATGTTTGTTTTATGTGTTACGAATATGTTATGGTTCTTAGGCACTGTTTATGTATACAGGTGGTTATGTGATAAACCTAGGGTGGGTGAGCTCGAGATAGCTCTACAATGCATTGGGTAACATGAAGTAGTTAAACATGAATGTTTCTCCTAAGAGATTTAAAGAATATACTGTGATGGGTATTCAAAATTTAAATCGCTACGTAGCTGTGATAGCTACAATGTAAGTATGTTATGGATGCCCCAAGTTACCTTTATGATTTGTTATTACTATGTGTTATTCATAAATATTTTGATTTCATGAGGTATGTTAAAGAGCTTATGTTATGTATGTATTGATGAACTAATGTTTTCTTTCTTTGTTTTATAACCCTTACTGAGATTTTTTTTTCTCATCCCATGTTTTGAAATGCTTTTCATTGGAATTAAAGATAAATAGGGTCAAGGATGAGATCAAGGAAAATTCATGCTTTCTAAAACATGGAACTATACATGCCTCTTTCTTTCAAGAGTTTTTATTTTATGCAAAAAATGGATACTGTGTAGAAGTGTCTACATGTAATATTTAAGTTGTTATATATATGTTATGAACTAATTCTCTAAAGATCTAAACGTGAAAGGATCCTCTATGTGAATTATTAAATTAAGTCAAGATTATGTAATGTTTAAAGCCAGGTCCTTATAACAATGGTGTATATTTTTAATCTCAAAAATGGAAAAATTGTTAAATCAATGCTAAAACCATGTGATAAGGTCTCAAAGTCAACCCAAAACATTATTTTATTTCATTTTATAAAATAAATTCAACCATAGACATCCCAAAATATAATATATGGTATTTCGTTCTAATTTTCACTGATAATGAAATTTATAATATTTTAAGTAAATAAAATTCAAAAATTCCACTCTCTTGAATTTAATATGTATAAATTTTTTTACATAAGGATAAAAAGAGAATAAATTTAGTTATAAAAGTTTAATTTAAAGATAAATTATTTTTTAGGGTAATTTTTTATAAAATTTTAGTGATGAAATAATTTCCTTAAATTCTTACACAACATATACATAGTGATTTTAAAAGCTTTAGAAAAATAATGTGAGAGTTTTTAAAAGATCTAAAAGTAATTTCTTTATGTGATTTAAAGTGACCCATAAATTTTATACATTATTATAACATATTTTAGATATTTTAATGTTTATATTTTAATTCTATAGCTGTTATGTTATTTTCAAGGTCGAATTATTTGAATAGTTATTAAAATGAAATTAATAGTATTTTATGAAAAAAATATTTTATTAAATTATTTATAAATAATAAAAATATTTCAATATTACATGTTGTATGATAAATAGCCTAAACTATCACACCTTAGTCATTTATAAGCCCATTTGTACCCTATAAGTAAAACTGTAACTTTTTAAAATTAAAAAAATCATTTACACTATTAAAATTAATGAAAATATATGATATATATGATATAATCATTAGTTTTTAAATTTGAGTTATTATTTAAATTTCTTTTTTTTCTATCATTTGAAAAGTGAAAACAGCTCTCATGTGCACGTACAAATTATCATCTCTATGAATGGATTAATTCATTTTTTTATCTCAATATTTTATGGATAACTTTAAAAATAAATATAATGAATATATATGATATTTATATCATGATTAATATTCTCTGGAGATGATTAAAATATGATCATAGTATAAGGAATAGAACTACTATATCAAAATTGTCCTGAGAAAAAAAGTAGTTAATAAAGTGAAATGATAATTTTAATAAGGAGTTATTAATAAATGGTGTTGAAATGTTATAATAGGATCATATATGGTATTATAAGTATCTATGTTATTATGTTATGTAATTATATCAAATTTAAATTTAATTATACATGGGTTTAGAGCACTTTCAAATAAATATAAGATTAAGGAAAGAGATTTACGTTACAACTTTATTGTTTTTCAGGATTGTTTACGATTAAGTTTCTAATTTAGAAATTTTAGGACCTATCTATAAATAATACCATTAATTATATTTTTATATGGTTATTTGAGAAGATTATATATTTTCCTTTCATTTTTATCTCTTTATGTTCTCAAGTACTGAGAGAACAATTTTAAGGAAAAATGACATTAATTCTATCTTCGGTTAGAAATCATTTTTATTCCAAATATATGTGTTATAAAATGTTTCCATGAATTTTTTTACTAGTATAAAATGATTGTTTATAGTAATTTTTACCCATATTTTACTTTCTATAAAAAATTTTCAAAGTAATTGTTTTTATTTTTTAGAATGAGATCCTTTGATTTTCGTCCAAAAATGTGAAAGGAATCATTATTTAAATATACAAAACATGAATAGAATTTCCGACTTTCATGAGCATTCAATACTTTGAAGACAATTTTACAAGTTTACAAGGTTATTTTCCAATAAAATGGTTTCATTATTATTTTTAAAATATTTAGTTTTTAAATATATTCTTAAAAAATTAAAAAGGAATTTTCTTGAAGAATTATTCCATTGATCTCAGAAAATAATCTAATATTACATCATTTGATATTACTTATTCTTTATTGGGAATATGATCCATTTATACCATAATTATTCTTTATCTGGATGAATTAAGCTTATGATGACTAAATATCAATGAAAACCTTTTTCTTTTCCACAGGTTAAGTTATGATGAATGCTTTTATGATGTTGTGGCTTACATATGAATGGAATTATGATTATATGATGGGTGGGAATGGAATTATATATACCTCCAATTAATTGGTGAAATATTAATGTTTTATGAGATCAAAGGGTACATTATAGGTCATCCCAAGACTAAAATAGGGTACATGGGAGGTTATCCCAATCTAGAAATAGGTATACGAGCTGATAGAATAAGACTAATATTTTATTAATTACTTGGTAGTATCATTTACATAAAAATTAAATATTTTTTATTATTCCACTCTTTATTCCACTCTTTTATTAATTGTTATTATGTCAATGTAATGTTATCATGTATCATGTTCTTTGATACCTTTATGATTTATATCTTATCAACCACCAATATTTTATACATGAATCATGATATGATCTAAAAATTATTTGGTAATATTTTCAATGATTAATATCAATTTCTCATAACATTTATGCTCATGTAACGTTTTAATGATCATTGACATCTCCCTTACCCTTACAATGCATCTAAGCTCCACATAACTATGTTACTTTTCCATAGGACATGATAAAATGTTTTAGGTATAATTTTTCTAAGAAGTGTGATAATGGTGAATATATAAGTGAGAGATGATGTAGACTTATTTTAGAATAGTTTTTTATGTATCCATGTCTTCAATGAGAATAAAACTTGATGGTTATGGCATGGGTCAAAATTTTATGTAATTTATATTCATATAATAATATCAAGTATATATGCTTGAAAAGTATGGTACAATATATGTGGTATAAAAATAATGTTTAGTTACCTTTGTGATCTGGGATGAGAAATATTTATTGAGAACCCTTAGGATAATCCTATATATAGAATAATTTCCTAAGTTTTGGCATAGAATGTAGCCTGGTATTTTTTGAAAATCATCCCTTTATGGGTACTTCAATTGGATGTGGTTTTAGAACATATTTATATATGGGTAATTACATTGAAATGAGTTATCTGAGTATATCTCAGATATAATTCTAGTGCAATATGAGTATGAATTTACTACACACCTTGTTTGAAATTCCCAGGGGACTTTTTTGGGAAAATTGAAATTTTCTTTATGAAATATTATGAAATATTTTCATAGATGATGAATATGAATGACCTAGTTGATATATTAGGTTTCATATGTTGAAAAAAACGCATCATGATTTTTATTCCTTATAAGTGTTTTTTAGGATATTTTAGTTTCCCACTATGATTATGGTTTCACAAACTATGTTTTTTGGTTTTAGTTTATGGATGTAATCCAAAGGGACTATGTTAATGTTGAATGTGATGAAAAATTTAATGATTTTACTCCTGATAAATCAAATGTTATGGGAGTTGGAAATGAAAAATATCATTTATATAATCACATAACTTTATCAAGAAATGAATCATGATGATATTCAAATTGGGTAAAGGATAAAATGATGTTATCTTTGAGTCCTTCAAGAGGTAATATCTACCTTGATTTAGTGGGTCATTTGATCTACTAGTTACTGAACAATTAACCAATACTATTTAAAAGAAATTTCCCTTCACCAATGTTTGCAGCATGAAAAATTTATTTTAACGGTTTATCATTTGGATTAAAAATAAAATCAATGGTGGAATATTTCAAGAACACATGGAAACAAGAATAAATTGAATCTATGGTGTGGGATGATTTTAGAAGGTTATTTTTAAGTATTTACTTTCATCATATCATTTATATGAAAATGGATAAAGAGTTCTTTTAGATATGTTAGAAGGTTGATGAATCTATTAGTGAATATGAGGAAAATTTTACTAGACTTTTGAGGTATGGTTTTGGTATTATATTAAACCTCAATGAAACATTGATCAATTTTTTAGTGGATTAAACTCATGTATCTGAAAGGTATTAGCCATAAGAGACTTCATTATCTATATAGAACTCATTTAATGTGATATCAATAAGGAAATGGGTATTATAGTTACCCATCAATTTCGTTATTTTGATAAGAAAATATAGATGAAATTCAAAGGAAATTATAATAAGAAAAACCATAGATGGAAGAAGATAAGTCTTGCATTATTATTGAAGTTTAGAAGGTGTAATATCATGTATTCATGCAAGTTGTAAATCCCATAATGAATTTAAATTATCATTTACTAGATTGATCAAATTTTGGAACAAGACTTGGAATGGAATTATGAGTGTTGGAAAGCTTTAATGTGGTGTTTTAGATGAGTAATGGTTCCTAGGAGGTATCCCAAGGGTTTTAATGATATTTGGAGGCTTTGAGTTATGTTTCAAGAGTTTTGGAGTGTTCTATCCAGAGTGCATAGTTTGGTGTGCATTATTTTGGAAAAACCATGCGACACCTTAATGCTAAGTTGGTTTTTAGTTCATTTTGAAATGAAAATAGTTGATTTTCATGGTTATAGAATGATTTGGGGTAAAACATGATATCCAAAAGGTGAAATAGTGTGTGGTGATATAGATTATGGGACATAGTTCATGACTTGTTCATAGTTTTAGACAAACCATACACTTTTCTATAGATGGGTCTAGTTCGGTGTTACATGGTGGGTATTTGGTCTGGCTAACCATGCGACCAAATCATGTGGGTGGGTTGTATTTGGATAGTGATAACCATATGTTTAGAACATATTTAGGAAAACTATGTGGATATCTAGAACTTATTTAAAAGTTAAATTTTACTAAAATCCTCCTTAGGTTTTTAGACCACTTAACCCCATTTATCCTCAATTTGGTCTGTATAAACATGGATTTTTCCTAACCCATCCATCCTTCTCAAACCATAAATTTTGGGTGTGTTCATGGAGATTCCTTATTGATTTAGGTTTCTTATTCTCATATGGGGAACACTCTTCCACTTCTTTGTACTCCTCTCTAATTTTGAGTTCTCTGATTTAGGTTGTGTTGATGATTCCCCATGGGCATGGTGGAATTTTCTTTTTTTTTAATGTGGATTTTTTTCATCTAGTAGTAAAGAAATAATGAGATTAATTCCAAACATCTTTTCATGATGTTTTATTAAAGAATGATATCATCATAAATTTTCTTAGGTTCTTTTTAATGAAATAAATAAATTAACTACTGAAATGGTATTGCCACTTTTGGATTTTCCTTGGAATTTTATTGGGAGCCCATTGTTGACCACCTAGGGAAATTTTCTAGATTATCTATAATAGAGATTGGGTGATCGAGATGAGATCATTTGAATGATAAGGATATTAGATGGTACTTGGATGGACCATTGAAATAACTCCATGCTTTGTATTTATTATGTAAAGCCTCATTAATTAGGCATGTGGTCTAAGAGTTTTACCCATAGTCTTTATAATTTTTTACTTGTATATGGGGTGTATAGAATTTTTTGGTGATTTCCTTCATTTTGTTTAAGTTAGTTTTTTTATTAAAATTGATACCCTAGAACTTACTTAGATTCCATTGGTGTTTATAAAAATGCATCCAAAACGACCAATAGGGTGTGTTGTTTCTTTAAAATAAAGAAACATGGTTATAAACGGTAAAATAAGGGGGTTATGAGCTTAACCTAGTTAAGATCATTAGTTGACTTATTTTAATGGTTAAAGGCTACCTAGTATGACATGTGGATAAATATTTTATAATATGTTAAAAGGATAAATTGGATTTTTTTATGTTTTATTTTCTTATGAGAAGACCTATGAGTCTCTTGAAATGGATTTAACCGTGTGTGTTAGATTTTTGAATTTGGTTTGGCTTTTAAAGGGTGTAAAAAGCACTTGATACTGATTTTGTTTTAAAATGAGGTGTTTAAATTCAAAATTATTTATAAATAGATTTATGAATAGAATTTTAAATATTAATTGGAAAATTGTGTTTGGTTTACCCATTTTTGAAAACACCTTTCTAGATATTTTAAAAAGTTTTTGATGTAAAAGAAGGTTGTATCCTTTTTTTTATTATCAAGGAGGAGGAACCTTGTTTTAAGTGAGACTTTGAAATTTTTAATTTGATGGTTAAGATTCCATAAATTTTTAATAGAATTTTGGAATGTAGTTTTGATGTGTGAGGGATCATAAGACTGAGCCATGTGTGGCATAAAAGGATAGACAGGGACTTGGAAAATGATGATGGTTTTAAAGGGTCATTGAGTTTTATTTTAAATGTTGTATAATAGTTAAGATACGAAGCTTGGTTTCTGTAAAATGTTTGGATGTCATCTTATTTTTTATATAATTCTCCCCATCTGAAGTTATTATAGTGGACAGGAGGTTCCAGATGCATGGTTTTGAATTTCACACAAGACACTCACCATTTGAGGTTTTGATAGTGGACCCGTTGTTCCACATGCATGGTTCCATATATCTAACATGATGCTAAAGATATGATATTGATATTTTGGAAATGAAATTCAATTTAGTTGGTTCCTTTTTTATGACATTACACTTTATATATGAGGTTGATAAAGTATGACATGACTTTCCACGCCCATGGGTTAGTTGTTGGACATGACACTCTGTATCAGTACCAATGGTTTTGTAAATGGTTTAGGTGATGGACCAAAGTTCCATACATGGATGATATTTATGTTTGATTCCTCTCTATACTTCTTGATAAATTAAAATACCTTTCTTTATTATGATATGTATCTCACTATGTTTTTTCATTCATGCGACCAATATTGGTTGGTGTGGGTTGGGGTGGCTCGAGTGTCTCACAGAGCCCGGGGGATAATATGTTAATTATTCAATGGTTACATTGATACAAACCTCCTTTACTGTAGTATTTATTTATCCCAATACTGATATTTAAACACTATTTATATAACTAGTATTTACTTTAGTCACCATTAGTTATTGCCTATTGAGTTGTACTCACACCCCACTCAGGCATCCAATTTACATGGCTACCTGAGAAGCTCTCATGAGTTTTTTTCATGAAAAAGTTGGGATGAGGCTCATTTTGAGTTTTGAACAGTCATGATTGATGGATCAGATGGTGTTTGGGGTTTGGATAAGGTTTTCATCAATGTATGTATAGGGTTAAATGAAATTATTCTAGTTTCTTATTTTACATATGGGGTTGGACCAGTGGCTACCAATGTTTTATATATGACATAAATGTTTGGGACTCTAATTCAATTCATTTTATCAAAAAATTATTCTATTTTAGTTTAGTTATTATTTCAAATTACTCATATGTATGCGATGTCTAGTTATTTTTTAATAGTTGAGCACTATGATATGTTGGTATAGTCTATTCACAGTACCACCTTAGACCCCCATTACTAGTCGATAGCCTCTAGCGTAAGAGGAGGAACAATTTAGGTCATTTGGAGAACCGAATTAGGGCACCAATTTAGTGGATTATAAGTTGGTATGTTATATAATGGTATCAGAGTAGTCTATTTATTATTGTTTTATTATTTGGGATTTCGTAAAATAGATATATAAGAATGCATCAAAGCCTGTGATGAATATCCGCCTTGTGTATCGTGACCACTTGTACCAGTATGAATTCTAGGTTTCTAGGGTTGGGATTACTATTCTAATTTGTATGTTATGGTTATATTTGATTTTTGTTTCAAGAGATGAACATGTGGTTTGGATTTGATTATTTTTGATGATATTGTAGTTCTTGGTCAGTTGGAAGGAGGTCTATGATTTGGTTTTAACTCTTGTCCTGTAGAGACAAGAGGCATCTCATAAATCATGGTATACACATAGGATCTACATGTTATAAACCTTATAGTGTTATATTTTACTAACAATATTCCCATAATTTTTGTAAAGTTTCAATAAATGCTCATACAATGGTTTCTCATATAAGTACTCGGTGGAATTCTACTTCGATAGGTCATCCTCTACATGGACCTCTTTCGAATGAAAGTTTATTTAGATCTATGGTGATACACTTGATGATGAGGATACTGATGCAGTCCTTATCCACATTTGATGTAGTGAATCTGGTGGGTCAGCTCAACATAGATTCATAACTATTGAAACCCTTATGGGTTGTTTTTATTTAGGTTTATGTATATATATTTGTACCAATGTGTATGGAATAGTCCTCTAGAGAGTGGTCTAATGCGAAAATTCTCATAGAGGATGGGTGTCTAAGTTTTGGGAAGTTGGTTTGGAATATGACGCCTTTTGTATGTGAGACCTTGGAGATGGGTATTTTGACATGTCGATGTTGTGTGATGATATGATAGGAGCGTGTTGGATACCTCCTCAATTGTGGCCTTCTGTGAGTTGGCCTTGACCTAGGTGGTTAGATCTAGTGGACTTGATTGGTGGGTCTAGATAGGAGAACCCATTGACCTTCTTGACATGAATATAGTTTATGGAGTTTGTGTTTTTTGAATTCTAAGGGTGACCCATGAGAGGGGTCAGATGAGTTTTTCTTGCAATTTGGGATTGCGAGGCTTAGATGGATTCTTTTGAATTTTGACAATGATGAATATAGGATGAATCCCGGTATGAGGTTTAGGCATGTTGGATGAATTTTGTTTTTTAAAAGTATCAATTACATACTTGAGCTTCAAACATATGGTTGTTTAAAAGAGGGGTGTGTTCATTTAGGTGACTAACCTAGGTAATGGTTCTGAATATGGGTTGTTCCTGATGGTTATGAGTTGGACTGTGAACACAAGTGGTGCAAAAGGGTATGTGGTTTCTGAGGGAAATATCAGTAGACTACCTGACCTGGTTATCTCTGGATATGTCATAAAGAATGCAATGAGATCATAAATTGACTTAGTATAACTTTTGAAAGATGATTAGGTTTTTCATGATCATGAAAATGGTTTTGTATTGGTGAATTACCTTTGGTTTTTGGAAATCACAAAGGGTGATATTCATTATGTGATATGGACATGCAATCTAGGCATGACTAGGGGAAATGGGTTTTGAAACAATTTTTTATGAGATGTGACTCATTAGACTCAGAATCAAGCTTTGTGGTTGGGCTAAAAAATAGAATACAATAGTTATGTGTTAATGGGATCTTGGAGAAATGAGTTTTGGTGATGTGGTGTGTCATTTTACTTGTGCATTGGATGTAACCAAATCATATGTAATTATTCTTGAATTAATTTTGTAGTTGTTGGAAGGATGAGAACCAATGTGGGTGTTATGGGGTTCTTAATGGTAAGGAGTTTGGGAGCCTTTAAATGAGTTTAACATGTCCGTAAATTTATAGGTGACATTTGAAAAAGATGGTTTTGGGGGTTATTCATCGGTGAAATGTTAGTGTACTCTTGGTTAAATATGATCATACCCTATAATATAACATCATCTTGAGTACATTGAGAGAGAACCAGATATATTCTTAGCTATCTAAATATATTTTTCAGCTTGACAAGGTCTTCCTTATAGGTGATTCCCATGGAGCGGTGTAAGTAAATCCATATGGTGGGAGTTTCACCATCAAACATAGTTATAAAGTCATTTTAGTTGACCATATATTATTGAATTCCATGGATACCATTATTGGAATATTAGAATGGGTGATGGTGGATGTTTTTTTGTTTCTTTTGTGATTGAAATTTCAAAACATCCAATTATAAGGTTACTAATGGCCAGATCATGATCCATGGTTCATGGATTTTCTTAGGTGAGGTGGTGAAAATTAAACTCCTATAATGGGGAGTGATGTGTTAGAAGGTGTGACATCATGTATCAATATGAGTTGTAAACCCCAGAACAAATTTAAATATTTATTTACTAGATTTTTCAAATATTGAAACAAGACTTGGAATATAATTATGAGTATTGGAATGCTTAAAAATGGGTTTTTTAAATGAGTAATGGTGATAAGGAGTTATCTTGAGTGTTTTGATGATACTTTTCAGCTTTGAGTTATGTTACGAGAGTTTTGGAGTGTTCCAGCCTAGGTTCATGGTTTGGTGTTCATGATTTAGGAAAAACCATGCAACACCTTAAGTCTAAGAGGGGTTTGAGTTCATTTTGAAATGAAAATGGTTTATTTTCATGGATATAACTTTATTTGGGGTAATCCATGCAAGCCAAATGGTAAACTAGTGGGTGGTGGTGGAGAGTATGGGACATAGTGACTGTCTTGTGCATGGTTTCAGACAAACCACACACCTTGCTCCAGAGGTGTCTATTGTGGCGTTTTATGGTGGTTTCATGGTTTTGAAAACTGTGTAGCCAAATCTTGCAGGTGGGTTGTTTTTTGATAGTAAAAACCACATGGTTGGAACACAATTTGGAAAACTATGTGGATGGCTAGAACTTCATTAAATGTGAAAATTTACCTAAACCTTCCTTAGGATTTTAGGCTACTCAACCCCATTTATCCTCTATTTGGTGTGTATAAACTTATATTTTTCCTAAACCATCCCCCCTTCTCCAACATTAAACTTTGGGTGTGCTCATAGAGATTACTTGGTGATTTATGTGTACTCTTCTCATCTGGTGACTTATCTTGCACTTCTTTATTCTACTATATATTAGGAGTTCTTATATTTAGGTTTTGTTCACAATTCCCCTAGTCATGGTAGAATTTTCTTTTTTCCCATGGGTATTTTCATCATCTTGCATTGATGAAATCCTGAGATTAATTCCACACATTGTAGCATGATGTTTTATTATAGCATGATATCATCGTAAATTTTCCTAGGGTTTTCCAAATGAAATAAATAAATTAACTATTACAATGGAATTTCCACTTAGTGAATTTCCCTAGAATGCTGTTGGGAGCCCATTGTTGACAACCAATGGAAAATTCATAGAGTTTCGATAAGAGATATTAGGTGATTTAGATGAGGTCATTTGGATGATGAGGATATTAGATGGGACTTGGATGGACCTTTGAAACACATGCATGCTTTGGAAGTATTATGTAAAGCTTCTTTAATGAGTCATGTGGTCTATGAGCTTTACCTATAGTCATTGTAATTTTATTTACATGTGTATACGGTATGCACCATTTTGTGGTGAGTCTCTTCCTTAGTTTAAGTTAATCGTTTTTGATTAAAATTGATACCATATAACTTACTCAAATACCATTGGTTCTTATAAAACTGAATCCAAATCCAGCCATGGGATGTATTGTTTCTTGAAAATAAATACACTTAGTTATAAAGGGTAAAATAAGGGGGTTACGAGATTAAACCAGTTAGGATCATTAGTTGGATTATTTTAAGGGTTAAAGGATACCAATTAGGACTTGTGGATAAATATGTTATAATATGTTAAAAGGATAAATTTTAATGTTTTTATGTGGTATATTTTTATGAGAAGACCTATGAGTCTTTAGAAATGGGTTTAACCATGTGTGTTGGGGTTTTGAATTTGGTTTTGCTTTAAATGGGTTGAAATTGTACTTGATGTAGATTTTGTTTTAAAACGACGTGTTGAAATTCAAAATAATTTATAAATGGGTTTATGAATGGATTTTTAAATTATAATTGGAAAAGTGTGCTTGGTTTCCCTTTTTGTGAAAACAACTTGATGGATCTTTTAAAAAGTCTTTGATGGAAAGGAAGTTTGTATCCTTGTTTTTATTATCATGGAGGAATAACCTAGTTTTGAGTGAGATTTATAAATTTCTAAATTGATGGGTAAGATTCCATCATTTTTAAAGAATTTTGGAATGTTGTTTTGATGCATAATGAGGTATCATAAGACTGAGCCATGTATGTAATAAATTTCTAGATGGGACCTTGGAAAGTGATGAAGGTTTTAAAAGGGTTGTTGAGTTTTATTTTAAATATTTTATAAGGGTTAAGATATGAAGATATTTTTTTTGAAAAATGTTAGATTTCATCACATTTTTAATATAATGCTCCCCATTTGAGGTTACGATAGTGGAAATGAGGTTCACATGCATGGTTCCGGATGTCAAACATGACACTCACCATTTGATGTTTTGATAGTGGATGCATAGTTCCACATGCATGGTTCCATATATCTGACATGATTATACACATATGAGATTGATATTATGGAAATGAAGTTCCTTGTTCTTGGTTCTTATTTAATGACATCAAACACTACATATGATGTTTCTAAAGTATGAAATGATGTTCCATGTCCATGGGTTTGCTATTGGACGAGATGCTCCATATAAGTACCAATGGTTTTATAAATGCTTTAGGTGATGGACCAAGGTTCCATACTTGGTTGATATTGATATTTGATTCATATCTATAATTTATTATAATTGAAAATACCTTTCTTTATTATGATATGTATAACACTATGTTTTTTTATTTAGGCATCCAACATTTGTCGATGCGGGTTGGGTTGGATCGGGTGTCTCCTAGAGCCTAGTGGATAATATGTTAATTAGTTAATGGTTTCATTGATACATAACTCCTTTATTGTACTCTTTATTTATCCCGATATTGATCTTTTTACTCTATTTATATAACTAGTATTTACTTTAGTCACCATTAGTGGTGGCCTATTGAGTTGTACTGACTCATTACTCAGGCTTCCAATTTACATGGGTACCCGAGAATCTCTCATGTGTTTTTTTCATCCATAAGTTTGGGATGAGGATCATTTTGAGTTTTTAATAGCCATGATTTATGTATTAGATGGTGTCTAGGGTTTGGATGAGGTTTGGATCAGCGTCCCTATATGGATCAATTTACATATTCTAGATTCTTATTTTACATATGGGATCATATTAGTGGCTACTTATGTTTTCTATATGAAAGAGATATTTGGGACTTCAATTCATTTCATTTTATCACAACATGTTTCTAATTCAGTTTAGTTATTATTTCAAATTAATTAGATGAATGTGATGTATATTTATTTGTTTATAGTTGTGCACTCAGATATGTTGTTATAGTCTCTTCACAGTACCACCTTAGACCCCCATTACTAGTAGGTAGACTCTTGCATAAGAGGAGGCACACTTGAGGTCATGTAGAAAACTAACGCTGGGAATGTTTTTAGTGGATTTTAGGTTGGGATGTTATATAATGGTATCATAGAAGTCTCTTTCTTGTTGTCTTTTTACTTGGGATTGGGTAAAATGAAGATATAGGAATGTGTCAGATCCTATGATGGATATGAACTTGATACATTGTAAACACTTGTACCGGTAGGAGTTCAAGGATTCTAGGGCTGGGATTGTATTCTAATTTGTGATGTTATGGTTATATTTTATTTTTGTTTCAGGAGATGAACATGATGTTTGGATTTCATTATTTATGATGATATTCTAATTCTTGGCCAGTTGGAAGGATGACAATGATTTGTTTTTGAATCTTATCTTGTAGAGGCAAGAGCCATCTCATACATCAAGGTGAAAACATATGATCCACATGTTATAGAACTTATAATGTGATATTTTACTAAGAATATTCCCCTATTATTTAAAGTTTCAATTACTGCTCATAAAACGGTTTCCCATATAAGTACTTTGTGGCATTCTACTCAGCTGGGACAACCTATACGTGGATATCTTTCTAATGATAGGTCATTTAGATCTATGGTGAGACACTTTATTAAGAGAATTCTATGCCTTACTTATGAAAATTTGTTGTTTTGACCCTGGTGGGTCAGCTCGACATAGATGTTTAACTGTTGAAACCCTTATGGGATTTTTTATTTATGTTCAGGTACATATATTTGTACTAATGTGTTTGAAATTATCCTCCAGGGAGTGGTCTAATGTGAAAATGCTCTAATAGGACGGGTTCTTGAGTTGTGGGAAGTTGGTTTAGTAGATGACTCATTTTGTATGTGAGACCCTAGAGATATCTATTTTGAAATGTTGATGTTGTGTGGTGATATGATAGGATCATGTTGGATACCTCCTGAGTTTTGGACTTCTGTGTGTTGTCCGTGGCCTAGGTGGTCAGATCTAGTATCTTGATGTGAGGCTTGATTGGTGGGGATATATGAGAGAACCCATTGAACTTCTTAATGTGAATACAATTTAGGGAATTTGTGTTTTTTAATTTTATGGGTGACCCATGAGAGGGGTCAGATGATTTGTGTGCTTTTGGGTGTGTGAGGCATAGATGGATTCTTAGGAATTTTTACAATGGTGAATATAGTGTGGATCCTAGTATGAGGTTTAGGCATGTTGGATGCATTTTTTTTATAGAAGGATCAATTAAATTATTGAGATTCAAACTTATGGTTGGTTTAAATAAGGGTGCTTTCACTTAGGTGACTAACCTAGGTAATGGTTGTGAATGTGGGTTGTGCCTGATGGTTATGAGTTAGACCATGAGTACAAGTGGTGCACAAGGGTATGTTGTTTCTGAGAGAATGATCAGTAGTGTTCCTAACCTAGTTAGCTCTGGATGTGTCATCAAGAATGAGATAAGAGCATAAATGGAATTAGTGGGACTTTTGAATGATGATTAGGTTTTTCATGGTCATGAAATTGGTTTTGGATTGGTTAATTGCCTTTGGTTTTTAGAAAGCACAAAGGGTGATCTTCATTGAGTGATATGGACATGTGATATAGGCATGACTAGTGGACATGGTTTGTGAAACATTTTTTTGTTAGATTTGAATCATTGGATTTAGAATCATGTTTTTTGGTTGGGTTAAAAATAGAATATAGTTTTTACGTATTAATAGGATCTTGGAGAAACGAGTGTTGGTGATGTATTGTCTCAATTTCCTTTTGGATTAGATGTAACATAATCATATGTCGTGATGCTTGAGCTAAGTAGGTAGTTTTGAGAAGGATGATAACCAATGTGGTTGTGATGGGGTGCTTACAAGTAGGGCGTTTTGGTGCCTTTGAATGGGTTTAACATGTCCCTAAAGTTATAGGGGACATTTGAAAAATATGGTTTGTAGGGGTATTAATTGGTGAAATCTTTGTTTACTCCCACTTAAATATGATCATACCCAATAACATAACACCATCCTTAGTACATTTAGAGAGAACCAAATATATTCCTAACTATCTAAATATATTTTCTATCTTGATAAGGTCTTCCTTATAGGTGATTTTCATGGAGTGGTGTAAGTAAATCTATATAGTGATAGTTGAACCATCAAACATTGTTAATAATTATTTATATTTGGCCATATATTTGTGAATTCCATGGGTACCATTCTTGGAATCCATTAAAAGGTGATGGTGGATGTTTTGTTTTGTTCCTTTGGTTAGTGAAATATTTCCATGCCCAATTATTAGGTTAGAAATTATTGGATCATGAGCTGTGGTGGTTGGATTTTCTTAAGTGAGGTAGTGAAAATGCCACTCATATGATGGGGAGTTATGTGTTGGTTTCAGGGGCATGGACCTCATTATAGAAGGGTCCTAGGTGTGTAAAAATAACCATGGATCAGTTGAGGTTGAACTAAAATTCCAGTGACTAACTAATGCGGTGAGTTAATGAATTCTATATGTAACTATTGTAGGTAATTAGTTATTATGGATAATTTAGTTGAGTTTTGGATTTGGTATTGAAGTGATTCTGAAAAGTTACCTGGGGTTCTTGAGTTAGAGGTGCAATAGTGGTGCGGTAGGGCACAATGATGGTTTTGTGTTAATGGAGGATATAAGAGAGTTATCTCAATAGGATCTGGATATGGAATCTAGTGGGTGTGTTCAAATGGTTATGGAATGCCTTTGGGTGTGATATCAACATAATTAGGTAAGGTGGTGGAATGATGGTAGTTATTGCCAGGAATTTTTGAGTCAAGTTGGTTGGAGATGGATAGGATTGGGTTAATGTATGGAACATATGTGGTAAGTGTAAAACCACATCTAGCAAATCATATTTGAGATGATGGATAAGTTTTGGAAAGTAAACCCAACATTTGTGGAAAAGTTAGTTTGTTCTTAGTTAACAAATTATTTCATAATTAGCTAGATAATTAAACATAATTTTATAATTATGATACAACCACAACCTTGATAAATTAATAAAATGAATTATACTATATAAGTTATTACTATTTAATTATAATGTTCTCTTGTCATCTCTACCATATTATCATCCTTAATTAACTTTACATTTAATCATATAACCCAACATAATATATTCAATTTAATTGAAAGGAACATATATATTTTATACTTAACTAATGAAAATAGAATAATTTAATACTAATTGTCACATTGACCTTCCCATATTTTCGTATCATCATTTAAAATCCTCTTTATTATTATTATCATAATATAATTATTTTATCACTTCTCATTTATTCATAGAATTTTGATTAGTATCATTAAGATAATGTAACAACCTATATATAAAATAATATTTTAGCTTATCACAAAGGGACAACATGTGCTTATGTTTTTTAACATAATATCATTTTAATTTAGAATCATATATTTTCTTCATAATATTGATTAGTGAAGGTGTAACCAACAATATAAAATCTATCAATATTTATATTTTCTATTTTCCTTACTATTATTCCAAATCTCTTCCCTAAAATCCAATCTCTAGAACATTTTAATCACTTAAGGAATATCACCTGGTTTAGTTGTGTGCATGGATCTCCTTTTTGTAACTTGAGAAACCCTGGGGGAGATAATCAAGGTTCCATAAAATTTAAACCCTTTTCTATTTAATTTATTTTTCAATCTTTCTTTTTTTGGACCTTTTTACTATGTTTACAAGAATTGTGCTCAACTTCTTATTTGATCACTGTTACAAAAAACCTCACTGAGTGATAAAAATATATTTGAAAATTAATAAACACACAAGATGAAGTAATTTTACTTGGTTCACCAGAAATGGGTAATCTAAGGATCACAAATAGATAATGTGAGAATGTTATAGGAAATACTAATAACCACTATTTATATTAAAAATTTTTATGAAAGTCACACTAATTATCCTAGGGACACTCCATCTTATTCCTATTTACCCATTGTTTGAGTAATGGTACGAAATTTTATAGACATGTGATACTATAAATTATAATTAATAAGTTCATAAATATGTACATCTTCAAATCTAGGTAGATGCACAATTGATCTTCGAAGTTTATTGATTTCTCTTTCCACAAGGAAGATAGGATCAACTACTCAATGGTGGGGGTTGAGTCTCTTTTTCCTTATATATAGCAGTAATAATTATCTCTATACTAGATTAGAATAATTTCATACAAGAATAATTCCATTATGATACTCTATAATATCTATGTGTAGTAGTGATACCTAATTTTCATAGATCCTTCATTTCTTAAAATAATTGTATATGACAACTGAAATTTTTTAGTACATTTTCCTCTCATTTGACTTATTTTTTCAAACTAGATGTATTTATATTTCCTTCTCTCTACCTTTCTCTTTCTTAGTTTAAATTTATCAAGGAATAAAAGTAGTTATTTTTTTCATCTCTTATTCTTTTATAATAATTGAAATATTCAGTTGATATCATTTTCCAAATTTTGATTATGGAAGTATTTTATAATCTCAGTTTCAAGATATATTTATTTAATTTTTTTTAAAAATCTCAATATATCTATTTTAATTTTCTTTTCATGAAATATATTTCTTTATTTTATTTTATGGAAAACCTAATAATTTAGCACGGATATGTCAATTTGTTTTCTTTTATATATTGTAATAGTTTGTTCAAGTTATACACTTTCCCATTTATTAAACGTAGAAACACTAAAGATCTTTGAGTATTATATTCTTCTAGAAACAAGTCAAAAGTTGCCTATTCAATTCTCTATTATTCTAATAAATTTCTCAAATATGATGTCATTAATCTTCCAAAAAAAATTATAATAGTATTCGAATAATTCATCCATAGAATCTATATCTTCATTTAAATATTTTAATATTGTATCATAATGTTTTTTAAAAATTCTTATCTTTCATTCCTTTCAAGATGTGAAACATGGTGGATGTTAATATTCAAAAAGGTAGTGAACCATAAAAACCCTTTCACTAAAACTTATGAGGTTAAGAGATCAACCTTACAAATCCCCCAAAAAAACATTACAAATTCACTTGATCAACCTTATGAAGTCTCATTTGTGAACCTTATAAAATTTAGCCTTTATCCTCTTGAAGTTTTTCTATCTATAAAAACATCATATTTATAAATTTTGTCATTATCATAATGAACTTCATAATTATAAAATAACTATATCATTATAAAATTAATCCTTATGAAGTATGTCATTACCCATATAAACTCCATCCTTAAAAAATCCTTATATCCTTAAAAACTTCTTCCATTTGAAATTTAAATTATCTTTTGTAGATTTATCCTTATGATTTCCATCCTTATAAAATTAATCCTTGTGATTTTTTATCTTAATTAATTATTAAAACATTATGATGTATAATCCTTATTAAGTTTCATAGAACCAATATGAACTTAGAATTATCTAGAAATGTCTTCTGAGAACCTAGATCATCTTCAACTACTTTATTTTTTTATTCTTTATTTACATCATATTTTCAGGTAGGATTTATTATGATAATTGGATTAAAATCATTTTGTTCCCCATCTTCATAGTGTGGATACCAACTCATCTCTAATATTTTATGACATTCCTTTTATCATGGAAGTCATAACATAAGGAAACCATGAGTGGTACAATCCTAGATCTTAAAGAAGATGAGCAATGAATGATGTCGTTCCACATTCACATGCATTTTTAAAATTTGAATAGCTCCCAACATAAGTGAGGTCCACCCTAGAATACGTTTTTTGAGTGAACTTGTTTATTACTCAATACATGGGATACCCCATAATTTATAAAATTCTTATTCACTGCAAATATCATCCGCTCACTAGCTCTCAATATCCTCAATTGTTTCTTTAACCCACGCAATCTCTTGGCTCTTACATTTCTACCTAGGATGGTTATAGTTGATATTGGACACTACCTCATGAAGAAAGAACCTATCTCCTAAAGATAGATAATTATGGAAACTTTTTTCTCACATCCAAGAAATTATTCAAGACTCTATAAAATAACAAGGTTATTTCAATAATTGGAATTCCTTGAATTTAATCATCTGGTATCCATACATTACTATAAATCACAACACTTACACCTTTATTTTTTTTTAAATCCGAACTTCCAGACAACTAAAAAAATATCTTAGAGAATATTCAAATGCCATGAATGTATCCTAAATAGATCAATGAAAAATATCCTATAATCCAATAAACCATTTAATATATTTAAAAAAAATCCAATATACAACCATATAGTTGTATCATTCCCCCCTTTGGATTTTGGGGACAATTACCATATAATCCATGCACCAATTTATAAGTTGTCTTCATTATAACCCTTTATTAATAAAATTAAAATGGGATTCATAAATATCAAATTTTCCTTAAAGATTCCCATATTATACATTTAAAATCTATAAGGGTACTTGAATTAGCTTATCCCCCCCTTTGGAAACAAATTTTTTGGAAAATATATTCAAGGGAAATAAATATCTTTTAACAACTTCATGAATTTGAGAATAATAGAGTCTATTATCTCCCTTAATATCTACATCAAAACTTCATTTAAATTTATATATTGAATATAATCAAAAATTTTGAAATTTTCTCAGATATACATTGTTGATAGTTCAACTTCCAACAAATTTTCATAAATCAACTGCATTATTATCAATAAATCCCCATGAGTGAATTTTACCACTTATTTATGATCTATCAACAAATAATATAAGCTTAAAAAGTCAGAATACAATGTAAGTAACAAGAGACTTTGTTAATAATATCTATAATATAATTCTTTAACCTTAAGTATAAGACATTTTGGTTTCCATTTCTCTTTTTATGATGTGGTTTAAGATCATTTACATGGGTTATAGGATGATGTGTTGGGTGCTAAGGGATATAGAAATCATATATGGAATAATTTGTGGCTACTTGAGGACGCCGATTAGCCAATGAAAGGGTACCTACTAGATGGTGCAAGTTGGTAGAGTGTATATAGTTTTTTATATCCCATTGACCATCCATTTAACACGGAAGATGTGTAATATCTCTACTAATGGACACTGACTAGCTGGTGGCATTAGTGGAGTAATGTAAAATTAATGAAAAACTAGTCTTTTATGCTTTCAAACCATGTTTTATCTCTTCTAGTCACCCATTTCAACCATAATTCACCTTAAATGAATCTAAGAGCTATCTAGGGATAGCTCAGTCTCTCTCTATCTTTTTTT
This sequence comes from Viscum album, assembly GCA_963277665.1. Lineage (NCBI taxonomy): Eukaryota > Viridiplantae > Streptophyta > Magnoliopsida > Santalales > Viscaceae > Viscum > Viscum album. Next base: position 1,371,526,845 of record OY728164.1, read on the forward strand.
ATTAGCATGGTAATATTAGGTCATTTATTTATTCCCTCTTTGGTATGTTTAATTGAATCCATATTATTTCGTATATTTCTCTAAGAGTTTTCAATGGTTCTAGGTTGAATTATCATAATCTATCAATCATGTTTTTAACTCTCTTGATCCCTTATATATTCATCGTGTGTTTTTATCCCAATGTCTAGATATATTATAGAATGTGATGTGAAACATGTGACCATTGAGGTATGTGTTTATCTATCCTCTCTTCCAACCTTATGCTTATGTAAACTTGATTATATGATATGATAATTTATTTTTTGGGAATCCTCTCTATTTATCCTGTGGTTAATTTCCTTATTGTGTGGATATTATTGTGGTTGATGTATTAACCAAGCGAGAGGTAAGTGGTTACATCTATAACATACGTTTGGTAAACTATATATGATATTGGTAATCTAAATGGGTTTCTAAAATATTTTTCAATGGTTATTATTTATTTTATATGTATACATAAATGGGTTTTTATAAAATCTTATTTCCTCATGTTTTGGTAAAGAAAAGGTGGATCTCAATGCATATGTAATGGTTTGGGAAATTAATGTCAAAGCATGATTTTGATAAAAAGAGATATTTGGAAATTGTTTAAGAATGGTGATAAAACATTATAAATGAAAATATATTTGACATTTGAAGCATGTGAGAGACTTGGGTACCAAGGAAGGGGATTTAGTATCCATAATTTTCTTTATTTATATAGGGGGTTCACTCATAAGGTGTTCCTCTATTCCCCATGCCATGTTTCTTAGGGACTTTATTATTTAAAATCATATAGGGTTTACTCATGGGGTGTTTCTATGTTTCCTAGGAACTATTTCATAGGAATTGTTTTAGTAAAAACTAATCTTGATTTATTAATAAGTTATGAGTGAGCTATATATACCATACCTTTGTTATCCTAGGGTAGATTTCCATTGTTCCTTTTACTTGAACTATTTTTGGTTGATATGAAATATGAAACATGTTTTAATAAATATAAAATATTTTATTTGAATTTTCTTTGAAAATAGAGTATCAATATTTTTTATAATAGTTGTGAAAAGGAGGATTACTTTACTATTATTTTGATACAACTAAAAAAATTATTTATCATTCCATGTTTTTATTATATTTATAATATTGATATTATTTTAAAATGACTTTTTATGGAACACTTTGGTGAGATCCTACTGATCCTAAATAACTCAGACCCTTTATACTCCCACAAGGGTGTCTAGAACTTATTTTTTATGACGGAGGAAATGGAAAATCAATATGTGAGGCTGTGATTTTTATATCTTTTGTGAATGGGTAACTAGTGGTGATGTAGTGGGATGTTTCCAATGTATCACACAGAGTATCTGATGATATTTTGGGTAGTCCTTTTTGGATTATTTCATTGGACATGTACCATGGTTTTAACTTGCTACCATGGTTGTATAACTACCTATATTATTCAGTTTTATCTACTGAATAATTATTTTAGAGATATCTTTATATATTTTTATATCATCTATCTTTGTTCAGGTTTGGAAAATCATTCCAGCAAGTAAATTTTTAATGCATGGGTGCTACTTTCCAGCCTATGGGGATTGGGAACACCCTTCAGGGCTGGTCATAATCTAGTTAATATCCTAGTTTGATGGGTTTTATAAGTTGGGTCAGGATAACATCAACATTTTCCATATCACAGACTAATTTTAACAAATCACTTGATCAAATAAAATTCCTTAAAAAACATACTACCTTTGTCTTAAATTATATTCTTACAAAACATTCAGGGTATAAATCGTGAAACACAAGAGTTTGTGACATACCATAGGTTAAATAAATTAAAACCAAATGTATTCCATTATCTTACTTTTATTCATAGGAATTCTCTAGTTTCAGATAATTCTAATATACCTTTGAATATTCATAATTAACTCACATACCACTTTTAGTTAGAATAACATTCTTTTCTAAAATAGTTTTAGTATCATGAAAAAAATATATGATACTAAATTTTTAGTTCATATGAAAATAAAAAAATATTTATTCATGAGTGAAACTTCTTATTCAATTCATTTTGAATCCACTTTGAGGGTCTACCACTACTTGATAATACCTAATACAAAAAATAAACGTCCAAAAATTTCATGATATCATTTGAAAAAAATAGACATGGATTTAAAACCATTATTACTAAAAATTAAGATTGTTATAAAAAAATAAAACATAATTTTTATAGGAATTTACATATATAACTGAAGTTTTTCAAGGTGATTTATTAATGATTTTTATTGGACATGTTTGGAATAGAAAAGATAAGAATTTCTTCATTATTTCATGTTTTTATGGATTCATTAGTATTATTATTGTCATGCACACATAATTCATATTACCTATAGATCATATATCCCCATAAAGTATGTACAACTAGAAATAACATTTATAAACAATTAATATCTTGGGGAAATGGGTACCTCAAAATATCCTTAATGAGAGAAGTTTGTTTTCCATAAAAATAAAACATGTTTCCTCTAGTTTTCTTCTCATGTTTTATCTATCTAAAACCAATTATAAAAACATATCTGTAAATGTTTAAATTATAGTCTTTATTTATATATATCTTGGTATTCATATCCTTAGTGATAACTATCTCACTAATGTTCGATTATTTCTCTATTACTTGATCTATATATTCTTTTTCAACCTTGTTACTATATTCCAAAACAACCCCACTAATATTCCATTTATGATTTGTAGTGGTATTATTGAAACCACTTAAGCACGCCTCTTACTTATCTTCCATGAATTCCATTAGAGTCATTTCAAATTTTTATTTCTTTTAAAGAACATTATTTGAAACTTCACCCTTCTTTTGTTTTATGGGAATGATATCCTTCATCTTGGAAAGTTATAGGTCTTATTTCACAATATCATTACAACAAATATAATTAATCTCTTCATTTTTCTTTTCACTCAATGCCCACTTTTTTCCTTCCATCACAGATTCTTCCATTCAGGTTTCATTCTTAAAATTGATTTTTAGGATCTCATCATAGAATATTCAATCATTTTATTTTTTTAGTAAATTTCTATATTACCAAGGATAGAAAAAATACAAGATCTCACAATAAAATTATACCGTGTATATTATTGTCTTGGATGGGATGTGATTACAAAAGATCTTACTTCATTGTTAAACCTTCATGATTCCATAACACACTCATATTGTATCCATATTTAACATAAAAATAGAATCTTAGTGCCAAAAATCATTGAGAACAAATTCTACCAATTTTAGTAGGAATTTTTGTATTACTCCTTGAATCAAGATTAGTGATATTTTTATTGTATATTAAAGTCTTTATGTTGTAATCTTTAGTTTTTAACATATTTATCACACTAGTAATCTCTCCTTCATGTTCTTTAATAATTAGGTCCCTCTATTTTTGTTTTATTTATAAAATCCAACAATGATAATTCTTCTTGTTGTGTGCATTTTTCAACATATCTTCATATTAATCTTTAAAAAAATTATTTAACCTTCATATAGTTTCAATTTTTTCCAAAAAAACATCATTTAATAAACAATTTATTTAATTATATAACTTGTTTTATTTATATTCGTATTTATTAATTACATAGACTCATATAAAACCAGTACATACTTCATTAGATAATTATTTTATTACTCCAGATCTATTATAAAAGAACTATTATTTTTTCCGTCAACCATCTAAAAGTGAACTTCACTTTTAAGGACTATTCCTTCTCTTGTGTGTTTCAATAAAAATATACATATCTACCACAAGACATGGTTACATTATATTTAAAAATATTTGGTGATTCCAAACCTGATTCTATAAGTTTATAATAAAAATATTATTAGGTGGTAGATTTTGATAATTATACTAAATCAATTTTATTCATCAAATCAGGAACAATCAAATTATCACTTTCCTTTTTATTAATCTTCAACGTCTTACATATAAAAATATGACACTCTTAATCAATAGAATTTATACCTATATAATTGAATATTTAATATTTAATATAGGTGGAAACAAGATGATTTTATTATTTTAACACAGATTCTTCACTATAGAAATCTTTCATCTTCATCCTCATATCATTAGAAAACTTTTAGTGAGTATAATTTTTAAATTCATCATCCTTAAGATCACTCTTTGATGACTTATTATCTTAAGCATCAATATCAAAATTCCTCTAATTAGTTTCCAACACATTCCGTACTTCTCAATATAATCCCATCTAATAAGACATGGCATGGTATTCGAAAATGTATTTCAAAATTTGAATAAATTATTCCTTCTAATTAGAAAAATGATTTTCATATAATATAGGACTTGTAATTAAAATTTCAACATCTTGAATAATATTAAAATCTCCAAAACAATAGATAATATCTTGAATTAACAACATAATCCATAGGCAGTAATACCACCTTTCACAGCAAGAGACACCCTTGGGGGGGGGGGGTGAATCCGGGTGCTAGAAAATTCAATATTTCATAACTGATTTTTCATCCATTATTTTTAATGTTATTATTCCATTGTTATCAAGTATTATTTTTAACCTATAATTTGATCACTATTTCAAACAAATTTTATTAGTGATAAGCATTAATGTAGAAACTAAATTACACAAAGAACATAGGGATTTTACATAGTCCACCTTAATGTGATTATCCATGAATCAAACACTGTTGATGTTTTAATGTTACATGAGTAAATAATACTCATTGTATTTATTAAAAATGTTTAAGAAAGTTACACTAATTATCCTTGGGAAACTCCCCCTTCTACCCGTGTACTCACTAATTTGGTGATGTTTTTTAATATTTTATATAAATGTGGGTATCTCCATAGTAATAAAAAAGGTCATAACTTTGTGAATATTTAGATATAGGTAGATACATAAATGATTTTATATGTTTACTGATTTTTTATTCCTCAATATAGATTAATCAACTCCTTAATAGTGAGGGTTGAGTCTCCTTTACTTTATAAATCAACAAAAAAAATTATCACTCCCCTAGATGAGAATAATTTTGCCTTGTAATAATTTTTTTACTACTCTACAATGTCCAAGAGTTGAAATGATACTCCCCATTTCCTCAAGAATTCCTTATTGAAAAAAACTAGATACCATCATTGAAAACCTTCAGTGTTTCATCCCATCCTTCCACTTATTCAGTTTGATAAGATGTAATTATATGATCATCACTATTCTTCTCTCCTTTGACATTCAAATTTATCAAGGAATAATAAAATAATTTTCTTATTTATTTTTATATTATTCAATTATAATCACTAAACTATTCTTTCCTGACCACATTTCATATTTTGAATATAAAATAGTCATGTAATATTAGTTTTGATATCTCTTAATTTATGTTTTCACAAATCATGGTCCTATGTTTTTCAGTATTATCTACATGAAATATATTTCTATTTTTTAGAGTATGAAAAAGTTGAGAATAAAACACCAATTAAACCCTTAATTTTATTTTCTAGATTGAATCAATATATTTGATAGAGACACCTTCCCATATATTAAACGTAGATACTCCCCAAATATTGTACTGGTATCTTCTTCCAGATATGAATTAAATATAACCCATGTAATTCTCTATTATTTTAAAAAATTTCTCATATATCATTTCCTCAATTATCCACAAAACCAAAACATAATAATGGTCAAATAATCGATCCAAAATAATTTTAATCTCCTATTAAAAAATTATATATCCTAAAATGATATTTTCTAAAACTTTTCATCATTCACAACTATTAGAATGTGAAACATAGTGGCTGCCAATATTCATGACGGTAGTGAAACTTATGAGCTCGTTTTTAAAAGCTTACTAGGTTGAGTGACAAACTGTATGAATCCACCCAAAAAACCTTACAAATCCACCTGATCAACCTTATAAAGTCTCACTACTAAACATTACGATCATCTTCCTCCACCTATGTGAATTATGTCTTTCCTAAATACATCATCCATATGAGGTACTTAATTTTCATTATGAACTCCATCATTATAAATTCCATCTATGTTTATTAATTTAATATATATAAATTTTATCATTATACTTACAAAAAACTTCATTATTGAATCTAACTACCCTAATAAGATTAATCCATTTGAAGTTTAACCAATATTATAAAGCTTCAACATCATGATGGTCATATTTATAGAATTATTCTTCATGAATTATGGTCCATATAAATCATTATATTTATAATTTCTTCATACATTATAAATTTTTATCCTTATAATGTTTTATGGGATACTTAATAGTTTGGAATTTGTTGAAAATATATTATGAGTTCAAATATTATCTTCCACAACACTATGATGCGAGTCTTTTTTTGTTACATGTTTTCATATTGGCCTCGTGGTGTCCCCAGGTATTAATACCGGATGTTCTTCATCTTCAAAATGTTGTACCAAGATCATCTAAAATCTTATATGGGTTTCCATCGATCATGGAATTTGTAGTATAAGGAAGCTAGGAATTTTATAATTCCATCCCATGAATATGATGAACACATGATGATGTCTTTCAAATTTTACATGTGTTTTTAAAATCCCAACAGTGTCACTCTTGGGAGAGCCCCACGTCGAACATGGATTTTTGAGTGTTGTTATTTATTACTCAATATGCAGGATATCCCACCATTTAAATCTTATGATACAATAATATACTATGACCACAATCACCTTCACCTAATATAGTTTCCCTAAACTAGCGCTCACTATCTTTAGTGTTAGTTCTAACCTATGGTATAACATTGATCCTCCTCCATTGCTTATTCTAACTACATTTTATCCTAGAAACAACCTCACAGTGATAGATCTTGGGTCCTATAGATGAATAATATTTTCACCTTTTTTAATATTAAATAAATTATTCAATAATTTTCGGAATAACAAATTTATTTCAACAACTATAATTCCATGAAAGTAATAATATTGCATCCTTATAATACTGGAATACATTACAATAGTTATACCTTTATTTTTGTCACTCCAAAGTAATGGAGAACTAAAATACCCTATCGACCATATTCCAATTCCATTAATGTAATGCTCCATTAAACTCATGATTTAATTCACTCAATATTTTCTTATATTATCATAACATCTTCCATGAAACCTTATAGTTTCAACACTCATAATTAACAAAACAAAATGGAATAATATATTTTTATTATTTATGAAAGAAACAAAAGAATATAATGTATAATTATAACAAACAAGAAATAATATGAATAAATAATCCATTATTTAATTGTGATGATAAAACATTAAACAACCCACACAATGGACCAATAATAATAATATTGATATTTGAATAAGTGTATGATAAAATAAAAGTAAAAAATTAAAGGTGATAAAAAAACTTACATTATAAGAACAAATTTAAAAGGGTATACTTACTGAGGTAGGAGGGATACAAGTGACCTTGACATATAATGTTTAAAGGGAGAGTTTCAATTAAATAATATGATGGTAATTCCATTTAACATATGTGAAGGGGATAATAGTGAAAAAAGAAATAATGATTATTGAAATATCAGTTTTAAGGGATGAAAAATGAAGGTTTAAGTCACAATAATGGAAATTTAGTAGAATCATTGTATATCAAGAAAAATATATTTTTGATGATAAGAGATGAGTTAGAAATCCCATACCTTATTATAATCACATTAATTTCCTACCGTCATTCATCATTTACCACACACATTTTTTTGATATTATCTCTTCAATCATCCTCTTTGATCCACCACTATAAATGGAAGGATAGATATTATTATTTTTAAATCTTGAAGAAAATTAATCACCTCAAATAATATTTATATTAGAAATTTATCCTTCAGAAATCAATCCATCTAAAATAATGGTCTATCAAAATTTAAAATTCTATAAAAATTGTGAATAAATATTGTATTTTATTTATATTAAATATCCCACGAATAACATATTTTTTTCTTTAACTATAACATATTATAATTTTTTAATTATTATAATTTTTGAATAGATATATTTACAAAATATTAAACACCCACTTACCATTTTATATTTCCATAATATTTTAGTCACCACATTTATTAAAAACTATTACATTTACATTATAATACATAAAATTCCCCATTATTTTACCATTATTTATTATCCCTTTTTCTATGTGTTCCATTTGATATATATATATATAAAATGGGTAACACACACCCACCATCAAAATTTATTTTTTAGTTTGTTTTATACTCATTTCTTCATGCATTGAAGCATTCCCATATTCCTTTTATGTTTGGTGACATCAAATTCCATGAACCCAATAATCTCATTCAAATAATTTATTTTCAAAATTAATATTCTAATCATGAAATTTAAATATATGTAAATCATATCTTTCAAATATTAATAATTTATATATAATATAATTATACAAAAAATAAAATTCCACAAACACATTAACTATATAATAAATTTATTATTTCAAAAAACTCTATGAAAATAAAATAATTGAACAACTTATAAATCAGGTTAATAAATAAATAATTTTTTAAAATTTAAAACATTTAAATAATTATTAAACTATATAATTTTTTTATATATTTATAAATGCTATATGAAACATATAATAGATAATTTAAATTCATATTTAATAAAATATTTTAAATATTAAATAAAATTTTTCAGAAACATGTTTATTTTTTCCACAATTTTTAAAATACTAATTTTACAGTAATGTTACAGTTAATAATAAGTTATTAAATAATTAATAAATTGATAATTAATTAAATTGAATCTATTAAATTATATTCCCTATCTAGTATATTTTTTAAAAATTTACGGTTTTTATTCTTAATAAAAATATAATGTTTAAGATATTTTATAAAATTCTTATAATAATAAATAAAAGGCTCCCCAAACCCTAAACTCATGAGAAATGATAAAGGACTCAACAATATACATGGTATTATAGATTTCATATCCTGGTTGAACATGTCTATGGGGATAGTTTGACAAAAAATAGATTTATTAAAATTATTAAATCAAATAAAGGTAATTAGGTGTCTCAAAATTCATCCAGACAATAAATTGAAGTAAGTGAATATAACAAGCTCTATGAAATAAATTCTTAATTTTACAGATACTACTTGTATTGTGGTGTTTATTTACATAATATCTATTCATATTATTATAGTATGATTTTTTTTTAAAAATGAGATAATTTAAGAATAAATAATCAATGGGGACAGAATGTATGAATGTCATGTAAAGACCTATTGAGAATATAAATACAAGTCTAAAAACTCAAAATAGTTTTATGTATCTTGAATATATTTGGGGGATATTTGACAAAAATTTCCACAAAACAACACACTTTAAATAAATTATACCTATAAAACTACAAAAAATAAATCCGGTAAAATATACCCAACTAAGAGGTAGATTTGAAAGTGAATTTCATGATGATATTTCTTTATAGATATCATAAAAATAGGATACCACTCTAAATATGAAGATTTTTTTATAGATGAAAGATTTCATGATTTCATGATATAGTATTTGAATGAAAAATATAAATAACTGACTCAATGAAAGATCTTTATATTATAATATTAGTGAAAAGTAGGATGAATTATGCCTCTTTGGTTTTATTTAGAGTGAAACTACACAAAAGTCTTACAAGTCTACGATGAGTAAAAATAAATAAATTTGTAAAGTGGTATCATTAAATGAATTATATAAAATAAATGAATTAAAAGACAAAGATAAATAAAAAGGATAAGTCAAGAAATGAAGTAAACCGAGGGTTGTTTCATAAAACTCAACTACCTACCTTATCATGACGGGGTAATTAAATAATACTCCTTCACTTTATATTTACTTATATTATATTATCAATGCTGGAGATAAGTCATAAATATTATATGTTTCTTAAATTTTATCTAAATATTATTATTTAAAGTGTATAATAAATTTGAAGATTAAATTGAACATTTAAGGGGTATTTTAGATGTTTCAAATCAAAAAAAGTATGATAATATAATTATTTTAAAATAGAGAAAACAATTTCATAATTCACAAAATAAATTTCAATAAGGGTTAAAAATATTTTTAAAAAATCAATTAAACTATTGAAATGGTGACAAGTGTTTCTCATTGATAAAATTCTATAGAATAAATTGGGTTTAAAAAAATTAATATGTTTAAGAAATTAAATTGGTATTTAATAACATATATATTTTTATGTGATATCATATATTTGTTTATGTGATATATATGGTTTTTAAAGAGAACCTCATGAATATTTTGATATATGGTATTGATAAAAAATATTAAGGTGGGTATTTAATAACACAAGGAATTTCGAATAAGTATCTTGTAGAGGACTAATGAGCTCATATGGTTTATTTTGTTTTTTTTCAATGTCATAAATGAGTAAAATTATACATTGAAATAAAATTTTTCTCTAAAAAAATATGTAATGATGAATAAAATGTACTATATGTTTATTGATGCTATTTTAATTCATGGAGATGTTGAATATAATTTTGAAGGTTATTTTATGTTTTTATATATTTTTGAATATGGATGTAAATTATGTAAGCCATAATCAACTAACATTGCTTTTACAGTGACATGAAATTATCTTCAAATTAGAATCACCATGGATTTCAAGTGACATAACCTTTCCCATGAAATTAACAAACCATGACTTTGAAATAAACCATCATTTCCTATAAAGAAAACTGACCATACCTTTAAAATTAATTAAAAATTACATTTAAATGAACTAAACATAGATTTAAATTGATCCAAACATTCCTTTTAAGGGAATTAACATATCCTTTTAATTAAGTATACATTTCATTTGAAGTAAAATAAACTAGGACTTGTGGCATATTGATTGGCAGTAATTTTGTTCAAGGAAACCTACCATACCTTTAAGGTGAACCAAACAAGGTTTTGAGATGAATTGATCATGGGTGATTTTTTTAAAGGTAACCAACATATCACACCTTTGAGTTGAACTTATTGTAAGTTATTTTTTAATGAAAACCAACCATACATATGAGGTGAACTAAAAATGACTTCTACTTTTCCAATTTATGTGATTTTTAATTTTATAGGGTTGAAATATCTTTATAATGCTACAACACTATGTTTTTATGAAAATTTACATTCTATGGACTATGAAATTTATAGATTATTTTGTGTTATATGTTTTAAAGAATATTTTACTAAGATAAATAAAAATTTTAATGGATATATGATTTTTCTAGAAGAAATTCACTGATGCAGATATTTTTATAGATATATCATTAAACACTTATATGTATTTATTATGATTGACATATTTCCATGACTATTGATAACACTTAATTGATGTTTTACTAATATTATGACAATTTTAAAGTAGAATAATATTTTTTATTTTTTATTTAGTTAATGATGAGATATTATTTAGGGGAATTAAAATTACATTAGATTATGATGAGATATTCTAATATTCAATATACATATCAAAATTACCTTAGATATGCATGGAAATATTTTTCCTCTATAATTCAAAACTATATCCTTATAACATGATTGAACGTTAGGCCATGATCAATCCTTAACATGTATAAAATACCATGTCCCTTATTAATTAGCACAACTCATTATATTCATTGTTATATTTTTTGGGGATAATTATATATTATGAAATCATAATATTTGACTATCACAAACCATCTCATTTTTTCCATGTTTAACAACTTTCAAAAAAATATATAGTTCAAAATTTTATAATGTGTGTGTGAGTATATATATCAACAATTTCTCCAAAAAGGAAACATCTTAATAAATTCAATGTTAAGAATATAATTAATAATTAAAAATCATGAGTGAGATATTTTTTATCTTTTGACTTAAAATACAATGAACCATAAATTATCTCATTCAAATTTTTCATTAATACATATATAATTATATTATTTTAAAGAAACCCAACCTTCATTATGATTAAATTTAACATAAGTGTATTGACTAATCACCTATTTAAGTCTTATAATACCTTATCAAATTATTTTTTTCCATGTTAATTTGACCAACTTACTCATTAAGTTGGTCAAAAATTTATCTAATTACGTGAATTTAGAAAAAAAACCATTGATAATAATGTACTAAAACGATGAAAATATATATTTATATTATAATGGGTATATATTACACTATTTTACCATGTTAGAATAATTTATGCATTTTCCTTCTTTAGTGCTCATAGGGAAAATGAAAAGGGCCGATCGTAGATAAAATTCATATTTAATAAGTTTCCCATATAAATCATTTCCTCGTAATGTTTCAAGGATAACATTAAAAAGATTATAATGTTACTCATAGTTCAAGGAGTATATAAGGATATAAAAAATAAATATAATCAATCTATCTTCTAGATAATTCTTTAAGATGACATTTATTAAATTCATAAATATAGATGGTGTATTATTTATCCAAAAATACATAAACCTCATTGTTTTGACCATATATTTCGATATACTAATTAGAATGAACTCATTCAACTTGATCTAGAAAGATAATATTAAAAGATACATTTTTATAGTTTTCCCTATATAATGTGGATTACATGTAGAGGTAGATATTTATTTTTTGAAAAAACAATATATATAAATATATACATGGCCTAAATTACTAGAATAAAAGACAATGACACTTAAGGAATGCACATGGAAGGCATATTTATGCTAAAACGTCCTATAAGACTGTCCATAAATACCCAATAATGGATATGGATAATTATATAATTACCATACCTACATTTAAGTATGCATTAAGTCTAAAAGAAGTTAATCATGATCTAACAATTCTTGGGGGGATTATAGATAAAATAAATCCTTGTTTAAATGAAAATATGACTATGGAGTGAGATATTTATTACTATATTACTATTAGTTGTAATGTCCCAGAATTTCTGTATATATATAATTTTTATATGGAATTATTTCAAGACTAGGTGCTGAGACGAGGTGAGATTCTGAGGCCCAGAGTGGCCAGAATGATCCGTCGAATAATGTTAAGCTTTAAATAGCGTGCAAGAGTATTTTTTTCTAAAAAAGTGGAATAAATATTAAACAGGAACCCAAATCATAAATCTAATTGCACCATTGGGCTTTGGATGACGGGTTTACCCTAGGAGCGAGTTATGTTTATCCAGCACAAACCTCTGGTGAGAAAACATGAAAATGGAAAAATTGTAAATAAAATAATTAAATAAAATTGTTTTATTTTTCAAATGTTTATAACTCACGAATAGTGACTCAGATTAAAAATCTGAGACCACCACTGAGCTTGTGAGGGTACTCTTCCCTTGGGATGTTCCTAACGTTGGCTGGTGGGGGCCAAAAGTGGAAGTTAGTTTTTGGCTGTAAATAAAATAGATACCAACTATTGTTTTTTGTAAAATCCTTATAAAATATAAATGGTAACATGGATTGAAAATCTAAAATTACCGTTGAGCTCGTGGGGGCGTGTTCCCCTTAGGAAGAGTCTAATTTCAATCAGCATTGGTCAAGGGTGAATGTTATTTTTTTGAACTTTTTTATGGTATGTTCAGTAAACGTGTGAGCAAGTTTTTCTATTCTCTGAACCTGTTCTTGGATTTGAAATATGAGGGCACCGTTGAACTCAAAATGCTAGTATTATCTTAGGAGAATATTATTTTCGACCATTAAGGGTCAGATAGAATATTTAATTTTAATAATTTTTAAAGAAAATAAAAAAATAACTTTTTCAATTTTATTTTATCTTTCAATCTATTGAGCAAAAACATTTGGTGCAATTAGATGCTTTAATGAAGGTCCTTAAATGGTTCACTTAATGAGGGCCATTAATGAACATCATTAATGATGCAACATCGCATTTTAATTAAAATGATACGACATGTTTCTTTTATTAATAATCTAATCCATTGTAGAGTAGAGGATGAACCACTGGGAAATCACTGATGAACCACTGAAATTTTCCCTCTCTAATTAAGAACAAAGAAAGAAGTAACATAATTTAGAGGATCAGATTTAGAGGTTGAAAAATAGAGAAGAATTCCAACGATCGGAGATCGATGATGACTCAAATCGCATCCTTTGTTATTAGCAGATCTAATGAATCCAAGTAGGGGGTTTATGAATTCAGTGAGATTCTTGTTCTTTCCCCGTTCTTCGTCCTAAAAAAATGAATGTGAATCAACCGATGAATGGGTTGATCCACTGGTCATATATTCCTGAGGGAGGGTGTTTCCCTTGGGGTTTTTCATGTGATTTATTAATAACATGTTTGAACTGAAATCCCCAAACTCTCCCTATTTTAAAACTTCTAATGTGGAGGGTGTGGGATGAACGAACAAGGCCCTAATCCATCCGCAGTGTTCATTCATTGTCGATAAATTTCAAAGTAATAGAAAGGGATGTTTGATACCTTCGTAGTGATGGTGGCACCCTATGGATCCCGTAGGAGATAACGGTTTAATAAACAGACCACTAGAGAAACTTCAAGGGCCTGTCGAATGTCCCGCAAGCGAGCCCATCAGTGTGCGACGACGGTAGGTACTAATCATTTCTTCTTATCACAAATCTTGTTCTATACCTAGAGTTTATGGTTAAACCTTTGAATTGATCCTTACATCTGGAGATACCTGTGGGAGGAGAATAAATAATAAAACTTATTCTGATTGTGTGATATGAACCTTGAGGTGAGAGTTTCGGTTGGAACCTCTTGGTGGTAGTGCCGAGGCCTTATGATGTTAGTCTGGGTATAGACTTGTCATACAAAATTCATTCTTAGATTGACTATTTGAGGCAAAAGGATGATGTATATCTACATCATTAGAATGAGGTTTTCCTTGGCTGGAGAAAAGAAAAAAAAGAAACCCAGGAAGCATGTGATAAACTCATTCATAGGAGGGTTTCACTGATCACACTTGAGTCGGTCAGCCTTACCCTCATGGCAGGAGGTGTTTTGAGTTTTCAGTCCCCAATAGTAGTGGGAGAGTGTGGGAACAACATTTCTAAAGATGTTTCGAGGATTACCTCCCCTCAGGGGGATTGGATTCTATATCACTCTACACCTCGATATGGAACTGATATCAACATCTGTATATCAAAGGGCTTTCGTAGAGCTTCGCAAGTAGGGGGCATAGGAGGGGGACTTGCAGAGGAATGGATTAGTAAGACCTAGTGTTAGAGGATATTTTAGGATTACCAGCACCTTAACCAAGTGTCCATGGAGAGAGAGTGCTCACTACAAAAGGGTCAATGGGCACATCAATCAGTTAAATGGGGTAGCCTTTCATGTGGATGGAAAGGTGCATGTAGGATTTTCCGTAGATGGGATAGTAGTGAAGTTTAGAGTTCCTACAGGTTTATGTGTCTTATATAGTTTATAATTCTAAGAAAGGAAACATGGTGGAAGATGCTCTCAATAAGAAGGTTTGGATTACAGATGCTGAGTGATGTGATATAGCAGCTAATTGTGATGCCGATATCCTTTATGGATGATGATAGAGAAGCATACCTCTAGTATATGACTACCACTCCCCCAATCCTTTAGGTATTTAGGGAGGCACAACTTGTGGATGTTTACTATGTGGAACAACATGCTCAGATATCCTCAGGACAAGATCCTAATGAATTTTCGATAGGTGGGGAGCACTCCACCCTTTTAAGAGGATGCACCATGGTACCTATGATGTTACAGGAGGTGTTGTTGAGGTAATTAAATATATACCTTTTGGGAGTACATCATGGTGTGGAGAAGATGTACTAGGACCTCCAATATCAGTAATGGTTTCACGGGATGATGAAATTGGTGGAAGAGTTCGTTTCACGGTGCCTCACTTGTCAGCAAGTGAAATCTGAGCATCAGGTTCCAGCTCACATGAGAACAAATTTGACCTCACATATTGATGGTCATATGGAGAATACCATAAAAACCGTAGAGGACATGATTTGTGCTTGTTTCTTATATTTGTTTCACAATTTGGGGGACCACCCACCACTGGTGGAGTTTACATACACCAATAGCTATCACTCCACCATTGGCATGGAACCATTTGTGGCCTTGTATGGGAATCCATGTAGATCACCTCTATGCTAGACAGAACCAGGGGAGTCACAAATCATGGGTTCAGAGATGGTATGACCTACCACTGAGAAGACGGAGATCATCCAGGAGAAGATGAGGACTACCCCGAGCAGACTGAAATCTTTTTACGACAGGAGACAGAGAGCCTGTGAGTTTGAGGAGGGAGACCATGTTTTACTTCGGGTCTTACATGGATGGGGATTTCGAAGATTAGGTCACGGTAGAAATCTATCTCCAAGATTCATCAGACCTTTTTATATCCTCACGATAGTTGGCAATGTGGCATACCACATAGCTCTTCCCCCTTAGATGCACTAGGTGCACAATGTTTTTTACATGTCACAGCTAAGGAGGTACGTGCATGATCCATCCCATGTCATCGACTGAGGTGATCTGAGAATTGATGACGGGGTGATGTTTGTAGAGTTCTCAGTAGAGATAGAGGATCGATAAGAGAAGGTCCTTCAGGAATGGTTGATTCCTCTGGCGTGCATTCGGTGGCAGCACAAGAATCTTCAGAAGAGCACATGGTAGTAGGAGGCTCAAATTCATGCTCAGTACCCCCATTCGTTTGATTAGCCAATGTTTTGGCTTTCAGATACGTAATTCCCTAATGTGGGGAGATTGAAATGTACCGGAATTTCCATATAATTTTCTATATTAAATTATTTCAAGACCATGCACTGAGACAGAGTGTAATTCATAGGCCTAGAGTGCTCTGTCCAAAAATATTAAGCATTAAATCGCGCGCTTTAGTGGTTTTTGTGAAAATGTGTAATAAATCTTAAACGGGTTCCCTAATTAGATATCTGAGGGAATCTTTGCATTCTAGGTGGAGGTTTTACCCTAGGTGAGTTTAGTTGGTGACGACCTCCGATGAGAAAAAACGAAAATGGCATAACCATAAATAAAATAATTAAATAAAATTATTTTATTTTTAAAATGATTATAACTCATGAACGGTGACTCAAATTAAAAATACGAGACCACCACTGAGCTCATGAGGGTATTCTTTCCTTGGGAAGATCTTAACATTGACCGATGCGAGCTAATAGTGGAAGTTAGTTTTTGGATGTAAATAAAATAATTAATTAACAATTATTTTATTGTCAAATTTTATAAATTCTAAATGGTAACTTAGATTAAAAATTTGAGTGTACCGCTGAGCTCGTGGGGGCGTGCTCTCTTTAGGAAGAATGTAAGCTCGACCGACATGGGTTGAGGGAGAAAATTATTTTTTTGAACTTTTTAAAGGTATGTTCAGTGAACATGCAAGTGAGTTTTTCTATTTTTTGAACCAGTGCTCAGATTTGAAATCTGAGGGCACCATTGTACTCACAACACTAAGATTTGCGTAGGTGGAGCTTAAGTTCAACCAGCAAGGCTCAGATAGAAAATTTAATTTTCTGACATTTTAATGAAAATAATAATATAAATTTTTCAAAGTTATTTTATTTTTTCAATCAATTGAGTGGAGACACTACAGTGTGATGAGACTCTTTAATGAAGGTCATTAAATGGTTCTATTAATGAGGTCCATTAATTAGAATCATTAATGACGCAACATCGTAATGTAATTATAATGCTACACCATGTTTCTTTTATTAATAATCTAATCCATTGGAGAGTAGAGGATGAATCGCTGGGAAATATCTGATGAACCACCGCCAATTTCCTTCTCCATTGAAGAATAAATAACAAAGAAATACACTTTAGAGGATTGGATCTGGTGGTTGAAAAATGGAGATGAATGCCAACAATTGAGGCTCGAAAACGATGCGAATCGTATCATTCATCATCAGAAGATCAAATGAATCCAGGTAGGGGGTTTATAAATTAATTGTGATTTATGATTTTCCTCGTTCTTTGTCATAAAATAATTAACGTGGATCAATCGATGAACGGGTTGATTTGGGGGCCAGATGTTCTTACAAGAGGGTGTTTCACATGGGGTTTTGCACAAGATGTATAGATAACATGTTGGAACTGAAATCGCAGAACTCTCTCAGTTTTAAAACTTATAATGCAAAGGGTGTGTACAAAACGAACAAGTCCCCAATCCCTCCGTAGTGTTCATTCTTCGTGGATAAATTTCTAATTAATGGAAGGGGATGTTTGAGGCCATCACAGTGATGCTGTCACCCTACAGAACCCATAAACACAAGCAGTTAAAGAAACTAACCACTATATTAAATTAGGTGTCCTATCTAAGGTCCCGCCGGTGAGCCTATCAGTGCGCGATGATGTTAGGAGGACACAATGGTGTGGAGGAATGATACTCCTTAGTGTTGCATGGAGGAGAGGCCCACTTGAGTTTGTTGGTAGTATGTGATCTATCAATTGTGTGGAGGAGGAAATGGCCGACCGATCGTCTTGATGTGCTGGAAGAATGGGTGATTCCATATAGCAGGAGAACCAGATGCAGTCAAGCTTTGTCCGAGCTGGAGAATTGGCCTGCTCAATGGGTCGGGTTTCTATAGGTAGGTCGCACCCCACTTGTTAGGAAGGACCCTCCACTGGGCCAGACCCATCCCACCAGGCCGGACCCGTACCGCCTAGCCAGACCTGCCACCGAGCCAGACCCATCCTACTGGGCTAGATCCGTGGGCCCAATGGGATGGATGGGAACATGATGGAACCCTACTGGACTGGGTCAGGTCAGGTCAGTCTGACTGGGACGGACTGGACCTGGACCTGACTAGACCCGTTTCACTAAACCACTAATAACTATCAGACTAGGCATCTGATTGATGTGCCATCTACAACAGAAGTACCCTTGAGATGAGGTGGTCTTTCTGAGTTACTCTAAGAATGTTTTGGTGAATGTTGGTGTATGACTCGGTTGGATCGGACTCAAATCCAACCAGGACCTTTTTACTAAATTGCCCATAAATTACTGACCGAGTGTCCGATCGACGTGCCGTCTATTGCATTGGGACCCTTATGAAGAGAAAACCCTTTGGGGTTACACTATGTCTGACTTAGTGGATGTGTAGGTATGGATGATGTCTTGAGGATTTGTTTCTCCCAAAATCAAGCGTAATAAGTGCGAGAATCCAGTGGTTATCTATGACTTGAAGAAAGAATTGCAATCCTATGAGAGGGTTATCACCTAATGATCCTCAGTGGGTCATAACCTAGCAATCCTCTGAGTGGGTCAACACCTAGAAATTATCTATGGGGGTCAGCACCTAGCGATCCTTTGTGGGTCATCACCTAGAAATCCCATATGGAGGTTAGCACCTAGAGATCCTTTGTGGGTTAGCACCTAGCAATCCTTAGTGGGTCAGAACCTAGAGATCCTTTGTGGGTCTGCACATAGAACCTTGTGTGGATCAGAAGAAAATCCTCTCGATAGAATACGATGATCTAGTTTTATTACTAATCATTTTTACTTTTGTGCTTAAGTTATACCTGGTGTGAGATGCATATTTTACTTTGTGCTATGTGGTTGAGTTCTTACTTGGTGGTTTTACCTCAGGGGTATTTTTCTTTGTGGTGCTTTCCTTTTTCAATTACCAAGAGACCTTCATGGATCTCAGGGTCCCTACTGAGTATTTTTATACTCACCCCTGCATGGGCATCACCCGCACGTGTTGTGTATGGTGCAGAAGATCGACGTTTCGACAGAGGTGCTCAGGGGATGTGATTGACAGACACTACGATGGTGGACTTGGTGTCCTAGGACTACGTGGGGTCTAGTAGGACCAAGAGGGCATGATATACTACTTTGGATTCTAGTATCTTCACTACTCTCATGATCAGGTGGGGTTTCCCACATATGTCCATAAGAGTTCCCTTTTGTACTTTACTGTTTTCTATTCCTTGTTGGATTTTTATTCTAGCCCACTTACATTCACATGTACTTGCACTCATCATTGTTTTTGTGGTATAATTGTTTCTCCTTTAAGTGTGTTGTGATATGGTTGGATGTGTGTGTATACGGGGTTAAAGGAAATTCCTTCCCTTTTTGGGATATTCCTTTTTGGTTCTAGTCACCAACCCCAGGCCTATGGAAGGCGGGTTTGGGGTAGTTACGAAATGAGCCCTGAGAGAAGGGTCATGAAAAAGTGGTATTAGAGGCTGATCGGTTCTAACATAAGTACTGAGTGTATGTATTTTTCAATGAGGGTAATAGTGTTATGTGTTTTGAGTATGGATTTCTGTCTAGGGAGTCTAGTGTTAGTGCAGTGGATGATGTATCCACAAACCAAGACCCTAAATTCTGTTTTCTAACTCAGTACATGAAAACACTAGTTGCATGTGTTTGAAAATGTTATTCTTTGATCTCTTTTGAGTCAGCTCACTGAGTATGACCTTTTAACCACGGATCATCACGATTCTCTTTCAAGATGCCTCCGTGTAGAAAACCATCTAGGATTCCAGTGTGACCATGAGGATGGTCCACATAGTGATGAGGCTTCGGTACAGGGACTGTTGACCACGTTGGTACCTTTGGGAAGGGGCCCATCAATACCACTGCCCATTGGTCAGTAGTTACTACTGGTGCTACCGGTAGAGGACACATCTTGGACCAGTTCCTTACATGTGTTTCAGTGATAGAAACCCCTAAGGTTCAGAGGTAAGCTTGAATTATAGGTGGCTAAGGACTGGCTTGAGGTGGTGACTTAGTTTTCTTGTTACCAGGGCACCATTAAATCAGAAGGTGGTCCTAGAAGTAAGCCTTCTACGTGGCTCAGCAGGGTGATTATAGGGTTTAGATTACCCTGATCTTACGTTGAGGTGACTTTTCTGTGAAATAATGTTGAGAACCTTCCAAAGAGAAGGGGTCTCTTGCCATAAAAAGCTAAGGGGTATGTGTTCCCAAGATCTTCTAAAGCTTCAGCAGGATGATATGTCGACAGCTGAGTATTCGTCGAGGCTTACCAACCATTATAGGTACTCGATGAATACGATACGACCAGTGCTTTAGGGTTCGGACCTCTGAGCGAGATGTGTTTAAGAAAATGAAATCCATCACTATTCCTAGCTGCATTCCTACTTATGTTAGGGTTCTAGAGAGAACCTATGTGGTTGAAAATTCTTTTGTTTAGTAGATATTGCTAGTGAATGTCTGCAGTGGGAAATCGGGAAACCGATGTCAGTCTCAAAGACTTAAAGGTCAAAAATGGTTTAAGAAGAAGAAGTGATAAGGATAGATGAATCTATACGGAAGAAGACATGGAATAGGAGCTAGGAGACCAACATGAGGTGGTATAAATTTTGACATGTTACAAACACCACCCCAATGTGGTCCCCACAAGGCTTAGGGAACTAGAGAACAGTGGAATGGAGTAGCTTCATAAGGTCAAGGAGTATAACCCAAGGGCTCTATGAATGATTTGAAAAATTGTCTTTGTCGACTACTAACTACTAAATTAATATAAATAGGTACTAATCATTTCTTCTTGTCATGAATCTTGTTCAAGACCTAGAGTATCTAGTTAAACTATTAACTTGATCCTTATGTCCGGAGATACCTATTATAGGAGACTCAATAATCAAACTTATACTGATGGTGTGATCTGACCCTTGAGGTGAGAGTTTTGGTTGGAACCTCTTGGTGGAAGTGTTGAGGCCTTACGATTTAAGTTTGGGTATGAACTTGTCATCCACAGTTAATACTAGGATTGACTATTTTAGGTAAAAGGATGTGTTATATTTGCATCATTGGAATGAATTTTTTCTTGGTCGAAGAAAAGAGAAAAAAACCAGGAAGCACGTGATAAACTCATGCCTAAGAGGTAGAAACCGATCGATCTCGAGTCGGCCAACCTTAACCTCATGGAAGTAGGTGTTTTGAGTTTTGAGTTCCCAAAATTAGTGGTGGATTGCAGGAATATCCTTTCTAAAGATGTTTCTAAGATTACCACTCCGTAGGTGGATGTGCTTTTGTATCACTATACACTCCGATATGGAATTCATATCAGCATCAGTATATCAGAGAGATTTTATAGAGCTTCACAAGAAGGGGGAGTAGGTGGGGGACTTGTAGAGGAAAGGATTAGTAAGAACTAGTGTTAGAGTATATTTGAGGATTAAAAGCACCTTAACCAAGTGGTCATGGAGAGAGTGTACCCACTACTAAAGGGTCAATGGGAACATCAATTAGTTAAAGGGGGTAGCCTTCCACCTGGATGGAAAATGTGCCTGTAGGATTTTCTATAGTTGACATAGTAGTGATGGTTGTAGTTCCTCCAGGACTATGAGTTGGAGACAGTCTATACTCCTTGGAAGGGGGAAATGGTGGTAGACACGCTCAACATGAGGTCTGGATTACAACTGTTGAGTGAGGTGACAAAGTAACTAGCCGTGATGCCGATATCCTTCGTGGATGATGATGGAGAAACATATATCCAGTCTATGACTATCACTTCTCCACTACTTTAGTGAGTTAGATAGGCACAAATTGTGGATGATGACTGTGAGGGTCGACATGCTCAGATACCCTCAGGATAGGCTCCGGATGAGTTTTCTATAGGTGGTGAGCACGTTACCCTTTTTAGAGGATACACCATGTTAAAAGAGATGGTGCAGGAGGGGGTGTTGAGGGAATTCCATAAATCCCCTTTGGATATACATCTTGGTGTGGTGAGGATATACTAGGACCTTAGATGTCAGGACTGGTTTCCTGGGATGAAGAAGGTGGTGGAAAAGTTTGTTTCACGATGCCTCACTTGTCAGCATATGAAATCTAAGTATCAGGTTCTAGATCGCTTGAGCACATTTTTACCTCCCAGATAGAAGGTCATACAAAGAAGACCATATAGACCTTGGAGGACATGATTTGTTCCTATGACCTAGATTCTGTTCATAGTTTGGAGGACCACCCACCACTAGTGGAGTTTGCGTACAAAAATAGATATCACTCCACCATTGGCATGGAACCATATGAGGCCTTATACAGGTGATCATACAGATCACCTCCATGCTAGACACACCCAGGGGAGTCAGAATACATGCTTCAAAAGTTGGTACGAACTACCCCTGATAAGGCATAGATCAACCAGAAGCATATGAGGACTGCGTAGAGAAGACAAATGTCATATGCCAATAGGAGACGAAGAAACTTGGAGTTCGAGGAGGGAGACCATGTTTTCTTTCAGGTATTACCATGACAAGGATTGTGAAGATTTGGACGGTGTGGAAGTCTATCTATGAGGTTCATTAGAGATTTTCAGATCCTCATTAGAGTTGGCGAGGTGGCGTACGACCTAGCTCGTCCCCCATAGATGCACCAGGCGCACAATGGTTTTCACATGTCACAGTTGAGGAGGTACGTGCATGATCCATCACACGTTATCAACTAAGGTGATATGGACATTAATAATGGGGTGAGGTTTGTGGAGTTCCCATTGGAGATAGAGGATCAACATGAGTATATCCTTTATGGATGGTCGATTACTGTAGTGCGTGTTTGGTGGTAGCACAAGAATATCTAGGAGAGCACATGGTAGGAGGAGGCTTCGATTCATGCTCAGTACCCACACTGGTTTTATTAGCCTTTGTTTTGGATTTCAAGGACGTAAAACCCTTATGTGAGGAGAATGTAATGTCTCGGAACTTCCATATAATATTTTTGATATCAATTTATTTTGAAACCAGGCATTGAGATGTCGTGCGATTCTTGAGGTCTGGAGTGCTCCATCAAAAAATGTTTATCTTTAAATAGGGCACATTAGTGGTTTTTCTAAAAAAGTGGAATAACTCTTAAATAGGTTCCTTGAATAAGAAATCTGAGGGCACCGTTGCATTCAAGATAGAGGGTTTACCATAGGTGCAACTTAAGTTTAGTTGGTGCATGCCTCTAATGAGAAAACCCAAAAATGGCATAACTATAAATAAAATAACAAAACAAAACAATTTTATTTTTCAAATGCTTATAACTCACGAACGGTGACTCATATTGAAAATTATATACTACCTTTAAGCTTCTGAGGGTATACTTTCTTTAGGTATATCCTAACATTGACCGGAACGAGCTAACAATGGAAGTTATTTTTTGTTTGTAAATAAAATAATTAAGTAACAATTATTTTATTGTTAAGTCCTTATAACTTTTAAATGGTAACTCAGATTGAAAGTACTAGAGTACCACGAAGCTCATGGAGGGGTTCTCCCATTAGTAATATTCTATGCTCGACTGGCGTGGGTCAAGGGTAAAATTTATTTTTTTGAATTTTTTAAGGTATATTTAGTAAACATGCGAACAAGTTTTTCTAACTTTTGAACCGGTGCTCGGATTTGAAATCTAAGTGCATTGTTGAAATCACAACATTCGCATTCTCTTAGGAAAATATTAAGTTCAACCGGTAAGGGTCATATGAAATAGTTAATTTTCTGACTTTTTAAAGAAAATAATAAAATTGCTTTTTCAATATTATTTTATTTTTCAACCTATTGAGTGGCGCACTGCGGTGCTACTATACACTTTAATGAAGGTTTTTAAATGCTTATTTTAATGAGGTCCATTATTGGGGGTCTTTAATGACGCAACTTTTTAGTGTAATTATAATTCTGCAACATGTTTCTTTTATTAATAATATAACCTATTGGAGGGCAGAGGATAAATCGCTAGGAAATCCTTGATGAACCACCAGTAGTTTCCCTCTCCAATGAATAACAAAGAACGAAGCAACATACTTTAAAGGATATGATTCAGAGGTAAAAAATGGATATTAATGAAAATTATCACAGCTCAACGATGACGTGAATCCCATCCTTCGTCATCAATATATCCAATGAATCTAGGTTGGGGGATTATGCATTCTGTGTGATTTATTCTATTTACTCATTCTTTGTCCAAAAACAACAAATACGGATCAACCGACGAACGGGTTGGATGTTCATATAGGAGGGTGTTTCACTTGGGGTTTTTCATGAGATTTAATAATAACATGTTGGAAATTAAATCCCTAAACTCTCCCTATTTTAAAACATCTAACACGGAGGGTGCATGACAAACAAACAAGGCCCGAATCCCTCCATAGTGTATGTTGTTCATGGACAAATTTTGAAGTAATGGAATGGAATGTTTTAGGCCTTCCTAGTGATGGTGGCTCCCTAAAGAACCCATAGGAACAATAATTTCAAGAAACAGACCACCGAAGAAACTCTGCTGGCCCATCATAGGTCTCGTCGGCGCATTGGTTCTGAAGGAGGGCGACGACACGCCACGAATACGAGGAGGCGCAGAGCCGGTCAGTTATATGTGGAGGAGCGGCCTGCCTGGGCTGGTTAGGTGCGCTAGCGGCACATGGTCCATCGACCGTGTGTGAGAGGATACAGTCGGCTGCTCGGTCGGCCGTACTAGATGAACGGGTAGTGCCAGCGGGTGCTGCCAGATGGAGAACCAGCCCTCTATGCGGGTTGGGTTTCTGTAGTGGGTTGCGCCCCACCTGTTTGGCCAGACCAATCATAGGACGAACTCTCTTTTCCAGGATAGAACCATGGGACCAACAGGATGGCTAGGCCAGACCCATTCCTAAGCCATACCGGAGCTCCGAACTGGGTCAGGTCGGGTTGGTTCAATTGGGCCAGACCGAAATCAGACCTGACCAGCCCCGTTTCACTAAAACGCCAATAAATATCAGGATGGACATCCAATTAACACACCGTCTAAGGAAAAATAACTCTTGAGATAAGGTGGTCCTTTTGATTCACTCTATAAGAGTTTTGGTAGATGTTAGTGTATGGTTGAGTAGGATTAGACTCAAATCCAACCAGACCCTTTTTACTAAATTGACCATAACATACATAACACTATCCGATCGACCCGCCATCTATTTCATTGGGACCCTTATGACAAGACATTCCATTGGGGTTTCTCTATGTGGGACTTCTTAGTAGTTGTGGGACAACTGATGGATTGTGGAGAAGTTTCTCCCTTAATCAAGTGTGATAAGTGCAGGAATCCAGTCAGTGGATGTGAAGTGAAGAATGAATAACAATCCTATGAGTGGGTCAGCACCTAGTGATTCTCTATTAGTCTGCACCTAGTGATCCTCTGAGTGGGTCATCACTTAGCAATCCTCTGAGTGGGTCACCACCTAGCAATCCTATGTGGGTCACCACCTAGTGATCCTTTGTGGGTTAGCACCTAGCGATCCTCTGAGTGGTTCAACACCAAGAAATCCTCTATGGGTCAGCACCTAGTGATCCTTTGTGGGTCAGCACCTAGTGAACCTCTATGGGTCAGCATGTAGCTACCTTGTACGAATCAGTAGCAGACCCTCTCAATAGAATAATATGATATAGCTTTATGACTAATCATCATTATTTTTTTTCTTAAGTTATACGTAGTGTGAGATGCATATTTTATTTTGTGCTATGAGGTTGAGGTCTTGCATGGTGGTTTTAACTCTAGGGTATTATGTTTTTTTTGTGTTTTCCTCTGTGTATTACTGAGAGACCTTTGAGTATCTCGAGGTCCCAACCGAGTATTGTTATACTCACCCCAGCATGGGCTTCACCCGCACGTGTTGTGTCTAGTGAAGATGATTTACGTTTCGATAGAGGTTCTTTGGGGGATGGGACTGATAGATTCTATGACGGTGGACTTGGTGGCCTAGGACCAGGTGGGGCCTAGTAGGACCGGGTGGGCAGGACATACTACTTTGACTTCCAATAGCTTCACTACTCACAATCAGGTGGGGTTTTCCACGTATGGCCATCAGAGTTCCCTTTTGTACTTTACTATTTTCAGTTCCCCATTGGGTTTGTATTCTATCCCAATTACATTCAATTTTACTTTCACTCAGCCTTGCTTTAGTGGTATACTTGTTTTCCCCTTTTAGTGTGTTGGGGTATGTTTGGAAGTGGGAGTATACGAGTTTAAAGGTAATGCCTTCCCTTTTTGGGATATGCCTTTTCGGTGCTAGTCACCGACCCCTGAACTATAGAAGGCGGGGTTGGGGGTAGTCATGACATGGGCCCCAGGGGACGGTTTATGACATGAGTAAATTTATAGAGTATATTATCTAATTATTAGAGAATTATGATGCTTAATTGTGATGTCCCAAACTAGATTCCACTAAACAGTGCACTGATCTGGTGTGTCACATGACTTCATGCACGCCTCCCCGTACGTTAGAGGCTGCTGACAAGTAGGGAGAGTCTAAGGTAGTTTAGTGGGGAGACTATATCCTAATGATCATAGTGCCACATATTTAAAACAAAAAGGAAAATAGTGGAATCATGATAATGGAATGGCAGTGGAAGGTTAAACATCCAAAGGTAATAAATAACTAACATTAATAATATCCAACATCATATGTAAAATGATGTAATGTAATGTGTATATCTAAAGTAATTAGGAATAAATAGTAGAATACGTGAAATATAATGCTTGTATCAAAAGAATAAAAATAAAAAAAATTCTATCTTAAGTAGCATCGTGAGACTTTTCTCGGTCATGTTCTTCATCACTCACAAGCTATAACCAATCAAGCATCAACAACTGGGATATTTCCTCTATCCCAAACTACACCCACATAATATTCCCAGGTACCATCAGTGGCTTAGATAGGGTATGAGATTAACATAGTAGGAAACCAACAATGATGAATAAAAATAACCAACCAGTTCATCTACTATGAGTAGTGAGAAAATATAATAAATGATAATAAATAATAGAAACTATAAATGGATCAGATCGGTTTCGTGAAGCATACCAAACTGACACTACATTCTTTGAACCGTGCCAAATTATATCTAAAAAAGTAATCATATATATATACATATATATGGTTTATATAATTAGTGAAATATAGAGCCATATATGTGGATAATGATACTAGTATGTACCTAAGGTGTAACTTAGGCATCCATGAGTAGTAGCATGAGTCTCACAAGTTTCAAGGGATTCCATTTCTGATATCACAAGAATAAGGGATACCATGCCTAGTATCAAGATAGTAGGGTTTCCATGCCTGATTCATAACAGTAGAGTCCCCATGCATGAATCATATCCGTAAGGGTTATCTTCTATATTAATCATAATTCGTAAGGGTCTCTCTTCCCATTCATCATAATTCATAAGGGTCTTTGTGCCCATATATCACAATAGTAGAAGGTATTCCATGCCCGTATGTCACAACAATGTAAGGGATTCCATTCCAAAGTATCACAATGCAGGAATGCCATTCCCAAGTCATAAAAGAAGGATCTCTATGTCCATTCATCATTATTTATATGTATTTCTATTCCCATTCATCTTAATAGATTAAGTGACTCCATTAACATATATAAAAATAGTACAAGGGATTCCATGGTCATATATCACATTCATAGAAGGGATTCCATGCCCATATATTATAAGGTATATGTTGGAGATAGTGTCCTAGGAGAAAATTTTTGTACTATGATTATATGTATATTTGATATATTTAATATTAATAAAACATCTCACTATATATTGTTTGTTTGTTTTCATGACCCTAATATAATAATGTTTTATTGTATACGTAGCATTGATACACTACTGGAAATTCGGGCTATAGCCACGGTTCTAAACCGTGGCTATAGGCCCTCAAACCGTGGCTATAGGTAATAGCCACGGTTTGGCGAACCGTGGCTAAGTTTGGCGTGGCTATAGGCCTAGACCTATAGCCACGGTTTGGAACCGTGGATTTAAATCTATAGCCACGGTTTAAACCGTGGCTGTATACCTAATGCCACGGTTTCAACCGTGGCTATACTAAAGGCTGGACAAAATCTATAGCCACGGTTTTAAACCGTGGCATTATGTCTATAGCCACGGTTTAAAACCGTGGCAATAAATCAATAGCCACGGTTTAAAACCGTGGCTATAGGGTGTCCAAATCCATAAAAAAAATACCCCCTGCCACCCCCGACCAGTCCCCTCTGCCACCCTCCTGCTAGTCCCCCCCCTGCCAGCCCCCCCTGCCCACTGCTTGTCCCCCTGCCAGCCCCCCCTTCTTGTCCCCCTGCCAGCCCCCCCCCCCTTCCCCCTGCTTGCCCCCCTGCCAGCCCCCCTGCCCCCTGCTAGTCCCCCCCACCTGCCCCCCCTGCCCCCTGCCAGTCCCCCCTGCCTGGACACCCCTCCCCCCTGCCTGGACACCCCTCCCCCCTGCTTGTCCCCCTTGCCACCCCCCTGCCAGTCCCCCCTGCCCCCTGACACCCCCCTTGCTAGTCCCCCCCTGCCACCCCATGCTTGTCCCCCTGCCAGCCCCCCTGCCCCTGCCAGCCCCCCCTGCCCCCTGCTTGCCCCCCTGCCAGCCCCCCCCCCCCCCTTCCCCCTGCTTGTCCCCCTGCCGGCCCCCCCTGCCACCCCCCTGCTTGTCCCCCTGCCAGCCCCCCGCCCCCCTGCCCCTGCCAGCCCCCCTGCCCCCTGCTTGCCCCCCTGCCAGTCCCCCCCTTCCCCCTGCTTGTCCCCCTGCCAGCCCCCCCTCCCCCTGCTTGTCCCCCTGCCAGCCACCCCCTGCTTGTCCCCCTGCCAGCCCCCCTGCTTATCCCCCTGCCAGCCCCCCCTGCTTGTCCCCCTGCCAGCCCCCCTGCCCCTGCCAGCCCCCCCTGCCCCTGCCAGCCCCCCTTCCCCCTGCTTGTCCCCCTGCCAGCCCCCCTGCTTATCCCCCTGCCAGCCCCCCTGCCCCTGCCAGCCCCCCCCCCTTCCCCCTGCTTGTCCCCCTGCCAGCCCCCCTGCTTGTCCCCCTGCCAGCCCCCCCTGCTGTCCCCCTGCCAGCCCCCCTGCCCCTTCCAACCCCCGCCCTGCCCCTGCCAGCCCCCCTCCCCCTGCTTGTCCCCCTGCCAGCCCCCCCTGCTTGTCCCCCTGCCAGCCCCCCTGCTTGTCCCCCTGCCAGCCCCCCTGCCCCTGCCAGCCCCCCCTGCCCCTGCCAGCCCCCCTGCCCCCTGCTTGCCCCCTGCCAGCCCCCCCTGCCCCCTGCTTGCCCCCTGCCAGCCCCCCCTGCCCCTGCCAGCCCCCCCTGCACCTGCCAGCCCCCCAGCCCCCTGCTTGCCCCCTGCCAGCCCCCCCTGCCCCCTGCTTGTCCCCCCCAGCCCCCCTGCCAGCCCCCCCTGCCCCCTGCCCCCTGCCAGCCCCCCTGCCCCCCCATCCCCCCTGCCCCCTGCCAGCCCCCCCTGCCCCCTGCTTGTCCCCCCCCCCAGCCCCCCTGCCAGCCCCCCCCCCCCCCACCCTGCCCCCCCCTGCCCCCTGCTTGTCCCCCTGCCAGCCCCCCCTGCCCCCTGCTTGTCCCCCTGTCATCCCCCCCTGCCCCCTGATAGGCCCCCTCTCAGTCCCCTGCTAGGCCCCCTGTCAGTCCCCTGCTAGTCCCCCTGCCCCCTGATCTGATAACCAAGTTTATCTGATCTGATAACCACAACATCTTCAGCACTGCCAGATTCAGGTTTAACAGGTACCAATTCACCAATTCTGACATGTTTAGTAGCATGAGATAAGATAGGAACAGACTGAACTACATCAGATTTACAGACAAGCATTCGGCCCAACCGGATCGGGCAACACCAATCCAACAAAATCCTCATCCGCGACAGTTGTAGGCTACAAGCATTCAGTAGGGATTAATGTAAGAAATCAACATGAATACAACGTCAAATATGTTCCTTTGAGGAACAGATTTCAGGGGCTACATGTAGAAAACTCCTATGCTGAGAGTAATGTAAAAAAAAATCCAAGACTAGTTCTAAAGCACAAACCTCCTGGAAAGACACAAAAAGGGATTGGAAGCATGAGAAGAACTCACATGATCCTAAAACTAGAAGGATTCATGTGAAAGGGGTGCCCCAAGGCAAGGTATGTAATGAAAATGCTTGCAGGGACAGTCCAAGCAGCAAGGTGATTTGGAGAAAGAAAAATCAACCTATAGTGAAAAGAAAAATCCTTGGTGGTAAAGCTGTCCAAGGAAAAACAGGTTGTGTTTTGGGTTGTGAAGAAGAGAAAAAACCTAAAGAAGTGGAGACACAATCCATGGGGTAAGTGTGCTCACAAAGCATATATTTTAGAGCTGAAAACAGATCTGGTTTAGAGCTGGAAGTTGCATGCAGCAATGGTATCAATTCATGCTAAAAGTGGACACCCCAGGACAGACCCCCCCCAAACCTAGACCCCCCAGGACAGACCCCCCCAGACCCTGGACACCCCAGGACAAACGCCCCCCCCCCTCACTGGACCCCCTAGACACCCCATGGAAAGACCCCCCCCCCCAACCCCAAACCCACTCCCCACCCTTGACACCCCCCCTGCACCCCCAGTACCACCTGCACCCAAGCCCCCCCCCCCCCCCAGGATATTATTTGACATTACATCTACAATTGGCATTCCCATCAAAATGGATAGAGCAACTGAGGAGGCACATTATGGGTATTTTGATAGAATAATTATTTTGCTAGAGTTCTTCTAGAAGTGGGACCTTAATTCCACCCTCATTGATCGGGTTGTGTTATCCACAAATGAAGATGACTTGTTTTTGAAAATTGAGTATGAACAACTACCTGCATTTTGTTCGAAGTGTCTGTCTATAGGGTAATCTAAAGAGAGATGCAGAATGAAACTTGTCTTCTCTTTTTTCTCGCAGAAGGGACATGATTTTCAGACTTTCCGTAAGAAGAGAAAGAATGGTCCTGGAGCTGGGAATGGCTCTGGTCAGGCTGTTGCAGGAAATGGAAGTGTGGAACTTGGGCAGGGTCTTGCAGGAACAGGTTGTGATCAACCAGGGACTGGAGTCAGCAATATGAAGGGGAATGCTTCTGATATTTCAGGTGAAGGTTTTCAAGAGGAGGTGAATTTTGATGATCCAGATTTGCAACCTGGACTGGGGCTGGTGAGGTTCAGGGGCAGGGAAAAACTAACAGTAGCAGGGGCTGTTAGTGGACGGATTGAGGATGAAAATCAGAGGCCAGGAGCAGATAAGTCCAAGGTCAGAGTTTGATGCTGCCTCTCAGCAGCGGGGTCAAGGTCTGATCCCATAAGGTGTACAGGTGCAGGTAAATGTTGATGATCCAGGCTTGGAGCAACCTGGAATTGGGTCTGAGAGGTTAAATCTGTTCAAGGGCAGAAGAAACTCTCAGTAGCACGGGCTGATTGTGTCCAGTTTGTGGATGAAAATCAGCGGCCTGTTGACTTCCATTCGCAAGGACCTGCAGGAGAAGGAATAGGAGATCCAGGCCCTGGGCCTAGGAGCCAGTAACCTGGGTCAGAAGCTGGGGTGCTTCACTGGGGCAGGCCTCAGTATGGGTCTGAGCAGCATGAACCAATGGTTCAACCTTCTCAGATCCAGGAAGAGATCAATCGGCAAATGGAGCTTAATAATATAGGGGGAAGTTGGGCCGGAATAGAAAATGATGATTATGCCCATAGAAGTGATCCATGTAAAGATATTTTAAGCAAGGGAAAGTTTCCTTCAGTTGATAAAGAGGGATTTCAAATTGTCTATTCAAGGAAATCAAGGAAGAAGAAAGACTGCTCTCAATGGAGAACAACGATGGTGACTAGGTCTCATAGCTCATCTACCTACAACTTGGAATGGGATGATGATGTTGGGGAGGGGGGTTATGAAAACGAAATGCTTTATTATGAAGGCAGTTTTATCAATGTCTAGCCCCATCTCCTCTCTTATGTCATCTTTTGTTTTTAATAAAATGGCTTTAGCGCCTTTCGGCTCGAAGCTTTTTTCTATTTCGATGGATTTGGGGAGTTTGAACATCTCACATAATCGTTTAATTTAAATGTTAAACGATTACTAATGGGATTGAGCCGTACGCTTCAAATGAGCTGAAACGTTTGGGACATTTGTGTAACGTACCATGAATAGGCTGAACATTTTGAGGTTCTCGAAGGCCTATATGAATTGGTTCAATTCCTATGCAAGTGGTTGCACTTGATGGATGAGATCATGTGATCGTTAGAACCCCTCAAAGCCGATTCTCTCTAGCTCTTGTTTCTCTCCCACCTTTAAACAAGGTTCTAACAGACTGTGGTGTTGAGAGAGACCCTACCTAAGCATCGGGTGATTCCCATGAACCTTGGATACCTCAGAAGGAGTCTTTCGGTGACTTCTCGGAGATCTCGATCAAACGCTTGTGAAAACTTCGACAACCAGGAAGGACTGGTATTGAGAGAGGTCCTACTAAGTGTCGGGTGATTCCCATGATTTGTGGATACCTCTGAAGGAGTCTTTCAGTGTCTTCTAAGTGATCACAATCAAACACTTGTGAAAAGCTTCGAAAGACTGGATCGAATGGTGTAAGGTACACCATTCTTATTCTTTGTTTAGATTGATTACAAACGTATAGATATATTTCGGCGTGACTGCGGCGTGACCGCGGACACCCCTCCCCCCCTGCTGGACACCCCTCCCCCCTGCTGGATGTGGCTGGAGCAGGTCCACATCACGGCGTGACCGCGGAGTGACCGCGGCGTGACCGCGGCGTGACCGCGGCGTGACCGCAGCGTGACCACAGCGTGTTGGCCCGATCCAGCGACCACAATAACCACAATAAGAAAATAACCAATGACCTTGTCAGGAAGATAAACAGTGACCACAACAACAGAAAACAACCCATGACAACCAGAACAAAAAATAACATCACATT
Organism: Viscum album; assembly: GCA_963277665.1. Lineage (NCBI taxonomy): Eukaryota > Viridiplantae > Streptophyta > Magnoliopsida > Santalales > Viscaceae > Viscum > Viscum album. The sequence continues at coordinate 1,371,560,604 of OY728164.1, forward strand.
ATAAAAATTAAAAATAAGATTATCTAAACAGTGGCCACAAACTATTGAGAATGACACTACTTTCAATTGACAATGAAACCTAACTCAAAATTCTGTAATCTAGTAACACCACTTTCAATTTTGTAATCTAGTAACACTACTTTCAATTGAGATCCCATTGAAGGAACATAAATCAATCCTCTGAGGATAAATAATTATTGATAATGTCAATAGAATTTGCAAACTCCACAAGGAGAATAGATTCTATGGGTCTCTTTTCCTGGGAATGTTAACAACAAATATCATAATTGAAAAACAAGCTTATTAAAGTATGGAACCAGATAAATTAGAGGACCACGTGGTGGCATACCTTAATAAAATTTAGTATGATTATAGGATTTCCATATCTCTGGTCTAGATTTTCAAAATGCAGCCTTGTTGATTTATAACGAAGGTCTTTCCATAATACTGGGAAACAAAAAACAAAACTTCAATAAGAAATGGCAACAGATCAGAAAATTAAAAAGCAGCATATTCATGGGAAAATGCCAAAAAAATAATATCCGGTTCAATATTCCTTCATGATGACTCCTGAGATTAGAAAAGTTGAATTGAACACCGATTCTGGACAACAGAACTTATTTATAAATGGCAGCCTTCAGATATATACTCCAGAGCAAATTGTTTTGTCACAACATAATTAACTGCTTGAACCATTTCATTGACACCTCATTTTAATTATCTAGATGAACATAAATAAATGTATAGAAAGATTAGTGTAAAAATCAAACAGAACAGACAAGAGAAAGGAAAAATATGTCAAACACTGAATAATTGGGAACATCTGCTAGCAAAAATTACACATTCTAGAAGATGGGTTATAACAAAAAATTGATCTTCAAAAGAATCACAGTGTTTGATCTTATATAAAGTCGTATTCAGAACCCAAACCCATGTAGGAATGCACACATAAAAAACATAAAACAACTAACATGTATCTATCCAACCTGGTGCCAGTAAAATGAAGTGACCGCCTAGCAATAAGGGTTAACTTGAAGTCCCTTCCACATATTGAGAGCTTCACCTGGATTCAAACAGCACAACCATTAATCTCATAGTGATTAATTATTGATTTTCACAAATAACTCAAATGATCCAGCATGATAGTTGGTAAGAAATATTTAGATGTGACCCCCCTGCCAGTCCCCCCCTGCCCCCTGCTTGTCCCCCTGCCAGCACCCCACCCACCTGCTTGTTCCCCTGCCAGCCCCCCCTGCCCCCTGCCAGCCCCCCCTGCCCCCTGCCAGCCCCCCCTGCCCCCCTGCCAGCCCCCCCTGCCCCCTACTTGTCCCCCTGCCATCCCCCCCTGCCACCCCTGCCAGCCCCCCTGCCACCCCTGCCAGCCCCCCTGCCCCCTGTGAGCCCCCCCTGCTTGTCCCCCTGCCAGCCCCCCCTGCTAGTCCCCCCGCCAGCCCCCCCTGCCCCCTACCAGTCCCCCCTGCCTGGACACCCCTCCCCCTGCTAGTCCCCCCTCCCCCTGCTAGTCCCCCCCTGCCCCCTGCTACCCCCCCCTGCTTGTCCCCCTGCCAGCCCCCCCTGCCCCCTGCTTGTCCCCCTGCCACCCCCTGCCCCCTGCTTGTCCCCCTGCCAGCCCCCCCCCCCCCCTGCCCCCTGCCAGCACCCCCCCTGTCAGCCACCCCCCCTGCCCCCTGCTTGTCCCCCTGCCAGCCCCCCTGCCCCCTGCCAGCCCCCCTGCATTTTTCCTTTTCTTCAGAGCCTTTATTTCTAAAATACCTTCTAATGTCATGACCATTGTTATTATTAGTGTTCTGTTCCTCTTCATTGTTAGGTATGACAGAGTTCTTCTTTATTGGTTCATTTCTTGAAGCATTCTTAATTGAGTTTGTAATGTTCATGTTATATAGCATCAACGAAATGGTATTTTGGTTAGATAACAGGGATACAGACTGTTCATAATAGTTCATATTATCTACAGATTTAGCACCAACAAAAGTTAAATTAATAGAATGAAGAGTAGGTGTACCTGGGTCCTTTGAATCATCTATATTCTGCATCTTGATAGCGTCCAGATCTAATGAAAGGGGCTTCTACCCGATAGGTTCAAAATGTGCCTGCATTAGCGTGGGGTCTTGTACAGAGGTTGTGCTTCCTTTTGTATGTTTTATAGGTTCCAGTGTCAAGGTACCTTGTTTATCAATGTTAGTGTGTTTTGTTTGTGCCTTAGCCTAAATAGACTTTAGACTAATATGAGGATTCCTACTTTTTATAGGACAACCAGTGGTATGAATGACGTTTAGATTAGTGGAGAGTTTTCTGGTTTTTATAGCAGTGCCAGTGGCATCCAGAGTTTTAGAGTCATAGGTGTAGTGAGCAGAGGAAAAAGAACCTAAACCATTTGTCTGATTGTTAGACTCATTTATTATCTCTTGGTTTGGTGTGAAATTCAGTCAAAAGAAGACATTGAATTTTCATCACAACAGGCTGATCCGGTTCAGACGACATGTGCAGAGGATGAGGATGATCTGGTTCGGACAACATGTGAAGAGGATGAGGAAAAAGAAGAATTACCGAACAAATATTATGTGATACATGTACAATAAAATATGTCAAACAATTCCAAACCAATGTTTTCAGTTGAATTGAGCCTTTGTACCACCTGCTATGCACGTTTTGTGGAAAGATGGATGAGGCACCGCTGAGAGGAGATATAGTTTAGGAATGAGGAAATACGAAAAATTAGAGCTAACCATTCAATGTTTCTCTAAGGAGGAGTAACCGCCGCAGGGTGTCGTCCTGGAGCAGGGCCAAATCACGGCGTGACCGCGGCGTGACCGCGGCGTGACCGCGGCGTGACCGCGGCTTGACCGCGGCGTGACCGCGGCTTGACCGCGGCGTGACCGCAGCGTGACCACAACGTGTTGGCCCGGTCCAGCGACATCCGTGGGGAAACATCTTCCACTTAGTTTCAAATAGGATGATATGGGTATGTGTAGACTACCAGTCCCCTCCCCCATGTCTGGACCCCCCCTGTCTGGACACCCCCCCTGTCTGGTCAGATTCTCACTTGCACCTTTACTATTGATGGTACTCGTATTTACTACTCCTTTGTTTATGCTAAGAATAAATACCAAGAATGAATAATTCTTTGGAATGACTTCTCTTATTTAGGAACTAACACGAATGCCCCCTGGTTTCTTATGGGAGACTTTATGTTATTCTTAATTCTAGTGAAAAAATTGGCCCATCTCACGCCTCTATCTCCACGAGAGAATTTAAAGCCTCGATCAAGGGAAACAATCTTATTGAAATTAATCTCACTGGTGCGAAATACACCTGGTATAGAAGACATCACAATAAAGTGGTTGCTTCCAAATTGGACAGAGCCTTTACGAATGTTCTGGCTCTAGATAAATAGGACACTATCTCTAGAATCGATATAAAGTAACTAATGGGTCCCTAACCAAACTAACCCTGCTAGTCCCCCCCCTGCCCCCTGCTAGTACCCCCTTCCAGCCCCCCCTGCCCCTGCTAGTCCTCATCCATAGGTGCAGCCTGTGAGTTTATACTCTCCAAGCCCCCTAAAGATATAAGTTTCAGATCACTAAAACATAATTCTCAACCATGAAGACAAGAAATAAAATACATTCTGAAATATATATTTTTTTTGCTACAATCAATGTATTAGTGTTCAAAGATTAATTGGAATTTGATGCAGGCCAGAAAAGAGAAGAATAATAAAAAAAAGTGAAGCGTCATAAGGCAGTGGAATTAATTGAAAAATATATAGTTTTTTAATACCGAAAACACTGTATCCTATTAGCTTGACACGCTCACCCTATTCCAAAGATAAATACAACTCAAAGATGAATAGATTGATCATAGATAACTCAATATGACTTGAAAGAAAAATATAGATACAAAAAAACACAACAAACCGCAATAGAGATAAATGATATAGAATTCTTGACAGAGTTAATAAGTTTATGAAATTATAGAGGAATAAGTATTTACCTGAAACAATAGAGATTCAAATTATAGAGAACTGATTATTTCACCTAAGACACTAAGAGTGATGATACAAAAATCTTGACAGGGTTAATAAATATAGAAATTATAGAGGATGAAGTATTTACCTGAATCAATAGAAATGCAAATTATAGAGAACTGATTAACAATTTTGTGCTGGAAATTCCTCTACACATTTCCTAGTTGTGGCTATGCTACATCCACTGTTCCTACTTCTCGAAGTTCCTCTACTTGTTCCAAGAGGATCTTGATTTTTTCTATAGCACATATTTCTGGAGAGAGGTGCTTTCCCTGTTTTCCTCCTACAAAGCTAAAAATATAGTCCACAAATCAGTCCAGAAGTTGTTGAATTGCAATGAACAAATGACAAATGTAAAAAAAACTGTACATGAGTATCATTTTATTGCCACAAAAATAGTGAAACAGAGAAGTGATTGTCTTGAATTTGCATATTGACATCAGTCACATCCATGAAAATTTTAGTTAAAATATGTTAAAATTATAGCTTTTGTGATAGATAATAATGAAAAGTAGATAAAAATATGTTAAAAAATCAGATCATGTATCATAAATTATAAATGAAAATGAATGAAAATGGAAAAACATGATGTAAAAAGATACAAAAAGGATAAAATTCTGTACATTCATTTATCAGCGGAAAGGGTAGATTGATGGCTTATACATGTGTTGTGACATGGCTGCCACCCCCTGCCAGCCCCCCCCCCCCCCCCTGCCCCCTGCCACCCCCCTGCTTTTCCCCCTGCCAGCCCCCCCTGCCCCCTGCTAGTCCCCCCTGCCCACCTGCACCTGTCCCCCCTCCCCAGCCCACCAGCACCAGCCCCCCCCCACTGGACCCCCCATGGACAGACCCCTCCCCCCAAACCCAGACCCCCCAGGACAGACCCCCCCCCACCCCCTGCTACCCCCAGCCCCCCTGCCCCCTGCTTGTCCCCCTGCCAGCCCCCCCCCCCTGCCCCCTGCTTGTCCCCCCCCCCCCCCAACCCCCTGCCCCCTGCCAGCCCCCTGCTTGTCCCCCTGCCAGCCCCCCTGCCCCCTGCTTCCTGCCACCCCCTGCTTTTCCCCCTGCCAGCCTCCCCTGCCCCCTGCTAGTCCCCCCCCTGCCCACCTGCACCTGTCCCCCCTCCCCAACTCACCAGCACCAGCCCCCCCCCCCACTGGACCCCCTAGACCCCCCATGGACAGACCCCTCCCCCCAAACCCAGACCCCCCAGGACAGACCCCCCCACCCCCTGCTACACCCAGCCCCCCTGCCAGCCCCCCCTGCCCCCTGCTTGTCCCCCTGCCAGCCCCCCCAGCACCCCTGACACCAGCACCCCTGCACGCCAGCCTCCCCCTACACCCCTGCACTGGTCCCTCTTCCCCCTTCACACCAGATCCGGCCTCCCTCTCTCTTTGCACTGCACTACACCCCTGCACACTAGCCTCCCCCTACATCCCTACACGAGCCCGCACACCTTCCCCAGACCAGACCCACCCAACACTGAACACACAAATCATTATTTACTTTTACTTCAAAATTATTACATGTAGCCACACACACATATCTCTGACGAAAAATAGCATCTAATTGGGCCAAAATGCCAATAAGGAATGCTTAAAATAAGATTCAGTGCAATAGTTTGAGCAGGAGTATATAAAGGGGGAACTTATATATGTATATGCCTACCTATGCATACACATGTAAGAGGGGAGACTGAACATGTGCTTCCAAAGGAGCTATCCAATCAATGATAACATCCTCAATCACTTTGCATGAATGAGACCATCAGAGAGAGAGCAATTGCTTCAGAGATGCTAAATTTAAATACGATTTGTTCTTTCATAATGACGGATCTCAAAAGTGAACTAATTGCTTGGCCTCCTCTAACTCACTACAAATTATCATCAAAATCGAAGATTACTTAAAACTGGATTTTAATAGATAGTGATAATAATGTGTCGAGGCTGGACAGCCCCCCCTCCCTCCCCCTGGACACTGGACTCCCCCTGCATATTTACCCCTGATGGACACTGGACCCCTGCTGGACACTGGACCCATACTCTCCCCCCCACCCCCTACCAGCCCCCTTGTACCCCTGCTGGACACTGGACTCCCCCCCTGGAAACTAGTTCTTGGGATGCCCAAATCATATTTACCCCTACTGGACACTAGACTCCCCCCTGGACACTGGACTCCCCCTGCATATTTACCCCTGCTGGACATCATTAATATAGAAAAATGGAACTATTGTTAAAAAATACAATGATATTGTCAATTGAAAAGACAAACTAAAAATAGAAAGCTTGTTCTGTTTTAATTAATTCAACTGCAACAATCAAAAATCACACCCAATCAAACAAAACCTAACAATGTATGTATAAACAGCGAAAAGAAACCTCTGTGGTAGAATAAAAAATGATCTGCATCATTCAATGTACAGAACTCTGGTGGGTACGATCAATCATAGAACGTCTCATGGTGGAAGAGCAGTACCTCAGACACTGTGGGCCGTCTATCACCTTTCCTCGATTCTACTGATTCACACATCAGGATACAGAGATGGAAAACTTCAATGGCGTGCATATGCCCCGTTTGGTCAGTAGAATAGTGTAATCTCCATTCCATCAACCCATATTCCAAAAACCAAACAGGGTCTGAAAGTTTAAACCTTTTAGTGGTAGCAGAGCTGATATCAACAACAATGTGATTTACCTGCCCTGATGCACCAGCTGGAATAGTACATATCGACACGTTTTGGCTTGCTGCATCTTTTGATGGAAGGGTAAGGCACCCCCTGAAACATTAAATGGAGAAGAGAGAATTTAGGAAGCATTTTAAACCCCATAAAAATAGTGTAATCAAACATAACAAACCGTTTGATGCTATCATCAGTGACATTGCACGCAGCAGTTTAAACTAGAAGTAATAATTTTGAACATGACACAACATAACACAAGCTAAACATGTTTAGGTCAAACATAAATGGGTTCAGGTTGTAATCGGGTTGAGTAATCTGACCCAAATGGTATTCATATTGGGTTCTGGTTGACCAATCCTGAACCGTCTAACCAGATTAAAAATATAATAATAATATAAAATATTAAAAATAAAATAATAATTAATTTTATAATATATTTTATTCTTATAATCAACTTAATTTGAAATAATTCAACATATTTATATAAAACATTATTTATTTTAAATGGTTTAAGAAGATCGATTAGTCATGATCCAATTTATTTTATATATTAAAAGCTAAAAAAGTTGGCAGGTCAGGTTAGGCTTGACCCCTTTATAAATGGATTGAGTTGGGTCAACCCATTTAATTAAATGGATCAGGTTACTGTTGAGTTTAATGGGTTCATGGGATTTCCAACCCCGATACGGACCTGACACATGAACCCAACTGCCACCTCTAACTTGCTGCATTATAAGCAAAGCCTAAGACTGTGTATGACGATACTTGGCGAAAAGTGCTTCTAGCGCTTGTACAAGTACTCAAGTTACCATGTCAATTCTATAGTTGGTTTTCCCTATGAATTCAAGTGCAACTGATTGTTCAAATACAAAACATTATCAAAACTGTAAATACTTATCTTAGGTTAGTTCTCAATTCACACAAGATTATGACCATCTTGCATTTCCTTTGATCCACTAAAGAGCCTTCCAAATGGAAATGCAAATCCATTTCATACACTGAAATGCCATGACTTCGAAACCATGTTTAATTTTGTAAACACTTTAAAAGATCATAACAAGCAAATCATTAGATTAAGCACAGATCCATTAAAGTTCAAATTTATTCGGTCATGTTCATAAATATTTCAAGTCATAAGCCAAGTTGTGGCTGCCACAATATCGTCAAGTCATTAGAAAGTTTTTTTACCCTTACCTTTGTCACACAGTAATATGATTTCTCTGATTCCCATATTCGACGACCAATAATGTATTCTCTGTCACTCCAAAAACATGAAAACTGCATCATCACACAGTACCGCATAAGATAGGCCAGGGGATTCAGTATTCTAAATAAATCCTAGTGTCTAAAGGAAGAGTCTCCTCACCTTCCTTACCCATTGCAAAACCATGGATCCTGTGGAGGGGCATTCTTCTATAATTGCAGAATGGACGAGAGTGTCATCCCATTTGGAACGAAATTCGTCTTCCCAAAAAAAATCCCTCACCAACTCAGGTGTAGCATCCTCAAAGATAGTTCTAGTTTGGTATTGAGGAGGACCCATCTAAACTCATCAAAGGTAAAGCACAATCAAAAACACAAGAGACAAAGAAAGTGATTAAGGAGATTTCATGTTCAGATATTTTAGAAAACAGTGTGCTCAGCCAACCGGAACTATTACTAGAAGGTTTGATAACTGATCAAATCAGAGACGACTTGTATAATGGGGAAACAGTCAAATCAAGTGAACTCATCACTCGATATCAATCAAGTGTGATTATTTCTCAGAAACAACTTGTTGAGCAGGATGCCACTGCTGATCAAGCTCACAGCCAACTTAATTCAGTTGGCAGTAAGAACACTTGATCAGTCTAAAACAATAATTCAAAAAACTGAAAGCTAGGGAATAGCCACCTCAGGATCTCTCTGCCATGCCTGGTAATCCATATTGGGGGTTGATCTATCCATCATCTTTATCCAAATAGGGCTTCCATCCTTTGACTCGACAAGCTGGTACAAACGCTTCAACTCGATTTCTAGCATGACAAAGGCCTCCTCCTTGATGATCCGTGACACTCTGAACATGAAAAAACAAACAGTGAGATGTGTTCAGCTCTAGAAAAGCAATCGATTGATTTCTGCATTTTAACAATGAAAACAAAAAAAAAACATAAAAAAACATAAAAAAAAAAACCTTAACCTAAGTGGAGTCAACTATGTAAAATATAAACATGGATCTTAAGCAATCAGGAAAAGGATTGCATGAGTGGTCTGGAAAATGAAGGATAAAACAAGAACCTGCATTCAAGTAAGGCAGTTTACAATGAATTTTTTATTCAAGAACATGTGAACATTGGGACTACAAAACGATGAGATATGGATCAGGTAAAGCAACATGATGCCCATCTATAATGTGGATGGAATGATTCACATGGAATTGACAGTAAAAAACCCAAGAGACATAAGTCCATGTGCTGTAATTGCTGCAAACTGAAACTGACAATTAGACAAACAGAAAGTGTAAGAAATCGAAGGTGCAAATGAGGCATAAAAAAATGCAGATAACCAGCACTCGGGAGAGAAAAAAATAGAGGGCGATGGGGGTGTCGACCTCGAGGGCGTCGACGAGGAGGGCGCGGCGAGGAGGGCGCCGGCGAGGAGGGCGCCGGCGAGGAGGGCGCCGACGAGGAGGGCGCCGGCGAGGAGGGCGCGGGGAGGATGACGCGGGGAGGATGACGCGACGAGGAGGGTCGCGGCGAGGAGGGCGTCGACGAGGAGAATGTCGGCGAGGAGAGCGCGGCGAGGAGGGCGTCGGCGAGGAGGGCGTCGGCGAGGAGGGCGTCGGCGAGGAGGGCATCGGCGAGGAGGATGGCGCGGCGTTGATGCATCGTGGAGGAGGAGGCCGCGGCGAGGATGAGGCCGTGGGGAGGAGAAATGGTGAGGGCGAGGAGATGGAGCCCGACGCTTGGGGGCGAGGGCGAGGATGGAGCCTGACGGAATGGGGGAGAAAAAAACTGGGCGAGGGGATATAGCCACGAGTAGAAAAAAAACCGTGGCTGTATAAAACCTATAGCCACGGTTCTATAAAACCGTGGCTATAGGTCCGTGGCTATAGCCCAGATTTCCAGTAGTGATAAGGTCATATAAGTTCCCTGCCATTATGAGAACCTTTATGTGTCATGATGATATTCTCAAATAATGTACTATAGTTGGATAACATACTATTATGGGAAACATAGTACACAGACTTTTAGGTGCGAGTAATCATAAGCAGATGAGGGTTTTTTTTCATGAAATTTTCACATGGTAATCTCTAAGATGAGTGATTATGAGAACATACTCACCAATATGAATTCTTCATGTTTTGGTGTCATTGGATATTCCAATCAATGAGTGTGTGTGATGGTCTTTAGACTTTAACATTATTATTAATTCATGTTACAACTCACATACTTTGATGTATTTCATATTCCATGACGATAAAATTTCCTGGAAAAGTTTTATACATTGGGTGAATCATGAGTGAAATGACATTAATGAATAAGTAAGGGAAGTATTTTCCCTTTCATCTTTATGGAAGTTGATATCTCAACCCTTTTATTGGAATAGAACCAATGCATTAAATTCCATGTCTATGAATTAATGATGTGTCTATTTCAGATAGTCAAAGTAAGATATACGAAGCATATAGTTTGGTGACATGGATGTGAAACCTACTTGATGAGATATTGTGAAAAAGGTATTATATTATATAGTGAGCATTCATGTGTGATTTTTGATATTGTGACATTAAGTTCTTTCTCTTTGGTGCCTCGACCAATTTCTAGATAGTAATCTAGGACTTTAGGCAGGCCCGCCTAATGAAAATGGGAATGAATTCTAGAGGGTCACTCACTAAGTATTTATATTAATATAAAATTAATTATATTTCTATTTAATTAATGTATTAAATATTATTCTCAAATTGGAGTAATAATTTTATTCAAGTAAAATTGATAACATAAATTAAATAATTTTTTATTCCCCACCTTATGAATAAAATAATTATTTTATTTATTGAATACTTTAATTAATATGTATTCATTGATTATGAATAAAAATATTTAATCATGAATAAAATATTTATTTGGTTGTTCAATAAATTCTATAGGAGTTTCGAAGGACCAAGAACAAGTCCAGTGACAAATATAAATTAACAAAACTGTTATATAATATTTGTTACTGTGCATATTGGCGTGCACCAAAAAATAATAATTATATAAGTATTATTATGTGACATTATATTTTTTGAAGGTAATAAATTTTATTTAATGGATAATATGACATTAAATAATATTTTAACTTAAATCCAAACTCTATAAATAGAAAACCATGTATATTTTGTAGAGAATAAAAAATTGATAATAGAGAACTGTTGCACACAACGAATTATCTCTCAAATACTCATTCTCTATTCACCTCAATAATGAGAAGTGAAAGAGTTATTTCTTCAATACTAAATAATGAACAATAAATAATGAATAATTAAAGACTTTTAACTCACTACATTAGCACCCATAGATCGAGTGGTGTTGCTCAAAGATCACCAAAGCTTGTGTGGATCACTGCTAGAAGGATTCAATCCTTGGATCATCATATCAAAATGAATGAAATCTGAAAGGGTGTTTTAAGATGATCAAAATTCACCATAAAATAAATTTCTTATGCCCACATTTTTATTTTTTCAAATATTAAATAAATTAACTATAAATTTGTTGTGAAAGATCAACACTCTTGTTTTCTGGAAAATATTATTAAAAGAAATTTTAATATATCTCCCAAAACATCACACTTCTATTTCTCCCAAAACCATTAGGTGGTATCATATCGGTCACATTTAAATGTGTAATTATTTATTTGATTGTTGATATGTTCTCAATAGTTGTTATATTTTCATTTCATCTTATCCATTCATTAAACTTATTTTAATCAAAATGTTATCAACATATCAGTCATGTTGATTCAATGTTTTATTTTCATAAATGTTTAAGAAAAAATGAATAACGACTAGAGATTTAATTAGGAAGTGCCAAATATTTTTTCTTTAAAACTGGGTTACACGATGTGTATCCGGAGCACACACTTTATTTCCAATCACATTTTTATATATTGATTGAACAATTAATTACACTTGATGTGTTTATTGCATATCACATGTTTACCGAGAAAACCTGGAACAAGACATGAAGATACGGTTTGTATAGCTGGCATGTACACACCATGTAGTCTGGACGAGTTAATACACCGAAACCCAAGGTGTGTGACTTGGATATAAGGTAACCAAGGTATATGGTGTGTAGCTGCATGGACTCTCCGTGTAGTCTCCCATCAATGGAAAAAATTAAACATTCCTTAAATTTGAAAATTACGTCATTAAAACCTTATTTTATTGATTGAAAAACAATTAAGTGTTTGAAAATTTAATAATGGATTTAAAAAATTTAAAATTCTCAATTAATTTATTGTAATTAATATGTCATTATTGGTTATGCCATTTATTTTCCAACAATTCAATTGATGATATGTATCCCTAAATAATATCAACTAACCATTAAAGATGAAATATAGTTAATTAATTAATTAATGTATGAATTTTTATCTTAAATAATAAAATAATGAATAAATAAATGAATTATAGCCATTTACTTTTGTGTATTCATTGTATATGTGGCCATTCATGATCTTGACCAAGAACCATGTATGTGTTGGATTTTTATTTTAATTTAATGCCTGAGTTTCAATTATTTAATATTAAATTATATGATGGCCTTTGAGTCATACCTCCCTCCAATATCATATAAGACCTACCTATCGAATGATATTTATGTAATACCCTTTTACCAATACTTTGGATCCCCTTAACTGCGTGTGAGTAATAAATATTTGTAATTAATAAAGTATACCAAGGACCATGGAGGTGGTTTAAGATGGAATCATTATGATTCTAACCTAGGTGATACTGAAGTGGGTATCTAGAATGTTGTAACTCATGCCAAGACCGACAAAAAGAGTTTTTTTACCCTAGGTCTAAGGTTGATTTAATGTCCACTCATTAAACCGTTTGATAAATCTCAGGAAAGGTTCATTTAATTAATTAATTATTTATGCCTATAAAATTATTTATTTTATGAATACAACGCTAAAATCACATAAATAAATAAATTAATATGTAAAGATGGAAAATAAATAAATAAATTATGCTTAATTTTTTATCCAACATGGGAAATTAATTAAGTAACATCCAATTAATATTAATAAGATGTGTATAGGTTAAAACATGATAAAATATATGCATAATAAATAAAAATACCTCAATAAAATATTATGCAAAGCTAATACTTCAATTACTTGATTTTGAATGAAACTGTAGAACTAAGTGAATTACATATCCAAAGTATGGACACCTAATTTGATCAGGTAGTTCACATGAGAGTTTTGGGTTGAATTAACTGAAATTATGTTGAATTTAACAGTCAAAGTCTATTAAATAAAAATTTGGAGGTAAGTGTTGAGGAAATACATGTTAGGATTTTAAGATAGGGGAATCAACTCGACGGATCAAGGAGTTTCAAGTCCACTATTAGTAAGAACACCTACCTAATTACTTCATTATGATTATCATGGTCAAAGTCTATATCATTAAGAAAATTATTGTGGATTATTTCTAAAAGAATTATAAATAAACTAGAAATTCTATGTTTAATGGTGAGGTATATTGGGATTTGATAAAATAGTGGGAGATTTAATAAATAAATAAATAAGTAAATAAATAAATAAATTTAATTTTGTTATATCTCAATTATTTTATAATCAATAAAAGTACTAATAATATGCTCCTTTTAATTGTAGAATAAAATGAAAAGTTAATCATCCAAACTGTCCCTATGATCAATATTGGAGAATGATAACTTTATAACTATCAGTAACTTCTTGGAGTGGTTTAGATGACTTTGGGTTGTGCTATGATATGAATAGAAACATTTTGTTCTATAATCATCAATTCCCGATCTTCCTACTAAAGAGGTTAGTGAAAAAGAGTTCCTTGTCTATGAAAAACATTAGATCAATGTGGTTGATTTTCAATGATTGATTCCTTCTTCAATGTCTAGTAAACTGATTACGTCTCATGAAAACATGGATGTGTATTGAATGCCTGATCACCCCCATGTTATTTACTAGGATAGATCCATATAGTAAAGGTTTGAGATTTAAAAGGTGATATTTCATAGAAATCATAGAGAGGGTACCCTAGATGGTCCTCACATAGTCAAACTTGTTAGATACATTAAGCACTTAGAGGTTCTAAGGTTATAACACCCAGAATAACTGGGAACTGACCTCATTCTGGCATCACTCCGTCAGAGATTCTCCAATATTATTGGAAATTTTAATATGAATAACATTTAGGAGTATCTTACATATATTCTTACTCCTCTTCTCCACGCAGATAAGGTTACAAAGCATGAAAAAACTTCCATCATTATGGTGAACAAATTGAAAAGGAATGTAAATAGCATTACGACCAGTGCTTCATCACACCCTTATAAGAATATTAATATCAAAAGGAAATAAATGGAAAATTATTATATGTATTTTTCATGTGGAAAGAGGGGAAAAGAGAATAAAAACTTCACCCAAACAAAGCTGTAAGTAGAAGCTTCATGTACATTTCTTATCTAGTGAAATTTATATGTTTCTACAAATTGGGTATAAGATACAGTTTTCAGTTCCCATATATGTATTCAAATATAAGAAACATGTATATTAAAAAATATTGACCAAGGATAGGTCAATCTTCAAGAATCCAATTGAGTTAAACCTGCTAAAATAGCTATTTGGAACAAACGCCTCACATTGCCGACTAGAACGATCTTGGTTTTAAAGAGTTTTTATTATGTGTCTTTAGTTTCCCAAAATAGTATTTATGTATCTAGACTTTATATGGATGGATATATTTTCAAATTTGGGAATAAATTTTTCTTCTATTATAAGGATATAATTTGATATGGCAAGGCACACTTATATTTTGGTCTTTATGTGTTAGGTTACAAAAACCAAATAAATGGAAATTGATAACAATGTTACATGAAATAACTCACACCACACCCAACTTTGGAATCATCATCTAGGTCATGTAAATGAAAATATCTTGACTAAATTACCCCAATATGGATATTTATATATTTGTTAACTAAAAATAATTTGTGTATGTCATGCATGTTTATAACAAAAAATGACCAAACCCTCACTTAGTGGGAAAGGTGAAAGGGCTACAAAGATTCTTGAATTAGTTCATACTTATGTGTTTAGACCATTTCCTATTGAATCTAGGGGTGGTTACTCATACTTTATAAGTTTTAAATATGATTTTAGTAGATATTTATACTTAATGGGGTATAATTCATGATCATTTTATAAATTCAAGGAATATAAGAATGGAGTTGAGTACCAGCTTGGTAAGAAGATTAAGAAACTTCACTCAGACCATGGTGGATAATATCTTAATCAAGTCTTCATTTATAATTTCTAGGAGTATGGGATTTTATGTCAACTCACTCCTCCTTATACGCCTAAGTGTAATGGTGTAAGAGAAAGGAAGAACCAAACCTTATTGGACATGGTGAGATCAATGATGGGTCATGCGAGTATTCTATTATCCTTTTAGGATATGTGTAACAAATTGCAGCATTCCTATAAAATTGAGTGCCAAATAAAGAAAAATATGGAATTCCTTACCAATTATGGAATGGTAATAAATCCTTGTTGTATTACATACATGTGTAGGGTTGTGACGAATTTTTAAGGTCTCTTTAGGTAATAATATTTAACCCCAAGGCACAAAGTGTATCTTTATAGGATATCCCAAAGAAAAAAAGGGATAGGACCGATATAATCCTATAGGAAAAAAGGTTGTGGTTGATAGTAATCCAACATTTCATGAGGAGGATATTATCTATAAAAGAGATAGTGGTAGTGAGATAGAATTAAATTAAGTCCAAGATCAGGCTATGAAAATGTTGTCCCAAGAAAAAATTCCACAAAGCCCTGTGGAAGGGGAAATCTCTCTCGAGACACAATTACTGAATAAGATTAATAGAGAGGTTAAAGAACAAAAATGTTATGTTTTTCTAGTTACTGATGATGGTGACTCATTATTAGTTGATAATAATGATTATCTAACTTATAAGGAAGTAGTATGTGGAACATATGTTTCTAAGTGGTGGGAATACCTGAATTTTGAAATGGATTTTATGTACCAAAACCAATGAATGATTTTTCAAACTCTCCCATAGAAGTAAATACCATTGATTGAAAATGGGTATTCAAGAAGAAACTGAATAAGGAAAGACAAGTCCGTACCTACAAGGTGCGACTGGTTACAAAGGGGGTTAAACATCATCAAGTGATTGACTACGATGAATACTTTTCACCAGTTACAAAGATAAAATACATCATAATTCTACATTCTATTATGGATTTCCATGATTATGAGATATAGAAAATGGATGTCAAAATAACCTTCCTTAAAAGAAACCTTTAGGAAGATGTATATATGACATAGTACAAAGGGTTTGTGGCCTCAAAGGATTCCAACAACATATGTAAGTTGAAAAGATCCATTTATGGATTAAAGAAAGAATCCAGGTCATGAAATATTAATTTTGAAGAGGCCATAATATAATTTGGTTTCATAAAGAATGATTGTGATCCATGGTTCTATAAACAGTTTAGTGGGAGTGCAGGTTTTTTCATATTGGTATAGGATGATGAAATATCACTCATTAGAAATGAAATACCAGTCTTATAGTATTTTAAGGAGTGGTTGAATAAATTCTTACCTTTCAAGGATTTTTTTGAGGCATCATATATTCATGGGATCAAGATCCATCATGATAGATCCAAGAGGCTTCTCGACCTGTGTCAAAGTACATATATTGACAAGATACTAAAGAGATTCAGTATAGAACAATCCAAGGGGGTAATTTTTCTAGAATCAAATGGAATTCATCTTTTTTGGAAAATATTTCCTCACACACACGAGGAAAGGAAAAAAAGATAAGGATTCCATATGCATCAGTGATTGGGTTATTCATGTACATCATGCTATGTACTAGTTTAGATTTTTCCTACACATTTAGTGTGGTAGGAAGATATCAAGATGATCCATGTGACCACCATTGGATGTAAGTGAAGACCATCCATAAGTATTTGAGGCTTACTAAGGATATGTTCCTAGTTTATAGAGGATATGAGGAACTATTCATTAGAGGATATGCATATTATAATTTCTATACTAATCAAGGTGACATAATGTCACAATTAGGATACATCTTCACTTTGAATGAAGGTGTTGTGAGATGGAAGAGCTCAAATTAGGCTATGGTTGTAGATTATATATCATATTTTGAGTATATTACAGCTTCCGAGGCAACTAAATAATTTTTATGGATGAACAAATTTATCCATGTGATTGATTTTGTATCTATAAATAAATATCCTATCACATTCTATTGTGATAATACAGAAGTAGTGGCTCTTACAAAAGATCCAAGGTCACAACAACAGAAGAAGCACATACATCATAAGTATCATCTCTTGAGGAATTTTTCTCAAAGAGGAGAAGTTGAAATGAGTAGTATTTCCATGGAATACAATGTATAATAAACCTTGATTAAAACCATAAATCAGAAAAAATATTCTTATCATTCGAGGTCTAGTAGATTGAAGGTTATAGGAAGTTGGATTTAGTCTAAGTGGGAGGTTTTTGGAGTTAGTTTTGTAGGAAAAAATATTTTTACTTTGGTTACATGTATATTTAATGTATTGAATATTAATAAAAATTCTTATTACATATTTTTTTGTTTTGCATGAATCTAATGTAATAATTTCGTTGTGTATACATTTCATTCATAAGGTCATAGATGTTCCCTAATATGATGAGAACCCTGGTGTTCTATAATTATATTCTAAAACAATGTTCTAAAGTTGGATAATGTACGATTATGGGACACATATTACATACATTTTTAGGTGTGAGTACTCATAAGTGGATGAGGATTCTTCTCATTTAATTCACAAATGGTAATCCCCCAGAAGAGATATTATGGGAACAAACCCACTAGAAGAAACTACACATGTTTTGGTTTTCATTGGACATTCCTATCTACGAGTGTGTGTGATGGTCCTCAAACTTTATAATTATTGTTAATATATGTTACAAAACAAGTACTTAGATGTATTTCATAAACCATGACAATAACAATTCATGGAGAAGTTAGATACATTGGGTGCATCACAAGTGACATTTTATTAAGGAATAATTAGAGGAAATATTTTTCCCTTTCATATTTATGGATGTTGATATCTTGGTCCTTTGATTGGAATTGAACTGTCACATTAAATTCCATGGCCTTGGTGTAATAATCTATTTATTTTACACAGTGAAACAAATGCATATCGATCATATAGGTTGGTGACATGAATGTGAATATGAATTAATGAGATGTTATAGTGAAGGTATTATATTACACAGTGAGCATTCATTTGTGGATGTTGACATTGAGACATTAAGATATTTTTCTTGGGTGCCTTGACCCATTTACAGAGAGTAATCATGGACTCTATGAAATCCCAACTAATTCCAATGATAATGAATCCTAGCGGGTCACTCACTGAGTGTTTTTGTTGATCTTTATTAAATTATATTTGAGTTTAATTAATGGAATAAATATTAATCTCAAATCTGAGGAATAATTGTATTCAAGTTATATTGATCACCTAAATTGAATAAATATTTATTTACTGACTTGTGAATAAAATATTTATTTGTAAAGAAAATATTTATTTGGTTAATCAATAAATTCTATAGGATTTTAAATGAACCAAGGTCGAGTCAAGTGAAAAATATTAATTAACAAGACCGTTATTCAATATTTTTATTTCTCAAGATGTTGTGTGCCATAAAATAACAATTATATAATTATTATTATATTTCATGGGATTTATTTAGGGTAAAAAATTTCATTTAATGGCTGAAATACAATTAAATAATATTTTAACTCAAATCCCAACTCTACAAATAAGAAGTTATGACTATTGAATAGAGAATCCAAAATTAAAAATAGAAAATTGTTGTGCATAAAGAATTATCTCTAAAATCCCCATTCTCTCTCCCTCTAAAGATCAGTAAGTGTGTGATATATATTTTTTGGATTAAAGAATGAGTGATAAAGAAAAAACCACACAATTTATTTGACTCACCGCACTTGCCCTAAGAGATTGAGTGGTTTTACTCAGAGATCATAAGAGAACATGTGGATCACTCCTAGAGGGATTCATTCCATGGATCAGCATATAAAAATGAAGGTAATCTAAAAGGGCCATTTCAGATGATCAAAATTCACCAAAGAAGAAAGATGCTAAGACCAAGTATTTATTTATTCAAATATTAAATAAATTAATTATAAATTTGATGTGCAAGATACTCACTCTTGGTTTCAAACGACTATTGAAAGAAATTTTAATATATCACCCACCTTGGTATGCTTCCACTACTCCCAGAACCATCAGTAGATTGGTCACCATTACCATTTATCATTACATTTATATCAAGTCAATGGATTTAGTGAGATCTAATAGGTAGTTGATAATTCAATAGAAGTTCCCTTTAACAACTGTGTAACCATAGTCCTATTTAACCAAGTGAAATTATCATACCACTCTCTTCCATTCCATTCATTTTACTCATCATAATTAGGGGTTAATCTAAAACCATATAAAATATGGTTTTTCCATTTATACATTTATAATAAGAATATAAATTCCATCTGCACACCTCAAGGGGTGGAAAACATTTAGGGGGACCTATCTTAATGAGATTAAAGGGGTTGATAGGTTATCTTGATCACGGATATTTAATTAAATATGAATTAGGTGTATTTTTTAGGGAAACACATGAATAATCTAGTGTGTGACATCACAACTCATAGTCTAATTCAACATGTCTTAAGGGATAAATACTAGACCACCTACCATATTTCTATAAAGGATCACTCATTCATTATCAACCTTTGGTTTGTTCTATATCAAAAGGAAATAAAAAAAATAGAGGAATGCATTGAAAATTTGGAAAATTATCCTACATCATAATAGCATCATCGATAGAAAGAATAATGAAAAAAAGTGCATATGGAGCGGATAAATTACTAAGATATATCCAATAAGATGATCAGAAGATGAATCAAAGTATAGAGATAATATTTATCTAAGAACCTATCTTGATTGGTGGAGGAGAAGAAATGGGGGAAATAAGAATGTAGTCTACTAGAAATAGATAAGAATAAATGGGTTTTACCATATAATACCTTAATGGGAAAATGGTAATTTTACCCAACTTAAAATGGTTTTTCAATTTGGTCACATGGTTGTCCAAAAAATATAACAACCACACAACATGAACTATCTCAAACACCATTTTGATGGTTTAGATGAATGATTAGACAAATTGTGTGTCACTCTCAATGAAATACCCCACATGGTTATGAGAAATAGTGTGGTCTTGGAAGAATAGTTTCTAATAACCATGTTTCCCAGATTTTCTATCCACCAACTAGGGTTCCAGGACTTGAACATTCCTTGGATACCTTCATTTCCTCCAAATACTTACTAGGAATTCAAATGAGTTCAAAACAAAGTAATTAAACTAAAATTTAAAATTTTCGCACCTTATTGAAAATATTGGTTTGTGCAATCTTCCCCCCTAAAAAGGACTAATACCTAGGTTACCCTTATAATAGTGGTAGAGCACTATATGAGAACAACTATGGCCCCTGAGTACACACTTTGACCTATCTCTCCCAAGTCTCATCATATACACATTTGTGATACCGTTACACCCGTACTAAAGGGAAAGACAAGTGTCAAATATTATTCATTCCCTAATCACGATGTGAATGGGATTCTCCTAAAAAGAATAATCAACATCTATTTCCATATCCTCATGATAAAATTCATGAGATGGGCTAACATGATAAAAGTGAAGATATGACATGTGGAATATTTTGTGCATGACATGGTACCTATTGCATAAAATAAACTGATAGGAAACTAGCCTGAATTCATCTAAGATCTCAAAAGGCCTGAAAAAATGAGGTGACATATTCCCGTTCCTTTGTGTGCATCTTTTCCCAAGTCTGGGTGATACTCGTAATAAAACACAATCCCTAACCATGACCTCCAGAGGTCATTGATGGTGATTGACATAATGTTTCATTCTATACTGAGTAGTTGACATACACCTTCTGATAACCTGTACCTAACTTGAAGTCTCCAATATAACTCAAAATCCTAGTAGCACTGCCTATCTTACCTCTAACCAACACAGGTGTAAAAAAACCTCCTACCATATAAGGCCTCATTAAGACCCATTTGAATCATTTCTATAAGTATATAGTTGTATGAAGAAATACAGGGATATGATTCTCTCATAAACTAATGAAATTATGGATACATGCTCAGTGTATGTCCTCTATTACCTGTATTGTCTGTTTTGATTAACCATCAGCCTAAGGGTGTAAAGTTGTTCTTAAAAGAAAATGTGTACCCAAATATTTATGTAACCCTTCTGAAAACCTCTATGTGAAATGAGAGCCCCTACATTAAATGATAGTACAATGGACCTGATGAGATCATTTAATCTAATGAACATAAATTATTCCCAGCTCCTCAACCAAGAATTTGTCTTGGATAAAAAGGAAGTGGGCTACCTATATCAGTTGATCCAAAACTATCCAAACCACATCCCTACATCAATTCATCCTTGTAAAACCAATAAAAAAATCCATCACGACATCATACCATTTCCATTATAGGCCTTGTTAAGGTAGTGAAAAAATAGTGAGCTAATAGTGTTTGACCTTCCTATTTTGGTAGCTGGAACACCTAGTGATAAAATCTTCAATTTGATGTTTCATCCCAAGACACAAACACTGAACACAAATATCACGATACATCTTAGAGATACATAGGTGAAATTAACACTAAGAAGCATGATTCTATTTCATCAGATCCTGTCTCATGATTATAAAAACCCAGATATAACAATGTATATAGAAGATGTCATATCCATTAATAGAATAATCTAAAGGAAATTCCTCGCCAAGAACACATTCCCATGGAACCAAGAAATCATGATCTAAAAAATGATACATCTTCACTCTATCTAAAATTCATGTGGTCACTGATAGTGATACATGTACCATATTTCCATAAAATTCATAAACCTCAATGTACATATCAAAAAAGGGCCATAGGCTACCTCTTGTTACTAGACTTATTAACCATCTGTGTATGTGTATTCCCAGTCAGAGCATTGACAACATAATTTCACTTACCAGGACTATAGTATAGGTCAATTTCAAAGGACTATAGATACCCAACCACCTTCTATGACTAAGGTTCAAGTCATGATAAATGAAAATATACTGAAGGATTTTGTGGCCCGTAGACACCAGAAAATTCTCTCCCAGAAGGTAATGCCTCTAGAAACACAAGTCATGAACAATAACCACCAACTCAAGATCATGCATCTGGTAATTCCACTCGTGAGGCATCAGTTTCCCCATCATGCACACAACAAATCATTATTACAACATCAGAAATTCTCCTAGATAGATAATTGTTGTCTCAAAATAAAATTTATAGCTTCTTCCCTACTCCAGAAGAATCTATATCGGTGCTAAATTCATTCCCCCTTTCATATTCTAAAAGGTTGTCTCACAGTATTTTGACCATATAAAATTCACACCCTTCTTATTCAAATTCGTAAGACGTTCTTATAAGAGTGGTAATTCCTTGATGAAATTCATATAATAACCAGATCACCCCAGAAAACATTGTATGTTAAATATATTCTTGGTATGGTCTCATGTAACTATAGCTCTTGTCTTCTTTGGGTCAACTAATACTCCTTACTTTGATACAATATGAACTCGGAAGTACACATTGTAGATCCAGATTTGGAACTTTGTGAGCATAATATATAACTAATGCTATCTTAGTGTATTTATAACAATACCAATATTTTTTTCACGGTCACTTCAAGTATGATAATACACTAATATATTTTTCATGAAGACCACCATAGATGAATAAAAAATAGGGTGGAAAAAATAATTAATCAAATCTTTGAAAATGATAGGCATGTTCGTGAAACTGAATGGAATAACCAGATACTCATATTATCCATATGTGGTATATCTACAGGTTTAACTCACAAAAGATTATAGCTTCATATCAGGATGATCTTTGCAAACACCCTTGATCCTCTAACCTGGTCAAGGAGATCATCTGTCTGAGGTAAAGAATACATGTTACTCATAATAAACTAATTCATTATCAGATAATCAAAAAAAATTCCGAGAGATCTATTTTCCTTATTGGAAATAAGGTCTGGTGATCCTCAGGGAGAATTACTAGGATATAAAAAAATTAGCTTTTAAATCCTCTAGCTTCTTCTTGAGATCATATAACTCAGTAGTAGATATCATCTAAGAAGGAATGTATATCTTTGGAGATCCAAGAATTATCTCGATAGTAAATTCTACATTTCTCTCAAGAATTAGTTTAGAAAATTCAGCAGGGAAAACTTCCTAAACCAATTGACTATTGGATAGAGTTTGTTCTGATGTAATACTGATCATCCATGTAAGGACTAGAAGTCTAGGTGATTACTCCACCTATCCTAATATGCTAGGGCACATCACTACCCTCTTGGATATCCCACTCACCCTTTTGAGTATAATTATCTCCCTATGGTGATGTAAATGAAATCCTATAATGATAACAGTCCACATAGGCATGATAGGGGACCAACGAGTCTATCTCGAGAATGAAATGAAAACCAGTCATATCTAAGATGAAGAAGTCACATAAGAAACAATGGTTTCCTACCATACAATGGAATTACTTTTTTATGTACACTCCCTAATTGTATTCCCAAAGGTGTGTAAAATTTCATCGTTCTGTATAAGCACTCAATTTCAATCCTAAGGCTTTCCTCAATATCTACGAAGATAAAGGAATGTGAATTACCAATGTAAAATAAGTTATACATATTATTAGATGATACTAGAATAGTAACTAAAATAGTAGATGGCCTGGGTCCTAACACCTCTAGTATAGGCTTCACTGAATAAATATGGCTTGATCCAAGACCCTATGTTGTAACTGGACTACCCTGAGTGGGTGCACTCTACAGGAACTCTGTGTCTAATTATTAGATACCTCATCCATGAAATCATTATATTATTGTATGGATAATAGTAACACAAATACTTACCAAGTGAGGTGCTCCTGATCCCATTCCTGAATGAGGAGCTGCTATAGACCCTCTCACACTAGGCACATATAGGAAGGTCGCATAGAAATTATGAATACTGTAACATCCTCGATATTGATAGTATAATACATTTTCATATCTATTAATATTTATGAATAAGATATTAGTTTAATGTTATGAGGTATTCTTTTCCAGAAAGCTTACTCGACACACAACTATAGGTTTCTTCGACAGCATACATTTCAAATAGTATTGAGTTATACCAAAATATAATACAATATTATTATTATTATTATTTTAAATGGTAGTTCAAGCCTAGAAATTATATTGGAGAGAATGAACATAACTAAATACGATATGATTAAACATGTTTGTTAAATTCTTTTACATTTATAGAAAAACATTTAGAGGCTTAAAATGAGAATTAATCACAATTTATGCATAAAATACTCTAATATTTTTAAAAGGTCATTTTACCACATTTTGATGGATAACCCTTTTGAAATATAGTTTTTTTCTCACATTTATAGGTTCTATATTACAAAATAAACTTCTTCTATAGAATTTAGACATCAATATTTAATTTGGATATTTTTTTGGTAAATTTCTGATAAAGTTCATTTTTTATGAATAGTGAAAAAATAATCCATTTTATGTCAAAACCACATTTTCATTTAATTTATTTATATAGAAATATTATATTTTTATTTGGTTAATAGTGTAATTATATTATGTTTTTATCATTTAATCCAATGTTGGTCATTGGAAGTAATTTAATATTTAAATTAGAAATAAAAACATGTCAATCTTTTGATAGTTTTTATTTCTTAAAACCCTGTTTTCTGGTTTTTACAATGAGAAATAATTTTGAATTAATTTTTTCCAATTATATGTTTTGAATTTGGAAAATTACATTACATATTTGGAATCAAAATGTCCAAATTCTGTAATAAGTTATATTTTATTTTTGAAAATTATGAATAGTAACTTCATTAATTATTTTTAATTTCTGCGGTTAAGGGTAAATCAGGTAATTAAGGGTAATGTTTTTTTATAAAATTACCCTAACACATGTCATAATTTTTTTGATGATCTAGTTTAAGTATTATTATATAATATTGTTTAATTACATAGATAACGGTTCCCATGCAAGCTGGTATAAAACCTCTCAAAGAAGCTTTTTTAATTAAAAGTATAAAGCATCCCATGGAAGATATTATAATGATTCTCAGGGACTCTTATTAAATAAGAATAACAAACCATCCCATGGAATCCATTTTAATTCTTCTTATGGAATCTTCTTTAATTAAAAGGTGAAATCTTCCCATGGAATCTAGTTTAAGGCTTCTCCCACAATCATGTTTTTAATAAGTATTAAATTTTTTAATATGGGGTTATATAAGTGATCTCTTAGACAATAAATTGTAATTAGAAATATAAAACTATTTCATATATCTTGATATTTTATTTATATTTTTTACATATTAAATAAATAAATTTAACTCGGACACAATGGTGATGCAATGATTTCTTCATTAATAATAGATTCAAAGAAATGACATTATAAATTTTAAAATAAATAGTATTTGATATAATTTAATTCGTCCAAAACTTTTCTAAGTGAATATGACAAGTTAGGAGACTATTCCATAGTTTGGTTCGAAGTTATCTCTATGTTTGGATTTTATTTAAATTTAGTAAATTTAATAGTGTAAAAATTGACATAATTGATGTTTTATAAAATTATTAATTTATAATATTATTTAAAAATCCTAAAATTATTTTAAAATAAAAAATGATTATAATATGGTATAAAAGTTAATTAAGTGTCTAATTATTGGATATTGAACCCATATAAGTAAAATTAATATCTTATTAAAAATTATAATATTTTTACCACTTTAAAAATTAAAAGTGAATAATTAAAGGGGTAACTGAAAAGATAATGTTAAAAAAAAACTCAATACATGTCTAAAAAATATTGGATTAGAGGATTTTGATAGATTATCATATTAAATTCTCCATATCTCTTGTTGGATCCACTTTAATAAATAAATAATTTATAATAATTTATTATTTTAATACTTTCCAAGGGTTCCCCTCCCTTCCCCTATAAAAAGACACCCATTCCACTCAATTACACACACTTCCAAAGACTTTTAGTTCAGCGAAACTCTATCTAATACTCTTCCTAGAATCCCTACCCACATTATTGATGCCTTAGTTTAATAAGAACACACTTCTTAGAGGTGTTAAGGTGTTTTTCAAAGGTGATCAACTGAAGAAGAGAAAGATAAAGAACGAACAAGACAAGTGGGACTCAAGGTAAGGTAAATCTTAACTCAATCTTCATTCATTGAGTTAAATATCCATGTCTTTGGTTTCGTTTTTACAAGGATAGGTGTTAATGACCCTTGATTTTGTTACACTGAATATCCACTTATATTAGATATATTTACATTTTTTACACATATTTATGTCATTGATTTATCCTTAATCTAATGATGTGATCTTTGTAAGGGACTTCATCTCAATCTTCTTTCTATGGGATGTATCTTGATGTTAGGCAACATTATTTTCCTATAATGTATTTTTAAAACACATTGAATTATTATATCATGAATTATTATATTATCATGATATTTAATGTTTTTTATAATATAATTACTTAATTATATGTATTCAAGTGTTTCTTATGTGGAAAGAGAATATTTCACCCTCCTCTTTTAGTCAAGACATCCTTTATGTTATGTCTTATAGTTTCCATTTTATTATGTTTGGGTATGTTATTATATATTTTTATTTCCATTTATTTTATTCCCAAATTATGAGAGACCCTTTCCACTCTCATCAACTAATTTTCTGAATTTTATGCGACACCATTAGGCTACCGAATTTTTGTAAGGGAATTATAAACTTCGCTTTTGTACATTCAAGTTCTCTATTATGTGGTATAAAATTAATGTTTTAATACCATGTTCTTAGTTACATTTTATTCTATTCATATACTATATTATGAGTTTTTTATGGATGGGATACCCTTGTCCTCACCCCTTTTAATGTTTTCTAAAACCATGTTGTATAGGCATTATGATGCAGAATTTTGGTCTGAAAATATATTTCTTCTTCTCAAGAAATTATTTTATTTTAATTTTTCCAATACCCAAAAATATTTCATTTTTAGGGGTATTCATCAAGACATAAAAAATATATATTTTATTCTAGAATTTACCAACATAAAAGCCTCATTCCCTTTCCATGGGTTATAAATGGAATAATGATCTTGTTTTTAAGAACTTTTTAAAACATCACTTTTTAGATATGAAACCCATTTCTTTTATTATCTTTTAGTTATTTATGAAATGTTTGACTACGATCTATGTGGATGACATGAAAATAAATAAATATTAAGGGTCTTCCCTGATATTTCTCTAATGAATTGGGTAAAAAAATTAATCTCTAGAGATTACAAGTTTTACGATACCCTGGTGAATAACCTTGGTAATTTTTATGATACCTTGGTGAATAACCTTGGTAATTTTTATAATACCTTTGTGAATAACAATGGTAAATTTTATGATACCTTGGTGAATAACCTTGGAAATTTTTTTGACACCTTGGGGATGAACCTTGGTGATACAACACCATGGAGATAGACCTCAGTGATATGCTTATGAATGTCTAAACTAAATGTTGTAGACACATTTTCAAGTTATGATCAAGGTTCTTGTATTTATGACATTCCCCTTTCGCATGAATTTATGAAAGTTTTAATGTTCCTATTTATATCTCTCAATATCACATGTAAATTTTTTCCCTTTTCTCTTTATGGAGCTATTTTTGCTCATCCCATGGTTTTAAATGTTTTTCATAGGTCTTATGATTGGTAAGGATAAAGAAGATGCTATGATGAAATTATTTGAAGATTTGTCTTGAAAAGAAACCATGTTAAATTTTTAATAGTTTTTTTATAAAAAATGGATGGTTTATAGACTTATCTACTTTGTAATATTGAATGTCTATGTAAGATTTTGTTCTAATTATCTAAAACTCTAGATCCAAAAGATCTTTGGGAATGAATGAAAATAAATTCTAGTCAAAAGTCACTAGAATAAGTTATGTTTAAGGCTGGATGCTTATAAATACACCCCAATATACTACATCCTCAGTACTCCATGGGGTATCTAGGACACTGTGGATTCTTATTCATAGGCATCCCATATTCCTGAAAAACCATTTAAATGTCAGGGGTGTCACCTGGCTATCATTACTACCATGTGATGTCTCAAAGTATCTCTTCTGACTTTTAGTCAAACCACTTCTCAATCATGGTTCAGAATCACTACAGCCCACCCCGTCAGCTTATCTCATGATTTTCTTGATGATGAGTTCCTATTTTACTATATTAGATACATTATTCAACTATAAAAAGTATACATTACAATGAATAGGATTCATAATCTATCCTCAAATCATCTATCGTTCATTGAATTATCATACGTACAGATAGGTGAAAAGTACATATGCTCTGTAAAATGAGATGGG
The DNA here is from genome assembly GCA_963277665.1 of Viscum album. Classification (NCBI taxonomy): domain Eukaryota; kingdom Viridiplantae; phylum Streptophyta; class Magnoliopsida; order Santalales; family Viscaceae; genus Viscum; species Viscum album. The sequence continues at coordinate 1,371,589,230 of OY728164.1, forward strand.
AAGTCCATAATGGAAAACGAATCCTAATTTAGGTTCATAAACTCCAATACATTATTATCCCTCATGGTATTAATGAAGAAATAGTCAATGAATCTTGATTGGAAATCCCTCGAAATCACTTCCTGATATTGACTTACCTGGTTCAGAATATCCCACCAATGCTGGTAGATCCTAAAATAATATAAGTAGCTAGATTCACTCTCCTATTAAAAGGAATATCTTAATTATATAATATTCATAATATTATCTATATCTATAAATATATAGACCAAGTCCACACTCACATGAATGTGTAGTTGTATGATACGATTAAAACTCAAATGTTAACTATCCCATGGAAGGGGCTGGTTGTAGAGCTCCATATATAGTTTTCATAAGGAACAGAAAATCCTCTAAAAAATGAACATTATAGCCCACATCAAGGATAATAGAAGGTTCCAATGGTGGCACTAATGGAGGTACCACTAGTGGCTCATGCACCACCACCTACAGAGCATGGTCATCACCACCTTCCTAACGTACGACTAGAGGAATTCATGGTGGAATAACTCTATAAATTACAAAAACATTCCTTAGATAGTATTGATCATAATAAATATGAAAAATACATGAATTGGGAAGGTATAAGACTTATTATATAAAAACCACAGACTCTTCCTTCTCTTAGATCCAAATTTTGGTGATAGGAACAATTATATTGAACATAAGAGATTCTACCTACTGCAAAAAACTATGGTCAGGTCTAGGTGAAGATATGTGTTTCACTATAAGGGTTATAGTATGTAATGTTTCAATTCCAATTTATAGAGGAAATAAACCATTAAATTTCAATTGGAATCGCTATTTAATGGTGGCCGTTTTATTTTAGAATTCAATTTTATTTAATTTCATTCTCATTTATATAAAAATTCTATTTAAAAGGTTTAACTATGTGGATAAAAACCTACAATTTATAAGGGACCATAAAACTTCTAAATTGATGTGTAGAATCCATTTAATTCTAACAACTCACTTATTATGTACCTATATATAATTTTAGTACCATTCATTTGAATAGAATTCAAGGCACCAAAACATGTTATTAAATAATTCATGACATATAAATCATGTATGGTGCCTATAATTATGCCTGATTAATAATTCCTTGACGTATCGGGTCATGTAAAAATATAAACCTCAATCATATTAATAAACATCACACATCATGTGAATCACCAAATGGCAGAGTCAAATCATCTTTAATAAGAATAATCCAGAACATAATATTCATTACCATGTAATTTGGTCTTTCCCTATATACAGGTTAGCTACTCTTAGGCACTATTAATTTCCAAATTTTGACACATTGTTAATATTTTGTATATTATTACCAAATGATAAGAAAAAATAAAAAAGGTGATTCTCTAATACCAGTCTGTGAGGTCCTGACCTAGATCTACTAAATGGTTCCCCAATTCGTTGGTTCACATCTCTTGATCTGTGCCTCCCCATATTCCATAGGCCATTAAATAACTGAAAGGGTCCCTAGTGTTATAATGTAGAGACTATACCATCATGATCAGAGTGTCACATTAGTGAAATAAATATAAAAATAGAAGAATCATGATAAATATCTGGAAGTCAAAGGTAAAAAAATCCATGGTAATAAATAACCAACATAAAAAATATCCATCATCATATATAAAATGATTCAATTTCATATGTATATATAATGTAATCAGGAAGACATTTAATGTTTCATGAAATACAATGCATGTATCAAAAGAAAAAAACACCAAAAAGTCCATATCAAGTAGCATCATGATACATTTATCTGTCTTGTGCTTCCCTGCTCCCATGATATGACCAATCAAGCATCAACAATTGGGGACTTTTTCTTGTATCCACCTACATCTACATAATTTTTCTGGGAACCATTGGAGGCCTGGATAGAATGTGAGATAAACTCAATAGTCCACCACGAACAATGTTTATAAATACCCAGTTAGTTTATAGTATATGATCAGTGTGCCGATATAATAAATGATAAAACTTTATAAAAACTATAGAGTGGTCGACCATAGTTCATAAAGGATACTAGGATTACACTATCTATTTTGGCCTATTCCAGATAATCTCTGAATAATTAACCATATGTATACATATATATGGTATGTACAGATAGTGGCTTCTACAACCATATATGTGGACCCATTTTCTATCCTAGACCTATTGCATATTTGATGAATCTATTATTAGTATCATGACTCCAACAAGTTTAAAGTGATTCCATGTACGGTATCATAAGAATCAGGGAATACATGACTAGTATTATAACAGCAGGGTCACCATGCCCAAATCATAATATTTGGGCCACCATGCCCAAATCATATATGTAGGGGTATCCATTCCCATTCATCATAATTCAAAAGGATCTCCATTACCATTCATTATAATTCACATTGTTCACCATGACCATATATCAAAACAGTTGAAGGACTCCATGCTTGTATGTGACAATAGTATAAGGGACACCATTCCTAAGTATCATAATGTAGGGATTCTATGTCTATTTCATAATATTAGGGTCTCCATTCCTATTCATCATAATTCAAAATAGTCTCTATGCTCATTCAATATAATAGTGTAATGAATGGAATACCCATATATAAAAATAGTATAATAGATTCCAAGACTGTATATCACATTTGTAGAAGAGATTCTGTGCATGTATATCATAAGACATAGGGGTTGTTGTGCCCATTTATCATAATAGTGATTTGTAGTCAAAGTATTTAATAATATCCAATAAGACAGTCATAATTCAACAACATTTCTCTTTAACAAGGTCATATCCATTTTCCTATGTAATAATGTGATATGGTTGTACCAATCACTTCCATTCAATTATTTATAGTTATCACAATTAAGGGTCTTTCAAAAACCATATAAAATATGGCTTGGATATTTAGACATTTATAATACAAATTGAAATTCAATTTCCACGCCTCAAGGGGAGGAAACAATTGAAGGGGACCTATCCCAATGAGATTAATGGGGGGGGGGGGGGTTAGGTTATCTCAATCAATGATATTGAATTAAACACAAATTATGTATACGTTTTAGGGAAATCCATGGGTAACCTAGCATGTAGAATCCTGAAACATAGTATAAAGAAATAACAGTTAAGGGATAAATACTATAACACCTACCATATTTGTATAGTGGAGAACTTGTCCAGTATCAACATTTGGATTGGTCCATATCAGAAGAAAAAAAGAAAATAGATGAACACCATAAAAATAGAGCATAAAAGCCTAAATAAAAATAGAATAATCGATATGAGGAATAATAAAAAAACATGCTTAATGAGTGGATGACATACCCAGAGCTATCCAATGAGATGAATAGATGTCGAATTAGTATCTTAATAGATGATTTATCCAAGAAAAAATATTTATAGGGGGGATCTCTAATGGGGGATATAATAAGGCTATCTATTAGAAATATATAATAAAGAATGAGATTAAACATATAATACTTTAAGGGAAAAATGTAAATTTTACCCAATTTATAAGGGTTCCATAGTTTGATCACATAGTTATCCAAAACGTACGCAAACCATATACAAACTGTGCACCATGAACAATCTCACAACCCCCCTCACATGGTTATGAAGCACAAATAGATAAAACAAGAATCAAATGTGTGTTTTTTTCCTTCTAAAAAATTCATGAGCTTCCACATGGGAGTGCGGCCTAGGTTGCAAGGTTAGGCCAAAACATGTGGCCCACTTCTTCTCACTGAAACACATTTCATAGTTAGAAGAAACTATGTGGACTAGGTGGCATGATTTCTACTAACTGTGTGGCTCATATGTTATTTCCTTTAGCTGGGGTTCTGATCTATCAACAAGCCATCGACACCCTCATATCCTTCATATGGTTACAAGACATTTACATTATGTAAAAACACATAAATTAAATCAAAATTTAAAATATTCATACCTCATAGAAAACCCAAGTTCTTACATTAATTATCAGAATAAAATTATAAATTATGTTTTCATTATGACAAGAATTAATTCTTCCTTTATTGGGATATTTATTCATATATTTAGGGTGTAAATATTTACAAGGATATTATTTTAATATATAAGGTTACTAAATAGTGAGAATTTATTTTATAATAAAGGAATATTTATAGTAAATAAACTATATTCTCATGGAAATTATTATTTTTGAAAATTTATTATCACAATTATAATGTTTTTAAAGAATTAGTGAATAGAAATTATTTATTCTAAATAATGCGGAGTAACAAACATAATTTTTTTAAACATTATTTACAATTAATATTTGTAGAGTAGGAATGATAACAATATGAAACCATGTGAGATCAAGTGAAATAATGATATTTCAATAATCATTATACCTACCTAGGAAATTAAAAGGGTTAGAATAGAGTTGAGAATATAATTTTAATGATAATAATAATTAACTAAATGATACTTCTACTCCTAAATAATGTAATTAAATTTGATATTTAATGTAGTTTTTTTATTTAAATAGACCCATAGTATTTTTAATATCAAGGATAAATTTATACAACAAAAAAGAAAGAGGGATAGTAAAAAAATAATGAAAAACAAAAAAGGGGTTTAATGAATAGAAAAGTTAAGAGATAAACAGAGAAATTTTATGTTAATCACTTTTAGGTACATGGTATCTTGAGATCGAAGTCATGATATAATGGTATTATAATAACAGTTGAGGGTTCATTCAAAAAATAAATAAATGAAATTATGATAATTAGTTTTAAAAAAATTTATTAAGAAATTTACATTATAATAAATATATTTAAACAGTTCTAATTTTTTTATGGTTTTATGAATTTATTTTGAATAAGTGAAAATTATTTTTGTTCAAAAAATTGGGTTTATCAAGAAAATTTATTGATATTTAAAAAAACAAAAAAAATATCAATAAATTGCGTGTACTTATTTATGAATAACTAATTTCTGGAATTAAGGCATTATAAGATGAGTTTTTGATTATTTATTTATTTAAAAATTAGTTATGAATTTTTTGTAGGAATATAATTATTTGATAAAATTATATACAGATTATTTTTAATCATATATTTGAAAAAAATCATCCCTTGTTCATTGAAAATAAAAATAAAAAATTATAATACAGATTTTTTCATAGGTTGAATCTAAATCAAATAAAATCTATTAATTATTAAATAGAGTTTGAATTTTGAGAATGATAGAGAATATAGAGACGTAACAGGTTCAAAATAAAAATATCATAGTGCCATAATTTATATTCTAGAACAAAAAATGATAAAAAATTTATGAATCATGATGATTAAAATTATATTTATTCTGATATATATATATACACACATGTACACATATACACACCATGGTGTGAATTATTAAAATAAACATGATAGATGCATGGCTAAATAATCAAAAAAAATATATTAATGACAACATATGAATCAATGGTTGGTATTGGTGTAGTCATAACCTTGATTGAGCAATCACGACTTTTTATAATGAATTAAAAAAATTAATATGGATATATGAAGTGAACATTTATTGATCATATATTTCATATGACATGAATAGTAACGAAATCCCAAATTTTTTAAAGAGAAATATTATAATTTAAATCAAGTATCTGATGAATTCTACTTAAATAAATGATATATATAAATGTCACTTGTGATTATACACAAGGACTATAGTTTTATACTAACTATCCTTTGGGTATTAGTATTCTAAATGATTGATATTAATACAAGTGTAATGTTATGCATCACATAATTGCATACAAAACCCAATTCTCTATATGTTTTAATTTTAGGAATATTAGTCCTATGAGGTAGACTAATACTAATTTTTCATAGTTAAGGGATGCTGGTTTAAAAATAAATTTTGTGAACTATTTATGTTATAATATATATTAATACATAATCACCTATTTTCAAAAAAGATTACATATCTATGATTTTTCATAATGTTCATTATAGTTTTGTATAAAATTATGGTTTCATGATTTTGAGATATATACTATAGTGATGATGTGGATTATCATTGATAAGTTATGATTATCTTATGTTTAATATATAATCATTTCTATTAGATGATTTAATATCTTTACACAATGGTGATGTTGTGAGAGGCAATTTTTTTAAAATAATCATATATTTGATGAAAAAAGGTAATTTAAGGATGGTTATTTGAATTTATACTAGGTTGTAAAGTTTTTTTTTTATTTTTTTCATCTTATTATGAATCCCTCATACGATTCCTTTCCAAAACCCACATCACTTTTCATAATAATAACTTGAAATTTCAGGTTTGGTGAGTTTTGTGATGAACCATATAAACCATTATACGGTTTCAATTTTTTTTATTTAATATGTTTTCTCTATAAGAGTAGTTAGTGAAGGTTAGGAACTAAATTTGAAGTAATTGAGATCTGTGATGAAATGATGAAAAGTATAGTAAATTCAACCTAGACACCATTATCTACATACTAAGTAACTAGTGGGAATAATACATGTTCAGTAATTTTTTAGTGTACCATAAGATGTATAGTGGCCTTGGGATGGCTATCAAATGGGTATTGAGTACCCAGTGGGGGGAAAACAGGATCCTGATGTCCTTATGAGTGTTTTTTAAGAAGTTATTAAAATTCATTTTTATGGAAAATACTATAAATTCTCATCCTCACTCTCCGCTTGTATTGAACCAAAGAATGCACACCTCTCTTGTTTTATCTTCCCTTTAAAAAATAAATTTTCTCCCAATTGAGATATGATTTGAGATCTATTCATCCTTTTTGTTCTATAAAGATGATTCTATCTTTCTCCTATCTTATATAAAGTGATTTCCTCACTTTTATACTATTATTTATTCTAAATCCTCAACAAAATTTTCATGTTTTATATTTTATGTAAACAAAGGAGATTCTAAATGTGATAATTTATGAGAGGAATCTAATGATAATGAGGTAAGTGTACCTTATGTTTAACCTCTATTTGAAATTAATTTTGTTATGATTTATAATTTTGTGATTGGGTGTGTGAGTTTGATGGACAAGAACATGGAATGATAGAGTTTGGGTAACCAAGAAATAGAGAAATAGTTCAATAAATTAATAATTTATTAATCACAAATGGTACTCCTTAACATTACTGGTGTTCTTGTATTATGCAAACATGAGTGTGTTAACTCCAAGTTGAAGTGGAAACCTTGGTGCACGTCTAATTTTGAGTTAAAAACATAGTGTATTGGTGAGGTCCTAAAGAGTGATTTATAACATTATACTAATATTAGTGAGTCATCCATGGGTATTGGGGTTGATTAGAGTTTATTCCATTAATTAAGGTAAGGTCACTTTGTGAAGTGAATCACATTCTTGATAGGGTCTTGTATATAGGTTCTCATGTGAAGTTGTTTTTTTAATAGTGAAATATCACCCCATTTACAATGGTTTATTAGTAATATGATGTGAGATTCTATTTTATCTAAATAAGTGTTTCCCTGTTTAAGACCATTTAGTGGTATATGAGTTTATTTTATATCAATTTAATTGATGTTTTTGATAAATGTTGAATCTGGGAAAAGTGGAATTTTGAAAACTAGGATTTCTTTATTAAAATCAGTCCTGGTTCTTGATGATTTTCAAAACTATGATGTATTTTAAGAAAAATGATCATGGTATTATAGAATTTATAAAACCACATAATGGTTTCCAAAAAATATGTTTTGAAATTATTTTTGATTATAGATCATCATAAATAATGTTTATATAATATAGTTTCATCTAAAAATGATCATTGTTAGTATCTGAACACATTTTCATTAAAAAAACCATGTTATAATTGAGAAAAAAGTCATAATTGTATCAAGTATATTTTATTTTTAGGGTTCTATGTAAAATGGATTCTAAAAATGAAAAATAAACAACATTACTGAAGAATCCAATGATTTGTTAAAAGATTTTTTTAATTATTTTTTGTTGTTTGTGATAATAATTATAATTTTATTTATAATGTTTTTGAGTTAAATAAAAAATATAAAGAATTATTGAGTATATTGAAGATGAGGTCTAAAATTTGAAATTCATACATAATAATTAATCTACCTAGTTTGCGAGTAACATTTCCATTTCATTGAATACATAATATATTGGAGTTATCATGGAAATGGATAAGGAAATATATAAGATATTTTAGTGATAAAAATTGGATAATTGGTAAGATATATATTAATTACCCTATATTTTCAATAAGAAATATATGTTAAACTATACTGATATATAATATTACCATGAATCATAAATGAAAAAAATTTGGTGATATGTAATTTTTACTCTGAAGGTTAATAGTTTAAGTACGGTTAAATTTTAGGATATATAAGAGCAACATGATGTTTTCGAAGACACATAATATCCTTATAGAGTTCACATAATATTAAATATATGATTTATTCATAATGTTATAATTAAATATAAATTTTTTTATAATTATTTTTGTGAGGGATTCCATAATTCTATGTGATAATCAATGATTAAATTTGATAATGGTGTTGATATTTTAATATGAAGGTTTCATTTTTTGCTTAATATTTACAGAAAAAATGTTTTTCATGAGATAATTGAAAAATGAAAAATGATCATTCATATTTTTTGAAGATTTAAAAATGAAGATTCTAAAATTAGTTTTATATTCGATTAGAATTAAATGTTAACATCAGGGAGATTTGATAATATTTTTAGATAATAATTCTTGAGATTCAAAAAGAAAATTTTACTCCATTTATAAAGATTGAAGATGGTGGATTTCTCAGAAGGATATATAACTAGTTTAAAATATTGGGACCATGATATCACTTTTTATGGATTATTGAAATTCAAATATTGGAAAATATTTTCGTGGTAAATTTTAATTTCAAAAGAGAAGATAAATTAAATAAGAAGGGTGATGAGAAAAATATTGAGAGAAATAGATATTAAATAATTTCTACCATATACTAGAATACTTAGATACCGATGTTATTTCATTTTGATAGAGAAAAAATTAGTTTTATATATTTTGATGTCTTAAGAGAATATGATTTTATCAAAACTGAATTATCCTGAAGTTATTTAAATATATTTTAATTTTTGGTTTAAACACCATTGTAAATTATATGGATTTAATATAAAGAATAGTCAAGATATTTTTATATTGTAAAAAAACTATTTGATTTAAGGATGATACATTCCTTTATATAATAACTTTTTTATGTGTCTCAAATATGAAAAAAACAAAAAAGATGTATTCAACCACTTTAGGGGAGAGACATGTAAACATAAAATATAATTTTTATTCATATTTATATTTTATATATGGGTGAGTGAGAGAGAGTTTAAAATATTGATATAATTTTGACGTTAAAAAATCACATAGGTTTATTTAACAATTAAAATTTAAAATCAGGTAATATTGCTACAACACCTATTCTCAATATTAATAATTTTATTTTTTGGAACATTATTTAACTTTGAAAGTGTTTTAACTAGAAAAAACATATCTTAATTTTTATAAAAAATGGTTATGTTTTTTATATTTTTAAGAAGATTTTATATTTTTTCATATTTTAAAAATCCTTTCCATTAGATCGACACAAAATCTGAAGGGGGACTATAAACTATAACAAAAACATTTTAGTGGTTAGATTCTAGTTTTAAATTTATTTTATATGGTAATTAAATTTATAAAGTGTTTATAAATTATAAAATAAGGTGAAATATAAAGGATTTTATATTAATTTATGAAAAATTCATAAATAATAATATAAAATGTTAATATTAAAATTTGATTGTTTATAGATTTACATAAACCATTCCAAAAGGTTTTTAGGTTGTTTTTTATAAATGTTTAAATAAAATATTATACGATATATTTATTTTATATAATGTGTTTTAATAAAATATGAAATATCTATATGATTTAAAATTATTTATAGATATCATATATTTCAAGAACAAATGAGTTCATTTTATGTACCATGTAAATGGATAATATTAAAAAAATAACATTTACATTTATATGAGATATTCATGTTTATTTATATTAATGAAATCAATAAAGCATGATTAATGTCACATACCTACATACTGGTAGGTGAACCCCCAAACTCACCTCTACTAGGCTAGTGGATAACTACTAAAATTGAGGTACCCACACAAACATGGGATGCATTACCTCTAAATAACATTTCACCTACTATCATATACCAAAATCCACCATAAATGAATGAAATATAAATTGAAAAAAATGAATAGGATCATATATATATATATATAGATAATAAAAGACATGTTACAATGTGACTAATATGGTATGATCCATTAGTTCACAAGGTGAACCAATCCAATATAATCAGAAGGTATAATAAAAACATTGAATACAACAAACACATCCTAGTTAAGTGAAATCCTGAATTATAAGGATCAAAAGGTGGTTTCCATAATAGTATCTACTCCACTAGATATCCATATAAACCACCATATTCAGTCTCTATAGTCTTCCATCATTTACCCCTATTGATCTATAAGGACATAAGGAATAAAACATTGAAGTGTGCGTATAGGTCTGAGTAAAAATTCCTAGTATGATCATCGTACGTAGTGGATGAAACCCTAAGCATATTGTGTATATGTGTATAAGAAGTAAGTTTATTTGAAAAAAATAACATCAACATATTTCATCAACTATCATAGAAATACTCCTCATAAAACTTGATCATTCTACAAATGGTTCACTTTCATCACACTCACTAAATAAAATTGATATTATTGGAATGAATTGAAAACTAACAACACTTCATTTTTATTAATCACAACTAAAAATTAACCCAAGATTCACTAAAAATGTGATACTATAGAAATCATATGTCCCCACCAATATTAGACATACAATAGAAAGTACTCATCTCTGTTTATCTGTTAAGTGGTAGAGGACATACACATCTTCAAGACTAGAAGTGTATAAATGTATGCATGTAAAGGGAATACACATATCTATTACTTCTGAACCCATGATCAATGGGTATAATGATATATTGTATCTGGTACATAATCATTGACCTTAATCCTTGGTATAGGAGAGAATATTTGTAACCACATTAGTGAATTTCCATCATTGCATTCTAATATTGATGATATTGAAGGAATTACACATCCTATAAATTTTGTTCTCAAATCAGGAATACTAGATGAACTATACATATCCCTTTATCCTACATCGAAGATGTTGAAGTAATTACTCATCCAACACAATCTCATAGAAATATAAAATCCTACACATCCAAAATTTGGGTGTGATTATTGTTAGATAAACATATAAACCATCACCAGTCTATACCTAGTTTGGTGGGTGATAAAGTCAAGTCAATAGTCTTCTCACTATATCCATATTTAGAGGGTGACTTTAAAGAGATCTGATATATCTCCCATATCTATTGGTATCTATCCATCACTTTCTACATTACATCACCAAGTAATGAGTATATATAATAATAACCTCTATAATTGTCATTGATCCCTCTATCAGCCCTAAAAGACTTCCTATACAACAACTATAGCTACTACTTAATCCAAAATGGATTTCCACTTTATATAACATAGTCGAGGAATTATAATTCAATAATAGATAAATTTTGGTGTTTAGTTAATCATATTAACCCATAAAAGAATAATTTATACCATTATTATTAAAATTCATGGTCATTCCCTTAGAATTAACTCAAGTTACTCGAACTAGATCCCCTAGTGCTAGCCAAGATCATGCAATTCGTTTTTATTAGGACTCTAATACTCTAGACCTAGATATTTCACAACAAGATTGTTTTTTATATATTAATAGTTTAAAAATATCCATTGAGTAATCCTAATCCCATATCGATGTTATTTAATCAATGGGGAAACTATCACAACAAATAATTTTCATAAATAAATAATATATATTATTATATGAATATCCATTACATAATATTATGATCCATTCCAGAACTATAATGGTATAGTGTCTTGGGAGACTAGATACAAAATCCAATTATCTCATGAAGTATTTTCAATCTCTCTCAAAAATATCTTCTCACATATGGTACTTCTTAGACATACCCTACTTAAAATGTTTCTTAATAACCAGTGGAAATGAAAAATTATAAAGTGTAAGCTTAGATACTCATTATGGGTAATCATAAGAGATATCAATTAATGATCATAATTGAGTATAAGATAAGTACAAGGTTATGAAATATTTATAACAATTTACTATATAGTACTCAATAATTAAAAGATCATTAATCAAAAATCATGTCATATGGATTTTTCAGAAAAAATAATAATTTATAAGTGTGTGGAATCATCAATAATCATTCATGATCTATGATAAAATATCAAAAAAAGAATATATAAGTTTTCAGTATACACATAATCATATAAAATAATTTCCTTAGTTAGGGATCAAATCTAAGAATATCATATTGGATTGTGTTCACTCCCTATTCCATCATATCCTTAGTCAAGGTTTATTCCCATGGCTATTATAGTGGGTAGAGTCACATTCTATACTTGGTTAACTTCCAATTATAGTTATTATTATCTTATTAGATATCTATGTTAACACAATGCAATGGAGGGATATATAATTATGGTACCACTCATTACATAATGAAAACCATAAATATGTATTCCCCAAGATCATAATATATAGATCATATCATCATAGAATAACCCATGGAAAATAAATCGGTTTCATAAAAATTACATCACTTCATTACAACATATCCCATGGAAAATAAGTAGGTTTTTTAAACATTTCATCATCATAGTAACAAACCATCCATAGAATGAATAAGGATGGTATCATTGGACCATAACTATAGTAAATAATAATTTATGTCACAGGATGTCTTAATATATGAAAATTTTCTTTAAATTTTCTTTCTAATATTTCATGTGGAAAATTCACTTTTTTTTGAAATCTCTAACTTAAAATATAAAAAATTACAAAATATTATATAAAATACTTCTCTTAGAAGATCTTTGGAAAATTTTAATGTAATATTAATTTAATTGAGTTTTCAGGTTGGATATAAATTTATTTCATGCCATAATAATTTAAACAAATATTATATTCATGCCTTAGGTAAAAATAACCATGTTAAAAAAACAAAAAGATTATTATTTTGAAATTTTTTGAAAAAAATTCAAAAAATGGGTTATATCGACATTAAAAATTCATTGAATAATATTTAAAAACATTCTTCAAAACATTTTATAAAAAATGGATATGGAATAAAAAGGTTTTCTAAATGAAAGAGAAGAAATAAGGCCAGCTTTTCTTAAAAACATTTTTTTACCATTTTAAGTACCGACAAGAGAAAAATGGAACTTAAATATAAAAATGAAAAAAATTACCAGTAAAGATGAAAAATTAAATAGTTTTATCAAACTAGCATCATATAATTTCCTCAATAAAAATTTAATCATAGGCAATCCCTTTTAAAATGAGATTAAACATAAATCCCTTACCTTATGTCTCATACTGCTTCACACATGTTCAACAAAAAACTATAATAAAAATATATTTCTTTTAAATATCTTCTATAACCATATTAATATATATCATAACATATATTATTTACTTATATCATCTTATCTTATTTTTATTAACAATTTGTTTTATTAAAATCTTTATTCTGAGTGATAACTAATGCATTTTTCATACATGTTTCTATTATATAGTCTCAGTACTCATACATTAATCATGAAAACATAATCTACATAGTTTTAAAAAATTCACAAGTATAATATTTAATCATTATATACAATATTATAACTATTCATGCAAATTAGTGATGAAAAATGAATTACATAACCTCATAGAGATGATAGTTTGTACGTATGCATGAGTGATGTCTTCACTTTTAAATAGATGAAAAAAAGTAATAAAAATTAAACTTTAAAGAACTAAAATAATACCATAAATAGAATGTATATTTTGAAAATCCATCATTAAATAATCAATGTGAAATGGTGATGAAAATGAAATGCATCGCTTCATGATGGTGGTAGTCCACACATACGTACGAGTGATGTTTTATTTTCATATAGGATGTAAAAGAGGTATATAATGGTTGTTATATTATCATAATAAAAATTATGTATATTTAAGATACTGAATAAAATATTTTATAAATTATATTATAGTTATAGAGGGGTTAGTAAAAGAAATAAAATTGAAATTACCAGGTTAATAGTTATACAACTTTATTGAGAAACCTATTTTGAATTAAACCTTAAACCTTGATTGGACGGTGTTTTTGAAAGTCTAGAAGATAAAGGATGTAGGGAAGAAATATAATAATTCATTATGGTAGTTATTTGAAAAGATATAATGCTCAAACTTTGTGAAAATGTATTATAGGAGGTATCCATTTTCATGGGAGGGAATTAACACACATCAAATTACTTAAAAGATTAAATAATATATATATCATAATCCTATAATGTGGCACAATGTCACCAAAAATTAGAATATAATATGTTATAGGGTCTAAATAAATTCAAAAAAATCACATTTTTGTATGTTTTGAACACATTTTAAGCCTTGTATTCTAGTTAAACATCATTTAAACCCATTATAACCTTATCCGTGATAACTCAACTTTTTTACCATGATAAAATAATTATGTAAAATGGGGAAATTATAATTTTTCTTGGAAATTATTATTAAAAATTTATAATCAATTGTTTTCATATTTAAACTCTATATTCTTCATAAATTTATTTTAATATAGGAAAACAAAACGCATCAATACATTTTTTAGGAAAATACCCGATTTAACAGTAAACAACATTTCACCTTGAAATAAGGTAATAAGTTGGTTTCCAATTTTTTTTGTTAAATAATAAATAATGGAAGGTTGTTATACTTTTTTTCAATCCAAAATTTAATGTACTCTTCCAACCATTCCATTAAATGTAAAAACAAAAAAGTATTTATTAATTAAATAAAAAAACTCATCTTTACAAAATTCAAGATTGGGTTCCCAACTTCCAAATAATTTTTTGAAATAAAATTTTAAATTAATTGAACTTATATTAAAAAAACTCATATAATATGATATATGATTATGATAAAGTGATTTTAATGATTTACCCCGTAGTTACAACCTAGTTTTACCTCTTTTACCGAAGAGACAAATCTCTACCGTGATTTCTATTTTTAATGACCAAAAATTATATTAAAACTATTAAATTATATTAATTATTTTGTTTTAAAATATTTATTCAATTTTTAGAGGTTTTGTTTATATAATTTTTATAAATTCATTTTAATATAAGTACATAAAACAGAATGAAAATAGTTAATAGAAAAATGAAATTTTAAGCATAAAATAGATTAATTATTATTCCATGCCTAGTAATGACCATAAAATAAATGTACAATTATTTTATTGAATATATAATATATAATTTTTTTTAAAATAAATAATCAATAGTGAATTATTTAATTTATTAAGGTAAAAACACATTGCGCACATAAAAAGAATTTTTATAAATATATGTTTTGAAACCCAAAAATTAACTTATACTAAAATCAAGTATAAAAATGATAAAAATATAATTAATTATATTATTTATAAATAAATGAGTTTTATGTTAATTTAAGATCAAATTTAGATACTAATTTTACATTTCAATGAAATCTAATGAATAGTTTACAAAAAATATGTATTTTTCATTATTCAGTAAAAAATCAATCTTTTCTAAAAAATAAAAATATTTCACCCTAAGATAACATTGATATAGTAATTTTAAAAAGTATATACTTTCTATAATTTTTTATATAAATTTAGGAAATTAACTATAATTTGAAAATACAAAATTAAATAAAATTTACTTTTCAAGAAAATATATTTTTGAAGCATAAAATAACATTATTGAAGACTTAGTAATTATTTATTATACATTAATCAATGAAATTTCATTATAAAAAACCATTATACATATTTTTAATAGTGATGATTTTTCTATTCAAACCCCTAATTTTAATGGATATGTTGTAACAATCCTGTTTAAATAATAATATTTATATTTTGGTTAATTTAGACTTGGTGTTTTATGTAAATAAAGACAAAAAAGAAATCCAATTTAGTTAGAGAGAAATATATTCTTAAATATTGTCATGTTTTATTCTACCCCATTAAATAAATTATATCCTTTAAATTTTTTTATTTGAAATCAAAGGTTCAACTTTTGAAATAAATTAGTTGAAAAATCATATTGTATATAGGGATAACATAAGCTCTTTTAAAAAGGGGAAGTGAGAAACATAATGGTTCCCTAAAATTACAAAAAATTGGGTTCTGAGATATAGATAAAATTGGGGTTAAGATACATTAAAGACATGGAGGATAAAAATAACATCCTTGGAATAATATATAGTTATATAGAACATGTTTCTGAAAAAGTTAATTAACAAAAAACCAAAAATGAGTAAGGGGTTAAATGACCATAATTTCCTCATCAATGAAAGTAAAATAATAACATTATAATTCAAAAACCCTATTAGTGATGTTGAGGTTTTCATTCACTATCAAGAAATATTACATGAGAAAATATATTTAATTGATTAATTTCCATTTCAATTTCACAATTTTATTCTTTGTTTGTGCTTTGAAAAATTCATCATCAACTCTAGCTCTAATAAATGAATATTCAAGATTTATTTTTTATTCCTAAATCACTATAATGAACTTTTAACAAATAAAAAGATCCTTAAAAGAATGCCAAATATTTTTTTATCTTTAGTTATTACCAAAACCAAACTAGTTAGCATATTTAATACAATATAGATAAATATTCATATAAAGAAATAATTAATTAATTTCTAAAACCTCACCCAAATGTTAACATAGACAATTCCTTAAATATTTATCCTTAAGAATCCTCTAAAATATATATAACCAAATTCAAAAACCAAATATCTTAGTGATTTTATCAGATATTTTTTCCAAGATAAACCTAAATATTTTCTTCAAATAATATCAATCACTCCTAAGTTCCAATAACAGTAATATATATACCCTAATCATGTACTCCAAAAAATATTTAAATCATTTCTTTAAACATACTAAATCTCTATAAAGGCATAATAAAATAATAAATACATCCATAAATTAACTCAATATCCATTCCTAAATTTTTATTACCTTAATCATATAATATTCCTAATATAGTGCATTTCTTCAAAATTACCACTAATTAGTTATTCACTAAATTACTTTTCAATAACATGGTTATCTATATAATAAATATATATTTATAAAATATAATAACTTGTTTATATGAATCAACCATAATTACCTCAACATCAATGATCATATTAACCCTAAAGGTAATCAATAACTGTAATCTTGTGTCCACAAAGTATAATTAATTATTCCTCAAATCACTATTTCAATAAAATATATACTAAACCAAATAGTGTTATCCAATAAATTTATCCCAAATATCCTTAATCATATTAAACAACCATAATGTAAAATCTAAAAATGGATATCTACACTTTTAAACTTATGATCATATTTATGTTTATCAACTAATGAATCTCTATGTTTATAGAATATCACTATGGAATATCATAGGATTACAAAGGGTTTATCCCCTCATCAATTATAATGGTTCATAAATAAAATGTGAATTAACCCGAGCATATACCCTGGGAGTGTCAATCCATGTGCATATTAAGGGACCATTCACAGAGCACCTGAATAATGATTGATATATAACCCATAAACTATTTTTGGGGTTATTACCCCTTGATGAATATGTTCCAAAACAACACTAACTTATAGTGTTCAAATAGGGTTGTATTTCTATGAAATCCAATTAATATATTCCTTACAAAAAATTTAGGATGTTATCCTATATGTAAACTTATCCCCAATGTTAAAAAAAAGTTCACTAATTCTAATTTCTAAATATTATCTAAACCCTGATATGATTCCAACTACAGTGACCCATAATTTTCATAAAATTTAATACATCTTATTATATGAATAAATGTTACAAAAAGTTATGATCCATGCTATAACTATAAAAATTTATTATCTTAGGATGGCAGATAGAGAATGCTATTTTTCCATAAATTATAATCAATGTATTTCAAAAATATCTTATCCCATTGAACACTTCACATAAAACCCCTAATTAAAACCTCTCTAAACAACATGGGGAAAGGAAACATAATAAATGGTGAGATTAGATGCCTAGTTTGGGTAAAAAATATATATATCAATAAATGATCATAAGTAATCATATGATAAACATAATGATATGAGAACATGATCATAACTTATAGTAATCATGGCCCATAATTCAAAGATCATTAGTCGTAAATCATGGAATAAGTCTTTTTTTATAAAAAAATTTCATAATTAATATGTGTATGAAATCATCAATAATAAATAATAACCTATGATTAAACATCATAAGCTAAAACATATGTTTTTTTAATACACATAAGAATATAAAATCGTTTACTTCGTCAAGGATCACTACAAATATTATCATATGGGATTGGTTTTTATCCTCATTCCATCATAGCCTTAGTTCTAGTTCACTCCCAGGACTCTCAAAGTGGATAAATTACCTTAATGAACAATGTTCACAACCTATTATAGTTATTATTATCTCATGAGATATCAATATTTACCCAGTGCATTAGAGATCTATTTAATTTTGGGACCACCTATCAAATAATTAAAATAATAAAAATATGTTCTACAAGATCAAATGAAATTCATCATATAATCATATCAGAAACCAGGAAAAGGAAATAGGTTTCATAAATATTTAATCACATCATCATAACATAACATATGGAAAACAAATGGGTTTTATAAACATCTCATCATTATAATAAAAAACCATACAGAACAAGAATAAGGAAAATATCATTTGATTATATCTATAGTATAGATTAATTAAAATAAAAGGATGTTATTATTGATGAAAATTTTCATTAAAATATCTTTGGAATATTTTTTTAGGAAATTACTATTTTCATTTTAAAATTTCTTATTCAGAAAATAAAAATTTCTAAAGATTATGGAAACCAATTTCTATGAAAAGATGTATGAAAACATGGAAATGAATCTTAAAATCATTCTAATTATCCAATAAAATAGGAGAATATTAACTATATATATTGTAATATTCAGTTTATTCAATGTTCAAATACATAGGTATTATTGTATTTTACAATTTGAACTCCATTTCTTCTTATTAATTCAACTCATTCTTATGATATACAAATAGTTGAAATATATTTCATTTATTTGTCAAACACCTCATGTTCATATTTATTTTTGACATTGATGTATAATTTATAGCATATTTTGGTGACGATTATTATATTCTAGAGTAATAGGTGATTGAATTGGAATGATGAATAATGTGGGCCCTGAATTCGGAAAATTATGGGTGATGTAAAGTGGACACCGATCCAAAAAATCCATTATACCTTCCATGATAAATTCCCAATGAAGATAAAATTTTATATGTAGATAGGGGGAATCAATAAAAACATTTATTTATAAATATTTAACAGTTAATACTAAGGTTTTAATAGAGTTACATTCTGGCTAATTTGATGATGAAATAATGGGATAGATTATACGGCACAAAATGACATCCCACTATCTTGACACACCCAAAAATTCAATTAAGATGGAATTTCATAGGTTCTTAGAGGAAATTTTTTGATTCAAATTATTGTTCAATTTTACACCAAAATTTTTATATCTAGAAGCTTGTTTTTGTGTATCTTTCAGAGGAATGTTAGCAAGATTATATTTTTGGGTCAAGGGTGTAAAACTCCACATAACACACACATTAAACCACACTAGGAATACCATAATAAAGTGTGGACTAATTATAATATTTAGGGATCTATTTAAGGTTTATAAAATTCTATGTTAAATTATTTTTTTGAAAGATTTTATGTGAGGACTTTTGTGCTTTAATTGTAATGTTATGCAACCATTTTTAATTGTAATGACATTTCTTCCATTTTACGTTGTTGTGATTTTCTATAGTTTCATAATAAAATTTATTTTTATTTATATATTCTATAATTTATAACAACTTTATACCATTACTTTAATATTTTAATCAATTAACAAAACAAAGTGTGATATTAATCACACAATGGCAGAGTGTTCATTATTTTATTATTTTTCCCTTCTTCAATCCTATCTTTATGAGTCTACTATTGTCTTCTATTGAGAGTTTATTATCCATAGAATGATAACACTATTATTAGTTTATCTAAGGGATTAGTAAGGGAATTTATTGGATGTTATTTATAACTTTATAAATGTTTAATTTCTTCTTATAATTTCTATTTTTCAATAATTTTAGTCCTTCCTTGTCCTTAATGAATTTTAAGGCAACACATTTTGAGTGCTAATATGATCTTTTAACATGGAGTTATCTTCAATATGAACCTTCTACTGTATAGGTGATTAGTATTGTGATGTTTAGGTATTAAAACTGTAATTTATGTGGTTTATTTTACTTTGTTGAAGGAATACCACTTGATGTTAAGGAATTGAAATTGTTAAAACAACTCTCATCTTATCCACCCCTTATAACAACCTAGGATCAACACATTGTCATAAAAATAATTCACTTAGGTATCATAGTTTTTATTTGAACCATATTGAATCAAACCCATTTTTTCTTATTCATTGGAGAATCTCTCTCTATATAATGTTTTTTTCTTAGGTTTCTTCTTAGTTGACCATGGATTCGACAATCCCATCATTGATATTGCTGACCACTTAAGTAACTAAGTAAATTTGGGAAAGAATTAATTTTGATCTAATTTTAAGGATTCATGTAATCCACCTTATAAATTAATTATTTTCACCCGTATTTATATATTATCACCTATTTATCTTATATTTTCCCCTTCTTTTTACTCTTTTTAGGACTAGTCTACCTATTCCTATGAAAAATCAAACCATATAGCTAGGGTGGATAGTTCTAGTGTTAGGGATTCAAGAACACATATTTGAATTCTTTAATTTATATCAAAATATATATAACATTCCAGATTTTAAATTTGATTCAATCCCAATAGAAGGTAATCCATGAAACCCAATCATTAACACTAATACAGACCAAAATTGATGCCCAAATCCGGTAGCCCTAAACATGGGGAATGTTCCATATCAAACCATGAACGACTAAAACACAAATTATTATACAAGTTAATCTTTATTAATTGGACATGGTTCCCTAGAATATTCCCACTATTTCTTCAAACCCCATGTTCTAAACCAACTTAAAAACTTTCTTGGGATGGATTTATAAATTCTAAACCTTCATGTCATGGAATTTAATGACATTACTAAAACCATGTTCCCACCACATAATATTGAGTCAACCAATATGACTCTATTTAATTTTTCACTAGTGGGTTGAGAAAATAATTTTTTTAAAAATTTGAGACTAGAACCAATCCATTCGTGTGACTAATTATAAAGATAATTAAATATAAAATTATTCCCCAATTATAATTTTTTTACGTAACTGGAACACCCATTTTTTTTGAAAATGTATTGTAGTTAATTTATGAAACAAGGGAAATAAGAAATTTATAAATGGTTGGGTCTAAGAAAGAAGATATTTATTGACATGATGTGTAATGAAAATTTCAAAAATAAATCCCCAAATGATTTTTATTAGTGTCTGTAAAATCTAGCTGAATAAAAAAACACATGGGGAGCATCACCTTACTATGAGGAGACACTGAAATATGGTGGAATACACACTCTTTGGGAAGAATAAAGTCATAGGGAAAAAAATTATAAAACCAATAAGAAAGTTAATGATATTAATCATAGAAAATTCTAAGAAATCCAAAATATTGACCATGTTTTCAAAATTTATTAAAAAAATGACCCTAAAACAGAATGTTTTTGAACAATTCCTTCCATAAAGGATGTTCTTTTAGAAGTAACACCAAAAGAGGTGAATGATCTGGACTTTCAGAAGCCACAATACCAAAATAATTTCAATCCACAGAAAAATGACCTTCCATTATTCCATTGGAAAGACTACCAACAACCCTTCTAAAAACCATATAAGGAAAAAGTACCAAACCCAAACTATCCATACAATTTTACAAATAATAATCAATTAAAAAATGGTCCAATAGAAACATCCCCTATTCCAATTACAATAACCTATTGGACAACCTATCCAAAAACCAAAGTATCCTCCTAAGATAAACCAACCTACATAAGCCTCTACCCAATCTATCCCACTCATAATCCTTAAAAAATAATATAAGAAAGTAGAGAGAATTAATTATGAAGTTTATAAAAAAAATAATTTAATTAAAAATGATAAAAACTAAGAAGGAACTTATTCCTACTGATGAAGTTCCATTATCTTCATTAAAAAAATAACCTAGTTATACACAAACCTCTCATGAATAAATCAATGTTGTTACGATTTTAAATAATGGAATGGCCATTGAAAAAAAGTAACCAAAAATTATTGAAAAATATAAATCCATATAAAATATTTATAACGATGAAGAAATTCATTTTTAAATGGAAAATATCTAATGATAATGTGAAATAACACACACTAAACAAAAAATACATTAACCTACTCCCTTCCCTCAATACATGATTGGAAAATCAAAAATGGAACTAAATGAAAATAATAGGGAAATTTTATCGAAAGTTATTTTGAATATACCCCTTATTGAAAAAATACAAAACACACCTAAAGAATCTATTTACTTAAAGGAACTATGTGCATTCAAAAGGATTATTTCAAAAAAAAAACAAAGTCCATTTGAATGCTAATATGAGCACCACCTTCCAATGAATAATTCCACCCAAGATAAGAGACCCTTGTTTTCCTTACATCAAAGTTGAACTTAGAGAAAAATTAGTTATCAAATCCTTATATGATATAAAAGTTAGTGTAAACCTTATTCCATATATTGTGTATTGTTTGTTAGGACTAGAGGAACTCTAACCCAAACATGCAACTCTCCAACCCGCTGATCATAGTGTTTTGGTTCTTAAGGGTATCTTGGTTGATTTTTTAATGAATTTTTAATATTTAATTTACCCCATTGACTTAATTTTCTTTGATAATCACCCAAAATTATGTTATATAAAGAAAACCATAATCATCCTCGATTGTCCCTTCATAGGAGCAATTAACTCAGTCTTCGTGTTAGGAATGGGAACATGAAAATAACCATTGGAAACATGAGAATTGATCTCAACATCAATAAAATAATCTCTCAATTTAGTGATTATGATGATTTTCACGTGGTAAATTGGATATTTTGTATTCCAAATGATCCTAAGGATGATCAAAGAATTGTTTCTCGATGTCAAAGTTATGAGTAAATCAATTTTTGGAATTCACATGAGGGAAACATGCATATTTGGCCAAAATATCAGTTATATGGATCCAGTAATTAGTTTTCCAGATAATTAGTCAATGTAACCATTGAATAAATCATTAAATTTTAGTTCAAAACCATTCCCTACACTATGATATCCAATTTGGTGGCTGAAACATATTCTTTAAAGGATAAAATTGTGTTTGAAATTATAAAAAAATAAGATAAGTTTGAATGAAAGTACCAACACTCTTCTGGATATGTCAACCAAACTAGTCCTGAAATAAATTTCCCACATGCCTCAAATAACTATAAACTCTAATGAGATAATAAAAACATCCCTATTTTTGTCTCTGATTCTCTAAAAAAATGAGTGATAATATTTTTGGATATCATGAATATTCATAAAAAAGAAATTTGATGGAACCTGTCTGATATTTATATTATAATCCCACTTATTAGGGAAAAATTAGATGTTATTGAAAAAAATTAGAAACCATGTTTCCAACCTAAGTGGATAATTAATTCCATGAAAATGATGATGTTGAAATATAAAATGCTTGAGTTGTTTAAAGTTGAAATTGGGTTAGTTTGGGGGTTTAAGTTCACCTGGAGATATTAAACAATAGGATTTCTATGAATAATCCATGAATCAGCATGATTTTCTATATAATTATTATGGGTATTTGGGTGTTAAAAAAATAAAAATCAATTTTTTTTTATTTTTAACATTTATTTTCTATTTATTTGTTTCCTTTTTTAGTTTTTTATTCTTATCTGTAATATATAATTTCTTTTGTGTGTTTGTATTTAATTTTCTTTTAAAAGAAATGGTGAATATAACAGATAAAGGGAAAAGTAAAAATTAAAAGAAAAAATAATGTATATTTATATTTATCATCAAAATGTATACCCCACATGTCAAATCTGGGCACCGCGTTACTCGAACAAGTGACCATTGGGAGAGAGTTTTACTCCCCTTCCACTGACATATAAGGTATCCTGATTCCCACTTACTTTTTTATACATATACAAAAAAAATAATAAAGAAAAAATTGAATGAAAAATAATAATATTAATAATATATATATATATATTAGTGAAAAAGTGCATAATGTAGGTCATGGGTAAAACCCTATCATGTTTATAAAGGCTTTAGGATTTGAAATCACAACCGAAGGGATATAGAGGTGTGTCCCTACCACTAACCTATGGCTTATTGTGCTACCATATTATATTTTTTTATATTTGTACTTATATGTGGATGTTTTGGTAAATATTTTTTTTGTAAGTATGTCTTGTTTTATTTTTTTTATTTTTATTTTTTCATGTTCTTTGTTATTGTATTTTTTGTGCTAAAATAAATAAGTACATTTTTTTTATTTTTACCATATTTTTTGTTTGTTTTAAATTAATATAACACTTTGGGGTTTTCATGGTTTTTATGGTTTATATGTGATAAGAAGGGGTTGTTGAGGTTGAAGTTTTTTTCTAGGGAAACCACATACATCAATAAATTCTACACCATTCTACCATACACTATAGTGAGTCCACAAGTGAAATAGAAATCAAAGGATATACTGGTTTCAACATGGGAATCTTATTCAATATACCATGTGACATTATTCAATTTTTTTCAAATTTAAATTTTTGACCTCCTCATCTCCTCTTATTCCCCATTTTGAATTTTTCTTCCTTTAAATAATGGAGATAATGTTATTCTATGTTTGGGGGTAGTGTAATATAATTAAAAAAAATTGTGCATAAAAAAACAATTTGTTTTATAAAAAATAAAACAATGTACTTCAATGGAAAATAATTTTATTTAATAATTATGAGAAAATATATTTTTTGAAAATTAAAATTGAATATAAAATACTTTTACATGAACTGGTTATGATTTTAATTCATGTTTAAGTTCATGACTATATATTTTTGGGAAGCGTGGTTGTCCAATATGATTTTTGACCACTGAAATTTTCATCATATTTAATCAAAATATTACTATGCATGTCCTTTGGATTATGGGGTAATAGTTCGAGTTCATGGGTATATTTAATAAAAATCATATTCTTTTTATCATTTTAAGTCTAACAATAGTAGTCAAAAATAAAACAAAAAAAATGAAAAAACACACACATAATAAATCTGTATGTAGAGAATTTGAATGACCTAATGTGTGGATTTAGAAACATGGTGATTGCGACTTTATAGTTTTTTAGATCAAAGGTGGGAATTTAATCTCTATTTTAGGTTGTTTTACTTCTGTTTTTCATTGATTTAAGTAAATATGATTCTTAATTATGTGATCTTCACTGGTTTCCTAAGGACATGGACCCTTAGAGTCATCGGAAAAGACATTCCATAGGGATTTACTCAATTGAGAAGAATTTAAACTACTATAGACAAATTTCATAAAAAAAATCAATAATCATCTTAATATTAAAATGTGATTCTACTTAATGATTCCAAATTCTCCCTATTGAATAAAAATTAACCACTATGTCAATTGTGATGCAAAAAACATCATTATACTTAATTGAAATTTTATGAAATGTGAAGTTAAATTAGAAAAAAGTAATGGGAATGCGATAGGGATATTATTTTTAACTGATAGTTTTTTGAAATTATTTTGATCATTTGTTTTGATTGTTTTATATGAGGATGAAATTGTAAGCATTGATTGTTAAAATCTATTTTGAAAAGGGAATTCAATTTTAATTTTTTGAGATTATTTTCTCTGAGGACTAAAAAAACAAGGTAGGGATAGTGATTTTCCACTAAAAGAGGATAATATTTACTATTTATATTATAATATTCATGTTATTCAATGTTCATAAACACCGATATCAGCTCAATTTATAATTTGAACTCTGTTTCTACCCATTATTGAAATTATTTCTTAAAATGTACTAATAATTGATACATATTTAGTTTCTTGGTTAAACACATCATATTTATAATTTTTTTGGATATTATATAATGGTTCGTACATATTTTTAAGAACATTATTTTATTCTATGGAAATTGGATATATGTATTGAGATAATGATCAATGTGAGCCATGAATCCAAAAAATTCTAGGTGAAGTGAACTGGACACAAGTACAATAAATCCACAGTACCCATGGTAATACAAGAACAATGAAACATTTTTTTATGTGGATAGAGAACATCCATAGTATCATTTAATTAAAATTATGCTAAAATATAATTATGAGTTATTAATGGAGTTCTAGGTAGACAAATTTGAATATGGGATTCAAGGTTAGATTTTGTGGCCTAGAATGATAACATACCATTTTTATTATATATCATCAATGAAAAATTCCATTGTAATGAAATTTAAAATTATTTTACAGTACTTTATAAAATTAAATTTATTCTTGTATAACCCACCCAAATCCATCCATCTAGAAGCTATTATTAGTTCATCTATTGGGGGAAGTATAAAAAGATCTTATTTCAAGTCAAGGGTGGAAAAGTCCACATTCCACAAACTTTCCACCGCCCTAGGCCGACCATAATCAAGTGGGGATGAATTATACTATTTTGGGAATTAATCAAGGCTTATAAAAATAATATTTAAGGTAGTCATGTTGAATTATTTTATGGGAGGTGATGTGTGTTTTCATTGTAATGATTTTATTACAGTTCATATTTATAATTACACTTCTTAGATTATAATTTATGATAATTTACAATATATTCATAATAAAAATACTTATTATTATTTTATATTTTATTATTTTTAACATGTTGAACCAATTACTTTAGGCTGTGAAGTTATTCACACAACAAAGGGTGAAATTATTTACACAATGGTGGAGGGTTCATTATTTCATCAGTTTACCTTCTTAAATTCTTCCCTTAAAAATTTACTCCAATATTCCATTGACAAAATAAAATCAACTAAAGGATAAATATTTTATGGGTTGATCTAAGGGAGTAACCAAAATCTGTATTAGATGTTATTTCTCATTCTATAAATGATTAATCACTTATTTTTTATTTTTTCGATAATGTTAATCCTTCTTCACCAATTTTTTAATTTTATGGTAACAAATTTTGAGTGATAATATGATCCTTTAACATCAATTTCTTATAAATATTATCCTACATGTTTATATGTGTTTAGTATTATTATGAGTAGGTATTAAATGAGTAATTTATAGGGTTGGGTTTACTTTATTGAATAAATCCCTCTCTAAGTTAAGGAATTGAAATTGTTAAAAATAAATTAATCCAATACAACCCATATAATAACCTAAGATAAAATATTTCTCATAAATAGAATTAAATTAGGTTTATTAGTGTTCATTTGACTCATATTGAATCAAACCTCTATTTTCCACTTCATAGACAAAATATATCTCTATAGAATGTTTTTTTCTTAGGTTTGTTCCTAGGTATCTGTGGATTTGAAAACCCCAAAAATGATACTACTGAATGCTTAACCAAATGAGTAATTTTTATTGGGACCAAATTTAGTGGTCATGTTTGTTGGAAATCCCATCCAAGTTGTAATCTTTAAAACAAAGATTATGTTCACACATTTTCAAAAAAGCACCCTATTTAGAAAATTATAAGAAGATTATTTTTAATCTTTTTTGTAAAAATTTAATAATTGATAAAATTTAAATTAAAAATTATTAAATAATATTCAAAACAACTTTTTAAAACATTTTAGAAAACATAGATATGGAAGAAATAGAGTTTTCAACAGTAAGAAGAGAGATAATGTAATCTTTTAATAAAAACATTTTCTTAACCATTTTCAGTACCAAAGAGAAAAAAATAGATTGAAAACATTAACATTATAGAAATAAATATAGAAGAATAAAAATAAATTTATTTTTTCAAATAATTATCATATATGTTCCCTAATGAAAATTCAAGCATAATTAATCTCAATTAGAATTGAAATAAAACATAAATCCCAAACCTCAAGTCTCATATTTCTTCGTAAGTGTTCGAACCAAATGTATAATAAATATATATTTATTATAAAGGTATTATTGAACCATTATCATATATTTAATATCATATTTTACTTACTTATAATATCTTATCACCCTTTTATTAAAAATGCTTTATTAAAATCACTTTTCCAGGTGATAACTTCTTTATTTTTATGCATGTTTTGATTCGATCAACCCAATACTTTTATATTGATCATGGTTCCACCATATCAATAATATTAACAATATAATTATTATAGTATGTAATCATTATATAAAATCCTATAATTACTCATATAATGTGGTTATGGAAATTTAATTACATCACTTCGTAGATATGACAATCCGTATGTATGCGTGAGTGATGTTTTCTCTTTGATATGACTGAAAAAAGAAAATTATCTATAAATAAGCCATTAAAAAAATATAATAATATCATAAATATAATATTTGATTATAA
Organism: Viscum album; assembly: GCA_963277665.1. Classification (NCBI taxonomy): domain Eukaryota; kingdom Viridiplantae; phylum Streptophyta; class Magnoliopsida; order Santalales; family Viscaceae; genus Viscum; species Viscum album. The sequence goes on from OY728164.1 coordinate 1,371,618,152, forward strand.
AATAGATCATTATAACCATCAATGTTAATTGGTCATGAAAAATTAAGCACATCACTCTGTGGATGCGGTAGTCCACATGTACACACAAATGATGTTTTCCCCATATGATGAAAAAGAGGAGGATAATGGTTGTTCCATCATCATAATAAAAAATTATTATATTTAGGATAATGGATAAAATATTTTATAATTGATACCATGGATTTAGAGGAGGTATATGAAGAAATAATATTAAAATTACTCATTTATAAGTTATACCTCTTCATGGAAAAACCTTTTTTGGATTTAACCTTAATCCGTGAAAGGATAGTATTTTGGAAAGAAAATAAGCTCTAGAAAATTGATAAGGAAATTAAGAAGGAATTATTGTAGGTCTTGGATGATATATAAGTCTCAACCATTTTTTTATGGGAGGATCAATGTTATCCCTTTATAAGGGAGGTAAATGACATGCTTGGAGTTAATTAAAATATATTTAAAAATATATATCATAATCATTTCTTGTAGAACCAAGTAACCCCAAATTCAATTATAAGATGTGTTAGGGTCAGAATAATTTCAAAAAATTACATTTAGATATGTTTTGGAAACATTTTAATCCTAATATCCTAGTTAAACCACTTTTAACCCATTTTAACATTAACCGCAATGTCTAAAATTTTACCATGATGAAATAATTATGTCCAAAAAAAAGGAAAACTCTAATAAAATTTTAAAATTTTGATTCCAAAATTAGAATCCATTTTATTATATTTAATTTATATATGTGATAGAAATTATTTTTAATATATTAATACAGAACATATGTAAAATAGTTTTTAGGAAAATAACTGACTTTTGAGTAAAAAATATTTCACCTTAAAATAAAGTAATAAATTGGTTTCCATGGATTTTTTTTGTAAAATAATAAAAAAGTAAGTTTTTTTTAATTTTATTTTAGTTCAATAAAAATCATCCAATAATTCTGTAAAATGCAAAGACTAAAATATTGTTTTCATTTTGAATAAAATATTACTTATCTTCCCCAAAAGTGATATTAGGTTCTCAATTTAAATATAATATTTTAAAATAAGTTATTTAAATTTAAAACCAATTTTTATATATGATATATTAATATATTATAGATATTTGATTTCTTTTCCCATAATTTTAATCATGTTTTACCTCTTTTACCAAGGTGATAAAATTTTACCATGGTTACTATTAATAATTAAAAAAAGAAAAGCTGAACATATTAAATTATATTAATTATTATGATTAAAAATTTAGAATAAATATTAAAATATTCAATTTACATATTTTTTAGAAATTCATTATAATATAAAAACTCATTATTAAATGAAAACTACTTTTAGATAAATGTATTTTTTTGAGTAAAAAAATATTCTTATTCCATGCCTAGTTAAAAGAAAAAAATAGCTGTATAATAATTTTATAGATTATATAATATTTAAATATCATTTACAGGATTAATACATAGTGGTTTAATTAATTAATTTAGATAAAATAACATTGAACACATAAAAATAGTTTTTAGAAAAATGCAATTTGAAGCCAAAAAAAAACTTATACCAAAATATAGTATAATAATGATTAATATATAATTAATTGTATTATTTAAAACTAAATGAGGCTTATGTTAACTTTATATAAAATTCAAATCATAATGGGAACTTTCAATGAAAATAAATGAAGGTTCTTTAAAAGTCTATATTTTTAACTATTCATAGAAAAATCATTCTTTTCAGCAAAAACCAAAATATCACTCTAAGATTATTCAGATATAATGATTTAAAAAATGTTTTAATTTTTAAAAAATAAAATTTTTAAAAAATTAAATAAATAAATTATAATCTTCAGGCCCAAAATTCCAAAAAAATATTTTTCTAGAGAAAATATTTTTGATGCATAAAATTACTTTAAAAAAATTGAGTTCTTATTTATTTTGAATTAATTAGTGTATTTACCTTACATAACTAATGTAAAATTATTTTTTATAATGTTTATATCATTATTCATAATTATAATTATAATGGTTATGTTATAATTTTCATTTTTAAATAATAATATTTATATCACTATTCAATAAATCCTAGTATTGTGTTTAAATTAAACTATCAAAGAAAAAGAATGTATTGAAAGAGAAATTTATTCTAAAATCTTGGCGTGTCATAAAAACATTATTATATTATTGATATAATGTCCTTTAATGTATTTAAAATTCACTTAAACTAGTTACCATTACTAACCCTTACTATTTAATGCACTTCTTCCTCATTTATTAGTTAGAAAAATATTCCATGCCATTACATGATATAAATGATCCAATTTATGTCATCCAAAATAATAGGACAATTATCAATCTTGATAAAAATTTTAGACTACTCATTGAATCATTTAATTATTACATTTTCATTCAAGTATTTACATACCTCATTCATAGATAACTTGAAATTATCATATATCATACTATTATACTGTTTCAATTCATTAAACAAAATAAGAACATCAAATTTTATGTAAAAAATACACATCACAACCTTTCTACTTAATAAAAACCTAAAATAAATATTTAATAATGAATTTCATATTTTCTATATATTTTATTAATGTACTCCAAGAAAAATCAATATAGAGTCTAATGACCTTCTTACAATGTTATAATAATTTATCATGACCACTGAGTCAACAAGGATAAATAATCACCACCTCCAATTATTAAGTAACTAATCCAAGTGGATAATTCATGCTCATTTCTCAACATAAAAACATCTCATAAAATATTATTACCATCACAAACTGATAATATTATTTTTCATCGTTAACTCAAGTAATCTTGGAAACTAGTCCAACAATTCACACTCTACTAAGCTTAACTGACTCACTAACATGATCCTCGATGATTGGTAGTAATGAATTATGTAACCCCTTTATTTTTAATAATATCTAATTATTATCAATTTATAAAAATAATTTTCACATTTATATATTCCCCATATTTTTAAATTACATTCCAAATTATTTCCAAATGACTAAAACCCTATTTAAAAGGGTTTATGGAAAATAATGGAGTATATAAGTGTTTTTTGGGGAAAATATACACCTCTTCATATTCCATCACACATAAGAGATGGATTTAGACTATGAGGGGGTTCTACATGGGACCCCACAAGCTAGGTGGGAATGTTTTTTCATGATTCACCACTCAAGTCCACACAACCTAATCTCTTCTAGATAATCTTCAGTGGATGACCCATTATTTCATGGAATAACTTGGTTTGAGCCAACACCCATGTGTTCAAAATGACCATGTGGGTTTCCAACCAATCGATGTGACCAGATGCCTACATCTCCCTATTCCATTACCATTTATAGGGTATTATATGAGCAATCTATAATTATCTGTGTCATTTTATCATTTAATCCGATAGTTGAAATTAATCACATCATCGGGGAATACATGCACCACATGAATCTAGGTCCACATGGCATGACCTGTACCATCCAGGGATAATCAAATGAAAATATAACTCCACCACACTTCCTCACTACTGGTGATACCTTGAACTACCCACCGATGTACGAGATTGTTTTATATAGAGGAATAGAATCCATGTTTCAAAAAACTTATATAAAATATCATCTAATAACTTCAATAAAAAATGTAAATATTATATTGAAAATTAGTCATTATGAACTAAAAATTTATATAGATAATTGTAAATAACAAAAAACATCTCTATAACATATCTTCTAAACCATTTATTAGATTGGACTCAATTCAGTCTCATTATATTTAGTTTGAAAATACATACACATGAGTATATTTATTTTTTATTTATTCTTTATAGATATCATTAAATCACAAAATTATTAAAAATTGTGTGACTTATTTTATTTAAGATATCTTATCATTTACAAGACCAAATTTTGAAATCCTTAGGTAATTAGAAACATTTAAAAGAGAAAAATAACATATATTAATATCTTTTTATCAATTCAGGGTTTTTGAATTAGAAATATATAAATAAGTATTGAGAGTTTAAATTTAACTCAATATTTTTTGTAAAATCCATTCATATGAGTTTGACCAAACTAATACCGTTGTATGGATATTGATATCCATTTTTAAAAACTACAACATCATTTTCAAATTCATGGTTTAAGTTTAATAATAAAAAAAATAGGATTTAGAGGTATTAAATAAATAAAATATTATAAATTTATTACAAGAAATTATAGATTGAGTTTATATCTCTTCATCTTAATTGATTTTTCCTTTGATGGCCAAATTCCCCCATGAAAAGAAGAGAAAATTAGAATTTATTACCAGAATATTTCCATAACTCTAAATATACAGGAACATAAAGAATAAATAAGGGTTTTAATTAATAATATCATTATTTTTACTTAGCATCATTAAATTCCCTAAAAAATTATCCTCATTCAATTCCCTAAAAACATCACATTTGACAAAAAATTTATAAAGTCCCACCAAAATAGAAACCCTTCATTTTAAATATGGATTCAAATTATGATAAATTTCCTAAAATTCATAATAATGATTAAAATTACCATTTTCCTCTTTTTATGTTAATTAATAAATTTAAAAATTACATTAAAAATTAACTCACCCACTAGAGGCAATGTACTCATTCAAGGTCAAACCTAGTATGTTATATCCATTACCACATAAAATAATAAAAACCACAATAAAATGACTGATAAATTCTTATACCACATATCTCATAATAATGACTCGAATAACAAGACTTATTATTAATCAAATATTAAGATATATTGGTTGTGAATACTAAAAAAATGTGAGTGTTAGTTAAAACATTATTTCAAAATCCTACCAATGTTTACCCTACCTTCATGGAAGGTGCATCAAAATATCTGCTATTAAATAGTGTATTATAAATTTTATACAAATATATAAATATATTCAAACAAAAAATTCATTTGAAACACTTCTCTTAAGTTATCACACAATTAAATAATGATTGATACTTAATTATATATGGCCCAATGTAGATACATAATTTCCAAAAAATAAGGGATAAAAATAAGAATAAAAATCCCATCTAACAATGCATCCTCTAATATCCAAACTGACCAAAAATTGATGCTATAAAACCCCTCATTATTATGTCAACACTCTCTTAAATTCCATGTAAAATATTACATTAAATGATAATTCAAGACAACACCCATCACCTATTATATCTAGTGATGCCTAAAAGGTCCTCTGATAGAATAATTAATAATTAAATAGGGGCACTAAATACAATTTAAATAATAAACTAATAAAAATAAAATGTAACAATATTGAGAAATTAAATTCCAAATAGAGATGATTTATTACACAATCATGGAAATTTAGTTTCTTTGTTTTATAATTTCTTCTTTACTTCATGAAAATACAACTTATAATAATGATCATCACTTAATCCCATGAAAAAATCTTCCCAACCCCAACTCATATTCATTTAAAATTTATCAACTAAAAAAATATACCATAACATAAGGAATATTCCATATAATAAGAAAAAACTACCATCCTATGATAACTAAACATGTTCATAATGCGCAGGAATCACTCAACATAGGAAGATACTTCTTTGTATTTACTTTGATCCATACACTCAAAAAGAAATATGACTTAACTATTTATCTTTTATATTGTCATTACACTAACAAATGATGAATAAAATATCATTATTACATAATCTATAATAACCATATGTAGTTTTTTATTCAACACTGAATTTCGGAAGCCATGATTTCTCAATACTTGATGAAAGTTCTTGTTAGCTCATCACAACTCCATTGTGGAACACACTATCCAAGGTGGTATCAAATATACATCCAAATTCTCTAAGAAAGGTACACAATGGTTTAGAGTTTATCAAAACCCTCATCATAACAAATGAAGTGGGTGGTTATGCCCATGAACAATTTACCCTATATGGTTCAGTTCGAGAACTAGTATAATAACAGACCAAAGAAGAGTGACCTTAAAAATGTTATCAAAGGATTCAATATAAATATATTTAAATCATTTCATTAATTTACATAATCCATCCCTAATATTTATAACATTATCAATCCATATATTGTTTTAATTTTAATGATATGAATCAATGTACATTCTCTTGTGGAGTTTCCTTTCTTAGAAAATGATAATATTTCACTATTTAATTTTCTTAAAAAATACTACATGTCAGTTAACTATGATAAACCCTATTATAGAAAGAATTTACCATGTGTTTATATATCACTACTATAGATCCTCTAGCTCACACCATGCTACCATTAGGAAACTCTAATCATAGAAATCCCCCCGTATCAAAATAATCACTTGTATCAATCTAATCAGTGAAAACATAGTTGTATAACTGTCTAATTCACATAGAATTTCATAGAGTTTCAAATATATTATAAGAAAAAAAATCATAATTTTAAATCTAATTACAATACTATAGATATAAATACAAAAAATATTGATAAATTAATCCTCTACCCACAAGGAATCAACACCACCACATTGTATGGTCATTATCTTATTTTCCCAGGTCCTTTTTTTGAAGCTATACCACATAGTACCATTTATTGTCCCCATATTATCTCATTATCTCATACAACAATTCACAACTAAATACCATAATCTCATAAATCTATTCTCACCATCTCATATATATATATCGTACATGAAAACATAAAAAATGATGAGAATTTTCAAATCTCTGCCACATATATGGCCCTAAATACTATTCATAGGTACAGAAAAATCCATAATGAAATCACAAAATCAATCCCCTAGTATATATGATACATGATACCCCCTTATAATACTAGTGTTTGAACTATGGTTTTAGTCATGTTTCACAAATAAGAGTCATGCTCTGGAATACATCAGTCATTGTTTCCTTTACAATGTCCTCTATTGTGACTAAATGTACTAGAGATCCTTAAAAAGACTTTGTTTAGTCCATCACAAACAATCTCATATATACCTAACTGCATACTTCATCCTAGGGATCTGATAGAAATCAGTTATGTTCTGGAATACTAGTGTGTGAACTCCCTCAGTTCCCATCTACTAGGCTATGTGTCAATGACCGGTGCTGAGGTATCCACACAAACATGGTAGACATTACCTCTAAACAACCTGTCACATTTTATCATACACTGATATCGACCATATATGCATGGAATATAAAATCAATAGTAAATAACATGATTATATATAAATATATAAAAAATATTGGTATAATGTGTCTGATATAATAAGAACCATCAGAGTACAAGGTGAATTGATACAATGTAATCATCAACTGTTACCTAAAACACTAAATACAACTAACACATCCTAATAAAGTGACATACAAAATATTGATGGTCCAAGTGTGATCATCAAAATGATATCTACTCTAAAATCTATCTATATTTATCACTATCTACATGATCCATGGAAGTCCATCCTCTGCTCCTATTAATCTATACAGACATAAGTCAAACAAAACACAAGTGTGCATATAAGGGTAAAAAAAATACCTAGCATTATTGTCTAATGAAGTGGATGAGCTCTATCAGCATACAATTTAAATGTGAATCTGTAATTTTTAAAGTGTTAATAACTAGTGTCACAATTTTTTTGAACATACATAGTAATGAACATAATCAAAACTTATAACTTTAACCATGGCTCACTTTCATTACACTCATTAAATAATAATGAAACTATAGAAAATAATATAAATGCAATAACACTCCCCTTTCATTAATCACACTTGATTATTTACCTTGGACACACAAATCATGAGATTATAGAGTAACTATAGGTCTCCACCTGTCTCAGAACTACTGGAGAAAATACAAATATATATTTATATATGAAGTGGGAGAGGAAATACACATATCCAATGCTATTATCATATACATATCCAAACATTGGATAAAATAAATATCTTTTTGGATAAATTTTTATACTATAATCTTAGTGTAAATACTCTTTTATAGGGTTTTATATGCATATATAATCTTATTGACTAACTAATTGATAGGTATGATAAGAGATAATATCTGGTGAGTCATCATACATATTTACCTTTACTATGGGAGGGAAGGGGTGTCACAACATAGGTGAATTACTATCATTGAATTAACATATTTGAGATGTTGGAGTAATTACTCATCTCCACTCATCCCATACATCATGTTATTGAATTAGGGATAGTTGAGGACCTACCCATATCCATCTATCCCATATCAAATATTATAAAGGGATTACACATCTCTTACTATCTAAGAGAATTATACAATCCATCTAACTCCATAGTTGTGGGTGATTAGAGGTAAATAAACATATAATAAATAATTGATCTCTACCTATATTATTAGATGAGAAAGGAAAACTAACTTTCATTCTAATTTATACCTATTTAAAGGTTGAGTTTAATAAGATCCATTATAGTGTCCCATATTTATTGATATCCACCCCTAATAGGCTTCTCGCTATAAAAAAGTAATGCATATAGACAATAATAATGTCAGTCAAAACCATATATCCACTTTCATTCCCAAAACTCATCCCACATAGATATTCCAACTACATTTTCATCTACAAAATATAACCACTTCCCAATCCATAAGAACTAAATAAAAATAAAATAATAGATAAAAGTTGTTATTTAATTATTTATATATCCCCAACATAAAAAATGGATTCTAATATTCTTATTGAAAGTCGAGCTCAAACCCTCAGAAGTATCTAATGGTACTTTCACTATATTCCCTAGTTATTTTAAATATAATCAAAGTCATTATCATTAGGACCAAAATACAAAAGACATATAGTCCACATCACCATTATTTGATATCTCCAAATTTTTATGAAACAATTAACGAGTAACCAGGATCCAGTTATGTTATTATTTAATCCCTGGGAGAAACATTATTTCATCAATGATATATTATAACTTAATTTACTTAAATAATTTCCAATATGATTAAATTACAAACCCTTACCAATTAACTCACTTCTTCCCTCTTTATCAGTTAAGGAAAACCATGCCATACCTTGAGATAAACGTTTCCATTTATATAATTCATGTAACAATTCTAAACATTAATCTTGATAGTACATTTAGAGTATCCAATGGTTCTCTTGAGTAATAATATTTCACCCAAGTAGTTACTTACCTCATTCATTATTTACTTTACATTACCATATATCTCATTATATCTCTCCTTCATTTCCATAAACCTAACATAAACCCAATATGTTTAGTTTATAATACACAGCACACAAATTCTCATCCAAACATTTCCCAAACTCATTATTTTTAATGATGTTTTTAGTTTCCATAAGTGTTGTCAATATAAACCAAGAAGAATCATTGCATACTCTAATAACTTATTACTTTGTTTTAAAAACTTATCAAAACCATTGAGTCATAAATTCTTACTAATAATAACCACTCATGGTGAAGTGACACTTACAAAAATATAATTACTTATCCTATATTAAGATCATAGTATCACACTATATTTTTTATACATATCAAATAATAATAATTATTTTTATGGTAAACTAAATTAATACTAAAAACCAGTCAAATAATTCACACACTACAAATTTCAAATGACCCAATAACATGGTCTATAGGGACTAGTAATAATGAAGAAAAAATCACCTATATTTTAATCATAAATCAATTATTATTAATTTATATTAATATTTTTATCATTAATTATTCATGAAATATTTAGATTAATCATCAATTGATATTTAAATTATCTAGACATTGTTCTAATGGGTCCAGGGAAGGAATATGAGTTTAGGAATGTTTTTAGAGGCAGAATCCACCTCCCTAGGAACCCTCACACATAATATAGGTCTTCTACTAATGAGAGGGTTTCACATGGATATCTATGTGCTAGGGGTGTTGTATCTGCCATAGTATGTTAGTTTGACTTGTGTAACCTAATCTCAACCATCAAATCTTGATCAAATAACCTACGATTGATCATCCTAGAATATTCCAATCTTGATCCCATGTGGTTGAAACATCTAAATAGAGTTATTTTTGATCAATTAATTAGATATACTTGTTTTAGGGGGTGATTCAGACTTGACTGCCCCTAATATAATATTTTTCTATTTGGGTGTACAAATATCTCATGAATTTTTTAATTTGGATATGGGATATACCTTACCTAGAAAATGACTTATAATGGATGAGGTATCATCACCACCTTATAAATAACTTATTCATTCCCCATAATATTTGTTTTGGGATCACTATGCCACTTTGCGGGCCAATTCTGTTATTAGGATAATAGACATGTCCTAGATCTAATACCATTGTAACAACATAGGCCACCTACACCACAATATTTTATAATTGAGGCCCAAAAATACAACCCATCATGGATTATTTTATGATCACTTGATCATTTTTGAAAATAATCAAAATTAATAAGTATATACATGATGATAAATTAAAAAAACACTTTTTTTATCATTAAAATTACACAAACTAAATAACTCTATCAATGAACAACCAAAAACATTATTTTTATATGTCATTTTTTTATTTTCAAACAAAGAATTATTTTTAGATTTAATGGAAAGCCTCAAAAAGTCATCAAGCCTATAAAAGAACATATAAAACATAAGAAATCACTTCAAAGTTCTAGGATAATTTCAAGATTTTAGAGTTTTATAACTTATGCAAACCCCATTCAATGAGAATTTTATTATTATCAAGATCTTCTTTTACAAAGTCCTCTGAGGAATATGAATTCTGTACTAATTCTTGATATACTCATCCAGGATAAAAATACTTTTATTGAATCCACATGATAAAATAAATTCATATTTATCGATTCATAACTTTTTTCCATAATTCATTTTAACCCAATGTTATATTTATAAAATTATATTGGAATCTTACAATGTGGCCATGATTATTAGATACTCTTACAACATCTCTTATTGTAAGAACCCGGTTCTTATTTCTGAGGTACGAGCTTCTTCTTTTCTCTTTTCCTTAAGTGTTTTTAAGAAAATATAGAAAATGGGCATAATCCCCAATTTTGGAAAGTACACACCGTGTACTTTGTCCACACGCCGTTTACTTTTGGCCACGTGGGATGGGTACACGACGCGTGTGGCCATGCTGGGGATGAAGGGTGTAGGAATCGACTACAAGTTGTGTAGTGGTGCTTTACATGCCGTGTAGTCAGTCGGCAAGCCAGAAAAGTAAGTCGGTGGAGCAGCCACCAGCTGGGAGATAGTACTCGCCGTGTAGTCGGGAGTACATTATGTGTACTCATGTCAGCAGGTGAACAGTGCCACACTGGCGGGAAGCTGCCAGAGGAATAGTTTAAAAAATGGGAAGTACACGCCTTGTACTTTGAAGTACACACCGTGTACATTGTTTTTTTCACTTAAAATGGGTAGTAGCCTCCCCTGTTCATAAAGAAGGCTTATAATGGAAGAGGGAGCTCAGGGGAAGAGGCTGAACCTTTGGAGATCCGTAGAGCATTCACCGGGAATCCGTTTCCACCTCGGATGATCTCATTGGAACCGCATGGGTAAGCCCTCCACTCTCCTTAAATAGTTCTTACCAATTCTCCCCCTAACAAAAGTTATTTGGATTTAAGAAAGTTTTATTTCACCTAAGATCTATGTTGTTCTAGGACAAATCGAGGATCGTCATTTGCGTATATCATTCATGGGTGTTTAAGGTAGGTGGCTTGGTGTTAAGTTTTCTAACTGACGTGTGTTTTGTGCATTTTTGTGCCACGAACCCATGTTGGGGTGTCGTGTGGCTGAGGCCATTTCTATAATAACCACCTAGAACTGAATAGGTGATTAATTGTGAAATTAAAATGCTATTTGGGATCGTTTCATGGATCCAGAACCACCCTAGGGGTGTGTTCCACTGTTTTTCCATTTGGCCAGGATACCTGAGGGTATGCCTTTAAAGTAATAATTGTAGAATTGCCTCGAGATGAATTCCTTGGTTACTGCATAATGACATCTTGGGAATGGACTTGTTACCTGTTTAGCATAAGGGCGTTGTTGTGATTAGCCTGTGGGCACTACACTATTTAGTATGAGGGAAGTTGTTATTTCGGCCTGAGGGCAACTTCTTCCGTGCCTGCGGGCAATAGACTCTGTGCCTGAGGGCGACACTACCCATCCCTAAGGGAAAATTCTGTTATACCTGAGGGCAGATTCTTGTGTTGGATACTCCTTACCTGAGGTTAGGTATTTACTTGTCTGAGGACGTGGATTGTTTACCTCGAAATGCACTGTGGTGACTTCTAATATTTAATGGATTAAATGGGTAATAAAATGGAAACTTAACTGTTAAGTTAGTTACCGTTTAGTACTGCTTACTTTATTTAATTTTACTACTGCACACTTGTTGCATGCTTTCACACAGTTGGTCATGGGCCTTTGGTGGGTGCCTACTGGGAATTTATTTCTCACACCCTATTTGGGTCATGATTTTCAGCCCAAACAGATTACTTTTCTGCAGGTGTGGATATGGGAAAGAGTCCCTATTCAAGTACTTGATTACTGCTGAGGAGTTGGGGGGCATGAGACTAAGCCTAGGCTCACGATGCCGCTATAAGATGTTTTGTTTTGTTTTGATGTACTCTGATTTTGTTGTACTATATTGATGTATAACATGTTCTGGCTGTTTTTTTAAAACTTGAGACATGTAGCATCATGACTTATAGACTGTTGGTTGTATCCACTGCATGTGTTTATTTTAGTTGTGTATGGTTTAATGCTTCCGCTGTTTATTGTATATTTTATTTTTTATTCCACTGCGCTACACTTTGACAAATGAGGGCATATTTACCCAACTATCAGACCTGGGGCGTCGCTGCTAGTTGGCAACCTCTGGCGTTTGGGGAAATGTGCTTGAGGTCAGGTGGCGAACTGGGTTCGGGGCACCCATTGTGCAGCACCCTGGACCGGGACGTTACACTTATTTAGAGTGTTTTAGTACGATTAATATATATTTTCTATCAGTTTAATCAATGATAGGCTAAATGTTGTTGGGATCCTTATTTTTTAGTCTTTACCGTTTTTAGAGAGAATTATTGAGTGCCTTAGGACATTGATAATTATTTTAAAATTTAGTGACCATCAAATTGGGTATCTTGGAGTAGTCCTTAATTTTATGGGGTTTCATACCATTGTTTAATAGATACAATCCTGAATCAAAAAAATTTTCTTACAAATTTTTAGAACTATTCAAAGGTTATCTATTTTTTATATTTTCTAGTTTATAGTCATAGTAAATATATATGTTCTCAACCACCCCTCGAGAATCCTTATAGGAATCAGTGAGTCTATTTTAAAGAGACTGATATACATTATCTGTTTATATATATTTATATATTTGACGATGTATTTATTATTTTTCTATTTTGAATTTGGTTATTTCCATTACCCTAAATCAATAGTGACCATAATGTATCCACCTAATATCTCATATTTGTTTTTCAACTTGACATGTATATCCATCTCCATAAAATTAACCTCCTTGATGAAGATGTTATTCCTGGTACTGCATTGCTCTCTATGTTAATAGAACCCGATTGGTGTTTATTTCCTAAAACATGAGAATTACAAATAACCTTTGACTACCAGAGTCTGGGGAATGAAAAAACCTATCCCCATGCATATATTGTATATCTATAGTACCCAAGGATAATATATAGGGTGTATTCAATTGGTTATACCCCATGAATTGTGCATTGGTCTTGAAAGCTGCTTACCTTCTTAACACATTTTAACTATCTAAATAGTTACAACTTACATGCTAACTGTAGGGAAATTTGTTGAGTCAATTACATTCTATAATAGTGTTTGGGTAAATATAAGTATTACCTCTATCTTAAAATAAAATTTACAACATGCCTACTGAAGGTGTCTATGCTGATTACATGAATAATAATAAATTTAAACTATTTCAAGGTTCTATATCATTAAAAATAAGAAGTATTTAAATTCTATCAATTGGGAAAACCTAAATGTAACCAAAAATACATAAAAAATAGCCAAAATTCATTTGATAACTTGTAATCATTTAAATGTGAGGTCAAATGATAATTTTTTTCATAAACAATACAATTATAGTAGGTTTTTAAAATAATAAAATTATTAACACATTAATTTAAGAAAAATAAAATATAAATACATCCCTAACCAATCCTAACTGACCTATACCCCTTAATATTATAAAATATTTGATAAAAATAAATATAATAATACATTTATTAATAATACATTCTTTAAAATGAAATTTTAGTAGAGGAATGAGAAATAACTTTTATATTTTTGAATGATGCACTAAAAAAAGTAACATCAAGTAATTCTTATGTGATTATATATATATATATATATATATTAATTAATATGTTTCCCTAAGATGTAATTTTAATGAAGTGTTTATAATAATTTTGAATGTTCTTTTTAAAATCCATTAATACATAATAAGTTTCTTATTATGCTTAATTTTCTAAAAAATATACTTTTAAAGAATTATTTTTCAACATAGTTATATATAATTTTGTCTAATAAAATACTTTCAAAAAAATTCACAGATATGATAATTTACAAGGATAAACAATTGATATAAGGATGTTTGACTAAAAAATCATCAAGAACAATATCACTAGAACTTAATACATTCAATTTTACCGTATATAAAACACACTATTACATAAAATTAAATACCATCCTATCACAAATTAAGTATTAACCAACTATTCAAAAAAAGACATGAAAATATCCCCATGACTTTCAAATTGGATTCGTATCTAATCCACTATTAGTAATCCAAAAATTATTTTGTCAAACATCCATATTTAAATACACTTTACAAACAAGGAAAATAAAAATCAAAATAAAAAAATGGGACACCATTAGGGTAATATGAGTTATATATGGTTAATGTTCAATAGATTCAAACAATATAAAAAATTCCTTAAAAACAAGAAGAAAAAAACTATAAAAATGATCAATTCCTTTAATAAAAAAAATAATGTTTCTGAAATAATTTTATAAAATCCAACATAAACCATTAGAGGTCTCACTTTTTATTGTATAATAGAATAAAAATTTAATTTCAAAACATTTTTGTCATCATAAAATACTAATTTTAAATGAATGTCTAAATATTTGTTATCATATAACTTTGAAAACATGAGTTAGAATCCTCATTTTATGTTTAAGTCTTGGAAATGTCTTTCATATTAAATTAATAGGTAAAATTTTTCATGTAAAATTTTATTTGTTTCCCATAAAAACATGGGAAACACATCAAGACATGAAAAAAACATTAGAAAGTAGATAATCAATTAGAATACCACTAATTACCATTCAAATAACATAAAATGGTTACTAGAGTCATCCAAATAATTATAATAATTCATGATATATAGAATTGAATGATGAATACCATTTGAATCATTAAAATTTGATATTCAAGAGACCTACATATGAAAAATATATATAGGATACCTATTAAAGAGTTGAATAACACAGATCAATCTTCTAATTCTATAGTAACTTGAGATTTATTTATAAAGAAGATGATATGGACTGTTTATGGTTTTCTTCTAAATTTTTGAAGATCCTATATTCACCAACCAAATACACAAATAAAAACTCTTAGTAAAATACAATTATGTAATAAACCTTCCCATGTTACCTAAATTAGGTATTTAAGTGAGCCTACCACAAGTAATGTTACATGTTCTAGATCACCAAAGGCTAAAATGTGACATGGTCATCAATTATCCAAGATAATAATGATTTATCCTATAAAGACTATAATGAATGACATAAAACAAAAGAACCACATGAAATCAAATTTTAAACACCATGCAGTATAAATAAGAGAATAAAATAACTACACCATTAATTCAATGGGTATGATACTAAAATTATAAAAGAAAGAAAAACTCACTACACATGGAACAAAACCATAATTACATGACATGACCTAAATTTCTAAATAAAATGAAAAAATGGGTTAATACTTAGGTTAGGAAGGAATAATGTTCGAAAATGAAAAAAAATCAAGAAGAGATGATCTACATACACTTTTGGGGTGTCTATATGGTATGGAAACAAATCCTATTAGGATACCACCTTGTTATTCATGTATCACCATTATAAAATAAACCACAAGACACTAGTTTTAACTATATATATGAACGTATTCCCTTAGTTTTTAATGAATAAGAATAAAATATATTTACATGGATTTATCAAAATATAAGTTATAATTTGAAATAAAACTAGTTTATCATGTAAAATAATTAAAATTCAAGTACCAATATATATATATATAAGTAAAAAAATAGTTATAAAAAAACTTTCAAATAATTTCAGGAAAATCTAATGGAACTATAGTAGTGAAATAATATATCCTATTTTGTAATATATACACAATCATTATCCCTAGCCATCTCATCATATATAATTAATAACTATAGTCATATCAATATATATAACAAACTATATGGGCCACTAGCTAGGGACTTATCCTAAACTAATGGAAATAGAATGATGAAATACCTAGAGTCTCATAACTACTAGTTAAAGAAAATGTATTGAGGTCTTCCTTGTAACCTAGCTTATATATTTTCATAGGAACCTTACTAATTTTTATGATTTTTAACGTTTATTTTATATAATTATTTATATGGATGAAAGGAGAAACCATAGAAATTATGTTTCATTTTGATTTTTATATTCATGATATAGACATTTTGTAGTGGGAGTGGTATAGAAGTTGTATTCTTGAGGCAGGATATTCATGTGGTCATGTCTCAAAAGACGACGAGTGAATATTATGACCAACATTAAAAAAATAAGGGTTCACTATTGGGATTATGTAAGGTATTACTTAGGGTTCAATGATAATGGAATTGCATAAGATTAATTTAATTGATATATCATATTAACTTACATAGTTCACCAAAAGTTTTTGGTTTGGTAGTGGAACCAATGAGTTATCATAGGTGATCATGGAAAATTTTGGGACCCCTAAAAATCATGGATGGTAGGCGGACTGGTTGGCCGTCTAGACCCTACTATAATGGTGGTGTGGGACCACATGTACAATTTTTCTATGGAAATTCATTGGGTTCAACTAAATTGATACACATAATTAGAAAACATTACACAATATTAACTAAAATTGTAGTCTTTTTTACTATCATGAAAGAAAAAAAGAAACAATGTTCTATTATGGATGTAGGACTTAATATCTCAATAACATAATTCTTATTATCTTGAATTATGTTTTATTTTTCACGAATATTTTATTTCCAAGTGTTGTAATTATGAGATTTTTGGTCATGTTGGACTTGGTGTGGTGACTTAGGGTGCATGTTAACATCATGCATTTTTTTATATTGAGATTGAGTGGTTCATTAATTCTATGAAGTTATAGATATTTATTCTTTTTTTGAAGCTTCTAAAGGTTTAAATTATAGTGATTTGTGTTTTGAATCCAAATAAGTGGAATCATATTAGGTTCTTGTAATTATGGATCAACAAACATAATAAGTATCATTTTCCTCTTGATGTTATTTCAAATAAGTGGGAATCATTATTTAAAAGTTTATTGATTTAGGGGAATTATGATTCAGGATTGATAAGTTTAATAGAAAAAAATTGGATTATATAGGATAAAGATTGATGTATATCTACATCCAAAGGATATTAAGTTTTTATTGTTGGGGATTAAACTGAAAATAATAGAAAAAATAGGAATGGGAAATGTTTTATTGAATGGAACTTTGATTGATACAGGTGTCATTATCATGGAATGTTGCCTTAAAAAAATAGTATATAAAGATAAAAATCGATATTATAGAATCTCTATTATACATGTATTATAATCCAATATATTTAAAAAATGTGTTTATGGTTTGAGGGTTATTTATAATGAATATTTTTAAAGGAATACCCTTTCCAGATCATATTGTAGACTTTAATATGATTCAGAGTTAGAAAGTTAATATAATGTTCATAAAATATGTTTGAGATTTTTTCTACTATCATCATTTCCAAAACCATTGGAATCAATGGTAACTTTAATAAGTGAATTTCATGAAAAAATAACCTCATGTTTGATGATTTCATAATTCTTATTACCTAGAAAATCCTTCTTTTTGTCCATTTTATAGAAAGCCAGATTGTGGGTTTCCGGTACCCATACAGTCGAAACCCAGACACCAAATCACAATTCAAACTTAAATTTCAAATTTCAAACCACCGCCTTATCGCCTTGAGCCGTGAGCCTGCACCGCCTCGAGCGCCAAGCCTCCATCCGATCTGACACGCCATGTGCCATGTACTTCAGCCATATACACATCACCAGAGAATATTCTATTACATAGAGATGTCGAATAAGATAAGAAGATAGATCGAGGAAGAAATTTAAAGAAAAATTATAGGGATTTTAGGTTGAATTTCATAAGTTAATATTCTTGAAGTTTCCATTAAAACATATTAACATGGATGTTTAGGAGCCTTTCCTAGTCCATCCTCATGATAAGTCAATTTAATTTATAAAATTCATTTATTATGCAATAATAAAAGTGTGTGTTCACATCCTTAATAAAAAATACAAGGTTTTCATAGTGTTTCTTAAATGGGAGACCTTGGTGAAAAATGAGGCAACCCAAGATAAATATTCCATAATAATACATGTATTCTTTAATTTAAATAATACATCTAAAAAATAATTAGCATACCACATGGAAGTAAATAGATTTTTTCATTGATATTTTATACACCAACATCATATTTTACAATAATTGTGAACATTCTATATAATTTTACCCATATAGACCCTCTTTTTTACATCTCATAATATACAATCATCATCCTAACCTGGAGAATGAAAAATACGTGATGAGATCAAATTATAAGTATGGGTAACGTCTAAATTCAACAAAATTTTATGATAATAATCATGTAAGAAACTTGAATAAAAATGAAATATCTGATAAAATGATCATTATAATATAAATACATACTGTGGTCATAGAAGAGGCCTAAAAACAATAACTTCTCTAGGAGAATAACAAAACAATACTAAATCACATGAATATGACATAAAAGTGTGGAATATCATATAAAAGATAAATAAACATGGAATGTAACATATAATGAAACAAAAATAAAGGTGGACCAATCATAAGAATAGGAAAAATTCGCAAGGAAACCCA
Organism: Viscum album; assembly: GCA_963277665.1. Taxonomy (NCBI): domain Eukaryota; kingdom Viridiplantae; phylum Streptophyta; class Magnoliopsida; order Santalales; family Viscaceae; genus Viscum; species Viscum album. Next base: position 1,371,637,442 of record OY728164.1, read on the forward strand.
TTATTCCCATTCTATTGTGAACTAACTCATTATGTTTACAAATTAAAATAAGAGAAAACTCATTATACTCATTCCTTTGTGAAAAAATCATTATGTCCATGTATTACTATTCAATGAGATATAAATCATAACCAATTCATTAGAGGGTTATTAAATATCCCACCCATCATCATCTATACATATGTGTGAAACATTAAAAAATAATTATCATATCATAAAGAATCTATGGAAAGAGAAAATATTACATGAAATTTTCAAAAAACATCACATAACATGAACATAATAATTATTAGGCCATAGAAATTATTGGTTCTAAATTTTTTAATATTATTATATAATGTATACTGTGATAAAAACATTCCTTCATGAGAGAAAATATTTAGAGGAAAACATGGGTGAAATAGGAAAGTATTCATTGAACATTTTAAACATTATCATTAAGAGGTAAAATATACAAATTAAATTCAAATAAATTTTGAGGAGGAAAAAAATAAATTTTAAAACCTTTTTATAATAGGTATAACTCTTGGATCATTAAAATAGAAAAGGACAATATAATAAATCATAGTGAAAAATATTATTTTGAACATGGAAAGAAATATCATTATTAAGCCTTAAGGAACTTTTAAGGAAAATAAACATCAAATAAAAGTAGAATGATATTACTTTTGTTAAAATATATAAAGCTAAATAATAGGAATAAAAATGACAAAACATATTTTTATTCCATTAATGAAAATAAATTCAGTAGAAAAAACAAGGACATGAGACAAAAAGATCCATTGGAATGAATGATAGTTATTCTTGTGATCATTAATTTTTCTTGAGAAGTTAATTATTTTAAAATTATTCTATTGATGAAGAGACATAATTTTCCTAGAAAAATATGGATACCATATCAAATAGGGGAATATTAGGGTCAAATAAACCTTGAAGAGAATATTCAAGTCAGATATCATATGACCCAATGAGTAGAAAATTTAGTCTATGAAACTATTACTTTGAATTCTAACTTATTATAACTCACTCTAACCTTTTTTATAAAAAACATAACTATATAAATCTCTTATCTCAAAAAAATATACATATCTATAAAATATTTATAAACTTAATTTATAATTATTCTCTACATGTATATTAGTTAGTTATTATCAATTTTCAATATTGACTGTGATTTATCTTGATTATTTTATGTTATTTCATAATTTGGGTATTGTTATTTGTTATTATCCCAAATTCCACAATTCCCAGATTACATAAGATAGAATAAAATACTTTTATCAATTATTCCTTAAGAACTTTTTTATATGGTGAAAGACATGGATATGGTCTGTGAAAAATATTGTGAGGAAATAGTTACAACGTGATTAATGATCAAAAGGTGATATATAAATAGATATATTTAATATTAATCACCATTTTACAAAATATTTGAAACATATAAAATAAATTAATATTAAATTATATGACTAAAATATAAAATTACTTATTCATTAATTTTATAGAAATTATAACCTCATTCATGTATGTGGTAAAAATCGACCTAAATGAGAGTTTGTTATATTGATTTTATAAGAAAAGAAACCTGTTTATATAATTATATTATAAATTTTAATGAAGATTAAAAAATCCATAAATATAATTTAACTTTATAAAATTAAATTTTACAACTATCAATGTAGGGTGTTGATGGGAAATGAAATTCATTATTTTTTGAGGTGGTAGTCTGCATATACACATGATTAATGATTAAATTTCTAAATGAATGGGATGTAATGAAGGTATATGATAATTTATAATTTAATAATTATAATTTATAAATATTCTACACTTTAATTCAAAAAATATTTCATTGTCACCAATCATGATAGGTGGTGATAAAAAATAAACCACACCGCTTTATGGTGGAAGTAGTCCACACGTACACAAGATTAATATTTTTTTGGTTTTTCTTAGTTGATTGAAACGATTGAATACTCATTTATGAATTAAAATAAAAATGTTAAATTATATTAATAATACAATTTTAATGATATCAAGGTTTCTAGAATATGATTGGAAGAGGATAATTATTAAGAAAAGGCTTATGATTAAGAAATACTCACTTTAAGAACTTATGATTTCTCTAGTGAATATCATTTGAAATGGAGATATTAAGATAAATAATTGAGACCATGAAACTATGTACAGGAGAAATAATTATATGAGGAAAAAAATTATATTTTTTTAGGATACAATTATAATGGATAGGTTTATCATGAAGTGGATGTAGTGATCTTCTTTTATATGTAAATAAAAGTGTAATTTTGGAAGTATTCATTAAATTTATGTAATGGTATGTCACTCTTCAAGAGTTAAAGATTCAAAAAGTGTAAAATAATGGAGGTTTAGGTTGTTTTATAATAATCTACTCAACTAAATAAATGGATTTTTTTTAATTTTTTTGGTCTTTTAAACATAGTAAAAATCCTTTAACCCTTTTAATATTTTCCTTGGTATGTCATATTTTAACTGGGGTAATTAATTAAAATGAATAAAATGAAAATTAATCTTATTTACTAATTTTAACATTATAATTTAAAATATTAAAATCATTTTAATAGAAAAAAATTATTATTTTTACGAATGTTAATTTTAATATTAGATTAGATAACACATAAAAACCATTTTTAGAAAAAGTGTGTTATTAATAATAAATATATAGTGTTTTATAAATTTATAAATTTCACTGAATTTAATGATAAGAATTAGTTTTTCATAAAACAATATAATTTTGTTTGTATTCCAAATAAATCCAAAATTGAATGTCACAATTAAATATTTTAATTAAAACAAAATACAATTTTTTTAAATTTAGAGTAAAATGTTACTTATGTTTTAAAATAAGGAACATAATTCTTATAGTAATAAAATATTATATTGAAACAAATAATTTTACTCAAGATATAGGAACTCATCCCATAATGGATCCAAGTGATTCCCAATCCCATTATCTATACCACACAAAAGAATGCAATGAAATAAGTCTTGAAATATGACCTTTACCTAAACTTGTAACCTATAAGTATATAGTCTTCAACATAGGTACCCAAGTTCCATGGTGGGATGAGAAGGGTGTGTGTACAACTTAGTTGGAAAACACTAAAGACATCCCTAAAATTGTGAGACAAAATTACAAGTACTTGAAGAAGGGATACTAATAATAGATTACCTCATAACAAAATAAAAAATACATAACTAAATACAAAACCTTTGATCCCGATCTCCACAATGGAACCCATAGTTAGACCTACCCAATACGGCCAGTGTTAGATATATCTAAATATAGTTATAGGTCTCATAATTTTAGTTTTTTCCAAGTTGTGTAACCATGGAAACCATGACCTTAAACCAATAATGGAAACCATGGTATTCAATTAGGAACAACCAATTCCAAGGCATACCACCAAGGAAACCATAATCCTGAAAGCACAAAGGAATCCTTAGGGGATCCAAAAAGAATTCCATTATAACTATGACATCCTAAATCCATGGAAATCATTCAATTTATTCTTCCCATTTGCATCTAAGTGAATCCAAGTAATACAAAATTTTCAATTCTATAAATAGAATCCAAGGAACCATGAGTCCAAGGCATTCAATGTATTAGGCTTGATTGGAATCCTGGACCACACCAACAGAATTCTATCTCATAAAATCAAGTTGAATATATGGATCTCATCCTAAGACATTCAAAAGGGTAACCCAAGTGAATCCAATACATTAATCCATGAAATTAAATACATAATACATATCATAAATCTAATTAGAGCCACCCTGAATCATTCACAGTGATGAATAAGTGAGGAATCCAAGGTAGATTAGAGAATTCCAGAGTTTTGGACATCCTAGAATCTAATGAGACATCCTCCCATGAAATTCAATTTAGTCCTTTAATTACATCTATGCTCAGTCAAGACACTCCACCCATTTTATATTCAAAACTGAATCCAAGTGATAAAACCCAAGGTACAACCCCCATAATAAGCATTTACACAAGAAAACTCAAATACCCAACATTATTTTGTAAGCACAGATTCCACATCATGAAATATATTAATTATAAATCATATCATTATGACATTTATATTTCCATTTCATAAAACATTCATCATTTTCCAAAGGATTGATTAAATATGAATCCATTTATAGGCTATAATGGAAAACACCCTATTGGTTCCTCACTAACACACTATTTAACAAATACCATAATCTCATACTATTTTCATAACTATCAATTTCAAACATGATTAATCAATTATAAAAACCAGACACATCATTCCATTAGACACTTCTCAAGGGTCAAATCCTTTTTAAAATACAATGGTCATCATCCAAAAGGTCCTATCAAAATTTTATACCAATTTCAAAATTATTTGGGATTTTGAAATTCTATTTCTCAAACGTAGATTCCAATTATAACGACACATTTACCCAAAAGTTTAAATAAAAAATCCTAAATCTAATCTCTTTCATGATCAGACCCAAATAATGAAATTTCTCATGGAACTATAATCTTTATATGGTTAAATGAATAATAAATGACACATTCTGCTTTGATCCCATCAAAAACACATAATAGTATTTATTAGACCAAGACAGAGTAATGAAGACATGACTTCACAACAAAATCATTTGCGAAAATAAAAAAAGTACAGGTTAGGCTTAATAACAAACTAATTCATGCTCAAGGAAACCCCCACATCACATATCAGAAAAAATTTAGTTTTATTTATAATAAAACTAAATAATAATAAAAATCCTTGTGTATGACCTTGAGATTTTATGATATATTTCTATTCAAATAAATTTAATGTTTTAATAGCTTATGATACAAACAAATCAAAGCCCAAATAAACCATATTAATATATATAATTATAACCAAGATGTTAAAATAGTGGATTCAATATAAATAAAAATTATATGAAAATTATTTATAATGGTTTTAAATAAATAAAATATATTTATAAATAAGTCCTCAATTTTTAGTTAAGTTATTCTAGGTTATAAAAAAGTTACATTTCCCCTTAAAAAGAGTTATTATTTATTTTTGTGGGAAAATAATATAATTAATTTCTACCGCATTTAAAAAATGTTTTTCATTTTTTTAAATAAACATATAAAAATTATATTATTATTATTTTTTTTAATTTCTTGGAAAGATTTATTTATTATTGAATATTGAAAAATATAAATTTTTATTGAAAGTTGTTTTTAATTTAATGTATTTAAAAAGTTTCATTTTTTTTAAAATGATTTAAATTTATTTCTTTTCATTTTAATGATTAATAATAAAATTAATTTCATTTTAATTGTTTTTATTTTGGATTTTGTATTAAAAATGTTTCATAAGTAAGAAAATATGTTTCTAGAAAACTGATTTTCCGTGTTTTGTGGGCTAGATATTAAATTAAATTTTACCAATTATATGAATTTAATATGATAAAATGGATTATATATTTTAAATTAGGATCATTTAAATTATTTAATGTAGTTAGTTTAATTTCTTGTAAAATTATTAGTAAAAACAGTAATAATTTGTCAACACAATTAAGGTTAAAACAAGTTTGCTGGGAGGGGGGGGGGGGTTAAACAAAGTGATAAGGGAAGGGTTTGTAGTTAAACTAGACTAAATACTGTTGTAAATCCATATTTACACCAAATATATTGAAAAAATAAATATACATCAATTTGTAAGTATTTTTCTTGAGTACGACATTATTATATTTTAATCCTATATGAAATTCCAAGTGTGTCCTCTCTCCCACTTATAAATGGACACCACAACATTATCTTCTATAAACCACTTTTATCCATAAAGATCAACCAAAACATAATAAATTCTCTTCTAATTTCTTTATCCACTAATTATATGTCCTTTTATTCTTAAAAGTTCATTCCATGGGTCCTTAAGATTGAATCTAAGGAGGCATACTATAGAAGAGGTAATCAGCCTACCTAATACATTTCAATGTATCTCTTCTTTTGTGTATAACTATATTGTATTCATTATGAATTTATAAGATTATTATCCTCAATATATTGAAATGTTTTTATGATTATATAATAATTATTAATCACCATCTTTTCCATCAAATTGGAAGCAAAAGTATCAGTCTTGCGTACATGTGAACAACCACCTCCATGCAATGATACACTTCATTTCAATAACCATTTTCAGGGATGGTTATTATGATGGGTTTAATGTTTACATATTTTATTTATTACATTATTATTATTTTGTAAATATAATACCATATCTACCTTCCTACCTTCCAAACCATTGGAAAATGATAACGTTGCTTGTGTGTACGTGGGGATTACCACATACACAAAGTGATGTGATTTATTTTTACTTTATGTGCTAATAAGATAGTAATAAGTATAATTTTAATGTATATATATGGTATTAATTATATTAATATGTTTATATAGTCATAAAATAATATTTATTTTTCATACCTTCTTTTCATTAAAAAAATTGATACAATATTCTTGCGTACGTACGACTTACCATCTCCATGAATGATGTAATTTTTTTATATCTCTACATTTTATTGATGACTATATATATATATTTAATGAATATATATGATATTTATATAATTATTAAAAAATTTTATACTTTTTAACCATGATATAATTTTAAGAACCAATACTTCCAAACCAAAACTCTCATGAAAAATGAAATAGTTAACACCTAGAAATGATGCTCTTAATAAATAATTATCATTAAATGGATTTTGAAAAATTTTAGTTAGATAAAATATTATATTATAATTATTTACATGATTTTGGACTAGAATTATAAAAAAATTTAATTTATTATATAGGTGGTTAGAGAGCTTACAAAGCCAGTTAAACTTGAGATAAGAGATTTGTATTTCAACCTCATTTTAATAATGATTAATTGTGATTGAATTTATATTGAAGGAAACCATATCATTATTTTTTTTATAAAACCATTTCATGTTCTTGTTATTTATTCATCCCTGAAATATTCATGTAATATTACAATTTTCTTCTCTTTGGTAATTGAAAATATTGGGAAAATGTTTTTAATAAAAATTTACTTCATTTCCTTTTTAGTAAGGAATATTTTTATTTCATGTACATGTTTTGTTTAAAATGTTTTGTATAATGTTTTTGATATTATAATATAATTTCTTTAAATTTATTTTACCCATGTTTTATTTATTTTTAAAATGGATTGAAAGGAATCTTCTTATGGTTTTCTAAATGAGGTATTTTTAAATTTTTAGCAAAAATTTGCAAGGAATCATTATTTTAACATATATTAAAAGAATATAATTTCTTAGAATCATAATTTCTCAATTATTTTAATATTTATTTACAATTTTACAAGGTTATTTTCAAATCAATTTTTTTAATATTTTTAAATACATGAATTTTAAATAAGTGATTTAAAAGTGAAAAGGGTATTTTCTTCATTAAATGTCTGAGTGATATTATAAAGGAATTTTTTATATAAGATAATAGACATTGACAATACATATTCTTTATCAGGGATATAGTGAAATGATACCATCAACTTTAATTATTTGGATGACTTATGATAATGAATATTTAAATATGATTATATGAAACTCATTTTCTCCCATTGAGTTAATTAAGTTTTGATGAAAACTTTATGAACCTATTTCTTTTCCATAGGTTACACTACGAATCTATGAAAAAATATTTATGAAACCAATTTCCATTACCTGGTTTATACAATGATTAATGTTTTATGATATTATACCACACATATGTATGATTTTCAATATGTGATGTGTTGGATCAGAATTACATATTTCTCTAATGAATTAGGTAATGATTTATATCTCATGAGATAATAAGAATTGGATTTATCAGTGGACCCTATTAAGTAATGGACTTTTTCCTCTATGATGATATTGTGGGGGAACCATGAATAAGGATATTATGGAATGTGGATTGATCCTAGTCCACTATAATACTCTTGGGAGTGCACCTTGAGTATGTATATGATGGAATGGGGAGTGGACCCAATCTACTATGATAGTCTTGGGTGTGAACCATGACTAAAGATATGATGGAATGATAAGTTAACATAATCCACTATGATAATATTGTTAGTGATACTTGACTAAAGAAATTATTTTCTACGATTATGTGTATTCTACAAACTTAGGCCTTATGCTAATTTTATTCTCTAATGAATCATATTCTTTGATTTCATTATAATTAATGTAGTATAAAATTCTAATATTTATTCCATGATTTAATACTATGATATATGATATTCCATGTATGAATTTTCAAATGTTAATATCTTTATATCATACACTTATAGTCATGATATTCTTAAGTGATCATTGATATCTCCCTTTTTTAACCTTACTAAGCATTAGAGGTCACCGTTTCTTTGGTTTCATTTCCCATGGGTATGAATAATGGTTTTATATATGTTATTTATTAGAAGTGTACTATGTGGACTGATCTTTGTGGGAGATATTTAAAATACTTCATGAAATTAGATTACCATTTATATATTATCTAAAGAAACTAAACCTTTATGGTTATATAAGTAATCATAATTCTATTTAATGAATATAAATATTTTAATATATAATATATATTTATGAATTGTATATTTTACTTTATTAGTAATCAGAGTAGGGATTTGTTAATCAGCAGAGAGTATGATTATATAACTTTATTGAAAACACGTCGGATAATTCTATTCATAACATAAAATCCTAAAGTATTTGTAAGTAAGATACTATATGATTATTCTTGAAATATATCCTCACTTAGATACTAAAAGTGTTTGTGGCTTTGGAACAAATGTATCCAGAGGTAATGAACCTAAAAATAGTTTTTTAATTATATCTCGTCCATTATTATGGTGCACGATGAGTGTTCCCTTACGTAGATATGGGTTGACACTCTTGGGGAAAATTATTGGGTAAATTCACATTTTTTATGAACCATTATGAAGTATTTGTGTAGATAATGATCACTAATGGATTAGGTTAAATCTAAGGGTTTAGAGATTGAAAATAAATTTTAATGATATAGACATCCTATAAATGATTTTTCAGGATAATGTTGTTTCAAACTATGATCATTGTGGGTAAAACTATGATTTTTGATTTTAGTCAATGTATATAAATTGAAGAAACCATTTTAATGATGAATTTTATGGAAAATGAAATGATATTTCTTTCTAGGAAACTAAATATTATGGGAGAGGGAATGAAAAATACTTTTATTTTGATTACACAACATTATCATTATATATATCATACTGATATTCTAAACTAGAAAATAATGGGCCAACATTATATTGATTCCATCATTAAGAAATATCCACATTCTTTTAGTGATTCTATTATTCCACCATTTTTTAGGAAACATATAAATAATAGTATATATTTATTTTCTATTATAAAGTGTTTGGAACATGAAAAAGATATTTTTTCTATTTATCATTTGGAAAGTGAGGTAGATCAATGGTGGAAAATTTTCAAGATTACAAATAAATAATAAGAAATTTACTTCATGGAGTGGGATGATATTAATAGTTTATTTTTCAACAAGTAATTTACTCATATTATTCATATGAAAATTTATAATGAATTCCACAACTTAAAGAAGAATGATAAGGATTCCATTAGTACCTATGAGGAAAATTTTATAAGACTTGGGAGTTACTCTTCTAGTAATATAATCTAACCTGAATATAATATTTATTGATTATTTAGTGTCTTAGAACCATGTCTGCAAATGGATTTATCCATAAGGGACTTAATTATCTATGGAGAAACAGTTTAATTTTCTATCATGGTTGAAATAGAGGTTGGAGTTACCAATAAATATCATGGTTTTTATAAGAAAATAATGATAGAATTCAAAGAAAATTATAATAATAAAAACCATAGAGGTAAGAAGATGATATTTTATTTATTCTTGAAGAGTGGATGGAAACATAGTATCAATTTATTAAGGGGACTAGTAAATGATTTATATGAGGAAAAGAGAGCCATGAGACAATAAAATACTGAAGTGATGGCAATAAGATGTTATCTAATGATGGAGATAAATAACCACAGAATGCAACAACCACTCTCCTATGATTTAAATGAAAGGATTTTCAGAATTATAATAACCAATTCTCAAATTCAATGGTTTATGATGATGATCGACATTAGCAAACTCTAAAGCCAATAGAAAAAGGGAAATATAATTTGATCAATATTGCTGACATCAGTTATGATAATGATGTGTTGAAAGGTACAATTACTGTCAAATCTAGAAATATTAATGCCTTATTTGATTATATATCTACCCACTCTTTTATATATAAATAAATTACTAAGGGTAACATAATTACACATCAAGAACTAGATGTTAAATTAGCTGGGAGAACCCCCAATGGGTAAATGATCATATCTAAAGTTTATATATCCCCTCTGATTGGAGTTTGTGGGAATATGCTTCCTATATATCTCATTATTGACCCTCTATTTGATTTTAATTTTATATTTGGTATTTATTAGATTTATTTACATAAATCACAAATCAATTTATATGGAAGGGAATCCAAATTTGATATTATGAAAAAAAATTATGATTTTCTATCCGTGTGACGGTAAATATTAACTTAAAATAGAAATTAAATCCATTATATGGGTATGGATTCCTATTACAAATGAGTGTTAATCTCAAATAGTTTGGGAGAAACTCAACATTGATTACATTTTTATTGTATGATAGTTTTTTTTATTTCCTTCTAGAATAATTTACAAGTCTTCCTCCAATTCATAAAATTGAGTTTTCAATAGAACTCATAAGAAGTGATAAAATATTTCAAATAATTAATATAGAATAGAACAAATTGAGATGTAGGGATTAAAGAAGTAACTCTTAGAGAATCTTTATAAATAATTCCTTCATCCAAGTGAATCACCCATAGATGTACCTATACTTTTTGTTTAGAGGAAATATGGGTCAATACAACTCTTCATTGATTTTCAGGACCACAATAAGAACACGATCAAGAATCACTTTCCTCTACCTCATATTTTTTATTTGTTCGATCAATTATGTTTAGTTAGATATTTTTACAAGATTGATATTAGATATGAGTACTATTAGTTGATGGTCAAATGTAAATAAATACCCAAAATGTAATTTCATATGAGGTATGAACACTATGAATTTATAGTAATTCCTTTTGGCTTACAAATTAACAACTTTATTTATGTATATAATTAATATATTCTTTAAATATTACCTTGATCAGTTTTTGGTAGTACTTATAAATGATTTTATTATATATTCCAAGAGATAATAAGAGAATAAATACTATATGAGGAATTTACATAATCCCATAATAAAGGATAATATGTATGAAAAATTTACCATGTGTGAATTTTGGCTATATAAAGTTTCATTTTTGGGTTATATAATCTGATGTGAGTGTATATCAGTGGATCCAATAAAGATGGAAGTTGTTTAAGGTTATAATAGACCAACCACCATGTCAGACATCTATAGTTATATTGGTTTGGTTGGTTATTATTCATGCTTTTTGTAAAATTTCTCATATATTTCAAATCCACTCACCATGTTAACCTAGAAGAGAGATATGTTCCTTTGGATTTATAAATGTGAGGAAAATATCAAGGAATCTAAGATAATGATAGTATGTAAAACCATGACTGAAATAACATATAGCGGATAAGGTTTTGTGAAATTTATTGATGCATAAAAGAGGGGACTTGGATGGATCCTCACGCATAATTATATGGTGATAGCTTATCCCTCATAGAAATTGAAGGTTCATGAGTAAAATTACACAGCTCATGATTTGGAGTCAGTTATAATATTTTTTATATTATTGATATGGATGTATTTTCTTTAAGGAGAAAGGTGTTACAAACATTCTAATCATAAAAATTTAATGTATATATTCACTCAGAAAGTTATGAATATGTTCTAGAGAAGATGGCTAGAGTTGATTAAAGATTATGACTTCTTAATACATTACCACCCTGGGTAAGAGACTATGGTGACCAATTATTTGAGTCGAATAGATCATGGTAGTATATCTATAATGGCGATTACAAAATATCAAATTTTTCTAAATTTTCAAATGATGGATTTTAAAATATTGGGGAGAAATATTATCTTTCTCATATGAACATATATCCATCTATCAATGTAATGATTAAGGAGGAACAAATGGATGATGTGGAACTATAGAATATGGTTATAAATTTTCTTAAGTTGAACCTTGATTGTGATGGAATGATAACGTTGTGGAATCAGGGATCTGTCTCATCCTTACAATATTTAAAGAGCGGTTTGATGAATCTCATAATTCATCTTTATCTATTAATCCTAGGTGTATAATAATGTACAAATATCACGAAGAGTATTTCTAGTGGGATAACATGAATAAAGATATAGAAGAGTATATATATTGGTTCTTGGTATGTTACCAATTTAAGGATGATATAAGGAATTCCAAGTGGTTGTTACAACTACAACCAAAAACATAATGGAAATTGAAAAATATTACCCTAGATTTTTTATCATGTTCCCCAAAACACTTAATGATCATAATCATATTTGGGTTTTAGTCGATCACCCTATGATTCCAACACACTTAATTATAAATAGAGGAGATTTATATCTTTATCTAATTAATACAATATTTATTAAGGACATTGTAATGTTATATAGAGTACCATATACTGTTATATCTGACTGATATCCACAGTTTACTTTGGTGTTTTGAAAAAGTATTCAGTAAGATTTGGATTTATGGATTTTTCTTAATAATTATTATCCTTATAATAAATATAATCAATATGAGAGAAACATTAAAAATATAGAGGATATTTTGAGATATTATTCAAGGAATTTCAAAGGTGTTGGGATCCACACCTACCTACAGTTGAGTTTTCATACAACAATATTGTCAGAACCTAATTATTTTAATGTTCACAAATCATGTTAATTATGTTTTAATGGGATTATGTTTTATGATAGAATTATATGATATAAGGAAATCCGGTGAAAATTTGGTTAGTGTTTAAAATAACTACAATCAAACATCACCAACCACTAGAAAATACTCACCAATGGAGTCGAGTCACCACCAGAAAAGACTCCCTATTAGAGTTGAGTCACCACCAGAAAAGAGTCACTATTGGACACAAGCCAATGTTAGACTTGACCTACCCCCAAGAATGACTCACTGATAAGGATGACCCACCTTTATAAAAAACTCCATTGAAAAGAGTAACCATTGAGATGATTCACCATTGAAACGAATCCCCATTGAGGCGAATCACCACTGAAGATGTCCTACGGTCAGACATAAGTCACCACGGATCACAGTTCATCACTGGGTATGACTTAACACCACATGACCTACCTCTATCCTGACTCACCATAAGACTTGATCTACCATCTATATTATGGGATATTTGAATTAAATTCCCCAAATGGATACATTAATGCAATTAATGCAAATATTTTTTTAATTCATAACTGTTGATGAGATTTTTAAATTATACCAGATCTTAGTATTAGGAAGTATAAGATCATGATGATTTTTCATCAAATGGAATATCTATCCTTCTATGTTATATATTCAAATAAGTGTCCCTCATGAGCATGGTGGGTGTGCAAGAATGATTAAAGAAAACATAGAATTGATTAAAACATAAAGGATCATTCAACGAGAGATCACTCACTGAATTTTGTCTTCATTATGACTATGAAAGAGTGAAACTTATTAAACATATATACCCATTAAAATAGATAGAACAAAGATATATTATAGAGATTTATTTTGTTGTGATTTTTAGTGAAATAGATTGATCTCCTCTCTAAGTCACATTCGAGGCATCTCAAGCATTTGAAGCACTTTAGACTATGTAGAAACACTATTTATATACTCTTATTGCTTGATATTTTTTCTTTAGTTTCTTTATATATTTGAGAAGTGAATCGTTAGACCTTTTTATCAACAAACACAATATCCTATATAGCGATTGGGGAATATATAATATTCTCTTACCCTCTTTACATTTTTTTCCAAAGTGTTTGTGGATGAGGTCCTTGTGTGACATGTGTTTTTATCCTCCCACATTTATTATGGAAGTGGTCCCTACATAGCTTGGACATCATAAACGTTTTTTGTATACCTGATCTAGGGTGTGGATCAGATTATATATATAATCTAATTGGAAGTGGGTAACTTCTAAGTGGTGTTATTAGGTCTTGGCTTGAGAGTGAACTACTTGTTTATTTTTCTGTTATGTGTTTTTGTTTTGTTCTCTTTTTCAATGTTTTAATATCTATTAGTTTTAAATTGTAAAAAAACTTACTTTTATAGTTAATCATAACTTGTTTTTATATAAGTATTTGAACAAGTGGACTAATTTCAAAAGTTAAAGTAAATGCTATTTTGTTTTAACTAAATACTAACCATGTTTAGAGAAATATTTTAAAAGATAAAATCTATATTAAACTGAATTTTAATAAACTAGGTGTTTTTATTTTAAATTGGGTGATTTTATTTAAACTAGATTTTAAAATAATATTTGATTAGGAACTAAATTTACCCCATCTTGAGATTCTCACTCTGAACAATATTTGGTATTATGGTTTTCAAAATATTTTCAACTGTGATTTTTTTAATGATCCTAAATTTCTATAAGTTATAAATTTAGTTCTTCAAATGAATTATAGATAGGTAGGTTATTCTACCAACATACCAACTTTAATTAATGGAAATAACTATGACTAATGGGAAATAATGATGAAAATTTATATTGAAATCATGGGTTTTGAAATATGGTCTAATATAAAAGATAATTATTAATTGACTAAGACTAATAGAAAGGGATGGGATGGTTCAATTAAAGTTTCTTATAACAATAACTATAAATACCAAAATTCTCATTATTTTCTATTATATGATAAAGAGCTAAACCAAAATATATTCTAGTAAAATTACATTTGAAATTTGGGATACATTATCTATTTATCATGAAAAAAATAATGTTAAAGAAATGAGATTAAATACATATAAAATTAAATATGATTCACTTAAGATGAAACCTAATGAGATTATTTATGATATATATATCAGGTTTAGGAAATAGTGAACACGATGCATTCCATGGGAAGTCGGGTTTTTGATAAGGATAAAATCACGAGACTATTGAGGTTCTTCCCTAAAACAAGGAGAGGAACCTTAGTCTTAATAAGAGAATCTTGTGATTTTAGAAATTTTCCTAATAAAGAAGTAATTGGAAATATGATGATGTATAAGGAATAAATTAAAGTAAATCAATAAGAGGAAGGTGAACATAAAATAAATTATGTGTCATTCAAATCTACTTCTTCAAATAATAAAGAAAGAAAAAGTTCAAGCTGAAAGTTCTAGTGATGAGGACTCAACCATAGATAGTGATAAAGAGATGGCCAATCTGACCAAAAGGTTAATGTGGTTTTATAAGAAAAAGAAATTATTTTGAATATCGAGCTTCACAGGGAAATATGATATTACTGGAAATTGGAAGAGATATTGGAAGAGGAATGATACTCAAAATTAGATTATCTGTTATGAAGGTAAGAGAAAAGGTCATGGAAAAGTTGAATGTCCCAAGATGAATTATAAAAGTAAATATGATGAAAAGGATAAAAAATAAAATAAATCTATTTAAGAAATATGGATTTCTTAGGAGGAAATCTCTGGAAACTCAGACTTAACTAACAAGAAGAAAATGATAAAGAAAATATGTGTTTCATGAAAAACACATATGAGTTACCGAATATTTTAACTAATTATACTTTAAATAATTTTAATAATTTTGAAAAGAATAATATTGATGAAAGTACATCAAATGGGGATATTTTTGAGTATTTTATCATGATAGAGGATACTTTAAATGTGCTTAAAGACAAGTATAAAATCATATATTTACAACATTCTTTTTTTGATAATGTTAAAACTGATATTTCTATTGAAAAAGTGAAAAATAATCAACTATTAAAATAGAATACCTAATAGAAATTGTAAAATTACAAATTAATGAAGGACTTAAAGAGAATAAAATATGGTATAGAAAAAATCAATCTGATATTTGGAAAAAATATTGTACCTAAGCATATTACAATATTTTGTTAACATCATGGATAGAAAAAGAATGTTAAGAGAACTTTTATTCCTAACTCTAGTATTGAAATGTTTTTTACAAGTTCTTATTCAAGTGGACCTAATAATATTTTTATTTTCAATCATTTATTATATAGATATTTGAAACCCAATATGAATATATTTGTTTCCAAAAACTTGATTATTGAATTTTCTGGACCCAAGATGATTTGGGTAAGAAAATCATTTCTGTTATAAAAATTCTTTTTTTGATAAACTACTTGAAGAGCTCCATAAAAAGTATATGAAACCACAAAAATTTCTAAAACATACATATGACTGGAAATTACTTAATATTAAATAATTTTATAACGGTTGATGGTGGACATGTCACCTTTAGTGACAATGATAAAGGGAAAATAATTTACCTTGTCCAAATCAATAAAACTAATTTAGTTTTAATTTCTTGAGTTTTATTTATTCATGGTTAATAATATAATTTTCTTAGCATCTATAAGATATGTTATGATGGTTTTTATGTGAAATTTGAAGACAATGCATGTAATTTTCTTGATTTTAAATATTCCTTAGTATTTAATTATTTGATAAATGAAAATGTATATGCTCTTAAATTAGATTATTTATTTTATTGAAATGTTTCTTTTCTATGTTTTATATAAGGAATATTTTATTTGTAATAGGATACTAGGCTATATCTATTTTTAATCACATAGAATGATTAATAGTATATAGTTAGTTAAATATCTACCTAAACTTGAATTACTAAATGAAAAAGTTGTAACCCATGTCAAAATGGGGAACAACATAAAATATCATTCAAATCAATGAAATATGTTAAAATTTCTCAACCCCTAGAGTTAGTTCACACATATTTTTTTTGGACCATCATGAGTTTCTAGCATAAATGGGAAACACTATATCTGTGTCCATGTAGATTACTTTTCTATATATACTTTGGTATTATTTTAATCTCACAAAATTGAAACCTCATCTTACTTTACCATGTATTTTAGATCTATAGAAATATTAGTGGATTTTGAGTTAAAAACATAAGAAGTGATCATGGTCATAAGTTTTAAAATCAAGACTTTGAATCATTTTCCTCACAAAGTGTCTTTACTCATAAATTTTATTCTCCTAGAACCCCATAAAAATGGTATTTTAGAAAGAAGAAATAGGATACTTCAAGAAATTTATAGGATAATTCTTAATGAATTAAACCATCCAGTATAATTTTGGGAAGAGGCTTCTAGTACATCTTATTCAATAATAAACAGAGTCTTCATTAGACATATATTAAAGAAAACACCTTATGTATTTTGGAATAATAGAAAGGATAAGGTTAATTACTTTCGTTTTTTTGGTTTTAAAGTCTTTATTATTAATACCACAGATAATCTTGAAATTTTTTCTTAAATGAGTGATGAGGGATTTTTCCTTGGTTATTCAACATCTATTAAATCATATTGAGTGTCTAATAGTATAACTAATACTATAAAAGTTTCTATTATTGTGAATTTCAATAAATAAGACCCACATGTCCTTAATAACCCTTTAGAAAACATTACGGATGGTTTTTACACTCTAGATATCAATTCCAAACATTCTGGAACTACTGTAAAGCATCCAGAAAAACCATCTAGATTTGAAGAAATTACACAAACATAACTTGAATGCTTAGATAAAAATGAGATGAACAGAACTGTATTTCAAAGATCTATTAGTAATCATAAATACCATCTTATAGATTTTTAGTTGGAGACCATGATAAAGGTACCCAAACTAGATATTCTCTTAGGAATCAGTTTGAACATCAAGAATAATTTTCACAGTATAAACCTAATAACATCAGTGATGAAATTGATGATGAATTATAGGTAATGGATATGTAGGAACAACATAACCAATTTGAAAGAAATAAATTTTTGGAACTGTTGGTTAGACTTATAGAAAACATGACTCTTAGTACTAAATTGGTATTTAGAAATATGTTTGATGAATATAGAACAATAGAATGAAATAAGGCTAGACAATTTTCACAGGATATAGTCAAGAAGAGGGTATAGACATTGAGGAGGCCTTTGAACCTCTATTTTTACATAAATCAATTATAATACATCTTTTTTATACATCTCATTTAGATTTCATGGTATAAAAAATGGATGTAATGCGTACATTCTTGAATGGTCATATAGTTGAGGAAGTTTTCATTGAACAACCCCCTAGTTTTCAAAATCTTTATTTTCTAGATCATTTTTTCAACTAATGAAAGATTTATATGGTTTAAAACATGCTCCTAGATCATGGTATGATAGTATCATCTCTTTTCTTATTTATAATGGTTTTTCAAAAGGTATGAATGGCCCTATTCTTTTTATAAAAATAGTTTCAAAAGATTTTTTAGTTTTTCAAATCTACATAGATGATATTATCTTGGGATATTCTAGAAATTATTTATGTATTTATTTTTTAATAAATGATATAAAATGAATTTAAAATGAGTTTAATGGGGGATTTGAAATTATTTATTTTTTATCAGATTTTTTATAATAATGAAATAATTAATATAAATAAAATTTAGTACACCAAATATATTTTAAAACATTTTGGATTGGATATGACTTAAAACAGTGACACTTTTATTAGTACTTCATGTTTGTTAGATCTTTATAAAGCTACGAAGACAGTCCATAAAACAAATTACATAGGTAAGATTGAAATTCAACTATATTTGAATCATAGCTAGATTGATATTATGTCTAGTATATGTATATATTCTCATTTTCAAGAAATCCCAAAATATTCATATCTACTAACCATTAAAATAATTTTCAAATACCTCAAATATACCACCCACTTAGGATAGTTCTACAATATAGGAAAATAATTTGTATTAATGAGTTATTCAAATGATGATTTTGGTGGTTTCAAGTAATATTGAAAAAGAACCTCTAGAACATTTCAAAGTTTTGTAAAGTCTTTAGTATCTTAGTGTAGAAAGAATCAAAATTCAGTTTCACTATATACTACCATATTTGAATATATATTTCCATGTAGTTTCTAAGCTCAAATTTGGTAGATGAAACATACTCTACTATAATATGGATATCAATTCAGACATTTCCCTATAAATTGTGACAAAAAATGCAATAAATATCTCCAAAAATCCCATGTATCACTCTAGAAAAAAGAATATGGATCTAAGACATAACTTTTTGAGAGAACATTTTCAAAATGGTGATTTAAATCATGAATTCAAAGGAACTAAACATTATCTTGCAAATATTTTCACCAAGATATTGAATTATTAGAGACCTAACAAAATCAAATAATAATTAGGTTTGATATATTTTGGTTAAAATTTAATTTTGAAAATCATTCACCTTTTCAAATCACCTACCGTTGGAAATGAACCACTCTTTGTATTAAAGCACCATTGATAATTTTCTTTTGATTTAATTAATTTTCAATGAATTTAATTATATTATTTCATTTTTAGTTTTTCCAAATTCGCAAGTGATATATATTATATCCTTATACTATTTTCGATGCACACTCACCATCACTCATTTCTTTTTGAGCCTCGCACGAACCTTTTATCTCCATAAAATTTTCATTCCATCGACCTTGCCTGAACCATCCAACTCCTTTACAATGGTTAGAGACAAATGAACTACCAAGTCATCTCCAGAGGAATCTTTACCTAGGAAGAAAAAAATATGATATTCACTTATATTAGTTGTCAAGCTATGAAAATATCAACTCATGAATCACATAGTATTAAAAGAAAAATATAATTCTAAGTGGTTGTTGTCAAGATTATCAATAGTGCATAATTTAATTCAGGACCAACAATGGGTAGAATGGTTCTCAAATAATGAGTGACCATTCAATCCAAACTTAGTGTATCAATTTTACAATTTTTTTTAGTTTATCTTTGGAAATGACAAATACTAGATTCTAAAAAGAATAAATAGAAAAATGAATTTTTTTCTTCAACAAGAAGGGATATATGTCTTAAAGTACCTCATGAAGGTTTCTTGAATGACGATCAAGGGAAATATTTTGAGTGATACTCATATTGTTTTGTATGAGGATGAGTTTCATAGATGATAGAAGAAGAAAACTTAAGAACACTAGCTACAAAAAAGCTAGATTATGAGTGTGTTTTGTTATTTAAGTTCATCCAACTTTTTTTCTTGAAAAAAGTGTTTTTTAGCACAATGATATATTATGATGGGAATATCTAGTATATTAATAAAAGAGTAGTTAAAACCAACTTGTGAAGGTATTTAATAATGAATACGATGGAAATGTGTAAACCTTCCCATAGGTCAAAAATACCTTATTTATCAAAAGTTCATTTTATCCATGCTTGAAGACAGAGGGATGGTTGTTAATGTTGAAGAATATGAGGTGTTGTGTGGTAGATCTTGTTTGAATGAATTAATTAGTAAGATAATGAAGATAAACTAGGACCAAGTGTTGAGGAAATGGTTTGATTATATTGATAACTTATATGAGGGTTTTAATCATGTTTTTCACACTTCTAGACCAAAATATATTGTCGATCATGGCTTAGAGCCAGATATGGTGGTAGAATACTCATAATAAGAGATGTAATAAGAGAAGGTGTCTACTCCTAGTGATTAAGAAGAGTTGTCACTTGAATAAGGTAGTGACCCAAGAATTCCAAAGAGCCAAAATGTCACTTTTTCCCGAAATTTTTATCTAGTAATCTACTTTTTAGAGAGAATATTTTGAGTAAGGGAAGTAAAAAAAAAGAAACATAAGAATCTAGAGAATATAAATATAATATCCCATCCTCAAAATATGCTATATATGTTGTAGATATATTTAATGAAGTAAATGGGAGTGATATAGGTAATGGAAATAGTGAAAGTGATCTTGATAAATAAAATGAAAATAAAAAAGAAGAAGATGATGAAAGTGAAGGAGATGGTAAGACGAAGGATATGGTGATGGAGATGGAAGTGAAGATGTTTATGATATTGATTGTCCTGATGAACACAAGGTTACTTAGGGACTTTTTTATTTTTGAGGATTTTTTGTTATTTCAATGTCTAATAAGAGAATAATAATTTTTTGAGACGTTGATGATGTTATTCAAGATAAGTTAAGATAATCTATTTAGGGGGAATAAACTCCCAGTTCAGTGAGCTGCTATGCTGACCCTATTGATGGTGAATCTTTTGAACCTGCAATTATGTATTTTATCAGGTTAGTTTTAAGAGATATGGATGAACATGAAAGATTCCCATGTTTTGTGGGACTTTGATTGGATTACTCTGATGATGATAATGATGATAGAAGTCCAAAAAATAATTGTGGACCTTCTATCCTATTTATAATGGAGGAAAATCTAAAAGGATACATAGTTGATTAGATATATTTTGTAGGAGAGCTTTAATGTTCTACATTAGATGTGCATATCACACCAGAGTCAAAGGAGGCTACTTATGTGAGAGTTACTACACCAATTCTTGATGTTGTTCCTTCTATTCCTATTGATGGGGTTACTAGAGATAACATTGATTTATTCAGGGAACATATTGTTTCTAATATTGATGGGATTCTGAGGAATCAACCACCTCTGGTCATAAATCATTGTGAGATAGATTCTAGATACTTGTTTGAGTTTGTGATATACAATATTCAGTCCAAGATGTTTCATCACATCCAGGATGTTATGATAGAGTATTGGAATCTTATTAATGATATGGAGACCATGATGTTTATACTGGGTGAGATAAGAAATTATTTTTCTATTACTATGGATACTTTTTTAGAGAGTTTAGATTCTCTACCATTATTACCTTCTACATCCATTGCTCCACCGACCATGGTTATTGAGTTGTTTTGGTCAATTGTTAGAGATGAACCTCAGGCTATTTTTGGTGATGTTCCTACCACTCCATAAGAGAGTTTGAGTTAGTTCGGTCATAATAATTATCATTTTATAAGATGGTAAGAGAATTTATGAAGGATATTATAAATTACTAAGAAACCATCCCAAATTGAACTATGTATTATCCATCCCAACTATATAATAAACATGAGATGAACTCCCATTTTCAGATTTTCAGCTGAAAAACTCTAGATGACTCTAGTGACTCAACTATTCAAAGAGAAAGTAAATCATCTAAAGGAGATAAATCGGATACATAAGTTGTTGATATATTATAGAAATGAATTTTTCTGTTACATGGAGAAAGGAGGAAATATTTAATTAGACTTCGTCAAACTGATGAAACCTTTTGTCCATGTGTCTAGAACAACAGTTTTAGATCAAGAGGCCAATCTTGTGACTAAACATTCATATTATTCTACCACTAATCTAGAGATGTACAGAATAGATATTACCCATGATGAAAATGGTCCTTTACAAGCTTGGTTTCAGCCCTTGGACATGTCTCCCAGAGAAGTTGTACAAGATTTCTGGCTGATTACCATATGAGAGCCCCCATATCTACATGTAGTCTCTAGAACCACCACCATAGTTACTTTAGCCTCAAACTCTACTTATGTTCCCTCTATTCATGATAAGGTAATATCTCTTAATGATCCTATAACCTAGGCTTAGAGTGGTTTTTTTTTATTTTTTGTAGGGAATTCATTTTATTTTATTATACATCATTTTTTGATGTAATTACTTTTAACCATAATAGAAATTCTATTTCTATTCATGTTTGATTCATTTATTAATTAACTTTAATATTCCTTATTTTTAATTTTTTATAATATTTAAAGGGTGAGATTAAATATGGAATTTATTTGAGAATACTAATTATGATATTTTTTCTTTTAAATTTATATTATCTTTTGATACCTTCTCCAATTTTTCTTCTAATTTAACTTTAAGGTTTATTGGTATTTACTGTTATGTTTATATTATACTATTGTATTTTATCTTTGATACCATTTTTATTTAATATGATTAATACTATATTTATTTATTATCTATTTTTAAACTTTTTGTTCAAAAATTTCCCAATATATTTTCGAAGTGTTATGATTATGTATTGAATTTTTCAAATTTATCTTTTTTATGAAAAATTTTATTTCCTACATGGTTTTTATAATTCAATGAATTTTGATCATAAAAAATGGGGATATTATAGGATAATCCTTATTTTAATGCTCATAAATCAAGTTAATTATTTTTTAAAAGGGTTTTTTAAATTTTGAAAATATTTTATAATGTAAAAAAATCAGGTGAAAATTTTTCTAATTGTTGAAAAGGACTACCATCCAAATTTTCTCAAAACTATAAATGACTCACTGTTGGAGTCAAGTCATATTTAGAAAGTACTCATCATATTAGTTGATTCACCACAAAAAATAGTCACCATTAAAAAATAGTCACCAACATACATGACCTATCACCAAGAATGACTCACCACTAAGGATTACCTACCATTAGATGAGTCACAATTGAGAGGATTTACCATTGAGATGAGTAACCATTGATACAAGTCACAGATGAAGACAAAATACCATCAGAGTTAAGTCATCTCTTAGAATGACCTACCTCCATATGACTAACCACTAGCCTGACTAACCATTTCTTTGGCTCACCCCATGAATTAAGCTACTATCCATATATTTGGACATATGAATTAAATTATCCCAGTGGATATATTAATTCAATTAATGCTAATATTTTTTTATGATTATATTATCATGTATTATATAGAATATTAAATAATGTCAAATCTCAGTATGATGAAGTTGAAGAATGTGATTATTGTTTGTTAAATAGACTCTCCTTCATGAGGTGCTATATATTGAAAGAGTTCTCCCTTTTGCATGTATGTTAGGTGAAAGAATGATATGTGAACACATATACATTAAGAAAACATAAAGGATCATTCATAAAGAGATCACACACTGAATTATTCATTTCTTTCACCTATGACTGAGTAGATATTATAAAACATACACATCCTTTCCTACATTCAGAAAAAAAAGATATAATGATGTTATGTTTTACCTATATTTTTAGAGAAATCTATCAAGCTCCTCTCCAAGTCACATCCGAGTAGTTATAAGCATGTGGAGAACTTAATGTTGAGAAACATAACCATTTCTATACTTCTAATTATTTATATTTCTATTCAGTTTCTTTTTTAAATATATGTAGTGTGTGTTTTTACTTTTTTATCAATAAACACTATCTCTTATACTACGAGTAGGGAATACATGATTTTCCCATACTCTATCTTTAGTTTTGTTTAACCACATCACTGTGGAAGTAGTCCTTATGTGAAATGTGTTTGTTTTCTTCACATGGTTATTGTGGAAGACGTCCTTAAATTTCTTGGAAATCATGTAAGATGTTTTCCATATACCCGATCCACATTGTCGATTATATTATATTTATATAATCTTCTTGGAACATGTGATTTACAAGTGGAGGGGATTAAGTGGTAGCATGAGACGAAATTTTTTTTTCAATCTATTTTGTGTTTTTGTTTTGTTTTCTATTGAAAATATTTAATCTATATTAGTTTTAAATAGTAAACAAGACCTAATATTGTAGTTAATCTTAACTAGTGTTTATATAAGGATTTTATTAAGATGATTGATTTCAAATGTTAAAAGTAAATTTAATTTTGTTTTAAATTTTCACTAATTAATATTTGGGAAATATTTTAATCGATCAAATTTATGTTAAAATACTCTTGATTAAATAGGTGTTCCTATTTAAATTGGGAGATTTTATTTACACAATATTTTAAAAAAAATTATTAGGAACTCAATTCACCCCCTCTTGAGATTCTCATTCAAACCAAAAAAATATCATTCAATTGATTCTTAATATAGATCCTTTTTAAGACCTATATAAAAGGAAACGAAGAACTCTAATGTGATGGGATGATAATGGATAATAAAGTCTACTGGAACCTTACCTAGGTATGTAAATTAAAGAGAATGTTTTATCCATTTAGTACTACATCATGACAGCTCATAGTTGATAGAAAATCTATGGTGAAAAAAATCTATAAAATTGAGAATTCGTAGATAGTGAGGAGGTATTTCAGAATATTTATCCACTGAATAACATTACGAGATCTGGAAATAAGGGAAATCAAATCCCTAGTTATATTTCCCCCATGATATTGTTGTTCTCATAAGAACTATAGCTTATCATTTGGGGCATCCACTGAACCCCTCTTAGGCTCATGATGAGTTCCATATATCTCACATGAGAATGTATATACCTAATACATCACATGTACTAAAATCATAGGTTATACAACTAGATAATTAAATTTTATATGTATAAAATGTAGTAAAAATATTGTATCATAGTGGTATAGGTATATGAATTAAGAATACACAGTTGGTTAAAGTTCTCTAGAAGAATAAAAAATTAGAGGGAGAGAGTTGGGAACCTAAGGATGTAATGAAAAAATACATTCCCGATTTTTTCTCTTAGTGTTATGAAATTTAAAGAAAAATAATTCAATTTAATGGTTGTAAAATCGAACACCTTGATATTTTATGAATTATTTTTATTCCAATAAATTTAATTTCTTTGATAGATTACGATACAAGCAAACCCAAGTCTAAATGAAAAATAATATAGTATTTCATTATAACGTATCTATTAAATTGTTTGGGTGAATAGGAAGAAACAAAATTTTAAAATTACATATAAAGGTTTCAGATAAATTAAATATATTAATAAATAAGGTCTCAATTTTCAGTCAAGTCATTATATGCTTCAAAAACTGATTTTTCCACAAAAATCATTTTTATTGATTTTTGTGAGAAAATAATATAATTCATTTACACTACCTTTAGAATGTTTATTAAAAAAATTAACTTCATTTTTTAATTATAAATATAAAAATTATTTTAGAATAATTTTTTATGAATTTTCTAATAGAATTTATTTTTCATTAAAGAGTTAAAAATACTATATTTATTGAAAATTATTTTTCATCTAAATAATTTAGAGAGCATTATCTTTTAATAATATGATTTAATATTAAAATTATTTAATTTATATCATGAATAGTATAATTAATTTCATTGGAATTAGTTTTTTTATTTTTTGTATAAAAACATTTTGAAATTAAAAATAATATTTCTGGAAAATTGTTTTTGTCATTCTTTGTATGTTCAATTTTAAATTAACTTCCACCACATCTAGGAAATAAATTGTGGTAAAATTTATTCCATATTTTGAATCAGAATAATTAATAATATTATATATATACAGATTAATTTTTTCATAATAAATTTTAAAAAAAATCATTGTTACCAAGATTATGGTTTAAAAAGCTTTACAGGGGTAAACTGAGTTATAAGGGTGACTTCTTCAATTAAAATTTTCAAAATCCAAATTAATGAAATTATTTATACTTAATACTATCTATCCTTAGAATATATATCCATTTTAATGAATTTGGATTTAGTATGTCATTATAATATTTTAATCACTTAAGAAATTCCAAATGTGTCCCCTCCCCAACTTATAAAAGGAGACCCTCCATTATCATCTTACACCACTTTAAACCAACTAGATAAAAAAAACTAACATGTTATCTTCTAGACTTACCTAAAAATTAATTATAGGTTTTTATATTCTTAATATACTATTGTAAGGGTCCCTAAAAAGGTTTCTGAAGGAGGCCTACGGATGAATAAATAATTATCCTACCCAAACACTTTCATATTATTTTTCCTTCTACCTCCTCTAATCAAATTGTATAAATCATAAAATAAAAAATTATGTTTAATAAATATACTAAAATTTTATCATGATTATGTAACCACTATTACTCACCCTCTTTCCATCAAATGGGATGATGAAGTATATCTTGTGAATACATGTGGGATACTATCTCCATGTAGAGATAAAATTAATTTTCCATCTGTGATATTTATGAAATAATTATTCTTCTATAATTTTAATTTTATATCAACCCTCTTACCTTCCAATCCACTAGAAAATGATTTCATCAGTCATGCATACATGTTGACTATCACCTCTACGAAGAGATGAGATTTGTTTTTCATTTATATTTTCTTGGATGGTAATAAGGATAATAATAAAGTATATATATGTTGTTAATAATATAATTATGGTTATGTAATGATAAAATAATATCTTTCTGTATTTACATATTTTATTTAAAAATTAAAATAGTGTTCATGCATATATACAAATTACCATCTCCTAGAATGGTTTAAATTATTTTTCAATATATACCATTTATGGATGACTATATATATATATATATACGATATTTATGTCCTGAATAGTAGTTTGGATATTACATAAATATGGTTAAAATATAAGGACCTGAACCACCGAACTAAAACTATCAGGAATGATGAAACAACTAGCACTGAAAAATAATGATTTTAATAAGTAATAATTAATAAATGGGTGTAAAAATGTTATAAGTGGATCATATATGGAATTATAATTATGTTCATTATTTTTTAATATAATTATAATAAATTAAAATTTATTATACAATAGTATAGAGTTATTTTGATGAAATTTGAACTTATAGTAAAGGATTTATGTTTCAATCTAATTTTAATAAGGAATATTTTTTTTGAAATCTCATTAAATGAAATTATTTGATCCTTTTAGGATAAATCAATTTAATTTTATTATCCAATTTTCATCCAAGAAATTTTAAATTAATAGTACAATTTGGATATATTTTTTACATAAAATGATCACCAAAATGTTTTTAAGAAAGAAAAAATTTATATCCTATTTGGTTAGGAATATTTTTCTCCCATGTCCTTGTTTTATTTAAAAAAAATTCATGAATGTTTTTTTATTATCATGTTATTTTTAAAGTCATTTTAACAAATACTTGAAACTTTTAATGTTTTTAAATGTAATAGTATTTTAGTTTTCTAAATGATGTATTTTTTACTTTTTACCAATAACATGAATGGAATCTTCATTTTAACATACATGATATGAATGGAACATCCCACTACGAAGAATGCTCAATTATTTGAATATTACTTTAATATTATCCAAGTCTGTTTTCAAATAATTTATTTTCTAAATATTTTGTAAATATTTTGATTTTAGATAAGTGATATGAAATTGAAAAGGGTATTTTACTTAGGAAATATTCTTGTGAACTTATAACGACATTCTTAATCTATGATAAAATCCTTTGATGTTACTTATACACCACTAGAGATATTATCCAATGATACCATCCAATTTCATTATTTATATGGATTATTATAAAGATGATTTCAAAATGATTTTATGAAACTGTTTCTTTCCCAAAGGTCAATTAAGTTATGATCGAACCTTTACGAAACTTGTTTTTTTCTATTGGTTATGAAATGATGATATGATGCTATGTTTATGAAACCCATTTCCTTTCCATGGGTTATGGAATGATAAATTTTTTATGATGTTATGAAACATATATGTATGATTTTAATCATGTGATTAAAGGGACCCGAATTATATAGTCCTCCAATGAATTGGGTAATAATGCATATATCATGAGATAATAAGGATTGGAAGGGGGGTGGACCCAATTCAGTAAGGGACTCATTCCAATATGATAGTATTGGGAGTGTACCATTACTATCGATATGATGGAATGGGTCATGAACCCAATGTACTATGATAGACATGGGAATAATACATGCTTACAGATATGATGGAATGGGGTGTGGACCCAGTCCACTATGATAGTTTTGGGATTGAACCTTAACATATGATATGATGGAATATGGAGTAAACCCAATCTAATAAGATATTTTTGGAAGTGGTATTTGACCATGGATATTATTTTCCAAGATTATGTGCATGTCAAACACTTATTTTTTATGTCAATGTTATGCTCTAATTTTTTGATTTTCATTATTTCCTTTATGATTCATGCATTATGAACTTTCAATATTTATTCCATTATTTGAGATTATGATCAATGACTGGTTGGGTATAAATTTTAAAATTTTAGTCTCCTCTTATCATACCTTTATGCTCATGTTATTCTTCAGTGGTCATTGATATCTCTCTTTTTTACCCTTACTGACCATCTAAGCTAACCCTTTATTATATTTCATTCCATTTGGTTATGAATAATGGTTTTAGGTATGGGTTTTTTAATAAGAGTAACAAGTGGGAAAATATTAGTAAGATATGTTGAATATCATTTATAAAATGATAGAATTATGTATCTCTTATCCAAAGACACTAAACCTTTATATTTTTGTGTTTTATTATAATGTTATTTAATTAATATTATTCTATTAAGATGTAATATATATGCATAAAATGTATGGGTCACTATACCATGAAAATATTGCATGACAGAAAAATCATGTAGAACACCACTCGATAGAAAAAAAATCTAAAAAATTTAAAATAGAAGTTGAATCAACTTAAGATCTCAAATTCAAGATAAATCACTCAATATAGAAACTGGATTAGGAAGTTCCACCAAGAGGAGTATAATATCTCTAAATATCATCTGTCTCAGGACACAATCATTTTTATGTCCAATTAATCACTAGGCCTATGGTGATCTTGACCATTGGACTTATCTAATAGAAAACAATTATGATTCATGTTTCCTCATATAGATAGATTTTTCTTACAAAAAATCCATTATCTTATTTCAAATAATGCACATAGTACCCCTAATAATGAACTACACAATAACATACCTGAAAAATCTAGTCTGACAATAATTATTTTCATTATTAAAAAAATTAAATCAAAAACATATGGGCCACCACCATCTATGAAAAACCCAAATGCATTGGATTTTCATGAAAATCCATAAAAAATCTCCAAGAATTCCCTCCTATCTTGTACAACCATATATCACTGTATAGTTATTATCTAAAAACATCCAAGAAAACATAAGTACAATAGTTAGACCTTATCTAGCCAAAAAATTTCATGGATTATTGATGTCCACTATCGATGCACCTATAAATAAATTTTTTTGGTCCTTGATCACCAATGGAATCTCACATTCATCCAAAGAACACTCTGAGGTGAAACCCCAACCCTGTAGTGAATTCCAATATTGAATCATCAACCACCAACTCCACACATTGTTCTGCCACCTATGTTTTAGCATGGAACCATGTCAAATCAATATTAGATCCCACCATTCGATCCTAAACCTGAAACAACTTCTTAGAATCCATCCACCGCCACTAGGTGATTATCATGTGGCCATCCCTTAGGAATTTAGGTTACATTGAAAGCACAAGTACATTGTCATCTAGTGATGTCACAATTATCCAAATACTGGTCCAACATGTCATTACCCCTGTAGAATAGGGGTTACATTCCCTCAACTAAAACGATGCTATCACCATAGAAATGTCCTTTAGATCATTCTAGTGATTCAATATCCCAATATTAGTGGTCCAAAAATCACATGTTACTATAAAGATTGGTCATATTTGGTTAAACTATATCATACATAGTTACCAATCCAATCATCAAAGACTACCCGATTTTGGTTTAAAGAACACCATCCTCAGTCCTCATTGAAACTCGTTCAAGGTAAAGGTAATTACTATATAGTTTATAGTGGTTTCTCACCATATTATATTCCTTACACTTATATTTGAGTAATTATCCAAATAGGTCATTCTTTGAGAACATGCGAGTCCTGATTTCTAATCCATTCCCTCTGATTAACCAAGCCTACGATGCTTCATAAAGCTAATATTCAACTGTATCATACATGAAAACACAATAATCCATAATTTAATTGGAACCATGATTACTATCATGCACTTACATGATTCATAGAATGAAAATGGGAACAAAATCCCACACAAAAAGCTCACATATATTTACTCACACTCTTACAAGTCACTTTTTGACCAGACAATGTTTTCATAGTTAAATATCTAACCATTCTCATGCGCAAGTCAACCATATTTAACTAGGTATAACCTCAATGCTCCACTTCAAAATTGGGAACCTCAAATTTCAAAATGTATAAACACATACCCTCCCATACAGTGGTTTCATCCTAAAACTATAAAATTCTATCCCTATTATCACCATGTTGCTAAAAGAATATCCAAACTCAATAAGGTTAAGAACATGACTAATCCTTCCCTATACCACCAACATTGATACTGATCATTGAAACCCCAAGTGATTTCAAATTTAAAACTATACAGGGAAATTTTTTTTCCTATATTGTACACCTGGTCACACTTCAAGTGCAATGATATAAGTTCTAAGAATATCACCTCCACTATATCCATAAAATGAGTGATCAATCTCACATAGTATGATCTCATCAAGAACTGAGGGTCACATTCTGTATGAAAACCAACACACAAAACCTAACATATTTATCATGAGTTTAGAATCAACGATCCTAAGATCTCACTTTTAACCAGGTGGTGGACCATGATCTCATTATGCTAGTTTTATTAACTAATGTAATATAATATAACTTCCAATAACATGCAAGGCACCTTACATTTTTTAAGGAAAAGGGCATAAACACCCATATTTTTTTGGCACAATTTCATGAACTCCAAACTGCTTACCAATATGACCACCTCATACCCAAATCACATCCATAACTATTAGGGTTAGGAATCCAAATGTTATTTCCCTTCAAAACCATCCTAAACACAATTCCCTATCATCATGGATTCTCAAATGGAACTACCGCAATACTTTATATCCCGAACATGCATTAGCTGCACAATCCAATGTTTCCACCCAATCCTCACACATTTAGAGGCATTCATAGAAAAGGGATAACCCATATAATATGTTATCCACTAAAATCACATGACACTGAATCACTCAACTAGAGTATCTTTCAAGAGTCACTAAGCTCTACCACCTAACCCCTAACATAGGGGTAAAAATTCATATCACTCCTAGATTATGTGCAGCACCCCCACAATCCCCATATCAAGGTAACCCTACATCTTACTTTTTTAAAATCTAAATAAAGATCTCGCACAACAATGTGAACCTATCTCTACCTACCCACACTCGAGTTTGGAATAAGGAATAAGGTCCTTAAGATCAAACTAAGCATCATAGTGGTTCTATAATCTCAATATCTTTTTCTATCCCCACTATGCATGATAGTGTTACTGAATCATTTACCAAATCACATGACCCACATGGGGTTTAACTCAAAACATAACATTTAAGTCTTATAACTCAAGAGCTCTCGGTATCCCCAACAAACATATAGTGACATAATCTAAGATCAAAAGGCCTCTTAGTCACCTCATCCATTTAATGTTCATTACTTTACAAATTTACATTATCATGCCTTAACCATTTAATAAATTCCACCTTATAGGGATTGTTAAATATAATTACATTCAAATGTTTTGAGGGAAAACAAAAGATAATTTTATTCTTGAAAATTTATTGAACCCATAATTTATTTCCCATAGGAAACACATTTATATGGGATTTCAATTACCAAAAATCCCTTGAAGTTCACATTTTAATGAAATCCACATTACTTTATTTCTAAAATTTTATATTAAGTAATTTTAGGGTTCATTAATGTTCTCCATATTTCTAAGGCTCAGTTAAATAAAGTTTCAATAACATGATCTGATGAGAAATAAATTATAAGTCTTTTTCTATATCCATATATAATTAAGAATTTCTTTTAGCATACAACTTATATATACCTATTTATCAAAGAACCATCCTGAAAATCTAAGAAGTAAGATTTCACTATATTCTTATATGAGGAAATATGATATAAAATGTTGAAAGTTATTTAAATAACCACCCCCTTTCACTAGTAAATAGTCATAAACAATAGGATGATATAAATCTGATAAATGAAAACAAAGTACAACCTAAATATTAGGAACAATACATATTAATAATAAGAAAAATTTGAATTATATAAAAATCCTATATTCGTAGCTTGATATATGAACACACACACACACACACACTCTCTCTCACTCACTCTCTCTATCTCCCTATTTCTATACCCGGTATTGAGTAAAAAACTTGTATATCATAACATCACAAACCAAATGTTTCAAAAAAAATTAAAATCATGTACAACCAAAACAGATGAGTTATAAGAACAAAAATTACTATCCTTGAAAACCTGGGATTCCCCCCGTGTATGGGTTGATCAATCCCATACATGAGCTCATTTCCACGCACTAATACACTTCTAATATATTCTCCACCATGCATAAATATTATGAAAAAATAAAACATTATCTAATAAGATTTCATAATTACCTACCTTGGAAGCCACTAAATCGACACCCTAGGCTAGGGCAACACATGGTATCAGGCACAACTTCCAATATACAAGTGGATATTGACGAGAAAAGAGGGTCTAATAAGATAATATATAGAGACTACACCATCTGTTTAGAGTATCTAAATCACCAGGAAACAAAAGAAAACATGTGACTATTCAAAAAAAACCATATAATATAGTAAATAACTAAATGTACAACATCACATGTTATTAAAAATGGGTATTCCATACAATAACAAGATCCCCCATGGTTGATCATATACATAAGGGAATAAAAATATCTAAAACAAATAGAAACTAATAAATCATACCAAATTAGACTTAAGTCCATCCTAGTAGCATTTTCCGTACTATAATCTATTATTTTAAGCTATAAATAAAGGAAAGGGACCATTCCCTAGATCCATAACATATAAATAAATATTCTTATACTTGGATTCCAAATATCCATGTTATCCAAAACAGGGTGTGAGTAAAACGTAGTAGTCCACCAGCAATAGTGCACCCTAAATAACTAATCTAGATAAAAAGTAAATGAATAATTGATATTGATAATAAAATACACAATAATTAAATAAAAAAATATATAAATTAAGAGACAACCACCAATTAAAAGATCCTTGTGAACACATTGTGTTAGAACTACCTACATTGATCTATTATAGATATATCGGAATAGGAAGATACATCTCATAATATAAGGATGATTACTTGGTACCTATCCAAAGAAATAGTTACTAAAATAACACAAGTGAAACCATAGTATAAAATATGACACAACTAGTTCTATAGTATACTACCACGGAAACCACAACCATGAAAGTAAAAGTGAACCCATGAGAGATCCACCAGACATTCCCTTTTAACCAATTCATTCCAAAACCATGGAAATCATCAATGGAATTCTTCTAAGTTCCATCCATGTGAATCCAAGGAATCTGAACATGGAATTCAATGAAATAAATACAAGTTACCCTGAGTGAAAGGAATTCATAATATAAATATTGACTAGAATCAAGGAAAACACCCATTACATTCCATATCATAAAATCCAGATGATTCTAGGTAGCTTATCCCCTGATATTCACAATAGTACCTGAGGGAATGAACAAAATTATTTTTTGGCATTAAATACATAATAAATCACCCAATTATAAGGAGGAACCTCCTTAAGGAATTTAAAATGATTAATCAATAAGGAGTCCATGGTATAATATGGAATTCCTTAGATTTATACATCCATTAATCTAATGAGGAAAAGTCCCATTAAATTAAAGTGAGTCCCATAACAGAATTTATTCTCACAGAAGACATTTTAAATTTTTTTTATTAAAAACTAAATCAAGGGTATGAACCCTAATAAATTCCACTGATAATAATCATTTACATAAGAAAACTAAAATAACCATATTTATTTACCAAGATTGCATTATTCATCGCGAAACCTCATTATTAGAGATCATGTAATTACGTTATTTCACATGTTATTTCATAAAATCATTATCCTTCCCAATTCATGATTAAATTATATGATATTCAAAAACTATAATGGAAAATGACTTATATGTTTCTTATTAAGACTATATTTAAGAAACACCATCATTTAACTATTCAATAAAAATTAAAAGAAAACAACTCACTTTAAAACATTCATAAACCAATTTATAACCATAGTTCACCATTTCACTATATAAGAAGGTCATCTCATAATCTCATACAATTTCTTCAATTATCCACTTCAAATATAATTCATAAATTCTACGAACCGCACTCTATATTTCCTTAGAGTCATAGATAGGGTAAAATCCATTTTATAATCTCATTCTCCCCATCCAATAGGTCTAATTAAATGTTCTAACCCATTAAAAAATTATCAATTATTGTGAAAATACATTTTACAACAATCGATTCTAGTTAAAGTGTATAATTTAACCCTTAAATTTAAATAACCAATGGTCACCCCAATAACATTCATGGTAAAGCCAAACCAAGTCCATCTCTCATGGAACTATATTTTTTCGATTTTTTTAGGCACAACAAATGTAAAATTAAACTAATATTCCCTCAAAACACATAATTTTTAAGATTAGAAGATGATGAAAACTGACTAGAAAACCCACACAAGAACATCACCTGTGAAAATAGAAATACTATGGTTTTGGATTAGGGAAAATCTATCTCATTCCTAATGAATCCCACTAAGAGTGTATCAACCAGTAGTTTATCCAAATTTAGAAGGAAATGAGAAACCAGAAAAACTCTATGAAAATAATTTATCATAGAAAAATCAAGTGTAACACCAGTTTCCATAAAAATAAAACCAAAATAGAGGGAATAAGAGAGGTATATTCACCATAAGATCTCCAATATTAGTGAAAAAATTCAATTTAGAAACAGGATGAGATAGATACACCCAAGGGGATAAGAGAGAGAGGGAGGTGTGTAGGAGAAGTGTTTCTAGGAAAAAAGGGGAAAATAATCATGTTATAAGAAATGGGGTAGTTTGGGTGAAATGATTTTGATGCCACAAACATAAAAAGAACCCATGTGGACACTATATTCCACTATCTAGATGATAGCATCCATCTACTTATTGATGATCCCAAAAACCTTTCCTAGCTACTGACAAGGACATTAGTTATTTTATGGCCTTTGACTACCTAGTAAATGGTACAAAATCCTTATACCGTGGCCATATATATATTTATGAGATATTACTTTTCTAATGTGAATCCTCTTACCACCCTTCTAGCTTTATTTTAATTGTAATTACACAAGTTCATGGTATTCTATCGTTTGAGTCTTCCCCTCAATGCACAGTTCCAAAACCAGACCCTAAACCAAATTAGAACAAAGTACCTTCTCAAATTATAAAAAACCTATATGGACATGGGGATTGAATTAAAATTTATGTTTTATTAAACCTATTTTTTATATATTAATAATTAATTACTATATTTTTTATTTATTATATGGTTTATTCTATTTATAATTTTCCTATTGAATAAGTAACATATATTTTTAATTTGGTGATTCATGTGAAATAATGTTTTAGACACTATATTAATTTATGGAAAAATATTTACTAAAATAAGGATCATCATATTATACCCCCTGGAATTTCATTATAATTTCTTTTAGGGAGGAAAATAAGTAAGGGTACTTTTCTTTAATCATATACATATGTTTCAATATATCCTCTCCAAACCTATGATTCATCTAAAAAACTATGATTATAAGGGTGGTCTTGTTCCTTTTAACCTTGTATTTTATCTAATATATCCATTGGTTGTTCTTTATATTAATGATCATGTTCTATTTGTACATCTTTTGGGCTTTGTACATGTGATATATCTAGTATTTAATTTTTCAAAATAGATAATTGGAATATATTGTGGACTTGAGTGAGGTGTGGGGGGATTGGTAAGAAATAGGATACAAACCTGACAAGATCAATTATCTCAAAGAGATATATGTATATATGGATAATATTTAATTCATTAACAATTATGACCAACCACCTCTATAGATATACTTAATGGAACACATTTTCACCATCTTAAAACTCATGATCTTGCTAATGATTATGTTCAAGACTTTTTATTAAATTTTTGATACATTTATATTCCATTGAATGGTTTAAAAATTATCTTGAATTTCTTGT
Source organism: Viscum album (assembly GCA_963277665.1). Classification (NCBI taxonomy): domain Eukaryota; kingdom Viridiplantae; phylum Streptophyta; class Magnoliopsida; order Santalales; family Viscaceae; genus Viscum; species Viscum album. Next base: position 1,371,674,623 of record OY728164.1, read on the forward strand.
ACAAGGTCAGGACCTATCATCCTACTCTCTCCATCTTCTTTCCAACATGTTATAGTCCTACATCTCTACCATAACACAACTCATATTGTTTCATCTGAGTGAAATAATTGAAACTCTTATTATTGGAGAACTCTACTAGGGTAAGTGTTGATCCTAACATCCTTGGAAATCCATTAAATAAGATCTTAGAATATATTATAGTGTTTTAATGGTCCCCTTAGACTAAAAATATACTTATGTTTGATAATAAGTGATTAAATTTATCATAATTCTCCAATTATTTCTGAAAACTTCTCCAGTACTTTAAGGTAATCCTCAGATCCTGATCATGAACAATAAAGATCAGTAATCCATGAAATATTACCACATACTTTATATATATATTGGTGATTTTTTCAAGAGATAAATCTTATTTCATGTAAATAAAATGCAATTTCTTAATAATGTTATTTACAAAAACCAAAATAGTATTTTCACCCTTTTATATTTTGGGGAGTCATATAATAAAACCCATGGTAATTTTTTTGCTCTTCCATATTGGTATGGTTATTTTTTTCATCATCCCCTTATTATTCCATCATCAAGAATTAATATATTAGTATAATAATTATCGAGATACATATTCTTTAATCTATATATTCATTGTATCCCACTAATATTTTTGTTTTAGATCACTATACATATTAATACTTCTTGAATGAATTGAGAAGGATGAGTTATGCATGTCATGAAAAAGTTCATTCTTTAATTCTGATTTTCATGGGACTCATATTGAGGTTCTAAACCACATAACACTATCTTTATAAAATTTATACTCTATGATATTCACTACATTTTTATATATTTATAAATCACATTTCTTGGCATATTTGATATTCATGTGGCTAGAAGGTTGAAAATTAAGTTGGGAAAGATATAATTTTCCCCCTTAACTTATGAAATAAATATTACATATATGAAAATAAATGTGTACTGAGTCTCTTTCAACCCTCATTATAGAAAACGTTCCATGATATTTTATGATCATAACATCAACCACCTTATATTACTTCCCCATGTGGTAATGTTTGGAGCAGTCATAGTGTTTCATGAATCCCAATAATATCCTTTGGTTCATATTCAATCACTTATATATAAATATATATTTCATACTCTTATAATCATTATATTTATATCAAAATTTACACCAAATAGATAATATACCTAAATCATTTATGTGAAGATTACATTTTCTATAACCAAATTGTGTTTTGGGTAATTTTTCTCAGGAATATTTAAATTTTATGAACCAAAAAAAAGCACATTATCATTTTTCATTAGGATAAATCCCAATCATTTCTTCAAATAATCACTATATATTCTCAACCCTTCCCCATAGAATGGTAATGTAAGTTCAGGTGCATGGAAAAATGTCTTTTTAGTTTCTTGAAACATTCTTTATATTCCACCAACCAAACAAACATCAATCCCTTCAGCATGTACATGGTTAGTGTATTTGATAGCCATGAAAAATATATGAGAAAAGAATTATAATATCCCAATAACCTAAGAAGAGTATTAATCCCTATTACATTGGTTTGTATAGTCCTTTGCATGATATGTTCTATGTTTGGCAGATCTACTAAAATGCGCTTAATTTTGATTACATAACCCATGAATGATAACTTTTACTTCCAAATTTCACACTTTCTAAATTTGGTATATAGTTTTCCCTATCTCAAGTTCTTTAATAGAATCCAAAAATTATCTTCATAATTTTCCTTTCTATTTGAATATATAAGTATATCATATATACATAAAACCACTAATTGATCAAGGTGGTCTATAAAGACTCTATTTGTTAGATACATGTAATTAATATGATAATTAACAATTCCAAATCAAATAAGTATAAATTTATAGTGTTTATACCTCATATGAAAATTTATCTTTGATAAATAAACATTTTATCCCTTGGATTATCATATCCGAATTGAAGGTCAATTTTTGGGAATTTATAAGATTATATGAATTTACTAAACATATAATTGATAAGAGGTATAGGATACTTGTAATTTATCATGATTTTATTAGGATCATGAGAAAAAAAATGAAAATATACATTGATCAATCCTTATTGTTTAACAAGAATACAGGTTCAACCCATGGTGAAGCACTTGGGCTTATAGAACCCTTAGATCTCTTGTAGTTGATTCTTTAATTCTTATGATTCATTTCTACCCATTCTTAACAAAGTATTTGAGATACTTATAGATCCATGTATGAGTTTGTTTCAAACATTAACCTCACGCTACGGGAAAATACCATATAGTTCATCTAAAAATAAATTAGTACCCTCCTATATAATAATCATATCATCATTGTTAACTTCCTCTCGAATCATTTGATCCAAGAGTCCCTCATTATTATGTATCATAACCCATATTATAGATTTTTTTCACATGGAGTTCATAATCATCTTTTAATTGATAATTGATAATATGATGATTAGGGATATGTAATGAGATTTTATTATCTCAAAATTTGATATGGGATCTATGTAGAGAGAACCAATCCATTCCCAATATTACATAAAATTCTACCAAGTTGAGTATAATTATGTTTGAATGGAGTATCGTTCTATAAATCTTGTTAGGGAGGAGCTATATATCCTTGATTAAATCATCACCCCACTTGGTGTTTTTAAAGATAGTTGAATATTCAGTGATTAAGGGGGTGGGTAATCAATCTTATAAAACTTTTATGATATAAAATAATGTTAATAAAAAGAATAAAATACTAAATTCACCACTCCAGAGTGAAGGATGAGTGTACATTTTACTACTTTATTATTGTAATCCACCTTAGTAGTGGTGACTGCATATGATCACCCATGTTCCCTTAGTTTAGGAGGTTTTTTTGGGCCTATTCACCTATTTTTATTTAGGGTTGGGATTGATTTGTATAATTCAAAAAATCGTTAAATTTAAACCGTTTAAGTGTGAGTGGTATATTAGTTAGGGCCTTCTTATCCTCCGATATCTTAATCATCCTATTAGAACCAATCTGTATGTTATGATCTTGGTTTCCCACATTACAACACACAAATCTATTCCATATACCCTTTAGAAAATTACCTTGTTTATTATTCCAAAATTTAAGAAATGTTTGTTGTTGAATTTTCATTCCATAAAGGGACTTATAATCAGAACCTCCATGATACTCTACCATAATTTTTTTCTATAGAATAATGAAAGGCCCAAATTTACATTTCCACCTTAATATAACATGAAATAATATCTTGATGTCTTCTAAATTATCTTATGGATAATACCCTTATCATAATTTTTAGATAGTAAACAAGTGATGAAATTTACATTTAATATCTAAGATAAAACTAGAGGAATAAAACGTAAGCCTCGTGATGTTTTTTATAAGGTCACAATGACTCCTCCATATTTTATTTCAACTCTAAGAATTCCATCTCCATATTCATGTGATTAATTGAAGGAAAATACTATATTAAGAACACTTTATTGAATTTCTTCATTTATATAGAGTATATTTCCTTATTTTTCTCCCTATTTATAATGATATTGCACTGTTTATTATCCTTACCTTATAAAATATACATGAAAAAATACAACTTATCATGTTCAAATTATTGGATAATGAAAAATAAATTTTCTACTACATTGATCTGTTTCATTAAAATTTGTGGATTGATATACCGAATAAGGGATGTTTAATGTGGATGCATAAATTATTAAATATAAACTTTATCCTTTCTTGGTTAATTCATGAGATCTAAATAGTTCACATTATTATTTAAATCCTGAGAAATTTTAGTTATCATTAGACCTGATTTTATTTTCTAGTTTCCAACCCATTATGTAGTTAACTAGTGTTAATCATCACATTGTTCCTCACACTTATTTTTTTACTTGAATAATTAATGGATCTAGCCATTACTAACACCAAAATTAATTGAAATTAGCGGAAAATAATCAACAACATATGAGTTTTATAATTTCATGAAAAATTGAACCTCAATATGGAATACTATTAAAAATTATTATATTAGCTTTTAGTTCAACCAAAATAACCCTTGGTTCAATGTATGTTTCTTTAGGTTGGGTTCACTCATATTACTAAACCTAATTCTATAACATAATAAATCATTTATAATGGAGTGCAAGGAGAATGTGATTAACTAAGTTATATCCCCTAGGAGTGTCTAGCCATCTGTGTAGTGTTAGGACCACTCATCATTCACTAGAGTAAAGATTGAGTTGATACTCAACCATTATTTTTCATGGCTGTTACCCCAAGGTGTTTCTGCTTCATTTTCACATCCACTTGACAATATACAATTTGAGAAGTAATTTATTTTATACCCACACAATATAAAATTGATAAAAACATTGGAATATTATATTACACATATACATATCCCTTATACATAGGACAAGGTTTTTTACTAATGTTATCTCATCCTTATTCCCAAAGATAACTAAGCTAATCTTAAAAAATATCTAAATTTTTTCTAATACAAACTAAGGAGACCTAATCTGAAAATTTCTAATAATAAACTGATTCCATGATTTAAATAATACATGGAGAAATTAGTCACACAACTTGAGGACCTAATGGTTTAAATTTTAGGATATTAACTACACAAACATCTTATTTTATAATACATTAAAACATTCTCCACAATCGCACCCCACTAAACACTCTTACATAAATATCAGATCATATAATCATTTTCTTAATAAGGGGAATGAAAAAATAAAAAGGGATTAGGTCAAATACATAGTAAGGGGAACTTATCAAATCACAAAATCTTTTAGATCATAAGTACATGAGAAAAATTAATAGGAGATAAATATCTAATAAAAGGTCATTTGAATATAAGACCACAATGAGGCCATCAAAGAGGAACATCGGTAATAAATTGCATTATATGAATAAACTAATAATCCTAAATCATGGGAGTATAACATAAATGTGAAGAATATCTTATAAAAAATCAATAACCATTGAATGAAACATAGCTTGAAATGAAAAGAAATTTAGAAAGGTTGAAAAATCATAAGTATATGAAAACCTCATGAGAAAACTCATTATTATCAATCCTTTGTCAAAGCACTCATTATAACCATGCCTAAAAATGTGAGCAGACTCATTATAGCCACACCATTATGAACAAGATCATTATTTAAAAATAGTAATATCTAATGTGATATAAAATGTAACTAATACATTGGAAGATGATATAAGACCCCATCCATCATCATTGATACATATTTTTTCAACATAAAATCAATCATAATCTTATCAAAAATAACCAATGGAAATATAATGGGTTTTGTAAATCTTAAAAAAACATAACGTGAACTTAAGAAATATTTGGCAAAAAAAATTATTTGTTCTAAAAGGAATCATATCATAATAGAAATAGAGGGTTTTCAAAACGTTAATTTCTTAAGGTAAAATCCATTAAATAAAAATATTGGTGAATATGGGAAATTTTTTAGAAAACCTTTTAATTTTTTTTTGTTAAAATCTCAGATATAAAAAATAAATTCAAAATTTTTGAGGAGGAAAAATATTACTTTTGAGAACATTATTATAAGAGGTCTAAATATTGGATCCTTGAAAGGGAAAATGGTATATATTAAAAATTTATAGGAGAAAATATTATTTTTAACAGGAAAAGAAATTTCATTCTTATACATTAGGGGTATTTTATAGGAACCCCAAAACATAGAAAATTTGAATGATTTTTCTTTTTTAAAAAATAGATAAAGGTAAATAAGAGTAATAAAAATGAATGAAATATTTTTATTTCATTAAATAAAATACTTTTTTGGAAAATAATGTGCATGAGAAAGAAATATCCATAGGTTAGAATGAGTTTTATTCTCACCAAAATCAAAATTTAATTTGAGAAGGTAATTGATTTTAAAGGAAATAATTGATTAACAGAAGTAATCCCCTGGAATATGGATACCATATTTAATAGGGTAATGGTGGAATCAATTAAACCTTGAATAGCACATTCAAGTTGGAATTATTATACCCCAACGAGTGGGAAATTGTGCTGATAAAATCCTATCCATGAATTAACTCTAACACAAACATTCTTTAAAACCATTTATAGAAAAAATAAATTTCTTAAACACTGATTTTTCAACCTTATTTATTTAAATAAATTATTTATAAAATTAATTTATAATTACTCTCTATATGTATATGGGTTAGTTATGATCTATGTTTGATATCAAGTGTTATTAATCAAGATTGGTTTAAAATAGTTTTACAATAATGGTTTTTTTATTCATTCTTATACCAAATTTTTCCATTCACATATTTTTCATAATATAACAATCATTTTATTAAAAGATTAACTGTTTCCCATTTCCTTATCATAAATAAATCAATATGGCTCTTGAAAAAGTAAATAGTTATGAATTTGTTCTGGCGTGTTCAACAATCAAATGCTGATATATTAATAAATATTTTAAATATTAAAAGAAATATCTATAAAAATTAAACAACATAAATAAAATAATATTAAATGAAACTGCCATTATATATTATTCCTTAATAATTTATTATTTCATCATTATAACATCGCTCATGTAGGTGGTAAAAACTGACCCAAACAAGAGGTGTTATAATAATTTTATGAGTAAGGATATGTTTTTTATATGATGCAAATATAAATTTTACATAAGCATAAAAATTTCATAAAAATAATTTACCTTTATTTAATTCAATCTTAGAACCATCCATGTAGGGTGGTAATGAAAAATGAAATTTCTCTTTCGTGGAGGCAGTGGTCCATATGTGTGCATGATTAACGACTCCATTTCTCAACGAATGGGATGGAATTAAGGTATATGATAAATTATTTTTTTAGAATTATAATTGTGAAAATAGTAACATATTGACTCCCTTAAAAGATATTGTTTTTAACCATTTAAGGAAATGTAAAAAATTAACTACACCGCTTAGTGGGGTGATAGTCCAAACACCCACAAGATCGATGTTGTTTAGTTTTTCTTAGTGGATGGAAATGACAAAAAAATGGCTGATTCATTAATATAATAAAATTATGGAAGATTAATAATACTGGAGTCATTACATGTTGTTCTCTATAATATGTATGGAATAATAATATTAAGAATAAAAGGATAACGACTAAGAAATACTCACATTAAGAACTTATTATTTTTCTTATAAATCTCATAGGAAATGGAGGTCATAGGCTCAAAAATAGGCACCAATATCTTATTAAATTATGAGATAATTATAGGATGACCAATATGGTATTTTTTTCATTGTTAAATTCAAAGGAATATGTGTAACATTAAGTGGTAGAATTGAACCCCTTTTGTAAGTGAATAGAATGGAAATTTTGGAAGTATTCATTACATTTCAATAATGGCATGACACTATTCATGGGACAAAGAATCAAAAAATGTTAGCTAATGGTGGTTAGGAGGTTTTTATCATAAACATATAATCCACATAATGAGAGTCACATTTTTTTGAAATTTTTAGGTCTTTTACACTATGTAAAACTCTTTTTACCCTTTTTACATTTAACACGATAACTTATTTTTTAAACCATCGTAAGTCTAAAATTTATATTGGATTATTACCTAGTGTGAGAATTATGATTTAAAATATGAATATAATTTTGTCAAATAAATTTTATAATGTTTATAAATGTTAGTTTTGATATTAGCACACATAACACATACAACTATTTTGTGAAAAAGTGTATTATAAGAATAAAATTTATGTGTTGTATAAGTTAATAAATTTCATTAACTTTAATGATAAGAATTATTTTATTAAAAAATATTATGTAAAAAATATATAAATAATGGAATATCAACAATAAAATTTTTTATTATAAGAAATTACCAAAATCTGTTTTCAAATTAGAATAAAATGTTACTTATGTTAAAAAATGAAGAACATAGGTCTTCTAGGATCAATAAGTTATTTCAAAATAAATAATTTTAATCTATAAATTCTTATTTCATCAATTAAAATGTTTTCTAAAATTATAGGTCTTATATTTATAAATAATGTCATAAAAGGTATATTTTTGGTAAAAAACTATACTTTTCACTATTCACCTCAAAATTTATTATTCTAGAAAAGTAAACCAAAATAACACTAAAGTAAGTTTGGAATTATGAATATAAAAAGTAAGTTTAATTAAAAAAATTAAATTTATATAATTTAAATATTTATTTTTAAAGATATATATATATATATATAAGGGAAATTTTATTGAAAAATTAACTGTTTAATATTTATGTGTTCTTAATCATATTTTCTATGAATTTAAAATTGATCACTATATTTTTATGAACTATAGGTTTTATTATTAGTATAAATTTCTTATCAAATATTTAATGTATAGTTTTTGTTTGGTGTTTCATGTGAAACTATGTTTTTTGACACCATATTTAGTTAATAAAAAATATTTACTAAAATAAAGGTCATTATAAAAATCAATTGGATGTAAGATGAAATGATTGAGGTATAATAATTTTCATTTTTATAGTATAATGGATTTCCTTAATTTTAACATTAGAAAATGAATCATATTTGATAAAACTATACTTGAAACACTAGTGTAAAATGATGTTATATATCAGATGAATCAAAAGTAAACTAAAAAGTCTATGAGTATTTTTATATATAATGGGATGTGATCAAGGATTTTGGGTTTCAACTTCATTTCAGGACACACCTTATTAACATGAGAATTTCACACCAATGGAATAGAAGCTTCCAGAATATATATAGTTAATAAATCTATAATAATTTAACCACTTAAAAGGTTTTTATGTTTAGATTATGTCCTTGTGTATTCCAAGGAACAAAACCAAAAACAACTAATTGAAATTCCCATGAATATTTCTTTATGGGATATGGTGATGAAAACATAAAATTTCATCTCTATAATGATGAAAAATGAATGGTCATTATAATTCTCATTTTTTTCAATGGTAGGTCATTTTAAAATAATCAAACTTGGTAAAGAAATATTTTTGATAATATATAATAAACTAATCATATCCAAGTTGATCTAAATAGATGATTTAGAAGGTTACATGTACCTAAAAGTTCAAGGGGAATAGAGCGGTTGATGTTTTTGACAAGGATAGTATAATATAAACTATATTTCTTATGAATTATGGAAGGCTGAGGTAGATATATAGAAGGTGAAGTTTTAAAAGACATGGTTTCAAAAATAAGAGAATCACAAGTATGGATGTGGAGATATACTAGATTTAGAAAACCTGTTTAGAGGTGAAAAATTGTATTTCATTTCATTATTCCTAGATGTGGAGAAAAATATTGGATCCTATAAGAACCAACTAGTCTCAATGATATCAGAAAGTGGGAGTAATCTATGAAAGATAATATAGATTCATTGGAATAAAAGAAACATGTGAACTAATGAAAATAGCATAGGGGAAGAACATGCGATAGAAAAAATGAACATTCTAGTTAATATATAAATATGGATATAGTAATTGGTGTAAGGATAGGATAGTTGGGAAATGTTTCTTGAATAAAGGAGCAAAATTATTTTATATTTCTCTAAACGACTATACCGATAATTTTTAGTCATGTTTCTTATAAAATTTTAAAACAAGAATAGATGTAATTAAAGACTACATTCCTTCTTTGAGATTTATAGGATGGGATCTAAATGAATTAACATGATTATTTTGTTGAAAAATAGAATAGGGACATACTCTGTAATATACGGAGAAGACTTTAGTTCCTAAAACATGCACTATGAAAGAAAAAATAGAAGTCAATACTTTCACAATATAAAATTTTTCATCTATAGAAACATAGATAACAATTATTAAATTTTTTTTTATATGAAGTTTAATTTATCATCTTACTTATGTATATGGATTCCATTCTCCTAGAGGTTCTGAACATTAAACATACTCAAGAGGTGAAAAGTGAGCTGGTTGAAAGATTTGAGATAAAGGATCCATGAAGGGTTTAGAAAATATTGAGAATAAGGATTAATAGATACATGAATTCAAAAATATTGGTTTTTTAGAGGATTACATCCAAAATATCAACAAAGAGATTTTGATTGACCATATATAAACCATTCAATACATCATTGGATGAAGACATCAATTTACCCAAGGTGAAAAAATATAAAATTTAACATTATTCTACATATATGAAGAAAGTTCCATTCACATATGTGATAGGATTATTTATGTACTCCATGGTATTTGAATATAAAAAAAATAGAATTTATAGCTAGTGTTTTCTATCTAGGCAAAGGACACTAAAAAGTTGAGAAGTAGAATCTATGGTATCTCAAAGGATCAAAACATATAGATCTATGTTTAATAATAAATGTCCAATTAATGGATTATGTGGATGTAATATTTAGAGGATATATAGTCACAATAAAGAGTTATATAGTCTATGTGTTTACATTCATAATAATATCCATAATTGGATGTCAAGGTTGTAGCATGTGGTATCAATAACCAAAACAAAAATGAATATATTTCCTTCAGAAAAGTTGGTATAGAATTGATATTGATCATGTGTTTTTCAGAGGAGATCAGAAGAATTTAGGGAAGTAGATTTATCTACTGTTATAATATGGGAACAATTCATTTGGATAAGAATTGGGTTTTTTCACTCACTAACAAATAATATTAACCTGATATATAAATTGATTCAAATGTTTATGGAAGAAACAGTGTTAGATTTTTTTAAGATTGATAGAGTATATAATCCAGCGAACATGTTCACGAAGGTTTTAGTATTATAACGTATGAGGAAGTATTTTTTCTCAATGGGACTAGGGAGAATGAAAGCTGGGATGAAGGAACTATTGTTTATGTTGAAGAGGAGATAATTAGAGGGTTTTCCTATGTTTTTTTGGTTGTCCAGTTTTTCATTATAAGAACTATTTAGGTGGGATATTTTTAAGAATTATGAAGTCTCTTATTGTCTAGATCTATATTTTTGGAAGGATAAACTCTTGAAATTACATTTTGAGTTATTTATTGGAATCATGCGAATATAAGTCTAGTAGTGGTAGTGATCAAGAAGTCATATTCCAGAACTAGGATGTTAAGGTTCTCTTTTTATAGAAGGTAGTTAGTGCAATTTATGAAATATGTAATGGCTCAATGATGAGAATACATATTTGTTTCTTCATGTTTAAATGTAAAAGGATTTATGTAAGATTCATTGAAGTGATACATAGGATTAACTTTATCATTTCATTATAATTTTTCAGTTAGACCGAGGCAATTATTAACTATTAAAGGTGATTGAGGAAAATGGTGGAACCCTTGAAAATATTTTATGTCAAAAGATCGATTTAACCTAAAGGGTTTCATTTAAAGGTGGGTAGGACCACTTGAACACATGTTTTATAGTATAATATTGAGTTTATCTCTTTGTTTTGTAAACGTAGAAAAATATTATAAAAAAGTGAATCTTATTTTAAAATTTGTAACTTTATTGAAATTAAAGGAAGTAGAAATGTTTTTATATGTTTGTATGATGTAAAATTTTATTGACATAATTTTTGTTTTCACTTTTATATATCTATTTCACATGAATTATTTGTTTCCATGGGTTATAAATTTGAGAATGTGTGGCAGGATTGACCTAATGTGACTTTTTATGGTGTACCTTGACTTCCTATGTTTTCTTATGTTGTGGATGAGGGGTAGTTATCATCAAGTATTTTTTGGATATTTTTTCTAAACATTAATCTTCTATATAATTAATTTATTGTCACTATAAGATTTATACTAATGTTTTTAGCTATGATTTTGGAATGCATTGCAAAACCTTAAAATATTATTTATGAATCCTTTTCCAGTTATTGTTTTAGAAAGTGTCTCTAAATTTTATATTTAGTGATGATTTTAACTAAAACATTCACTAAATAAAAATTTAATAGTAGCTTTAATGGAATCCACCACTATTTTTTATAAATTAATTTTTTGACTAGACCTTGTTATCAAAACCCTACACCTAGACTCGAATCTCCATACCGCCTCATCATCATAGCTAAACCCTCATCATTTTCTCTCTACCTAAATGATGGACCCCATCAATATCCTCTTGGCTACGATGCTAGACCCTTATTATGAGTTCTTACGGGCTCGATACCAATACAATACACCCTCTATTGCGATCCATTATCCCTATTCACTAATACCCTACTCGAGTTCTATGACTGTGAGAATTATCCTATATATGTAACATAATTATCCTTGCTTCAAATCCTTAGATATCTTTCCATCCCTATCACCCCACCAGATATCACATATAGTATATTAATATTTATGGTGTAATTTTTTATATTTTTTTTGTTATTTATGTTTTTTATTTAAATATTTGTATTTTGTGTTCTTTGAAGTTTTTTATTTTTATTTTTTTCATGAATAGGTGAAATTTCAATTATATATATAATATTTGTGTTTATTTTTTTCCTTGGTGTTCATATTTTTTTATTAATACATTTTATGTTGACTTGTTTCATTGTATAATTACATTACTCATAATTATTAAGGAATTATTATCAAATAGATGAATTAATTCATTTAATATATTTTTATTGGTAAATGTGATGAACTATAATGTTAAATGTTTTGATAAATACTAAAATTTGGAAATTATCAAGTTAAAAAAATGATTTAACAATAAAAATATGTAATGATTTTTTAATGACTTGTATACATATAAATAAAGGGTACAATAATGAAAAATGATTTAGTATCTGATAAATATGAGTAATTTTAGTGTTACAATCATTAAATAAAGAATTATTTTATCTAAGATATAATTATTATTTATCATAAAAAATATTTAAAATTATCATTGAAACCCCTTAAAAAATAATTTTAGGATTTGATAATGCCAAATATGGTCATGAAAGGGAATAACTAGTTTATAAAACAATTTTTATATTATAATATCATATTTCTATTTAAATATCATTATTTCACATTTTAATTGAATCCTATTTTGGTTTTTTGGAGTTTTAAATTAAAATATTATAAATTTGGAATAAACACAATAAAATTGATAATCAGGGGCTATGAATTTGACAATAAAAATTTTGTTTTTATGTAATAGAATTTTATAAATTTAATTTCATAAAAATGACTAAATTATTTGTATTTATACAAATAAAAAATTTCATGTTCCATGAGTAATAATGTTTTTAGTTAAGTAATTTAAAAAAAACAATATCCAAAATTTCAAGATTTGTTGAAAAAGTTTCTATGTACATTATAAATATTGGAACTTAAAACTAAAATTACACTAAAACATAGTTAAATAATTAGAAAAATAATATATAAATAGTTTTTATATTGAAATAATTTTTTTTATAATAAATACAGTTCATACTCCAATTTAAAATAGCGAAACAATTATCTATATTTTATATTCATGATTGATCAACCACCATAATAACTTTACATTTTTATTATCAAATTATTCCCATCCTCTAAGGGATTGAATAAATATAATATTATCTTAATTTTAAAAAATGGTATTTTATTAAATTTCAAAATTAAATATATTATGTTCATATATATATTAATATAATCATATATTTTTTAAAGTGTAAGAAACTGATTACATATAGATAGAAGTTGGATTAAATTACCTGAGAATACATCTCCCTATGTTACATATTTGATCATGTTTATGATTTTTTGAATTTCAAAACAATCTTCAGACAGAAGAAAAAACTAAATGAAAATTTAGATTATTGTTAAAGAGATATGAAGTATTTATGAAATCAATATAAAGAAATTCATCATCATTATATATGTTGGATTTGGCATTTATAATCGAACGTTAAAAAAAGTTCAAGCACTTATGTCCACAAAAAAATTAATTAGTGAATACTTTTAAAGTGGATAATGAAATAAAAAAATTGATAAATTATGTTTTTGGTAATTTGGGGAAGCACAAAAAATAATGAAATAAAAAAGTTTATCCATTTGTGGATGTGGCAGATATTAATTATTCTTCCAAAGATGCATGGAAACCATATTAATATTATAAAATATTAATGGATGATTTGATGAGACTAATAAAAAGTAAAAAAATAACATAGAATAAAACATAAGTTTTCTAAATTAGTGGAAGACATAAATCTTATATTATATGAAATTTGTGCTAAATTTTCTAAATTTTCTTTTATTTCTAAAGTTTTACCACATCAAGTTTTTACGTTTGAATTATATATAATGTAATTTACATGATATTGGAGTATTTGTGTTATGTGTTCCATAAAGATAAGGTACTTTTCTCATTTTATGATATGGATCAGGTTATTACCTATCTTGGACATAGTTATATAAAGACACAAATATAAAAAAATTATTAAATTATTTTTACTAAAGAAGAGTCAAGTAGAGGAGAGTGAATAAATGTTGTACTTATAGATAAAATATAATAAATAATTATTCAATCTTGTATATTCATGCTACCTAAAAGAAAAAAAAATAAAACAGCTGTGAAGGTTTTATGTTAATTTCTATTATAAATTTTGTTTCAAATATTTTTTATATAATCCAAAACTGTAGAACATATGAAGCATCATGATTATGATAATAAGAAAAATTAGTTTACGTGACATCAAAGATATTTGAAAGAATAGAATAAGTTCACATAATTATATCCATATTTCCATTATATTATAAGAAATGTTAACTTGGGATTCGTAGTTGACAAAGGCAATTTTTTTGGGACTTTTAGTAGTAATTAAAACATATATCCATGTGTTTTGATCCTTTATAACCCACCTTCAAAGTTGTGTATGTAGTAATCTTTTTAGTTATCATATCCTTTATTAATCCCTAAATAAATGTTAGGAAGTGGAATTTGTGTCTACATTTACCCTCTTATTCAAAAATTTTTAGAGTCTTGGTATGATGGTGTAGAAACATATGATACATATACTTTAATAAATTTTAAGTTACAAGATTTCATAGTATGAGCCATTAGCATATTTCTAATGCTATTATTTTTATGGTTGGAATAAACACACCATTTTGGACTTCTTAGTTTTTAAAATTGATTTTCAGCCTCAATGACTTAATTATTAATGAAATTGGTTATTCAGGTATCATTACCAATTCCTATATACATCTAATATATTTTACCTTAATAATCCATGTTTCAATATATAACAAATATGTGAGGCTTCCACAAAAAATATCATCAGGATCATAGGTCATGTTAGAATTAGAAAATGTTAGTACAGAGTTTGGAAAATATTTACAATTGAATATTGGTTGGAAAAGAGTTATAACACCTTGAGATAAAATTGAGTAAAAAATAGAAGAAAATGAGAATTGATGAAATTCTATATTTGTGATTTATTTGTTACATCATAATATTTTCATTTTATACATTAAGAAGAATATGTGTGAAAATCTGTTTTTAATATTACTCAATGAATAAAGAATATCAAATGACCATTTAAATTATTTTAAGGACTTAGAATCACTCAATATAAAATAAAATATATTGCCAAATTATATATGGAACTATCCAATAACACTTTTTATAATGAAAAATCTGAAAAAATGTTTTCCTTCCATGATTTATAAATGCGAAAGTACCCAATTGATATTATGGTAATATTTTATGGAATATTGATTTGAATCATAATAAAACATATCAACTGAAAATTCATGACTCAAATATATTGATAGAGATACTACTAGATTTAAAAATAAAAAATTTGTTACCTGAAGAAATAACCACCAGTCTTATCAACTTATTCATATTCTTAAGACAAAATTGTGATAAGATATTAAAAATATAAACTAGATAAACAGTAGAAAATAATTTTATAGACAATAATTTATTTGTAGATGATAATTCCTCTATAATTTTTTACATTGATGATTTATCTAACATTTAATTTTAAAAATATAATAATATTGGAGGGCCCAAACATTATCGACTGATATTACCCATTTACATTACTTTTTATTAATTCTATTTTCATTAAGGAATTCTAATTTTCCTATAAAATAATTATAAATGTTATTTACTAATTCCTTAGTTTTTATTGCTAGAAATATTGGTGTTCTGATGTCTTATGTGGAAACTAAAGCTCACCTACAAGGTTATATGGTAGAAGGTCACCTTAATAAACAATGCCTAACAATCTATTTGGGGTATTTGGATTTGATAGATATGATATTCAATCATGTGGGATATTTTTATGACAATACAAGTCATTTTAGGGCCAATAATGAATCATCAATGTTTCCAACTCTAGGTTGAGAAGTAGGAAATTTTAGTTCATTTTCATTGATGAACTTTTAGATAAGTTGAGTAGAAAGATATTTTATAGTCAATGCAAATATTTTTAATATGTATGTTAATGAAATAATGAATAAAATGAAATGAATGCATAGTTGTAAAAATTGGAATGAGACAGAGATAATAAAAGTGATTAACATGTAAATTGTTTACTGGTTCTCACATTGGGTATGTTATTAATCTAATAAATATTTTTAATATGATATTAATTATTTCAATTAATTACCAATTTTTTATATCAACTTGTACATTTAAGGAACTAAAATAATTAAGGTGAACTATATGAATATTTTAAGTACTTAGCTCAAGGTCCTTTGAAGCTAGCTAGGAGTTCCAATAATTACAATATTGTTGGTTTAGAGTTTCATTGTTTTATCATTATAAAGGTTTAGAAACAAATAAAATGTATATTTATTATTTAAGATCAAGTATATTATGGATATTTGGTTGATATTACCGATTTAAATTATAATTGGAAATTTTTAGTTGTTTTATATATATATAATTGGGACAATATTAAGATTGGTATAAAGAAATATTCATTACAAGTTACTTATTTCAATTTCTCATAGTTGATCAATACTAGATAATGAGAAGAACATGATCCATATATTTTTAATTCCTATGAAAAAATTGTAGATTATTTTGATAATATATTGGATAAAGGATGAAGTGTTATTTTCCACCTGAAACTGAGATACATGTATGATATGGGTGAAGTAATTTGCAATTGTGAACCCCATAAAAATATACAGTAGTTTTTATACCTAATGATATTTAAATATTCGGTCTTGTTAAGGGTAGTAATGTTAATTATGAAGAAAAAGATAAAGAAGAAATATAAAAAGATGTAATGTAAACAATGGAACCTGATTATAATATGGCCAACCAAGTATAGCATTTACAGGTTTTTTTATATAAATTCATGGGAGGTATATAGTTTAATTTTACATTTTTAATTAATATAAATTTCTTAATTTTTAATTGAATTATATATTTAATTGATGTGGTTATTTTACTGATATTTTTATAGGCATTCCATGCCAAAAGAGGTTTTGTTATAGAACCTGCTCTACATCAGTGGATTACTGTTTTAATATTGTGACACTCAGTACAAATCATCACACACATTTGATACATTTTTGATATGATTTCATCTTATCCTATTATTATTTTATCCTCATGTAATTCTTCTACTTATGAAGGAACGAGATCATAGGGAACACCTATGATGGATCATTTGGGAAGTCCAACTGACAATTTGTTACCATTAGGAGGTTAATATTAGGTTACAATTGTCCATATATAATATAATACGAAAACATTACTTTCATAACTATTGATACTGATTCATTAATTCATATGTGAAGAAAATACACATAATAATAGAATGGTGAAAAACATAAAAATTCAAGATGTTTAGAATTTCACTAGAGTAGAGGTTGTTTTTCATTTTGATGAATAAGGGGTACCTATTGAGGATACTTCAATCATTCTTGTGTATTTTTTAGCCCACTTTGCCTGTGAAGTATAACTCCTACCTAGTCATTATTCATATTGGAGGTTTATTCTATTATCTTGGGAGAATCAGTTTTTTAGACTCATATAATTGAAATATCATAATTATGTATTCATTTATAATTAAATTAAACACTATTAAATAATATTTTAATAATATAATGATAATAATATATTTTATTTATAGATGATTTTCCATTTTTAAATGACTAATTCAGTTTCACATCTATGTATATTAAGAAATATATAAAAAAAACTATAAATATTTAAACTAGAAATTATGGTTTGAATGCAGTGAAACATCTTTATCTGTCTTACTATTGTATGATAAAGTCCATTAGGGTGTGGATAGGGACTAGTAGAAATTGTTTTTGACCATCATAATACTGGTTCACATTACTTTTTATGAATATCAACATATAAATATCAATTTCTTTATAATATTCCAATATTTATTGGTATATGATCTCATAGGCTCCATGTATGAGAAATTATACCAATTAAGAGAAGTGATTTACCTCAGTTTTGGTCAATGAGTTTCATATTGAAATGAGGAGGAAGGTTACATTTAATTTATTAAAACATATATCTATTAAAGATGAAGTAATTTAGTTTTTCAGAATTTTACCTATAGTCTTTTTTAGAAATAGGTTAATAAGAGATGGAATTCTCTTTGAAGTGTAAAGACATGGTTTGATGTTCACAAGAAAGTTACTACTTATGTTAATGACCCCATAGAAATAATTTGGGTAAACAATTTTAATTATTATTTGATATTTTTAAATGACTAAATAGTTTAATATTATTCAATTTACAATGTAAATTAATATATGTGTGGGATCCCACCATATGAAACTAGAAATAATATCCTTAGATGATTTTGTGGCTCTAGTTCATGTAAAAGAGCATTAGGGTCGTGTGAGAAGGATGGGTTTTGGACTATATCCATTGTGGATCCTTATAAGGTAACAAAAAATCATAAAATATCTCATTATTGAGGGGTTATGAATTTTATTCAATCTTAGTGCATAAGAGGTAATTCATGAAAAGAAAAATATAGTTAAAGACCAAGAAACACTTATTGAAATGCACAATGATTACGTCGTAGCATTGGAATGTGCATTGTCTAATGCGCTTCAGATGAATATTGGTAGTATTATCTAAGAAATATAAACACTCATAGAAGATTCAAAATTGGTAAATTTCATAAATTTATAAATATATTCTGCATTTTAGTAATCAAATTCCATTCAATAAATATAGAAAATGATTCTTAATTAAAAACTCTAATGTATAAAACTATAGGTTCCTAATGGGTTAGTCGAATACAGTTTTATTAACACTTTTAGATTTAATTGTGAGTTTTAAATGAAAATATATAAACTAAATTTCATTAAATATTGTCATCTATATTAATATATCTCATTATTTTATTTATTAACATGATGGAAGTTCACTATGGAATTGTGAACATATCTCATTTTCAGAGGAAGACATGGCCTAAAAATAAGAAAAGCCACTACATAGTTTTTATCTATTGAAGGGATCTCATAGAAAGGATATTCCTAGTCATATTCTTGTTATTTTTTAGAATTATAGTATTTATTATGGGATAAACTAGTTCAATAGTCAAGTGTGGGATCCTTCTAACGGGTTGAATTGAACTATGACTCCAATACATCATACGGTGGATCATAAGACATTTTGGTTAAACACATGAATAATGAAAATTTATTATGGTACGATTTGGTTAATAAAGTTCAGATCAAATAATATCTCCCTCATGTAATTTTGATGAAATTTGGTATAAGATGTTTTTCTTAGCGAGTTTGGTGGTGAATTATTTGAATTAACTATTGATTATACCAATACCATGATATAAATTATTTTTAAATTCTTAGAGACTAATTTTAATAATTTATCCCCATATATATTTTTAAATCAATTTAGATGTGATTTATCCTTCTTTTTAGGTATTAAGCATTGGAATTTTTCTTAGTTTTTACAAGTGAAAATTACATAAATTAACTATCAAGAAAAAAAATTAATGGGTTTATAAAATTTTCATAGGAATGGTTTTTATATGTATTAATATAAGGAAATAATTATTTAATCCATTGAAATATTCCCTTTATTCTTTATTTTCTAAAATTATTCTTCAAATTGATGTATCCGACATATAATTTTAGTATTGATTGTATTTAGTACGAGATAAAGTATATGAATAATCATTTCAGTAATTTTTTTTTTGAATATTTCCATTAATAATGTCTGAATAACTACCTTAAATATAGGAACCTAAGGTAGAATATATGTAATGAGGTTGTGGAAAATATCATGGCACTGTATTAAAGAGTGATGATGATTCTATTTTATAGTGCATAGACATGTATACTGACACATCTATTGAAAATTTATAAATTATAATTTTATTTATTAATTTTTTATGGATTATAACATTATCTATTGACATTTTTTATATTATAATTTCATTCACTTATTTTGTATCAAGTATTATTTTTCATTTGATGTATGTAAATCAATATTATTGTTATACTATCTTTCCCATAAAATATTGTTATATTTTTTTTATCCGCGAGGGAAGGTAATTCATAGTTACATTTATAAAATATGAAGATTATCAGTGTTTTTATCCATTTATATTTAATTATATGTTGTTAAAAATAAAACAAATAAGAATAATGGATATTTTAACCACCTAGAGACATAGGAACAAAAATAATATTGCACCATATGTTGTGGTGGTAAAAAATTCCACAACTTATAAAAAACAACACTAAATTATGTTGTAACTATCTATCTCATGGTTTATTCAGGATCTAAAACACTCATTTACGTATATAAGAACTACATTTTTTAATTATACAATTTAATCTATAAGTCATGAGATTAATAGACTCAATGATGAATTTATAAGATCATGCTTGAATTTTGATGATCTTCAAAGAAACAATATTGGATTATTTTTGAAGTATTGGAGTGAATTTTATCATTATTTGAAATCATGGAAGGATGAAATAATGGTCAAATATAGGAATTAGAGGAATTAAATAGAGCACATTGGTGCTTATAACACTGCATGTAGAAGTGTCTAGTTCGTGGAGAGCCACCAGCCAGCTGGTGTTGATGGAAAGAGGAACCCTAGCTCTAGGAGTTTGTTGGATACACTATGAAGGATCAAAATCCATTTGGTGGAATCAATTATATCCAAGAGTTCCCAAATAATCATATGTACTAGCCAATGGAACCATATGTCTAGTCAATGTATTCGATCAAACAAGTAAATATATTAATTTTTTGGGATTTTATAATAGTTAATATAAGGCCCCGGCCTTAAACCTTACATAATATTGAATTAAATGAATAATTCACATTGAGGATATTTTCAGGTTTTGAGTTTTAGATAATTAAGACATAACTATTACATATCAAAATATTACAAAGTAGACACTTCTACTAAGTTTCTATAAAATAAAAAATCTTAAAAATAAACAAGTCTAGTTCCATTTTTTAGACAGCTTGACATTTACTTGATCCCATCCATGACCCTATTCAACTTTATGTCTTGTGAAAAAAATTTCAAAAAAATGTGGGATGAACATAAAAAGATCAGCAAGGGATACAAAAAGAAGGAAAAATGTTATTTTTTAAAAACAAAGAGTAAACCATGAATACTTTACCAAAGTAATACTTTTCACCTTTATTAAGTAGTAAAAACTCTTCACTGAATAAAATACCATTACTAACCCTTTTTTAACCAAAATATTACAATAAAACCAATATAAATAACACATAACATATAAAGGTAACTTCTGACATAAACATACTTAAATGGAATAACCATACGGTCGAATTCCACACATACTTAATGGAATAGCCATACGACCAACTTCCATACCCAATGCATTGGAGGTTATAACGTAACCACCCATCCTGGTATTCACGGCACCACCCGTCATATGGTTTATCATGTAACCACCCATAAAATGTCCATGTACCATCATTACACATAAAATATTTAAAATATAAACATTTCAATAAAAACATTTCATTTTCAATCACAATAAGTAATTCCAAGATATTGAATTAATCAATCCATTTTCAAAAATCAATTAAAAAAGATTTTTTAATCAAGGTGTCCCATACCACTTTGAAGCTTTTAATGGAATTATAATTTTAAAACATTAATGTCCATATAAATAAATACTAAAAACCATTTTGAAAACATGTACATTAAAGATAAAGATTTTGAATAATGATTCTTTAAAACATTTAAAACGATATTTTTGTGAAAGAGTTTTTAACAAAATGAGGGACTCTTGAATACAAATAATTTCGGAATAACATTTAATCCGAACTTTATAATATCATGAGAATAAGGGGATTCATGATATAATATGCCAAAGGACAGTATACACACCATATAAGAGTGAATTGGTGCATAACAACAATGAAGTCTCAATGGAAATGTGAATTGAGATGAAATCCATTATAAAGATGGTATCCTTAAATTAAGGATAAATCTATCACATAATTTTTTCTAAGAAATATAAATACACCCAATATAAGTGGATATTATGTTTTAAACAATCATATTTCATTCACACATAATCTTGTAAAAATAAAACCAATGACATAGATATTTAACTCAATGAAATGAGATTGAGTTATGATTTCCCATATAAGTTCATAAGAATTTATCAATGAGATGATTATGTATAGAAATAGTATATCCACACAAAGGTTTTTGGAAATTACAACATATATATTCCACACATAATCATGGCATAATAAAATCAAGATGTATAGGTTTAACCCAAAGAATTGAAAGTGGGTTAAGAAGTTCCCTTACAGAAATCCGACAGCCTAACAACGTCACTTTAAAATTCAGAAAATGAGTTGATGAGAGAGAAAATGGTATCTCTTCACTTGGAAATTAAATTTACATAAATAAGGATATATAAGAACATATCCCAACATAATAGTATGTGAATTAAAAGGCATAAAAAAAGAAATATTTTAAAAAGAGGAGGGTGAAAGGTCCCCTTACTGAGTTGGGTAACTTTCGAAACATACACGCCATGAAAGAATGACAATAAAACATTGATTTAAATACTGATAAACGAAATTATATTACAAAAATAGTATAATAATGGGAAGTACATATACCACTCAAAGGAAATGGTGTAAAATGTAGCATAAATCTCACGGGAATAAAAGTGAGATGAAAAATCCCTTACGAAAGCCCGGCAGCCTAACAACGCCACTTAAAACTTCCAAAAATGGATTGATGAGATGAAATAGGGTCTCTAATAATATTAAAATAAAATTCACAGAAAGAGGAATATAAAATAACTTCCCCCAATAAAACAAATAGGAGATTAAAAGAAGTGACATAAAGGAGAGTACTTAAAAAGAAAGAGATATGATCTCTTACGAAAATTCGGTATCCTAACGGCGCCTCTGAAAACTTTCAAAAATGGATTGATGAGAGAAAATAAGGTCTCTAATCATATGAACATAAAAATTACAGTAATATTAATATAAAATAACATCACAATCATACGAAAGATGAGCTTAAAAGGAATGAAATAAAAGAGTGTACTTAAAAAGAAAGAGAGGGGTAGGATCCCTTACCTCAGGTCCGACATGTCTTGTTTGTTTCGTTATATTCATGAATAATAAACTTTGATAAATTTAAAATTTCTTAAGGACCTATTTAAAATATTATTATTCAGTTCATATCACATATTATAAATTTATAATAATTGGTTAATAATGTGAGTTCATATCAGACGTTTTTGTCGATGTTTGGTACATGATTGAAAAATGAACTTGTTTGAAAATGATTTCCCATGTAGTAAATCATTTCCAGAATAGTATTAATGATTAAAATATCATATATATCCAGTACATATTTATTTTATACTATTCCATAACATTTGGAGATAAAAAATGAAAAGCACCGTTCATGGAGATAGTAGGTCGTACTTACGCATGAACACTACTTTCATTTTTATTGTCATATTAATGGAATTAAAAATAAATGAGAAAGATATATATATTAGAATTCCAGAATGATATCCATCATTTAGATGTAATATATGACATATATATCCATTATATATATATGTACTTATAATAGTACATAACATTTGGAGATAAGAAATGAAATGTACCGTTCATGGAGACAATAAGTTGTGCGTACGCATGAACGCTACTTTCACTTCTTTGGCACATTAATGGAATTAAACATAGATGATATATATATATATATATTATAATTCCAGTATAATATATATGTTATATAGATCTCATAAGTTCATCAATTTCATTCATTATACATTCCATGCATTGCATGAACGAGTCACATCACTTGAGGGGGTGGTAGTCCACACTTCCTCAAATTAAATTATCACATTTGCATAACATGAAAAGCATAAAGGTATGTATTAATTATAAAATAAAGAGGCATAGAGAGGAAATAAATATAATATACATCATAAATAAATATAGTTCCATCATAATGGCCACCATGAGAGGTGGTATGAGAAGATAGAACAATCATCGTTTCGTGAGGCAGTAATTTGCCAGCCACCGAAACCGTATGTTCTTTAACCATTAGACGGAGGTGTGTGTTAGTGTAGCTCGAATAATCCTCATAAAAACATCCTAGTATATTTAATATTCTGGTGTTTTTACAAAATAAATAAATAAAAAGATCTTAGGGGGTTGGAGAAGCAAAATAAAACAAAATAACACTAGGGGAGACTTTACCTTTAAATCGGGTAACTCTTTTTGATTTGAGCTCAAAGGCTTCCTTGGAAAGAATTATGCCCAATGTGAGGCTTCTAGGAGTAATAGAGGGATGTGGAGAGACAAAATGGGCAGGGTTTGGCTGAGCCAAAGGCTTGAGAGGTGTGGGTAAGGTGGTAGAGGTGGAGGACTTTTATAGGAGGAGAGGAGGGCACTCTTGGAAAGTTATAAACTTTTACTTTATTATAAAATGCCTTTTGGATTTTAAAGGTCCCAAAATTATATATTACAAGGATAAGGTGATAAGAGTTCTAAATCCATCCATCCAATTGTTTTTTGACAAGTGTAGGTCTTATAGGTTACATTATCTTTTCATTTTATTTAAATCATTAAATAATGAGGTAATCGCTCCCTCATCATGGTGTCATAAATAATTT
Source organism: Viscum album (assembly GCA_963277665.1). NCBI lineage: Eukaryota > Viridiplantae > Streptophyta > Magnoliopsida > Santalales > Viscaceae > Viscum > Viscum album. Next base: position 1,371,699,741 of record OY728164.1, read on the forward strand.
AATTTATTTAATGTATAAAAATTATAAAACAAATATCATGATTTAGGAAATCTTTTTAGATTTATAATTAATATTTATCTTCAAAAATATGACTAGTATAACCCCATTTAAAAATTGTTTTGGTAAAACAACTAATGTTTGTGACATTTTTATTTTCACATTAAATAAAAAGGTATTTATGTCATTTTCCTACCAAAGTGGCTCCATGGGGTACCCAAGTTGACCCATGGATTGTCTTGGTCGGCCATGACACATCCAATAAGGGTAAGACACGTGTCTAGGTCATTTCATATTATTAAAACATTATTTTTACCTTAAATTACATTAATTACCTTTAATCGCGATTAATAAAACTTAAAAGTTACTATTCACCAAAAATTATTTTAATCTCATTGAACCACATTTTAATTATTAATGACAACCATGTATGTCGGATTTTTTAAAATCAAATCACAGTAGTGGTAATGTTTCATTTAAATGAAAAATCAGTTTCTTTAACTACAACTTAGTGGTTTCACTCACTACGGCAAAAAAGACATTTAGCGGCGGTTTTTTTTTCATTTCATGGTAGTTTAAACCGCCACTAAATTGATTGGTGGCGGTTTTGAAAAACCACCCTAGAATCGTGCGTCGGGAAACTATTCGCGGTGGTTTTTTAATTTTTTAATTTTTTTTATTTTTGGTATTTTTTTTAATTTTTTTTAATTATATATATATATATATATATATATATATATATTTCACATTTAATTATTTATTTTTTGTATTTATTTATTTATTTTTCATATTTATTTATTTATTTATTTTATCAAATTATTTTATATATTGTATTTATTTATTTATTTATTTATTTTGATTTATTTATTTTATTTTATTTATTTTATTTCGTATTTATTTTATTTATTTATTTTATTTTATTTATTTATATTAATTATTTATATTAATTATTTATTTTATTTATTTAATTTTGTATTTATTATTATTATTTTTTATTTCGTATTTATTTTTTATTTATTTTATTTCGTATTTATTTATTTTATTTATTTATTTCGTATTATTTTATTTACTTTATTTATCCATGCATGCACATCCCATGCACATGCACATGCATGCCCATGCAATATAAAGAAATTCTGCGTTTGGTGAGATTTGAACCCCTAACCTCTTGCATATTTTCCAAAGACTTTACCACTCCAGCAAGCTCGCCATGTGGTTAATAAATAGAATTTAATATACTTATATATATTAATTGAAAAAACAAATAATACATAAATAATAGATATAAAGTCGATAATAATAAATAATAAATAATAAATAATAAATAATAAATAATAAATAATAAATAATAAATAATAAATAATAAATAATAAATAAATAATAATTATAAATAATAAATAAATATAAATAATAAATAATAAATAATAAATAATAAATAATAAATAAAGATAAACAATAAACAATAAACAATAAACAATAAATAATAAATAATAAATAATAAATAATAAATAAACATAAATAATTAATAAATATAAATAATAAATAATAAATAATCAATAATAAATAATAAATAATAAATAATAAATAATAAATAATAAATAATAAATAATAAATAATAAATAATAAATAATAAATAATAAATAAAAAATAAAAAATAAATATAAATAATAAATAATAAATATATATAAATAATAAATAATAAATAATAAATAATAAATAAATATAAATAATAAATAAATATAAATAATAAATAAATATAAATTATAATTAATAAATAACAAATAATAACTAATAAATAATAACTAATAAATAAATATAAATATAAATAATAAATAATAAATAAACATAAATAATAAATAATAAATAATAAATAAACATAAATAATTAAAAAATATAAATAATAAATAATAAATAATAAATAATAAATAATAAATAACCAGTTACAAATAATAGATAATAAATAAATTAAAGTATATTATAAATAATAAATAATAAATAATAAATGAAACACATGAAAAAGTATGAAAAGACGTGATAAGGGATTAAAAATCATGAAAACGCATGAAAAAGGATGGAGAAGCATATGAAGAATGAGGTATTAGAAAGAATGACAACGCATGAAAACTCGTGACAACTCTGTAAAACTCCTTAATAATTCAACATAATCATCATAATAACCCATAAAAAACCATTGATAAAGATAACAAGTCATGGAAACCCAAATAAACAGTAATAAATGGAGCTATAGTTAAAACCCGTCAAAACGGTCATAAAGAGACAAAAACATTGGACTCACATTAATGGAGATAACTTATGATCCGAGATTCCATTTTAGATCTGCGACCTGTCAAATCAAAAATCCTGAAACGATCTTCGACCTGAAAGGGGAAAGTGTCCGAATGGACATGCGGATCAGAAGTTATGACCATTTAAAAAAAAGCTGACGGGGAACGAGTGCTAGAAACGAGGCATTGAAAAACATAACAAACCCGATACCCTCTAAAAAGTCCATAAAATATGATCTAGGAGTGCATGTGGGCACCGCGACTAGTCAAACTAAAGCTCATGGAATGAGCTATGATCTGGCAGGTGGAGGAGGCCAAACTGACACGCGGATCGAAAGTTAGGTCTGTTTGAAGACAAGTTCGACGGGACACCGGTGATAGAAACAGGGTTTTGGAGGCATTCAGAGTATTTGGGGTCGAAAAACAAGACATAAGCTTGCTCATGTTGAAATAGTGCGTATTTCTCTTCGCTGGATTCGATTTGATATGTGGTAGAGCCCAAACGGACACCCGGAGCGAAAGTTATGACCGTTCGATGTTGGAGAACTTTTTTCCACTTCCTTATAACTATAATATTTTCCACACCTTAGACCGTCTCATTGTTTTGATTAAATTTGCCTCTAGATCTCTTCATTAGCTTCGATTTGACTGTTTGTGGCGCTTCAACGGACGCCCAGATCAAAAGTTATGGTCATTTTAGTGATTTTGGGGTTTCTCGTGTTTTTTTCATTTTTTCATTTCATTTCGCGGCTGTTTTACTGAAACCGCCGCTATTTTGCGGTGGTTTTTTTAAAAAACTGCTGCTAATCCTCGAATAAAAAAAAAATAAAAAAATAAAAAATAAATAATTTTTTTGCCGTTTAGCGGCGGTTTTTAAAACCGCAGCGAAAAAACCGCCGCTAAACGACAGTTTTCTTGTAGTGACTATTCATCAAAAATTGATGTTTTTCAGAAAAATATCAAAAATTAACCCTAAGCCATATTTGATATTCCAAATTCAAAAATGATGTCTATTTTACAAATTTTAAAACATATAAGTTACATTAATTAATTTAATAATTAATTCTCGCTGTCAAAACAAATAGCATGTTTTTAAGAAACAATATATATTAAAAGATTGACACTAGTTTAAGTCCAATTTCAAAGTGAAATTAATTACAATGACCACCATTGGTTTAATAGTAAAAATATATTCTAAATACACTTTAATCTCAACTAAAAATATAATCTATCCATATAAATAAATCATATTAAAAGGAGGTTTTGAATTAAAATGCAACATTTTCAATAAAAATGATCTTTATCGGAAAAAATAACAAAAATTTACACAAAGTAAATTTTGATGTTCAGATTCTAAAGAAGGATTTTATTTTTTCAAATAAAACATATAAAATTGTCAAAAGTATATTTAAAAAGGGTTCTCCATCAAAAGGCGGTTAATCGACCTTTTGAAGAATATTAGAAGATTTATGCTTAAAATTGGAATCATTTGCATTTTAATCCTCTAACATTTATTGGATAAAAATAATAATATTTGAAAAACAGATATAATAATTTTGTAGTTAGTTCCGTTCATTCCCGCCATTACAACAACTAGGTGTTAGCTACCATTTAAAATAATATTATTTTATTATTAGAGTGCAACGTAAGATTTCAAAGAAACTAGTTGTTGCGTATTGGGTACGCCATCGAGCATAGCTTTCCATTTAAAGTAATATTAATACTTTACTAACAAATATGGATAAATATAAAAATGTCATATTCTTTATTTACCTGGGGTGTTACAGTTAATCACCCGTTGAAAATTCTTAATGAATCTGGATAATTATATAATGTTTCTAGAACTATTGTATCCAATAAATAGGTTTTATTTGTGGATTAGAATATATAACAATTAAAGATAAATCCTCAATGATTCTTGATCAATGTTTGACATACCCAAATAAGAATCTCTAACAAATCCTCTCAATGTCATCTCAAGTGTTTCTCTTAGTTATTCTTCAATACCAGAGGTTATGTTCTTCCAACTCCTATATATCTCTCATTGTACTTTTTAAAAAAATTATGAGAGATTAAAAGAGAATATTTATAGTTTATTTTCACCAAGAAAACCCATATTCCTTTCATCTCTTTCTATAATGGTTTATCATTCTTATAAGAGATCAGCGTGACCCCCTATGAATCCTCCCCTTAGTTTTAGAGGTTTATGAAAAAACTACCTTTATCATTGTGGGCATCAAGAAACACATCCCTCACATTTATAGTTTTGATGAACCTCAGGATCTTTATCGGTATCCAAGGAACCCATCACTCAGTTTTGTAGTAGTGATCACCATTTATAGAAGTATATGAGAAAAATAGAGGGTTTCTTACCACAAACCCATTCAAAATTATCTCACCAATCAATTTAACTTATTTTTATAATTTATATGATAGATAAAGAGGATATGTGAGAATATATCCTTTAAAAGTGAAGAGAAATTTAGATAATATCTAGGGAAAACGTTGAGAGGATCCTCTAGAGGCGAACCTTTTGGTAATACAAACAATAATAAAGAATGAGAGATGAATTTTTGTAAATTATAGACCTTTTAATATATTATGGAGATCTATTTATAGGCTCTAATAGGATAACTAATCTTATGGAATTCACCATAATCATTAAGAATCATCAATAAGTGATTAAGAGAGGCATGGTCCATAGAATATAAGATATTTGACTTATGGATCAAAGCCATTGGCTAGTCAGATGACCCCATTAGGTATTCAGTAGGCTTTATATAGAAAACCTATCTCCACCCACTTCCACTAGCTAGCTTGTGATACTACATTGAGTAGCTGATGGACTCTTGCTACTAGGTAGGCTCTGTCGATTACCACTGACTAGTTGGTGCTACGTGTAGTGATACAAGTTTCACTATGACCCTTAAAATTTATTCCACACCTACATTTTTCACATGTTCTTAATTTACAATATTTAAAATCATAATAAAAATTATAGCTAATTACTTAAAACATGACCCAAAAATAATTACTCAAATATCATCATGATGTCATCATTATGTTATGAATGTATCATTTATTCCATTAATATTATTACTTGGACTTTAAATCATATAACTATAAAACACTAAATGAAAATGTTATTACCATAAATGAGTGTTCTAGATCATGAAAAAATCATGAGAGAGATTGGTATAAAAATATCTCCCTTTATGATGATTACAAACACTTAATATAAAAAGATTTATAAACTGAGTCAATAGTTAAATATATATCATTGTATTCATGATATAAAAGTATACAAGATATTTAAAAAATATATTCATTATAAAAAATAAATAAATTTGATCAAGCATGTAATATTTCAAAAAATATAAAAAATATTTAACTCCCACTTTATGAAATAATTAATCAATAACATATATAAAAATAAATTTAGAAATTCCCCCCTTTGATGTCCAGTACAACTCTCCCCCTTTAGAATAAACGTCTCACCATTTAAAAGTTAGTAAAATTATCCCCCTTTATGTAATCAAAAATAAAACAAGGAGAGATAAAATAAATTTAAAATAAATAATTTTATGAAATACAAGTGATACATTTTTAAATAGATTTTTAAAAACACAAAAAATATTGATTAAAAATCATGGGACGGAGAAGATCAATTTGATTTTGGAGAAGATAAGTAAAATTGAAGGATAAACCCATGATTTTTTTAAAAAAAATTATATTCATAACTCCCCCTTAATATGTTTATATGGAGAGATTGGTAAGTTTATGTGATATTCCAAAAGAGAAAAAAAGTGATATAGTAGAGGGAAAAAAGGAATGAAATTAAAGATGATTGAAAATTATATAAAGAAAAAAATGAATAGAAATGAAAGAGAAAAATAAAAAAGAATAAGAGTAAAGAAAAATGAAAAATTAAAATTTGTACATAACTTTTCCAATACACTCATTCCCTAAAATATTAGTTTTCAACCATTGAATGATTTAAAAAGTTTAGAAGGTTCCTTTGGATGTGAAAATGTACCTTGAAAGAAACCTACCATTTTTAATTTTCCAAACACAAATCGATAACATTGTTAGAAGGACAAGTATACCAATACTAATTTTTACTCATCATTAATCTTACATTATGGAAAACCAGCATTACCTTTAAAAAATAAGAGAGAATATAAACAATTAGACATATAATTCCTTATAATAATCTTAAATATTCGTTAATTAATAAATAATAAATAAATTTACATAAAATGTTTGAAATATAAATTTTTAAATATAATAATTTCTTTCAGAAAATATGTCTTTGAAGTTAAAAAATAAGAAAAATATAATTTTTGATTTTAGAATATAATTTTAAAATAAAAGCGCATCTTAATAAAAATATCATAAATTAATAAATAAAGACCCCCCAAATGAATTAACATGTGAGATATAAGGATAATATACCATAGAGAAATAAGAATAATATTATATATAAGTTGAGAATTTAATGATTTATCAAATATAGAGAAAATTATTTGAAACAAGAATAAGAAATGTTAATATTTTTTTAAAAAAATTCTTATGTTTTTCTTGGTAAAATTTGGGGAATTATACACATACCATTCTTATCTACCCTTCAAATAAATTGAATTCAATTATTTTTATAGGTTTAGTTAAAATAGTAGTGAGTTGTTATTCTATCCAAAGAAATTAAAATGAGATATAACCCTTTTGGGAAGTGATATCTTATGAAGTGGTTCCTATGGATAATGTGTTTACTATGAGAGTATTGGATATGATTTTTGGAAATATTAATAACACTAGTATTATCATATATAATAGGAATACGTTCAAATTTTAGACCAAATTCCAAAAGATTTTAATTTATCCATATTCTTTTGTATAAACTACTCCCAGAAGAGATATATTCCTCTATAGTTGTAGAAAGATAAATTTTTTGTTTCCTATTACTGGTATATGAGAAAAGGAAATTTCAATTTAGGTGGAAAGTCATAATTTAACTTTTATAATTTTTCTATAATCTACAAAAATCAATATTTCAAAAAATAGTTAATCTAAAAAAATATTCTTTTTGTTAAAAATCTATGATTTTTAGTTCCCTTTAAATAATTATCAATCCTTATAATTGATTTGAGATGAGATTATATTGAATTTGATTTAATACAAGAATAAAAAAACATTGAACATGATATCAGGACTATTCATAGTAAGATAAAGTAGACTACTATTGATAGTTTTTTAAATCTAATAACAGATCATCTCACAGGTTTCATCCAATGGTATATTAAAATATATACTTAGAAGTGTACTGATTTCCTTAGCATAATCCATTATAATTCATTTTTAGAGTTCATTGGTGTTTTTTACCATGTTTTAGATAAATTTCTTCATTATTTTGAGAAATTTGAAAACCAAAAAAGAATCTAAGTTCAACTATAATGGTAATTTAAAATTTTATTTTCATTAAATCAAATAATTAAAAAAATTAAATTCATTGGTTGAGCCAAAATTCACATCATCAATGTTAAATTTGATTAGTAAAAAATCTTTTAAGATATGTTTTATAAAAATATTTGAATCTAATTTTTCTATTTTAAAATCATTTTTTATAAGAAAATTAGATAAATTATCATACCAAGCCCCTCTGTATTGTTTTAATCCCTAAATAGCATTAGTCAAATTGAAAAAATGAAATGAATAATAATGATATTCAAAACTAGGTAACCATTTAAAAAATAACTTTTAATATCCATTTGAATGATTTCAAAATTAAGGTGAGAGGTGAATGGTGGATTACAACTTGATCTATGGGTGATAAGGTTTAACCATCATTGATTCCTTAATCTTGATTATAACCACTAGCGACTAGAACAAATTTATTTCTAGTGATATTACTTTTTCATTTAACATATTCCAAAAAACACATTTAGTGAATATGATTGGATTATAATTAAGTATTTCCATGAGATTTCTTATGTCATTTCAAGAGAATTGATTTAGTTAATCATTCATGTAAAAGAAAAAAATTTCATTATTAAGGGAATCATTAACATTTTGGTGTTCTTTGTGAGAGATGAACCCAAGATGTTCAACCTCATTTAGTAGTAATATTCTTATTTTAGTTACCCTTTGAAAATCTCAAATCACATTTTCAATGGGATATAATTTGGATTTTTTTTAGAAATTTTAGGTAAATAATTTGAAGGATATTTTTATTTAACTTCATATTATTTATATTGTAATGGTTATTTTTAATTTAAACATATTTTTTAGAATCTTTTCTAGAAATATATTTTTGAAAATTTTCCCCAAAAAGATCATGAATTGATTCTTATGATTACTTATTCTTTTTGCTGAATAATCTTCAATACTTTACTTAGAGTATAAAAGAAAAATACTATAATAATATTTTGAATAAAAATTTCCATGATTGACTTTGGGATTGAGATTAAAACATGTGTATGAAAAAAAATTTAAATACACAGTTTACGTTTTCTATTTTTTACAATGTTCTTAAGGAGTATTTTTTAGAAATGGTCTTATGGTTACATATATAATGATAAAGTATTTAGTAATGATTTATTTAGAAAAAAATATTTAGGTAAATTAAATTCATTAAAATGAGTTGATGTTATTTCTTGGATAATTTGATTTTGACTCTTACTACCCCATTTTGTTGGGGGGTTTAAGGAGTAATAAATTCTAATTATTTTATTGAGAAGAACATATATTATTAAATTCTTTGTTTTTGAATTATTTACCATGATAAATTTGAATAGAAGTAATTTTATATCCTTTTTCATTTTTATTTTTTTTTGGAAAACTTGATGAATCCTTTATAAGGATAATTTTGATGAGATAATAAGCATGTCGAAGTAAATCTTGTAATGTCACAAATAATAATAAATCATAAGAGTTACCTACGAGACACTCAATTTGAGAATATATAAATAAATAAAGATAAATTAATTAAATATCATTAAAAAATAAATATATTTTTTTATAATTAAAAGAAGTTTTGTGTTTCTTACCATATTGGAATGAATTAAAAACCATATCATATTTGAAATTTAGTTTGGTAAATATCATGTTTATTGATAATAGTTTTGTAACAATTGGGCCTTGCTAATAACATATAAAACTTGCCTTAACATGGACATGATTCTTATCTTTCTAGGAGCCAATAATTACTTTGCAAACACATGGTCCCCTTCCTAGGGCCCACCCACATACCTGAACAGGTCATCAGACTAATGAACACCCCCACAAACCAAACATGTTATTTCTAGTGCAATTTTTACTCACTCACACACATCCTAGAAAGCTTATTAAAGGTCCCCCATCCAGATCACTACTTGATACCAAGAACTCTTAATTGTGGAGTTCTAATAAGGCAGGATCCCGAAAATAAAGGTTATCCTTGATAACATGAGTTATATATTGTATCCTTTTAACCCTTTATCATTCTGTGGTGGTACATTCACTACTTTAAAAAACAATATCCATGTTGTGGATCCTACATCTCAACCAAGGTAGTGCACCACACTAAAGTCTGGGGTTCCACTTTGATACCAATGTCACAACCCAGACCCATTGAAATAACAAAAACCTCACCTTAACATGGTTATTGAGTCCTAGCCTACCGAGTATAACTATTTTTCCTATAAACATATGGTCCCTTTCCTGGGACCCACCCAAATACCAGAACATTTCATCAGACTAATGTGTATCCCCACAGGCCAACACATATTCTTTCTAGTGTGATTTTCCCTCACTCAAACACATTCTATGAAACTTCCCAGAAGGTAACCCATCCTGATCACTAGTACATGCCATTTATGATTAACTTTGGAGTTATAATTAGGTAGTATCCTTAAAATAATGGTTCACTATTTTTACATGAGTCATATCATTGATCCTTTGAACCCTTTATCATTCTGGGGTGTTATAAGTTGAGTCTGATATTTGAGTGTGTGATATAGTGACCAAGTCCTCTATTAAAAATCCATGTTCCACTAACAAATTCTCATAATTTTTTTACATTCAAGCTATAGATCAATTTTAAATTTAATGTATTAACATTATTAAAATTGGAATTAGAACATAATATATTTCCTTTTTATTCCAAAACTTTTCATAATAAATTTATGAAAAAAATGTATAAACCCCTATAGTAAATGTTGGGAAATGATTTTAAAATTGTTTTTCATGACCTTGATTTTATTAATAGTATTTAAGTTAGAATAAACTATGCTACATTCACTAATTATCTTACCATTCGATTTATCACCAAATGTGACATGATATACTTATAGTTTTCAATTTTATTTGAATCATAGAGGTCCCCACACATGTGATTTTAAAAACCAATATATAGGTACTATAGTGATTCTTGGTCTTTTATCTTAATAAACTTATCCTTAAATATAAAGCTACTAAAGGTTTGGGTGCGAAAAAAAACTTGGGTTTGTTAATTTTAGTCAATAGCGATATGTATCCAAATTTTTTGAGTAATATAATTTATTTTGGAAATACTTGATGAAAGATAAATTGATATTCATCTCCCATATTTTTCATTCTTTCAATAACAGTCTTGATTTAAATGAATAATTATTTTACTATAATTAAAAAACTAATCTAGTGAGAATGCATTAATAAAATTTATTTTGATAGTTATTTTGTAGTGCTACCATGATTTGAGAAATGAATAGCAATTCATTTTTTTCCATTTCATTGGGTGTTAAAAAAACTTTTCTCATTATTTTCAACTTCATTTAATTTTGAGATATATAAATCTTAATGTCTTCGATTTTAGATTCAATATTATTGACGTCTAGTTGATTCATTATTTTTATAGTTAAATAGTATTCTTATGTTCTAAATTCCTCACAGTATTTTTCTTATTATTTCCACTCTAATCATGATAACTAATGAAAATTTCCAAACTCATTTATCAAAAAAAAATATTTATCATTCAACTTATGAATTGTATAATTTAAACATGATACACATAATTTAAAAAATTTGATACATTCATTTTTCTTTATGAATACATGATCAGTGAATATTGAAATTTAATTTATAATATGTATAAATTTTTTTAATCAATTACCTTATCGATCCTATCTGTTTATAGTATTTATAATGTTTTGTTTTATCAATTTATTTAATTTTTAAAAATGTAAATTCACTCCCTCTTTCTATATTTTATTGACCAAAAAATTATAACTAAAGAATATTTAAAGTCCATATTTAGTAGCGGTTAATATCACTTTTATTTATTTCATAAATAATATTATTTTTATATAACACATAATAATAATTCACAAAGTTTATTAAAAATAATCCTTAAAAATTATAATCTTCATTAAAATAACAATGGAACACTGTTTTTTTACTTTAAAACCACCATGACAAAAATAACAAAATCACTACTAATGGCTAGTTTACCCATATTTGGTGATGGTTGTCTATATCAAAAAACTAATTACACAATGTTTTCCGTAATGTTTTTCAATTATATAACATTATTCATAGTGTTTATAAAAGAAAAAATGGTCCATAAATTTATAAAGAATCACCATTTTTAAAAAAACTTGTACAGTTTAAGGGAATTTCATTACTAATGAGGGAAACTTGATAAAAATGAAAAAACATATAGGGACACTTTTAATTAAACCAACACCCCTATAATATTTAAAATAAAACAAAAAATTATTTTAGAAGTTTTTATAAATAATAAAAATATATCCATATAAAACTTCATAAAATTAATTAAGAAACACCTTTTTGAATTTATAGAACACCTGGTGAGAACTACTTTATAATAATAGAGTTAAAAAATTTAAACTAAGCCTCTAAGAAATTAATCCCCAAAAAGAAACAATAATCAGGAACTTGTCATATCTTGATAAATGAATTATATGTATAAATTTTAAATCATTTAAAGCATGGATTAAAAAAATCGATGATTAAAATTTAATTCATAGAGTCACACACCATTAGGTATGATTCAATAATTCCACTGAGAATTAATCAAATAACACCCTCCTTGTAGACTAAAGGATTAATTAAAAATAAATTAAAACATACAATTTTAAGAATCAAACAATCAATAGGGACCCTGGAACTATAAATACTTAGTGAAGAGCTTAATTATGGATGTTAAACCCCTAATAGGGTTCATGTGTCCCACAAAATCATTCTCCTACACCCGAGATAAAAATACCTAAGGCTTCTGGGCATTTCAACATGAAATTGTGAAACCCATACACTCAAGAACCCTATTTTAAAAGAAACATGAAAAATAAAATATAAATAGTGGAGGAATAAAGGAAATTGAATAATGAAAATAGAATATAGTTACACACCTAGGAAAAATAATGTGAGAATACAAGAGAAGAGGAGTAGTGGGAGGAGACCTCCATCTCCCTATGTGCATTGTGAAAATGAGGGGTGGTTATCTTCCCATTTACCCCATATCTTTGTAACCTATTGATTAATAATAATAATAATAATCAAAATAAGGTTTCCAAATCCCATATAATACAATATGTACATTTTTTATTCCATATTCCAACTATCCAATTAATATATATTCTAATTTTTTTCCATGTTAATATATATTAACATATATTTACAAAGAATAATATTTACCAATAAAACTAATTATATAACATATTGATGAAAATATTTTATAAAGGAAAATAAGATAAATATTCAAAACACTATCAATAAATTATATATAATTATTAAATTCTAAAAATTAATATGATAACACATTAATACATAATCATATCATGGACTGATTATTCACATTGTTTGATCAATGTGATTAAATGGTTTCTATTACCTAGGTCGTTACCATATATAGAGCACAAATCAAGTAATTTTGAATTCTATGATACATATGTTCATTTAATTTGATTATTTTGATTAGTCACACTACCTAGGGTATAGGGATTGATCCCACTACATGTTTCCTGGGTCACATAACCCTATTTGAGAAGTCTATGGGGGATCAAACAACCAAGAAAACTCTATTGTTCCTCTTCATCATTAGTGAGCTTCTTTATTTCCCATCTCCACCTGAAATTGTTTTATAGAGAAAATATAATGTAAAAAATTAAACAAAATTCTATAAAAACATCTACTGTTATTTTAAATAATTTAAATTTAATTATTATCTTGTAAATTGGTCATTTAGAATCCAAATTCTTAGAGGCATGTATAAATAGGGTGAAATTATGTTTATGAGAACTTCTAAACCATTAATTAGATTAGTATGAAACCATTATCATTATATTAGTCTTAAATATAGTTACACTTCTGTATATTTATTTCATGGAGAATCTTATTAGATTTTAATTAATATAATTATTGAAAAAATGGAATAGTTTCTTCAATTTATGATATCCAAGAATTTTTAAGAAAAAAATTTAAAAACTTATTTTCATTAGAAAGGTTGACAATTAAAGAATAAAATATATTATTATCATTTTATTAATTTAGGTTTTGAGCCACTGAAATAATGACATAATTTTTAGTTTCAAAACATTTCTAAATATTTTCTTGAAATCAAATCAACAGATTTTGACCCTTGAAATTTTATTGTTTAGATCTTCATCTCTAGTATGATATTATTGGATTTATTTTTAAAATTAAATTCTTTATTTAATAAATGAAAGAAATAATATTCAATGGTATGAAATAAATAAATGTTAATAAATTTATACTAATGAACCATACCATGAGTTTGAATCTCTTGATCATACTTGACCCTGCCTCTAGTGTCATTTTAATCTCTAGAACACAAGAGGAAATTAGGATTATGTCATGACCATATCTATAAATAGAAATATATTGGATCTTACTGGATAATTAAATTTCATATTTAAGAATGTCATTACTGTTACTTAACCTCATTAAATTCTATAAAATTTCATATCTAAAAAAAATCCCAAAATATCAAGAAAATTAAAACTAGTCTTTTTAAATTGTATTTTAGAATCTGATAGACTTTAGAACATTTAAAATAATAAATAAAATCAGTAATTTTCCCTTATTAAGTTATTTATTATATCTTTAAATTACATTGAAAAGTAAAATTCCAGCTAAAGTAAAAGTACTCCTTTTAGGTGAAATATAGAATATTAATTTTATATTTTATTTAATTTATTCCTTGAATTATTATTTAAGAATATAAAATATTATATTATGAATGAATTTATTATTTAGTTTAATGTTTTTAAATGATTCTTATATGTTTCATGTATATTAGTAGTTACGTTCATGTCAAAATGTAATATTAATCAAATTCAACTATAATAATGGTTGTTTATGGGTTATGAGCATAAAAGTAAAGACTGGATATGATGTATACAAATTAGGTGTAAGGATGTTTTTGAATTAAGGTATCTATTCATTATTTATCTACAAATACTTAGACTTTAGATCAGAGTTTCCACAAGGATGGGGAATTAGTCTCGGTTTAGAAAAGTGTATATTGGGTACCTATCGTACCACACTTTCCGTTATGTGGAATTTAGTTTCATTTGACCCTAAACTTTTCTATGGATGTATTTTATATACCATATCCATGAGATGCATTTGGATATCTATAATTATAATTAGATTTTAATTTTAGGAAAGTTAAATAAATCATGATTTGTATAATGTGTTATAAATTAATATTCTTTGAACATATTGATTTGGTCCAAGTTATAAGATAAAAAAATAAATTGTTAAATGCATTAAAAAATAATGGGGATTTACAAGATAAAATGGTGAGATTTAAAACCCCTTAAAATACTATGTGTATGATTCAATCCATATAGAACACTTTTCAATACACCAACCGTCAAAACATTTAGGATATTCTAATGTTAGGTGTATGTATATTATATTATATATGAAAGGTATGATATGTATGACACTAAAAAATATCAAACTATTTCATGAATTAGGTTGGGTTATACATAGTTCTAAAGCTTAACTATTAGGATATGAGAGGAATAGAGTTTCAATTTTCTATATAATGGATTGGGTAAGGAATTTTCTACTCAACTATCCAAGATTCATATAGCATATGATTAATATGATTTTATAACAAATATAGTCATGGACTAAATTTCAAGCTTATCTAGGAAAGTGATGATGAAATATGGATATTATCATACTAATGGATAAAATGTAATTATAATGTTTCAAATTTTATTGGGAAAACATTAAATAAATTTATATATTAAATGATTGTAAAATAATATATCCATCGGATAAAAATGTTAATTGTAGATAAAATGCCTTCAACATTATAATAATTTATTTGAGGTAAATTAGTGAAAAGGAAATTATTTATGGAATAATCTTCTCAGACTATTATATGATCTTGAGAGTTGTTCATAAATAAGAAGAAAATTTTTAAATTTAAGGGAACTCCTTCCTAAGAAATTGTATAGGGAGAATTTTAGGCAAAAAATATAAATTCTTACAATAATCATAATTAATATTCAATTAATGGTTTCAAAATCAATGTTCAAATAAAAAATAACCAAATAATCTTCATCCTCTCATCATTTACTCAACAATATTGGTTATAAAAATAACATTTTATTGTTAGGGTCCCACCTAAGGCTTGATTTGAATAGGAATATCCTTCTATAATAATTTACAATAATGTCATTATAATTAAACATAAAATATAATATAAAATAGTTTAATTTTTTTTAATTGTTCTCATAAATATGTTTAAGATAGGTATGCAAGACATGAGAGGTACATTATCAGGTATTGTAATAATAGTATATAAGGGTAAAATTTTGTTATAGAGGAAGTTTATTGGAGGGTCTAATTATTATCATATATCATTGAAACCTAAAAGAGGTGTTAGGATGAAGGGGTCGTGATTCGATTTTATTGAAATTTGTAGCATTATAATGGCATAAAATTATCCATTGGATTATTATAGGTCACGTGATAATAACTTATAATGAACACTAGTCCAGTAACTCTCATAGTTCAATAACATGTATTGTAGTAGTGTGGAACATATAGACACATAAACTATATCACCATGGAAAACTATAAAAAATTGGTAACTATAATAATGCATTTTCCTCTAGAATTAAATTACATTATGAACTCTTTCTAAGTGAGGATTTATATACTATTTTTTTCTTCCCTATAATTTTCTGCTATAAATAGTGACATCATTATGCTACTTCCTGGATATAGGGATTGATCTTGAATCATTTAAATCCTTATTATCTTCTACTTCTTTATTTTTCTTCCATTTAATCCAATTTAATTTAGTTTCCTTGGAGATACCTTGATTCCAAAACAACTTTATCAAATATTAATTTTGGTAGATCATGGTCATACTTACCGAGTTATACAATGGTTATAGATGAAGGAAAGGTAAGTATTGATAATTTTAGAGTAAATAAAATTTATTTCTAGAGAATAAAAACTCATTTATATCTTGATTAGAAAAATATTAAATTTCAACTTGTAGGTGTAAAGTTAATAGAAATGAAAAATATTGAGTTATAATTTCAAGATTGATAGGTTCTAAGAGTTTTACATCTTACATTGGAAAACATCATTGAATTAAATATCCAGATAGAGATGATGATGAATTGGTTGATAAAGGTACTTACAAAAATGTATGAGAATCCATCTACCAAAAAACAAAGTGTACAAGATATAGTGATTATTTAATATGAATATTAATATATACAATTATGAATTGAATAACACTACTGAATTCATCACCTTAAGAAGTCAGTTGACATAAGTGAGAATTATTCTTCCAGATAAGGTATGTGTACTAGTTTAGTTGTCTTAATTAACATATAGATAAGAATCTATTGTAATAATAGTGAATATTTATATGGGATTGTAAAATAAGAAATTAAATGATGTATGAGATTTATTCCTTAGTAAGGATATAAAAATAAAATAATAATGTAGATTCAATGGTTATGATATTCACACTAAAGTAAGAGATATATTTACATATTAAGATAATGATATTACATGATCAAAATTTAGAGGAAAGTATATAGATAATGTGAAGTGTCCTGGTTCAACCTGATGGTGTTTTGGGAAAAGAGAGAATACCAAGGAAGAGTATAAGGATAAAAAAGTTCACCTAAGATTAATTCAAAGAATATAGTAACTAAATTAACTAGCAATTTAATAAAAATATGTGTGGATAGAAACCAATGTTTTATATTTCTGACTTAAAATCATCATTCTATTATGCATCATAGAAATATTTTATTAATACTTTTTTTTTATAAATTTTGTAAATGGGTATCCTTTTTATTTTTAACCTTTATAGATTATGTGAAATTGTGATAGATGGATGAAAACTAGAATTGGGAGTATATTAGTGCAAAATAAAATATTAAAAATTATTAATAGAAAAGGAATCTACTTCATTTCTGGAATACTGATAATATAGGTGTTGGCCAAATTTTCAATATTGGTTATTGGAAAATTAACAATGATTTATGTTCGTAGCTATTGGGGTAAATAATGGAACACTATAAAACGTTAAGGACATTCCCATGGCCGTGGTTATGAAAAAAACATAGTTGGTAATTGGAAACTATATAATTTAAAGTCAGTCTATAGGATTGAGAAGGGGATGAAGGTGTTTAAATTATATTCAATGCTACTATAGTTGATGTTTGTAGAGTTTTTTTCATGTCAATATTGTATAATGAGAAATGATGATTATGTGTGTTTTTATTTTTTGGTAGAACACTAAAGGATTGAATGATGGATGTAGGGAAAATTAATGTTTGTGGACATGTACCAGTGCATTACCATTGTGGTTCATTGAATAATATGATATTTATCAATGTTCCAATGAATAATTTATGGGTTTACATCCAAAAAAATAATTCATTTTTTAATATATTTCATATGTGAAATACAGTATTAGGGAATGAAGTTGGGTAAATGGTGAATTTCATGAGTCCATACAATAGAAAGATATTATAATTGTATAAATATTGAAGAATTTGTTGCTCTAAAGAGAATTTTATAAGAGGAGAATATTCTAGGTATATCAAAGAATAATATTGTTGATATGAAGATGGAAAGTACATTGAATGAATGTGAAAGGATTATGTGTCTACACTCTAGGTTACCTAAGGATTTATAATCAAAGATAGCTAATATGATATAATATATTTATAATAATATTTCTCTCTTCAGAATATACAAATATCTAGCATGGGATATATGGTTTGGGAGAAAAAGTAAGTCTCACCCAATTAGGAGTGTTTTTATATTTCGGATATTTAGATATGGATTTTGATGTAAGTCATATGTTTCTTATTAAGTATAAATAATATTTATATACAGGTTATCAAGATAATTAGTTTGGGTATAATATTTGGTATTATTAGATTAAGAAGTCCATTTAAAGTCAAAATGTTGAATTTAATGAATGTTCCATGTATATGTACCATTATATTATTGTAAATGATAGTGAAAATAAATAATCAGGTTTTTAGAATAAATTTCAACTTGAAGGTTTAAATGAACATGTGACACAAAAACTAGTAAAGATTACTCTACAAATTGAGTGTAGGAGATTTACCAGGTTGAGAAGATATGTGCATTGATATTCATCATTTTTAAATTATTTTATTATTGTTTGATATTGTAGAATAATATTTTTTCTAAGGAGAAATATTTTATGAAGGATTCAAGAATGTTGGATATATTAATAAATGGGGAAATTTATTCTCTACATTCAAAAAATACTTCGGTTTTGAATCCATTACCATAAAGAATGAAAAAATTAAAATAATAGGTATAATTATTTAATGAAAATTATTATTATTGACCACACCTGTTTTGATAATCCTAATCATAATTTAATATGTTTTGACAATCTCGATATCTACTTATAATTATATATATATATATTCTAAGTATCAAAATAACCATTGGAATATGTTGATCAATGTTTATCTATGTTTATACATACTTTGAAACACTTCTAACTCAATCTGGATACGTTCTTCCTAGAACAGACACATAGCGATTGATACAGACAAACAGATACACAGCTACTGTTAAGGTCACTGATATGCATAAGTCCACCGATATGAACAAGCTACTGATATAAACAGACAGACAGACAGCTACCGATACAAAGAGATACAGCCACCGATACAAAGTTCACCGATACAAACAGCTACTGATACAGAGGTCACTGATTTACACTGCTACCGATAAGGCTAAGTACATTGGTACAGAACAGAGCTACCGGAATGAATAGGTCTACCGATATGCAAGGTACAGAACAGATCTACCAGTATGCAAGTCTACCGATACGTGATACCATTACACCAGAGAAACCATTAGAGTGAGTCTACCAGTATGCAAGTCTACCGATACGAGCTACCGTTACACCAGAGATACCGTTAGAGTAAGTCTATCGATATATGAAAGTATACCACTATGAAGTCCACCAATACAGAAGGACAAAGAGATACCTATAGGATATCACTGCTACATATAGTGCTACCGTTACATGGAGTAATAGCTACCATTACAGAGTAGCTACCGCTACATGCTTACTGTTATAAGGAGCTACCAATTGGAAACCATTCACTGCTTCTATAAACTCTATTTCTATTTGTTTATTTAGAAATGGTAATATTTCATGTTTTTAATGAACATGCTATTAAGTAATTATAGTGGTTGAAATTTTAGGAACTGTACCTTGTACCTCGATAAATTTAATCCTTCCCATTGCTGGAGCTATAAGTATAAAAGGAAGATCGAGCTTCAGTAAATAAGGGTCACAAATACACATAATAGACAGGATACATCCAGAAACTCACTTACTTGAAGAACACTGGACATACATGTGGCCATTCATACAAGAAGGGAACACAAGCTGAACCTAAGACTTAGAGTGAAGAGCTTCAACGATTACATCTATTCTCAAGCTGATCAAAATGAACTTGAAGAAAATGACACTCTGTTTTCCAGACAAAATCAAGAGAAGGACTCAGGATCATTCCTGATTAATCGAAGGATCCTAGTGTTTCACTTCAAATCTCTAGAGGATTATAAAATCATATTTACTCTCTTAGTGAATATTTTATTTACATTTTGAGTAGTGTGTGATCTGTATTTACAAACATTCCGCTGTGCTAAACCGGTGTATTTATAAATCCTCACACAAAACTTCTATAACTCTCTTGTATCCCATTGTGGATAGTGGTAGAGGTCATGTAGGACCTGGACTGCCAGTGTGCTATTGTTTCTTTTTCCCATGTAGAACATTGGTAGAGGACTTAGTACCTGGACAGTCTGTGTGCTGTTGTTTACCCTGATCTAGGGTGTGGATCAAATTTATATAAATTATTTGAGAGGACTAAGTCTCGACATGAGACTGAACTTCTTGGTTAAAACTTCTATTCTTATTTGTTTTGTTTTTAACTATATCTTATATTCTGCTGATAATTAATTTCAAATATAATTTTTTTAAAATTTACTTTGATAGTTAATATAGCAAGTGTTTGCAACTATTGTAAATCTGTAGGTTAGTTTCAAAAGCTAATTTGATCTTCTGATTAAATTAACTGAGACCTAATCAATCTTTTGAGAACATAATTGAACATTTACAGTTGTGAAAATTTAATACAGTTTAACTTTGTTTTTAAATTTGGGGATTTTAATAGAAATATTATTAACAGAAATTTGAATTAGAACTTAATTAACCCCCCTCTTGAGTATCCACTCTGACCAACATTTGGTATCATAGGATTTTTTATTATTAATGTTTTTCAAAGCACTCTATTTTTTAACTATGATTTTAGTTGTATCTTAAATATCTTATATTTCTTTTAGTTCTAAATTTTATCTCTTTAAATATATTTACTAAAATCTAATTACGTATAATAGATTAGAAGGTGCAGATACCAATATTCCACCTTTCTTTAATGGTGTTAACTATGCCCAATGGAAACTGAAAATGAAAATTCATTTAGAGAGTATGGGATTTGACATCTGGACTGCTATAGTGACTCGGTATAAGATTCCATAAACTGAAAGAACTACTTGGGATGAACCTACTAAAACTGCATACAATAATAACTGTAAAGCAATGAATGCTCTGTATTGTGCTTTAGTAGATGAATAATTTAATCTCACATCTTCTTGTAAAACTGCTTATAAAATTTGGGATACTTTGGGTGTTTCTCATGAGGGAACAACCAATGTTAAGGAAATGATATTGAATAACTATACTATTAAGTATGATAATTTTAAAATGAAGCCTGATGAACCTATTTCTGACATGTATCTCAGGTTAAATGAAATTTTAAATACAATGAGATCTCTTAGAAAAGTTGTTCCTGTGAAAGAACATATCATGAGGATATTAAGATGTTTACTAGACAAATAGAGAGGCAAACCTGTTTCAATTCGAGAATCATGTGATATTGGTGCTTTTCATATTAAGAAAATTATTGGTAAGTTAATGATATATGAAGAAGAACTTAAAGTGAATAAAGAAGAAATATTGAACCAAGGAATAAGTAAGTATCCTTCAAGACATCTACTCCAATGATCAAGGACAAGGATAAAGTTCACATACCAACTGAATGCTCAAAGAGTGATGAGATTATATCTGAAAGTGATGCTGAGATGACTTAAATAGCCTGGAGATTTAAGAAGTTATATAGGAAGAAAAAATTCCTTATAAAATAAAATTATAAAGGAAAATATGAAAACAAAGGTCATTGGAAGAATGATTGGAAAAATTCTGATAAAAGTGATGGCATTGTCTGCTATGAGTACAAAAGGAAAGGATATGTAAAAGCAGATTGTACAAAATTAATGTTCAAGAAGAAATATGACTACAAGGACAATAAGTATAAGAAAGATATGGAAGCTATTTGGAGTTCTTCAGAAGACAGTTAAAGTGATTCTAAATCTACTCAGGATAAAAAATCTTAGAAAGCTAACATGTGTTTTATGACAATCACATCTGAGGTAACATTGGATACTCCTTTAAATTTATATTATTCTGGAGTTGATTCTGATTCTGAATCTAAAATCATGACTAGTGAAGATTTTTTTGAATACTTTAATATTCTTGAAGAAACCTATGATGAATTAAAGGTCAAGTATAAGAATTTGAAGAGAGAACATGATTTGACCGACTCTGGTAAATATGCACTTGATATAGAAAAGGAAAATAATGCTCAATTACTCAAGGAAAATATTGTAGTTAAATTGTCTAATGAGAAACTAAGGAAGGAACTAGAGAAGATCACTAATGGAAATAACACTTATTTACAAATTTTTGGTAAAAAAGTGGCACCAAAATATACCGTTAGAATAGGCTATCAACCTGGAAAGAGACAGATTACTAAAATTAGATTAATTCCTAACTCTGGACAGAATGCTGTTATTTCTAGTTTTGGAAGTTCATATTCTTCAACTAGTCATTAATATTGTTATAGATCAAAAAAAGTTTATCTTACAAAATCTATTGATTCTGTAAATTATATGTGACCCATAAGACATGTCTGGGAACCTAGTGCTTTGCTTGCTAACCTGTCTGAACCTAAGAAAATATGGGTTCCAAATTCATTTTATATCTAAACCTATTTTGTTGGAAACATTCTTAAAGAGTTCATGTAGGAAGACATGGTACTTGGATAGTGGATGTTCAAGACACATGACAGGAGATTTATCATGTTTCAAGAGCCTAATCAAGGTTGATATAGGCTATGTCACCTTTGGTGATAACTCAAAAGAAAATACCATCAGCTTAGGCCAGATTGGTAACACTGATTCAGTTTTAATTTCTAAAGTATTATTTGTCGATGGACATAAATACAATTTGTTATATATTTCCCAGTTGTGTGATGATGGTTTTAATGTTAAATTTTAAAATGATTCCTACAATGTTTATAATTATAAAAATACATTAGTATTTTCTGCTTTAATAAATGAAAATGTTTATGGAGTTGATTTGAATTAATTAGCCAAAAAAATGTTACTTTCTTAAATGCTTTTTATAAAGAATCTTGGCATTGGCACAGAATATGAGGACACTGAAATTTTCATTCACTTAGAAAAATAACTAGGAATAATATAGTTAGAGACCTACCCAAACTTGAATTCCTAATAGAAAAAGTTTGTACTCCTTGTCAAAAGGGAAAGAAACATAAAGATTCTTTTAAATCAAAGAAAAAAGTTTCAAATTCTCAACCACTCGAGTTGGTCCACATGGATTTGTTTGGACCTTCTAGATTTTATATTTTAAATGGGAAGCACTTTGTCTATGTCTTAGTAGATGAATTTTTTAGGTACAGTTGGGCATACTTATTAGCTCACAAAACTGAAGCTTGTTCCTACTTCCTTAAATACTACATGTCTGTAGAAAATCTTAGTGGACATAAGATTAAGGCCTTGAGAAGTGATCATGGCCATGAGTTTTAAAATCATGAGTTTGAATGTTACTGCTCACACATTGGCTATAGTTACAACTTTTCTTCCCCTAGGACACCTCAGTAGAATGGTGTAGTAGAATGATGAAACAGAACCCTTCAAGAAATTGCAAGAACTATGCTTAACGAGTATGACCTACCTATTTATTTTTGGGTTGAAGCTATTAATACAGCTTGCTACATTATAAATAGAGTCATGATTAGTCCCGTTCTTAAAAAGAACCCTTATGAGTTGTGGAACCATAGGAAACCTAAGGTTAATTAATTTAAATTTTTTGGTTGCAAAGTCATTATTCTTAATACTAAGGATAATCTTGACAAGTTTTCATCTAAAAGTGATGAAGGAATCTTTCTAGGACATTCTATAACTAGCAAAGCCTATAGAGTATTTAATAAAATAACCAAATGTGTGGATGAATCTGTTCACATCAAATTTGATGAAAATGATCCACATGAACCTAATTCTTCTATTGAAAATATTGAAGAAGATATGTCTATCCTAGAACTTAATGATAAAAACAATGATCCTTATGTAAAATTGATTAATTTTGGAAATTTTCCAGAACCCAATTCTGTTGAACCATAACCTATAGAAGAACCTGATATTTCTAGTCCTACCTTTACTAGATCAACTAGGATTCTAAATAATCATCCTTTAGATATTGTTGTTGGTAATCTTGATAGAGGGACACATACTAGAGGTTCTCTAAGAAATTAGGTTTAACATCAAGCCTTTCTTTCACAGTTGGAACCTAAAAATATCAATGATTCCACTAATGATGAATTTTGGGTAACGACTATGCAAGAAGAATTAAATCAATTTGAAAGAAACAAAGTCTGGGAATTAGTTGACAGACCTGAGGACACTTTGACCATAGGCACTAAATGGGTTTTTAAAAACAAAGTTGATGAATCTAGAAATATAGTTAGAAACAAATAAAGGTTATTTGCACAAGGATATAGTCAAGAAGAAGGAATAGACTATGAGGAAACCTTTGCACCTATAGCTAGATTAGAAGCCATTAGGATTATAATTTCCTATGCTTCTCATCTGAATTTCAATTTATATCAAATGGATGTTAAAAGTACTTTTTTAAATGGTTTCATAATAAAATACAATTTTTTGAACAACCACCTGGATTTACTAATCCTCATTTTCCAAATCACGTTTTTAAACTCTCAAAATATTTATATGGTTTAAAACAAGCTCCATGAGCTTTGTATGATAGGCTTAGTAATTTTCTTATTTCAAAAGGTTTTTTTAAAGGGATTTCTGATCCAAATATTTTTATTAAAAGAATTTATAAAGATGTTTTGATAGTACAAATCTATGTTGATGATATTATTTTTGGATATTCTAAAAATAATTTGTGTATTTATTTTTCAAGGTGTATGCAAAATGAATTTGAAATGAGTTTAATGGGAGAACTAAAACATTTTATTGTATTTAAAGTTTTTCAAAATGAAATTGGTATAATTTTAAATCAAAGTAAATACACAAAGGATCTTTTAAAATGATTTGGTTTAGATAGTATTATGGAGAGTGATACATCCATTAGTACCACCTGTATGTTGGAAATTGATAAATCTTGGAAACCAGTTGATCAAACAAATTATAGAGGTATGATTGGAAGTCTACTCTACCGTACTACTAGTCATCCAGATATTATGTTTAGTGTGTGTATATGTGCAAGATTTCAAGCTAATCCAAAATAATCTCATTTTCTTTCTGTTAAAATATTTTTCAAATATCTTAAACATACTAAAAATTTAGGTTTGTTTAATCCAAAAGGACAATCTTTTGACTTAATAAGTTATTTGGATGCTGAATTTTCTTGTTACAAGTTATATAAAAAGAGAACTTCTAGAACATGTCATTCACTGGGAAAGTCCTTTGTATCGTGGTGTAGTAAAAAGCAGAATTATCTTGCATTGTTTACTTATGAATCAGAGTATATTGCTGCTGGTAGTTGCTGTGCAGAAATCATGTAAATGAAACATACTTTGTTGGACAGTGGATATGATTTCAAAAATGTATCAATAAGCTATGATAACACTAGTTCAATTAACATCTCTAAGAATCCCGTGTCTCACTCATGGACCAAACACATTGATGTAAGGCTCCATTTTTTGAGAGATCAATACCAAAAAAGTGATATTACTCTTGAATTTATAGGTACTAAACATCAATTAGATGACATTTTCACCAAACCCTTACATTTAGATAGACTAGGTTACATTAAACATGAGTTAGGAATGATAGATCACCGTTAGAAACCTCACCGTTAGAAACCTCACCATTAGAAACATCACCGTTATAATCCTCACCGTTAGAAACCTCACCGTTAGAAACCTCACTGTTAGAAACCTCACCGTTAGAAACCTCACCGTTAGAAACCTCACCTTTAGAAACCTCACTATTAGAAACCTCACCGTTAGCAACCTCACCATTAGAAACCTCACCGTTAGAAACCTCACCCTTAGAAACATAACCGTTAGAAGCCTCACCATTAGAAACCTCACCATTAGAAACCTTGACATTAGAAACCACTCCGTTAGAAACCACACCGTTAGAAACCTTACCGTTAAAAACCTAACCGTTAAAAGCCTCAATGTCAGAAACCTCACCATTAGAAACCTCACCGATAGAAACCTCACCGTTATACCTCACCGGTATGCACCTCACTATTATACCTCACTGGTATGAACCTCACTGGTATACGTCACTGTTAGTGGACCTCACTGATAGATAAACCACACTATTAGGAATTCTCACCGCTATATACTACCATTAAATTTGCGTTGTTTTTAAACTTCTGTATTTTTAGCTGCCAAAATATGTATCATTTATACATTACTTATTATGTATTATTTATTTATCTTATGATTACTAAATGATAAAACACAAGTCTTAACCTCTCTCAATCCACCTCAAGCCTCTTACCTTCAAGTCATAGCTTCGAAAACCTTCTTTCAAACCCTAAGCCTCGCGATCCACAATGGAAAGAGTAAAGATTCCTTTTGTCAGTGGAAAAGAAGATGACCTGAATGCTAAGAGACTCAAAGGTGAGTCTAGTAGTGGAAGTGAAGTGAAGAAACCCAGAAATCCACATCTCGTTCAAAGGGAGATAGTAGTTGATAAAGAGATGTGTGTGGAATGGCTAATGACCAGTGATTCATTAGTTATAGAAGTTCTAGAAGATCAGAAATGGATAGAATGCTTCTCAAACAACAATGGCCCCTATTATATAATGTTGGTAAGAGAGTTATATGAGTTTGTTTGTTTTGAGAAATCAGAAATTGAGAATAGGATGGTATCTGTTGTGAATGGAAAGGAGATATATTTCTTTTCTTTTGAGTGGGTTGAATGCCTGAAGGTTCCACAAGAAAGAGAATTCGGTTATTTCTCGAAATCAGTACCTCCTACTGGCAACATATTTGTATATGAAACTGCCTTAATAGAGTTAACAGGATATGGAACTCCTAGGAAAGTAGTGGCTGTAGAAATGGATGGAGAAAACAGATGGATCTTCATGTTTTTTCAACATGTTCTAAGTCTAAGGAGAGGGGAATTTGAAAATCCAAAATATCAGGATATTTATTTATTGAATATGATGAGACATGGTGTTAAGGTAAATTTGTTTAGGTTGTAAATGGTTCAAATTGAGGATATGACCAGGCCAAAGTCAAAAACCAATGCCTTATTCTTTGCAAAGATGATCTCGGTAATGATCAAGGTAAGAGGTGTAGCTGAGTCTCAGGATGAGACAGTAGTAATAAGGAATAATTTTTGTATCACAAGAACTGTCTCAAATACATGAAGATCAATTGGAATCTGTGGATAAGAGAATGGGTCAGTGATGAAGAGAGGTAGTATGATAAGTTCAATCATGTGGATCATTCTTCTAGACCTAAGGATGTGAGGGATCCAGGTGTATAATCAGATGAAGAAGAACCTCAGTACAGTGATGATACTGATGAAGAGGATTCTTATGTAGTTGATGGAAGGGATTTGAACTTTCCCCCAAGTCCTACTGCTGAAATTATATCATCTAAAAAGGAAGAAGTGTTGAAAGTAATCAATGAAGAAGAAGAAGCTGTTGATGAGGAAGACCATTCTGCCTCAATGAATGAAGAAGAAAGAGAATCTGAAACTAAAACATCTGCTTCTGTTTTCTCAAGTCTGAGTCCATTGATTGGAAGCTCGGTCATGCCTATAGAGGCTATTCCAGTTGTGATGGAAGAGCCTGCACCTATTCCTAAAGAGCCTCCTACTGATGGAGAATTGGAGATGGTTGTGGGAGATTCTTCTGAGGAAGAAAAAGCTGCTGAAGATGATTTTTTCATACAGGAGAATGCACGAGTTTAGGGGGAGCATGCAAGAAGACTTGGCAGTGTATCAGTAGAAGATGGAATTGAAGACTGGGCAACAGATTCAGGTTTTGTGGTTTGTGGATTGGATTATCCAGATTCTAATAACGACGCATCCCTCAGTAGACCTAAAGTCATTTATGATATTCTATCTGAGTTATTACTTGAGTATGTAGTCAGAAAACTTGATATGGATCAGTTAAAGTCTGAACTAGAGGCCAGCCTTGTGGAAGATGTAAGGAAAATGGAAACTTCACTAATTTCATCCATCCAATCTATTATGAATAACTCAGTGGCAAGTATTGTGTCAGAAAGAGAACCTGCAGTTGTTCCTGAAAATCTAGTTACCAGGGATGACCTTGAGTCTTTAAAGGCTGAGATGAAAGAGTTTTTGAATGCATCAATTTCTGATTTAAAGAATTGTTTTGTTGAGGAGCTGAGCAACATGGAAAAATCCTTTGAACTCTATCTTGGTTGTAGTGTGTCAACCTCTGTGCAAGAGTTGGTGGATGAAGTCAAGGATTGCCAGAATCAAGTGTCGAGCCTAGTAGATGATGTTGAATTTCTAAAGAAATCAGTTGTCTCTATGGAATTTTATATGAGTTCTAAATCTCAAAGAGGACAAAGATTTTGATTTTTTAAAGAGTTTGGTGAGCCAGATGGTATCAGTTTTTGAGGAATTTAAGCATTCCATACAGAAGCATGATAACACCAAGGATTTGGAAGTGAAAAATATTATCAGTGGGCTAACTAAAAGTTTCAATGAAATTGTGACTTTTTCTATTAGTTCTATTGAATCTAGACCTTCAGTAGAGTTGGATCATATTCGAGCTTTGATAAAAGAGGAGATTGGTTCAACATCAACCAGTGGCTCTGTGGAATCATCTGCCTTGACCCAGGTGGTAACTACCACAAGAGATAGCATGAAAATTGGTCAAGATTATATGATAGAAGCTTCTAACACTTAGAAAGAAGTTAAGGATAAAGTTGATTCTTATTTTCAGAAAGTGTATACCAAGCATCAGTTGACCAACAATTTCAAACTTCTTTTGGAAAATCTGAAATTACCTATTATCAATAAAGCCTTTAGAGAACAAGTAAGCAAGCTCAGGGAGCTGACTCTAGTATTGGATAAATTTATGGAAAACAAGGATGATTTCATTTCTGCTATGGAGAGAGGAGGAGGGATTATTATGGACTTTCAGAATCTGTTGCTACCATTTTTTCATGTGGACAGTACTCTAATCATTGTGCTTTTAGCCCTACCTGCCTCTGCTTAGTCTACCTCTATTCCTCAGATGAATCCAGTTCAAGATGTCAGAAGCCTCACTCCCATGATCACCTAGAGAGCAACTCAGTATCGGACGGGAACTGTCTCAGTAGCTCAGCCTCCATTGATCATCTCGAGTGTACCTAAGCCTGCACCTGCATCCACCGAGCCCGAATCCTCTTCTAATCCCAAGGGAAAATCTAATATTAAGGAAGTGGATTGATTAAGTGGCTAAGACATTTTATAGGTATCATATGTATTTTATTTTATTACCTTGTGTATTTCACTTGTAATTTTCCCCCAGTAATATATATGGTATTGTTCTCTATTGCTTTTTCTTTTCTCATTTCTTGTTTCTTTATTTTTTCTAATAAAAAAGGGGGTAACCTAATCCTAACAAGTGGGAGACATAAAAAAAGGGGGAAATAATAGATAATTATGGATCATAATAGATAGAAATATGAACTTCATCTAAACTTCATGTTATAACTCTATCTCTGATACAGAAGGGTACATCTGTTGTACACAAAAAGAGACATATGAGTGTACTATTTTCCATTGCTATCTTACCTCTAAAACATTTATGTATTTTTCTTTCTTTCTTTACCTCTTATATAATTTCATTTAATACCATGATATCCTCTGATACATTCATGATTATTTTGGATTATAATACCATATGTTGGGATTATCAAAAAGGTGGAGATTGTTGACCACACCTGTTTTGATAATCCCAATCATACATTAATATGTTTTGAAAATCTCGATAAGTGCTTATAATTCTATATATATGCTAAATATCAAAATAATCATTGGAATATGTTAATAAATGCTTATCTATGTCTATACAAACTTCGAAACACTTCTAACACAATCTGGATATGTTCTGCATAGAACAGACGCATAGCTACTGATACAGAAAAACAGATACACAATTACTGTTAAGGTCAATGATATGCATAATTCCACCGGTATTAACAATCTACTAATAAAAATAGACACACAGACAGATACCAATACAATGAGCTACATCCACCAATACAAAGTTCACCAATACAAAAAGATACTGATACAGAGGTCACTGATTTACACTACTACTGATAAGGCTAATTAAATTGGTACAGAATAGAGCTACCAATATGAATAATTCTACTAGCATGAAAGGTACAGAATAGAGCTACCGGTATGCAAGTATACCGATACGAGCTTCTGTTAAACTAGATATATCATTATAGTAAGTCAACTGGTATGAAAATCTACCAATACGAGCTACCGTTACACCAGAGCTACTGTTAGAGTAAGTATACGGTATATGAAAGTCTTCCGCTATGAAGACACCGATACAAAAGGAAAAAGAGCTATCAATAGGATCTCACCGCTACACAGAGAGCTACCGTTACAAGGAGTAACAGCTACCATTACAGGGGAGATAAGATACACGCTTACTGTAATAAGGAGCTACCTATTGGAAACTAGTCACTGCTTCTCTAAACTTTATTTCTATTTTTTTGTTTTGAAACAGTCATATTTGATGTTTTTAATAGACCTGCTATTATGTAATGATAGTGGTTGAAATTTTAGGATCCATACCTCATACTTAGATAAAGGTAATCATTCCCATTGCCGGAGCTAAAAGTATAAAAGGAAGATCAAGCTGTAGTAAATAAGGGTCGTAAATACACACAATAGAGAGGATACATCCAGCCACTCACTTACTTGAAGAACACTAGAAATACACGAGGCCATTCATACAAGAAGAGAACACAAGCTGAACCTAAGACTAGGAGTGAAGAGCTTCAATGATTTCATATATTCTCAAGATGATCAAACTGAAATTGAAGAAAATGACACTCTATTTTCCAGAAAAAATCCAAAGAAGGACTCTGGAGCATTTCTGATTAATCAAAGGAGCCCAAAGCTCCACTTTAAATCACTAGAACATTGTAAACTCATATTTACTCTCTCAATGATTCTTTTATTTACATTTTGAGCTGTGTGTGGTTTATATTTACACACTGTCTCCTGTGCTAAACTGGAGGATTTCTAAATCCTCACACAAACCTTCTATAACTCACTTGTATCCCACTGTGGATAGTGGTAGAGGTCTAGCAGGACCTAGACAACTGGTGGGATATTGTTTTGTTTTTCCACATAGATCTATGGTAGAGGTCTTAGTACCTGGAAAGTGTGTGTACTATTGTTTACCCCGATCTAGGGTGTGGCCCAAATTTATATAAATTATTTTAGAGGAATAAATCTCAGCATGAGACTAAACCTCTTGGCTAAAACAACTGTGCATATTTGTTTTGGTTTTAACTATATCTTATATTCTGCTGCTAGTTACTTTGAAATATAAAATTGTTTTAATGTTACTTTGATAGTTAATCTAGCAAGTGTTTGCAACTATTGTAGACCAGTTGGTTAGTTTCAAAAGCCAGTTTTATCTAATGATTAAATTAACCGAGACATAATCAAACTTTTGAGAACCTAATTGAACCTTTATAGTTTTGAAAAATCACTACAGTTTAACTTAGTTTTTTAAATTGTGGGATTTTAATAGAAATATTTTTAACAAAAATTTTAATTAGAACTCAATTCACCCACCTCTTGAGTATCCACTCTGACCAAAAATTATGTTAAGTAGAGATATAAAGAAATTATGGTGGTTTATAAATTTTCATATAAGGAAAGTATTGATTTCACTAAAAGTTTCTCATCTATAATGAAACAAACCACAATCCAAGATGGTTTTCATAAAATTTCATATAAGGATTTACATATTGAGAAGAATTATGTTAAGACTAATTACCCTCAATGATATTTAATGGATAAAATTTATATTGAGAATCCATATGGATTTTTTTTCAGGAAATTGAAATCTAGTTTGAATACTCCATAAATCAGTGGAACAAATGTTTTGATGCATTAATGCATAAAAAAGAACAGATATAGTGTTTCAATTATTTTTTGATGGATACATTTAATTATTTATACATATAGATGACTTATGGATATTGTTCTATTAGACCATTCTCCATTTTTGATCATGATTTAAAATTCGATGGATAAATATTTTCAATTCATGTTCACCAATATTTATCTTAAGGATTCCAATTTCTTAATCACTCTTCAATATTCTATGTGTGATCCCATGAATGGAAATCCATAGAATCAACATCAAAAAAACATAAACATTTAAAAAAACGACATTTTTTAAAAGATTAATGAATGTGTCAACCATAATACTAGTATGGAGGATATGAAAAGTGAGATCATGTTATGCTAAATCACACTAAAAGATATATGATATGATTAAAAGTTTACAATTCTTTCTAATAAGAAAATACTGAGAGAAGAGATACTATTATAGGAAAATAATAAATCTTTTGAAAAACCTAGAGCTATATGGCTTAATGAGGTAGATAGTTTTAAGTAACTATTTTAAGCATGCATAAAATAATGTACACTTGTGTAGAATTTAAACATGAAACTCTATGATATCTCTGTTACTTATGAAATCAAATTTAATAAAACAATTTCTATTTTTACATCTCATATTTTCTCTCAAAGTCACTAGATGAGTGTAGATATGGTTTACTAGGAACATAATAACACCTCTATCTTCAATAATGTCTCATGAATAGTTGAAAAAAATATGGGATAAATACTATGATTTTAGAGGTGGAGGTCAAGGATGCTATAAAAAACCTCAATCTAGAGAGTTCCCTAGAACCTGATGTATTTTAATTTTCTTTTAACATTGTAACATGAATGATAAACAAGGACATATCATTCTTTCAATTCAAGATTACTTTAATGTGGTATCCATCTCAATATAAACCTACACAACTACTATTTCTCCCACCCATGGTCTAAAACCCATGTTTTTTCAGTAGTTTCACCTTATCATTTTGTGTACCTTTTCATACCATGTACTCATTATGATTTTGAATGAATGAATCACATATATCTTACCCAATCAAATTTTAGAAGAGATATATGAATTTATCAAAGGAAAGAGTATACAAGGTCCCATAAGAATAGAACCATAGATAAACATAGAGATAAAATGAAAATTTATTGGTACTAATATCATTGTGAAGATTAACATGGAAAAATCATACAACAGAATGGAATATATATTTTTTAAAACCCTTGTGGAGATTTGGTGTTTTAGAGTGGGTTTATAATCTCTTATTTGGTATCAGTTCTTCTTATTAGTTCTTGATATATATCATTGTTAGGATGTTTGGTTTTTTTTCAATGAATAACCTCAAAAATGAGAACCTGTCTCACACGACCACTTTATTTCAGAAGAAGATTTTCTTAGTATAAATCTAAACAATCCTTTCGATAACATGGAGACATTCTAATTCTGAGGGATGTAAAATTTCATTGGAATGCAAAATATTTTCTTTATAGATGATATTATTTGTTCCTAAATGATATGAATTTATCTATAAATATTTTTAAATGCACATTACTTATATATAAAAAGCAGAGTGTCCAAACTATCAATATTATCAAACATAGTGCATTCATTAAAAAAATGATCAATTAGATGCCCTAAATTTATAGAAATAATAATGGGATTTCTGAGTAACATATTTCCTTCCAATCTTTATCAATGAACAATTTAATTATACAAGGATTAATATCCACTACTTTGATGGTATGGTGGAGATAATAATATGGAAAATTATGAACTAGAAAATTTTGTTCATCTCATTCGATGTAAGCATCAACATTATTTACACTATCATTCCTTATTTCTCTTCAAATTCTTATGGTTATATGGGTTACCAAATCTTTCGTTATGAGTATTGAGACAATAATTAATGGATATATGTGGGACACTCACCAAGAGGGAATCTGACAATTGATAGCTGGGAATTCTTGATGCTACCTTAAACTAAAGAAGGTATTAACATTATTAACCTTGATAATTTCATGCACAAAATATAGGAGAATATTGTAAATAATGGCCCTATGGGATAGATTTTTAGTTGAGATGATTACAATACATATAGGGTAAAATTTATTAATCTCTTAATCAAGTAAATTTTTTTGCATCACACATATGGTGAAGTCTCTAAGGAACCCTCATTACAATTCTCGTTCATTCACATTTGATCATTGGAAAAATTTCAACTATTTTGGGAATGATAAATGGTTTAAATACTCTCTTAGATGTATTGGATTACTAAATACCAAAATGAGCTTCTAGGAAGATATATAATACCTAATATTTATCAATGTTGTACTAGATGATAAAAAAATCTATAATAAACAATATTAATGTTACATTTAATCTAGATCATTGTGTTTTCACCACAAATAGATCAGGTTCATTATGTTTAACTGAAAACTAAAGAATTAGCCATGTTAAATGCAATCCTAATAACTGGGTTCATATCTACTAGAAAAATACATTCCATAAAAATATATTTTTCTATTATGGATGGTTAGGAAAGGATTTATTCCTACAGACAATAAAATTCAATGAAAAAAATTCATATGGCCTCCAAATGCGATTTTTATATGAAATATAATCTACAATCAAATGATCATCTATACTTATAATAGGGAATGCTCATGTTTTATTGACAATATTCTAGGTATTTTTTTGGTGTATCCATGTTTCATGGATCTCTTTATCTATTCATGACAACATGGATTAAATATGTTCCCAGTGACTTAGTCAAATAATAAGCTTATAGTATACACTTTTTCTCCAGTTTTCGGTTTTATGGGAAATGTTCAATGATGAAAAGTAATCAGATATGTATAATATTACCATTCATTAAAAGAATTTATTTTTATGATCTATGAAATGGGAGTTCTATGTTTATGGGACATCCTATACCATACTCCTTGATACCATCAACTTTTTATTATTATCTGAAGATAGAGAAATTGATAATGTGTAAGTCCACTAGGACTACTAATATGAACTAATTATATGTTTCCAACAAAATACATATGGTAATTTTAATAATGATATCATGTGTGGTGAGGGTATAATTTGTGATCACCAATTTTAGTTGTACCATCTTTAAATGCTTACTTATGAGCAATAAACCAGATAATTGTTGAATCCTGACATTGTTTCATTGGGATTCACCTTTGAAACTTATACAACTTCACCCATTCCTATAAGGAATTACTTTTTTCATAAATTCGTAAATTAATTAATTAATTTGACCATATTAACTGGCCTATTATCTATCTCAATAACTAAAGCAGGTAATTTATTTACCCTAGTATGGAGATTCCTCCTACCTATAATGAGGGTAATAAGAAATCAGATTAACTTGCCTAAAAAGATGATATTAGTGACACTATCTATGTGGTTTGTAGTTCTAGTTCCCACCACCCTAATTGTAATGTCATTGTTCATGGGGATTTCATTAGGATATACCACATAAAATAGACATATACATTTCCTTTTATATTTCTCCCTCCTTTTAATTATAATTAAAATATGTATTTAGGATGAGATGAAATATATTGGAGAATATAATAAGAGTCTAGGTATGGAGATCTGAAGAGACTATGCACATGGAACCTTGACATTATCTCAATTAGACTATATTACAATGGTTTCAAGATAGTTTACTTTTCTAGAGAAAATTCTATTTTTATAGCCATGGAATACCATTTTATGGCATTTAATGTGAATGAAATATAGATAAAATAATAGTTTGAGTATATAATAAGTTTATTTTTGGATTTCATAAGGTTAATTAATGCTATGGTTTGTACCCAAAAATATATTTCATGAGTATTAAGAGTTTTAGGAAGGTATATGGTAATCGAAAAGAAAAATATTTGGAAGTTTTTAAGTGGATGATGAGGTATTTTAGAGGTATAAGGAAAATATCTCTATGCTTTGGTAAAAGAAATTCACTACTGCTGTATGTGTATACTGACCTTAGAGGTGATGTTAATAGTATATGTATTATAATAGTTTCTTAGTTATGGAGGGGCTATATAATGTCGGATATCATAGATATAGAAGAGAGTCAGACTATCCAACACAGAGGTAGAGTACATTATTGTAACAAATATTAAGAATGGTATTATTTGGCGGAAGGACAACTTAAAAGAAGTGGGTATAAAGAGATAAGAAGATGTATTATACTATGATAGAAAAATTTATTTTTCATCTTATCTTATTTTATTTTATAAGAGTGTTTTTATTTTAAATGGTGGATGTCATAAATAAATTAGATAATATACTTTAAACATATTTTATAATTTGATCCATTAAATAATATATTTTATAATATTGTAATGATAAAATGCGTTTTATCTAGAATAAATGTTTTTATGGTGGATAATTTTGGAAACATGAGTGAATGTGTTCCCACCACAAAATAGTGGCATATAATTAAAATGAAATTTTTTTTATAATATTTATAAAAAAATATAGAATAAAATATATGATATAGATATAATAGTTTATTTGTTAAATAATTCTTTAAATGAAATAATGTTTGTTTACAAAAATAAAAGAGTTTATAACTTGAAAATATATTTTAGAGAAAATATAATTTCTCAGTGGAAAATGGGAGTATTTTTGGACTTAAATAATATAAAAGTGTAAAAAATTAATGATTATACTAGTTTAATTATAATTTAATGTCACTTTAGATCCAAAAATCTTTTAAGGTATTTTTTTAAGAATTATTGTAGTGTGAATATTTATATTTAAAATTCATAAGCAAATTATCACAATGAAAAGTTTAAGTGGAAATTTTCCAATATAATGATGAAGAAATTAGAATGATTTATGTGTATTTAATACTATAAATGTTATTAACAATGTAACATTAGATATTTTAAAGCAATGAATCTTAAATATTATGTTTAATGAGTCAAATATGACAATAATTAATCCTGAATACACAATTAGTATAACAATATTTCTTCCTAGATTAAACCCATTAAAGGCCTTTAGGGGGTGGATTTATCATATGGTCACATATAGACAGGAGAGAAATAATATAGTGATGTAACGAGTTTAATAAAACATTAAAAATATAGAAAACATAAGTCCTTTCTGGTGGTCTATTATATAGGATATAATGATACTAGAAACTAATTATAGTTTAGTTAACATTATTAAAGGAGCTTAAGATATATAAAATATGTTAAGTTATACAAAATAAAGTAAATAAATTGTCATTCATTAATGTTGGATATATATATCAAATGTAAGTAAATGATAATTGTATTCAAAATGATTTAATTTGTTTTATCACTAATTGATGGAAATCATGAAGTATTATAGTTTTTGATGACATATTAATATTAGCATGGAATTGGTTTCTTATAAAGATACAAAATGAACCCACGTAGCCTATATGAAGTTTTATATGCCAGACATCACACTACATATACCATATGGAGTTCCATATACCATGTATTTGGTATACTAAGGGCTCCTGTTTCCAATTTAATCCCTATTACTTGAGGGTTGGTTGGATACCTGGAAAGAAAAACCTTCATAATTTGATACAATTATTACACTAACTGTGAGGATAATATAATTAATTATTTTTCATTATGTTTCTAATCATGTTATTGGATAATGTTTAATCAATATGGGCGTTTCCCTCTAATTTTATGAGTATGAAATTTTTTCCCTTGATTTAGATAAACTGATCAATTTTATGGATTTGTCAAGATAAATAATATTTCATATTCTCATTTATATAGATAGTGGAAATGGGATGTTCACATTGATTTGGGTGAGTGACATAAAATGTATTAATCCATATAGATAGTTTGTACTTGACGAACCAAGAATTTTGGAGTAATCTATATGGGGATGACATACATGGTGTCTCATGGTTACTCAATATATTGGGAAAAGAGATTATATGATTATTCATATTGTATATGATGTAGTTGTTGGAAATAATTATAAAGATAGATGTAGTTGATGTATATCACACAATATCACTTATGAACTTATTTATCAGTGATTATTTTGTATAGGATGATTTTTGTTTTTAATTATGGATTATAAAATTCACAATTTCTTTTCAATCCTATATATTTATGTCGGGTCAAAATTTATGGTTTTGTGTATTAGGATTATATTTTTTTACCATTTCATTGTGAAGAAATTTAAGAGATACCCTAAATAATTTTTTAGGATATCCAAGTGTTTTTTAATATATTTTAAGATGTTTATATATCTAATATAATATATGGTGAAAATGAAAGATATATTTTCTAAAATGATATTTGGATGATATGAAGAACAAGTTTTGAATATGGTATCACAATTTTTCTTGTAGATTATTTCATATAAGGTAAATGTTTATAAAGACTATGAATCTTTATTTCAAGTGTAATATTGATAAAAAATAAAATAAATCAAAATAATGCACGTTTACATATATAATTTCATGGAAAGTTCTACTATAAAACTAGATGTATTGATGGTCACTACACTCTAGTTTGATATATGAAAGGGAATGAATTATATGATAATGAATTTTGGTAAATATTTCTCCTACCTAAAGCTACATTTATTGGTTTATAATATCATTTGATGATAACCAAAAGAGTTTTTAAGACAAAAAATGAAATATTTAATGATCAATATGTTTAGCCTTGGTTTTAAAACGAACAAAATGGTTTATAACCGGTTTTATAATTCCAAAATTTTAGAAATTTGGAATAATGAAATGGTGAATATTTATAAAATATTCAATATTCAAGGATTTTCCCTAAAACCCTAAAAATTTGGCCAAAAATAATGATACAATGCATATTATTCATCTTGTAGATACTAATTCATCCTTAACATATTTTTATCCATGAATTTAAGCAATGGTATTAGTAGTTCATGACATAATGGATGTATTTTATAGTAATTGTGAGATTCATAAAACCTATATATACCCTAGGAGGAAGTATTTCATTGGTACTTCATTGGTATTGATTTATAGTTTTTATGGAAAATCTCGAACATATTTGGTTTAACAGAAAAAATCTAGTTCCTTTC
This sequence comes from Viscum album, assembly GCA_963277665.1. NCBI lineage: Eukaryota > Viridiplantae > Streptophyta > Magnoliopsida > Santalales > Viscaceae > Viscum > Viscum album. The sequence goes on from OY728164.1 coordinate 1,371,739,197, forward strand.
ATATGTTAATTCAATCCAAAATGAATATATTTATCTATAAAAAAATTATTTTTGTATTATTGTTTCCCTTATGTTTAGAATAGTTTTTCGCTTCCAAAATTCTATCAATAATATATTTTAAAATAAATTTATATTTACTTACATGATAATTTTTAAGTATAATATAAGGAAAGTATACTATATTGTATGTGTGTAAGGATATATCATATTTAGGATATAATACCAAAAATGGGTAAATATTCGATATATTAATCCAATAGAATATGTAGTACATATTTTATTTATACCATAAGTCGTTATTTTTAATTTGGAAAATATTTACAAAAAGTCAATGAATGTCATTTCTTAGTATTGAAACCTTATTTAGTTCTACAATAATGACCCTCATTAAATTTAATTTTAGTGGAGTAATAAAAGATAATATTTTAGAAATTAAAAAAAATATATCAAAATATTGAACTACATTTATGATACATTCATTAAAATAGAAATAATAGTTGCATAATTATAATTATATAAAAATGATGACAAATTCATTGAAAAAAATAACAAAATTAGTTTTTTAAACCTTATGTTTAATATTCAACAAAAATCAAAATTTATCGATTAGGTTTTTTACCAAAAAGTATTTTTCCAATATTTTACATAACTTTATTTAACTTATTACTATCACATTTTATCTTTTTATTCCTAATTTCATGTTCATTTAGAATTAATTTTGTATTTTTTGTTAAATAATCTTGAAGAAGGGGTTAATTAAGGTTTTGAATCATTTAGAAACATTTAAAGAAACTTATCACATAGTAAAAATCACATTTTTAAGAAATAAGTGTAATGTAATACTTTATAATAAATAAATATTTATTATGAATGATATATTTGATAAAAAATATATAGTATTTAAGGAATTTTTTTTAAAATTATTTTCCAATCAAGGATGATTTTGTATTTATAATCAATACATGTGATGAAATTTTAATAAATTTGATATATTTGAAGAGATGTATGAAATTTTATGGAATTGAGTTTTGAATAACTATTATATATTATTTAATATATAATATTTTGAGATATCTATATTTTATATGTATAAATAATTCTTATATTTTCATTACTATAAAATATCCTTGTATTAGTATATACATGGAAAAGGAAATATATAATATCTCATATAATAGAAATTCATAAAGTACCTCAATTATTTACCTTAAGATGCATAAGAGTAAATATATAGAAAATTCAAGGCTTCAATGTGATATATAAAATAGCTTCTATGATATATAATCTATCCCAAGACATATATTATATTAAAACTGAGGTTAAGTTTAGGTATGTAACATTAAATCAGAGTGTATAGAATATTAATATGGTGATAAATTATTGTAACTTAAATGATTTACCTGTTACATAAGGTCGGTTTTTTAGATATGTAAGAACAATTTTGACATTCCAAATAATATATAAGAAGTGACTCAGATAACATAATATTAGCTCTAATGATGTGTAATAGTAACTTAAGGATTTAGTTGGATCCTTAAGATCCCAATATTAGATATGTAAGATTAAATAATTTTCCCTGGAGATTTATAAGATCAATTGTGAATATTCTATGATATTCTTAAGTGTTTAAATATCATGATGCTTATTGAATTTGTAAGTAACCATAATTTTTACAAGAAAGACCTAAATTATACTAATGTTTCCAAGGACAAGTTCTTTTAAGAGGGTAAAATAGAATATTTATTGTTACAGTTGAACTAAAAAAATATAATTATTATATCAATCTCCTAATATGGTGTTTAACATTGGGATAAATTTTGGTAAAATTTTAATCTATTTTAGTTTTAATGGAATTTTTATACTTATTATAAAAAAGATATATTTATCCAATGATTTTTGAATTTAATATGTCCTAAACTAAATACCACATGAAAATATGGATGAATCGATTGTGTCTAATATAGGCTGTTTATAAATTATGTTCTAAGGAGTCGACCCATATAATGATCATTTTATGGTCCTTAATTATATTATTATTTATAAAATAGTGATATGGAATTTTCAAAACCATGTGTTAGTGACATGGAATTGATATAATATATAAATAATAATGTGGAATTGATGAATTTTTAATTAAGTACTTTTTTAATTCCATTGTTACTCTAATATGATTATATTATTTTCATTATAGGAGTGTTTTATTATTGTTTTGAGAGGAAAATTATTATGATAATTAATTTTCATTAATAGTATAAGATTATAAAGAGACAATCTATCCTCCATTATTTATTTCATAGGAAAATATTACAGAAAAACATATCCCCTATCCCATATCTACCTTCATTGGTGAGAGAATCCTATGGATTATCCTTCTCTTCCCATAACGGAAAATCCTTTCTTATATATTCTTTTCATTTTTTGTGGTTTTGGAGATAATGATGCGAATGTTTCATGATATGATCATTAAAAAAATGACATATTCCATTAAGTTAAGATACCATTTCCTAGAAAATCATACCTTACATTTTGTGATTTGATATCCTTATTCTCGTGATCGAATCACTTAAATTTTTATGGTTAAAAATGAATAAAATTATTTATATATTCAAATATGAATAATTACGAAATAATTTATGGTAATTTAATCTATAATATTACCAAGATAGAAAACATGAGGATTTAAAAATGGTTGAAATTTTATTTAACTATTTCTTCAATAATAGATTTTGGTGAATAATACATGAAATATTTCCCCATTTCAGAAATTTATTTATTGTAAAATTGATTTTTCCAATGATGAAAATGGTTATTAATTCCAAATAAAAAATAATATGATATTATTTAGGGAAAATATTGGAATATATAATTTTTTTTACTTTAATGGAATGAAAAATGTAAAAGAATTTCTTATTGAAAATATTTCCATTATATGAATATGATTACGTCGATATGTATTATCATTATAAAATGGTAAGGATTTATGGAATAATAAAATGGATAAACATTTAAGATTAGTTTCTCCTTTCTTAATGAAAATGTTTTTATACTTAGGTTAAAATTTCTTCTCCAATCATTCAAGCTCAATTATTTATTAATACTATTTAAATCAAAGAAAAATAATGGGGAGGAATTCTAAATGTTTATCAAGATTTTTATTTCATGAATAGTACTTAGTTTATTAATTTTATAGAGACTATTCATAATGGTTTATACTAATAGAATTTTATTTATCCCTGATACATTATTGTTTATAAATAATAAATTACATGAATATTTAAGTCCCATTGATTGATTTTCCACCATGAATTAAACTTTATTCTTATATCATATTCATGTTTTTTGATTAACTGAAAAATATGCTTGTTACTAGGTATAAATTAATCTCTACGAACATGACCTTCTTAGATATTATAATCAAAATATTTATTTTCATTTTTGATTATTATTTTTGGATTCTAAAATGGAAGACAATTGTTAGTCGTGGGTTTTGGTGCATAGAAGATATAAAATGTTGGATTTCAGATATGATTTAATGAATGGTTTGATGAAAATGTATTGAAAAATGATGGATGGATGAACAGAATCTCCATGAGTTTTATTGGAGGCTTTGAGGGTGATAGTTTTAGGGAGTTGTAGAGGCATAAATGGTAATGGTGGTTATTATAGAGTTCACGATGTGAATTTGAGATTTTTTAGATTCTATAATTTCTATGAATATATAGTGTGTCGCCTCCAATCATACATCATTCAATTTTCAATACAATGTTTCAGTATTTTCCTTACTTCCACCTGAAACATGACACCATAAATCTTATAGTGTGAGTAATATTCAGTAGTTATATGGAGTCATATAATTTTAAATATCATACTCCATGTGAATTGTTTCACATGATGTATAATTTGAGATCAAATATTCTAGTGTGTAACTATATCCACAATGAGATAGTGAGATATAATCACCTAATGTGTATGACCTTCACACAAACATTGTTTATCAGGTTGGGTTGTTTGGTGTGTATAGGTTGTATATGACCAGAGCCAAGTGGACTTACACATTGAGTATTCCATTGAGGCATCATATATAACGACCATGTTTGTACATTCCATGCACCTCATTGGAAATTCCATTTATATTTACATAACACACACACACAATGTGTTATAATAATACACAACAAACCATTCATGAGATAACTACGTGTCATGAACCCTATTAGACATATCATGTAGAAGGACATTTATAGTTTACTTCATGTTTCTTATCGTAGTTTGTAGTCATGGATATGTGAATTATTTTTCCAATATATTTTTTTCTCATAGAGAACAAAAATTTGATCATCTCAGTCATTGGAAGCCATTCAGATAGCATTTTAGGGTATTCTAGGATCTTAACTATGTTTAGGTGACAACAATTTTGGTATGAAAATTTTAGATTAGAAATGGAGTTTATGTACTCCCAAATGTTTCAGGGCATCATCATCTATGCATGGGGTTTAAGTAATCTCTTTGATACCAAATCTTGGAAGGGTATATTCCTCTACATGACTAATTGAATTTGTACTTCTCCATGTGTCATGGTGATGTCCTCAATCAGGGGAGTTAGAACTTTTGTTTGTTTTAGGGCACAATCCTCTATTAGTTGAGTCGACACTCTCCCATGTGATTACACAAAAACCCCCTAGGGGTTAGTTACTACCTTGGTTTATACATACATACATTGATGAGGTGTGGTCCCCAATGACGATTTCAAGGAGGTAACATTAAACAAAAAGGGATTTACATGTTTGAGTGTAATGAGTTTTATAATGTTTTATCATATGTTGATTTATTTATGTTATTGGTATCACATTGGGTCTTTGGCACTATCTTGTAGATATGGAATACAGATGGGGTTTATTAATTAGGGTTTTATGGATCATTTTAATACTCTAGGTATCACTGGTTTATAACGAGATACAATCCTTTGAGGAGTCGAACTGGAAGGAATGGTAATATTTTTTTTACCATAGACATATTAAACATTTTCATATCATGTTCATTTATAATGTTTCCTATTATTCCATGGTCATGGATTTTTTATGACTTATTTATTTATATTTAGTTTGTGTTTTATAAGAATCCTAGTGTATATATTTATACACGCCTCTACATGGGACTCATTTCCACATATGTTTAGTTTATGTAGATGCCAACAAATTTGAGGGTGACCTTAACACATGTAAATCTAGTAGATTTTGAGAATATGGTGTATGGTAGCTAATAATGGATTTTGTAGATACAATTATAGAAGGATATCATTTTTCAAAAGAACACATAGAGTGGAGGTTTCATCCCATACCTAGAGTATGTTGTATCTATTGGGTTTTCCCCAACAAATGTGTTTCTAATTTTTGGGTTTTCCCTCAATGGAATTATTATTAAAATTTATTTCCCATTCTTACATGATATATATAACTATGTGTATATATATATATATTATATTTTTGTTGGTTATTATTTTATATTAGTGATTCATTTATGTTGCAGGATGTTATAAGTGCATCACTCCTATTTATGATTATAAATGACTGGCTCTAGTTTTCATACTGTAACCTATTTAAGGTGGTATTGTGGTGGCACACATATATTACCATTGACCAATATGGGGTCCCATAGGGTCATGTTGTATCATAATGATATCAAATAAGTTCAAGTCTAACAAATGATGTTCAGATTTAGATTTCATCCATGGATTGGTTTGGGAATTGGATAAGCTACACATAATTATTTTTATGTTTAGTCATTACACTTTGTAGGCCATCATGGTTGGGGTGGCTATTATATCCTCTCTCTAGGGATGTGATAACTTTTTAGTCAACATAGATCTATAAGGAATTATTTATGTTCAATTTCAATTGATGTATATTTTTATGTACACCCTGTGTTTGGTAAAATGTTTAAATAATTTTTTTAAAAAATATTGAACTATAAAAGTTGTTTTGGTTTACCTATGGTTTATCATCTTTGAGGATTTATGATTAGACTTTTGATTCTTTGAAATTAGGGTGTGTATGGTGTCTAAAATGATGTAAATGATTTGGTTCTCTCTTTGATTTCACTTTTATGTTATGACATTCTAATTGCATTCTATGATATTTGGAAGTGAGATTTCATTGGTTATTTGACTTTGGTTTGACATTATGAATCTAATGATTTAGTTAGGATATATTTTATGAGGTAAAATTATTATTTTTTAAATGTTCCAAAAAATAATAATTATATAATTAACACTTTTTATGTGTTTTCACTTTTGTTATATTGTATTTGGATATGGAATTTATGTCATATAAGTTTTTTACTATTGGAAATAAATGTTGAAAGTGGTTTTTTATTTGAAGGGTGACCTAAAGTTATATTTTCATTACTTATATAGTAATGTTTATATAATAATTTTATATCATATATTTTACCATACCCCCTTTAATAAAATTTTATAAAACCTTTGATAGAAAAGTGAGGAGTCGGGAGATGAGTGTTATCCTTGATGATATTATACAATTTCTTGCATCCCCAGGTTTTGTTTTTCCCTAGATGTGGCAGTTATACTTAAAGAGTGTAATTGAAAGTAATTAAAGGGTTATTTAGTTAGGATAAAATTATAAGATGGTATACGGTTTCACTTGAGAACTCTAGTATTGTCTCATCCATTCATAGGTATCATCCTCCAATGAATGTTAATGACACGACAATTATTATGGTAAATTTAATGTTTTATTTTCTTATTACATGTTTCTATTAGGATTATTTATTTACATTTCATTTTTTAAAAAAATTCTATTTTATTTTTTGAAATGATAAAGAAAAGTGTTCCTTTCATGAATAGTTTTTTTACTAAACCAAGATTACAATTTTTTAGACATTTTATTTGTTATTATTTCCTTTATGATACAATTTAATTATTTTCAAATATGAGTCTCAAATGGATGAATAATGGAAAGATTATTTTTTCATAAAATTATGGGGTTTTTAAATAAAATCGGATTTAAAAGTGTTATTTATTTTTTTCGTAGTCAAATGCAATGAAATATATTTTATATACATTATTTTTAAACAACAATATTAATGTTCCCTAATAAAAATAATTATATATATTCTTGGATGTCGCATACTAGAAATTGTCTCACACCCTACATACACACTTTGGTGTACATGTAGACTTCATATCTTATGTATGTATAATGGTTATGGATCCCATGTTTGGTATTATGTATTTCCATTTCAATAGCTTATTGACATTAGAAAACAACGGTTACCTCGAGTCACCTATAGATGGATTCGTCAATTTTTTTAGGAATTATGGATCTTGGGGGGAGTATATTATATCAAACATATCATTCATTCATTGTTTATGGGTTTCTTTGTATTTTCTAATATTATATATTGATTATATTAATGTTTTTGGTAATTTATCTATGATTTACCTTTCATCATTAAATATAGTTCCACCATGTTTTATGATTTTCTCATTGAGAACTTTTTTTTGATTAGCAAGAGTGTTTATTATATAAATATTTTATCTGTATTATAGATAAATGTCTAATGATTATTTATATATATTTAATGGGTGAAATACTTCATGAAGAGTATTTATAATACAATTGGATCTTTTTTATTACTCATAATTATTTTGGTCACAGTTTAGGAATTATAAAAGTAAAAATTTGGTAATGTGGTAGGATAAACAATATTGGTTCATTAAAAAATGATATCATCTCCCGCATGTAATTTAGAATGTTAGGACAGACCAGAGGTGTAATTTTTAGAACATCAGAAAAAAGTATGGGGGAATGTCTGGTTAACTCTTCCACCTACCATTACTTTTGTTTTTATCGATGGTTAACATATATTACATGAATATGATATGTAAATATAATTATTTGGAGATATTTTGGTTTAGTTTACTACTATGGTGGATTATATCCTGGTCCTATGTGTTTTACAAATAAAAAAATGTTTTAAAGTACAATTTGGGGAAAAGGGTGTCCATGGTTCCCCCAATCAAGGTAAAATCCATGAATATAGTTCTAGATAACTTAATTAAGGGGTTTCATGATTGGAGTATAGATTAGGGAACCCTGATATTATATAATACTTTATATTTTTTGATGCTTTGAATTTTATGATTTTTATTTGGTTGTATAATTAGTCACTAAAAATTTGGGAGAAATTGAAATTATTTTTACTTGGTATTTAGGTAATTTTTTAGGTCATGTTTTAAATTTCATAGTGTGCTGTATAATTTTGTCTAACAAGATCTCTATTTTGTGTACAAAAGTTTTCCATAATTTTTTTTATATTTCATTATGAGGAATGAAGGAAATAAACATTAGGTTTTAAATAATAATTCATTTCTAGGTATTTCATTTCATGGGTTTTCTAAATATTCTAAGGTATTTTCAAATTATATTGTGGTTTTTTATAAAGAAATTTTCATAGTATTGTTATAAAATATTTTGATAAAAAAGGTTTTTCCTTAGATTATATAATAGTTTTAGCATAGAAGTGGGTTTTTCATGAATTATTTTTATGTAAGATATAAGATATTGTTATAATGACAATGATATTTTTCATTAAATATTTGAATTGATTTTTGAACATAATTTATTTTATAAGTATTAATTTTGGGGAATATATATTATAATTGAGATTTTAACATTGTTATATTATAGATTATTCTACCCAAATAGACTTTGGGAAATATTTTAGATGATATTTGGGGAAACTATCAATTAGGGTGTATTTCCAAGAATCCGGATGGCATCATTTTATTTATCAATTCTATTATGATTATATATAGAGTTTTAGAATGAGACCTAGTAAAATATATGAAATAAACCCTGGAGATTTTGAAATAGAATATACCCATTGTTCAGGGTGATCAAGACTCCCCTGGGATAGTATAATGACTAACACATCACATATATTTATATTTCATGATATTAAAATAATATTTATTGCATCTTGAAATAGTAGATGCCCGATAATAATATAGTTTTAACGTATTCTAATACTTGGATACATAAAAAACTAGTTCAGAAAAATCATCATTATATACCATTATATTCTTGGCATGTAGTGCCCATCTTAGGAATATTATACACTAAACCCTTTCTTTATAACCTTGGGAACGAGAAATAAAAAAATAGTGAGCTCAAATGATTATTTAAGTAAAAACATGGGAGATATATATCAATGATCATATATGATAATATGATAATCATAATGGTATAAAAATGTAATCAATTTCATGTTATCAAAAAAAATATTCATACCCATAAAATTTTGATCATAAGCTCCAAAAAAAAGTGATATCTGGAAGTATGATTAATAATGCTATCAAAGTAGTAATCATTATAGAGGTGTCATAACAAAGACATGTGGAATCATAATAATAATTAATCAAAATCCTATGTAAAAATATTCTCTCTATCATGTCCACACAAAATTTTGTGAGAAAATATGGAATTACATCATACTCATGCATCAAAATTTTAACATGTGTATTCACAATCTTCCCCACACACAATTTTATGACCCTTGATAGAAAAAAATACATACCTATGTATCAAAATGTGAAATAGTATTCTTAAAATCAGTTCCATTTGTAAGTTCATCATCTCATTTTATATCAATATCACATAAAAAAATTTGAGGGCAATAACATACCCAACCATCACATAATCATTACCCATTTATATGAATTCCCCAAAAGCATAAAAAATTCATCATCTAGTTATAGCATAACAAGTGGAATATAAATGAGTTTCATAAATATCTCATAATAATAATAATAATCTATACAGATAAATAATAATGATGGTGTCATTGAATCATATCCCTAGTAAAGCATAATTGAAATCAAAGGATGTTATCATTGATGAAAAATTCCTTTAACAGATCACAGGAATATTTTTTAAGGAAGATTACCTTTTCATTTTGAAACCACTTATTTAAAAAAAATATTTCCAAATTACTAAGGAATTTATTCTCTTGGAAAGGAACTTTGAAAAATTATAATGGCATATTCAATGTATTCAGTGGTTAATGTGATTGAAAATTCCATTCTCGCTGTGACTGTTAAAAGAAATATTATATTCTCACCTTTGATAAAAAGTGTCTTGTTTAGAGAACAATAATATTTTTATTTTTTAAAATATTTTAAAAGTAAAATATCAATAAAAATTATTTAAGTAATCATTGAAGAATAATGTAATATCCCCAACTCCATTATGCCTCATGTGATTAGGTCTGGTGATTACGAAACCTCTTTCATGTCTCCCTACATTTTAACGGTTTCAAGTTAACTCCTAGTATGTAATGAATATATTGGGGTGAATTTACCATTTGGTATAGATTTTATATAATAATGTAAATAAGATGAATGGAAAAAATAAAATCAACCAGTAGATAAGGTGATATATACAACACAAACCAGACGCTTAGAAATAAACAACAATCTAAATAATAATAATAATATTTGTAATATCATACCATATGATAATATAAATGTTGTGATGAGTCTCAAAAGTAAAAGTCTAAAGAGACTCATAATAAAATACTAATAAACCCTAGTATTGAACACCATGCCCATTCCCATGTCTATTCACTATTCCCACTAAGTAGAGAAATCAATCAAGTTTGGGACCCCTTTCACTTGTCCATACCTACATAAATGAGGTCTACAATGGTAGAAAATGAAACTTGAACATCATGTGAGTAAAACTCAGTTGGATGACAACCATGATGTGTAAAAATATCTCCTATAGTCATATTCATGCAACAATCCCATAAACATGTGAATTAATTCATAAATTAACATGGAATACAAAATAAACATACTGACCCTCGAGCATTGCGTTAACACCCAAGGTCAACCAAACCTGCTTCGACATGATGCTAAATGTCTCTTCGATGTGGTAGATTACTACCCAAGATGAACCACCCATACCACTGGTGGATTCCCTAATTGAGGATAAATCTCTCAAACTATATATCTCACCCTATAAAATAAAATGTAATTTATAACCCTCTCTCAGGCATAAAGTAACTTTGCATCTAGACCATGTTAAATATTTACCTCTACATCTATTATATAACCATGAATCTAGACCTCAAGAAGTTTGTACCCATTCATTTAGTCCTCAGTTGGTATTAAAAATGAATTTTACCCTCAGGCAGTATACTTCCCTTCATATGTCCCTCAAGTAGTATGTGACCATGCATCTATCCCCTTGGCTGTATGTGACCATGCACATAGCCCTTAGAAATCTAACATAATCAAGTATCCATAACAAGTCAATATTCTATACAGGCCACTATAGTACTAAAATACAAACATGAAAAACATGTTGATACAATACATATTGGTAAACATATTAAATTACCAATTAAAAATTCATTCATTCCATTAAGACAAGTTAAAAATTATCAAAATAATTGTAGATTTCATGAAAAATATCAATTAATACTAGTTTCCCATTCACAATCCATTAATCTACTTTTCATCTTATTATCATGACAAGTTATTCAAATTCCAAAATATCTATTTCGAGTCATGTGTTACTTTACCAAGTTGATTATCAAAATCACCAAGTTATTCTAGTTCCATGTTAGTCAAATTCACATCAATTATTAATGAAATTACAATTTCATAAAGGGACATGTGTTCATTCAATCATTGTTGAAAACTATGGTAAATGGTTGAAACACACCTTGGATGGATAAAAGTTCATGCCTCAACACCAAAAAAACCAACTAGGTCTGAGGGAGGTCTATGTATATGGTTTTATAAAATTTATTGGGATATCAATTTAGTTAGGTCTCACACATGGTGTTATAGAAGTTTCTCACATGTTTCACATACTAGAGAAATTAAAACATTCTTTAGGGAGTTCTTCTAGACTACCCACCATAAGAACTGAGTGGGAGTGATCCATGTTCTCGTGTGAGATCAATATCCAACAAAAATTTATACTATTTCAATAATTTTACACATATAGTAATATTTTAAAGAATATAATTCTAGTATAAAATAATAGTATTTCATTAAAAATAATAATGATTCACAGATTTCAGATCACAAGATAGAAGAACTGATCAATAAGAGTAGAATTTGTGTTAGTGAAGCTGCTGGATCTTTTTTTTAAAAAACCCCACATTCATAAATTCCATGTTATAATATAATTTTTGGTTAATAGGTGATTAAAATATGGTCTGTGGGGGGGGGGGGGGGGCTAAGAGGTTTCTGAAACAATCAAATTTCATCCTAGACTCATGCCAAAGGTTGGCCATTGGGTATGACAGACCGGTTAGTGGTGTTCTCCCGTGGAACTAAAAAGATGGTAACCCCACCTTTTGGCTAGTGGTTCTCATGTAGGAGACCAAATTTGGACAAACCCACCATCTAGCTAGGGGGATTAACTGTCAACCAGGTGTCACTATAACTCCTTTTATGATTTATACAATGAATATTCATCTCCCTGAGAGGAGTATCTGAGTCCCAAAAACCTCCAAGGCCTTGTTCTACAATGGGAAAAAATTTCAAACCAAAAATATAATATTTTCAACAAAAAATAGAAGGGAACATACCTAGTTAAAATTTTGGATCTTATAAACTCCCCACAATATAATCTCTCTTCCATGATATATTATCTTAAGAATCACTTTGGGGTATCGAAGAATAACATAGGACACTATGCCTGCATATCAGAATCTCACTGTTTTTCTCCTCTTGAACACACCCATGTATCACTACATTATCACAAGTGGTATAGTCACCCCTCATAGATTATTCTCATTATGGTCCATGACATGAATCTGATTCTCCTCAAAGGAAGCATCAAGATGAATTTCAAAATGATTAACACCTATCATGTGAGAAGGACCATGTTGATATCCTCAAAAACATGATATGTGAAAAACAACATGAATAGAACTGAAGAAATGTGGAAGATAAAATCAATATTCCATTTCATTAACCCTATCCACTATCTAAAATATCCTAATAAACCTAGGTACTATGTTTCCCTTATTCTAGAATCAATTTTTCCCAAATTTGGTGACACCCAAAGATAAACTGAATGACTGACCTCAAAGCTAAGCAGTCATATATTATGTTCATCATATGACTTATGGAAACTATCTATGGGAACAAAAAAATTTCTAATCATATTTATTTTCTTTTATGACTCTATTATGAGACTAATTACAACAAGTCCTCAATAAACTAACTCTCACCAGAATAATGGTTATTGGTATGAATGTTGATAAAATTCCTTGAAAAGGATCTATTTGGGTCAATTCATAGAAGATATTAATATAATAAATATCCATGAGTGTCAGATGATACTCTTAATGGACACTAAAATCCAAAACAGAGTCTCACAATATGTCTAACAAATTCTAAAATGTTCACTCAGATTGGCCACCAATTTGAGGATAATAAGCTGTAATCATAAGGATGTGAGTTAAAAATAAATTTTAATGTACCTTCCATAACCATGACTTGAAATTGATATCTCTTTCAGAAATGATAATACTCATAACAACATAAAATTCAATAACATTCTACACATATAGGTTGTTGAAATCGTCAATGGTGAAAGTCTCTCTTATTAGAAAGAAGTGGTATACCTTCTTCAAGTTTTCCATAGTCACCCACACTAAATAATTATTTCATGGTTTCCTAGTTAATCCTTCCATAAATTTGACAGTGAAAACATCCCACTTCCATTTCAAAATGGAAAATGGATTTAGAAACCCAACAGGCCTTTGGCACTTAGTATTCATCTATTTACAAGTAAAGTAACAAACCCTATATATCTGTATAACCTTATCCATCCTTAACCATAAGTAAATCCTACAAAGTTTACAATAAAAGTACATAAAACTAGGACTTATCACCATTTTTAATTTTTTTTAATTTCCTCATCACCTCCATACTTAATACCATGGTAACCCAGATAATTACAAGGATAAAAAGAACAAGATTTTTTCTAAGAGATGAATATGATGGGGTTTCCCTACCATATATTCTATCCCTTAGTAAGAAACCCACTAGGTAAGACAACTACTATATCTATATTTAGTCCAGAAGCATGTGAATAATAGATGTCGAAGTTAGAGTCACTCACCTGTGGGAATCCTGAACATCCAGATGCATGTCAAGAAAGAGTTACATCATCCACTACTAGTCAAATGATTCCCTTTATACCTTCATCTATTTCTTCCCATTTAGTGTGTTATAAATGATGTTTCCCTTTCTTATAGAGTATACAAAATATTCTCTAAAATAAAATAGATAATCTACCAAAATCTTATTTTGATGGCTCATGTCCCACTTTGAAAATTATACTTGAGGATCATTTAATATGTTTAGACCAAAAAAATATAACTCAAAACAAAGTGAACCAAACACATTAGGGTGTGTAACACTATTACTAAATTTTTATAATGAGTATGATAATTCCTATCATGTGGTGTAAAATATCTAGAGCAAAAAGTAAACTATAAATCCTCTTGCATCAGAACTACTCTAAGTCTAACTATAGATTCATCATAGTATATGGTATATTCCTTACCCAATATAGGTAATATTGTAATTAGTTATAAAGTCAACCTACTATATATAATCTATAAAGACACCGCAAAATCTTCTAAACAAATAATGTTCAACACTTTATTGCTCCGATCATACATTAGTGCTTCTATATAAGATAATTAATAAATAAAACACCCATACTAGCCTGATAGACACCTAAATATTTGAATCTGAATGTTGATCTTAGGTTTATCCCATGATACCATGGCTAGAACCATTTCCAGGTCCACTTAAACTCCAAAAATCTATATAACATGAACCAAGAAGTGGTCTCTGACAATATAAAAGTACCATTTAGATATCTTAGTATAAATATGGTTCCCTCTATCTATAATTAGGATGATATCATGATGTTGGGAATGATAATCTACAGAATGGTAGTACACAAAGATATCATCCACAAAAACCACCACAAACTAATCCAAAAATGGACTTAAGTTTCAATTTATCAAGGTGATGAATAAATCTGGTGTCTTCATGAGACTAAATGAGATGACCACAAACTCATTCAAGCCATACCTAATTCTAGAAGTAGTCTAGGGTACATCAGGTGGATCCACACACTACCAATGGTACAATGACTTCAATTCGATCTTAGAAAAGATTCGGGAACCTCTCAACTGATTGAATAAATCTTAAATTCATGGAATGGGATATTAGTTCTTGATGTTCATCTAGTTATATCACTAATTTTCCGTGTATAATCACCAAGTCCCTTCATACTTCTTGGAAAAAGAGTATAGGAGAAATACATGGTGAAGTACTAGTTCATATAGATGCCTTAGCTTCTAGATCCACCAACTACACATTCATATACAGAATCTCTATCTGTTCCAACCTATAAGGCTAGAAAAAAACTAATTAGGCTCCCAAAACCAACACTATAGGGACCAAGATGTATCACTCAGCCTGTAAGCTGGATAAATCATTAAGATTGATGTCTTAAAAATGGCCCACTATTTGAGAAAATATATAATACTTCATCCCACCATTATCTAGAAAATTGAATGGTATCTGATCTATGAGAAAATCAAATCTACAATGAATTGGCCCTATATTACCAATATAAATATCTCACCCCCCCTAATGGATATAGATTCCCCTTATAGAGATAGAAAAGAACTTCTCCTATGATAATAATTAATATGATTATTGTAATAAACTAGCCAATGGATCCTTATAATAATATATAATCCTTTTATCTATATCATAAAAAACATCCAAAAGAAATAGACACCTCTAATTTGAGGTGAATATTTCTTGTAGCACTTGATACCCTTGATTGCACACCTAATGGTGTGTCTGTGGTTATAATTTCATCCATGATCTCCTGAAACAAATAATAACTGTTGGGAAATTGAGAAGATATAAAGGAATGAGATAATAATATATTAAGGAAAACCTAGTTAAGGGTAGATGAAATAATAATCATATCTATGGTGGAGAAAGGGACTACGTGTAAAATGGATATAGTAGAGTGTATAATATGCATCTCACACACCCCTTTACCCAAATGTCTTGTCTGAATCCATCATACTTAACCTTGCTTCTAAAAATACCACTCTTAGTCCATGATACCAAATACCCAAACAAATCCTAAATTTCCATTGAAACTCCATCTACTTTTCTACCGAGGGTTAGTATATTTCTTCATAAAATATTTCAAAATATTCCTTTAATAGATCATCAGTATATTTCTTATAGAAAGTATCATTTTCATTTTAAAATAACTTATTTAAAATACAAATATTTGAAAAATATTTTGGAGATAATTTTCATGGAAAAAACCATGGAAAATTATAAATGAAAATATAACATTTTATGCGGTCATGATAGTAGGAAATTTTATTCATTCCTTAATTGTTATAGAAAGGATTATATTATCACTATCAGAAAAATTTCTCTATTCTAAAATTGACAAGTTGATTATTTTTAATATTTTATGAAAATTAAAACATGGGAAAAATAACTTACAAAAATAAATTATGAATATATAATATTACTCTGGAAAACATTTTAGAAAACAAGGATATGTAATAAAAAGGATTTCTAGCCAAAAGAGGATAAATGAGGTTGGAACTTCTTAGTATAATTTTCTAAAAATTGTTGTATAAAAGAAATAAAAATGATATAAAAACATAAAACATTTATAAATAACTAAATGATAATAAAATGAAATGTTTTTATTATAAAATTATCATATAATTTCTTCAATGTAAATTATAGAATAAACAATCTCGATTAATGTGGGATTGAAACATATATCCCATACCTCAATTATCATTATTATTATTAGAAATTAAATTATTTTTTATAATAAATATATATTTATTAAACATATATTCTATAACCACATTCTCTCATATCATACCAAATATTATTTACTTATAATATGTTATAACCCATTTACAAACAATTCTATATTAATACCGCTATTCTAGGTAATACCTACAAAGTTTTTCATATATGTTCTAGGTAGATGGTTCTAGTACTTTATCATTTATTATGTTTTAATCATATATATTATATTAATAATGACATACGTGTCATATTTATTCATAATATACACATTTATAAGTATTCATATAAAGCGGTGATGAAAAATGAATTATATCACTCTGGGGAGATGATAGCCCGTATATAAACACGAGTGATGTTTCCAGTTATTCATGGATGATATAAAAAAGGTATATAATAAATTACCTTCCCATAATATTAATAATATTACAAATATAATATATATTCATTAAATATACCTTTATTACCAATCATGTAAATAGTAAATAAAAAATTAATCATATCTCTTTGTGGAGGTGGTAGTCCACACAAACACATGAGCAACATTATCACATTACAAATAGATCAAAAGGTAAGAAGTTTGATAAGATAATATAATTAAAGAATCATAATTATCCCAAAAATATCATATAAAAACATTAAATCCATCACAATAACTATCCATGAATTATGTTTATGGAAAAAAAATCAAATCTCTATGTGGATGTAGTAGTCCACACGTACACATGGGTGATTATTTCATTTTCTATTTGACGTAAAAGAGGATTATTAATGGAAGTTACATAATCATAATGAAATTTAATATATTGAGTATATTTATGTTATTATTTTCTTTTTAATAGCACATATTTAATGTAGGTATATGAAGAAATAAATTGAAAGAGGTCAGGTAAGACTATTACCTCTTATTCAGTGGACATTTTTTAGATCTTTTCTGAAGGACAATCAGAATGGTATTTTAAGAAGAAACAAAAATCAGAAAACATATATATGGATGTTTAAAATATCATTTTTATGTTTTTAACCAATCTAGGTGGCTCAATGTTTTATAATGAAGTGATATGAGGGGTATCATTTAATAAGGCACACACATGGAACTCTTGTAATTTTCCAAAACCGAGAATATTATAAAGTCACTTCAATAGAAATGTGTTTCTAAATTAGATTAATTTATAAGTAAATATGATATATGATCTAAATAATCCCACCAAAAATGATTTATAAAATAATTAATGTCATTTTATCCCTTATATATTTAGTTTAACACCCTGTTGACCCTTCTTTAGTAAGGCATTCTATAACCATGTTTGAGGGACCAAGTAGAGATTATGAGAGTTCATTATTACCACACAAATGAATGTTGATTTTCCTTTTTAAGAACATATTAATTTAATGGTATTAAAATAATGATGTGAACATAGAGAAGATAGTGAAATTTCTATTCCTGTAATATAGTAATAAAATGTTGATGGAGTATATGAATCATTCACAATGTTATTTACATTTTACCAGAAGGGAGTGACTAATGAATACATAAATTATCAATTATTTGAAAAATTCATTGATTCGAATGTAGTATTAAAATTAGTTATGTATGTCCTTAATACTAATATAGGCATTATAAAATATACTATGATGGTAAAATGTGTATTGTATAAATCATTTATAGTTGGTGATTCATCTTTTGTAATTGATACCTATATTGGTGCAGGTGACCATGATCTATTTATTAAGAAAGGAAATTAAGAATAGATTTGATAGGAATGTGATGATAGTAAGAGACAATAATCTCATTTTATTATCATTTACATGACTAATATGAAATCAAAAATATTCTTTCAATATGAAAAATTAGAAATTCCATGAAATTTTATTGAATAACTCCAAAAAATATCTTCGGTGTGGTTGATTAAGTTATCTTTAGAAATTATCTATATTGAACTATCAAAAGAGGAAGAAGAAATTGATGAATACTTGAATATGAAATATAGTTTTCAATGGATATTTCTCCCTGTTTCAGATGACCTGAGTACAACATAAATGTATTTTACATCATTGCATATGAATTATCAATATATATCACCCTGAATCACATAACAAATTATATTGGTTTATTTTATATAGATATTAGATGCATTAGAAACATATTTTACAAAATTATAAATATCTCATAGAATAATTATTCTATAATGATAATCATTTTGACACATCATACATAATATCCTTCTTCATAACCTACAGAATGGAAACATAATAAAGGGAGAGCTCAAATTCATGTCAAGGGTAAACATAATAGGCATCAATTGAAGATCATAAGTTATCATAAGACAATAATTTCGGTATAATAGAATTATAATGGTACATGTTAATAAAATAATGGAATCATAATATATAAAACATAGATGATAAAAAAATATTCATGGAATAATTACTTTAGTATAATATAATACATGATTCCAAAGAGAGTAGAAACATGACTCAATAATCATTGTCCATGAGAAAATAAGATGATTACATTTCAGAAAAAAATAATGTGTAGAAAATATAATCATATAAATCATAACATATTTCAATGATAATTAGGAAGACATTCACGTCATAATATCCTAGTGTGACCACATTCTCATAGAAAAGTGGACTATGGTTGACTACCCACATCCCATACCATAGTGGAAATGGGATAACCACACAAAACACATAACATAGATTAATTTGGATCCTCTTTTAATCCTTATCTAATGAGACATAAAACGTCACAAAACTCATTTTAGGGATATGATAGAACCACCCATCCCAGAATGATAAAACACACATGTGTGTTCCATATGAACCTGAAAGAATCCCAAATTACATAAAAGAATAATTAACCCATAAAATGAAACAAGTTTCTTGAAAATATCTATAAAAAACTATCATAAGATATCTAGATAGAGAAATATTATGGTGTAATTAGAGAATAATCTTGGTGAAGTATAAGAAACATTAATATATTTGTACATAGATGAAAAATACTATATAAGAAGATTATAATTTACTCAAAGAAAGAATAATAAATACCATTTATATGTTCTATAAATTTTGAAAAGATATTTTACAAAATAAAGGGAATTGAAAAGTTGATCAAAAAGTACGAAATATTAAAAAATATTATTCATTATGAGAAATTACTATAAAATTGGGAAACAATGTTTATGAACAAAGCACTAAAAAGAAGATTTATTTCACACTTTTGTAAATAGAGTCAATTTTTGGGGAATAAAACCATAAAAAATTAAAATAACCATTCTTTTTTAAGGAATTTAATGTTCCCATAAATAGACCTTATGGAATCTCAGAATTATAGATAATGAAAATCATAAAATAATATAAAGAATCTAGACATGGTAGAAAAACATTCTTCACCGAATAGAACAGATGAGGTTGGTTTCTCTTAAAAGCATCACATTGATAAAGGGTATGTGAAATAAAAGGATAATATATAAAAACCACGAACACACAAAGGAGAATAAAATAATGATTGTTTAGAGGGAAAGATCATATAATTCTCCTAGATGAAAATATAGTCATAATAATCTCAAATTCAAAATGAGATTTGAAATAATACCCTTACCTTTACTCCCATGGTATCTAAAATCATTTTAAACTCCTTTATAATAAATATAACTATATTAATTTAATATCTATTAACCTTATTCATATTTATTTAATTTCATACTCTTCAATTATAATAACTAGTAACCCACCCGTGCATTTTCATGGTGCTATAAAACATTCATTATTTCCATTAATAGAATACTGTTTTTCAAACATAATAATTCATATTAATAAATAATATATTTAAAACAAAAATGAGTGGTACATAATTTTTCAATAAAAGGTAGAGAAATTGTTTAGAAATCAAAGACAAGTAAATATTTATTTGAAGTAATAAGAGAAATTTATATTAGACATTCATGTTGGTGAAATCAATTGCATAACTAAAAACTGACTCAGATCGAGCAACTAAATTATGATCATTATAATAATTAATGAAGGAATTATTTTCATGTAACTAAAAATAAAGAAATCAAATGGTTGTATAAGTAGGTTGGGTGATGCCATAGTAAATGGAGGTGAAGGGCCTAACATCACATTTCCCATCACATTGTGACTTCGTACCTCTTTTCCATGAATAAAAATCCAAGGTTGGAGTGGATTAGTATACTACATGAATTTGTAGAAAGGGCCATTGAACATGTCACATTATACTGAATCTCCAACTTCAAAACCTTCCACCATGTTTTCCTACATACAAAATAATGTTTAAAAATAATAAAAAATAAATGAATATTTAAATATGTTCAAAATTCAGAATGTTAACAGAAAATAGATTATTCAATACCAAGAAAAGATAACAAAATGTTTGTTAACCTAAGACTCTTGCACATAAGGTTGTGTTTAATAATTAATGTGGAATAGGAATAATATTGATTGCAACTCTACTAAATTTGAAAAAAAACACACATATTTTGAATTTAGAATATGTATATTATCAAAACCTAAGGACATATTTTATAATAAGTAACATGCATATACTATGTATGGAATATGCATATAATGAATATGCAATCTGCAAGAAGTAAATATGTAAAATTCATGAAATATACTACTAAAATGTAGTTTAACCATGTTTTATTTTTTATTCTCATTTCTATAATATGTGAAATACATTTTTCTCATAGTAAAATTTTAATATTACAATGTTAATACTTTGTATATGGTCTTTCAACTTGAAAATACTATATTGACACCACCTTAACATATAGAAAGTACCTAAAAATCCAATTGAAGTTAGATGAAAAATAATATACCTTGTTTGAAATTTGATATTAGTATGCATATAAGTTAATGTGGATTTCATATTCAGCATATGCAACACCTCATGTAGATTTCTAAAAACAGCATCCATAATCATCATTTGACATATAAAGCCCTAGATCTAGAAACATTTATATAGAAACACTCAAGTTATTATAAGCATCTTCCAAAACATATTAGTACTTTTGTTTACATATATTGATTCTAAGAGAGTGTACCATAGGTATTCAAGCTGAGAAACTGCATTGATGATATCCTATTTATGAAAATACATTATTTGTGAGGCATTTTAAAATACTTCTAGAACCATAATTCCATTTTCAAATAAATGGTGATGATTCGGGGTGTTCAAGTCAAATCTACTTTTAGATGGCACAATGGCCCAACATAACTAGAAGGCCACTTTAGAGTGATCAAAATATCAATATAAGGGCCTACTTAAGAGTTTCGGAGAGGAAGCTTTGCTGTTTTTAGATCCATGATAACCCTGCAACCATTTCACAATAGACCCGTAATCAATATATGTGAGGCATCGAGTACTACGTCACCATGCACATCCACTGTTTGGTGCCCTAGAAACTTCTTTATCAGGTGATGTGTCCTCTAGCTTGTGCCCTGGAAACTTCTTGATCAGGTGATTTGACCTAATCTGGTGGGATAGAAACCATAATAGTTGTGGGACATCAAACCGAAATGCATAATAATATACCTTGTTTTCAATTTGATATTTTTATGCATATTATGAATATTATATATTCAATAATAGAAATACGATATTATTAGGCATGTGCTGAAAATCCATTCTTTGCATACTAAATAAGTAAAATGCATTCAATATACTATTTCCAAATATAATATGATAAATATCTATATTATATATTATGAAAAACAATTGTGAAAACAGTATATGATTTAAATAAATAATTCCTACCATAGGTCTAAAATCAGAGGGTGACTGAGGTGGACCAGGCGGACCAGGCAGACCAGGTGGAGCAGACAAAGGTAGATGTGCTGGAGGTGGATCAGGCTAATGGAGACTAAGGTGGAGCAAGCAGTGGTGGAGAAATTTGAAAGAGCAAACATGTGAAGGGAACACTGATCTTGTGAATTAAAAATGGAAAGAGGGAAAATTGAATCTATGAAGGAAATATGAACATAAAGTACAAAAGGATAAATTGGAAAGAGGGAAATCAAACCTAAAATCACGACATATAGAGACATCAATCTTGTGAGCTTGTGGGAGACCTCCAGTGTAGATAAGGGAATAATATATTATCATAACAGATGTTAACATAAAAGTATCATGAGTCTTCAACATTCAAATCCGATGGGGTTTGTAGCTTCCCACAAATAGTCTTCCTGTGATAAACATACAGAATACCCATTAAACATTGCATCTGTATCAAGAAAAAAATCATAACATTTATCCTAAATTCATGTGAGTATAAGTATCTACATATAAAGCTATAAAAGGAAGTTACCAGGATTCCAGTGTAGAGAACGAAATCACCTTCTTCCTAGCATGTCCCAGTGAGGCCTAGGTAGGATCCTAAGGGGAACATGGTGGTTTAGGCCACCAAAACTCTCTAGAAAATAGGGTTGTAACCATTGTTTTTATAAAAGTAATCATAGTAGAAACCATTACGGTTGTTAATCTACAGACAAACTGCAGTTATTATATTGAATCAGTTTATAAATTTTTAGGCACTAAGCGCTAAACTATGATGTATAATACATAAATATGATTCTATTTTCATCAATATGTAAAACTAATGCATATAGTTGGATGGTTTTACAGGATTGACATCGTTAATAAATGATCTAAAAAGAAATTCCTGCATCTTAACTTATACACTGCAGAATATTTGTATTCTTCATGTACATAACAACTATTTAACTTATACACTCCAAAAAAATATTTAATAGTTCAAAAAAATTAATTCTATTAGTTAAAAAATAGTTTAAAACATATAGAACACGTAAATTGATGTTTTTTCAGAGAAATTAGGCATTTATTGAAAGGCTCACCTTATTAGTTCCCCTACACCGTACTTCAGTCTCTGGTTGAGCTCTATTCATAATATTTATCATCTCTATCATATGTTTATTTGATCCATTTTGGACTGACTAGTATTTAGCTAGCCGGAAAGTCATTGCCCCACCTCATTCATTGTAACTTTCATCAAAATGAAAAGGCATGATAAGATCATGGGGTGAGAAATGAAGGAAAAAACTAAAGAAATCAATTTATATTAATATTTCCTCTACTCATTAACTTTAATGATTATTAACATACCTGCAACTGAAGACTTTAATCCAGAAAATAGGGTTATAACCACTACTTTTAAAAAGGATATCATCGTTGAAACCATTACAGTAGTTAATCTACAGTCACATAAATGAATAATCATATAGAAATAGGATAATAAGAATCACATTGTTCATTAAAAAGAAAATAATGAGCACAATCAATGTTATGTAACTGCATGTATATTCACAAGATGTAAATGAATAGATATTGAATATAAATTTCTGTTATCATATATGACAAATAATTAAAAGTAAGAATAAATATTTTATTTTGAAAGTATAATCACTCTTGTAATTAACTGTGATATTAACTGTTTTCAATTCAACTTCAATACAATTATCAAATTAGATTTTCATATGCAATTTTCATATAAACTGTTGAAGAAATATCATTATCATGTATTAACTATCAATATGAATATCAAGACATCTAGAGTTTCATGCATAACCAATCCAATTTTTTATATTCAATACACAGTTATATAATTTGTTAAGGCTTTCAAAATCTTTTGCATATTCAACAATACTTATGTAACGGTATATTACATTTTTGGGAAATGTTAGTTCTACTTCTTATATGTTAATTTATCATATCAAATTTATTTATTGATTGAATGTTATTTAGTAGTTTGGATAAAATCTGATAAAAAAATTACAATGCATTCAAAAGTCATCCCTGAAAAAAGTTAAACGCAAATAAAAATAGGAAATGCAGCACCTTTCCAAGACCTGCCTTACCCTCGGATCCACTTAATTCCCTCATCATATTCACCTATCATTTCTACTGAGAAAACCTATCATGACCAACCTGCACTGTTTTGGAAGTTGTCATGACCTTCCTATAAACTGCATTCCATACAGCTTCCAAAGAGGGCCTATGATTCTCAAAGGTATGAAAATTTTTACCTTCCAGATATAAGCACTGAAAGTAGCCACTGGTGTGACCAGTAATTCTTGGATTTGATCAATCTAGAAAAAAATGATGATGGATGTCATGAATCTATCAAAACATTCCATGTTGATATTAACTCCAAATTTAACCTTAATATGTTTCCTGAACCGTCATTAAAATCTACAGGAGATGAATCTGTTTAAAATTGATTCATCATCTTGCAGATATAGGTAGAAAGTAGAAGGAAGATGGAATCCAGTTTTCGATAGTAGGATATATACAAGTAGCCTATACTTATTAGTTCTCAAAATCCACAGAAATTGATAGGGGGAGATAATAGTAATTTTAAACATCTGCACCCATAAGTGAATAGTAGGGTTTCCATGACATAGATATCTATAATAATCCATATAATTGAACATACCAATGGATATGGGAGTCCAGAATAGAGTATCAATATCAACATAGAGGTTTCTCTAAAATTCTAGCCTAGTTTGAGTGGAAATAAAACCCTATAGATCAGTATTCTATTGACCATCAGCAATGGAGAGATGTTTCATTAGAGGAGTCACATCTATTGTTTATGGGAATTACAATAGATGAATAGGTATATAAACTAGTTTTGTTATCTTTGTCACTTGAAAATGGGTAAGATATTGATCCAACAGTGGGTTATTCATCTGTGAATAAAAAATTGAAGTTGAAAGCTAAAGATGATCCAATCCATAGTGAGAACATTTAGAAAAGGGAATTGGGTAGATTTTTTGATTCAAATATACACACTAAATGAATATAAATATTTACATAGTAGGATAATCATAAAGGATAATATAAATCAATAATAAAGGTTTGAAACATGGAAAGACAAACTCATCTTACACAATAAAATCAAAACTTGTTATCGAAACTGTTCATCAAAAACTATTTGACCCCTTGATTCTTGATGAAAGTTGAAGAGAAGAAAAATTCATAAAATTATAGTTTCAGAGCTTTTAGTAATTCGGAATCAGGTATACTAAATGAAATACAAATAAAAACAACAGAATAAAATATGACTATTTGAATACATATAGAAAATTAACCAACAAGGAACACATCCAGGGGAAGTATTGATAATTAGATTTATAAAACTCATATCCAGCAATAAATAGAATAACTTTTTTTGGGACATAATAACATGTTTTGTTAACATGAATCCCCCCTAAATAAAAGATTCATTCAATTCATGATTACTATAGAAGAATATATCAAACATACCAATTATGAGGCATGCACCAATGGTCCAAAAATACCTGAAAATACGGTAGACTATATATTATAAAATGAAAATGCTAAAATAATGGCAGGAATAATGAAATTGACTGTAAGTATTAAAAATTTATTGATATTAACTCCAAAAACTTAGAGATTTACATGTCTTTGTGACATCAAAGTACGATATCCTAAACCATTAATGAAAAATTGACAATATAGTGATTCAGTTATTGTATTAGTATACAGTTAATGCCTTAAAATATAGTAAATTATATGATATAAAATGAAAATGGTAAAACAATGGCAGGAATAAAAAAATTGACTATTAGTATTATAAATTTAGTGATATTACCTTAAAAACATAATTCTCTACATGTCGTTGTGACATTAAAGTATGATAACCTGTACCATTACTAAAAAGTTGATAATAAAATGATTCAGTCATTATAGTAGTATACAATTAACGCCATAAAAATTCAGAAAAGGATTACCCCAAGTTTTATATATAGTAATGATATCAATAAAAAAGTTGAATGATATCAATTTCAAAATTTGAATATATAGTAATGATATCAATTAAAAAGTTGAACATGTAGTTACAGAAAATCAGAACGTGTTCTTGCAATAAATCGTGAGTTTTAATGATATCAATTTCAAATAGTGTTCCATGATAAGGATAATTAATCAGTTTTATTTATCTCTATTTCAGTCATTCCAAAATGAACCGAAAAAAGAAATTAATAATTATCTGAAAACCAGAGTGAAAAAATTCATAAAATTTAACATACTTGAACTAAACGACCCATCACAGAGGATCCTTGTACATATAAAATGTCCATTTTATGGTCACCAAACTGGAACAACCATCATTGGCACACTCACTATGATAACAAAAAATGTTTTTGTCCACCACTTGTCTGTACTGTCAAATTAAGCATAAATATAGAATAAAGAATTCTTCAATTCCTAAAAAATTGGCATTGGCATACCAGATGGTAGGATGCAATCAGCTCTATTGACCTCCAACTATCTGCTTAGATAATATTTCAAGATGAATGAGTAGAGTAGAATCCTAGCAATTACAACAGAAATTGAGAATCTGGTAATTGTCTTGAATGAATTGAGGTAAATAATAAAAGGTTTACCTCTAGATGAAACTGAATTTCATGTGCATATTCCAGTTTTCATCTTTAGATCAATGATGGAAGCACTATACAAACAACCTGAAAAAATAATAGAGAATGATGAAATTGAAGGGCCATTATCCACAAAGGGGAATTCTTCAATCTACAAGGCAAGACATGTATTCTTTTTTGGTATTTTTCTGAATCTTTAATTTGTAGCCATCAAATGAACACTTCATGGATCAATCAAACTGGTATCACCTCCTACAGTAAAATTGGAAAACACATGAAATTTCATGGTTATGCATTCTAGGTATATGTATATATATTGAAATGTTACCTAAAAAGGGATACTTATTGTGTACTATAACAAAGACATATTGAAACCAAATGTTATGCTTCTAGAAGAATAACATAATAATATGCAAGACATTAAAATTTTTACATTAATTTATATTAAAGAATACTATTCTAGAGCTGGTATATAATACATGAAAATGTGAACTACATACTAACAGTGAACAAAACATTCCAACCATGAAAAAATAGTGAACATAAAATAGTAATCGAAAACACATATATAGTGTATTGGAAATATTAAAAGTGTACAACATGAAAATATTGAATGGAAACATATATACAATGACAAAAACTGGGTTCACAACCGGAGTTAACTGAGGCATTTTATAAATCATGTCTAATGCAATCTACTCCAAGCCTGATCTAAAGAATTGGATAACCGTGAGGCCTCACCGTCATCTTAAATCTGTGTAGAACACAACATGTAGTCAGAAATAATAAATTCATCTTGAACAACATTACATACCTTGACATATGTTCTACAGTCAGCAACAACCTGGTTACTGCAACTTAGCAGGAAAGTGTACTATGTCCTCCCTAATAATGGAGACACCTACAACCAACAGTGGCATATAAAACATCATAATAACAGTACTTATGAATATTCATGGCTCTGACCAGTGTAGGGTTTACCTCATCATTTGGGGCTTTGATTGCTATAGGATTTATCTCAATCACAGCTGTTATCAGTTCAGTTTGATGTAAATCATTCAGTACTTCCATCATTATCCATTAACCGCACAAAATATTTGAGATCGATAATAGTGAATATCAATAGTCATATATCATTGTAGATTTGGAATAAAACCTTAAAGACTTGTAATTCCAAAAAAAGACCAAACCATGAAAAAACTTAGAGTGAATACAATGAAAAAACAAATAGTGAATACAAAATAATAGTGAAAACAACATTTCAATGATAAACTAACATTGAATAAAACATAAACATTGAACAATATAACAATGAATACAATAGACTTAAGGGGTATAAAAACGCATATATAGTGGAATTAATTTTCAGTGAATGTAAAATATTAATAGTGAAGACAACATAATAATAATGGGCAGAAAATTCCAACTATGATCAAATAGTGAACATTACCCAGTAACCGGAAACAGTTATATAGTGTATTGGAAATATTGAAAGTGCACAACATGACGATAATGACTGGAAACATATATAAAATGACTTATTGAGAAACCAGAATCATGGAAAATAGAATATTATAAATGATTTCAGTTTCATTCCAGAATTTCAATTTGACTAAACCTGAGTCATAATTTCCCCCATCATTCCAATACTCGTGATTTTCAATTCTATACCTTCCATTACATCCATTCACATTAAAGAATTGAAATAATTTAAAACATCCAAAGTTGTGAAACTTGAAAATGGTTGTAAGTAGAAACTTATTAATTTTAAATGAATCTATGAAGATAATATTATCAATCTCTACAACCTATAGATGAACTAACACTTATATAACAATTAATTAAAATAAATTTAAGACCTTATTGGTGAAAAACCAAAATCAAAACCAAATTCAATTTGAATAGGTAATTAATCTCATACATATAAAATCAAACAACAAAATTTGTCAATATTTTCAAATATAACATGAAAAAGAAAACAACAGAATTCTAAACCTATGTATTATAGAAGTGAAATTAAATCAGTAATGCAGACACAAGTATCCTTAAGTGCGATGATTATGCAAAAAGGAATAACCTACTGGAAAATGAAATTTCAAACCCAAGAATCCCTGGAATAGCTGACTGAAATCCCAATCCAGAGGTGGTTCGAAGGGAAGGAATGATAGTTGACTAAAGAGGATTTGAAGGGATTGAAGGAAATAGGAACGATGCATAGGAGGCTTGTAATAGGAAAGCGTGAATGGTCGTTTAGTGGATCTGAACAAACACATGAGCCGGAGATAATTGGAAGGAAATGATGATTGGGAATAGGCACATGAAGATGAGGTGAGGTGAAATCGAGAGAAGGAGAAAGACTGAGTAGGAGCACATCGGAGGCAGCGAAGGCCAAGCAGGCAGATGCAGAGTAGGGGGAGCTGTAGCCATGGTAGACGGCTGCATAGGAGTCGTAGTTATCGGAGTGAGACATGTAGGATCTGGAGGCGTAGAAGCTGGAGATGTCGGAGGCGGTGTGGTCATTGGTGGAGCAGTGAGAGGGAGGATGGGTTTGGGAGCGGTGGTGCGGAGCCAGAGAGCGAACATACAAGAACCATAGGCCATAGAAGAAGCATGATTTACTACTAGAAGCAGTGGTGAAGGTAAGGTGCATGTGGGGACGGAGGTGGAGGTGGTTTCGAAGATGCGAGTTTGAGGGAGAGGGATACCCGTAGAAACCCTAGGATAGATGGAATGAATTTGCAGGGTGAGGGAGGCACGCTGGATGGAGGAAAAATTCATGGAGGTGTATATTTTCGAGATGTGGAAACCTGTGGAAGTGACACGTGTTGGGAAAAAAGCCCGATTTAGTATATATATAGATATAATTCACTTATATCAGCTAGTAAATGTTTACTTTCCTCATCATATTTTAGTAATTTTGATGGTTTCATAAAAGTCTCATAATGAAATTGTTTTCCCCTATTCTTTGATCCCATGTTCATAATTATCAATTTATAAAAGGTATTTTAATCACTATGTTTTAATTATTTATATATCCACATTATCATTTGATTTAAATAATTGTTATTGATTTTTTTGGATTTTGTGATAAATATATTATATTTGATGATAATTTACATATTTTAGGTCAATATATATTGAGAATAATGGGTGATGGATTGGAGTATCCACCAAATAAATAATGACAATACTTCCCAAAATTATTGTTTAATGAAATTAGAGTTGTTTCTACTTATAGATTTTAATAGATTGATTTAGTTATAAGACTATAAATCAAATGGTTTTGTTGTTATTGATATTAATTGAATCAAGAAACATCTCAGAGGAATGATTATAACTTTTTATAAAACATTTTATAGTGTTTTAATGTGTTGTATACTGTTCACATATTTCAAGGGTGTTAATAATGGTGTCAAGTGGAATAACATAAATGGATAGATAATGTTTTGATGTGCTAGTGAATCCAACCTTTTGTAATTATGATTTCAATATTATACAACACAAAGATGAAGGCTTAGAAAGGATATGGTCACATTGAAGTGAACTTGAAGTTGTTTTATGACTTGTTAAATTTTTTGAACTAGAGTTTGGAAAACAGAAACAGCCCTTGGAATATACTTTTTGGATCAAGCATACGTATTTTGAGTCTTAGCATTAAACATCATCATAAGAAATCTAGAAGCTTATGTTTTAGAGCTACATTGTATTTATTTTCACTAAGGTATGAAATTTTGAAAGGAATTCTAGGTTAGTATTTTGGGGTAGAATGAAATTATTCATTATAATCATTTTTTATAGAATAAAAATTTGAGACCCAATGAATTTTTATTCTTATGGAATATTTTTTTTGAATTTTTTTGAGCGTAATACATTTCAGTGAGAACAAGTATTTAAAGACATATGACGGAGAGTCACCCACTAGAATGACATATATTTTGGATGTAGAAATTTTTTATGTTCCTGCACAATTAAAAGTGCGTTTTCTAGATTAAAAAAATAATGGTTTTAAATGGATGTTATGATGCATAAATTATTTCTCATTGATTTAATTTTCACAAAAACTTAGAACAACCTATGATTATATCCTAAATTAGAGAGTAAATAATCTTCAATAATGATCAAAAAATATATATGCTTAAATATTTAGATTATAGATAAATGGGGAAATTACAAATTAAAATGGAAACATGAATTTAGTATATTATTAAGCCACCCCATGGAACTAAATACCATAACATAATGATTCCATGATCCCTGATTGGTTTGATGTTGATGAATGATATGAGATGAAGAATCATTATACATTCAAGATATGATTTTTAAATGAGAATATTTGAAAATTTCAGTTGGTAATCAAAATGAATATTATTATAATGATTCTTATGTAGATTTTAATTGTTTTGATTATTACAAGGAAGAATGTGATTCATAATAAAGTAAAAATATAGATAATATGGAACTTTTTTCTAACTAAAAGTGTATATCATTATGAATACTATATATAGAGTCATTGGAGAACTCAAGATACTGAATATGGAGATGAATTGCAATTGAAATGGTATATAGTTACTATAATTTTTGGGATATTAAAGGGTAGTGAGTGTGAATATTTTTTGTTATTGAGTATATGATTTCTATTACATTGATTTTATCTTCATCCCAGAAGAAGCAGTTGACATTAAAATATGAGTGACCCCACTCATCGTGAATATTACTTGTTCCACAAGCGATAACACTATGTGATTTAACATAAAACAATAGAGAATGATTGAGAAATAGGTTCCGGTTGAGTTGTTCTATGATGTTGAAGAGGATAAGGAAATGTAGAGCATTCTTGGAGACTATATAAAACTACATTCAGCTAAGAAAAATGAGAACTAAAAGATAAGGTTAATCCTGGTAATTTAATAATGAAAACCATTGAGAGAAAAAATTAATATAGAGATTATGAGAACACCAATATTCTAAAATTTGAAGAAGAATTAAATAAGTATTATTGTCATCGAATCATAAGGATATATTATACACCTCATATATAAGAAATATTATTTTGGGTGACCTATATATAAAAAAATGATATTTTAGAATATATATTTAGTTTTTGTTATATAATGTTTCATATAACACCTAAATAAATCATACATTATATGTCTATGGGGATAAAATAATATAATTATAGATAAAATTTTATAAATTATGATGATATTATAATTATCAGGTGTAAGAAAAATATAATTGGGATAAATGAAAATATATTTAAAAATACAACGTGAATAATATAATTATTCCATGTTCCACCCTCAATAACATAAACCCAATGAAAATGATGATAAAAATAAATGAATTGGAAATATTAATGGTATGATTAGATAGGATTAATGAATTTATAAATTAATGTGAGAATATATAAAAAGTTAATATGTATGTGGGGTTTATACAGTGGTTTGGATTGTTTAACAACTTGAAACATATAGTGATTGGGATTATATAGCAGTTGGACCAATATAACCATTTGTATTATTTATTCATTGTCTATAATAAATGTATATTTATTATTAAAATAAATTATTTAACATGAATAAAATTAGTTTTTTCAATGATATTTTTGAAGGTGTTATGAATGTTTTTTATAAATTATCCACTTTAAAAATATTATTATAAAAATATATGTTATGTCACCAATTGAATTAATATTTTAACATTCATTTAATTGGGGTTAAAAGATAATTAATGAGTAGAAATTCATTTTAATCATAAAAAATCATTTTTCTTCAAAAAACATTTATTGCATTTTGTAAATAAATAATATGATTAATTTATATCACTTTCAAAAACATTATTTGATAAAATTGATATCATTTTTGAAACCATCAGGTCCAAATTATCTCAATATAGATTGTAGAGATTTTTCAAAAAATGTTGATATTTGGGTGAATAGTAAAAAAATACAAATTTTTTATAAAAAATGTCATTTATTTTCAAGTATTTATAATGTACCAATATAATTTGGCTTGGACTAAATTTAAAATTTTCCCATTTTTATAAATAATAGTTAAATTAATACCATGGTAATAAAAATTAAACTTTATTTTGATGTAAATTCCTTTTATGTCTAAAATCTTATTTTCCAAAAAATTATTCTTCATATCAATTTTCACTTGTATACTAAATTTAGATTATTCCACTTATAAAATGGATTATTTTAGAATAGATATAATATTTTAAATGAGTATGGTCAAATTTATTAATGTGGTTAATTTCATTTGTGGATAAAATGAATAGTAACCATGGTATATGTTTATCAATATAGTAAAAAGAAAATAGTATAATCAGGGTTGAAAATATCATATAAGGTCTTAAATTACATCAAACCACTACATTTATTCTTTATGTGAGTAATTATACCTTACCACCCTATCTAAGAAAAAATGGAATGTTGGTGCAAAATTCCATTGATTATAACCTTAATATTATTTTAATTTAATAGTATTTACAAAATGTTAAATTTTCTCACTTATTATGTTTTCATGATATGTATATAGAAAATACATATTTTAATGAAAAAATATATTTATATTATAAATTAATTTAAATTTTTATTGATGATAAAATTATTTAGAACATTTACACGATTCAAATGCGGTGTTTCTGAAACGAGAAGATATATAAAAAATACATCCAAAAAAATTAAAAGTAATACGTTTCAGATAAATTATAATGTTACATGAATTTATTGGATAATTATAATGTATTAGTTAGGTTTATTGCATTTATATTATAAATCCATCGTTATCATGATTCCATCAAAGAAAAATTATATGAATAGTTTTGAAGATGCATTTAAATGATATTTAATATTTAAAAATTAGGTTTAATGAATTAGAAATTCATTAAAATAAAATGTTGAATAAGGTTTTTTTTTAATTTTCAATAATATCGTCCATGATCGAGGTAAATGATAATTTTTAATTTAAAAATTAATTTTTTTACCCTTAAAGATTGACAAATTTTGAAAATGCAATTGATGTTTTACTATAAAAAGAGACTCACTTAAAAAATTTCAAAACACAACTCAAGTTTGGTTGTATCTCACAAATCTCTCCAAAATCACTATAATATTACATTACCATGTTCTAAAGTACAATTAATGACAATAAACATATCATTCAAAATATTTAATCTCAATCTAATTTATTATGTGAAAAAGGATAGTGTAAGTCTCAACCGAATTTTTTATGGTCTATTTATTATTTTAATCTATCATAAAAATGATGATATAATAACATATATATCTATATTATAGATAAAATTTAGTATAAAAATGATAAAATAAAATTTCCATCACATTTTATATCAAATGGGAAATGAACACTTTACTGAGGAATACAGGTGGACTACCACCTCCACAAAGAGATGCATTAAATGTTTCATCACCAGATCAAATGGATAGTTAAAATTATGTCTAAAATGAGTATATAAAGGTATTATAGCATAATTATGTTTCTTTAATAATAAAATTATATCTAACTTCATACCCCCATTCTTTGGAGAATTATAATGTCACTCGTGTGTGGGTATGGACAACCACCTCTACGAAGTAATGTGGTTCATTTTTCATTTCCACTGAACATGGTTGAAAAAAAGAAAAATATTTAATTAATACATGTGATAATTAGGATATGATATTTATTATATTAAGATAAATTAATATTCACCTTTATTTCCTTCCATTCATTGGAAAATTAAAACCCCACTTGTGTGAACGTATGGAATACCATCTCCATGATGTTATAAAATTAATTTTTCATCACTAAATTATTTTAATTATAACAAAATAGTATATATTGAATAAATATGAAAATTTTGGAACATTTTTGATCTTATATATGATGAAACCATGAACATGATATAAGGATTTAAATTTTCAAAATGAAACATACATGAGAAATAGAACAATTGACATCCCATATATTAATTTTAATGAAGATCTATTAATAATTAGGTAATAATATGTTATAAGTGAATCATATATGGTATTATAAGTATTAATAATATTATTCTATAAATTTATAAAAAATTGAAATTTATTATATAAGATCCTAAGATCATGTACGAAGAATGTCAGGACCTGAGGAAAGTGTTTTTCATCTCAATATTGTTTTGTTGAGACATATTCTATGTTAGGCACCTATTTGTGTTTATATAGTGCATATACTTCCAATTTGATATATTATAATATGAATGTCTTCATATTTATGGTATTTAAATATGTTTTTGAGGTTATTTACTTCATGGGGGTTTTTGATTCACATGTTTTTAAAGTGGTAAGGGTTTAAGTTACAACCTCTTTTTTTCAATATTTATTTGTTAAATTTTTAATATTAAAAATTTTATAATACTCATATTTAAACCCCAAATATATTATTATAATTTGGTTATTTATGGAGTTTAAATGTTTCAAAATCTCTTACCTCCCTTTTTTACTTAAAATGGTTGAATTTTTTATAAGAAAAGCCATGTTTTTTAACATTGGTGGTCAGTAATTTTTTTTCCATTTCTATATTCATTAAAAACAATTCGATGAATTTTTTTTTGATCCCATGATTTTTTTTAAATTCATCTTCAACCATATTTTTAATTTATTTTTATAGTTATAATTTTTTTTCTAATTTTTTATTTAAATGCTATTTACAACTTTGTTCAAATATAGTAAAAGGAATCAATTTTATATTTTTCCAAACAAATGAAATTTCCCACCCTAAGACCATACTTTCATTTTAATATTACATGACATGTTTCCATGTTATTTTTTTAATTAAATTTGTTTTATGTATAGTCAAGGAATTTTGATTTTAAATTTTATTCAAAGAAAATGATATTTTTCTCCTGTTTTAGAAGAATGGTTCAATTTTTTTAAAGGTATTTTTTCAATATTGAAACCATCCTTTTATGTATCATAACATTAACTGGGTATAATATATAATGATAAAATACTTTTTCTTTCATTGGATGTCTTGTTATTTTGGGATGATTAAATGCTTGTGAAACTAGTTTCTTTTACGTGGTTTATGTTTTGATGGAATGATGATTATATCTTTAATTTGGTGGAACATATATGTATGGATTTCGTTATGAGATAGGTGGGATCTGAATTATATATCACTATAATGAAGTGGGTAATTATTTATACCACATGATTTAATATGTTGGGGATGGTGAGTTAACCCATTCTATGGGTGAAAAGAGGCTGTGTAGTGAATGTAATCCACTATGGTACTTTTTCCACTCTATAATGATAGTCTTGGGGGTGATCTTTAACTAAAAACATGATTTTATAGGCTTAAAATTGGGCCATAATTATTATGAAATGTTATTATGCTTATGATATTCTCTCATGGTTCATGATTTATTAATGATGATTCCTCACACAGATAACTAATTTATTTTAAAATAAAAAATTATTAAACCATGACTCATAATTTTTGATCTATGATTGATTTTTTATGAACTTCTATTATTACGATAAGGCACTTATACAAATTTTTTTACCTTATACTTATATGTGATTATCAGTGGATAACGCATATGTTTACTCATATAGGTCATCTGAGGTCACACTTTCTTCTATTTCCATTTCTCTAGGTTTGGAAGAATGATATTTTGTAAGATATTACTAGAAGGGTATCATGTGTGGATAATTTTTGTGGTGGTATTAAAGTATTCATATGGAACTAAAAATATTGGCCTAACTAGAAAAAGACCCATATTTGGAGAAAGAAATGGGGTTTGTTATGGAAAGGGTTTTCAAATTCCTATAAAATAATCAACCTAAATCGTCTTGGGTATTTATGTGAATTAATGATGGCTACATAATTTGTAATTATGGATTATTAGAACCGGGTTACTTGAGTTTGTTTCAAATTTACTATGTAAAGAATATGTTTTAGCATTAGATCATGGTGTATGATTCTTGGGCTATATCAGTTGGTATCAATGTTGGGTTTAAATAAATTTATAAGTTAAGAATTTATCATATGACAATAATTTAAGTGTTAAGAACACTATTAAGGGTTAAAGTTTTTAAATATGATCATAAGTTTAAAGGAATAGTTATCCTTTTGAGGTTTTATATTATGACATTTTAAGGTGAATGATGATGTTTTTTGGGAAATTATTATCAGGTTTTAATATTTCATTGAGGGATATATAACCCTATGTTAAACATGTCATTTAATCTAAAGTTATATTGGAAAAATGTTATTAGTGAGATAAGTTGAAAGAAAATCATAACCATTAAGGACAATATGTTTTTTATTATGAGGTAATTATTATTCATGGGAATAAAATGGTTATCATATCATGGGAATATATGAGATTAAAAATTGATTTCATGACTAAGTGATTAAAGTTAAATTTTTTAGGATGCCCACTAAATTTAAAACATTGCATGATTTTGTTAAATAGAATATTATTTTATAATATTTTTTTAAGGAATAAATATTGGGTTAACTTATTCAAGCATAATGGGGTTTTTAGGGTGATTCATTTTATTTTGGGAAATAATTAGTATATTTTAGAGAATATATATACATTTATTTTTGATATATTAATTCATAAGTGATTAATGGTAGTTAAGAATAAATTTTAAGATGATTTTAGAAGAATATGTGATCAAATATTTTTGATTTTGGGATTTAAATTCGGTCAGTAATATTTTAAAAGAGTTTTACGGTTAATTATTTATGGAATGATTTAAGTTTCTCATTGGGTGTTATTTTTGAGTTTTTGAATATTAATGCATAAATTTTTATTGAAATTGGTTATTTTATTAACATATCATATATATTTTGATTTTGGTTAATGTGTAGAAATATGAATAATATTTTTTCATCATTTTATTGATATTTTGATTCATTAAAAGGTAATTTTATTGTTTTAGGCCTGAAATTATTCGCTATGCTTGTTTATTATATGGCACGAAGAAGAGGTGGAAAACTATTTGAAGTAAAATCAAAGGATGACCTTGAAGAATGAAATCAAGTATATTTTCACTTATACTCTATCATTATGGGAAAATAATTCCTCAAATAAAGCAAGAGAAATATAATTTATTGGTTCATGTGTAAAATATTTCTATGTTGTGAAGGTATTATATATGAAAATTGCTCAAAATTAAGATACTCACTAAGGTAAATTCATGGGTTAAGAAGTTTTTAAGAAATACTATGTTTATAGGTCATAACATAGATATTAAGTTTATTTTAAAAATTAATTTTCATCAAATGGTATTGATAGGTATTTCCTTCCACTTATTAATATTTATGTTTTATTCCATTTAATTGATTATTAAAATGTTTGTAAACTTTTTTTTCAGACGCAAGAAAAAACTATGATGATGAATTTTATTTAAAGGTGTATTATATAAAAACATGATATTTTAGAATTTATATTTATTTTTTGATATCTTAGGTTTTATATAATAAATAACTAACATTAATAGTTATATGTTTTATTAAGATAAAATATTACAATTCTAGATAAATTTCAATACATTATGATGCTTCTATAACAGTCAATCTTAATAAAAATACAATTATGATAAATGATAAAATATATAAAAATACAAGGAGCATATAATAGTTATCCTTATCGTCTTCTGTTATGTACATAACCA
Organism: Viscum album; assembly: GCA_963277665.1. NCBI lineage: Eukaryota > Viridiplantae > Streptophyta > Magnoliopsida > Santalales > Viscaceae > Viscum > Viscum album. Next base: position 1,371,778,256 of record OY728164.1, read on the forward strand.
TGATCAAAACTATGACTAAATGTCAAAGATGTAAAACTATCATTGGCATGATGAGAGGTGATTATTGAATATCTGTATTTATGTGAGATCATATAGGAAGGTAATATGGATGTTGGGATTATATAGATATTTCCATTATGTATCTATTAGACTCATTTGGTTGTTAGGATTATATATCAATTTGACCCGAATTACTATCTATGTTATATAATAAATGGTTATAATAATGGTATATTTGTTTTAAAAAGAAATGATTTGATATGATGAAAATAGTTTATTCAATGAAATTTTTTTATGGTCATACATATTTGTTCTGAATAAAATAATCACCAAAAAAATATTATTATAAAAATATCTTATATTTAAACAGATTTACAAAATATATTTATATTCATGTGTTGGTGGTTACTAGATAAATAAAGAGTATAGATTCATTTTACACTTTAGAAATAAAATTTCTAAAATGTGTTTTATTGAATTTTATGCATGAATTTTATGTTTAATTTCAATAAATTTTTAAAATTATATTGAATTAAATGTATTATTTTTTTAAATAGAAATTAAAAATAACAATAAGATGAAATTTTGATAAATTTTCTGATATTTTTTATTTTTTGGTCTGAATTGTAAAAATAACGATTTTTATTAAAACTATCATTCATTTTATAGTATTTTGAAAGTGAAATTATTTTTTAAACTAGGTTTTACATAAAATTAATTCCATATTATAAAAAAATATCCAATTAATTCCATTTTAATCAACATTCTTCTTCATTTTGGCATGAAATCTGTTTATACTTAAAATGGTATTTTTATAAAAAAAAATTATTTGGGTTTTCACACTTATAAGATTATCAATATTTACCAAATTTGAAATTGTGTAATTAAAAATTAATTTCATATTTTTAATCTCATAGTTCAAATTTATTATTAATGTTAATTTCATTTTTGGTCCTAATGATTAGTAACCACGGTAATAGCTTATCACCACAATAGAGAGAAAGTGGTTTAATCAGGGTTGAAACTATGAGATAAGGTCTCAAAATATCCCCAAAACATGACTTCATTTCATTATATGTATATATTTTTATCATCACCATACTATATTAGAAAATATGGAATTTTGGGTCAACCTTACATTGATAAAAACCTTTATATTATTTTATAGTTTGGGTAACTAAAAATATCACCCTCTATCACGTATTATGTTGTAATGATAAGAATATGGTTAAAAATTATATATTAAGGAATAAATATTAAAAAATAGATAAATAATAAACTATATTTGTGATATTTTTGTTAAATTATTTACAATGTAATTTCTTATAAGATTTTCATGACGCAGATGATGTGCTTAAACAAGCAGTAGAGAAATGATGTAAATAATCTTAAAAAAATTCAAAGTTAATTGTTATGGATGAATTAATATGTAACATTAATTTATTTAATAATTATTTGAAATAATTTATGTTTAATTTATTTATATTCACATCCAATTTTTATTTATATGCCTTTAAAGACAAAATTTGTGAATAGTCCAAAAAATGACATTAAATGTTATTTAATGTTTATTTTTTAAATAATTATTAAATTATAAAAATAAAAAAAAATAAATCATTTATATGTTAAATTTCATATATTATTATACATGGTTCATTTTTTATCTACTTTTATCATTTAAAATTTCTTCCATGACCCTTAAAAATTATAAAATTGTGAAAATCTCAATTATTTTTTCCTATAAAAGGTACTCACTTAAACTACTTACAAACATAAATATAGTTTGTTATTATCTAAATTTTTATAAAAAAAACCTCTCTATACTTTCATTACCACATATCAATGTCTTTGGAATGGGCATAATAATCTCTTTAAAAAGAATTAATCATGATCGAAGGGTTGATATCAAAAGATGATGTATAAGCCTTAATCAACTTATTTTATGTATATTTATAATTATAATATATGTTAATCATGAAGATATAATAATATCAGTGCCTAAAATAAATGTAAAGATTATTATGTTAATGTTAAATCCTTTTCCTCTATCACCTTTTCAATCCAATGGAAAATAAACACATCACTCAGGCATACGTGCAGACTAACATCTCTACGAAGAGATGTGTTTCATTTTTCATCATAGGATAATATGGATAATTAAAAGGATAAATAAAATGAACATATATGATCACTAAAATGTAACTGTTATTTTCAATATATAATATATTTTTAAACTTTCTACCATCCCATTTGTTGGAGGATGAGAACATCACTAATGTATATGTGTGTATTATCGCCACCACTAAAAAATGTTAATCGTTTTTCCTTAACAGTAAAAATATATGATAAAAATTATATATTTAATGAATATATATCGGATTTATTATATTATTATTATATAATTATATATTATTATTTACATTTCTTTATTTCCAATTGTTGGATAATGAAAACATCACTCATGCGTATGTACGAATTACCATCTCAATGATGTGATGAAATTCAAGTGTTATCACCAATTTATATGATTGGTTATAAAATTATATATAATAAATAAATATGATACATATGAAATTATTATGATTCAGTATAATCTGAACCCATTACCAAGGTGCAAGGTTATGATTCATCGAAAGGAAACACACATGGGAAATAGAATAGTTAACCCTCAAAATATTGATTTTAATGAAGAAAAATTAATATATGGGTTATAAGATGTTATAATCTAATAATATAAGGTAATATAAGAATGATTATGTTTTTGGTATAGTTATATATAAATATAAATTTATTATTCATGAGCTCAAGAGTGCGTATGATAAAATTCAGTGCCCGAGGTATGGGTTCGTCATCTTAATATTGATTTATTGAGACATAATTCATATTACACACTGATTTGTGTTTATATGGTTTATATACCACCAATTTGGTATATTATATTGAGAATATCATTATATTCATCATATTTAATGTTCCATCTGAATTTATTTCTATAAAAGGGTTTATTATTCAAATGCTACCATAGTGGTAATGGTTTATTTCAAAATATAATTTTTTCATGATTATTTATATTAAATTTACAACAAGGGAAATGTTTTGATGTTTATATATTATACCCCTTATATTTTATTTTACTATAATTTATTATATGGTTTCCATGTTTTAAAATTATATTTTTGTCATTGGTAGTCAAAAATATCAAGGAAACGGTTTTAAGAAATTTCGTACTTATTTCAATTTTTGTTTGGGAGTATTTTTCCTCCATCTCCATGTAAAATAAATTTTTTTCAAAGAATGTTATTATTTATGATAAAAAATCTATTTAAAATCATATTTAAAAATATTTTACATTATTTTAAATGTTATTAAAATTATTATTTTTTATATTTTTTTTCCAAACAAGTGGTTTATGATTTTTACACAAAGTGTTAAACATATATTTGTTTTAATTTTCACCACATGATTGAATTTTACCACAAACATGACTATTATTTTAATTGAATATTGTATTAAAAGTGTAAATGGTTTTTTTAAATTAAAATAATATATTAAATATCTTATTAATTTTTATTAATTTTTATAAAAAAATGAAATTATACTTATGTTTTCAAAGAAAGGTTTGAATGTTATTAAAAATGTATGTTTTCATATATGAAAACATCTTCTAATGTTTCTTTTTATTCAATGTATATTTGCTCTAATGATACCATCCTTTTTCTTTCATTGGATGAAATATGATTATTTGATGATCAAATGATAATGAAACTTGTTTATTTTTCATAGGTTATACTATGATGTCATGATGAATGTTTCTATGAACACATGGAACACATATGTGAGGTTTTCATTATATTATTTGTAGCTAGGAAATTATATATTCGTTTAATTAATTGGGTAATGATTGATATATATTGATTTAATATGAATAGGATATGGAGTAATCCCATTCCATGGATGAAGATTGGTCAGTTTCTGAACCTGATACATTATGGGATTTTGCCCAATAAGTGATGATTGCCTTGGTAGTGATCCAAGAATAATGAAATTAATTTTTATGCTTATGATTTTTCCATAATTCCAATAAAATATTCTCACGCTTATGAAATTTTCTTATGGACCATGATGGATTATTGATGATTCATCACTATTGAATCATTTCTTTTGAAATACTAGTGCATTATGCCATAGATCATGATTTATGATCTATGAATAATCATGTATGAAATTTTTATATTATTATCATGATCTAATAAACTAATACTTACCATATAATGACATATGATCATTAATTTATATATCCCACTATTACTCTTAGCAAGCATACAAGTTCATAATTTAATATGTGTCTATTTCCCTAGGATATTTCGATGTATTTCTATAACGGTATCATGTGTGGATATTTTTCTAGAAAATATTGATGTTTTTTATAAAAAAAAGAAAGGTGATGTATAACATTAAAATTCACATATAATGAAAAATAAATGGGTTTTTTAAATAAATAGTTTCTTCTGTTACTCTGAATATCCAAACCTAATAGGTCTTTGGTTTTTGTGACTCTATTTTATCTGTTGATTTTGTTATTATAGACGGTTAAAATAGGGTAATGTCAGTTTGTTTTAAAAAAAATATCTAATGAATATGTTCTTAACACTAGATCTGAGTGTATAGGTCTCTGTCTATCTCACTACATATTAATGGAAAAAAGAATAAAGGGAAGGGATTTTTTTTATAATTTGTGTATTCATAGGTAAATATTACAATATGTGAAATTTTAAGATCATACTCAAAGAATTAGATCAGCATGTTGAGCCTAGAGGTGATAATCATCTGTGTATCGATAGTGAAGATGACGTGGATGATGAACATCATAAATAAATAAATTTATTAGAGATTAAGTAGTGATAAGAATAAAAGGGAATAAATGAAGAGATATCTAACTTCTATGCATGATTATTATCAATTAGTGTCTATCCCAATAGTGAGTATGAAGTCATAGGGGCAGTGAAGAATATTTGAGATGTGTTCTTGATAAGTGAGTTAATAAACATAGTAATTATTTTTATTTATTACAAACTATGATATATGTATCAATTAGATAATGAGATGTATAGAATGTTTTTGAAAAATTTTATGCAGTTTAAGTAACATGGAGTTGAGTAAAGATATCATTTTGGGTGGTTAAATCCATCCATGTGTAGTATTATTGATCAAATTTAAGAGGTGAATGAAGAACTAAAGAGGAAATGGTAGGATTCCAATATAAAAAAGTGAAGTTGGGTAATTCAAATATCACTCATGTAATACATATTTCACACACCTATGTAATATAATTTTCATGGTTTTCGGATGATACTTGAAAAAAACACTTATATTAATGATAATATTTTAGTGGAAAATTTATGCCTTGGATCTCCCAAGAAAAAAATGAATAAGATTTCAAGTAGGTTCCAAACCTTATATAAATACTTGGTCCATTTTTTTACTTATCAATATTTTATGTAGGTTTATTCTTATTTAAAAAACACAAGATAAAATAGTCTTAACTAACATTAGAATTACATGTCTAGAGGGGCTGTGAAGGCTTAAAACAAGTAATTAAAATAATGTAAAATTAGACAGTAACTGATTCACACTCCCTCTTAGGTGAGTATGTATGGTCCCATTGGAATAAATATTGGTATTAGATCACAGGTTTCCTTTTAATTGGATCTATAGTTCAATAATGACTAGAATCATATGCACAAGGGTCCCTTTTATTTAGATCTAACTTTTATGACCCACAGAATTTTATTATGATTAATGAAGTGTAAATTTTATATGTTATAGGACCCTCATATGGAGGTATCAATAGTGATTTTGTTTTTGAAATATAGGTTTTGATCAATTATATGAGAAACAAATAATAAATAATCCAAGAAGATAAGGAAGAATGTAAAAATACAAGAGTAATGACCAATAGCTGAAGGTAGTAAGAGTGAAGTTTGTAGGTAAAGTTATGATGCCACTGATAGTATTAAAGAAACTGGTGATCTATATTTTTGGTTTTGGTACTACATGAGAAAATACCCTTATAAATTTTTTACTTATATATTTGGGTTTATTCAGTATCTAGAAGATGAAAATTCATTGCTAATAGGCGATGTTAATGAAATTTTAAATGCATTGGCTAACTAGTATAAAAATAAAACCCTCTCATCAATGAATTTAAATACAAGAAGCATTACTTATATATTACTAGATAATAAATCAAAATTAATAAATTAAAAATGAAATATTATCTTTATTATAATCAAAATTTTATCAAAGACTATGTAAATAATGTCAATGCACCGGGAGTGTCACATAATACCACTATTGGTGTCAAGAATGATCAGTTACAGATAAAATAAAAAAGGGTAAATGAAATTGAATGGATCGTTCAATAAAATCATAATTTTTTTTTAAAATCAGAGACTAAAAGGTGGAATAATTAATTGGATGATAAAATAGACTTATTTTTTGGGTGAGAAGAATGTAGTAAATTTAATGTAACTTGATGGGGTAGTGAATTTAACAAATCTAGAATCCAATCATGAGGTATCATCCCAAACAGTTGAAATGAATTTTTTTACCACACCAAAATATGAAATAATAATAGTTTTTAAAAACACATAGACTATTTTTAATGATATATTGAGACCCTATGAGGACCCATCTACTATTTTTTAATGGTGTATGGTAACTCAAATCCTAGTTTAATCTACTAGTTATAAAATCTTTTTTACTATATCTATAAGATAAAAATAAAAAAATATAAAAAAGAGGGTGGTAATTTTTTTGAGAAACCATTCTTAACATCAAGGATGTATGATAGAAGATATAAAAATATAATACCCCAATTAGAGTCCACAAAATATGAAAAAATAAAAAAAATAAAACATGTAATATATTCTGGATAGACTACCACAACAGAGAATGGAAATATGTTTTAAAGAACATTTTGGTGATTCTAAAGGTTTATACACATAAAAATAGATTGTTGGTGTAATGGCGAAATAATCCCAAGTCTTATACGGATAGATTTTTCAAGGATAATGGATGAAAGGGGAAGAAAAACAGCTGATCAGAAGCTATAAAAAAGAGAATTATTTTTTCTAAGAATAGATTTCAATATATTGGGAATTTATATGTGATGTTCAACATTTCGGGTAACAATTTTGATTAATTCTAGTAGAAACATTCCATGTATCCCCTACTCATTAAAGATAAGAAAAAGGAAAAATAAAGTGAAAATCAGGTTAACAAATTATGGTTGTATACCTTCAGAAATAATTATACAATGAATGATCTTGAGAATGAGACTTTCTAGAAAAAAAGATAATATATTTAGAAATTTTTTTAAAGTATAATACTGAAATAAATAAGTAATTGAGTGTGATTGGTGAAATATAAATAGATACAATCCAAAAAATTTATGACTGTGCTACTAGAAAAGAATGAGATTTTATAGAAAAAGGGGAAATTACCATTGGTCCATAGTTTGAAATCTTATGTAAAGAAGAATCCCAAAACTATAATGAAGGAATTAAATATAACAAATGACATTTTGATCATATGACTAGGTTTTATGGAATAAAAAATATTGTTGTGGGAATAATAAAAGTGTGTAACAATTATTCTATCTTAAGAAAATAATGTAGTGACAGATATGAATAAAATTTAAAAAATAAGTCCATACTGACCAAAGGATAGAAAATATAGAAACCAAAATAGGATGAAGCCATTTTATTGTTTAAAGGATAAGATTTCACTCAGTTGAGAATGATGTATAAAACCTATATCTACATCTTATTATGTGATGAATACCATCATTTTAATTATTATTTGATGAGGTAATTGAAGGTGAATATATAGGAAGACATCCACCATGATATATTGAAATTTATTTGGAATATGATTAAAAATGGTATATAGCCTCAACTGGTATTTAAACTTTTTGGAGTTAAAATATGGATGAAGGCAACCATAGAGATTTATTTTAGTTAATCCATTGAGGGTAATCAACTGAATAAGCCCCAGATTCTAGTTATATGTCAATTTTATACAAATATAGGATATATACAACCCAAATAATAATGATGATTAAGGTGTGATACTCACTCTCCAAGCTTTGTTATGATCTATTCTTTTGAAAATTATTAGGGTGAGTTATTTTCTAATAAATATAAGAAATATGTTTACATGGTAAATTATTCATATTTGTTAATATATAACATAAAAATATTGTATAGATTATATTTATATATTGGCACTGAGATAGCTTGAAATTTTGAGGCCCGATGAATCCAAAGTTAAAATTTTGAAAAAAATTAAAAATATAAATTTTATTTACATACAAGTTTCCTAAAAAAGTGGAATTTTTCTAATAAGTAGGATCATATTGGAAATATGAGACCACTTTTTTGTTCAAATCATGGGATTTACTCTATCTACAACCTCATTTTTGTCGACATTGAGCGTTAGGATAAAAGATGGTGTTGGATTAAATAATAAAATAATTAAAAAAATATATTTATTTTATTATATTGACATAGAGAACTTTTTTAACTCTATAAATACATAGTTATGATGAGATATTATGGGTTTTCTGGTTAATCTAGTAGATCTAGATTACCATTGTAGGGTATAATTCATTGAGAAATAGATCCAATAAGATTAGACCAACATTGAGGATCAATGTTGCATCAGAGTTTGTAGATCCCACAAATGACGATAACTAAGGGACTTTATTCCTCCGTAATTGATCCGAACTCCAGGTAGGATTTTTGTTTGGGGTGATTCCATCACATTCTTTTATCCCAGTTAAATTAAGTTTAATTAAAAAAATAAGAATATATTCATGCATTAATGATTGATTTTATTTATGGTTTATTTATTTATTTATTCATTGATTATTTCCCTATCCATTCATCAAATTCTACAATAAATGATAAAGGGAAAAATGAAAAAAATTCTAAGATTCCTTCCTCACATTTTTTGATTTATGGATTTCTCCATCATTTCTTCATATGTTCCTCATAGGAAATTATTTTGGCTTGTGGTTTGATGAAATACGCACTATTCGATCATCGTGCAATTGTTTTTCATCACAACAGATCGATACCATGGGTACAGATTAAAATTTTGGTAAATATCAAGGTGAGATGATAGTAAATTATGATCCCAAGTGGATTAGAATGTACTGGAAGTTCTAGTTCATCCTAGTTTGACAATTTGTGAGGGAAATTCCCAAGTGGTTTCAAAGGAAGGATCCATATTATCATTGATGATAGGGGATAGATATAACATGATACTAGTTTTATTGAATGATTAATTGTGGAAGTGGCATGAAGTAAGACTCATTGAAGGACCCAAGGGTTCTAGAAAACCCTGAGCAATACTATGTCTAATCCATAGATACATTCTTTGAGGGATACTCTATTTGGCGCTAGTTTTTCCACAAAGAATAAAATATCAATTTTATTGTGACACCTATCAAATTCCATGTGAACCGTATTTCCTAGAATATTTCTATATACCTTTGAGGGTACACGAGCATTGGTAGTCTGGGGTAAATGGACATGCCCAGAGTACACGAGAAGATTTGTGTACTTGGACCTAACTAGGTGTATATGGGCATGACCAGGTGTACATGGGTTGGTATATAGGGACGATAAAGAGTTCATGGGATTTGATATATGGAATGGATAGGGTTCAAAATGAACTCTACATGCTGTGTATACTAACATACATGTTGTTTATCTTGAGTTTTACTTACCATGCGAGACAGTGACATACGACTGCCAATAGTTGGCAAGGTAAGCCATGTACCCCATAGTAGATGCTAGGCACCCCCTTTTAGGGTGTTTGAGGCCCTTTTTTAATCTATTTGAAATAGTATATGTTGAGTGATTTCCCTTGGTCTATCCAATAAAGGGTATATTGCGACATTACATTCACTACTCAGGATTGTGATGCACTCAAGAGGTTGAGTCACTGATAGAGTTTGTGGTGTCCCTGGGTGAGACATGAGTGTGATCCTCAATCATTATACCATATAAAGAAGGTGAGATTCAAGAAATTAGTGTGAATTACTTTATATTGGGGTTTATTTATCCTATATCCAACTATTTCAGTAGAGTTTTCTTTATCCTTGGCATAAGATCCCCTACATAGTGAGTTGATCTAGATTGGGTTTGTGGTGTCCCACAATGGTCTGGGGTGTGATATTGTATCTGATTAGTGAGGTATTCAAAGTAAAATGACCTTTCCTAGGTAATTCCCAATGATCAAGACATCTTGGATGCGTGTTTGTGATGATAACATGGCTTATGGATTGAGTTATCCAAGAATGATCATTTCCTAGAATCTTTGAGAATTATCCTTTGCCTGGAAGTTTAGTTAAGACCTCATGGAGGCATGGTGTCCTTGCTAATTATATATGTTTTTCCATTGATTGAAACATATTTAATATGATTTGACTATTATTTATGCCATGTGATTATTTTTTTGGGTGTCTTACTGGGTATTGTTATAGTCACCCACGCATGGGATTTGCCTATATGTGACATTTATAAATACAACAACCCATTTGATGTTTTACTAGGTGGATAGGGTGATGGTGGAGTATAGCTTGTTCTTGACTGAACAAAGTATTTTTTATGTTTTTTAATATTACATTAGTCCTCACATTTTGATAATGTTGGACACTCTGCAGTTTTTGTTGGGATTTTATTAAGCCCCTTGATCACTTATAGCATATTAATGTTCTACACTGATTGTGGTATTACAAATATATGCATGCACTGGATTCAATTATTTCATATTTGAAAATTTTATTGGCTTTAATATGTGTGCATGCATACATGTACATTAGTATAATGCATCTGATATGTGGGATATGCATAATCGGTACTGGTCGCCAGCCCCTAGCCTTTTCGATGTGGTCATGAGGTAGTTAAAGTTAGAGCCTCTTTGGGACTAGTCATGATAGAGTGGCATTAGAAGAGTCAGTTCTTCCATAGAAATAGATTTTTGGAGATTGTTTTTTGTTTATTGGAAAAGAGTTACGTATTTTGTTTCTAGATTTCAAGATATGGACTTCAATGTCAATGTAGCAGCTGAAATATCTATACACATAAACTCTGATAACCTTCCCTTTGACTCGTTACATTTAGACATTGGTTTTATAGGAAAAATTAGTACATGAATCACAAATTAATTGGTTTTGGTATCCATTTCCATCAAGATTATGGTCCCTATATATAATCTTTTCCATGTTACATCTTGTTCATTTTAGGATTCCTATATGAATATAGACATCCAGGACTACACTTCATGATCTTAAGGATGATCTTCCGTGTGACGAGGATTCAGTATAGGGGATTGTACTAGATATAAAACCTAAAGGTGTCTATACCAAAATATTTTGATCTGTATCTATTGCTGTTAGTATCTTCTGAGAATACATGCAGGATGAGTGCACTACATGAGTTAGAGAGGTAGTGACCTATAAGGTTTTGCAGTGAGTGATATGATGGGATTATATTTAAAAATTGAATATATTTAATTAAGTTTAATTCATGATTTATTTGATAATGTATACAATTATATTTCATTTTCATATGAACATTGAATTTTTTAATCAATGGAAGAAATGATAAAATTTGGAAAAAATTATGCCTTACACACCATGTATCACATACACGACGTGTAGACATCATTCCAAACATGCCTGCAAGGCCACATGCCATCCCTTTAAACATTTACATGAAATAAAGCCTATACATGACTTGTATATTAATATCATGATATGAAAATTTAAAATATCAGAATACCACAAAAATAAAATCACATATAGGATGTGCAGAAATTACCTGACATGCAATGTTTGAAGGCTCACTCGGTTCAAGATATGAGAGAATTTTCTGAAGGGAATTATGGATCTAAAATACATGGTGTGCAGGAAACATACATGAGATGAATAAGTTAGGGAAGAAGAAACTTAAGTTATTATATGACATGGATTACTTATGAATCATGTTTCTCATGACTTATTTATATTTTATGTGCTCTGTCATATAGAGAGGTGGCACATATTTTTTTTAAATCATTTTCTTCCATATTTTTCTCTCATTTTCATCTATTTTCAATATAAAATCATTATAATTCCTCCAATAAATTTTTATGTTTAATCCTTTTCAGTTTTTGGTTAATCTTAATCATTTATATGCCTATTATACCTATATTATAATTACTCTTTTTTCGATGTTTGTTTTCAAAACTGATTTTTATTCTCCATTAGTGCTTGCAATATTATTCATTGTTTCATTATTTATAGTGATTTTTTTATTGTATTTACATTTTGTTAAATTATTTTATATTTATTATTAATTGTTTTAATCCTATATTGTTTATCTATTAGCTGTTTCGTGATTATGCGTAGCATGTTTAGTATTTCCTTAATTTTTATCCACACCACCTTGTGTGGATAATCCACCTAGGGCTAGGGATCGATAGTATGGGATTTTATGTGACTAATGAATATATAGATTCAACCTTGGTAACCCTATGTATAGTAATTAATTTGATAATAAATATTCATCACATTATTATTCACAACCTTGACCATGTGAAATGAAATTTAGAAAACCTAACTTAATTGGAATTGAGTAGGACTATAAACAATAGCTTATGACACATTCTGTATATAATCTAAGGGTAATGTACCTTTGTTGAAATCTATACCCTGTCCATAGGATAGTAGTATCATGGTTGGACCCAATTTGGTTGACCAAAACTAGTTGGTGAATCTTTCACCACTTCAGAGACTAAGCTATAGGACAATCCAAAGGTAAATCCAGGATTATCTTCTTTCAAGAGCCCTAAAATTGATCATGATCCCATATTTTATTATCTGAATCAAATCCAAACTTCTTATCTTTAGTAAAAGACAAACTCAAAGAGTGAACATGAGGAGCAGTTTCTAAGGTTTTTGTTCGATTGGTTGGAGAAATTTTAGTGATTCTCATGGTTTCAACCCAACATCGTTGCTTTACAATTCCCTAGTACTAAGTGTATATTGGGACTATAAATTTATAATATGATAACCAAATGAAAAAATTGAATTATTCATGAAGGTTTGTTAAATTGTGATGTTTCTTCCATGGATTACTATTCCCTAGGAACAATAGACTATATATTGAATCCCAGATTACCTCACCTACTTCACCTTTCTTCTTTTTCCCTTCCCCTTTCATTTTAAATTTTTCTCCTTTGGGAGAAACTAAATTCTCTCTCTCCTTATCTATATTATTCATGGATATTTAATACACCATATAAAGATGAATCACTAAAGAATCATGGACACACAAGAAAAAATTCTATTCGATCCCAAGATCTATCGATTGATAGATGCATGCCATCACTTTATAATGGTTGAGCATAACAATCTTATGTGACTACACCCCCAAAACATTAAATATGAACATCATTCAAATCCAAAATAGAATCCAATATTGAAGGAGAACACCATAATGGATTATGAATTTCTATCCATTAGTGGTGTTGTGCCCAACATTGTGTTCCTACCTATTCATACACTCACTTTCATGATTAATCACGGACTCATTCACATTATCTAGAATATTGGTTAATTCAATTAAATAGAATTTGAAGAACGTGAAGAAAATATTTCAATTTTAATATAGGTTATCGATTCCATTCACAAATAATTAATATCATAATAATCCATATGACATAACATATTCCTTTTATCCTTGCATGGATGAGAAAAGTATTGGATAAAAAGTGAAGTTATTGAGTCAATCCCAACATGAGAAAAACTGGAAAAAATTACATGACAAATACTTAGCTTCGATATGAACTTAGGGGATCTGGAACGACATTAAAACATCAATCAGATAGATAGAGAATTAGTGTGGTAAGCATGGGATAGATTTAAGGAGATAAACAGAATGTTTCCACCTCATAAACTAAATGTGTAGCAAAAATTAAATACATTATACCAAAGAATCCAACCAATCTCCCATATTGTGTTAGATTCCGCTGTTGTTGGAGGAATAATGATTAAGATTCCTAATATGGATTTATCCATTCTTTATGAAATCTACAGTAATTCTAGTCTATGGAAAAGTGATAAAGGACTGCCTCAGCATCAAATCCATTAGGTGGTGAAAATCATCTACCTTTCAGCACAAGTAGAATCCCAAAAAAGGTTGAATCTTAAAAATTACCTAGTGATCCACCCCCTCCTTCTCTTATAATGTAAATTCAATCTGGTGAGATGTGTAAACCTCCACATGAGTAGTAATACTATGTGATTGTATAAGAGAAACCTCAATTCAATGATTTTAATTATGTCATTTACTATAAATAATGACTATAGTTATAGTTCCCCAACAATTTTACTAAAAAACTATCAGCAAATATAGGCTTAGTATCAATAGCAACAAATACATTGTCACTTTTATTAGAGGAGTGGTAAAATTCCAGTAAGGAATATAGAACAACTAAGGTACCCACTACAAGGCCTAACTACTTGACCTTAATAGAAATTATATCAACCCTTTACTAGAGATAAAAATTTTACACCTGTACAACAATAACAAATTCCACAATCTCTTCTTAGACTACCAAAAAATCCCAACCTCTCCAAAATAATCTTGAAAAATATCTTACAATCATCATGCAGAAATAAGATGAAAGGATAAAAACCCATGAAACTAAAATGAAAAATCACTAGGACGCACTACGAATCCAAGAGTATGAAATGGGGGAGATCTCTACGACCATATCTTATAAACTACATGGTACTTTACCTGGTAATATAAATGATATTATGAGGTAGGAGGCCAAATATATAGTTGTTAGAAGTGGAAAGATGGTAGATTTTCAGAAACCCTGTATAGATATGAAAAATCTATGAAAATAATCTAAAAATTATTTTCAGGAGAAAGTCTAAGAGATAAAACCCTTTGAGAAACCACTAGTTGAGGAACATCCTAGTAAAGAAAATTTATATATAGCAATGACACCATATAATCCCTATATACCCTTTCCGTAGAAGATGAAAAAACTATGAAAGAGGGATAATATAAAAATATTTTATAGATATTTAAGAAAATACTCATCAATATTCCCTTTATAGAGGAAATTTCTAAAGTACACAGTTATGAAATATTCTTTGAATACTTATTATCCATAAAAAAAATTACTTAATATTTGTCTCACTAAATGAATAATGATATGAATTTTTCCAATGGAAGAATCCTCTCGAGATATAATACCCTATATTTTTCTAATTTATATGCACTATAGGGACATTAAATTTTAATAAATTCATCTTTGATATTAGATAATGTATGAATCTAATGGAAATGATTATCCACAAGATTTTGGGGCTTAAAAAACTAAAATAAATAAGAGTGGAACTCTTACTTGATTGCTGCTTAGTCAATCATCCTCAAGGATTTTTTGAGTGCATATTAGTTAACGTTGGAAATTTTTTTACCAAATGTTTTACTTATAATGGACATGGAATAAGAATGAGATATTCAACTCATTCTTAGAACACCATTTCTCACAACTATAAGGAGTTGATTAAATATATACTGGGGAGATTGCTTTTTAGAGTTGGTGAAGAACATGTTATGTTTGATTTGGAGAAGACTACTAATAAAAGAGGAGAGTAATATAATTGTAAAAATATCTCTCTTGATAATTATAAATGTGATCATTTGACAAGTAAAGATGAAAATAATAAATTAAATCATGTTAGAAAGGGATCTAGTTCTCAAAAGAATACAAATTGCACTACACCTCTGACAAGGGTGGCTGTCTCAACTTCTATCCCTCTTACTTTCAAGATTCATTCTAAAAAGGGTGTATCCTTAAAATTGAAGTCTTATACCTCCAAATATGTATTGATATATATTATAAACAAAGTGATGACTTGGATAAATACAAAGGAAGGTTCAAAAGTCTATAATATGGTAGTTTAATTTATATAAAGGTTTAGATCTTCAAGAAGCTTGTTTAGAGGACTTGACCAAAAAGAAAAAAATGAAAAATATACACCATGTAATAAATAAATGGAATATAAATGTTAAGTGCTCAAAAAATAAATAATCGGATAATATAATGTAGTGTGATGAATACATTATTTTTAATTTTTGATCATCTTTTAAATCCCATGAACTTAGGGTTTACGTCAACCCCTCCCCCGATGCTCCCCCTTCTACCCGACCATCCCACCACTGCAACTCGCTCTACCTTGACACACCACTCATCCACCTCCCCTGGGATGTTATACATCCTACTATGGAATCTTTCTTCTTTTATTTCCTTTGAAATATTTAGATCCAAAATTTTATACACCACACACACCGAACTTGTCCCTGAGCATTTTGACAAAGATCAGATGACCAAATGGAGAAAGGATGATTATATTCCACCACCCGCTGAGTCCTCCACCTCATCTTTTACTTTTGTATCTACCACCTCTTATACCTATGAAAAATCACTGTTAAATTTTAAATGGGTTTCATGGGCCTTACCATCCTCACCTTTATACCTACATCCACATTTCTAACCCTTATCATCATATTCAACTGGTCAATCTCTAGGATAAGCTGATGTACTCCAAATAGTCATTGGGCCTCATAGTACTTGAGATTATCCACACTCATCCTGAGGTCCTTGACCTCATCACCTCTCCTCACTTACCTAGGTTATGTCAGATAATTTTTGGGATCTCTTAGTTGAGTCCATAGCCACCTTTGGGCTTTCTATTAACTATCCTCATTTCTAAATTGGAGGTTAGACTTGGGATCTTATCTTGGGAAATTTTTCTATTAGCCTCAACATCTACTCCACTGAGTTTATCACCTCCCTTGTCTTCTTGACATTATAGATCAATACTAATAGGACCAATTATTCATGGGTATGTGTGAGTATTTCCAAAGACCATTATCAAATTTATGAGCCCCACATGATGAAGAGTACAACGTTTTGAGGTGATTACCTTAAATCATGAACATTGACTATAACTATTGGGCTATATTTACTATATTATATTTTCCCTGTCTTTGTCTTGTACCCCCTCTATGGTTGTTAATGTGACTATCCTACTACCATATACTCTCCTACTTTGGATGACATAGCATTTGGTTGACATTAATCACAAGCTTGAGGAGATATCAGCAGAGATTATTGCTCACCAAATACCCCTACCAAGATGAGAACATATGATATTATCGCATCAAAAAGTTCATGATCGATATGATTCTGAGGTGGTTAATCTTGATAAAAATCCCTATGAAATCAATGAAACTGCCAATAGTACATCCAATAGGCAACGTACATATGATCCGACAGATGACACTATAGAATCCGTTTTTTCCATTTGACTGGATGAAAACATTATTTATTATGATTTATGGGAGGAAACCCATATTTTTTTCTTATTAATTTTTGTCATTTGTTTTGGATAATTTTTTCTTTTACTATAATTCTTATTCTAAGGTCATTCTTAAAGTACTCGTCACTCACATTTCTACATTTTTTCTGAGATTTTATTCTTTGGTTTTGGCTTTACACTCCTGCTCATTTTTAATCTTACATGTCAGTTAACCCAATGCACTAATGTTTTATCTAGTGAATTTTTTCTATGAATGAAATTCATTAGGTCCCATAAATTCCCCTCATAATATGAAAACATTCCCCCTAGAAATACATTCAAAATAGAGACGTCTTATTTCCCTAATTTTAATCCAAATTTCTATTTCATTTTTTTCTATGATTTTATTGATTCTATCACAAATTTATTTCTATGAATAGTGAAAAAATGTCTAATTCTATTTTTGGGGGAGTCTTTCGTTAGATTTATTATTGATACACTTGGATTATTTCCAATTTTCACTTGTCTTGGTTTCATTTTCTCATGAAAAAATGATTTAAACCTAAAAACTCATTACACCAATTTAATTAAAAATAGATATGTTGGAGATTTTTTTAACCAATTATTACTCAAGTTTAGATTTTATAGCTTGATTACTGAGTTTATTATATTAATTATACTTTTAGATTCTTGAAATTCCTTTTGATTGACTTATTACTAGATTTTATACCCTTAGTGAATGCAGTAATTTTTGTATACTCCCATTTTTTAGAGGATTCCAGACCCACAAATTCATATTCTTCTCTAAGAATATTTATTAAGAGACATCGGTGACATGTAAAACTATCAGAACTTTCATTGAGGTCTTATTGAGGCTATGATTGAACACATGATTTTTAATATGATTATGTTATTCTTTTTGCAATCAGTTTCTCTTGAGACCAACCTATATATATTTCTTTACTTATCCCAAAGTAGAATTGAATAATATTGTTAGGGTGGATCTATTTCAAACGAATTATCACTTCTTATCCCTCTCTTAGTGTGATATATAATTATACATTGAACATATGTGGGTAAATTTTAACTGTTGATGGACACATGATATTTTTATGAGGATATTTACAATGGAACATTTACCAAACGGATATGATGTGATTCAGAATTACTTTTATAATTTTTATTTTTCAACCTTATTAATTTGGAAATGAAATATATATATATATATATATATATATAATGAAAAATAATAATACATTGGGTTGTGTAATTTGAAGGTCAAAAATAACTATTACTAGACCGATGAATCCTGCATTGGATGATATGTGGCTAAAGGATATATGAGAGACCTAATAAAGACAATATTTTCAAAAAAATAAATAATGATAAAAATAAAGAAACATGGTACAATTTTTTATACTAACATGATATACTCATTGACCCACCTGGAGCCGTAGATTATAAACACACTTTTATCAGTAGGAGTTTCTTCAATGTAGACTACAAAAATTTTATGTATTATAATTTAGATATTAACCTACTTTTGAGATTTATTTTTTACTTTCTACCTACCCGACCACAGCCTCAGATTCATTTGAGCTATTTTTCCTAAATCCCTCATGACTGATTTTTTATTTTTTTATGAAGTGGAGATGTTAGGACCTATGTAATATAATTCATAAGAACATGTTTTTAGGATATGATCATAAATATAGTTTTAATTTTTACTTGAGTGATAATGGAAAATTTATTATGTTGTAAATTGAATAAGTGATATATAATTTATGTAAATGTTATGAAATTTAATTTAAAAAACTAACAAATCTTGATAAAGAACATCATTGTGAGGAATGACTTGTTTTCTCTACAGGGTAGATCCTAGAGGGTTGAGATTTCCCATTGACACAATGTTTTCTTTACTTGAATATAATGTATCTTTCTTTATTTAATTTTCTTATTTTGGAATCCCTGTTGAGTTGCATGATCGAGGATAATAAATTATTCTTGTATAGTGGAATTTTATAAGATGAAATTATATATAATGATTAGATACATTTATTTATATTTTTTTCATGATTTATTTGATAATTCATTGGGTTCTTGTTTGTTTTCGTAGGAATTAGGAATTTCAGACTCAAAGGAATAGATTCTGAAAATTGAAAAGAACATGAATTATATGTTGTGTATCACAAATAAGATGTGTAGGCCACATTCGAAACATTCCTAGAAGTCCATTGACCATCTCGTGAGGCCTTTAAATGACAGGAAGATGGTAGTTGAAGTGTACATTCAAAACATGATGTGTGGATTTCAATGATTAGATTCCTGCTAAAAGTGAATCACATACATGACATGAAAAGTTTAAAGGATCACCCGGTCAAAGATACATTCCGATTTTTGATCACTCATAATGGATATCAAATATATGACGTACTACTAGCTTACACAACATGCAGATGTTAGGGAAAAATCCACTTAATCCAACACATGTTGTGAATGAATTACACGTTGTGCAACACTCATCCTAGTTATGTTATAGGAACTCCTCCAAAAACAATGGTCAAATATAATTTGTTTTTCTCATATTTTCATCCATATTTCTCACCAATTTTTATCTATTTTCATTATAAACCCATTTTATATAATTAAATTTATTTTTCTATTTAACCCCTTCTAGTTTAATGTTAATCTATATTTTTTCTATTCCCATTATACATTTTTTGTGATTCCACTTCTATTCGGTGTTCATTTTCAACACCGATTTGTATTATTCACCAAAACATGAATTTTTTTTCCTCATACAAAGTGATTTTTATTGAATTTAAATTTATTTTAACAAATTCATATTGATTATTAATTATTTTAATCTTGGATTGTTTCCTTCTCAACTATTTTTTAATTATGTGTACTATGTTTAGTATTTCCTTACATTTTATCAACACCGCCATGTAAGAATAATCCATATAGGGTTAGGGGTCATGTGTAGAGGTGTTCATGAGCCTAATTAATCTATATATTGAACCATTTTAACCCAATGTATACTTATGGGGTTAATAATTATTGTTAGTTACATTCCTTTTCATAACCTTGACCAGAGGAATTGTAATTTAATAAAACCAACCTCATAAAAGTTGATCAAAACTATTTCTATTATCCTATGACACTTTCAACATAGAATCTAAGATAAATGACCACATTTTTTCTACTATACCATTACCATGGGATAGATATATCATGGGTATATCCAATTGGTTTAACCAAAACTGATTGGTGAATCTTGAATCTCTTCATAGCCTAAATGGTAGGACTATCCGAAGATATATCTTGGATTATCTTCAATCAAGATCCCAAAAATTCAACCCAATCCATTTTTTATCTAAATTTAATTTAATCTTCATATATTTATTATGAACAAAACCTGAAGAGTGAACATGAGGAATCCTTTCCAAGGGCTTTTCTCGATTCATTGACGAACGTCTAGTGATGCTTATGGGTTCAACCCTATACCGCTGCTTTACTACACCATTGTAGTATACGTGGTTTGGGGCTATAAATATGTAATATAATTCCTCTAATGATAATTCAATGATGGATGAAGTAATATCAACAATATCAACCCCCAAGTGTAAAAGTATTGTCTAGAGGTAGTCACTATAGTTTTTATCATTGATAGAATGCTGATAGATTTGATTGAAGTCCTCATATATAGTCTTATTTAAGGATCCACTGGTAGATGGTGGAGTTTAGTGGCTCATTCACATGATAAGACAACTCTATCCTAGTCAAAATTATTGAATCAATCTAAAGAGGCGTTTTATCATTCCAAGTTATAATTAGTATATATCTAGGTGATTCTATATATGTAGTAGAGAAGTATGACCATGAAAGAGTATTCAGTGAGCTTTACAAGTCTCTCATGGTACTCTATTGATATGATTTGAGATCTTTTACTCATAGTATATACCATTTATTAGGTCTTCCATTGATATATCTAGGTTACCCTAACATATTTTTCATTCTAATTTATATAGGAGTGATTGAGTTGGCCTTATTATTAAAGAGATTCATTGAAGAGTAGATAGTGACAATGGGTGAAAGTAGTGTAAACCCAAGATCTGAGACCTCTGTAGTGGGTTACCGATGCAATTCATAGGGATTCAAGTGTATCATATCCTTTAGGAGATAATCCTAGGATATTGGCTCAATAGTGCATGGATCTATGGATAGTTAAAATCTTCTGAGGGAGTGGCAGGGTTTGTCCATCGATGATCAAGGAAATCATTTAGGGGATTTCCCATCCTATCACACAAAATATTGATAGATGGTAGAGGAAAATACATTATAGAGATAGAGGTAGGATTAGAAAGGTATGTAGGGTGGTAGATGTGGTAGATTTTTAGGTAGATAAGAAAGAGGTGGTCAAAGGCTCGACCTATTTCCACCACCACCCTAGGTGGTCTGAGATAGGGTTTGGGGATAGTGGTTTGGGATGAGGCTGACTACTAGAAATGGATACCTATAACCCTGAGTCTTTAGTGATGATATGAAATATTATATCTTTTTGTCTAACATAGATGAATTAATGATATATATAACTGTGATTCATTCATTTAATGACACTTCAATGTTTCAGGACATAGAGATCATGGATGATTCTTTCGATCAAACCATATGCTTTGAGACTATGATAGGTGGTGACATTGTTAATTTAAACATATACTGGTAGTTCCATCTAATTCATGGAGGTGAGAGCCTTGTATAGGATAAATTTTTAGTACTTATGATTTCATATGACATCATCTTAGATATGGACTGATAATCCATAGTTCATTCACATATTTAACATTTTAGTTGGGGGATGTTGTGTGTCCATAGTGAAGAGATGAGGTATTACTTTGTGGGTGAAAAGTAAACCACAACATAGAAGGATGCGATCATGTATAAGAGAGTAAAACCGATTACTCCTCATTTGGATAGCATGGCTCTAGGAGAAGTGGATGTTAAGTATACAATTTACCTAATGAAATGGTGGAGTATGAGGACATCATTCTTGATGATGTTCCGAGATTACCTCCCCACTAAGAGAGAGAATTATTAATTGACATAAACCATGTGATGGAAAAGATATCTAAATAATCAGTTCCGAATGATCCCATAGAGGTGTGTGAGTTGATGGTATAGTTGGAGGACTTGTATAATAAGGTATTTGTGATACATAGTGTTTCCCCCTATACAGCTCTAGTTTTTTTACATAGATATTAGACGAGAGATTAATGTTACATATAGATCTGTATTTATTTAACCAAGTTACCATTATAAATAACTATCCACTACCGAGGATAAAAAACCTCTTTGATTAGTTAATAAGGGCATGATGTTTCTCAAAGATTGGCATCAGATCAGGATAACACTAGCCTATAGTAAGAGATGAAGATAAAATAACGATGGAATTTTGATGTCACTACCGTTACTAAGAGTGATTTTTTATTCCATAAAATTTTAGGAACATCCTAAAAGTGTTCATGGTACTCATGAACATTATATTTCATACTTTATTAAATCATTTTGTAGGGGTCTTCATCGATGATATCCTTATCTACTCAGCATCTAAAGAGGAGCATGCAATACACTTGAGGATGGTATTGGACACACTCTGAGAGAATAATATTGTTTTGAAGCTCTTGAAGTGTTTATTTCTTATTCAATATGTCTACTTCTTTAGACACATCATCTCAAATTAAGAAGTGGTAGTGAAACTACTGATGGATGAGGTAGTGCTAGCTTGGGAGCAACCCAATAATATTACCGAGGTGTAGAGATTCTCTGGGTTGGAAGGGTACTTTCAATGGTGTTTACATGATACCTCTAGAGTTGTAATAACCATGAATGATTTGAAATAAAATGGGTATAATATCATGTTAATGGAATAATGAAATTAGTATTTTTGTGATTTGGTCCATAGGTTGACGAGTTCCTCCATATTGAGATTGTTTAGGAAGGGTGTTGAGTACGTAATGTCATGTGATTATTTAGGGACCCAGTTGATTATTTCCTAGTGCAATGGTAGGAAATTATTACCTATGGGTCAAGGAAATTGAGACCACATGATCATAACTATGCACCCCATGATCATGAGATAGGAGAGGTAGCCTTCACCATGAAGATGTGGTGACAATACCTTATGGGTGAGTGGTTTATAATCTAATATGAACACAAGATTATCATGTATATCTTCTCTCATAAGATGTTAAATTGAGATAGAGGTGGTTGATAGAGATCCTCGATGACTATGAACTTGAGATCATCTATACTCCTAAGAAGGGGAACGTGGTGGTAGATGAAACCAGAAGGAGATATTTCATTAAATTATTGGATTAGGTGTTAGAGCAGTTAGCCTCATTGCAGTTATCCTTAGTGGTCAAGGATTACGCTTCATATTTTGATATGATGGTTATTAGAGAACCACATTTACATCATGTTAGAGAATCTCATCATGACGATACCAATGGTGAGACATTACAGACTCAGATATCCAGTGGACATGCTTCTGATAGATTTTATAATGGTGTGTAAAACATTATCCTTTTTGGAGGATGGTTGATGGTACTAGTGAAATTTAGGGAGGAGGCGATGAGGGATTTTCATAAATCTCCTTTGGTTTTATATCCATTTATTGTAAATATTTAATAGGAATTCTGACATCGGTTTTGGTGGTTAATATTGAAGATATGTGTTGTGGATTTTGTCTCTTGGTGCCACACTTTTCAGCAATTGACGGGTAAGAACAAGGTTCTAGAAGGTTTATATCAACCCATTGACGTTATATAGTGGTTGGGGGTTGTAATATACATTGAATTTATGAAGAGGATACCATGTATTTATTGGTGAAATGATTCCATTGGGTTAATTTTATACTATCTCACAATGTCAGTCTAATTACTATCAATTCAATAGAAGAGTTCAGTATTGAGATTCAGATGCTTGCATCTAATGGAGATAGTCTGGATATATTTAGTTGCCTTGCTGACCATTTCACACTATGATTCTCACTTCACTTCAAAATTATGGAGTCTATTATTTGACGAATTTGGGTATAAGTTGCGCTTAAGCATAGCGTTTCACCCCCAGACTGACGAACAAGATGATTGGACCATTATAATATTAGAGGAGAAGTTTTGGGATTTCATGTTAGAATTTGTCAATAGTTGAGAGGATCAATTAATATTACTGGAATTTCAATACAAAAAAACTACCATTTCACAATCAGTATGACACCATTTGATGATTTTTATGGGAAAACCTCTAGGTCACCACATTGTTGGACTAATTGAGGTGTGTCAACACTTATGGGCCCAGAGTTGGTGTCAGCTACGATAGTGAATGTGAAGATCGTCCAAAAAATGAGGAATTTAAAATTAAATCATAATTTCTATTTGAACTAATGATGGATTCCTATGGAGTTTGAGGAGGGAGACCATGTGTTCCTAAGGGTCTCACCTCGACATGGAATATGTAGATTTGTTCAGGGTGATAAGATATATCAAATATTTATTTACCATTTCCATATAATATATAGATTTGGTGAGCTGATGTACCACAAGGATCTACCATTGTAGTTATATTGGGTTCAAGTTCTTTCACATGTCATAGTTGAGGAGGTAAATGTATGACCCATTACATGTTATTGAATGGGGTGATCTAGAAATCAAGGATGGGGATACCTTTGCGGAGTACCTAGTAGAGATCAATGATTGGTAGGAGATGATCCTTAAAGGGTGATTAATTCCACAAGTACATATATGGTGGAAAAAGTTTAATCCTCAAGAGATCACCTAAGAGTGGGTGGCCCAGAGATGGGCACAATACCATCATATTTTTTAGTAGGTTTTTCACTTTTTTGGACAAAAATATCTATGGTAGAGAGAATATAATGACTATAATTTTTCTATGTATTAATTCATAATATAATATGAATTTTTTCTTGGTTTAAGCACTGAGATGATGTGATATTATAAGGCATAGTGATCTGGGATTTTTTAACACCCCATTACATTTAATTAGTGTATGTTTTTACCTTTGTTATAGTCTTCCTTTTTGATGGTTGAGTACTTCTATGAAGGAATTGGGAGGATACATATAACGGTGAATTCAATGATTTGAATGAATTATCCCTTTATGAATTCACATTTTTCTAATCACTAGGAACTTACATTCCATGTAAGTGGAGTACACACCATGCAATGGCAATCAGGAAGAAGTCTCAAACTAGATATATAGCATGATTGATTTACACATCGTGTAATATTTACATACCATGAAATATAAAAATTAACGTTTTTAATAAAAGATCAATGTGTTTTCTTGGAATATCTAATAATTTGGAGTTACACAACATGTAAAATAATTAAACACGATGAAGCTATCTGGAGTTGGGGTTTTTTATATCGATTGACATAATTTTTATTACATTCATTTGTAACTTACCCTAACTCAACATAGAGATCCCCCTAGTATATTTTATATGATTTTTCTCATTCAAATCACTCCGTTCAATGATTGATCACCATTGGGATTGGATTACTTCTCTTTGAGTAAGCGTTCATTCTGGTTCTTCATAGGGTGTGGTGGCATCGATGGTTTTGATGGGTTATTGGATTAGATAGTGTTTTCTATCAATAAATTTTTATTTATTTGGATAACATTTATTTTAGAGGCCATAATCTTGTTTTCTGATCAAAATTTTGGAAATAACCTTGGTTTCTACCATGTTTAGGTAGTTTATTCTACCTAATGTATTAATTTGATGAATTTCATGTTGTTTTTGATCAATTAATTTGGATTATTCATTTATTTGATGTGAAAAATGGTTTTAAAAGATTTCAAGGAAAGGAAAATTATTTTAAATGGTGGTTTGATTTGAAAATGGATTTACATGATTTGGAAATAGGTTTTCAATCTATGAAGCAAATCAACTTGGCTTTGAAAACATTTTATAAAACCGGGAGCTTGGTTTCGAAATGAATTTAGAAAAATTCATATTGAGAACCTTGGGATAAATGGGATAGTGAAATGAGTCACCATATTGTGTATTTCCCTAAATGGAGGAATATTTTTGTTATATCTACTAGTAGGACTCAATATATTTTAGATCCAACATATTCTGATTTATGATTGAGAATTTATAGTATGCTTTCTCTCATTGTATAAATCCCAACACTAGGTGATTTTTAATTTTTCATTATTGTTTCTTTGTTCGGTGATTTTTTTATTAGTGATTATTTTCCATAGGTTATAATTTCCGAGGTTTTATCACTTAGATTAACATGATAGGTTGTTCATGGATATGTGTTTACTTGTATACCTTTTGATGCATGTATATTTTTTCTATTTATTTCACATCTACATGTCATATTTTT
Source organism: Viscum album (assembly GCA_963277665.1). Taxonomy (NCBI): domain Eukaryota; kingdom Viridiplantae; phylum Streptophyta; class Magnoliopsida; order Santalales; family Viscaceae; genus Viscum; species Viscum album. The sequence goes on from OY728164.1 coordinate 1,371,805,109, forward strand.
GGTTTGATAATATGAAAGGATTTATGAAAACTAAATGAAGGAAAAGGAAAATTGATTTACTTCTATATTTATTTTTATTTTGCTTTGTAAAACTGTTTTTTTAATCTAGAATTATTGCATTCTTGATATTACATTATGTATGGAAAATATGGTGGTACTGTACTGTGATTTGGATCACACCCAAATCATTACTTTATGAATTTAATGATGTTTTATTGAAAGATACTAGTAATGTGAAAGCATCTAGAAGAATTTCAATTTCTCCTTTTGTTGTTTCTTTAAGTTAGGGTTGGTCTGGAAATCAATATTGGTAATGTGGGGATACAAACAAATTTCCATTTTCTCCTATTTGTATTAGATTATATGTTATTTCGGTATAATTTCTTTTTCCTCTTCATACACTAGTTGTATTTATTTTTTCATATATTCAAGACCAGTTTTCTTATCATGTTTCTACCCATATCATTCGACATATCGATTTGTGTGGATTTTTATGTTGACCAGGGTTGGTTCATTACAATTTATTATCAAAGGAATTCTAAGCCTAAATTTTGTTAGAACTTCCTATGATTGGTTCTCTATCATGGGTAGACTAGAGATAGGTCCATCATGAATTCATATAGTATGTTTGGAAAAAGGGCCTGGCCAGCTCACATCTGTGACTAAATCTGATTTACCATTGGTGGTCAGTAATTTATACCAGGTTTAAGAATTAAATTTTGAGATCATTTAAATGAAATATATAGAATATTTATTTTAATTTAGCTATTACTTTTTATGTATGAGTTTTCATTGTTAGTTTTTTGTAAGCATAAAATTCATAACGTTTATAATCTTTATTATCAATACCTGATGTTGGTCCAATTATTTATGTTTTTTCACATGGATGATTAGATTTCATATTTTGTTAAAGAATGCCTATGAGAAATTATAATCCCAAGAGACTAAGATGTGAGATAGATTCCAAAGGTGAATCCTCTATTTGACCTTACTTTTTAAGAAGATATTGTTCACGTTGTTCAGACTCTGGGTCAAGTGGGCATCTGGAGCCCCAGATGCATTGTAGATCTTGGGTAAAAAATTTCTAGGCAGCATCCACCCATATTTTTTAGAGACAAAGGACCCAAAGAATCCAAGGAGTGGCTTGAGTGGACATATAGGATCTTTAACTTATTAAATAATCGTGAAAACTCTCAGGTTTATTTTTCCATGCATATTCTCAATGGATCAAGGATTAGATAGCGACACTCTATTATTCATGTTAGGTTGCATAAGGACCATACCAGGGATTCCTTAAAAAAACTATTTAACCAAAAGATTTATAATAAGACAATGTGTGTAGAAAATAGCTAGGAGTTTTTGACCTTAGATAATGGTAGCATATCATTATAGATTATTATACCAGTTTTTTTGAGTAGTACATCTTGAATCAGGGCATGTCACAAATGATTACCTTAATGCTCGTTTGATTGAGTTAAGATTGAGGCCTTATTTTTTTCAATGTTGGTAATATTTTTACTTACAAAATTTATATAATTAGTTTACAAGGAATATTTAGTTGAGGTATACATATCATGGAAGAAAATCATTGGTGGGGATTCAGTTGGTTCAGTGCTTAGATAGGGTGTACCTTCTAGCCAAAATGAAGTGTAAGAGTGGTTGGTTTTCCTCATAACCAGTATTAGGAGTGATGATAGAGAAGTGGAAGTTTATTTTCTATTAGTGTGGTATATGAGGTCATTCAAATCGTAACTGGGTGGAATCTCCAAAGACATGTCATCTCTGTGGAAAATTTGTCCATAGAGAATGTTTTTATGAAAGGATTTCTTAGGGATGTGTTGTCAAGACCCCTCCCTACAAGGTGTACCCCTCCCAGGCCAAAAATGTGAGAAAGGAAAAAGTGACCCTTGAGTCTCGCCTCCAGTAGGCCCCAAGGTGGTGACTAGCACTGAGGGTATAGTAACCACACAAATGGGAGGCATTACCCTCTATGTGAACGCATGCAAAAGAGAGAGATAACATAGACACCAACCAACTATATGTTAGGATACAGTATAAAAGAAATACCATGTTCACATAAGCAATGTCATGAAAAACTACTATAACTGAAAGGTGAAAACTGCAAGTACCCAAAATAATGTAAAAACAACAGTGACAAAGAAGACCAAACATCTCTTGAAACACTATGCTAGTAGTAACCAGCTTGATCTCCATCCTTTTCCAAGTGAATAGAAAAATAGTTTATGTACACACAGGATGAGTATAACAGTGTACTCAGTAAGATCCTCCCAGAGCCTCGCATGAAAATGTAACAAAAGCATGCTAAATCACAGTAAACAACAAGTGAAACTAACTCGTCTCTTAAACAGGTATACTAAGTTCCCAGACTCACCATGGATACTTTCACCAAGTATCACATAAAAGAGTATATAATATAATAAATAATATCAAGGGTAACATTCTACTACTTCCCCAATGGTTTTCCACTTTTCCCCAACATCGTACATCCTATGCCTCTCTCTCCAAAAAGGATTGTTCATAGACACCTAGGTGATGCATCAAAATATGCACGTTAAGAAACAAAACCACCATGTCCACGTTAGCGAAGTAAACAAGTAGTTTCCTGGAGGCACAAAATCTCTCATAACATGTATGATAAACCAAGTAATATACCCCAAGCCATTACGACCCACACACCGAGTAAAGGTCCTCAAGCCATTACAACCTATACATGTTACACCTATAATAGTCCATAAGAAAATATATATCAAATATATGTGTGTGAATAACCACATGACATTACATCCCTCTACACACATATATGGAAGAAATAACCATTGTGTCTACCAATACAAGTAACTACCAAGAGAAGAGAGTGGGGCCAAAGGGGGTTGTCAGCCATCGATCCTCCCACCAGAATGTGGGGGAAAACACCCCCAGGGCTTAGAATCCCCGACTTGTAAGTTTCCCTAACTAATGGGGTGGAGTAGCATATATAAACACAAAAATTATAGAACATACAATATATCACAACCACACTATGGGAATAACCTAGTCTTAGACTCAATTGCAGCTATGGTCTCTTAGACTCTTGGATGCCACTTCTAAGACTACGTATCCAATTAGCACACAACCATTTAAATAGATTTATTAAACTACTTCATTCCATTTTTATCAGTTTGACTTTATGTTAATTAATTTATTAAATATTAATTAATAATTAACAATTTCCACATTACATTACACTTGTATCACACCCAAATTCCACTGTTCCTTTAAATTGAAACCTCTTAATTGCATCCCAACAAGCTCCAACCCCAGGGGTTAACATCATTCATTCAATCATTTATTAAAAAAATTATTACATTCCTATATTATTAGGAATTCTAAAAAATATTATATACTACTAAACATAAGGGGGTCAACACGTTGAGTAGATGAACTACCCATCGAGTATTTCCCCCCAATAGAAAGAGCGTAGACCCATCCTACTTTTGGAAGGAAAACATAAAAAGTACATGGTATACCCCATGCGTCTTAACCGCTTTTGAAAAGAGGATAAGAAAACCAACTACCTTGAGAAGTGGGGAAAGTAAAGAAGATAAACAACCAACAAGAATCATCAAGAATCCAAACATTCACATCCAACCTCGTTCATCATCCTCAGTGCCCTCCCTAACACGCACATGAAAAAACAGATGCATCTCACCACTCTAGGCATCAACTGCTACCACAACCAATAGGCCTCCCTACCCCCACAAATTAGATGATCCTTCCAGGATCACATCACAAAACAAGAAGTAGGAAAAGAAACATCACATAAATTGGACTCTTGGACCTTAATCAAGGAATCCAACCTTGAAACAAAATGATCTCCCACAGTTCCATGTATAAGGCTCTTGGCCTTTACAAGAAAGAGGGTAACATAGAACCCTCTGAGGCATTATATTTTTATAAAATAGTCGGTTCTTTAATCCATCTGGAATTAACTGATTTTATATTTGTAGGTTCCAACTAAGAGAAACCTAAATTTTAAACTATCACAAATAATTAAACATGATTGCTGCATCTATTTAATTAACATCAAATTAGAACAAGAATAACCTAATTCATTAACACGACTCTTTATCTTTGAAAAATGATTTATGATTAATCCAATTTTTTGTTATTTAACAATTTTCATTAAGAATAAATTGAAAAATAAATCAAGCATATATATCACACTATCTTGAAAAACAAGAGTAAATAACATATGATTGATATCAATTTAATTATCGGGTTCAAATATTTATTATTTAAATTCAATTATGATCCAGAAAGATAAAACATGATAACTCTACATTTTCAAAAAAAGAATATTGATGAAACGAATCCCCTACCTCAAACAATTCTTGATGTTCTTTATACAGGAATAATCCACACAACATATTAAAATCTCCTACCCCATGACAACTATATCCACTCGAGGACACCGCAGCACGACCACACCGTCTGACAGCCAAGAAAACTCCATTTGAAGCATGGAGATCACACGCCATAGCATGGAAAGGAGAAACAGGAGGAGAAGGATCAAAGAAAACACAAGAACATAGGTAGATCATACCTTCTATCGATGAAGGATCGACACTTAATGCTTTCACCAAAAGGGGGATGAACATGCAACATGAAGAAACTTCATGGGGAAATGATCTAAGGGTTAAAGCTCGAGAATCTTGAACCAAGGAACCAGATGGTAGAATAAGGGAGGATGATATCTCGTCCCTTTAGAAGATTTACAGAGCTTGTTTAAGATACGTAGGATTTTCCATTAAATGTGGATCGCATTAAACCACACAGTTTGGACAATAAAAAGAATCTCTAGACTTATGAAAAATTAATATTAGAGTTATGGAATTTGATTTGGCCTTAAAACCCTTATAAAAAGGCCTTGAATTCATTTTACATCAATGAAAATGTCCAAGGGGCAAAATTGTAGAAATCTGGAAACACTGTACATGATCCTAGAAACACTGTACACCAACAAATCCTGGAAATACCATTCATAGAATGACTCACCAATACCGATGGGACTGTTTAGAAAATGACTAACTAATACCGATGGCATTTTTCACAGAATGGATCATCGATACTAATGGTACTATTCACAGAATGACTCACCGATAATGATGGAATTGTTCACAGAATGACTCACCGATACCGTTGGCACTGTTCATACAATGACTCACCGATACCTATGGTACTATTCATAGAATGAATCACCGATACCAATGGTACTATTCACAGAATGACTCATTGATATTGATGGTACTGTTTACAGAATTACTCTACGATACCGATGGTACCGTTCACAGAATCACTCACCAAAACTAATAGTACTATTCATAGAATGACTCATGGATACTGATGATAATATTCACAAAATGACTCTATAATAACAATGCTACTATTCAAAGAATGACTCACTGATACCAATGGTATTGTTCACAAAATGAATCACTGATATAGATGGTACTGTTCACATAATGGCTCACTGATACTGATGGTACTGTTCAAAGAATGACTCAACAATACTGATGAAACTGTTCATTGAACGTCTCACCGATAGCGACATTACTATTCAAAGTGGTCTCGCCGAGGGAACTATACACATCGGTCTCACCGATGGAACTATTCACATTGGTCACACCAATGGAATGTTTCGCTTCGGTCTCATGATAGAACCGTTCCCATATGTCTCACCAATGGAACTATTATCATCGGTATCACCGATGGAACTGTTCATATCAGTCTCACCGATGGAATTGTTTGCATCGATATCACCAATGGAAGTCTTCCCATCGGTCACACCAATGGAACTGTTCACATCAGTCTCACCGATAGAACTGTTCACATCCTTCTCACCGATAGAACTATTTAAATTAGTCTCACCAATGCAACTGTTCACATCACTCTCACCAATAGAACTGTTCGCATAATTGGAAATTTGGAATAGTGTGGGGGATAAGGCACCATGACCTCACAAAACACCTCAGACACCAGATTTCCATAGAGGAATTGATAGAGAGGTCCGAGCCATTACATTAGATACCTCTTAAAACATTCTTATCCTCGAGAATTCAAAAACTCGCTAAAGTGATATAGAAATGGTGTTCAAACAACCACCCATAGATATACCTCTCAAAAGAGAGCAAGCTACATGAATCATCCAAATAAAGACATCTCATAAAAACAAAAGGTCGAAAACCACAAAGTGAACATTTTTTACATGGAAAGAGTTAAAAATCATACAAATCAGGGTTCTGAGCATGTATTTGTGAATCACGAACCCAAGTACTCTCCTCCATGCCACCGTGTCGCCACAAGACATGATCCAAGGGAATAGAATGCTTGCGCAACACCTTATCTTTGCGGTCTTCGATCTCCATAGGCCATACCTCGAAGGTCTCATTGTCATCAACATTGATCTATCCCCAATTAATGACATGAGAGTCATCATTAAGATAATGACAGAGCTGCAACACATGAAAATCATCATGTATCTAGATCATTTGTTGGGGAAGTGGTACTCGATATTCCATGGATCCAACATGATCCAACACCTCTAAAGGCCCAAAAAACCAAGGAAGCAGCTTACTACCATGACCAAACTGTCGCTACCCATTACAGGGAGTCACCTTCAGAAACACGTGATCCCCAACATAAAACACCAAAGGTATCCTACTTTCATCAGCATTAGATTTCTAACTATCATACATAGTTTTTAACCTCTCACGAATCACATGAACCATCTCTTTTGTATTGCATAGTAGTTCTGGTCCGAGAATTGCTGACTCTCCAACTCTATTCCAGCACAACAATGAACAGAAAGTTTTTCTATACAAGGATTCAAATGGTTTCATACTGATGGTGGAGTGAAAACTATTGTTGTAAGAGAACTCCGCCAAGGGTAAGTGCCTCATCCATGAACCTCCAAAATCTAGGACACAAGAGCATAACACATCTTTATGAGTCGAGATAGTCCGCTCTGTCTGACCATCCGTCTGTGGATTAAAAGCAGTGATAAGGCATAGCTAAGAATAAAAATCATGCTGGAGACCTCCCCACACATTGGATGTAAACTAAGGATCTAGATCAGAAATGATCATCCTTGGGACTCCTTAAATTCTCACCTCCTCCTCTAGATACTACCTAAAAAACATCAACTAAGCTCGATTCCATGGTTTCTATAATGTGTGATGACTTTTGTAAATGATCAACTACTACCCAAATGACATCTTAGAATCCTTGAGCTCAATTTATACAAGTTAGAAAATCAATAGAGATTTCCTTCGACTTCCACTGAGGAATATCTACTGGCTAGAGAAAACCACTGGCGACATGGTGCTCGAAATTTACTTTATGGTAGACCAAACATCAAGAAAAAAACTCCACAACTATAGGCATCATCCTAGGCTACAAAAACTGACTCCTCAAGGCTCGGTACATCATTTTCATGCCAGGATGCACCACTAATGGTAAACTATGGAACTCTTTAAGAGCTGTATTTCACATCACCAAAGGAACAAATATCCTTCCATGATACACCACTCAGAGTTGTTCATCCTTTGACAAAAAATCAGGTGCCTCGCCACAACAACTCAGTCTCTTCAGACCTCCACTTATAGATCCCCCAACTGGGACTCTTCCACCTATTGCACTAGTTATGACTACACCGTCATATGAAAAAGGCAACCTTTTCCCCCAAATTCTACCATATCGAGATGTAATGTTGAAAGTTCTTTCAGTATCCTCTAGGAATCACCAGATTCATCCACTACTTCACTACATGACTTCCTACTCAGTGCATCAACTAAAAAATTACCCTTTCAAGGGGTATACGATATTTGAAGTCGTGTTCCTGCAAGAACTCCATCGACTAATGAAACTTCAAGTTCATGTCACGTTGGGAGAAAACATACCTCAGGATCTTATGATCGGTAAAAAGAAGAAAGATCTCACCAATGAGGTAATACCACCAAAAAATTAGAGAAAACACCAGAGATTCTAAATCATGATCATGGGTGGCATAGTTACATTTGTGGGAAATAAACTGCCAAGGCCCATAAGAAACAACTGATCTCTACTACATTAGAACACATCCTAACCCCAGATGCGAAGCATCGCTGAAAACATCAAACTAAACTGCCTTTGCTGGAATACAATGAATTGGAGTACTTACCAACATCCATTTTTGATACTTGAAAGCTGCCGGACACTAATCAGTCCACATGAACACTTGATCTTTCCTTTTCAATGCTTTTAGAGGAGTTACAACCTGAGAAAAATCTTCTACGATCCTCATATTGTAGAATGAAAGACCAAGGAAACTTCACACCTCTACAAATCTCTTGGGGGGATTCCCAATACATAATTACTTCTATCATTGATGTATCCAAAACTACTCCCTATTGGGACATAAGATTCCCCATGAAAAAAACATATAGAGCCCAAAATTGACACTTTGACCACTTCCAAAATAGCTGATGTTCACGAAGAACTCCCAAAATTTCATGTAGATGCTCAGCATGATCCTCATCAGACATGGAGTACACAAGGATTCCATCAATGAAAACCACCATAATATTATCAAGGATCTCATGGAATATAGAGTTAATCAATCCCATGAAGGCATCTGGAGTATTCATCGCACCAAATGATATTACAATGAACTTGAAATTTCCATGATGACAACATAAAGTAGTCTTCGGTATATCCTCATCCTTCACACGCATATGATGATATGCTGATAGCAAGTCACTCTTTTAGAACCGACATTCACCCTTCAGTTGATCTGATAAATCATCAATCCATGGATGAGGATAGATGTTATTCACTCTCACTTTGTTTAAGTGGTGATAATCGATACATATCCACAAACTTCCATATTCCTTCTTCAAGAACAAAACTGGTGCACCCCACAGTGACTAACTCAACCGAACAAAACCGCACTATAAAAGACCATCAAGCTGTGTAAGTAGATTTTGTAACACAGAAGGGGAAATACTACATTGAGAGATATAGATAGGAGATGCTCCTGGTCGTAGATCAATCCCAAACTCATTCTATTGTCAAGGGGGTAATTGTACAACCTCTTTTGGAAAGGCATACAGGTACTCTCTTATGACTCTAGAAAACGCCAACTATTGAACCTCCATAGAACTTAGCATCATCTCAGCCATCATGGATGACAAGGATGGAACACACCTCTGACCCATATGAGTGCCTCACTCACCAACAAACACCACTGGCCCTCCATATGCATCTAACAACACCACCTGCCTCCAGAAGTAATCCATGATAGCCTACAATGAGTACAAACAATCTAGGATGAGGATATCATCATATGGGTGTATCCGTAAACATAATAAATATACCCAAGAGCGGTGATTCCTTAACACTAGCTCATAGTCTCTAAAAACTTCAAAAAATTTAGCTTAACCTCCAACTAGAATAGTCACCACCAAGGGAGATATAAGCCTCTCTACCTCAAGTCCAAAATAATGGACAAGGGCAGGTGATATGAAGGAGTGTGTCACTCCAAAATCAAACAAGGTATACACCCATGTAGAAAACTAGCAAAGGGTACCTCGAATGACGTTTGGCTCGCCTGGAGCTGGAAACGCTAAAGCATGAAGCTAACTAGGACCTCCTATATGGCCTCTATGAACCCGATGACAACAACCACCACAGATTCACTCCTCTCTCTAAGGATAGGGAGTGTCATGGTCATATCCTCTACCCGCCTCATCGACCCTTTTCTGATCCAAAGCTGGTGCAACCTGCTACTGTTTCCTCAACTTGAACTGCGTCAATGGAAGAACCTGGAGTGGAACACCTAGTGCACAATGGCTTCTTTGAAAGGGTGGACACTCTTTCTACTAATAAAATCTCCCTCTATAAGAAGAACAACTGTCTGATATCTTGGCATAGGCCTGAGATACATTGTCCCAGATAAACGCGATGCTGAGGGTTGAGACCTACACCTGGCCAAATAAAAACCCTTCTACCCAAAAAACAGGGAATCCCAGACCACATGTCTATTTCATGATGAATCATGATGATTCCCCTCTCATGATGATTCAGTTTTGGCCAATGTCTTCTCGATGACCTCTACCCTCGCCAACGCCGCAAGATATGTCTTCAGAAAAAACATGATGACCTAGTACTGGATATCTAGACTCAAAGCCTCCTTGAAATATCTCTCCCTTTCCTCCTAATAGGGCAACATGTACTAAGAATATCGTAAAAGGATCATGAAAATAATTCTAAAAAATTGCACAATGGGGATCCCCTATCGAAGGGTTTGATGCTCTTGATGGCTAGACTCCTTCACAGTTGAAGAAAGAAACTTGAATCTAAAATATTCTTTAAACTACTCCCATGTGATCACAAACCCCTCATGATCCCTGATGAACAAGAACCACCACTTCTTTACAACTCCACGCAGCATCATCACAACCAAAGACACCTAGTACTATTTCCAAGAACGAATTAAACTAAAGGATACTTCATCCTCCTCCAACAATTCATTTGTGACTACATATGAATTTGAGGGCTTGTAATTCTACAGTATCTTGAGTTGAAACTCACAGAGTGTCCTCCTCCATGTGACTTCATCGTCAATCTCTTCCCTGCGATGATCTTCTAGTACAACCTGCTGCATGTATTCTATAAAAACCTAAAGAGGTTGTCGACCAGGAGCCATACCTTCAAAATAATAAAAAATTAGTTCTCCTAAACCAGGAATATAGAAGAATCGATAGTAATTAATTAATTGTTTCCTTTTATTCATTTTAGGTTAACTTATAACAATGTCTAGAATTTCAAACATAGGAAAAAATAAGAATTATGCATGATCCTTTCCTAGGAATATACCCTACAAATAGTATCACCTCATTTAGTAGAAACTGTAAACATAATGGTCTATGCCTTAGATCACATGGGGCCCCAAACACCTATGTCTCATCCAGTCTCCAGTGTTTACATCACTTGTTAAACTTGAATGAAATCATTTCCCTACAAACCCATGCAACCTCACACGTGCCTAACACCAAAATCTACCCTATCCCTCAACTAGATCTATGATACCACTCTATCTTGACCCCTCCTCACAATGTGTACCCCTCCTTGGGTGAAAATGTGATAAGGGAGATAGTGACACCTGAGTCCCGCCTCTAGTAGGCCCTGAGTTGGTGACTACCACCAACGGTATAGTAACCATGAAAATGGAAGGAATTACCCTCTATGAGAACACATGCAAAAGAGAGAGATAATACATACACCAACCAACTCCATCTCAGACTAAAATATAAAAGAAATCTAAATTACACATAAGTAATTTCATGAAAAACTACTACAACTAAAAGGGGAAAACAATAAGTACCCAAAATAAAGTAAAAACAGTAGTGACCACGAAGACCGAACAACTCCTGCAACCCCAAGCTAGTAGTAACCCTCTTGATCTCCAACCTACTCCAAGTGACCCAATAAATAGTTTATATATACATAGGGTGAGTATAACCGTATACTCAGTAGGATCCTCCCCGAAGCCTCTCATGAAAAAGTAATGAAATCTTGCTAAAGCACAATGAACAACAAGTGAAACTAACTCATAACCTAAACAAGTATACTATGTTCCTAGCTTCACCATGGATAATCTAAAAAATTATCGCATTTAAGAGTATAGAATATAATAAATAATATCAAGGTTATGCTAATACTATGTCCCCACTGGTTTGATGTTTTTCCCTAACACCGCACGTCCTAATCATCTCTCTCTAGAAAGGATTTCCCGCAATCACCTGGGAAAAGCACCATAACATTCACCTTGTGCAAAAAAACCACCACATCTATGTTTGAAAAGTAACCATGTGGTTTTTGGGATCCACCACAACTCGCATAACATGTATCATATGTCAGGCATTATACCTCGAGCCATTACATCCCATACACTGGGTAAGGATCCTCAATCCATCACAACCTATACACGTTACCCCTATAATAGTCCGTAGGAAACTATATTCAGAATATTATTGTGTGAATAACCATGATCCATTACAACCCTCTACACAGATATATGGGGAAAACTAATCTTTGTGCCTACCAACACAAGTAACTACCAAGGGAAGAGAGTGGGGCCAGCGGGGGTAGTCATTTATCCATCCTCCTACCAGAATGTTGGGGAAAACACCCCCTAAGGCTCAAAATCCCTGAGGTGTCAGTTTCCCTAACTAATGGGGTGGATTAGTGTATAGAAACACAAAATTACACAATATACTATAGCTCACAACCACACTATGAGAATAACCTAGTCTTAGACTCTATTATAACTAACATATCTCTAACTCCTAGCTGTCACTTATAAGACTAGGTATCCTATAAGCACACAACCATCTAAAGAGATTTATTACATTACTTTATTCCCTTTTTATAATTTACAATTTACGTTAATTATTTAAATAAAAATTTATTAACCATTAAAAACGTCCACTTTATAATTCATTTGAATCACACCCAAAGACCACTGTTCCATTAAATTGTAACCCTTGCATTCTGTCCTAGCATGCTCTTAGCCCAGGGGTTAACATCCTTTATTGAATAATTTATTAACAACATTATTACATTACCATATTATCAGGCATTCTATAAAATCATTTTAATCTACGTAACACAAGGGGGGCTCAACACTGTCAATAGATGAACTACCCATTAATTATTTTCTGCCTATATAAAGAGCGTAAACCGATCCTCCTTCAGGAAGCTAAACAAAGAAAGAACATGGCATACCTCACACGTCTTCGTCCCTTTTAGAAGGTGGGTAAGAAAACCAAATACCTTTACAAGTGGGGAAAGTAAAGAAGATAAACAACCAACAAGAAACATAAAGCATCTAAACATTCACATATAACATATTTCATCATCCCTGGTGTCCTCCCCGACACCCATTTTCATAAAATGATGCATTTCACCACTCTAGGCATCAACTGCTACCACAACCAATTGACCTACCTACCCCACATTATTAGCCTTCTAGGCTCACATCACAACACAAGCAGCCTGAAAACAAACATAATATCAATTGTACTCTTGGCCCTTAAACAAGGAATCAATCCTTCAAAAACTATGATCTTTCATAGTTCCAAGCATAAGGCTCTTGGCCTTTACAAGCAAGAGGGTAACTCAGAACCCTATGAGTCATTATATTTTTATCAAACAACTAGTTATTTAATCTATCTGGAATTAACCAATTTATTATTTGCAGGTTCCACCTATGAGAAAACTAAATAGTAAGGTATCACAAATAATTAAACATACTGACTGCATCTATTTGATTAACATTATGTTATAACAAGAAGAACCAAAATCATTAACATGCCTCTTTATATTTGAGAAATAATTTATAATTAATCCCGATTTTCGTTCTCTACTAATTTCCATCACGAGCAAAATTATAAACCAATAAAGTAAAAATATCACACTATCTTGCAAGAAAAGTGGCAACAATATATGATCGATATCAATTTATTTATCCAATTCAACTATTTATTATGTCAATTCCATTGTGATCCAGTAGTCTAATACATGATAACTGTAAATTTTCACATAAATAATAGAGAAAAATGAATCCCCTACCTCAAATGGTTCTTGACGTTGTTCAATTGACAATGATTCACACAACGGATTACGGTCTCCTCCCCAGTGACAATTGTATCCACCACTAGAATTTTTGGCATGACCGCACCATCCGACAGCTATGGAAACTTCATTAAAAGCATAAATATCTCCTACCATAAAATGGTAAGGAGAAACATGAGGATAAGGATCAATGAAAACACAAGAATAGAGGTATATCTTACCTTCTATATATGAAGGATCTATACTTGTTGGTTTCACCAAAAGGGGGTGTGCATGTAACTAGAAAAAACAACATGGGGGAAATGATCTAAGGATTAATGTTCAAGCGTATCACTCTTTGAAATAATAAGGTAGAACAAGGGAGGAAGATAAATCTTCAATTTATAGTATTTATCTATAATGTTTAAGATACGATGGATTTTGCATTAAAATCCGATCACATTAAACCATGCAGTTTGACGAAGTAAAAGAATCCTGAGACATAGGGAAGTTAATATTTGAATTATGGAAATTGAATCAGACTTAAATCCATTAAAATAGATCCTTGAATGTGTTTTATGTCAAAGAAAATGTCAAAGGGGAGAAACTTTAGGAAGCTGGAAACAATGTACACGATCCTAGAAACACTGTAATCCTATCCATCCCAGAAACTCTGTTTACAGAATGACTCACCGATATCAATGACACTATTAAAAAAATGACTCACCGACACCAATGGAACAATTCAAAGAATGACTCACAAATATTGATGGTTTTGTTCATAGAATAACTCACAGATACCAATGGATCTGTTTACAGAATAACTCAGTGATATCGATGGCGCTGTTCACACAATGACATACTAATACCGATGGTACTGTTCACATAATGACTCACTGATGCTGTTGGGACTGATTTTTGAATGATTCACTGATAATAATGGTACTACTCATATAATGAATCACTGATACTGATGGAACTATTCACATAATGAATCTCCCATACCGATGGTACTGTTCCTAGAATGACTCACATATAACAATGGAACTGTTCAAAAATTGACTCACCGATACTGATGGTAATGTTCATAGAATGACTCACTGATACTGATGGTAGTGTTCATATAATGACTCCCTGATACCGATGGTACTGTTCAAATAATGGCTCACCAATACCGATGGTACTCTTCAAAGAATGAATCACTAATACCGATTCCACTGTTCATAGTATTGCTCACTGATAATGATGGTATTGTTCACATCAGTCTAACTGATGGAATTGTCTGCATTAGTCACACCGATAGAGCTGTTCGCATCAGTCTCAATGAAGGAACTTTTCACATCAGTCTCACCGATGGAACTATTCGCATAATTGGAAATTTGGAAAAGTGGTGGGTATAAGTCACCTTGACCTCGCAGAACACCTCAAACACAATATTTCCACAGAGTAATGGACAAGAGAGGACTTGGCTATTACATGTGTGGCAGGATCCACTCTCACCATGGGTTGTCAAGTTCATGCATATGCTTTCAAGGGTGGTGGGTCAAATCCTCATGCCAAGGGATATATTCTTATGGCTAAGACCATATAGAATTGTGTTATAGAGGTTTCACAAGCGGAATCTAATGTAGTGAAATTGACTATTATCGATTTAGAATTTATTTCATATTCTATGGTTAAATATTTCTTGATACAGTTGTGTTTCATTATTTTATATCATCAATGATATTTTTCATGATTCTATTATATTTGTAACACATTATATTTTGTTGGATATTTCTATTCCTTTGGGAAAGAAGTTCAAACAATGTTTCAGATGTCCCACATATTGGGTGATGATAAGCGACATTTAGGAGGATGGAGATGTTTTAGTTATTGATATTGAAATATTTGACATGGTTATTGAAATAGATTAGATAATTATTTTAAAGGCCTAGATAGACTATTATCATCAATGAGTTCAGTTATTATCTACTAATGTAGTCACTCACAATTTCTAGGGTGTGTGGGCCTATATATTAAGAAGGGAAGGGCCTATTGTTCCTTATGATGGAGTAATTTCATGACAGTTATCAGAGAGGGTTCTTGATGTAGTAGAACATTGAATAGGTGGCCAAATTACCCTAGTTTTTTTTGAGTAACTCGACTTATTTCAAGATTTTTTTTTCTATTTTTCTTCCATAGAGGGAGGTCGAGTTTACTATTTGACCTACACCCTGGTATGATGCCAATATCTACACCATCTTACAATATAAAACAAGCTGAATTTTTGTAACTTAAGGTCTATCTTTAGTACATAGATTCTAAAGGATGAATTTATCATAACATCTCTTTTCTATGAATCCATATGAGACCCTTATAATTTTATTATCGAATGTTGAACTAGTTGATCATTAATAAAAAATATACCTTTCAAATAATTGATGATATCTTTGATCTACTTAGAGGGGATTCTTGGTTATCTAAGATTGAACTGTGGTTAGGTAATCCCCTTCTAAGCATTATAGAAGTTTATATACCTAAGAAAACATTTAATATTCGATATGGACATTTTGAGTTTCTAATTTTTCAATCTGGTCTCACTAATTCTCCTATGGTGTATATGGATTTGATGAAACTAATTTTTGATCAGTTCTTGGAAATTATTTTTTTTCTCTTCATGGATAGTATTTTTGTGTACTCTAAGTCATAGGAGTAGCTTATATACCATTTTTGTATCATTCGTTGAACTTTTGGGGAACATCGTCTCTATGGTATGATTTCAAAGTGTGAGTTTTTTATTTGAGTGATGAAATTTGTGGGCAATGTGATATCTGAGAGGGGAATCTAAGTAGGTCCTAAAAATAAAAAAGAAGTTATGACCTCGGATTATCCTATAAATGTGTTTGATATCAAAAGATTCTTATTTTTGTATAGTTATTATAGATATTTTGTTCATGAATTCTCCAAGATCGCATCATTGATGAAAACTTTAACCTATAAGGGTTTAAAGTTTGAATGGAATGACAACTGTCATTGATCTTTTGAGGAGATAAAGTTTTGGATAAAATAAACACTAGTTTTTATTCTTCTAGAGCCACGTTTGTGCCATTATTTTTTATTTGATGATTTTGGCATGGGTTTGGTATATGTCATGATGCAGGGAGGATAGGTTATGTCTTATGGAACTTTCTAGTTACACTCTCATGAGAAAAGTTGCACAACCCCTGATTTTGAGTTGGTAGCTATTATGAATGCACTCAAAATGTGTCATAAATATCTCTTTGGGGAGGGGTTTATCATATATTATATTCATAAGGGACTAAAATATTTTTTTACATAAATCTATCTAAATTTATGACAATGATGTTTGGTAGAGTACCTTTATATATTTTTTGACATTTCTAATACCCCAGGGAAAAGAAAATGAGGTTTCTAATGAATTGAATAGAAAATTATAGACACAAACCATGAAGGAATCAGTTGAGAGGTTGTCTCTAATGAGCTTTGTTTCTGAGATGATATTGGGAGTGGAAGAGGCTTGTGGAATGATATCTTTTTTGATGATAATTTTTAGATCGATAAAGTTACAGTGAGAAAGTTTCATTTCTTTAGTGTAATCTTTTATGCTGGGGAGACCATAGGTGAGTGGTTTTTGTCTCCTAGTGAAGATTTTTTCTTTGTTAGTATGTTGGTTGTTTTATATTCCTTGATACATGAGTTGTTTGATAGTGGAAACCTTTATTAAATGTTTATGAATAGTAAGGATACAAAGATGTATCATTCCTTGAGGTGTCAGTATTGGTGGAAAGGGTTGATTATAACAATAAAATATTTTGTTTCAGTGGGCCATACTTTTCATAGAATAAAGGTGGAGTTTGAGTGACCTTAAATGTTGTTGAACCCTTTACACATTACATTATAGAATTTTGATGATATTTCCATGGATTTCAACATTGGTTTGACATAGACTACATGAAGGACCTTAGTGAATTGGGTGAGCATTGATCAACTCACAAAATCTATGAATTTTCAACCAATCAAAAAGGTGACGAATGTGGCAAACTTGGGGACTTGTATTTTTAATAGATTTTGAGACATCATGGGGTTCCCAAAATATTTTCTCATGATAGGGATATGAGGTTCACATCTAGGTTTTTTAAAGGTTTGTAGGTGGTGATGGGTTCTTAGATTAAATTAAATGGAACTTATCATTCGTTGATGGATGGATAGATATAGAGGGATATCTAGCTTTTAAAGGATATGATCATTGATGTTGTGATTTATTTTGGATGATTTTGGGAAATAAATTGTCCTTTGGTTGAGTTTGACTATAATAATTTTTATGAGGATTTGATAAATATGGAAACCTTCAATGATTTTTATGGGATTCCATATAGATCTCCCTTTTTCTAGGTAGATATGGGAGAACCATACTTTGTTGGTTAAAGTGTTGTTTATGAGATGATGGAGATGGTGAAATTGACCTGGAAGAGTTTTATCATGGGAAAAATTCATCATAGATCTTATACGGATCATCAATGTCGGTTATTAGTGTTTGAGGTTGGGGATCGAGTCTTTATTAGAGTTTCACCTCACATGGGAGATCTTCCATTAGGTAGGCAAGGTAAGTTGGAACCTATGTTTGTGTGATCATTTGAGATAATTTGAAAACTGGGAATCATGGTCTATTGGTTTCAATTTCATTTCATATTGATAGATATCAACAATGTGCTTCCTAATTCCAAGTTAACAAGGTCTATAAATCATCCTTACCAAGTGTTTATATGGTTGGATGTTTATCATAAGACTAATTGTAGTTTTTTTGAGAAGTTAGTTATGATTAATGATATAAAAAATAATGTCATATATGGTAAAATTATCCCCCTGGTCTAGGTACATTCATAGTTCAAGAAGGATATCCAAGAGGCAAGTGAGAAAGAGGCATTGATGAGGAAAAACTGACATTCTCTTTTTGGGGATCCAAGATATTGAGGGATTTCTTATGGTAGAATGCATTGGTAGTGGGGATATTATAATAACACGTTACTTTTTTGTTAAGTATGCTTTCACCTATTTTTTTCCCTTTTTATTGATTGAGTAATGTCAAGATGAATTGTGAGGATACTTATAAAGGAGAACTCAAGGATTTTTTGAAATTTTCCACTTAGACCTTCACCTTTTTTGTAACGCCCCGACCCCAGTTACCTAGAGTCGGTGCATTATTACATAACATTGGCATGATCACAAGAAAGATCAAATCTCGAAAGACCGATTGGTTTAGTAGCCTTGGAAACACTAGATATATTCATAAGTTTTACATTACATCATAAAATGAAAAACTACTACAACAACATAATGTTTCCACAATCCACACTATTAACCCCTCATAAAATCCCTGCAGGTCATTCATAACTTACTTCTTCAAATCCTGGGAAAAATAAAACATAGAAAAGGGGTGAGCTCAAATGCCCAGTAAGGATAACAATATAGCGGAAACTTTCATAAATAAGAATAAACATTTAAGGCAATGTATAACTAAAACAAAAGCCTTTTAAATATGAACTTTCAACATGGTATGTCATAAATAAAATGAAATAATGCCATTTACTTATTCACATGGATATTCTACTAATCGAATAATCACATGCAAAAATCAATAACCACTTTCATAATGTTGGAATGCATAATGCCAGACTATCATAACCACATAGCCAAGGCCTTGTGCCAAGACTACAAATAAGATTTTGTCAAGGCCTTGTGCCAAGACACTAGTTTGTCTCATGAGACCTACCGATGCATCGAGGAGCTATAGCGGGCTCCACCCGTCACATATTAAGTCCAATGCATTCCCATATGAAAAGGTTTAAACATAACATAAACATTCATATTAAAACTAGCATATGAAATGTCAATACTTTCACCATAAACTATGAATGGTATAAAAATAGCACATCCACAGTGAAACATATCACAAAACCTTCAATACAATATAGAAGTTTTGTATCATAATAAATCAACTTCAAATAATCTTAAAATCCATCAAAGGATGTTGACATAGATGAAATCAAAATTATTTTTAAAGAAATATCTCCTTTAATTTTGAAATAATTTAAGATCCATATAAAATAAAACATTTTCTTTGAAAATATTCTTATAAGCTTGTAAGGGAAACTTTGAAGATTTTATAACGGCGGAAAATAGCCGCACCCGCCGTATAAGTTAAAAAAAACATTCTTACCTTAATTCTGTCGAAAAGGTTAAAAAGGACCTTGTTTTGAAAACGACCAAACGATTCCTTTATAAACCACTTATAAAAGTCAAAAAGGGTATAAATGACTTTAACTCATATTCTAGTAAATAGTAAAAATGTTTTGAAATGCATTTTTAAGAAACATGGATGTGGATGATAAAGAGATCCCAGTAGATTATTACGTATAAACAACCTTGGATAATGAAGAGGTTGTAAAGTAAACCCTTACCTTGTACTTTTCCTTGGTTGGGGTAGGTTAACCTCCTGTATAATGGTGAAATATTTGTTATTAAATTATACAAGAATCATATATAATAATATGATATCATATATGATCTTTTAACATTGATTTGTTAATAATATCTTAGAATTATCGTCGTTTCGGGAGTTAACTTACTCATTTTCTTTTATATGTTTTGTTACATAAGCCATGGTTGTTGTATCTTATTCATATCCAGAATGATATCTAGTCCTTAAACATCATTTTTAAATCATCAAATGATAATTATACTTGAATGGATACGATGGAGAATGAATCTCATTGCGTTCGTGGAGACGGTAGTCCGTACGTACGCACGAGCGACAATATCATTCTTTTGATATTAAAATAATATATAAATGGATGGTATATCATATATACAGAATCATTAACATGTTATATTTATTATTTACATGAGTTACACATCATTATTATACCCATCCAAATAATATTATATTGAATAACAATTACACCACGACGTGGAGACGGTAGTCCGTACGTACGCACGTATGGTGACATGTTATTCAAAGGGTGGATAGAATACTGAATATGGTTGTACCATATTTATAATAACATCACAGTATATGTGAGATACTGGATTTATTATTTTAGAATGGTAAGAACAAAGTAAGAAGAAGTGGAAGAAGAAATGAATTTGGAGAAGGGTGGTGAAATCATTACCTCTTCTTCGGATTCTTCCTTTTGATTTGATCAAAAGGGCTCCTTAGGTTGGCTTTCTGATCAAAATAAGGATTCTAGGTTGTAGTGAGGGATGTTGGGAGAGTATTTGGGCAGAGTTTGGCCGAACCAAAAGGCTTTTAAGGTGTGAAGAAATGAGAAGGAGGAGTGCCCTTTTATAAGAGGGGTGAGGGGCACCTTTGGAAAAGCTAGAAATATTAATTTATAATAAATTCATATTCGGTTTCTAATGGCTCCAAAGCTTATTATTCAAAGGTTAAGGTGGGGATAGGTCTAAAAACACTCAACCAATAGAATTTAGACAGGTTTGGGTACTTATATTAACCTTATCTTTAAGTATTAACTCTAAGTTAATTAGTTTCACTTTTACAATGTCTCTTTGTATTTTTATATAATATGGTTAATAAACTTACTATATACATCCAAGCGACCCCAAAGTGGTACATTAATGATGAACCTATCATGATATAAGTATCTTGGCTGAACTTTAGATTTTTAGGAATTTAATATCAATTAATAATATAATATTTGTTTTAAGAACTCTTTTATGTCAATTTTGACACTATTCAATAGTTGATTTTTGTGAAACTCATAACAGATTGATTACTTCGAAAAAAGTCAATTAAATCAATCCTAATATATCATATTATCCTAGAAAATTATTTTAATTCATTAAAAGTTTCATATTATATTTATTTGGGTATTTATAATATCAATTATTTTAATTTTTCACTATTATAGTAATTACTGCATCATCATTGTGTCATAAATAAAATAAATTATTTAATGTATAAAAATTATAAATAAAATATTATTATGTAGGAAATAGCTTTAGCTTTCCAATGAATATTTATAATCTAAAATCCAACATATATAACCCTATGTAACAATTGTTTTTCTAAAAGATATATGCTTGTGTCATTTTTGTATTCATTTTAACTTAATTAAAATAAAGTGTCATTATCACTTACAAGTGAATCCATGGGGTCCCAAAATAGACCCAAAGATTCCCATGGTCGACCATGTATCAACCAATAGGTTTAAGACACGTTTTAGGGTATTTTAGTATTATTATAATATTATTTTTTAACCCTTATTTACCGGATTTACCCTTAACCATGGTAAATAAAATATTTACCGCAGTAATTATTCAAAATGTCTAAAAATAAAAGTTACCTATTTACAAAATTTGAAAATCCTGATTCCAAATATGGAATCCATTTTCCTAAATTCAAAACACATAAGTGGAAGAAATTAATTTAAAATTAATTCTCGCTGTCAAAACAAAAAGCGTGTTTTTAAGAGATAATAACTATCAAAAGATTGACACTCGTTTATGTTCGGTTTAATTGTAAAATTATGTCCAATGACCAACATTATATTAAATGGTAAAAATATATTCTAAATATACTTTAAAACCACTCAAATTCATAATTTATCACTATTAATTATTTTGATTAAAAAAGTTGTTTTTAATTAAAACTTAGTAATTTTCACTATTCATCAAAATATGAAAGTCATCCGAAATGTACCAAAATTTCACCTTAGGCTAAATTCGATATTCCGAATCCAAAAATGAAGTCCATTTTCAAATATAAAATATATATAATTTCAAAAAGTAGGTATTACTATTCATAACGGCTAGTTTGATTAGTTATGGTGTGTTGGAACTCGGTGTTGCGTACAACACACGCTATCACATTATTCAAAGAGAAGCGTACCGTAGAAGCTTGGGGTGTTACATTCTCCCCTCTTTCAAATAATTGCATCCTCGCAATTTCTAGGGTATTACTGCATAAAAAGACTCGGGTGGTTCTTCATCATAAGTTCCTCGGGTTCCCACGTTGCCTCTTCCATCTTATGGTTTCTCCACAAAACTTTTACCAGACGCGTCGTCCGGTTTCTCAGCACTTGTTCTCTCGTATCAAGAATCATGACAGGCTCTTTGCAATAAGACAGATCGGGTTCCAGTTCTAATTCCTCATAGGTGAGTACATGCGTCGGATCAGGCATGTATTTTCTCAATAGAGATACGTGGAACACATCGTGAACTTTGGAGAGACTTGGCGGCATTGCCAATCGGTAAGCTACAACCCCAATTCGTTCTAGAATTTCGAAAGGTCTGATGTACCTGGGACTCAATTTACCTTTCTTACCAAAACGTATGACTCCCTTCCACGGAGATACCTTCAGAAAAACATGATCACCGACTTGAAATTCCAAATCCTTCCTTCGATTATCGGCATAGCTCTTCTGCCTACTTTGAGCTGCTTTGATGTGATTTTGGATTACTTTCACCTTTTCCACCGTTTCCTCCACCAGTTCTGGGCCTACAAGTTTTCTTTCACCAACGTCATCCCAACAGGTTGGTGTACGACATCTCTTTCCGTATAATGCTTCATATGGTGCCATCTGAATACTCGAATGGAAGCTATTGTTATAGGAAAATTCTACCAAAGGTAAATATTGATCCCACATACCCTGAAAGTCAAGTGAGCAAGATCTCAACATGTCTTCTAAGGTTTGAATAGTCCGTTCTGATTGTCCGTCTGTCTGAGGGTGGTAAGCAGTGCTCAAATGAAGTTCAGTATCCAGGGATTTCTGAAGACTTTTCCAGAATCTTGATGTAAAACGGGGATCACGATCAGAAACAATCGATAGGTGTAATCCATGAAGTCTCAAAACTTCATTAATATATAGTCTTGCTAGACGTTCCAGGGGTAGATCTTCTCTTATAGCAAGAAAATGTGTTGTCTTGGTAAGACGATCAACAATAACCCATATTGCATCGTTCCTTCTAGGAGTCTTTGTTAGCCCCATGACAAAGTCCATCGTAACATTGTCCCATTTCCACTCCGGTATGGGAAGAGGTTGCATGACTCCTCCAGGCGGTTGCCTTCCAGCTTTCACTTGTTGACAAACCATACATCTTGACACAAAATCAGCAATCTCCCTCTTCATGTTGTCCCACCAAAAATGTTCCTTCAAATCTCTATACATTTTGGTGCTCCCAGGGTGTATAGAGAAATTGGAACTATGAGCATCATCCAGCAATTCCCTTTTTAGATCAGGTATATTGGGAACACAAAGTCTCTTCCCGAATTTCAAAATTCCATCTTCATACACAAAGTCTCTCAATCTCCCATCATTCACAGCTTTAATCTTCTTTTGGAATTCTTCATCATCGGTCTGAGAACTCTTAATCCTTTCTAGTAAAGATGGTTTGGCAACCATTTGAAAAAGCATTTATGTTTCACCTTCCCTGGTAATTCCCATGTCCATCTTCACTAGATCCAGGAAAATTGGATCCCTTTCAATTCTCATATTGTTCAAAACTCCATGGTCTTTTCTACTCAAAGCATCTGCCACCTTGTTTTCCTTCCCTGGGTGGTAGTGTATCGTACAATCATAATCCTTGAGTAATTCAAGCCATCTCCTTTGCCTCATGTTGAGTTCTTTTTGTGAGAAAATATACTTCAAACTCTTGTGATCAGTATAAATCTCACATTTTTCACCATAGAGGTAGTGCCTCCATATCTTCAAAGCAAAGATCACTGCTGCTAACTCGAGATCATGAGTAGGATAGTTTTGTTCATGAATTTTCAACTGTCGTGATGCATAGGCAATAACTCTATCATTCTGCATAAGGACACAGCCAAGTCCTTTCTTCGATGCATCACTATAAATAATGAACCCATCATTCCCCGATGGTAGAGTCAATATAGGAGCATTGAATAATCTTCTCTTCAGTTCTTCGAAACATTCTTCACACTCTTTTTTCCAAACAAATTTAACCCCTTTACGTGTGAGCTTCGTTAATGGGTTAGCCAATCGGGCAAAATTCTGGACGAAACGTCGATAATAACCTGCCAAACCAATAAAACTACGTACCTCAGTTATACTCGTAGGTGCTGGCCATTCTTGGATTGCATTGGTCTTAGAAGGATCAACAGAGATTCCATCTTTAGAGACAATATGGCCAAGAAAAGAAATCTCCTGAAGCCAGAATTCACACTTGCTAAACTTCCCATATAATTCATGCCTCCTCAGAGTCTTCAAGATAATGCGCAAGTGATTTTCATGATCTTCGTAGGTTTTGGAGTATACCAAGATATCATCAATAAATACCACCACAAATTCATCGAGATACTCCTTGAAAACTCTATTCATTAGATCCATGAATACAGAGGGTGCATTAGTCAATCCAAACGGCATTACAGTAAACTCGTAATGCCCGTACCTGGTTCGAAATGCTGTTTTTGGAATGTCTTCCTTCTTCACACACAACTGATGGTATCCAGATCGAAGGTCAATCTTTGAAAAGTATTGAGCTCCATGCAGTTTGTCAAATAAATCATCAATACGAGGTAGGGGATACTTGTTCTTTATCGTTATAGCATTGATCTCCCTGTAGTCGATACATAACCTCATAGATCCATCTTTCTTTTTAACAAAAAGAACAGGGGCTCCCCATGGAGAAACACTAGGGTGAATAAATTCCTTATTACTCAATTCCTCTAGTTGTTTCTTTAGTTCGACTAACTCTACAGTGGCCATTCTATAAGGGGTCTTCGATATAGGCCTTTATCCAGGAATCAAATCAATAGAAAACTCAACTTCTCGTTCTGGAGGATGTCTAGGTAAATCTTCCGGAAATACATCTACAAATTCTTTCACAACACGTACATCCTCTATTTGAACATTCCTTTCCTCACCGACAGTTATTTCATTCTCTTCCTCCCCAATAATTGAATTAAGTTGAGCTACTGGGGGTGAATCTAAATAAGAATTAGGTGGTGACGATTCTGCTCTAAAAATAAGGTGCTCCTTATCATTATCATCAAGAATCGTAACCTCTTTCTTCTTACAATAAATCTTCGCATCATAGTCCGAAAGCCAGTCCATACCGAGGATTATATCAAACTCAATCATAGGTATGACGATGAAATCAGCAGATAAAGAAAATTTATGTACTCTAATGGGGACTGATTCACAAAACTTTGTTGCAACGATACTTCCCTTAAGAGTTTTAACTGACAACTCCCTTATTAAATCAAATTAGAAATATATAATTTTCTTAGAAAACTGGGAAGATATGAAACAATGCGATGATCCAGAATCAAATAATGCATTTTCTAAACTTGAAGAAACCATTAAATTACCTGCCACCACGTCTTTCGGAGCTTCTACCTCAGCAGTAGTGATAGCATAAGCCTGGCCTTGATCCCTTGGCCTTTTCTGAGGTAAGTTCTCCTGACGCTTAGGACATGAATTTGCATAATGCCCCATCTCCCTGCAATTGTAGCACTGAACGTTGGTAGCTTCCTTCTTCCCCTTGAAATCATGAGCTTGGTGGCCTTTTTCACCACACTTGTAACAGACTCCCATTCCCTTCAAGCAAGTACCAGGATGTTTCTTCCCGCATTTACCACAAGATGGATATTCAACCTTTCCCTTCTTCCCCTTATTTCCATTCCCAGATTGATCAGTAGGTCTCTTCTTCTCTTTCTTTTCTTTAAAGTCATAAGACTTAGAGAATTCCTTTTCGGTCTTGATAGCACATGAGACAATGTCTTCGTACGATGAAAAGGATTGTGAGACTAACGCTCGACGGAGAAATGGTTTTAACCCATCAAAGAAACGATCAATCTTACTTCTTGGGTTACGAATATAATCACCAGCATACCTCACTAACCTTGTAAAGTTAGCCTCATACTTTGTGACATTCTCATCCTCCTTTTGTCTCAGACTCAGAAATTGCCTTTCCATATATGCTCGATGGTCGCGAGGGAAGTATTTTTCTAAAAACAGATCTTTGAACTCCCTCCATTCCATATTTGATACTTCATCATCTTCCTTCGTATTTTGAATCAATGACCACCATTGATCAGCATCTCCAGTGAGGTGGTAAACTGCCATGATAACTTTTTCCCTTTCACTGCTCCCCAAAGCCTGAAATATTTTCTCTAGGAAAAATATCCATTGCTCAGCTACTAAGGGATTTGTATTCCCATTGAACGTTGGTGGTTGTTGCCTCATGAATCGATCTAACATTGATCCTCCACGCTGCGGATCAGGGTGCTCCATACGGGTAAGGTTATTATTCATAACCTGAGTAAGTTGCCCCAGTATGGTGATTAGCTGATCAGCACCAGTTGCATCACCAGCCCCACTATAATTATCTTGAGCAGGGGGGCAATCCCTACATGGAGTGCGTGCATTGATACGGTTTCCATTTCTTCCACTAGGCACCATTTCTAAACAATGGCATAAACTAGATCAGTTTATGAATCAAAATACATAATCCCATACTTATAAAACACTTAACATAAATTGAACTATTTATGGATATAATCCATAATCATAAGAATGTTTTCTTTGAGGAAGTATATACTCATAATCCCTTCAAAATGATTTGTAAAGAAAATGAGAGTTATCCTAAGCATATCCCCCGGGAGTGTCGTAACCAAGAGTGCAGCAAGGCCCATTATCGTGCACCAGTTCCCGTTCGAGTCTAGCTCAAAGCGGTGTTTTCGGGTTTTACCCCTAGGTACATCTGTGCCAGAGCCGCCTCTACCTGCTCGTATCCAGACAGGGATGTATTGCTTGGAAAACTCACAAAATCTCTACAATACCAAAATTTTAGGAAGTTCTTCTATACTAATCCTCAAAGTTCATCTTAGGTCTACGTGCTCTAATCAGAGTTTATCTAAATCTTGCTTCCAAGGTTTGTACTAAACTTCCTCTGATACCAACTGTAACGCCCCGACCTTAGTTACCCAGAGTCGGTGCATTATTACATAACATTGGCATGATCACAAGAAAGATCAAATCTCGAAAGACCGATTGGTTTAGTAGCCTTGGAAACACTAGATATATTCATAAGTTTTACATTACATCATAAAATGAAAAACTACTACAACAACATAATGTTTCCACAATCCACACTATTAACCCCTCATAAAATCCCTACAGGTCATTCATAACTTACTTCTTCACATCCTGGGAAAAATAAAACATAGAAAAGGGGTGAGCTCAAATGCCCAGTAAGGATAACAATATAGCGGAAACTTTCATAAATAAGAATAAACATTTAAGGCAATGTATAACTAAAACAAAAGCCTTTTAAATGTGAACTTTCAACATGGTATGGCATAAATAAAATGAAATAATGCCATTTACTTATTCACATGGATATTATACTAATCGAATAATCACATGAAAAAATCAATAACCACTTTCATAATGTTGGAATGCATAATGCCAGACTATCATAACCACATAGCCAAGGCCTCGTGCCAAGACTACAAATAAGATTTTGTCAAGGCCTTGTGCCAAGACACTAGTTTGTCTCATGAGACCTACCGATGCATCGAGGAGCTATAGCGGGCTCCACCCATCACATATTAAGTCCAATGCATTCCCATATGAAAAGGTTTAAACATAACATAAACATTCATATAAAAACTAGCATATGAAATGTCAATACTTTCACCATAAACTATGAATGGTATAAAAATAGCACATCCACAGTCAAACATATCACAAAACCTTCAATACAATATAGAAGTTTTGTATCATAATAAATCAACTTCAAATAATCTTAAAATCCATCAAAGGATGTTGACATAGATGAAATCAAAATTCTTTTTAAAGAAATATCTCCTTTTATTTTGAAATAATTTAAGATCCATATAAAATAAAACATTTTCTTTGAAAATATTCTTATAAGCTTGTAAGGGAAACTTTGAAGATTTTATAACGGCGGAAAATAGCCGCACCCGCCGTATAAGTTAAAAAAAACATTCTTACCTTAATTCTGTCGAAAAGGTTAAAAAGGACCTTGTTTTGAAAACGACCGAAAGATTCCTTTATAAACCACTTATAAAAGTCAAAAAGGGTATAAATGACTTTAACTCATATTCTAGTAAATAGTAAAAATGTTTTGAAATGCATTTTTAAGAAACATGGATGTGGATGATAAAGAGATCCCAGTAGATTATTACGTATAAACAACCTTGGATAATGAAGAGGTTGTAAAGTAAACCCTTACCTTGTACTTTTCCTTTGTTGGGGTAGGTTAAACTCCTGTATAATGGTGAAATAGTTGTTATTAAATTATACAAGAATCATATATAATAATATGATATCATATATGATCTTTTAACATTGATTTGTTAATAATATCTTAGAATTATCGTCGTTTCGGGAGTTAACTTACTCATTTTCTTTTATATGTTTTGTTACATAAGCCATGGTTGTTGTATCTTATTCATATCCAGAATGATATCTAGTCCTTAAACATCATTTTTAAATCATCAAATGATAATTATACTTGAATGGATACGATGGAGAATGAATCTCATCGCGTTCGTGGAGACGGTAGTCCGTACGTACGCACGAGCGACAATATCATTCTTTTGATATTAAAATAATATATAAATGGATGGTATATCATATATACAGAATCATTAACATGTTATATTTATTATTTACATGAGTTACACATCATTATTATACCCATCCAAATAATATTATATTGAATAACAATTACACCACGACGTGGAGACGGTAGTCCGTACGTACGCACGTATGATGACATGTTATTCAAAGGGTGGATAGAATAATGAATATGGTTGTACCATATTTATAATAACATCACAGTATATGTGAGATACTGGAGTTATTATTTTAGAATGGTAAGAACAATGGAAGAAGAAGTGGAAGAAGAAATGAATTTGAAAAAGGGTGGTGAAATCATTACCTCTTCTTCGGGTTCTTCTTTTTGATTTGATCAAAAGGGCTCCTTAGGTTGGCTTTCTGATCAAACTAAGGCCTCTAGGTTGTAGTGAGGGATGTTGGGAGAGTATTTGGGCAGAGTTCGGCCGAACCAAAAGGCTTTGAATGTGTGAAGAAATGAGAAGGAGGAGTGCCCTTTTATAAGAGGGGTGAGGGGAACCTTTGGAAAAGCTAGAAATATTAATTTATAATAAATTCATATTCGGTTTATAATGGCTCCAAAGCTTATTATTCAAAGATTAAGGTGGGGATAGGTCTAAAACCACTCAACCAATAGAATTTAGAAAGGTTTGGGTACTTATATTAACCTTATCTTTAAGTATTAACTCTAAGTTAATTAGTTTCACTTTTACAATGTCTCTTTGTATTTTTATATAATATGGTTAATAAACTTACTATATACATCAAAGAGACCCCCAAGTGGTACATTAATGATGAACCTATCATGATATAAGTCTCTTGGCCGATCCTTAGATTTTTAGGAATTTAATATCAATTAATAATATAATATTTGTTTTAAGAACTCTTTTATGTCAATTTTGACACTATTCAATAGTTGTTTTTTTTGAAACTCATAACAGATTGATTACTTCGAAAAAAGTCCATTAAATCAATCCTAATATATCATATTATCCTAGAAAATTAGTTTAATTCATTAAAAGTTTCATATTATATTTATTTGGGTATTTATAATATCAATTATTTTAATTTTTCACTATTATAGTAATTACTGCATCATCATTGTGTCATAAATAAAATAAATTATTTAATGTCTAAAAATTATAAATAAAATATCATTATGTAGGAAATATTTTTAGCTTTATAATGAATATTTATAATCTAAAATCCAACATATATAACCCTATGTAAAAATTGTTTTTCTAAAAGATATATGCTTGTGTCATTTTTGTATTCATTTTAACTTAATTAAAATAAAGTGTCATTATCACTTACAAGTGGATCCATGGGGTCCCAAAAGAGACCCAAAGATTCCCATGGTCGACCATGTATCAACCAATAGGGTTAAGACACGTTTTAGGGTAATTTAGTATTATTATAATATTATTTTTTAACCCTTATTTACCGGATTTACCCTTAACCATGGTAAATAAAATATTTACCGCAGTAATTATTCAAAATGTCTAAAAATAAAAGTTATCTATTTACACAATTTGAACATCCTGATTCCAAATATGGAATCCATTTTCCTAAATTCAAAACACAGAAGTGGCAGAAATTAATTTAAAATTAATTCTCGCTGTCAAAACAAAAAGCGTGTTTTTAAGAGATAATAACTATCAAAAGATTGACACTCGTTTATGTTCGGTTTAATTGTAAAATTATGTCCAATGACCAACATTATATTAGATGGTAAAAATATATTCTAAATATACTTTAAAACCACTCAAATTCATAATTTATCACTATTAATTATTTTGATTAAAAAAGTTGTTTTTAATTAAAACTTAGTAATTTTCACTATTCATCAAAATATGAAAGTTATCCGAAATGTACCAAAATTTCATCTTAGGCTAAATTC
Organism: Viscum album; assembly: GCA_963277665.1. Taxonomy (NCBI): domain Eukaryota; kingdom Viridiplantae; phylum Streptophyta; class Magnoliopsida; order Santalales; family Viscaceae; genus Viscum; species Viscum album. Next base: position 1,371,836,291 of record OY728164.1, read on the forward strand.
GATATTCCGAATCCAAAAATGAAGTCCATTTTCAAATATAAAATATATATAATTTCAAAAAGTAGGTATTACTATTCATAACGGCTAGTTTGATTAGTTATGGTGTGTTAGAACTCGGTGTTGCGTACAACACACGCTATCAAATTATTCAAAGAGAAGTGTACCGTAGAAGCTTGGGGTGTTACATTTTTTACTTCTCACTATGATCTTAAATTTCATGTAATTGGTGTAAATTCTATTTAATGGTTATTGGGAATAATATGTCAACTAAAAACATGGTTTAAATTTATCACACATCATTTAATAGGTACACATCATGTAATTGGTGGAGTTCAGTTTTTAATAAAATGATGATGGGTTTATTGGCTTATATGAGACTCAGGAGTTACACGCCATGTAAATGAATTATAAACCGTGAAACTATTGAGAGTTTGGTTTTCAGGGTGCCTCTAAACTAAAATTTTATTTCATTCATTTTCATCATCCCTTCTCTCAAACTAAGGAGACCCCTTGGAAATTTTGTGTGATTATTTCCCATTGAGATCCATTCCTTGAATGATTGATCACTGTTGGGGATGGATAGATTCTCTCTAGGTAGGAATTCCTTTTTTTCTTCTTAGGTTTCAGTTTGTACTTTTTCTTGATTTGGTATTGTGATCATAAAATATTTTTCTATCGATCATTTTTTAGTTTCTTGGGTGTGCCTTATCTTAAAGAGCTCATACTCTTGGTTTCTAGTCATGATTGCCGAATGTAACTAAATTTTTACCATACTAAGCTAGGTGTTTCTATAAAATAGGTTAATTTCATTAACTATACGTCATTATCGATTAATTCCTTTGGTTTATTCATTTATTGGATGTGATAAATGGTTTCTAATAATTTATTAGAACATAAAATGAGTTCAAAAAGGGTTTTTTATTTGGAAAATGATTTCCTGATTTTTAAATGGGATTTAAAAGTATTAAACTAATCATATTAGTTTTGAAAATGTTTTATAAAATCGTGAAAATGGTTTTGTAATGAATTTGGAAAATCACCATATGGAACCTTGGGTTCATGGGGATAGAGACACATGTATCCTGAGTGTGTGTTTCACTAATAGTTTATAAGTTTTTATTATATTTAATGACAAGACTAAATATATTTGGTATTAAAATTTTGATTATTTAGGCTTGTTCATGTCTAGTACACATTGTACTGTAGGCTGGAGCCTAATAATTGGTGATTTCTCTTTTTTTATGGGTATTTATTATGTTATTTATTTACAATGGATTTTTGATAATAAGGTTTTATATATGAGATTGTATCACAAAGATTTTTATGATAGGTTGTTGATGGATATTTGTTTTCATAGTTACCTCTTGCTAGATGGATACGATTTCTTATTTTTATCAATTATATTTGTAATATTTCTAATTTGAGAATATGAAAGGCATAATGAATAAATGATAGAAAATAGAAAATTATTGACAACTGCATTTATTTTATTTAAATCTATTGTAAAAATTTTTTTGTTTTGAAAACTATAATTTTTGAATTCTTTATGTTAGACCTTGTATAGAAACTATGGTGGTTCTGTACTGAGATTTATCTCAAATACTACATGTATATTTTGGATTCATAAGATACTTTATTGTAGGATCCAAGTAAAGGGTAGAGAATCTTGTAGTATGATGATTTATCTTGTCATTATTTCTTTCAGTTTGGGTTGGTCTGGAGGTGAATGTTATTCATGTGGTGATATGACTTACATTTTGTTTTAGAATTTTTAGAATAGATTTATTTTTTGTAGTATATTGTCTATTTACTCGTCATAATATTATTATTTGTCATGGTTTTATTATTTTTTTACTATATATGTTATCCTCATTGTTCCCACATCTTGTAAGGGGATAGTTCGGGTGACTTGTTTAGTTGACTCAGGTAAGTTTGTTATGGAATTGATATGTGGAAAATAATAATAAAAAAAATATAATTCATATATGTTTTTCCTAAAAAAGTGGAATAAATCATTAAAATAGGATCATATTAGAAATATAAGGCCTCTGTTGAGTCAATAGTATATGATTTACTCTATGAATGAAATAATCATTGTTGGGGTCTGTCATTTGGATAAAATCCATCATTGGCAAAAATAATACAATAAATAAATAAATTTAACTATTTTGTTACATAGATATGGTGACCAATTTTCCATCAATAAATATATGGTTATGTTGATATATCAAGGTTGGCATATTAACCTTGGAGGTCTATAATTACATTAGAGGAGAAAATTATTGGTAAAAGAAATCAGATCAAATCAGATCGAGACTGGGGATTGTTGCCTCATCGAAGTTAACAGATATAACCAATGATATAAATGATATACCATAATTCATTAGTGATTAATCCAAACTCTAGGTAGGATGTTTTATTTTTGTGATTCCATACCATTTTTTATCCGGGTCTAGCATGGATCAATTTCTTGACCAAGAATTGATTCACACATTGATGATTGATTTTATTTATGGTTGAATTATTTGTTCACTGATTATTGGCCTCTTCATTCATACAATTATTCTATAATAGATCACAGTCAAATAAAAAAAGGTATGTTTCATTCCATATATTTTATTTTTTATGTATTTTTCCCATGTTACTTCCCACGTATATCACTAACAATAACTTTGGACCATGGTTCGATTAAATACCTAATATATGATCGTTGCATGACCATTCTTCGGTGAAATAGATTGATACCGTGGGTATTTATTGTGATAGAGTGTGGGATCAAAGTTTGATGTTTATGGAGTATGATCAGAGGTGTATTAGAATAGTTTTATTGCTTCCATCTATCTTGGTTCAACGATGTGGCTACAGAGGGTGCATGTAGGTGATTTCCAAGAGGTTTCGAAGACCGGATCCCAGTGAATGAGGATGATAGGGGTTGAATGAAGCCAAATCATTATTTTCTAATGATATTTGTAGTTAGGGTAGCATGGAGGATTACATGGATAATATTCCATGGGGTTTGAATAATAAAATGTTATTGGGTGTGTAATCTGAAGATACATGTCTTGTTGGACCCTTTGTATAGGGATAAGGCACATGGGTAGAATAAAGTATCACATCATGGGAGAACCCAATCAGAAATCATGTGATCTAAGCTGGAAGATAGTAATATATATTATAGGGTACATAGGCATGGGAAGGATGTGGTACATAGACCTATCATGATTACATTGGAAGATCCATGTACTCAGACATGACAATATGTACATGGTCATGGCCAGGCATACATAGGTTAGTACATAGTCACAACCAGAAGTAAATTGGAATGAAGTGACTACATGTGTAGAGTTCCAACCAAAATCTACAATATTGGTATAATTACATGTTGTATATTTTTAGTTCCACTTGTCTTGTGAGTAAGTGATGGAAAGGAAGACCAGGGGTTGTTTGGATAAGACATATACCCACTAGAACTCATCTTTAAGTCGTTTGAGGGTTTTGGAGGCCTTTATTCTTCAGTTTAGACCTATATCAGTTGAGTGGGTTTCCATGGTCCATCATTATGAGCATACAGTATGTAATTACATCCAAAAATAAATATTGGGACCCCCTCTATGTAATGATACTAATATTTAGTTTGTGGTGTCTCACCATGAGACATGATTGTGATCCTGTATCATTACATCTTTTACCCTAGGTGGTGTTCATGGAATCAGTAGGACCAACATGAGTACGGTTTTGATCCCCCATTTAGATGGAAACTTAAGTAGGGTTAACAATATAATCAGAATATGATCCCCTACATAGTTTTTGATCCAGATTGGGTTTTTGGTGTCCCCCATTGGTCCTTGGTGTGATCCACAATCTGAGTATCGAGGTCTTTAGAGACTAGTGGGTTTTCATGGGCGGGGCATAGCGATCATGACCTCTTGGATGGTTATATTTGATGATTTAATATGTCATAGAGTTGGTTCTCCCAAAATTATAATTTCCAAGAATATTTGAGTAGAATCTTTTGACTGGAAGTTTGGATAACACTTCCCAGAGGTGTGAATTCATTCCTAAGTATATCTGGGTTTTTTCCTTTGACATATATATCTAATCTATGAGTCGAATTTTCTTGATCCAAGGTAAATATTTTTAAGGGTTTCCCTCTAGGTATTGTTATACTCACCTCTACATGGGCTATTCCCACATGTGTCATATCTTATTATGAAGAAAACCAATTTGACAGTGTCGAGGGAGGATAGGGATTTGGTGAATATATATTTATCTAGACATGCCGAGGTGTTTTTTGGTGGTTTATTTTCATAGTAGTTATCAAATTCAAAGAATTTTGGACTCTCTTTTTGTTTCGTATTTTATTTAGACCCTTGATTATTTTCAATTCTTTATTTTCATACTATGATTGTGATATTATAGATGTATACATCCCTTGGTTTTAGATGTTTTACATTTCACCATTCCACAGGCTTGCATATATGTGCATGTATATTTTTACATTAGGAAAATGGATCCCATGTTTGTGACATGAATAATTTTCATTGGTCTCCATCCACTATCCTATTGAAGGAAAAAATGGGGAAGTCATAGTTTGATCCCCATGAAGAAAATTCGTGACAAATTTCATGTGAACATTATGACTTTTTTTGTAAAGATCTATATGGGAATAATTATTTTTACATATTATATTTTCATAGCCCATGATATGTTAAATTTTGAGTTGGAACCACATAGAGGTGTGTAAATGGGTAGATTTAAATTATATACTATAAACCATTGTTTTCTAAACCGATCTTGAACATATATACTTTTAGTAATTAACCAATGGATAGTTTCTAAATATGGATGTGGTACCAACCTTATCATATAATAATAATAGATAAATGGGTGGAATAATTTTATTTGAAACAAGGTGGAGGGAAATACTTATCCTTTGAGAATCCACTATATTAAGGTGGAAATTGTTTTCCATCCATTTAATTTGTTTTCAATAAAGGGTAGAATAGAAACACTGACTTCATGTATTTAATATGGTATTGACACCACATATAAAGGGGGATATTGGAGAACACTTATTGATTGTGTTATTGTTATATAATATTTATTTTCAATGTAAAAATTATCGGTTAATGTATGTCTAGAAATATGGGTAATGGATTGGTGCATCCACCTAATACAAGAAGAAGATTCTATAAATACTTTCTAGGTAATATAATTTTAGTTTCTACTACTTCTACATCAAGCTGGAAAAAATTTTGTAGTATCCCATAAATCACATTTTTTTCCTAATGATATTTATAGAATCAAGAAACATACTAATATAATGATTTATAGTTTTTATATAACATTTTTTAGAGTTTTTAAGTACATGATGTTATACACATCTTTGATGAATTTTATTAATGGTATTAAAAGGGCTATGTTAAATGGACAGATAATGTGAAAATGTTTTGATGAATATATCCTTTTGTTCAACTAATGTTAATGTAATAAAAAACATTGATAATGGTTGTGAAGGTTCAGAGTCTATTTGAAGAGGCCCTAAAGTCATTTCATGAAGCCTTGAAATTTTTGAGAAGGTGTCAGAAAAAATGAAAAGTCATTGATCCCGAGTCTTTGAGATCCACTATAAGTTTGTTGATTCATGACATAAACATTCCTTGTAATAATTATAAAAAATTATGTATTAAAGCTACATTGTATGAATTTTTACAAAGGACTGAAAATGGAAAAATCATTGAGCACAAGTATTTTAGATAAAAATATAATCCTTCATCATATTTTAATTCAGAGCATATGACTTTGAAAAGTGTAGATTTAAATGGAATCATGAATTCAAATATTGTTATAGATATAATTTATTGATCTAAACATAATGAATATATGAATAAATGAGCCTTATATAATTTACTGTTGAATAATTATAACATAATAATGATTATTATTATTTAAACACATGACCTTAACATTAGAATAGATAAATATCATAAATTTTTATTTGAATAAAGACAAATACAATGCTTTTTGTGATGATATGATATTATCTAAACATCATAAGGAAAAATGTGATTCACGAATAATGGACTTGGAGTTGAGATAGATCAACTATACTATCTGAAATAGAATATTATCTTGTATATTTTATCATGATTCACTATATATTTCAAGCTCATGAATATTGAGTTGAACTAAAATTGAAATGCTATAAAATTACTATATAGATGGGTATATTGAATTGTAGTCAGTGTGGATAATCTATTATATTTATTCTATGATTTTTCTTCCATATAATAGTTCTTTATTACACAAGTAGGATCTCACATTAAAATTATAGAGATCCCATTTCGTAATATTATGATATTTGTCTCAAGATATAATGTAGTTTGATTTAAGATACAAACATAGATAATGTTAGAGTTGTGATTTGAAATTGTGTTTTTTATGTTGATGAAGTAGATGAAGAAAAATCAATCCTACTAGAATAATATATAAAATTTAAAATGAATTTGAAAAATGAGAATAAAAAATAAAGGGTTGTCTTGATATTTTTTTGGGATAAATTATTCATAGGAAAAAGGAATATAGAGATTTTGGGAGCACTAACACATAAAAAATTGAAGAAAAATTAAATTTGTATTATGGGAACCAAATAATATGGAGATATTATATATCTAATATTAAGAAAATTTTATATTGGGTGACCTATAATAAAAGAAAAAATAATATATAAATGAGATATTTTAATAATTTGAACATATGATAGCTTGTGTTGTATTGTGAAAAAATACTGTGCAATATTATTGAATAAGATGAGTATACCAATCCTATTTTTATTATGATAATAATTTTGTTAAAAAATATATATAATAATATTATTTTGGATATTATTTCTATATTAGTTTGATAGTATTTAAGCAATTAGAATAAGAACAAGAAAGATCTATGGAGAGATTGACAATCTTTGAATTATTCATATCAGTTGGTGTTGAGCCTTATGCTGAGTGAGAAATGGGAAGAGCCAGTAAAGGTTTTTCAAAATATTCTTTTGATAAGTGAGTTAAAATAATCCAACTAATTTTTTCTTTTAAAAAAACTAGGAGCCATATAGATATTATAGGTTTCATTGTATATGGTGTTTTTGGAAAAAATGAAGGGATTTTATGTCACTATGAGTTGAAGAAAGATACCATTAAATGGGTATATAGGCATCTATATAAAGTAATATTGATCTGAATAAATATGATAAGGAAGATAAAAATAGAAAATAGTTGGAATGGAGTAAAAATAATTGTTTTTAGATACTATAATGATCACTCTTGTAATATAGGGATTGAGTACCTTTATAATACAGTGTGCTTGGTTTTACAATGATACCTGGCCGACTCTAATTTTAGAAATGATAAAATTAAAGTATGGAATAAATTCCATATGAATCCCAAGTGTGTATATGATTAGAACTTCTTAGAGGGTACAAACCATATAATAATACTTGGAACATTTATTTCTTACCTATATTTCATATTGGTGCATGCTTTGTTAAATAAGACAAGATCAAATAGACGAAACCACTATATGAGATTCAAATAGAAATGATTTTTAAATATTCAAAATAAGAAATAATAATTTTGTATAATCAGAAAATAATTGATTCAAACCCCTCTCTTCTGTGCCTATATGGTCTACCGGGCATACCAAGTATGATTCATGTGAATGGAATCCACAACGAACATTTTTTTGGTAAATGTATAATAATAGAGACTAAGATTTAATGAATTATGTTTTCTATATAATGTTTAAATAACTATATTAATGACATATATTAACACTTGATATAATATATTTCAATTACTAATGTCTTGAAACTTATTTTTGGGGAAATGGATGTGTTGATATAACATAGTTATTGTAGGTTGTTAAACTGACCCAAAAATGAACATGCTACACTAATGAATGGGTAATATTCAAGAGTAAAATAATAGTAGTATCACATTATCAAGAATCATAATTATGTTAAAAAATAATAATTATATAATAGTTTAGGGTTTAAAAATAGTGTATATGACAAGGTAATCGATTTTTTTTAGAAGAACATAAATACTTACTTTATGGCATTTTTCCTTCTCAATATGGGTATATTTGAAATAAATGATTTAAGATTCATTTTTTGAAACATAAACTATAAAATGTTGAATAGTTATTTTAAAGAGGGGAAATTTTAATAAATTCAAGATATAAAAAAGTGGTATTATTTGATTTGGAAGTGTAAGGGAAGGTTCCATTCGTATGTGTGTTTTATTGGTATTTCAAAAATATTCATTTCTTAATGTGTAAATATGTCATTTTCAATAGAAAGTGGATAAGAAGAATAAAATGATGAATATGAGATAAGGTTCGGTAGAGAAATACGACATACATACATTTGAATATTCAACAATATGACATTTTATACCTTTACCAGTTATTTTAATCAATTTTACCTAATTTTTTACTTTTCCAAGGCAACTCATTTATTACATTGGATACTTAATTGTGTGCCTAAAATGAAATTAAGAATACAGAAATATGAATAATTATACACTCCTATATAACCAATAATCTTTTAAACTATAGTTATATGTGTTTATATGCTAATGCGTTAGACTAACTATCGGTGCAATGTCATTTGCAGCACTCTATACCAATATTTATTATAAACTAGTGTTATAGAGTGACCAATAAAAATGGTTTTTAAAACTTTTTTTATAGGGATATATATTTATAATTAGGGAATCCCATACCTCTTGACAATCCCTAATTTTTTCCTATCACAAGCATCAAAATCCAATCTCATCCCCCATAAAATATTCCCTCATTTTTTTTATTTTTTTCTCTAACATAAAATATCTATAATCTCTTTTGTCGAGCATGGTTTTGATTTTTATCTTTGTATCAATCAAAAAAGAGATCTCATTCAGTCACAATTTTTTATGATTCATTGAAAAAAATTTAGTTTAAATTATATTAGTTATATTATTGTATATTAATTTTGGTTGGATTTGATGCATTTTTTCAATTTAGTTATTCACTTCTAGAACATAAATAAGTAGTAATGTAATATTTTTGTTTAATAAATTTTTTATAAATTTGAAATTAATTATTTTAGTAATTTTATATTTTTTTAATGTATAATGGTGTTAGGAAATTATTCATAAAATTTTTATATTTAAAAAATTAAACGATAGAATTTTATATAGATTTAATTTTTATTAAATAATCCATATAATGCTTGAATAATCATGTTGGTAATTAATTAAAGATTATATAATAGTCACTCACTAACACTAGCTATTAAAATAGTATTCATTATTTGTTTTATATTACATGTATTATACGTTGTTTGGGTAACTAATAGTATGCATCAATTATAGGATATTATATATCTTATTATTTGTTTGGAAAACTATAAGAATTATTTGATTAATTTCATATGAATGTTTATATTTGGATTATATTATTTTATATTTTTCAGACCCGTGGTGTTGAATTATATCTTATAACTATTATGAATGTTTACATAATAAAAACATATTTATCAAAGAGATAAGTTTTCATGTTTGATGGGATAATGTTTTTATTATTGAATAAATGTTATCCTAGAAAAAGTGCTATGTATTTATTTTAATTTATTTCATATTCGAAATAAGGAAGTTGTTTTAAAATTAATTTTTTTTATAATTTAATGTGTATTCAATTAGATTTATTTCTATCTAAATTAATACTAAATAAACAAATTTTATGAAAAAAATACTTAAACAATATAAAAAATGTAAAATAAATGAAATTATTTGAATTTCAGTTAAAAAGATTTATATTTTTTATGATTTTTTAATTATTGTTTTTTATGTTTGTATGTATGAAACATGTTTTTGTTATTTAATAGATTGAATCTTGATGTATAATAATTATTACATCTCAAAAGTATTTCAGAAGAAGTTTTATCTTTTTTTAATTTTTCATTTAATAGTGCATGAACTATAGGTATTATATGATTACCTTAATATAATTGTGTGGGATGTTCTTGGATAAATTTAGAATAAGTTGTAGACTATATAACAAAATTTGGATTAAAAAACAATTGTTACGCCTGGTATCAAAATGGATAGAAAATCAAACCATAGAACATTTATGATCAAAATAAAAGGACCGATATATAGAATGTGAAATTTTTATTGGTTTCTATGTATAAAAAATCTTTAGAAAGATAAAATTCCAATTTTAGAATAAAATGATACAAGTAAAAATAAGCCAACAAATGAAAATGATTAAGTTGAGGGAGGGAAAATTTTAATAAAAATATTTCATAGGATGACTCAAATAGTATAATAGTTAGAGCTGACTATGAACCTGATGTAGTGGTGGGTAATATATATATGAAATTGTATGTGTTCTTAGTTAATTCAGTTTACCTTTACTTGGGTCTTTTAGTTTGGTATTAATTTAATTTACTTATTTTGTTTTCAATTTTGAATGGTATATGTGGTTTCTATTTTTTTATTTCATCTTTTTTATTTATTTCACCTTAAAAAAGACACTCCATATATATAAAAACACTAAACTAAAAATTTTATTTGAATAATATCATTATAAATTGAATTCATGGATATCTATTATTAAAATATAAATATAATTTGTTTAAAAATACTATAACTTTCACTAAATATCACATGAAGAGAATTCATCGAGATCCAATCATAAAATATAATGAATCTAAAATAGTTATTTTTTTATAAAAACATATTTATAATGTTTTTAAAAAAATAGTGTAACTTGTTTTAAAAATCTAATTTTATAATTAGTTAAATATATGTTTAAAAAATATTTAAAAATACGTTTTAAATTGTTTTTAATAAAAACTTGAAACTAGTTTTAACAAGTATATTTTAAAACAAGGTTAAAAAATGATTTTAAAATGTTTATAAAAAAATTTAAATTAGTTAAAACAACTAGTTAAAAAAAGTGATCAAAAAATATTTGGAAATATATTGAATTTTTTTTTGAAAAATATTAAATATATTTAATGGTATACATTTCATTCGTATGATTTGGTATAATTTTATTTAATGAAATTTACGGTTTTATTACTTATTTGACTTTAATTTTTATTATTATTTATTTAAACATCACCTAATTATCATTCCTTACCATACCAATTGGTAGGTATAAATTTATTACATTTTATCTATGGAATTTAAAATATTAAAGAATTTACATTTCGTTCTTATTTAGAATAGGAATGATGTTGAAGATTCGCATAAGATGATATTGTTTGAAAATGATAGAAAAATTTGAGAGATAAGAATTATTTAAACAATTCCCTTAGTGAGTATATTATTTCTAATATTTATAAAATAAAATAAAATAAATGTAATTTTTTTTATTATTTGTAAATAATTTTTTGGAAAAATTATCTAGGAAAAAAATGATATCGAGTGAGGTTACTAATAGGGGTATGAATCTTAGAAAATATTGTGTGGGGGGGGGGAGTACTATAGGTACTCAAAGAACCTAGGATATGTGTTCAATCCCAGAAACCCAAAAAATCCCATATGAAACAAATTTCCTCCACCTCCTCCTCTTGTGGTTATATGGATGTTACCACCTATACCTTCACCATCATTCTGGTCATTCTATTCCTCTCATATACCATGTTACTATCTTATTATGGTTCCTCATTGCTTCTATCATTTCCCTAGTACTTAAATACCACCTCCATTTCCCATTAATATCCATCACAAAATTTGATGATTTCACCCCTCAAACATCTGCTTCACAACTTTTAGATGAACCAAAGCATGTATTGGAGAATACACATCCTTCACAGGCTACCAATCTAGCAGAACCGATGTGTCCATCATAACCTAATTATTAGTATAGATCAAGTATAAATTTAAAATTTCATTAAATTCTATCAGAATAACTTTATATTGGATTTAATGTGCATTTATTCAATTTTTTTATTTTTTATTTTTCAAAAGGATCGTTTGATAGGATTTGTTGGAATACCCATATAAATAAAGTCTAGAAGTATCAAAAAAAATTATCATATAGAAAAACAAATATAACTATATGATGATTATTAATTATAGACATTGTTGAAGATTCATGGAAATTTTAGACATGTATAGAGATATCATTCTAGTTCAACCAATTTTATAAGGTAATGTCAATAATAAAAGAAAAGAGAATTTATTGGATAAGGTATAGGTATTTTTTAAATTTAAAAATATATTATTATTTTTTTTATATGAATTTATTTTTCGCTTGAAACATAAATTGAAATTTCCCAATGGTTAATATACGAAGGAGACACCATTGCTGGAATTGGGGGAACTATGGAGATCATAAAAGCATCAGATTTCTGTTAGTGGGAAGAGTAAATTTGACACTAATTAATATGGTATACCAATCCTCAATGATAGTCTTGTTCCACAGTACCAGGAAATGGCTTCTTATTAGAATACTAACATATTTACAGTATTATTGATAATTAATAGGTTTTTTACTATAAATTAAATTACAATGATTTTTATTTAATTTTTTTTAAGATTTTTTATAAAGATATAAATAAACAAGGATTGTAAAAAGTACATGCACAATTTTTTCTCCACTGCAATGCCAGAGTACTAGAGAAACTATGTTGTTTTTATGACCAACTAAGTTTCATTTGATACTAAAAAAACTAAACCAAACCAAATGAAACATATTATATAAGACATTACTTATCACAGGTAAAGAAAATCATAAGTAATTATATTACCATTCCAACACTTTTTATTTGTTTTGATTTAATTTTTATTTTTGGGATCATTCTTCTTTATTCAATTCATGTTTGGAAAATTATATTAATTTTTCTATCGATTAACCACCTTTCAAAATGGGTTAGTTTTTTTCATTCTCTTCATATTAGTTCATTTTAGTTTGGTTTGTCCTTATTCAATTCAAATCTGATTCTTTTAGTTTTGTAGTTTTATATATGTTTTTCATCATGAATTTTTAGTTTTATTATTCCATGTTTAGTTGGTTTTAGTCTCTTTTATTAAAAAAATATAAATGATTTAGTTTTTATCATCTTAAAACAATCCCAATAAAAAACAAATAAGCTATATAAAACCAAAACATAACCAATCCAAATCAATGAAACCCACCCAACAATGATTTTTACCCATCCAAAAAAATTGGTAGAAAAATAATTAATCTAGAATAAATAAACATTATGAAATGAAATGGAGTGAATCATATTTATTGTAAGACATAAAAAAAATAATTGAATATATTTGAAAACTATCAAACTAGATTGAACTAGATGAAAAAGAATCGACACAAATGAAATGTGATTATACAAATCCAACTTAATTAGGGCTAATATAATTATATTGAATAAAATAAAATAAAATAAAATTTAATAGATGCAATCACAACCAATGAATAAAAAACTAAAAAAAAATCTTAATGAATTTAATCAAGATGAAAGAGAATGGGATGATATGAATTACATTGAACGAAACTAAATAGATTTCAACCAAACTCCACAATACACACATCAAAAATAAATTAAAGGATAATAATTGTTTTGAACTAAGATATGTTGTACCAACCAAGAAAATAAGAGAATATCACATAAATTAACAATATCAAAATGACCTAAACCCAATTTAATAAAACATAATGGAATTATAAAAACATATACTGAAAAAAAATCCAACAGTTCTAAATATAATTGATCTAATTGCATTTTATTAAATACAAAAAATAATACAAAATCTCTCATGATAAATCCAAACAATCTAGATCTGATGTAAGATGGGAAGAATGAATATAATCCAAAACAAAATAATATTAACTATAAAAAACCAGATAAAATATAATGGATCTTATCTAAACTAAAACAATGTTACCAAAAGTAAATAATTTTTTTAAATATAATTAATAAATTGGTCAAAAAAAATATTGAAACCAAAAAACCGAGAGGTTTTCACAATTTTCAAAATAAAAAATTATAAAATGCCACAATTATTTTAAATTATGTGAAATTCATCATTTATAAACTTTATACTTTTGAGATTATTTCAACTTTTAACAACACAAATGCATGGGAATTAAGTAAAAAATTCAATTTTGACACAATAAAATCTAAACTCAATTTTTTTCATAATGTAATTCTAATAAATTTATATTTACAAAATTATTTTATACAAAAAAAAACTAGTAATTGGAGGGTTTTCACCAAAACCCACAAATATGAAGCACTAATGTTTAAAAACTGGTCAATTGTACTAAACAGAAAAAACCATAGAAATAAATTTTAATTCTAAAATCCAATTTCATACAAAAATTCATCTTGATAAACATCTCATTCAATAAAATAACATTTTTATTGAATTAATGAAAAAAGGAAATAATATTACCTTAACAAACATAAACCAGTTTCACTTGAATAATATTTTCTTGAATCAAACTAAATAAAATGAAACATTAAGTAAAATAAATAAATTCATATATTATAAAAAAATATAAATCATTTTGTATTAAATTGTACAAACCTAATTGGAACTAAATATAATGAATCCAAAATGATTAAATGTAAATAAACCCACCAAATCAGATTTAATTTATCTTTCCAAATATTTTATGATCTAAATAATTGAAAATAACTATAAATTGATCTTAACAAAGTAAAATAAAGTCATAATTGATCTCAACTAAAATTTACCAAACTGAACTAAACTATATTGTCCAAAACTAAACAAAACCCACATTTTTAATCATAACCAAATCATTAAAGGATGAATTGGTTATAAAATAGTGAAATGAGCCTAAAAAATACTCACCCAAATAAAAATCACCTAAACCTATTCAAACTAACAAAAAAGGATCATTAATGATTAGAACTAAATTAAATAGAACAAATCCAACATGATATAATAAAAAATATAAAATTAATATTAATATAAATCAACCAAATAAATATATGTTTTTCATTTTTTTTTGATTTATTGTAGTTTCTTTATGATGTAGATAATTTGATTCATTTTTTTTGAAATTTAGATATATTTATTTTAATTTTGTTCAATTAAATAATGTTTAAAATAAGATAATTTTTTTTCAGTAATGTAATATTATTGAGTAATGGTTTCTTGAATTCATTTTCATTTCATAAGTAAAACATTGAACATTGAATTCCATGTGCCTTGAGAGTGAAATTATATTACTAGAGTAGGAAGAATATCTATGTGAGTGTTATAAATGAACTGAAACAAGAAAATATTGTATGTATTATAATATTTCCTTTAAAATTTGATACAATTTTAATAATTAAATAACTTATTTATATTCAAAACAATGTTTTTGGGAGTCAATTATTGAGAAATAAGATGAAAACATTGGGACATATGACCATTTTAGAGATATATTAGGTGCTCATAATTGTGGGTGAGTCAGATGTCAACTGGAGAAATGAATGATACCCAGAGGGTATTGGAAAACATTAGGCATTTCTAACAGCTTGGGTTGCAGCAACATACAATTACCTCTTGCAGTATAAGATGAGGATTGAAAAATATCCATGAAGAAGTGTGGAAGAGGTTTAATTTTCAGTGACCAGTTCTTAATAACTATTATAGATTTTTCTTCATCACATTTATTAGATACTACTATGGTTTTTGATACATGTATGTTAATAATGTGTTATGTATATAGTGCACCAGGAGTTGGTAATGATGGTCCATGTGTCGGTATAGGTGATGAAGTTTGTAGTAATGAAGACGAAGATGATGAATATGATGTAAGTGATTATATCCATGATATTGGTGATGATTTTGATGATATTGGGGGTGACCATTTAGATCATGATCCACCCTATTTCTAAATTAATATTTATGAGACAATTGTGTGGATAGTTTTTTGTTGAATAAAACTAATTTTATATAACTGTTATGATTTTTTCATTAAGTATCGACCAATTTTATGTTAAATATAGGTTATATGTGATGTTTTAAATGAATATTATGGATCATTGAATATTCATTTCGGTATATATATTTTTCAGAGAGGCTAGAGGTGTAATTAGTGATTTTTGGTGTGGGATCTGATACCAACATTTTTAAAAGTTAGTATAATATTATATAAAAACTATTTATAAAAGAAATTGTATTTTCACATTACAAAACCCTATGAAAATGGTTCTATAGGAACATTTTATATATATATATATACTAGGGTCTTACTACCCAACAATTCATGATAATTTTGGTATAGGTTATTGTAACATCCCAGGTAAATAAAGAAATAATAAATTTTTATTTCAATTAATAATTTGTGA
Organism: Viscum album; assembly: GCA_963277665.1. NCBI lineage: Eukaryota > Viridiplantae > Streptophyta > Magnoliopsida > Santalales > Viscaceae > Viscum > Viscum album. The sequence goes on from OY728164.1 coordinate 1,371,852,648, forward strand.
ATTAAATATTAATTTTACATTAAAGAGGTTTTTATGTTTGATGGCGCACCCGATATGCAAAAATGGGTTTCTTTGAAATCTTATATTGCACAATAATAATATAATAATATTATTTTAAATGGTAGATAATGCCTAGCTGTTCTATTGGTGGTAATGAGTAGAACTGACTACAATATTATTATACATGTTTTTTAAATGTTTTTTCATTTATCCAAAAAAATTTAGAGGCTTAAAATGTGAATGAATCTAATTTTAAAAATAACTTACTTTAAAAGGTTGATTTACCACCTTTTGATGGAGAAACCTATTTAAATATAGTTCTGGTCACTTTAATATGTTATATTTGAAAAATAATAAACTTATTCATTAGAATCAGGACATCAAAATTCACTTTGGGAAAAATTTTGGTATTTTTCTGATAAAATTCATTTTTTTGATGAATAGTGAAAAAATACTTTATTTTAATTCAAAAATAACTTTTAATCTAATTTATTTATATGGTTAGATTATATTTTTAATTTGGTTTAAAGTGTAATTATATTATTTTTTTAAAATTTAATCCAATGTTTGTCATTTGAATTAATTTGACTTTGAAATTGGAAATAAATATGTTTCAATCTTTTGATAATTATTATTTCATAAAAACACGTTTATTTTGTTTTGATAGTGGAAATTAATTTTTAATTAATTTTGATAATTTTTGTGTTTTTAATTTGTAAATGTGGATTCCATATTTAGAATCAGGAGGTAAAAATTGTGTAAATAGGTAACTTTTATTTTTAGACAATTTGAATATTTACTTCAGTAAACACTTTATTGACTATGGTTAAAGGGAAAATCTAGTAAATATGGGTAACCAAACTTTAATATAATATTATAAAATTACCCTAAAGTGTTTCTTAATCTTATTGGTTAATACATATCCGACCCCGGGCATCCTTGGGTCGATATTTGACCACGTAGTACCACTTAAGAGTGATAATGACACTTTATATTAATTTATTTAAAGTAAAGGCCAAAATGACATAAACATATATATTTTAGTAAATAAATTTTTACATGTGGTTATATAAGTTATATTTTAGACTATATGTATTATTTGGAAATATAAAAATATTTCCTACATCATGGGATTTTTTTATAATTTTAAGATATCAGATAAATTAAATTATTTATGAGATCATAATGATGCAGTGTTTACCTCAATAATAAATGATTTAAATAAATAAGATTATAAAGATTAAAATAAAATCAAAAACATGTCCAATTATTATTGGATGATTTTATTTTGACCATGAGTAATTTTATCTTTTACTTTAATTAGTTTTGGGTCTTTAGAAACAGAAAATCATTATATAATAAAATAAATTTTTCCAATATTCCTAAAGAGCCCCTCCTGCACTTATAAAAAGTCATCACTTCTAACTCATTTTTCACACCTCTCAAGCCCCATTTATCATCCAAAAACTTCCAAAATAAGCTCTCAATATCCCTCTATTCCATCTAGAAGCCATACCATAGGCAGAAGGCACTTCAAGCAAACCTTTTGGTTTAATGCAAAGGGAGATACCCAATTTAAAGGTAACGTCTTCCTTTATATCCTTTGGTTTTATTTTACTTCTCCAACCCCCTAAACTCTTTTTATTCATTTCATTAATAAAAAAAACCAGTGTTATAAATATACTAGGTTTTTTTATGATAAGTTTTAGAACTACACTTACTCACACCACCATCTAATGGGTAATGAACATACTATTTCTGTGGATGGTGAACTACTACCTCATGAAACAGTGATGGTTCAAATATCTCCTACAACCACTCATAGTGGCTATTATGATGGAACTGTATTTATATATGATATATATATATTATGTTTAGGTTTTATTTGTGATTCTTTATTTTTTTCATTTATATCATACCTATATGATTTCCATTATGTGTAAACATGATAATTTAATTTGAGGAAGTGCGGACTACCGCCCCCTCAATGTGATATGGATCGTTCATGCCAAACATGTGATGTATAAAGGATGGATTTAATGGAATTATATATTATATTATACTGGAATTATAATATAACAATGTATCATTATTTTTTCATTCTATTTAAATACTAAATAGAAATAAATGTAGTGTTCATGCGTATGTACAACTTACCATCTCCATGAACTGTGCATTTCATTTCTTATCTCCTAATGTTATGTACTATTATAAATACATATATATATATATATAATATATATATATGATATGTAAATCATTAATATCATTCTTGAGATAATGGACTCTTGACCACATGGACAACTTGTAATTATAATGTGTTCAATTTTGACTCAAGTTCCAAATTTCGACAAAACGACTATTATTAACATAAATGATTACATAATATTTATATCATGTTAATGAGTGATATAAATGGAATAATAAACGCAAAAATGGTTATTAATCAAGTTTAAATTAACTTAAGTTTATTATTTAGGAAGAACAAGGAACAAACAAGTCAAGTCATACATGAGGTAAGGGGTTTCTTATCTCACATTTAATTCCGTCATATTTCCATTATTCACCACTTATTTATTGAATGTGGTGTATTTTGTGTAGAAATTTGATATATATTATCATGATTCTATTTATATTCATGTTATTTTTGGATTCATTTGGTGGTTATTAACTTTTGGTCAAACAACATGATTGATTACAATGTTGTAAAGGGTTTTATCTCACTTTTTATTCCTGTGAGATTCATGATATATTTGTCAGTATTTCCATTATGTGGTGTAAATACTACCCATTATTGTACTCTTTGTGTAATATAATTTATTTTATGGGTATTTACATCTTTATTTATTTATCCTTCTTTCATGGGGAGTATGTTTCGTATGGTACCAAATTGGTAAGGGAACCTTTCACCCTCCTCTTTTTTAAAAGAATTATTTTTGTTATATCTTTTAATTTACATATTATTATCTAGGGATATGTTATTATATATCCTTATTGATATAAATTTTATATCCAGTTGATGAGATAACCTTTTTCTCTCTCTCATCAACTCATTTTCATATTATTAAAGTGACGTCGTTTGGTTGTCGAATTTCTGTAAGAGAACTTCTTAACCCAATTTCAATTCTTTGAGTTAAACATATACTTCTTGATTATGTCGTACTATGAATATGTGTGAATTTCCTATGATTATTTTACACATAATATCCACTTATATCAAGTGTATTAATATTATTTAGACATAATTATGTAATTTATTTATCATTAATATAAGGATACCAACTTTATAATGGATTTCATATCAATTTACATTCCCCTGAGACTTCGTTGTTGTTATGCACCAATGAACTTTTATATGGTGCATATAATGTCCTTTGTAATATTATATCATGAATAAATTTATTATCATGATATTATAAAATTTTAATGAAATTGTATTCTTAAATTATTTGTATTAATCCATCTCTCATTTGGTTAAGAACTCCTTAAATAAAATATTATTTTAAATATTTATTCTTCTAAATATTTCTCATTAATGTACATGTTTTAAAAATGGTTTTAAAGATTCATTTATATGGAAATTAATGTTTTCAAATGATAATTAATTTAAAAGATTCAATTTGGTATTGGACACTTTGATTCAAAAATATCTTTATTAAATGTTTTCAATGATTTTGAAAATGGTTTGATAAAGAAGTGTTAATTTAAATATCATGATTTGATATATTGTGATTGGAATGAGGAAATGTTATCTTTGCTTTATTATTGTGTTATGTTTTATTATTAGGTTATGGTTATTTGTAATTTTTTACATATACGGGTGGTTTCGTGATAAACCTAGGGTGGGTGAGCCGGGATAGCTCTCCAATGCCTTATGTAACATGACAGAGGTAAAAAATAATATTTCTCCTAATAGATTTAGGGAATATATAGTGATGGGTATTCCAAATGTGACTCCCTATGTAACTGTGATAGATAAAATGTAAGTATATTATGAATTCCATAAGTTACCTTTATGATTTTTGATTTCTATGTGTTATTCGTAAATCTTATGATTTCCTAAGGTATGTTATGATCGCAAATTATTGTTTCAATTATTTATATTTAACAATTGGTTAATGTTTCCTTTCCTTATTTTGTAACCCTTACTGATCTTGTTATTCTCATCCCATGTTTTTGAAAATTTTCCCATAGGACTTAAAGATGAAGAGGGTCAAGGATGTGATCAAGGAAAATTTATACTATCTAAAACATGGATCTAGACATGTTTCTTTTTAAGAGATTTAATTTTATAAAAAAATGGATACTGAGTAGTAGTGTATACCTGTAATTTTCAAGTTGATATGTAATAGTTATGACCTAATTTTCTAAAACTCTAAACCAGAAAAGTTCATTAATGTGAATTATTCATTTAATAAATGATTATATAATGTTTAAGGCCATGTCCTTATAGTTGGTATCATAGGTCAGTTTAGTTAACTTTAGAGGTTAGGGTGTTTTTTAGCATAAGTGGCATTACCATAATGGTTAGGATTTTAGAAAGAGTCATTATTATTTTAGAAAAATTTAATGAGTTTAATATAACATGAATAAGTATATCTTAAAATTTACCCTCCTCATAACATATTATATGATTATTTTTCTAATATACTCACACTAACCTTTTTGGTTTTAGTACATGGATGGATCTAATAGATACCAAAGTAACATTGGATGTGAAGAAAACTTTGACGATTTTCTGAATGAGAAACTAAATGAAATGGGAGATACATTGATAACTCTTGTGGTTATTCTAAACTGAATATATAGAGTCATTATTGACCACCTGAACCATGGTTATTTTTATAAGTCATCATATATGCGAAAAAAAAATCCCTATGGAAGTTCAGGTAATAATCATAAAGGTAAGTATGTTAAAAAAAAATTTCTCAAGGATGTGCAATGAAACACATAGGAAAATGTTTCCAAGGGATGGGAAGATGCTATAGATGTGTAAGTGAAGTTCATAAAGCAAGAACCTACCACAGAAAAAGGAAGCATCCAATTGACTCTTGGAAAGGGAAAGAAGTTATTTATGAGGGATCAATTTATTATTTTAAATATGGTGTGCATGGTCATTATACAAAATGATGTCCTATGAAGAAGGTTAGAAAATGGGATCACCAAGATCGTACAAATATATTTTTACCAATACCCAATATCATTCTAATTGAGGATGAAAAAACAGACAATGACTAATGAAAGGTATGGATTATTTTATAATTGATGTTTTGATATTATTGAATGTTAGGATATGATTCATGATTTTTTCTCTAGGAAATAATTTTTTTATAATTAGTTGGAAAGGAATGGTTAATGGATCATGAAGAACGTTGAATGAGTAAGAAGTCAACATATAATGGATTCAAGTGTTTTGGTAGGTTTTTGGATGTCGAAATGTATTAATATATTAAGGCTCCTTTGATGATGGGATTACATTAGAAAAAATTTTATAGTATGTTCAACCCATAAGTTTGAAATATGAAAATTTTATTCAAGGAATAATTATCTTTTCTTTTGTGGATATAGTTATAAAGAAGCATATGGGTTTATATGATCCTTGAATTTTAGGCAATTATAGATTAATACATTTTGGGATTAAAAATGAATGTTATTAGATAACCATTGTGGTTAAAATATGTTATGGTTATTTTTAATGAATTTATATCTTTTTGGGAAAGTTATAAAATTATATAGTTTTTTGAAAAAGGACAACACGCAGACCGCGTGAAAACCCGTCGTGACAGACAAAGCTGTGGGTATTGTTCCCATAACCAAAGTGCGACTAGGACTTATTGCCTACCACTGTACTATGTAATGTACCTAGTTTGTATGATAAATTATTTTTAGTTAAATGATTTTATGAATAAAGAATTATTGGATTTTGGTTTTTCTATGGAAATGATTAACCAATAATTGAGAATATGTGTTTAGGTTAATTACACATTAGTATGAGACTTTATGAGTAGTCTATGTCTTTCGAGATAAATGTTAAGGTTTTCATGGAAGACTATGTGATCAAATCCTTTTGAATATTGGGTTTCAAACATAGTTTTTATTACTTTAAAGGATTTTATGGACATTTTTGTATTTAATGGTCTTTGTTAATCTTTGTGTATTTTTTGACAAATTTTGGGGATTAAGAGTAGTTTTTATTTTTGTAAAAGATTATCCTTTTGGGTATTATCTGATCTTCCACTAACCATTTTGGTTTTTGTTGATGTCTAAAGATATGGGAAATATAAAGTTCATATTTTGTGGAATATGTGATACTCTATAAGTTTATTATAGCACTTTAAATGGGACCAAGTCAGTTTGAATACCCGTCATTTGGATAAAATATAAGTTTGTGGTAGAGTTTTAGTAATGTATGAAAGCATACATGACAAGTATGTATGTTTCCTTATGGTTTTAGTTAACCTCATAAATAAATTCCTCAATGAAATGTAACATAAAACAAAAATTTTGTCTGTTAACTTTTCCTATAGGGGAATCAAATACTATTTAACCCATCATAAGTATGTGATTTTCTGGTGGTTAACATTCTCCTAATCATGTTTTCTATCACTCTCCATTAGAACATGATGGTTTGTTTTCATCATTATATCCATGTTTTCATGGAATCAAAGTATCTTGTGTTATGGGTGAGCTTTTTTACTTCTCTTCCTTTATTTTAAAGTGATATATTTATTGACCCTTTTTCCGATATAGGACTTTCAATAATATTTCCAAGCCTAATTTTAAAATTGCGAGGATGTTATTCCCAAAAGGGGGGAATGGTGTAACATCACAGTTAAATAAAGAAATAATAAATTTTTATTTTAATTAATATTTTGTGAGTTAAATATTAATTTTACTTTTAAGGTGTTTCTATGTTCGATGGTGTACCTGATATACAACCACGGGATTCTTTGAAATCTTACGTTACACAATAATAATATAATAGTATTATTTTAAATGGTGGTTAATGCATAGTAATTGTATTGGAGGGAATGAACAGAACTAACTAAAATATGATTATACATGTTTGTAAAATGTTTTTACATTTATCCAATAAAAGTTAGAGGCTTAAAATGTGAATGAATCTAATTTTGAGCATAAATTACTTTAAAAGGCTGATTTACCGCTTTTTGATAGAGAAACCTCTTTGAATCACGTTTTTGTTACTTTTATATGTTATTTTTTCCAAAATAATATTCTTCTTTAGAACAAAGACATAAAAATTCACTTCGGGTAAAATTTTTGGTATTTTTCTCGTAAAATTCATTTTTTGATGAATAGTGAAAAAATACTGTATTTTAATTCAATACTGCCTTTTAATATAATTTATTTATATGGTTATATTATCCTTTTTGTTGGTTTTAAAGTTTAAATAGATTATTTTTTTAAAAGTTTATCCAATTTTGGTCATTTTAAGTAATTTCAATTTGAAATTGGACATAAATTAGTGTCAATCTTTTGATAGTTATTATTTTTTTAAACACGTTTTTTGTTTTGATAGTAAGAATTAATTTTAAATTAATTTCTTACACTTATGTGTTTTCAATTTGTAAAAATGGATTCCATATTTATAATCAAGAGGTTAAATTTTTTTAAATTGGTAACTTTTATTTTTAGACAATATGAATATTTACTTCAGTAAATATTTTATTTTCCATGGTTAAAGGTTAAATATGGTAAATAAGGGTAAAAAAATATTATTATAATATTATAAAATTACCCTAACATGTGTCCTAATCCTATTATTTAATTAATATCTAACCATGTTCATTCTTGGGTAGATTTTGGGACTTCATGGAGAAACATAAGAGTGATAATGACACTTTATATTAATTTATTTAAAGTAAAGACAAAAATGATATAAACATTTATCATTTAGTAAATAAATTTTTAAATGGTGTTATTTAAGTTATAATTTAGACTATAAGTATTATTTGGAAATATAAAAATATTTCCTACATCATTTTGTTTTTTTATAATTTTTAGAAAACAAATAATTTAAATTGTTTATGACACAATAATGATGCAGTGTTTACCTCATTAGTTGATGATTTAAATAAATAAGATTATAAATATAAAAATAATGTCCAAAAAGTGTCCAATTCTTATTGGATGATTTTATTTTGACCATTAGTCATCTTATCTTATACTTTAAGGAGTTTTGGATATTTAAAAACCTAATATCATTATATAATAAAATAATATTTTCACACATACCTAAAGTGCCTCTCCTCCCCCTTATAAAATGACACCACTTCTAACCCATTCCTCACACATATCAAGCCCCATGGCTCATCCAAACCCTACCCATATAAGCTTTAATGATCCATATCTTACACCTAAGAGACTTAATTTAGGTAGAAGACACTTTAAGTAAACCTTTTTATTCAATCGAAAGGGATATACACAATTTAAAGGTAACGTCTTCTCGTAAGTCCTTTTGTTTTATTTTACTTGTCCAACACCCTAAAATCTTTTTATTCCATTATTTTATAAAAAAACTAGTATGTTAAATATTTTAGTTTATTTTTATTGTAAATATTTGAACTGAACATACACACACCTCCATCTAATGGATAATGAACATACTGTTTCTATGGATGACGAACTGCTGCCTCATGAAACGATGATTGTTCAAATATATCATACTACCTCTAATGGTGGACATTATGATGGTACTATATTTATATATGATATATATATTTGTTTTATGTTTTATTTATTCTTATGCATTTTTTTCATTTATATCATACCTTTATGGTTTCCATTATGGGTGAACGCGACAATTTCATCTGAGAAAGGGAAAACTACCGCCCCCTCAAAGTGATATGACTCATTCATGCATTATATGGGACATATAAAAGATGTATTTAATGGAATTATATATTATATTATACTATAATTATAACATAACTATGTATAATTATTTTTTCATTCAATTAAAATACAAAATAGAAATGAAAGTAGCGTTCTTGCGTACGCACGACTTACTGTCTCCATAAAGGGTGCAATTCATTTCTTATATCCAAATGTCATGTAATGTTATAAAGACATATATATACTCCATATATATATCTGATATATATGATATGTAAATCCTTAATATAATTTTGGATATAATGGACTCTTGACCACATGGAGAACTGGTAATTATAAGGTGTTCATTTTTGACTTTAGTACCAAATATCGACAAAACGAACATTATTAACTTAAATGATTACATAATGTTTATAAAATTGTAATGGGTGATATAAAATGAGTAATAAACTTGAAAAATGTTCTTAATCATGTTTAAATTAATTTAAGTTTATTATTCAGATAGAACAAGGAAGAAACAAGTCAAGTCAGACACGAGGTAAGGGGTTTCTTACCTCAGTTTTAATTCTATGAGATTTCCATTGTACGCCACTTATTTTTTCATGTGGTGTATTTTTTACTGACATTTGATATATATTATCATGATTATATTTATATTAATGTTATAATTTGATTCATTTTGTGGTTATTACATTTTGGTCATACGACTCGATTGATTACAACGTGTTAAAGGGGTTTATCTCACTTTTTATTCTCGTGAGATTCACGCTATATTTGTCATTATTTCTTTTTTGTGGTATATGTACTACCAATTATTGTAAACATTGTGTAATATAATTTAATTTATTTATATTTACTTATTTATTGATGTATCCTTCTTTCATGGGGTGTATGTTTCGTATGTTACCAAATCGGTAAGGGAACCTTTCACCCTCCTCTTTTTTAAAAGACTTATTTTTGTTATGTATTTTAATTTACATATTATTATGTTGGTATATGTTATTATATATCCTTATTTCTGTAAATTTAATTTCCAATTAATAAGATACCATTTTTTCTCTCATAAAATCATTTTCTAATTTTTAAAGTGACACCATTCGGCTGTCGAATTTCTGTAAGAGAACCTCTTAACCCAATTGCAATTCTTTGGGTTAAACTTATACTTCTTGATTATGTCATACTATGAATATTTGTGAATTTAATTGGATTATTTTACACTTAATATCATATTATATTGGTTTTAATCATTTTTGTCACACATAATTATGTAATTGATCTATCCTTAATCTAAAGATACCGTCTTTATAAGGGATTTAATCTCAATTTACATTCCCCTGAGACATCATTGTTGTTATACACAAATTCAAATTTATATGATGTATATACTATCCTTTTGGATTTTATGTCATGAATACCTTTATTCTCATGATATTATAATGTTTTGATAAAATTTTATTTATCAATTATTTGTATTCAAGCATCTCTCATTTGGTTAAGAACTCCTTAACTAAAATATTGTTTTGAAGATTTATTCTTCTAAATATTTCTCATTAATGTCAATGTTTTAAAAATGATTTTAAGGATTTATTTATATGGACATTAATGTTTTCAAATGATAATTCATTTAAAAGATTCAAAGTGGTATGTGAAACTTTGATTAAAAAATCACTTTATTAAATGTTTTAAATGGTTTTGAATTTTTTTTGATCATGCATTGTTTATTTAAATATCTTGTTTTGATATATTGTGATTGGAATGTGGAAATGTAATGTTTACCTTATTCTTGTGTCATATGTTATTATTATGTTATGGTTATTGGGAATTTTTTATATATATGAGTGGTTTTGTGGTAAACTTAGGGCAGGTGAGCCCAAGATAGATCTCTAATGCATTGGGTAACATGACAGAGGTAAACGTTAATGTTTCTCCTAAGGGATTTAGGGAATATATTGTGATGGGTATTGAAAATGTGACTCCCTATGTATCTATGATAGCTACAATGTATGTATGTTATGAATTCCATAAGTTACCTTTATGATTTTTTATTTCTATGTGTTATTCATAAATCATATGACATCATGAGGTATGTTATGAACGAAAAGTATGGTTTCATTTGTTTGTATTTATTGATGGGTTAATGTTTTATTTTTTTATTTTGTAACACTTACTGAGCATTTTATGCTCATAACTTGTTTTTGAAATTTTCACACAGGGCATAATTATGAATAGTGTCATGGATGCGATCAAGTAAAAGTTATGCTCTCTAAAACATAGAACAAGACATGTTTCTTTTTATGAGTTTTTATTTTATGAAAAAATAGATACTGAGTAGTTGTGTCTACATGTAATTTTCATGTTGATATGTAATAGTTATGGCCTAATTCTCTAAAAATCTAAACTTTAAAAGATATTTAATGTTAATTATTCATTTAATTTCAGATTATGTATTGTTTAAGGCTGTTTCCTTATAGTTATAATGATGGTTTTTAGGCACATACTGATGGGTTGAAACTGATGGTTTTGATGAAATTTATAGTATCGTGATCTCTATACCTAATTTCAATGTACTGTTTGAAAACATAGAAACCATTTAATCTAATTGAATTTATAAATATGGGATATTTTTCCTCTAAAAAAACATTATGAAAAAAAATATTTGTATAGAAAAATGAGTTTATAAAATGACATTGTAAAAAATGTTAATATTTCAAAATAATAATATCAATATTAATGTAAGACATTAGAGAAAAATCAGTCCCCACTAAAAATAGAAAAAACCCCTTAATCATGTCTAAAATTCCATCACATGTTTATAATTTGGGTACCCCGACTATAAAAATAGTTTTGATGCCCTTATGGGTTATTCTTGGACTCAATTTGTTTTACCATGCTTCCCAAGGTCATTAGTGTATAGTGCTTGTTTCAGGAGTCAATTTCATATATGGTAGACCCCAAATAGACACCTAGATCAAAAAGTAATGGTTGTTTGAAGTTAATGTATTATTTTTAACTTGTCTTGGACTTTTCATTAATTAATTTAATTTTTATGTCAACCAACTATAATTAAAATACTATAACTTGATAATAATTATCAAATTATTAAGTGATAATTTTTTTTGAATATTTTATTAGCCATTTTCTGTAAGTATCATATATATTAGGAGTAAATACCTATTTAGCCTTATATTAATCATATTTAAAAATATATAACATTTATACTGAAATAAATATGTTTATATATTATTTTTAATGAAATATTTTTAATGATATATAGCATTTGTCAATGATAGAAAAAAGTGATAATATAGGGTGGGACTTTATATACATTTTAGGAAAGGGTTAATAATGGGTGGCCTTCATGAGAACTTTTTTCTAGTGCTGATAAAGGCCCCACTATAACAGTTCATTTTTTATAGCACTGACAAAGTTCCACTATTTATTCAAAGGAGCTCCTTTATCAGCGATTTTCTTCAAGCACTAATAAAGGCCCCCCTTTAAAAAATATTTTCAAGCATGGTTAAAGAATACACATTCTATAGTGCTAAAAAAAGTGATGTTAAAGTCCCCCTATAACAACATTTTTTCTATCACAAAAGGTGGTCTTTAACATTTCTTTTAGCTAGAACTATTAAACACATAACACTAAATAAACCCATAACACTAGATAAACCCAATATTATATTAGGGTTGTTCTGGTTAAATGATATATTTTCAACCTTAACAAGTAATATCTAGAAAAAAGGTCAATCTTTGAGTTATATTGACCACCTCATATTTGGTCGAACACTTTTTCAATACGAGGTATGTGATATTTTTTCTTGGTCATGAATTTTTTATGTTCATTATAATCTATGCATAGTCACTTTGATCAATATTTATTCTAAATAAAGACCAAACCCCATGTTGAATCACTTGAGAATATAAAACTCTTTTCCAGATTATCATGGCTATTTTTCATTAATCCCTTTAATTAAATCAAGACCATTATATATATTGCCTTTGATTTTGGATTAACACTAGGTATGAACTCTTTTGAAAATTCATCCTCCCATTTTTATGGATAACTGAGAAAATATTTTGGAAATACATCAAAATATTCATATACACTATGAATCTCTTCATCATTAACTTTTTCCATAGATTCTTGAGAAAAATATCTATAATGATTGGTTATTAAGACCCATATAATTGAAGTAATTTCTATAAGGAGTTCATGGAATGGTATGAATGGATAGGTAATATTAGGTTGACATCAGATCTGAAAAGTGATATATGTATCCTGAAAATTTATATGAAATTTATATAGAGAGTGCCAATCCATTCCCAAAATCACATAAGATCATACTACTGAGAGATTAATATGATTTGTAGGAAAGAAAATCACACAAACATATATCATAGAGGAGCTATATATTAGGGATACAACCATCAGACCACTATATGTTTTTACAGATAATTCAATATGTATTCACTCATTATATAAATAAATAGAAATAAATACTTTTCAATATTTAAAGGATTTAATAGAATTATGATCAAATTAGATGTTTTCAATATTGGGCGTTGCTCTCACCACACTTTCATTATTTTTTTCATTCATTACATGAAAAAAAAGATTAATGTACCAACTTTGAATATTATTATCTTATTCTCACTTCTATTATTCAGATATGTTTCTATAATTTCATGGTTTATAATATATGTTTAATCGGTTATGATTCTATAATTTTATGACCATGTACCATGATCACATTATCACACCAATATTTTTATCTAATCCTCACTTATATTATTCGACTCATATCCCTTTCATTTACCTCACTGAGCATCAGATCTCACAAATACTTATGTTTCAATTACCTAGGTCATAAAGAAGTGGATAATAAATTATGTATTAAAAAGGATGGTATGTTAGAAGACTATTTTTGGGAGTATCTGAAGGTGTTTTAAAATAAGTTTATTATGGTACATGGTCATGAAATTATAGAATCATACCCAATAAATTGTATATTATAAAACATGAGTTATTACATAATTATTTTAGAATGTCATGATGCTTTTTTCTTATGACAGTAGAATGATGAGTCAATAATCATGAACCATATGAACAAAAAATAAGTAAATTTCAGAAGATAATAATATTTCCCCAACATAATTATATAAATCAAAATAGATGTTAAGGATAACTAGCAAGGAATTCACATCATCATGGGAAAGGATAACTGCATTCCTATAATACAATTAACTTGGGATAACTACCACATCTCATAACATAGTGGAGTTAGGATAACCACCATGATCAATTAACATATTGTGCTTGTTAAAACCACTCTCATGAAATAAATATTTCATGAAATATAAAATTTTTCCGAATTAATTTTAGGGATTTAATGAACCCACACATCACATAATGAAAACACATAAATATTTTCACGACAACAAATATAAAAAATTCAATATTTAAACCTAGATTAATTAACTCATGATAATGAAACGTTTCTCATGAAAATTTCCAAAAAGAATTATCAAATTATATTTAAATAACTATTGTGGCTAGTTCTATTATTAAATATTTTTATAGTATCATGTGATATAGTAATGAATGTTGATATATATATAAAAACTTTTATAAGAGAACTGAAATTTATATTGAGAAATAAGAATAAATAACTTATATGTTGAGAAAACAATTTATCAAACAAATGGAATAGAAAATTAATTAGAAAATTAATAAAAAAATATAGTGGAATATTATTTATGAAAAATATTTAAAAAAATCGGAAATGTTACTTATGTGGAAATCATTTAAAAGATAGATTCATTTCATGAATTTGTTTAGTAATCTTTGGTGGGAAAAACCCTATTGAGGACATTAAATGATGATTAATATTGTAATGAATGTAAATATATTTGAAACATTGTTTAGTAATAATAAATTAATTGATAATTAAATATATAGAATAGTATAAATAATAACGAAATGGAAGAGAATTTTTATCTTCTGAAAAGAAGAGGTTTATTTGGTTTCTGTTACAAGAAACACATCTGGTGAATTGTGAAACAAAGGGGAATTAAAATGGTTGGGGGAAATGAAAAACACATTAGATACAATAGAATAACAAAAATTAGGTGGTTCTAGAGTTATGGATCATGTAATTTTCCCATATAGAAACTTATTCATAAAAATATTAAATTGTAAATTAGAAATAAAAGAAATACCTTACCATTAATCCCTATTTCCATAAAGTCACATTAACCTATTTTATAATAAAAATAACCATTATTATCATTTATTTAATAAAATTAGTTATAACTATTAAATTTTATATTATTCAATTATAATATTTCACTTCATATATATTAGTCAGTGCTTATTTTTTCATCATCAGATGTTATAGTTTTTTCTTTTTCTTTACATGTACTGCAATAGTGATGTTAGACCGTATTCAATAATAATAAGTAAAAAATTCCATGATTTTTAATGTTATATAAAAAATTATGTTTTAATGATTAATATATACACATGTTCATTTTAATGAAATCATGGGTATGTTTCACGAGAATGGAATCCATGTCAAACATTTTTCAGGTAATTTTATAACAACAAAGGGAAAATATTTAATGATCACTGGTGCCACCCATATTTAACCAGCAGTTATAAGTGGTATTTCTATTACATGTTGGGATCAAATATACATGTATTGAATAAATAACATCAAGACACTCAGATTTGATGGGAGGATTAGAAATGAAGTGTCCAAATTTATTCTTGATTGCAATTAGGAAATATACCTAAGAGAACATATTGAATTTAAAAATTAAACACCTACCGATTTTAAAGGAATAAAATAATGGATATGGTTCATTCTTTGTTTTTTCTTAGGGATATAATGTATTTAAATATTTTCTAATTAAATCATAGCTCACTGGTTCATGAAGTTTCTAATGAACGAGACAACTCCAAAAAACTATTCACTGATTTAATATATAAATAATTACGATTATAATCACCAATCACTTATAGGATCACATTCATCATCAATCAAATGAATTCAGTTATACATGAACTCCAATTTTTAGTAATTAATGTTATTGAAGATGAAGAAAAAATAAGTCAATAGAAGGAAATCTCAAACCATAGAACTAATTTATGAATTTAATCACATAAAATGATATCCAATCAATCCCCTTTAAATTAATTAGTATAATTACATAAATGGGTTAGAAATATATCAACACATGTCTTTGAATGGAATTTGAGATTTGACTTAAAAAAGTGGGATTGAATAAGTGAAAACAATGAAACGATGAACACTCTATCATTGTGAGAGAAATTTAAAAATATTTGATATACATAAATTCATGCCAAGATTAATTTGTTTTAATGTGTTAAGAAAAATAATATAAACAAGTGAAGAATAAGAACTTTTATTAAGAAAAAAAGGTGATATGAATAACTAAAATGAGAAAAAATGAAGATACAATTGCGAAATGACATCGTAACATTAAAATTGAAAGAATAAAACTTGAACCCTAATTACACCACTTAAACCACATTAAATGAAAAATATCAGAGGCATAGGTTTAGAAACCATCATTAAATATACTCTCCATTATTTTTGATATTCAAAAGGTGGGTTGAAAATAAAAGGGAATTTGGCTTTTTAACTTTGATAAGAAAAATCGGATCAGATATTTTTCCATTTTTTATATGCAGATTTGGCATTAGCAGTGGATGATTTTGCGATGGTATTAGAACATTAATATGTTCTTCCATATTTACAATAATTTATTTATAAACTTAATCCCAATTAGAATTTACATTTTGAATTTATAGTGAAACTACCAGGCTGACTTTAAGGGCCTTTAAATCTGACCCACAAAATAAACTTCAACTCAGTCTCTGTGAATCTTCAAAAAACATCAAACATAGATCTGTACACCATTTAATTTAATATTTCCCACAATTTTTTTTTATAATTATTAAAAATTTAATCATAATTGAGATTTAATTTTGGGATCCAAATTTATTTGATGGGCCTAAGTCCCATTATTATTTGATCTAAAATTTCTGCATCCTTGGAAAAGAATTTTAATCTTCACCTGTGATTCATCCATTGATATTACAAGAAAGAAATTTAATTTGAAAATGATAAATAATATCCAAAAATATAAATTTAAAATAATAAAAATATTTAATTCCTGAAGATGGTTATTAATTGGTCCTAATTTGACACACTTTAAACATTAATTTCATAATTGTGACCAATGAACATCAATTTATAAAATTTACCAAAACAAGTGTTTATGGTCATTAAATCACTTGAATATTAAAATATTATAAATTAAAATTATCTTTTCTAGTGGCTAATCACACCCCAGAACATGATTTTTTTAATTTCCAAAAAAAACTATATTAAAATTATGAATATGATTTTTTTTCATAAACATTTTAAAAAACAAATCTCACAAAAATAAATAATTAAACATAATATTGGAACCTATCAAAATGATTTGAGAAATTCTAGTAAAATGAGAATATATAATTTTCTATCCCATTCCATTATTCTAATTCCTTGTCATATTTTATTATATTTCAATTATGTATATTGATGTGCTTTGAATCACTAAAGAAATGGGGCACATTTCCGTATTAAAGAGAAAAAATGGAAGCCCTATGTTGGAATCAAATTAAACCTTAATATTAGTATCCAATTTGTTTTTATTTTTTATCTTTTTTTTATATTTTAACCACAATAGAGATGAAATTACCAACACTAGGAAATAAGACTATAGATTCATGATCCCCATGTACCGAATAGTACACATTTCTTTAATTCCATGATCTAAAATGGATATTTAATTCCTTAATATGGAGAATAAAATTACGAAATCTTAATACCCATGTCCTAGATGAAATAAATATTGAAAATACATTTATATATGTGGTATTTAATTGATTTCTTTAGGATACTCAAATTAAACTATAAGTGGCCCCAAAACCTATGATATTAAGAAAGGGACCCAAGAACTCAAACTAACACCCAAAATCCAATGGGAATGAATTGTTACATTTTGATTAAATGGATTAATATTTAGATGTTTAAAAATGACACCGGATAACCATATGAAAAAAATAATGATCATGAATCAAAACATGTATAAAGACTAGACTCAAGGAATCCAAATTCATTTGAAATTTGGTATTCATGTTTGAAAATGTACTTTAGATAATTAAAAGATAATTAATTGAAATTTTACATAAAGGAACAATTTTTTTAAATATCATATTTTTAATCCTCCTCTATGATAGAAAGGAACTACCT
Organism: Viscum album; assembly: GCA_963277665.1. NCBI lineage: Eukaryota > Viridiplantae > Streptophyta > Magnoliopsida > Santalales > Viscaceae > Viscum > Viscum album. Next base: position 1,371,870,830 of record OY728164.1, read on the forward strand.
TCTGTGTTGAATGTGGAGAGATGTAAGAGTTCATAATTGGTAAGAAAGAGGGAGAGAATGAGATTTAAAATTAAATCGTGTATCAAAGTCACTAGGTTTATAGTTGGTGACCCGTCAATTAGAAATTGATCACATTGACATAACGCCACAAGTATAATACTTCAGGATGATTTAAGGATATATTTCAACTCTGAAATTCACATGTTTCATTTGAAAATACTAAACAGCTTAAAATATGTAATCTCATTCAAAAGAAACATTAGATCTCATTGAAACCTTGATGGATTTCCCTTTATAAAAAATAAAACAAAAAATTTTAATCAATGTAGAAGCTGATTTTTCTCATCAAAATATATTATGTTGAAGTTGTTATTCTGACTTGGACCTTCAAACATATCCTATTCCATCTTTGATCATTTTATGGATAGTATTTTTGATTACTTATAATAGATTGATATTGATTTTTTTTTAATTTGTTTCATTTATAATTATATGTTTCATAATGAGTGGGTAAATCCCTGGAATATTCAAAATGGTTATTAAATATTCTTCAATACTAACCCATAAGACATCAAGGATCATTCCAAATTTATTAGTATCAAGAGAAAAATTAATTACTACCACCAGGTATTGGTTATTATATATGAAGGTATAATATAGTAGGGATGTATGAATAATAATTTTGAGTTTGGGTTGATTTAAATTTCATAATGAAGATTGGTAATGTTAATAAAAATCAATTTGATTTGATTTTTTTTAATGAATTGGATCCATTACCAATTTTTTTTCAACCTCCAATGATTCCATATTAGTGGTAATAGTTGGTAAAAAATAAGGGCACAATATTTTACCAAATGGTTTAGTGATATATTGTTTTTAAAAATTCTCAATAGGGAAATTCTCAGGACACTCAAACCATAATGTCATTTTTTTGCAACTGTGAAAATCGATAATTATTTTCCTCTTGATTTAAAGGAACTTATACAATTCCTTATTCCTATTAATCTTTAAGATTTTTTTTGGTTTTTTGTAAACTCAGGGGAGGTTTTTGGGAGACTAGAAAATTAACATAAGGTTTTGGAAGGGAAAATAAATGTAGGGATTGGTTAGTCATATGTTTTAAAGCATTGTAGTTATAATCTAAAAAACGAAACCTTATAATTAATTTAATCCAATTGATTACAGAATTTTTCAATCAATGTTTGAGGAACCAGATAGTTAAGAGGTTGAACATAATGTTATTACCCAAGTTTTTTCTCTTCAACCATCCCTTAGAGAAACCTAATTTTATCATTTAATCATTCATCATCCTAATGACTTTACATGTCACCATGTGTCGTCTATTTATTGAAGGTTTGATCAAAGAAATTAACAATGTTTGGGGATTCCTAAAAATGATTTTTAATTTGATTATATCTTAGGTTTATGAGGGGACAATGTTGATGATACTCCGTTTGAGTAGACTAAAATTATGATTTGAGATTCTTAGGACACACACAATCATAATTGAAAAATATAAGAAAAATTAGGTTGGTATTAGAAATTTTGTGGTGAGAAAAGGATTTTAGTGTCTAATATGACTTACTCAGGCCCCTAAAAATTGTTTCAAAATTTTGTGACATTAGAATTTAACAAACAGGTCAAAGCTATCATTGTTGTAAAAGTTTGTATCTAATCAATAAGTATCTATGAAGTAACCTTCAGACACTTAGATTTCATTAGAGGATTGGCTATGAAATGGCCGACCCTAGGGTTGATTGTAATTAAGATAAAATAATACAAAAGTAGCGAAGTGATTGGATTGAATTTAATAATTAAATAATAATAATTTTAATTAATATAATTAATGGATAATTGTTGATCCTAGGTTATTGTAAGGGATATAATTTATGTAATTAGTTTCATATAAAAAAATCACTAGTTTAATAAGTATCCAATCCATGAGATACATCCACGACATCATTCACAATGTTAATCAACAAAAAATTAAATGGATAATAAAAAATTTACTTATAGTCTCAATTTCATGATCACTGTACGGAATAGGATTTTCCTATAACTCAAAATGTACTGTAATAAAATTTGTTGAAGTTGAAGAAGAAAATATGTAAATGAATGGACCTCTAAAACCATACAACTAATTAAATAATTTCATCATAAAAAATAACATCCAGAAGAAACTAGATAGGTTCAAACCATAAATGGGTTGTCATTCCATCACTGAATGTCTCTCAATTGAATATGACATTGGACATAGAGTAGTACGATTAAGGAAGTGAATAAAATGAAATAATGAACACTATACCATTGTGTGAGGAATTTCACAATTTTTTATATAAATAAATTCACACCATTATTATATGGTATCAATGTGTTAAGAAAAATAATATAATCAATGAATAAGAAGAATTTTTTTTAGAAATGATTGTGATTTGAATAACTTACATGGAAAAAAATGATGATATGACATGAAAATTACATTTTAGCATTATAATTGAATGAATAAAACCTGAAATAAAATTACTCTATCACCACGAAATTAAATAAAAAATATTGGATCCTTAGGCTGATCCCCCATCATTCAAAATCACCTCGATTAATTTTTATAGTCTAATGTTGGGTTAGAAATATTGGGAAATTGGACACATCAACATTGACTAGAGGAATCGAACCAGATTCATATTATTTTTTGATGTGTGGATTTAGAAAAAAATATGGACAAATTTTTTATCATCAAAGTATATAAATATTTTCTTCCACATATCGTATAATTTATATAGAAGTATAGTCCAAAATGGATATTCCATTTGGCTATTATAATAAAATTGGTTGGTTGAATTTATGGGCATTTAAATATTCCCCACAAATTAAACTTCATATTAGGCGGCTTGAATATCTTTGAAAATTCAAATTTAGCTCCAGAAGAAGTTGAATGAAAATTTTCCAATATTTTTATCTATCTCCAATTTAAATTTAATTTTAATTGGGATTTAATTATGGTATCCACATTTATTTTATGGGACTCAGGTTAATGATGATTTTATCAGAAATATCTGCATCCACTGAAAAAAATTCCATATTCCCTTGTGATTAATCCACTGATTCTAAAAGAAACAATTTTTTTACTAAAAGTGATCAATAATATAACAAAATATCAAATAAAAATAATAATAAAAATAATTGCACAAGATAATGATTAATTTGGACCAAATTTACACACATTAAACATAAATTTCACAATGATTTGAAATAAATTTCAATTAATAAAATGCACTAAAACTAGTTATTATAGAAACTGAATCATATAAATATAAAAATATAAACAATGAATATTATCCAATTTCAATGGCTAATAAAACCCCCAATATGAGTTTTTCATGTATCGAGAATAAAGTATCATAGAAATATGAAATTTGATTATGTTTTTGAAAAACATTTAAATAGACAATTCTAACGAAAAGACATCATACTAAACCATCATGAAACCTATAAAATAAATTTCAAAAAATTCTAGATTCAAAATAAATCCCATTCCCTATACCAATAATTTGTTCAAATTCATCATTCCATTCCTTTTTTAAATTAGGTATTTTGATGTGTTGTGCCTCTCAAAATACATGGTGCTAATTTTCTTATTCCTGGGAAAGAATTGAAGCGCTAGGTTGGAATCCCATTAAAATCAAAGATGAGTTACAATTTTTTTAAATTTTTTCCCTTTTTTTGAACCATAATAGAGATGAAAATACCAAAACTAGTCCAAAAAAACTACGGAGTCATGTTCCCCAAGTACCTAACACCACACATTTTTGAAATAACATGACTTATAATAGAGATGTAAATCCCAACTATAGAAGAGAAAACTATGGTGTAACAATCCCCAAATTTTAGATTCCACACATTAGGGAAAAAATATTTGTGTGGTATTTTGTATCGATTTTTTTTATACTAAATTTAAACTAGAAGTGGCCCCAAACCCAATGTTATGATTAAAGGGACCCAAGAACTCAAAATCACACAAAAAATACATTTTATGTACATTGTAAAATTATGGTTAAATGGATGAATATGTAGTTATTAAAAAATTACACCAGAAAAACATGGTAAAAAATATTCACATGAACCTAAACATGTATAAAGACCACAATTAAGGCGTTTAAAATAATTTTACATTCCCTTTTAATGTTTGAAAATATACATTTACACATAGAAATAAAATGAATAAAAATTTTCCATAAAATACCAATTTTATTAAATCCCATATTTTCTCTATAGTAAACATGGAAAGACACCAATCTATGCGTTGAAAGAGAATAGAAGAGAGAGTTTATAATTGGGAAGAAGGGGGGGGGGTAAATGTGATTTAAATGAAATTATGTATCAAAATCACCTAGTTTGAAGTTAATGAACCATAAAAAAATAGTTGAACACTTTGTCTTCATGTAATATGTGGACTCCTCAAGGATGATTGAAGGGAAGGTTTGAAATATAGAATGAACATGTTTCATTTGAAAAAAATAAACATTTTAAAATAATAAATATTGTATAGAAGAAATTTTAGATATCATTGGAAACACCAGGGGTGTTACATTAATAAAAAAAACAAAATAAAATCAATGTAGAAGTCAGGATGCCTCCGTGAAAGCACTTATATTAATGTTGTTAGCTCAAATTGGACCCCCCAACATACCCAATACAAGATTTAAAATTTTTAAGGATATAATGTTTCACAAATTATAATATATTTAGGTTTACTCTTTGTTTAGAATTTTTTCATGTATAATAATTTGTTTCGTAATGAGTGGGACAACCTAATGAATATTAGAAATGGTTGATCTAGTTTTTTTGTACTCTTTCTTAATAAATCAAGGATAATTATAACTTTATTAGTTCTAAGAGAAGAATAAATGACTATTATAAGGTTCAAGTTATCACATTTGACGGGATACATGAGCAGGGAAGTAAGGACAATAATTTTGAGTTTGTTTTGATTGAAATTTCATAAAGAAGAATAAAAATGTGAATAAAAAAATTTGTTTTTCCAATTTTTTTGAAATAATTGGTTCAATCAAAAAGATGTTTCAACCAAAAAATCTTCCATATAAATGTTAAGTGTTGGTACAAAATTATAGTTCAAAATTTTCCCAAATGATTTACTAATTTTTTATTCTAAAAAATCATCAGTGAAGAAATATTAAGGAAACTGAATCAATGATATCAAATTTCCCATTTGTGATTATATAAAATTAGTTTCCTCTTGATTTTAAGACTCTTAAAAAATTATCTGATCATATTCATCTATACCAAATCCAATGTTTGATTCTTCAGTAAAATCATGTGATTTTTTTGGGAGGCTAGAATCGTAAAATAAGATTATGGAAGGGACAATCAATATAGGTATTTGTTCCTCAAAAGTTTTAATTCTTAGTTGTTTTAACATCAATAATGGAAACATGCAATTAATTATATCTATTTGACTACAACATTTTTCAATCACTATTTGAGGAAATGAATGGGTATGAGGTTTAACATCGGGTACTTATTCAAGACTATTATCTTACACCATATTGGAGTGGGAATTAAATTTATCTATTAAACATTAAATATCCTAATGATTGTATGTCTCAGTTGGTGTGGGGGATTCATTAAAGCATTGATCAATGAAATTTCCCTTATTAAGGGATTCCCCAAATTCATTTCCCATTTGATTTCATCTTAGGTTTTTAATGGGATAATTTTGAGGATACTCTATTAGAGTATGATAAAATTAGGATTTTAGATTATTAAGACTCAAAAAACCATAATGGGTAAAATATAAGAGAAATGGTGGTGAGAATATATAATTTTTTGTGATAAAATGATGTTAGTGTCTAAAATATCCTAGTTAGGTACCCTAAAATGATAAAAAGTGTTCATGGAAGAAAAATAAACCCTATAGGTAGAAGCATTAATTATTTTACATGTATGTATCAAATAAATATGAACCAAAGAAGTAACCTTGAGCCACTCATATTTGATTGGTGGATTTGCTATAAAGTTTCCATCATTATTATTAATTACAATTGGTAAAAAAATAATACTAAATTACCTAATTTAATTAATTGAATTTAATAAGGAACTAACAAAATATTTTTATTGAAATAATTAATGGAGACAGTTTGATCATAGGTTTTTTTATAGATAGAATAGATGTAGTTTTTTCTTATGAAATCAAAGCTCGCTAGTTTGAGAAGTATCTAATCAGTGACATAATTCCACATCAACATTCAAAAATGAAATCAAAAAAAAAATATGAGGATAATTACTAATGAACATATTGGATCAATTTCCTGATCACTCCATAAATTATATTTTACTAGCAGTAAAAAATTTTATTTATAATATTCAGTGAAAACTAATAAAAAAAATAAGTCAAATGAAGGAACTCTAAATCCATTAAAATAATTATAAATTTAAGAACATAAAATAACAACCAATCCATATTCATGAAAATCTATAAGATAAAACCATAAATGAGTTAAACTTATATAGATGAAAGTATCTCAACGGATGATGATAGATCATATAAAGAAGAAGGATTAGAGAAGTGATAACAATGAACACTCCACCATTGTGTGAGGAATTTTAATTTTTTATGGAAGTACATTATCATCATGATTACATGGTATAAATGTGTTAAAAAATTAATATAAAAACTTAATAATATGAACTTTTATTTAGAAATAAATTTTACCCAAATAGCTTAAATGCGGAACCTGAAAATACATTTACAAAATGGCACTGTAACATTACACGTGAAAGAAAATATATTCACTCTAATTAGTCCTCCAGCACTAACCTAAATAAAAAAATATAATATCCTTAGGTCAATCAACCATCATTAAATATAATACCCATTAATTAGGGTTGTAAAACTATTGGTGGGAAATAATGGAAAAAATTACTTTTTATCTTTGGAAGGAAATTTCAAACTAGATTCACCCCCTTTTTGATGTGAGAATTTATCATTAAATATAGCCAAATTTGGGATGGTTGTAGAAGAGAAAAATGGTTATTACATATTTAATCTAATTTATTTAAACATTCAACCAAAAATAGATCTTCTATTTTTAAATTATGATTATAATTGAGGGATACCATTATGGGTCTTCAAATCATGGTAAAATTAAACATCAAATAGGTAGTCATGGATTTCCTTGAAAATATAAAATTTACCTTTGACTATTATTGAATGAAATGTTCCCAAATATTTAAACTATATATAGTTAAAATTTAAACTTTATTGGGATTTAATTATTGTATACAAATTTATACGATGGGCCTAAGGACCATTATGCTTTGATCATAAATTTTTGCGTATGTAGAACAAAATTGTTCATCTATTTTTATGATTAATCCAAAGATCATAAATAAAAAACATTTATACTCAATGAGATAAATAAAACCCAAAATATAATTTTCAAATAATTAATAAAATTAATTACACAAGATAATGATTAATTGGGACCAAATTTACACACTTTAAACACTAATTCCACAATGATGTGAAACAAAGTTCAATTTTTAAAATGAACTAAAACACAACTTTATGGGCATTGAATAACATGCATATTAAAATATTAAAAATTAATATTATCCTATTTCTTTGAATAATCACACTACATACCTGAGTTTTCTAGTCCCAAGAAAAAATTATCTTAAAAATAGGAATACGAATTCTATTTTTTTTAAAAAAAATTAAACAAACAATGCTCAAGAAAATACATCATGTCAATCAATGATGAAGTCTATCAGAATTATTTCGCACATGATAGCTCTAAAATAATATCTCTTTACCATTAATATTAATTTGATTAAATTCATCATCACATATTATCAAATTTTAATTAAGTATGAAAATATTTATTGCATCGTAAAATACTTGGGGGTCCATTTTATTGTTCAAGGGGAAAATTGGAAGTGTCAGGTGGGAAACACATTAAACCATAATATGTGTATCCATATTTTCCCATTTTTGAATTTTTTGAACCATAATATAGATGAAAAGACTAAAAATATGAATGATCACTACGGAGTCATGATACCCTAGTACCAAAACCAACATAGTTATTCTATTATATGATATATGATAGAGATATAAAGCCTATCTCTAGACTAAAATCTATGGTGTCGTGATCCCAAACTTTTAGATGCTAAAAATTTGGAAAAAATGGTGTATGTGGCCTTTTAAAAAAAATTATGTTATTCAAATAAAAATTAACTAGACCGAAACCCTATTCTATTATAAAGGGGACCAAATAACTTATACTCACACCCAAAATCCAGGACATTCATTGTGACATTTTGATTAAATGAATTATTAAGGTAGATAGTTAAGAATGATACTATAAAAACCTAAGAAACCAAGTTATTACTATAAAGATAAACATGTATAAAGATCATAATGAAGGCATTCAAAATCATTCAAAATTCAGTTTTCATGTTTCAAATTATAAATTCACACTTTCATAATGAGTCGTTTTTTCCATAAAATCATTTATTTTGGAATATATTATTTTTAATCCCCTAAACCTAGAAATATACTAACCGCAGTGTTGAAAGAGAAGAAAATAGAGAGGTTAGAATTGGTAATAAATAGGGGGAATGCAATTTGAAATGAAATCAGGAACCAAAATCAAAGGGTTTGAAGTATATGACCCATGAATAAGCAATTTAACACTTTGGATTAGTAACACAAGTAGACTCTTCTAGGATGATTGATGGGTAGGTCTGGACTCTCTAAGGCACATGTCTCATTTGAAAATACTAAAATTATATAACTAATAAATTCCATATTTAAGATACATCAGATCACATTAGAAACCTCAATGAACTCCACTAATAAATAAATAAAAACAAAAAACACTAAAAATTAAATGAAATAGATTAAAATCAATGCAGAAGCTGGGTTTCCTCCAATAAAGAGCTTATTTGAAACCCTTTATCTTGAAATGGACACCAAAACATACCCAATATAAACTGTAAACATTTTATTGACATCATTTTTTCACCACTTACAATAGATTTAGATTGATTATTTGTTTAGAATTTGTTTCATGTATAATCATATGTTCCATATTGTGTTCAAAAATCAAATGAAATATAAAAAATGGTTGATCCAATTACATATATATTATCTATTAAGACATCAAGGATAATTACACACATTTTTTGTTTCTAGAGAATAATGAATGACTAATGCATGGTCTTGGTTATTACATATGAAGGTATAATGGTGTGGGGAATAAAGAAAAATATTTTTGTGTTTGGATTGATTTAATTTTATTAAATATGGTTGGAAATTTGAATCAAAATATGGTTCTTTTTCCAATTTTTTTGAAAGAATTTCTTCCATAGAGAATGTTGATTCAACCCATAGATTTTATATATTGGTGTTAGTAGTCAGAACTGAATCAGAGTTCAAGATCATCCCAAATGGTTTTGTGATTTTTGGATATGAAAAATAATTAATGGAATAATATTCAGAAACTCAATCCATGACTTCAAATTACCATATGGTGAATAAATATAATCAATTTATTCTTTATTTAAATACCATTAAAAACTCATTGATCCTATTTATCCATCTCAAATCAAATGGCTGGTTCTTCAATAAATTCATTAGAGGTTTTTGGGAGAATAGTCACTCAACATAGGTTATGAAAGGGACATTGAATGTACGGATGGTTTCATCGCTTGTGTTGATACTTTGTAGTTCAAATCTCAAAGATGAAACCCCAAAGTTCATTCTATACATTTTATTACAAAAATTTTCAACCAATGTCTATGGAAATGAATGGGTTGGATGTTGAACATCATGGAATTACACAACATTAATCTCTTTAACCATCCTAGAGAGGGATGAAATGTTATCTTTTAAAAAGTTATATATCCGAATAATTTAACGTCTCACATGGTGTGGTGTATTCATTAAAGGTTTGATCAAATAAATTACCTATGTTAGGCGATTCACATATTTGATTTCACACATGATTATATCCTATATTTATAATGGGGTAATGTAGTAGATATTATAATAGAGTATACTATATTTAGGATTTGTGATTCTAAAGAAACACAAAAATTGAAAGGTGAAAGGATAAGATAAGTATGGGAAAGTAATGAGAATTTATGGTGAGAAAGGAAATTAGTATCTATGATAACTTACTTAGGTCCCAAAAGGGTTAAAAAATGTAGTGACACTAAAATTTTCTCTACCACTAGAAGTGGTATTTTTGGTACATATAGGGATCGAATCTATGTTTATTGAAGAAGTAACCTTGAGACACTCTGATATGATGGAAGGATTGGTTATGAAGTTCCCTACATTGGTGTTAATTTTAATTCAGACAAAATAATAATAATAAATTAAATAATAGAATATATTTAATTCAATAATTAAATGCCTAAATATTTTAATAGGAATAATTAATGGACATTGGCCAATACTAGGTCGTTGTTAGGGCTAGAATGGAAGTAATTTTTTCATATGAAATCACATATAACAAGTTCAATAAGTATCAAATCAATGAAAAAATTACACAAAATCATTAAATGATTAAATACCCCCAAAAAATTTGAGGATAATAAAAAAATCACTTATAGGTTCAATTCTACAAGGTATTGGGTTAGACTTGAACTCAAAATGTGTAGTAATTAAAGTAGGTGAAGAAAAACAAGACAAGAAGTCACTAAAAGGAACTATCAAACAATTAAACTTATTTAAAAATTTAATCACAAAAAAATAGCATCCAATACATCCCCATTAATATTCATATGATAAAACAAAAAATGGGTTAGCCTTCCATCAATTCAAGGCTCTCAATATAATATGAGATTCATGCTAATGAAGTAGAAACAATGAAATAATGAACAATCCAACATTTTTTTGGGGAAGATGACTATTTTTTATGTAAATAAATTAATAACATGTTTCAATGATAAAATATTTTAAGAAAAATAAAATATAAATTGAATAATAAAAACTTTTATAATTAAACTAATGTGATCTGAATAACTAACATGAGAAAAAATGAAGGCACAATCATGAAATGACATCGTAACATGACAATTGAATGAATAAATATTTCAACCTAATGAATTCATAAACACCACAAAAAATATGAAATATTAATGACTTATTCCTGTCCACCATCATACATTATCACCACCATTAATTTGTATTGTCAAAAGGTTGGTTTGAAATAAAGGGAAAGTTTATTTCTGAACTATGTCAATAAAAATTAAACCAGATTCATCCATTTTTTGACATGAGAACATGGAATTGATTATGGTAAAATTTAAGAAGATAATACAAGAGAAATAAGTTATTTCATTTGTTCTATAATTTATGAATAAATTTCATTGCAATTGGAAATTCAATTAAGATGTTATGATGAAATTGGTTGGCTGACTTAATGGGCCTTCCAATTTGGCCCGAAAATTAAATAGAAACTTATCATCACTATATTTCATTGAAAATATCAAAATTTTCACTAGAAACAGTTGATGAAAATTTTCCTTGAACTTTTAGCTTTCTCAAGATAGAATTTTATCTTTATTGGGCTTAAATAGTAAGATCCACATTAATTTGAAGGTCCTAAGCCCGATTATGATTTGATCAGAAAAATTGACATCTAAGGCCAAAATTGACTATCTTCTATTGTGGTTCATAAATTGATCCTAATAGAAAAAATTCTATACTCAAAGTGGTCACTCATATCAAAAAATATAAAATTAAAATAATCACACTATGAATTCCAAAAGATGATGATTAATTTGGCCTAAATTGTATCACTTTAAAAATATATTTTCACAATGATCTGAAATGGTGTTCAATTTATAAAATCATGAAAACTGGTGTCTATGGAAATTGAATCACACAAATATTAAAATATAAACAATGAATATTCTAATATTTCAGTGGCTAATCAATAATTAATTTTAATTTATTAATCAAAGAACAATATTCATGAAATACATTACTCTTTAATGTTATATATTACTAGGATTATTGAATTTATACTTATTTTCAGCGAACATAGTGGTGTCGATATAACACTATTCATGTATGTGGTTGGACCAACCCAAATAAGAACATTTTATACTGATGAATGAGTAGGATTTTAGAGCTTCACAATAGTTTAATCACTTTATTCAAATAATAATATTTTTCTAAAACATAAATTGAATGTAGAATAAGGTTTATAAAGGGTATAAATGAGAAAGTGATTGAAAGAATTTTGAAAGAACATAGATACTTACTTGATGAATGCTCACTTTCTCAACCTTTGTTCTTTTGGAATGAAGGATTCATACTTCCACCATGAAACAAGAAACAATTAAACTTATAAGATGGATTTTATAGTATATATGTGGTCATATATTTTATATAGAACATAATATTTGGAGTTTTTTGTGAGGTGTAGTGGTAGGGATCCATTTATAGGTGAGTTATGAGTGTCATTTCAAAAACCATTCATTTTGTAAGGAGTATATTTGTCTATTTAACATTAAAATGGATAAAAATTTCATAATAATGGGGATTAGATTAGGCTTGGTAAATAAATATCTCAAAATAAAGAATATAGATATGATTTATCAGATTTTATTCCCTCACCACTTAGTTAAACTCATATTTTATCTCATTTTTCCATTATCATGGTATATATATTTTTACATTGGTAATTTATTTTTATGAATAAATTTTTTTATCTCTTTACCAAATTTGTAAATTTTTATTAAAAATTTGGACACAAATTAATCTAATAAAATACTTAAATCTACAAATTTTTACTTTTAAATAAAAACATAAAATATATAAAAACCATTTTTATAGAAATATAACTTTTTAATCATTAGTTTTTCATATTCATATCTCACATAAATTACCAATTAAAATATTATTAATATATTATTTTGTTGAGTGAATTATAGAATTACATTCATCATTAAATGTTATCATTTAGTTTATTAATATAAAAATACACAATGTCTAAAATACTATTCTTGAAAAGATATCATTTTTACATTAAATAATATTAACCATATCCAATATAAATTATATTTTATTCTTATAAACATTTAATTTTATCAAAAATTTTCTATTAAAATATTTATTTTATTTTTATTAATGCATAAAATTATTCATTAATAAAAATAATAACAACAAAAACAATAATAATATGTTACACATAAAAATATATTTGTTAAAAAATTTCCTTTTATATTTCATTTTATAATAATATTTTTTTCAATTTGTTACTAAATGATACAAAACATTATCATACATATTTTATACATGCATACCCTATTGTCATATATCCAATTACCATATTTGTAACGACCATATATCCATTGATTTCATTTTCAATAACTACATGCATAATGAAAAAATTTCATTGATAGATATATATATACATATATATATATATATATATCCAAACATAAATTTTTATAATCAGTCATACTATTAATTTTCTTCTCCTACTATATGTCTATTATATTAATAATTATATTCTATATTTTCATAGTTGAAAGTAGAGGTAGGAACTCCAACACAAACTGTGAGGATATAGATTACATGTTTATAATCTTTTTTATTTACATATGGTTGAATTATTCAAGAATTATTCATAATAATATTTAATATTTAATTAACATAATATATAACTATTTATATTATTTTGTAATAATTTATAAATTTTTTAATAATATGCCTTATATTAGTGTTACGTGTTAACCATGCTATTAAACGGAGTTTTTTAATTTAACGAAAATACATAATAAAATAATTGGGTATTAAACTATGAATTATAGGTCAAATTAAAGTATTCAAAGTTACTTTTTTTAATGTTTTCAATTACTATTATTTCTAATTATCAATGAAGATCCACCCTCCATGTTTTAAAAGATTCATCAATCTATCAATATGTTATTTTTACCCTATAGTTTTTTCCTATATAGAAATTTTTTTAGTATTCTATGTTAGTGGTGGTACTTTGTCTATATTATTCTTTATAAAAATGTTTTGGTTATGGAGATATGATTTTTTCCTAATATACTCTCATAAGGTTAATTATAAACACTGGGGAGACCAATAAGTAGTCTCAATTTTCCAATTGTATGTAAGAAACATTTTCAAGGCCCACCACCAATGGTAAATTTTCTAGACTACCATCGAAGGAAAGGGTGTACCTTGAATCTCAGATCCAATATTCCATAGGCTAGTGACTAGAATTGAGGTTATAAAATAATCATAAAGGAAATAATTTCCCTCATAATCCAAAGAAGTTAAAAAAAATCAACTATTAAAATCAGTATAAAATAAAATAAAACCCAATATACAATGAATTTAATTTCATATATAATCATAGTCTCCAAAAAAATAAAACTATGATAACTATAACCACGATAACGATTAGGAAATTACTAAGCTTTTAAGTTTCAACCCAGTCATTAACTCCCTCATGAAAACTTATTAAAAATTTATATGTATATATAGGGGTGAACATACATGTATATTATGTAGGATCATCCCAAAAACCACTCAGGGAAATGTGGATGAATTATTCTAATGACTAACTGAATAAAATGTAAAATCAGATTATTACCTGTTTAGTCAAGTATCACCCATATTTACTAAGATTCAGTCACCAAATAGCATATCCATGTATAATAACATAATATAAAAACAATATATATCAAGAAGGTACCCCAAAACCACTTCCCCATTGATATAGTCACTCTCTCACCCTAATGACTTAGAAAATGTGAAATAATCCCTTCCATAAACACTTATTTGTAAAATAGAAATTAATTGTTGAACAAAAACATATCATCATTATTTCCACCTACAACATGAAAAAATTATATGAAAACATTTACAGATTCCGTTATCACTACATAAAAATACCCATTAAAACATCATATCACTTATTTAATATGAACATGAAGGACAATAATATTATTCCCTCTACATTCTATGTACATCCCCCACAAAGAATCCACATCACAATCAAAACATAGATAGTATAACATTATGAAATTATAGATCATGAATCAAAAGCTCTAGAAATTAGAGCTTATACTATGTTTGTAAGATGGAGAATAGTAGAGGGTGTAGTTATCCATCTATTCCCACTACAACCGAGATGTTTGAAAAAACCCATAGAACCCATGTCCTCACATATAAGTCATTATGGATATCTAACTTCGGTGGTGATGTGTATGATATACGTAATAAAAATAAAACATTATTTAAACTACAAAGAAGCCTAACCTATGGGATGAATCATAAATCAATTTTTGTTTTTTTACTATGACCAACCTAAACAAAAAAAATCTGGACCACCTCACAACAACCACATCTACCAAAACTACTAAAATATGATCCAACCACACCCATCACCACATGAACTGGAAAAATAAAAACATCGAATTTAATCACATCATTATTAATTTATATTTTTACTATTACCCACTACATTACATTAATTATGTCATATTAATATCTAGCTAGTACTATATAAACACTTCTATTATAATGTTAGTATCCCAATTTACCACATATCATTACCCATTATATAAAATATAATTTCTAGAACAATATTAACCTATCAAGACATTCCAATTTTTGATAATTATTCAATCATAAATCAGTTTTATCAAAAAATTATAGTACATAGAAACTATGAAATAAACCACTCCTAAATGTATTCATGTAAAACTCCTAAAAATAACATATATAACCTTAATTAATTTAGTTAGTTTTATTATATTAATTATGTCAACTTAAATTATCCACAGAATGAAAACAATAACCAGATAATTTTGAAAAACTATCCTGGGTTACCCTTAGACTTGACACCTCACCTGATCTGTCACATACCCAAAGAATATTCCTTGTCCCCACAAGATGTAGACAAGAACATGTGCATTAAAAAAACCCAGAGTGAATGATTTCACTAAACATGAAAAAAACATGGAATATATATATACATGAAGAGATAAGGAAAAATAAATTGCTAATACATATATACCATAACTGTAAGAAAGACACCATAAACAACAATTATTAATGTATCCAATACTCAAAGAGATATATCCAACTACAAAGGAAAAAAACCAAACAACTAATCCATGTGATGTCCTGGATGAACTCCCACCATATCACCACCATCTACCAAACATAAATGACAAAATACATCACTTCCTCACTACGACACCTTACCTTTCCCTGAAATGGAATACTTACATAGGTCCCACTGAAGATGTTCACAAGGTGTGAGATACCATGATTAATAGGATCCAACCCATGTTTTCCATAACAATTTCTTATATAAAAATTCTTTTATTAATATTTATAAATAATACATGGCATGATAAGAAGTAAAGATGTTTTATAGAAAACATGGTAAACATTTCTCCTTTATCACATTTCTAAAACAAACACATTTATATCAATTTCAAACCATATTTTCCATATCATATTTTACATAAATCAACTTGATTATGAAGGATAAAATAGTAAAAAGCCATGAAGTACAAATAGAATCATAGGTATCCAAATCAAGGATCATTATTGGTCATACTAGAGGAATACTCATAACACAATCGACCATTATCTGACTCCGAGAACACATTCAATGGAAGCATAAGATTAACCCATGAGTAAACCCCCCCCCCCCAAATGCCAATACCATTCCCCTAGAACAATAGGCCTATGAAATAGAGGAAAGTCCTAATGATAAAACCTCTTGATAATACCAAAAAAAGGATGATGGACTCATGCTAAACCTTAAACCTAAGTATCCAAGGTAACCCATGTGGTCATTTTCACAATTCAATCTAATGATTTGAAAACCATTTCACAAATCCATTTTAATGAATTGAAAAAACCCTTTATCATTGCATTTAACACATACTAGGGGAAAAAAGATTTTTTTTGAAAACACTATTCAACACACACATATCAATCATGACAATTCCTTATATAAATAAGTAAATAATGGAGAAATAATAAGTTTAATGAACATATGTTAGAGATGGAACTTTATACCTTGAAACTCTAACATCACACACCCATAATGCGATCCACCAACAAGAAAACTCCATAACATTAACAAGGGACCATAAATACAATAAACATCTCATGATTGATCCAATTTAGAAATCCAGGGGTCGGAGGAAAAGTGGAAACCCACATAACATAAGAAAGAGCCCATGTCGCACCACAACCAACAAAGGAATGACCTCTTGATTGAGATCACACAACAGATCTAGAAGAATCTATACAGAAACACCAATTACACCAATAGATCTGATAACACAACCTATGGGAACCACCAAAATCAATGGAAATGATGAAGTGGTAGGATCACTCACCTGAAGAGGTGGCACATAACTACAATGAAGATCAAATACTGAACAGATCGATCTTGAAGGAACGATGTCCCCAAAAATACCGGAGTGAAACAAATAGTCAAGAGACAAAGATCGGTGGTAGAAAAATGGACACAAAAATACCATATGGTCCCCCAAAAAACCATTGATCGGGGAATTACATATAGTGTAATTCATTTACACAACATCAAATATATAGTGTTTAAGTACACTAAAAAAGCTCTCACCTATGATAAAAAGTAGATATTTAAATGTCTCATCACAAGAAATAGTTCATCAAATCGTGTAACCTCTCTCAACATCAATCCCTTTCATGACTTTCACAAAGCAACCATTACACATGGTGTAACCTAGTTTCACAAAGTGAAATCCTCCTACAAACTATTCTAAAGACCGGTTAAAACCGAGATTCCAAAAAATATATGAATTAACCATTATAAGTACCCTCTCATTTCCTTTTTATCCCTACACAGACAATCAAAATGAAAAAAACCAGATGAGGTTGAGGATATAACTGACATATCAGTATTGGGATGTTATAAACTCACCACTATAAAGTCTTTCCATCCTTAGGAATTCATTTGGATGATTTAATCCCTGGAATAAGATGAATACATTGCTCACTCATCAATGAATCACATTCCCAAGTATCATGAGTACCTATTATGGGGTTCTATAGAACTCTGACAAAAATAATTGAATTCCCATGTGAGACTTTCACATGGGAGTCGACGATCTCAACTGGTTTCTCCAGAATAGAAAACTCTAACTAGAAATCAATTTCTTCCCATATTTGAATATGAGAAGGATTGGGATGATACATAATGAGACAAGACATGTGAAAAAACTCAAGAATAACTATCAAATATATTGGAAATTCTAAGAAACAAGTAACCTATCTGAGCCACTCAGTGACCTCAAAGGTACAACATATTTCAAATCCAACATTCCATGTTTTCCATGTTGAGGGTGACCCAACTGAGGAGAACCTCTCATGAAAACAAAGTCACCAATAGATAAATACAAATGAAGACATCACTAATTTGTATATGGTTTTTTTATTCTAGGATGTAACTAGATGTTAGTGTACCTACCAAATCATTACTGACATCTCCTAAACCAAAGTTCATCGAACAAAATTTTCGTCGCCCACTTCATCCCAACAATGATGTGATCTGTATAGGAAACCATACAAAATCTCAAAGGGATTAATTCTTATTAATGGATTATAATAGTTTATAAGAAAAAAATTAATGTGTCCTATATGGTTATCCTATGATCCATCAAAATCAATGACACATGCATGAATCATATCTTCCAGGATCCGAATTTCTTACTCCATTAGACCATATATTGGTTGATGTTATGTTGTGCTCAAATTGACCGAATTTCCCACAATCTCATGGAGACTCCTCTAAAACCGTGAGGTAATCCTAGGATCCCAATCCAAAAACAATTTTAGAAGGAATCCCATATTACCTCAAAATTTCTTACACATGAAGCTTACCAAGATCTTCAACCTTAGTGGTCTCCCTGATTAAAACGAAAAGATAAGACTTTTCCACCAACAAAAAACTACCCAAATAGAATTTCTCCCTTAGGGAGTACAAGGAAATCAGAAATCAAAATCCTTGTACACCTCTTCTTATTTCTAGACTAGCACTCGAAGAGGATAAAGAAAAACAGAGGGTTTCAAGTGATCTACCATTATCCATTGACAAGTGTTGTAGCAGAACAAATAATATATAATTTCATGAATCATACCTAACCACCACAATCATCATATCAGGTAATAATACATCTTCATAGTGCATAGATGAAAATATCATGAAGAGTTGTGATAATTAAGCCAAACTAGACTCCTCACAGATACTAGGATGATAACCCTCTTCCCAAAGTGGATTTTACCATATGAAGAGAGAGACAAAATAGAAACAATCTCCCCACAATAATGGATTTCAAAATATTATATAAACACAACATACTGCTACCATGTCTACAAAATATACATTAGGAGAGATGATGAAATAGAAATCTAGTCAAACATATTCTTGTAACATTTGCCTATGAATCCAGGTGTAACTGATAGAAAATATAATAGGGTTCCACCCCTCCTTAAATTATAGAATATCATGAGATGGAAATTTACTTCTATGATCATATTTAATGACATTTCCCTTTCCTGGGGTGTAGGTGATATCAATGTCAAACATCTGAAGTATTTATACGCACTATCTCAATCTGAGATTTAATTATTTCAAAGAAAAGATATAACTTAAATTCTGATGATCAGATAAGACTGTGAAACATTCTCAATTAAGAATTGTTCCAACAAAATTTAAACACATGAATAACTTCATCATGTTCTAAACCATGAGTGGTGTAATTCTTCCCACGCAGACAAAGATGAAGAGACCTGTAAGGTACCAAATTATCATCCTATATAAGCACATATCTGAAACCAGCACTAGTAGCATCATAAAACATAACATACCCTTTACATATATCATGTAATATTAGGGAAGGATCTGATGTCATAATTTACATTAGTTCATGCAAAGAAGATTAAAAAATCACATTCTATGTTTATTTTACTACATTCCTAGTAAGAGATCTCAAATTTGATGATAAATTAGGGAAATATTTAACAAACCATTAGTATAATCCTAAAAGGCCAAGGAAGATTTGTATGTCAAATAAGTAATGTGGTTATTTCAATATTAATATAGCCTTCAAATTTTTATGGTCTACTGATGAGCCATGTTCAGAAATCTTATTCACTAGGAACTTTACTTCATGAATAATGAAGCTAAATTTCAAAATATTTCCATAAAATTGGTGACTCCTCATAATCATTAGAATAAAAATCATATGGTGATGGTACTCACACACAGATTTTGAATAAACTAGAATATAATCCATCAACACTACCCCAAATGTGTCAAGATACTGATGTAATATCTGATTCATCAAATCCAAAAAAATATTGTATCATTAGTCAAACCAAAAGGCATCACACAATAATAATAATGGACATAACTACTCTAAAAAGTATTCTTCGGTATATCATACTTTTGAAATATAAGCTAATGATAACCCGACTCAAGATAAATGTTTGAAAACCACTTCCCCCCCTTAAAATAATCAAACAAATCATCCACCCAAGGAAAATAATATTTTCCTTATCTATTAACTTGTTCAACACCTGATAGTCCACACATAATTGAAGTGAACCATATTCCTTCAAAGTAAATAAAACATTGGATTCCTATGTAAAATTTATAGGGTGAACAAAATGTTTTTCCAATGGGTCATCCAACTGAGTCATGATCTCTTTTTGCCCCACTGGTTCCATACAATAAGAAGGTATCGATATCGGCTGCATTCCTAGAACTAGATGAATCCTAAACTCTAACTATATATCTGGAGGAATACCAAATTAGTTTTCAAAGAAAATTTTAGAAAATTCATAGATAAGAAAAAGAAGGTAAACAATAGAAGAAATTCCATCTGGCTCACTCGTAATAGAATACAAAAAATACTTGAGCTCTTGGTAGGAAGGTTTTTCAGGAATAGACCTCAGGTCCCATTCCCCCTAAAACACATTATAGCTTCCATCAATATTTGGAAAATAAACACACTGATGATAATAAACAAACTAATCTTAATGACTAATAAGATATTCCATAATCAGTATAGCATCAAAAAGACCAAGATCATGAATGATAAAATCCTAGACCAACTTTGTATCAGCTATCGTTAATAAAAAAGGACACTAAACCCCCTGATATTTTTGATTACCGATAGGTGTCACCAGATTCATTAAAAAATATATATATTA
Organism: Viscum album; assembly: GCA_963277665.1. NCBI lineage: Eukaryota > Viridiplantae > Streptophyta > Magnoliopsida > Santalales > Viscaceae > Viscum > Viscum album. The sequence continues at coordinate 1,371,892,110 of OY728164.1, forward strand.
AATGGGATGTTTAATAATTTCATCAAAAGGTTCTGACCTAACATAGTGGGAGGAAAATGTGGAGAGTAAAGTAATTTATATGGATGATTCAATAAAGATAGTACCACTCACTATTTCCATAACTACATCAACATCTGTTGGACACTAATTTACTATGTGAAAGTTCTTCAACCCTCATGCCCATGTAAAATGCACTATAGAACATGATCCTTCTAACTAAAGCACAATATCTTTTGGATATGGAAAACCCTGACCATAATGGGGCATATTCATAGTCTGAAAGAAGCGTAGTAAGTGACCAATGTGTCCACATACATTGAACATATTCATGGCCATAATATATGAAAATATTTTGTTTCATACCTTTCTAAACTAATAGTAAGTTGGAGGCACATTTTTAGATGAATAATTCAATGCAGGGACGACTCATTGCTGAGACCCACCTCCAACACTTTTGAAATGATCCTGCCACATCCACTTTTTCCCATGCATGCCACTGAAACTGCCACTATATTGAAGATAAGGGGTGGGAAAACCAATAATTCCCTACATATCCACATTTTCCATTATATATATATATCTACAATATCTTCATAGATAGATGTTTTCAATATAAAAACCTATGATTTGATATTCGGTCACAAAACATGAAGGTACTTCTAAGCCATTATCTAGTTATTCTTCTCTACATCTAGAGAAAAAAGACTTGCTCAGCAAACTAATTGGGGTATTCCAACCATGAATTATCACCTTGTTGAAAAGACATGAAATCTAGATACTCTTACAACATTAGTGACTCTAGGTAAAAATAAAGGGAGAACTGGGGTTTTAAACCATTCCAATCTAAGTTGACATGTATATCTTCTTGGACCATAGAATCCCAACATCAATTTTCAGAACCCTCAATATTGAACACTGCACTCTTTACCATGACATTATATATTTTTTCCACAAATTTATTGATATCACCGATCTTATACAGCCATCCCTCCCCCTCTTGATGATAATTTTTTCCTTTAATGGATGGTAGCCTCTCATGAAATAATTCTCGTAATCTCTCTATCTCTCCCATTTCTCTTGGTTCTACCTCAAAAAATTAATTCTAAACTCATGGTACCTCCTAATAAACATCAAAAACATCATGTATGATAGTCATGTTGAGAATCTGATCTATTGGTGGATTCCATTGAGTATTATTAGTTGTACCCTCCATAGGAACTTGTGGAAGACATATTAGAAGAATACTAATACACACTCAAGTATAAGAATAGTCCTATAATTAAAAAATTATCAGTTTTAACCATAACACCCATAGAATAAAATGATATTTAAAACAAAATCCAACACTAGATATAAATATTCCAATATTAAATGGAATCTTGAGTCTCATCACTATAATAAATGGACAGAAACATTTCGCAACATACCATTCATGTATCGATAGTCATATATCTAGTCTAACAAATGAGAAAAAGATAAAGAATATCGTGGAGAGGCCTTATCTAATACCAAATTGTAATGAACCAACCTGGGTTACCTTTTATCATAACACCAGACCCAATCTATCACATTCTCTAAGGGTGTTATCAATCCCCATGGACTGGTGACAAGCTCCCAGACATCGAACAACAAACAAGAGGGAATGATTATTACCAACCTAAACAAAGATGTGGAATATATATAAGTGAAGTCAGAATAAAAATAATAAATATTATAAATTTATTCCATAAGTAAAAGAAAGAAAATGTTAAAATATCACAATTATACTAGAAAAAACACTATGAGACATGCCTGCATAGAAATGAAAAAACCAAAAAGCTACTTCCTGTGATGGTATGGATGAAATACCACCATCTCACCACCACCATCTCAACTCACCTAACAAAAAACCTCAACACTTCACTATGGAACCATAAATATCCATTCATTGGAAGATATACATAGGTTTTTAAGCAACTGAAGAGGTGTATAAGGTGTGAGCTATCAGGATAAATAAGATCCCTCCTAGGTTTTCCTTAATAAGTGTGTGCATAACAATTCATGTACTCTCATTTTTAAATAAAATAAGGAATGATAAGTAAGAAATCAATTTTATAGAAAAATAGAAAACATTTCCACTTTATCAAAGTTATAAAAAAGTATGTATATCAATTTTAAATCTTATTTTCCATTTCATCATTCACAAGTACCAACATGCATATCATGTCTAAAAGAGTACAAAGCCAAGAAATAAAAATAGAAGCACAATTATCATCACTAAGGATCAGTAATGGTCAAGTTAACAGACTATTCACACCATAATCAACCAAGTGAATAATCTAAATCCTAGAACACATGCTTAGTATGTATAGGAATTCCCCATGAGTAATCCACCCAATAATGTCAATATCAGAACCCTATACCAACTGTCCTAGGAAATAGAGAAAATCTCAATGAGAAAACATACTAATAATCAGAAAACATGGATGATGAACTCAAGATAAACATTCTACCTTAGTTACAAGGGAAACCCATGTGCTCACTTTCACAATTCAACCAAATTATTTGAAACACATTTCAAAACAATTTCACAAATCCATTTCAAGGATTTTAAAATACCCATTTTTTTCCGTTTATAAAAAAACGAAAAAATGGTTTTTTAAAAACTTTTTTCAAAAGACACAACTCAATTATTCCAATTCCTTTTATATACTACATTATATATCTAGAACAATTGGTTTCATCCACACAGGCTAGAGGTTGATCCACTTACCTCAAAACTTGGGTTACACATGCCGGCAACGGGATCCACGAACAACGATAGCTCAATAACATCAATGAAGTCCCTGGAATCCAATCCAAATCTCAATATTAATCAAATTTAGAAAAAAGGTGTTGGTGGAAATAATTGAACCCACATATCTCAAGAATGAACCCCCACCACACCACAACCAACAACAGAATGGCCTCTAGTACAATATCACAAAGTTGATCTGGAATAAGACACATAGAATCACTAATTTAGATCTACAGATCTGATAATGCAACCCATGGGTACCACTACTATCAATGGAAATGAATAAGTAGAAAGATAACAATGAGGTTTATCACAACCATAATGAATATCAAACGCTAAATAGAGGGATTGGTAAGGAATAGTGTCCCCAAAAATCCTTGGAGGGGAACTTTGGGTTGAGAGAAAAGGAGAAGTGGTAGCCAAGTAGACAAAAAAAATCATTTATGGTGCGCTAAAACTTCCCTACATGGGGAAATACAAGAATTGTAAATTCTTTACAAATTTTAAAATTCATAGAATTTATATACCCCAAAAAATCCATCACCTATAATTAAAAATATAATGTTTAAATGACTCATGATATAAATCAACTCTTCAAGAGACATAACCTTTCATGATATCCACCCAGTGACCATTACATTTCATGTAAACTACTTACATAATGATAAATACTTCTATATCCTGAAGAAAAAGATCAGTTAAATCTAAGAGCCAAAAAATATGTGACATCACCACTATAGGTAACTTCCAAATTCCTTATAGGCTCTATACAGACAATGAAAAAGAAAAAAATAATGAGGTTAAGGATATAACTAACATTACGGTAATAGGATGCTACACTAATTATATAGTTTCTAGTAAAAAATAAATTATAATAATCATTTTCCTCACCTATAAGGATGTTTTAACATTTATTTCACAAGAACGAGGGGGAATCACTAAGGGAGACACACTGATCAAACACTACCAAATTCATAATAACCAGTTCAAGACCTTTTAATAACCATACAACAACAAGAAAATGGGAAAACCACAAAAATAAGATAAAAACTAACACAAATAATTCCTCATGATAGAATTGTATGCGAAAAGTAGAGGAAAAGAGGTGAAGAAAACACCTTTGATTACAAGGGGTTGATCAATCAAAATAGAGGTCTAAAACCCACCAAGGTATTACCATGATAACCCAAACCCATGAAAATGAAAACCATGATCTTGAAGGAAGCTAGAGTAATTGATTATGATTTGAGTGATAACCCAAATTTATATTTCTAATTGGGATAAAAGTAATCAAGTTGTGATAGGTAGGTCACAATGCAATGGATGCCCAATTTGGAAATCATGGTTTGGCTTGAACTATATATCAAAGAGTCAAATGATCTAAATTAAATAAACCCATAATTAATCCTAGATGAATGGGGTTATTGATATCAAAACTCTTAAACTCTAATGCATGAAAATTCAATACCTAAATGCCCACCTCAAACTCAATTGATCAAGACACTTACCACGATAAAATATTCTTCACCATGGCACAATGATTTTCATAATAGAATATCCATGAAAAATTACAAACAATGCCTCCACAATGAAATTAAATAGTACATTAAATAGTGAACCTTAAATAATATTAAAGAATAAACATACCAATAATATTTGTTCCATAACATATACAATCATGGTGAAAAATAACCACGCTCCAACAACTTAAATTCCAAAACTGAGAAAGAATGTCATAACCACCTCAATAATGGTGTCATACATTTTAATAACTGAAAGGATATCCTAAAATTACAATACTTTTTAACAAAATATATCTTGATAAATATATCCCTTAAAATAGACAATGTAATGCTTCTATAATGTTTGGATGTTCACATTAAATTCCTCACACACAATTCTCATTCATGATAATTTAACAAATCCTAGAAATAAAAAAACAACCATTAAATACCTACATCCATAGGATATAACTCTCAAATAATAACATCTACACTATCAAAAATTGAGAAATACATAATAAAACAAAACCTCAATCATATGAGCACAAAATGAAAATGTATAAAAATAAGGAAATAATTCACAACCATTTAGGACACTGTGATATATCTACGAAACAAATACCAATGTAAAATTATCCACCCACCATGACTAAAAACCATGAAAACAAAAAATGAAAGGAAAATTCAATGCATTTTCTAGATATTCATGAATCTCAACCACATCCTCCATTAACATTGTGTCCTCCCATATATATTACTCACCTTAATAAATGAAATAGGGTCTATAAAGAAAATATGAATGATGTAATGACTCAAAGAAAACTTCATGGATATTGTCTATTTTTTGGTGGGACTTCTCATCAACAAACCAGCACACCAAAACTCTCTAACACCTCAAAAAGTATGAAAAACTGATTATACAAATTACTTAAATGGAAAAAATATACTTATCTTGATGATAATAAAAATTACAAAATACATCATCACTAAACTAGAATTCCAAATTCCACATCTTATTATCATCATAATAGTTCTACTAATCTCGAATAGCTTTCATATACTTGGTAATCATTCAAACCAACTCTATCATAGTATGCACCATATCCAAAATGTAGATCATAGAGTCCACAACCTTTGGAATCATAATAGAGATCTACATGGCATCGTATAAAATTCATAAAATAAAGACATTCTAATGTAATAATTATTGTCTTTTTTATAGGGAAAATAAACCCTAATTATGTGTTTCACCCGGGAAACTAAAAAATTCAAAACACAAACATACTACATATCCTATAATTTCTAAATGGTTCTCCTTGACTAACTATCCTTACAAGGGTGGAAGGAGGTGATAAGGTATTACTATGAGAAAAAATCACACTAAATACCCTTCAAAATACTCAAGGTTAAATAAGGATAATTACAAATAGAAATCTGAGTTTCATACATATTTTATTATACTTTTTTAACATAAAAATCTATTAAAACCCCAAGGATATAGTAGTGAAACATATATGATAGATTAGAATAATAATACATAAGCATAAATGTAAAATACATATTCCTTATTTTTATATCCATAATGTGATAATAAATCCATTTAAACAATTTTTTACATTATAGGATACCCAAGGAAAATAAATAATGGAAAATGTTGAGTTATAAATATCTCTATGGGAGTAAACATTACACTGAATTATAAAATCTTATAAAAAAGGCATAACATTGTGTCATAAATGATTAATATTGTATATTATCATATGAAATAATGAAATAAATAAAATTAAATCATTTGAAATAATATAATAATATTGTGTCTATAATAAAAAACATGACATTATAATCATAATTTATGGCTATCTACCAAGATGAAACATGATAATTCGTTAGGATAACTACCCATGCACTATACATGGAATCTCATGAGAAAAATACCAAATTCATTAAATGAATATTTAATTATAGAACCACACATAATATCATAACATGTATATACATATGTTTACCAGATAAGGATACATACATAACTAATAATCAAATGAAAATCCATTAAAATGAAATGGATGAGATGATCCTATCTAATAATATAATATTTGGATATTTCATAAGAATATTTAAGAGAATAATTAATTAAGTATCTTTTACATACATATTTGGAATAGGAATGATAGGTCTCAAAAACATAATCCATAGTAAGTATCTTTTATAAGGAAGGCTAAATAAGTAGTTATAGAAATGTACATCATAAAAAATGTTTTAAGAAATTAGTAAAGAAATGTTAAATAATGTGAGAAAATGGAATTATTATTTGAAATAAAATTAAACTGAAAGGTTTCCCATTAATAGTCATCATTTAATAAAATTATTTAAGTAGAAGAGATTTAAAAACTACGATATAAAAATAAATAACAAGTTAATGGAATAATAAATATACTCATCATAGTGAAATTTTGGGAAGAGAACTCAAAAATTAATTAACCCAATAAAGAAAACTAAAAAATAGGTATATATATGATATACCTATATATCGAATATAAAATCGATACATAAAGATAACAAAATATATAAAATGAGTTTTAGATTGAGAAATAATAACATAAAATTAAAGTGGGTGTTTTAGAAGTTCCCTTACTTTGGGTCTTGAATCGATTGGTTCACACATAAAAAATATTAAATAAAAAAATATGTTTATAAAATAATTGATTTATAACTATTTTAACATATATTTCAATCATTTATATTCTCTATAATTTTTTATTTCTATTTTATTAATATATCAGGTTTATATTAATGATTTTGAGGGCACTCATTTTAAATATCCATTTCCATTTCAATTTTTTGATCATTGGTATGTTCTTTTTAAATGAGAAGAAAAATAGAAAAGTTAAATAAAAATATTTTTATTTAAATCCATATATTTAAATGAACCCATATAAAAGTTTCACTAAGTATAAATGTCTTTTGTGTAAGGAATTTTCTTCTACAATGTTTTACAAACCATAGAAACTAGATTTGTTATATTTTAGTTATGATGATTTATAAATTAAAGAATAGAAAATAAGTTAAAATATTTTTATTATGACCAGTTTTAGACAGAAAATTATTACTATAATCATTCATGATGGTGATGATGAATAAAAAAACCTGCCTCACAAGGAGGAAGTATTACACACATAACATATGTGACATTTTCATATTCCAATGAATAAGATATAGTTATACAGTGGATATTACATTAAAAAATTGAATTTTACTATATTTATGTTATTAATGTCACTATTTACTATTTTATAGAATAAATTTGGATGAGGATGATGAAAAATAGTTTAAAAGTCATTAGTAAAAAACATGACTTCTTTATTTGGATGTCCTCTCTTTGAATACAACTTAAATAAAATTGGATTGTTCTTTAGGTGGGAGAATATCCTATAGGATGAGAGAAATAGGATTAGTGATATATTTTTGAAGATATCTTCATGATAAAAGGATGAATATGTGAGTAGATGTGTGATGGTGATGGGGTTTTTAAGGTTAGAGGAGTGGAATTTCTATAAATATTATTTCTCAATAAAAAAAGAAATATTATACTTAAAGAAAGTGACTAAAATATTTATAATTAATGAAAAAATAATATTTTAGGTCTTCAATTTCCCCATACATCCATTAAATTAATATTTCTCGTGATATTTATCTCATGATTAACTATTTTTACTTTATTTTAACCATTATCATGGTGATGATTTATTTCCTCAGAAACATATTTTTTCCCTAGAAATATATTCAACATATTACTGAATTATCATTGACATAATTCCAAATATAAAATATATTTAATTAAATAGAATTTATTAAGCTGATAAAAATAAGTTCCATATAATTAATGGAAACAATAATTTTACTATTAACTAAAAGTCAAATTTTTATAGAAAAAAATGAATATTTTACCCAAAGATAATTTCAGTGTTCTGATTCAAAAAAATACTTGTATAAAAAATAATATTATATATTTTAGAAAATTAATTTTTTATTTAAATTATTTATTTGTTTATAAATATGAATTTTTATGACATGATTGATTCTCTGATTCATAGAAAAAGTTCTTATTATTTGAGAAAGTTGTCTGATAAAATAACTAGTGCTTAGTAAAATCATTTTAAGAAAAAAATATGTCTCAAAATTAATAAAATATATTTTAATTAAAATAAAACATCTATGTTTAAAAAAATAAATGAATTATTTCCTTATTCCAAGCATTTGTTTCAATATTTTAACAGTTCCATTCAAATGCCTTGTCATACTAATTTCTTATATGTAAGAATATAAGTTTATATAATTAAGTGAATATGTATAATAATATATTACTAAATAAGACTCATGTATAAATATAGAAGGGGAATACCATTTATAATTTTTTGGGACATTACATTATTCTCCACTTAATAAATGTTTCCCTCAAAATTTCATTTCATAATTTAAGATGAAAAAATATTAGGGTCATTCTATGATTTACTCTGGTACCCATGTTACTTCTATATAATTATAGATCCTTAAATGTATGTTCACCAGGTGGGTTTTCTTTCTTTCATAAAATATTGAATTTATAGTCTAATAACATCACTAGATACTCATCATATGAAAGATTATTTTTCAACTGTACCACCTCTAATTTCAATACATGTGTAGGATCTAGTATGTACTTCCCTATGAGGGATATCAGGACCATGTCATGTAATAGAGGTAGAGTTTCTAGGAATTATGGTTGATAGGAAAGAACTATGATATGACCAAGAGTATCAAATGGGCCAATTTATCTTTTAATTAGCTTCTTTGACATCCAAAATCTCACGAATGTCTTAGATAGAGATATATGATATAATAATTTATATATAACCTAATGTTATATATCTCATCAGTGATTATAAACCATGATCTTCTATCGATTATGTGCAACCCTAATGTGATGTTGAATGGATATGAACTTCTTTTCCATTTTTTCAACCACTTCAATTTCTAATATCTCATGTTCACAAATTTCATCCCATCTTGTGGGTGGTATGAATCTCTTACTACAAAGTGATTTATAAGGATCCATCTTGATTCTAAAGTGTAAACAATTGTTATATTGGATCTTTACAAGAGAAACATATTTTCCCAATCCTCCTTTAATATCCATAAATAATTTTTTAAATACTTCTTTAAGTGTATGTATGGTTCAATAATGTTAGCCCTATTTTTGTGCTTGTGGGCCATACTAATGTTTAACAATGCATTTAAATCATGTTGTAAACATTTCTAGAACATTAAGATAAAACATAGGTCTTGAATTTTTTTTATTAACAATAGTTCTCCATGAAATATCACCACTTATCTAATTTACAACATATGTTTTGATCATGTGAGAATTCCTCTAAATTGGTGATGAAGTGGGTTATCATTATGAGATGATCTATAAAACCCATATGGCATTATATCATTTGGTCATCTTCAGAAGACCCATGATCAAATTAATAGTAATGTTATTCCATTTCAATATAGATATGGATTTCACTTTTATCACCCCATTGTGATTTTTACATTATTCCATTACTTTTAAACATATTATGTACTTTGATGCATATTCCATAGTACCAATTTCCATATTTTCCATTAAAAAGTTCACTCAAATATCTCAAAACATGTTTTTACTACCTAACTGTATAAACAATTACAGGCTATGAGAATCAATAAATGACTATTTCTTTATCTTAGACTTAGAAAATACACATATTCATGTCACAGATCTCAGAACTCCTTATTTATCAATTTTGAACTCTTAGTATTTACCATTTATTACAAAAACTAGATTGTTTTGAATATAAACACAATTCCATTGATATTTCATTATATTCTTCTGAATGGATGGATGAATAATATTTTGATCAAGGAAGGTTGTTAATACTTATATTATTATTCACATGTACATGCTATTCATGTATACTAATATTAGATCCTTCCCAACATTCATCTTGGATAAGGTTTTAGGATATTTTATACTTAGAACATTTTCCAATTTAATCATCTTCATAGGATAATAATTGATTGATAGTTAATAATATTTGATCAATTTTAACCACCTTAATTTGTGAATGTTGATCTCCTTCGATGTAAATATATACATGATACTATAATGAACCATATATATTTCATACTTCTATCTATATAGATAATTCCTCCAAATGTTAAACATGAAGATTAATATAGCTAACTGAAGATCTTCTGTTTGATAGTGCTGCTCATAGATCTTCAATATTCATGAGTCATAAGCTATCACTTTATTATTTTTCCGACGGATACAAAATAATACATTTTTAAAAGAATCAATGTAGCTCAAAATTCCATCCCCATAGGTAGTCATTGTGTGTATAGTTATAGCAATGATATTCTTATTGAACTCCTTAAACCACTCTTTACATTCATCTATCTAGACAATATTTACACCCTTCTATTTAATCTTGGTTAGCGAGATTGAAAATCATGAAATGTTTCTAACCAATCATTGATATTAACCAACCAATATGAGGAAAAAAATATATTTATTATATATTATGTTCAAGGCCATTCATTAACTACTATTATATTTGAAGGATCCAAAAATATCTCATTTCTTGTAATGTAATTTCCCATGAATGATATTTTCTCCACCCAAAACTCATATTTAAAATAATTTACATATATATTCTCATTTCCCAATGTTTGGAAAATAAGACTCATATTACACTCATATTTACCCTTTCTTTTAACTGTATACACGAATATGATCTATAATTTAGACCAAAAAATTAATGAGGTAATCACTTATGCCTCTATTTATCAAGTCTATAAATATTTAAGGATCATTAGTTAATATTAATGACATTACTATGAACACAAAATGTCCATAACTTATTCAAAATATATTCTTGGTATTGTAATCCTTCATCACATTTAATTGATAATATCCTAAATGAAGGTCCACTTTAGATAAGTATTGATATCCACAGTTCTAGTTAAAAAATTCATCAATTTGTGGATGAATATTATTTTTCTTTGTCATGATTTGTTTCAGTTAATGACAATCAACCCAGAGGTGTAATTACCCATCCTTATTTTGGATAAAGTGGACTGACACACCACTTATTGAAGAAATTGGTAATATAAAACCCTTTTATATATTTTAATAGAGTTTATTTATTAGTAATTCCAATTCATTAGAGTGTATTCTACAGGGATTCTTGTACATGGGAAGACATCCAAGAAATATAGTAATCTACCTCGTGGAAAGGAGGAAGACCATGAAACTCTTTTGGGAATACATGATTATATTACCTCAAAATAGAAATGTACTCAATGCTTATCCAATATTTTATTCTAAATAATTTGAGAGATATATGATTTCTTATAATTCAATAATGTTAATTCTTGAGAAATTGATCCCAAAAGAGATTAATCCTCATCCTCATACTTTTATAGAATCAAAGGAGGGCTCAAAACATAGAATTTTTTTTATTCCCACAATAGTTATTTTGAGATATATGTAAGGTCTAAAAATGAATACCTTTGTTAATATTTAATTACACTATAAGAATTATTGAATGATCTCTACAGAGATTTATACTCGTACATAGACTAGGAGGAGTTGTTTTCTTAAGATGAAACAAATTACCCATTTCTATTGTCACTAATTGTAACATCCCAAGTAAGTAATGAATAATTGATATTTTTATCTATTTCTATTTATGAATTAGATAGTGTTTTAGAGGCTTAAAATGAGAATAAATCCAATCTTAAGCATGAAATCCACTAATATTTTTAAAAGATTGTTTTACTGCCTTTTGATGGAAAACAATTTTTAAATCAAAATTTTGACAATTTTATAATCCTTATTTGTCAAAATAAAAATATTATTTATTATTGGGACATTGAAATTTACATTGGATAAATTTTTTGTGTTTTTCTGACAATGTTCATTTTTTAATGAATAGTGAAAAAATACTGCATTTTACATCAAAACTGCTTTTTCATCTAATTTAATTATATGGTTGCATTATATTTCTAATTGGTATTAAAGTGTAAATAGAATATATTTTTACCATTTTGTCCAATTTTGGTCATTATGATTAATTTCACTTTGGAATTGGGCATAAACTAATGCCAATCTTTTCATAGAAATTGTTTCAAAAAAACCCGCTATTTGTTTTGACAACGGGAATTATTTTTAAATTAATTATTGCAATTTATATGTTGGGAATTTGGTTAAATGGATTCCATATTTGGTATCAGAAGTTTCAGATTATGTAATTAAGACTCTTTTGTTTTTGGACATTATGAATAGTAACGACGGTAATTATCTTTAATTATCTTGATTAATGAGTAATCTGGTAGTTAAGGATAATAAAATAGTATCATAATAATTAAAAATGACACCAAAATGTGTCATAATGCTACTGGTTTTCTCATGGAAGACCATGGGATGCCTTGTGCCAAACTTGAGGACCCCATGGAATCAATTTTGTGTGGAAGTGACTTTTTATCTTTTTATTTTTAAAGAAAGATAAATATAGCCACGAGTGTATAACCTTAGTAAAACATTTTTAAGTTTGTATACCTAAATGATATATTAGAATATAAATATTCATTGAAAATCTAAAAAGATTTCCTAAATCATGGTATTTTGTTTCTAATTTTTAGACATTAAATAAATTAAATTATTTATGACACCATGATGATGCAGCGATTACCTCATTATTTAACGATTTAAATAAAATGAAAATATAATGTAAAATCTAAGACCTACAGTTGTAAAAAACCTGTTGGATTGGGGATTTAGAACCCTTATCACCTTATCCTCGAAATTTATAATTTTGGGACCTTTTAAATCCCAAAATCATTTTATAATAAAGTATCCTTTTGTAACATTCCAAGAGTGCCCCTCCTCTCCTCTTATAAAAGGCCCCCACGTCAACCACCTTACCCACACTTCCAAAGCCTTTTTTTCGGCCATCCCCTGCCCATTTTACCTCTCCACATCCCTCTCTAACTCCTAGAAGGCTCAATTTGGGCAGAAGTCTTCCCAAGGAAGCCTTTGAGCTCAAATCAAAAAGATTTACCCGATTTAAAGGTAGTGTCTTCTATTGTGTTCTTATGTTTTATTTTTCTTCTCCAGCCCCCTAAACTCTTTTTATTCATTTATTTCGTAACAACACCAGTATCGTCCATATACTATGATATAGTTATAATAAGGATTCGAGCTTCACTTACACACACCTACATCTAATGGTTAAAGAACATACTGTTTCCGTGGATGTAGAATTTATGCCTCACGAAACGATGATTGTTCAATATTATTTTAACACCATAAAAGGTGGCCATTGAGATGACACTATATTTATATATGATATATAATATTTATATGTTTTACTTGAGCTTCTGTATTTTTCATTTATGGCATACCTTTAGGGTTTCCATTATGGGTAAACGCGATATCTTCATTTTAGGAAGTGCGGACTACCGCCCCCTCAAAGTGATATGATTCGTTAATTCCATATGTGAGACTTATAAAGGATGTAATTAATGATATTATATATGATATTATAATGGAATTATAATATACCTTTATATCATTATGATTCTATTCCATAAAATATGAAATAGAAATGAAAGTAGCGTTCAGGCGTACGTACGGCTTACCGTCTCCATGAACTGTGCATTTCATTTCATACCTCTAAACGTTATGGAATATTATAAATGCATGTATATACTGGATATATATGATATATATGATATCTAAATCATGAGTATAACTCTGGATACAATGGATACATGAACAACTTATAATTATAAAGAGTTTATTTTTGACTCAAGTACCAATTACCGTTAAAACGACCGTTATTAACTTAAATAATTACATAGTGTTCATAACATGGTAATAAGTGATATGAAAGGAATAATTAACTTTAAAAAGGTTCTTAAGCAAGTATAAATTAACTCAAGTTTATTAATCAGGAGTTTAAAGAACGATCAAGTCATGTCGGACCCGAGGTATGGGACTTCGTCTTAATCTCCTTTCATTGAGGCATATTTTGTTTTATACACATCCTTCATTTATATGGTGTATAAACCCCTTTTAGATTTATGTTTATCCAAAAGGAATCTTTTTTTATATGAAGCATTTTACTAAACGACAAAACGGAATGTTTTTGTTGTACGTATGTGGTGACAACGATTTCTCCGCCACCGTGACCATTATTTGAGTTTCGGATTCCTCTACAAGACATAAATTTTTTTAAAAGAAAAATAAACACCCTGTTTTACTTTTCTTTTATTTTGGTATTGAAAATGGTTTTCAAATTTTTTTTTATCAATGTGTTGTATTGATATCTTGTGATTGAAAAGTGGAAATGTTATGTTTCCTTTATGAATGTTTTATGTGATATGATTATGTTATGGTTCATGGGAATTGTTATGAAGATGAGTGGTTCTGTGATAAACTAAGGGCGGGTGAGCCCGATATAGCTCTCCAATGCATTGGGTAAGCGAAGGAGTTAAAAGTTAGGGTTTCTCCAAAGAGATGTAGGGAATATACTGTGATGGGTATTCCAAATGTAACCAAGAGGGTTTCTCCCTACGTAAGAATGTTATGAATGCCTCAAGTTACATTTATGTCTTATGATTTCTATGATTTATTCATGATTTTATGAGGTATGATAAAGTGGTTATGTTTTATGAGTAGAGTATGATTTCATTGATTCTTATGTATACATGTACTCATGTTTCCTTTCCATATTTTTATATCCCTTTCTGAGCTTTTTATGCTCATCCCAAGTTTTTGAAATATTTTTCACAGGTCAAGGGAAGGGTACATGATATGATGATAGTTTCAAGGAAGTGACAAGAAATAATCCATGTTTTATTTTAAATATGTTTCCATTGATGGGAAAAAATTAATACTATATTTTATGTAACCACTTTGTTTAAATGTGCAATGTAATTCATGTTTTATGATCTAATTCTATAAAACTCTAAACCTGAAAAGATCCTCAACGTGTAATCTTGTAATAACTCAAGATTAAGTAAGGATTAAGGCTATGGCCTTATAATTGGAATCAGAGGTCGGTTTAGATAACTTTAGGAGTTAGATTTTTATTAAATGATTATCCAAAAATATTTTTTTATGGTCAAATTGAAATGATATAACATTTGAAGATTACCATGTTGCTTCATCTAAGACATGTTTGTTCAGAATAGTTTTCCGCAGAGGAAAGAGGGAAGCAGTGCTAGGAAGGCATACAGAAGGAAACAACCTTCCAAATCAGCATCATGAGATGGTCATAATTGGATCTGAATAGTTTGTTGTAGTAATGGCGCAGTTGACTCAAGCGATAAATGGTGGTGGTATCCATGCACGAGATCAGCTAGATCAACTGCAGAGGAACATGTCGGTGGAGGAACATTTCATGAGGCAACATCCCCCATCATTCAGAGGATCATCTGGCCATGTGCTAGCTGAAGGGAGGATTGAAGCACTGGATAAGATTTTTGATGTCATGGGGTGATCAGACAATCAAAATGTTAGTCTTGCTATTTACTGTTTGGAGGGTGAAGAAGATCAGTGGTGGTCGATGGTTCAAAATATCAGGGACGCTGATGAGATTGATCCTCTCAACTGGGATGAGTTCAAATGTATGTTTCTTGAGAATTATTTTCCTAAGGTTGTTCGACTTAGGATGGAAAAACAATTTCTAGAATTGAGGCAAGAGGAAGACTCAGTGGCTGCCTATGAAGAAAGGTTCACTCGATTGGCAAGGTATGCTTCAAATTTTATCCGAGACCTTGATAGTAAAAACAATTGTTTTTACTCAGGATTAAAGAAAAAATTTCGAAGGGATTTTGCTTCACGTGAGTTCAAAAGTTATGAAAATCTTGTTCGATGTGCTGAGAAGGTGGAAATGGAGTTTGCCGATGATCAAGTGTTCTATAACAACCAACAGAAGAACAGACCGAGGTGGTAGGAGAAAGGAAAGAATTTTTCAAAAAGGTCTGATGGTAAGAAAACTATGTTTCCAGTTTGTGATAAGTGTGGGAAAAGGCATGCTGGGGAATGCCTTCTGAATTCTAAAAAGTGCTACCGATGTGGTAAGATGGGACATAAGGCTCGTGATTGCACTGAAAAAGATCAAGGTGATGGTAAGTCCAAATTTGATTTATAGTTAGTGAAATGTTTTAAGTACAATGAGATGGGTCACTATTCAAACGAGTGCCCGACAAAGAGCTTGAGTGATGGGAAGAAGTTAGACTATAATAATAAAGGAGTGGTGAAATCCTTTGCAACTACTTCAGCAGATGTCGGGCCATAAAATGAAGTTGTATCAGGTACTATGTTTGTTTTTTCAGATTATGCCACTGTGTTGTTTGATTCGGGGTCTACACATTCTTTCATATCTGAAAACTTTTCTAGTAAAATGGGAATACCATATCAAGAAATGACTATTGACCTTTTGGTAAAAACACCAGGGAGAAATGTTGAGGCAAAAAGAATTTATAAGAATCTTCCTATCCTTATCGGTGGAAAGAACCTACTTACGAACCTCATTGTTTTTCCTCTAATAGAGTTTGATGTTATCCTGGGTATCGATTGGCTCTCTATTTACCATGCTAAGATTGACTGTAGAGCTAAAGAAGTTTCTTTTCAGAAAGAATTTCAGTTTGTGTACAAGAATGAACCCTTACTGTTGATAACTTATCAAGAGGCCGAGAAACTTGTAAAAGATGGAAATGAATGTAACCTTGCACACATTGTTGAAAACAAAGGAACTGTTCAGATTAATGATGTTCCAGTGTTAAATGAGTATCCTGATGTTTTTCCTGATGATTTTCTTGGAATAATACCAGATCGGGAAGTTGAATTTATAGTTGACTTAGTTCCTGATGCTAAGCCAATTTCAAAACCCCCTTATCGAATGGCTCAAACTGAACTTTTAGAGTTGAATGAAAAATTGAAAGATTTATTAGTGAAAGGTTTCATTCGACCTAGCACATCACCATGGGGTGCACCTGTTTTATTTGATAAAAATAAATATGGTTTATGAGACTTTGCATTGATTATAGAGCCTTGAATAACATCACTATTAAGAAAAAATATCCTTTGCCTCATATCAATGATTTGTTTGATCAAATCCAGGGTGCTCAGTATTTTTCAAATATTGACCTGAGATCGGGGTACCATCAGTTGAAGGTAAAGGAAGTAGATATTCTAAAGACTGCGTTTCGTACAAGATGTGGCCATTATGAATTTTTAGTAATGCCTTTTGCGCTAACCAATGCACCTGCTATATTCATGGACTTAATTAATATAATTTTCCATGAGTTCTTGGATAAGTTTGTGGTTGTTTTCATTGATTATATTTTAGTGTTTTCTAAAAGTAAAGAGGAGCATGAAAGACATTTACGGGTTATTTTTCAAACCTTGAAAGAAAAGAAATTGTATGGGAAATTCAGAAAGTGTGAGTTTTGGTTGCAACAAATTTCTTTCCTTGGTCACATTGTTTCTAAAGATGGGATAACTATTGATCCTCCAAAAACAAAATTTGTTGAAGAATGGCCATGACCCACAAATGTAACTGAGATTCGTAGATTCCTTGGTTTAGCAGGCTATTACCGAAGGTTTGTTAGAAATTTTTCACGGTTATCTAGTCCAATGACTAAGCTAACTCCGAAGGGTGTTAAGTTTATCTGGACAGAAGAATGTGATGATTGTTTTCAGGAACTGAAAAGAAGATTGGTAAATGCTCCAGTTTTGGCACTACCTTCCAGGAATGGTGAGTTTGTTATCTACAGTGACGCTTCATTGAAAAAACATTGTTGTGTCCTAATGTAGAATAATCAGGTAATTGCTTATGCTTCACGACAGTTGAAAACTCATGAGGTAAATTACCCTACACATGATTTGGAATTAGCTGCTGTAGTTTTCACTTTAAAAATTTGGAGTCATCATTTGTATGGAGTAAAGTGTGAAATATATACCGATCAGAAAAGTTTAAAGTATATATTCACTCAGAAATAATTGAACATTAGATAGAGGAGATGGCTAGAATTAATCAAGGATTATGATTGTACAATTCATTACCATCCGGGAAAAGAAAATAAAGTGACTGATGATTTGAGTTGAAAAAGTAATGATTCATTAACAATGTTGCGTTTGGAATGTGATCCTTTGGTTAAGGATTTGATGAACATTTTCATAGAAGTTGTTGGTGCAGGATGTCCTTCTGTTTTGTTTCAGGTATCAGTGATATCTTCTCTATCAGACAGAATCAAGCAAGCACAGAAGCAAGACAGTGAGTTGCAGAAAAAGGGTCGAGCCGGTTCAGAAGGGTAAGTTGAATGAATTCAACATTGATAATGATTGTGTTTTGAGATTTGGGAAGATATTGTGTGTGCCTTGTGATTCACAGTTGAAGAGAGAGTTGTTATGTGAAGTTCATAGTTCTCCGTTTTCAGTTCATCCTGGCAGTACTAAGATGTAAAGAGATCTGCAGGAGTATTACTAGTGGGATGGAATAAAAAGAGATATTGCTGATTTTACTGAGAAGTGTTTGACTTGTCAGTAGGTTAAAGCAGAGTGACAATTACCGAAAGGGATGCTTCAGCCTTTACCAGTGCCAGAGTGGAAATGAGAGAATATATCCATGGACTTTGTTGTGGGATTACCAAATACATCTTGAGGTTATAATGCAATATGGGTTATTATTGATCGCTTGACTAAATCTGCTCATTTCCTTGCTATACGAGATACTTTTTCCCTAGATCAACTTTCCCGTTTGTATCTTAAAGAGATAGTTAGGTTACATGGAGTTCCTCTCTCCATTGTATCTGACCATGATACTAGTTTCACTTCTAACTTTTGGAAAGGCCTTCAGAAGTCGTTGGGTACTGAATAAAATTTTAGTACAGCTTTTCATCCTCAGTCAGATGGGCAGTCAGAACGAACAATTCAGACATTGGAGGATATGCAACATGCTTGTTCGGTGGATTATCAGGGAAGTTGGGAATAACATGTTTCCTTGGTTGAATTTTAATATAATAACAGTTTTCATTCTAGTATACAGATGACACCATTTGAGGCGTTATATAGGAAGCGGTGTCGAACTCCAGCTTTCTGGGATGAAGTGGGTGAAAGGAAGATGATGGGACCAGAATTGGAAGAAGAGTTGGCAGAAAAAGTTCAGATGATACAGAAACACATGAGAATATCTCAGATCAGGCAGAAGAGTTATGCGGACAATAGGAGGAAGGATCTCTCTTATGAGGTAGGTGATCATGTTTTTCTCAAAGTATCACCATGGAAAAGTGCGATGCAATTTGGTAAGAAAGGAAAGCTGAGTCCAAGGTTCATTCGACCATATGAAATTCTAGAAAGAGTTGGATCAGTTTTTTACCGAGTGTCTTTACCTCCGAGTTTATCTCAGGTGTACAATGTTTTTCATGTTTCGATGTTGAGAAAGTATATTCCAGATCCATCTCATTTTTTGAGTCCAGAGGTAGTTCAGTTGAAGAGAATCTATCTTATGAGGAACAACCGATTCAGATTCTTGACCACATGGAGAAAGTGTTACGGAATAAGTTGATTCATCAGGTAGAAGTTTTGTGGAAAAACCATATGATTGAAGAGGCAACATGGGAATCTGAAAATGAAATGAGGGCTAAATACCCCCACTTATTAGATAAGTAAATAAATTGCAGGGATGCAATTTTCAAAAGGGGGTAAGGATGTGATCCCAAGTAAGTAATGAATAATAGATATTTTTATCTATGTATATTTATGAATTAGATAGTGTTTTAGAGGCTTAATATGAGAATAAATCCAATCTTAAGCATGGAATACACTAATATTTTTAAAAGATTGTTTTACTACCTTTTGATGGAAAACCATTTTTAAATAAAACTTTTGACAATTTTATAATCTCTATTTGTCAAAATAAACATATTCTTTATTATTGGGACATTTAAATTTACATTGGATAGATTTTTGGTATTTTTCTGCCAATGTTCATTTTTTTAATGAATAGTGAAAAAATACTGCATTTTACATCAAAACTTCTTTTTCATCTAAATAAATTATATGGTTGGATTATATTTTTAATTGGTTTTAAAGTGTAAATAGAATAGATTTTTTCCATTTCATACAATTGTGGTCATTAGGATTAATTTCACTTTGGAATTGGACATAAACTAATGCCAAACTTTTCCTAGAAATTGTTTAAAAAAAACTCGCAATTTGTTTTGAAAACAGGAATTATTTTTAAATTAATTATTACAATTTATATTTTTGGAATTTGGTTAAATAGATTCCATATTTGGAATCATATGGTCCAAATTATGTAATTAATACTCTTTCGTTTTTTGACATTATGAATCGTAACGACGGTAATAATCTTTAATTATCTTGACTAATGAGTAATCGGGTAGTTAAGGATAATAAAATAATATCATAATAATAAAAAATGACACCAAAATGTATCCTAATGATACTGGTTGTCTCATGGCCGACCATGGGATTCCTTTTTCCAAACTTTAGGACCCCATGGAATCACTTTTGTGTGGAAGTGACTTTTTATCTTTTTATTTTTAACGAAAGTTAAATATATCAAAGAGTGTATAACCTGAGTAAAACATTTTTAAGTTTGTCTACATAAATGATATATTGTACTATAAATAGTAATTGGAAAGATAAAAATATTTCCTACATCATGGTATTTTTTTAATAATTTTTAGACATTAGATAAATTAAATTATTTATGACACCATGATGATGCAGCGATTACCTCATTATTTAACAATTTTAATATAATCAAAATATAATGTAAAATATAAGACCTACACTTGTCAAAACCTATTGGATGGGTGGATTTCGAACCCTTATCACCTTATCCTCTAAATTTATAATTTTGGGACCTTTTAAATCCGAAATTCATTTTATAATAAAGTATCCTTTTGTAACCTTCCAAGAGTGCCCCTCCTCTCCTCTTATAAAAGGACCCCACCTCTACCACCTTACCCACACTTTCAAAGCCTTTTTCTATGCCAAAACCTACCCATTTTGTCTCTCCAAATCTCTCCATAACTCATAGAAGCCTCACTTTGGGTAGAAGGCTTCCCAAGGAAGCCTTTGAGCTCAAATCAAAAAGAGACACCCAATTTAAAGGTAGTGTCTTCTATTGTGTTCTTATGTTTTATTTTTCTTCTCCAAACCCATAAACTCTTATTATTCATTTATTTTGTAACAACACCAGTATCTTCCATATACTGGGATGTTTTTATAAGAAGTATTCTAGCTACACTTTCACACACCTACATTTAATGGTTAAAGAACATATTGTTTCTGTGGATGGTGAATTTCTGCATCACGAAACGATGAGTGTTCAATATTCTTTTAACACCTTCAAATGTGGCCGTTAATATGAAACTATATTTATATATGATATATAATATGTTTATGTTTTACTTAAGCTTCTTTATTTTTCATTTATGGAATACCTTTATGGTTTCCATTATGGGTAAACGCGATATCTTCATTTTAGGAAGTGTAGACTACCGCCCCCTCAAAGTGATATGATTCGTTAATGCCATATGTGGGACGTATAAAGGATGTAATTAATGATATTATATATGATATTATAATGTAATTATAATATACCTTTATATCATTATTATTCCATTCCATAAAATATGAAATAGAAATGAAAGTAGCGTTCATGCGTACGTACGACTTACCATCTCCATGAACGGTGCATTTCATTTCTTACCTCTAAACGTTATGTAATATTATAATGCATGTATATACTGGATATATATTATATATATGATATCTAAATCATGAGTATAACTATGGATATAATGGATACATGAACAACTTGTAATTATAAATAGTATATTTTTTACTCAAGTACCAATGATCGTTAAAACAACCATTATTATCTTAAATAATTACATAGTGTTCATGACATGGTAATAAGTGATATGAAAGGAATAATGAACTTGAAAAAGGTTCTTAAGAAAGTAAAAATTAACTCATGTTTATTATTTAGGAGGTTAAAGAATGATCAAGTCAAGTCAGACCCGAGGTATGGGACTTCGTCTCAATCTCCTTTCATTGAGGCATATTTTGTTTTATACACAACCTTCTATTATACAGTGTACAAACCCCTTTGACTTTTACATTTATCCTAGAGGAATATTTTTTTATACGAATAATTTTACTAAACGACAAAATGGAATGTTTTTTTCGTATGTATGCAGTGACAACGACTTCTCCGCCGCTGTGACCATTATTTGAGTTTCGGCTTCCTCTACAAGCCATACATTTTTTTTAAAAGAAATATAAATACCCTGTTTTAATTTTATTTTATTTTGGTATTGAAAATGGTTTTCATAATGTTTTTATATAAATGTGTTGTATTGATATCTTGTTATTTAAAAGTTGAAATGTTATGTTTCTTTTATGCATGTTTTATGTTATATGATTATGTTATGGTTCTTGGGCATTGTTATGAAGACGGGTGGTTCCATGATAAACTAAGGGTGGGTGATCCCGATAAATCTATCCAATGCATTGGGTAACGCAAATGAGTTAAACGTTAAGGTTTCTCTGAAGAGATTTAGGGAATATACTGTGATGGGTATTCCAAACATAACCAAGAGGGTTACTCCCTACATAAGAATGTTATGAATGACACAAGTTACCTTTATGTCTTATGATTTCTATGATTTATTCATGATTTGATTAGGTATGTTAAAGTGCTTATGTTTTATGAGTAGAGTATGATTTCATTCATTCTTATGTATACATGTACTCTTGTTTCCTTTTCATATTTTTATATCCCTTACTGAGCTTTTTATGCTCATCCCAGGTTTTTGAAATGCTTTTCACAGGTCAAGGGAAGGGTACATGATATGATGATAGTGTCATGGAAGTGACAAGAAAGAATCCATGTTTTATTTTAAACATGTTTCTGTTTATGGGAAAAAATTAATACTATCTTTTATGTAACCACTTTGTTTAAATGTGGAATGTAATGCAAGTTTTATGATATAATTCTCTAAAACTCTAAACCTGAAAAGATCCTTAATGTGTAATCTTGTAATAACTCAAGATTAAGTAAGGATTAAGGCTGGGGCCTTATACTAATAACTCAACCTCTATAATTGGATTTGGTGTTTGAATATGTATATTAAACATGAAATATATGAAACAATTTGTAGAACTATAATAAAATATGACATTGAATACTCTTTAATGAGTAAAATGTGTACATATCTGCACTCCAATTTTATGATCCTCGACAAAAGTAGAGATAGAATATTCCCATACTTACTCTCTTGTACTTAGTGGTATTTTTCATAGGTTATCCTCAATAAAAAATGTATTAGTATATTTATTTTCATAATGTCTATGTTCCTTTAATTTGAAGGATTGGACCACATTATAAGGACTGATTAGATCATTATTTTCATCAATCACACTAGTGGGTTTCTTTATTTTTCTTTATCTTCCACTAGAGTGATTCCCCTCTATTACAGACATATAATAACTTCATATTCATTTAAATAAGTTACCAAAATTCTTCTTCCCAAACATATGACATGTGAGAAGTTGGATTTTCATACATATATAATATTTCTCAAATGGTCTTCAAGAGATAAAACCCATTCTCCCTTTTTATCACTATCTACACTAGCATATTGAGAGTCACCAATATTCATATTATTATTGAGGTAACACCAGATGATTTCTTCATGGTTTTAAAAGTATTTAATTTCTAAATCTTTTCGAAGACTCATCTTTAGTCCCTAAATAATTATTCAACTTTACAATAATGGTTAATGAAAAATCTATAGGTGTTCTTTGTATTACCTTTTATGTTTTTCACATATGACCGGACCGATTTATAATCCCTTTATAAGAGTGACAGAAACTCTCTCTCCATTTTTAGATGAATTTTTTAAAGAAAAAATTCACTGAAAAATATTTTTTTAATTATTCTAAACCAATTGATTTAATGTCTTCCAAAGTATTTGTGTCATTGATATTTTCCCCCCACTAAATGGGTTCTTACTTTAAATGATAAATGATAAAAAAACATTATCTCGCTTAAATATATTGAGGACAAATAATATATTTTGAATGGAATTAATCTATTATTTTACTAATAAGGGATCATAAGGTTTACTAAAATGGTAAGTAACTTGATACATAAATTATCCAATTGAAAATTATTCTTTCTTGTGAGAAGGAGGATGTTCCACATGATTCATGTTATTATTAACAACTGGAGTTAGTTATAGATATACCTCCATGAAGTTCTATATTCATCAAACCATCACATTTAGAATTTATTTTTGGAAATAATAAAATTTACCATCCTATTTTTGTTGGAATAATGAAACATATCTATATTCATTTAGTAAAATATATAATATTTAATGACGAGAAAACATAAATTAATAATCATTAAAATTATAAATTATTTATTTAGAAGGAATAACTCATAAATTAAATGTATATCATAACATAAGAATTTATATATCTCAATATAGGATTTACATGGTAATTTTCCTTATAGGTTATATAATATAAATATTTATAAATATCATCATAAAATTCTAAAACAATATATTCAGTTATTTATAATGGTTCATAAAGAGTGTTAATTAACAAAAGAATATGCCCCAAGAGTGTCAAAAAAGTTGTAAATATAAAACCCCTAGTTGTGTAATGAGTGAATATTATGTTAATAATTATCCAACCATTTTCATGGGTATTTCCCTTATGTACATATATACTAGAGCCTATATCATATTTTTTCTTCAAATAGGATGATTATTTATAGGATACTTATTTCTCTACAATTTACCTAAAATTTTTATTTTTTACTATATTTAAACATATCCCATGTATTTTCACTAATTTATTATTGTCATAATACTAAAAAATTATAAGTTATTTCTTTGATACCAACTATATAAACCCTATTTTCGTACTCATTTTATATATTTTCATAATTTAAAAGTCCACAAAACCCAAACCAAGGATTAAATGGTCTATTGTATTTAAGAGATCAGAAAAATAATACATATATATATAAAAGAAATACGTATACATTATTTTAGTCTCCATAATCTTATCATAAATCCATTTTATGTTTTTTTACAATATGTGAGACCATGATGAAATATATAATGGAAAAGTGGGATCTACAAAGCCCATTACGGGAGTAAACATGATAATAAAGTATATGATCTTAGATAAAATGAATAACATTGTTTTATAAAAGAGGGAGACTATTTATAATCATATAAAATCAAGGTTTGAATAAAATGATATAATAGAATATGAAATCTTAATAATGTTGGAACAACATAAACCTTGAGATCATAAGCATAGGTCATTGGTATTATCCTAGTCAATATATTATAATATGAATAGATAATGTCTTGTGTTCCATACATATAATATCATTATATGAGAACATTACATTATAAAATAGTGGAATATATAATTTTATTCCCACCCATAAATGTTTAACTTATACATGCATATTTTTTCGCAAAATGAAATCACACATTAAGAATAATCAAATGAAAAAAGTGAAATATTTCACGATCGATCCCCAAAATATAATAATTGGATATTTCATAGAGGTCCCCAAAAATGGAATAAATTGAATAATGTGTACATTAATATTTTAAATAAAATAGATAGTTATTTAACATGTAAACCTATTGTAGAATTATTCTTAAGAATGTGTGGATAATTATTTGTGGAAATGAACCTCATAAATGATGTTTTATGTAAGGAGAACCTTTAAACAAGGAGAGATTATGGTGAACTACATTAAACTATAAGTAAACCAGAATAGTTATTCAAATGTAACTCAAAATTTTATAAAAACATGTATGGGAATAGAATTTAAAAGTCCATCACATTATTATTAATAGTGATTAGTAATGTTCTCTTTACACAATCTTATTTTAATGAAATTTAATAAGAAAACTATAAATATATATGAAAAATAAAATAGAGGAAAAATAAATAGTTTTATATGTGAAAGAGATATAAAAAATATAACAATGATAAATTAGAAATATAGGGAGATATAAAATGAGCATAGGGATAAAAATCACTACCCGTAATAAAATATAGTGGTTAAAAGGTTCCCTTACCCAGGGTCCTCAATCACTTAGTTCACTTTTCTAACCACCTGAACAATAAATATTTTTTTGTACATGGTTTAGAACTTTTTTAATCAATATTTTATTAAATAGTATTCTTTTATGTTCTTTTACATTCATTTTACTTCGATGTCATGTTTTTTTATACTGTCCTGAGGTTGTTCATTTTACGGTTCCATATAGACTTTAATTTGTTGATGATTATGAAAGTTATATTCAAACATTAACACAAATAAAAAAGTGTAATGATATAATTTTAATGTCATTATAAATTTTTAAATGGTCTCATAGTATTGGTTCATTTATTATGAATGTTATTGTGGCATTACTTCTACATATAGGCTGTTTTACAAACCCTTATGAACTAGATTTTCTTGAAATGACCATTAACCAATTAATGAATACTAAATATGTAATAATTTGATTATAATAATCAAATTTAACCATATAATTACTTTTTTAAATTTCCATGAAGGAGTCATTGAAAAATGAAATATTCCATCCGAAGCGGTGGTATTCCACAAATAACAGATACAATATTTTCATTTTCAGATGAATGAGAGGAAGGTAGATAGTGTAAATTCAATTAAAATAATTTAATTTCATTAAATTTATGATCTTTATGTCACTATTTTATGTCTTATGGAATAAATTTGGAGGAGTTATACTAATGAAATTTTAAAAGAGCTCAGTTAATAACATTACCAATTCTTTTGGAATCCATATCATAGACAACACCTTAAAGAACCCTTGATTTTTTACATGGTGAAACCATCAACTCTCTACATGCTAAATAAACACGGGGAGATATTTTTGATGAATTTTTTCAATCAAAAAGTATTATGTTACGAAGAGAATGAGGGCACTGAAGTGGTCCTTTTATAGTTGTGATGGAGGTATATCTCTAAATTTAATTTCATAATATAAAAAGAGATGTGATAATTGAATAATTTGGTTCCAAAATTGATTATTAAAGTGAACAATATTAGGTAATGTATTGAAATACCTCATCCATGAAATTAATTATGTGTTTTTGTGATATTTACCTCTTGATTTATCTTTCTTACCTTATTTTAACATTTTACATAGTGATTAATCATTACATTTGTAACATATTTTTATGCCCTAAAATTAAATAAATCTTATTTACAAATTATGTCTCCAATAATTACAAATATGAAATTAGTTTTAATAAATTTAATTTCTAAATTTCATAAAAATTAACTTCAATATAAGTAATAATAAATATTTTTTGTATTTACTAAATATTAATTTTTTTACAAAAATCCAAAAAAGTTATCAAGAATATAATTTGGTTGTGCTAATTATAATTCATATCATAATAATAATTTCTAAATATGATAATTTTATGGTCTAAATAATATAGATATTTTTTAAAATTTATAAATTTTTTTGAAATAATTTAATTTCCGAATAATAGAAATACTAATTATGATTTAATGAAACTATATTATGAAATAACTATTTTTTAATGAAACAAATTTATGAAAATATAATTTCTTTTAAACCCATAAAAATATATTTTAATGAAAATAAAAAATATATGTCTCACTGAAAAATAAAATATAAATTACTTTTCTAAACATTAATTTCATTAAATTTAACATTTTTTAATTTTCTAGTGATATAGATTTCATATGTGCAACATTATAAATTAATGTAATAAATCACATGTGTTTAATTTTGTATTTGAAAAAATGAAAAACATTTTAATTTAAAAGGGAATCCTATTTATAATCTTATAGTTCATTATCTGAATGGATATGATCATACATAGAAAAAAATTATGCCAAAAAATCTCCTCCACCAAATGATTCAATAAATAATCCACCATGATAGATTCATTAACTATCATGAAATGAGAAAACGTGGTCAAAAAATCAAAAATAAACCATATAAAATTATATCATCCCCAAGATTGAGGTAAAATAATTAAAAAACACATTAATATTTCCTTCCACTTCCAATTTGGATCATCCAATGGCTACAACAACCCACCAAGAATATGATGCTCAACCTTTGCTTAGTGAGAAACTGATAAACATGATACAAACTGAGCCACTAACTTCTTCATCCATAGACACCAAAATTAAATCCTCAATGAAAAATACATTTTGATATTGTAGGTTATAATACTAAATGTGATATGTGAAACTCATAGAGAACCACATCATGAACCACCAGTTGGATAAATAGCTTCCCTTGAAACATTACATGGTGTTGATCATCATCTAGACACCCCTTTAGAGAATCTCAAATAATTCTAAAAAACAATACCTCATGATCTACAAACTATAATAACTAAACTTACTATAATAAAGATGAATATATGATCATATAATATAGGAATAATCTTACACCATATTTTATATGTCATGATGTAAAGCTATATGAACGTTCATCATCCTCCATGTATCTCATAATTCATGAAAACAACCATTCCGAGACTCCTTTATTATTGAATTTGTAACCAAACTATATTTTCCTAGTGTATAAGATATATTAATTTCATTGTACTAAAATAAATCCATAATCTAACACTAAAATATATTCAAATCCAATTAATAGAAGATATAATTAAATATTATATAATCTATAATGGTCAATAAATTCTAACCAATGAGGTAATGACACAATATATGTAGGGGTAACACTACTTCCAAAAAATATAACTTGGGTTACACAGTTATTCTAATTATGAAGTAACTATTAACAACCATGTGAGATAACTAATCTATTTTAAATTTGAAACAACCCATGTCAAGAAAAAAAATCATAAATAAATACAAACATAACCCCTTCCTCTAGAATGTTAATGATAATAGCTATTTTCGACATCTATTTTATGTAATCAAATTATAACAGACACTGATCTAAATAAATTAATGGAAGGCCCATTATATTCGTTTATGTAAAAGGGGTCACAATATAAGAAAAATTGTGTTAAGATCTTTGATAATAAAAAATAAATTGTAAACCTCTATGAAATTCTTGGGATCTACCTAAGAAATATTAGATTAATAGTTCAAAGGATCCACCACTACTCCTTCTTGATACACCACATCATTGAAAAATACACCTCATGTATCCAAAACATTCTCATTGATAGATTCATATATGAAAGATAGCATTTAATACCCTCCAAAACACCTCTTAGATATTGAATGTTATCCTCCTCTAACCATTATTTAATGAGAATATTTTGGATATACACTACCATTTAATAATCCAAGAACTCATATAACACTGAGTTCATCAACCAATGATAATAGTTAGTGATTTCATGACATTGAATGAAATAACTAGAACATGAAGTGTATATAGCGACATATGGGGGTAGTATTAAGGATATTATCATTAATCACTCTAATATGATGATATCCAGACTTAAAATAAATCTTTGTGATTCAGATAACTCCCTTCAACTAATTAATAAAAAAAATTAAAAAATGGGATAATGGTTCTTCACCATTACATGTTTCAACCACTAGAAGTCAATTCATAGCTTTATACTTCCATAAAACTTGTTGGAGAATAGTACTATAACACCCCAGGTAAACATAATATTCTAGAAAACCCATTTAATAATTAATCATTGATTGGAATATTTAACTTCCATAAAATGGAAGGAGTCATCCATTAAGTCTATGTTGAAATATAATTTACACCAAGATAAAAATATATCCCAAACTCAGTGTCACATCAAGGGGTATATTGAATAACTAATTCTGTTTATTTTTCAAGAACCTCATCTAAAAATAAGTAGAACACTACTACTGAACCCAACACTAGCTCCTCCAGCAGAAAAAATTCATTTTATATTCCCAAGTTCCATCAGGTGATAATTTTATCCAATAAACACTGGAAACATACCTTCCATATCAATGAAAGAAAACTTCCACCACAATCAATCAATAATATTATTATTTGAATATAACAAATCTTTTCAAATTTTGATATTTTATGGTTGTAATTGAAGTAAGAAAATATCCCCTCGCAACATATGCTGCCCCAACATTATCTCGCAACCATGAAACACCTCAAGAAAATCGAACTGACTTTGAACTGGCATGGATAACACCATGGACCCATGACACATCTTTATACTATGTCATATATATTGGAATAAGTTAGGTGAAATGAAGAATTGTAAATCTCACATATCAAAAAGAGAATAAAAAACGATAAAATATAAAAAGGGGTCCTTTTGAAAATATTTGGCCCACATGGCATTGGAAAATATATGGAATACATCTTACCACAAAAAAATTTTATACAACACTATCCTTGATGAAACCACTTAAAGGACTACACTCATCCTTGTATTTCCAAGGATTAGTAACACCATAATTCAATCATCTTCAAAACCAATATATTCTACACTTTCTATAAGTATGTTGACCATACCATTATTATAGAAAAGGCCTCAAAGGTGGATTTTTTGAGAATTCATTATATATCAACCAACATTGAAAGGTCCTGATTGTCCCACAAAACTCCATTTTTGTTTTCATGTGGCTTTAATATGTCATGAGGGAGTTTAGAGGTGATACTGGAGGAGATAGTGGGGTTTAGGGCGTCTATATAGTTACTAATCCATTGGCGTGGGTTTGGTGCAAACCATGGAAAATCATTTAGGAGTTTGATTGCATAGAATGGATTTTTGGTGTCATCCATTCTGGTTCCATGGGTTTTTTGATTTTATAGTGTGGTTCTTGGTGTGAAATTGGGGGTGAACTACCCAATGTGACATTTTTATGTCTTTTTTTTGGAGTATCCTATTTTTAGAAATAGGGAAGGGATCCATTCCATATTATAGGGCATTATTCTATTGTGAGTCTTGTGTGTTTCTTTAGGGGAAACATAAATAATGTAAATAAACCTATGTGATGAGTTTTGTGGAGTGAGCTGAGGTGAAGGAGATCCCCATGAAGATATTGGAAACAATGGGTGGGTACTCACCACACCAAAGACTTAGGAACGAAGAGATGGAATAGTGAGGGATTTTTCCTTATGTTCCGAAGATGACCATTATGGATGTATAGTGGTGTGAAATGACATCATCCACATCATGATTCTTGTTGAGGTTTCCGTAAATATATTTAAATATGATTTAAAAAAAAACATGATATATGGATGGATATTAATATTTAAAAGGATAAGAAACCATATATTTATAGACTAAGGGAAACCATGACCATAATGAAGGTTGATAAATTGTGTTAGAGACCATTGAATCCTTATTTATAAATAGGGGTCCGGTCCACCATGATATGATATTTTATCACTCCCATTGAACCATAATGGACTCATTGTTAGCTCTATACTCTATAATCACTTCCCGGGATTTTCTAAACCCCTTGGATCATTGGGATCAAACACTATTGGATCAAGCTATTTCCACATACACTTTCTTTCACTTCATTCTTTCCATCTTTCATTCTAGGGGGTTTGGTACTTTTTATATTGTTTTTAGATATTTATTGAGAATTTATTTATGATGGTGTTATATGATTAGTTTTTGGAGTGGTTTTCATTGAGGTTATATGTGGTTAATCCTTATTATCCCATTACTTCTTTGAGAACATTAAAATTTCCATGTCATATTACAAGATTTGTTTCCTTTTATTGTTTATGATCCTATGTGAAATTTCCATTATTCAGTATCATTTGGTAGTATTGGAATCAACCTATGTAAGATAATAATAAAAATCATGAATGAATTGGGATGTGATGTGGGGATCACATGTATTGTTTTTATGTTGATAATGCCTTTTATTATTTTTCATAAAGTATGTTTTTTATTTGATTTATTTAATTAAATTTTGATATACATCATAAATCCTATAAAAATGAAATGAATAATGAAAGAGGAAAGTGAATTTATCTATAATTATTTCTTGAAAATTATCGAATAGGGAAGTATTGCTTGAATAATGATTATGGATGATTTTTTACTATTTTTTGGTTGATGATGAAGGAATTATTTTTTTGATACCTATGTAACATTAATTGAATAATTGAATAATAGTAATAATATAGTTGTTTTTTGGGGATAAATGTTTTATTTGTTCAGATCCAATCATTTTTTATCATTGGATTTTATGACTTATTATTATAGATTTTGTTTCATGTTGGGATTTAGCGATGTGGATTCATTTTTATTTTATGTATTTTGTCTAGGATGGTGGATCCTTATTTATATTTTTTATAGAATCGATATTGTTGGGATGGTAGAAAAGAGGAGGATGAAAAAAGTTGATAGTATACATTTCATGTTGACTTTTTGTAGAGATGAAGTCAATATTGGGGTAGATGGAACATGTTGTGAAGTATCCTTTACTTTAATATAAAATATAGTTTTTTGTTTTGTTTGGTTTATCTGTATGTGGTGACAGATGATATTTCAAAAAACATTTGATGTGTACTATTGATGGTTAATTTTCTTGACGGTTTCTATTACGACATCAAACAACCATCTGCAGTTATTTTATGCACAATGTGCAGACCTTATTGTGGTATATTAGGATGATTCCTGAAGTATCTAGTTTATGGGATATTAAATTAATTTAAAAATTAATTCATCGGATAAGTGTTATAGATTTCATTAATGATAAATAATTGAATTCCCAGGATGGTGGGAATTGATTCTTTAAGAGAATGGGATGGAATAAATAAAATGTAATGTGAATTAAAAATAATGTTGGATTGTAATGACATTAATTTATTAAATTGGAATTTGTAAAGGGGTTTAAAAAATATCAATTTATAATTAAATAGGGGTAGTGGATTTGAATATTGATTGTTATGTGCATGTATAAGATCGTGCTTCTAAGAACATAGTAGTTGAAATTGATTATCATGTGGGCGATAACTATAGTTGAGTATAAGGATAGGTAGTTTCACATAGTACTGAGTGTGATATATAATAATATTTTTAATTTAACATGCTCCACAACCAAAGACGGATAGGTGGAAAATTCTCAAGTATTTTGGGTATGGGAGTTGACTTAATATCCATGTTGGTGAGGGAATGGATGGATGACTTCTCCCTCTTCACCGCTTTCCCTTTGGGATTGAATAATTTGAAGAAATATATAGGTTTTAATGAATTATAGTAATGTGTGAGTATCTAAGTAGGCTATTATGAATCTCAATTTTACTATATGTGTATGTGAAATCATTATATGATTCAGGATATATCACAAATATATATTTCGACTGTAGTGACTACGGTTTCCTATTGGTGTACTTATATAGGAAATTATTGATTGAGGTAAAATGCATGATTCTAAGGTTGTAGTTTCTTTTATACTAACCACTTTGTTATTGATATGATGATGATAATTTGGTTGTGATAAGTTATACAGGTTTTATGATGATAATTCTTGTTTATACATGAGGTGCATAATAACTTATACATGTTATTCTGGTAAAGAATATTTGGAATTAGGGTGTGATAGTGACAAACCAAAGGGGATGTGGATGTAGTGTACCATTATTATGCATATGTTTTGATAAGGATATTCTTTCTTGGGTGTATTTCTTTGTGAGTGGGCCTTGATGAGCATGGTATATAGTTCTATTTGTTAGTAAATGAGTCACTACGGGAAAAATCACTATTTGCGATGGGATTTCTTCCCCTCGTAAATAACCCGTCCAAGAAGCTATTTGTGACGGTGAATATTTCTTATCGCAAATAGTTTGGCGTGAATTGCTTTCCAAACAGAATGAATATTATTTGTGATGGGGAGTTGTATCCCGTTGAAAATAGTTAGGCGCGACTGCGCACCAAACTGCGCAGCTTGCGCGCCAAACAGCACAGGGGTATTTGCGACGGGATCGCATCACAAATACCCGGCGGCGGTTAATAAGTTTTTGCAACGGGATGTCGTCTCGTCGCAAAAAGACTGTCGACAAGAACTATTTGCGATGGGACCCGTCGCATATAATCTTTTAACCGCCTACTGTAATTAATGTGGGTTTGGTTATTTGCGATGGGGCCCGTCGCAAATACCACTAATAGCGACGAGAATCCCATCGCTAATAACCTCGTTGGAACTACTCTAACCTATATATACCTCCATCCGTTTTTTCCCAAATCATTCAGATCTTGCTCTCTCTCTCTCTCTATTTTTATTCTTTAGTTTCAAAGAAAAATTTTCTTTTTGTTGAAATTTTTTATACAAGAGCAATAAGAGGGCGTCAATATCTTTTGAATATCAATGTTTTAGGTATTTATATTTAATTTTTTTATATTTATTTTATTTTTAATGTTAAATTTAATTGTTTTTTATTAGTTGTAAATTAATTAGATTTCAATTCATTATTATTTATAATTTTTTTACTAAGAAATTGATATTGTTAGTGATAATTATAAATAATTAGTCATAATAAATATTAATTAGATATAATTAGATATAATTAGGAATAAAGAGATATAATTAGCAATAAATAGATATAATTAGCAATAAATTGATATAATTAGAAATAAATAGATATAATTAGGAATTAATAGATATAATTAGTAACAAATAGATATAAATAGATATAATTAGTAGTAATTAGATATAATTACTAATTAATAGATTTAATTTGTAATAAATAGATATAATTAGTAATAAGTAGATATAATTAGTAATAATTAGTAATAATTAGTAATAATTAGATATAATTATATATAATTAGATATAATTCGATTTAATTAGATATAGTTAGATATAATTAGATATAGTTAGATATAATTAGTAATAATTAGTAATAATTAGTAATAATTAGTACTAAATAGATATAATTAGTAATAAATAGATATAATTAGAAATAAATAGATATAAATTGTAATAAATAGATATAATTAGTAATAAATAGATATAACTTAATACATAGATATAATTAGTAATAAATAGATATAATTAGTAATAAATAGATATAATTAGTAATAAATAGATATAATTAGTAATAAATAGATATAATTAGTAATAAATAGATATAATTAGTAATAATTAGATATAATTAGATATAATTAGATATAATTAGATATAATTAGATATAATTAGTAATAAATAGATATAAATAGTAATAATTAGATATAATTAGTAATAAATAGATATAATTAGTAATAAATAGATATAATTATTAATAAATAGATATAAATAGTAATAAATAGATATAATTAGTAATAAATAGATATAATTAGTAATAATTAGAAATAATTAGTAATAATTAGATATAATTATATATAATTATATATAATTAGATATAATTAGATATAATTAGTCCTGTGAGTGATTCTATCAGTTATTCTATAATTTATGTTAAAATATTTAAACTTATTTAATTTATAGGTTATATGATAATTATATCAAGAAACAACTTGCCCAGCTTACATCAGCTGCTCTTCAAGAATGCAGAAAAAAACAAAATTCTCAATGGTTTCAAAAACTGGTAACATAAATTATTGATGGTTTAATATCAATTCCATTTATTATTTATTATGTTGATAATTGTTTTACAAATTTTCAGGTGTCTCAATATGCTGATAAAATGGATAAGTGACTGTGTATATTGAGTAAGAAACCATCCAAAATGGTTAAATCTTATAATGCATATGTGGTGAATGGTTTTTTATTTCATACACATGCATACGAGGAATCAAAAAAACAATGAACCGTGGAGTTTTCTTGAAAGGATCACATCACAGAGAAACTGAAGTTGACTTTTATAGAATTTTGGATGAAATTATTGAGTTTTTTTTTCTAGGATAGAATTACATAAGAATGTTTAAATGTCAGTGGTTAGATACTGAGAGAGGCTTGCGTGTTCATCCGACTCATAGAATCATTGATATTAAATATAAAAGTCTTCTAGTAGTAAATGAACAATTTTGACTAGCTCAACAGGAACATCAAATTTATTATGCAAAGTACTGTGTTACTTCAAGAGACTTGAACGATTGGTGGAGCATAATAAAAATCAAATCTCGGGAAAATCAATTTACTCAAAATAAATGTGGTTCTACTGAAGTGGAAGGAATTAAATATTTTCAAGTGACTGCTCAAAATCTATCTGATTCACAAAGAGACGTGAATATTGATGATGAAACCCCACAATTAAAGATCGATGGTGATGAAGATGTTAATGATGTTACAAATGAATTTAAAATGACAATAGATGCTGAAACTGAAACTCGTATGTATATTGATGATGCTGAGGTGGAAGACAAAAACATTGATATTAATAGCTATCGAGAAGAGGATGAAGATGAACATTGACATAGTTAAATGATTATTATAATCATAAGTAATATATATCTATATATAATAGTCATTTTCAACTATTTGCTAAAAACAATCATATTGTGTTTCAGATGGACTCTGATCTATTTCTCAAGTTGCAGGAGGCTGACCTACCATTGGATGAGGGGGATTTTGGATCATCTGACCTCATCCTACTGGCGGTTCAGGGGGTATGCAGAGGGGGTGTAGTATTTCACGACTGATGATTTCTGACCCTATCTCTGAGCAACATCCACATATTGGTTTCGATCAATGCACACAGAGGTATGGTAACCTATATATTTTAGTTATATTTCATTAATTTATTTATAAATATACTAATTATGTGATTATTTATTCATTTTTCACAGTTTTGCGCATGTAGCTATTGGACAGGGGAGCGCTATCTTGAACAATTATTTTCCTCAGCCACGGATCACATGGGAACAGATTACCATTGATGTGCGACAAGACATGTTCCATCATTAGCTAGTACGTAAATAAATAATATTTAGTTTTAAATTTATTTTATAATCTTGATATTATAAGTTATTTGTAGGGTTTATTGTATCTTATCGATGATAGCATGCACGACGCTATCCCCGTGGAATGGAAGGTTTCTATGTGTGACCGTTTCCATCAGTTTTTGCACAATTTGAGAAGGACATCCATTAAAAAATCAGGGGTGAAAGAATTTGATGAGTTGTGTAGATCCCACCGACCAAAGTACATTTCATTTCACGTTTGGGATAGATTATGTTTACACTAGTTGGGTGGTGGATTTCAGAGGATATCATCAGTGGGATGACAGAACCAGGGGAGACAGGAGGTGACACATCAAGCTGGTAGTCGTACATTCAGTTTGCATAGAGAGAATCTGGTAAGTATATTTTTTAAATATTCTATATATCATTAAATATATACAATTTATTTTATATTTCTGTAGGCAGTCGAGCATCCCGATATTACAGAGTTCGACGTTTATCAGGGGATGTACAGTGATCCATCCACTAGAGAGATTAGAGGTGTTGGCCAGTGTCAGATTGTGGTTAGTATTATTTTTCATGTTTGACAATTAAATGGATATAATATTTTCACAATTTTAATTTTAAATTGGAATTTAAGGAGTCATATGAGGCTGCGACCTCTCAAACACAACCTGAGGGTTAGGACGAGATGACTGAGCATACCAGTGCTCATCATTTCGATGAGGCGACATTGAAGTAGGTGACTCAGTATGGCATTGAGAAGGTAAGAGTAGTTGGTCTTAGCTCTCATTTGACTCCTGTTACTTATTATGGTACTAATGCGATGTCAGCATCCAGATCAAGTGGAGCTCGTAGAGAGGAATCATCTTATGGATCACAGTATTAGGAGCAGTTGAGAGCTCAGACTGAGCTTATAAAGACTCTGTAGAAGCAGCAAGAAGAGATGTGTCGGTGGCAGCAGTAGCAAGAGCAGCATTATGAGGAGCAGATGCGTCGATGGCAGCAGCAGCAGCAGAAGCAGCATGAGGAGACGCATCAATGGAATCAACAACATCACAAGAAGATGGAGTAAATGTGCCATCTGACTCGTAGTTTAGGGATGGAGTTTCCTCCACCAGCTCCTTCATCTCGTCCACATCCTCCAGAAGATGACCCTCCCCAGTGATTTTTTTATATTACAGACATTTGAATTTAACATTGTAATATGAATTACTAACATTTTCTGTGTTCTATATCGGTGCAAATATTTGATAATTTAATTTTTTATATTTTAATATTTTTTTATATTTTTTTTGTGAATATTGAGAATTTTAATATATTTAATTTTTTTTTTGTTTTTTAATAATAGTAATATTATTTTTTCATTAATCGTGATTTTATTAAATTTTATTTCTTTTTCAAATTAATTTTTTATTTGTGACGGCACCGTCTGCGACGAGGCCCATTGCAAATAGTTTAACTAAATATTTTTAAAAACATATTTTCAACGGTATTACCAGCCCGCCGCAAATACATTGTTGCAACAGGCTCATCGCAGAACGTTATATATATATATATATATATATATATATATATATATATATATATATATATATATATATTGCGGCGGGACAAGGACTCGTCGCGTATAGTTGTTGTGACGGGCCCATCGCGAAAATGTTTATGTATATATAATACATATAATCGGAGGCTTATTTACGATGGGGATGTTTCCTATGGAAAATTAGATTTTTTGCGATGGGCCCATCGCAAGCAATTGTATTTGCGACTGCGTTTTCTGCAATGGGATATTTGCGATGGGGCCCCGTCGCTAAAGCCTATTTGCGATGGGATCCCATTGCAAATAGGTCGTCGCAATTACCATGAATTCTAGTAGTGAGTTAGTTTTGTTTATTTATTCATTAGGTAATAGTATTCTTCATTCACAAATTTACAAGAGGTTCAAGGAAATATCATAGCTATAATACCTATATAATCACCACCTATATATATATAAACTATTTTCTGGGACTGTATGAGTTTTTTGGTGATCATAAGGGTATTAGTATCTTTGAGTGGCTGTTTAGGAGTATTCATATTTTATATTAACCTCCAAGGATTTTTTTGGTAGTTTAAATATTTTTCATTATGTATGACATTACATTCATGTATTAGGTTATTTATTTATTTATTCTAGAATTTCATTGGTGGATCATATTTTATCGCATGACCCTTAATTTATATGAATATGGTAATGCCTTTAATTTATGTATCATATATCTTTAGGGATTTACACTAATCTAATGCTTATTAGAGGAGGGTATGAAAGGAAATAATTGTGTTAA
The DNA here is from genome assembly GCA_963277665.1 of Viscum album. Classification (NCBI taxonomy): domain Eukaryota; kingdom Viridiplantae; phylum Streptophyta; class Magnoliopsida; order Santalales; family Viscaceae; genus Viscum; species Viscum album. Next base: position 1,371,931,740 of record OY728164.1, read on the forward strand.
CCTCTATACCGGGAGGGGTACTAGTAGGGGATAATGATATATTTGTATTATAGTTTATGCTTATCAAATAGGATGGTGGTTGGAGATAAAAACTGGTAATGAATTTTTTGGTTGGTAGGTGAAAACTATTACCTAAACATAGTATGCCATGTAATCATGGGATACTGTATTATATAAGGGTAATTTATAACCATTTGTGATTCAATTAAAGGAAATTTATGTTTAATGTACAGGATAAAGAAAGTGACACTACATGCAATGTACAGACCTAGATAAGTATCTTGTGTCATGATTGTATGTACATATGTTTGAATTGGGTATACAATTGGAATTTGGTTAAAATTGAATTAAGTTGTTAAAATTTAATAATCCATATTATGGGGTTAGGAGTCTCCATAATTTATCCATTTACATGGGAGAATCTCCATTTACACCCCCAATGGGTTTTGGTTGAACATGATTATCAAGATGTTCCAGTAGATCATTGTAGAGTTGACATTTATAATAAAACATGGAGGTAGATATTTAAACAATTTCAGTACTAGGGTAAAAAGAAGTATAAGGGATCTATTTTAGATTAGGAGACTAATGACTGATTGGCGGTGACATAGATTGAATTCAATTTGACTTGTGATTAGAAGGATCACATGGATTTTATGGTTTTGATTATGCTATTATAGATTATAAACATGGGTGATTCTTATTCCAAAATTACTATGAAGTGTTAGTTTTTACATGGGAGCTGTTTTTTGATTAGTTTCATACAGATTTAATCTCTTAAACTATAAAGGTGAATATATCAATGAGATATTCTTACTCTCTTATAAGAGATTATAGTGTGATGGAGTTCATTATCTTGTATAAGAACTGGTTTAATTATTATTCATAACTTATACTGGATAATGAGGTTAGTTTGATAAATTCAGGGGTGTATTTTCATTCATAAAACCGGATTAAGCTTACCCAATTTATGTTTCTATATATCATGAAGTGCTGGTGAGAGTAGGGGTTGTTTAGAGGGTGCTATATAACATTATATCATCACGCGAGGGAAGCATCAAGGACTCTACATAGAGTAGAGACATGGGAAAAAATTATAAGATTCCTAGACAATACAATATTCCGATAAAAGGGATCCTATTCTAGAATTATTCATCCCATTTAACTAAGATAATAGTTTAGTGGATTAGATATGATTTGTTTTGGATATGGATGTAATGTAAATTAGAATCTCAATTTTATGACCTTCACTAATAGTCAATATGGATCTAGTGGATTTGTTTATGATGAACCATTGTAGGAGTAACCTTAGATGAAATAATAGTATATTGGAGTTATAAAAACTTATCAACATATAAAGGAAACCAAAGAAAGTGGGTAACCTCATTACACCCCTCATCCTTAAGGAAACTATGTATAATTTGGCTATGGAGGTTGTATACATCAAGGATATATTTTTTTTGGAGAAATAAAAGGTTATATAAATTCCATAGAGTAACATCTCCAACTAATCAAGTTGTTTTCATTGTATTATTTAGTTAAATTAATCCTTGGCATCTGACTTGATTGATTAATGACCTACACACTAATTTAATTTTCTTACTCAAGTACACCCTTTATGACATAAGGTGAAGATGATTTTAGTACCCCTAGTGTTGACTATGCCAGTTAAAATCTGATCCATCTTGTATGATGTGTGTAGATATTGTGAGTTATCACTGGGCAAAATCCCTATTTGGGATATTTATTAGGTTTTCATATATAACCATATGACATCATCCACAATATATATTGGAAATGTTTCTTATAAGATATTTTTTATTTCTTTCAGAGTTACATTTTATTCTATAATGATGATTGAGATCACACTATGTTCAATGATGAAAGAGCCCCTAATATGTGTTATAAGTATGTTGAATCCCTATCATACCTAATAGATTGTATGGTTTTGAATATAATATAGGAATAACTTGTGGATTTCCAAGGATTAGATAAATATTTCTTTATATTTTTTAGAAGAGGATGATACTCTACCACTCGATGTGAGAATGAGTTTGGGATACAACTACAATAGGGAGTTTGTCTCATATAGATGTATCCATATATGATAGATCATTATAATTTTTTGTGAGAAATAGATTCATACTCATGATCTTCTATAGAAAAGATTAATTTTCCTAATATCTTTCTCTATGGTGCACCAGTCTTGTTTGGAAAGTAGTTAGATGAAATGATGGGTTTGGTAATTGATTATTGTCACATTAATTAGATGAAAGTTGAGAAAATTTATCCTATTCATTGAAATAACAATTTATTCGATCAATTAAATTAAGATATATGGTTCTTAAAGATATATTATTCGTTAGGAATGTTCAAATGTGGGTGAAGTATTAGAATATCTCAATAACTTCTTCCGGGTGTTGTTATAGGCATTAAAATAGTTATATAATAATTTTCAATTATACGAACTCTCCATTTATCATCATGGGGAATATGATTTTTTTTCATTAATTTATAAATCAGTTCATGGTGGTGTTAAATAATAATAGGATGTATCTTTTAGTGCCCATAGTTGCGAACATAGAGAAAATGAGATATTTTGGGAGTTTTTTCATCATCACAAACTATTTAAGAATATGTAAAAGTATAATCTTTGGTCATGTGAGGTCTATTTCATAGATAATGTTGTTTCTCATCATGGAGTAGCCAAAAATTCTTTTAATTATTGAGGAGATGGTTTAATAGGAATCCCCTATGAATGTTTCATAGGGGTTTTGTTTCCTTGTACTTTTTATCATTTTAGGAGGTTCATACCAAACATCTATTACATTGAGACTCCTTTTATAGTGACCCATACTTTTTATAACTACATATTACACTATAATATATTAATATTTTATATATAACATAATTATCCATGCTATAATTGTGTTGGTAAAGCATATTTGGAAACATGGAAACAGAAACAACTAGTTTAATAAAGTTTTACATCATCTCCCAAATTGATCTTCATAACTATCACCCTTCCTAGACATGTAATACATAAAACCATTCAATATTATATAGGGAAATAAAACACAAAAAGGGTGAGTTTTGATGCTCAGTAAGGGTAAAAATGGGAGGTCTCAATGATCATATAAGCAGAAAATTATAAGAAGTGTATGCGAACATGAACATAACATTTAAAAACTATAAATTCTATATTAGATATCATAATCATGAGTTATGGCATAAATCATGGAAGATTATAAGACATGAATCATGGATAAAAAAGTACACGATCATAATACTGGCATAAAACACGAGTTTTTGGATTTCAAATAATTATAAAAAATCATTCCTATAGTAGTCAAATGTATTTTAAAAGACTATAATAATAAAATGGGTTCACTTAAAAAACCATTATAGTTTTCAAGGATCATTCCTAAGACTATCATAATAGAAAAATTCCATTACTGAATTGGATTCACTCCCAATTCTAGTCCTATTTATCTCATGAGATATCAATATTTAATAAATAAATTAGAGGGAGATATTGGTCCCACCCATCACATAATTAAAATTATATACATGTGTTCCATAATATCATAAACAATTCATCCTATTATAACAAAGGAAATTAAATGGGTTTCTTAAACATCTAATCATATAATGTCCCGTAGAAATGGAAGTAATTTCATAATCATTATGCCATCATAAAAAAATCATCTAGAAAAAATAAGTATTTTATCCTCAGATCATGTTCCAAGTAAATCATAGGAATCATTTAAGGTTCTTATCAATGGTCAATGACAATATCATTACAACAATTTTTAGGAAAATATCATTTCCATTTTAAAATGAATTCCATAAAATATAATAATTTCCAAAACATTAGGGAACTTTTTTCATTGTATATTACTCTGTGATATTTTATAGGAATAATGAAAACATTAATCATATATGATTACAAGATATTTCTTTGATTTTGTATCTGTTAGAAAAACTTCCTTCTGTACTTTTGTTAGAAAAGTCACAAAGTACTTCATTTAAATAAATGACATAAACATTTCTTTCCAAATATTTATTAAAAATTAAAACATGGATAGAAATTAATTTAAAAATTTATAGGATAATATAAATAACCTTCTTTTAACTATTTTAAGAAAACATGGTTTTGGAAGTGAATGATTTTTCAACCAAAGAGAGAAATATAGTTTATTTTCATCAAAAACATATTATTTAGTCTCTTGAGTTCATAAGGTGATGAAAAAGAATTGAAAAGATAAATTTTCATTAAATAAACATATATGAAGAAAATTATTTTGAATATTTATTTATAGATCATGATATATCATCATTAGAACATAATCATATATAATCTTGATAAATAATGATTCTATATTATAAAACCGCTTACCTCAAGACTGAATTCCATCATATGTTTTTTAAACTCTTATATAATAAAAATGTGTTAATTAAAAATATATTAAAATTACATAATCAGATATATAAAAAAATATATGACTTAATTTTAAAATCTTATCACCCATTTATTAACAATTCGTTATTAAATTCACAATTACAGGCGATAATTCATATGCTTATCAAGTATGCTTTTTTGGTAGTTTCATTACTTTTACTTATATCATAGTTCAATGATCTAAAAATTATTAATAATGGTATAAAAATCATATATAATCATTAAAAACATATTTATATTAATTCATAAAACCTTGGAATAGAAAAATGAATCAAACCATTCACAGAAAGAGTAAGTCGTATGTATGGTTGCATTTTGTTTTCATTTTTAAATGGATGAAATAAAAGAAATGTTAATATTAATTAACCATGTCAAGATAATTATTATTTAAATAATATAATATTTATTAATTATATTCATCCTCATTATCAACTAATTTAAATATTAAATGAAAATAAATCACACTACTTTATAGAGGTGTTAGTCTACACATAAGCACAACAGACGTTACCATTTACCAACAGATTGGATGATAAGAAGGTGGAAAATATATTACCATTAAATAATTATAATGGTTTCAAAAATATTATATATAAATATTAAACCCATAAAAATACCTATCCATAAATGTTTTGAATGAAAATTTAATTCTATCACTATGTAGAGATTGTGAGACGTCCGTACACACAAGGTGTACTCTCACTTCCCATTTGCTGAGAAAGAGGGTCTATAATTATGTTGTAAAAAAAATAATAGAAATAATATATATTTATTATAATTAAATTATTATTTTAATAAGAGTATTATATATTACAAAAAGTAAAAAAAGGAATAAAAAATGATTAGTTAAGGCGATTACCAATTTTTTAAAATAACTCCTTTTGGTATCCTCTTAAGGGATATAAGGTATGTATTTTGGGAAGAAAACAACTTCTAGAATGTTTCTAGAGGAGTGATTAATATAACTTTTTATATGTTTTTTTATCTAAAAGACACAATGTGGTGTGAAAAGGGAATGGATGGGTGACCTTTTATAATTGACAGGAGGGACAACCTTGTAATTTAGTCCATGATTAAAATATATTAATATAATTTCCTAGAAAAAATGGTTCCAAATGTATAACAAGTTGGTACATGATACTATTTTCGGCTATATCATATAACCATTTTTCTATTTTATTATTTTTATAATATTTAATTAATTTTATAAAATATTACTTTCCTAAAAACTCACTATTACCGATTTAGATACTATTAAATTAATTTGACTAAAAATATGTAATAACAACACTGAAATTAAAACATAATTATTTAACATAACACTGATATTTGATATTAATCTAAAATATTTTTGTAATATATTTACGCATTCAAATTATATTACTTTTAAAATTTTGTATTCATTTTATATATTTTTTATTAATTAGATAAATATATCATTAGTGTTGAGTAAGCATGTATGGTCGTTATATAATTTATAAAAATTGTAGAAAAACTACTGTAATGAAAATAATTTTATTAATTTTAATATATAAAATTATATTCATTCATTACATTACATTTTCTCTATGTGGACATGTATGATATATTTAAAATCAAGAGCGAAATTTCACGACATTTATTAATTAAAATTTTATATAGGTAAATTTCTCGGAAAAGAGCGAATTTATAAAATATATTTAATGAATAATATGATAAGGATCTAATTACATTAATATAATAAGAATTTGGATGAAATACTATTGTCTTATCCCTTATTTTAAACAAATAGTAACCTGATTTATCATTTACAGAGGTAAACATTTTTACCACGATTACTATTCATATTGGTAAACTATAAAAGGTTAAAATTTATAAAATTTAAACCTCTTAGATCAAAAAATAAAATATATTTTATAAAATAATATATATATATATATATATATGTGGTAGAAATTTATTTAAAAATAGGTATACTAAACGTGGCTTAAAATACTTTTTTGAAAAATACATTTTAAGAATAAAATATAGTTTATTATTATAACATTATTATAAAAATATTAAATGAATATTAATTTTTTTTGAATATATAATATATATTAATCATTATAATCATTCACTAATAATTATTAATATAATTTATGTGGATAAAAATATATTGTTGACAAAAAATAGTTTTACAAAAAATATTTTACATTCAAATTATTTTGATTATTTATTTATAATTAGTTTATACCTAAATAATTCATTCATAAATATGTAACTATATAATTTTTATTAATTTTTTAGTCTTATTTATACCAACTAATCCAATTTCTAGGCGATAATTTTCATTTTAAATAATAGTATTTTAATAGTATATCACAGTTCGTTTAAACTCAATGTTTCAAGTAACATAGGTTATTTAATATATTAAATTTATTTGAAAAAAATTAGAGACCCGACCCCAAAAGGCATGAAGTCAGTTTCTGCTATAAATTAAATTCACATGATTACAAGGAATCAAATCCCAATGTACTGATCAATTTATTAGTTTTGGTAAACCAAATACAAACATGAGTCTTGTATCAAAAATTAAGAATATAATTGCAACATATTTTTTCCCTAAATCACTTGAGAATAACTTCATTCCATCTATTCTATTCCTTCACATCTTTCATTGTATGTATAATAGACCATAATTTACATACATTGATATTACTTAAAAGTTGTATAATATTTATTACAAAAAATAAAAAATCAATAAAAGAACTGAATATAAATATTGTCTTCAGATATTGGGAAACAGAAACAACTGGTTCATAAGACATATTCATTGCCTCCCACTTATTTCATCATAACTATAGACCTTTTTTACATATATTACTTAATACCCTTCATCATGAAATGTGGAAAGGAAAAATATGAAAGGGTGAGATCAGATTCTCATTAAGGGTAAACAAGGTAGTTATCAATCATATCATAATTGTAAGACAAAAGAATATAAGAATTGAAAATATTATCCCACATATGAAAGATCGTGATATCATGCAATGAGATAAATCGTGATAGTTTCTAAGAATCAAGGAATTTATTTCCAAAATTCATAACATAATACATGTGATTTTTTTGAATACACATAAGCATAGAAAATCATTCCATATTAGTCAAGGATATTTTCCAAGACCTTCCTAGAGAAAAAAACTATTACCAAACCATGTTTATATTCCATTCCATCCATGTATTACTAAACTATATTTACCTGCCATTAGAGTCATGTATATCTAATTTGAGAAAAATCATTACCCAATGCATTTGGGGAGATATAGGTCCCACCCATCTCAAAATGAAATAATTCTTATATGTTTCACTAGAACATAAATCATTCTTCAAAGAATAACCCAAGGAATAATATGGGTTTCTTAAACATCATTCCATCATAATATAATCCATGTAATTTGAATGTATTTCATAAATATCATTACATAATAACTCTTATTAAATCATACTAATAATAGGGATAAAAACATAACCCTATTTAAATAATGTCATAATATATGGAAAAGAGTTTTGATAGAACACAGAAAATTAATTCTTGAAGAAATTACCTTCCATCTTCAAAAAAGATTTCTTTCCTAAAAACACCATAGAATTTTAAAGGGAATAAATATAGTTTAAAATAACCTTGAAAACTTCTAAGGTTATCTTCATGGAAATAAGGCATCATGAATGAATAGAAATCCTTTCATTCCATATAAGTTGAAACTACATTATCCTTATAGCTTTTTTAGAGAAGTCAAAAACTACCTCGTACTAAAAACGAAACAATATTCCACTCATTTCATTAAATAAAAATTCATAAATGGTTAAAATTGACATAAAAAATTGTAGAAGAATAATATTACATATTTTAAAAACATATATGTGGATGATAAATATACCCTAGTAAATACATACGTATAAACAATCTTGGATAATAATGATATTGAGAAATTATCCCTTAACATAGGTTTGATAAATTTCATATGTATCTAATCCTAATAAATAATTATTTAAAAAATTTCATTGGATTATTCAATAATAATATTTATTTTTATGATATCATATATTATTATATTATCATTGGTTTATTAGTAACATTTCATTATCACTCGTTATTTGGATATTAACTACATTATGTTCTTATGCATGTTTTATAAAATATGTTATGATTCTACATATTATGTCATATTTATATAACTAAATAATTATCTTAAAATAATATATATCGTAATTTTTTCTTTCTGTACATTTATATAATTATGCTTTAATGAAGATAATGTAGAGTGAATCACATCACATCGTGGAGATAGTAGACTATACGTACACACGAGCAAATAGGGAATTCCCATAATTATAAAATGGTATTAAATAAGATGGTGTATAATATTTTCTGGTCAATATAATTTTATAATAATCATATATAGATATTATTTACATAATTATGCCTATCCAAGTAATGGGGTGGTGAAAAACAGATTACACAATGGTGTAGAGATGGTAATTCGTACGTATTCATGGGTGGTGATTTTATTTTTCATTTGATTGATAAATGGTGAGATATTGTTGTTTCATAATTATAATATCATAAAATTATGATATTGATAATTATGATATTAATTTATAATGAAACAACTAATGAAGAGATAGTAGGAGAAGAAATAAGTTTGAAATAATCAGCAAAAGAGATTACCTCTTCCTCAAAATGATTCCTCTAAATCTCTTCTTTGAGCACCAGAGTTGGTATTTGAAAATGAAAAGAACCTATATAATGTAAATAAGGATGTTTATAAGAAAAAAATTCATGGTATTTATGATCATGATGGCTAAAATTTATGTGAAGAGGTGAGGGAGTAGGTTCCCTTTTTTTATAGAGGCGTCGAGAACCCTTAGAAATTATTAAAATATTAAATTAATATAAATTAATTTATTGTTACAAATGATTCCAAATTAAAATATATATAATAAAAGATTATTAAAGTTCTAAATATTATCATACAATAATTTTTAGACATGTATTGGTATTATATTAAACCTTATCCATTTATTATAACCATAATTATTTTCGTTTAATTTTAATTGTTGTAACAACATATTAAATATTAAAAGGGTAAAAATTTTACTTATATGGAGAAAATTTTCATAATTGGATAGTTAATGAACTTTTATATCTTATCATAATAATTTTGTGATTTTAAAATATTTTTATTATTTGGAAATAATTTAATAATTAACTATTTTTATACAACATAAATTATGCCTTTTCATAAACTATTAATTTTATTTAATTTATATAAAATCTAAATAGAGAGATAAATATAAACCAATCAATTTAATATTATTCTAACATGTAATATTATCCGAGAAAAAATCTTTTATTTGATAAATCATATCTCATAATATTTATGTTAATATTTATAATGTCATTTATTTGATTCCTTCAATAATAAAGAAATCACTACATCATCATCGTTTCATAATTAAATTTAATTATATAATTTCTAAAAATAATAAATAAAATAGAATGATGTATGAAATCATTTTATCTTTCTAATTATTTTTTTTTGTTAAAAATATCACTTATATAACTCAATATTAAATTGTTTATAAAATAATATATATGTTTATAACATATTTTCCTTTACATTAAATTAAAAGTTATAAGTGTCATAATCACACCCATGGGGCTTCAAAAGGAAAAAGTTTCATCCAAAGGGTTTTATTAGTTGGCCATATGTTATAAAATAAGATTATTAAATGTGTTAGGGAAATTTTATAATAGTATTCTTACCCATAATTACCTATTTTATCCTTTTACCTTATTAATAAAAATTACTGAGGATACTATTCATAAAGCCCAAAAATGAAATAAATCTATTTAAATTATTTGGATATACTGATTCAAAAAATGGATTAAATTCAAAGAAACTAAATACGTTGATATTTTAGTTAATAATTTAAAATTAATCCCATTGTCTGAAAGAGAGAATATGTTTGAAAAGCTAAAACATTACAAAAGACTAAAATGTTTTTAAATATGAATTCATTTTAAAATTAATTCTAATGAAAGAAATTATATTTAATGATAATAAAATATTCTATTTATACATTATAAACATTCAATATTATAATTTAACCATATAAATTATTTTGACGACAAAATTGTTGTCAATTAAAATTTAGTGTATTGTTTCTATTAATAAAAATTTGAAAGTTATCAAAAAGATATTAAAATTTCATCCAATGTAAATTTATATATTCTAATTCCAATAAAAAAGTTAATGTTGTCATATAAAAATAATTAATGTGCCAAAATATTATTTTAATATGGGTTCTCCATTCAAAGGTGTAAAATCGCCCTTTTGAAAAATATATGTTTTTATATATCAAATAGGGTTTATTAATACCCTATGAATAAAATATACATTGGATGAATAGAAAAAATATTTTATTAAGTATATAATATATATATATATAATTTATTTAATAATATCAATTCAATCAATTTATTGAAACAAATAATTAAAATATCAAATTGATTTATATTTTCCATAAATAATTGACAGCTAAGGAATTCACAATACATTTTCATAAGTTAGTTATAATTATTCTTAGTAACAAAAAATGTATGATTTCTGGGTAATTTTATACTAAGGGATTCTTGTGGTCTATCTAAACTCAAGAATTCATACAATTCAAGATATTGAAGAATTAAATCTATTTAATGAAAATATTTCATAAAAACATCTGGGTGTTACATTCAACCATGCTTAAAATGAATTTCACTCTCAAAATTCGTCACATGGAATAAAATTGATGTGTATAACTCTCCCTTATCCAATCCAAAAGTTCCAACATAGATAACTCAAATTTTTTGTTCCTCCATAAATCATTAACTGAGTGAGTGATCCTATTTCGTAGAACATTATCTTCAGGATCCAGAATCTCTATCAGTTGTTTTTTATAAGAAAGATCTTTCTATAGTGGTATGGATTCTGAGATTAGTACATGTGAAAGATCATGTATGTTAATTCTCAGGTGAGATACATGGAACACATCATGAACATGAGCGAGAATTGGTGGAAGCTCCAATTGGTAGGCTACCTGCCCAACATGATCCAAAATTTCAAAACAAATGATATACCTGGGGCTTATCTTTCAATTATTCTCAAATATCATAACTCTCTTCTAGGGATATATTCATAGAAACAAATTTTCACCCACTTCACACTCTAGGTCCTTTCATCCGTTGTCAGTATAAATATTTGGTCGACTCTGAGAAGCTCTTATATATTGTTGAATTGACCCGACATTTTCTTCCCTTTCATCAAAAATATTTGTTACTAGTTGATTTCTTTCCCAAACATCATCCCAGGATGATGGAGTGATGAACCTATTTCTATATAGGGATTCATTAGAAGCCATATAAATATTGGAGTGAAATATATTATTTTATGAAAATTCCACCAAAGGTTGGCATTGATCCCAACTACCTTTGAAATCCATAGATAAGGATCTTGGCATGTCTTATAATGTTTGAATTGTCCTCTCAGACTAAACATTTATCTAAGGATGATAAGAAGGGTTAAAACATAAATATGTATCCATATAATAGTGATGACTTTTCCAAAACAACAAGGTAAAACTTGGATCCTAATAAGATATAATAGAATGTGGAATTACATGAAATCTCTCCACTTCCTGTATATATATCTTGGAAAGGTGATCAAGAGAGATACCATATCTAATAGAAAATAAGTTTACTAACATGGTAAGGTGATCAACTATAACCCAAATATAATTAATACCTCTAGATATTTTTGGAATTCTGAAGACAAAGTCCATAGTGATGATTTCCCATTTCCATTCTAGTATGGGTAATGGTTGTAACATCCCCTTATACTTCCCTCTCTCACCTTCCACTTGTTGTCAATCGAAGAATCCATAGACATTTTTGACAATATCTATTATCATTCCATCACACCTGTAATAATATTTTAATTATATATACATCATTTTTATTCTAGAGTGAATAAAGAATGAAGAACTATGATCCTCATACAATAGATCCTTATTTAATTTTAGAATGGGAGGAATAAAAACCCGATTCATATACTTTATTATTCCATAATAATCAAGGATGAATTTAGGGAAATTTATCACCTTATTTTGGATCTCTACATCTTACTTGACCATTTATTTGAGGAAGATAATATTTTTCCCTTCCATTAAAATTTCATGATCCACACATTTCAAATGCATAAATATTGGATATTTTGTGATCCTCATCATGGATATGGTAGTATGGACTTGTTGACTCAAAGAATATACCACATTGTTTCCTTTTTAAGAGTCCTAATATATTGAGTAATAGTATTCTTTAATCAAATAAAACCCTCTTCTTTGAATCATATTTAACTCCTTTTCTGTAAAAATATAATTTAAATTCTTAAGATCAGTATAAATATTACACCATTCACCGTAAAGATAATTCCTCCATATATTTAATGAAAATATTACCATATTTAACTCTAAATGTTAATTTGGGAAACTTTTATTATGGATTTTTAATTTTCATGAGGCCTAAGAAATCACTATATCATTTTGTATGAAAACAAAACCCATCCCCTTTTTGGATGCATCCCTATAGATCACCAACCTTTCCCCACTACAAGGCAGTGTGAGCATAGGTGCACTGGATAACCTTCTATTGAGCTCTTTGAAATTCTATTCATATTTCGCCATTAATATAAACATAACTCCTTCATGATCCAAGTTGGTTACTAGATTAAATAATAATTAAAAATCATTCAAAAAACATAAATAATATCATGCCAAACTGAGAAAACTATATATCTCATTTATCATTTTTGGTCCCGGACAACTTTCAAAAACATTAGTTTTTGATGGATCCACAGATATCCACTCTCTTGAGATTATGTGACCCCAAAATGAAACATTATTAAGACAAACGTGACACTTGGTAAATGTTTCATAAATCTTATCCTTTATTAGTGTATTTAGAACAATTCTCAAGGGGTATTCTTGTTATCCCATTTTCTTTGAATAGACAATAATATCTTCTATAATGACTACCAAAAAATGTTCAAAATTGTATCTAATGACTCTATTCATTAGATATATGAAGATAATGGGGAATTTATAAGACCAAAAGGCATCACTATAAATTATTACCTTTCATACCTTCTACGTAATTCCATCTTTAGTACATACTTCTTATGGACCATTAACTATTGATATCCTGAATGAAGATCAATCATGGAAAACTATTGAGCTCTACGTAGGTGGTCGAATAAGTCATCAATGCAAGGAAGATGATATTTCTTCTTGATGATTATCTTTTAAATTTCTTGATAACTAATGTAGAGTCTCATTGATCCATATTTCTTCTTAACAAACAAAATAGGCGCTTCACATGGTGACACACTAGGTTGTATGAAACCATTATCAAGTTCTTCTGGATTTTCTTCTTCAATTTTTATAACTCAGTTGGATCCATTATATAAGGTTTCTTTGAAATAGGAATAGTGCATGGTAAGAGTTCTATTGAAAATTCAACTTCACGATTTGGTGGAAAACATGGAAATTACTTAAAAAATACATAATAAAAATCCTATATAATGGATGTATTCTTAATCATGATTTTATCCCCAACCATTCGACCTAAATAAACGTCATTTTTTGGAATCAATACCTATAATATTGAATTAGTTTTGACTATAAAGTTATATTCATCCTTGTATTGATAAAAGATTATAGATTTATCAGGAATATAAAATGTGACTTCTCTTCCTTGTAAATTGATATGATATAAAAATAAATAAAGGAAATCCATGCCAAGAATCAAATCAAATTCTAATATAGGAAGGATCAAAGATTTATAGAAATCCCTTTCTCAAAAAGTTCAATTAGAGAAGAATTATAATCTTTTGATGCGATCGTTGTGCCATTCGGAGTTGTCAAAGCTATCTCAACATCTACTTGTTGAGGTAATATGAAAATTCCCATAGAAAATTCTTCAGATATAAAAGAGTGGGTGGATATATAATAAAATAACATTTTTTCTATAGAGTGGATGTTAAGTGTTCATTTCACCACTATATTGTCGTTCTCCACATCACCTTTAGTTATCACATGTGATTTTCCTTTTTCTTTGTCCTTAATAGTTTGTTGATGTCAAACATCATCAGTAAAATTTTGATAAGGGTGTTGATGGGTATAATGCCTCATTTCATTGCACTTGTAACATTTAAGTGCCAGAGGTTCAGTCTAATTTTAATTTTATCTATTCAAATCATTTGTTAACTTTTTCCCATTACATTGGAATTCAATATCCCAATGATTTTTTTTTCAAATTTAAATAAATTACTTGTCCCTTTAAGACAATTCCATCCATGTTTTGTTCCACACATTGAGAATAAGGGAAAAATCATCTTCTTTTCAGTATGGTATTTATATTTTCCCTTGACTTCCATTTTTGTCTTCATATCAAACCCATAAGACTGATGGTTTATTCTAATCTCCATCTCAACCTTGTGAGTTGATAAAAAAATTCATCATAGATATTGATGTCCCTTATGGATAATTCCCTCCAGAGACATGGTTTATAGCCAATAAATAATCGATCAATTTTTCTCTAAGGTTTGATAATAATTCCAGAATCATACCTTTCAATTTTTGTAACATTTGTGTTGTAGGTACCAACGTAGTCATCATACTTTTTCTTCTGTTCAGGGAACTCCTTCTCCATCTTTGTTCGAGGAATATGAGGAATGTACTTATTGAAAAATAATTTCCTAAACTCATCCAATTTCATGGATTCAATTTTATATCTTTTCCTCATATTCTTGATAAGGTCCCACCATTTATTAGATTCAACTTCCAAATGATAGATTGATAATATGAATTTATCAGGTTCTGAAAATTTGGAAATTCAAAAAAATATTTATATTGGTACTAATCCATTGTTCATCCACTAATGGGCCATAATAACTTCCGAAATAAGGTGGACACTACCTCATGAAGGACTCAACAGAATTTTGTTCCCTCCTTTGATTTTTTGGATGTCCTACATGATTCATATCTTACGTAAGTTGTGTGAGAAAGGGTACACGATTATTCATTCCATATCCCATAAAATTTGGTTTCTCATGAGGACAATCATTTCATTTCCCATTGTATTCAGCATTAATGTGGTTCATTTTAATTCCAACCATTGATTAAAAACAAGATCAATAGTGTCAGTAACACTAATTATAATGGGAAAACAACATAATAATGAATAAAAGATCAATTTTGGACACTTTAGTTTTTATCCTACATTATTCATGATCATTTATAAAAAACATGGATTGTAACCTATACCTCAACATATCCTTTGGGTTCTTACTAACATTTTCTAATCCTAGTTTCCAACGGTTATCTATACCTTTCTTATGATACTAACTATAATTCCCCATATATTACATACCTTGATATTACATCAAATATGGGGAATATTTATTAAAAAAATATAACAAAGCCACAAAAGGACATTATAGGTATAGTGACTTTAGAAAATACGAAATATAAAAAACTGAGTCATAATACATCATCATTATCTCCCACTTATCTCATCATAAATAGACCCCGTTTTAAAATATCTTACTCAATAACCATATTCATGACATGGGGAAAAGAAAAATTTAAAATGGTGAGCTCAAATTCTCAGTAGGGTTAAACAAGGGAGTTATTAATCATATCATAATCATAAGACAAAAAAACAAAACATTTAATAATATGATATTGCATATAAAATATTGTGGTATATTACCATGGTATAAATCATGAATGTTCATAAGAATCAATGAATGTAATCCCAAAAGACATAATTATAAGAACCCAAATTTTCTTTTCTGGTATAGATCATGATTTCTAGTGTTTTTTTATAAAAATAGGTGTTCTTGGAAATTTAAAGAGTACATGCCATGTACTATGGAGTAGACACCATGTACCCAGTTGTTGTAGGTAACTATGTACTGGTTGTGTGACAGCCGAGCACATGGATGTGTGGGGTGACCAGGAGACCGCCTAAAGTGGTGCCTGGTAAAGATAATACACACCGTGTACATTTAAAAGACACACTGTGTAGTTCTATTTTTATTTTTAAATTGGATTGTGTCGTGTATAATTGGTATAAATTCCTTATTCTAGACATGTATCATCCTAGAGTGACCATAGGGTGCAATTCTTCTCCAAGCCCCCGATTGATAGTATATTCTTCGAATCAACCACCATCGATTGTGTTGGAATTGTCACAGTGAGTTATTCCTTCTTCTAGAGCCTCATATCTTGAATTATCCAGTTTCGTGAGATATCTTTGGGTGAGAATTTTAGACGTTTTTTAGATCTATGGTGTTTTAGGTCGAATCAAATGATGAGATTCAACTATATCGATCATACAATTCCAAGGTAGGAGGCTTGTGAATTTATATAGTTTTTCTTTGAATTTTATGTGAACAATTGCCAAATAACCTCGTTAGGGGTTTGGCGTGTTTAGGTATTTTAACCCTGTTGATACCTACAATGCTAGATTTCTTGAGTTAGTACTGTTGTTTGTAAGAAGGGTTATTTTTCCATGATATTGAGGTGTTTTCCCATGATAGATTTGATATTAACCATTTGGTATAGTTTTTAAAATTATGTTAGATGATTTCCATGCCTAGTGTTGTAAGTATGGAGTGATTTATTTGATGCTCTGATATTCCTTGTAGCTGTATAGCCAAGTTGCACTTTTAGGTTTAATTTGGCAGTTGAACATCGTTTTTGCACCATTCCTTTACACAGTGCTGTGGGAGCCTGGTGTAGTGAGGCCACAAGGGGAATCGATGTTGAGGGCTTCCCCAAAGTGTATATTATGGTTTATAACACTAGGAGACTATAGGGGGGATTGACATTGAGTGCTCCCCCAATGTGTTTTTAGTTACCATTACAAGACCACATGAGAAATTGACATTGAGTTCTTCCTCAAAGTGTCTGTAGTTTATTGTTAAAATTCTATAGGTGGGATTGACAATGAGTGATTCTTCAGAGAGTATTTTTTTGCATAATACCAAATGGGTTATATTGTGCAATGTTACCCATGAAGTCAATGAATCCTTGTATAAGTCGAACTAGAGGGGTTAGGCGGTGAGAACATACCCAGAGGGTTAGATGAGATTGATTAGTTGAACCTAAGGTGATAGGATGTGAGAACTTCGCATAGGGTGTCTTTTTTATCATTTAATTTATTATTTGAAAAATATAGATGGATGTAATTGAAACTACTGGGCTATTTACATTTGAGTACTTCGCTGTTCATTGCCTCTTTTTTCTTATTGCATGCCATATATATTCATTGACTGTTAGGACTAATCTTTGGGTGGTTGCCTACTAGGATTCGTCTCACACCATGTTTGGGTCATGATTTTGGGCCCAAAAATATTATATTTTCGCAGGTATAGATATGGTCAAGCACCCTTCTACATTATTTACATGATTTCTATGGAGTTGGAGAGCGTGGGACCAAGCTGAGGCATGTGATTCAATTGTAGTTATTTACTTGTTTTCCATGTACTTTGGTTCAGTACTGTATTCCATCATTGTCAATTGTTTGGATGCTATCCTAGATACTTGTGACATGCATATTTATTGATATATATATGCTACAATTCTTTATTTACTTCCAGTCTTTTGCTGTTTACTGCAGTATGGTATTATTATTGCTTCTACAACTGTTATCTGTTTCTTTCTACTGCATTACTCTGTCAATGAGGGCATAGTTTCAACACTATCAATCCCAAGTCCCTCACTACTAGTTGTTAGCCTCTGGTGTTTGAGCAAATTATCTTGAGGCCATGTGACCAACTGGGTACGGGGCACCCCTGGGCAGCACACAGAACTGGGACATTACAAAGTGGTATCAAAGGGAATTATTTTCTTATTAACGTACTGTTTGGAGCCTATAGATAGGGATAGGATAGAATAGGTAGTTGGTAATAATTTGTGACTGGGAGTATCTAACTTGTGTGCATGGAAAAGAAAATTTACCACATAAATTTCATTTTGATGGGTTTTTTAAATTATTACAGTTGATTTGATTTCACTGTTGGGTGATTCACAAGTATTGTGTTGATACTGATGATATTATTGAGGTTTTATTTCTGTTTCAATGAGATGATATGAAGGGTATTAAATCTCATTAATCATATATGAACATTCTAGAGATCACATTTCATGCATTCTTTCCATTCCATTTAGGGTTCATTATAGATTGCATGTTATTGTGATAGAATTTGTGCTAGATATGCATGCTATTGTGATATATTCCTTGATATAATACCTTATCTTTGATAGGGTACTATAATATGTAATGTTTTTTTAGAATGAATGTCAATCCTTGGTTCTTGAGGTGTTATGGGCCCTCATGGATTGGAATATGGTGGATCATTGAACTGTTATGCTTTTATCTGACATGTATAGTATTCCAAAAATTGATTCGTAGGGAGTATGGGACCTCACAGATCAGAATTTGGCGCTTTAATGTATGTTTCATTGTTTTTTTGGGGTTCAAGATTATTTTCTAAGGCTTTCTATTTAGGAAAACACATAATACACGGTGTGTATTTTTGAATACACACAATGTATCCTTTTTTTTTAGAAATAAATTTTTTCTTAAGTACACACCGTGTACTGTATGTACACACTGTGTAGTCTCAAACCGTTTCACTGGTTGTGTGGGAAGAGACATGGGGTTGGGAAATCCTTGGAGGAACATTCCATGTATAATACAGAAATGTCATATTGTAGGTATTGTGTGTCCACCCATGTGACTAATGACACAGATGGATAAAACTTTGGTTTTACACACTGTGTCATGCTTGAAAATGCTATTTAGTGTGACCCATGTGTCCATCCCTCTGACTAAAAACATGGGTAGGTGAAATCTTTCTAGTACACAACCTGACTGGTATGAACACACTCTGTAGTCCTGTTCTAGGAGAACCCTGTGGGTTAGTCATATATAAGAACTCAGGCAGGGGAAAATGATTTAATTACATGCCATGTCTTTCGAGAACATTCCATGTGTATGGTGTGTTACACGACCAGAGTTGGCAAGACTACACACCCATATAAAGGCCTAAAGTAACACTTTGTGTGGTCCATACATTCCATGTATCCCTATTTTGAAAAAAAACATGAATTCTTTCCTTCTTATGTTCCTTTCATGCAATTCTATTTTTAGTCCATGATAATATTGAACTCAAGTGTGTGCTTGACCATAGAGAGTCGGGCCCCCGAGATGTCCTCTAGTTGTTTGATAGATATTGGAATATAATCAAACATCAGACATGGATTGTCATTGTTTACCAGTAGATCATCTAGTCGTGCCGATCATGGAAACAACTTCTAGATATTGGTGCTGACAAACAATTACGAGAAGGCTTCATATTGTTTATACATAACTTCTAGGGATCACTGCATCCTACCCCGTCTATGGAAGAGTTGACGTGGGTCTTTCAGCAGTATAACCCTCCCAAATTCTTAGGGGATAGAAGAACTCATACTTCTGATTCATGGTTAGAATACATTCTATCTATCTTTGAAGATATAGATATGCCTTCAGAGAGGAGGGTTAATCTCACTACTTATATGATTTAGGATTCCACTAAGAGATGGTGGGATTTGAGTTTATAGGCAGGACACTAGTAGGTCATGGTGTGAGATGAGTTCAAACATACCTTCTATGATTATTTCTACCTAGATACTTTGAGGGTCATCCGAGCCTAAGAGTTCATAAGTTTGCAGCAGGGTACTCTATCAGTCCCAGAGTATTCTTCTCACTTCAAAAAGCTGCAGTGCTTCACACCCATTCTAGGGAGTGATGATATTTTCCTAAAGAGGAAGATTAAGGATGGAATCAGGAATTACATATAATATCAGGTGAAAATATTCATGTTGACAACCAAATATTCTATAGTCAACCAGGAACTGATCACATAGCTCAACCTGAGGGATTCTAGAGTTCTGGGCCAGGGCAATTCAGTATCCCGAGTTGGTTCTTCTCCAGCTTATAGTAGGGAACACCTCGATAGTCTACATGTTTAGATCCAAGTAGGAGAGATACACTATTAGTTAACCAGGTGGTATTCTAACAGTGTGGGAAGGATAGGCATACTAGGACACATTGCCCGGGTGACCCATTGGAGTGCCAATATTGCAGCAAGATGTGCCATCTTTAGCAGTTATGTTAGTTTTTCTCCCTAACAGCTGGTGATAGGGGTTCCTCTATGACTCCTCATTCAGGAGAAGCACCACAAGTTTCTCATTAGTCTGGGAACTGGAGTTCTTTTGGCCATTTAGGTCAAGGTGGAGTTCGCAGTTGTGGTATCCAATCTAGATGATTTTAGAGTCAACAGTGTGGATCATCTCAGGGTGGTCAGGCAGGGCCACAAGGCTATATTACAGGACAAAGTTTTGCAGTGGAGCAGACCTAGCAGAAGCAGGATCTCAGACTCTACAGTTTGATGTACAATCCTAGTTTCCACTATTTTAGCTTCCGTATTATTAGATTTAGGGGCTTCCCATAGATTCATATATGTTGCTGTTGTGGATAACCTTGGGATCTGTATCTTTACTTCTACTGATTAATTGATGTTAGAAACTTCATTGTGGAAAAGAACATCTAGTGTACATTTGTGCAAGTAGTTCCCTCTTGAGGTTGGTGGTTGTCACTTATCAAGGGACCTTTATGTCCTAGAGATGGAATAATACAATTTCATTCTCGAAATGGACTAGTCGGTTCCCTACCATGATGTTGTCGACTGTGATAGCTGTAGTTTTAGTGTGACATCACTAGAGGTAGGTTAGTTCATACATAAGGGTGAATGGAATGTACAGAAAAGTAGAGAAGGACCCAAGCATCATGGGTTGGGAGGATTTATAGCCCAAATTGACAGTCTATATCTGAATGACTAGGGGAATTCACAATTGGACATTCCTCTAGTGGTCGATTGTTTTAGGGATGACTTTCTAGAGGAATTTTTATGTTTTACTCAAGAGTGAGAGGAGGACTTTTTTATTGAGCTTGTTCAAGGGTTGGCACCAGTGTCAATTCATTCTTATAGGATGGTTACACCAGAGTTATCATTGCTCGTGTAGCAGTTAGAGGAGTTACAGACGAAGGGTTTCATCTGACCAAACACTTCTCCTTGGGGTTCACCTTCTCTATTTGTGAAGAAGGCGGATTGTACTCTCCAATATTGACTGGATAATTTGAAGCTGAAACAGTTGAAGGTCAATAACCAATATCCCTTACTGAGGAATGATGATCTCTTTGATCAACTTTGAGGATCCTAGGTGTTCTCAATTATAGACATGAGATCTGGTTATTATTAGTTGCACGTTATACTATTAGATATACCTCATAAATCTTTTCAAAGAAGTTGTGGTCTATAAGAGTATGTGGTTATTCCATTCGTTCCGACGAATGCACCCGCGGTTTTAATGGAACTGATGAACTAAGTGTTCCGTCCATACTTAGATTCATTTGTGGTGGTTTTCATGGAAGATATCTTGGTGTACTCTCACACTCGATATGACCATGCTACCTATCTTGATATTGTTTTGAGTACACTGATAGAGCATCAGCTATATATTATGCTCTAAAAATGACACTTTTTGATGGACCAACTTCACTTCATGGGGCATGTTATCTCATAGATAGAAGTATCGGTAGACCCAGATAATGTTAGAGCAGTAGTTTCCTAGGAGCACCTGAAGAAAATATTTGAGGTAAAAAGTTTTATAGGGATATTCGGATAATAAATATGTTTCATACAATAATTTTCACGCTTAGAAGCACCACTGATGGGCCTGAATAAGAAGGGTATGAATTACTTATGGTTAGATTCTCGTGAGTCAGTCTTTTTGGAGATGAAATGGAGGTTGAATTCTGCATCGATACAAGTATTTCTAGAGTCAGGAAAAAGCTATAATGTATACTGTGATGCATCAGATATCAAACTAGTAGCAGTGCTTATGTAGGGAGAACAAGTCATTACATATGGGTCTCGGCATTTGAGGCCACATGAGAGGAATTAACCGACGCACGATCTTGAGTTGGCTGCAATTGTTCATGCCTTATGTTGTTGGAGACATTATTTGTTCGGATGGAATTTTGTTGTTTTACAAACAAAAAAAGTCACAAGTACATATTTACTCAACGTGATAAGAGTCTAAGACAATGAATATGGGTTGAATACCTTCAGTCTTTTGACTTTGAGCTTGCCTACACACCTAGGAAAGGCAATTATGTGGTTGATGCATTGAGAAGGAGGACTCAGAAATAGGCAGTTTAGGAGGCCAATAGTGAATGGAAGCTGATGGACCTGTTCTATGAGATGCATTTGAAGGTGCATGAAAAACAGGGGTATATGTTTCTTTCTTCTGTGGTTGTTACCTCTACTCCTATTGATCGATTGTGAATGAGGTAGCTATCAGATTCGGAAGGCCTAGTTATATAGGAGAGTATGTTAGGAGATGGACCCTATTCCTATATAGACCATAGTTGAGGATGAGATCTTGTGTTTTCATGGGCAGGTACGGGTGTAAACAGACATACATGAGGAGATGATTCATGATTTTCTTTCCTCTGTTTTGGCAGTTCATCCTAGCATCACCAAGATGTATCAAGATCTAAAATTTCAGTATTAGAGGCCCAATATAAAGAGAGATGTTGTTTATTTCGTGATGATGTGTTTAACCTATCAATAGGTGAAGGCATAGCATCAACGAACATCAAGGATTTTTTAGTTGTTACCAATTCTTGAGTGAATGTGGAATGATATCACGATGGAATTCATGACGGGCTTACTGTGGTCGCCTTGAGGGAATGATGTAGTTTGGGTTGTCGTTGACAGACTCACGGAAGTTTAAAATTTTTTACTAATCTAGGAGGCCTTCAGTGTTGATGAAATAGGAAGGTTGTGCATATTTGAGAATATACGTTTTCATGGGGTTCCTCACTCCATTTTTTCAGAAAGGGACTCCTATTTTACTTCTAGGTTCTGGAAGGGTCTATAAAGGGCGTTGGGTACGCAGGTACTTTTGAGTACATCTTAACATCCCCATATAGATGTCCAGTCTGAGCATACTATTCAGGTGATAGAGGACATTCTTTAAGCATGCATCCTATATTTTGGAGGTTCTTCGGAGAAGAACATAACTTTTGTGTAGTTTTCCAACAAAAATAGTTTTCAGGAAACTATTTAGATGGTACCTTACATAGCCTTGTACGGTATGTCATGCCGATCACCCCTATGTTGGCTGGAAGTAGGAGAGGAAGCTATGCTGGGATCTTATTTTTTCGAAGAGACCACATAGTAGATAATGTTGATTCAAAATAGGATGCCTAATTCCCTTTTATGATAGATGTTTTAGTCTAATCGACATAGATGACCTCTTGAGTTCAAGGTTGGAGATTATGTTTTCCTACATGTCATATCGAGGATGAGATATAGGAGGATTAAGAGATAGGGAAATCTTTTGCCAAGATATATTGGACCATTTTCTTTTTTAGAGAGAGTCGGGCCGGTAGCCTATCGGTTTCAGTTACCTCAAAGGTAGCAGGCTATGCACGACGTCTTGCAGGTTTCTCAGCTATGGTGATACTTCTTAGACCCGTCTCATGTTTTTCAACCAAAGTAAGCTGAGTTGGATTTGGACACCTCATTCGAGTAGCATCCTATTAGGATTGTGGATCATAGTACGGATGTTTTATGTGGCCGGTATATTCCTCTAGTATGCATGCTATGCAGCACGAGTGAGTATAGGATGAGACTTGGGGGAGGGAGAATGATGTGAAACCGTAGTGGCCAGAGATATTCGAGGATTCTTCTTCTTCAATACGTTCTTAAAGAAATTTAAGGATGAATTTCATTAAGGGGGGATGTTTGAATAAACCATGATCTTTTTTTAGGTATGTATCTTCTTTTATGGCGTTTTAGAGAAAAGGAGGAGTTTTTTGGAAATTTAAGGAGTACATGCCCTGTACTTAGAAGTACACACTGTGTACCCGGTTACCATGGGTGACCATGTACTGGCCATGTAATGACAGAGTATAGGGTCATGGGGGTGACCTAGAGACTACCTAAAGTGGGTCCCTCTAAAGGCATATACACACTATGTGATTTTTAAAGGCAAACTTTTTACCTTTATTTTTATTTGTTAAATCAGACCCGGGTCGCGTATAATTAGCAGAAACACCTTCTTCTCGACTCATCTCATCCAAGAGCGACCATTGGGTGTGATTCTTCTCTGAGCCGGCGATTGACCATCCATTCTCTGAATCAACCACCTTCAATTACGTTGGAATCACCATAGATATTTATTCCTTTTTCTAGAGCCTCACCTATTTGTTTATCTTCTTTCATGAGATATTTTTGGTTAAGTGTTTTAGACATATTTGTATATCTATGACATTCTAGGTCGAACCAAAGTTTGAGATTTAAATATATCGATCATATAATCCTAAGTTAGGTTGTTTATAACTTTCCACCATTTTTATTTGAATTATATGTGCAAAATTTCCCAATATCCTAGTTTGGGGTACTGTGTGTTTAGGGATTTTAACATTGTTGCTGCCTTCTATGATTGTTTTCTTGATTTAGGAATATTTTTTGTAAACATGGTTATTTTTTCATGCTATATAGGTGTTTCCCCATGTTTCATTTGATATTGAACATTTAGTCTAGTTTTTTCTATTAGGATTCTTTGTTTCCATGCCCTGTGTTGTTAGGATGGAGAGACTAATCTGATGTTGTGATATGCCTTGAAGCTATTCATCCAAGTAGTACATTATGGTTTAGATTGGATGTTGAACATCATTTGGGCATGATTTCTTTACACAGGGCTATGGGAACCTGCTGTAGTGAGACCATAGGGGGAAAAGAGGTTGATGGCTTCCCCAGAGTGTCTATAATTATATATCACACTATGAGACAATAGTGGGAATAGACATTGATTAGTCCCTCAGAGTGTTTATAGTAACCATTATGAGACTACAAGGGGGAATTGAAATTGAGTGCTTCTTCAGAGTTTTTGTAGTTTATAATTAAAAAATATAGTGGTAATTGATGATGAGTTCTTCTTTATAGAGTATTTGTTTGCATGATACCAAATGGGTTTGACCATGTGAGCATACCTAGGAGGTCTTTGTATCATTGAATAAGTGGAATGAGAGGGGTTAGGATCTGAGAACATAACTAGAAGGTTACTTGAGATTGATTGGTTGAACTAGAGGGGATACACTGTGAGAACATCCTTGAGGGTTTCTTGTTTTCATGTGGATGATTAATTGATGAATGTAAATGGATGTAATTGAAACTGTTGGACTATTTACTTATGAGAACTTACTTGTTCATAGATTGTTTTTCTTATTTCATACCACATATATTCAATGATTGTTAGGAACAGATCATTAGGTGGTTGCCTACTGGGATACATCTCACACCCTATTTGGATCATGCTTTTGGAATTTCCCTTCTACATCAGGTACTTGATTGTTGTGGAGCTGGAGAGTATGGGACTAAGACGAGGCTTGTGATACTGCAAGAGTTATTTAATTGTTTTCCATGTACTTTGGTTTCATATTGTATTCCAACATTGTGACATGTTTGGATGCTTTCCCAAATATTTGTGACATGCATTACTATTGATATATATATATATATATGATGAAATTGTTTATTTATATCTAGTCATCTGCTGTTTACTACTGTATGGTATTATTATTTCTTCCTCTACTATTATATATTTAATTTTGTGACATTACTCTACCAGTGTGGTCATAGTTTCTCCACAATCACACCCAGGTTCCTAGCTGCTAGTCAGCAGCCTCTGGCGTTTGGGGAAATGTGCTTGAAGCCATATGGTCAACCATGTAAGAGAAACCCCAGTGAAGAACCTGAAACCGATATGTTACAATAACATAATAAATGATATTTTTTGTATACACATAAGTATATAAATTCATTTCATATTATTCAAGGCTCATTTCCAAGACCATCATAGAAGAAAAAGGCCATTACTAAACCCGGTAGACATGCCATTCCAGCCCTGTATTACTAATCGAAATTTACATTTCCAATCCAGTAATGTCTATCACATGAGATATAAATCACTACCAAATGCATTGGAGGGAGATATAGGTCCCACCGAACTCATAATTAAATCATTCTTACATCAACCACAAGAACATAAATCCTTTATCATAGGATAACCCAAGGAATAAAATCGGTTTCTTAAACATCATTTTATTCTAAAAACATATTTTTAAAACGAATAGATTTCATAAAAACCATTACATCATAACAAAAATAAAATAATATTAATAATAGGAATATAAAATTAACCATAATAAAGAATGTTAGCATAGATGGAAAATAGTTTTGATATAACACATGAAATAAATTCCTGAGGAAAATATCCTTTCTGCTACAAAAATGTATTCTTTTCTAAAAATTCACCAAAATTTTAAAATATAATAATTTATTTGAAAATAAAATGAGAACTTATAAGGGATGATTCATTTAAATAAGGAATTACAAAAGCGTAAAAATCAATTCATGTTGTGCAAGATAAAAAAACATTTTTCTCATACTTTTGTCTGAAATGTAAAAAAGTTACTCATGCCTTAAATGAAAAAAGATTCATTTCATACCGTTTAATAAAAATTTACGAATAGGTAAAATTATACTAAAAATTATATAAGAATAATATTATTTATTTAGAAATCATGATTGTGGATGATAAATATACCATAATAAATACTTATGTATAAACAATCTCGAATAATGACAAGATTGCGAAATTATCCCTTACCATAGGTCCCATATCCTCCATATGAATCTGAAAGTATAGTATAATGATTTAAATAATTTCATTCAATTATTCTAGAATCATAGTCATTTTTATGATATCATATATGATATTATAATCATATGTTTGTTAGTAACATTTCCACGTCATTCGTTTTTTAGATATTAACTATATGATATTATGCATCTTTTGTCAAAAGAGTTCTGATTTTACTTTTTAGGTCAGAGTTGTATCATTAGAAAATGATATCAAAATAATATATACTATATTTATTCATTATGTAGATTTATATAATCTGTATTCAATGAATATTATGTATAATGAATTACATAGGACCGTGGAGATGGTAAAACGTACGTACGCACGAGTGACAATATCATTACCATAATTGTAGAATGGTATTAAAGAGAATGGAGTATAATATTTCAGAATTAGTATAATTTTATAATAATCATATATATTAATTATTTCCATAATTATATCCTTCCAATTAAGGCAGTGGTGAAAAATAGATTACACCACTATGAGGAGATGGTAAGCCATACGTACACATGCGTGGCGATTTCATTTTTTTTAGAATGGATTAAATGTGGAATATGGTTGTTTTTTAATTATAATAACATATCAGTATATTAGTGATACTGATGTTTTTATGTTATAATTAAACAACAATTTAAGAGTAAGTAGAAGAAGAAAATGTTTGAATGAATCAGTTGAAGAGATTACATCTTCCTCGCCATGCTTCCACTAAATCTCCTCTTAGAGCACTAGTGTTGGTCTTGGTAGAATATAATAATCTCTATAAAATAAATTGGGTCATTTATAAGTTAAAATTTTAGGGGATTTGTGATCTTTTTGGTTCAAATTGAAGAGAATATGTGATGGAGTGGGTTCCCTTTTATAATAGATGTGTGGGGCACCCTTGGAAACTGTTAAAATATTAAATTAATATAAATTTATATTTTATTCAGAATGATTTAAAAGTAAAATATTTAGAATATAGGATTATTATAGTTCTAAATCCTTTATGATATTAATTTTTTGACTTTTATTTATTTTATTTTAAACCTTATCTTTTCTGTTTATCCATAATTACTCTCTTTTAATTTTAATTAGGGTAATAATATTTTAAGTATTAACTGGATATAATATTTACTTACATATGGTAAATTTTACATAATTTGGGAACTTAATGAACATTTAGACCTTATCAAAGTCACTTTATTATATTAAAATATTTTTATTATTTTTAAATAATTTATTAATTTATTATTTTTATAAAACATAAATTATGTCAATTCTTACACTATTCGTTTTATTGAATTTAAATATAATTTAAACAGAGAGATAAATTAGAACCAAACCATTTAATTGTGTCCTAAAATGTTATATTCACCTATAAAAATAGTTTATTAAATAAATAATGTAAAATTATATTTATTTTAACATTTACAATATTATTTATTTGATTCCTTCATTAATAATGAAATTACTACATCTACATATTTTCATAATTAAATTTAAATATTTTATGTCTAAAAATAATAAATAAAATTCCTTGGTATAGTAAATCTTGTAATATATTTAAATAATATTAATTGTTGGAGCTATCACTTATATAACACCATATTAAAATTGTATTAAAAATATGATATATGTTTATAACATATTTTCCTTTCCATAAATTAAATGTAATAAGTGTCATAATCACACCCAAGTAAATTCCAAAGGATAAATTTTCATCCCATGGGTTTTCTTGGTCGTCCATAGCTCATCCAATAAGATTAAGAGAAGTTTTTGGGTATTTTTATAATAGTATTCTTACCCTTATTTACCTGTTTTACCCTTTTATCATATAAATAAAAATTACCAACGTTATTATTCATAAATCCCAAAAATAAAATAAATCTATTTAAATTATTTGGACCAAATGATTCTTAATATGTATTCTATTTTTCAAAATTTAAAACATAGATTTTTTAGTAATTAAATTAAAATTAGTCCCATTGTTAGAAAGAGAGAATGAATTTTAAAAGTAAAAACATTGGAAAAGATTGAAATGTTTTTACATTTGAATTAAAAGTAAAAATAATAATAAATAAATAAATTATATTGAATTATAAAAATATATTATATTTATAATTTTAAACCATTCATTATTAAAATTTAAACATATAATTTATTTCGATTAAAAAGTTGTTTTCAGTTACATGTTAGTGTATTCTTACTATTTATCAAAATATGAAAGTTGTCAGAAAAATATTAAAATTTATTCCAAAGTAAATTTTTTTATTCAATTTCCAAGTAAAATGATTATCTGCGCATATAAAAATTATTAGTGTGTAAAATCATAATTTACATGGGGTATTCCATTCAAAGGTGTAAAATTTCCCTTTTAAAAAATATAGGTTTTTATACATCAAATATTGTTTATTCATACCCTATGACAAAAATATACATTGGATGAATATTATCAACAATTTTTTTTGTATATAATATATATATCTCATTAACTGCATTACTAGTAGTAATTAAAACAATTTATTAAAATAAAAAACATAAATATCTAATTGATTTATATTTTTCATAAATAAATGGCAGCTAATGAATTCAAAATACATTTACATAAGTTAGTTATACTTATTCCCACTAACCTAATTTGTATTATATAAAAATTATTTTATACTAATGGAATATCTTGGTTTTTAAACTAATGATTTCGTGCAATGTTTTCTTATGAGGAATTAGAATTATTTAATAATAAATATTTACTAAAAACATCTTTTTGTTACAGTATGCTTGTTGGATTCCTGGAAAAAACAAAATATAATAAGTTTGAGATAAAATGATCCATAAGGGAAAATATATTATAATAAATATTGATTCAATGAGAATAATAATTATTACATGGTATATAGGTTATCTCACACGACATATAATCAATAAACAGAGAAGGAAGTGCATATAAAATATGAAATGTTAATAACTAGAAACAAATTAAATTCAAATAACTAGGTAATGAATAATATATATATATAAATTTAAGAAATTAAAACACATTCCACTGAATCATTGAACTTGAAATGAAATTTATCCATAGATATGTTGACAAAAATCACATGTATGAATAATAACTTAAACTATATGAGGGAAATGTTTAATTATTGGACATCTTGTGTAAGGCACATGAAAACCTATACAATCAAGACCATTCATAAGATGATTTAAAACCATGGATATAAACCTATTTAATATTCACAACTAGTTATTCACATCAAAACCAGTCGATGCATCTAGGGTCAATATAATGTTTGGGCTCTACACAACATGACCAGTCGAAATATTTCATTATATTGAATAACCAAAAACAATATTATACCTTATCAAATATACATACTGAATAAAGAATAAAATATTATCAATAAACCCCCAAATAATAAAAATAACTATAAAAGTTGACACCATATGTAAAATTTTATACAGTTTATGATATAATAATATCACTGATAAATGTAATGGTTAATTTAGTGGAAATTCAATGTGCATTGATCATAGGAGATAAAACACATCAAGGGGACTATCAAATAAATCAAGGAAGTGAATGTGAATAAAAACCTTGGACAAATCAATCTCAAACCATCCATATTATGAATAAGGATATTATTAACAAAATATATCCAATGTGGAGTAAAAAAAGGGTTGTTGTCATTGATGAATATAAATAAAGAGTTATTTTAAATAATTATCAAGGAAAATATCCATGTTTTTGATAATACATTTAAAAAAACATTTATTTTAAAATAATTGTTAATAAATTTTCTTTAAAATTTAATATTTTAAAAATGAAAAGGAAACTTCAATGAAATGGTGATGAATAAATTCTTACTTGTCATATGAGGTAAAAAAGAACATCCCCTTTTCACAGTAAAATGGTTAGAAAAATTCTTTTTTCAGAATGAAATAATAAAATTTCTTTTAAAAACATATGAAAAAGAAAAAAAAGGTAAATTTTTTACCAAATCATGTTAAAATCATTTTTCAATACATTTTTATTAAATTATTATTTTAGATGAAAACATGTTCTTTAAATAAAGAGTGAATTTAAAAAATTTTTTCTTAAAAACAATTCTAAAACATTTTTAGTTCCATAGATTGAAAAAATTATAATTTTACTTAATAAAGTTCATGAATATGTATAGGAGAATAACATTATACATTATATTTAAAAGTGATAAAATAATTAACTCTGATGTAATTTTATGTGTAAACAATCCAAACAAATAGATTGTGAAGTAAATCCATCAAAATATTTTAATAGTGTATTGAGAATCAATAAATGATTAAATTATGTGTGTCAATTATAAATCCACATTTAGAAGAGTAAATAAATAAATAGATATTAAAAGTCATTATACACATGGTCATAGAATATTAATGACAATGTGGATTTGCTATATCCCAATGATGATAAATTGTGTTATAATTTTTCTTCCACTTGGTAACTTTTACCTGAAATCCCCATAGATGAAAAAATTTAAATTGAAACAAAAAATATAATGAATAATGATTTAATAATGACAATATATTATAGGATGGATGTATGTGAAACATATATAATAAATTTAGTGAATAAAATAAATCTATTATTTCAAGATAAAGATAAAAATATAAAAAGGAATTTAATTGCAAAGATAAAAATTAAAAACATTATTGAGGATAACGGTGTTTAAACATTACAAAGTGTCCCATACCACTTTTAAAAAATTGAATAATAATATCCTTGATGGTATAACATTTAATGAAACATATAAATCACAATAATAAAGAGTTTCATCATATAAAATTTCAAAGGGTCGTATATAGACCATATAAAATATTCTAGGTGCATAACAACAAATAAATTTCAATAGAATGTAAATTTTGGAAAAATACCTTACCTTGAACTTCCTTTTCTGTGAACATCCTTTAACATCCTGTATAATAAACTTATTTTAATAATTTTATTTCTTTAGAAAGATTTTCATGTTTATCATTATTTATATTTAACTTATTACAATGTTTTATAAAACAGAATAATAAATTAAGTTTACCTCAGGTGTTTTATCTAAATTTATTTTATGTGTCAAAAAAAACATTGGAAGGTAAAATATAGTCAAAGGGTTCATTACATAAACATGTAAATAATAATAATCCTGATTTTGTTATAATATTTATACATCAACTATAATTTTGAAAAAATGATTAAATATGGTTAAGAAAAATGAATCAATGTTACAATCATGGAGATGGTAGGCATTATGTAAGCATTAATAATGTCCTCATTTTTCAGTGATCATTGAGGAATGAAGGTAAGTAGATTTATGTGTTTCCATAATTATTATTATATGATAAATAACATATTATTAAATCTTATATACTTATATATTGTTATTTTTATGTAAATGGAATCACATCATGTCGAGGAGGCAGTAGCCCACACGTCCATGAACGACGTTATCATTTTTTAAGTGGGCGAGAGGGTAATAAAGAAAATGATATATATATATATATATATATATATTATATTTAAATAATGTTAACTATGCTATAAATATAATATTTATGTATTATATTACACATATATTTGTTTCCCTCGAAATTCGGGGATGACCTCCTTGATTGAAGGTTCAAACATTCTGATCGGTTTCTAACGGGTTTGTTTGTAGAACCTGAAACATCCAATCATTCCACATCCATTTGGAACTACATTCCAAAGGTATGTGCTCACTAGTTTGTGGACTGATGAGGCTTAGGAATTTGAATTGGTCGAGAGGATGGGAGGTCGGACTCATCACACCTTTTTGATGGAAATTATTGTCTACTTCGGGACTCTCATTATAGATTTAAGTTATGTTCAGGAATCCTTATTACATTACCAAGTATAAAATGAGATTTCCTTCAGATCTAACAATCAATGATTAAATATGTAGGAAATTTAGAGAATCTTTTATATGTATTCAAGGTTCTTCATCGATAGAGAATCATTTGTATTTATTGGAGATTCTTGGTCAATGGTATCCTTCGACACATTTATATAGAATTCCCTTAGTCATTATGATGACCATGCTGGTTTTAAATCCACTCAGTGGGGCACTTGAAGTTTATTGTCATTCAGAAGGACATGGATTATTTTAGAGTTGGGATCGAACCCGTAGATGGGCTACCTATGTATCCTTTGTTTATAAAATGAATCAGAACCGACGTAGTTCGAATAAGGGAGTATGATGTTTATTCATGATTGATGGCTCAAAGAATTCATGATTACTTTTACACTCTAAGCTCACGTGATTCATGCTCGGTGTGAGAAACAAGAGGTATTGGTGAAACCAGACAATTGTGCAACGAAAGATGAAATGATGTGGGTATTATGTGTTTATGACTACCCAGATAAATGAAGATTAGGATTCACTTCAGGGAAGAAATCCAGGAACATGGTCCATAAAGGTATATGTGCTTCATGGAGATTTGAATACTCTAACTTGGGGCTTACTCCTGAAATGGAGGCCCAAATTAAGAGAGGACTTATGATTGGGTTTTACTCATGAGAAGGAATCCCAGATCAAAGGTAAATTAGGACTCGTTAAGGGAAATTAAGACTGGGGCTTACTTTTGAGAAGGAGTCCCAGGTTAAGATACTTGAAAAATTAGAGGACTCGGGACTTACTCCTAAGGAAGATGCCCATATTAAGACTGGGGCATACTCTTGAAAAGGAGGCCCAAGTTAAAAGAGTACATGGGACATACTCCTAAAGAGGATGCCCATATTTGAGATTTTATGACTTGGGAATTACTTCTAAAGAAGATTCCCAAATTAATGAGGACTTGGACTGGGGCTTACTCGTGAAAAGGAATCCCAGGTTGAGGGAATTATGGCTGCGGCTTACTCCTGACGAGGATGCCCATATTAAGATGTTATGACTGGGACTTATTCCTGAAAAGGGGTCCTAGGTTAATGAGTTCTCTCATCTTAAAGGATGAGGTTGAATGAATTAAATCTCAATATATAGTGATATAAAGATATATAAATCACTAGGTTTTAAGAGATATTACACATAATTCCTTTCTGATAAGGAAATAAAATCAAGAAATAATGCCATAAATGGAATTGAAGAGTGTCTTGAAGACTGAATATTGAATAGGAGAGGTGGAATGAAATAAGAGGGTTGAAATGGGCAAGAAGGGAACCCAAAAAGGCAGGGGCATGCATGTCCTAGTAGGCGCAAAGGTACTGCGTGGGCGCGCAAGTACTAGTCGCGCAGGTATACCTGCGTGACACATGGGTACTTGTGGGATGGTTAACTATCAGAGTAATACTTGAGCGACACTTGGTTAAAGCCTTTAGAATCATCTTGAGGTTCTTCCAGAAGAGTGGTGTGCAAATTCTGTTGAAGGAGTTAGGCGGCGCGCAAGTGTGGCCATTTCCCTTAAGGGATGGCCACTCAGGTGCGCAAGTGTTGATGAGTTTCAACACTTATGACTTCCTCCCCCTCTTTAGATCATCCTTTCTAGGTAAGAAATTACCTTAAAAGTGTTTCTGAAGATTTGAGAAGAGTCTAGGGAGCCGGGAGCTCAAATATAAGATTCTAGAAAAAAATCCCTCCCAAATGGGGGGACCACAGGGTCTATTTATAGGCTGAAGAAGACCCGGTCAGATATCTTTTAGGGCGCGCAAGTCACTTGCGTGGCCATGAGTCGTCGCGCAAGTAGACTTGCGCGATAGTGATGGAACTTGCGCGACACATGTGCTTTTGATGCCTTGTTTATTCCTTTGTTGATTTTTGATGTTTTCTTCAAAGGATGAATAAATTTGTGCTCAGTCTATTCCCTTTACATTTTTTTTAGTCAATGTGATGAAAAATGAGCGTCAACAAAACTCCCCCCTCAGATTTGGATATGAAAGAAATGGGGATGTGACTCTGAGGAAAACCATAAAACCAGTGGAAAGGTGGCACACAAGTCTTTCAGTGCGCAACACTTGGCATGCAGGATGCAATGTGCAAGGTATGGAGCGCGCTGGGTGGAGGCGCGGAGGTGAGCCTCCTGGACTATAAATATGCGGTCCTTTGTCGCATATAGTATTTGATTCCGCATTCTCGAGCTCTCTCTGCGCAGGTCCCCTTCACCGCGCAAGTTACTCAGTTTCCGCTATTTCATTGTTTTTGCGCTTTTGTCAAGGTAATACGACTTGCGCGATGATACTTGCATGCCAAAAACTTGAGAGACACATTAACACTTGAGCGACACATCCATACTTGCGCGACATAATTCCTTAGCCATTTTTTTGAAATTCCTTCACAAATGTTTTGAAAAATCAACTTACTTAAAAGTTAATTTATTCAAAGTTTGTGCAGAATCAACGACTCTTAGAACCGGAATAGTTGATGATCTGGCTATCAAGAGGATTGCTGATATGATGAACATCATTGGCCATGATTATTATACCGTCAATGATAGAACTCTTCCAGATTTGGCTAAGTATCTAAATAAATATCATCTCGACTTTCCTCAAAGAACTTATCTGACTTTGTATGGCTATGGTCATCTGCAAGAAGTCACTATTCCATAAGAAATGAATGATCGTCCATTTTCGTGGATTCAAAATTACACCAACTTTTCTACAGAAAATATCTCATGTGGAGGAGGATTTATAAATGTTGGAACAGCGGAAAAGGCCTATATGATGCATCATATCCCTTGTACACCAGATTTAAAACCTCATACGACCGAGCTGCAACCACATTGTCATCCTTCAATCTTCCGAAACGCTCAGATGGATCAATCCAAAGGCTGGAAGAAAAGTTGGGATTTATGTCCTGGGGGAGGTGTGAAGCCAACTTGGATGTGGGTATACTGGGTGCGACAAACCTCTTCAGAGATTTTTGAGGATCTGAAAGGAGTGGATATATACGAAGCTTTTTGGGTTGGGCAAACATATGCTTATAGACATGATAACTTCATGCCAGAGATACTCAGTCACTAGAGCCCAAAAACTAATTCTTTCCATATGACTCATGGAGAAGTAGGTATCAGTCTGTTGGATGTCCACAAGATCTTAGGGGCTCCAATTTTGGGAGATATGTATGATGAATTCATTCCTTATAAGGTGACTTGGAATGATTTAGAGAAGACTCCTTCATTAGCTTGGGAATTATTTAAGATCTTCCACATGCTCAAGAGTTCAGAGACCTCGTTAACTCATTCTAGAAAGGATATTCATCCGGAGGAGTGGATGAATATATTTATTATTGAGAATAAAGAGAAGGAGCCAAAGGAGAAGGAGCCGAAAGAGAAAGGATCCAAGAAAAAGAAATCCAAGGATAAGAGGCCCAAATGTCCTACCACCTGCCCAAAACCTGAAAAGAGGGGTAATCCTGGCACATTCTGGACAACTTTAGAAGCCAGAGAGTTCTAAAAGTGGGGATATGATGTGAATAAAAGTATCCCAAAGAAGAATCATCTGGCGGGCTTCTTGGAAATGTGGCTCAATGTGTATCTCTTACTCGTCAGGGATTCGAAGGGAGGCGTCAGGCCGGGGACCTTCGTCATTGCGGCAAAGTTGGTTGAGGGAAAAATGGTTGGGTTGGGTATATAGCGACCCATACTTTACATACATGGTTAATACTTAAACATTGAAGCATACTTATTACAACATATAACAAAACCATGAAAGGACCATATGGGTATAGTTTCTTTAGAAACTGGGAAATATAAACAACTGGTTCATAAAGAATCTACACTGTCTCCCATTTATTTCATCAAATCTATAGTCCCTTTTTGGCATATCTTACTTAATAACCTTCTTCCTGACCTGGGGAAAGAAAACATACAAAATGGTGATCTCAAATGCTCATTAAGGGTAAACAAAAGAAATATCAATTACTTCAAATTCATAAGAACATAACATTTTGAAAATCTTACCCTGCAAAAGAGATCATAATTTCATAACATGGGATAAATCATGGTAGTGAAATATAGTCCCAATAATCACAACATAAAAAATGTATCTTTTTGGCATACACACATAATCATATAGAATCATTTATTATTATTCTTGACTCATTTCCAAGACTATCTTAGTGGACAAAGTCCATTTCTGAACCGAGTTCACTCCTCATTTCACTCCTATTTCACTGAACCAGTTTAACCTGCCATTCCAGCCATGTCTATCTCATGAGATATAAAATCTTTATCCAATGCATTGGAGTGAGATATAGGTCCCACCCATCACATAATGATACCATTCTTATGTGTGCCACAAAATCATAAATCATACATCATTGCTTAACACATGTAATAAAAATGGGATTCTTAAACATCGTGACATCATAAAACAATTCATTTAAGATAATGGAATTCATAAAAATAATTCCATCACAACATAATCAAATCAATGAAATAATATGGATATAAACAGAAACCTATATTATCTTAGATGGAAAATAATTTTGATAAAAAAACTTGAACTCCATTCTTGAGGAAAATATATTTTCTACTTCAAAAACATTTGTCCTTTCTTAACATGTCATAAAATATTAATCTAAAACAATTTGATTAAAAATAAACATTAAAACATGTAAAGGAAGATTCTTGTAAATAATGTTTTAAAAATCCATTCATGCCGTATAAGTTAAATAAACATTCTTCTCATACTTTTTTCGGAAAAGTCAAAAAGTACCTCGTACGAAAAATGACAAAATATTCCTTTCATATCTTTTACTAAAAACTCACCGAAGGGTAAAATTGGATTTTAAAAATTTTAGGTTGATGGAAATAATATTACATATTGAGGAATCATGGATGAGGACGATAAAATACACCCCAGTAAATTCCAAAGTATAAACAATCTCGGATAAAAATGAGATTGTGATATTTCCCTTACCACAGGTCTGATATGCTTTGTACGTGTCTGAAACTCCTTTATAATGATTTAAATAATGTCATTGACTTATTACAGAATCATATTCATTGTTATTATACCATATATGGTCATATTATTAGCTTCTTATTAGTAATATTTCATTACTACTTGTTATTTGGGTGTTTATTACTTTTTGTTCTTATGCGTGTTTTGTCGAATAAATTCTTATTACTCTTTATAGGATATAGATAAATCATTTACAGAATGGTATTAGTGTAATATATATAATATTCATTAATTCAATTCATTTATATAATCATTATTCAATGAAGATCATATAGAACGAGTCGCATCACATCGTGGAGACGGTAGGCCGTACGTACGCACGAGTGATGATATCGTTCCCATGATGGTGGAATTATATTGATGTGTATGTATACTATTTCAGAATCAATATCACTTTACAATAATCATATATAGTAATTATTTACACCATTATACTCATCCAAGTATGGTAGTGGTGGAAAACCGATTACACCACAGCGTGGAGACGGTATTCCGTACGTATGCACGCGCGGTGATTTTGTTTTCCGTAGGATAGATAAGAGGTGAAATAGGTTTGTTTCATATTTATAATAACATATCAGTATATTAGGGATACTTATGTTATTAACTCATAATGAAACAACTAAATAATAGGGAGTATAAGAAGAATGGAACTTGAATAAAATGGTAGAAGGTATTACCTCTTTCTCGAAGTGCCTCCTTTAAACTTTCTCTTAAGGCACTAGAGTTGGTCTTTTGATAAGACCAGTACCTCTAGTAGGTTTCTATGGAAGTGGTGAAGTGAAATTGGCAGGGTTTGGCTGATCATGAAGGCTCAAATTGGTGTGAGGAAGAGAGGGAGGAGGAGCTCTTTTATAAGGGAGGATAGGGGCACCTTTGGAAAGTGTGGAAATATTATTTTATTATAAACTTATCATCGGTTTCAAAAGGTCCAAAAATCTTTAAAGATAAATATAAGATGACTCATAGTCGAAATAAAATCATCCAATCATAATTGGACATGTTTTGGAAAAATTTTTAATCATTATAATCTTATTTATTTAAAAAATTTATTAATGAGGTAAATACTTCATCATTATTGTGTCATAAATAATTTAATTTATATTGTGTCTAAAAATTATAAAAATAATATCATTATGTATAAAATATTATTATCTTTCCAATGAATATTTATAGTCGAAAATATAATTTATATAACTCCTTATAAAAATTAATTACTAAAAGATTTTTGTTAATGTCAATTTTGTCTTTACATTAAATTAATTAATCCCAATTGTCATTGTCATTACCAAGTGGCTCAATGGGTTCCAAAATAAACCCAAGGATGACCATGGTCGTCCACTACTCATAAAATAAGGTTAAGACAAGTTTCAATGTAATTTTTAATTATTATAATATTCTTTTAACCTTGAATTACCCTATTTACCTTTAACCGTAGTAAATAAAAATTACCATAGTTACTATTAATAATATCAAAAAAACCTATTAACATAATTTGGACCCACTGATTCCAAATATGGAATCAATTTTTCAAAATTAAAAACACAGAAGTTGAAATAATTAATTTAAAATTAATCATGTTGTTAAGAAAACGGGTTTTAAAAGTTAAAACATTGCCAAAGATTGAAATGTTTTTACCTATGAATTCAATGTAAAATTAATGATAATGACATACATTATATTAAATGGTAAAAATATATTCAATTTATTCTTTAAAAAAATTCAATATTATAATTTAACCATATAAAGTATTGCAATGAAAAAATTTGTTTTTAATTAAAATATAGCGTGTTTTTACTATTCATTAAAATATGAATGTTATCAGAATAATATGAAAAATTTATCCAAAGTAAATTTTTATATCTTGATTCTAAAGAAGAATTATATTTTGTCAAATTTAACTTATAAAATTGTCAAAAACTAGATTTAATGTGGGTGCACCATCAAAAGGCGGTAAAACTTCATTTTTTGAAAAATACATCTTTTATCCAAAAAAACCGATTTTATTTTCATACCTCAATCTAGAAAATGTATAAGATGAATTAAAATGTTATAAAATTAAAAAATCAGTTAAAACTATTCATAACGGATACTATTATAATATATCGTTGTTTAGTGAAACTCAGTTATTGCGTACGACGCAAGCTATCGAGGAAGGTCGCAGTTGCGTGTAAAGAAATCCAAGCTAGTGTTGTGTGTAGTGAAAAATTCCATTGATGATTTATATAACATAAAAACAAAATATTTCTCATAAAAGTCTCGGGTGTTACATTCTACCCCCTTAAAATGAATTTTGCCCCCGAAATTCGTCACTTCGTGACAAACAGATGAGGATACCTCTCCCTCATCATATCCTCAAGTTCCCATGTAACTTCCTCTAATTGGTGGTTCCTCCATAAAACTTTCACCAAGAGAGTGGTCTTTTTCCATAGGACTTTTTCGCTACCATCCATAATCTCTCTCGGC
Source organism: Viscum album (assembly GCA_963277665.1). Classification (NCBI taxonomy): domain Eukaryota; kingdom Viridiplantae; phylum Streptophyta; class Magnoliopsida; order Santalales; family Viscaceae; genus Viscum; species Viscum album. The sequence continues at coordinate 1,371,972,545 of OY728164.1, forward strand.
TATTCTTCATAAGAAAGGTATTGTTTGAGCGATACAACTTCTGAGGTGAGTACATGTGAAGGATCAGGTATGAACTTTCTTAGGAGAGATACATGGAACACATTGTGAACTTGAGAGAGATTCGGTGGAAGTTTCAATCAGTATGCTACCATCCCAACACGATCCAGAATTTCAAAAGGACCGATATATCTAGGGCTCAACTTTCCCCTCTTTCCAAATCTCATGACCCTCTTCCAGGGAGATATTCATAAGAACACATTATCACCCACTTCAAACTATAGGTATTTTCTTCGGTTGTCGGCATAACTTTTTTGTCGACTCTGTGCTGCTCTTATGTGTTGTTGAATAGATCTGACCTTTTCTGCCATCTCATCAACAAGATCAGGTCCTAATATATTTGTTTCCCCAACTTCATCCCAGCATGTTAGAGTCCCACATGTCATTCCATAGAGAGATTTATAAGGAGCCATATGAATACTAGAGTGAAAGATATTATTATAAGAAAATTCCACCAAAGGTAGGTGTTGATCCCAACCACCTTTGAAATCCATATAGAAAGATCTCAACATATCTTCTAGAGTTTGAATTGTCCTCTCAGACTGACGGTCTGTCTAAGGATGATAATCAGTACTGAAACTCAACTCTGTATCTAGAGTATGCTGAAGACTTCGCCAGAACATTGAGGTAAACCTCGGATCCCAATCAGATATAATAAAAACTGGTACTCCATGCAATCTTACCACTTCCTTTACATATATCCTGGAAAGCTGATCTAGAGGGAAATCCTCTCTAATAGAAATGAAGTGTGTAGACATTGTAATATGATCAACTATGACCCAGATAGCATTATTGCCTTTGGATGTTTTAGGAAGTCCAGTGACAAAGTCCATAGTGATGTTTTCCCATTTCCAATCAGGTATGGGTAATGGTTTTAACATCCCCTAAGAATTTTGTCCCTCAGCATTAACTTGCTAACAAACCAAGCATCGAGAGACATATTCAGCAACATCTCTTTTCATTCCATCCCACCAGAAGTACTCTTTCAGGTCCCTATACGTCTTCGTACTTCCAGGATGAATAGTGAATGAAGAACTATGAGCCTCATCCAGCAGCTCCTTCTTTAATTCGGGGATGGGAGGAACACAAACCCGAATCCTGATCTTTATTATCCAATCACAATCAAGGTTGAATTCAGGAACATTTCTCACCTTCTTTTGTAACTCGGCATCTTCTTTCTGTGCCTCTTGAATCTTCACATGTATAGATGGTTGAACATTCATTTGAGAAAGATAAGATTTCTCCCCTTCCATTAAAATTCCAAGATCCATCCTTTGTAAATCCATAAATATTGGATCTTTTGTGATCCTCATCATGGATAAGCTGGCATGGTCTTGTCGACTTAATGTGTCTGCTACCTTGTTTGCTTTCCCATGGTGGTAATGGATTGAGCAGTCGTAATCCTTAATCAGCTTCAACCATATTCTTTGACGCATATTCAACTCATTTTGTGTGAAAATATACTTTAAACTTTTATGATCAGTATAAATATCACAGCTTTCACCATAAAGGTAATGCCTCCAAATCATTAATGCAAAGATTACTGTAGCTAACTCCAAATCATGAGTTGGGTAATTTTGCTCATGGATTTTCAACTGTCGTGAGGCATAAGCTATCACCATATCATTTTGCATGAGAAAAAATCCCAGTCCCTTCTTGGATGCATCACTGTAGATCACAAACCTTTCTCCACTACAAGCTAGTGTGAGCACAGGTGCACTGGCTAACCTTCTTTTTAGCTCTTTGAAATATTCTTCACATTCCTCCGTACAAACAAACTTAACTCCTTTTCGCGTCAACTTGGTGAGTTGGTTAGATAGCCTTGAAAAATCTTTTACAAAACGTCGGTAATATCCATCCATACCATGAAAAATTCGGCTCTCAGTTACTATTATTGGTCTCGACCATCTTTCGATAACCTCTATTTTTTCTGGATCCACCGATATCCACTCTTTTGAGATTACGTGACCCAAAAATGAATCTTTTTGAAGCCAAAATTCACACTTGGTAAATTTGGCATAAAGCTTCTCCTTTCTTACGGTATTTAATACAATTCTTAAGTGATCTTCATGTTCTTCCTTGATCTTTGAATAGACAAAAATATCATCTATAAAGACTACCACAAACTGATCAAGATAGTCTCTAAAGAATATATTCATCAGATCCATGAAGATAGCAGGGGCATTATTAAGACCAAATGGCATCACTATAAATTCATAGTGTCCATACCTTGTACGGAAAGCCGTTTTCAGTCCATCCCCCCTTTGACCCTTAATTGATGATTCCCTAAACGAAGATCAATCTTGTAAAAGTATTGATCTCCACATAGTTGGTCAAATAGTTCATCAATGCGTGGGAGAGGATATTTTTTCATGATAGTGATCTTGTTAAGTTCTCGATAATCAATGTAGAGTCTCATTGATCCATCTTTCTTCTTAACAAACAGAACAGGTTATCCCCAAGGTGACGCACTAGGGCGTATTAATCCTTTATCAAGATTCTCTTGGTGTTTCTTCTTTAATTCCTGCAACTCAATTCAGGCCATTCTATAAGGTGTCTGTGAAATAGGCAAAGCACCCAGTATGAGTTCTATTGAAAACTCAACTTCACAATTTGGTGGAAGACCTAGAATTTCCTCCAGAAAGACATCATCGAACTCCCGTACAATGTCCATATTCTTAATCGTGAGTTTCTCACCAACCATTTGAGATAAATAACCTTCATTTAGTGGAATCAAGACCCATAAGATGGAAGAAATTTCCACTGGAAGGTTATGTTCATCCTTGCATCGATAGACGATCATAGATTGATCTGGAATATGAAATTTGACTTCCCTCCTTTGGAAATTGATATGATCTCCATATAAAGAAAGCCAATCCATGCCATGAATCACATCAAATTCCACTATTGGAAGGACCACAAGATTTGCAGGATGCACTTTCCCACAAACATCAATAAGAGAAGAATTGTAAACTTTTTATGTGACTGTTGTGCCATTAGGAGTTGTCGCAACCAACTCAACATCTAATTGCTGAGGTAATACGGTGATACCCTTAGAAAATTCTTCAGAAATAAAAGAGTGGGTGGATCCCTAATCAAATAAAACATTTGCTACTTTAGATTGGATGGTAAGTGTACCTCTCACTACTTCGTTTTCGTACTCCACATCGCTGATAGTAATTGCATGAGACTTTCATTTGTCTTTGGCCTTAAGAGTTTGTTGACGTTTATCATCATCATCACCCCTTGGATTTGGGCATTGATTGGAATAATGCACCATCTCCTTGCACTTGAAACATTGAAGTGTAGTAGGTTCATTATGTGCATCCCTTCTTTTGTTTGTATCATTAAACATCTTCTTCCCTATATTTCGACATTCAATTGCCTGATGACCTTCTTTTCCACACTTATAAAATTTGCTTGTCCCCTTAAGACAATTTCCTCCATGTTTCTTTCCACACTTTGAGCATAAGGTAAAACTTATCTTCTTTTCAGTGTGGTCTTTAGATTTTCCTTTGAATTCCATTTTCCTCTTCTTATCAAACCCATGTGACTGATGGGTTACACCAATCTCCATCTCAACCTTGAGAGCACATCGAACAATTTCCTCTTAGTTATTGAAATCCCTTATGGATAACGTCCTTCGAAGACTTGGTTTTAAGCCACTAAAGAATTGATAGATCTTACTCTCAGGTTGGATAATAATTTCGGAAGCATACCTTGCAAGTCTTGTAAAATTTGCTTCGTAGGTACCAACAGATTCATCATCCTTTTGCTTCAGTTCAAGAAACTCTTTCTCTATCTTTTTTTGAAGAATACGAGGGAAATAATTATTGAAAAATAAGATCTTGAACTCGTCCAATTCCATAGACTCAATTTCTTCCCTTTGCCTCGTATTCTTAATAAGATTCTATCATTGATCAGAATCACCTTCCAAAAGATACACTACTAAGATGACTTTATCATGTTCAGAACATTGAAGAACTGAAAATATCTTTTCAGTGGTACTGATCCATTGTTCATCCACTAATGGATCAGAAGACCCACTGAATGAAGGTGGATTCTACCTCATGAAGGATTCGACATAATGTTTCTCTTTCCTTTGCTCATTTGGAAGTCCTGCATGATTCATAGCTTGAAAAATTTGTGTGAGCATGGCTACAAGATTTTGTATTCCAGCTCCCATAACATTTGGTTGTTCAGGGGGACAAATATCGCATTGCCCGTCGCATTCGACATTAACACGGTTTCATTGGGTTCCAGCCATTGACTAAAACCATGAAGAATAGTGTGAGCAACACTAATTATAATAGGAAAACCACATAATCAAGAATAAAATTTCAAACTTAAGGTCTTATAATAGGTTGTTCATGGCCATTTCTAAAACACTAAGATTGTGTTCTATGCTTAGACATATCCTTAGGTTTCTTTACTATGGCTTTCACATCCTAGTTTCCAAAGGTTGACTATAATTTTCCTCTGATACCAACTATAGTGACCCATACATTACATACATGGTTAATACTTCAAAATTGACCCATAATTATTACAACATATAACAAAACCATGAAATGACCATATAGGTATAGTGCCTTTAGAAATTGGGAAACATAAACAATTGGTTCATAAAGCATCTACACTGTCTCCCATTTATTTCATCATATCTATAGTCCCTTTTTGGAATATCTTACTTAATACCCTTCTTTCTGACCTGGGGAAAGAAATCATACAAAAGGGTGAGCTCAAATTCTCAGTAAGGGTAAACAAAAGAAATATCAATTACATCAAATTCATAAGAACATAACATTTTGAAAATATTTCCCTGCAAAAGAGATCATAATTTCATAACATGGGATAAATCATGGTTGTGAAATTTAGTCCCAATAATCATAACATAAAACATGAAACTTTTTGGCATACACACATAATCATAGAGAATAATTTCTTATTAGTCAAGACTCATTTCCAAGACTATTTTAGTGGACAAAGTCCATTTCTGAACCGTGTTCACTCCTCGTTTCAATCCTATTTCACTGAACCAGTTTAACCTGCCGTTCCAACCATTTCTATCTCATGAGATATAAAATTTTTACCCAATGAATTGGAGGGAGATATAGGTCCCACCCATCTCAAAATGATACCATTCTTATGTGTGCCACAAAATCATAAATCATACATCATTGCTTAACCCATGTAATAAAAATGGGATTCTTAAACATCGTGACATCATAAAACAATTCATATAAGATAAAGGAATTCATAAAAATAATTCAATCACAACATAATAAAACCAATGTAATAATAGGGATAGAAACAAAACCCTATATTATCTTTTATGGAAAATAATTTTGATAAAAAAAACTTGAACACAATTCTTGAGGAAAATATCCTTTCTACTTCAAAAACAGTTGTCTTTTTTTAACATGTCATACAATTTTAAACTAAAAAAGTTGATTAAAAATAAAAATGAAAACTTGTAAAGGAATATTCTTGGAAATAATTTTTTAAAAATCCATTCATGTCGTATAAATTAAAAAACATTCTTCTCGTACTTTTGCCAGAAAAGTCAAAAAGTACCTCGTACGAAAAAAGAAAAAAGATTCCTTTCATCCCATTTACTAAAAACTCACCAAAGGGTAAAATTGGATTTAAAAAATTGTAGGTGGATGGAAATAATATTACATATTGAAGAAACATTGATGTGGATGATAAAATACACCCCAGTAAATTCCAAAGTATAAATAATCTCGGATAAAAATGAGATTGTGATATTTCCCTTACCTCAGGTCCGATATGCTTTGTACGTGTCCGAAACTCCTGTATAATGATTTAAATAATGTCATTGAATTATTACAAAATCATATTCATTGTTATGATATCATATATGGTCATATTATTAGCTTCTTATTAGTAATATTTCATTACTACATGTTATTCAGGTGTTTATTACTTTTTGTTCTTATGCGTGTTTTGTCGAATAAATTATTATTACTCTTTATAGGATATAGATACATCATTTACAGAATGGTATTACTGTAATATATATCTTATTAATTCAGTCAATTCATTTATATAATCATTATTCAATGAAGATCATATAGAACGAGTCGCATCACATCGTGGAGACGGTAGGCCGTACGTACGCACGAGTGATGATATCGTTCCCATGATCGTGGAATTGTATTGAAGTGTATGTATACTATTTCAGAATAAATATAACTTTACAATAATCATATATAGTTATTCTTTACATCATTATACCCATCCAGGTAAGGTGGTGGTGGAAAACAGATTACACCACGGCGTGGAGATAGTATTCCGTACGTACGCACGCGCAGTGATTTTGTTTTCCGTAGGATGGATAAGAGGTCAAATAGGATTGTTTCATATTTATAATAACATATCAGTATATTAGGAATACATATGTTATTACCTCATAATGAATCAACTAAATAAGAGGGAGTAGAAGAAGAATGGAACTTGAAGAAAATGGTAGAAGGTATTACCTCTTTCTCTAAGTGCCTCCTTTAAACTTTCTCATAAGGCACTAGAGATGGTCTTTTGATAAGACCAGTACCACTAGTAGGTTTCTAAGGAAGTTGGGAAGTGAAATGGTCTGGGTTCGGCCGAGCTTGAAGTCTAAAATTGGTGTGAGGAAGAGAGGGAGGAGGTTCCCTTTTATAAGGGGGGAGAGGGGCACCTTTGGAAAGTGTGGAAATATTATTTTATTATAAACTTATCTTCAGTTTAAAAAGGTCCAAAAATCATTAAAGATGAAGGTAAGATGACCTATAGTCGAAATAAAATCATCCAATCAGAATTGGACATGTTTTAGAAATTTTTATAATCATTATAATCTTATTTATTTAAATCATTTATTAATGAGGTGAATACTTCATCATTATTGTGTAATAAATAATTTAATTTATTTGGTATCTAAAAATTATAAAAAAAACATATCATTATATAGGAAATAGTTTTAGCCTTCCAATAAATATTTATAGTCTAAAATATAATTTATATAACCCCTTATAAAAATTAATTACTAAATGATTTTTGTTAATGTCAATTTTGTCTTTACATTAAATTAATTAATCCAAATTGCCATTGTCACTACCAAGTGGCTCAATGGGGTCCCAAAAACGACTCAAGGATGCCCATGGTCGGCCACTACTAATCCAATAAGGTTAGTACAAGTTTCAAGGTAATTTTGAATTATTATAATATTCTTTTAACCTTGAATTACACTATTTATCTTTAACTATAGTAAATAAAAATTATCGTAGTTACTATTCATAATATCAAAAAAAATTAACCTATTAACATAATTTGTATCCACTGATTCCAAATATGGAATCCATTTTTCATAATTCGAAACACAGATGTTGCAGTAATTCATTTAAAATTAATCTTGTTGTTAAGCAAACGAGTTTTAAAAGGTAAAACATTGCCAAAGATTGAAATGTTTTTACCTATGAATTCAAAATAAAATTAATTATAATGAAATATATTATATTAAATGGTAAAAATATATTCTATTTATACATTAAAAACATTGAATATTATAATTTACCCATATAAATTATTGCGATGAAAAAAGTTGTTTTTAATTAAAATATAGCATGTTTTTACTATTCATTAAAATATGAAAGTTATCAGAATAATATGAAAAATTTATCCAAAGTAAATTTTTATATCTTGATTCTAAAGAAGAAATTTATTTTGTAAAATTGATGTTATAAACATGTCAAAAACTATATTTAACGTGGGTGTGCCATCAAAAGGCGGTAAAACAGCATTTTTTGAAAAATACTTATTTTATAAAAAAAACTAATTTTGTTTTCATACCTCATTCTAGAAAATGTATAAGATGAATTAAAATGTTATAAAATTCAAAATTCAGTTAATACTATTCATAACGGCTAATATTATAATATATCTTTATTTAGTGAAACTCGGTTATTGCGTACGACGCAAGCTATCGAGGAAGGCCGCGGTTGCGTGTAAAGCAAGCCAAGCTAGTGTTGTGTGTAGTGAAATATTACTTTGATGATTTATATAACATAAAGGCAAAATATTTCTCATAAAAGTCTCGGGTGTTACAGGCTACCCCCATTTTAGCAAATATTCACAGGAGTTTACTTCATGTCTTCATGGGTAAATCTCCTTTACGAATAGTGGGACCATTCCAAGTTTTATGAGGATGGATCTCCACTCACTTAAGGACTTACAATGTACAGAATGGATTACAAATTCCTGGAAGTCCTTTCAGGCCGTCAATGCAAGCATTCTCTAGAGTTTCTCCATTATATGTTAATGCCTACGACATGAAAGTGAGGTTGAGCATGTTTAAGGAATTCAACTTCATTCCCTATGAAAATCCACCAATCGGGTGGTTTGTTGATGATGGAACATCCTGCTTGGATTTGAGGGCATACATGCTAGCTTGCAGGGACGGTGTGATAGTTTCCAGGATTTACGGATAAATTATATGCGAGGCCTATGCTCTAAATAGATTTGCACGTCAATTCAAATGTCTACAACATATTGTTGTATCTCCTCCAGTACATGTCAGGTTAGAGCAACATCAGATGGTTGCTTGGAAACTATGGCTGCTGACGTCAAGGGAGAAGACTGGGGCGGTATTTGATCTACCAGTTGAAAAAGCGGCACATAATTTGACTACATATTATGCCGAACACTAGATAGCATCATATACCAACGAGATATTGAATCACCCAGTTTATTAGGTGGGGAAAAGTTAGAGGACAATAGAGAAAGAAACCCTTCCTCTTGAAGGTGTTGCTTCCCCACCTGAAGTTGATTCGACACACTCTTCCTCTAGAACTGATTCACTGGATTCCCATGATGGGTATGATGAGGCACAACCAGCGGCAATGCGGTTTCGTGCCCGATATAATGCTCCGACCAGAATTAAAAGTCCCACTCCATCAACTCCTGGTGAGTTACTTCATTGTAGTAATTTAATCACTGCTACTTTATAAAGCAATAAGTCTTATTTTTTTATTCTATATCTGTAGTTGCAGGAGCTGGGAAGAAATTGAAGTCAAAGATTGTAGGACCTTCCTCGCAGCCTTCATATCTAAGACCATAGGCTATCCAGTTATGGAAGAGTTTGTACTGTGGTACTGAGACCGCCTGGATAGATTTATGTGAGGGCATACAACTTCCTAGAATGGGGAATCTTCTAGCTTCTACAGATATTGAATATGAGGATAACCCCAATAAAGTGCGGGAATACATCAGAGAGCTGGAAATGCTCATATATGCTACTGATGAGTCTATTCCTGTCACCGGGCGGGTGAAGGAAATGATTGATCGTGGCGCCACTGAGGGGGCTGATGGTTCTGGAGATGAGGAGTGGCATGAGTATCTGGCTCCCGAAGATGTAAGTTTTCTTTCCTTATATTCTTTTCAACTTGATTCCAGTCAAAGCTTTGTTACTTAAAGAATTTATTTTCTTCATGTTGTAGCTTGAAAATAAAGGAACTGAGGTTCCTTCACCACAGTATATCCCTCGTGGTACTGCCATCGGGGATGCTACTTATTCTCCACATGAACTCGGTGAGATATCTCCAGGACAGTAGGCCATGAATGAGGCATTGGACATAGCCTTCCATTCACCAATCCAGGTGACAATAATGGAGACTACCAATACTCCCATAAAACCAAAGAAGAAAAGGCAATGAAGGAGGAATTCCATAGCTAAATGCTTCATTAGCAGTGGTAAGTCCTTCGGGTAATCATGAGTCTATACCCATAACCACATGGTTACTCATATTTCTGGAGATTGTAGGAGCATCTTCAATTTCCCCACTGAGGGAAAGGACTGATCCTCATTCAAAGACCACAAATGGTGATGTGGAACAATCAAAGATCCAAGTCGACTTGGATGATCCTGGAGAAGAGCTATCATCTACTCCCAGTATCCCTCCTGCTGTTGTTGTAAGAAGAGAAGAACATGTTTATGTTATGTCAACAATGATTCATAAAAATGGTGAACGAAACACCGACTGACTTTCATTCTATGATACTTCAGGTTCAACTCCTTCATTAGAGATTCTGGTGGCTGTTGCAACAGATGCCGTAATTTTACCCGAAGATGTTGTCCAGGGTCAGGGGCTACAGGACATAAATCGTCAAGAAGACACTTCAAACGCTCCCACTGGTGACACTAACCAGGATTCGGAAATATCATTGGATGAAATGATGAATCATGGAATGTCTTTCGAAGAATTTTATGATCATGCTAAGTTGCAATGTGATTTATAAGACCTTGGGCGTGAGTGTTATCCTTCTCCGATTAAATTTTCTTATAATTTACACTTCTAATCATGACTAAAAATAATATGCAGTTACATCCATAGAAGCTGCTGAACTGCCAATGCCTGAAGAGGGTGTGGACATTAATGTCAACCCTACCATTGCAGAAACATTAGCTCAAGTAGAGCTAAACCCAGTAAACCCTCCTGAGACCCATCTTGAAGATCCTGTTGAGATTGAGAAAGATGGGGAGGAGTCTTCTCAGGTTGCTGATCCACCATCGGGTAAGGGATAACAATATTTGTGATTGTACTTAATTTGCAAGACAATCAATTCTTTTGTTATCATTTGAAGCTAACCAAATCTTTTGATTAATCATGCAGGGCCATCAACTGCAGTGGCTAGATCTGGATGTGAGGCCTCAACCTCTTCCCTGATGGGAATTGAAAGCGAAGAAGCACAATTCAGGGGGGAAAGAGAAGAACAAGGAACTTCCTTAAGTGCATTAATCCCTTATTACATTCCCCCCTGTGATGATGATGTTGAATGAGACCCAGAGGTTCTTAAAGCGTTCATCTTTTCACGATGCAAGGCATGGAAAAACATATGGAAAATCATATCTGAGGTTCCTTTAGAAGAGCTATCATTGAAAATCCCTCGATTATCATCCCAGTTTGTCATGCTAGGACTTGGTGGTTTTGGATATGAAAAGATCCATGCCACGGTGAATTAGGTCATCTTCAGGAGGGAGTATGAGCAAAAGTGTCACGAAGATCTAACCAGGGTGAAACAGTCAGTTAACATCAGCAAATTTGAGGATACGGTATCCCGAGCTGAGGCTGATTATGCTGCCAAGATTAAAGAGCTGAAATATAAAATCAAAGAAAAAGTCATCCAGCAGGTGCAGCTCCAGCAACAGTTAGATGTTGTTACTTGGGAACTTGATCACCTCAATAATTCATTTGAGGGAGTTCAAACGAATGTTATGAAAGCCATTGCAGATGCCAAGAACGCAGTCCATCAAGGTGAGAAGAGTGAAACTGGTCGATTGCACGAGCTTCAAGTTGCTGCTGATGAAGCTCGAAATGTTGTACATCAAGTGAAGACTTATGTTGACAGTCTTTTGTAATCTCCTAAAAAATTTAGGAGGCTCCAATCTGTGGATTTCCCTCTAATTCTTGTGCATCAATGAAGAATACATTCATCTTTAATCATTTTTACCTTCATTCTTTCACTACCTACTTTAAATTTAGATAATCCAATGGGCCTAGTAAGCATAGTTTGATTTTTACTAGGATTAATATAAACAACTCTACAATCTTTGAATCTTTTAATTGCTCAGTATTACCTAAATCATACAAAATGTATGTTTAGTGAGCTGGAACTTGACTTTTATCTAGAGTTCCTTTGTCTTTTGTGGGCAGTTTAAAGTCATGCACGCCGGACATAAGGAGGCTAATGTTTAAGGTCAAAATAGCTTTGACCGAATGAATTAGAATTGACTCAATTATTTGAAATTTTATCTGAAAACATATTACCATACTCAAGTATGAGGGAAAAAATGTAAACTATAGCTTAAGAATATTTGAATCTGAGAAATGATATGAAAAAGAGATAAAAGGCATCATAAGATGTAGTTTCCAAGAATGAAGTTACTATTATTTAACAAACTCGATAGGGGGTTGAATTATGCAGGGCCACCTAAGGGCATTGGCTGCATAGTAAAATAAATAGCATCTTTTGGCTAACAAGTCTCTTATGTAGACTGTTTATGGAAGGCCGCCTAAGGGCACGTGCTGCATAGTCAAGAAAAAGAACTCTCAGAAATTTACCTTTCTACTGCTAAAAGCTAGTGAATGTTTATGGAGATTCAAATTTTCCAAAGTATAGAGTTAGTTGTATGGAAATAGGTACATGAATATGCAGATGATATTTTCGAACAAGATTATCAAAGAACTTGATGGATATCACTTCTACGAAGGTCTGACCCAAATGTAGGGAAAGAGAATATAAACCATAGACTTGAATACTTTCAAATCATGAAAAAGGATATGGGGAAAATATGTTAAGGATGACTATTTTTGCGGATCCCTACATACTGTCATTTAAGACCAATAAGGACAAAAGAGGCTTTCTTCCTAAGAATGAAGTTACCAGTATCTGACAAACCCGTTAGGGGGTTGAATTATACAAGGCCACATAAGGGCATTGATTACATAGTCAAATAATAATATATTTTGGCTGACAAGTCTGTTATGTGGACTGTTTATGGAAGGCCACCTAAGGGCACGTACTGCATAGTCAGGTAAAATAACTCTAAGAAATTTGACATTTTTGTGACTAAAATTCAAGAAAAGGGGTATGAAGATCTGAAAATAATTAAGTTTAGGATTATGACACATAAAGATGGGTATTGTTCAATGTATACAGAGATACATAGATCAATTCTAACCATAATCATGTTGTGGTTAGGTCCTGACTAGAAATGTTGGACTTCACTACGTATCCCATAAGGATGGGAATCAAGCCATACGCAATTATTAAACAGCAGTTTAACATCGTGTGGGACAAAAGGATTAGAGATCTTAGTTTAGGGTCATAGAGCTTGGACCATTATAAGAAATACACAATGTGTGTTTTCATGGGGACTTTTCAGCCAAGGGACTGAAAGTGGAATTTGGGGTTAGGCCCAAAAGACTTGGGGCTAGATTCGAGGGACACTCGAACGTTCCTACGTATCCCATAAGGATGGGAATCAAGCCCACGTAGTTCTAGAAATACACTCTGTACAAATATGGTTCGTACATGTGAAGGGTGAAAGGGGACTTTTTAGTACAATGATGGTTTAACCCAAGATAAAAGGTTTAGGCATTTCCATGTATGCACGTAGTCTTTGAAATGAAACATGATTGAAAAAACAATGTAAATAATGGTTCCCTCTCACGTGAGGGTATCAAAGAATATTGTAGTTTATTGTCATACTGGACAAAAGTGTTGTATAGTTTAACGCTGCATAATAAGTACAAAAGTGAACCAATGTAAAGATATTGATTATAGGGGGGTTTCACGAATCAACATTGTATGAGATGGAGGTGAACCGATGTAAAGAGATTGGTTTTGGGCTTGAACCTTGGGAGGTTGTCTACATACCCAGCCTGGAAGGCAAGGATCAAAGTCCGCGTAGATCAATTGAAGAATGAATTAGTGATCAATTTGTTTTTTTCGGGACAACGACCTAAAAAAAGATATTGGGACTTACACATGGTTAGCGGCCCAGAGAGGGTGTTATGGTTGAAGTTTACTCTATTCTCACGTAAGTCATACTCGGTGTGAGAAACAAGAGGAGGCAACAACCTTAACGATACACAGTTTAATGTCATGTAGGACGTATGAAGGGACAATGCAGTTTAAAGTCTTGCAATTAAGACTATTGGTGCTGCACAGTTTAATGTCACGCAGTAGGGACAAAGTATAGTTTAATGTCATGTAGGATGTATCAAGGAATTTCTGTACAGTTTAGCGTCATGTAGTTAGGACGATGGGGAAATATAGTTTAACGTCATGTTGGATGAATGTGGGACTGTGCCGTTTAATGTCATGCAGTGAGGACAAAAGAGTACACCATTTAAGGTCATGTTGGACATATTGGTGAATTTTTTTCCCACAGTTTAACGTCATGTTGGACGAAAAAGGGATGATACAGTTTAGCGTCGTGTTAGACGAAAGTGAAAATAGTTTAAGGTCATATGCATAGACCGTTGATGGTGCAGTTTAATGTCATGCTGGACGTAAGGGACTTTTGTACAGTTTAACGTCATGTAGTTAGGACGTCACAGTTTAACATCATGTGAGACGAAAGAACAAATAGTTTAAGGTCATATGTATAGAAAATTGCTATATAGTTTAACGTAATATAGCAAGGACGATGAAGGGGACACAGTTTAACGTCATGTTCGTCGTATGTGAAAATAGTTTAGGGTCATATGCATGGACCGTTGAAGATGATGCAGTTTAACATCTTGCTGGACGGTGGTGCAGTTTAAGGTCATACCGAACCATTTAGGGAACTTTTTCACAGTTTAATGTCGTGTGGGATGAAAGTACAAATATTTTAAGGTCATATGTCTGGACCATTGATGATGAAGTTTAACGTCTTGCTGGACGGTGGTGCAGTTTAAGGTCATACCGGACCATTTAGGGAACTTTTTCACAGTTTAACGTCGTGTGGGATGAAAGTAAAAATAGTTTAAGTTCATATGTATGGAACGTTGATGATTCGGTTTAATGTCTTGGTGGACGGTGGTGTAGTTTCAGGTCATACCGCACCATTTATGATATATATTTTGTGTTTATACAAAATACTTCTTACAAATTTTTGCATTGGTTAGTGTAGTGATGAGTTCTCCATCCATCGAGATTAATGAATAAGCTCCATTAGAGTAGACCCTATGTATTGAGTAAGGTCCTTCCCATTTTGGCTCAAGAATGGGAGGTTTATTTCCTGGTATCATTGGAGTTCTGAGAAGTAAATCCAATTCTCCATGAGTGAATGAACGAAGACGAACTTTTTTGTTAAAAGCTCGTGTTATTCGAGTCTGATAGACTTCCAAGTGGTGCAAAGTGCACAATATTTTCTCATCTAACCATTCCAATTCATTCAATAACTTTTGAGATTGTTTATCTGTAGATGAATGATCACAAATGGCTACTCTGAGTGAATGAACTTAAACTTCAATGGGCAAGACGGCTTCCGTTCCATATACTAGTGAATATGGAGTTGACCGAGTTGCAGTGCAGGTGGTAGTCCGATAAGCCCGTAAAGCATGAAAGAGTTTATCAGGCCATGACCTATTATCTTTATCTACCATATTTTGCAGCATATTTGAAAGAGTCTTGTTGAAGTCTTATATCTGTCCATTGGCGGCTGCATGATTTCGAGATGAATGGTTGGATTTTATGTTGTATTCTTGATACAACTTCTTCACCTCGGATGAGCAGAAGTGGGTTCCATTGTCTGTCAGTATGGTATGAGGGACACCAAATCTGGTAATGATGTTATACTTGATGAAGCTAACAACGCAATTTGAACTGACTTCCTTGAGAGGTATTGCCTCTATCCATTTGGAAAAGAAGTCAGTAGCAGTAAAAATGTACTTAAACTACTTGGCCGTAGCCGAAGGGTAAGGTCCCACCACATTCATTCCCCATGTGGCAAATGACCATGAGTATTTAGCTATATGAAGCAAATCTGGAGGTTGATGAATGAAGTTGGCATGTACTTTGCATGAATGAAACTTCTTTGGGAAATCGACAAAATCTTGTATCATTGAAGGCCAAAAGTATCCAAGCCTTCGAATCTTATCAGACAGTCTATGTCCAGACTGGTGGGCACCACAGACTCCTGTATTCAATTTTTTCATGACTGCCATTGTCTCTTCACCATAAATGCATCTGAAGAGAACTCCATCAAAACCACTTTTGTAGATAATTTTCTCTAGGTTATCTGGGCTATCATAAAGAGTAAAATAGACCACACATCACCGAATTTGTTCTTTCTCGGCTCTATCAGGTGGAATTGTTCCATTTTGAAGGTATTCAATTATAGGTGACATCCACCCTGTATTATGACCATATGGTTCAGGAATGAGACTAATTTCATTAATTTCCTCTGTTCTGATTCGAACATAAGGTGAAATTGCACGATAGTGGGCAATACTGATAGTTGTCTCGTCCCGATTTGGATCTTCCAGAGTTGTGGCTATATTAGCCAGTTCATCATCTTGAGCATTTTGTGATCTTGGGACATAAGAAAATGTCGGTTCCGAAGGGAATTTCACCATTAACTCTCTGAAGTAATCATACAAAGGGATTAGTTCTTCTTTTCTGATGGCATAATCACCATTGACTTGTTTAATTACCAAGTCTGAATCACCTTTCACCTTTAAGTGATTCACTTGTGCTTGAAGCGCTAATTCCAAGCCTGGGATGAGAGCTTGGTATTCTGCTTCATTATTGGTACCACCTTCACACAATAAGAAGGAATAAGGTAACACTGCCTTTTCTGGAGAAATGAGCACAATTCCTAATCCAATATTGTTGAATTTAGGAATTTCCATTTTCCTCCCTCTTGGACTTCTGGAAGCACCATCAAAATACATTTCCCATGCTTGAGGACTTTCTTGAATAGAGAAGAATTCCTCGTCAGGGAGTTCAATATCTGATGATGTGTCTTCCACTGAAGGGTGTTCATCCATGAAATCAGCCAGAGATTGGCCCTTTATCGCCTTTTGAGACACATACTGAATGTCAAATTGCCTCAAAATAAATGCCCACCTTGCCATACGTCCTGTAAGCATTGGATGACTAAGGATGAATTTGAGCGGATTATTGCAAGATACCAATTAGACCTCGTGATGTTTCAGGTAGTGTCTCAACTTCTGAACTGCAAAGATTAATGCCAGGAAGCACTTATCAATACTTGAAGACTGGGTTTCTGCTTCAAGCATAGTTTGACTGAGATAGTAGAGTCTGTTTTCATTCCCAACATCATTCTTTTGAGAAAGAAAGGAACCCAATGATTGCTCTAGATCTGTCACATATAGGATAAGTGGTCTTCCTTCAACAGGAGGCATGAGTACTGGTGGACCCAAGAGGTATTTCTTGAGAATATCGAATGCCTCTTGGTATTCTTCAGTCCACTGGTAAGTGACTCCCTTCTTCATGAATTTGGTGAAGGGTAAACTTTTTCCTGCCAAATTGGCAATGAAACACCGAATATAGGCTAAGTGTACTTGAAGTCCTCTTAAATAATTCAAATTTCGAGGAGGTGACATACCCAGGATTGACTTGGTCTTCTCATGATCGACTTCAATACCACGATGGCGTACAACAATGCCAAGAAATTTTCCTAAGGTTACCCAAAAAGCACATTTTAATGGGTTCATCTTCAAATTATGTTGTCAAAGATTGCGGAATATGACTTCCAAATCAGCCAAGTGATTAGAACATTGTTTGGATTTAACCACCAAATCATCTACATAGAAATCAGCACAATTCCCTGAGAAGGGTTTGAAGATATGATGCACGACACACTGATATGTTGCACTTGCATTCTTTAAGCCAAAGGGCATTACCCAGTAGAAAAACACACCCTGAGGGGCTCTGAAGGATGTGGATTCCTCATCTTCTGGGGCCATTTGGATCTGATTATATCCAGAATATCCATCCATGAAGGAAAATGCTTCATTGCCAGCTGTTGCATCAATTAAAAGTTCTATAATCAGAACTGGGAAACCATCCTTAGGACAATGCCTATTAAGATCTTTGAAATCGATGCAAACTCTAATTTGTATGTTCTTCTTATTTACAGAGACAATATTATCCAACCACTTGGGATACTGAACTTCTCTGATGATGTTATCTTTGATAAGATTATCCACTTCATCTTCAATTTTGGAAGTATAAGTTGGGTGTGTTCTTCTCGCGGCTTGCTTAAATCCTAGATGTTCTTCTGGTAAACCCAAATGATGAGTAGCAACCTCAGGATCAATACCGGGCATTTCTGTATAGTTCCAAGAAAAATATGTATCGATTTTTCATTAAAAAGCAAATATAAATCTCTTGTTCTTCAAGAGTCATCGCTGCACTGATTAATGTGGGGTGTGGATCTTCTTTTGTACCCAGATTTATTTCTCTGAGTTCATCCACTATGGTAGAGAGACCCTCTCCAAATGCTGGAGGAGTATCTCTACGATCTTCCACTTATTCTTCATCACGTGTTATTTATTCTATTTCTACTTGCATAGTAGATGATAAAGCATAATTTTAATGATTAGAAGAGATGTCAAAATTTGCACATCATGAATAAGAAGCTTCCATTTCTGACCCGATTGATGATGAAGGGTCTTCTTTGGGAAATAAGAGGAGATGATGGATTGAGAATCGGCATCATTGTTTATCAATGAAGTTGCTATAACTTCATCTGGCCTAATTTTAGAAGTATAGACTTGTTGGATTTTAGCAGATGAAATGAAGATGTCACCATTTGTGCTTTCATCACTGCTTAGTGGGATAAAAATTTCTCCCATGTTGTCTAGCTCGATTTCCGTAATTGACATTATGGATCTTTCCATAATAGTATTTTGATTTGGGTATATATTTTCAATTTGACTGATAGGGAACACATAATCATTACTCACATATGTAAATGGATTTACTGGAATCTTCTCCAAACCATATGGAGCATTAACTTTGGTAATCTCCTTTGTTGTGGAATTCTCCCTTCCCTTCATGTGATAGAATTCCGCCTCAATGTATTAAGACTCACATGTCTTGAACGGGGCCTTATCACCATTAAATGTCCCAACTTGGCCATCAAAACAATATTTGAGACATTGATGGTATGATGAAGGGATAGCCGCATGTTGATGTAGCCAGGGTCTTCCCAGAAAGATGTTGAAGGCTGAGTCTTGATCAACAACCACGAAATCATAATTGGATACAAGATCTCCAAACTGAGTTCTGAGTGTAACTTCGCCCAGTGGTTCTTGTTCATTTTTATCATATCCTTATAACATCATGGTATAAAGAGATAAATCAGATTCCATGAGGCCTAGTCAACGAAGTGTACGAATGGGCATGATGTTGACTCCTGAACCATTGTCAATGAAAGTTCTTCGGACTTCTATGCCATTGACCTTTCCAGATAAGTACAAAATTCTAATATGCCCATGCACAACATCATCTTCATCTTCATCGGTAAAAGATATTACTACATGGAATGCTGTAGGATTATTCTTTATGTGATAGAATTCAGCTACAACAATTTCAGTTTCAAACTATTGAGGACTTGACAAAGCCTCGGTGAGTGCTTCCCAAAGATCTTTTGACAGATTCAGAGCATCCAGAATTGATAACTTGGATTGTACTTGGGACAAGTGCTTCAATACATCATAATTTTGATCTAGAGGTCTGCGTTTGTAACGCCCCGACCCCAGCTACCCAGAGTCGGTGCATTATTACATAACATTGGCATGATCACAAGAAAGATCAAATCTCGAAAGACCGATTAGTTTAGTAGCCTTGGAAACACTAGATATAATCATAAAGTTTTACATTACATTTCAAAGTGAAAAAATACAACAACAACAAAGTCTTCATATCCACACTATTAACCCCTCATAATATCCCTGTAAGTCAATCATAATTTACTTCTTCACTACCTGGGAAAATAAAACATAGAAAAGGGGTGAGCTCAAATGCCCAGTAAGGATAACAATATAGCGGAACATTCAAAATAAGCGTAAACATTTAAGGCAATGAATCACTAAAACAAAAGCCTTTTAAACTTGAACTTCAACATAGTATGGCAAAAGTAAAATGAAATAATGCCATTTACTTGTTCACATGGATATTCTACTAATCGAATAATCACATGCAAAATCAATAACCACTTTCATAATGTTGGAATGCATAATGCCAGACTATCATAACCACATAGCCAAGGCCTCGTGCCAAGACTACAAATAAGATTTTGTCAAGGCCTTGTGCCAAGACACTAGTTTGTCTCATTAGACCTACCGATGCATCGAGGAGCTATAGCGGGCTCCACCCGTCACTTATTAAGTCCAATGCATTCCCATATGAAAAGGTTTAAACATAACATAAACATTCGTATTAAAACTAGCATACGAAATGTCAATAATTTCACCATAAACTATGAATGGTATAAAAATAGCACATCCATAGTCAAACATATCACAAAACCTTCAATACAATAGAGAAGTTTTGTATCATAATAAATCAACTTCAAATAATCTTAAAATCCATCAAAGGATGTTGACGTAGATGAAATCAAAATTCTTTTTAAAGAAATATCTCCTTTTATTTTGAAATCATTTAAGATCCATATAAAATAAAACATTTTCTTTGAAAATATTCTTATAAGCTTGTAAGGAAAGCTTTTAAGATTTTATAACGGCGTAAAATAACCACACCCTCCGTATAAGTTAAAAAAACATTCTTACCTCAATTCTGTCGAAAAGGTTAAAAATGACCTTGTTTTGAAAACGACCGAAAGATTCCTTTATAAACCTCTTATAAAAAGTCAAACAAGGGTATAAATGACTTTAACCCATATTCTTGTAAATAGTAAAAATGTTTTGAAATACATTTTAAAGAAACATGGATGTGGATGATAAAGATATCCCAGTAGATTATTACGTATAAACAACCTCGGATAATGAAGAGATTGTGAAATAACCCTTACCTTGTACTTTTCCTTGGTTGGGGTAGGTTAACCTCCTGTATAATAGTGAAATAATTGTTACTAAATTATACAAGAATCATATACATTAATATTATATCATATATGATCTTTTAATATTGATTTGATAATAATATCTTAGTATTATCGCCGTTTCGGGTGTTAACTTACTCATTTTCTTTATATGTTTTGTTACATAAGTCATGTTTGTTGTATCTTATTCATATCCAGAATGATATCAAGTCCTTAAACATCATTTTTAAATCATTAAATGATAATTATACTTGAATGGATACGATGGAGAATTAATCTCATCGCGTTCGTGGAGACGGTAGTCCGTACGTACGCACGAACGCTATTTCCATTTAATTTTTATTTTAAAAGAATCGAATCCAAATGATACATAGGTATATTACTATTCCAGTATAATATAATATTTTATATATGTTACTGAAGTTCATTAACACCATCCTTTATACGTTCCATGTGTGGTATGAACGAGTCATATCATTTTAAGGGGGCGGTAGTCCGCACTTCCTCAAATGAAATTATCGTATGTATATACAACATGAAACGAATAATGGTATGAAATAAAATGGAATTACAGAAGCTTATATATAAAATATATATCATTAATATCATATTTAATTACAGTTCCATCATAATGGCCACCATGAGAGGCGGTAAGATGTATTTGAACAATCATCGTTTCGTGAGGCGTTAGTTTTCCATCCACAGAAACATTATGTTCATCATCCATTAGATGGAGTTGTGTGTATGTGTAGTTTGAATCCTTCTTATAACAACATCCTAGTATATTGGGGATACTGGTGTTGTTACAAAAGAAAGGATATAAAAAGAGTTTGGGGGTTGAAGAAGCAAAATAAATGAAAATAATTTAAGAGAAATCGTTACCTTTAATTTAGGTAACTCACTTTGGTTGGAACCAAAGGACTTGTTGAAATGCTTTCTGCCTAAGGGGAAGCTTCAAGGAGGAGGATAGGGATGTGGGGAGCTTAGTTGGGCAGAGTTTGGACGAGCCAAGTGGCTTGAGAGGTGTGAGGAATGAGTAGAAGTGGTCTCCTTTTATAAGGGAGAGGAGGGGCTCTTTAGGAAAGAGTGAAAGTATTACTTTATAATATAATTATATTCGGTTTATAATGGTCCAAAAATCATTGAGGTCGAAGATAAGATGACTCATATTCTAAATAACATCAACCAATAAGAATTGGACAGGTTTATATAATATTTTAATCATTATAATCTTATTTATTTAAATGATTTATTAATGAGGTAAACATTGCATCATTATTGTGTCATTAATAATTTAACTTATTTGATGTCTAAAAATTATAAATAAAATATCATCATGTAGGAAATCTTTTTATCTTTCTAATGAATATTTATAATCGAAAATCCAACATGTATAACACTATGTAAAAATAGTTCTTCTAAAAGATGTAAGCTTATGCCATTTATATTTTTATTTTAACTTTATTAATATAATGTGTCCCTACCACATACAAGTGGCTCCAAAGGGTCCCCAAATTGACCCAAGGATGATCATGGTCGGGTATGTGTCCACCAATAAGGTTAGGACACGTTTTAGGGTAATTTTGTATTATTATAATATTATTTTTAACCCTTATTTACCGGATTTACCCTTTAACCATGGTAAATAAAATATTTACCACAGTAACTGTTCAAAATGTCTAAAAATAAAAGTTACCTATTTACACAATTTGAACATCCTGATTCCAAATAAGGAATCCATTTTCCTAAATTCAAACCACAGAAGTGGCAGAAATTAATTTAAAATTAATTCCCGCTGTTCAAAACAAAAAGTGTGTTTTTAAGAGATAATAACTATCAAAAGATTGACACTTGTTTATGTTCGGTTTAATTGTAAAATTATGTCCAATGATAAACATTAAATTGAATGGTAAAAATATATTATAAATATACTTTAAAACCACTCAAATTCATAATTTATCACTATTAATTATTTTGATTAAAAAAGTTGTTTTTAATTAAAATTTAGAAATTTTCACTATTCATCAAAATATGAAAGTTATCCAAAATGTACCAAAATTTCACCCTAGGCTAATTTTGATATTCCGAATCCAAAAATGAAGTCCATTTTGAAATATAGAATATATATGATTTCAAAAAGTAGGTATTACTATTCACAATGGCTAGTTTAATTAGTTGTGGTGTGTGTTAGAACTCGAGGTTGCGTACAACACACGCTATCGCATTATTCGAAGGGAAACGTACCATAGAAGCTTGAGGTGTTACATTCTCCCCTCCTTCAAATAATTGCGTCCTCGCAATTTATAGGGTATTACTACATAAAAAGACTCGAGTGGGTCTTCATCATAAGTTCCTCGGGTTCCCACGTTGCCTCTTCCATCTTATGGTTTCTCCACAAAAATTTTACCAGACGCGTTGTCCGGTTTCTCAGCACTTGTTCTCTCGTATCAAGAATCTTGACGGGCTCTTCGCAATAAGACAGATCGGGTTCCAGTTCTAATTCTTCATAGGTGAGTACATGCGTTGGATCAGGCATGTATTTCCTCAATAGAGATACGTGGAACACATCGTGAACTTTGGAGAGACTTGGCGGCATTGCCAATCGGTAAGCTACAACCCCAATTCGTTCTAGAATTTCGAAAGGTCCAATGTACCTGGGACTCAATTTACCTTTCTTACCAAATCGTATGACTCCCTTCCACGGAGATACCTTCAGGAAAACAAGATCACCGACTTGAAATTCTAAATCCTTCCTTCGATTATCGGCATAGCTCTTCTGCCTACTTTGAGCTGCTTTGATGTGATTTTGGATTACTTTCACCTTTTCCACCATTTCCTCCACCAGTTCTGGGCCTACAAGTTTTCTTTCACCAACGTCATCCCAACAGGTTGGTGTACGACATCTATTTCCATATAACGCTTCATATGGTGCCATCTGAATACTTGAATGGAAGCTCTTGTTATAGGAAAATTCTACCAGTGGTAAATATTGATCCCACATACCCTGAAAATCAAGTGAGCAAGATCTCAACATGTCTTCTAAGGTTTGAATAGTCCGTTCTGATTGTCCGTCTGTCTGAGGGTGGTAAGCAGTGCTCAAATGAAGTTCAGTATCCAGGGATTTCTGAAGACTTTTCCAGAATCTTGAAGTAAAACGGGGATCACGATCAGAAACAATCGATAGGGGTACTCCATGAAGTCTCACAACTTCATTAATGTATAGTCTTGCTAGACGTTCCAGAGGTAGATCTTCTCTTATAGCAAGAAAATGTGCTGACTTGGTAAGACGATCAACAATAACCCATATTGCATCGTTCCTTCTAGGAGTCTTTGGTAGCCCCATGACAAAGTCCATCGTAATATTATCCCATTTCCACTCCGGTATGGGAAGAGGTTGCATGACTCCTCCAGGCTGTTGCCTTCCAGCTTTCACTTGTTGACAAACCATACATCTTGACACAAAATCAGCAATCTCCCTCTTCATGTTGTCCCACCAAAAATGTTCCTTCAAATCTCTATACATTTTGGTGCTCCCAGGGTGTATAGAGAAATTGGAACTATGAGCATCATCCAGCAATTCCCTTTTTAGATCAGGTAAATCGGGAACACAAAGTCTCTTCCCGAATTTCAAAATCCCATCTTCATACACAAAGTCTCTCAATCTCCCATCATTCACAGCTTTAATCTTCTTCTGAAATTCTTCATCATCGGTCTGGGAACTCTTAATCCTTTCTAGTAAAGATGGTTTGGCAACCATTTGAAAAAGCATTGATGTTTCACCTTCCCTGGTTATTCCCATGTCCATCTTCTCTAGATCCATAAAAATTGGATCCCTTTCAATTCTCATCATGTTCAGAACTCCATGGTCTTTTCTGCTCAAAGCATCTGCTACTTTGTTTGCTTTCCCCGGGTGGTAGTGTATCGGGCAATCATAATCCTTGAGTAATTCAAGCCATCTCCTTTGCCTCATGTTGAGTTCTTTTTGTGAGAAAATATACTTCAAAATCTTGTGATCAGTATAAATCTCACATTTTTCTCCATAGAGGTAGTGCCTCCATATCTTCAAAGCAAAGATCACAGCTGCTAACTCAAGATCATGAGTAGGATAGTTTTGTTCATGAATTTTCAACTGTCGTGATGCATAGGCAATAACTCTATCATTCTGCATAAGGACACAACCAAGTCCTTTCCTTGATGCATCACTATAAATAACGAACCCATAATTCCCCGATGGTAGAGTCAATATAAGAGCATTGACTAATCTTCTCTTCAGTTCTTCAAAACATTCTTCACACTCTTTTGTCCAAACAAATTTAACCCCTTTACGTTTGAGCTTCGTTAATGGGTTAGCCAATCGGGCAAAATTCTGGACGAAACGTCGATAATAACCTGCCAAACCAATAAAATTATGTACCTCAGTTATACTCGTAGGTGCTGGCCATTCTTGGATTGCCTTGGTCTTAGAAGGATCAACAGAGATTCCATCTTTAGAGACAATATGGCCAAGAAAAGAAATCTCCTGAAGCCAGAATTCACACTTGCTAAACTTCCCATATAATTCATGCCTCCTCAGAGTCTTCAAGATAATGCGCAAGTGATTTTCATGATCTTCGTAGGTTTTGGAGTATACCAAGATATCATCAATAAATACCACCACAAATTCATCGAGATACTCCTTGAAAACTCTATTCATTAGATCCATGAATACAGAGGGTGCATTAGTCAATCCAAACGGCATTACAGTAAACTCGTAATGCCCGTACCTGGTTCGAAATGCTGTTTTCGGAATGTCTTCCTTCTTCACACACAACTGATGGTATCCAGATCGAAGGTCAATCTTTGAAAAGTATTGAGCTCCATGCAGTTGGTCAAATAAATCATCAATATGAGGTAGGGGATACTTGTTCTTTATCGTTATAGCATTGATCTCCCTATAGTCGATACATAACCTCATAGATCCATCTTTCTTTTTCACAAAAAGAACAGGGGCTCCCCATGGAGAAACACTAGGGCGAATAAATCCCTTATTACTCAGTTCCTCTAGTTGTTTCTTTAGTTCGACTAATTCTACAGTGGCCATTCTATAAGGGGTCTTCGATATAGGACTTGATCCAGGAATCAAATCAATAGAAAACTCAACTTCTCGTTCTGGAGGATGTCCAGGTAAATCTTCCGGAAATACATCTACAAATTCTTTCACAACAGGTACATCCTCTATTTGAACATTCCTTTCCTCACCGACAGTTATTTCATTCTCTTCCTCCCCAATAATTGAATTAATTTGAGCTACTGGGGGTGGATCTAAATAAGAATTAGGTGGTGACGATTCTGCTCTAAAAATAAGGTGCTCCTTATCATTATCATCAAGAATCGTAACCTCTTTCTTCTTACAATAAATCTTCGCATCATAGTCCGAAAGCCAGTCCATACTGAGGATTATATCAAACTCAATCATAGGTATGACGATGAAATCAGCAGATAAAGAAAATTTATGTGCTCTAATGGGGACTGATTCACAAAACTTTGTTGAAATGATACTTCCCTTAGGAGTTTTAACTGACAACTCCCTTATTAAATCAAATTGGAAATATCTAATTTTCTTATCAAACTGGGAAGATATGAAATAATGCGATGATCCAGAATCAAATAATGCATTTGCTAAACTTGAGGAAATCATTAAATTACCTGCCACCACGTCTTTCTGAGCTTCTACCTCAGCAGTACTGATAGCATATGCCTGGCCTTGATCCCTTGGCCTTTTCTGAGGTAAGTTCTCCTGACGCTTAGGACATGCATTTGCATAATGCCCCATCTCCCTACAATTGTAGCACTGAACGTTGGTAGGTTCCTTCTTCCCCTTGCAATCATGAGCTTGGTGGCCTTTTTCACCACACTTGTAATAGACTCCCATTCCCTTCAGGCAAGCACCGGGGTGTTTCTTCCCGCACTTACCACAAGATGGATATTCAACTTTTCCCTTCTTCCCCTTATTTCCATTCCCAGATTGATCAGCAGGTCTCTTCTTCTCTTGCTTTGCTTTAAAGTCATAAGACTTAGATAATTCCTTTTCGGTCTTGATAGCACATGAGACAATGTCTTCGTACGATGAAAAGGATTGTGAGACTAATGCTCGATGGAGAAATGGTTTTAACCCATCAAAGAAACGATCAATCTTACTTCTTGGGTCGCGAATATAATCACCAGCGTACCTCGCTAACCTTGTAAATTTAGCCTCATACTTTGCGACATTCTCATCCTCCTTCTGTCTTAGACTTAGAAATTGCCTTTCCATATCTGCTCGATGGTCGCGAGGGAAGTATTTTTCTAAAAACAGATCTTTGAACTCCCTCCATTCCATATTTGATACTTCATCATCTTCCTTCATGTTTTGAATCAATGACCACCATTGATCAGCATCTCCAGTGAGGCGGTAAACTGCCATGATAACTTTTTCCCTTTCACTGCTCCCCAAAGCCTGAAATATTTTCTCTAGGGAAAATATCAATTGCTCAGCTACTAAGGGATTTGTATTCCCATTGAACGTTGGTGGTTGTTGTCTCATGAATCGATCTAACATTGATCCTCCACGCTGTGGATCAGGGTGCTCCATACGGGTAAGGTTATTATTCATAACCTGAGTAAGTTGTCCCAGTATGGTGATTAGCTGATCAGCACCAGTTGCATCACCAGCCCCACTATAATTATCTTGAGAAGGAGGGCAATCCCTACATGGAGTGCGCGCATTGATACGGTTTCCATTTCTTCCACTAGGCGCCATTTCTAAACAATGGCATAAACTAGATCAGTTTATGAATCAAAATACATAATCCCATACTTATAAAACACTTAACATAAATTGAACTATTTATGGATATAATCCATAATCATAAAAATGTTTTCTTTGAGGAAGTATATACTCATAAACCCTTCATAATTATTTGTAAAGAAAATTAGAGTTATCCTAAGCATATCCCCTGGGAGTGTCGTAACCAAGAGTGCATCAAGGCCCGTTGTCGTGCACCAGTTCCCGTTCGAGTCTAGCTCAAAGCGGTGTTTTCGGGTTTTACCCCTAGGTACATCTGTGCCAGAGCCGCCTCTACCTGCTCGTATCCAGACATGGATGTATTGCTCGGAAAACTCACAAAATCTCTACAATACCAAAATTCTAGGAAGTTCTTCTATACTAATCCTCAAAGTTCATCTTAGGTATACGTGCTCTAATCAGAGTTTATCTAAATCTAGCTTTCAAGGTTTGTACTAAACTTCCTCTGATACCAACTGTAACGACCCGACCCCAGCTACCCTGAGTCGGTGCATTATTACATAACATTGGCATGATCACAAGAAAGATCAAATCTCGAAAGACCGATTAGTTTAGTAGCCTTGGAAACACTAGATATAATCATAAAGTTTTACATTACATTTCAAAGTGAAAAACTACAACAACAACAAAGTCTTCATATCCACACTATTAACCCCTCATAATATCCCTGCAAGTCAATCATAATTTACTTCTTCACTACCTGGGAAAATAAAACATAGAAAAGGGGTGAGCTCAAATGCCCAGTAAGGATAACAATATAGCGGAACATTCAAAATAAGTGTAAACATTTAAGGCAATGAATTACTAAAACAAAAGCCTTTTAAACTTGAACTTCAACATAGTATGGAAAAATTAAAATGAAATAATGCCATTTACTTGTTCACATGGATATTCTACTAATCGAATAATCACATGCAAAATCAATAACCACTTTCATAATGTTGGAATGCATAATGCCAGACTATCATAACCACATAGCCAAGGCCTCGTGCCAAGACTACAAATAAGATTTTGTCAAGGCCTTGTGCCAAGACACTAGTTTGTCTCATGAGACCTACCGATGCATTGAGGAGCTATATCGGGCTCCACCCGTCACTTATTAAGTCCAATGCATTCCCATATGAAAAGGTTTAAACATAACATAAACATTCGTATTAAAACTAGCATACGAAATGTCAATAATTTCACCATAAACTATGAATGGTATAAAAATAGCACATCCATAGTCAAACATATCACAAAACCTTCAATACAATATAGAAGTTTTGTATCATAATAAATCAAATTCAAATAATCTTAAAATCAATCAAAGGATGTTGACGTAGATGAAATCAAAATTCTTTTTAAAGAAATATCTCCTTTTATTTTGAAATCATTTAAGATCCATATAAAATAAAACATTTTCTTTGAAAATATTCTTATAAGCTTTTAAGGAAAGCTTTGAAGATTTTATAACGGCGTAAAATAACCGCACCCGCCGTATAAGTTAAAAAAAACATTCTTACCTCAATTCTGTCGAAAAGGTTAAAAATGACCTTGTTTTGAAAACGACCGAAATATTCCTTTATAAACCTCTTATAAAAAGTCAAACAAGGGTATAAATGACTTTAACCCATATTCTTTTAAATAGTAAAAATGTTTTGAAATACATTTTTAAGAAACATGGATGTGGATGATAAAGATATCCCAGTAGATTATTACGTATAAACAACCTCGGATAATGAAGAGATTGTGAAATAACCCTTACCTTGTACTTTTACTTGGTTGGGGTAGGTTAACCTCCTGTATAATAGTGAAATAATTGTTACTAAATTATAAAAGAATCATATACATTAATATTATATCATATATGATCTTTTAATATTGATTTGATAATAATATCTTAGTATTATCGCCGTTTCGGGTGTTAACTTACTCATTTTCATTATATGTTTTGTTACATAAGTCATGTTTGTTGTATCTTATTCATATCCAGAATGATATCAAGTCCTTAAACATCATTTTTAAATCATTAAATGATAATTATACTTGAATGGATACGATGGAGAATGAATCTCATCGCGTTCGTGGAGACGGTAGTCCGTACGTACGCACGAACGCTATTTCCATTTAATTTTTATTTTAAAAGAATCGAATCCAAATGATACATAGGTATATTACTATTCCAGTATAATATAATATTTTATATATGTTACTTAAGTTCATTAACACCATCCTTTATACGTTCCATGTGTGGTATGAACGAGTCATATCATTTTAAGGGGGCGGTAGTCCGCACTTCCTCAAATGAAATTATCGTATGTATATACAACATGAAACGAATAATGGTATGAAATAAAATGGAATTACAGAATCTTATATATAAAATATATATCATTAATATCATATTTAATTACAGTGCCATCATAATGGCCACCATGAGAGGCGGTAAGATGTATTTGAACAATCATCGTTTCGTGAGGCGTTAGTTTGCCATCCACAGAAACATTATGTTCATCATCCATTAGATGGAGTTGTGTGTATGTGTAGTTTGAATACTTCTTATAACAACATCCTAGTATATTGAGGATACTGGTGTTGTTACAAAAGAAAGGAAATAAAAAGATTTTGGGGGTTGAAGAAGCAAAATAAATGAAAATAATTTAAGAGAAATCGTTACCTTTAATTTAGGTAACTCACTTTGGTTGGAACCAAAGGACTTGTTGAAATGCTTTCTGCCTAAGGGGAAGCTTCAAGGAGGAGGAGAGGGATGTGGGGAGATTATTTGGGCAGAGTTTGGACGAGCCAAGTGGCTTGAGAGGTGTGAGGAATGAGTAGAAGTGGTCTCCTTTTATAAGGGAGAGGAGGGGCTCTTTAGGAAAGAGTGAAAGTATTACTTTATAATATAATTATATTCGGTTTATAATGGTCCAAAAATCATTGAGGTCGAAGATAAGATGACTCATATTCTAAATAACATCAACCAATAAGAATTGGACAGGTTTTAGATAATATTTTAATCATTATAATCTTATTTATTTAAATGATTTATTAATGAGGTAAACATTGCATCATTATTGTGTCATTAATAATTTAACTTATTTGATGTCTAAAAATTATAAATAAAATATCATCATGTAGGAAATCTTCTTATCTTTCTAATTAATATTTATAATCAAAAATCTAACATGTATAACACTATGTAAAAATTGTTCTTCTAAAAGATGTAAGCTTATGCCATTTTTATTTTTATTTTAACTTTATTAATATAATGTGTCCCTACCACATACAAGTGGCTCCAAAGGGTCCCCAAATTGACCCAAGGATGATCATGGTCGGGTATGTGTCCACCAATAAGGTTAGGACACGTTTTAGGGTAATTTCGTATTATTATAATATTATTTTTTAACCCTTATTTACCGGATTTACCCTTTAACCATGGTAAATAAAATATTTACCACAGCAACTATTCAAAATGTCTAAAAATAAAAGTTACCTATTTAAACAATTTGAACATCCTGATTCCAAATATGGAATCCATTTTCCTAATTTCAAAACACAGAAGTGGCAGAAATTAATTTAAAATTAATTCCCGCTGTTCAAAACAAAAAGCGTGTTTTTAAGAGATAATAACTATCAAAAGATTGACACTTGTTTATGTTCGGTTTAATTGTAAAATTATGTCCAATGATAAACATTAAATTGAATGGTAAAAATATATTCTAAATATACTTTAAAACCACTCAAATTAATAATTTATCACTATTAATTATTTTGATTAAAAAAGTTGTTTTTAATTAAAATTTAGAAATTTTCACTATTCATCAAAATATGAAAGTTATCCAAAATGTACCAAAATTTCACCCTAGGCTAATTTTGATATTCCGAATCCAAAAAATGAAGTCCATTTTGAAATATAGAATATATATGATTTCAAAAAGTAGGTATTACTATTCACAACGGCTAGTTTAATTAGTTGTGGTGTGTGTTAGAACTCGAGGTTGCGTACAACACACGCTATCACATTATTCGAAGGGAAACGTACCATAGAAGCTTGAGGTGTTACATTCGCCCCTCCTTCAAATAATTGCGTCCTCGCAATTTCTAGGGTATTACTACATAAAAAGACTCGGGTGGTTCTTCATCATAAGTTCCTCGGGTTCCCACGTTGCCTCTTCCATCTTATGGTTTCTCCACAAAACTTTTACCAGACGCGTCGTCCGGTTTCTCAGCACTTGTTCTCTCGTATCAAGAATCTTGACGGGCTCTTCGCAATAAGACAGATCGGGTTCCAGTTCTAATTCTTCATAGGTGAGTACATGCGTTGGATCAGGCATGTATTTCCTCAATAGAGATACGTGGAACACATCGTGAACTTTGGAGAGACTTGGCGGCATTGCCAATCGGTAAGCTACAACCCCAATTCGTTCTAGAATTTCGAAAGGTCCAATGTACCTGGGACTCAATTTACCTTTCTTACCAAATCGTATGACTCCCTTCCACGGAGATACCTTCAGGAAAACATGATCACCGACTTGAAATTCCAAATCCTTCCTTCGATTATCGGCATAGCTCTTCTGCCTACTTTGAGCTGCTTTGATGTGATTTTGGATTACTTTCACCTTTTCCACCGTTTCCTCCACCAGTTCTGGGCCTACAAGTTTTCTTTCACCAACGTCATCCCAACAGGTTGGTGTACGACATCTCTTTCCATATAACGCTTCATATGGTGCCATATGAATACTTGAATGGAAGCTATTGTTATAGGAAAATTCTACCAGTGGTAAATATTGATCCCACATACCCTGAAAATCAAGTGAGCAAGATCTCAACATGTCTTCTAAGGTTTGAATAGTCCGTTCTGATTGTCCGTCTGTCTGAGGGTGGTAAGCAGTGCTCAAATGAAGTTCAGTATCCAGGGATTTCTGAAGACTTTTCCAGAATATTGAAGTAAAACGGGGATCACGATCAGAAACAATCAATAGGGGTACTCCATGAAGTCTCACAACTTCATTAATGTATAGTCTTGCTAGACGTTCCAGAGGTAGATCTTCTCTTATAGCAAGAAAATGTGCTGACTTGGTAAGACGATCAACAATAACCCATATTGCATCGTTCCTTCTAGGAGTCTTTGGTAGCCCCATGACAAAGTCCATCGTAATATTATCCCATTTCCACTCCGGTATGGGAAGAGGTTGCATGACTCCTCCAGGCTGTTGCCTTCCAGCTTTCACTTGTTGACAAACCATACATCTTGACACAAAATCAGCAATCTCCCTCTTCATGTTGTCCCACCAAAAATGTTCCTTCAAATCTCTATACATTTTGGTGCTCCCAGGGTGTATAGAGAAATTGGAACTATGAGCATCATCCAGCAATTCCCTTTTTAGATCAGGTAAATCGGGAACACAAAGTCTCTTCCCGAATTTCAAAATCCCATCTTCATACACAAAGTCTCTCAATCTCCCATCATTCACAGCTTTAATCTTCTTCTGAAATTCTTCATCATCAGTCTGGGAACTCTTAATCCTTTCTAGTAAAGATGGTTTGGCAACCATTTGAAAAAGCATTGATGTTTCACCTTCCCTGGTTATTCCCATGTCCATCTTCTCTAGATCCATGAAAATTGGATCCCTTTCAATTCTCATCATGTTCAGAACTCCATGGTCTTTTCTGCTCAAAGAATCTGCTACTTTGTTTGCTTTCCCCGGGTGGTAGTGTATCGTGCAATCATAATCCTTGAGTAATTCAAGCCATCTACTTTGCCTCATGTTGAGTTCTTTTTGTGAGAAAATATACTTCAAAATCTTGTGATCAGTATAAATCTCACATTTTTCTCCATAGAGGTAGTGCCTCCATATCTTCAAAGCAAAGATCACAGCTGCTAACTCAAGATCATGAGTAGGATAGTTTTGTTCATGAATTTTCAACTGTCGTGATGCATAGGCAATAACTCTATCATTCTGCATAAGGACACAACCAAGTCCTTTCTTTGATGCATCACTATAAATAACGAACCCATAATTCCCCGATGGTAGAGTCAATATAGGAGAATTGACTAATCTTCTCTTCAGTTCTTCAAAACATTCTTTACACTCTTTTGTCCAAACAAATTTAACCCCTTTACGTGTGAGCTTCGTTAATGGGTTAGCCAATCGGGCAAAATTCTGGACGAAACGTCGATAATAACCTGCCAAACCAATAAAACTACGTACCTCAGTTATACTCGTAGGTGCTGGCCATTCTTGGATTGCCTTGGTCTTAGAAGGATCAACAGAGATTCCATCTTTAGAGACAATATGGCCAAGAAAAGAAATCTCCTGAAGCCAGAATTCACACTTGCTAAACTTCCCATATATTTCATGCCTCCTCAGAGTCTTCAAGATAATGCGCAAGTGATTTTCATGATCTTCGTAGGTTTTGGAGTATACCAAGATATCATCAATAAATACCACCACAAATTCATCGAGATACTCCTTGAAAACTCTATTCATTAGATCCATGAATACAGAGGGTGAATTAGTCAATCCAAACGGCATTACAGTAAACTCGTAATGCCCGTACCTGGTTCGAAATGCTGTTTTCGGAATGTCTTCCTTCTTCACACACAACTGATGGTATCCAGATCGAAGGTCAATCTTTGAAAAGTATTGAGCTCCATGCAGTTGGTCAAATAAATCATCAATACGAGGTAGGGGATACTTGTTCTTTATCGTTATAGCATTGATCTCCCTATAGTCGATACATAACCTCATAGATCCATCTTTCTTTTTAACAAAAAGAACAGGGGCTCCCCATGGAGAAACACTAGGGCGAATAAATCCCTTATTACTCAGTTCCTCTAGTTGTTTCTTTAGTTCGACTAATTCTACAGTGGCCATTCTATAAGGGGTCTTCGATATAGGCCTTGATCCAGGAATCAAATCAATAGAAAACTCAACTTCTCGTTCTGGAGGATGTCCAGGTAAATCTTCCGGAAATACATCTACAAATTCTTTCACAACAGGTACATCCTCTATTTGAACATTCCTTTCCTCACCGACAGTTATTTCATTCTCTTCCTCCCCAATAATTGAATTAAGTTGAGCTACTGGGGGTGGATCTAAATAAGAATTAGGTGGTGACGATTCTGCTCTAAAAATAAGGTGCTCCTTATCATTATCATAAAGAATCGTAACCTCTTTCTTCTTACAATAAATCTTCGCATCATAGTCCGAAAGCCAGTCCATACCGAGGATTATATCAAACTCAATCATAGGTATGACGATGAAATCAGCAGATAAAGAAAATTTATGTGCTCTAATGGGGACTGATTCACAAAACTTTGTTGCAATGATACTTCCCTTAGGAGTTTTAACTGACAACTCCCTTATTAAATCAAATTGGAAATATCTAATTTTCTTAGCAAACTGGGAATATATGAAACAATGCGATGATCCAGAATCAAATAATGCATTTGCTAAACTTGAGGAAACCATTAAATTACCTGCCACCACGTCTTTCTGAGCTTCTACCTCAGCAGTAGTGATAGCATATGCCTGGCCTTGATCCCTTGGCCTTTTCTGAGGTAAGTTCTCCTGACGCTTAGGACATGCATTTGCATAATGCCCCATCTCCCTGCAATTGTAGCACTGAACGTTGGTAGGTTCCTTCTTCCCCTTGCAATCATGAGCTTGGTGGCCTTTTTCACCACACTTGTAACAGACTCCCATTCCCTTCAGGCAAGCACCGTGGTGTTTCTTCCCGCACTTACCACAAGATGGATATTCAACCTTTCCCTTCTTCCCCTTATTTCCATTCCCAGATTGATCAGCAGGTCTCTTCTTCTCTTGCTTTGCTTTAAAGTCATAAGACTTAGAGAATTCCTTTTCGGTCTTGATAGCACATGAGACAATGTCTTCGTACGATGAAAAGGATTGTGAGACTAATGCTCGACGGAGAAATGGTTTTAACCCATCAAAGAAACGATCAATCTTACTTCTTGGGTCGTGAATATAATCACCAGCGTACCTCGCTAACCTTGTAAAGTTAGCCTCATACTTTGCGACATTCTCATCCTCCTTCTGTCTTAGACTTAGAAATTGCCTTTCCATATCTGCTCGATGGTCGCGAGGGAAGTATTTTTCTAAAAACAGATCTTTGAACTCCCTCCATTCCATATTTGATACTTCATCATCTTCCTTCATGTTTTGAATCAATGACCACCATTGATCAGCATCTCCAGTGAGGCGGTAAACTGCCATGATAACTTTTTCCCTTTCACTGCTCCCCAAAGCCTGAAATATTTTCTCTAGGGAAAATATCCATTGCTCAGCTACTAAGGGATTTGTATTCCCATTGAACGTTGGTGGTTGTTGTCTCATGAATCGATCTAAAATTGATCCTCCAGGCTGCGGATCAGGGTGCTCCATACGGGTAAGGTTATTATTCATAACCTGAGTATGTTGTCCCAGTATGGTGATTAGCTGATCAGCACCAGTTGCATCACCAGCCCCACTATAATTATCTTGAGCAGGAGGGAAATCCCTACATGGAGTGCGCGCATTGATACAGTTTCCATTTCTTCCACAAGGCGCCATTTCTAAACAATGGCATAAACTAGATCAGTTTATGAATCAAAATACATAATCCCATACTTATAAAACACTTAACATAAATTGAACTATTTATGGATATAATCCATAATCATAAAAATGTTTTCTTTGAGGAAGTATATACTCATAAACCCTTCATAATGATTTGTAAAGAAAATGAGAGTTATCCTAAGCATATCCCCCGGGAGTGTCGTAACCAAGAGTGCAGCAAGGCCCGTTGTCGTGCACCAGTTCCCGTTCGAGTCTAGCTCAAAGCGGTGTTTTCGGGTTTTACCCCTAGGTACATCTGTGCCAGAGCCGCCTCTACCTTCTCGTATCCAGACAGGGATGTATTGCTCGGAAAACTCACAAAATCTCTACAATACCAAAATTCTAGGAAGTTCTTCTATACTAATCCTCAAAGTTCATCTTAGGTATACGTGCTCTAATCAGAGTTTATCTAAATCTAGCTTCCAAGGTTTGTACTAAACTTCCTCTGATACCAACTGTAACGCCCCGACCCCAGGTACCCTGAGTCGGTGCATTATTACATAACATTGGCATGATCACAAGAAAGATAAAATCTCGAAAGACCGATTAGTTTAGTAGCCTTGGAAACACTAGAAATAATCATAAAGTTTTACATTACATTTCAAAGTGAAAAACTACAACAACAACAAAGTCTTCATATCCACACTATTAACCCCTCATAATATCCCTGCAAGTCAATCATAATTTACTTCTTCACTACCTGGGAAAATAAAACATAGAAAAGGGGTGAGCTCAAATGCCCAGTAAGGATAACAATATAGCGGAACATTCAAAATAAGCGTAAACATTTAAGGCAATGAATTACTAAAACAAAAGCCTTTTAAACTTGAACTTCAACATAGTATGGCGAAAGTAAAATGAAATAATGCCATTTACTTGTTCACATGGATATTCTACTAATCGAATAATCACATGCAAAATCAATAACCACTTTCATAATGTTGGAATGCATAATGCCAGACTATCATAACCACATAGCCAAGGCCTCGTGCCAAGACTACAAATAAGATTTTGTCAAGGCCTTGTGCCAAGACACTAGTTTGTCTCATGAGACCTACCGATGCATTGAGGAGCTATAGCGGGCTCCACCCGTCACTTATTAAGTCCAATGCATTCCCATATGAAAAGGTTTAAACATAACATAAACATTCGTATTAAAACTAGCATACGAAATGTCAATAATTTCACCATAAACTATGAATGGTATAAAAATAGCACATCCATAGTCAAACATATCACAAAACCTTCAATACAATATAGAAGTTTTGTATCATAATAAATCAACTTCAAATAATCTTAAAATCCATCAAAGGATGTTGACGTAGATGAAATCAAAATTCTTTTTAAAGAAATATCTCCTTTTATTTTGAAATCATTTAAGATCCATATAAAATAAAACATTTTCTTTGAAAATATTCCTATAAGCTTGTAAGGAAAGCTTTGAAGATTTTATAACGGCGTAAAATAACCGCACCCGCCGTATAAGTTAAAAAAAACATTCTTACCTCAATTCTGTCGAAAAGGTTAAAAATGACCTTGTTTTGAAAACGACCGAAAGATTCCTTTATAAACCTCTTATAAAAAGTCAAACAAGGGTATAAATGACTTTAACCCATATTCTTGTAAATAGTAAAAATGTTTTGAAATACATTTTTAAGAAACATGGATGTGGATGATAAAGATATCCCAGTAGATTATTACGTATAAACAACCTCGGATAATGAAGAGATTGTGAAATAACCCTTACCTTGTACTTTTCCTTGGTTGGGGTAGGTTAACCTCCTGTATAATAGTGAAATAATTGTTACTAAATTATACAAGAATCATATACATTAATATTATATCATATATGATCTTTTAATATTGATTTGATAATAATATCTTAGTATTATCGCCGTTTCAGGTGTTAACTTACTCATTTTCATTATATGTTTTGTTACATAAGTCATGTTTGTTGTATCTTATTCATATCCAGAATGATATCAAGTCCTTAAACATCATTTTTAAATCATTAAATGATAATTATACTTGAATGGATACGATGGAGAATGAATCTCATCGCGTTCGTGGAGACGGTAGTCCGTACGTATGCACGAACGCTATTTCCATTTAATTTTTATTTTAAAAGAATCGAATCCAAATGATACATAGGTATATTACTATTCTAGTATAATATAATATTTTATATATGTTACTTAAGTTCATTAACACCATCCTTTATACGTTCCATGTGTGGTATGAACGAGTCATATCATTTTAAGGGGGCGGTAGTCCGCACTTCCTCAAATGAAATTATCGTATGTATATACAACATGAAACGAATAATGGTATGAAATAAAATGGAATTACAGAAGCTTATATATAAAATATATATCATTATTATCATATTTAATTACAGTGCCATCATAATGGCCACCATGAGAGGCGGTAAGATGTATTTGA
Organism: Viscum album; assembly: GCA_963277665.1. Taxonomy (NCBI): domain Eukaryota; kingdom Viridiplantae; phylum Streptophyta; class Magnoliopsida; order Santalales; family Viscaceae; genus Viscum; species Viscum album. The sequence continues at coordinate 1,372,011,051 of OY728164.1, forward strand.
ACAATCATCGTTTCGTGAGGCGTTAGTTTGCCATCCACAGAAACATTATGTTCATCATCCATTAGATGGAGTTGTGTGTATGTGTAGTTTGAATCCTTCTTATAACAACATCCTAGTATATTGAGGATACTGGTGTTGTTACAAAAGAAAGGAAATAAAAAGAGTTTGGGGGTTGAAGAAGCAAAATAAATGAAAATAATTTAAGAGAAATCGTTACCTTTAATTTAGGTAACTCACTTTGGTTGGAACCAAAGGACTTGTTGAAATGCTTTATGCCTAAGGGGATGCTTCATGGAGGAGGAGAGGGATGTGGGGAGCTTAGTTGGGCAGAGTTTGGACGAGCCAAGTGGCTTGAGAGGTGTGAGGAATGAGTAGAAGTGGTCTCCTTTTATAAGGGAGAGGAGGGGCTCTTTAGGAAAGAGTGAAAGTATTACTTTATAATATAATTATATTCGGTTTATAATGGTCCAAAAATCATTGAGGTCGAATATAAGATGACTCATATTCTAAATAACATCAACCAATAAGAATTGGACAGGTTTTAGATAATATTTTAATCATTATAATCTAATTTATTTAAATGATTTATTAATGAGGTAAACATTGCATCATTATTGTGTAATTAATAATTTAACTTATTTGATGTCTAAAAATTATAAATAAAATATCATCATGTAGGAAATCTTTTTAGATTTCTAATGAATATTTATAATCGAAAATCCAACATGTATAACACTATGTAAAAATTGTTCTTCTAAAAGATGTAAGCTTATGCCATTTTTATTTTTATTTTAACTTTATTAATATAATGTGTCCCTACCACATACAAGTGGCTCCAAAGGGTCCCCAAATTGACCCAAGGATGCTCATGGTCGGGTATGGGTCCACCAATAAGGTTAGGACACGTTTTAGGGTAATTTTGTATTATTATAATATTATTTTTTAACCCTTATTTACCGGATTTACCCTTTAACCATGGTAAATAAAATATTTACCACAGTAACTATTCAAAATGTCTAAAAATAAAAGTTACCAATTTACCCAATTTGAACATCCTGATTCCAAATATGGAATCCATTTTCCTAAATTAAAAACACAGAAGTGGCAGAAATTAATTTAAAATTAATTCCCGCTGTTCAAAACAAAAAGCGTGTTTTTATGAGATAATAACTACCAAAAGATTGACACTTGTTTATGTTCGGTTTAATTGTAAAAATATGTCCAATGATAAACATTAAATTGAATGGTAAAAATATATTCTAAATATACTTTAAAACCACTCAAATTCATAATTTATCACTATTAATTATTTTGATTAAAAAAGTTATTTTTAATTAAAATTTAGAAATTTTCACTATTCATCAAAATATGAAAGTTATCCAAAATGTACCAAACTTTCACCCTAGGTTAATTTTGATATTCCGAATCCAAAAATGAAGTCCATTTTGAAATATAGAATATATATGATTTCAAAAAGTAGGTATTACTATTCACAACGGCTAGTTTAATTAGTTGTGGTGTGTGTTAGAACTCGAGGTTGCGTACAACACACGCTATCGCATTATTCGAAGGGAAACGTACCATACAAGCTTGGGGTGTTACAACGTTTCCCAATAGGAAAATCTGGTTTAGAAGGTACCTTGGAAGTAGATGCTTTGGAAGTTGATGCATCTTGTATTGGGATTGGAGTTGGAAATTTTCCTGGTTTTGGAAGATTAGACCGATTAGATCCATTTACTTGCTAATAGGAAGAAGATGGAACCTTCAATCGGTATTCTAAAATAACTGTGCCAGGACTGAATTTTCTATTGGTAGAAGAACTTGATTGTTCTTGGTGAGCTCGCTGAAGGGCTCTACCATGAGTTTCTGCTGCGTACACAGTTCTAGCAGGGGTAAAATTGGAGTAGTGGCTTCTGAAAGATCCACGTCTTCCCCTGTATCCTGAGCCTTTGGAACTTCCTCTAATTCCCCTGTTTGGTATAGGGAATTTAGGCTCATCAAAATCGAAACTGCGACTAGCATATGGATCCGTTAATTGAATCATATTAACATAACCGAAGATTAACTCTTCATCCGATGAAGACTCTACTTGATTAGCCTATTTAGGCTGTGCCGTTTGGTGGGGCGGTGCCCGTGGCTTTGAAGTAGATGGGATGATATCTGCCAGAGTCAAAGACAACTATGGCTTTGACACATACTCATCTTCTTATGATTCTTTTTCATTCATTGAATCATACCATTTCTTCAAGGACTTCCCCTCTGATGAAGAGGGTTTTGCCGCAACATTCATGGAAGAATACACAATTGGTTTCTTTAATTGTGTTCGCAAAATAGAATGAGTTTGGTTGATTGTATTTCTGACCATCCAATCATCATACTTCTATGCATTTTTTCTTTTGACTTCCCGCCATTCACCTTCCTCCTCTCGAACTGTAGCAGTGACACATGCTACCTGGGCTGAAGTGCCTTTCAGTTTGACTTGTCCCGAGTCGAAAATCTTTTGCAGGAGGTATTTCAGGACAAAATACTCCAAGATGGGATGCCCCAACATTTGATGAAAGGGGAAATAATTGGGAAGATCTTCAACTCCTTCCTTATTTGGCCTCTTGGGATTTGGCAGTTGAACCAGATTATTTTCCAGAGCTGATATGAAGTAACCCGGAACTTGTTCATTTCGGAAAGAGTATGTTTTTCTCTTCAAATCCTCAAAATGTTTACGTCTTTGATCTCTTTGATCATATGGATGAAACGAACTTTGTTTCTGGCGCTCAAGAGGTGGATCCCTTTTAGAAGATTAAGGGTTTGAAGTAGAAACAGGTACATGTGCTTGTTTAAGCATAACTGTAGCAGTTGCTGCTTTACCCATTCTCTTTCCTGGAGCTGATGGAATTATATGAGATTTAGCCTTAGCCTGTATAAGGGAATCTTGAATCTACTGAGCGATTGATGTATGGTCTCAAAATCTTCCTGTGTATTTCACAGGGATCAATGGCACGCATAATTTGTCATGACGATTTGCCACATAGGTTGGAAAACATTCCCCTTGAGGGATTGCAAAGCTTAGGGAATATGTTAATCCCTTCCAGCAAGCAATGAAATCTGAGACCCATTCATTCTCTCTTTGCTTACAGTTTTTAAGATACCAAACTTATGTCTTTGGAAAAGTTGAGCTGAACTGAAGAAGGAATTGTTTTGAAGATCCTCCCATACGGTAATTGACCGTGATTGCAAGCTTGTATACTAGACAATGGCTGGTCCTTGAAAGGTCAGTAGGAAGCATCTATGTTTTACTGCTTCTTGGTGCTCTGGAGTTCCCATCATAGGATCATAACAAGACACGTAAAATGTCAAATGTTTTTCTGGGTTGCCCGATCCATTGAAAATAGGGAATACAGGGTTTCCAAAACTAGATGGAGGAGAGATTGAATCTACCCATTCAGGGTAAACCTTTTTTTCTAGTTGAACATGCGCACATTTCCCTTCCATAGTTTCTAACCGATCTGTTAATGACACAATGGTAGTTATTAAATTTTGAGAAACATCCAGTTGAACTTGGACTTGGGTAGGTGCAATGACTGGAGATTGGACAGAAGTGGTGGTTGGTGCTACAACTTATGGTAGCACTGCCAACTGTTGTTGCACTTGACCCGTAGGATTAGACCTGTGAGGGTGTACTGATAGAGAAGTATATTCTTGATCCATCTCAGTAGCTGCAATAAATTCCCTTGGCTGACTGACTCCAGCATGCTCACGAAGAAGACTACCCAGAAGTAGTTACGCATTCAACCTCCTTAATTCCTTCATTTCTTCATCCTATTGTGCAAACCTCTGCTCTAGTGAGAGTGATTGGTCTTCTCCAAAGGGAGGATATGTAACCTGATTCATTCCCCTCCCTTTGTTGGGTCCTTTTCGGAGAGGGGGAAGTGGGTTACTCAGAGGATTACCTAGGTTCTGAGTAATCATTTAATTTCATGTACACACACCTTCTTCATTTGTGTTGGTGTGTACATATTCTTGAGCAGGAACCTCTTCATCTGAGTCCCCTGAGTGAGCCTCATCCGGTGGATCAACAACAACGGCATTGATGACATTGATTGATTCATAATGCATCACATCCATTCTATTATCATTTCAATGATATTGTCCTCTTCCATGTATTTTATGATACATTTCCTTTTGTTGATTTGATCCCTCAGGAACAGCTTGACGAACCATAATTTGGAGGGAATATCCTAATAGTTTGTCTCTTCATTCCTCTTGATGCTTCTTCCCCAATTGAGAAAAGACCTTCTTTGTCTAAGGAGGGGATTGATTATTTGAAAAAGTCCCCAGCCCGGTGGACTGGGTCTGTTCCCGCTCAATTCCTCGAATCCTATTTGTTGATTCCGAGGGTTGGTTTAAAAGAGTCCCCAATCTGGTAAGATTCGGTGTCTCTTGACATTTTATGTCTGATACTTTCTTAAAAGCTCTCTTGATCTTGCAAACCTTAGTCCGTAAATTAGCTGGATGCATTAACCTGTATCCACTTTTATCACCTGGTTCAAAAGACCGTTTGATGATTTCTGACACTTCTGTCACTTGATTAAGTGCATGCTCCATACGAGAGGCTTGTTCAATATTCTCGTTTTCTTGATGCTGGAGTAATTCAACAAATTGTTCTCTGTATACTTTATTTTGAGAGGAACTAGTTGAAGAACGTTCTTGAGCAAGCTTTTGATTAAAACAAAGCCCATTGACTATGGCTGGCCAGGGGCAATAACATTGCAAGAGACCATTTTTAGCGGGCTTTGCCGACTGGAGAGCACCGTGAAATGTAGTGATCCATGAAAACCCCATCCTCTAACATGAATACCAGATGGGGAATTGGAAATTAACTAACACAATCTTCTTAGTGCACCAAGGCCTGAACGTTGAAGGGCTCTCTGCTGCTTTTTAGCCTTCCAATATCGAGAGACTGATAGAGATGCCTAATCAATCTGACGTTGTAACCCTTCTATTATCTTAAGATGATGTTCATATTCATAATAAGATAATACTTTCTTATTCAACTGACAAAGAGTTTTCCATATGTTGAGATGAATATCATGAATTCCTTCTTCTGTCAACATCTTTGGAATGTCATACTGAGAGTCAACCAGAGGCCAAAACATGACTGGTACTTCACCTTTTTCCGGTTGTTTTCTCATGTTCAGAATTTCCTATTTATCATTAAATGAAGATTCTTCTACCTAATTTGAACAGAGTTGGTCTTTCCCTGTTGGTTTATCGGATTCAACAAAATTGGTAGAGAAATCATTGATCAAACTAGAAGATGCATGACTTAGAGGTGGTTCGGAGAATGACCTACACCCTGGGCTATCTTCTGATTGATAAAGTATTTCACCTACTTGCGATGAAGCATCAGAAATGACTGGTTTTGCATTTTCAAGTGCCTCAAGATAAGAGGGATTTCTTGGCACTACATCATCCACTGGAGCATTTTCTGGGAAATGTGCATCACTACTGCGGAGAGGACTTTCGTAGAGAAATTCATCATCATGGGGAGGAACACCATGGTGGGTTATAGGAAAAAATGAGATCTCTTGCTCTTTGGTCTTCTGACCACACAGAGGGTTCCTGTAGCCCTCATATTAAGATGAAACTTCCAGATCGACCAAATTGTCATGAAACAAGACTTCATGAGAAAGTTTCTGTTGAAGACCTTCGGAATTAATGTTCCCACTATTGGGAAATGAGGGAGTATAATCTTGAATTCAAACAGATAATTGTCTGAGGGATTCAAGAACTCCAACATCGAGCAAGGCCTTGTTACAGATTGGCTCTTGATCTCCTGACTGTACTGGGAGGGTCTTTTTCTTAGACGCCTTCTTACTCACCTTGGAATCCACTTGTTTTTAGAAAGTGGCTTCTCTGAATAGGTGTATGTTCCTGATTATGAGATATAACCAGGTTAGGCTGACGATCTCCACTCAAATCAGGTGTATGTGCCTGACTAGGTTTTCCGTATGATATGGAGGAGTATGCCCCACAACCCTCTTGGACTGGAACAGATGCGTGTGTCTGTTCCAGAGTGAACTTTTGATGTTTCACTCCACTGGTAGGGATAGATTTATGTGTCTTTCCCTGAGATGCTGCTGAAGCTATTATAATATTCTCGAAGGCATCCAGAATATGAGCAGGGATTTGCTTATCCTCTTTCACCATTTATAGAATATGCTTGGTGACATCAGCTTCCAGAATGCGGATATACGTCCATTCGGTGCTTGGAGTAGGTGTGTGTGCCTTCTCTTGTCCTCTTTTTCCTGTCAGTGAATCATAACAATACTCAAGTGTGGGGGCAGAGAGTTGAGTATGCCTCCTGTTTTTCACTGGAGCTTTCCGACTGACTTCTCCAAATGCTATGAAGAGAGACTGTTTGTAGGCTTTATTAATACTAATAGGTGTATGTGCCTACTGATTGCAGTTCACCGAACGTGGTTGACGAGCTTCATCATATGTAGTCAGATGAGCCTGCTGACTAGATGATGATGAATAAACAGGTGTATGTTCCTGCCTATAGTAATCCACTGGAATTTCTTGACGAGATTGGCGTGATGCTTCCAGGCAAGTCTGCTGGACAGCGGAATTAAAACGAGCCGGTGTATGTGCCCACTTGTTTCTTTTCACCAAGTTAGGTTGGTGAAATTCTCTGGAGATGGCAGAGATGAGAACCTGCTCACTGTTGACTGGATTCCACCTCTGGCAGTTCGTCTTGCCTGCTCAGGTTCGAGGAACTTGAGCCGAACGGCTGGAGTCGGTACCCTCATCTTGTTGAGGGCGTACTGCCGCACGAGTCTAGTGGCGATTGTTGATAGGAGCCCTCAGGAAGGACTCCTGCTTCTTTGAATTAAGGCCCGGAGGGACCTGCTCATTTACCTCCCCAGAATTTGGGAGTGAATGGCGATTGAGTTCCGGGGATAATGACCTGAAATGGTTGGAGACAGTGGTTAGAACTGCCTACTTCTGGATCACTGGTTGTCGTTGTTCAGACGACCGGTGTGAGTTGTTCACTTGGAGAGCCTGTCGGGAAGCCTCCAGAGTTGGGATGGTACCGTGTTAATTGTACTCATTAACCAGTGCATTTTATACCCAGCGTTGAAGACACTGAGTAGGTGATGTCATCCTTAGAGCGGATGATGATCCAACAGGAGTAGCAGCAGTGGCATTTGCAACAGCAGTATTCACAGGTGTGAATTTGAGAGCAACCATTATGGAAATGCATAAGATCATGGAAAAGAGTTCCTGTTTGATATAACAAACGTAATCAAGATAAATTCATCCACTACATCATTTGGATGAGCACTTATATCAATGATTGTTTTTGTTGGACCTCTCATTGAGTTTTAAAAAGGGGCCTAACAAATAGGTAAAACATAATTTTAACTGTGTTAAGGATTCATGTCGTGTTCACCATTTTTTGTTCCCCTCGGAATTCGGGGTTGACCTCCTTGATCGAAGGTTCAAACATTCCGATCAATTTCTTACAGGTTTATTTGTAGAACTGGAAACATCCAATGATTCTACATCCATTTGAACGTACTTTCTAGAGGTAGGCGCTCACTAGTTTGTGGACTGACGAGGCTTAGGAATTTTCATTGGACGAGAGGATGGGAGGTCGGACTCATCACACCTTTTTGAGGGGAATTATTGACTACTCCGTGACTCTCTTTATATATTTAAGTTATGTCCGTGAATCCTTATTACATTACCAAGTATAAAATGAGATTTCCTTCAGATCTGACAATCAATGATTAAATATGTAGTAAATTTAGAGAATATTTTATATGTATTTGAGGTTCGTCATCGATAGAGAATCATTTGTATTTATTAGAGATTCTTGGTCCATGGTATCCTTGGACACATTTATATAGAAGTCTCTTGGTCATTATGATGACCATGCTGGTTTTAAAGCCACTCAGTGGGGATCTTGAAGTTTATTGTCATTCAGAAGGACATGGATTATTTCAGAGTTAGGATCCAACCCACAGATGGGATATCCACGTATCCTTTGTTTAGAAAAGGAATCAGAACCGACGTAGTTCGAATAAGGGAGTATGATGTTTATGCATGATTGAGGGCTCAAAGAAGTCATGATTACTTTTACACTCTAAGCTCATGTGAGTCATGCTCGGTGTGAGAAACCCGAGGTATTGGTGAAACCAGAAAATTGTTCCACGAAAGATGCAATGATGTGGGGCTTATGTCTTTATGACTGCCCAGATAAATGAAGATTATGATTCACTTCAGGGAAGAAATCTAGGAATAGGGTCCATAAATGTATATGTGCTTTATGGAGATTTGAATACTCTAACTTGGGGCTTACTCCTAAAAAGGAGGCCCAAATTAAGAGAAGACTTATGATTGGGTTTTACTCCTGAGAAGGAATCCCAGATCAAAGGTAAATTAGGACTGGTTAAGAGTAATTAAGACAGGGGATTACTCCTGAGAAGGAGTCCCAGGTTAAGAGACTTGAAAAATTAGAGGACTTGGGACTTACTCATAAGGAGGATTCCCATATTAAGACTGGGGCTTACTCCTGAAAAGGTGGCCCAGGTTAAAAGAGGACATGGGTCTTACTCCTAAGGAGGATTCCCATATTTGAGATTTTATGACTTGGGACTTACTCCTAAGTATGATCCCCAAATTAATGAGGACTTGGACTGGGGCTTACTCCTAAAAAGGAAGCCCAGGTTAAGGGAATTATGGCTGGGGATTACTCCTGAGGAGGATTCCCATATTAAGATTTTATGGCAGGGGATTTTTCCTGAAAAGGAGGCCCATGTTAATGAGTTCTTTCATCTTAAAGGATGAGGTTGAATGAATGAAATCTCAATATTTAGTGACATAAAGATATATAAATCACTAGGTTTTGAGAGATATTCCACAGAATTTATTTCAGATAATGAAGTAAAATCAAGAAATCATGCAATAAATGGCTTTGAAGAGTGTCTTGAAGACTGAATCTTGAATAGGAGAGGTGGAATGGCATAAGAGGGGTGAAATGGGCAAGAAGGGAACCCAAAACGGTAGGGGCACACAAGTCCTGGCTGGCATGCAGGTCTTGCGTGGGCGCGCAATTACTGGTCGCGCAGGTATACCTACACGACACATGGGTACTTTCGCGACGGTTAACCAGCAGAGTAATACTTTAACGACACTTGGTTAAAGCCTTTAGAATCATCTTGAGGTTCTTCCAGAAGAGTGGCATGCAAGTTCTGTTGAAGGAGTTAGGCGGCGCACAAGTGTGGCCATTTCTCTTAAGGGCTGGTCACTCAGGCGCGCATGTGTTGATGAGTTTCAACACTTAAGCCTTACTCCCCCTCTTTAGATCTTCCGTTATAGGTATGAAATTACATTAGAAGTCTTTCTGAAGCTTTGAGAAGAGACTAGGGTGCCGGGAGCTCAAATATGAGTTTCTGGAAAAAATCCCTCCCGAGTAGGGGGCCCACAGGGTCTATTTATAGGATGAAGAAGACCTGGTCGGTTATCCTTTAGGGCGTGCAAGTCACTTGCGCAACCATGCGGTGTCGCGCAAGTAGACTTGCACGATAGTGATGGAACTTGTGCGAAACATGTGATTTTGATTCCTTGTTCACGCCTTTGTGGATTTTTGACGTTTTTTTCGAAGGATGAATCAATTTGGGCTCAGTCAATTCCATTTACATTGTTTTTAGACAATGTGACGAAAAAAGAGCATCAAAAATATTTAATTAAATTCATCTATTATACATTCCATGCATCATGTGAACAAATCACATTTCTTTTTGTAGGTGGTAGTCAACACATCCACTAGCAATGCTATTGTATTCCCACAAAATGGAGTGTATAAATATATATGTTATGAAATAATTAAATAAGTATAAAGACATAATAAATATCATATTTAACATATATAAATAAATTTTCGAACGTAATTACCACCATGATATGTGGTAAAGGAAGAACGAAAAATCATCATTTGGTTAGGGGATTGTTCACGGTTCACATAAATAATATGTTTGTTACAGATTAGATAGGATTCTGTGTAATATTATGTCTAAAACATAACACAAAAAATAAAAGTATATTGAGGATAATTTTTTTATATTATCATAGAATAATAATAGTTTATGATGTGTAGAATTAAATAAAACTAAAGAGATTAAGAAAAGACATTACCTCTTTATCAGGTAACTCCTTTTGGTTTCCACCAAAGGGATTCTTTGGATGAATTTATTACCAAGTAGTGGCTTCTTGTATGAGGGTAGGTGTTTAAAGGAGATATTTTTATAGATCTTTGTTGACCCAATTTGGCTTTAGAGGTGTGAGGACGAGGGAGGAGAGGATTACATTTTATAGTTGAGGAGAGGCACTCAGGTAATATTATGAAGAAGGAATCCCATACACATTTTCACATTAAAAGTGCCTCCCATAATGGAACCATTTCAATAAAAGGTAGAATAGGGTCTTAATATTTACATCCAATGGATTTTTACATGTTTTTAGGTCATTTGGTTCCTTATGATTAATGTTTAGTCTGTTAATATGATTAATTTTACCAAAATCATTGTAAATCATTTTAATTACTTTAACTAATAATTCTCGTCAAAATCTATGTTGAGATTATTAGAAATTATAAATAATTATAATTCAAAATATGGAATCCATTTTTCTAAATTCCAATCACATAAGTGGAATATATTAATTTAAATTTAATCCCATAGAGAAGATGATAATGTGGTTTTTAAAGTAAAACATCCCAAAGATTGTTTTGTTTTTATAGTCAATTTTAAAGAGAAATTGTTTCCAATTACCTGAATTTGAATAAATGATAAAAAAATTTATCTAATGATGAATTAAAAAAACATTAATTTATAATTATAAATAAATTAGATATAAATTCGGTTTGGAACAAAAATTTATTATTTTTCATTATTCAATAAAAATTGAATCTTAGAAGAAAAATTCTAAAAATTCCACAAAACCTAATTTTTATGTTTAAATTTAATAAATTATGTTTATTTTTACATATAATATTTTTAAATTTGAAAAAATTGGGTATAGAATACGTTCTCTATAAAAATGCGGTAAAAATTCCTTGATACAAATATAGGTTTTAATGTGTAAAATTGGGTTTGTTATTATCTTATCATTATACAATTGGTTGGATGAATATAAAAAATATTATATTGAATAATATAAATATATATATTAAATTAATACAACTGATTAATTTTAAATAATTTAATTTAATAGGGTATACCAACTTTTAAAAAAAAAATTCTATAAAATCTTTCCTTTATTTTCAATTAGATATTGTATTAATTTCTAATTATTTTGTAACTAATGAATTCGTAATTTATTTTTGTAAGCCATATATTTTTATATGTTTGTTAATAATATTCATAATGGCATGTTTATGACTTAATATATAAAATAATAATATTTTCATAATATATTATTGTTCGGTAAAACTCAGTATTGCGTGTAATGAATGCTATTGAAGAAACATATAATAGTGTATGTATCACACTAAATCAGAATCCTGTGAATTTCATGATATAGAAAATATTTAATTTATTTATTTTATTAAATATATTATAATTTACCATGATATTATATACCTTACATGTTTGGTGTTTCATGGCATAAACACTATCAAATATAGTGTTATTACATTATATTTGAGGAGTGATACAAAAACAATTTCATAAAATCTATGGGGGTGACATTCTACCCACCTTAAAATAAAATTTCCCTATGGATTCTTCACTCTAATAAAAAAATATTGATATATTTGTTTCATTACATCATTTGGTTCCCATGTAGGTTCTTAAAATTTCTTATTTCCCCAAAGAACATTCACTACATGAGTAGTCTTAGTCTGCAAAACATTATCTCTATGATCCATTATTTCTATTCGTTCTTCCTTATAATAATAATCATATTTCGAGTAGTATGACCTATTAGTTTAGTACATGTGATGGATCATGAATTTAATTTCTCCGGATCTATACATGGTCCATACTCAATCAAGAATATCAAAATTTCTAATATAAATTGGGATTAGGTTCCCCTTATTTCTGAATCTCATAAACAGATTTTATGGAAAGATTCTTAAAAAAGATTATAATTGATCTCAAATTTCATATTACACTGACGATTGGATGTATTAATTTCATATAGACACTGATCTTCCCGGATGTGTTATTGAATGGGTTTGGATTTCTCTATCATCTACATAGATAGCCCAGGTCCTAAGATATTTCTCTATCCCTTATCATACCATCATGTAGGATTTCAATAGTTCTTTCCATAGAGGTTCTCATAAGGATCCATCTGAATACTGAAGTAGATTCTATTGTTGTAAGAAAACTCATCTAGAGAAAGATGTTGATCTCAACCACTTATAAACTCCATAAAACAAGATCTCGGAGTATCCTATAGACTTTGAATTTATCCAATAGAATGAAAATCAATCTAAGGATGATAAATCATACTGATACTCAACTTATAATCGTATTCGTTTAGAATACTTCCATAGAACATTGATGTATACCATAGATTCTAATTATAAAAAATAGAATGTGGTTCTTAATGAATATTTTCCACATAATTAATATAAATTATTGAAATATAATCTAATGATAAATATTCTATAATTGTAATTATTTTTCCCAATTTTTTTCCTAATAAACTACAATACATATAGAAATATTTCCAACAGATGTTTTTGGGAGATCAATGAAAAAAAGTCATGTTTACTCTTTTCCATTCTGATATGGGTAATTGTTGTAACATCCTATTATAATTTTTCCTCTTAGTATAATATTGATGAAATAATATGAACTGATATATATAAGCATAAATATCACTGATCCTGTAGTTACACCATACATACCCTTTTATATCTCTATATATATTTTTACTTATATGATGAATAGAGAATGGAAATCTGTGAGATTTATCTAAAAAATCCTTCTTCAAATATGGTATGGATGAATCATATACATTATTCTCAGACCTTATCATTATATCATAACAAATTTTAATCATAAAAATATTCCTCACCTTCTTTTATAGTACCATATCTTCCTTTGGTTCTTCTTTAATCTTCACATGGACTAAAAGTTGAAAAATCAATTGAGAATGATATGTTTTCTACCATTCTATCAGAATATCATGATACATCCTTTTTAAATACATAAATATTGTATATTTTTCATTATAATTATAGATATGATGGAATGATCTTTTCATCTTAGGTCATCTTCTACCTTCTACAATTTTCTATGGTGTTATTATATTAAGGAATCATAATCTTTAGTCAACTCCAACAATCTTCCTTGGATCATATTCAACTCATTTGGTGTGAATATATACTTTCAACTTTTATGGTTAGTATATATTACACACCATTAACCATAAAAGTAACACCTCCTTACTATTAATGTAAAAATAATCACAGATAACCCCAAACAAGGAGTGGTGTAATTTTTATCAAGAACCTTACATTGGCATGAAGCTTTAACTATCACCATAATATTTTTTAGGAGAAAAATCTTAATCATTACTTTGATGAAGAACTATATATTAAAAACCTTATCCACTACATCATAAAGTAATCTATGCACAGACTAACCTTCCACTCAGTTTCTTTAAATTTTATTTACATTCGTTTTTTAAAAGGAACCTAGCTCCCATCCATGTGAACGTAGTGAGTGGATTATAAAGTCATGAGAAATTATCAACAATGCATTGATAATGTCTAGAAACAACATGAAATATATGGATCCCAAACATAATTTTTGGTATAGGACATTATTCATTAACTTTTATCGCTGAAGGATCTACTGATATATAGTCAATAGAGATTATATGAACCATAAATGAAACTTTCCAAAGAAAAAATTATCACTTGGTAAATTTTTATAATAATTATCCTTCCTCAAGGTCTTCAACAAAATTATAAAATGATCATAATATTATTACTTTATCTTTAAATATATAAAAATATCATCTATAAATACTACAAAAAATTGATTAATGTAATCTCTTAATACTTTATTCATTACATACATGAAGATAATGAGGGAATTCGTAAGACTAAACAGAATCATTAGAAATTTGCAGTTTTCAAACATTTTATAGAATTATGTATTAATAATATTATATTTATTGACAATTAATTGATGATATCTACAATAATTTTCAATAATAGAAATGTATTATGATTTTTAATGTTGGTCATAAAAGGCATCAATGTAGGCAGCTGATACTTGTTATTGATATTAATTTTGTTCTATTCTTGATCATTAATGTAATTTCAGGTTGATCAATATTTATTATTCACAAAAATAACTTGTTTACCCTATAGTGATGCACTTGGATGAATGATTTTTTTTCAATATTTTCTTGGACTTTCTTCTTCAGTTCCTACAACTGAATCATGGACACTCTATATAGAGTCTTTGAAATATGATTAGAACTAAGTATGAGTTCTATCAGGTTATCAATTTCATGAATTAGTGTAAGAACATGATATTATCTTGGAATGTATTAAAAAATTCCCAAAAACAATTTATATTTTCTATTTTTAGTTTCCCACAACCATTATAAATTATTAGCCCATTTGAAAAGAAATCAAGACCCAGAAATGGATTATATTTCCATTAGATGTTCATATTTACAATCATATTGATCGATGATAATAATGTGGTTCTGAAAATTAAATTCCACTTCCATTCCATGAAAATTGATGTGGGATTTATGTAGTGATATCCAATCCCTGTCTAAGATATCATAAGATTAAACCAGAAAGTGAATAATAATATATTTAGGATGAAAATTACCATAAAAATCGACCTCAGATGAATCGTAGTCTTGAGAAGCGATCAATATATAATTAGTGGGTTTTAATAATAACACAACATCTAATATTTGAGGTGGTACTATGATACCTTAAATTAATTATTATGATGAAAAATAGTTATTAAATCAAAACAATTAAACATTAGTGCTTCTAGAGTTGATGGAAAGTGTACCTTTCACCATGTTTTCATCAGAACCCTCATAAAAAATAGTGATCACATGATATTTCCCTTTATCTATATTTTTAAGAGGTTGTTGAAGTTGAAAATCATAATTAAACATTAGATTTGGGAAATAGTTGGCATAATTCCCATTCTTCAGTCATTTGAAACAATGGTGTGTTGGTTTTTCATTATGTGGTGCTTTCTCTCTATTCAAATAATCAACTAACTAATTCTCATAACATCATAATTTGATTTCTTTAGGACCATTATCTCCACACATAATACATTTAAGGTATCCCCTCATCCAATTTAATTCATCTTTCTTTCCACACTTTGAACATAATGAAAATATTTTTCTATTATATCTATTCTGTTTTGATTTTATTTTCGAAATTATCTTTTTGGTTGAGCGGTAAATGGGCATAACATGAGATTACATATTCAAAATTAATTTTTTTTCTGAAAACCATTATCATAGATTTGATCCAAACTACCTCTTTTGTGTACCATTATCCCACAACCATCATCATTAGTCAAGATCCATCATCATTTACCATCAGGTAACATATCGAGTCACGAGCCACATTATTCTTTTCATTGTAACGTCTGCCTATGAGAACCCACTGCACCTCATCCCACTGCCAATTCAAACCACCAAAACACCTTCATACTCAAAAAAAAATGAATCACCCTCATCATCATCATCATTTTCATCTAAAAAAATCACCAGAGA
Organism: Viscum album; assembly: GCA_963277665.1. NCBI lineage: Eukaryota > Viridiplantae > Streptophyta > Magnoliopsida > Santalales > Viscaceae > Viscum > Viscum album. Next base: position 1,372,026,837 of record OY728164.1, read on the forward strand.
GAGAATACCTTCATTTTCATCACTCTATCTCCACTAGATATGAATGTCAATGGAAAAGAAGAAAGGTCCAAAGATGATGAGGATGAGCTGACTAAACCTCAACGACCACTTGAAGATAATATCCTAAAGCTTCTAGAAAACAACACCTCCAGACCGATTGGGAGAGGAGTGGTTGAATATTGTAGCCAAGGAAGATTGGAAGCTGCTGGGGCCTCAACAATGATCCAAAACCATTCATGGAAGCCAAAGTAAACCAATAATCTAGAAACGAATACATGATTCCTCATAAATAGAAAACAAAAAAAATCACTATTGTACAGATTGAATACAACATAGAATGTGTCTTGAAGAACACCATAATCTGATCAAACCACACATATTAAATCCTCCATGAAACCAATACTATAGACCAACCTAGATATAAATATAGGAAACATAATCTAGAGTAGTGAGAATAAAGAAAGGGACATAATAGTGAAGAACATCCCTGATTGAACCCCCAACTTGGGCTGATGAATCAACCTCTATGAAAACCCATAAATGAAATAGAAACTGGTTTGAAACACCACCAGGAAAGATGCACTGATAGATGACATGACCATAAGGAAGGAGTAAATGGGTAGACAAAGATGAATAAGTAGTGCACTGACCAACACATATCGAGGAACCATAGTGGAACCCTATAGGAGATCATTGAGGGAGATAATCTTCCCAGAGGATCCACTTATCTCTTTATTTTTTTGGATTTTCCATCATATTCATTCTATTAATTCACATAAAACCTTGATATCAATGGGTAAATATAATCTCCATTTCCACATTTATTGAAAATTAAATGATTTATTCGTAGAAATTTAAGTCCCTTATCCCTATCTATCTGATGATACATGGTTTTAATCCACTGAATAATTAATCAACCTTAATTTTATGTTGGATGATAATAACGAATGTAAATCATGCATGAATTGTAAAATTTCTCTCATAGGTACTAAAATATTTATCAACCTTATAATTTTAAAAAAATAATTTGTTCTACATTTTTAGGAAGAATACATGGAAAATAATTATTGAGAAATATAGCCTTTAAATCACCCCAATATATAGAGTTATTTTCAGCATGTTTCATCATGTTCATGATAAAATTCCACCATTTATCTAATTTTACTTAAAAATGATAAATAAATAAAACAAATTTATCTTGTTCCAAGTACTAATGAGTGGAATATATATTTTCCGAGGTTTTGATCCATAAATTACAACCAGAAGATCAGTAAAGCTACAAAAAGAAAGTGGATGTTTCATAATGAAGTACTTAATAGTACATTATTCTTTCTATTAATGATTTGAAAGTCCATCATTTTTCATAGCTTCAGAAAGCTATATGAGAATAGAAATGATATTTTCTTGTTCTATATCCTTTAGAATTTTTATTCACATGTAGAAAATAATTTAATTTTTCGTCACATTAAAAATTAACATGATTTTTTCAGTTTCCAACCATTGAAAAAAACCAAAAGGAATATTTTTAGAAAAAACAATCACAGTACAAACCCAAAAAATAATGAAAAATTATTGAAAAGATATCTAAATTGTGAAACATTATTCTATGAATCCTTTGGTTTAACAAAGGTCATTTGTGATTGTTACCAAATCATTAAGATTTTATCCTTTATCTAGAATTTTCCCCATGGGTTTCATAAGGTTTTCTCATTATAGTTATTAATTGTTAAATGAAACTTACTCTCATAATAACTATAGAGTCCCAAAATTTTAATATATATATATATTACATCAATAGAGACGAGTATTCATTACATACCATAATGATCCTCTCTAGATTCATAATGGTCATGTATCCTTGTAGAATTGGAAACCTAAAAAAATGGTTCATAATATTTCTATATAGTCTCCCACTTACATCAGCATAACTATATCTATTCATAGAAATATCATACATAAAACATTTCTTCCTAACCTAAGAAAACGAAACAAAATAAAGTGTGAGATATAATGCTCAGTAAGGATATATAAGGGGGATCTCATTGATAATATAAGAATAAAATTTGATTAATGGCACGATAACATGAGACTAAAATTTTAAATCCAAACCATACATATCATAGAATATAATATTGAGTAATGTAAGAAATATTGGTATATTACATGACATGAATCATATAGATTAAAGGAATATGAGCATAATATAGGTATAAGACATGTGTTTTTGGCATACACATAATCCTAGAAAATATTTTCCTTAGTAGTAAATTCTATTTCCAAACACTATCATAGTAGAACAGGTTCACTCCCAAAATAATAATATTTGTCATGATTCACTCCCAAGACCATCATAGTGGAAAAAATGACTTACTAGACTGGGTTCAATCACAATCCTAGTATTTTTTATTTTTTGAGATATCAATCCTAACCCAATGAATTAGAGGGAGATATAGGCCCCACCGATCACATAATGAAAATAATATATATGTGTTCTAGAAGATCATAAAGAGTTCATAATATCAAAACATATGAAAAGAAATGGGTTTCTTAAAACATTCATCATACATAACCCATTTAAATGGAATGGGTTTTATAAACATTATATTATCTTGAAAATAAACCATACAAATAATTAATTTGAATGGTATCTATAAATTTTTTTTAACATTAGTACATGAATTATTACATAATATTACAATAAAAAAGCCTAAAATATCAATAATTATTATTTCTATGGGAATTGGGTACATTATATAACAAATTAAAATAGTAAATATATCATCTTTATTAAAAACATCGTTAACATGCACATATTAAAAACTATATGGTATAACTAGGGGATATACATAATAAAGGGGGAGCTATAAATACTAGTAAAGAAATAAACATAGAATACCATGAATAATGTAATATATTTTATAAAATATTCATCCCAATTGTACATGAAGGGTTATAATTCAAAAACATGAACAAGGAGACATGATATAGGATGATAACATAAGAGAAAAATGGGAAATATGGAAACAACATAAAATATTGGATCACAAACATAGGTCAAGGATAAATACAAAGACATCATGATAGAAAAAGTAATATAAAGTAATCATGTTTACTCTCTATCCCATCATTACATTTCATGATACTAAACATTTCTAAGTTCCTTGGAGTGTTATATAATTCAGGGCGCACCTGTCACTATCATTTCAATCTTTTCTTTTGTGTGCTAGATATATCATTCAACACAGATTCATTCATCATCATATTTTATTCAATGAATACAGATTTTGGAATACATACATGTATTTCCAAATTAAAATAAGTATAAGTGTATATAGGTGAACACCCATGATAACAAATTGGTAAGATATTCACTGCACAATTTATTTGTCATGAAAAATTACAGAGAAATTTCGACAGCATAACGTCGTCAAAAAAATTATAAAATTAGTCATCAAGAGATAAATTCTTATATAAATACTTTTACTTAAAATGGAATATAATAGGGACATGGAATGAAATATCCCAGCATATATAATTGTAAATAGATGGAATAAGCTAATAAGGAATCTTTAATAAAGAATAGAAGGTGAGGATCTCTTACTTGAGTATGTGACACGAAATTCTTCGGATGGAGTTTCTTAAGAGATTTGGGAACATTGTGAGAACTTTAAAGAGGCTAGGTAAGAGTAATGACATGAAAAATGTATTTCTATTGAAGTTAAAATGTATATTGGGTGATTTTATATAGGAAAAGTTTGGGGAATTCATTATGATTTTCCAAACATAGGTTTTGGGCTCTATATCATAAAATCCCAAAAACCACCAAACTTCTCATGGTTTTGGCCATGCATCTTCCAAATAGAGGAAATTTTAATTATTTTATATTTCCAAGGCTTGAAAATAATAAAATAACACTATGTATGATATGTATGTGAATCATACTCTTAAATAAATGATTTTAAAACCTTGAAATATATATATGGTTTTGGAAGATTCATAATGGAATTATAAAATTAATAAAATAAGTATAAAATAACACCCCTTTAAATATAGAGAATATTTTTTCCTCTTTATACCATTTATAGAGTTTATTAAACTATATTTTGGTCATTTTATGTTATAATACACACTGTATATTTATACTGCATTTAATTTTTATTTGATAATATAATTGTCTCAAGAAATTTTAAAAAATTAAAAATTAGATAATTTAATTAATATGATTTCAAAAATAGTATTATTTTTATGAAAATAATTTTTTAAATATTTTAATTAACACTTTTAATATAGGAATCAACATTTATTTTGAAATTCAATGTTTTTGAAAACAATTTTCAAAACCACAAAAAAATTATATTTTTATTCTTAAAAATAATATGATCATTTATATAAACATTATTTAAAAATATTAACTTATAAAAATATTATTTATATCAAGAATCCATTAATTAAACAAAATAAATTCCATATTATAATTTGAATATTACCCAATATATAATTTTAATTTTATCGTATCAAAACTTAATTTTTATCCAACTGATTCTATAGTAATTATTTAAATAAAAACAATAGATATAATAAATATTTAAATTAAAAATAAATATAAATATTCATACTATTAGGGGTTCATTGTTACTATTCTTTGAAAAATTATTCTCACCTATAATTAACCTATTTTCTTTTAATCATGTTAATTAATATTTACTATATTTACTATTAATACTATACATTAATTAAGTTAAACTTATTACCTAATATTAATTATAATGAATACATATATAGAATAAATTTTATAAAAATAAGTTCATATATTTTTAATAAATTAATTTAATATAATACATGCAAGCATGATGGAATAGAGTTTCCCGAAAAATACATTTTTTAAATAAAATATGATTTTACATAAACTATATGAATGTCATATTCATCATATAAATATAAACTCATAAATATGAATATGTAATACAGAAATTTAATTTTAGTTATTTATAATTAAGTGTTATTTTAATTAATTATAATGGAGAATCATAATGCATTTTGAAATAGTTTTCAGAAAAAAATTAGTTTTTAATCATAAAAATAAAATTATAATAAAATATAGTAAACAGATGATTTAAAGGATGTTAAATGAATATAATATGACAAATTAATAATTATGTTACATTTAAATCAAATAAATTGTACTTTTAAATTTATTATATTTTTAGAATAAATTACAATTTTACATAAAAACTGTATTTTTCACTATTCACTAAAAAATCTATATTTTCCAAAATATCCCAAACTTTTTTCCTATATTGATTTGGATATTCTAATATAAAAATAGAGCTCATATGATCAAATAAATTTTCTAAATGTTATAGTAATATATAATAATATTATTTTTTGTGAAAAGAAATAAAAATAAATATCTGAAGAGAATATATATTTTGAAGAAGAAAAAGGCATTACCAAAAATAAATTGATTATTTAATAAGAATTTATGAATCGAATTAGAATATATATATATATATATATCATAATTTAGTTCATCCTAATTTAATACTATGATTTAATAGAAATGTTAAAATATTTATATATAAATAATCATTTTTTGGGCTCGGGGTTTCATATCCTGTATGCTATCGAACATAGTTTTATATTTTAAAAACACATGGTATTATATTTTCTTGCCCCATTAATAAATAATGTACTTTATATTTAAAAGTTTAACTGATAAGAAATGTTTTGAAAAATTAAAAAAATATTTATTAAAAATCCACATTTTAAAAAGGCTTAATAAATTATTAACATGAAAAGAGAGAAATGGATGTATAAAGGTCATCACATAAATATGATTCCATGTAAGAGAACATTAGTATTAAGTGAAAATATAGAAATTTAAGAGAAAAATAAAACCAAAGAACTAATTTATTATGAAAGAGAGCATTGGTAGAAGAATGATAATGACCAAAAACAATAAATCTCTGATGGATAAAATGACCATAAATTTAATTAAAATTATTGTAAGTAGATACCTTTTAAATGATGTTTATTTATTTAACATTTGAATTTGATAGGATCAATACACATTATACATGATCTATTTCTTAATATATAATCTAATAGTTTTTCTATTTTCCTATAATAATGGTTCTTAATTTTCTTTTAAATTTACCAAAGAATACCCCCATTAAGGGTCAAACAAGTTGTGTTACTTGGCCGATTTTCTTGCACCTATTCTCGATTGAGTCTAGCTCAATGTGGATTTTTAAGGTTTACCCCTGTATATATCTCTGATGGATACACATATAATTTTTGTATCCAGAAAAGGGATTTATTTTCATAGAAAACCACTTAATATATAATTAAAAACATTTATGTGTACTTTATTATAATAAGTCTGATCTGTAAGGCTTTCCCTAGAGCATTATAATCCAAATCCTGGAAAATAACTTAACTTTTCCTTTGATACCATCTATGAGAACCCTACTCTTAATTTCACATTAATACTTGATATATTACATGATATTTCACTTAAAAAAACATAGGAGATCGATAATTATAGTTTCTTATGGATTTACGTACATTACATAAGAACATAAAATAGGAAATATGTCATCTTTATTGAAAACTTCATTACCATTCTCATACTTAAAAATGCATGGGATAACATGGGGATATACATAAGAAAAGGGGTAATCTATATATCACAATTAATCAATAAAATGGAGTAACCAGAATAAATTAATACATTTTAGAAAAATTTCATATAAATCAGACATAAAAGAGGTGATAATCATAAACCTAAAAAATGTAACATGATATAACATGACAACCTATAGGAATCATGGGAAATATGGAAACAACATAAAGCACTTCCTCATAATTGTATCTCAATGATAACTAAATAGACATCATAATATTAGAATTATCATAATGGAATCAAGTTACTCTCTTTCCCAACATGAAATATCCTATGACTGAACATTACCCAATGCATTGGATAACTATATAATTTTAGGCCCACCAATCACTTTCATTTCATTCATATACTTAAGTGTTCCACATAGACCATACAAAATAGATTCAAAAACCATCATAATTTATTAAAAAATCATGTATTTTGGAATAAAATTACATATATATCATTTCAAAGAATTATAAGTGTATAAATTTGAACACGCTTGATAGGAAATGGTTATGGTATTCACTACAAAAATTTTTTGTCATAGAAAATCATGGTGAATTTTTTGTTGCATAATGATATCACATAAAAATTCATAAGATGAGTTTATGAGAGTTAAATGGATATATCATCATTTTTAAATCAAATGTTCTGTAATAGGGACATAAAAAGACATATCCCCACTATAGGAATTGAAATAAAATGTATAAGATAATAATGAAACTTGAATAAAGAAGACGAGTTGGGGATCCCTTAATTGAGTGTGTGACACCAAATTTTTGAGATGAGATTGTTTGTAGAATAGAGGGACCTTGGAAAGACTTTATAAAGGAGAGGAAAAATTAAGGTTATGACCCAAGGAATTATAGTTAAGATAAATGTGAGACTTTTTCAATTATATAGGAAAAGAATAGGGCATTATTTATTATTTCTTAGACATAGGTTATGGAATCTATATAATAATATAAACCAGAACACAAACCCTCCTTCCATTGTTGACCATAGTTTCTTCCATAGAGGCGTATTTATCATTAATTTTTAAGTACAAGAGCATAAATTAATAAAATAATATAATTTTTGATGTGGAAGTGAGTCACACTCTTAATGAAATGATGTTAAATCCGTAATGTATAATATTGGTTTTGGAGGGTTTGTATTGGACTTATAAAGTTAATTTAAAAATTTGAAATCAATTTTTTTAGAGTTTAAACAAATATTTTTCATTGGATACTATTTATATAATTTTAACATCATATTTGGTTAATTTTTATGTCATAATATACACCAGATATTTATACCATATTTTACTTTTACATGAAAATTCAAGGAGGTCAGAAAATTTTGAGAAATTCCCCATTAGATAATTTCAATATTATTATTTCAAAAATAATATTCATTTTATGTAAATAATTTTCTAAATATTTTAATTAACACATTTAAAATAATAATTGATTTTTATATCTAGAAATCCAAGGTTTGTTTGACCATAACAGGTTTCGAACCATTATAAAAATTACACTTGCCTTCATAAAAATTATAATATCATTTATATAACCATTATTTAATAATAATATCTTATTAAAATATTATTTATTTTAAAAATCAATTAATTAATCAAAACAAATTCTTTAATTTCATTTTCATTTTAGCTTAAAAACATTTTTTGTCTTATCGCATCGAAATATAATTTCTATAAAATTGATTACATGGTAATTTATAAAGTAAAAAATAGATATAATAATTATTTAAATGACAAGTAGATATAAATTTTCATACTATTAGTGTTACATTGTTTGTAATATTTGTTAATTTACATTACCCTTAATTAAATGATTTTCCTTTAAACATGGTAATTAATATTTAATACATTTACTATTCATAATGTAAAATATTTGCATGAAATTATTAAATAATATTAATTATGATTATTTCAAATAAGAAATAATTTTTATAAAGATAAATTGATAGAGTTGGAATTATTTAATATAATATAAAACCTATAAGCATAACTGAAAGTAGTTTTCTAAAAAATAAAATTTTCAAGGTAAAAATGATTTTAATTTAACTATAAATGAAGTAATATTAATTATATTAATTTAATAAAGTTAAAAATTTAATCTAAAATTTTAATTTATATTTTTTCTCATTAGTTATTATTTTAATTTATTATAATAGGGAATCATTATTAATTTTAAAACTGTTTTCATAAAATTGTGTTATTAATCCTAAAAATAAACTTGTAATAAAAACCAATATAACAATGATTTAAATGTTTTTAATAGAATTAAATATAATTAAATAATAATTATGTTACCTTTAAATCAAATAATTTTTAATTTTATATTAATTATTTTATCAAAAGAAATAAAAATATTACCAGAAAACTGTATTTTTAACTATTTCTGGCAGAAGATCTATTTTTAGAAAAATCATAAATTTTTAGCTTAATTTAATTTTGATATGATAATTTCATCATGGAGTTTGTTTTATAAAATAAATGTTATGATTTTTTTTCAAGTTAATAGTAATATTTTTTTCATAAAAATGGATTAAAAAAATTTTCTAATGAAAACATATTTTGATGTACAAAAATCCATTACCAAAAATTTATTGATTATTTACTAGGAATTTATCAATATAATTTAGATATATATATATATCATAATTTTAGTTAATCCTAATTATATTTCAAAATTTAATGGAAATGTGAAAGTAGTCATATTTAAATAGTCATTGTTTGTTTTGGTTTAATGTTTTATAACACATACGTTATAAAAATATAGTATCTTATTTTAACAACATGTGGTTTTAGAGTATCATTGGATCATATAACCAGTAAATCATAGATAAAAATTAAGGATTATTTAAATTATGATTCAAAATTTTAAAAAAAAATTATCTATAAAAAATATACATTTCATTATGAAATCAATTTTTTTTAATATAATAATATCAAATTTATTATAGAATAATATTTCACTAGAAATAACTATCGGAACATTTATAGTAAGCTTGAAAATATTGATTCTCTATGATGGAGGGAACTTTTTCCACACCATATAAGTTAAAAAATCACTACTTCCATATAATTTTCATCAAAATCACCAAGTACCTCACTTTGAAAATGAAAAAATATTCCTTTCAAAATAATTAAATAATTCACAATTGAGTAAAAATGAAATTAAAAAACAATTTTACAAAAGTGAAACCCTTTATTAAAACTTTTTTAGAAAACCTGGATATAGAAGAAAATATTTTTTCGACTGAAGACATAATTAAATTTAATTTTCTAAAAAAAATGAATTTTATGTCTATTCAGCATAGAAGGTGAAGAAAATTAAAGGAAAAAATTATATTTTCAAAAAAAACTATAGGAGAAGAATATTCATGAGTAAATTGAGAGGTATATCAGAATATTTTTTCATAAAAACATAACCATAAACAATCCTGATAAACAAAGAGGTAGAAAAATAAAACCCCTTACCTCATGTCCAACTTTCATTTTACGTTTTTAAACCTCCTAAATAACAAATATTGGTTTATTATAAATCTATTATAGAACAATAAAAAAATATAGCCATATATTATTTACATTTAACCATTTTCAATCATTTATCAATAATTATTTATTAAAATTAGTATTTCCGGGGATAATTGCTTTGTTTTCATATATGTTTCGATTTGGTTTTTGTTCCTAGTAAATAAATCATACTTGAGTTGTATCTAGAATGTTAATAATTTTTTAAATATAAACAAAATTCATTATATATATATATATATATATATATTTATGTTTATAATCACCTTCACAATTTAGGGATATAATAATGAAATACACCATTCCTGGAGATAGTAAGCCATACATATGCAAGAAACCTATAATCATGTCGTGACCTGTCCCTCAGGGCCCGTGTCGTGACTACCATAATCCCGCCTTTCATAGGCCTTGGACTGAAAACTAGAACCTAAAGGCGTATCCTCTAAAACTAGGAAGGTGTTTTCTTTATATCCAGTAAAAACAATCATCCATGAAAACAGTAAGATATGAACACAAGTAAACTGTATAGAAAAAAGAGTGCTGAATGTAAGAGGGGCCAGAATACAAGCCCAATTGTAAAGGTACAAGTACAACAAGAAATTCAATACAACTGAAGAAAGAGAAAGACATCTACTGTTTCTTCCTCCGCATTTTCTACCTCAAGGATTGGTACATATCACCTCATTATCCCTTCGCGTCCACCTATCTCCTCTGCGTACCGAAATGCCTTATGGTCCATTTCTGGGCACAGTCCAGTCCCGGTACCCTCAGCCTTAATTAGTGCAGTCCGCCATCTTCACCAAACACAACAAGCTGCGGGAAAAGACCATGCATGGGTGAGTATAACGATACATAGCCGGGACCTTGAGATCATCAACGTCTCAAAAAATCCACAAAGGATAAACCAAAAATCATGTAAACTAGGGACAAGCCTACTTAGGTATATGCCCATACATATACCTAAATTATCAAATATTTCCCATCTCATTCAGGAGGAAACATAAGGCCCAAATCTTTAGCCAAAGTATAACTATTCCATGAAGGAAATATTTCCAAGAATTTAAGTACCACACATTTACGCCAAACAGTAGAATACCGCAAAGGTATCACCATGAAGTTGAGTACCACACAGGTAGGTCACACATAAGAATGCCACTAAGGTATCACCACGAAGGCAAGTACCACACAGGTACGCCACACAGAAGAATACCACGAAGGTAAAGACTCGTCTCACACAAGGTATAAATTAGGTACAAGAGTAGAGATTATTATATGTAACTACTGAATAATCTTACTCTATTAAGAGGAATACCCACATAAGATCCAAAATCATCAGACCAACACAGAATACTAGTACATCATCAGACCCACACATGATCCTAGTACATAAGACCCACACCGGATCCTACTACATCATCATAACCACAAAGGATCCTAGTACAACACACCCACACAAGATCCTAGATTAGTCCCACATGTATTTCCAGAGTAGAACCAAGTGAAACTCTCGAATAGATAAAAAAAATGATCTCTAGCACAGACCCACAAAGGATCCCTTTCTCATGTTAGAGCCAGCTATAGAGTTCTCGCACAAAGCTCGCTTGATTCTGGGAGGATCCTCCTCTCAAGACATAGGTCAATACACCAACTGCCACAAAGTCTCATGAATATGTATTAAAAAAGGCCACCAAGTAATATGGGTCTCAACACAATAGAGGGTGCGTCAATCAGACGCCCGGTCTATTAGTTATTAGCGTTTTAGTCCCGAGGGCCTAGTTTGATTCGTGATCGATCCAACCCGACCGTACCCCTAATTTATTCAAATCTCAAGTGGGTTATACCAAAAGTAACATCATGTTCTAAGGTTTCTTGTGCCGTAGAAAGTTCGTCAAATGGACACCTGGTGAAAATGTTATGGACAATAAGGTATTTTTTGGTACAGTTGGCCCCGGGTCCGATCCAACGGCACCCGGGTCAACCTGGCCCGGTTCAGGTCGACCCAGCCAAGCCCACGCCAAATGGCCCAACACATGTTGTGTGGCTCAGGAAGGCCACATGCAGGGGGGAGTCGCGTGCCCTCTCCGTCAATCACCAAATAACTGAAGCCGCTCTGTCACTAGCCAGCCCGCGGGACCTGCCGCGGGTCCCGTTCCGTACATCTCGGTCGGACGAAATGGGAAGCCCATTTTCCTCCCGGCGGCGCATCGTGTGCCACCCCTTTGTGGCCGTCCAAATATCATCCACCTTCCACCATCCACTAAGTCCAGGCGGGCCACGACCACTTGTTCCGACGGTGGCATGCAGTCGCTTCACCAGTGCTTCCGTGGCCAGCCGAAGCACTTGTCACCATCTTTTCACTATTGCGGACATCAATAGTTGGCCACCATTTGGCCTCCACACGCCCTCTTCCGCTACCGGTGGCGTGGGCGTGTGCCTCCCTGGTTCCATGCAGCTAGTCGGGGAGGCAGTCACCACCTTTCTCTATCGTGAAGAATACAAAACCGTGAAGAAAAACTGAGGGATTATGACATATTTATTTTGCCCGCACACTCTGCATTAGATCAGTAGTAGGCGGATCAAGATTATTAATTCAACTCAAACAATGAAAAACAACAAAACCCTTACCTCAAAGTTTGCTGATATCCGTGAGGAGGGAAGGACAAACACCAGTTCATCATTATTGAAGACGTCCCACGTTGGAGGTGGCACATTCTTCATTGGATAAGATATTTAAGAAGATCTTCATTGGGAGGTGTTTTTCGTTGGAGAGAATGTTTCTCAAATTTTTTTCCACTTATCCTTTTCCAACCAATACTCTCAAAGGAATGAGGTTCCAATATAAATTTAATTAACTTTAACAATTTAATTTGTTGGCACAATTAGTTGGATCAAATAATTGGGAGAATAAATTAATGGGGAGTTGATAAGCTTGCCCCCCCCCCCATTAAGAGGGGTTGGGGTTGTCCCCACCACCAAGTGTTTGAATTGGGGTTTTTCTAGATCGGGTGGTCTCCACCACTGAGCATTCAATTGGGAGGTTAATAAAAATAAAATAAAAGTTATACATTATTTAATTTTTATTTCCATGAAAAAACTTGAAAACAAACCTTTACCCTCGACCATCTGTGGATGATGAGAAGGTCTCCTTAAACTAATACCGGAAATACGAGTTCAACAGTGTCCTCATATTTCAATTCTGAGCACCGGTTCAAAATATACAAAAAACCCACTCTCATGTTTACTGAACGTACCCAAAAAAAGTTTTTAAATTCATTCCGGGCACACTGGGCCTCAAAATTAGATGTCGTTGATTTTTTTGGGCTCGTAAAATTCCCATATAATTAAAAAAATACCGTAAATTTTTGATTGTTTACACTCCCTATATCAGGGATTTGCATCCCCATTAGCCACAATTCAAACTAAGGGAAAAAGTGGGGGTACCGAGCATGTATCTAAGCTTCCTTCTCGCATGTGCTATCCTGGAGGTTCTCGTGCTTCAAACATACATGCACCAAAAATATCGACCTCCCATAAAGGGAAATCTCCTGTCAATCCTCAATCTCCCTTGGAACCTCTGTAATCATCTCCCCATCATCGATGTTCAGCTCTCCGTGGTTGATGATGTAAGAAGGATCAATCAGGTATCTCTTAAGCTAGGATATGTGGAAGACTTCATGTGCTCAGTGCAACTAAGGGGGGTGTGTTAGGCAGTAAGATACCTCACCAACACTGCTGAGGACCTAAAAGGGTCCGATGAACCTCAAATATAACATGCCGCCCTAGAAAAATCTCCACAAACCTCATCGGGGTGAGACCCATAGAAAGATGTGGTCACCATCCTCGATATCTAGAGGTATCTGTCTCCTATTTTCATATGCCTTATTCCTGCTCTTGGCAGTCTTAATCCGCTCCTGGATTATCTCCCCCTTCTCCATGGTAGCTTGTACCATCTCTGGCCCCATGAGTGTTGATGTTCCAAGGTCTGTCCAACACAAAGGCGATCTGCATGTTTGGCCATAAAGAGCCTCAAAAGGTTCCATCCAAATGGTGGAGTGATAGATGTTGTTGTTTGAAAACACCACTGAGGGAAAGTGTTTTTCCCCGAAGTGACCAAAGTCATGGATGCAAGCACGCATTATGTCCTCGAGGGTCTGAATGGTCTTCTTAGTCTGGCCATCCATCTAAGGATGGAAGGCGGTGCTCAAAAGAAGCTAAATCACAAAATCCTCCTGAAACCCCTTCCACAGCTAGGAAGTGAAATGTGCCTCATGATCAGAGACAATAGTCAAGGGTACTCCATGTAGCCACATAATATCCTGCACATAGAGGCATCCCAATCTCTCTACTGAACCATACTCTCTGATCGGTAGGAAGTGGGACGACATAGTGAGTCGGTTGACGATCAACCAGATAGAATCATGAATCTTGGATGTACGTGGAAGTCCTGTTATGAAGTCCATGGATATCTCATCCCACTTCCACTCTTGGACCTCTAAAGGCTGAACTAATCCTGCTGGTACCTGATGTTCCGCCTTCACTTACTGACATGTGAGGCACTAAGAGACAAACTCTACTACTACTTTCTACATTTCCTACCACTAGTGCTATTTTTGGAGGTCTGGGTACATCTTCGCCACTCTTGGACATACCTCTAGAGGGGTTGTGTGGAACACCCTAAATAATTCCTTCTAAAGTGACATTGTTAGTATAGTAAGTCCTCTGAAAGGGATGACGTGCTCCAGAAATTAAAAAAAATCTATCAGGTGCCTATTTCATGGATATCTGAGCACGTCGAGCATTCAAGTCAGTGTCCCCATGCTATTCCTCTCTGAATCACTGAAGAAGTGGGGGAGTGACTCTAAGAGATTGATGAAAATATACTCCATATCAATCCACAAATATATCTTCAAAGTGGCTTGCTGCATTTTCGCCTCACCTAATATATGTATTTCAGGTATTCTACTGAGATAATCTGCTATAACATTCCCCTTCGCAGGATTATAGACTATCTCAAAGTCATAGTCTTGGTGGAACTCAAGGCAACACCGCTGTCTCCAGTTCAAGTCATCCTGAGAGAATATATACATGATACTCTTGTGATCAGAGTAGACAGTAAAGCGTTCACCCATCAAATAATGTTGCCACATCTTCAAGGTGAAGACCAAGGCTCCTAAATCTAGGTCATGGGTAGTGTAGTTCTTCTCAAGTTGTCCCTACTATCAAGAACCATACACGATCATTTCCTGCTCCTGCATCATGACACATCTGAGTCCGGTATGTGATGTTTCGTAGTAGACTATATACCCAATGCCCTCCTCTGGAAGCCTCGTGATGGAGGCACTAATCTGCCTCTACCTCAGCTCTTGAAAACTCCGCTGACATCTCTCCGACCACATGAAGGGTTGCCCCTTCTTCATCAACACTGGTAAAGGTACTGAAACTATAGATAAATCTGGAACAAACGTCTAGTAGTATCCGGACAAACATAGAAAACTTCATACCTCTATCACACTCTTGGGTGGCTCCCATGAAAGTACTGCCTCGATATTCGCTGGATCCACTACCACTCTAGCCTCTAAGATGACATATCCCAAAAAGTGAACCTCTCAGATCAAGTACTGGAACATCAAGAGCTTACCATAAAGTTGGTTCTCTCGAAGTGTTTCTAGAACTAAATGAAAAATGATAGACATGATCCTCCTCAGTAGCTGATTAGATTAGAATTTCATCAATGAAAATCACCACAAGCGATCTAGATATGGATAGAAGATCCTGTTCATGTGTCCCATGAACACTGCTGGAGAATTGGTCACGCTGAAAGACATGAAAAAAAACTCATAATGGTCATATCCACATCAGAAAGTATTCTTTTTCACATCCTCATCTCATACTCTTAGCTGGTGACATCCTGATCTGAGATCTATCTTTGAGAACCACCATTCTATCTTCAGCTGATCAAAGAGGTCTTCAATCCTTGGAAGTAGGTACTTCTTATTCACGATCACCTGATTCAGGAACCGATAGTCAACACAAAGTCTCAAGCTCCCATTTACCTTCTTGGTGAACAAAATCAGGGCCGACCATGGAGAAACACTGGGCCAGATGAACCCCTTCCCCTGCAAGTCCTCCAGCTGTACCCACAACACACGAAGCTCGGTGGGAGCCATCCGATATGCCGGTGTAGATATCGGTGCATTACTGGGGTATAATTCAATGAAAAATCCAACTCCCTATGTGGATCTAGACATGAAACATCATCAGGGTAGACATCAATGTACTGATCCACCACTACAGGATAACTCAGTCTCTCCACAAGAAATGCTTCGAGGGTAATGCTATCCAACTAATGAGTGATCAGCTACACTCTCTTCCAGGTAATTCCACAGTGTGCTGCAAATGTTCCTTTATTATTGTGGAAGGTAAACCTAGTCCCATCCATGCAGACGCACTGCACTTTGTGCCTAATATAGTAGATATGGGAATGGAATGTAGATTACCAGTCCATACCCAAGATGACGTCGTAAGGCCTCGATTCCCCTACTAGAATATCCCAGCCCAAGATCTCCCATCCTAGAGTAAGTTCACACTACTGGCACCGGTGTGAAATCGTCAAATTCACTCTCATAGGAGTTTCTAGCCGCAACGATCTAGCCAACTGCTCCATCATAATCTCCGAGTTCTGAATGAGTGTAGTGGAAATAAAAGAATGAATGGAACCTAATTCTATAAGTACTGTAGCTAAGGCAGAGTAGACATAGATCATACCTCATTTCATCTCCAAAGCACCATGGTCGTTGTCCTCAGCTGTCTGGAGCTGAGCTCACCCCTGTCCACCTGCTCCCTCTAGTCGAGGAGGACCACCTGGTAGTTGTGGTGGTAACTTCTCAAATCATCGTCCACTGCCTGCTGTATGGCCTACTCCTTTTCCACGACTGCCTTCTCCCGGCATACCTCCTTGGCCGAACCTCTGTCTCTGCTTGGGTGGTCCTTCAACTATATACTAATCATCCTTATGGTGATTCGGGTAGTTAAAAGCCATGTGAACCTTCCCACCTAATGTGAAACATTTCCTACTCTTTTCATGACTGGTTCTGTCTACGGTGCCCCACACAACCGACCCTGAATCCTTCGATTGTCCACATGTAGGGATAGTCCTCTTGGACCTTTGTGACTCTTGTCTTCTACTAGCTACAGAAGACTCCACTACATGATTCTCGGTGGTGGGTCTCACTGCTGGCGACTGCTTAGTAAGAAAACACTCTACTAAGAGGGCTTGTTCTAACACTCCCACCTACGTCAGGATGTTCATAGAAATCATAGAATCCCTGATCTCTCACCTGAGCCCATGATCAAAGGTCTAGGCCCTAAAGAATGGGTCCCACACCATATTAGGGGAGTAGCGCGAGAGGTCGATGAACATCGCTGAGTACTGTGCCACCGTCTTGCTTCCCTAATTCAGATAAATATGCTCCTATATGTGCACTGCGTGTAGAGTCACTGAGATGAACTCTACCTGAAACAAGATCTCGAAGTCTACCCAGAGAAGTTTCACCTCGTCGTGAACCTGGAGCATCATGCTCCACCATCTTCCTACTACTGTCTGTAGAATACTGGTGGCAAGGATCACCATGAGATCAGCTAGTGTCCCTACTAGTCAGAAGACTCTCACCATGACCTCTAGCCAATCCTCAGCCGCTTATGGGTCTTTATCTCCCCTGAACCTGGGTAGAATCTAGAGCTGGAACTCGTGTAACATGCTCAAGTGGAGTTCACCCTCTCCTACTAGGGTTTGTGGAATCAATGGCCTAATGGGTAGGGGTACCACTGGGGCCTCTGCTGGTGCCTCTACTGGAAGAGGGCCCTGCACCGAGGCCTCATGGATTGGTGGGCTATCATCATGTACTATACCCAGAACCCTAGTTGGTAGTCTACGTGGAAGTATCCTAAGAAGAAACAGGTGTTCCATGGTCAATAAGTTATACCTAGTGAGTTAACTCGAAAGTCTACAATGAAAATGCTTCAAAACACACATGCAATCAGTGTTTTCATGAATTGAGTCAGAAATCAGAAGTCAGGGTCCTGGTGTATGGACACGTCGGCTGCCACACCAACATTGGATTCCCTAATCTGATAACCACACTCACTACACTTGACTCTATTACCGTTAAAATATCATAGTTCTATGTTCTACATTAAAATTGACTCCTCTGATACCAATATGTCGTGACCCGTCCTTCGGGGCCTGTTCCGTGACTACCCCAAGCCCGCCTTCCATAGGCCAGGGGCTGGAGACTAGCACTGAAAGGCGTATCCCCTAAAACCGGGCATTTATATCTTATAAACACATTCAACCAAGAACACAACAAGATGTGAACCCAATTAAACTATATAGTAATAAGAGTGTTGAAAGTAAGAGGGGTTAGAATACAAGCCCAACAGTAAAGGTAAAAGTACAACTAGAAATTCAATATAACTGAAGAAAGATAATGACAACTACTGGGTCATCCTCCAAGGTTCCTACCTAAAGGGTAGGTATAGATCGCATCTTCATCATGCCACGTCCACCCGTCTCCTCTACGTACCGACACGTCGTATGGTCCACCTCTGGGCACCATCTTGTTCTTATACCCTTAGCCTCGATTAGCACTGTCTGTCATCTACACCAAACACAATAAGGTGAAGGTGAATCTTGTGAAGGGGTGAGTATAGCGATACTTAGTAGGGACCCCAAGACCCTCAAGGTCTTAAAAAATTTACAAATGATAAACCACAAATCATGTAAACTACTAAAAACCCTACATAGGTATATGTCCATGCATATACCTACGTTATCAAATATTACCCATCTCATTCAAGAGGAAACACAAGGCCCAACTCCTTAGCCAAAGTACAACAGCTCCACGAAGGAAAGATTTCCATAAAGGTAAGTACCACAAAGGTATTCAAAACCGAATAATACCACAAAGGCATCACCATGAAGGTAAGTACCACACAGGTGCGCCACATAGAAGAATCCACTAAGGTAGAGAATCAGCTCACACCAGGTACAAATAAGGTACAATAGTAGAGATGATTATATGTAACTACTGAATCATCACACACTGTTATGAGACCAACCCGCGTAGGATCCTAAATCATCAAACCCACATATGATCCTAGTACATCATCAGACCCACACATGATCCTAGTATAGCAGACCCACACAAGATCCTAGAACATCATCAGACCAACACAGATTCCTAGTACATGTGACCTACAAAGGATACTGGTGTAGTCCCATCAATATTTATAGAGTGGATCCTTTTGAGACTCTAGAACACATACCCACAAATGATACCCAACACAGACCTACAAGGGATCCCTTTCTCATGTTACAACTAGCTACAGGGTTCCTGCACTAAGATCGCTTGATTCTGGGAGGATCCACCTCTCAAGCCACATGTCAATACTCCAACTGCCACAAAGTTTCATTAAAAAGTATCCCAAAGTACCACCATGTAATAGGTGTGTCAACGCAATAGACGGCGCATTAATTGGATGCACGATCTATTAGTTATTAGTCTTTTAGTCCTGAGGGCCGGGTAGGATTCGTGATCGATCTAACCTGACCATACCCCAAATTTATCCAAATCTCTAGTGGGGTATACCAAAAGGAAGGACTCGCTCCAAGGTTTCTGGAACTACAGATGGTTCATCAAATGAATGCTCATTGCAAATGTTATGTACAACAAGGTGTTTTTGGGTCCAGTTGGGCCCGGGTCTGGTCCGACCCGGCCTGGGTCGACCCGGCCAAACCCGGGTCTGACCTGCGCTGGGCGGCCTATCCCATGCTGAGCGGCCCATTCTGGTCACATGCGGGGTGGGGGAGGCGATTCATGCGCCCCCACCTTCAATCCCCAAATGTCCAAAGCCGTTCAGTCACCTGCCAGCACGCGGGACCCACCACGGGTCCCGCTTAGTACAGCTCGGCCGACTGAAATGGCCGGCACCTTGCTCGTCCTGGCAGTCCATCGTGTGCCGCCCCTTTATGACCGACTAAACTCTAGCCACCTTCCAACATCCACCATGGCCAGGTGGGCCATGGCCACTTATTCTGACGATGGCGCACGGTGACGCCGCATGTGCTTCCGCGGCAGGCCGAACCACCGGGCACCCGTTGCCCACCGTCGTGGCTGGTAATATCTAACCACCATCTGGCCTCCACGCACCTTCTTCCTCTACCGGCGGCATGGGTGCGCACCACCCCAGTTCTGTGCGGCTAGCCCAGAAGGTAGTCACCACCTTTCTCCGCCGTGAAGAATACAACAACCTTGAAGAACATCGGAGGGATATGGCCATGTTCGTTTGGCCCGCACCCTCCGCATTTGATCAGTAGCAGGAAAATATAGAGGATTAATTCAACTCAATCCATGAAAAACAAAAAATCCCTACCTCGATGTTTTTTGACATCAATGAGGAGAGAAGGACGGATTTCAGTTCCTCGTTGTTGAAGACGTCCCACGTTGAAGGGGACACAATCTTCGTTGAAGAAGATCTTCGTTGGGAGGTGTTCTTCATTAGAGAGAATGTTCCTCTATATGTTCTTTGCTTCCCCTTTTCCAACCAATCCTATCAAAGGAATGAGGTTCCAATATAAATAAAATTAATTTTAACAATTTAATTTTTTCACACAATTAATTGGCTCAAATAAAAGGGAGAACAAATTAATGGGGATTTGAGAGGGTCCCCTCCATTAAGAGTGGTTCGGGTGGTCCCCACCACAGTGGATTTAAATTGGGGGTATTTCTAGATCGGGTGGTCCCCACCATCAAGCATTCAATTGGGAGGATATGAAATATAAAATAAAAGTTATTCTTTATTTTATTTTTATTTCCAATAAAAAACAAAAATACTAACTTTCACCCTCGACCAACTGCGGTCGAGGTGAAGGTCCCTTTAAGAAAATACCGGTGCTACGAGTTCAAAGGTGTCCTCGGATTTTAATTCCGAGAACTGGTTCAACAGTAACAAAAACCCACTCGCATGTTTACAGAACATACTGAAGAAAAAGTTCAGAAATTCATTCCGGGACACCGGGCCTCGGAATCACACGCTGTCAATTTTCGCGAACTCATAAAATTCTCATATAATTAAAAAAATCATATGGAATTTCTGGGTCTTTACATATCATTTTTCAATGGATTAAAAGAATGAATGGTAAATAATAATTAAAATTTATAGGATAATTATTATATCATATATATTTATAAAATATATCCTCATTATCAACCAAGTAATATATATTTGTAAAACGAATCACATTTCTTCATGGATTTTGTAGTCGATGCGTATGCATGAGAGACATTATTTTCTCCAAATAGATTAGATTATAAGAGAATAAGAATGATATTAATATTAATGAAGTATAATTGTGTCAATAATATAATATAAAAATATTAAATACATCATAATACCCATCTATAAAATTTATTAATGAAAAATGAATTATATCGCTATATGGACATGATAAACCACATGCATGCACAAGTGATACTTTCACATACCATTTGATTAAAAACCGGGGTATAATGCTGTTTTAATAATTATAATAAAATTCAATTATATTGTGGACACTTAAGTTATTATTTGATTAAGAATATAAAATACTAATATGAGGTAAAATTAGAAGTTAAAAGAAAATGATTAGTTTAGGTGATTACCGCTTCTTTGAAATGGAACATTTAGATCTCCACATTTTGGCTCTAGGGTTGGTATATTTGGAAGAAAAAAACATATTTAATTTGTATATGGGCGTGATTAATTTAACATCATAGATTTTTTTTGATGTTTAAGAATCAAATTTCATTGAATAAGAGAAAGTATGGGTTCCCATTTACAAGTGATGGGTTGTGCACCTAATGGATTTCTTAAAATATTAAAATATATTGAAGTCGTTTTCTAGATAAATGGATAAAAAAAGACAATAAATGGGTAATGTAAATATTTTCAGAAAATATATTACCAAAACTATCATATATTATTATTTTTATGATTGTTATGGAATTTAGTAAAATATTATTTTCACAAAAAATCATTATTTCCAATTTAGACACTATTAATTTAAATATAATTAAAATACATATATATAGTGTTGGAATTCAAATAAAATAATTCAAAATAACAATAATGAGACATATTAACATAAATAATTAATATAAATCATGAACTCACTAAAATTATATTTAATTAAATATTTTTAAAATTATTTTATAATTTTCTATTAATTGGAGAAATACAATATCTGTATATGATAAGAATTTATGATCATTATGTAATTAAAAAAATTATTAAAAATTTATATTCTAAAAATAATTTCATTATTCTTGAAATAGACACTTATGTTTGTTATTACTATCTTTGTCTTCTCAAATTTACACATAATATATATATTTAAATCTAAGAGAGTGACATTTTGTAATGTTCTTTAATTTCAATATTATTTGGGTCATTTTCATGGTACAATGTCCATTAAACAACTAAATTTGGAGACAAAGATGATAATTATTGAAATAAATTCATCAAATAAGAATTATTGTGAACAATTATGGCATTATCACTTAGTAATAACCCAGATTAACCTGATTTACCCTTTACCAGGGTAATAAATTTTACCATGCATACTATTCGTATTGGTCGAAAATAAAGGACGCCTATTAAGGAAATTTGAAACTCCCTATTAGAAATATGAAATTAATTTTTTAAAATTCAATAAGTCAATGTTTTTTAAATTAATATAAAAATATGTGTGGATAAGCTAGTGAAATCGTCTTTTTATAAAAATACATTTTTAATAATTAAAAAAGTATTATTCTGATCCCATTCTTTGAAAAATAATAATTGACTGTTAAATTTATTTGTTAAATATATAATATATAAATTTAATTAAAATAAATTATTAATAGTGATTAATTTAATTTATTAAGGTAAAAATTCATTGTACACATTAAAAATAATTACCAGAAAAATATTATGTTCACTTTTAGATGGTGATTATTTTTTTATTTGTAATTAATTTATACATATGTAAACAAATTTTTTCATAATTTAGTTATCTATATTCATACCCACCAATCCAATATATAGGATATAATTTTCAATTAAAAGTATAACATTTAGCATTATATCGCAATTCGTTTAAACTCATTGTTGTAGAAAATGAAAGGTATTAGAGAACCTAAATTTATTTGAAAAAAAAATCATAAATACACTGGGTGTTGCATTCTACCCCCCATTTAAAATATATTTTTCTTAAAAATTAATCGTGGTGATACATAAAAATGAGGACAACTTTGTTTTATTATATCCTCTATTTCCCATATATCTTTTTCAGAATTATGATATATCACAAGAACATTCAATAAGGATTAGTATTATTAGGCATAAATTTATCTTTATGATCCATGATTTATAGTTGTTATACTTCATAAGAAATATCATTTTATATTGATATAACTTTTTTATTTTTGTACATGTGATGGATTAGGTTTTTACTTCCATAAGAGAGATACATGGAACATTTTCTGAACTTGGGAGAGGTTTGGTGGAAGTGCAAAGGGATAAGCTACCATCCCTAATCTATCAAGAATATTGGAAAGCCTAATTTAATGAAAGATCATATTTCTCTTTTATAATATTATATCCTTATTACATGGATACATTCTTAGAAAACTATTCTCACCAATATTAAATTCCATGTTACTTTGACGATTTTGAGTATAACTATTCTATTGACTCTGAGCTAACTTGAAGTGTTGTTGAATGAATATCAATTTCTCTATCATTTCCATATATACTTCAGATCATAAAAGACTTATTTCTCCAATATCATTCCAACGTATTGGTGTTTTAAAATTATTTTCATAGATGGATTTACAAGGATCCCTCTAAATGCTATATTGAAAACTATTTTTTTGAAAACTCAATTAGAAGAAGGTGGTGATTCCAACCACCATTGAAATCCATGTAATAAGATCATAAAATATATTATAGGGTTTTAATTGTTCTCTCATACTAGAAATTTTTATGTGGTTGATAAAAAATAATTAAATTCAACACTATATCTTTATCCTTCTTTATGGTTTTCTTGAATTTAAAGGTATACCTTAGATCTCAAAAAAATACAATAAAATGTAGTACTCCAAAAAAATTACCACCAATTTAATATAAATGTTGGAAACCAATCAAAAGATAAATATTCTCCAATTTAAATTATGTGTGCTAAATATTTATGGATTTTGACTATTTCCCATTAAATATTATTCCATTTTGATGTTTGGGGGACTTTGAGGATAAAAGTCATGGGGATTTTTCCCAATTTTATTCCTTTATAGAAGATGGTTGTGACACCCCCTTATACATTATTTAATCAGAATAAAATTGTGGATAAACCATGGTACATACTTAGTAATATATCCCTTTTTGTTATCCGACTAGAGATACTGTTTCTTATCTCTATAGACCTTTATACATCCAGGATGAATAGAAAATGGTGACCTGTAAGAATCATTTGATATCTTCATATTTATGTATGGTATGGAAAAAACCTATACACTGTTCCAGAACCTTTTCATTCCATTATAATGAAGATTAAAATAAGGAACTTTTCTCACCTTCTTTTATAGTTCCATATCTTCCTTCCATGCCACTTTAATTGTCACTTGGATATGTGGTTGGACAAATATTTTTGAAAGGTAGGATTTGACCCCTCACATCAAGATTTAAATTTTTATCCATTTAAAATCCATGAATATTGAATCTTTTGTGAATGTCAACATAAATATGAAAACTTCTCGATTTCGGCATAGAGCTTCTATAACATTATTCTTTTTCCCATAGTTGTAAGGTATTGAGTAGTCATATTTTTTAATCAACACCCACCATCTTCACAAGAACATATTCACCTCTTTCTATGTGATATTATGATTTAATCATCTATAATCAATATATATTTTGCAAATTTCCCAATAAATATAATTCATCTATATATTTAATGAAAAATGTATCACAATCAACTCTAAATAATTATTTTGGTAATTTTCATCATAAACCATCAATTAGAGTGAGGAATTAAGTGTCACCATATTGTTCTACATATACAACTTCCCAATTCATTATCAGATTCATCATTATAGATTCCACAATTTATACATAATATGGAAATGTTAGAATAACTATACTAACTAACCTTCTCTTCAGTTCATTGAAATTTTTGTTACATTTATCTTCCCAAAATAACATTGCTCCCTTATGATTTAACATGGATAGTTGATTAGACAGTCATGAAAAATTATCCACCATGTGTAAATAATATTTATAGGAAACAAGAAAACTATATATCCAAATGAAAATAGTTTGTTCGTCTATCAATAAATAACATTTATCTTTAAGGGATCTACCAATATACACTAACATGAGATTATGCGACTCATAAATGTGACTTCCCAAATATGACATTTATACTCAATAAAATTTTTCATAAGTATTCTCCTTCCTTAGGGTCTTCAGAACAATTACCTACTGGTCATCATGATATTCTATTCTCATGGACTATTCAAAAATATCACATATAAAGGATAACACAAAAAGATAAAGGTAATATCTAGAAATTCATTTAATTTAGTCTATAGATAATATGAGGTCACTTGTATGAACAAATAGAATAATTATAAATTCATAATATCAAAACTATATAATGATGTTTTATTATCGATAATATATTTCTTGAGCCTCAATTATTGATACGTTGAATTATGTTCAATCTTAGTTAATAATTTATCTCCATGTTGTTTATCAATCAAATCATCAATACGGTGTAGATAATACTTGATTTTGATAGTGTTTTTTATGTTCATAATAACAATTTCAATGATTAATTGATGAATTTGTTTTCTGAAAAAAAAAGAAAAAGTGCACCCCATAGTGATGCACTTTTTCGAATAGATCCGTTATTAACATTATATTGGAGTGCATTCTTTTTTTACTACAACATAATTGAGTACATTCAATATGAATTCATTAAAATTTATATAGAACTAAATATGAGTTATATTGAGAACTAAACTTCATGATTTAGTAGAAGGCCAAGAAATTATTCTATAAAGTCATCAAGAAACTCTCACACAATAGTCATATCTGCAATGTTTAGTATCCTACCAACCATATAAGATAACTACCACATTGAAATTGAATCAAGACCCAAACAATGAATGTGATTTCCATAAAATGTTCATATATATCGTCACACTAGTTGACAATCATAGGTTGGTTTAGAAAATAAAGTTTGACTACCCTTCATTGGAAATTGAAGTGGGATTTATATATAATTATCCAATTAATTCCTAACATAACTTCATATTGTACTATATATATATCAAAATGATTTACAAAAATCACATTCTAACAAATTTCAACCAAATAAGAATCATAGACTTAAGATGTAATTATCATACCATTCAGTGGTTTTACCACGAAATAAAAATCTTAACATGGAGATAGTATTATAAAACCCTTAGAAAATAATTCTGATTTAAAATAGTTGGTTTTTCAAGAATAAATTAATTCATTAGTAGTTATAGAGTGTATGATAAGTTTAACTTTTACCATGCTGTTACTACACCCCACTTAAAAAATATGGTTGTATGAGATTTACCTTTTTCTAGAGGTTTAAGAGGTTGATGTCGACCATCATCATTAACATTTGGATTTAGGATCTTGTTTTCATAATTCCCATAGTCCATTCAATTGATCCAAAAGTTTATGGGTGGTACATATTGTATATATTTTTCTCTATTTAAATCATTAGTTAACTTTTCCCCATCACATATGTATTCGATTTCCTGATGGCCTTCCTTTCCACACATGAAACTTTTAACAACTCCCTTAAATCAAATGTCTTCCATGTTTCCTTACACACATTTATCAAAAATGAAATGAAGTAACACCCTGAAAATCTAATGTTGGAACATTATTTTCCATAATGTGTATGACACGCACCACAAAGCACATAAGGGAATAAAATATCCCATGAATTTAAATATATTTAATATTATAGAAAAATATAAAATATTATATATCTTTGAATTCATGTGATACTGAGTTAGCATGAATCATATGACACAAAAAGTTTCATTAATAACATGAATTATAGGAAATACATTGTTTTACCAAACAATAATATTTTATTAAAATATTATTATTTAAAATAATAAGATATACCATAGATTTCAAATTACTGGTTATGAATATTTTAACTAAATGATGAAAATATAGGACTTACACAAATCCAAAATGAATTAATTATTTAAAAATTAATTATAATTAAAAATAAGATCCAATTGAAAATAAAGGGAATATTTTTTTAGAAATGTATTTTTATTCTCTCAAAGCTGTGTTAGCATAAAAAATTAAATTAATTAATATCAGTGAGTGAAATTAACATTTTTACCCTCATCCTAGAAGGCTCCCATTTGGAGGAAATAAATCCAATAATTCTTTTTTGTACAAACCAAAAGGGGTTACCTGATTAAGAGGCAACATCTTTCCTTAAAATTTGTAATTTTATTTACATTATCCACCCCGTAAAATATTATTATTCCATGATTATTTAAAAAAACCAGAATCATAAATTTAAAATGATTTTTATGTAAATTTTTCTACCTACACATACACACACTCCCATATAATGGGTAACAAACATACTATTTAGGTATATGGTGAACTACCGACTCAGAAAAGACGATTGTTCGTTTACATTTACCACAAGTCATGGTAATTATAATGGAAAATATATTTATATTATATATATATTATATTTATTATGTATTTATTTATATATAATTAATTATTTTATAACACTTTACTCTATACTTTCAATTTTGTGTAAATACGATAACATCTTTTGTGGAATTGTGGACTACCACCTCCCAATAGTGATGTGATTCGATCAAACGATACCTATAATTTATAAAGGATGATTATAATTAAAAATATCACACATAAAAAATATATATTATATTGATTACATAATTAATTTTATGGAAATATAATATATAAAAATCATCTTCTTTATTACCCATTCATACACTAAAAAGTGATAATATCAGTTGTGAATGAATGGACTACCGCCTACTCAACAAAATGTGATTTATTTTACATAAAAATAATTCTATATATTAGTTTATATGATTAAATAACATGGTATTTATGATATTATGATCATAATATAATGGCGTAGCATTATGCACTATCTTTCCATAATAATCATTGAAAAATGGAATAGTTACTCAGGCGTACATACGACCAACCATCACCACAATTGTAATATTGATTAATTTTTAATAATAATATTTAATTATTTTTTAAAAGTAAAATTTAGGTATAAATATGATTATTATTTCATGATTCTTATTCTAGAGATATTATATAATGACCCTGTTGACCATAATTGACCTATCAAAGCTATTTTTGACACATAAACAGAATTCTGTCAAAACGACTAATGTAAACATAATTGTTTATGTAGTTTTATAAAACATAGTAAAACTGGAAATAAAAGTGATGATAAATATAAAAATGGATATATATAATGTAAATAATAGACATAATTTTTCATCAAGGAATATAAATATATACAAGTAAAATTAGTCTCATGGTAAAGGATTTTATCTCAATTTACATTCAATTCCAACATAGTGGTGGTTATAGACATAGTTTTTTTTATATGGTGTGTATAATTCCATTTGAAATTTTATAGCATGAAGCAATTTATTTACATGATATTCAATGTTTCATCTAATGTTATTCTTTCATGGATATTTTGATTCAAATGTTTCAAAGTGGTATGTGAAACATTGACATATTTAAATATTATTCTCCTCAAGAACATTTTTATTGATTATCTTTTCAATATGAATTCATTTTGTGATTACTAAGATTCTCTTGAAACAATCACGTTATCTTTTTTCATCTAATTTTTTATATATGGAAAAAATAATGCCAAATTTTCATATAATATCATGATGTTTTCATTCTTAAAGATAATTTTTGTCTCAATTTTTAATATTTCACCTAAGTGGATTTGAGTTAAAATATAATAAGTGGAAAAGAATTTCATTACCCAACTTCATTTCATTGGGTTATATTACTTCATCAATGTCTTGGATATTCTATGATCATGTCTATAATGACTTTGACTATCTATTATTGTATTTCCTCTTCTATAGGTGTATTTATAGTTGATTCACATAATCTACTCAATGATTGATTCTCACTTCAAAATTAGAATCTTTTCATGTGTTTATTACTTTAGAATCTCATTTTGTTCAGGATTGTTTACACATAAACTTTCATTAGGGAAAATTATTTTAGCACTATTTAATACGCCCTTTTATTTTATTCTTCTAAATTTATTCAGGACCTTAATTTGGTAATAATGAAATTTTTTCCAATCCTTGGTATGGAAATTGTTTTATAATATTTTTTTATGAAAACCTGACATTAATTCTCTCATTATTTAAAGAACCTGTTTTCATCTAAAAACCCATTATTTTAAAAGATTTTAAAAATAATTAACATGATTTAATAAATAATTTTTTACCCTTTTTGACTTTTACAAATTTATTCAAAGTAATTTTATTATCACATTCCAAAAAATCCATTTTTCTAACATTTTTACTGGGAAAAAGAAAATTTTCTTTTTACCATGTACATTAAGTAAAAATTTACCTGTAATCTTTTTTTTTGATGTTTCATTTACACGTTTAAAAGAATAATTTTTAATCACTATGTTTTCAAAACATATTTTCAACGAAAAGGGGTTTCAAAATCCTATTCAAAATAGTAATGGTATGTTCTTCAAGAATGTTTTGGAATTGCATTTTATAGTATTTCTATTTATCAACTACAATAGCCAATTATTTATACTTCACTTGGGATATGTTTTATTGATACCATCCATAATCTTCCTTTGGATGGTTTATGATTTATTTGGAAAACAATGCTATTAATATTCACATCCTTGATTCATTTTTAAGTCCCCTTAAAATATCCAATCTCTTATGATCATTGAGCATTGAATTTCGTCTAAAATATATATTTTAATTTTCATGGATATAATTTTTTCCTAAACCATATACCATTTTATATAAGATGTCTACAATGAGAATTATTTTATTATTTAGGGAAATATTGACAATTCCAAATTCATTACTCAATACAGATATTCAATAAGAAATAGTTTTTATTAAATAAATTTATTACAAGATAAGAAAAATACTTTGGACATGAAATAAACGGTGGATCCCAGACATTATATAGATCTCAATGCATCAATAGTTTCTCATAAGTCAAATAATTTATGCCAATTAAACCAGTTTCTATCAATAGTTTTAAACTATCAGAAGGATGGATCTTGATAGTGTAGGACCTCATGTTTCTTGGACATGATGTCTAATAATTAAGAATTTCCTTCAAATAAAATTCATTTTGATTAATTATTTTTTATCAATGATATTTTCTCATAATAAAATCAATAGATGCATTTCATTTTCAGTTCATTGATTAAATGGAATGTGTTTTATTTAATTACTTTTCCAAATCTATTTTTGCTTATCTATTTATTTGGACTGCTTCTGTTAAATTTATTAACTTTACATATTTTTTTACGCACTTAATTCTTAGTTTTTTTATTATATGGTAAGTGTGTTCATTTATTTACGATACCATAATTATTATCCTCATTTATTCATTATTTTATCTATTATACGTTACCTTTAATGATCATTTAAGTGCAACATTATTATGTTTATTTCCCCAGGATTACAAGAAGTGTACTAAGAATGATATGAGAGGATACTCTATATGGAATAAAGTCATCATCAAAGTTATTTTGAAAATATCATATTATAATAAGTTTATTAATTTGTAATACATGACTCGTTTTTGTTTCTAGTTTACCAGGACTACTAATATAACTGGTCCTTTATGATTTTATTTTTATAATCATGCCAATATAATTGATAGGATACACCGTATTTGGACAATCTAGGGTTGGGTTTATACAGTTGGTATCATAGGAGGTTTAGTAAAAATAATATGAACTATATTTAAGAAAACATATATCAAAGAAAATAACATTGAGTTAGACTTTGAGGATAGGTATAGAAGAATATCATAAAGTTTTGGTATGGTAGATATTTTGTGGGTATTCCTTTTAATACATCACTATCAACATAGTACAAGTGGACGTGGTTATGGAACATATTTACCTAGTAGTGATAAATCCTACAAGGTGTTTCCAAACTAACTCGGTGTAACACAGTACATGAAAACATGCCTTACTATAAACCTGGTTTGACACTCACGAGGTATATTTTGAGGGTGATTCACATTTTCTTTACAAACCCTTATGAATTATTTTTGATAATTAATAAACTAGGTAAATCCTAAGGAGTTTCGATTGAATATAAGGTTCCATGATTTATAAATCCTATATATGATATTATGGATAAACCCTAGACCATGGAAGGACCTATATGGAAATCAATGGATGAATCATTAATTTATTGGGGGTGTATTGGAAACCGTGGTTTAAGGATATTATAAGGATTAACCTTTTTCAAATATGTCCATTATATTTATCATTGGAAATTATATTAACATTATTTTAGAAAATGAAAATCTGTATCATGGGTGAAAACCAATCAAATACAGAAAGGCTACAATATATATACCCCTGATTGAAGGATGATAAGGGTTTCATGAAAACCACTTACTTGTGCAATGTGTAGGTTAGTATTTCATTGTTTTTAGTTAAAAAATTTAACAAATAAATATTAATGATAATATAGTAGTGTTACTTTTTAGGGTTTAGAGATTAATGTATTATCCATATCAGATTCAGAAAATAGTTAGAGATAAATAGATAGTCATTTCACCCTTTTATGGGCCTTATGATCTGTTAATAGTGTATTTTAGTTATTTAGGCTTTACATATATTTTTTAGATATCCATTTCCTTATGTAAGGGATGAACTAGAATTTGATCGAAACAAAACCAGAGGATGAAATTGTGTCTATAGAAATATATCAAGTAAATATATTTCCTTAAATTCATAGACAGTAAAATAATTAATCAACATTAGAAAAAACATAAAAAACGTCCTCTTAATACCATTATTTCCACTGAACCAATGGTCCACTAAATTATCATAGATTTATATCTGTGTGGCCCTAAACATTCCATTTATTATTAAATAGTTAGTTATCAATGACCACCATAGATCATTATAAATATTTATTATTTTCCCTCAAGTATGTATCTCTATATTCCACCAATTTTCTCACATTCAGAGTCGAATTCATATGTTAGTCCACATGACTATTGATTTCGCATTATTTTTTCTCTAGATGTTGTATTTTAAACCCCTTTCTTGATGTGGTATTTAAAAAATAAGAAATATCAATCAATATAATACCAATATAATGCTTAAATTGAGAGGGCACAATTAAATTAAGGATTGTAGAATGTAACACCACAAAAATCTATAGTAGTAACATTGTATTCGACAACAGGTACGACAAGAATAACCAATCACACAAGCGGATATAATATCTAGATAATTTAAATATAGTTACTATTTCAGAGAAATTAAATATATTCTATAGCTTTAAATGAACATGATATAGAGATTTTATATTATATATTCCATAATGAGTTTCGTCAATTGTAAAGTCCTAGCAATTTCATGGAAAACATTTTCTTAAATACTTTAGAATTTTACGAGTCTACAGTTTCTGACGGCGCCTGATTCAGAGGCCTGTTGTGCCTGGAATCTGTTTCTGATGTTTTGTTCGGGTATGTTCAGTAAATGTACGTGTGGGTTTTTCTATATTTTGAACCGGTGCATGGAATTGAAATCTGAGGACACCGATGAACTCACAATGTCCGTATTTTCTTAAGGGGACCTTTGCTGCAGTTGCGTTTTATGCGGGTTGAATGTTATAATTTGGGGATTAATCTTAAATTAAATAAAATTGTGGTGATACAAAATTTTATTTTAAGAGGTGGTTATTTACTCCAAGAAGAAGTTAGGGGTGAGGCCCACACACCACACCCCACATAACCTCCCATGTGTGGATTTATTGTGGTGGGGACCACACAAACCCAAACCCCTTCACCTCCCTCAACTCCCTTTAACTCCCCCATTAACTCCCCTTATTTAATTTTGACAACTCCCATTCTTTAATGTGAACTCTCCACCTCCCACTTGTTGACCTCATTATGACAACACCTTTAATTAATTAATTTAACTCCACAATTAATTAATTAATTGAAGTGTTTGAATTTATAAAATCATGGGAGAATAAAATAATAGCTTTGGATATTAATTTTTTTTGCACTTGTTGTGTTTGGGGAACTTTGGGGAGAAATAGAAAGGAGATCTTCATCATTCCAATGAAGAACCGCTAAAGAATGATGAACATCTTCTTTGATCTTCGGCCAAGCCAGAGGAGAAAGAGCCGCCCGCAAGGAATACCGACGATGCGCTATCCTCGACTCCTTCTTCCCCAACGTCATTGGGTTGACACCGCCTCCCTGCGACTGCGTCTATGACCGGCGAATGAGGTAGGGGTTTAAATCCTTTCTGTACCCGTTTTACGTCATTGAAATTATTTTTTGACAATAAAACGGTATCATCGTAACATGGGGCAAATTCGGACCAAACCAACATGGCCGAATATTCCCCATTTGATCTTTTTGTGGCTGACGATGGGAGAGGACAATGGCGACCAGCAACGAGCCAGCCGCGAAGAAGGTGGGCGGTGGTACAAGGGCCATCGGGTCACCAGGAGGGTGCGACATCGCCTCACTACATAGAGAAGAGCCACGTCCATGTCAAGCCATGGAGGAGGCACACTGCATTTTCGCAACACACGAAGGGAAGCACGAGGCCGCGACCAAGGTGGGCCGTGGCGGAGGGGTGTGGACCTACCGCGCCGCACTGGAGAGGACCGACGACCTAAGACTATGGTGGGCAGGGGAGGTTGGTCGGCTTAGCTGGAAGCCAGTGTGCACCAGGGTGGAACCCATCCGGGTTCCGCAAAGAGGAACCAACAACTGCCGGTTCCATTATTAGGAGACAGGGGTGCAAAACTGCCCCCTGTTTTCCTAGGGAAGGCCCCGAAGGGCGTCGCCACTACATGGTCACCATGAACAGGCATGATTTTTTCCCCCAACCGCGCGACCGTGCCCACTGTGCCACGAGGACTAGAACACCATGCCACGCGGTCCGGGCCTCCGCGCTGCACTGGTCGGGCCGCCGTGCCACACGAGTCGGGACTCCATGCATGCTGGGTCGGCGACCTGGTCTGGGCCGCTACCGCCGGGCTGGGCCGCGCCCTACTGGGCCAGACCCGGACCCCGGTCAGGTCGACCCAGTTCGGGCCGACCCAGGGCGGGTTGGGCTAGGTCGGACCGGACCCAAACCCCCCTCTTCGGAACCTTTTTAGTATTTCGCCCGTAACATGAGCTACAGACCTCTAATCAACACAAATTTAGTTGATTTATGATTACTTGGATCAAGACGGTCGTTTCGGTATATTACACTCATGGTTTTGGTGAAGATTGGATATGGCTGGGTTGGTTCAAACTCGAAACCAACAGGGCCCTAGAAGCAGAAATAATTATAAATTAAGGACTAGAAGTCCGATTGACGTGCCGTCTACAAAGTTGGATTAATTTGGATGAGAAGGTACTTTTGGTATACTCCATATGGGATTCGGATGTCATTGGAGTATGGCTGGGTTGGATTGTACCCAAAATCCAACCAGGCCCTTGGAACAGAAAAGATAATAACTCTCAAACTGGGCGTCCGATTGACGCGCCTTCTATCACATTGGGTTCTTTATGATGAGATAGAAGTCCAGGATACATCAACTCAGGACTTTGTGATAGTTTATATATCAACCCCTTTTCTTGAGGAGTGGACCCTCCTAGAATTGAGCGTGCTCTGTGCGGGAACCCTAGAGTTGGCTGCGACTGCGATGACTACTGTATTGGAATCCTCCATGGGTTTGATAGAAACGAGAATGGACTGTAATCCTCTTTGGGTTCGACAACAATGAGACTGGACTGAATCCTCCATGGGTTAGAAAACAATGAGAATGGACTGAATCCTCTATGGGTTCGACAGCGGCGACAACTATACTGGAATCCCCCATGGGTTCGGAAACGACGACAACTGTACTGGAATCCTCCGTGGGTTCGACAGCGATGAATACTATACTTGTATCCTAAGTGGGTCTGACAGTTTTACTACTGTACTTGTATCCTGAGTGGGTCTTACATCTTAGCTGGTCTAGTATCCTACGTGGGTCTGATAGCTTATATGAATCAGTGACAACATCTGATCATTTCTATCGCTATACGAAATATGTATACCTGTGTGATATTATTCTTCACATTCAATCATTATCATCGATGTGATTAATTTCTTTCCTATGTAGAATGGGTTTTTTGGGGCTCGAGAGTTAGACCCGAACTAGGATTGATGACTTAGGTATATGTATGGGCATATACCTAAGTAGAGTTGGTTGATACTTCATGATTGTATTTTTATTCTGTGGTTTATCCTTTGTGGATTCTGGGAGACCATCGGGGGTCTCGGGGTCCCTGCTGAGTATGGTATACTCACCCCTGCATGGGCTATGCCCGCACTAAATTGTTTTGGATGCAGAGGAAGGACAACACTGATCGAGGAGGAGACTTGTGGAGCTGGATGGTACCCAAAGGTGGAATTCTTGGCGAGACGTACATAGATCGGACGGATGGACCTGGGGTGCTGAGGAGGCCATATGTACACACCCATCAGGTGGGATTCCCGGAGGAAGACTCAGAGGTTGTTGTTTTACTTTACAGTAGTGTACTAGCTTTTCAGTTGTACTGTACTTACTGTTGGGATTGTATTTCCAACCCCTTTTCCTTTTAGCATTTACTTTTATATACTATATTGCATACTACTTACATCAGTTGCCTAATTTGTTGTGTTTGTGAAATTTCTAAAGGCAATGCCTTCCGAGTATAGGGATTTATACCTTTAGTGCTAGTCTCCAGCCCCTGGCCTATGGAAGGCAGGCTTGGGGTAGTCACAGCTTGGGCCACGAGGACGGGTCATGACAAATTGGTATCAGAGGAGTTAGTTCTACTGCAGAAATCAGGACTCTAATCATTCTTTTCTGTGAAATAGCAGTGTTAAGAGTATTGAGTGTGGTTTTCAGTCAAGGGAGTCTAGTGTTGGTGCGGAGACTGACTTATCCATACACCAGGACCCTACCCTTTTATTTCCGACTCAATCCATGAAAACACTGATTGTGTTTGTGTCACCTTTGAAAAGTTTTCTCCATGATTACTTTGTGTAAGATCAATAGTTATATTATTTAAACCATGGCTCACCTGTTTCTTTTCAGGATGGCCCCACAAAGGCAGCCAACTAGGGTTCCGAGTAACTTACGAGATGGTATCCCACTGAGCGATGAGGCCTCGATACAGGTCCCCATCACAACGGAGGAACTGGTGGTACCACTACCCCCTGGGACACCGATTCCACCAGTTCCAGCAGCATAGAGTGAATGCCGCCTGAGTGCGTTTCACGAGTTCCAACGATAGAGGCCGCACAGGTTCCAGGGAGAGGCAGAGCCCTAGGGTACTAATGATTGGCTGGAGGCTATCCTGAGATTTTTCATATTGGTAGGGACACCAGCCAAACTCATGGTGATCCTTGTCATGGGTCTTCTGCATGCAGTGACATGCAGATGGGGGATCCTGATGCTCCAGATGCATGACAAGGCATCTCTACTCTCCACAGACTTCGAGATCCTATTCCGGGCTGAGTTTGTACCAGCCACCCTTCCTGTGGTGCAAATTCAGGAGTTACATCATCTGTAGCAGGGCAGTATGACAGTAGATCAGTACTCAGCGAGGTTCACTGACCTCTCACGCTACTCCATGGATATGGTTTGAGACACATTCTTCAGGGCCTAGACCTTTGAGAAGGGACTCATGCATGAGCTCAGGGCTTGGATGATCTCCATCAACATCCTAACATAGGGGGTGTTGGAGAGAGCCCTTCTAGTGGAGAGTTTTCTCGTTGCGCAGTCACCAGCGGAGAGACCCTCCGTAGGACGACACGTAGCATAGTCTTCTACAGCGGGCAGTAGACAGTTGACGCAGAGGACCCAGCGGACCAGGCCATCAGTTGGGAGATCTCATGATACAGGTTCGGTTTTGTGGGGCCCAGGAAGCAGAGCCAGCTATTTGAGGAGATGGCACTGCTATGGATGTGGCAAGTAGGGTCACATGGCTTGAGACTACCCGACATGTCGTGAAGACGAGCATAAGACAGTAGAGGGACCTCCGAGGCAGAGTCAGAGGTTCGACCTTAGTGCACCGAGAGTAGGTGTACAAGAGCGGGACAAAGATCTGGTCATGGAGACTTCTATTCATGATGCGTCTATCTTTGTTGATATCGATGTTTATGGTAACATTGTGTCTTTATACTTTGAGCTGCTGTAATAAAAGACACTTGTCCAAGTGATTTTTCTTTTCTACCTTTTTGTATGTTTGATACTGAGAGGTTCCATTAAAAACTGTTGACTTGACCCTCACATTTG
The DNA here is from genome assembly GCA_963277665.1 of Viscum album. Classification (NCBI taxonomy): domain Eukaryota; kingdom Viridiplantae; phylum Streptophyta; class Magnoliopsida; order Santalales; family Viscaceae; genus Viscum; species Viscum album. The sequence continues at coordinate 1,372,064,746 of OY728164.1, forward strand.
AGATTCCTACTGGAGGAGACCCTGTGACCACACACTGCTGTCGACAGTGTGACTCGACCCTTAGAGGCGAGAGTAATAGTTGGATCTCTTGGTAGAAGCATCGAGGCCTTAAGACATCGTCCATGGCATGAAATAGTACCATTCATGTCAGGATTGACTGTATTAGGCAATGAATGTGGTTATCCAAGGGATTATACCAGATTTCACTTTTAAGAAAAGGATAAATCTTAGCAGCTCTTGTAGGATGTATGTGAAAAATGGTGCAACCGAGTTCTTTACAAATGGCTAGTCACACCTATAGTTTATTGAGCGAACAGTTTACAGTTTACCCTAATCTCAAAAGTCTTAGCTGTGTCTTCTCATAGAAGGACCTGGACTTGAGACAGTGACGTTGGATTGAGTTCTTCCGAGACTATGAATTTGAGATAGTCTATACTCCTAGGAAGAGGAATGTTGTAGCAGATTCTCTTAGAAAGGGATTAGGCATTCGGCTGCTAGGAGAGGTGATAGAGCAGTAGGCCGCGTTGCATATATCCTTTGTGGATAGGGATGGATCAGCCTTTCTGTAGTCCCTCACAGTCACTCCTCCACTACTTCAGCGAGTCAGGGAGGCACTGTATGACCGACCATGCAGATCAACTCTGTGCTGGACATACCCAGTGGAGTCAACACTTGTCGGACTAGAGATGGTTCAGGTTATGACTGGGAAGGTGCAGATCATCCAGGAGCGGATGAAAACTGCACAGAGTAGACAGAAGACCTATGCTAATACGATACGGATACCACTGGAGATCGAGGATGGTGACCACGTCTTCCTACGGGTCTCGCCTCAATGATATTATGGGCCCAAATGACCTATAAACTTGACCAAAACCCATTTTATGGAAATATTTATGCCATAAAACATTAATTATTTATTTATGGTTGTTTTTAATGACTTTGTTTATGTAAGAGGTTTTGAACACCTAACATGTTTTCAAATATTCCAAGTGAGTCCTTTTCCTTCCCTATAAATAGAGGCCACCTCTCCCACATATTTACACCTATAAAGCCTCCTAGGTTCTACCTTGATATAAAAAATACACTTCTTATAATCCATCCATTCCCCATATAAAACATTCCTTGGGAATAAGGAAAACCATGTATTCCTTTTAGCACAAACCAAAAGTATTTACCACATTAAAAGATAATGTCTTCTCTCAAGCCTTTTCTTTTATTTTCCTTCTCCAACCATCCAATCTCTTTATTAAATGCTTTTATAATAAAAATAGTATCCTAAATATACTATTATTTTGTTATGGTATGGTTTCAACCTACACTAACCCATACCATTATTTAATAAATAACAAATATACATCTTATATGTACGGCGAACTATCGCCTCACTAAATGATGATTGTTCAATTTTCCTTATCGCCTCTCACAGTGAAAATTTTGATTTAAACTATATTTATATATTCAATAAATTCTACTTATTATTTCAGTAATCTTATATAGTACCTTTAAAAAAATGTCTTTTTTACTTTCCATTTGGTGTTAATAGGATAATTTGGTTTGAGGAAGTGTGGGCAATCACCCGGTCAAAGAGATATAATTCTTTCAGACACTACATGGATGGTACTAAGGTTTTTTCTAGTGAATATATAAGACATTTAAGATATCATAAGTATATTTTAATAATGATATATATTTATATATAAACATATATATACATATATTTATTTTACTTTCTTTCTTTCAACACGAAAATTAAACAGATATAACGTTCATGCATACGTAAGACCTATCATCTCCATGAACAATGTAATCTGTTTCATACATATATATTATTTAGATTATTACAATACACAAAAAATTTATATAAATTATTTTTATATCATGGTTTAAATTCTTTTAATCATGATATAATGTATAAGTACCAAATATATAACAAATTAAGACACATGCTACGAGTAAAGATAATATTACCTGAAGAGAAACCTTACCATAGGATTGTTAAAAATTGGGAAATATAATGAGGTAGAAAAACCATATAATTTATTACATATAATAATATGGTTCTTTAATATATTTATAATAAATGTAAATTTATTATGCCGGTGTTTTAAATGAGTAGGACGAGAGTCAAGACACAAGGTTAAGGGATTTCTGCCCACTTTTTATTTCTATGATATATATGTTATGATTTACACTATTTCCATTTGTGTGATGTATATAATACCTAATTGTTTATTATATTAATATTATAATTAGATTTATAGGTATTAAAATATCCAATTTATTATCTTTCTTTCATGGGGTTTATGTTTAAAAATATACAAAATCGATAAAATAGTTTTGTCTCAATTTGACTTATTTGAGACACATGTTTTGTTATCCACATAATTAATTTTTTGAGGTGTATATAATCCTATTTTACATGTTATATCATGAAATTAAATATTTTCATGTTATTTTAAGATTCATTTAATTTTATTTTCTGACATGGAAAGTATGATCCCAAGTTACTAAGTAAAAAGAGTTTATAGAAAAAATCTCATCGCTTTTCGAGATTGATTATGCTTAGGTTTTATCTAATTAAATATTTTGATCCATATGTCAAGAAAATTAATGATATTTATTATCATATGGTTATTCATGATATATTCATGTATCATTACCATCCTTTTACTCTTTTTTACATATGATAGTTATGAATTTATTTTTAGGAAAGCCCTGCTTTACCCTCTATTCAGTACGTAATCTATGTTTTCTAAAAAGGGTTCCAAGATTATTCTACTATTGTCCAGAAATCATTAAATGAAATTTTTACCTGTTTAAATCATTTACCAATGTTTTCAAATGAATAAACATGTTAATTAATGAACAAGGTATTTTTAAATCCTTTTATAGTGAAATTGTAATGTTTTTTTCCATATATGACATGTATGGATTTACACTCCATCATTTCGTTGAAGCCTCCTTTTCATTTTTAAATTTATAAATTTTAAGAAATATTTTTTCAAAGAATTTTTCATGTAAAATTTATTTCAATTTTTTTTCAATATTCTTTTATATGTTTTCAAGGAAAATTATTTTCAATTTTTTTTAAACATCCTTTATATTTTTTCAAGAAAAATAGTTTTTAAAATGTTTTTAATACTTATTTATAAGTTTTAAATGTGTTTTCAACGAAATGGTTTTCCAAAAAATTTCAAGAATCATTCATATTTTTTCATGTTAAATTGTTTTTAAAAAGTTTTCATGCATTCCTTATATGAATTCAAATTGTTCTCAATGAAAAAGGGTTTTAAAACGTTTGATATTTATTTTATAGGTATTCAAGGAAAAAAAATTACAAACTTATTTAGAGTTTTTTTTATATGTTATCAAGGTATTTTCTATGAAAATTATTTTCAAATTACATACAATATTAAAAATTCTTTTTCAAAGAATAAAGGATATTTTCTGTATGAAGCATTTTAACATATATTTCAAAAATATTTTCCATCTAAGATGACATCCATTGATGTTTCTCAAGCCGTTTTAAGTAATTATATAAAGGTTCCATTAATATTATTTCTTGAATGGGCTATTCTTAATTTCATTTTCTTTGGGAAAATCATTTTGATTTTATGGGGTATATGTTTATAAAATAAGTTTTTTCATTCATGGGTTATTATTTTGATTAAATGACTATGAAACCTATAACTTTTTGCACAGTTTATAATATGTTTACATGTTTATGATACAAAATTCAATTCATGGGTTATGATATGGTTATGAATGATCTTGTGTATCATGTATGTATGATTTCACAATGAGATGGGTGAGACCTATATCTCCCTCCAATGTATATGTTAAAAATTTATATCTCATAAGATAGACATGGATTTAATGAGAAATGAACTCAGTTCATCATTACAAGGATGGATTAGGAAATGAATTCATTTTATAAATATAGGGCTAGAATAAGGGTAGAACATGGTTAAGTAATATAAGGTTGGAATGAGGTGTGAACCTAGTTTAGTAAGGGAATTTGACGACTAGTATGGGCTCGATATCATTTCCTTTAATACATTGGAAAACTTTATATATACTTCTGTGTCATCCACAATTCCATATTATATTCCTATGTTATAATTTCATTGATTATTCTCTGTAATTATTAATGATTCAGGTATTATGAGCTTCTAATGTTCATTATGATATATAATATACATGATATGATCTTCAAATGTCAGGCTCATGTTCTATAGTGTTTTATTCATGTTATTCTTACACATTTCCTTTATTTACCTTTCTGAGAATTTGAGATCACCCCTCTCTTATGTATCCATTCCCAGTGTTACGAAGAATGGTTTTAGATATAATTACTAAAGATAGAGATCTTTATGGGATATTTTGAAGATCTTTCACTGTGATAGATGATTTTGTTTCCACGTATCCAAGGATAGTAAACTTTCATAATCCTTAGGAATGTTTTTTGGTAATGTACAAAATACTTATCAAAAATGATTTAATATCCATGTATATTAATATTTGGATACTATATGGGTCCACAAGGGTAGTCATCCATCCTCCCACCAGGATATTAGGGAAAACACCCCCATGTCTTAGAATCCCTAGGGTGTCAGTTTCCCTAATTGAAAGGGTGGAGTAGCATATGAAACAAAAAATGTACATGATATAATATAGATAAAAACCAAACTATGGGAATAACTTAGTCTCAGACTCAACTATAGATAATGACTCTTGGAATATCGGATTCCACTGCTAAGAACAAATAACCTATAATCACACAACCATTTTAAAATATACATTAAATTATGTTACTCATTTTCATCAGCTTAAATTGACATTAATTAATTCTTTAACCAGTAATTAATTGTTAACATCTTCACATTACATTAAATTACTATCACAACAATTTTCCATGCTCTCCAATCATAATCAAACAGTGTCCATAACTTCTCATAATTATAACCTCTGCACTGCATCCCAACAAGATCCAAACCCATGGGTTAAAAAATGATTCATTTTTTTACATTATTACTTTACATATTAGTAGGTATTCTATGAAAAAATCTTATGAGACAAAACTATGTATACAACCAAGCTCATTCATCTGCCTCAAGTTGTTGGGAATGGAAAGTATATAAACAAACAACCCCACCGTCATCCAATCATAAGATTCAAACCAGAATATAGATTTCATATCAAATGGTATGCATATCTTAGATGCATTCATTGATTCTTAGGGTCATCCACGACACCCACATGAAGATCCCAATACATCTCTCCACTTTATGTGTCATCATCTACCATAATAACTGGGCCTCCCTACCCATCATACCACATCAACCCTCTATGATCATTCATTATAGGATCATGTAAGATATGAGCCTCCTCTCCCCACATACCACAATTGTCTTCTATGGTCATCCATAGTAGTCACACATCACAAGAAGTAAGAAACAAAAAATAAACTTGGCTGTTAGCCCGAAAATTAGGCATCCACCATTTATACACAATGATCTCTCATAGATCCAAAGAAAACGGACCTTGTCCTTTACAAGAAATAGGGAATATTAGGCCCTATAAAGCATTATATTTCCTAACACAATGGATTTTCATTCCATATTGAATTAACCAATTCATTATTCAAGGGTTTCACTATGGCCAACCAATGAAGAAAGCTATCTCAATATATAAAAAAGTAATTAATCTATTTAATTAAAACATACATAATACTTTTATAAAAATCATTATCATGCTTCTGTTTCGTTAATTAAATCAATTAAACAAGCAGGCTTGCATCAAATAGATTAACAACAAATTACAAGAGCAACTCAATTCATTAAACACGCTTCTTTAATCTTTTAGAAAATTAATTATAAATTAATTCTAGATTTAAATTATTTAAAAATTTCACATGCTAACCAAGAATAAAAAGCACAACATAGATATCACACTACCTATTAAAAAAATAAGAAACCCATTATCACGGTATAATAAAAAACATCACCATGAGATCAATACCAATTATTTAATGTGGTTTATGTAATTAAAATTCTAATTTCATTGTGATCCATGGGGTAAAATCAAGATAACTCTATGATTTCACATAAATAAATAGAGAAGAAATGAATCCCCTACCTAAAAAATGGTGTTAATGTTTTTTGTATGAGAATGGACCAATTATGAAGATCCTGATTACCCATCCTACAAGAACATCATCCACCCAAGGATTTAGGGTGAAAACCTCACCATAAAACATCCAAAGAAGATTATTAGAAACTTGGTGATCAAGTACCACCCCATGGAAAAGAGGAATAGGAGGAAACATATCAATGAAAATGTGATAATGGAGGTAGAACATATATTGTATTGATGATAGATCGAAGGATGGAATCTAGGGATCGATCCTTGAGGAAGGAATCCCCAAAAAATTGAATAGGGGGCAACCGGGCCGCCTAGAATGAGAGGGAGATCCATTGCACTCATATGGTTATGAATAAACCAAGAATATAAAAATAATCAAAACAACAATATAGTGGGAAATTTCACGATATGTAATCCTCTTTCATGTGATATATTCCTTAAGGTTTGGTTTCCAATGAAAAATTTATTAGCTCTTTTTTTAAACCCCTATTCATTACACATCATGAAACCAAATTTTATGTCATATAATGCCTTTATAGGTAATGAAATATACCAACATCCAACTTTGTGTAAAAATACTACTATAAACTTCCTCCAGGACTCCTCTTAGCACCGGTATCATTGAAAACATGAAAAGGTTCGATAAACATGGATCTTGACCCTTATGATTTGGTTAGATAGCTGAAATGGTATATTAATTAATGTGAAATGTGAAAAGATTGTTAATGTTTATTTTCCTTGATTGATATGATATATATGATATATATGATATATGTGAGATTGATTTGTTTATTAGTGTGGGTCGCAGATTGAGGCTCTAAATACCCATATGTGACATTAAGGTTTGGGCCTGGGAATGAGGCACCAGTTACCAATATGCAACAGATGGTTTGGGACAGGGATTGAGGATATTGGTACCCATATTAAAAAATTGGTTTTGGATAGGTACCGAGGCTTTAAAAATATATATGTGATATCTAGTTTGTTAAATAGACTGATTATGAAAATACCCATGTGATATTGAGGTGTGGGAAGGGGCTGTGGATCCAAACACCCATGGTGTGTCAGACATGGCATTCAATTCCTATGTGTTTGGAATTAGACCCCAGATCCAATTGGCCGTGAGATTATTTGAAATGAAATGATAAATGATAACTATGGTATTGTGTTATGGTTCATACTCCAACTTGGGACTACGTATGTATTGAGGGATTAGGTGTCCATGATAACCTAATGTTTTATGTGGTTAGTTAAAGAAAAATGAAATGTGTAAAATGTTTATTTTATGTATTATAATTTAATCTTTATACATTTGTATAGACTATTATTAAATGGGTATTATTTATACATCATTGGTGGTGGCCTACTGAGTGTTACCCACACCCTACTTGGGCTTCTGGACTAGTACCTAAAAAACATCATGTTTTAGGGCATGATAAGATAAAGAACCCCATGTTAGACGAGTGATTTGAGATTGAGTACAGATGAGGGAATCATATATGATTTGGTACCCACTTGGTGAGTTATCAGTGTCATTATTTATTTTTTGTTTTCCTTGTTGACCCTTGACACGTATCTATAAAGAAAATATATTATTTGGTTTTGGATATTTTATCTCTTGTTTTGGACATCATTTGACACTCTTTAGGTTTTTTATTGGATTAATCATTTGGATATTTTTTAAATATTTCCACTTTTGGGTTGGTTTTATAAAAATGGTTTAATATCTATGAGATCTATATTAGAACAAAACTGTTATTCTAAATCCTCCAGAATAAAAGGAAGCATGCTTGAATTCATGAGGAAAACCTGGTCAAGGCACTGATGTGTGTCACATGAGTTGGTATGTTACAAAGTGGTATCATAGTTGGTATTATTTTACATTATTTTTCCATACTATTTGGAAATTGTATACATGATACTAGAAAGAATCAAGGCTTGGACATGAGCTCATATATGGGAATAACTCACCCATGTATGGGGAAAACCCAAGTACCAAGGGTGGGATTGTTGTTATTGATGTGTGTTGGTACAGTTTAATGTTATTTCACTATTAGTGATGCACTTGTTTTGTGATGTGATTATTTTTTTGAGAACATATAATATTTGAATAATGGTCTGGTATGACATGACTATTGATTATGCATGAATCATTCTAGGCACTGATGAATCATTGTGATCGGGATCATTTTTAGGCACGCATGAGAAAAAGGGTTTTCTGTAAGTTGTTGAACCTGAAATGTTTTTCATTTTTGTGTGAGTCAAATAAAAAAGGTAGAAACTATAAAATTGATGAATTTTAAATGATGAAAAATGTGTTAAATGGGTGTCTAATAAGAATTTAAAAATGAGGTTGTGTTTACCATTCTGTAACCATTTCATTTATTTTGGATGGATAGGTGTAGTGATAGCACATATATCATGACCTTGTGGTGGGGTTTGGGGAATGAATTGGTATGGATAAAGTAAATACATCTTGTTAAATGTTATTAAGTTGTGTTTTGTGACATAAAACCCATTTTTTTAATTACAGAGATATGAATCCACAATGATGTTTGCTGATATGATGGTATGATCACTTGGATGGAAATGATCCTCGAACAGAGTAACCTGAGGAATCAATAGTGTCAATTGAAGGATATGAAGAGAAGTTCCATGATGAATTTTCCCACTTCATGTAATTGTTGGATAGAGGCCAAGAATGGGTAATTAGGTGTATGTATAACTTGTCATAATAGTTTTAGTTACAAAACCCTCCTACATTCACTGAAGGGGGTATACCCAAGGAATTTGAGTTATATATTCAGTCTATTTAGATTATACCTAACCATTTAGAGACTCCTATTGATAAGAGGGTTGATTTTTCTTCATACATGTTCCGAGGTCAGTGATGTGTTTAAGGGATATCCAGTCCCAGATATGGTAGGATGAGGGTATGGTATGGATGTAATTTTCGAGAAGTTCTTAGAGAAATTTTATCCAATGACACTGAGACCCGAGAGGGATGATGATTTCATGAGGTTGACTTAGTTGATTATGTCTGTAATGGAATTTGTATTTAACTTTGCTGAATTGTAGATATTTTCTCTAATGCAGATAGAAGATGAGATATCTAGGGAAATGTGTATCTATGATAGGCTTAAATGTGATAATATGTCTAAAGATGTTATCTTTTAGTCGGAAATTTTTTTTGAATTGGTGAATCAGGATGTCATATTTAAGGGGAACCCGAAAGAGTCTTTTAATGGAGGAAAGGTTGTTTTTTTCTGGATGATCTAGAGATACATCCTCAAAAGGAAGAGATAATTATTTTGATAATTTTGACAAAAAATCAGGAAATAAGGGTTTCTAGGGTGAATGGTGAGTTACACTAGATCCGACTAAAGTGATTTTATACTTTTTTGATAGGCTAGTCAACCTTCATAGGAATTTTACCCAACCACTGGAAGAGTACAATGATTGTGAGAGAATGGGACATCTATATTGGTTCTGTAGGAACCCACAATAGATGTTTAATGATGGGGGAGATAGGTAGAATCCGAGTGTTGGAAAAGAATCTTCTACACTATATCATTCGGAAAGATGGAGTTCTACTGGACAAGGAAGTATAGGCAGTAGATGTGGTTCTTCTGAGAAAGAGAACACATTCCATCACAGTGTTGAATTTTAGTGGACTCAGAATACATCCATACACTAATGGAATTTGGACTTATAGCTATAGATCTGTAGCCACAGACAATAAAAATCATGGGTATAGATCACTTATACCCACAGTTGTGTTTTCTTCTTATGGAAATAACGAACCAGGCGATCCCTTCCCCCTCCCCCTCCCTCGTGAATTTACCATCCCCACTACCCCCATGATCCCCCTACCTCTTGTGATACTCCTCCTCTCCCGACGTCTCTGATGCATCCACCCCCACCCCCCCCCCCCCCCGCGACCTTCCTTCTATGACTTAGCTTTGACATGGTTCTGATGAGGCTTGTGCATGGTCTCATTGCTCCCTCCTTGAATATCAGACCTAGAATACCAGTAGTGATTTCTTCACTTCATGCCTCTACCGTCGTGCCTCTCTGCTCGCCTACCTCACCTCCTCCCTGTTGACCCGATCCTCATCATGCCCCTAGCATTGCTTTCCTACCTCCACCAACACCTTCAATTTCTCCATAATGATATCACTTAGAAACACCAAGATTCTACGGCTTTCAACTATGATAATGCATCACCCTGCCATGCCTATTTTCCACCATCCTTTTTACATTGGTACAACTTGTTTTTTCTAGGGTTCTTCTCATTGATTATCATATAGTTATAGCAGAGTCCATTTCCTCTATAAGAACTTAAATTTTCTCCTTTATCTTTTTTTCAGAAATGTTTTATGAGGGGTATTTGTCTAATATCATATGAATATGTTAATTTGAATTTAATTCATAATTATTTTGTTATTTGGATTGTTTATCACTAATTGTAATTTTAATTTATTCATCTTTTGTTATTTTGATATATAAAACATCAATTTAAGACACACTATAATTGAAATTAATGGGTTTTTGTGTATAAATTTATTTTCACATAATTTTGTTAAGCAACATTTTAAATAACTTGTCTTTTTTAATGATATTTCTCTGGCTGGAACTGTTGGTACCCTATCTAGATTTTATCACACACATAGAAAAGTTTCTAGGAATGATTGACCATGGGGATTTAAATCTGGAATACTCAAAAATTAAAATAGACATCTTAAAAAATTTTCCATTCCTGCTATTCAAAAAAAATTGCAGAGAGGATCCCATACATGGTGTGTTGGTTTGTGTGTGGGGTGACTTCAAATACTAGAATGAAAACTTATCAGTTCATTTTCACATTGTCCCTAGATTCCCAATCCCTCAAATTTACATTAGGATTGTCATAATAATCCCTGGGTTTATATTAGCATCCTGCGATGAGGATCATAAGATTTTTTATGAAATTATTTATATGCTCGATTAACCGGATATATGAACATTCTCCATTTTTTACCTTAGGATAATTTAATTATTTGGAGTTTCACTTGTTATTAAGATCCAACCATGAGCATGATGAGTGGGAGAGAAATGTTTTGCCTAAATAAATCCCAATTAAGTTGAACATATATTTCTAGAGGTTCTGCAATAAGGGCATAACAACTGAAATTAATATCCATAGAAAAGTAATTTAGATACCCTCACTATGTATGTGTTGTGAGAGGCTAAAATATGAGTTAGTCTAGAAATTATTTTTTTTATGTAGAATGAGTCTGGTTTTCTTGATCCCTTGTAAGGAAAATTATGGGATATCAAGTTTAGGGGGGATACATCTCTTAATTTTTGTGAAAATTATTTCAAAGTGTTGAGAAACATTAATATATGGTTATTCTTCAGGTAATACCATTTTCACTGATGTGTTGGGTGATTTAGGAGATAAGGAACAAGAGTAATGAAGGAAAGAATTTCTCCCTCTATTCATTCATGTTCATGTGCTCTCTCTCATGGAAAAACTAGGTTCCCTTCTTCCTATTGAAAATAGAATGACTTCTAGTAAGGGGATCCTCCATAGGGATGTGAATGAAAATGATATATCTCCTCTAGGGTTCTGGATAAAGTTAATACCTCCCAATGTTGGACTAAAACATAATGTTAATGGTTCCCATAAATATGGAGTTATGAGGAGGGATTGTGAATGATTCTAGGGGATCTATAGTTATCGAATATAGTTCCTTTTATGGTTTAGGTAATTCTATCTGGGTGGAAAAATGATATTTACTCAGCGGCCTTTAAATTTGGAGGATAGATACCTTCAATATATTTATGGTTGAGTAGAAATACCAGATTATTTTATGATTCCTACAGAATGATGCAAGTGCTCCTTGGTTTTTAGTTTATAATATTAGGAAGTGTAGGTACGCCATCGATCAATGCAAAAATATCAATCATACTTGGAGGGAGGGGAGATTTTCTGCATAAAATCTATCTAGTAAAGAGACACCTTATGTTATTCTTGTTATCTATCATATTACATGGGATCTTCCACATTACTCTGAAATAATTGTCAGTGGTGAAACCCTAAGTATTCACAACTTTAGTCTCCCAAAGTGCAATATTTTCCAATAAAATATTTATCTTGAGTAACTGATAATTTCCCAACTATTACATCAATCAAGGAAGTTCTTATAGGGATACCATTGATTAAAAAAATTGATATGAATACTCAAGATATTTATAAATAAAACAATTTTCATCACATGTACAATGAAAATAATAAATTTAATTGGTTGGATAATCAATTACCCAATCAACTACATGGTCTAAATCCTAACCATCTGGAAATTTCTTCAACCCATGACCAATTTCAATCCCAACCATATGAACATAAAATCCAATATTTTCCATATATATTATTAGAATAATTTTTTAAAAAAATATTGAATTTGATTTATCAGTTTTCATCATTTAGATTAGATATATAAAATATTGAAATAATTATGGAGCATATTCCCACTAAGGTTTACCCTTCCTCAATATCTTATAAGAATATTGCTACATAGAAACCTCTCACGAATAACTCAAACTTGTGACTATTCTCAAGAGTGGAAAAAATATTTTAAAAACTATACCATTGATTCCTAAACCATTAAGGTCTTAAATATCCTAGGAAAAAATTGAATAACAAACATTAGAAACTGAAAAATCGGAGTTGTATAAAGAGTGAATTGGTTAGAGAATGTTGAAATTCAACTAGAGGAACAGGAAGAATATGTATATTGTTGTTAAAATCGGAAGAAAAGTGATTTTCTATATTCTAAATAGTGAAATTTGACATCTTGGAAGGTTTTTCCTAAATATAATTGTATTATTTTTGGTAGAGTGTCAAAAAAATATAGGAGATTCAAGTGTTTAAATAAATAAATAACAACCCTTCAAAGATAGACACTTATAACCTATCCAATTAATAACGGGATTGATCATTCTTATTGACACTGAAATAATAACTAGAATATGGCCTTGATGTAAAGACTAGATAAATAACCTCATTCCCCCTTATAAATATATTGATCTCAATCAAAATTCTAATATATCATAATGGTGTTTGATTAGTTAATTTTTTTATATGGTGATTTTGTTTAGACTACTGTGGTGTGGTTGAGGGGATATTCCCCCATTAAGATCCATTGATTTAAATGAATTTGTATTTTCATTTCTCTAGTGTTATTTTAATGAAATCATATTGTTTCCATATGAGTAGTAGATTATTATCCATGAACCATTAAATTTTATCATAGTTTTATATATTAATTTGGTTTACAAATAATACTACCACTATTTTCATTCATTTATTATATAATGAAGGGGAGTGAGGGGTGATAAATGACTGTCCAAGAATTCTCAATTACCAAGGGTAGGTGAATGTAGTGTATCGAAAATCATTTTTTTCACTACCTAACCTAACAAACTAAAGAGAGAGTTAATGGATTGAGATCTTGGGTCATTCCTAGGTATTATTTAGGTGATAAATTATTTTATAAGAGATTATTATATAATTAATGAGATAATTATATAAGGACACCCTTCATTATATTCATCATTTTTCACTTTTATTTTATTTCTTCCTTGAACATTTTTCCAATCCATCATTAATTCTTTATTTTAAAATTAATAGTGTTATATTAGTGTAGGTTTGATGAGAAAGAATGATTATATCCTTCCATGCACTTGTGGTTCTTTATCACTTTTCACTATAAAATGTAGAATTTTAAATTTTCTATTATATTAAATTTCTAGATTGTTGTTGCAAATTAGCATAAATAATGTTTTGAGGTCTTAATCAGATCTGCCTATTGAATTTGAAATCACTAGTGTTTTTCATGATGCAATTTGATTATCCTTTTAGAATCATGATTTTGTTTAAGGAAATTCATATTTAAGACTATCTGTAAAATCCTATCTAATAGAATAATTTAAATTTCTATTTCATATAATCATGTTCAGTTGAATCTGCATTAGATTAACATGGACAGAGGGCTGGTCAATGATTATTTAATTTATTTTTAGGTTGGTCTGAGAGACATATGAAGAATTTTTGTTGATGAAGTGAAACACTTAAAATTTTGGAAGAGCAGAAAAAGTGGATGATGTAATAGGATTTTCTGTATGGAGTTTTGTTGTGCTTTCTAGCTCATATGGTGACTTCGTTTCCTCATTACATGAAGTTTTATTATAATTCATGTTTATATCCTCTTTCAATTACTTGATGGTGCATTCACATTGTATATCATGTTTTCACTGTGTCTTGAATGTTTAATTTTTTTCCTAGGGAATGGGTTGGAAAACTAACTCATTCATATTTTAACAGTTGTAGTTCATTTGTTTTTCATTGAATATTGGGGGGGGGGCTGGTGCAGGGGTTGTGGGGGACTTGTTTTGTGGGGATGGGACTGGTTTGGGGGGAGTCTAGTACAAGTGTGGGGGTGGTGAAGGGGGTGAGGGGGGCTACTGCAGGGGTAGGGGTAGTGTAGGTTAGGGGGGTTGTGGGGGCTGGTTCAGGCTAGGGGTGGGGGTTTTGTGCAGCCTAGGGGGTTGGGGGTGGTGGTGTCGGGGGGGGGGGGGGTGGATGTGGGGGATGGAAATAGTTTAAGGGGGGAGGACAGTACGGGTGTGGGGTGGTGCAGGGGGGGTTGGGGGGGCTAGTACAGGGGTGGGTGGGGTGGGGGGCTGGTGCAGGATAGGGGTTTGGGGGGTTGGTGTAAGCTAGGGGGTGGGGGTGGTGTAGGGGGGGGGGGTTAAGTTATTGTTGTGGGGGAGGGGACTAGTTTAGGTTGGAGGCTAGTACAGGGCGAGGTGGGGAGGCGGTGAAGGGGTGGGGGGTTTGGGGGGCTGGTTCAGGGGTTAGGGTATGGGTCGTGCCTGGGAGAGGCTACATGACTACAAGAGGGGAGTGAAGAGGAAGTGGTCACAGGGCTGGGTTGTGGCTTGGGAAGCTGAAATCAGGGTTTGGTAGACAAAGGCAACAAAAAGCCTAATGGGTTAGATTTAGGTGATTTCTAGGCTCGAGACAGAGAGAGATGTGTTTTTAAAATTCCATCATAGTAGAAAATCAACGTGATATTCATAACTAGAATATATAAATGGATCTGGTTCAATGTCCAACCTGATTGTTCAATAGTCATTTTTAGAAATTTTATGTCTCTTTGACAGTTGGGATCACCAAATCCTTTTATGTTTGTTTTAAAGACATTGATCCTTGGGAGCTTGTTATCCAACCATATAACTGGAGTTGAATACTAATATGTAGAAAGTAAGAATTTATTGATAGATTGTCTTAGCATTTCATTTTATTAATATAGCAGTGTCAATTTACAGAGCACGTATCATTATGTTTGCTTGTATCCTAATAATTTATATTTTATGAAATGTCCTTGTAACCATTTTCATTTTTACCTTTAATTTATAGTCCTAAGAACTAATTCATTAACCCAACTTATGGAGGGTTAGTAGGTCTGAAAAGCCCAGGTGTTATAGCTTTGTCAGTTCTTCCATCATTGCAAATAATTTTACAGAAAAACATCATTAAAAGAGTATACTTGTCCTTATCTTCTATGCCTACTTTATTAATACTCACATATGTTCTACTAAGACTCATCTACTATATTTTATAGGTTTATTCAGCATACACACAATATGTACTCTTTTTAAATTAGATAAACATGCATGAATAATATATGAATACATTGTTTGAAGGTACCTACACCAATACACATATAGTAAAATATATGTAGTACACAATTGCAAGCTCCTGCGCATCCCATGCCACTTCCAAATTAATAAATTGCATGTGGTAGGCATACATTTTTTGAATTTACGTACGAATGTACACATACATGCACATTATTTAAAAAAAATATTCATGCATAATTGTATTTTCTTGCTTATTGACCCCTCATTGCATTGAACACTATTTATTACGTATTCACTTATAAATATTCACTATATCATTTGTTTCTATTTCCATATTGTATCTGTCTAATATTTTTAATAAGTAAAAGTTATTTTTATTTTTTTTGTTTCAAAATCTATTATGTCTCATGAAAATGATGCGAATTTAACAATAACCTTGCATCAATGTGCAATCAATTATGTGAAATTATATCAACATTAATTGGATGTTATAATTTTTTTAACATGCATGATATCTTATTAATTTTTTTGGAATATTAACAACAAAACTAACAATATGTCTTGTCACATTGTAAAATAGTTAAAAAAATGTTAATTGCATTTCCTTTTAAGAGACCATTATCATGGTGATTTATTTTGGTTAATTTGAAATTTATTTTTTGGATTTAAATACATTTTAGGGAAAATATATTTATATGGAAGTGTTTTTTATCATTGCTCAAGTTTATCATATGTGGAAGCCCTCTATTTGGATAGATCTTGAAAAACCATGCAGTATGATGTTTTGTTTATTATCTCTTACCGTATAGGGTTCTGATTGAATGACTTTGGTTGAGTTTTTTCCAGATTTTTTGATGAATTGTTTTTTACAAGGATGGATGAAAAAAAAAGAAAAAAATGAGTAGATTTGGAAGATGTGTGGGTTAGGGAAAATTTCTAGGAGAGGTGATATTCCATGACAAGACTTCAGTGTTTTCCTGTTACTGGTTCTTAACCTTTCCATTGAAGTTATCTTTATTATATCTCTTTTTAAGGATTCCTTTTATTATAAAGTAGAAAATGTTTATTATTATTTTTATGATCAAATAGAGAATGTTTTAGATTTCAGAATCCTTTATTATTTCAAATGTTTCAATAATAATACCTCTAATTATATTTTATATAAAATATATTTTTCACACTTACATAGTTTCATTTTTTTATATGTGTAATTTTTGAAGAACATGATTTCATATAAAACCCAGTAATGATCATTGAAAATACAAAATATTTATTAATCATTCATGTGTGCTTGGATAACACATGACCTACTATATGTTCATAGGGTGTTGTAAAATATTATATGATAGTTAACTTTGTTATATTTTTAGTTAAAATATTATTTATTTTCAAAATTTTAATTTAGTTATGACTGAAGAATGAAAATAATAGTGAGTGACTATTGGTAATGTGTGAGGGATAAATTAAACAACATAATAAATACTAGTGTGTGAGTTATTGTGGAACTATTTATAGTGAAGTAAACTAGAAGAAACCATGTAGATGGTTAGAGAAATTGTATAAGAATTATGTGTTCTTGTTTTGAGATAATGGGAGTGTTCAGATATGTTTAAATATTTTATATTGTTTACACATTAATTTATCTATTTTATGTTTTCTGGTTTTGATTTTTAAAATCTCAAAACAATTTTGGCTCACACCATTTTTGTTCTAATGAATTATTAGGATCCTTTACTTGGTATCAAATTGAGTGTAGGATATGACATCCATCTTACCCATAGTGCACTGGAACAAACACATTTGAATTGGTGCATCATGGACACTCCAGTCACACAATCAACATTGTTTTATTTTAATTGAACTTATATGATTTAATTTGATATTGATTTTTCTTCTTTATAGGTACTCTCATGTAGAAAATAGGAATTTATCGATAGCTCATCTTAGAATTTAATTCTATTGATATGGTAGTGTCCATTTACCGAGCAATTCTTTTAGGTTTATGAGAGTAGTTGACTATAATCTCTATATTAATAGAAATTGTTATAACTAAATGACAGTGTAGGATTATAAAATTTAATCTATATGAATTTTTTTATGGATGAGCTGATAGTGCTGTGAACTTTATATTGATGAAGTCTTTCTCATTTTTAGGAAGTCCAATAGGCAATACATTTCCTTAGAGTTCAATAAACTATGTGTGGGGGAGTGATCAAACTAGAAATTTCATAAATTTGTATATGCAATTCATTGTTTTATTCCCTAAAATTCCATTAAAATACTTGTAATTACTATATTTGAACATTTTTCATGATTTTCTATGAGTAAAATAAATCTGTATTGATTTATTTGATTTTAGTGATAACATTTTTATGTTTTCATTAATTAAATGTGTTCTTATTTATTTGTGTTTGGTTAATGTGGATTCTTATGCTCCTGCCGTTGATTTAGGTGCATATTCCAATGAAGATGTTGATGATTATGGTAGTTTAAGAGGAGGAGATAATTATATTTGTGTTTTTGAAGGAGATGATGAGGGTTGTGATGGTTTTGGTGATACTGATATTGAGGTACATTCTAGGTGTAAATTTTATTATTGGTTTATACATCTAATTCTACCATATAATTATGTTAGTGTTTGGTAGATGTTGTGGTGTATACTATTTTAGGGTGCAAGGGTTGTGTGGGTGTGCAGGGGGTGTAGGGGTAGGGGAGGGGGTTGGGGGAAAAGGGGTAGAAGGGGTGTACAGAAGGCAGGGGGAAGGTGGGTGTGGGAAGGGGCAGGGGGTGTGGGTGTGTAGGGGGTAGGGGGAGCAGGTGTGTTGGGGGCAGGGGGTGCGCTATGGCAGGGGGAGGGGTATGTAGGGGAGGGTCAGGGGGTAGGGAAGGGGGTAGTGTGGGGGTTTGTAAGGGGTAAGGTCCAGGGGGTGTGCTGGGGGAAGGGAGAGGGAGTGTGCAAGTGTCTTGTCTCTGAATTATAGTCAGTTATTCTAAAGAATATTTTGGTAGTAAGTTGTAAGAAATATATGGATTATATCAGATTATTTACTATATGTTTTTAGCTTCAATTAGTTTGGTAATTATATATAATCCAGAATTTACAAGCCTGATAGTCAGGGATATTGAGAATGTTTAAAGATTGTATATTGAATTTCTCGAAGAGTATTTTAATTCCTCATAGTGTGCATAAATCATGTTTTTTATTTCCACTCCCTAAATAGGGTAGGTTATCTTAACACCTTATAGGATTAATCATAAATTGTAATAATATATTGTTATTGTATATTATGTCATGCTGCAGAAATGGAACCCACTGCTAGTTCATTTGTTCCTCGGTATCCATCATGTGATGCTCAAGAGGTATATCAAATTTTCGACATGATGATAGCCAATATGGATTAGAAGCTACATCATACAGAATCCAAACTAATCAGTTTTCAAGACTCCTAAATGAAATCAACAAAGTATATAATGAAATCCAATATTTCAATCAAGATCTCATCTGAAATAGTTTGTTCCTCTAGAGTTTCTCAATCAAATATATTTATTATTTTAAATGGATTCTCAATAATGGATTCTCAATAATTTCATAGATTTTAATAAAATAATCTATCATTATTCTTCAGTTTTGTAAGTTAGATATATTCAAGATGAATAATATATGTTTGTATTCCATGTTCTCCCTAAGAGGATATATAACTCTATTATCAAGGAGGGCTATGGATCATAGAGCAATTAATTTATAGAGGAAGCTGAGTACATGGATGGAGTGTATAGTGTTTCACGTAGGATAGATATTCCACTATTTAATGGATAAGGTTCTTTATTCCAGGTTAACTAAGGTTGATACTGAATTTTTTGTTAACTAAACAACTGAAGAAATGAAACATCACTTAGAAAATATTTTCATTGAATATACTACATTGAATTTATTTTTTATCATGGTAGGGTTATTATCCTAGTGAATCCTAGGATATGATCAAGATAGATTTATTAGATTTCTATTGGAAGAATGCTAATGGTGATCCATTGTGGTATATGATTTCATTGTGAAATTCTAGTAATGTATATGAATAATTTGAGGAGTTTGAGGAACATGCATCGAGAAATCTATAGTTTTTAGTGTTGTAGTACATAAACATATTTTTTGGGTGATTTCAACCAAAGGAAAGAAACTGAGTCTTCATCCATGATCTAGGAATAATGTTTTTATTGATTTCACATTATTGGAAATTGAGACAGAACTTGTTGAAGATAGATTTTTGAGAAGTACTTATTTGATGACACTGGTTCCATCTATTTCTTATGGTACTGGTATTATGGTGCCATATAATATTATCAATAGTATACAGGGAGAACAACCCAAGATGGAAGAGGAAATTAGAAGAGTGATATGGTATAAACATTTGAATGGTTACATAACTATAAGTTTAAACGAATGAAAGAAACATAAAAGTGGTGGGATTATGTTTTCAATGTGCTGGGGGTATGTAGGGCAGTGGGGAGGGTGTAGGTGGGGTGTCACAGGGGGTGTCCAGGGTTAGTCCAGGGGGAGGGTGCATGGAAGGGGGGAGGGTGAAGGTGGGTTGTATAGGAGGGATTGTCCAAGATGGGGGAGGGGGGGGTCCAGTAGGGAGGAGGGTGTAGGGGGGGTCTGCTGGGCAAGGGGAAGGTGCAGGTGGGGTGTCTACGAGGGTTGTTTGGGGGGGGGGGGGGAACAAGGTAGGGGTGTATGTGCGATGCATGTGGGGGTGTTCAGGAGGGGGGACCTGATAGGGGGATACTGGTGGGGGGGGGGGGGGGTCTCCAGGGCAGTGGGGAGGGTGCTCGGGGGGTTTCTAGGGGGGTGCAACATGGTCTGTATGGAAGGGGGAGGGTACATGTGGGGTTTCTAGGAGGTGTTGTCAAGGGGGTGTCCAATGTGTTTCATGGAGGCTATCAAGGGGGGGTTGCATGGAAGGGGGATGGTGCATGTGCGGTGAAAGTGGGGGGGTCTAGGAGGGGGTGCAGCGAGTCTTGTAGGGAAGGGAGACGGTACAGGTGGGGTGTCTAGGAGGTGTTGTCCAGGGGGGTCCAAGGTTTGTCCAGGGGGCTGTCAAGGGGGGGGGGGGGGCTGCATTGCAGGGGGAGGGTGCTTGTGTGGTACAAGTGGGGTGTTTTGAATGGGGGGATACTAGTGGGGGGGGGGGCACTGCAGTGTAGTGGTGAGGGTAAAAGTGCAGTGCAAGGGGGTGTCCATGAGGGGGGGGGGGGGGCTGGTTGGGGGTGCGGGGGGGGGGGGGGGGGTGCAACGGGGTAGGGGGAATGTGCAGGCGGGGTGTCTAGGAGGGGTTGTACAAGGGGTGTCAAATGTTTGTCTAGGGGTTTTCCAGAGGGGGGGATGCAGTTGTGTCTATAGGGTAGGGGGAGGGTGTAGGTGGGGTGTCAAGGAGGGGTTGTCTAGGGGGTGTCCTGGGGATGTCCATGTGGTGTCTGGGGGTGCATGGGGAGGGGTGCAGGGGGATAGGGTGTAGGGGTGGAGGGGGGTCTTTAGGTGGGGTTGTCCAGGGGTTGTCCAGGGGGTCTGCAGTGTAGGGGGACAGTGTAGGAGGGGTTGTTCAGGGGGTGTGCAAGTGCTGTTGGGGGGGGGGGGGGGTCTGTAGGGCACGGGAGGGTGCATGTGGGGTGTCTGGGAGGGGTTTTATAGGGGGTGTCTAGGGGGAGGGGGTGTTTGGGAGGTGGGGATGTCTGGGTGGGTGTCCAATGGTTGTTCAGGGGCGTGTCTATAGGGGGGGTGTACAGGGTGTGTCTAGGGGAGAGGGTGTCCAGGTGGTGTCTAGGTGGGATGGTATGTCAAGTTGGCGTGTAAGGGGCTATCTAATGGGTGCATGGGGTATTCAAGGGGGCTATCTAGGGGGTATGAGGGTTTAGTGGGGTGCAAGGGGGTTGTCCATGCAGGGCATGGTGGTGTTCATGTTTTTACAAGGGGGATTTCTAGGGGTGTGGGGGGGGGGGGATGTTCAAGGGGGTGCAAGGTACTATCCAGGGGGCATGGGGGTGTAAGGGGGTGTTCAGGGGTGGGGGGGGGGGTTTATGAGATGGGAAGGCATAGAGCCATAGTTTTAAACCGTGGCTGTAGGTCTATTGCCATAGTTTTAAACTGTGGCTAAAACTATGTAGGAATAGTTTTGAACCACAGAAATATGACTTTTATGGCTTAATGTTTTTCCACAGTTTCAAACTGTGGCTATATCCCATTAGAAACGATTTCAAACCGTGGCTATAACCCTTTAGCCACAGTTTCAAAATGTGGCTATCTGTCTTTCCATATTGCCATTCCAATACCAACCATGGTCCACGGTACCGTGGCTATAACCATTAACCACTGTTTTTGGACATATATACATGGTTTTGAATTGTGTCTATAGCCTAAATTTCCAGTACATAAAATAATATGGGAAGGATAGTTTAATGTTATTCCTCCATCATGGGTGGATATTGAGTATGTACTGTCGACAGTTAGAGGTACTATTCTTGTATCTTGTACGCTATCTGGTGCCTACATGTTCCTCTTAATATTTTATATGTTAAGAAATTTTGAATGGTATGATCTTTGCGGTGGACTTTTTGAGTAGGTTTATGAAGGTATATACACCTTTGGGTGTATATTTGAGTGACATATGTTTGTGAAATGGTTGTTCACTCAAGGCACTGGAGTATAATTTCCTTTGGGATCACTACAATCTGGATATGCCAGGATTTAAACTATTTATGGGTATGGACTGGTATGTTGTATATAAATTCCATATTGATTGGTACCAAATGATAGTTACTTTTATATCTCTTATGGGGGACAAATATACACACTATGGAGATTGGCATATCCAGGTATGCTGGGTTGGGCCAGTTCAACTGCAACTAGGGGTGCTCCCCGCCTATGATTCTAGTCTGTCATTTTATGAAAAAGATATATAGAAGTATGCATTTTTACCATTATTGTATGGTTTTAATATGCATTTCTTGGAGACATATCAGGGATACCACATGAGAGAGATGTGCAGTTTACAATTTATCTCAGGCATGATGAAAAAAGAGATTATATTCAGCCTTTTAAAATAAAACCAAAATAACGTCAAGATCTGAATACTAAAATAGAATAGTTAAAAGATAAGGTGTTGATCCTTCGGAGTTCATCACCTTAGGTATATCCATGTTATGTTTGCACAAAATAATGACAGGACTATGTGATAATGTTTTGACTATAAGAAGATGAATCTAAAGACTCTGAAGAATTGGTATCCTCTTTCACATATTGATGATATATTTGACTCATTGATAGGACATATATTATTCTCTGTGATAGACCTAATATCGTTGTATCATTAATTAAAAGTCCGACCTTTTGATATATGAAGTACTAGTTTCATAATTAGGTATCACCTTTATGAGTTTTTTATATGATTCAGGATGATGAATTAACTATCAGTGTTTATGAACATGCTGCATAAATTCATCCACCCATACCTGGATATGTTTTTGTTACTGTTTTTGAATGAAATATTTGTGTACTCCAAGAATCATGATGATCATTCCTAGCATATTGGCACCATCCTATATTCATTGAGAGATCATTTGATATATTCCATGATATATGAGGGTCATTTCTAGATTGATCTGGTACACTTCGTAGGGTCACATAATATTAGAGGAAGGTGTGTCAACGGACCTAGGGATGGTTTAGGTAGTTGTATCAAGAGAGCATCCCAAAAACGTTTTTTATATCAGCAGTTTTTTTTGGGAATAGTGGGATAATATTAGGGATTCATTTAGTACATTTCCCATTTAGAAGCACAATATTTATTATTAACCAAGAAGTTATTAATGTTTTAATGTGTATAATCATGTTATAATTCCTTCCATGAGTTAAAGAAGTTACTGAAAAAGTCACCAATATTGATCATACCTGAGCTAGGTGAGGAGTATATGGTGGCTCGTGAAACATTTAGGATAGGTCTTGGAGAAGTGTTGATGTAGGGAGATAAATTTGTAGTGTATGGTCATGTATATTGATGCCACATGAACCAAACAACCCTACACATGACCTCAATCTAGCTATAGTGGTTTAGGATTTTTTTGTTGGAGACATTATTTGTTGGGAGAAATGTTCACCATGTATAATGATAACAAGAGACTAATAAAAATCATTACATAGTGATATTTGAATCCCTAGTAGTGGAGATGGGTTGAGTATATGAAAAATTTTTATTTTAAGCTATCATATATGCCCGATAAGGTAAATGGTGTTGTTGATGATTTATGATGAAAAGACCATACTCAAGAAATTCACAAGACTAGTGATGAGTGGAAAATGATGACTTTATTGGATGAGGTGCATGTTGGGGCTTCAAAGGGAGAAGATAAAATGACTATTATATTAGTTTCAGTGGGATCTACACATTTGAGTCTGATTAGGTAAGGACAATATGAAGGTACAAAATGTTTATCCATGAGGTAAATCCATGAATATGTGGAGTCACATTCATATTAAACCATAGATGAGGAAAATACCATCTATGTCAAGAATCAAGTTGTTGTGGCAGTGAGTATATAAGAGGAGATGATGTGTGAATTTCATTCATTAAAGTAGGTGGTACATTTAGGTTTGACCAAAATGTAATATGATCTATGATGATAGTTTTGGTGGCTAGGCATGAGAAAATTATATTGAAGGGTTCATTGCACGATGCTACACCTATCGACAGGTGATGACTGTGCATCAATGATTTGATGGTTTACTACAACCATTAAATATTTTAGAATAGAAATGGGATTACATTATAAAGTAGTGTTTGGTTGTTCACCTGAATATTCCCCATAAGAATGAATCAATTTGGGTGGTTGTCGACCAAGAAACAAATTTAGCGCAATTATTTTCTATATGCGATATTTTCATATAGGAATAGTTAAGATACTTGTACACAAAAGAGATAGTACATCTATATGGGGTTATAAAATGTATTTTTCCATAATGATAATAATTTTTTACTTTAAGAATCTAGGAGGGATTATATAAGGCTCTTGGTTCATATTTTTTATGGAGTAAATATTTCCAACCATAGACATATGGACAATTAGAATGTACGATAAAGGTTCTTGATTATATTTTTTGAGTGTGTTTCATAGACATCAGTAGGTCATGGGATAGTCAATCTGATGTCATTGATATTTATTATAAAAATTTTTAAAAGTAAAATATTTAGATGAAACCATACAAGGATTTTTATTATAGGCCATGAAGATCACCTCTATGCTAGTTGGAGGCAGGTGACTCAGAGTTTTTGGGACTATGTCTTGTGTATGAGAAAATAAAGCAGGTTCAACTAATTAAAAAACATATGGATATTACTCATAACATAGATAATTTATATTCCAATTGACATCAATGACCCCTAGTGTTTCTAGAGTGTGATAGTGTATTCTTTCTCGTGTCACCAAGAGTGGGTAACCATTGTATTTCGAGATAGGGTATGCTAGAACCCAAATTTGTTAGACCATTTTAGGTTGTGGAGAGAATTGGGATGGTTGAATACCGATTGGGTCTTCTAATGTGGTATAGTGATATGCCTGATTTTTTTCATGGGTCACAACATTGGATGAATCACCCTGACCCTTTTCATGTGATATGTGTGGATGGTGTTGATCTTGAGACTGATGTGTCCTTTGAGGAGAATTCAATACATGTGTTGTATCATATGTTGAATGTGTTTTAGGGAAATATTGTGCTAATAGTTCATGTGTTGTGGTGAAATGTTCGTGTATAGAAGGAAAAATGGGTAACCTAAGTAGATATTCAGGCAAAATGGACTAATCTTTTTACCTAATAATTTTAGAGATTCATGGGATTGCATATAGTTAATGAGCTATTATAAGGTGGGTATATTGTAAGATCATTCCATTTTATGGAGAGGCATAAAGCTCATTTACTGGTAATATTTTTACTTCTTTTGAGTATATATTGTTTAGGTTAAATTTGGATGTTTTTGTATAGGATTTTTGTACTGCATGGTAGGGGCACAGTTTGTGAAAACCATGTGGCCTATCCCTGTAAACCTTGAAAACCCATACAAAGAGGGACTGCATGTATGACACATAGGTTTTTAAACTATGTTACCTCTTAGTAGTAGTCTTTTAGCCCCTAGGAAGAGGTATATGGTTAGGCATATGGTTATAGAAAACATAATTCTTTAGAAGGAAACTATACACGTAGAAATTAAATCCCAAGAAAAATCATTATGAAATTCTTGAACCCACTTATTATATCCCAATACCCCACAAATAAATCCTAAAAATATTTAACTCATTTTTAGGGGTCTTGGTTGCAATCTAGGTATGTCCAACCTACGCTCTTCACAAATTAATGATCTGTATATATCCCAATAATATATTCTCATCTCATATAGTTCCCCCTCACTTCTGTCATTCTCTCAACCTTTGAAGGGATCATTTCATCTTTTTGTGATGTATATAGATCAAGGATTTTTTATGTTTATTATTCGGTTCTTGGTTATAGCTTTAAGATCTAGATATTATTATTCTTCGTGTTATTGATCATTCCACATCAATTATGGATTTCCTTTGGTAAATTTTTGTCAAAAATTTTGATTTATCTGGTCTAAATTTAATTCCCATAGTATTCAATTCCAGTTGCGTGTATGTGTTTTGAATATTTAATTGACGCATTCAAAAATTGAACATCTAATGAAATAAATAAAATTAATTCTGTTGGAATCATAGAGAAAATTAATAAAATTTACATGTGAATACGAGATGGATTGAGCTTGGTGAAATTGAATTAGGTAATAATTATTATGAAATTGGTGGAAATTGGATTAATTAATTAATAGAATTATTGTGATTGTGGAACTAACAGTAAATAGGTTTTTTGAAATTGGTCAATTAATGTGATTATAAATTAATTAACAATTAGGATTGTGAGATGGTTGACTTAAACATAATAGGTTAGTGGGTTATATGAATTAAATGTGAAAAATGGTTTAATGGTGAATTTTTCATATTATTATATGTGATCAAATTGTTGAACCATGATTTATTATGATAGTTGAAATGGTATATTAACTGATGTGAAATGTGACAAGAGTTTTAATGTTGATTAACCTTGATTGATATTAATCATGTAATATATGTGTGACTGATTGATATATGAGTGTGAGATATAGACTAAGGATCCCAATACCCATATGTAACATTGATGTTTGGGTTAGGGACTGAGTATCCAAATAAAAATATGTGAAACAAGGTTTGGGATAAGGACTAAGACTCAAAATACAATATGTGATAGCTGGTTCGGAACATGGGATACGGCTCTAAATAATCATATTCTATAGAATGTTTTGGTTAGGGACTATGGATCTAATTACCGATGGGATATTGAGATGTGGGACATGGATAAGGGATCCATATAGCGAAACGGTGTTAGAAATGATGTTATATTCCCCTGAGTCAAGGAATATACATTGATTACAATTGGCCATGATATGACTTGAAATGAAATGATAAAAGATAACCATGGTATTGTGATAGGGTTCAGACTCTAGCATGAACCAAAGAATTATTGAGTGGTTGGGTGTCTTTGGGAACTTTATGGATTATGTAGTTTGTTAAATAATAATAAAATGTGATAACTATTCATTTTATGCATTATACATAAATATTTATACAACTTCATACTCTATTATTGATTGGATGTTGTTTTTACACCATTTTTGGTGACCTAATGAGTTTTACTCACACCCTAATCAGCCTACCTAATGTGTACCCAAAAAGACATGATTTTTGTAGGACATGATAAGATAATGTTCCCATTATTAGAGTGATAATTTGGGATGGGGAATGGATGAGAGAAATAAACATTATTTGTGACCTGATTTAAGAAATTTTAGTTTCTTTATTTTTTTTGTTTTTCACAATTACACATGACATGTATCAAGGATGACATAACTACACTATAGTTTAGGATATTATATAACCTATTTTGATCATCATGTGATACTAGTTTGGTTTGGTTATTATTAATACCATTTTTATATTTTTTATTTATTTCTATTGTGTTTATAATTTGATAAAGAGGGTATTGTCTCACTATGATTGATATCAGATCCTCACTACTAGTCTGGAGCCTATAATGTATGAGGAGGAATTCTTCAGGTCATGTGAAAAACCAGTTTAGGGCACCGATGTCTAGCACCTAGGCCAGGAAATTACACACTCCATTGAGTAAATTTATTCATGTTTGTTCATCTTCATGATAAGTTTCCACCATTGACTTGATTCACCTTCCAAATTATAAATATCTAGATCAATATTCTCAGATTTTGATCACATTAGAACAAAAATATTTTTTTAGTTTTACTGGACAATTTCTCACCAACAAGTGTATCAATGTAACCACTAAAATATGTTGGGCTCTACCTCATGAAATTATCTATTTAATGTTGTCCACTTTTTTCTCATTTAGATGTTTTTAGTGATTCAAGGATTCAAAATGTTTCAATAGCATAGAAGTGATATTTTTCATTCCATATCCCATAAATTTTTTACATTGGAGGATAATCACGGTATTAGACATCAAATTTATTATTAACACAATATATTCAGGTTCCATCCATTGACTAAAATCCTAAATCAGGGTGTGACAAATAATAATGATAGTGTAAAACAATATAATCTAGGGAATCATTTATAGGATGTCTAAATCTTGAAACCTTCTTCTATGAAACAATTGTTTTTACATATGTCATTATTGGTCACGACTAGAAGATAAAATTTTATCATATAAATAGAATTGTCCCAAGGGTTCTCAATAATGTTTTATCACCCTAGTTTCTAATGTTTAACTAAAATTTGATTTAATACAAACTATAGAGACCCATTAATTTCATATATAGATATTACATTTAAATAGATGAATATTATTAATATAAAATAATGATCCATTCAAGAATCTTATATTTTTAGTATCTTTTGAATCATGAAAATTTAAAAAATCGTTTCTTAATATGTCTATATAATCTTACAAAGATATCATCATAAGAATCCCACTTTTTAGGAATTTCACAGAGAAAAAATTTCTTTCTATCCCATGGAAAGGAAACATAAGATAGAATGAGTTGTGATACATAGTAACTGTAAAATCAATTATCATATGAGTAAAACATGGTATATAGTGTATAAGAACATGATCATAACATTTAAAAACCAATCCCTTCATAACCTAGGTCATAATATTGAGTTATGGCATAGATCTTAGCTGTTTATAAGGCATGAATCATAATGGAATAAAAAATGAGCATAATATAGGCACAATACTTGAGATTTCCAAATACACATAAACTTATAAAATCATTTATTTAAAATTAAAAACTCTTTTATAGGAATATTATATTGGAATGGGTTCACTCTCGAAACCATTATAGTAGTCAAGGCTCACTCCCATGACTATCATAATGATAGAGTCTCTTTCTGGAATGGGTTGGCTCATTAGTCTAGCCGAATTTATCTCAAAAAATATCAATATTTACCCAATGAATTGGAAGGAGATATAGGTTCCACCAATCACATATTTAAAACAATACATACGTGTTCTACTATATTACAAACCATTCATCATATGAAACCCCAATAAAATAAATGTGTTTCCTATAAGTTCCATCATATCATTACCCATGGAAAAAAAACCAGGTTTCATAAATGTCATACTAATCTAAATATAAAACATAAAAATAAATAATAATCAGGGTATCCTTGTATCATATTCCCATTAAATCACAAGAATCATTGAAGGTTTTTTATATTTATTAATCTAAATACCATTAAAACATTTGGGAGGAAAATTATGTTTCCATTTTGAAATCAATTATACAAAATGTAAAATTTAAAATAAAATATATACAAAAATTTATTTGTGAATGACCATGGGAAAATTTAATATATTCCTCAAAACATTGAGTACCATGATTTCAAGAAATTCCATTAATTCCACAAAAGTTAAAAAAAAATTCATTCCACAATATAATCTGAAAATTCCCAAATGAACACATTAAGAAAATGATAAGAAGAATAAATTAATTTTTTTATAAATTGTCAAAAAAGGGTAAAAATTACTTTAAAATTTAATTTCATAATATTAAAAATATTCATTAAAATAATTTTATTTAACATGGATATGGATAAAAGTCTTTTTTCAACAAAAGAGAATAATGATAACAATTTTCCTAAAAAATATGTTTTTAGAATCGTTAGTATGATAGGTTATAAAAACAAAAGAAAAACATATATATATTTTATAAATATTGTTAGTATATGAATACTCAAGATTATAATCAGAGTTATATAATTATATTTTATTATAATAAATTAATAATAACTAATTTTAATAAATAATGGGATTTTAACATAAAACCCCTAACGGCATGTTGAATTTCCTTAGCATGTTTTCAAAAATATAGTATAATAAATATATGTTTCTTATAATTAAATTGTATAACCATAATCATATATATCAAACCAAATATTGTTATCTTGTATCCATTTATCACCCATTTATTAACCACTCGTTATTAAAATCACTATTATTGGTGATAATTGCTTCATTTTTCATATATGTTTTTCTTTGGTAGTTTTAGTTATAATTATTTGATTAGAGTTAAATCATCTTAATAATGTTAATAAAATTATAAATTTTTTATATATTCAATATATGTATATTTCTAGTCATCTATAAAAGTTAGGGATAGAAAAATAAATTACATCATTCATGGAGATAGAAAGTTGTACTTACACATGAAAATTGTTTTCATTTTTTAATATATGGAATGAAAAAAAGTAAAATATTAATTCACCTTTAGAGGATAATTATTACAACATATATATAATATATATTCATAATATAAATCATCATTAGCATTCAATTTAAATATAACATAATAAAAAAATCACTTCGCTTCGTGGAGGAGATAGTTGACACATACAAACGAGTGACGTTATTATTTCCCAACAGGTTGGATTATTAGAATGTGGAAATGATATTATCATTAAAAATGTACAATGTTTAAATAAATTAAAAATAATATTATTAAATACATAGTAATACCAATCCATAAATTATAGTAAAAAATAATAATTTTATTCTTATGTGGAATCTGTATGTAGTATGTACGCATGAGGAATACATTTATTTCCCATTTAAAGGGATATAAAGTCCATAATGGGGTCTTTATTATCAACATAAAAATTTAATATATTTATGATACATATTTTATTATTTTATGAAGAATATAACTATTTTATAGGAGGTAAAATAACAATTTAAAATAAAATGGTTAGTTAAAGTGATTACATGTTCATCAAAATATCCCCTTTAGGACTTCCCGTAAGGGATCTAGGGTTGGTATTTTTTTAATTAAATCATCTATAGAATGAGGGTAGTAGAGTGGATAAGAGAAAATAGTCGATTCTCGTATCCCTAGAAGGCTCGATGTAGTCTGATTAATATAAACGAGGGGTATCCTTTTATAATTAGTGGGATGGGAATCCTTGAATTTTTTAAAATAATAAAATATATTAAATTTATTATCTATATTTTTTTAATAAATGTCCCATAAATGGTTAACGGATGAAATATTAGTCGATATATTATCATTATTTTCCTATTTTTTAATTTTTTAAATTTTATATAATTTAGTAATATATTATTTTCATAAAATATCATTATTTCTAATTTAGACACTATTAAATTAAATTTACATGAAAGAAATAATGGAAATTTTTTAATTAGAATACAATTCTTTAACATAAAACTAATATGTCACATTTCTCATAAAAATTTCAAGAACACATTAAATCACACAAATTATCTTAATTTTAATATTTTATAAATCATTATATATATATTTTTATTAATTCAAGAAGTAAAATATCAATGTTGCATAAGTATTTATGGTAAATATATTTTTATAAAAAATAGGAAAAAATTTATATAATAGAAATAATTTGATTAAACTCAAAATATATGGTTATATTTATTCATAACATAATTTTCCCCATTATGGGAAATATTGGATATATTTAAAACTAATATATTTACATTTGTTTATTTTATTTATTTAAATATCATATATATAACATTTATAAAAAAATTTCCATTACACAAATAATATTCAATACAATGGTGTTAAGGGTAAACTAACTTAATTAAATAATTATTAGAGTGTAATATTATTTCATTATTACTTAGTATTTATCTAGATTAAGCTGATTTACCCTTTACCATGGTGATAAATTTAACATGGTCACTATTTGTATTCCTCAAAAATAAAAGGGACCTATTTTAAAATTTTATAATTCAGAAAAAATTAGGGAATCAATTTTATCAAATTGAATACATATATGTGGAACAAATTAATATATAAATTAGCTCCCAAAATGTGACGAAAACATCCTTTTAGAAAAATAAATTTTAAGAACAAATATTTTTTTGTTCTAATCCCATTATTAACAAAATATTAAAAAATATTAATGTATCCAATTGAATATATAATATATAAATTTCATTAAAATAAATCACAAATTGTTATTAATTTAATTTGTTAATATAAAAATACTTTTTGTGCACAAATATATTTTTTCAGAAAAATATTTATTTTACATTGTAATAATTTTCATTTTTTTTCATTAATGGATACCAAAATAATTATTTTATACATATATAATAATAAATTTCCCCTAATTTATTAAGTACTATTCACAATCACCAATCCAATGGAAAGACAATAACTACCACTTTAGATAATATTATTTTAATACTATATCACAGCTCATTTAAACTCAGTGTTGTGTATAAATCAATCCATCAAATAGGTTACATTTATTTTAATTTTTTAATAAAAATCTCATGGTGTCACACTGATGGTGTCTATGACCATGAACGATCATGTATTTGTGTAGGTTGTCCAGTGATATGCTACTTTTGAGTATTTTAATATGAAACTGTTCAATTCTCTTATTAATTATTTATTGGAGGAGGGTGTTGCAATATGGATTTATTTCAATGCATCACATATTGGTTTGATTTTTATCATGATGCATATGTATGAAATTAAATCTTATGGTTATTTTCATTTTTATCCTCATTAAAATAATTATTCCACACATTATCTTGATCTTTATTCAATTGTGTTTCCTTTAAATTTTTGGTGGCATTACCTCATTAGTGAGAACTACGTTGTCCTAAAAAGACATAAGAGTTTGAGGTATTTCTTATCCTAAAATTAATTTAATTTGATGTATAATTTTTTTTTAAAATTATTAAAGTATCATGACTTTGATATTCCCAACACATTGGATAAAGGGAATGTTGTGGCTGATAATTAAACCAGGAAGTCACATAGTGACATTGTCTGTAATTATAGTGATGTTTGAAGGGTGGTAGAGGATATTTACACAATTAACCAAGGTATAAAAGCTTCTGAAATTCTATATTGTCTCTATCAGATGACAATACTATCATATTAGGTTTAGAAGGTGGATGACCCCATGATGAGGGATTTTGGGGTGAAGGTATGGAGATATATTTTTTATATTTAGTGATATCCCTAAGGGTTGGTCTAAGGATATAAAACAATAAGTGTTATTTTTGTAGATGTTATTGTTCCTTAGGTGATTCATGATGTGGTTCTCTATGAGTTAT
Source organism: Viscum album (assembly GCA_963277665.1). Classification (NCBI taxonomy): domain Eukaryota; kingdom Viridiplantae; phylum Streptophyta; class Magnoliopsida; order Santalales; family Viscaceae; genus Viscum; species Viscum album. The sequence continues at coordinate 1,372,098,323 of OY728164.1, forward strand.
ATTGTCAAACCTTGGTATTACACTATGGTGTGGATAAGAGGCATTGGATCCTCCTAGTTTAGTTTTGGTGGTATGATATATAGATATCAGTTGTAGAGTTTGTCTCTTGATGTTTATTTTTATATAGGTTGAATATTTATCACGATTTTTCTATTATGTTTGTTCAACTATTTGATTATCCCATATATAAGGGAGAGTATATATCAATGGACTTTTTCATCAGTTTTCCTTGATCTCAGGGAGGATGTGATGTTATATATGTTATTGTGAACATTTTGAGGAGGTTGGAACACTTTTTTATGTTTAAGGAGTTGAGATCCATTGAGGTTTTGTTATAGTAGTATATGAAGGTGGTTTTGATTCTTCATGGGGTTCCAAAAATGATTATCTAGGATTATGATACTCAATTAAAATCCATGGTTTGTATATGTTTCCAACAAAACATTATATTATAGTACATGTTGGTGTCCATCATACCTTATCACTAATTTTATTCTATAGACATATAATCAAATAGAGGAGACCATAATTACATTTAAGGAAATTTTTTCACATGTAATTTTTATTTAATATGTTTATTAGTGATATAATTAATAATGATTTAGTTTTAAAACACAAACAGTAATCACTCCATTATTGGGATGGCTCTGTTAGATGTATTGTATGGATAAACCTGTGGATCTATAATGTGTTGTACTAAGGTAGGGGAGTCAGCTGTTCTATGACTGCAATTCATTTAGAGAATGATATAGAAGGTTAATGTGATTAATGAAAGAATTAAGGGAAAAATATTGTTATAAGTTCTATTATCATCATAAGAGGATACCAATAGAGCATAATTTTAGAGATCATGTGCTCCTAATGTTATGTCCTCATTGTGGGCAGTGATGTTTTCATCATAGTAAAAATATTTCTCAATAAATTTTGGACCTTTAGAGTTGTTGGGGTGTGTTGGATATATTTAATATTAATTAATACTTCCCCTGCTGATAAAACAGATTCAAGATGTCTTTTATGTGATGAATCCTTGACGGTATTGTCATCATGAATTTAATTTCATTGTCTTGTGAAATTTTTACTTAGTAGAAAAATGGAATTTCTTATGTTGTTCTAATATCAATTTTCTAATAAATGAAATTTATAACCCTATAAAAAATATTTTATAAAAAAATTATTACCAAACTGATATAAAAATATATCATTTAACACTAGATATCAAATAATAAACAATCAAATTTAGTTTTTTATTATCAGTTACGATATAAAGAACATGTAACTTTTAAAAAATCTAAACACCTCAGTTCTCATTTTTTAATGCAACCTTTTTGAAACCCAGTTCTTCTTGAGTCATTATTTCACTCCACCATGCTGAAACTACTTCATTTGAACAATTTAATTTTTTTTGATAATTTCTGCTCAATATTATATTATTCTCCCTAACTCCACCTTCGTCAACTATATTCATCCAACTAAAACCCTTATATGATGGAATATTTACCATGTTTCGATTTTTTTGAATTGTTTTCTTCAATATTTTGGGAATATTTTCACCTCAATATTTCATTGTTCACCCTTCTTCCACCTCTATCAACTACATTCAAAAAATTGAATATTTATTCCACTAATCTCTTTCCAGTTCCATTTTCATCAACAATGAATATATATTTTTCATTATAGTCATCCAAAATAGTTTCTAAGATATATTTTTTATTTATGTTTTTTAAATATATATTAATTGTATGATATTTATAAATTTAATTCATTAATTTTTTATTCATATGTATATATTATTTAATTATAATTTTTTGCTTATAATTATTTTGAGGTTATAATTTTTTTAGATTATAATATTTTTTGTGATTTTTTCACTATAACTAAAATTCTTTGTTGATTATAAATTTTATAGTTACAATTTTTTTCATTTTTAACTTTTTTAGTTATATTATTTGTTATAAATTTAATCATGTTTGTATACTTATATTTCTATATATTATAATTTTAATGGTTTATATAGTTCTATGATTTAATATATGAATCTATAATATTATTAGATTTGGTAATTAATGTATTATAATTGGATAAATACATGATGAATGAGTTATGAATCATAGATATGGGTTGATCATTTCTTGGTATTTTCTAAATGAAATCTTATATGAATGATATGATTTTATTTCCATGCATGAATTATTTGAATATGAGAAAATTATGGTACATACAAATCATTTCAATATGATTTTATATGATTCTAATCATAATTATAAACAATATATCCTGAATGATGAAATTTAAAAAAACTAATAATTAGAATTATGTCCAATTTGAGTCAAAGAATTATTATAAATAATTAATTCATGATTTAGGCATTGAAACTATTGAAAAAAAATGTTCTGAATGTCTGTAGGATGCGTTTAGAAACCACTATTCTCATGTTGCATATAATTTGTAGTTTTATTACCATAATTAAGATTATTTAAATAGAATGTCAGTCATAGCCATATTTATAAAGGATTTAGTAAATTTCATAAACATTTAAGAGAGTTATTATAGAAGACAATGATATTTTAGATTCCTGTTATATGGGAAAAAGTATTATTCCTAATGGGATTGGGGTATATAAAAATATATGATTTCCCTACTGAGTGTGTTTTATATATGATGGAAAATTAAATTATAATATAATAATCTAAATTTGGGGAGTAATGATATAAAATGGATGTAAATGCAACCATTATTCATTATCAAGAACATGAACAAAATATATGCTAATGTAAAATGGATATATAGAAACACAAACTTTTCTTACATTACTATTACATAATTTTAAATATAAACAACATTATAGTATTACACATAGAGGATCCAATGGTTTAGTGTCTTGGGAAAACAAGGACAACACATAACAATTACAACATTATGGATAAACATTTATTTAATTTCATCTTCTCGAAATTCTTATTGGCACTTGTCCTCTCCATAGTACATATAGCCACCTGAGGGTATACACAAAAGGGGTGAGATAGAATCCTAGTAAGAGGATTGATATGAATAATATATCATGGGGTGAGCATAATCATGACATAGGAAAAAGATAATGAACACGAGAGGAGCATAAATAAAAGGCTTCAAATGTGGCAATATATAAAAATGAAACATCATGTCTTAGTGGTTAACTATCACACCTAATTTTGAACCAATATAGAATCTTTTTCAAACACCATTTCACATTTACTCATGACATTCATCACTTTACCCAATGCATTAGAGTGTTGTATAATTCTGGGTGCACCTGTCACATTCCAAGATTCATATTGCGCTATATAATTCCGGGCCCATCCATCACATCATAGTATTATCATTATCATGCAAGCCACATAAGACATAAATCAAGGATGAAAATAACTAAAACATGGAAAAGAATGGTTTTACTCTCATAATAACACATTCATAAACTTTGGGTACCCAAAACAAATAGGGAATAACATACTTGATACAAGAACCATCAACCTTGAATGAGAAGTAAAAGGGGACTTCTTAGAAGAAGAGTTCTTTTGGAAAAATTTTTGTTTGACATAAACAATATTGGTGAACATATATATCCTAAAAAAGGAAATTCAATGATGAAAAAATGATTTTAAATAAGTGACCATACCAAATTGGAGTGAAAGAGGGAGAACCCGAGGAATGAAAATTGGGTTCGAGATTTTCCCCTTACCTAGTATCTGAATGCTTCTTTCTCATTAATGTCATGTATAAGGACATTATATATATTAATCTGAAATACAGAACCTTTTGTACATTAATATGGTTCATTATGGTTTTATTAAGTGATTTTATGTGACTTTTGATGAGTTTTATAATTTAAAAACATTGTTTGGGAATGTTAGTTTTAATGGTTTTCTTGAGTGGTTCACTTGAATTCTTAAATTGATGTTCGGATAGAACATGGGTAAACAAATAGAACTGATATTACATGTTATTAATGATTTTAAAATAGTTTTAATAATCTTATAATGAATTGTATTATTTCCATGTGGATGAATCATTAGATAAGAACTCAATGATGATTGTGTGGGTTAATTTGAACGATTTTGCGATCATAAAGAACTTATTTTATTTTATCACTAGAAATGTGGTCATAAGTTAGTTACAGAAACATAAATTGGAGATAATACATATAAAATATTCTGGTTCAACTATAAAAATTGTTTCCTTACCATATCTGAAGGTTTAAATGGAAAAGAAAACATGTCATTTTTTAAGGTGATAAATTAACACCTCACGAACAACCTTCTCTTTAATAAAATAGAAGGAAGAGGGAAAGGGGGTTGGCTGATATAATATCACATTAGCATCATAATATTAAATTAAATTTATAATAATGGAGTTACAATAACATTTTGATGAAGATAGTTGGTGAGAGATCATGAAATGAACTTGAAGTTGAAAGGAAATTAAAGGAGAAGAGGGAGAGAAATTACCTCTTAAATCCTCCTGGCGAGATCCTCATTAAGGAAGCTAGGATGGGTATTTTGATGATACCAGCAGCTCTTTGACAAGGTATAGGGGCTAGATAGGATGTTTGGTCATAGTTTAGAGAAGGCTTGGAGCTTCAGAGGTGTGAGGTAATGAGGGTGTGAAGGGTGGTTTTTATAGTGGAGGGGAGAGGGGTTTCCTTAATATAAAATTCATTAGTTTATTAATTTCCCCTAAGACAAGGAATAATGAGTCATACATGACCATGAATAGTAAATACGGAATTTTAGTTTGGTATTTGGCTTCTTACATCACTTGGGATATCATGAATAATGGGTTTTAATTATAATGTATTTATATGGTAAATTAACGTATTTTACTATACATCAAAAATTCAAGTATTTTTGAAAAATCCCAAAAATTTACCCCAAAAATTTTTCACAAGTAGAATCCAAAAATGAGGTTAATTTTACAAAAATAATTTTCTAAATATTAATAATTTAATATTTAATTAAAATCCTAATTTATTAAAAAAATAGTTTTAAAATTAAAACTGATTTTATAGTGCTTTCAAAATTTATTAAGGTTCTTATAAAATTATCTAAAAACTATAATAAATTTATTTTATAATCAATGAACACATTTTAAAAAAATAAATTTTATTTTAAATTAATTAATTATTTATAATATACAAAATATCAAAATATTTACTAAGGTCAAATTGTCACTTTCTAAGATGTCTAAATTTTATTTAATTATTCATGGGTATAGTTACTCTTATTTTTTATGATTTACCTTTCATAATGTTTATATTAGTATTCATAAGGGTATGTTACTATTCACAAAGGTATGTTTCTATTCACTGAAGATTATTTTTGTTTCTGTAGACTCCAAGAATCATCTTGAACCCAACCGTGTATGTCGAATTTTCAAAATTATCAACACAGAAGTGACAAAATAATGTTGAAAGGTCACTTAGCACATATTAGTTCATTAAGTTTTGTATTAATGTGAATTTATGACATATTTATAAGAAGTTAAATTCCATTGAAAAACTTTGGGTCGTTACATTCTTCCCCCCTTATGAAATTTTGACCTCGAAATTTCATTTCATAAAAACAGGTGAGGGTACTTCTCCTTCATCGCCTCTTCTGGTTCCCAGGTTTCATCTTCAAACTTATGGTTCCTCAAAAACACTTTGACAAGATGATTTGTCTTGTTGTGTAGAACCATATCTCTCCAATCTAGAATCTCTACTTGCTATAGCTCATAAGAGAGATCATCTTCCAACTGTACCACCTCTGAGTTTAGTACATGTGAGGGGTCATGTATGTATTTCCTCAGGAGTGATATGTAAAATACGTCATTAAATTGAGCCATATTTGGTGGATGTGCAAGTTGATAGGCCATGAATCCTCTACGATCAAGGATCTCAAAGGGGAAAATGTACCTTGGTCTTAGCTTTCCTTTCTTCCCAAATCGCATGGCTATGTTCCATGGAGATATTCATAGGAAGACAATATCTTCAACGTTTAACTCCAAGTCCCTTCGATAGTTGTTAGCATAGCTCTTTGGCCGGATCTGAGCAGCTTTGATGTGTTTCTGGATGACATGAACCTTTTCTGTCATCTCTTGAACAAGACCGGGTACTAGTATCTTTCTTTCTACAACTTCATCCCAACAGGTTGGAGTTTTACATCACTTTCCATACTAAGCTTCATATGGAGCCATCTGAATCCTTGAGTGGAATATATTGTTGTATGAGTACTCATACAATAGGAGATGATGATCCCATCCACCTTTGAATTTTAGAGAGCAGGCTCTTAGCATATCTTTAAGCATCTGAATATTCCTTTCAGACTGGCCATCGGTTTGGGGGTGATAGGCCGTGCTGAAATTTAATTCAGTACTCAAAGCATGTTGAATGCTCTTATATAATTTAGATGTGAACCTTGGATTATGGTCAGAGAAGATAGATAGTGTAACACAGTGTAGTCTTCCCACTTCCTTCACATATAACTTTGCAAGTTGTTCAAGTGATAGATCTTCCCGAATAGTGATAGAATGGTAAATATTGGTGAGTTAGTCAACCACAAACCATATCTCATTTTTTCCCTTCGAACTCTTTGGGAGATCCGTGAAAAATTACATAGTAATATTTTACCATTTCCACATGGGTATAGGAAATGGATGCATCATACCATTGGACATTTTTTCTCAGCTTTAACTTGGTGACATACTAAACACCTAGATATATATTCCACAATATCCTTCTTCATGTTATCCAACTAGAAGTTTTCTTGGAGATCACAGTATATCTTGGTACTCCCAAGATGGATTGAGAATGTTGAGCTATGTGCATTTTCCAATAGCTCATTCTTTATCCCAGGTGATGAAGGGACACAAAACTACATTCCAAACCGAATCACACCATCATCATCGATATGGAACTCCTGCTGCTTCCCATCCTTTACTTCATTCACCATCTTTTATATCTCCACATCATCCCTCTGTTCTTATTTAATCTTCTCATGGATGGATGGTTGCACAATAATTTGATCAAGGTAGGATGTATCCCCTACCCTAATAATTTTCAAATCCATTATTTGCATATCCATGAAGATATGGTCTTTCTCAATCCGTAGCATGGATAGAGTAGCAGTATCTTTTCTACTTAGTGCATCAGCTACCTTTTTCACCTTTCCAGGATGATAGTGAATAGAGAAATAATAATCCTTGATTAGCTCTAACCATCTCCTTTGACTCATGTTGAGCTTCTTTTGTGTGAATATATACTTTAGGATATTGTGGTCGGTGTATATATCACACTTCTCACCATAATGGCAGTGCCGCTATATTTTCAAGGCAAAAATCACGGCCGCCAGCTCTAGATCATGCGTCAGGTAGTTCTGCTCATGGATCTTCAACTGTCGTGAGGCATAGGCTATGACATTATCATTTTTCATGAGTATGCAACCCAAGACTTTTTTTTGAAGCATCACTGTATATCACAAAACTTTCTCCACTTTTCAGTAGTGTGAGTATAGGTTCAGTGATCATCCTTCTATTTAGCTCCTTGTAACTTCCCTCACATTCTTCCATCCAGAAATACTTTACCCCTTTCATTGTTAACTTAGTTAGCGGGCATGACAATCGTGAGAACTTTCTCACAAAACATCAGTAGTACCCCACTAATCCAAGAAAACAATGGATTTCCATAACACTAGAGGGCCTGGGCCATTTCTCAACCACCTTTGTTTTTGAAGGATCCACATAAATTTACCCAATTGTGATCACATGTCCCAATAATGTGACTTTATTCATCCAAAAGTCACAATTACTATACTTGGCGTACAACTTTTCTTTTCTTAATGTCACCAAAACATGTCTTAGATGTTCTTCTTGTTCCTCCTTGCTCTTGGAGTAGAAGAGAATATCATCGATAAACACTACCACAAATTTGTCGAGGTAATGTCTAACGAATCTATTCATAAAATCCATGATGATTTCAGGGGAATTAGTAAGTCCATAGGGCATCACTAAAAACTCATAGTACCCATACCATGTTTGGAAGGTAGTCTTCTGAATATCTTCCTTATTCACCTTTACCTGATGATATCTAGAATGAAGATCCACCTTTGAGATGTATTGAGCACCTCTTAACTAATCAAATAAGTCATCAATTTTTGGGAGAGGATACTTGTTCTTTTTTATGATCTTGTTGAGTTCCCGATAATCGATACACAACCTCTTTGTTCTATCATACTTCTTCACAAAGATCACTGGCGCACCCCAAGGTGATGCACTAGGGCGTGTGAAACCTTTGTCTAGATTCTATTTCATCTACTTATTCTACTCCTCTAGTTGGATAGGAGACATCCTATAGGTACACTTAGAGATAGAAGTATCTTCAAGTATGAGTTCAATTTAGAACTCTACCTCACGATCCGGGGGAATTCTGGGTAACCCTTCCAGAAATACATTTATGTATTCCTTCATGATGGGGATTTACTCATGGTTGGCACTTTCCTTTGACTCAACCATTTGGGCTAGGTATGCTTCTACATAGGGAATCAACACACACACCATTGAAAGATTATTAATAGGAGATTCATGATTTTCCTTTCATTTACAGAGGAGCATGGTAGGGTTCGGAATATGAAAAGATATTTCCTTTTCTCGAGAGATGATATGTGCTCTATATGAAGAGAGCCAATCCATTCCCAGTATAGTGTCGAATTCCACCAAAGAAAGTATTACAAGATTCGCCGGAAGAACCATCCTATATGCGCCAATAAGAGAAGAGTCAAAAAATTGGGTTTCAATTATTAAACCACACTATGTTTTTACAGATATCTGTACTTCAAGTCTTCAGGGCTTTGAATCTATAGTACTAGTAAACTTGCAATATATAAAGGAATTCATAGAACCAGAATCAAATAATACTTTTTCCATTCTTGAGTGAATAGGAAGTGTACCTTATATGACTTCATTATATCGATCCACCTCTACTGTAGTGATGGCATAAGCCTTCCCTTGTTCCTTTGGCTTTGGTGGCTGCTGACGTTGATTACCCTCGAGAACTCGAGTTTTAGTGCACTGGTTTGCATAGTGACCAAGCTCCCTAATGTTGTAGAATTGAACTATGAGTGGTTCCCTCCATTCATCGGCTAAATTCTCCTTTCTTTTCATTTCTTTTCGACACTCATGAGAATGGTGTCCTTCTTTCCCACACATGAAGAATTTCCCCATCCCTTTGAGGCAGTTCCCATGGTGCAACAATCCATATTTTTGGCATGTGGGTCGCTGAGTTTTCTCCCCACCATTATCATTTGATCCTCCATCTTGAAAATCCATCGTTTGATTCTTATCACCATAGCCATGGGACCATTCTTCAAACTACATATCCACTTTGAGATCACATTGAAAAACTTCTTCATAACTCTCAAAGTCTTGAATTGCAAGATCCTTTCAAAGGTGTGGTTTTAATCCACTAAAAAATCTATCAATTTTTATATCATTGTTGATAACAAAACCCGAAGTGTACCTTTCAGACCTTGTGAAATTTGATTCATAGGTTGTGAAAGTTTCCCCTTCTTTTTGCTTGAGCTCTATTAATTCTGTCTCCATCTTCGTGCGAAGAGTTCTTCAGAAATACTTGTTAAGAATCATTATCTTAAAGTCTTACCATTCCATCTCTTCAATTTCCTACATTGGCTTTGTGTTCTTAATCAAATCCCACCATTGAACAGATTCCCCATCAAGATGATAAAATACTAGGGTCACATTCTCTATATCAGAACAATGAGGAATAGAAAAGATCTTATCCATGGAGTTAACCCACATTCCACAACTAGTGGATCAGAAGATCCATTAAACGTCAGTGGTCGTTGCTGCATAAAACATTCGATATCCAGGTGACCCCTCTTTGGTGAAGGAAAAAATTCCCCATTATTATGGTTATTGTTCATAACCTGAGATAACTAGGTAAGCATCACCATGATGTTTTTTACATCACCTCCCAAATCATTGGGGATGTCAATCTGGAAATCATTACATTGGCCCGCGCACGAGTTGTTGGCCTGGTTTCTCCTGGTTCCAACCATTTTCTAAAATATAAAAGGTTAGAACAAAACACAAGTAAACAATTCATGAATACATTACTTATTCAGGTGCACAATTTATAATAAAATCATAACATATGGGTTCCCTATGTAATGAATCTTGTGTTCATATTTGTACCTAGTCTTATGCTAGAGGTTTTCTCTAGGGTTCACTAATCCTAATTTTAAAATTAACTAAACCATGCCTCTAATACCAACTATAGTGACCCCAAATTTTCTTACATTTCTATTAAATCATTTTAAAGATAAAAAACATAATAGTATTACACATAGAGGATCCAAATATTTAGTTTTTTGGGAAAACTATGACCACACATAATAATTACAACATCAAGAATAAACATTTATTTAATTTCTTCTTCTCTAGATTTTTATTTGCACATGTCCTCTCCTTAGTACTTGTAGCCACCTGAGGATATACACAAAAAGGGGTGTGGTAAAATCCTAGTATTAGGTTATATAATAAGAACATATCATTGGGTGAGCATAATCATTACATAGGAAAACGATCCTGAACATGAGAGGAGCATAAATAAAAGGCCTAAAATGTGGCAATGCATAAAAATGAAACATCATGTCTTAGTGGTTAACTAACACAGATAATTTTGAACCAAGATATCATGTTTTCCACACATCCTTTCACATTTATTCATGATGTTCATCACTTTACCCAATGCATTGGAGCTCTGTATAATTCCAGGTTCACCCGTCACATTCAACGATTCATATTGCGCTATATAATTTCGGGTGCACCCATCATATCATAGTATTATCTTTATCATGCATGACACATAGGACATAAATCAATTATGAACATAACTAACCCATGTAAATGAAAGGTTATCATCTCATAAGAACACATTCATAAACTTTGGGTTCCCAGAACAAAGAGGTAATAATATACGTGATAGAAGAACCATCAACCTTGAATGAGAAGTAAAATGTGAGTTCTTAAAAGAAGAGTTATTTTGGAAAACATTTTGTTTGACATAAAAAATAGTGGTGAACATTTATATCCTATGAAAGGAAATAAAATGATGAAAAAATGTTTTTTAGGATGTGACCATACCAAATTGGAGTGAAAGAGGGAGAACCCGAAGAAAGAAAATTAGGTTAGAGATTTTCTCCTTACCTTGAATCTGAATGCTTCCTTCTCTTTAATGTCCTATATAATGAAATTATATTAATTAAATAGAAATAAATAACCTTTTTACATTAATATGCTTCATTATGGTTTTATTAAGTGATTTTATGTGCCTTTGGATGTGTTATAGAGTTTAAGAATATTGTTTGGGAATGTTTGTTTTTATGGTTTTCTAGAGTGGTTCACTTGTATTCTTAAATTCAAGTTCGAGTAGAAGATGGGTAAACAACCAGAACTGATATTAAATGTTATTAATGATATTACAGGAGTTTTAATGATCTTATAATTAATTATATTAGATCCATGTGGATGAATCATTAGATAATAATTAAATGACGATTGTTTGGGTTAATTTGAGTGGGTTTTCAATCATAATGAACTTGTTTTATTTTATCATAAGAAATATGGTCATAAGTTAGATCCAGAACATTAAATAGGAGATATTACTTATATAATATTCTGGTTCAACCATAAAAATTGTTTCATGACCAGATCCGAAGGTACAAATAGAAGAAGAAAACTTGTCGTTTTTGAAGGCGATAAATTAACAGCTCACAAACAACGTTCTCCTTAATAAAATATAAGGAAGATGGAAAGGGGGTTGGACGATATAGTATCCCATTATCATCATACAATTTCAGTCAATTTATAATAACAGAGTTAAAATACCATTTGGATGAATATAGTTTGTGAGAGATCAAGAAATGAACTTGAAGTTTAAAGGAAATAAAAGGAGAAGAGGGAGAGAAATTACCTCTTAAATCCTCCTCTTGAGATACTCTTTACGGAAGCTAGGATTGGTCTTTTAATGAGACCTAAAGATCTTGGACGTGGGAGACGGTATATGGAAGATGTGTGGGCAGAGTTTGGAGAAGGATTGGAGCTTGAGAGATGTGAGGGAATGAGGGTGTGAAGTGTGGTTTTTATAGTGGAGGGGAGAGGGGTTTCCTTAATATAAAATTCATTAGTTTTTTAATTTCCCCTAAGACAAGGAATAGTGAGTCATCCATGACCAATAATAGAAAATAAGGCATGTGATTTCAGGATTTGTGTGCTTACATCACTTGTGATGTCAGGAATATTGGGTTTTAATTATAATGTATTTATACAGTAAATTAATCTATTTTACTATTCACAAAAAGTATTTTAGAAAAATCCCAAAAAAATTACCCCAAACATTTTTTGACATGTAGAATCCAAAAATTAAGTCCATTTTTCAGAAATAATTATCTAAATAATATTAATTTAATATTTAATTAAAATCATAATTTACTTAAAAACAGTTTTTAAAATTAAAACTGATTTTATAGTGCTTTCAAAAATTATGTAGGAACTTATAAAATTAAATAAAAACTATAAGACCTTGATTTGATAATTAATTAAAACATTTTAATAAAAAAAATTTCTTTGAAATTAATTAATTAATTATAAATAGTTATTTTTGACATACAAAATACCAAAAAGTTTACTATGGAAAAATTTTCACTTTCTATGATGTCTAAATTTTATTTAATTATTCATGGGTAAGTTTACTCCTATGTTGGATGATTTACTATTCAAAAGGGTCATATTACTATTCATAAGGGTAGATTACTATTCACAATGGTACGTTACTATTCACCGATAATTATTTTTGTTTCACTAGACTCGAAAAATCATCTAGAACACAACTGTGTATGTCGAATTTTCAAAATTTCCAACACAGAAGTGATATACTTATGTTTGAAGGTCAGTTAGAACATACTAGTTCACTATGTTGTGTATTCATATGATTTTATGAAATATTTATAAGAATTAAAATTCCATTGAAAATATATGGGTCATTACAGGATACTTCTAAAAATTCCGTATTTAAAGCAGATATATGTAAATTCAAATGATAAAAACAGGTTATGATTAAAAATATATGATCTTATATCTGATGGAAACATATATCACCTCTCTAATTCACCCAAATATAATATTTTGATAAAAAACTTCATTGTTTTAGAAATAATGCTAAAAATATCAGAATTACACTATGTATCTATGGAATGAATCAACATAGAATCCAAAAAAATCCAATATAGTTTGTTGACTGTTATGTTGTTAGATTACAATATGTCCCAAAAAATATATATGATGTGAAAATATGTTCTAATGAGATTGATTATTTATGGGTAAAAATATTTTGGACATAATATTGATGTTTATATGTCACTATTGATTTATTATTTTGTATTTATATAGGGGACAAGTGTTATTATTTTCTATGATTAAAAAAAATATTCTTTTACTTTATGTGATATAATAATGTTCCCAATAAATAGATATATTTCATATAGAAATTTATTGAGATACAATGTATAATTTTTTTCCTTGAAACCTTATCAGTGGAATAATATTCTAATAAAATTAAAAACATTAATTTCACATTTAGAAATAATGGGATTTCTAATCACCAAAAAAATATATGGGGGAAGCATTCAATCTTATCAAATTAACCATATTAGATATTTGTGGTGGTGTCAAAAACAATAACATTATTAAAGTAGAGTAAAAAATATGTTACATTTCAATTAGATATTTGTTAGACATAAATTGAATAAATAATATATCTATTTCATATAAGAATCAACTTAATATCTAATGAAATTCATTTGGACTTATCTCTAATTATGAAAGGATACTGGATATTATAAAATAAATCTTGTCACACATTATAAAAGTGTGAGAAGTTAAATTTGTATTACTATCATCACAATAATAAATTACCCAGTTGACATATATGAAATGTGAAGAAATTTGTTTCATTAAAGGATTTAATGTTGACAGGTATTTAATATCATGAATACCTTGTATTAATTCAATTAATACACAATGTTTCACTCAAGGAATAATTTAGAAAAATTTTAAATTATATCACTATGTTGTGTTAAATATTCAATTTCATTTGTAGTAATTTTACAAATCCAATTATTTTAGATGTTATAGAGAATGATGTTTTCCTCATACTTTTCAATTATGAATGTATTTTACACCATATTTTTTTGGATATAATGGTTCATATAATTATTCATTTGTGGTGGGATATAAGAATATATGGGCATATTTATTTACATTGTATTTTCTATTTTCACATATTTATGAGAATATTTAAGGGTTGAGTTAAACATTTTCCTTGAATATAGGCCTATATTGATTAATAATATATACCAGATAAGGTGATTAAGTTATGTAATTTTATTAGTGGAGCACATTGTTCTTCCTATATTATACATTTAATTGTTGATAGTTAAGGTAAAGGGAGTAATGTCTTAGAAGTAATGTTATTTCGATCTGAGGAAGTGATTAATGAAGACTAAAAAGTATTTAACAATATAGGTGAGGTTCATCAATATATATCATCACATATTACTAGATTAATGGTATGATATCTGAAAAAAATAATATTGGTTCATGAATGAACATAAACACACATTGGTATCACAGATTTATGAGAAATTAAACAGTGCTTTATCTGCATCATAAATAGTAAAATAGATATAATGGGGTACTTATGATAATGTAATCACATGGTATTGTAATGATATTAATGGTTTCACATTTTATTAAAGAAATATGGATTTTGATGTTTACTATTCAAAATATGTGAGTAATGGTTGTCACTAATGAACTATATTTTTTAACTTCCATATATTAAAAGAATATTTTTTCATTAAAAGAAAATCTTGGAGTTGATGAAACAATATGGGAGATTGATTATACAAAAATTTTCTTTCGAGTATTGAAGTGAATATGAGTTGATATTAATAATTGTGTTAAATAAGATGATTATTAATTCAAAAATCTCAATTTGAAAATAATTTCTTTTAATGTGGAACCATTTATCATAAAAATTCATGAAGAGAAGAAATTTTATATTATAGAACCATCAAATGATCTTTGGTATATTGTATTAGTTAACATAAAAGATATAATTTTTTTTTATTTATTAGACGATGATATTAAAAACTAATGAATCATTTATTCATAAATTACAAAATTACATAATGATAACAATGATTTCATTGTGAAAATTTTCTATGCTATGTGAAATGAATATATTTAAGGGATACAAGACATCACATTGACACTCTTCCAATTATTTAATGAAATTAATTTTATTGAAATTTATAGAAGAAAAAATTATATTTTTAACATGGATTCTTTAATCAACATGTGCTATTAATTTCATCTAATTTTAGTAAAATTCTATATTTATTAGTTTCAGTTAAATATTTTTTTAGATAATCGTAAAATAATTATTTTTTTTGTAAAATTTACACATGTAGAAACACATATTCATAAAATAAATATTTAAATATTTTTATTCTAATCATTTTTATAATTTTTGAATTATTTTTTATGTTTATCATTTTTAATTATATATTTATTAGGTAACTAGACTGAAATCATTTTTTGTGACACCGAGGCATGTAATTACACTATTTATTTTCTTAATTTTAGATTTTTGTATTATTATTTTTTTATTCACTCTTCTCCAAATGTATTAATTACATTAATAGTTATAATTTTCTTCATATTCTTAAAAATAATTTTTTTTATTTCTATAAATCCTCTTATTTTAATAAATATATGTTCGTCTAATTTTATTACATTTTAGCCATTTAAATGAAAAATATAGATCTAGAGTAACATTTAATGTGGTATGTATTTGTTTTTAATATTAATATATCATTATTAATTTAATTAATTTATTAAATTATTATTATTTTAAATCATTTATAGATCTTCTGGTGAGCCTACAAATACCAAGTATCAATCTTCTTCTCCAAAGAATATGTTACCTAGAGTTCGTAGATGTGGGATTAGATGATTACAAAAAAAAATCAATTGATCATGCATCTAAGAGGTTATGAATTGAATATGATGATAATAATAACCTAGGTGTACCATAAAAAAATACTTTTAGGAGTAATATAGGAAAGATCAACCATTATTGGATTAAAATTTCATATCCTGATTGGAGTACCATCGACAAGATGGTGAAATAATAGTTTTGGGATTCTGTAAGGGTAATATATCAAATATAAATTATATTTATCCAATAATTCATATATTATACATTTGATATGACTAATATTCAAAATATTTTATTAAAGATGAAATTAAAATTTCATTAAATGAAATAAATTAATAAGAGTTGCTTATTTTTTCATAAGATACATGGAGAGATTTAAAAAACTTAACTCAAAAATGATTACATTTTTGGGGAGATATAAATTGAAAACCCCTTCCACAAGTATATCGTTTTATATGTAAAGGGAAGGAAAAAAATTGTCACCAACCTATGGGATGAACCCTTTATGGTATGATAATTATTTTATGAAAAATAAATCTATAAAATTATTTTTTTTAACTAATGAATTATTATTATATTATTATGTAACATAATTCTAGAAAATATCACCAAGACACCTAGTAATATAATGTATACCATAATTTTTATCATCATGAGGGTATCATTTTCTAGAGGGGAAAAAGAATGGTGAAAATTTTAATAAATTTAGAGGAAAATGTAGTAGTGGATCTAGAGTGGTTCAATTCATCTCTCTATCTGCCCTAAATTGACCTAAAAATGGATAATGGAGATGATGGAAATAAATGGATTGGTTATTATGGATCCATAACGAAAAGTAGCTAATAATATTATAAGAAATTAATTTTAATTTTTATATAGTATTAGTATTTTTTAAATTCACTAATATAATATAATGTTTTAATAAATTGTTTTATGTATCCCGTTAGGAGAAAAAAATATTGGGTATATTTATCCTTGAGGGTAGGATGTATATTTTGACATATAATTTAGGAAATAAATATTACTAATTCCACTTAATATTTAATGATATGGGTTTCAGTGTTATAATTTTTTAATCAACCAAATATAGCTTCAAGTTAGAAAAAATATAGAAAAAAATATCATACATCAAGTTTTAGTTGTAAGAGATAAATTAGTATATAGATGATAAAATTAAACAATATATATAATCTATGTTTATAGAAATAGTGAGGCAAACCTAACCTTCCTACTTAGATCCTAAACCTCCTCATTTAGATCTAGTTGTGTACTGTGAGATTCATTCTCAGCATCCCCATGTACATATTATGACATATGGATTTATAAATTTTTAGCAGATTATATAAATCATTAGAAATTTAAGTTGATCCACGAATGAGTATTGGTGTAAGATGTTATTGATCCAATAACTCCATTGACATTTCCTTCCAAGGAAGTGGCTATGGTTAGAGATAATATTGATTTTTTTACTCTAGATAACTTTACATCATCATTAGTTGACATATGTGGTATTTTTTTAATTTTTTATTTAACATTAATTTCAAATTACTTTAATGTTTTATTTTATTAATATTATATAAGAGTGTCTAAAATAACATGGATTAGTTAAAAATGAATTTCTAGTTTCAAAATGAACCCCTTGAAATACTTCTAGAGATTTTGTTTAGCTAACAAAATTATCTGATAAATAATCAATTTTAGAGTAGTATTATGATTTTACAATGACCTATCATATATAAAAAAGGGACTCTGAATTAAGAATATTTTAAAAAGATATGACACATCTTATTAATGGTGAAGATGTCTATGTGCCCATGTTTTAATTGTTTTTCATATATGTATATTTCAATTTCTATTTCAATTTAAATTTGATTAAATTAATGTAAATTATAGTGACATAATTTATTACTTTTCTCAATATGAAACTCTACAAATTTTTCATCCAAAATGAGGTTGAATGGAACAATAATATTTTTGACTAACTGTAAAATATATTAAAGATAATGTAACAGGTAATGAAATATGTGAATGATTATAAATTTTAGACATTTAATATTGGGTTCATCCCTTTCCTAAAATGTAAGAAAACTATAATATTGCAATGAATTAATTTTACAACTAATTTCATTTGTGATTAAATTTTTATATTTTTGTTGTAATTGGATGTTATAAATATTAATTCCATAAGAATTCATGATATATTGGTCATTCACTTTACTTGGTGGAGTTAAAAAATGTTGTAACATATCTTGGAATCATAAGTTTTATTCTATTATATTAGTCATTTTATCTTAAATTTTTCTTATAATAACTTTTTGGTAATAGATAAATGAAATTAAAATTGTTTTTAAGGCATTAAAAATTTCAACTTGTTGATAATGAATCAAAATACCATTAAATATGTTAAATTGTAGGTAGATAACTTTTAAATTTGTTAATACTATTTTTTCACTACACACATAATGTTTCTTATTTTAAAATTTTTGTTTCAAAACCATTGTATCATCCCCAAAAAGGATGTATAGAATGTGGAAATTATATTTTATATTTTATTTATGAGATTATTTCGACATGAAGGACCAGATTTTTTTAAAAGGGTAGTTTCATTAAAAATGATTAGTTTTAAACAAATATATTTTATATTTAATTATATATCCATTAGTATATTTTTATTTTTTTGATAATGATTCATTTTATAGAGATTAAGACACAAACAAGAATAATATGTTATTTTAAAATTATTTTATTAGTTTGATTAATTTATAGATGTACATTTAAAAGTTCATTGTAACTTTATATTTCTATTTGTTAATCTTTAAAGAAAGAGAATTGTTACTTGTTTTATGTTTTATTCTACAACATTTTATTATTTACTGTACTGGAATTGAATTATATTTTTTGTATTGAATTAACATACATTTATTTTCTTAATAAAAATTATACAGGATTCACCATCATTTTTTATAAAACATATCTTGAATTTTTTTTCAATTTTGGTTTTTTATAAATCAATGTTGAAACTTAGATTTAATGAAAGATTATTCAAAAAAAAATTCAATGATGAAATTTAAAAAAAAATCTTTTATTATTAAATAATGTTCTAAAAAATTTGAGGGTTAAAACCATGGTTCAATATTGTTGTTAAAACAATATTTTTTATTTTAATAATTTTGAATATTTTAAAAAATATTTTCAAAGATTGGCACTAGTTTAGCGTGAGATTCATGGACCTAGTAAGGGTTGACATTGAAAAAATTAACATATTAAATATATTATATCACGAAAAAAATATATTAATAATAAATGGGTTCCCCATTGTTTGAGAACTTGTATGGAAAATAAGGTACCACCTTATTTTATAGAATAAGGGGTTTAGAGAAGGTCTGATATAAGATTGATCAGATCTGGGATTCTTGTTGAGGTGGTTATTGGTAGGTTCATCAGATGGATAAATTAATTATGTAAATAAATTAATTTATTTTACCTAACGGAATTCCCTATTTATAAATACCCTATGGTATAATATCACTAGGTTCATTTACATAAACTTATATGTATTTTAGAGGAGGTTGATTGTTTTCCATTGGCATTATAAAACATGAGGATATATATCAATTAATAAATCATGGTGGACCATTGTTTAGATATAGAGGACATAATATACTTCTCTTACTCTCTAGAATACTCATTCTTCTGCAATAATCGATCCATTATCTATTAAGGGTTCTTATTTATGGATTCCACCCTTTATATAAATTGTAAATACATGGATTTTACATTACATACGTTGAATTGAGTTATTTAAATGAGTCATTCTATTTTGTTGTTTCTTCACCAATAATAGTTGCCTTATTGTAAAAATTATTCGCACCCCATTACTTACCATGATTCTTGTTCAATTGAAAGGATCACAACATCCAATGACTACATTACATTGTTTTTGTGCTTTTCCCCAATTATTCTTCACATTCTTAATTATTGGAACATGTAGTGGAGATTCAACATTGTTAGGTATAATTCAAACATGAACAGAACCCAATATTCATGTAAGAAATTTGAATGATGTAAGGACTGATATTTTTTGGAATTATTGTGATGGATTCATGGGTTTTTAGTTGAGGAAACATGATTTTGGAATTTGAACGATGATAACAATGAAACAACTACTGATCGTGTAATCTGAATTTCATTTTCTAGCTACCGGTGGCCTATAAATGGTGATCAAATATGGAAAACATCATATTTTGTGATTTAGGGAATTTAAAATTGAAATGGTAGTAGTAGAGATCATTTATATGACATGTGTTTGTGGGAAGACTTTACTATCTTCAAAATAAAAGACTACACGCTATGTATCTAAGAGGATTAGATGTTGGGTAGTTAAAAATTCCATTAGTATTGGGTTTTAAGAAGTTAAATATATCATGAAATGTGGTCAGGGATACTTGAAATGTGATCCAACCCGGGTAGCCAAACACTTTGTCTATGGAACACACCCAGGACTGCTTATGGTCTGACACACCATGTATCAGGATAGAAACATAATGTGTATGTTCATGGATTCGTGAGAATTGTAATGGGGGTACACATCCTAGAACATGGGTGAATGTACATGTTTTGTGACACATTTATATTCCATGTAATGTCATATGGATTCTGATTTCATTTCAATGCAAGGACATGCTATGATGTTCTGTTGAGGTCCCACACTATGTGATGCCTAGTACATGCTGTGTACTTTTCTATGAGAATTATATATTGCATATATATTTATTTTAGGCTCAAATTTTTTCATGTGAGTAGACCATCTAGAGTATTTTCTATCATATAACATGATGATGGACTTCATTTCAGAATCATAGATACGACATGAGGCATTTTTAGTGGGACACTTCTTCAAGTGACACTTATATTGTAGAAGTAATTAGGTGTGATCTTCAGAGTGTTACCAGGGTTGATACACCCCTATCACTCTCTGGGATATCGGTGTCCCATATAATTTATATAGGTAGAGGTAGTTCTAACCCATAATACAGAGGGAACAATTCCACTATCTTCAAAGTTGAATCCCCATAATTGTGATTTGATAGTGGGTTATTTCTCTATTGGGGGTATTTTTACATAATATAAGGTACATAGTATCTAGGTGAGGGGAATATATATTCTTGTGATGTTATGAGATATTCTTGGGTAGGAGTAACCTCTTCCTCTTCTATGATAAAAAATATCGAGGAGCGATATATTTACTTTATAACTTACGTGCTCACAAGATTGATTTCCAACAGTGATGGTATTTTGAGAGTTGGGTGAAAACATTTCTTTCTTAAATAGATTGAATAATAGAGATCCTCATTCCCACTACAATTATATTTATTTTGTGAATATTTGATGTTGGGATCCATTACCCTCTTGCCTTATGGGTTGAGTATATCATTATTCTTTTATTTCTTTTGACATTATTTGTCATCACGAATTATTAATTGGTATGTATATACTCAACTATACATAGTATTTTCCCTTACATATAATAACTTATAAATATTATAGGACTATCTATGGGGACATTGGGGGTGAATAATGATTATTTGGTGCAATGAATATGTTTGGTAGAGAGAATTCAAGATTAGGATATGACATCACTTCAGCTTTTTCTTATTCTAGTTGTTTTTAGTTGGATACCATTTTCTACATGGGAATGTATTATTATATTTAGTACTCTGATTTATATTATCATACTATAATATATTCCATTTATGTTATTACATGCATGGTTTTACTCTATATATTTCTATATTTTTATTTCCCTCTTCAAAATACATGGAGATGGTTGTGTGTATGCACAAAGACATATTTGGATAAGGACTCTGATTTTATTATAACCTAATTGGAACATATATCCATACCCTATCCTATTATAGGTAGGATTTATCTGGTCACACTTGGCTTGTCGTTCATTATGAAGGCCCAGTGGGTTATGTCCTGACAGAGTAGTATCAAAGGTGGTTCATTCATAGGTTTATGTTTAAAATAAGACCCCTGATAAGGATAGTTTAGGATCTAAATATATTACGACTCAGTATTTTCAAACATAAATATTACATATTAGTAGAAGAATATAGAGTAAATAACATAATGACACCCAACAAAATCATTTAAGTCTAGTTCATTTATAAACAAGGATACATAAAAAACATATGCATAGGTAAACTATATTATCTCCGATTAAATACTTCATTACTAACACCCTTACCAGACATATCATATATAATAAATTAATTCATTATATATGTAATTTAAACATAGGAAAGTGTGATATAAAATGATTAACAATTGTAAAAATGATACATATTAACCTAACATGAGAACAAGTGTATGATAATCTGAGAATAATATTTTAACACTACAAATTACATATCAAATATCATATACATTAGTTGTGGAATAAATATTGGTAGTTTAAAAGACATGAATCATAAACAAATCAAATAATATGAGCTATAATAATATAAAATTGGAATGAGAAATAGATTTTTGACATATATTTAAGTAGTAGAAATAATTTTCTTAGTAATCATGACCCATTTCTTGGACTATCATAGTTGATTGCATCCACTCCCCACGCCATCTTAGTAGTCATGTTTCAATCCCAATACTATCATAGTGGATTAATTATTCTCTTTAACACATCATAGTTGTCATGTTTAACTTCTATGGCTATCATAGTGGAAAAATACCCTTACTAAATTGAGATCACTCCCAATTTCATTCCTTTTCATCTTATGAGATCTCAATCAATACAAAATTCACTAATGGGATATATATATCCCACTAGTAATTGGTTATAACATGACCACAATCCATGGTTATAACATCACTATGATTAAATGATGAAAACCACACATATTTGTTCTATAATATCATAAAACATAAATCATATCAGAACCCATGAAAAGAAATGGGCTCCATAAAATATTTATCTTATCCAAAACCATGCAAAGAAATGGGTTTCATTAGCATTTCATCAAAGTATAGCCTATATAGAAGAAATAGTTTTCAAAAACATATTTTCCTCAAAATAATAAACTAACCAAAGAAATAATAAATATGGTATTTATAGATCATATCCTAAAAAAATATTAAGTAATATCACATGGTGTCCTCTTAGATGTAAAATTATTTTTATAACAAATCCTCTTTGAACATTTATTATGGGAAATAATTTTTCTTTGAAAATAAATTTTTTTAAATAATAAATTAATAAAATATTATGGAAACCATTCTATTTTAAAAAGAAACTGATGAATTATAGTGTACTATTTAATAAATATAGTGTTTATGACAGTCATAAATTTCATTTATGTCATACACGTTAAAACAATGATTCCACTCACATTTTAGATAAATTCTAAATGTTCATTGTTTTGAAATCGACATGAATATTATTTCAAAAATAATTTTTAAAATTAAAAATAAGTGTAAAAATTAATTTACGAATTTTTAGAAATATATAAAAAAATTCATGGAATAATTTTCTTAAAATATTGATATAAAAGGATAAGGGGTTTCCATCGAAGAGATAAATAATACCAGTTTACATTAAAAACATTATTTTGGAATATTATATACATGAAGAATGGAAAATTAAGGAAAAACATTTAATTTTATTATATAAATGGTGTATAATAATATTTATTAGTTTTATAAATATATATCACTATATTTCATCATAAAAAATGTAATCATAACCAATCTCAATAAATATTAAGATTGTAATATAATACCATTAACACTTTAGTTATGTCATATTAATAATCCCGATGAAATGAAAAACTATATTTTGATATTTATATCACATAATAATCATGATATGAAAATTAAAAACCACTTGTGGTTAGTATATATTCCACACACAATAAACAAGTCGTGTATATGGCATGTTTCTAACATAAATTAAAATGAGATAAATATCCCTTACCATTTTGGTGATCTTTTGAATCACAAGGCCCATTAAATAATATTATAAAAGAAGAATTAAATATCATGTAATTAATAATATTAATTATATAACATGTCAATTTTTAAGTATATACACCTCATGAATGAAAACATGGTGAATATAACATATGTCTCTCAAAAATAAAAAGAGAGACTAGAAATACCTTAAATTAATTATCAAGATCCCTCACACACATTCTAACAAAATATATAATAGATATGGTTTAAAAAGAAATATATTACTAGAATATATATATATATATATATATCAAACCATATATTATTTACTTATTACCTTTTAGTTAACCTTTTATTAATAATATTATGTTAAAATCACATTTTCGTTAGTAAATGCTTTATTTTTCATATGTCTTGATTTGTTATTTTTGATACCTTTAAATTGATCATAGTTTCGTAATATATAGAATTTAAAAATGATACAAATATAATATGTATTCATTATATGTTTTTTTAGTGTAGTTGATAAATTCTAGAGATAGAAAATTAAATTAAACAATCTTTGAGGCGGTATGATTTACATTTACATAAATGCTGCTTCTATTTTCTCGATAGATGGAATGATAAAATTTAAATAACATATCATCATTACAAATTAATTTTTATTTAATACATATTTAATATATTAACTAAATTAATACTTGTCACCTTCCATTTAAGGCGTTTGTAAAAATCAAATCACATCATTTCCCAGGGAAGTAGTCTTCCGTACACACAAACGATGTTATCATATTAAAATGGAATGAAAATTAATAATGTATATGTGATATTAAATTTAAATAATTATAATAATATAATAATATTATATATGAAAATTAAATACATCATTTAATATATCCATTATTGGTGGTGATGGAAAATAAATGACATCATTTCACAAAGCTGTAGTCTGTTGAACACACAATCAAAAAATTCATTTCCCATTTATTAGAGAATTTGGTAAATATAGGTTGTTAAATTAAATTAATAAAATATAAAAATATTATAGATAAATTTTTTATTATATCATAAAAATTGTATAATTTTTAAGGATGTGTAAGATGAAATAAAATAGAAACACTCGGTTTAAAAGGAAATATATTCTTCAGATAACCTCTTTAGTTTTACTCAAAAAACATCCTAGGTTAGTTTAATGATAAAACATACCTCCAATATTTGATGATTTAATTAATAATAGGATTTTGGTAGTTTTTTTACAAAACAATGCGTGTTTAAATTGTAAAAAGGAGATGAAAGGGGGTTCCCTTTTATAAGTTGGGGAGATGTCACAAATATAATTTTGGAAAATAATAAAGTGTACCCACATTTATCACATAAAATAAGTATCCAAAATGGGTAAATATATATCATTATATGTTATAAGGACTATATATTTCCATAAAATTGGATTTTAATATGTTTTTAGAACATTTTACTACTTGTATTTGTAGTTTAATCCCACTATAAACCTATTTTATCTTTCACTAGGGTAATTAATTTTAACCATTTTTAATATTTATTTTATCCAAAAATTAATTTTAATTTAATATATAATTTAAAATGTTATTATTATAAATATGGAATCCATAAGTTCCATTGAGGGAAGTTTCAAAATTTTATTTAAAATTAATCTCGTAAATGCAATGAAAAAATAGTTTTTTGAAGGGAAAATTTTCAAAATTACAGAATATTTTCATATCTAAATTGAATATGAAATTGATTAAATTGAAATAAATTATATGGATAAATATATAAATTTAATTATATTAATTTTAAAACCATTTTAATATAAAATTTATATTTCAAAATTTTAAAATGAAGTGAATGTTTTTAATAAAAATCTTGATATTTTATTATTCATCATAAAATTATTCCATTTAGAAAATTATCAAATACTAATCAAAGATAATTTGGAAATTTAGATTTGAAAAAATAATTATATTTTCACAAATACATTTTCTAAAGTATTAAAAAAATAATTTCATTATTTTTTCATTGAATGATATAATTTTTTTATAAACTTTTATTATCAAAATATATTGAATTTACTAAAAATTATGTACTTTTTATCAATTTTTTTCTTATAAATGTTAATAATTAGTATTTAAAATTTTATTATTCTTATCCATACATCCATATTTAATATTTAGGTTTTAATGGTCATGTTTAAATTATAATATTAATAGTACATCATAGTACATTGAATATTAGTGTTTCCTATAACACAAGCTCTCTGTGAAATTAATATATTCAAATAAATAATCATAAACCATGAGGTGTTACATTATAATTTCACATAAAATGAGTTTCTACCTTAAAATTCATTACTATGATACAAAAAAATGTGTATACATCTACCTCATTATAACCTCATGTTCTTTAGTGGATTATTCAAATTTGTAGTTTTTCCACAAAACCTTAACATGGCGCGTGGTCTTCATTTTTACCTCTTTCTCTCTACTATCCATAACATACACCATTTTTTCTTCATATGTAATATCATTTTCTAGTCGTATGACCACTAAATTCATTAAATTTGAAGGATTATATATGTAATTACTTAAGAGAGTATCATAGTACACATCTTTTAATTGAGAGTGATTTAGTGGAAGTTTCATTCGATAGTCAACCATCCTGATATAAAAAATAATTTAAAATGTACCAATAAAAAAATTGATTATTTCTCCCTTCCTTATATAATTCATTACCATATTATATGGATAAATTTATTTAAATTCCTTCTCATCAAATTTAAATTCCAAAACATGTCAGATATTGTCAGTATGAAGTTTCTACAAACATTTGGCTAACCTTATTTGTTACTAAATGACTATAACCTTATCTACCCTTTTTTAGCTAAATCAAGTCCCAATAGCATTATTTATACATATTCATCATAGTAAATTTAATTCATGTACTATTTTAGTAGATGTATTCATAAGGATCCATTTAAAAGCTTGATTTAAATATATTGTTGTGAGAAAACTAAACTAGAGGAAGATATTGATCATAACCTCCACTAAAATCAAAATAACAAAATCTCAGTATATCCTCTTGGTGATGAATTTTTATAACTGACTAAAAATCTATATTAGGATGATAAAAAGTACTAAAATGTAACTTTATATCATGATTTTACTAAAGACTTCTCCAGAACATCAAGGTAAACCTCAAATCTAGATCCCATACGATGGAATTTTCTACTACATAAAAGCTTACCACTTCCTTAATAAATCTCCTAGAAATCCGATCCACTGGAAAAATATTCTATGAATGTGTTGAATTTTTCTGAATTTATATGGTCATAAACTACATTTCATATGACATTATGACCTTTAGACATTTTTGGGGGTCTGATGACCAAATCTATAGTGATGTTTTCCATTTCCATTATGGCATGGGGAATGGTTGTAATATCCATTTAGACTTTTGCCTCTTGGCCTAAACATTCTGACATACCATGTGTAGAGATATATTGTAATAAATATATCCCTTTTATGTTTTTCCATCATGAAATAACATCCCACATAATCTAGTGTTAGGGTATATAACCTTGTTATCCTTTGGTTTTGGGTTAAGCCCTACGACCCATCAAAATGTGATAAGTTGTCAGCAGACTTTATATTTATCCTTTCTCCAAAAAATATACGTAAATAATTCCAAAATAAATCCCAAATTTAAATAACCCATAATTACATCAACATAAATGATAAGATAAACCAAAAGGGATACTAAAAAATTAATCATATTTCTATACAATGTAAAACAATTCTTCCCCAATGAAAATTTTCTCTAAAACATATACAAAACCATAAGGTATTATTTCCATTAATGAGTCTTAAAATATAATTAATCTTGATAAACACAAATCACATAATACCTCAAAATGGATATCAAAAACATTGAATTCACAATCAACCATAAAATCATAAACACATGATGGTCTCGACAACCTTTAAGTTAATATTGCACAGAGACATATATTCATACAAAAGATATTTAAATTTTTATTATATTAATATGCTATTATCTTAGATAAAAAATTTCCATTTTAATCTTGGGTTTATACTTGCACTGATAAAATATAAAATGTGATTTCATCATTTAAGAATCCATATGGGGGGAGATAATAAATTCTCATAATTAGATAAAATTTAAATAAAATAAGAACCATAATATTTTCATAGGGAAAAATCATAACAAATAAAACATGAAATTTATAAATAAGGGTGGTTAATTCTATGGATATTTATCTATATTATAATCAATAGATAAATTCTTCACATCACATTAACAATTGATTTTCTGATGATAATCCATTAGACACCTATAACATTTACATTCCCCATTAAGAAAATTTCTTATATGTTTCCTTCCACGCTTTGATAATGAAGTAAATATTATATTCCTCTATCCTTGGTTTTTATAGTTTCCTATAATTCTGTTTTTATATTCATATATAAACCATGATATTTATATGTAAATATAGCTTGCATTTCAGCCTTGATAACACATAAAATGATTTATTCCTATATATTTAAGTACTATAATTGAAACACCCACTAAATTTATTTTTAAGATATTGATGAATCGATCAACCCTATATTTAGTTTGGATGATAATACCCCCAGCATACCTGACATGTCATGTAAAATTTTCATCAAAGGTACCAACAGATTCATCATCCTTCTGCATAATGATAAGTAATTCTCTCTCTATTTTTTATTAAGAATATGGGGTATTTAGTTATTGAAAAAAAGATATTAAATTCATGCAAATTCATGAAGGAAATTTCATTAGGTTGCCTTGTATTCTTGATGTGACTCCACTATTTATTTTCTCTTCCTTCCAAAAGATAGACAACCAAAATGAACTTTTTATTTTATGAATGATCTAGAATAGAAAATATATGTTCAATGGTACTGTTACATTTATTAATAACTAATGGTCCATTATAACCACTAAAATAGGGTATAAATTTCTTCATTAAGGACTCCTTAGAACATTTTACACTACGTTGATCAATTAAAATTTTAATTTGATTGATTGATTAAGATGATTTTTTCAGCATAGTAATGATATTTTTTATTCCATATCTCATTAATATTGGTTTCTGAAGAGGTTGATAATTTCATTATCATCCATATTAATAATTAACATGGTTACTTATGGTTACATTTATTATATAAATCAAAAAACAAAAGTCGCTGAAAAAATAATCACAGCGGGGAACCACATAATCATGAAGAATCAGTTATAGGATCTCAAAATCATTACATGTTATTTTAATTCTATGATATCTTAGGCGTATCCTAGGTTATTAATTTGCATCAAATATTCAAATCCTTCAAGTGGATTAATAATGGAAATTTTAATTAATGAAATTATATTCTTTAGAATGTCAAACTTGTTCCATGGTAAGGGACCACACACCATGCCCCAAAATGATGAAACAAATATAAATGAAAAACACTTTTACATGTTATTTCCAAAAGATTAATCTAATAGAAAATCACATCTTCTAGTATTATTCATACAAGGATGTATTTCTAGGAAAACCACAAAATATATTCCTTACTATAATTTAGGATTTTATCATATACATTAACACATCCTATTGAGTTTTCACTAATGTTTTCTCATCATATTTTCTGAAGGTTATGTAACCCCTGCACAAAGACAAACTATAAAGACCCAAACATTTCATACATAAATATTGAATTATATTATTCGAATATTCATTACATAAAATAAAAATTAAAAAACTATAATAATTTATGTCTTGTGCTTTTGGAAACATTGAAACCTAAACAATCGGTTCATATGTGGACTATACAATATACCATTAAATTATTCATAACATGGTCCCTTCTTATAAATATCATAAATAATACCTTTAATCATAATTTAGGGAGAGGAATCATAATATATTTTTATATCATATTCTAAATAAAGTTAAACATGGGAGATATCAACATAGCATGTGCATAAGGGCAAGGTTACATGAGAATAAAAATTGAAAAGCATACCCTCAATATCATATATTATAAACATGAGTCACAGAATAAATCTTGGAGTTCATCTGTCATGAATCACCAAGTATTCAGAGAACATGAGCCATTATAATATAATATAATAAAAAAACATAAATTTTTTTTCACACATTAAATCTTAGAAAATCATTTCTTAATAGTGAATACACATTTCCAAGACAATCATAGTGTATTGGTTTCACTCACAAAACAATCATAGTAATCATGTTCACAAAAAAGATTATCAATTTAGATTGGGTTTACACTACAAACAATAATAGTACTCATTGGCCACTCCCATGATTATCATAGTGAAAAAATTAAATTAATTAATTTTTTTCACTACCCATTTAATTCATTTTATTCTCATGGGATCTCAATATTTAAATAATATATTGTAGGTTGATATAATTCCCATTTATACTTGGATATAATTTCACCACAATCAATGGTTGTACTGTAACCACCATCACATAAGGAAAACCATACATGTGTGTGCCATAAGATCATAAAACATTCACCATATCAAAATAAATTAAAATAAATGGGCTTCATAACACATTAATCACATAATATCCCATAGAATGATATGTGTTTAAAAAACATATAATCATAGAATAACAAATTTAAAAGAAATTGATTTCATAAACTTATTGTATTCAAAAACATAAACCATGAACAAAAAGTATAAAGATGATATATTTGGATTATATCCCTAATAAAACATAAGTAACAATAATAGATGTCACCTTATGTGGAAAATTATTTTTAAAATAAAAATCACGTAGAACTTTTTATGAGAAAAATAACCATTCTATAATTTTTTTTAAAACTATGCAATTATAAAATATTACATAAATAATTTTATATGAAAATAAAATAGAAAAAATATAAAGTAATATTTAATATATTGAGTGTTCATTATGTTTAAAAATTAAATTTATGTCATACAAATTAAAATAATTATTCCTTTAACATTTTTTTTCAAGACCATACAAGACTTGTTTGGAATAAGAATAAAGACTCATTTTATTTTTTTTAGAAAAATTTATAAAAGGATTAAAAATAATTTAAAAATTCATAAATAAAATTATATCATTCTTGATAACATTTTCCTAAAACATGGATATGGATGAAAAAGGTGTTTCATATGTGGGGAGAAATAAGGTTCGTTTTCTTTGAATAATTATTTTGGAATATTGAGTTAAAAAACGATAAAAATGATGCGTAAGCATTTATTTTCATGAAACAACCATATTAGAATAACATTCATGTGTTTATTGAGAAATATATTGTGCCATTTCATCTATGGGAATTTATTCATACATAATCCTAATAAAAATGATATTTTAACATAAAAAATTTACCCCATTTGTAATTGTTGACTCCTAATCTCCATGAAATAACGACTATTATATGGATAAATATATTTCAAATAATTTTCATTGTAATAATCATAATTGAAACTCATGGTATGTATATACACCACTCAAAATAAAAAATTTGTGTATAATGCATGTGTCCCACTAAAATAAATGTGTAACAATAATCCTTCACTGGTTTGGCAATGCTTTAAATCATATGACCCATTAAATAATGACATAAAATTAAACATTAAATATAATGGAAATAAGGATGTTCGTGGAATAAAATTTCAAAAGGGTAGAATATACCCCACAAAAAGTAAATTTTTGTCAAATATGGTCTATTTACTACAAAATAAAAGAGAGATAACAAATCCTTTACCTTAAGTATCAAATTACTTCATCCAAATAGAATCCTCCAATAAAACTATTATTGGTTTATTATAAAACTATCCCAAAACAACATAAACACACACACATATATATATATATATATATAATACCATATATGATTTACTTATCACAATTTATTAAATGTTTATTAACAATTCTTTTTTAAAATCGCATTTTGGGTAATAACGGGTTTGTTTTTCCTTTATGGTTAGACTTGTTTGTTTTGATATTTTTAATTTGATTGTATATCCATGATCTCTATAAAATTAACTGCGACATAAAAGTCATATATATTATTTATATACCAATAAATATTAATCCATAATTTTCAGATAATGAAATACACTATTCCTAGAGACTATAGGCTATATACATGCATGAAAACAATTTCCATTTTCATAATAAATAGGATGAATGAAAGGTAAATAATATGTGAAATTTTCATATTAATTATTATTTCATACATTTCACACATGTTAATAAAATTTTTTATTATTACCTTCCACCAATATAAAAAGTTAAAAGTGCATCACATCGCTTTACAAGGCGGTAGTCCACCATACACATGAGCAACATATCGTATTCAAATTGAATGTAAAGTAAGAAGGTATATGTTAAATAAGAATTAAATATAATTAATAATATTAATAATATTGTTAATATATTTTTAAAACAATAAATCCAATGTTATATCAATCTTTAAGAGGAGTTGATGGAAAAATAATTACATCATCTCGCGAAGTGGTAGTCCGCAGTACACACATTTGACATTTTCATTTCCCATTTAAGGGAAGAGGAGGTGAAGATAATTAATTAAATAAATATAATAAAATCTCAGTATATTTTATATACTGGGGTTATTATGTCAGAATAATTGAATAGTACTTTAAGGATTTGGAAGAATATATAAAATAGAAACACTTAGTTTACAAGGATACCAACTACTCAGATAATCTCTATAGGTTTACACCAAAAGCCTACCTAGGTTAGTTTATTGATTAATAAATGGAATATTGGATGTGATATGGGTAGTATGTAATGTATTTTAGTAGGTATTGTGGAAACCATGAGGTTTTGGAAGTGTGAATAAGAGAAGAGAAGGGTCCCCATTTATAAGATAGGTATATGACACACATGAAATTTCTGAGAAGAATAATATTTTCCCATGTTTTTATAGGAAAAAGGGTTAAAAATTATTCATTAACGATCTATGAAGGCTATAAGGTGATTATATGGCCAGAAATGATATTTTTACAAGCTTTCAAGTCATTTTACCACTTATCTTTTTTGTTTAACCCCTCATAAACTCGTTTTAGCCCTAACCATGATAATCAATTATTATAGATTTTAATTAATCTTGACCAAATAATAATTTTAAAATATTATATAATATTATTTATAGTTATTCTGAATATGAAATAAATTATTCATAATTCAATTAAAATAATTCAAAAATTTTAATTCAATATTAATCATAGTGACCTGATCAAAAAAAGATTCTCTAAAAAGAAAATTCTCAAAATAATAGAATGTTTTTATAAAAATATTCATTATGAAATTTATTAAAATCAATAAAATTTGATTTAAAAATTTATAATTGAAATAAATTTACATTCACAAACATTTTACAAAAAATTGCACTTGTAAATTCGTTAATGGAAAACACAATTTTTTAAAAAAATTGATTTTTTTACTTGTAATCAAAAAAATAAATTTATTCAGAAAAGAATAATAATTTAATTAAAATATATTAATGTAATGTAGATTTAGTAAATTAAGTCTATTATATAAATAATGATTCAAAAAGTTGATAAAATTTCTTTTTTCATTTGTTCACAAATAGAAATAAAAACATTTTTTTAATAAATATAGTATTTTAGAAACATATATATACTTTACTAAAAAATAATTAATTTTTTAAATATTTTGTATTTATATAAAACCATTATAATCAATATATAAAATTAATTTACCCATATTCATAATGAAAATTTTAATAGCAAGGTTGAAATGGTAATGTTTAAACAATAATATTAATAGTATTTCGCGGTGCGTTAAAACTCTATTTTTATGAAATGAAAGATTTCATTGAGATTACAATATTTTAAAAAATAATAAATAAAAATAAGGGGTTTTAAAAATTAAAATGATATCAAAGATCCTCATGTGTGGATATTATCTTCGAGAACCCAGCATTGGTGTGGAACCCAACAAATCATTTCCCCCTTACTCTTACTACCTACTTTTTAACTCATCTTACCAAAAAATAAGTTATTGAAAAAAGTGGAACATGAATCATATTGTATTTGGCCATTTTATTTTCATGTACTTGATATGTTTTATCCATATATATGATCATTTAACCATGGTAAATGTTGAAAAAATTTAGGAGGTTTCCGTGAGGATGTCTAGTTATGGTACAAGTACATGTTCATGAAAATGACTAGTTGAGAAAGAACATGCCGACATAGGGTCACCATGATATCCAACAAAGTATCAAGGCTCCATTTTAGGAACTATTTCTCATCTAAGATTCAATAGACGAGAGGAGAGTGTCACTTCTATTTGTCAATCCATGGTGGGGGGGGGGGGGGCTCGTTCCTAGTTGGTTAGATTGATCTTTCTCACTAAATGTAGTAGAAGGTCCTCCAAACTATTGAGGATGGATATACTCATAGACGTAACTTGTTTCTAAAGTTAAATTATTATAAAAGCACTAGATTCTATGATGAGATAAACCATGAAGTGATATATGAATGGATAGAGTCAATATTTGGGATTTACTATTTTATATCGAATCCACAAGAGCAGACGGTAGCTTTTGAAACCAGACTCTTTTATGGGGTAGTGAGGATTTGTTGTGTATGCTTACCCATTTTTTTGATTATTTGAAACTCCCTATGGTTGATATTAAGTTCATGTTCTGAAACAAATTGTATCCGTATAAAAGATCCTGAATATATGCACAAGATCATGTTGAGTAGGCTTAGAATATGGATAGATTTCAGGGAAAGGAGAATTAAAGGACTAGATTTGGATGTGGGATTCATGGATGTGAGACATCTTGAATATTATTTATTTATTTTCCATTAGGGTATCGGCATAGTAAAAACATTCAGGCCTAGACTCAGACATAATTATCTACACCGCAATAGAAACAAAGTGGGTTTGGTCAGCAAAAAGGATCATCATCTCAAATTAATTATAGATGATACATACATCACAAAATTGTATTATGATTCACCCATGGATGGAAAAGTAATCATGAACAAAACTACCTACCCACCCTACTATATTATGATAGAAGATGACAAATGATTTTGATCTAGGGATTCCATATATAGTATGAGTTAAATTTAATGTCCCCTTTTCCATTTATGCTTTAGTTATTTTCCTATAGTACTACTCCCATATTTTATATTTAACCCTTTGTGAGTGTTTTGTTAGTCGATCATATATAATGTTAGGAATGGGTACACATATACCACCAATAAGTGTTCCCTTGGGATATTATTTGAAACTACACATGCTAGTAAGTGCCACCCAAAAAGTATAGTGTAATGGTTTAGGGGATGAGTTTTCATGAATTTCATGTCCAGCGTCATTCAGATGATGTTGAAGAAGTGTCAATGATAAAATGTTTTCTATCATCAATGTTACAGGGCTCTTCGAGGAGTGTTCATTTTATGAAACTTTCTAAAACAACTCAAATATCGTACTATATTTTTAAATATGATCCGGTGAGTGGGAGTTAAACTTCTGGAATGAATTTTACCACCGAATCACAATAATATATTTAAAATAATATTATATATCCCATAGAGAGATCTAGGACTTGAGTTTTTACTTTAAAAAATTTTAGGTGGAAATATTTTATCAAACCCAATTTGTCTATCTAGGAAACCACATCGATCCACATGGAAAAAGTTGGGGTAGATCTCAAAGCCCTGTATTGTTAATAATCACCCGAATTTGCTAATAGTTAAGAAAATTTACCCCTTTATAATGATTGAAAATACTTTTTGTGGTATTAAAATGAATTAATTTTTTACAAAGATCAATCTTATGACAAACTAACATTATTTTAGAGTTTACATGGATGATATTTTGAAAGAGGAAACCTGATGTCATGACTAACACTATGAGTTCTATGTGACTTATTTTTAGTAGAGCTATTGAAATTAATGTATCCATTATTGTTATGAATTGTATCTTATAACCATACTAGGACTAATTCAATTATTTAATTATTATCAATATTCTCAATTACTCAGGGATGAAGTAGGAGCATGAAGACCATTTGTGGATGGTTCTACACTTGCTATGGGAGTGCCAATATTATTGAATGCTCATGAAATATTAGTTTTAGGATTGGTGAGGTACACTTTTTAGGGTATTTCATCTTTAATCATGGTTTAATAATGGATAACATGATGTTTTATGAGGTTATTATTTGTATAGAACCTAGGATCATGGTGGTGATGTGGAGTTTCCTCAATTTGGGAGGGTGCTATTGACGAGGTAAATCGAGTGCTTCCTGTTCTATGATACCATTAGAACTAGAATTGGATGAATGTTAAATTGTATTCATTTAGTTATTTCTTATGGATATTGTTATTCAATACAAAGTAATATTTTTTTGGAAACCCAAAACATAGATTTTTAAGAGGTAGTATTCACTCTAAATATTAGGAGGTCATATCTTCTGGGAATGTTTTTTTGTTTACTCATACCACCAAATTATCAAGTACATATTCACTCAATGAGATCAAATATTTTGATTGATATTTTGATTGTATTTTATAATTGACTATGACTATGAGATATTTCACACTATTGTGATGGTCAATATATTGGTAGATGGTGTTAATAGTAATTCTGGTTCTCGCTTAGTGAAGTAGGTGTCTAAGGAGTTGAATTTGATAAAGATATCCCTAGTGGAGGAGAGGGGGTAGTTATTTTCTTATATCGATGGTGGTACATCCTCCTCTTATATAATATGTGATAGAGGATTAGTTTTGAGACATTTCCTATGAGGCTCTAAGTGACTAGTTATCCTCAAGGGACATGCTAGATGGATTTTTTGAAGGATGGGAACATTTAATAATATTCAAGGTAGAAAAGGTGGTTCCAATAACATTGTGTGTGAATATGATGAGAGAGTTTGACACATCCCTCATATATGTACTTCTTTGTGTGGAGAAGATTTGTAAGTAATTTCAATAATAGTATTTGTGGGATCGCATGAGGTGGAGCATTGAAGAAGTTTGCCTCACAGTGTCTCACTTGTCAGTAGAAAAAGGTTGAACTCTAGGTTCTGACAAGATTGGAAAAGCCTCATAAGATTCCATAGTGGAAATGGGATGAAATATTGATGGACTTTGTGATGGGGCTCCCATATACACTAAGAGTCCATGATTCTATCTAGTTTATATTTTATAACTCACTATGTGATAACACATCTGTTCTATTAGGAAATAGAGTTTGTTTAATAGTACTTGGTTGTTGTATGTTCATGAGATCATTTGGATACATGGGGTACCCTTAATGATTGTCTCTGAATATGATTCTAGTTGAATGTCAATATTATGTAGGGGAACACATGATGCCTTTAGGACCTAGATCAGGATGCATTCAGAATTTAATCACCAAAGAGATGGGTGGATTATGAAAACTATCTAGGTGTTTGAGGATATGTTAATATCATGTGTTTTGGACTTCATATGGAGCTGGGAGGATGAAATCCAATTGGAATAATTTTATCATAAAAAATATCTATCATAATATTATTAGAATGAAATGTGTTGAGGACTCATGAGGGAGACCCTGTAGGTCACCTTTTTATAGATATAGATCTTCTGGACATATCTTAATGAGGCAAAGATATTAAAGGTTACTACAGAGAAGGATTGAGTGATCTGTGAGAGTATGAGTAATGCCTCGGTCGAACAAACAAATCCTATGTAGATCTAAATCACATTCCCTTAGAGTTAGAATTAGTATAGAAGATTTTATTAAGAGTCAATCCTTGATTTGGATTGTATAAATTTTGAAAGTGAAGTGCACTATTCTTGAGGATCATTGGGATGTTAGAGATGATACAGAGGGTTGGAAATGTCAGACAAATGTTTCCCTTACCATCAATGTGAGACTAAGTGTGTGAAATATTCCATGTTTCATTGTTGATGATATAATTTCATGCAATTTACTAGGGTGAACATAAAATCTAGGTTTGATACCCTATTACAGAGTGCCTATAGGTGATTAATGATTGGGAGGATTAGAACTTGCATAGATAGACCACCCATTCAGTCTATTTAATTTGGCATCATTAGAGTGAGTGAGGGAGATTATTGGAGAATGGGAGAAAGGTACAGGTTCAAAGACCCACCTTTTTTATGTTCATTTTCAGGTGAAAAAAAGGAGTGGTGGATATAATGACTATAGTTTTTCCATGTATATATTTTGAATATTTTAAAAAAAAAATCATAGCTATGTTCTTGGTCAGCATGATATTCCGGTTACAAATAATGATCGATATTGACTAATTTTAAATTTTGAATATATTATATCACATAATAACTTTTGTCACTATCAATTTTTCCCATTATTTGGGACCTTTGATAGAAAATTTGAGACCAAGGTAGATTTTAAATGAAGGGTTTACCATAGTCTTGAAATAAAGTAGTTCAGTGTTGAGTTTCTGGATGTGGAATCCATTGTTGGGTGCATTGAGTGGATTAAATAATTAATTAAATTAATTCATTACATAACCAAACCTATTTCCCTCTCTATAAATCCAGTGTTTTGGAAAATCTCTCGGGTTATGTGTATGACCTTGGGAGGGTTTGAAATGAGGAGGACTATTCTTCATTGGAATTAGTAAACCCAAGGACACATATTAACAAAGAAATCAATGTGTACAATGGTAATTATGTAGAAAATAAAAAATATATATCCACATCTCTAAGAGACACATGTTTTACCAATTATTTATATATATTCTAGTTATGTCATATTATTTAATGATTTTTCCATTTTGTTTAAATTTTTAAATCATCGATTTTATCTACATTATTTCAAATTGTTTAATTTTCATGTTCTCTTATCCATTTGTAATTTTTAAGCAATAATTGATGTCTTATTGATCACATGATTCTCACATCAATTATTTCCATGATTCTTGGTTATTTTCTTGGACCACATCATCAAATGAATCTACTAATTTGTTCATATGCTTCCCCTAATTATTATTATTGTTCAAAATTATTGGTCATCATTATCATGGTTTGAGTTTTGTTAGTTTGACTCAAGAAAAATATCGCCCCAAGATGTGTGGAAGTGGTGACAACATTGAATAGACATATGTCTTGTAGATGGATCATGAATGATTCATTGTTTAGAGGTGATGGGTTTGATATTTGGTAATCCAAATGGTGGTAGGGTGGTAGAGACTAGTGATCAAGTAATAAAATTTTTATTTTACGACAACTAGAGGTTGTGGCACGATGATCTAATGTGACATACTTCAGATTCATTGATCTTGGATGAGTCAATTGGTAGTGAACTAGTATAAATCATGGATTCAGAATTTGTGTGATGGGAGACTTCACTTTCTATGAAATCCATGATGGAAAATCATGTATCCCATAAAGAAACATCCCATGTAGACTAGGATTCAGCATAGGCTAGGGTTTTGGATGAGTTAAATATCACATTCCTATGTTTAGGACTACAAATTGCGTGATATATCATTGATGGACAAACTGTGTGCCAATGGTCCGTGCCTATGACTCCATGTGTTCAGACATTCTGTATATCGGGAAAG
Organism: Viscum album; assembly: GCA_963277665.1. Lineage (NCBI taxonomy): Eukaryota > Viridiplantae > Streptophyta > Magnoliopsida > Santalales > Viscaceae > Viscum > Viscum album. Next base: position 1,372,138,019 of record OY728164.1, read on the forward strand.
ATACATCATGTACATGTGAATGGTTATCCAAGATTAATATCAAGGGTACACAGACAAAAAATCGGGTGAAAATGCACAATATATAACACAATTAATTTTAATTTAGTGTCTCATGGTTTGTCAAGACATCTCCAACTGATGATATTCCTAGTTGTCCAGGTGAGGTGACATGCTATGTAACTCCTTGTATATCTCAAATACATTTATATGATAATTATAAATTGTTTATCACATTCTTTAGGGTTCATATTTCGGGCCATTTTAACACATCCTATATAGTATTCCCATACAACATGATCAAGGAATTCATTTGTGCATCATTGATATGATACGATGTGATTATTTCATAATTAAATTTAAAATTTTCATCATAACAAAAACCATTTTTATTCATATGTAATAATATTACTGACATTATTGCCAATATTGTGACATTTTATTTTTATTCATCTCTTAATGTAATATTAAGGTAAATATCAATGAAAAATGGACCCAAGAGGAAACATTATCCACAATTAGATTTATATGACCTGAATCCATTCATAGAACATGTTATATAAATTTGGTATATATTTCTTGAAGACTTATGAAATTAGTTTTCAACCTCAATTACCCTATTTAGACATTACCGAGGTGATTAATATTTTCAAAATTGCTATTCATAATTATAAAAACTAAAAGTTACATATTTTATAAATTTGACCATAATGATTCCAAATATGAAATCAGTTTTATAAAATTCAATTCACAAAAGTGGAAGAGATTTATAAAAAAATAAAATTAGATAATGTGTTGAGTAATGGTCTTCCGAAAAATGTCTTTAAAATAAAAAAAATGATCTTATATAAAAATATTGTATAATAAATAATCAAATGTAATTAATTATAATTTTTATTAATAAATGAAGCTTAAATTAATTTATTATTGAATTCATATCATCATAAGTATTTTTCAATTTATAGAAACCACATCTTTATAGAAATTTTTATTTTTACTATTCCCTAAAAAAATCTTCTCAGAAAAATCACAAAATTTAAACCTAACATATTACATTCATGGTAAACTCAAAAATTATATAATTTCCACATTATAATATTTTATTAAGTCCTAATGTTCTTTTAATCTCAATTTTGTGTAAAATGAAGTCAATCGATGAAATTTATTTAAAGAGAAATATATCATCAAATCTTGGGCTATTACATTCTACCCCCTTATTAGAATATTTCCCATGAAATTTCATCAATATAATAAATAAAATTGAGTGTACTTATTCCTCATCAAATAATTAGGTCCGCACATATCTTCATCAAATTTATGACTATATAACAAAACCTTGACTAGATGAGGGGTCTTATCTCATATCGGTTTCTCGTTATGATCCAATATTTCCAATGGTTGTTCCCCATTAGAGGGGTATTACTATAATGGTAGTATCTATATGTTTAGTACATGTGAAATAACATGCATGTAATTTATTCGTATAGATACATAGAAGACATCATGAACTCTATAGAGATTATGCTTAAGTACCAAGTGCTAAACTACCATCCAGATATGATATAGAATTTCATGTGGATCGATATAACTATGGTTTTACTTTCCTTTTTTCTAAAATTTCATAACCATATTCCAAGGATATATTTATAAAAAATACTTGTCTATAAATTCCAAACACTAGAGCTTTCCTATTATTGATTGTAATGATTTTTTTTAACTCTAAGCTTCCATTAAGTGTTTTTGAATGGATATAATATTCCCAACCATATACAAAGCAAGATTATGCCCCAATGTCTTTCTTTATCAAACATCATCCTAACATTTTGGAGTTATACACATCCTTCTGTAGAGGGATTCCTAATGTGATATCTATATTCATTTATGGAAGATATTATTATATGTAAATCCAACCAAATGAAGGAATTGATCCTCACCACCTTTTACCTATATAAAGAAATATCTCAATATGTATTCTAGAGTTTAAATGATCCTATCAGTTTGAAAATATATCTAAAGATAGTAAGAGGTAATGAAAATAATCTATATATCCAGAGCCTAATGAAGGCTTCATCAGAACATCAAAGTTGGTCTCATGTCCAAATCAGATTAGATTTGATGTTTTAGTCTGTGAAATATTACATATTACCTGACTGTATAACTTTTTTACATGGTTAATAGATAAATATTCCATAATACTTATAAAATACATTTATTTCTCAAGGATATTAACTATAACCCAATAACATTGTCCGCTTTAGATGTGGGGTGGGGGTACAATGAATAAATATTTAGAAATTTATTCCCATTCTGATTATGTTATGAATAATGGTTGTAATATCCCCCTAGACATCTATCTCTCATCCATGACATCATTCTACATGATGCATCATGATACAAACTCAGCATTATCCCATTTTATTTTTTCCCACTAGAAATATTATTTTAGATATCTATATATATTTATAATACCCTAATTAAAATATATTTATGAACTATGATCTACAACAAAAATATTATTCTTTAACTCTGGTATTGATGCAAAACATAGTTGGTTCAAGATCTTCACCATTTTATAATGGTCATAGTTAAACTATGTATAATTTCTTAACATATTTTTTAATTAACATCTTCCATCTACACCTTCTAAATACCTTTATATATTGATGGTAAATATTTCATCAAATAATGATACGATATACCCCCTCCACTTAATATTTCAATATCCAACTTCATCAAATCCATAAACATCGAATTTATTTAAATCCTCATGATGAAAAAACTAGAATAATCTATCTAAAATAGAGAATTTTCTACCTTTTTCACCTTCATCGGGTGGTTTTTTAGGAAGTCAATTTTTTTGATCAAACCTAACCATCTTCTCTAGTTCATATTCAACTTTTTTTCCCGTAAATATATACTTATGGATTTTATTATCAGTATATATTTAAAACCATTAAAAATATAGATAATTCATCTATATATTCAATAAATATTACAAATTCAAGCTACAAATCATGATATAGGTAATTGTTCAAATTAATTTTCAATTGGTGGGAGGAATATGTTATCACCATATCGTTATACATGAGGAAACATTTCATTCCCTTAAATGATGATTCACTTTATACCACATACCATTTCACACTATAGGGTAGTGTAAGCACATTCACAATGACAAAACTTCCCTTCAATACTTTTAAACACACTTCAAATTCATTTATTGATAAGAACTTAACACCATTCTAAGTAATCAGGTTGGGAGTATTAGAAATTGATGATAAATATATTATAAAGTTTTTTTAGTATATATCCAACATAAGAAAATATATGGATCTAACTTATCATAGTTGGTCAAGGCCATTTCTCAATATCTCTTGCCATTGACGGATCCACTAATATACCAACACATGAGATTATATGACCAAGGAATGAAAATTTTTGATTCTGAAAGTCACACATTGTAAATTTGGAAAATAAATTATCTTTCATATGTGTCTTCAACATAATTCTAAAATGTTTTTCATTATTTTCCATTCCCTTTGAATATATAATAATTTTATATATGAATTCACGATAAAACTAATCAATTTAACCTACAAGGGGTATATTCATTAAATCTATAAGAATAATTATAGCATTGATAAGTCTAAAAGGAATTACTTCCACTTCATAATGCATATACCTTGTACGTAAGATTGCCTTGGGTATATCTTCCTTCATTCCCCTTAGCAGATAATATCCATATTGATGATAAAACATGGAAAAATATTTAGCTCCTTTTAATTGATCAAACATATCAATGTTAGAGGGTACATGATACATGTTCATAATAGTAATTTTTTTATGTTCCTAATAATTAATGAAAAGATGCATTTACCCATTATTCTTCTTAACATAAACAATACCTACACCCTATGGTGGGGAACTATGATGATTGAATACCTTATCGATATTCTCTTGTTGTCAATTATATAATTTTTGCAACTCGATAATGGAAATTCAATTTGATGTATTTGAAATAGGAATTCCTCCACATAAGAGTTATCATGAAAAATAAACATCATGATTTAGGGGAAGACTAGGAAACACTTTTTGAAATAAATACATGAATCCTCATCAAATAGATTCATATTAAATTATTGTGTTATTCCCAACCATCTAGGGAAAAAATCTCTCATGAATTGGTATTAAAACTCATATGAGGGAAATAACTTCCTTTGGGTGTTATTGTTCATCCCTACTCCTTTAGACTGTCACATTTGAGTTAGAAAATTAAATGTAGCTTACAAAAACCAAGAATATCATTTCAAGGGATACAATACATTTTTTCAATAATATTATATTATTAATTCCATTAAAATATGGATTCTTCTATAACATAATTTTTTTGATCATTTGATAATCACATCAGGGAACAATAGGTTTCTCCATATAGGAACATTATTCATCAGAACCTGATTATGATTCCCTAATATGATGAGGAACTAATTAGTTTGAATATAAAAAAGATTGAATTTCTTAGTAGTGAAGTATACATAGTGTTTATAGGTTTATAACATCTTTCCTCTATTAGGTGTTATCACGAAATAAGGAAACACACTAAGTAATCTCTTAATCATCATTAATATTGAGCTATAAAATAAAAAGTCCTAAAATGGAAGAAATTTAATAAACAATATATAATTATCAGAATTATCATGTTTTCTATGCTTTTTTTGAAATATAATTCAAAAAGTTTTTATCAAATTTTCATATGATACTGACTGTAGAAAACGTAACTTGAGTTATCTAGAGCTTGTGTTCACCTCAATATATAATTACAATGTCGCACACAGAATTTAAACAATATTATCAATTATTCAAGTATTTTGAGTCTATATAAGGTAAGAGTAATGTTTAGTGAGGTTTTGAGGGTGAATTTATGTTTTGGAGGAATTTATGGAGGTCTTCATTTTGTGAACAGCTTGTAGAAACCCTGAAACAGCCCATCGAAACCATATAAGAGAGGAAAATGGTATCTGGGTAGGTTCATAGTAGGAACATGGTTTTGTAAAACCATGTGAGTGACCAAGGCAAATTATTCAATATTAAATAGAGGTAAAATCATGTTATAATCATTTTTTTAACCATATGAGAAAACCATGAAAAGGGTTGTCTTCAGTCAATAACACCAAATGGTTTGCCAAACCTTTTGGCCTATCCATAAAGTGTATACTTGGCCCTCTAAATATTTTGGATCTTATCCAACCTTAATCCCCAAACCTCATTTAAAAAGTTATTACTACAATATCTCAAATTACCATTTCTCCCTAGGTATTATAGATTACCCAACTCTAATTTTAAATTGATTCTTAAGTTAATCCAATAAAGTTGTAGATCTATTTTTTAGTAAGTCATTATTCTTCAACATTATTCTTAGATCCAATAATTCCTGATATATAGAAATACAAATCTAATCCACAAAGGAAAATATATATTATTTAAATTTAATCTTAATGAGATGTGATTTATTTGATTGAAGATATGAATATTTACACTCAGATCAAGAGATTTGTAGTGGCATTAATCATTTTATGCAAACATTGAAAAGTATGTGGATTCTCTATTATGTCTGCATGAATTATATCTTGAAAATTTTGTAATAATTATACAAAATGACTTAATGTTTGGAGAATTTCTTGGGTTATTATTGTTACAAATCCAATTTTTTCATAGATTTGAATGTTTAAGAAAATTGATTATTTTTTAGAAAAAACCGTTTTTTATAATTTCAAAATAATGATTTTAAAATAACGATTTTAAAATAATGGTTTGGTTTGATCTGTGTATAAGGTTTTCTATAAATAATTTAATAATGAAATTATTATTTTTGAATGAATTCGAATGATCTTGAAATAACCTTTTCTGTGTGTATTGGGTGGGATGGATTGTGGTATTGAAGCACCACCATCTATGTGATATAAAGAATGGAAATAATGAACCACCATCAATAGTGACATGAATCCTAAGTTTTTGTTATGGTTGTGTGAGTGGAAATGGAAATAGTTATTCGAAATAAATTGATAATGTTTTTTATTGGACATTTGGTTTTTTCCTTTAGAATGAATTCATTTTTTTATATAAATTATCTATACACCTTTTAAATTATTTTATATAAATTTCACTAAGATGTTTTATCCTTGTGGCATGAGTTGTGATGTCTTTGGGGAAATCACACCTAGTTTATACACACTCCCTCTTTGGGAAGCTCAGTGCGATCATATATTTAATTTATAGGGACATATGAAAAGGCAATGTGTCTCATTTTTTGTGATTAATCTTGATTGCATGGGAATTTTCAGAGGAGATGGATCTTGGAGTTTGATGGGAGCAATTTTTCATTATTTATTATTTGTTGTTTCCTTTTGGTATATTTTTTACTTTGATATTGTTTATTATTTTTGTTATGTTTTAGTTATATTATATACTTAATCATCAAAATGTGGATTTTCTGTTAATTTTCAATGTTGTCTTGGTGTTTTTTCTTTTAAGATTAAATCATTCCCCAATTATTCTTAAGTTACAAGGAATTTTATAAAATAATTTCGTGCATTGGGGAGGATAAATAAGGCCATGTAGTATTACCACCAATTCCCAAGGCATTTATTAGGTGTGTTATGTTACAAATATTTAAATCTTAGTCAGTCAATCAATATTACTCATAAAATTTGTACTATATTGGGGTCTGCATTTTTGTCACTTGGGATGGTAGAATGAATGTATAATAATAGGAAATAATAATGTAAATCTTAAAAAGACATATCCAACAATTCTATGTTGATATTATAGTTAACATGTTATTTTCAATACATAAATTTTTTAAGACACTTCTAGGTGAGTTTTCACCACATCATAAAGGGTTTAACCGGTGAATTTTTCATGCAATGAATTGGTAGTAAAACATCCCACTATGATTTAATTCTTAATTTTGAGTTTAATGGTTTTATGAAATGGGGATAATTTGTTTATTTTATAAAATAGTTTAAATGTATTTTTTTTGAAAAGGGTGTTTTTCATATATTAAAAAATTATTACAATGATTACAAGTGTTTCCTTTTGTAAGTGTATGTTGTGATATGTTTTGATATTGTACTTTGTAATTATGATTTATTAAATTTATAGTGAGTGAGAATAAATGGTGTTTTTATATATAATGGGAATGGATAGGAATTTTAGAAATCAACTGAAAGATGTTGCAGAAAATGTGGTTTCACTTGAGTCAAAGGTGAACCAACAGCTAGTCTCATGCAATTTTAAAAATATTCTGGGCCTGGATAGGGGTAATAGGAATGACGTGCCCTAGTATGTGGAACATTTTGTTCAATTATAAAATAAAAACCCACCCAACAGTCACGGGGATTCCAAAATAGAAAAGTTAAATGTATAGAGGAATAGGATGAATTGAATAATAAATTTTTATTGGACACAAATAGGGGGGAAAGTGATGTAGGAAATTTATATACTAGAGGATCTAGCATGCCAATGGTGGGATTTATTTTTCAAGTGTAAACTGGGAAATGTTATGATATGTTATGATAATGAAAAACTGTTTATCTAGAAATTATATCTTTACAACTATCATATTTCTATAATAACGGAATTCTTCAGTTTGGAGGAATATAATCTCTCATTAAAAAATATGTGTCTAAATTAATTAATTTTTTCAGCTTTGACATAGAAGTATTTGCAAGTAAATAATTTAAGGAACACATTTTTGAGTTGATTTTATGACCAAATATTCACTCAAATATTACAGTTATCTATATTATAGACTATATAAAAATTTCCAATAGAGTGAAAGTGGTAGAATGTGATATCTCTATAAATATGTTTGGAGGAATCTGGTTTATTCCAATAGTAACATATTTCAACTATAATTTTGAGAATAAGTGGAAGTGGGAAACCTATAACTAGAGTGGTGGGGTGTGTCATATTCATACCATGGGGTTAGTAAAAATTCCAACTCAACAAAAAATAAGCTTGGATGTATTCGGCATGTTTCACATGAAGACATCAAGTTATATTGGATGACACAAATTAGTGAATTCTGAATATTCAATAAGAAGAGACATCATATATAACATCCACGAACAATAAATGGTTAAATGAATAAATGATTTTCCTCATGTATCAAGGATCACCTTTATTTTTCGAATACTACCTTATTATAACTCAATGGTTACAAATTATTGTCTTAGATTAGTGATCAAGATTTTAGGCCTTCTAGGATCATTCCCAGGGTGTGGGTGAGTGAGAAAAAAATACACTGTAGAAAGAACATGTGTTGACCTATGGGGACTATAATTTGTCAGATGACCCATTCATGCACGTGGGTGGGCCCTAGAGTGGTGTCCACGTATCTTTGGGGAAACTGGTGTTAGATGGTGGTCTAGGAACTGACCTCCAAGTCCTGGTGGGGTATATGTTCTTTCACCAGGGCCTAGTTGTTATATATTTTATCAGAGAAGGATCCCTGGTTCATGTTGGGTGTACTACCTAGTTTGATATTTAAGGCCCACATTGTGGGATTTGTTCTCTAAAGTGTGGGGGAGAATATAGCACCCTTGAATCATAAATGGTTAAATGAATAAATGAAGTGACCCCTATCCATAAGGTTGACCTTCCTTTTTAGAATCATAGTTGATAAAAATTCCACAGTTTAGCGTGGTTGGCCTATAGTAGTGATCAGAAAAGGAGGCCTTATGGGATGTTTCCTAAGTTCTGTGTGAGTGAGGAAACAATCACACTAGAAATGAAATATATTTTCTTGTAGAAGATATCATTAGTTAGAAAACCTGTTTGGGCCCTAGGGTAGGGACAAGGTGTCTTTGAGGCAACTAGTGGAACGTGGAAGGCAAGGACTTGATTACCATGTTAACGTGGGGTATCTATGTTGTTAGTAGGGCCTGGTTGTTATATCAGTATTTTTATTGTCGTAATTCTCCATGATCAGGTGCTAGAGACACATATCATGTATCTTTGGCATCATATGCTTCAACTGGATGAGTACAATAGTAAAATCCTTTTCATCATAATTGAGTGAGTAGAGGTGATTGTAGGAAAACTATGACTATTCAACCTATGAAATAACAATATGGCATTAAATAGAATAGAATAGTTTGTAACCAATTTAATTTTCACAATAAAGTGATCATGGATGATCAATTAAGCCCTTTGATGTTGATACATACAATTATTTTGAATTCTAAAAAATAAAACATTTTTTTATATAGTCTGATCCAACTCATATATTGATTATTTTGTTGTTGACCATATGCATTTTCTTTATGAGATGATTCTTCATGTTTTGGAACATGAAACTCAACTTTTCCAAATAGAGTGGCGAGACATTATGTTTAATGTTTGTTCGATAACTATTGATGGGTCTATGTTTCATTGGTATTTATATATTCTTGAGGTAAATGACATTGAATTGATATTGGGTATGGATTGGTTGAAATTGTTTAAGGACCACATCAGCTATTATTCCTGAATGGTTAGTTTAACATCTCTTTATGGAATTGATATTAAATTTAGAATTGATTATGTTGTAAGGTCTAGTACAGTGTAACATTAAGAATTGGTGGATTGAACCATCTCTGCTCATTTGGAATCAGTAACATTGAAATCTATGGATGAGATCAGAAAAATAGATTTTCCTCCTATCATTGACCAATTAACTATAAATTTTTCAAAAAAATTATACACGTTTCCCTCGAATAAATAAGTAGGGTTTTTAATTGATATCATACTAGGGAATATTCTGATTCCCCTTACATCATATATCATAGAACTAGAAAAATTGAAGGAGGTGAAAATTCAGTTGGAAAATTTTGAAAGTAAATGATTTATTTGACCGAGTATGTCTCCATGGGAAGAACCTATTCTATTTGCGAAAAAATATAGACAGAACTTTTAGTATTTTTGTGGATTGTAATAATATTAACTATGTTATGATAAAGAATCAGAAATCTCTTACAAAAATTAATGCATTGATTGATCAATTTAGGGGAGACTGGTGGTTCTGTAAAATTGATTTATATATTGGACATAACTAATTGTGAGTTAAATAGAATGATATTTTGAAGACAAAATTCAAAATCTAATATTGACATTATGAATATGTGGTTATTACATTGATCACATGAATTCAACAGCCATGTTTTTTTAATTGAGGAATAAAATATTTCAAAGGAATCTTGATTACATTATTCTTGTGTTTAGTTATGATATTATAGTTCATTTTAAGTCAAAATAGGATCACAGAAAACACATGACTATATTTTTTCGTATTTCACTCTACTATAAATTTTATGAAAAATTATTACTATTAGATATTTGGTTACAATAGGTGTATTTTCTTGGAAATTTAATTTTCAAAAAATATTTTATATGGATCCATAAATGATTAAAATTGTTATATCTTGGAAGCCACTAATTAATTTCTTTGAGATACATAGCTTCCTTGGATTAGTTGGATACTAAATACACTTTTTTCCTGATTTTTGATGTTAGACCTCACCAATCATAACTTTGATAAGGAATGGTGTTCCATTAAAAAGGAATAAAGATTTCTAGAAATAATTTTATGAATATAAGGATAGACATATATCATCACTTATCATGTATTTTCTAGATTTTTGATAGGGGTATGTAGTCTAATGTGGAACATCAGTATCTGGGTTTGGATGTGTTCTCATGAAGGGAAGTGGGGTTATATCCAATGGTTCTTGGAAGTTATGAATACATGAAAAGAACCAACTAACACATTATTTGGATTTAGTTTCAATGGATTATAATTTGAATAATTTTCATAATTATCTTTTTGAAGAAAAATTTACAGTATTAACTAACAATAATAATTTGAAACAAATATTCTTAGAAATATATTTGAATCTTATGTAAGTAATATGGATGGAGTATCATTATTTTTTCCTTTTATGTATGGTATACAATAGGGAAAGTAAATTCTTTAGAATATTCAATGAGAAAAAAGGAATATGGTTTTTTGGATAAAGAGTATTCATATAAATGGAAGCTTATATCTGGCATATCTGATATCGATATAGACTATATTTAATGGGGAAATTTTAAGGGTTTCATTCTTGATTATATTATCTCTTGGCTTGGTGGAGTAGGTTTAAAATTCTAAAACATTATTCGTTGAATACATTATCATGAGTTTTAGAACCAATGGTCTGGAGACCACTGAGGGATGAATTCTTTATGGGAGGTCAATGATAATGTTTAGAGATCAGATGGTCATAACTTTTTCTTATCAATAACTCCTCCTTAGTGCATACCTTTTTTTGAGATGGGCTATCGATTACGAAATTGATAATACATAATAATTGTTGAAATCACAGTTTTTTTGTGTGGAGATACAATGAATGTTTAATAATTTTCTCAATAATCCTCACCTATCAGAATGTCTAGGTAGATCAATGAAGGCCAGATGGTATGTTGATGTTTTTTTGATTCCCATGGGGAAATAAGAGTACATAGCGAAGGATTTTGTAATATGACTGATAATGATGGTTATAAAACACTATGGATTATGGGTGATAGTCGACTAACTCAAAAATTCAACTCATTTCATACATATCAACAAAAAAAATATAGTTTTATACTTGTCCAAAATATATATTCATGAAATTCTAAAGATACACATTGTTTCAGTCTTGATTGTATTTGATTGAGACCTCGGTTTAAATCTTTTTTTGGCTGTTCTTACAGTAATCCTTTGGATCGAAGTTGAATATTAGAACTTGTTATCACCCAAAAAGAAATGTTCATTTCTAAACAGTGATCCAAAAATCAAAGGATATTCTTAAGGATTATGTAATATATTTAAATGACTAATTGGAGGATCAAATACTATTAGTTGATTTATCATATAATAAAAATTATCAGTTCCAAATACATATGAACCCTTTTGAAGCATTTCACAACCATCCTTATCACAATCCAATTTTTTTGGGTGAATGCAGGAAGGAGATCACATTTCAGTCCTAGCCTTCTAAAAGAGACACAAAATAAGATTCATTTGATTTAGAAAAGGATGGAGAAACTCAGAGTCTTAAAATAGTGTATTCAGATCATCATTGATAGACATTTTTATTTTTGGTAACTTATCATTTTTTCTAGATAATCTCTTTGAAACTTAAGAATGTTTATTTTAGTAAGTAGGTAATGTTTCCCCGTGATACATTGACCATTTTTTAATACATTAATGATTTAGTGAGGTATTAAATCAAATGAATTTTACACCAAGGTTTAGTTTAGTGCATAATGTGTTTCATTTATCTTAGTAGATGAAATAAAAACCTGATCTTAAAAATGTGATTCTATAGGATCACATTATCCTATATCCACATGATTCATTGATTCATGTTCTAGTATAAATTGTGGATAAGAAATATAGGATATTTCATGGGAAAAGAATCAGTATTGTATAGGTTTTATGATAGCATGGTCGTATTCGATAAGAAGCCTGTGAGCATGAAATGTGAATGTTGGAGAAAGAACCCAAAATTTTCTAGGAATACTTTGGATTACTACATATCAAGGATGGAATGATCAAGGGAGGGGAGAATTTTGTACCCCCATTCTTACGTACATGACCCTTTATTCATGTATTTTGAGTCTATAAATGGATCGTTTTATTTTATAGCGAGATTTCAATGGGGTTTTCCTTTTTTTGGAGAAATTTGTGTTGGTGAACTATTTTTTCACATTTATTGGAAACAATTCACAACATATAAGTAAACATGTGAGAGAGGACAGTAATCACTGGGTAGGAAATTAGTTGATACATGTTTTAGAAATACAATTCATGTGTTTAGGGGAAACCATGAAACATGTAATAAAGTTAAAATCAGGGATAGAAAAAAAGGTTTTGAAGTCATGTCTATGATAAATGTGATGGGTTATTCTAAGATTATAACAACATATATTTGGTACATGGTTAGTGATATCATGTGGCCTAACCTTATGGCATAATGTTGTCTCTATAAATTTTATAGATCTAATATTATTTTAATCCCAGAACCTCCACCAATTAGTTATTATTACAATATATAGAATTATTTTTTTTCTTCATAGGGTTGAGAGATGGTCTTTATCAATAATATAGTGTTTCTTAGGTAAATTTGTAACACCCGAGACTTTTATGTTATATAAATCATCAAAGGAATCTTTTTCTACACAACACTTGCTTGGCTTGCTTTACACGCAATCGCGACCTTCCTCGATAGCTTGCGTCGTACGCAATACCGAGTTTCACTAAACAACAATATGCTATTAAAACTAGCCGTTATGAATAGTAATAACCACTTTTTGAAATTTTATAAATTTTATTTTTCAAAATGGACTTCATTTTTGGACTCAGAATATCGAAATTAGCCTAGGGTGAAATTTTGGTATTTTTCTGAAAACTTTCAATTTTTGATGAATAGTGAAACCACTAAGTGGTAGGTTAAAAACCGAATTTTGCATAAAACTTAATTTTACCGCTTCTGTGAATGGAATTTCGAAAATCCGAGAGACACGGTTAATATCAAGGACTAAAATGTGGTTCAATGAGACGAAAATAATTTTTGGTGAATAGTAACTTTTTACTTTTTTTTACCGCGGTTAATAGTAAATAGGGTAACTAAGGGTAATATGATATCAATATTACCCTAACACATGTCCTAATTCTATTGGACAAGTGTAATTCGACCAAAAACAAACTTAGGAATAAAATATGACCATTTAGGCCCACTTGGATTAGATTAGGACATTTATTATTAATTTATTTAAAGAAAGGTTAAAATAGTTAAAATCAATGTTTAATAAGTAAATCATTTTTAATATGGGGTTATACATAAGATAAATTCGATTGTAAATATTCATTAGAAAGCTAAAAAGATTTCCTACATGATGGTATTTTATTTGTAATTTTTAGACATCAAATAATTTAATTTATTTATGACACAACGATGATGCAGTAATTATCTTATTAATGAAATATTGACATAATTGATGTTATAAACACCAAAATAAATGTAATTTGAAACTTTTTATGAATTCCACTAATTTTATAGGTTACTATGATATATTAATGTTGATTTAATCAACTTGGTTCGAACATTTAATTCTGTTATGACTTTCACAAAAATCATATATCAAATAGTGTCAAAATTGACACAAAATAGTTTTTAAATCAAATATTATATTATTAATTGTTATTTTATTCCGAAAAATCTAAGGTTCGGCCAAATGACTTATATAAGGATATATATATTAATAATAAACAATTTGGGGTTCGTTTGGCATGTTATAGTAAGTGTATTAACCATATAGTGAAAGAAAACAAAAAGACACGGTAAATGTTAAATTATTTAACTTAGAGTTAAATCTAATTGATAAGGTTAAAATAATATCCTAAACTTGTCTAAATTCTATTGGTTGATAGGATTTCGACCCATCCCCACTTTAGCTTCAAAATAAGACCCTTTGGAACCATTATAAACCGATTTTGACTTTAATATAAAATAATATTTTGAGATATTTCTAAGGTGCCCCTCTCCTCCCTTATAAAAGGGCACCTCCTCCCCCTCCTCCTCACACCAAATTGAGCACTCAAGCTCGGCCAACCCCTGCCATTTTCTCCTCTCCACTTCCCTAGAATAGTCCTAGAGGTCCTGTTCTTCTACAAATACCACTCTTAGTTCCTTAAGTGGAGGATTCAAAGAGGCGTACCAAAGAAAAGGTAATATCCATTACCGATCTTTTCAATTTCTTTCTTCTTCAACTTCTTCTTCTTTAGTTGTTTCATGATAAAGTAATAACATCAGTATTACTTACATACTGATATGTTATTATAAATATGAAACAACCCTAATTCACCTTCTATCCATCCTACGGAAAAATGAAATCACCGCGCGTGCGTACGTACGGAATACCGTCTCCACGCCGTGGTGTAATCTATTTTTCCACCATCACCTTACAAGGATGGTTATAATGGTGTAATAAGTAACTATATATGATTATTATGAAGTAATATTGATACTGAAATAATATATATATATACTCCAATACAATTCCACGATCATAGGAACGATATCATCACTCGTGCGTACGTACGGAATACCGTCTCCACGATGTGATGCGACTTGTTCTACATGATCTTCATTTCATAATGATTATATAAATGAACTGAATGAATGAATATGGTATATACTACACTAATACCATTATGTAAATTAATTATCTATAACCTAAAGATAATAATAAGAATTTATTCGGCAAAACATGCGTAAGAACAAAAGGCAATAAAGACCCGAGTAACAAGTAACAATGAAATATTACTAACAAGAAGCTAAGAATATTACCATATATGATATCATATCAATATGTATGGTTCTGGAATAAGTCAATAACATTATTTAAACCATTATACAGGAGCTTCGGACACATACAAGGCAAATTGGACCTAAGGTAAGGGAAATATCACAATCTCATTTTTATCCGAGATTGTTTATTCGTAAGTATTTACTGGGGTGTATTTTATCATCCACATCCATGTTCCCTCAATATGTAATATTGTTTCCATCCACTTGCAATAGTTTAAATCCAATTTTAGCCTTAGGTGAGTTTTTAGTAAAGAATATGAAAGGAATCTTTTGTCGTTTTTTCCGTACGAGGTACTTTTTTGACTTTTCTGACAAAAGTACGAAGAATGTTTTTTTTAACTTATACGGCACGAACGGATTTCTACTGTTTTATAAAGCCTTATTTTCATGAAGCTTCCTATATATGATTTCATGACTATTTTCAATAAAATCTCTTTCTTTTAAAATTGCATGATGTTTTGTGAAAAGAAATTGATTTTGAAGAAGAAAGGATATTTTCCTCAAGAATTCAATTCAAGTGTTTTATCAAAATTATTTTCCATCTAAGATAATAAAGGTTTCTGTTTCTATCCATATTTTTACATTGTTTTGACTATGTTGTGATGGAATTATGTTTATGAATTCCTTTATCTTATATGAATTGATTTATGATGTCATGATGTTTCAAGAATCCCATTTTTGTTACATGTGTTATGCAATGATGTATGTTTTATGATTATGTGGCACACATAAGAAAGGATTCATTATAAGATGGGTGGGACCTATATCTCCCTCCAATTCATTGGGTAAAGATTATATATCTCATGAGATAGACATGGCTGGAACGGAAGGTTATTTCGGTTCAGTGATACAGGACTGAAACGAGGAGTGAACTCGGTTCAGAAAGGGACTTTGTCCACTAAGATAGTCTTGGCAATAAGTCATGACTAACAAGAAATGATTTTCCATGATTATGTGTGCATGCCACAAAGTTTCAAGTTTCATGTTATGATTATGGGGATCTCATTTTCACATCTATGATTTATTAAGATTTTATGATCTCTTTTGCAGGTTATGATTTTTAAAAAGATATGATATGATTTTTATTTCCTTTATTGCCCTTGCTGAGCATTTGAGCTCACCCTTTTATGTTTTCTTTTCCCCAGGTCAGGAAGATGTATATTAAGTAGAATATGCTAAAAGGGACCCTAGATATGATGAAATAAATGGGAGGCACTGTAGAAGATTTATGAACCAGTTGTTTATGTTTCCCAGTTTCTAAAGACACTATACCTATACGGTCCTTTGTGGTTTGTCATATGTTGTAATAAGTGTGCTTCAATTTTGAAGTATTAACAATGTATGTAAAGTATGGGTCGTTATAGTTGGTATCAGAGGAAAGGTATAGTCAACCTTTGGAAACTAGGATGTGAGAGCCTTAGTAAGAACCCTAAGGATAAGTCTAAGCATAGAACACAATCTTAGTGTTTTAGAAATGGACTTGAATAACCTAGGATAAGACCTTAAGCATGAAAATTTTATTCTTGAATTATGTGGTTTCCTATTATAATTAGTGTTGCTCACACTATTCTTCTTGGTTTTAGTCAATGGCTGGAACCCGAAGGAACCGTGTTAATGCGGAATGCGATGGGCAATGCAATGATTGTCCCCCTGAGCAACCAAACAATATGGGATATGGAATGCAAAATCTTGTAGCCATGCTCACACAACTTTCTCAAGCTATGAATCATGCAGGATTTCCAAACGAGCAAAGGAGGGAGCAACATTCTGTTGAATCCTTCATGAGGCAGCGTCCACCTTCTTTCAGTGGGTCTACTGATCCATTAGTTGCTGAACAATGGATTAGTACTACTGAAAAGATATTTTCAGTTCTTCAATGTTCTGAACATGATAAGGTCATCCTAGCAGTGTATCGTTTAGAAGGAGATGCTGATCAATGGTGGAATCTTGTTAAGAATACGAGGCAAAGGGATGAAATTGAGTCTATGGAATGGGACGAGTTCAAGAACTTATTTTTCAATAAGTACTTCCCTCGTATTCTCCGAACAAAGATGGAGAAAGAATTTCTTGAACTGAAGCAAAGGGATGACGAATCTGTTGGTACCTATGAAGCAAATTTTACAAGACTTGCAAGGTACGCTTCTGGTATTATTATCCAACCTGAGAGTAAGATCGATCGATTCTTTAGTGGCTTAAAACCAAGTCTTCGAAGGGCGTTAGCCATAAGGGACTTCAATAGCTACGAGGAAATCGTTCGATGTGCTCTCAAAGTCGAGATGGAGATTGGAGTAACCCATCAGTCACATGGGTTTGATAAGAAGAGGAAGATGGAATTCAAAGGAAACTCTAAAGAGCACACTGAAAAGAAGATGAACTTTCCCTTATGCTCAAAGTGTGGAAAGAAACATGGAGGGAGTTGTCTTAAAGGGACAAGTAAATGTTTTAAATGTGGAAAAGAAGGTCATCGGGCATTTGAATGCCGTGATAATGGGAAGAAGATGTCTAATGATGCAAACAAAGGAAGGGATACACAGAATGATCCTACTACACTTCAATGTTTCAAGTGCAAGGAGATGGGGCATTATGCCAATCAATGCCCAAATCCAAGGGTTGATGATGATGGTCGACGTCAACAAACTCTTAAGGCTAAAGACAAAGGAAAGTCGCATGCAATTTCTACCGGCGATGTGGAGTACGATAACGATGTGGTGAAAGGTACACTTACCATCCACTCTAAAGTAGCAAATGTTTTATTTGATTCTGGATCCACCCACTCTTTTATTTCTGAAGACTTTTCTAAGGGTATCACCGTATTACCTCAACAATTAGATGTTGAGTTAGCTGTGACAACACCTAATGGCACATCAATCGCATCAAAAGTTTATAATTCTTCTCCGATCGAAGTTTGTGGGAAAGTGCTTCCTGCAAATCTTGTGATCCTTCCTATAGTGGAATTTGATGTGATTCTTGGCATGGATTGGCTTTCTTTATACGGAGCTCATATCAATTGCCAAAGAAGGGAAGTCACATTTCATATTCCAGATCAATCTATGATCGTCTATCAATGCAAGGATGAACATAACCTTCCAGTGGAAATTCCTTCCATCTTATGGGTCATGATTCCACTAAATGAAGGTTATTTATCTCAAATGGTTGGAGAGAAACTTACGATTAAGAATATGCCCATTGTACGGGAGTTTGATGATGTCTTTCCGGAGGAATTACCAGGTCTTCCACCAAATCGTGAAGTTGAGTTTTCAATAGAACTCGTACCGGGTGCTTTGCCTATTTCAAAGACACCTTATAGAATGGCCCCAATTGAGTTGCAGGAATTGAAGAACCAACTCCAAGAGAATCTTGATAAGGGATTCATACGCCCTAGTGTGTCACCTTGGGGAGCACCTGTTCTATTTGTTAAGAAGAAAGATGGATCAATGAGACTCTGCATTGATTATCGAGAACTTAACAAGATCACTATCAAGAACAAATATCCTCTCCCACGCATTGATGACTTATTTGACCAACTACGCGGAGCTCAATACTTTTCCAAGATTGATCTTCGTTCAGGGTATCATCAATTAAGGGTCAAAAGGGAGGATATACCAAAGACGGCTTTCCGAACAAGGTATGGACACTATGAATTTATAGTGATGCCATTTGGTCTTACTAATGCCCCTGCTATCTTCATGGATCTAATGAATAGAGTCTTTAGAGACTATCTTGATCAATTTGTGGTAGTCTTTATAGACGATATTCTTGTCTATTCAAAGAGCAAGGAAGAGCATGAAGATCACTTGAGAATTATATTGAAGACCCTGAGAAAGGAGAAGCTTTATGCCAAATTTACCAAGTGTGAATTTTGGCTTCAAAAAGTTGCATTTTTGGGTCACATAATCTCAAAAGAGGGGATATCTGTGGATCCAGCAAAAACAGAGGTTATCGAAAGATGGTCAAGACCAACAACAGTAACTGAGATCCGAAGTTTTCTTGGTTTGGCTGGATATTATCGACGTTTTTTAAAAGATTTTTCACGATTATCTAATCCAATCACCAAGTTGACTCGGAAAGGAGTTAAGTTTGTCTGGACAGAGGAATGTGAAGAGAATTTCAAGGAGTTGAAAAGAAGGCTATCCAGTGCACCTGTGCTCACACTGCCTTGTAGTGGAGAAAGGTTTGTGATCTACAGTGATGCATCCAAGAAGGGATTGGGGTGTGTTCTTATGCAAAATGATACGGTGATAGCTTATGCCTCACGACAGTTGAAAATCCATGAGCAAAATTACCCAACACATGATTTGGAGTTGGCTGCGGTAATCTTTGCATTAAAGATTTGGAGGCATTACCTTTATGGTGAAAGGTGTGATATTTATACTGATCATAAAAGTTTAAAGTATATTTTCACACAAAAGGAGTTGAATATGCGTCAAAGAAGATGGTTGGAGCTGATTAAGGATTATGACTGCTCAATCCATTACCACCCTGGGAAAGCAAACAAGGTGGCAGATGCATTAAGTCGACAAGACCATGCTAGTTTATCCATGATGAGGATCACAAAAGATCCAATATTTATGGATTTACAAAGGATGGATCTTGGAATTATAATGGAAGGGGAAAAATCTTATCTTTCTCAAATGAATGTTCAACCATCTATACATGTGAAGATTAAAGAGGCACAGAAAGAAGATGTCGAGTTACAAAAGAAGGTGAGAAATGTTCCTGAATTCAACCTTGATTGTGATGGGATAATAAAGTTCAGGAATCGGTTTTGTGTTCCTCCCATCCCCGAATTAAAGAAGGAGCTGCTGGATGAGGCTCATAGTTCATCATTCTCTATTCATCCTGGAAGTACGAAGATGTATAGGGACCTGAAAGAGTACTTCTGGTGGGATGGCATGAAAAGAGATGTTGCTGAATATGTATCTCGATGCTTGGTTTGTCAACAAGTTAAAGCTGAGAGACAGAAGTCTAAGGGGACGTTACAACCATTACCCATACCCGAATGGAAATGGGAAAACATCACTATGGACTTTGTCACAGGACTTCCTAAAACATCCAAAGGCAATAATGCTATCTGGGTCATAGTTGATCGTCTTACAAAGTCTGCACACTTCATTTCTATTAGAGAGGATTTCTCTCTAGATCAGCTTGCCAGGATATATGTAAAGGAAGTGGTAAGATTGCATGGAGTACCACTTTCTATTATATCTGATCGGGATCCGAGATTTACCTCGAAGTTCTGGAGAAGTCTTCAGCATACTCTGGATACAGAGTTGAGTTTCAGCACTGCTTATCATCCCCAGACAGACGGTCAGTCTGAGAGAACAATTCAAACCCTAGAAGATATGTTGAGAGCTTGCTCTATGGATTTCAAAGGAGGTTGGGATCAACACCTACCTTTGGTGGAATTTTCTTATAATAATAGCTTTCCCTCCAGTATTCAGATGGCTCCTTATGAAGCTCTCTATGGGAAGAAATGCAGGACTCCAACTTGCTGGGATGAAGTTGGGGAAAGAAAGCTATTAGGACCTGATCTCGTTGATGAGATGGCAGAAAAGGTCAGATCTATTCAACAACACATAAGAGCAGCTCAGAGTCGACAGAAAAGTTATGCCGACAACCGAAGAAAAGACCTAGAGTTTGAAGTGGGTGATAAAGTGTTCTTACGAATATCTCCCTGGAAGAGGGTTATGAGATTTGGAAAGAAGGGGAAGTTGAGCCCTAGATATATCGGTCCTTTCGAAATACTGGATCGTGTTGGGAAGGTAGCTTACCGATTGGCGCTTCCACCGAATCTCTCTCAAGTTCACGATGTGTTCCATGTATCTCTCCTGAGAAAGTACATACCTGATCCTTCACATGTACTCAGCTCAGAAGTTGTACCGCTGGAGCAAGATCTTTCTTATGAAGAACAACCGATAGAGATTCTGGATCGTAGCGAAAAAGTTCTACGAAACAAGACCACTCGATTGGTGAAAGTTTTATGGAGGAACCACCAACTTGAAGAAGCTACTTGGGAGCTTGAGGATATGATGAGGGAGAAGTATCCTCATCTGTTTGTTACAAAGTGACGAATTTCGAGGGCGAAATTCTTTTTAAGGGGGGTAGAATGTAACACCCGAGACTTTTATGTTATATAAATCATCAAAGGAATCTTTTTCTACACAACACTTGCTTGGCTTGCTTTACACGCAATCGCGACCTTCCTCGATAGCTTGCGTCGTACGCAATACCGAGTTTCACTAAACAACAATATGCTATTAAAACTAGCCGTTATGAATAGTAATAACCACTTTTTGAAATTTTATAAATTTTATTTTTCAAAATGGACTTCATTTTTGGACTCAGAATATCGAAATTAGCCTAGGGTGAAATTTTGGTATTTTTCTGAAAACTTTCAATTTTTGATGAATAGTGAAACCACTAAGTGGTAGGTTAAAAACCGAATTTTGCATAAAACTTAATTTTACCGCTTCTGTGAATGGAATTTCGAAAATCCGAGAGACACGGTTAATATCAAGGACTAAAATGTGGTTCAATGAGACGAAAATAATTTTTGGTGAATAGTAACTTTTTACTTTTTTTTACCGCGGTTAATAGTAAATAGGGTAACTAAGGGTAAATATGATATCAATATTACCCTAACACATGTCCTAATTCTATTGGACAAGTTTAATTCGACCAAAAACAAACTTAGGAATAAAATATGACCATTTAGGCCCACTTGGATTAGATTAGGACATTTATTATTAATTTATTTAAAGAAAGGTTAAAATAGTTAAAATCAATGTTTAATAAGTAAATCATTTTTAATATGGGGTTATACATAAGATAAATTCGATTGTAAATATTCATTAGAAAGCTAAAAAGATTTCCTACATGATGGTATTTTATTTGTAATTTTTAGACATCAAATAATTTAATTTATTTATGACACAACGATGATGCAGTAATTATCTTATTAATGAAATATTGACATAATTGATGTTATAAACACCAAAATAAATGTAATTTGAAACTTTTTATGAATTCCACTAATTTTCTAGGTTACTATGATATATTAATGTTGATTTAATCAACTTGGTTCGAACATTTAATTCTGTTATGACTTTCACAAAAATCATATATCAAATAGTGTCAAAATTGACACAAAATAGTTTTTAAATCAAATATTATATTATTAATTGTTATTTTATTCCTAAAAATCTAAGGTTCGGCCAAATGACTTATATAAGGATATATATATTAATAATAAACAATTTGGTGTTCGTTTGGCATGTTATAGTAAGTGTATTAACCATATAGTGAAAGAAAACAAAAAGACACTGTAAATGTTAAATTATTTAACTTAGAGTTAAATCTAATTGATAAGGTTAAAATAATATCCTAAACTTGTCTAAATTCTATTGGTTGATAGGATTTCGACCCATCCCCACTTTAGCTTCGAAATAAGACCATTTGGAACCATTATAAACCGATTTTGACTTTAATATAAAATAATATTTTGAGATATTCCTAAGGTGCCCCTCTCCTCCCTTATAAAAGGGCACCTCCTCCCCCTCCTCCTCACACCAAATTGAGCACTCAAGCTCGGCCAACCCCTGCCATTTTCTCCTCTCCACTTCCCTAGAATAGTCCTAGAGGTCCTGTTCTTCAACAAATACCACTCTTAGTTCCTTAAGTGGAGGATTCAAAGAGGCGTACCAAAGAAAAGGTAATATCCATTACCGATCTTTTCAATTTCTTTCTTCTTCAACTTCTTCTTCTTTAGTTGTTTCATGATAAAGTAATAACATCAGTATTACTTAAATACTGATATGTTATTATAAATATGAAACAACCCTAATTCACCTTCTATCCATCCTACGGAAAAATGAAATCACCGCGCGTGCGTACGTACGGAATACCGTCTCCACGCCGTGGTGTAATCTATTTTTCCACCATCACCTTACAAGGATGGTTATAATGGTGTAATAAGTAACTATATATGATTATTATGAAGTAATATTGATACTGAAATAATATATATATATATACTCCAATACAATTCCACGATCATAGGAACGATATCATCACTCGTGCGTACGTACGGAATACCGTCTCCACGATGTGATGCGACTCGTTCTACATGATCTTCATTTCATAATGATTATATAAATGAACTGAATGAATGAATATGGTATATACTACACTAATACCATTATGTAAATGAATTATCTATAACCTAAAGATAATAATAAGAATTTATTCGGCAAAACATGCGTAAGAACAAAAGGCAATAAAGACCCGAGTAACAAGTAACAATGAAATATTACTAACAAGAAGCTAAGAATATTACCATATATGATATCATATCAATATGTATGATTCTGGAATAAGTCAATAACATTATTTAAACCATTATACAGGAGCTTCGGACACATACAAGGCAAATTGGACCTAAGGTAAGGGAAATATCACAATCTCATTTTTATCCGAGATTGTTTATTCGTAAGTATTTACTGGGGTGTATTTTATCATCCACATCCATGTTCCCTCAATATGTAATATTTTTTCCATCCACTTGCAATAGTTTAAATCCAATTTTAGCCTTAGGTGAGTTTTTAGTAAAGAATATGAAAGGAATCTTTTGTCGTTTTTTCCGTACGAGGTACTTTTTTGACTTTTCCGACAAAAGTACGAAGAATGTTTTTTTTAACTTATACGGCACGAACGGATTTCTACTATTTTATAAAGCCTTATTTTCATGAAGCTTCCTATATAAGATTTCATGACTATTTTCAATAAAATCTCTTTCTTTTAAAATTGCATGATGTTTTGTGAAAAGAAATTGATTTTGAAGAAGAAAGGTTATTTTCCTCAAGAATTCAATTCAAGTGTTTTATCAAAATTATTTTCCATCTAAGATAATAAAGGGTTCTGTTTCTATCCATATTTTTACATTGTTTTGACTATGTTGTGATGGAATTATGTTTATGAATTCCTTTATCTTATATGAATTGATTTATGATGTCATGATGTTTCAAGAATCCCATTTTTGTTACATGTGTTATGCAATGATGTATGTTTTATGATTATGTGGCACACATAAGAAAGGATTCATTATAAGATGGGTGGGACCTATATCTCCCTCCAATGCATTGGGTAAAGATTATATATCTCATGAGATAGACATGGCTGGAACGGAAGGTTATTTCGGTTCAGTGATACAGGACTGAAACGAGGAGTGAACTCGGTTCAGAAAGGGACTTTGTCCACTAAGATAGTCTTGGAAATAAGTCATGACTAACAAGAAATGATTTTCCATGATTATGTGTGCATGCCACAAAGTTTCAAGTTTCATGTTATGATTATGGGGATCTCATTTTCACATCTATGATTTATTAAGATTTTATGATCTCTTTTGCAGGTTATGATTTTTAAAAAGATATGATATGATTTTTATTTCCTTTATTGCCCTTGCTGAGCATTTGAGCTCACCCTTTTATGTTTTCTTTTCCCCAGGTCAGGAAGATGGATATTAAGTAGAATATGCTAAAAGGGACCCTAGATATGATGAAATAAATGGGAGGCACTGTATAAGATTTATGAACCAGTTGTTTATGTTTCCCAGTTTCTAAAGACACTATACCTATACGGTCCTTTGTGGTTTGTCATATGTTGTAATAAGTGTGCTTCAATTTTGAAGTATTAACAATGTATGTAAAGTATGGGTCGTTATAAAATTCATGTGTGTTGGAGATCGAGATTTATCATAAATCATTATTCATCGTCATTATTATTATATATTGTTTTCTCCTCCCACCCTAACTAAAAAATATGACCATTATAGGATATATATATATATGGTCTTTTATGGGAATATTTATGACATGTGATTGATTGGATTTAATTGAACAATATATATGGCAATATTATGAGATTTGTAGTGTTATTATTCTTTTTAACCAACCATAGTGAGGTAGGTGGATTTTTTCATGTCTACAATTGACATAAAGCTTGAATGTTTTATTTTAATTAAAATATTTTATTCAAACTGTGGAGAAATAATTTTTTTATTCTTATTAAAAAATATATTTTTGGATATTGATTATAAAATTAGTGAAAATTAATTAGTTTGTGGAGAACCCATTAATTTTTAATTTTAAAATGATGATTCTAATTTTTTTTCACACATATAAAGAGGTCATAAAAAATATTTTCAATAAAGGAATTATTTTATTTTTAATGGTTTGGGATGATTTTGGAATAATGTTTTTGGCATTTGTTGAGTGGTATGGATTAGTGTAATAATTTACAACTCTTAAAGTTGGATATAAAATGCATTTGAATGTCCACCATCAATATTAACATAAATAATGAGTGGATGTTTATGGAAACAAATATTCTATGTAAATGGGAAATTTTTTTTTACATTCCATGTGTACTGTTCTACCTTGGAAATTTTTTACATTTTTGATGTAAATATTGTATCCTTTTTTAAACCATTTATTCAATTTTTTATAACACATTTTGTCCTAATGTTATGAGTTAGGAAATCATTGGGTAATATTATTATTATTTTACTAACCCCCTTATTGGGTTCCATGATACATTTATATATTTTTTGTACCATGACATAGAAAAATTAATTATGCCTCATTTGATTATTGATTTCACTTGATTTCATATTAATAACTAGAGTATTTAGAGAACGGAGCCGGTATGGAGTTGGTTGTCTTGATGACTTAAGTTTTATAGTCTTTTAGCCTCCTCTTGTACTCTAGTAGTGTTTAATGTTTTGATAATGTTTGATTTTTTTTAAGTAATCAAGCATGATATAAAGGATGGGATAATTATTTTATATGATGTATGACTATTTAATATTATAAGGGAAAATTATCCCCCAATTATTCTTGAGGCCCCTAGAGTTTATTTCCATCATTTTGTGTATTTTGGATGTTACGTAAGGCTTAATATGACCAGTGCCTCTTATCAATCCAATGAATAGGGTAATAATGTTACATATAAGATAAAATGTATCACACCATTCATGATCCATAAATTTAGTTGTCTCAAATAACATGATACATGCATGATTTCAATATAAAATTGGAAATATAAAATACACAGTATAAAAAAAATCCTCACATCCATGATATGATTCATAAGATTTCTCTACATATCCTAGGTAAAAGAAAAAAATGCGAGATCAAATTCTTAGTATGACTTAGGTAAAACTAAATCTATCTTTACTAAAGAATATATCATTAATATAGAAAAGTAAACTAATTAAGAACAAGACATTTAATCAATAATATGATCTCAAAATGCTTCCAAGGACAAAACCAATGTAATAATATCATTGATAATAATTAATAAATACAAAATAAAATGAATTATTAATAATTTATTTCATGTTCTCACACATCATGATATCTATACTCGCAATTAATTATTCCAAGATAGTTTAACTGGAGGGTAGGTATGCACATTGAACCCATTTAATTTGGACAGTTGATTTTACTAATGAGACCTATTGATTCATGGAGGGGATATCTATAAATGAGCCCCCTATCACTACAAAAAATATTCATTTCTCATATATTGAATGATCAATTCAATTCAAAAACAATATTTGACATGAAAAATATAAATATTTTGTAATGAATAGAGATTTATCAAGATTTACCCCATTCAATCAAATAATATTCATAGTAAAAAATTATGAGTAGAAATGATATATGATTTATCCAATAATAATATACATGATTGATGTTTAAGATAAAATTATTTTTTAATTTAAATTTATCACTTTATTGTGATTTTTTCAAGGGAAACTAAAAGACAGAAAAATCAATACGATATAAAAGATGACTTTTGAATCATAAAAATTATTGATTTTAAAATAAATTCATGTACATTTGAGAAGAAAATTAAATTTATGAGAAATATAAAAATAATATTTCAATAATATGTTTCTTTAAAAAAAATTGAATACAAAATTAAAGGAGATAAATATTGTAAAATGGTTATGTCTACATGAAAATCCATTAACACTATATATATTAGAAAATGTATTCATTTTGACTTCCTAAAATGAATGTAAAAGAAGAAAATTTCTGAAAACATTAAAAATATTCCATTGAAAAAATTACAAATTCATGAATTACTTTATTTTTTTGTGTAAATTTTATGGTTTTTAATAAAAAATTATGAAAATATGAAAAGGGAAGAAAAATTAAACTAATAAAAAGAGATCTAAGAAATTATTCCATTTTAACAATTTATTTAATTGATTAAGGATTAAATGAAATAAAATATTGGAAGAAAATAAAAAATCTCTTTAAATAGCTAATGTATTAGAAAACTTATGTAATTTATAAAGGAAATGTTATAATATTCCTTCAATTAAAATATATTCATCCCAAAAGAAAATGAAATTGTAAAATAAATTCTTACTTATTTGGTATCTTAAAAATTATAACTCCTTGAATGATTAACATTAATTAAAAATATATAATCATTAATAAATATATATATACATGTTATAAACATAAAATTGGATGTATATTCACCACATAAAAATAAATATCTAAAAAACAGCATCTTAAAACTAAAATGGCTCAATGGAGTGGAAATTGAGATAAAATCAATTACCTAATGTTCAGTATGTATTGTAGGTTATCTAACAGCTTTTATAATAAATTTTAATTTAATATAATTACATAAAATTACCATATTAATATATTTAATACCATTTTTTATCAATTTATAACATTTTATCACCCATTAGTAAAAAATAAATATTTTGTAATTATTTTTTGTGGTAAATACTATATTTATCACATATGTTTTGATTCAATAGAATAGTAACCCATGATTCTCATAAATGGATATTGTAGCAACCAGAATCCAAAATCTCAGAGCTTGTGTCTGCTACTAATTTATGTAACATGATTATAAGGAATCAAGCCTTAAAGGACTGATCAGTTTAGTAGCCTTGGTAAACCAGATACATAAATGGGCCTTTTACTAAGATCACATTTTTATTATTTCTAAAAAAATAACTTGAAGGATAAATCTAATCCATATATTAAATTCCATCATATATTTCATAGTATTCTTCATGGATGCCTAGGGAAAGAAACATAATAAGGGTGATTTAAAAATGCTTTATATGGGAAAAATATAGTAGAAGAAATAATGAATCAATGATAATAGTCAATGTGGAAAGGTAAATAAGTGATAAAAATTCCTTGTAAACAATAAACATAATAGAATCATGTAAAATATATAGAATTATAATAACTGAAAACATATCGATTCAAAATAATTAGAAATGAAATTTATCTATAGATATGTCGATGTAAAATCTTAGGGATGAATAATAATAGAAACTAAAGGGGATAAATAATTTATTAATGGATGTTATGTTTGGGGCACAGAAAAACATATATCATTAAAACCATTCAAAATATGGTGTAAACAATTAATATTTAAGAAATTAATTTGTCTCATGGGAACTTTTCGATTCATCCTGGGGATATAAAATGTCTATGCTTCACCCGTCAGTATATGTCCAAATCATTTTTCATATCAAATAAAAAAAATATTTTCCATCATATATCCATATTGAATAAATAATAAGAAATTATCCATATTTTCCCAAACAATCAAATAACTATCAAAGTAGACACTGTATATAAAATGGTATATGATTTAGGAAATAGTAATATAAATGATACATAAAATGGATAATTTAGGGGAAATTCAATGTTTAATGATCACAGAAGATTAAATATTTAAAGGGTGTTAAAAAATAAATCATGGAAGTGAATGTGAATACTATCTTCAGCCAAATAAATAATAAACTATTTAGAGGATGAAAAACTTTTGTATCAACGAAACATATCCCAAGTGGAGTAAAATATAGCACTTTTGTCATTGATAAATAAAAATATTATAAAAATATATTTTAAAAACATTATTGAGGAAAATGTAATTTTTTTGAAAGACCTTTTGAAAAACATTTTTATTGAAAATAAATTTCTTAAAAATTTCTAAAAAAATTAATCTATTAAACATGGAAACGATGTTTCATAGGAAATAACGCATGTATATTCATGTGTGTCATAAAATAAAATTCATTTTGATTTGTAAAAATGATAGAAAAATGAATTCTTATGAAAGAAATAAAAAGACTTCATGGACATCATCAGTAAGAGAAATGAAAAGATAACAAATAATTACCAAATAATTTAAAAAAATTGTTTTTAATAAAACATATATTCTAGATTAAACTGGGTTCTCCATCTAGAGGTAGAAATAATGTCTGATTTTCTTAAAAACAATTTATAAAACATTTTGAGTCCCAAATAGTTGAAAAATGGTACTAATAATTGAAAATTCCCATGAATAACCCAAAGTGAGAAAATGAATGGTTGTATTGATAAATGGTCATATAATTTCCTCAAATGTAAATTCCATTGAAACATCATTATAGTTATTAATGTTTAAAATTATCTATATTCCTTCAACAGTGTCCCACATCACTTTGTAACATTTTAAATCATAAAACACATAACCGAATAATATTAATTGTATATTAATGATACAATGAATATAAAAGGATTTATTATAAAATATAAAAAACTTTTTGTATATATAGCACAAAAAAGATGTATATGGTGAACACGATATTCATCTGACGGATGTAAAGAGTGAGATGTGAATCCTTTACCTTGTGTTTCTTTTCTGGTTAAAGTCCGTTAATTTCATGTGTAATAATATTATGTATATTTTATAATTTATTTATAACTATTTTATTTTTTATCAATACTTTTATTTCAATTTTTACTATATTTTATAAAGCTACATTTAAAATTATGTTAATGTTAGATGGTTTGACTAAATTTAGTTTATGTATCAAAAATAACATTTGTAGGTAAACTATGATTAAAGGGGTCATTACATGAAATATCCAAAATAAATGTAATAAAATAATTATCATATTTATACATCAATTATACTTTTATGATCTATTATTAATTTTGTTTATGAAAAATGAACCATCACAACAATCATAGAGATGGTAGGTCAAACATAGGTATGAGTAACACTGTTATTTTTCAATGATCATTAAGGAAAGAAGCTATGTAACACCATATCTCTACTGAATGACCATTATATCAAAAATATGATTTTTTATCTTATATAATTATATATATAATTATGGTTTTGAAAAATTAATGTCGTCATGTTGAGGAGGTGATTGTCCACACGTCCACGAATAACATTATAATTTTTTTATTTTGTGTAAGGGTAATAAATAAAATGAAATAAATATATTTCAAAATATGTATTTATGTCATGAATAACATTTATATTTTTTTCACATATTTTTAATTAATACCATCCTCTATATGTTCTTTGAATAATGTGAATGAATCACATTTCTTTGAAGGGGAAGTAGTCCATACATTCTCAAATGATGTTTTCAAATTAATGTAAAATGAAAATTATTAAGGGTATATGTTTTAAAATTATTAAAGAAGTATAAAGTCTTAATTAATACCATATATATCATTAATAAATATATTTTCCATAATAATGGCTAATAGTGAATGTTGTTAAAGTAAAAATTAACAATCATCATTTTGTGAGGTAGTAGTTCATTGTACACAGATGCAGTATGTTCATTACCCACAAAATGGATGTGTGTGTAAGTTTATGTCAAAAAATTGGAATAAAAAAATCATATAATATTTATTATATTGTTTTTTTATAAATAATAAAATAATATCACATTATGGGTTGGATAATTGATATAAAATTATATAGCTTGAGAGAAGACATTACCACTTAATCGAGAAACTACTTTTGGATTGAACCATAAGGCTTACAATGAATGATTTCTTCACAAAGGAAGATTAAAGGTATAAGGGAAGAATTTTCGGAAGATATTTTGGAAGACGTTTTCAGGACCTATGTTTTTTGAGAGTTGTGAGGAATGAGGGGGTTTGGGGACCTTATTTATTGAAGGAAAATGATTCACATGGAATTTTTAGAATCAAGGTAGTTGTACACATTTTCATGACTAAAGAAGACATTAAAAAAATAGAAGGATCATGCTTTATTTATGACAAGAAAATATATTATGGACAATTGTAAAGGTTATTTATACCCTTAAGATACTAGTTTAGTAATTTATTAAGCTTAAAATTATCTTAAAAATTGCGAATAATTTTAATTACGTTCACTAATTTTTTTCACAAAAAAAAATTGGTCTTGTTAAAAAGTATAAACTATTATTATTCCAAATATTGAATCCATTTATCCATTTTCCAATAACTTATTTAGTATAAATTAATTTAAAATTTATCCGAAATGCGAGACAACATTGCAGGTTTTTAAAGAAAAAACATCTGAATGTTTGCTATATTATTATAATCAATTTCAAAGTTCAATTGATTCCAATTAAATAATTTTTTTAAAATTATATAAATGATATCTTATTAAATATTAAAAATATTTAAAAATATTTTGTATTCATATATATATAATATATAAAAATGTTGTTTTAAACAAAAATTCAATAATTTTTACGATTCATTAAAAATTGAAATGTTTCTAAAAAATATCAAAAAACCACCAAGACATAATTATTATGTTTTTAATCAAATATTAAGTTTATTTTTAAATATTAAATAAATTAATGGGTCAAAATTATGATTTAAAATGTGTCCTTTATTAAAAGGCTGTAAAATTTCTATTATAGAAATCACGTTTTTACGTGTAGAATTGGGGTTGTTCTTATATCATGAATATCAAACATAATGGATGAATATAAAAAATATTTGATTGAATATATATAATATTTATTTAATCAAAATAATTCACTAATTTTATTTAATTATATTTATTAAAACAAAACTTCTATGGAGGTATAATAATAATACTATTATTTTTTAAATTTAATTGGTTCTTCTTTTCATTTGTAATTAATTGGTAGCCCATTGATTCATTATAAATTTATATATAACATAAATTTTTATAAATAAGTTAATAATATTCATAACCTCTAACATACTGGCTAGATTATAACATATTGTATTAAATTATTATTATTTTAATAATACAATGTTACTTGGTGAAACTCAGTCTGGCATGTAATGTAAGCTATCAATGAATGCCACTCTTCCTTGTAACACAAGCTAATGAGGAATTTTTCTCTTGTGTGTAATGAATTCTAACACATTTATCATGAATTTAAATGTATTGAATCTATTTTAAATCGTAAATATATTATAAAGTATCTTGATATTATATTACCTTACATTCTTGGTGTCACATGTCATACATGATATTGATTACAATGTTATTCTTTTAGATTTTCAGGGCATCAAATTTTCCCCACCTTATTTAAATTTTTTCATCACAATTTAAACTCAGTGATTGTGATATATTTTTTTACACTTCATATGTTTGAAATCACACATCTTGAGAAGGTTTTACAAGTCATCCACCATAAAAGAGAGAATGGAATGTTCAAAGGTAACATGGACTAACATGTAACTAGGTCTCTAAATAAGAGAACATAATTTGAAATTAGATATAGGTACTTAGAGGGAAACCATTAATATTTATAGGGATTCAATGAGGTCACACATCACAAATAGGTGAATGATCAATAGAAATTTTAGTTTATCAAATACATAAATCTTTGATGATTTAAGAGAACATTAGTTCCTCCAAAATTATGGTATTAGGACAACATATTATTTTTTAGTCATTTATATAATGTTGGGTTATTCTTTTACAATATAATAATATAATTAAATATTCATACTTGATAGGTTTCAATTTTATATGATCAATCCTAACATATTTTATGCTTTGATCAAATTATAATTAATAGCTTTACTCCCAAAAAATAATTGCTAAAAATATAATTTTACATCTGAAGCACTAAAATATATTTTTAATGGATCTTAAGACCAATAAAAAGAGAAAAAAATCGAACTCATTGAATTTTAATATTTTTCAAAACCAATATGTTTAGTAGATTAATCTCTCACCCTCAAATGTGATACTACTAGTTCATCATTAAAATTTTTTCATTATTTTTTTTTGTCTAAAAAAATGAAAAATTTACCAGGACATTTTGTAGGTTTGTGGTTGGTGTGATACCCTTATCGTCCTTGAGTTATGGGTTCAAGACCCACGACCATCCCGGAATTGATTGGTTGTCACTCGACTTGGATGTTTTCCAATTTTAAGACCAAAATTAATATAATTTTCAATATATATATTGTGTACATACTTGAAATTAGGTTAATCACTAAATATACTTTTGACTAAGGTTTTTAATAAAAACTTAATATATAAATACTTCATCTATTTATTTCCACTTATATACTTCGTTAGTCAAGAGTCTTTTCATAATATCATTCATAGTATTTCTATAAAATCACACCTTATATATAATCTAAAACTCATTAGGTTTCACCTAGGTTACTTATTACATATCAAATACCTTCATAATTGTTTATAATGAAAATGGGAATTATCTTAAGCATATCTCTTGGGAGTGTTAAAATTGATTAACAGTGAGGATTTTGTTTTGTACCAGGTCACCCCGAGTAAGGCTCATAACACAATTTTGGAGTTATTACTCCTAGGTATATCTATAAAAGAACGATTTCCAGTTGTTGTATGCAAACTTGGATGTATTTCTGGGAAGACCCACATAATCTCTACCATAATAAAATCCTAGGATATTCTTCTATACTTGTCCTCAAATTCTACCTCAGGGCATTTTTATCTAACTAATATTTTCCTAAATCTAGTTTTGAATATTTCTACTAAACTTATTTTGTTACCAAACGTAGCAAACATACCCTAGAAGCATGAAGTCAGTGTCTGTTACTAATTACATTGACATGATTACAACAAATCAATCCTCGAAAGGCAAATACATTTAGTAATATTGGTAAAACAGATACATAAATGACTCTTTTTAAAAAAATAAATAAACTAATTACAAAAAAATAATTCTTCTTTATTTATAAATAACACCAAGGATAAATATAATACATCTATTAAATTGATACATATATTTTATAGTACACTTATTGGATTCCTAGGGATAGAATCTCAATAAGGGTGATCTCAAATTCTATATAATGTAAAAATATATGGTAAGAAATAATCAATCAATTAGAATAGTCAATGAGGAAATTTAAATAACAGAACAAACATTCCATGTATAAAATAAACAAAATTTACGTGTGTAATCAATATTATAAGTTAATAAGTAAAAACCCATTCCATTCAAAATAACTGAAAATGAAATGTGTCCCATGATATGTCAATGAAAAATTTCATGGATGAATAATAACTAAAACTAAATGAGGTAGATTATTTCTTAATGGAACTCATGTCTAAGGCACATGAAAACCTATAAAATCAAGAACATTCAAAATATTTTATAAACTGTCAAATTTTCTTATATAATCTGTCTTATGAGAACCTTTATACATCAAGGAGCTATAAAAAGTCTTGTCTCCACCCATTGACACCATTATAAAGCATTACTCATTTTAAATAACAAAAAATATCATTCCTTATAAAATATATTTATTTAATAAAGAATTCATAATTTTCAATATTTCCTAAAATAATAATATAACTATCAAAGTAGACACCATTTAAAAAATGGTATTGGGTTTATGAAATAGTATTATACATGATAAATGAAATAGATAATTAAGTGTAAATTCAATATTTAATGATAATTTGAGATTGAATAATACAAGGGGACTAAAAAATAAATCAATGACGAGAATTTGAATACAATCCTTGGGAAAGTAAATAAGAAACAAAACAGAGGAAGAATAAAGATGGTATTAATATAAAATATCCCATGTGGAGTAAAATAAAGGATTGTAGTCATTGATGAATGGAAATATTATAAAATGATCTTTTGAAAAATATTTGAGGAAAATATACAATGGTTTTGAAAAGCCATTTCTTTCAAAATAAAAATTAAAAATAAATTATTTAAATTTTATCCTTTTAAACATGAAAATGAACATTTTTAGGAATGGAAATGGGTAAATTTTTACATGCCACAAAAGGACATTCCATTTTCACAATAAATAAGATAGAAAAATTAATATTTCTGAAGGTGAAAAAATTATCAAATTAAAAAAATTGATAAAATAATGAAGTGTAAAAATTTATTTATGAAATCATTTTAATAAAACATGGTTTTTAGAAGAAAACCTGATCTCCGACTAAAGAGAGAAATGAAGTCAAGTTTTCTAAATAAATATCTAAAACATTTAGAGAACCATAGAGTGGAAAATGGAACCAATACTTTAAAATGGTCTTGAATAACGAGAAGATAGAAAATGAAAGGTTTTTTATCAATGTTCTTATAATTTCCTCAAATGGTAATATCATTAAGATGTTATTAATACCATTTTGAGGGAAATAATATTTAAACATTCCAAAGGGTCGCATACCACATTGAAACAATTTAAATAGTAAACCACATGAATGATGAATACTGAATAAAATATAAGATACCATTATCATAAAAGGTTCAATGATATAATAATAAAAATGTGGAAGTATATACACATAACAAAAGATTTAATTGGTGAACATGAAATTTATCTCACTATTTTACCAAGTGGGATGCAGATCCATTAACTTGTGTTTCATTTTTGGTGAACTTCCATTAATTTTTTGTATGATAAACATATATTAAATTTCAAATTTCTCGGGAAAATTTTTCATGTCAATTATTTCTTTTATTTCACTTGTTACTATATTATATACAACTACTTAAACAATTATGTTTACATTTGGTGTTTTTCAAAAAATTCAGTTTCTGTATAAATAATAACTTTGTTAGGAAAACTATAGTCAAAAGGATTCCTAAATGAAATATATAGAATAATTATAAATAAAAAATTATTATATTTATACATAAATTTTAACAATAAGATCAATCATTAAATATGGTTATGAAAAATTAACCAACATTATATTCATGGAGGTGGTTGGTCGTATGTACGCATGAGTAACATTACGATTTTTAATGATCGTTATGGAAACAAATTAACACACGCCTTATCTTTCCAAAAGAATAATTATATCATAAATACCATATTATGTAATAATATTTACTTATATATATATATTTTTTGGTGAAGGAGTCACATCATGTTGGGGAGGTAGTAGTCCACACATCCACAAATAACGTTATCGCTTTTTATGTGTGTGAAAGGGTAAAAAAATTATATATATATATATATATATATATATATATCCAGAAAATTAATTATTTAGTTAATATGATATTAAGGGTTTATTTTTCATATTTTTTTAATTGAAATAATCATTTATATGTTCCATACAATATGTGAATGAATTACATCACATTGAGGGGCGACGGTCAACACTTCCTCAAACGGTGTAATCATATTAATGTAAAATGGAATGTTTTATAGTTACATGTTATAAAATTATAACATAAGTATAAATAAATGATAAATATCATTTATATAATATATAAATAGGGTTTAAAAAATATCTTCCAACTATGAAATTTTGTAATAGAAAAATTAACAAATATCATTTCGTGAGGTAGTATTTCACTATACATAGAAACAATATGTTTGTTACCCATTAGATAGAAGTGAGTATTTATATTGTTTGAAATATTAGCATAAAACATCCTATTATATTTAATATAATAATTTTTTATAAAATAATATAATAATAAGTATTTATGTTCTGTAAAATGGAAGGAAATTTAAAAATCATTATAGAAGTCGTTAACTCTTAATCGGGTAACTACGTTTGGTTTAAACCAAAAGGCTTCCTTGGAATGATTTTGGTAAAATAATAGGATTCAAGGTTGAGGGGAAGTCTTTTGGAATGATATTTTGGAAGACATTGGGCCAAAATAAGTGGTTTTTGAGGTGTGAGGAATGTGGAAAGATGATGACCTTTTATAGGGAAGGAAAAAGACTCACATGATTTTTTTTAAACATGTAAGGTTTAAACATGTTCTTACCAAAAAAAATTCATACCAAATGAAAAAAACAAAATAACGGAATCTTGATTGTGCAATTATGAACATATAGTAGGTGTTTGACATGTGTATAGGTCATTTGGGCCTATATGTTAATGGTTTAGTCTTTTATTAAGCATAATTCTTTCTTAATAATTGTAATGAATTTTAATTATTTTCACTAATAATTTTGGTAAAAAAATTTAAGTATTATTAAAAACAACAAATTATTATGATTCCAATTATGATTTTTTATAAAATTTTAATCATATAAGTGCCAAGAATTAATTTACAACTCATCACACAAGCAGGATGACATAGAGGTTTTTAAAGTCAAAATGCCTAAAAGTTTTATATGTTTTTATAATAAATTTAAAATTTAATTTTATTAAAATGAAATAATTTTAATTACTTGATAAAAATATTATCTTAAAAACTTTTAAAAAAATTATAATTATAATTTGTCCTTATAAATAAATTATTTTAAAAATAGTTCTGAACTGAATTTCATTATTTTTAACTATTCATTAAAATTCAAATCTTTCAAAAAAATATAAAAAATTCACCATAACCTAATAATTTTTATTATAAATATAATATAAAGTTTATAGTGACATATTTATTCAATTAAAGTATCAAAATTCATATTTAAAATTGGTTCGCTATTAATAGGCTATAAAATAACCTCTATAAAAATATTAATTTTTATGTGTCAAATAGGGTCTCTTATTATCATACACATAAAACACACAATGTATGATTTTCAGAAATATTTGATTGAATATATATTATTTTTTAAAAAAAAATCCCAAATTTTATTTAATTATGTTTATTATGAAGAAACTCCTTTAAATGCGTAATAACAATAATAATTTTTTTATATCTAATTGGTTATTATTTTCATTTTCAATAACATAGTGATCCATTAATTAATTTTATGTTTATATAAACCATAATGTTTCATATTTTATTTAATAATATTCATAACCGCTAACATAATGGTTCGGTTATATAATATTATATTAAATAACAAATATTTTAATAATACATTATTACTTTGTCAAACTTGGTCATGCATGTAACACAAGCTATCAAGGAAGGTCACTATTTCATGTAAGACAAGCTATCAAGGAAGGTATGTCCTTTGTGTAATGAATTGTAACTAAGTTTTTCATGAATTGAAATATATATAATTGATTTCTAATAGTAAATATAATATAAAGTATATGGATATTATATTACCTTATTTTCTCGATGTTGCATGTCATACACACTATCAAATATATGGTTCTTACTTTAGATTTTCATGGTGTAAAAATATAATATATTCTTATAAATATACATTACATTACAATAAAAATTCTTTAGGAATATATTAATTATTTCATTTGGAAACATAGAACAAAATCATCCAATTCGGTGAATGGTATTCAATATTTCACATAATAATTTCCCAATTAACTAATCATTATAGCTATTCCCAAAATAAAACATTTCTTCATAACCTAAGGGAATGAAATATAATAATGGGTGAGCCTAGATGCTCAGTATTGGTAAACAAGGGAGATACTTAATAATAACACCAACATAAGGGTATGATTATAGGATCATCATATTTGGTGACCATATCGTGTATATCAAATATCATAATCTGGATTCATGGAATAAAAATTGATAGTTTATAACATATAAATTATATAGAAGTGAAATAAAATTATCCATGAGATTATAAATTTAGAATAAGAATATAAATTGTGGGATACACATAACCATAAATAATCACATCCTTAGTAATCAAGGATCATTTCCAAAACACTTAAGGGACCTCTATTGGTAGATATACGTCCTGGGTGGGACATACCACCATACCTAGTGGGAAAAAATTCCTCATAGTGTAATTTTTAGTACCAAAACAATCATATAATTAAATGTTCACTCCTAAGACCTTCAAAGTCCACAAAGTCCCTTAAAACAGATTTCACTCTATATTCCAATCCTTTCTTGCAAAACTGAGTTCACTATCCATTCCCATATTATCTTATAGAACCATGTTCCCTACCCATTTCAGTTCTATCTGTATCAAGAGATATAATTCATTATACAATTTATACGATGGAGATATATTCCCCACACGTCATTGTTTATAACAAAACAACTGCAATTGTTTATAAAGTAACTACCACCATTGGTTATAATGTAACCAGTATAACATAATAAAAATCATACATATTTATTCCACAAGATCATAAAACATTCATCATACCACAACCAATGAATTTAAATGGGTCTTATAAACATTTTATCATAACATAACTTATATAGAATATACATGTTTCATAATCATTCCATCATTTCATCCATGCATAACCCCTGTAAAATGAACGTGGTTTCATAAGTTTTTTAAAATGGTATAACTCATGGAAGTGAAAACAATTTCATACAAAAATATTCATAAAAATTAACCATTTAGAGATAGAATTATAATTATATATCCTTGGATTATATCTGTATTAATTCTTATGTAACATCAAGAGATGAAATCACAAATGGAAAATTATATTGAATGACCGTTTAAAGCATTATTGGAGTAAAATTTCTTTTCTACTATGGAAAACTTATTTCAAAGACATGA
Source organism: Viscum album (assembly GCA_963277665.1). Classification (NCBI taxonomy): domain Eukaryota; kingdom Viridiplantae; phylum Streptophyta; class Magnoliopsida; order Santalales; family Viscaceae; genus Viscum; species Viscum album. The sequence goes on from OY728164.1 coordinate 1,372,178,151, forward strand.
AACATTGAAATTTTTTTCATAAAATATAACCATTAACCCTGATAAATATGCTTCAAAAAATTAATTTTCATGACATCAAAATTTTTTGTTCAATATGTAAATGTTAAAATGTATTATCCTTTACTGTTTTTAGTAAAATACAAATAAGCATTAATTTGGAAAATGAAATAATGATTCATTTAAAATTTTGATAAAAAGTAAAAAATTGGTAAAAATGTATTTAATTAATCATTTTTAAAATATTTTTTTTATTATTTTAAAAAATTATTTTAGTATGAAAGTAGATTTCTGATGGAAAAGAGTAATAAATTCAGAATTTTTAAAACCATTTTCTTAATTATTGTCTGTACCAAAGAGTGGAAAAATTGTACCATTACATTAAGATAACTTTAATTACCAGAAAATAAGAAACATCAATATAAATTTTGAGATAATAATCATAATATTTTATCACATGAAACATAATTGTAAACAATCCTGATAAATAATGATATTTTAATAAGAAATATTAACCTATTTGGTATGATTGATACATATTGCCCATAAAGGTATAACATAAAATAAAACTCAAAATATAATTAGTATTAATATATTAATGATATTTATTATCAATGTGGCTATTTATACACCTCTCAAAATAACATTGGTTTATAACATAACTTACGTCTCAAAGAATGAAAATTGAGAAAACAAACCCTTACCGATTTTTTAACATTTGAACCATAAACCCCATGAAAGATAGATACATAATTAGATATAGAAACAAAAATATTTTTATGAATATGAATCATAATATTAATTCGTTTTTAGTATATACACCACATAAAATCAATTGGTGGTGAATATGAAATATGTTAGAAGATTGTGAAAAGTGTGACGGAAATCCTGCACCATAAGTATTGACTTCAATTGTACTTATTCAACCATATAATATAACAAATATATACTTATAAAATATATATTATAGAACAATATTTATATATGTATCCTACCATAATTGATTTTATTTTTACCATTTATCTCTGTATTATTAACAATTCAATGTTAATGTAACATTGAGTGTAATAAATATATTGTTTTTTGTATATGCTTTGATTTTTTTATATTTTTGTCATCTTAAATTGAAAGTGAATTCATAATCTTTTAAAATTATAAAAATGATATAAATATATTATATATTCATTATATAATTACTTAGACTAATTCATGAAATTTAGTTACAATAAATGAAATATATTGTTCATGGATATTGTTGAGTGTGTGTATGCATGAACGAAATTTATTCATTTTCTTGTCAGTTTGGAAGAAATAAAAAGAAATTATATATATTATAATTCTATTTTAATTTTCATGTCATATTTGTGACAAATTTTCATAACTACATACATAATAAATTCTATGTAGAGAATTAATGAATCACATCACTTCATGAGGTTGTAGTCCACCATACACTTGAACGATGTTATAGTATTCCCAAAAAATAAAAAGAATGAAATTATATATGATATAAAAATTAAATAATAATATTAAAAAAATAAATTATATATATATAATATATAAATGATAAATATTTCATTATAACCGTCCTTGAGAGGTGGAAATGAAAAAAAAAATGAATGAAATCTATTCTTGAGGTGGTAGTTTTCCATGCAGAAGAATGTTGATTTCATAACCCACATGATGGAAGAGGAGAAGGATTCAAGTCATTCCCTTAACATAAAAATATCTGAGTATACGAAATATACTTATGTTAACATATAATGACGATATAATAAAATTTAAGGTAGTGGAGGAAGATATAAAAAACGCCCATTGGTATATGTTACCTCTTATTAGAGAATCCCCATTAGGTTTTCACTAAAATCCTTATTTGGATGGATTTATGTCCAAAAACGTTTTCTATTATTATGGGACAAAAGTTTTAAAGTGATTTGGGTATGTTAGGGATGTACCAAAGTGTAGAGACTTGGTTTTTTTTCAATTATGATATTTAAATATATATATATATATTTTTATATATCTGGAGCTAGGTGTTAAGAAAACGTGAGATTCTGATGCCTGGTGTACTAAGAATTAATTTTATAAAAATATAAAATATATATTTTATTGCGTGCAATCAAATTTTTAAATAAAAATGGGATAACAATTAAATAAAGACATAGATTAGAAATATGAGACCATAGTTGATTCCGGAGAACAGTGCTTACCATAGGCATGATAAAAGATGTGACTCCATGGGGCGTTCTGACTCCTCGCTCAGTATCAGTACATTTTGTGTATTATTTATTGATAAATTAATTAAATAATACATTTTTATGTGGTTAAATGACCTATAAGATTACTGAAGGGCTAAATTCTCTTCGTTTTCCACATAAATCCATGGAGAATTCCAAAGGTCTTCCATTAGCACAAGATAATCTCATTAGATGATGATAAAATAGAAAATCAGAGAAGATTGGGACACATCAAATGTAATAATGTCCTATAACAGTTAGTGAGCATGGTCTTTGATAATGAAATATTGAATCTCTAGATAGGATTCTTCAATTTATTGATTTATTCCCTTTTTATTAAATTGATTGAATGTATTGACCAATCCTATTGATATATTCCAAGTTAAGCCATTGTATACACCATTGTATCAATTAAAATTCATTATTTCAATGTTTTCTAACCCTGGATACTTGTTATTATTCATTGGACATGAAGTATTGAGCAATGGATATTAAATTAATTATATTTTTTCTTTTTCACGTCATTATCTAAGCATTCCTCACTGGTTGGACCCTAGTTCTAAGTTTGTCATTTTCAGGGGGTATCAAAGCTTTTTAGACCTCCAAAATCATAATGGTTTAGCGAATAAGAATAGGATAAATGATTCTAGAATGTTTATGGAGTTTTTGTGGGCTATTTATGACAGTTTCAAGTGATATATGGATGAATAATCAAAGACAGGGGGATTTGGGATGTGTGGAGGCATACAATATTTCTTAGAGCCAAATAAGATTCGACTTTCTGGCCACCGAAGTGTAGGAATCCACTGGCCGACGAAAGATCCAAAAATCATGAGTAGATTGGTGGATTTAATGGAACATATAGACAACATTTGAGGTGTAGAAATTGGATATGACAATTCTAGAGAAAAAATTACTACACTCTGGGTATTGGAATGAACATACGGTGTGAATCCCCTCAACAGTGATGACTAGGGTTTCAAAAAATGTGAGAATAACATGACCTATAGACCCTCCTAGACATTGCATACCTATTAACCTATTTGAAAACCTAGGTGGAAGATCACACGGGTGGGTACCCATGTGGATGTGTAAGGATAGGTACACAGATTTGTACCTTTGTACTTGGACATGAAGACATGTACAAATACATGGGGTCTTGCGCAAAGACATAAGGTCATGTACACAGACACAATGAAAAGGACACAACCAAATCTCAATTAGCTTGGACATGTTGTGTAGTCCAATTTCATGGAATTTACATCTACATGGAATGTAGATGTGTGCCTTCTATAGACACAACCATGAAGTGGTGCAGAACCACACATTGTGTTGGTCCCATTACATGCCATGTACAACTGGATCAATTTTTATGAAATTTCAATTGTCCACATCTCATTCATTTGAACTCAAATTTTGGCATGCTAGTAGCCAATACTTATTCTTTTTCCACAAATAATGCTATGTTGAACATAGTTTCAATTTTGAAGATTTTATGTGAATTTTTGAGGCATGATGCTTATTTAGGTGATACTTGATGATGGTAGTGATTAGGAAGGATCAACAGAGATTGTTGAGTTGTACCCTCTATGAGAACTAGGTTGTGGAGTCCTCAACCTTTAGAGTTAAACACCTAGACAAGGATGTGAGTTAGTAATATATATCTTCTTATTATTAGAATCCCTTAATGTGTTGGGTGATGGCCCTCAATTAATAGAGTGGAACCCCCAATTGTATCAGTACATGGGTCTTAAAATTTGTAGTGGAACCCTTCTATCGAATAGGGCATGTTTCCTCGATGATTAGAGTGAACCCACTTGTTTAACTAGTGCATGGATTCTCGACATTTAGAGTGAAATACCCCATTAGCATGTTCATGATTTTTCTACCTTCCATGTATGACACCCGTATTGGATAGGGCATGGGTCCTCAAGACGAGTATAACAAAACCCCCCTATTGGCATGGTTGTAGGACCAATAATTATACTATCATTGTGGACCCTCCTCCACCCCCCCCCCCCCCGATGTAGTAGGGTGAATGTCATTTAATTATTATTTTTCTATCCTCTACTATTCAGAACAATGATGAAGCATAACATGACATGGATGGTTAATTTTGAGCCAATGTGTGAGATATGGGACATAATTGTTGGAATTTTAGAACTGTGGTATACTCTTTTTCATCTTAGGTTGAGTTGTGAGATAAAGATCCCCTTACTCTCTTATTGGGGATACTTTTGACTGAGAATATATATATATCTATCTATCTTTCTATATCCATATCTTGTATATTGTTACACTCTTCCCATGCGAGTTAAATATGTGTTGTGTATGACACACGATTTCTGTGTTTAGGTAATCGGAATAGAATGAGTATAATCTAATTATATTCGATTAAAGGACATGAAGGATAGTTTATTTACTCAACATGAGGATTCCCTTTTGTTTGGATGAGGTAATATTCACTCTTTGTTTGGGTTCAACTATTCTCGAAGATTGTATCTTACATCTACTAAAAACAATTTCTTTTTGTCTTTCTTATATTCCCCTTTTTATTTCATGGTTCCCTAATAAGTATTTATATAGTCACCCCTAAATGGTATTTTTCCACACATTCTATGTCATATGCAGATTATAGATATGTTGGGGTTACTTTAGAGGCACTTATTGATACCTAGTACTTGGGACCACATGCAGTGGTCATACATTGTATATCTCAAGTAAGTATTTGTCAATAGTTTCATTTTCATGATTTTTCATATTTGGATATATTTATGGTTTGGTGTGTATTTGTTATATGTAATTTTTAGTTTGTACTATTGTACACTTATACACCCTAGAGGCTATGCATGATTTGTCTACATTAATGTTGTGTTTTATATTTTACTCTTTCCCTATTCACTTTTTCATTTAGTTGGTTATTTTTGTGTGTGTGTAGGTACTTAGTTATTGTCCACACCGTGTTTTGATATTCCTTTAGTACTGGTCTCCACAACTAGCCTTTGGGGACTGTAGTGGGGTAGTTGTGGATCGAGCCCACACTTGGGTCAGGTTATGACAGTTGGTATGAGAGAAATTTAATTCACTCGGACAATGTTTGGACTTGTCTACTTAAGAGAATTTGGTTGGGTTAAGGGAAACAATTTCAATGCCTCTCAAGTGTGGATCTCAAAAAAGGGAATCAAATGACAGTTCATGTGACTGATGTATCCATTAATGAGTAACATGACAAAATAGTTTTCGACTGAATATACAGTGGAGATTTTTTCATGGTCTAATGTTACATGCATCATATAATATTGAGTCCTTGATTATCCTTATTGAGTCATAGCCCCATTGTTTCTATATATATATATACTCTTCTATACATGGTAAATCTTGATAAATACAAGGATACCTCCATGATTACAGCCGTCTAAGATACCAGTTCCAAATTGTGATTACTATTTGATGAGCGATGAGGCCTTAGTTCAGGGTCCATCTCCTGAGCCCCTCCCTTTAAGTGGGAATCTACCATAACATACACATAATTAGAATCAAATCATTCATAATGGTCAATGTGAGGATACATACATGATTGGATAACTCCTCATGTTCCAGTTCCAGAGGCCACCAGGGTAGTAGAACGAGCCAAATCCTCATGCAGGAGGGGATTGGACAAATTTAGTGGTCCATATCTTCTTGATTTTCATATCCTAATAGATCAGTTGGTTTGATAGTAATCTATACATTTTCACAGAGTAACTAGGAAGTAGTGGGGCCTTATTACATAGATTCATGATGATTCAACACTCTCATGGGATGACTTCCAGCAGCTCTTCAATTAGGAGTACCACCCTTCTCATTTTCACTCAATCCTGATGTAAGAGCTTTGAGAGGTGCATCATGGAAGGATACCAGTGACAATGTATGCAGTGAGGTCAACAACATTATGTGGTACTCATTGACATGATCCAGGTTGGTTACTTCTGAGAACAATAGAATGATCAGGGAATTCGTAGAGAGATTCTTTCTAGAATGGTACCCTTGTGCATCTCCACCTATAACGCGGTGATTAAGAGGGAACTAGTGACAAATATATTTCTTTAATAGGGAGAAAAGAAATCTAGAGCTGGAAGTGAGAACCATATATCTATGTTTTCTACAATATCTAACATATACCAAACCCTAGAATCTTTATGCCAGAGACCTCCCTATGATCAAAATAAGACATGTGGTTAGACTTAGCATAAATGGACATGAAATACTGAAGATGGGAGGTGATTTACCTATAAGATGAGTGGTCACAAGGAACAATAATTCCTAAACATATGTTCTAATCAGCATTCCTAGATAGCTTATGGACCACCATGGAAAAGGTAGAACTATGATCAGGGATCTCTCAGGAATGGACATGGTGGTCACCAGGGATGTAGAGTTAGAAATGTAGTAGACAAAGAGATTGGTGGCAGATAAACCTATAAGATCCTTCCATCACAACCACCAAAAGAACCACATTATGGTGAGGGAGATGAGGCTCGAGGTTGTGTACAAATGTAGGCTTTGGAGGTTTATGATCATGCACTACATGAGATTATTAGAGGTATGATATTTGTGTTTCATACCCATTGATTAGTATTATTGTATTTAGGTTCTAGTTATTCTTATATATCCATACTCCATGTAAAAAATATGGATCTCAAAGTTGAGGCACTATACTATAATCATTGGTTTGAGGTTCATACAGGGAATGCTTCTTCTGAATCAATTTTCTATAGGTAGTGTAGGCTATCTTTTTTTGGTGAGATATTCACAAGGGGAATTTTGGTAATAAGGATGAAACACTATGATAACATATTGGGTGTGTATTAACTTTCTATGGTCTATGCTCAGATTTACTCTCACAAGGCCGATGCCTATGTGTAAATGGGATAATATTCTCCTATTCTGATGAGAGAGATATCATGGTATGGAAAGTGGGTTATATTAGAAGGAATTTTCATCTCGTCACCCATTATTTTTTATGTATAACCATTGGTGAAGAAGGATCAACATGAATATGGGTTCCTTCAGTTGTGGAGGATTACATGGAAATCTTCCCTGAGGATGTTCTAGGACAACCTCTAAGGTGGTAGATCTAGTTTTACATTGACATGCATCAAAGGACTGTATTGATATAATTAGTGTCATATAGGATTACCCCTATTGTTCCATGTGAGATTCAATTTTTATTGGGGGAAATTTTTGAAAAAGGTTTTATCAGAACCAGTATGTCCCCCTTGGTATATCCATTGTTTTTCATGAAAAATTTTAATGGGAGTTCTCAGTTCTGTGTGGACTATAATCACCTAAACTAGGAAATGATAAAGAACATATATCACTTATTGAGGAATGAAATCCAATTTAAACTATTTTTTGGTGAGATATTCACATGGGGCATATTTCTTGTTAGGCATCTGTTTCTACAATTTACTTTGTCATTTATACTATTGTACTCTTGTACAGTCTGGAGGTTATGCATGCTTGTTATAATTTATTATAGTGTTGAATCTTTTACTCTATCCCGTAGTACATTTTCATCTATATGGTTGTGTTTGTGTGTATTGGCACCTAGGAAAATAGCCACCCCGTGATTTGATATTCCTTCTGGCTTGGTGGCCACCCTTGTCCTATGAAGTCAAGATTGGTGGAGTTTAGGATTAATCCTCGACATGGGTCAGGTCATGACACCAAATAGGTGTGAATGCGTGAAAATATTAGGAGATTGAGTTATACTTTATTGTTGAGGAGGAGTGGTATTCTTAGGAATACAAAAAATTATTTACAATTAGGTGGTAAATACTACCTAAAGTCCCTCCAAAATTGGTAATTAAATTTTTAGAGTGATTATATGACCGAGAAACACCTCCAATACACAATAAAACACATGTTTTAAAAATATTCCCATAAACTCATATGTTTTTTTATTTTTACGATTTTTTAATATTGGAAAATATTTGTCTAAACTATGAAATTAATAGCGAAATATGAAAATAAAAATGAATCTTAAAATATAATTTGGACCCATTAATGAAATATATAGTATACAATTAAGGAAAATACAATGTCCGATGGAAATTAATTTAAATATAAGTGCATGTAATGCGTAAAAGTACCACTTTAATCTTTACCACACTAACAGAGTTTTTACTATTTATGGGTCGATATATTAATTATAAGAGAACAATTTGCCCATGAATGACACATAGAGAATATTTATTTTTCAATAATAAAAAATTGGAATAATATATGTTTCTAAATCCTTTTTAATATTTTAATACAATTTAATTTAACACTAAATAACATTAATGTCAATTTCGACATTATTGATTCGAATTGAATTTAAAAATAGCATAAAAATGATAAAATTTGAATATATTATTTTTGAACCACTAAAACATGATAAATTCATCTATAATAAAAATTAGACATAACAATTCATTTAATTTACTTCACTTTTAATATTTTTATTATTAGTTATTTTATTAAATTTTCAATAAAGTAATTATTATGTTTGAATTTCATATGCATTTTAAGTAACTATGTAATAAAAAATTTATAGATAAATTATTACGATAAAAAATAATTTTAATTTAAAAATAACAACTATAACTGATCATATGTTGTTTTAATCCCAATCCCAACGCTATATAGATATTAAAAGTAAGAAAAATATCTTTTTTTAACGTTTTTTTATTATTTAAATTATTATATGGGTTATATTCAAAAGAAAGTGGAAATATATTTTTATTTTTTATAGTATATGATATACAAAATATAAATAAACTCATTCAATAAAATTATGTAAATATTTTAGGTCATTTTCACTTTTATCATTCTTGTATAACCCCCGATAAATCCATGTTTACCTTAACCATGATAATTAATTTTTACTACGTTCACAATTAGTCTTGGTCAAAAATTAAGTTGAAATTATTAAAAAAATATAAATTAGAATAACTATATGTATTTATTCCATTTTTCCGAATTTAATTCAGTTATGTTTCAATATTTAATTTAAATTTAATATCACATACATGATGAGAAAGCAGATTTTTAAAAGTGAAAATTATCAAAAGATTACAAAGTTTACTATCCAATTTTAATATGAAATTAATTATAATGAACTAAATTGGATTTATAGATATAAAATTACACAAATTATAATTTTTAACAAAATGAAAATATAATTTATCTTCATAAAAAAATTAAACTAAAATTGAGTTTTCAATTAAAATACATTATTTTTTCCCATTGGTTGAAAAATGATACTTGCACAAAAAAAATTCCCTAATATAATATTGATGATATAAATTCAAAAATGAAATTTATTTTATCAAATTCATTTTATAAAAGTGTTAATAATTTATTTTATTATATTTTACAAAAAGGCATAAAAACTCTATTTTGAGAAAATATTTTTTTAACCATATACAATATTTACTTAAAGTAATTTATTTTATTTTCAATATTTTTTATTTATATAAATTTTATATAAATAATAATTAATAAGTATTTATTAGTATTCATATCATTTTGTCAAATGGATGGGTTATAAATGTTGCATTTAAACTACCAAATTAATAATATATCATGGTTAGGTTAAAATGAAAAGTTATATGTAAGATAAGCTAATCTAGTGTTTTGTATAGTACAACAATAAGATGATTTATGATATAATTCAATACATAACGGATATGTACTTTACTATAAAAAATTACGAAAAACTGTTGGTGTTACATTCAACCCCCCATAAAATTAATTTCAACCTCAAAATTAATTTTAGTCATAAAATGTTTAATATTTGAAAATTCATTAATAGAATCCCACATCATAAATACAATTAATGACAAATACTCCTGAAAATGATAAAAAAAATTAAGAACGTCATATGGAACAACAGAAACTAGGTTTCTAAAATGGAGAACATAGGAGGGAAGAGATGATATGGACATGGTAGAGAAGAGTAAATAACTATAGATATCAATAGGGATCATTGATCTAATGAAAGTGTGGGATCCAGAGAAGGTTAATGAAAAAAACTCATAAATCTATGATGATTTTAGGGACCATTTAATTTATATGAAATTAAGGTACAAGGACAATTAATTTTCAAATAACTTTTTACCAATTTTGGAGAATTTTTATTCTACAAAAACTGAGAACAAGTGATGTTGGACGTACTTGATGTATGTTTATTTAATAGAAAAATATTCACCCTTTGGTTGTTGGTTGATCAATTCCCTCTTCATTTATTTCATTAATTGGTTAATATTTGGTCTTAATCTATTAATATGTTATATACTATAATTAAAATTCATTCTTCCAGTCTTGGAAAATGTTTTCACTGACTATCCATTATAGATAAATAGTCTTATGGTAAAGTAATATGTTAATATATAAAACATCATCTGAAAATTATGGTAAAACATTCCATAAATGTAACCATGATGCCATTTATAAATTAAAACTTTATATATAGGTTAGTACATTTGTCAAAACCATCTTAACAATAATATTATATATATATTAAAGTATCTCTCGATTGTTATATACCAATCTTATGAATACATTAATCGTGTACTCTAAAAAAAATAGAGTAATATCCTAAACTACCATAAAAACATATTTGAAACATAAATTATTCTCCATTACTTACATTAAAAATATTATTGGATGTATTTCTTAATTCTAAAAATTATGTATACACTACTAATGGTAACATAAACCACTTTATCAACAAATCCTTTATAAGTTATAAGGACATCAATACTAGCCAATTCACATAATCTATAACAATCAAATATTTTTCCAAACTCAAAACCATTGTCTCAATATGAGTAACATGTTAAGGTTCACCCTCCCATAATCAAAAATACCACCTTCCAATTGAATCACTCATTTTGTCCACAAACATCATTTAAATTATTCATTCAAATTCTTAATGAAAAACTTATAATGAACAATAATTATAAATTTCATAATTAAAAATAATTGAATCCAAATACATAAATTCTTCAATCCATCCACATAGATGATTGGACTTGAATAGATCTTTCATTGGCCAAGAAGTTAATTCTTGGTTCAGGTCATTGAGTTGGGAAATACCAATGTTTTATATATATAGAACATTTAACTCGGTGTTAGTTTATCACCCTACTACCAATTTTTAAAATTGATAACATCTTCCCATCCATTTTAGATATTTATCAAATTCTCAATTCGCACCTATATAGGAATGTTGAAATTTGAGTCTTAATTTCCCTATGTTCATTACCACATGAAAATTCAAAAAATTATATCTTCCTCTTATTTGATGTCTCATAAATCTCTCTTGTGTTCTCATGGTTAAACTTATATCATGATAGCTGATTAGGTATGATCATAATATATTTCTCTCCAATCATGAGAAAAAATGGAAACTCATAGTCACTAAATTTTACATCAAATTCAATGATAACATGATTCTTTCTAGTTCCTAACATTGGCTTAAATAATAATTCATAGTGTGAGAAAAAATAATCATAATCGAAAATCACTTGGTCTAAAAAATCATTTAGTAGTTCTAAATTAGGACCCCTTTTTTGTAATCCATGACACTGTAGGTTGATCATTGTTTATTCTTAGTATTGATCTATTTGAATCATTTATGATATTTCAAAAAAAAATTGATTTCCCAAATAATATTCCATGGGAGTGTCAAACCAGTTATACCACATGGCCGGTTGGTATACACCAGTTCTTAATCAAGTCTTTTAAGGTGTTTTAAGGGTTCTTACCCCTAGGTACATATATATCAAATAATCATCCACTAGTAGTATCTATATACGGGGTGTAATTTCATAGAATCCAATCATTTTATCCTTTACCAAAATTATAGGACATTTTCATGTACTTTGAATGATTGTTATACTTATCCCGAGAGATATCCATTGGCAAATCCTTTGAAATATTTATAGGTATAAGACTAAATATTTCTCATCATACATTAAAATGGTTAAATAAACGTATCCTTCGATACCAACTATAGTGCACTAGGATTATCATACATGGATACTACATTTTTTGATGAGTATTAATTAAATTAATCAAGAAAATACATGTGGGATATAATATTTTATTTACTTTGGAATATTGGAACATTATATTATAATATTCTGAAATATCTTCAATAACTCCCATAAATATCTTCACATTACGTATTTTTCAATGGTATACCATATATAAAACATTCCATCAAAAGATGGGGGAAGGAAATGTAAGAACGATTGATATCAAATGCACTGTATAGGTAAATAAGGGAGATATTAAAGCATAACATGTACGTAATAGTCTTATAACATGATTATAACATTTGAATATAATATTTTCCATATCAATGAACATAATCATGAGTCATTGAATAATTATTTTCAGTTGATAAGATAATAATTACATGGAAATCCATGAACATGAGCTATGAGAGTATAAAATTAGCATAATACATAAAAGTTTGGCCTTAAAATTATAATAGAAAATCATTTTCTTAGTTGTCAAGGCTCATTTACAAGGATTATAAGGCAATTATATGCATGGATACACCTCCTTGCTAAGACACATGAACAACCCCAATGGAATCCCATTCCTCATAGTGGAATAGGTTCACTCGATGAACTATCATAATTGAAAATGTTGACATTAAAGTCCATACGAGCACAAAAATTCCCTTACTAAACTGATTTCAATCCATATTATTGTCATTTATTACTAAAATATGTTTACTAAATATTCTTGACTTATCACACAGAATGAAATTCTCTACTCGTACCCATCCTATCATACTGAACCAACGTCGCTACCCATTCCAGTTCAATATATCTAAGGAGATATAAATCATTACCCTTTGCTTTGGAAGGTCATATGTGTCCCACATATAATTAGTTATAATGTAAACTTAATATTTAGTTATAATAAAACCACTATAACATAAGGAAAATCCTACATATGTGTTCCACAAGATTATAAAAAATCATCATCTCAAAAGCCATGAAATATAATTGGTTTAGGAAATATTTCATCATAACATAACCAATAGAAATAATTTTATTTAATAATATTTATATCATTTAATCAATGCATAAACCATAGAAAAAGAAGTGGGTTTCATAATCATTTTATCATTGTATAACCTATGGATGAGTAAATTTTTCAGATAAAAATATAATAATTATAAACATGTACCATTTCGAGATGGAATAATAAATTTATACTTGTATAAAACCTCATTAAATAATACGTATCATCAACGGGTAAAATTATAGATGGAAAATTATTTTAAAAGATCATTTAAAACAATTTTGACGGAAAATATTCTTTCTGATTTGAAAAAAAAATTAAAAACATAAAAAAATTAATTTTTTTTCATTTAAAATTACATTGAAAACATAAAAAAGTAGCATGTATAAAATTATTTTTCATGACATATTGAAAATCAATTCATAACATGCATGTTAATATAATTATTCCTTTCACATTTTCAGTAAAATATTAACAAGTATTGTTTTGGGAAAGAACATGAATTTTCATTTAAAAATATTTTTTTTAATATTTAAAAATTATTAAAAATGAATTTAATAAATACTTTTTATAACATTAAAAAAAATTTGAATTTTTTTAGAAACATGGTTTTAGAAAAAAATATATTTTTCTAATTGAAAAGAGAAATAAAGTGTGATTTTAATAAAAACATATTCATAATTATCTTATGTATAAAAGGGTGAAAAATGATACCATTACATAATGGTAACATGAAAAACTATAGGGGAAGAAAATAAATGATAATTATTGAGATATGGGTAAGAATATTTTATCATAACAAATATAATCATAAACAATTTCAATGAAATATTATTTTTTATCATGAAATCATTACCACTTTTTAATTATTAATTAATTATCTTCTTGTTGGAATAATATAAAATGAAACCTAAAATATTATTAGAATGAATAAATTGTGGATATTAAATTTCAATAGGTTTTTATATACACATAATTGAGGAATATAGGAGTATAACATAACTTACATCTCAAAGAATTCAAACAGTGGAAAAAACCTCTTTCTGATGTGTTAACTTTTGAATTGTAAGCCCCATTAAATAAAGATACTAATATATATATATAAGACATAATATTTGGTTTTTAATAATAAAAATATAAATTCATGGGATGTATTTAAAAATAATAAAATAAATATATGGTGGATATAACAACAGTCTCAAGAATGTTTAAACTAATACGAAAAAATATTACCTTAAGTCTTGACTTCCATCAGACTCACTAAATCCTCTATGGCAATAAATGTAATTTTTGTATAAATCAATTACTGAACCATATTCATATGTACCATACCTTATATATTTTTCATTTTATCTTTTATTACCCTTTTATTAAAAATTCCATGTTAAAGATACATTTTAGGTAAAAACCATTCTATATTTCATATTTGTTTTGATTTGTTATATATTTTTTCCTATAACTTAGATCTTGGGTAAAACTATCCTAAATGATAACCATGACATAAAAATCATATATAATATTTATATTGGTTTTCAGAATAACTCATTAATTATAGTGATAGAAAATGAAATACAACGTTCATGGAGACAGTAAATTGTACATATGCATGAACAAGATATATTCATTTTCATATCAGTTTAAAATAAAGAAATGTTCATGATATGTATTATCATTATAGAATCAATTTTATGTCATAGATATTTCAAATTTTCATTAAAATTATCCTTAAAACATTCCATGTAAAGCATTAGAAAATCCTATCGATTCGTTAGTTGGTAGTCTACCATACACATGAATGATGTTATCATATTCTTTGAAAATGGAAAGCATGATGTTATGTGTGATATAAAAATTAATGAATAATTATAAAATAATACTTATCATATATATCATAAATAGACAATAAAACAATCATTGTCACTCACCCTTATATGTGGCAATGGTCAAATGAAAGTCATTGGTTTGCGAGGAAGTAGTCTTTCGTGCACATGAAAGATGGTTTTTTTAAACCATTTGATTGAAGTGGAGATGGTTATATTTCATGAATTCAATATAAAAACATATAATTTTTTGTAATATATTGAGGTTAATATTTAATAATTATATAAAATTAATTTATTGGGAGTGGAGGAAAATATTAAAAATTGTGTGCTAATGAACGTTATTATTTAATTGGGTTTTCTGCTTAGGGTGTTAGTAAATTCATTCCATGGTGGACTCTATATAAAAATTAAGGCTTATAGGATAAGAGTTTGAATGATTTAAATGATTTTTTTTCTTTTATTGGATGAACCAAATAAGTGTTATAGTGTGAAGCAGTGAAGAGATTGAGTGACCTTACATAGTTGAGGAGTAGTGACGTTCTTGTAAATTACCAAAATTATTCATAATTTGGTGGTTATTGTTACCTAAATCAAACCAAATATTGATAACTATTTTTTTTTATTACATAGTCAATAAAAATCTCCAACACGTAATGAATCATATGTCTTCCACATTTCTTTCATAAACTCATAGGTTTCCTTTGTTTACTATTTTTGTTTATCTTTATGGTAATTAGTTTTCTAACAAATGTAATTTATAATTTATCATTAAAATAAAAATTATCCTTACGATATTATTTGAAACTATTTATTCTAAATATAATATATTATTTTTTTCAAAAAAATATCCAATGTTTTTTTGGAAATTAAGTCTAAATCAAGTGATTGTAACATGTAAAAATGTTTCTTTAAAATTAACCACACTAAGAGAATTTTTACTATTTAGAAGTGAAAGTATTCATTATAAATGAAAAATTAGTCCATTAATAGAAAATAGTATATATTTATATTTATTTTAAATTTAATTAGAATATTATAGGCTTCTTAGTAGTTTTAAATCATATAATAAAATATCATTTATCTTAAAACAAAAATAATATTAATTTGGAAGTTTTTTACTTAAATTTAATTTAATAATATCACAATAATTATTTAATTTGAATCTATTATGTTCAAATCTATTTAAAATTAGATATTCATTAATAAAATTGGACACAAAAATTTATTCATCTTACATAACCTTTTAGTATTTTTAATATCATTTTTATTTAATTAATAACTAAAATTTTTTTTTGTTGACATTTCATAAGAATTTTATGTTACTAAATAATCAATAAAAATAAAAGATAAAATATTATGATAAGAAAATAATTTATATTTTAAAAAAAGATTATAACTAAATATATATTGTTTTTTCCTTATCTCAAATGTTTAATGATATTAAAAGTAAGAAAAATTTATTTTTTCTCTTTTTCATTACATAACATATCATATAGGTCATATTTAGTGGAATGTGGAGGAAAATCATGATATTTTATTGATTTTTTTTCAAAAATTTTATTAAATATTTTTAATGAAATTAGTATAATATTTTATTCCATTTTTACTCTTATCATTATTGTTCGACCCCAAGTAAATCCTTTTTTACCTTAACCGTGATAATTAATTTTTACTATATTCATTATTCATAGTACTTATGAATAATAAAAAATTATTAATAAGGATGACTCATAATATGGATTCCATTTTTCTAAATTCAATCCATAAAATTTGAAAAAATTAATTTAAATCAATCTCATTGGGGTGATGATAAAGAGGTTTTAAGGTGAAAATGATCAAATGATAATGAAGTTATTATATCCAATTTAAATGTGGAATTGAAACCAATAAACTAAATTTTATTGATATATGTATAATTTAAGTAATTTTACATTGAAACCATTTGAAATATATGTTATCTTTATAAATAAGTTAAATTAAAAGGCATTTCTAATTAAAATTATTTATTTTCCACTATTTATCAAAACATGATTGTTTATACAAATAAAATGAAATAACCCTTAAATAATTTTGATATTCATAATAGAAAAATGAATTTTATTTTTCTGAATTCATCTTATAAAAGTGTCCAAAAATCCATTTTAACATTTTTCTGAAAATTTTATAATTTCTTTTTAAGAAAATTATATTTCTAAAATATATAAATACTTTAATGAAAATTATTTATCTTATTATCAATATGTTTTATTTATATAAAACAATTATACATAATATTTCAAAATTATTTTTTACTATTCTTTTCACTAGGATTAATAACTAGGTCATAAAGAACATATTTAAATAACTAAAACAACAATATAATTTGGTTTTTTATAACTCCCTATTATGTGTAACATAATATAAAATATTATTTCCTGTATAAAAATAATCACATGGTGTTGGTTATATTTAAATACATCAAACAAATATAATTTATTTAAAAAAATAATAATTCCTAAAAACTCGATGTGTTACAGGTAGTCTCGATCGTTGTAGCTTGATCATGGTTCTATCACCTCTAGAATGTTAATGAAGTTATAAATATCATATATATATATATATATTCAATATATATATATATATGAAAAATCATCATGAACTATTAATATAATAAAAATGATTTATACCATTCATAGAGATTGTTGGTCATACATAGGCATAGATTCTGTTTTCACATTTCGATGGGAGAGAATAAAAAAGGTAAATTGAAAATCAATAATTTAGGATCATTATTATATAAAATTTACTAGTTATATTAATTAAATATATCATTATTACCATCCATGTAAAATAGAAATGAAAATATGGTCACTTCGATTCTTTGAGATGGTAGTCCACACACACGCATGAGCAATGTTATCATTTTCTATTGAATTGGAAGTTACGAAGGTAGATATGATATTATTATTTTTTAAAAAATTTTTTGTCAAAAATATAATATATATTCAATAGTTGAATCATTATAATTATCTATGAAATGTGGTAATTAAGCAAATACCCCACTACGTGGAGATGGTAAGACAAACGTACACACTGATTATGTTTTCACAATTTAAAGGATAAAAAATAAATGAAGTACAGTTTTACAAAAATATTAATAACATATCAGTAAATTTAGGATATTGTATTTTTTATTTTTGGATTGTTACAAAAAAGTAATAGTATGTAGAATATAAAATAAATTCAAAAGTGTGGGTACAGACGATTACCTATTCTATGTAGACTTCCTTTAAATATCTTATTACAGATCGTAGGATTGGTTTTTTGGGAATACCAACACCATTAAACAATAGATCAGGATAATTTTTATAGAACATTTTAGTGTTTTGATGATATTGGATGCTCAATGTAGTGTATTGAAAATAGAGATGATGTGTACTTTTATAATTTTGGGGATGAAGAGTGTAGATATTTCTTAAAATCATAAATTTATATAAATTATTTTTTATTCCAAAATGGCTCAAAATTAATATAATTATAATATAATATGAAGATTATTATAAATATTCTCATTAAAAAAATACCTATAGGTTTGGTTATGTCATCACCCTTATCTTTTTGTTTTAACACCCGTTAACCCTTTTCAAAATTAAAACAATATAAAAGTTTTGTACACATTATGTGTCCTAAATGTTATCATAAGAAGAAAAAAGACAGATAAATAGAACATGGTTTATGTTTATATACCTATTCATCTCACTTATTCAAATATTGGGTGTTTATTAATTTTATATCATTTAATAAAGTATTATTTATTATCAAATATCATTACTATCATTTTTTATATTATTAAATTAATTTTTTAAATACATCGCAATAAAGATGTAATTCTAATTTAATACATTTATACAACCATAAAATTTTATATGTGTTCATAAAATTAATGGAAGACTATAATTAAAAATAATAATATTATAGTTAATTTTTTTGAACAAAAATATTTTATTTTTCTACTAATTGAATAAATATTGTATTATTGTTGCCTAATAATTTATGGTCATTATTAAAACACTAAAAATTTAAAATAAATTATCATGATAAAAAAATAATTTTTCATATAAAATTAACATTTAAAACTAAACAAAGATTATTTATATATTTATGGAATGAATTTGTAGTTATTAATGTAAACAGGGTTACATTTTTAAATCATTCTATAAATTAATACAAAGGTTAATCTCAAAAATACATTTCACCAAGTGACCACATTTTCTAGGAATTGGTTGAAAATGGATGGAATAAAATTATATTATAGGAAAAAAAGTGTTAGATAAATATTAATTTTTTATCATATTATTTTCAACATTAATTAACTAATTTACTCATTACTGAGGTGATAAATTCTCCCACTTTTACTATTCTTATTGAAAAAAATAAAAAAAAAATATTTACCAAATATGGACTTTATAATTTTAAATTTGGAATAATTTTTTCTAAATTTCAATTCATAGAATTGGTAGAAATTAATTTAAAAATTAATCTGTAAAAGGTGATGAAAAACAGTTTTATGAAATATTATATTTAATGTAAAAAATTGAACTTATACAAAACTCATGAATAAAGAGGATTAAGATTTAATAAATTAAATATTTCAATAATATATGAAGAATTTTTTAAAATATTATTTAATTAACTATATTATGGGGTTTTTTCAATTAAAATGAATGATTGTTTTTATAAAAATCATATTTTTTCACTACTCACTGAAAAATAAATTTTTTTAGAACAATCCCAAAATTACAACCTTAGATAATATTGAACTTATAAGTTTAATATTATTTTAATTACACATATATTATTTTAATTTTTTTTCTTGTTTCATTTGAACCCCTAATTCTGTTCGGAGTTATCTATCAAATACATTTAATTAATGAGGAACATATCATAAAATATTGGGATGTTCCAGTGGCACCGATTCATGTAGGGGTAAATATTGTGAAAATGGTTTCTTTATAAATGAATCAATCATCGCACCTGATGCAATATAAGTGAGAATAAGGCAGAACACATTTCTAAACACTCACAAGGGATATGTTTTGATTTAACACATTTTCTTTATAAAATTTGATAATGGATGTATCTTCATGTTTAATTTATGGACATCGTAAGGAAGTAAAGGTGAACACATAATATTGTATTCTATGTTGGACTATTGTAATACAAGAATTAACTGATTATAACATAGTTTAAATGAATTTAACATATCTTTAAATGAAGGTGTTAATGGAGAATACATATTAGTATAGTTATTTCATATTCATATACTCTAATTTTTTTTTGGATATTTTCAAACCCAATTGGGATTTAATATTTAGCTAAATCAAGGTCAAGTAATTGAAGATGTGAATGGTATATCTCTATGAACACATACAAATCATCTTTTGGATATATAGATTCATAGCCTTAACAATGATATAACATTGGATATCTTAGTAAAAGATAAATGTTGAGTTCATCATTAACCGCGTAGCTTCCTTCTTCAGTAAAACACTATTAAATTATAGTGGAGTATTACTTTCAGGCGGTTTAAATTTAATGCCATGAGGTATAGGAACCTTGAAAATACATAAATTGCTATATAACTTTTTTCACATACAACACTTTAGGTAAAAAATTAAAAAAATATTACTATGATATTATTAATAAATCTATATAAAACATTATGATGGTAAAATAATAATATTTATTACCTTTTGAAGGTAAATACTAAATCTGAGATAATATTGAAAATGTCATTTTCAAAAAAATTCATTCCCATCATAATATATATGTTCTTTGAAAACTCTATATATTAAAATTTTAGTACGTAATCCGATAAACTAATATTTTTTTTAATTCCAAAAAATAAAATTATATCATGATATTTTTTTGAGTTTTTTATAAATCATTCTATTTTTTGGTGAATGGTAAATAAATAATTGTTTTATTAATGTTTTCAATTTTAGGAAAACATTAATTTTGTGAAATATTTTACAATAAAATTATATATTATATTGTTAAATAAATAATTTTAAAATAATATCTATGATTTGTAAACATATCCTCTTTATCTTGAAATTCATATAAAAATTTAATAAAAAATTCAACTTCTTTGTTTAATTAATTATAACATAATGAAATGACGTTTTTGAAATATTATATTTTTAAATAAATAATTTTTGAATAATTAAATATATTTCTAATTAATTTTAATTAATTTAATTGGTAATTTATTCATAATCAAAAATATTTTTTTCTTAAAAATAATTTCTTTTAAAATCATTGTTTTTATTCTTTACATATAGTAATTTTAAAATTAATTTCTTTATACATAGAAATTTAATTTTATAATGGTGTCGTAATATTTTAGATAATAATTTTTATATTATTTATTATGGTTAAATTAATTTTTAGGTTTAAATTGTTGACTGAGAGGATTAAAGGTAATCTTCAGGATAATGGAAAAACAATTATTTTAAAAAAATATTTTATTAATATGACTAAATTTATATTAAATAAATTAAATTTAAATAAGTTAAATAAAGATTATGTAATGCCCCGAACCTAGTTACCCAGGGTCGGTTCATTATTGCGTAACATTGTCATGATCACAAAAGATCAAGTCTCGAATGACCGATTAGTTTAGTAGCCTTGGAAACAGTAGATACATTCATAAATGTTACATTACATCATAAAGTGAAAAATCACAATAACATAGTCTCCATAGTCCAAACTTCTATCATCTTCAGACTATCCCTATTGGTCTGTCATAAAATATTTCTTCACACCCTGGGAAAATTAAAACATTGAAAGGGGTGAGCTCATATGCTCAGAAAGTATAACAATACAGTAAGAAATTTCATAAATAAACATAAACATTTAAGGGAATTTATAAGTAAAACAAAATCCTTTTAAATGTGAAATTCAGAATAATATGGAAAAAATAATATGAAATAATGACATTTACATATTCACATGGATATTCTACTAGTCGAATAATTACATGCAATATCAATAACAACTTTCATAATGATGGAATGCATAATGCCAGACTATCATAACCACATAGCCAAGGCATCGTTCCAAGACTACAAATAATATTTTGTCAAGCCCTCATGCCAAGACACTAGTTTGTCTCATGAGACCTACCGAATCATCGAGGAGCTATAGCGGGCTCCACCCGTCAATTATTAAGTCCAATGAATTTCTCATATGAACAGGTTTAATCAAATCATAAACAATAACATAATCGTATAACATAAAACATGCATAAAAGAAACATAACATTTCCACATTTCAATCACATGATATCAATACAATACATTGATATAATAAAAAAATTATCAAAACCATTTTCATTACCAAAATAAAAGAAAAGTAAAACATGGTATTTATTTTTCATTTAAAAAAATGTTATGACTTGTAGAGGAAGCCGAAACTCAAATAATGGCCACGGCGGAGGAGAAGTCATTATCACCGCATACGTACGACAAAAAAACATTCCCTTTTGTCGTTCAGTAAAATTCATCATATAAAAAAGATTCCTTTTGAATAAACGTAAGATTCAAAGGGTTTTATACACCGTATAAAAGAAAGTTTTTTATAAAACAAAATATGGCTCAATGAAAGGAGATTGAGACAAAATCCCTTACATAGATCATTTTTTAAATAAAATAAATATATTATGTGTATTCACTATATGTACACATAAATAAAGTATAAATACAAGATAGGACATAATAATATCATGACATAATTTGAAAGTAGGAGATTAATCCAAGGAACAGAAATTAGGTTAAGAAGTTCCCTTACCTCATGTCCGAATTTACTCAATCATTTTTTAACCTCATGAATAATAAACTATAGTTAATTTCTACTTGCTGAAGAACCTTTTTCAAGTTCATTATTCATTTTATATCAATTATTACCATGTCATGCACATTATGTAATTATTTAAGTTAATAACGATCGTTTTGTCGATCTTTGGTACTTGAGTCAAAAATAAACTTATTATAATTACAAGTTGTTCATGGGATAAAATATCCATTATCCCCAGAATTATATTCATGATGTACATATCATATATATCATACATATCTAATATATATATTCATTTATAATAATACATAACATTTAGAGGTAAGAAATGAAATGCACCGTTCATAGAGATGGTAAGTCGTACGTACGCATTAACACTACTTTCATTTCTATTTCTTATTTAATGGAATGAAATCATAATGATATGAAGGTATATTATAATTCCAGTATAATATCATATATAATATCATTACTCCATCCTTTATACATCCCACATATGGAATTAACGATTCAAATCACTTTGAGGGGGTGGTAGTCCGCACTTCCTGAAATGAAATTATCGCGTTTACCCATAATGGAAATCATAAAGGTATGCCATAAATGAAAAATAAAGAAGCCTAAGGAAAACAAAAACATAATATATATCATATATATAAATAGTGTCATCATAATGGCCACCATGAGAGGTGTTAAAAGAATATTGAACAATCATCGTTTCGTGAGGCAGTAATTCGCCACCCACAGAACAGTATGTTCTTTAACCATTAGAAGAAGGTGTGTGTAAGTGTAAATCAAATAATTCTCATAAAAGCATCATATTATATTGAAGATACTGGTTTGTTAAGAAATAAAGGAATAAGAAGAGTTTCGGGGGTTATGGAATCAAAATAAGACACAACAACATAAGAGAAGACATTACCTTTAAATCGGGTAACTCTTTTTGATTTGAGGCAAAGGCTTCCTTGGGAAGACTGCTTCCCAAAGTGAGGCTTCTAGAAGTAAGAGATGGAAGCTGAGAGATTATCTGGGTAGATTTTAGCCAATCCAAATGGCTTGGAAGGTGTGAATAAGGTGGTAGTGGTGGGGGCCTTTTATAAGGGGAGAGGAGGGGCACTCTTGGAAAGTCATGAAATGTTACATTATTATGAATTGGTTTTCGGATTTAAAAGGTCCAACAATTATATATTTCGAGGATAAGGTGATAAGGGTTCGAAACATACTCATCCAATTGGTTTTTAACACGTTTATGTCTTAGATTTTACATTATCTTTTCATTTTATTTAAATCGTTAATTAATGAGGTAATCTCTACATCATCATTGTGACATAACAAATTTAATTTATATAATGTGTAAAAATTATAAAAAAATTATGATGATTTAGTAAATCTTATTATCATTCCAATTAATTTTTATAGTCGAAAATATAACTTATATATCCCTCTATAATAATTGTTTTAGTTAAACAACACATGTTTGTGACAATTTTATTTTTACTTCAAATAAAAAGTTATTAATGTCATTTTCTTACCCAAGTGGCTCCATGGGGTCCCCAAGATGACCCATGGATTTTCTTGGTCTTCCATTACTCATCCAATAAGAGTAGGACACGTGTAAAGGTAATTTCATATTATTATAACATTATATTTACCTTAAATAACACTAATTACCTTTAATCGCGATTAATAAAACATAAAGGTTACTATTCACCAAAAATTATTTTAATCCCATTGAACCACATTTTACATCCTAATTTCAACCATGTATGTCGGATTTTTGAAATTCAATTCATAGAAGTGGTAAACTTTCATTTAAACAAAAAATTATTTTTTAACTACCACTTAGTGGTTTCACTATTCATCAAAAATTGAAGATTTTCAGAAAAATAACAAAAATTAACACTAAGCTATATTTGATATTACTAATTAAAAAATGATTTCTATTTTACAAAATTCAAAACATATAACTTGAATTAATTAATTTTATAATTAAATCCCGCTGTCAGAACAAATCTTGTGTTTTTATGAAACAATATCAATCAGAAGATTGACAATTGTTTATGTCCAATTTCAAAGTGAAATAAATTCTAATGACCACCATTGGATAAAATGGTAAAATTATATTCTAATTATACATTAAAACAACTCAATAGTATAATTTATCACAATAAAGTAATCTGATTAAAAAAAGTTGTTTTTATTTATTTTTACTATTCATGGAAAATTGGTAGCTCTCAGAAAAATACCAAAATTTCAACATAGGCTATTTTCGATATTCCGAATCCAAAAATGAAGACAATTTTGAAATATAAAATTTATATAATTTTAAAAAGTTGGTATTACTATTCATAACGGCTAATTTTGTTGGTCACAGTGTGTTAGAATCTCGAACATGTGTACAGTGCAAGCTATTGAATTATTGAAAGAGAAGCGTTTTGTGGAAGCTTGGGGTGTTACATTCTACCCTCCAATAAATTTCATCCTTGAAATTTGAAAATGTTCTTAAAAAATAAAAGGTTGAAAATAGAAAATACCTTTGTGGAAAACCCACATCTGAATTAAGGTTTATAAAATTTAGCCTTAATATGAGGGAAAGGGAAATAAAAAAGTCACCACCAAATTATGATCTCAATTAAGAGAACATTGGTGGAAATTAGAGAAATACAATTGGAGTAAAACATAAATATTTGTAGGGAGTGATTGGGGACATCAATCAAAAAACAAGTGTAAAATTAAGGGCCTCAAAACCTTCAATCTATATTGATTTAAAATATCATCAGTTAAAAAAAAGGTATTAGGATAACACATTTTCTGTTTTAATATCCCTTTCCTAAATATTAAGAATTAATTTATTCATAGAATAATAGATAGGTATATATATATATATATATTTGACATGTAGAGTTTCAACCTTCAACTAATTTCTACCACAAACTCGTCCTTCACTCAAAAAGATAATGGGACTCAAAAATATTATATTTATCTGAATCGTACAAGGTTCCATACATTAACACATACCATTTAGATTAGGAAAAATATTTTTTAATAACCAGGGACTTCCTGTAGGCTAGTGGAAGGTTATAAAGGTCTATCACACTATAGTTGTGGGTTCGATTCTTGCATCTTTGTCCGACGTGACGGGTTATCCCCCAACCTGCAGGTTGTCCTTTTCCTAAAACTATAGTATTATAATATTCCAAAAATAATATTCAGAATTTTTTTAACCTAAAACAACACTATCCGAAGTTAAACTTAATCCATTCCAACCATTATAGTTATCCAAAATACCTCTGTACAGACATTCTTCTAAAAGGTCTCTAAATTCCAAAATCAATTGTAACATCAGATTCCCCAGACAAGGTAAAGTTACTATTATTGTCACATACTAAAAATATTATTACCTTAATCATATTAAAAACTTAATGAAAACAACAAGTACTGCAGTAAAATCCTTATATATATCACATTATTCTTATAACCAGAATATTTTCCTTGATTCCAAAATCACCAATACAGTAATTATTCCACTTCAACTATAGTAACAGCATAAGATTGTCCTTGATCCCTTGGCCTTTTCTGAGATAAGTTTCCCTAACGCTTAGGACATTCATTTTCATAATGCCCCATTTCCCTAAAATTGTAGCATTCAACATTGATAGACTCTTTCTTTCCCTTTAAATCACGAGCTTAGTGACCTTTTTCTCCACATTTATAAAAAACTCATATTCCTTTTAGGCATGTACCAGGGTGATTCTTCCCACAATTATTACATAATGGAAAATCCTTTTTTCCATTTTTCCCATTATCTATCTCTTGTTCCATCGTTCTCTTCTTCTCTTACTTTACCCATCAAAGAAACGATCAATATTACTTCCTGCGTTATATATATAATCTTTAGCATACCTCACTAACCATGTAAAGTTGGCCAAATACTTTGCGACATTCTCATCCTCCTTTTGTCTCAGACTTAGGAATTCCCTTTCTATATCTGCTCTATGGTCATGAGGGAAGTATTTTTCTAAGAAAAACTATTTTAACTACCTCAATCCCATATTAGATACTTCTTCATCTTCTTTCGTGTTTTTAATCAATGACCACCATTGATCAGCATCTCCAGTGAGATGGTAAATTTCCATGATAACTTTTTCACATTCATTACTCTCCAAGGCATGGAATATTTTATCTAAGGAATCTATCCATTTCTTAGCTACTAAGGCATTTGTACTCCCATTGAATGTTGGTGGTTGTTTCCTCATGAAGCAGTCTAACATTGATCCTCCACATTGTTGATCAGGGTGCTCCATATGAGTAAGGTTATTATTCATTACCTGAGTGCGTTGTTGCAGTATGGTGATAAATTGATGAGCAACAGTTGTATCACCATCTCCACTATAATTATCTTGTACAGGAGGGAAATCCCTACATGGAGTGTGTGCATTGATACGGTTTCCATTCCTTCCACTAGGCACCATTTCTAAATAATGGCATAAACTAGATTAGTTCATGAATCAAAATACATTATTATATACTTGTAAAACACTTAACATAAACTGAAAAGTTTATGGATATAATACATAATCATAAAAATGTTTTCCTTAAGAAAGTATATACTCATAAACCCTTCATAATGGTTTGTAAAGAAAATGAGAATAATCCTAAGCATATCCCCCAGGAGTATCGTAACCATGAGTGCAGCAAGGCCCGTTTTCATGCACCAGTTCTCGTTCGAGTCTAGCTCAAAGAGGTGTTTTCGGGTTTTACCCCTAGTTACATCTGTGCCAGAGCCACCTCTACCTACTCATATCCAGACAGGGATGTATTTCTCAGAAAACTCACAAAAATCTCTATAATACCAAAATTCTAGGGAGTTCTTCTATACGAATCCTTAAAGTATATCATAGGGACATGTGATCTAATCAATGTCTATCTAAATGTATCTTCCAAGGTTTGTACTAAACTGTCTCTGATACCAACTATAACGCCCCGACCCCAGTTACCCAGAGTCGGTGCATTATTGCATATCATTGCATTATCACAAAAGATCAAGTCTCGAAAGACTGATTAGTTTAGTAGCCTTAGAAACACTAGATATATTCATAAATGTCACATTACATCATAAAGTGATAAATCACAATAACATAGTCTCCATAGTCTACACTTCTATCCTCTTCATACTATCCCTATAGGTCAATCATAAAATATTACATCAAATCTTGGGAAAAGTAAAACAATGAAAGGGGTGAGCTCAGATGTTCAGTAAGGATAACAATACAGCACAAACTTTCGTAAATAAATAGAAACATTTAAGGCAATGTATAACTAAAACAAATTCCTTTTAAACTTAAACTTCAGCATAATATGGAAAAAATAAAATTAAATAATGCCATTTACTTATTCGCATTGATATTCTAATAGTCGAATAATCACATGCAATATCAATAACCACTTTCATAATGATGGAATGCATAATTCTAGACTATCATAACCATGTAGGAAAGACCTCATGCCAAGAATACAAATAAGATTTTGTCAATGCCTCATGCCAAGACACTTGTTTGTCTCATGAGACCTTCCGATGCATCTAGGAGCTATAGCGGGCTCTACCCGTCACTTATTAAGTCCAATGCATTTCTCATATGAACAGGTTTAATCAAATCATAAACCATAACATAATCGTATCACATAAAACATGCATAAAGGAAACATAACATTTCCACATTTCAATCACAAGATATCAATACAACACATTGATATAATAAAAACATTATCAAAATCATTTTCAATACTAAAATAAAAGAAAAGTAAAACTTCGTATTTATTTTTCATTTAAAAAAAGTAATGGCTTGTAAAGGAAGACGAAACTCAAATAATGTTCACGGAGGCAGATAAGTCATTGTCGCCACATACGTACGAAAAAAAATCCCTTTTGTCGTTTAGTAAAATGATTTGTATAAAAAATATTCCTTTTGAATAAATGTAAAAGTCAAAGGGGTTTATACACCGTATAAAAGAAAGTTGTGTATAAAACAAAATATGCCTCAATGAAAGGATATTTAGACGAAGTCCCTTACAAAGATAATTTTTTAAATAAAATAAATATATTATGTGTATTAAATATAAGTAATCATAAAGAAAGTACAAATACAAGATAGGACATAATAATATCATCACATAATTTGAAACTAGGAGATTAACCCAAAGAACGAAAATTGGGTTAAGAAGTTCCCTTACCTCTTGTCTGACTTGACTCGATCGTTCTTTAACCTCCTGAATAATAAACTACAGTTAATTTCTACTTGCTTAAGAACCTTTTTCAATTTTATTAATCCTTTAATATCACTTATTACCATCTTATTCACATTATGTAATAATTTAAGTTAATAACGATCGTTTTGTCGATCATTGGTACTTGAGTAAAAAATAATCTTATTATAATTACAAGTTATTCATGGGATAAAATATCCATTATATCCAGAATTATATTCATTATGTGGATATCATATATATCATACATATCCAGTATATAAATTCATTTGTAATATTATATAACATTTAGATGTAAGAAATGAAATGCATCGTTCATGGAGATGGTAAGCTGTACGTACCCATTAACGCTACTTTCATTTGAATTTTGTATTTAATGGAATCAAATCATAATGATATAAAGGTATATTATAATTCCACTATAATATCATATATAATATCATTTACTCCATCCTTTATACGTCCCACATATGGCATTAATGATTCAAATCACTTTGAGGGGGCAGTAGTTCGCACTTCCTAAAATGAAATTATTGCGTTTACCCATAATGGAAATCATAAAGGTATGCCATAAATGAAAAATACCGAAGAATAAGGAAAACATAAAAAAATATATCATATATAAAAATAGTTTCACCACAATTTCCACCATGATAGGTGTTAAAATAATATTGAACAATCATCATTTCTTGAGGTAGTAATTTGCCACCCACAGAAACAATATGTTCTTTAACCATTAGACGAAGGTGTGTGTAAGTGTAAATCAAATACATATAATAACAACATCATATTATATTTAATATACTGGTTTTGTTATAAAATAAAGTAATAAAAAGAGTTTATGGGGTTGGAGAAGAAAAATAAAACAAAACAACATAAGAGAAGACATTATCTTTAAATCGGGTAACTCTTTTTGATTTGAGCCAAAGGCTTCCTTGGGAAGACTTATTCCCAAAGTGAGGCTTCTAGGAGTAAGATATTGAAGGTTAGAGAGTATTTGGGTAGAGGTTGGCCCAGACAAATGGCTTGGAATGTGTGAATAAGGTGGTAGTGGTGGGGGCCTTTTATATGGGGAGAGGAGGGGCACTCTTAGAAAGTCATGAAATGTTACATTATTATGAAGTGATATTCAGATTTCAAAGGTCCCACAATTATATATTACGAGGATAAGGTGATAAGGGTTCGAAATATACTCATCCAATAGGTTTTTTAAAAGTGTAAGTCTTATATTTTACATTATCTTTTCATTTTATTTAAATGGCTAATTAATGGGGTAATTGCTGCATCATCATTGTGTCATAAATAATTTAATTTATTTAATGTCTAAAAATTATAAAAAAATTACCATGATGTAGGAAATATTTATATATTTTCAATGAATATTTATAGTCTAATATTTGACTTATATAATCCCATGTAATAATTGTTTTAGTAAAAGAACACATGTTTGTGACAATTTTATTTTTACTTTAAATAAAAAGTTATTAATGTAATTTTCTTACCAAAGTGGCTCCATGGGGTCCCCATGTTGACCCGTGGATTTTCTTGGTCGGCCATGACTCTTCCAATAAGATTAGGACAAGTGTAGAGGTAATTTATAATTATTATAACATTATATTTACCTTAAACTACATTAATTACCTTTATTCACGATTAATAAAACTTAAAAGTTACTATTCACCAAAAATTATTTTAATCCCATTGAACCAAATTCTACATCATAATGACAACCATGTATGTCAGATTTTTGAAATTCAATTCATATAAGGGGTAAAGTTTCATTTAAATGAAAAATTTGTTTTTTTAACTACCACTTATTGGTTTTACTGTTCATCAAAAATTGATGTTTTTCAAAAAAATACCAAAAATTAACACTACGCTATATTTGATATTACTAATTCAAAAATGATGTATATTGTACAAAATTCAAAACATATAAGTTTAATTATTTAATTTTATAATTAATTCCCCTATCAAAACAAATAGCGTGTTTTTAAGAAACAATATCAATCAAAAGATTGACAATTGTTTATGTCCAATTTCAAAGTAAAATTTATTCTAATGACCACCATTGGATAAAATGGTAAAATTATATTTTAATTATACATTAAAACCACTCAATATTATAATTTATCACAATAATTTTTTTTATTAAAAATTTGTTTTTATGTATTTTTTACTATTCATCGAAAATTGGAATCTCTCAGAAAAATACCAAAATTTCAACATAGGAAAATATCGATATTCCGAATTCCAAAATGAAGTAAATTTTGAAATATAATATTTATTTAATTTCAAAAAGTGGGTATTACTATTCATAAAAACTACTTTGGTTGGTCGCGGTGTGTTAGAATCTCGAACTTGCGTACAATGCAAGCTATTGCATTATTGAAAGAGAAACATTTCATGGAAGCATGAGGTGTTAGAGATTATATAATGATGTATAAATAGATAAATATATATATATATATATATATATATATATATATTCTATAAATATAAGTGTTTAATAAATAATACTAAGAATCTATAATGGTCAAAAAATCATCTTTCTGCTAAACTAGTTTCTTTAGAAATTAACTATTTTAATTTAAAATCTAGTCTTTTAATATTTATAATGTTAATTATATTAAATATATAAAAAAAATGTGTTCCATAACACCCATTTATTATATTTTTACTATTTAAAGTTTAATAAAACATAAAATCCCTATGTTAAGATCCATTTTCCTAGTATAAAAGTTGAAAAGTAAAATATAAAAAGATAACAAGAAAATCCATATATCATGTTTAAAAATACATCGAAGGAAAATTGATCGTAATTTTCAACCGAAAGCACATAAAAATTAATAATATCTTACATTTTGATCCATCAACCTTTTAATAGTGTCATGGAATTATTGAAAAATGATGAGGGTTTTTAAAAAATTCCCTTTTCTCCCCTTATAAAATGACTCCACTACCACCATTTAAAGATACAAATTTCCTACAAATTAATCACTAAATATATAAAATTTTACTCTCCCTGGAATTTTAACCCATTAAAATAGTCCCCTAGTTACTCATAGTAATCCCAATACCTTTAATTTTAAGGGATCCTTCCAGGAAAAAACCAATTGTCTAATGTAAGTATTATTTCCTCCAAATATTTTTCTTCTTAATATTTTTATTCAAAATATTTTTTCGTAGTAATCATATAATGAATGAAGTATCATTATAATAATTATATTTTATTTATATTATTGTAACAATCCCAATTTAATCATTTTCATCCCCTTTTTAAAATAAATGAACATCATTAGTGCATTGGGTGAATGACTGCCTCGACGAAGCGATGTCGTTTGTTGTTTCACTAATACATCTCATTATATATATTAATGGTTGTAATTATTAATTAATATTATATATACTATAATTATTATACATATATTTCAATTTAACATCCATCCTCACCCGCTTTTAGACATTGAGAAATGGTAATTCTAATTTTCTGTATATGTAGTTTATCGCATCCAAGATGAATCCTTTTTATTTATTTAATTTTTTTTAATATATTATCAAAAAATATTAAATTTTAGTTAAAAATAAAAAATAAAAAATATAAAATAATTATTATTTCATCATTATATTTTGCCAACATACAAACCATATCAAACATACTCATCAATTGATTCAAAGCATTTTAAATTTGGGGTCAGGTTAACAACCTTTGTAGACAATCCATTAAAATATTATTGTGGATGTCCATAAGAACATGAAATCTAAATTATTATAATTTAATAAGAAAATAATTTTTATTATATGGTTTTCAATATAATATTATGTATTTATATTATTATTAAAGAATCATTTTCGTTTGCTAAAATTAACAAAATAATCTGTTATAAAAATGATTTTCATATAATATAACCAAAACATAAATGGAATGAAATAATATCATTTAAAATCAATTTTATTTATATTTTAAGGATTCTTAGAAGATATATAAATAATTAAATTAATGTAAAATTAAGGGTAATGAAATAATAATAATTATCTATGTTGTAAAATATTAAAATTTATGAACACCCGATTTTCAAAGTATTCTATAAATAATTAATGTTCCAAATTAAATAATTATTAATATAGATTATAAAAGGGTAAAATTTTTGAGTAAGATTATTTAATTTGTTATTAATTCAGATTTTTATTATTAGAGGTTATAGTGTCATCAACTAATAATGGAAACAATGCATGTGCTTCTATCTCAATTTTCTTTTAGTGAGACATATATATGGTATGCACCATGTTTGATTTTTATTGTGTAATTACCACCACATTGTATAAATTATAGATTAATTAACTTATATATAATTACATTCCATGTCCCTTTTAATGTTTTCTTTATCATGGTATTCTGGTATTAATATTCCGAAGGTTGTTATTGATTTGCATATCAATTTCCCATTTATTGAGACATTATTTCAATTACACACCTATTTTCATTTAAAAGGTGTGTATAATTCCTATAAGATATATCATATTATCAATTAATTATCATTAATGGTATTATCTGTACAAATTAATTATCATTATCCTTCATTAATTTTGTCTTAAATTTAAAAAATCCATATGGATTAATTTTCTACATCTTTTAAAAAATAGAGACCTATCAAATTTTATAATACATATGGGGAATTTAAATTCTAATTTATTATAAATCTACCACCATATTTTTCTCTTAAATATAAGTTTACAAAAACTCAATTTTTCTTCACATTATTTTTAACTATAAGTATAAAAATCATTTATATAATGTGGTTTTTTAACATAGTTATTTTAAAATCATGAGAAGGTTTTTCCATCCAATCTGAAATAAAAGTTTTGTTATAGACTCAAAAATTTATTTTTATCAACATTTTTAATTTATTTAATATTTCATTATAAAATATTAATTTTAAATGAAATAATATTCAAATTATTCCCACTTATTTTGTTCAAATCAAAATGCCTATTCGATGGATCAATTTTAATGATTATTTTAAAAGTTTAATGTTTTCAATGTATTTCTACTTATTTTTTATTGAAAAATTTATTAAAATTTTGAATTAAAATTATTAAATATTATTTTATAAAAATAAATATTTTAAAATAATTTCAACTTCTATTATTGTTAATTTTATATATTTTTCATGATTCATTTTTAAGGAATCTTTTTAAAAGTAAAATTTTACCATGCTGTTTGACTTCTTTTATTGAAACATATATATGTTTTTCAAGTATAAAAAATTAGACGATTCTCTTAAATTTTAATTATGTAAAAGGATTTTAAATTTGTTTGAAACCATTATACATTTTAATATTTCTTTTATTTCAAAATGTTTATAGAAAGGTTTTCAAAATTTATATCTTTATCATACAAAAAATGGTTTTGAATGTACTTTGCATTTCAATGTTTTAAAATGTATTGTAAAAACTCATTATATTCACATATATTTAGCCTCAAATGCCTTCTATTAATGAAGGTGTGGTTTTATAACTCTGTATATATATATTTTTTATGATTTGATTATTTGTGAAAATATGATTTTATATAAATTTTTATTTATTATATTACCGATATGTGATAATTTTGAAAGGACAAAGATACCAATTATTTTTAATTGGTTATATATATAATGATAAAGGTTTTATTTTAATGTGGAACAAGAATGCATTGATTATGTGATTGGTGGGACCTATATCTCCACCAAATGCAATGGAATTAGGATTTTATCTCTTGATATTGAAATGTTATGTTAAAAGGTTACAAAGTCAATATGTTTACAATTAGTGAGTATGATGGAATTAATATGTACACTGAATTTAACTTGTTAATATGTTATAAAGTCACTAGGTTTAGAAAGGGTGGGTGTGATGGAATTACGATCTACTCCCAATTTTATCCATGAATATGTTAGAAAGTCACTAGGTTCATAATAGGTGAATGAGATGCCATTAATCTTTACTAATTTTTTTCAAGTAAACATGTTAGTAAGTGAATAGGTTCACAAATAGTGATTGCGAAGGAATTAATATGTACTCAATATTTTATGTTAGAATAGGTTGGTGACTATCCAGGGCTACATGGTAAAGAAATATTATATTTATGATTGTGCCACATTTTTATATCGACAATCATTATTTTCCATATTTTCATTATTATCCCTCGTTTTTAAATAATTACACACTTTTATACTATTCTCATATGTTTTATAACTATTGGTATTTTTTAAGCTAGGTAATTTATTTTATGGTTCCATAAAAATATTTTTATGATATAATGTTTCTTAAAAATGATTATGATTATTATCCAAGGCCTTGTTATCTTTCAATAGGTTATTTATATCTTTATTATGTTATCATACATGTTTATGGTTTATACTATTTATATGTTGTTTTCCTTAAAATGAATTTGATCTCATCCGTTTCTTATGTTAATAATCCCAATGTTATGGGGATGATTGTATCAAGTGACACTTCAAGAAGTTTTCCAAAGGAAAATTATGGTTGAAA
Organism: Viscum album; assembly: GCA_963277665.1. NCBI lineage: Eukaryota > Viridiplantae > Streptophyta > Magnoliopsida > Santalales > Viscaceae > Viscum > Viscum album. Next base: position 1,372,213,912 of record OY728164.1, read on the forward strand.
ACATTTCACACATGTAGTAAACTAAGTTTATTTTGTAGATAATATTCACTAAAAATCATTTTGGTTATTGGGGTATGAGACATTTTGTGTGATTTATTATTTAAATCATGATATTAAAGTGTTAATTAAGTCATTTTTAGATTTTGTTCCTTCAGTTCATTATTCGAATATCCATATATATTGGATAATTTTTTACACTCATTATAAATAAGAAATCTTGATCCTTTCGACTGAAAGCATCCACCAACATGTTCTATTTCCAAAGGTGGTGGTATATTGAGAAGTCATAATAATTATTCACCCTCAACAATATTATTTGTTTTATATTCAACTATTTTTATGTGAATATATACATTATGATTTTAATTTGAAATTACATTTTTCACAACATTATCCATAAATCAAATGCCTTTATATCTTAAATAAAAATATTATTTTTTCTAACTCTAAATCCTAAGTCAGGTAATTTTGTTCCTAAACCTTTAATAAGTGAGATGAATAATATGTCACCATATCATTACATATAATAAAAAACCTTTTAATCATTTTAGCTAATCATTATAAATCCCAAACCCATATCTACTATAGGGTAGTGTGATTATAAGTTCACTAACCAAACTTCCCTTCAGTACTATTAAGTTTTCTTCAAATTTATTAGTCAAAATATATTAATGCAATTTTTAGTTAACTTATAGAGTTTATTAGAAAATCATGAGAAGTGCATAAAACATCTAAAACAATATCCATCCAATCTAAGAACACTATGTATCTCAGTCATAGTGGTTGGTTTGCGCCAATTTTCAATTACTTCTGTATTTGATGAATCCACCAATATACCTTCTCTTGTGATTATGTAATCAAAAAATGAAACATTATATAGACAAGTATTCACATTTGGTAAATATTTCCAAATAATTCACCTTAGTTTGGGTTTTAGTTAAATCCTCATGTGGTCTTCAAGCTATTCATTACTATTAGATTATATAAGAATATAATCTATAAATACTACCACCAAATGATCATTGTTACCACTAAAGACGTTATTATTTAAATCCATGAATACATTGGGGGTAATTAGTAAGAAAAAATGGCATGATAATATATTAATAGTGTTCATACCTTGATTTGATTATTGTCTTGGGTATGTATCTAATTTTAACCCCCAAATGACAGTATTCGGATCTAATATAAATGTGGGAATATTATTGAGGTTCTCATAATTGGGGGAATAACTCATAAATACATAGAAAATTCTAGTAATTCACATATTTAATATTCTCATTTTTCCATAATTAATAAATATTTGCATTGTTTCATATTTATTTTATAAATATTAATTGTTTACTCCATGGTGATTCATTGGGAAAAATTAATCTCTTATTAATATTCCCCTATTTTTTTCACTGTTTCCTATAACTCAATCAGGGAAATTCTATATAGATTCATAGAAATATATATAGAACTATGCATGGGTTCTACTAAGAAGTGAACATCATGATTCATAGGAAAAGTTTGTAACTCTTCTAAAAAAACATTTATAAACACCCATAAAATAGAAATATATTTTATATTTAGTTCCTCACCAACCATATGGGAAAAATACCCCCTTTGGACTTGAATAAGTAATCGTACAAGGAATATAATTTCCATTTGAAATTTATAGTTTTCCCCACCATAATATAGAATCATACATTAGTTTCGAATATCATATTTTAATTCCTTTCATGAAAAAGTCATTTTGGAATTATATAAAAAAATCCAATCTATTCAGAAAATCATAAAAAATTAAATTATAGGATGAAAAAGTGACTTTTAGGGGGAATATTCCCACGAACATAAATTGGGGAAGTTTAATAGAATGAAATGAGATCGTCATGATATTATGAGTTCTTTATTCTATTTAAAAATCTCATATTTGATAATATTAATAAAAATTCCATGAGACATTTCATTATCTATATAATTCCATATAACTATTCTCTGGTAGGTTACTTAAATATTAAAGCATACATCTAATGTCCTCAGAAACATCGTTATATATTTTATCCCTTACAAAAAAAACAAAATGGTTTTCATTCTCACTAAAAAACCAAAATTAGAAATATAAATCATATATTCCTAAAAACCAATAATTGGATGTCTAAATCATACACATTATTTTAAATATAATAATTTCATAGTTTAACCTAGTCCCTACATGGTCATTATCTATTCAAAACATTGAAAATAGATCATAAAATATAGTGAATTAAACCTAGTATATCCCCTTAGAGTGTCAAACGTTGTGTTTAGTAAGGTCCCATTCACCATGCACCAAAATTATGGCTCATATATACTAGACCAAATTTTTTCAGACTTATTACCAAAAGACACATCTTTTCTAAACCACATCAATTTATAAGATCTAGAATGGGATGTAATTCATATAAAACGACATAATCTGTATGTTACCATAACATTATGATATAATATTTTATATAGGATTATACAAAGGGTTATTAATAATGTTTTCTCAACATAGTTTTCAACAGTTAATAATCCTATGTTGGAAAAACTATAGAGACCCAATATTTTTATACATAAATACTACATATTATTAGAATAAAAATTAGTTATATATCAATATGATCTAATATAGAAACACAATGGGGTTTCAAATTTGGAAACATGGATATATAAAATACATTAACATAAAAATATACATTATTACTTATTTAGTTATTCAATACTATCACTATTATTATCCATAAAATACATAAATCCATTCTCCATAACATGGGGATGATAATTATAAAAAAGTGTGAGATCATATCTTTAGTAAGAGTAAAAATAAAGAATATAAATAAATTTTCATAAAAGAACATAAGATAAGAGTAATTCTATAATAATATGTTCTTAACAATATAAAATCATACCTATTAATTCATAAATCATAATATTGAAACACAACAGAATTTTTTATCCATCAATATAAATAATAAATAAGAGTGAGAAAACATCAAAAACCAATAGCAATTTAAGTGTACTTATCATAAGCACAATATTCATATTTGTGTCATACACATAGGCATTGAATATAATTTTCTTAGTCAGTAATCATTTTAAATTCTATCATAGTGGATTAGTTCACTCCATGTTCCATCATTTTATTAGTCCGGGTTCAATCTGAGTAAAATATTACAGGAAAAATACCATTAATAAAATATCTTCTATCCCCATTATAATAATGATTATCATATGAGATATCCTTCTTTACCCAATAAATTGTATGGTGAAATAATACAAGGCCTACCCATCACATAATTAAAACCACATATATGTGTTCCATAAGATCATAAAACGTTCATCAAATCATTGTATCTGGACCCAAGAAAATGACATTAGTTTTAAAAACATTTCATCAACATATTAATAAAAAATAGAGATCATAGTAATTATTTTATATTTCATTCTATTCCTTACTAAATCAAAATAATATTTAATAAAAGATTTTGTAGATAAAAATACCTTTAAATTCCAACAGAACATTTTTTGATGAAAATAGAGATTCATTTTGAAATCAATTATTTAAACTGTAAAAAATTACAAGTTATAAGAGAAAAAAAATCATTGAATATAAAATAGAAATTTTATAAATTAATAATTAATTAATATATTATTCATGATGGGGGGGGGGGATCCCTTCATGCTTTGTATATTAAAAAAACTCGTTTCATATTTTTGGTAAAATATAAAAAGTGTCACTTTTGGAAAATAAGAGGATGTTTAATTGTAAAAATTATTTAGGAATTTAAAATATAATATAAATTTATTTTAATCATATTTTTATAGTTGGAAAAATATTAGTAAAATCAATTTAAATAAATTGTGAACATTAAATAAAATATCCATAATATATGGGAAAACACTACCCATTTTAATGAAAAACATCCTTACAGTCACTTGAGTACGTAGAGATATGAAAATGAATTTAAAAAATGAAATATAAAAAATTACCAAATTAGAATAAAATTAATAATTTTTGGGATATATAGATCATACAATTTCATCACCATAAAATTTTTACATAAACAGTCCTAGTAGAAATGAGACTATAACATAAACCCATTAGGTCAAGTCCTTCATACTTCATAATAAATATAAAGTCCATTAAAATATATTTATATTATATTATACTTATATACCCAAAAAATAATCATATATCTAATACCATAAATTATTTACATATAAGATCTTATGACAAATTCAATAACAATCTCTCACTATCATCTTAATTTTTTTTGTTAACTCCATCATTATTCATGTTTTTTTTCATTTAGAGATTATAGAATATTTATATGGATAAAGGATTCTTAATATATATAATATTAAAATGGATATAAATATCATATATATACAACATATAGCTAATTATTACCATTCTTATTGGATGATAATGAAAAATGAATTACATCACTATGTGGGGATGATAGTCTATATGTAACACATGAGTGATGATTAATATTTAATAAAGATAAATATTTATTAGAAATTGTAGAATTATTCTTATAAAAGTAATATATATATATATATATATATTATAAATATATTATAATTATAACCCATGAATTATGGTAGTGTAAAAGTAATTTCATCACTACATAGAGGTGGTAGTCTGAACATACACACTAGTGATGCATTCATCTCCTATTTGATTATGAATGGGTTGTAATTAGTAATAACATAACCATAATAAAATATAAGTATATTGGATATAAAATATTGATCATTTTTTAATGATACATCCTGTTTAGATTATGTAGAAGAAGAAATATAATTTTAAAATCTTGGATAATATTTGTATCATTATTTTGAGATACCTCCTTTGGATTGCACTGTAATCCTTGAATGATTGATCTGAGGATTTTAACTGATGATCATATATGAAGTTATATACTGTATTAAGTCATTTAGTAGTTATTTTTAGATATATAAGGCTGATTTTTTGTTAATAATCGTGGAAAGCATGTGACCACTTATAAGTGAGGTGAGTGACACACATGGAATTTCATAAAATATTTAAACTATATAAGTTCTTTTCAAGGGAATGTGGATAAAAATGGAAACTTATTACAAGTTAAGATAAAAATATATTTATATATCATCAATTAATAAAAAATTTACAGACTTGGGTTGTAATTACTCTATTATCTTTTGGTATTAGTCCCAATAAAAACGTTTCAAAAATAAAAGTGGTAATAAAATTTTAAATTTTAAACTATTTACTATTAAAAAAAATTAATTATATTTTATTTTATTATATTCATTGGTATGAATATAAATATAGAATCAAATTTTCAAAATTGAATTACTATATGTGGTCGAATTTACTTTTAAATAACTGCACAAACCACAACAAAAACCTATTTTTGAAAATGAATTTTTTTTGTATAAAACGTAAGTTATTCCTATTATATGACCTGCGAAATCCATTAAATGAATAATAAAATGATATATTGAATATATTTCCTAATAATAATTTATAAATTATTAAACCAATACTAAATCAATTTATTATGATAAAAACACATTTATATGCATAAGGGGAGTTTTTAGAAAAAATGTGTTTTAAGCCAGAAAAATAACTTATAACAGAATATTGTATATAAATGATAATATATTAATAAATTATACTATTTATAATTTATGTATAATTTTTATACTTAAATATTAAATTTAAAAATTTATGATACTTTTACTATGAAAGGAATACAATTTTATACAAAACAATCAGTATTTGTCACCATTCGCTGAAAAATAAATCATTTTGGAAAAATTTACAAAACTCATCCTATGATAATATTGACATGATTATTTAAAAATTTAATTTCATTTCCTCAAATTAAATTTTTATGAATAATAATAATTATTTATAACTTCAATGTAAAAATGTAATAAAAACAACCTTATACAAATGCCATTTATTGAAGAATAAAATGGCATTTCAAAAAAAATTGAATAATTATTTGTTATGAATAAAAAATTAAATTTGATTTATTTTAAAAATTTATAAATAATTTTTTAAAAAAAATTATTACTCTTCAAAAAATATAATTTAATAGCTAAGTGATAAATGATTAATATATCACAGTTAATTTAGAATCTAGTTGGTGTGTAAAAAATGGTATTAAATACATCAAATTTATTTAAAAGGAAATACATATGACCTATTGAGATGTTACAATTACTATGAAACTGTTGATCCCCTTCAAACCTTATCTAAAAATATATGGTATGGTTCCCCTTGGTTCATCATTTTTATATGTTACATCAAACCCTTGTTATTTCTTGGTCCATCGTTACTCTACAGCCACATCCCTTTAGTATCTAAAACCCTTGTTTGATGGGATAAAACACTATATAAATAATTTACTATATATTACTATGTCATTGTATTATTCCATTAATTTTTTCATTATGTGGGTTCATGTGTTGTGGATACTCTAATTTTTGCATATGTTTCAAGCATGGCTAATTGGTTGATTTTTGTAGTTAGCTTCCAAAGGAGGTTCTCATGGGGCTATCCGTTGTTAATCATTGTCCTTCTATTATATCATGAATAACATAGATTGTTATATATCAATATAATGGAATCATTAAATCTCAATGTTTATGTTTCCATGTGAAGTTATCATGACCCTTATTCCTTGGGTTGCGGTGGAATCAACCTATGAATTTTAATTACCATAATCAAGATTGGAATGAAATAAGATATTTTACGAACAAATGTAGCCAGAAGAAAATATATTGACATTATTAAATAATGGAAAATTATAAAAAAATCATTCTGGGTTAAAAAAAGTCATTCCATCATCCATAAAACATTGTTAAGGATCATAAAATTAAAGATCAATTCAATATACACGGTCTTAATCATCTGTATATTCCCATTCTAATAGTTAATGATCTTGACTGAGGATCCTTAGCATTACTGCTTTGGAGATTTCTTACACTAGAGTGGGAAAAATATTTAAATCTTTCTAGGATGATGTTGTATTTACATTATGTAATGATCCTAAAGTGTACCAAGCCTGCACTAGAAGACCTACCATGCCCGAGCCCAACAACGATAGATAGCAGGCCCAAAGCCCCCACCACATGTCGACCCAGATAACACATGGCAGGAATCTGTCCCCTGACCGGCCGGGTTTTAAACCTGATGTCATGGGTTCGAGTTGCAGGGGAGGTGATTTAAAACCCCAACGGGAGGGGACAGATTCCTTCCACGTGTTATCTGGGTCGGCATGTGGTGGGGGTTGTGGGCATGCTATCTACCGGTGTTGGGCTCAGGCATGGCCAGTCTTCCAGTGAGGGCTTGGCCCAATCATGGATCATTACACATTACTTCTAATATTGTAATAATCTTTCCTTTGCCTTAATTTTGGAGGATCCATTTCATTCATCTTCCCCTTACCATTGATGACAATATCCATAAAGGAAGAAGCTCCCTTTGACCGATCATTCCATAAACATGTTGTGAGTGCATGCACTGATGATGTGTTAAGGGCACCTCATGTTATTTTATAGATATTATTCCACCTATATAATATGTGTTAATTATTTTTTTTAACATTTTTTATATTCATGAATTTGGATAAATAGTATAAATATAGTAATGATGAAATTAATGATTAATGTGGCATGTGAATTTAATAAACATTCTTATATGAAGAGTATTGAATATGAATTTATTAATCAAAACATGTTTATGGTTGATTATTATCTATTTGGTATATAGTGAAGATAGATTTTCGGATATTTAATCATATGCATTATGAATCAGTTAATTAAAACATGGAGATAAATGGGTTTTTGTAGATATAAATGTTTGGATATGAGTGAACATGTCCTTTTTTATTATACGTTTATATTACGTGATGTCTTGGTCTTATATTCCATTGATCTTAAATGTTGAAAATAAATATTGATACAATGTTTGGTAACAATTATGGTAGATCCCTTATTGTGTTATTTATATAATAAGTGTGGTTTAGATGATTAGAAAGCATGGATAAAACAAGATGAGTGTGAGGATTTCTTCATTAGGGGTAATTTAGACTATGAATACACCCCTATATCCATGTTATCAACAAATAACCATGTACATAGGTACCATTTTTACCATTTTCCTTGTCGACTACGGAAATGATTTTCCTTGCGCTAGTGTAAAAAAGTATATTATAAAGGGATGGGTATGGAAATAGCATGTGGCCAGAGTAAGACCCCTAACCACGAAAATAGGATAGTGGGGAAGGTCTATAGATGTGGTTGGTATTCCCACCATGGTGATAGTATTGTGTTGAAAGCATATGTTCATAGTGATTCCATCAACCATGGCCATAGAGTGGTGAAAATTAATTATGTAACAAATTATTAATTTCATAATATAAAAAAATACAAAATTTTATAATATTTATAAATATAAATAAATATCACCTATATTCTAATAATATAGGTGATAGTAGAGTGAAAAAACCATTTGTATTATTTTGGAGGGGTTCAGGGTTCAAATCATTTTTGGACATATTTTTTGATCAACCAATTTCCATGGCTAGGACACTATGGATATAGGTGGATCCCATGAAAGACTATATCAATGAGGAATATATATATATATATAATTACCATGATTACTCCAATGATCATATACAAGGAGGATATTGTAATATCAATAGCATCCTTAGGTTTTGTATGTGTGGCCATAAGCTATGGACATTGTAACAGGTCCTATAGCTATTGTCCTATAAGATGTTTATTTATAATTTAAAAATTAGTTATTAATGACTATTTATTTATAGGATTTTGAAACTGTCTTAGATGACACACATTGAGAGTTGGGCCTTCTATTCTTTCTTGATGTGTACTCATGATGGTGTGTTTTATTGATATTTATTGTATTGAAATCCAATTTGGTATTGTATAGGGAATTTTAATGATGCATGTGTCTTCATATAGTGAATTTAGATGAGTCCTGTAGAACACAATTTATTGAAACATAAATGAGTTAATAAATGAACTAATGGTATGGGTATCATTACTGTGGTAGTGTTGAATAATGTTAACCCAATAATGGTTGGAATTGTTTGACTATGTGCATACGGTGTCATTTGTAAATATTTTTTTTAATTATAAACATTTTAATCTTCTAATGAAATTAATTTATTAAACAAAAATTTGTTAATGGGATTAATTTTTGAATAATAATTGTAAATCACTAAGTGATGATAGTTAATTATGTTGAATCTGGTTTCTTGTCTGCACTCATAAGATAAATTTTACTAAGAATTCATGGAGACAATAAGGTATCATGTATGATGATATATATATAATTAATTATAGGGTTATTTAGTTTCCCATAGTATGGTTGTGATTAATATATTGTATTATTTTTAGATTTGAAAAGCTCCACCACCTTACAAAAATTGGTATGTAACAACCAAATTGTTTTTGGAAATGGGTGTATCCATCAATATTTAGATTTCCATGTAAATTGATAGATAAATTATCCCTCTTCCCTACTCTCCTTTAATCATTCCATTACGCATAGTAAAATTCATGTTGTAATGTCATATGGCATTGGATGCATTTCTACATAGCCGGTGATAGATCTCTGTTTTTATTTATATATATCTATGAGATATAATAACATGAGTTTATAAAACCTACATATACTATTTGTTTCTTCTATAAATGGGAATGACCTCATTGATTTAAGGTTCAAACAATCCAAGCGGTTTCTAACGGGTTTGTTCGTAGGACCAGAAACATCTAGTGATTCCATATCCATTTGGACCTACATTCCAAATGTTGGTGCTCATTAGTTGTGAATCGATGAGGCTTAAGAATTTTCTTTTTTCGATAGGATGGGAGGACGGACTCATCGCACCTTTTTGAGGGGAATTATTATCTACTTCGGTACTCTCATTATATATTTAAGTTAGGTTCGTGAATCCTTATTAAATTACCAAGTATAAAAATGAGATTTCCTTTAGATATGACAATCAATAATTAGTATGGATGAGATTTATAGAATCTTTTATATGTATTTGAGGTTCTTCATCGATAGAGAATAATATTTATTTGTTCGATATTGTTAGTCAATGGTATCCTTAGACACATTATATATAAATATCTTGTTCATTATGATAACCATTCTGGTTTTAAAGCCACTCAGCGGGGCACTTGAAGTTTATTGTCATTCAGAAGAAAATAGATTATTTCAGATATGGGATTGTACTCACAGATAGGCTACCTACTTATCCTTTGTTTTAGAAAAAGAATCAGAACCCATGTAGTTCGAGTAATCAAGTATGAGGTTTATGAATGATTGATGGCTTAAAGAAAGATTTCAAAATTAATTTTACACTCTAAGCTCATGTGAGTCATGCTCGGTGTGAGAAACAAGTGGTATTGGTAAAAACAGACAATCGTGCCATAAAAGATGCAATTATAAGAAATGATGTGAGGTTTATGTATGTATGACTGCCCAGATAGATGAAGATTAGGATTTACTTTAGGGATGAAACCTGGGAACAAGGTCTATATAGTTATATGTGCTTTATGGCGATTTGGATACTTAACTTAGTAATTAATCCTGAGAAGGATGCCCAAATTAGAGAGGAATTATTATTGGGTTTTACTCCTAATAAGGAAGCCCAAATCAAAAGTAAATTAAGACTGGTTAACAGAAATTATGACTGGGGCTTACTCTTAAAGAAGAGGCCCAAGTTAAAGGGAATTATGACTGGGGATTACTTCTGAAAGGGAAGCCCAGGTTAAGGGAATTTATATTTTGGGAACTTGTGGCTTACTCCTAAGGATGATTCCCATTTTAAAATAATTATGGTTGGGGCTTACTCATGAGGAGGATGCCCAAAATTTAGGGAACTTGAAGACTAGGGATTACTCTTGAAAAGGAGGCCCAGGTTAGGGGGCTTCGGGGTTACTCCTAAAGAGGATGCACATATTTGGGATTTTGAGATTGGGAATTACTCATGAAATGGATGCCCAGGTTAAAGATCCTCTCATATTTAAAGGACGAGGTTGAATGAATGAAATCTCTATCCTTAGTGACATGTAAAAAAACTAGGTTTTGAGAAATGTTCAATAGAATTCCTTTCAGATAAGGAATCCAACAAAGTAACGATGCCATAAATGGTTTTGAAGAAGGGTTTTAAGGATACATTTTGAAAAGGAGAGGTGTATTTGAGGAAAGCAAGTGAATATGAAGGAGGGGAACCCAAAAAGAGAGAGGCACGCAAGTCCTGCATGGGTGTGCAAGTCCTGGTTGTGCAAGTATACTTGCACGAAACATGGGTACTTGCACGACGGTCAACCCATAGGGTAAAAAATGGGCAAGGCTTGGCTCAATTCCATAGTGTTATCCCTATATACTTTTAAATGAGTGGTGCACAAGTTCTGTTGAATGCATAAGGCAACACGCAAGTTTCTTCAATTCCCTGAAGGGTTAGACCCTTAGGCGCATAGGTGTTGATTAATTTCAAAACAAAAGCATTGTTCCCTCCCATTAGACCTTCCATTATTGGTAAAAAATTACCTTAGAAGTGTTCGGAAGGCTTTGATAAGACACTAGGGTGCCGGGAGCTCAAATATGAGTTTCTGGATTTTTCCACCCTGAAATGGGGGGCCCACCGGAGGTATTTATAGGCCATTGAAAATCTTGGGAGAAAATCAAAGAAGGAACGCAAGTCACCAACACGACAACTATGCGGCGCGCAAGTATAATTATCTGACCAGGTTGAAACTTACGCGACCCAAGTGGGAAGAAATCCTTCTTCATGCCTTTGTCAATTTTTGATGTTTCTTCAAAGGATGAATCACTTTGGATTAAGGTATTTCCCTTTTTCCGTCTTTAGACTTTGTGACGGAAAGGAGCGTAAAAAAAAGTCCCCCCTTATTGTTGGATCCGAAAGAAATAAGGATGTTACTCTGAAGTAAAGAAGAAAACCATGGAACATGCCATGCACAAGTGTTGAGCACGTAGATGGAATCGCGCAAGGGTGAGCCGCGCAGGCTTCAGTGCGCATGGGTGTGGCCTTGCCTATATATAGGCGGTCATTCCTCACACAATGAACCGAATCAAAATGCTTCCGATCTCTCATCACGTAAGCTATCTTCATCTTGCAAGTATACATTATTTCTATGGTTTCATTCCTTCTGTTTGTGTCGCACTGCTGGAGAGGTATTTGGACTTGCACGGTTATACATGCATGCCAAAACATGAAATACACAGCTACATTTGTGCACCAATCTTGAGACTTGCACGCCTTAATTCCTTATCCATTTTTTCACTTTTCATCACAAATTTTATGAAAAAATCAAGTCACTTAAGAGTTAATTATTAAACCTTTGTGAAGATTCAATGGCTCCTAGAAGAATTGGAACGACTGATGAACTGGCTAGCTATCAAATTGATGACAAGATGAGCATCGTTGTGCATGATTATTATGATATCTGCGACAGCACTATCCATGATTTGGCCAAGTACTTGAAGAAGTATCATCTTGATTTCCTGTAGAGTATTTATCTACCTTTTTATGTATATGGTCATCTGCAAGAAGTCACCATTCCAGAGGCAAAGAACTATCTCCCAAATTATTGGTTTCATAATTAAAATAATTTTTCTTTAGCAAATATATCAGGTGGAGGAGAATTTGTAAATACTAGAACAGTGGAAAAGTCCAACATAATGCATCATAGCCCATGTACCTCATATCTGAAACCTCACAAACATGAGCCGCAAGCACATTTTTATCCCTCAATCTTCCAAAATTCTCAGATGGATCAATCCAAGGGCTGGAAGAAGAGTTGGGACTTTCGTCCTGGAGGAGGTGTGAAGCCTACTTGGATGTTGGCATACTGGGTGTGACAAAACTGCGCAGAGTTTGTTGAGGATTTTAAAGGAGATGCAATATATGATGTCGTCTCAGCTAGGAAAATATATGTTTATAGGAAAGATGACTTTGTGCCGGAGATACTCAGCCATTGGAGCCCAGAAACCAATTCCTTCCATCTGAATCATGGAGAAGTAGGCATCAATCTGTAGGATGTGCACAAAATCTTTGGGGCTCCAATTCTAGCTGATATGTATGATGAATTCATCCCCACAAAGGTTACTTGGAATGATTCAGAGAAGTCTCCGGCTTTAGCTCCAGAATTATTGAAAATCATCCACAAGACCAAGAGTTCAGAGACTTCCCTAACTCATTCTAGAAAGGATATTCATCCAATGGAGTGGATGAATACGTTTCTTTCCAATAAGTAGGAGAAGGAGCCGAAGGATAAGGGATCGAAGGGGAAGGGGCCTAAAGAGAAGGGGCCCACCTGTACTCATCCTACCACCTGCCCCAAAAAACAGAAGCGGGGTGCTCCTGGAACATTATGGCCGACTCTAGAAGCAAGAGAATTTGAGAAGTGGGGATACGAAGTGAATCAGATAATCCCAAAAAAGGCTCATCTGGCGGGCTTCTTGGCCTTACGGCTCAGTGTTTATCTTTTGTCAGTCAGGGATTCGAAGGGAGGCGTCTGGCCATGGACCTTCGTTGTTGCAGCCAAGTTGGCCGAGGGGAAATGGTTGGTTTGGATTCCCCCATATTAGAAAAGATTCACCAGAGCTTACTCCATGTCCTCATGGGAAATTATCCTTTGAGAATAGTGGGACCATTCCACGTTTTGTGGGGATGGATCGCCACTCACTTCAGAACATATAATGTACATAACATAGTAAAGATCCCCGGAAGTTCTTTCAGGCCATCAGTGTAGGAATTCTTTGGAATTGCTCCGCTAGCTCTCAATTCCTATGACATGAAGGTGAGGCTGAGCATGTATAAGGAATTAAATTTCCTTCCTTATGGAAACCTGCCAACCAGGAGGTTTTTTTGATGATGGAACAACCATCCTGGAATTGAGGGCATACATGCTGGCCTGCAGAGATGGTGTACTGGCCACCAGGATTGATGGAGAGATTATATGTCGGCCAATGCTCCATACAGATTTGGACATCAATTCAAGTGTTTGCAGAAGACTATTGTATCTCCCCCTATGCATGTCAGGTTAGGGAAACATTTGATGGTTTATTGACAACTATGGTTGCTGACATTTAGGGAGAAGACCGGTGCAATGTTTGATCTACCAGTTGATAAAGCGAAAAGTAACTTAACTACATGGTATGCCGAGAACTGGATAGCATCATACCCTAGAGGGGTGTTGAATCACCCGGTTTATCAGGTTTGGAAAATGAAAAGAACTGTAGAGAAAGAAACCCTTCATCTGGAAGGTGATTCTTCTATACCACCCAGATATGATTCGCCGTTTTCTCCACTTATGGATGACTCGTCAGATTCCCAAGATGGGGATGATGATGCAAAACATGCGGAAAAGAGCCCTTGTGCCAGATTTAATCATCCTATCCGAATCAAGATAACAACTCCATCGAATCCTAATGAGTTACTTCATTTGTGAAATTTAATCACCATTACATTATAGAGTAACAAGTCTTATTTTCTTATTCTATATCTATAGTTGCAGGAGCTGGGAATAAGCTAAAGTCCAAGATTGTAGGACCTTCCTCACAGCATTCTGGTACACATAGTGAATATCTACAACCAGAGGCCATCCAGACATGGCGGAGTTTATTCCGCGGTGCTGAAACTGCTTGGATGGATTTGTGCGAGGGGCTACACCTCCCTGGGATAGGGAATCTTCTTGTTTTTACAGATATATGTTACAAGGATAACCCCGATGAAGTTTGGGCTTACACCAGAGAGATGGAAATGCTCATATATTCCACCGATGATTCCATTCCTCTCACTAAGCGGGTGAAGGAAATGATAGATCGTGGAACCACTAAGGGGATTGGTGCTTCCTGAGATGAGGAGTGGCACGATTATGAGGATCTTGAAGATGTAAGTCCTTTTCCTTATTGACTTTGTAACTTGATTCTAGTTAAATCATTGTTACTCAAGGAAATTATTCTCTTCATCCTACAACTTGCAAAGAAAGGAACTGCTGAGGTTCTTTCACCACAGTATAGCCTTGGTGGTACTACAATAGGGGATAATGAATATACTCATGATTCAAGAGAGATATCTCCAGGCTAGAAATCCATGTATAAGGAGTTAGACATGGATTTCCATTCTCCAATTCAGGTACCTGTAAAGGAGACAGTCAACACTCCGAAAAAACCAAAGAGACAAAGGCATCGAAGGAAGAAGTCCACAACTAAACTCTTCATCAGTAGTGGTATGTCCTTTGGATAATCATGAGTCTTATCCAATGAAAAGGTTGCCCATACTTTTTGTGATTGCAGGGGCTTCTTCAATTTTCCCTTTATGGGAGAAGACTGACCATCCCCTAAGAACAATTGAGGGTGCTGGTGAACAATCAAAATCTCATGCTAGCTTGGCTACTCTTGAAGAGGAACCAGCATCTTTTCCCAATATCACTCCTACTGCTACTATAAGTAGAGAAGAACCTACATCTGGTAAGTTAACAATGCTTCATAAAATGTTGAATGAAACATCAACTGACTTCCATTCCGTGATATTTTAGGTTCAATCCATGCACTAGATCTTTCGGAGGCCATTGCAAATGATGCCGCAATTTTAACTGAAGAAGCTATCCAGGGTCAGAGGCTGAAGGATGAAGGTTTCCAAGAATACATATTGAATGCTCCCACTAGTGAGATTAACCAGGATTCTGAGATAACATTGGATAAAATTATGGAACATGGCACATCTTTTGAAGATTTTTTAGATCATGTTAAATTACCCTATAATTTAGAAGATTTTGGACGTGAGTGTTATCTTTTGTCTTATTAAAAAATAACTTCTTATTACCTATATGTTCATGATTAGTTAAAATGTGCAGTTTTATCTGAGCAAGCTACTGAACTGCCAATGCCTAAAGGGGGTACAAAAAACCCTACTATTGCAGATACATTAGCTCAAGTCGAGCTTAACCTGGAAGAGCTTCCTTAAACTCATCATTAAAATCTTTTTGAAGATAGAAAAGACGGGGAGGAGCCTTCTCAAGTTACCGATCTACCATTGGGTAAGAGATAACAATTTTTGTGACTGTACTTAATTTACAAGACATCCAATCAACTTTGTCCTCCTTTGAAACTAACCAAAAAATTCAATTGATTATTCAGGTTCATCAATTTCAGTGGCTAGATCTGGATCTGAAGCCTCACCTTCCGCCCCAATGGGAATAGAAAGTGAAGAAACATGGGTCCGGGTGGAAGAAGCAAAACAGGGCAATTACATAAGTGCATTAATCCCGAATTATATTCCGCCCCTATGACAGTGATGCTGAGTCTGAACCGGAGATACCAAAGGTGCTCCAATTTTCACGACGCAAGGCATGACCGAACATATGGAAGATCATATCTGAAGTGCCTTTAAAAGATAAATCATCTAAGATTTCTCGACTATCATCCCTGTTTTCCATGTTGGGACTTGGCAGTTTTTGATATCAAAAGATCAATGCCACGGTAAAACAAGTCATCTAAAGAAGGGAGCAGGAGCAGAAGTACCATCAATATTTGACCAGAGTAAGGATATAAACCAATATCCATGAATTTTATACTGCAGTATCCCGAGCTGAGGTTGATCATGCTACCATGTTGAAGGAGATGAAGCATAAGATCAAGTAGAAAGTTGTCCAGCAAATGCACCTTCAGAAATAGTTAGATACTGTTACGGGGGAACATGACCAACCTGATAATTAACTAGAAAGAGATCAAATGAATTGTATGAAATTCAACACAGAGTCCAAAAAAACACTCCATCAAGATGAATAGAGTGAAGATGGTTGAGTTCATGAGCATCAAGTGGATGATGATGAAGCTCGGGATGCTGTAAATCAAATTAAGATTTATGTTGATAGTCTTTTGTAATTCTTGGAAAAGAGAAGAGACTCTAGTCTACGGATTTCCTTCTAACATTTGTGCATCAAATGAAAAACACTTTCTTCTTCAATCATTTGTGTATACTTGGTTTTTCTACCTACTTTTTATTTTTATCTAAGCCAACGGGCCCAGTAAGTATAGTTTTATTTTTTCTGGGATTATTAAAAATAACCCTAAAAACATTGAATATTTTAATTTCTCATTATTAACTAAAATCATACAAAATGTATGCTTAGTGAGATGGGACTTGAATTTTAGTCAGAGTTCCCTTCTCTTTTGTGGGAAGTATAAATTCATGCACATCACACATAAAAAGGCTAATGTTTATGGTCAAAATATCTTTGATCGAATGGATTAAAATTGACTCAATTCCATGACAATTTATTGGAAAACATATGACCACACTCAAATATGAGGGAAAATTATAAAATATTACTTAAGCAATTTTGAATCTGAGGAATGACATGAAAAGTGCTAAAAGGATTTAGAAGAATTATTATCCAAGAATGAAGTTACCACTATTTAAAAAACCCATTAGGGGGTTGAATTATGCAGGGCTGCTTAAGGGCATTGAATGCGTAGTCAAATAATAGCATCTTTTGGTTGACAGTTCCGTTATGTAGACTACTTTTGCAAGGTCGCCTAAGGGCATGTGCTGCATAGTCAGGCAAAAGAGCTCTCAAAAGTTTACTTTTCTATTGCTAAAAATTCAATGGATGTTTATGGAGTTTCAAATTTTCCAAAGCATAGAGTTTTCTGTATGGAGAGAGGTACTTGAATATGGAGAAGATATTTCCAAACAATATCATCTAATAACTGGATGAATTTCACTCCTATGAAGGTTTGACCCAAACGTAGGGAAGAGAAATATGAACCATAGACTTGAATACTTTCAGAACATGAAAAAGAACATTGGAAAAATATGTTAAGGATGGATATTTTATGCGGATCCTTACATATTTTCAATTAGACCAATAGTGACAAAATAGGTTTTCTTCCCAAGAATGATGTTACCATTATTTAACAAACTTGTTAGGGGGTTGAATTATGCAGGGCCACCTAAGGGAATTGGCTGCATAGTCAAATAAAATCATCTTTTGGCTGACAAGTCGGTTATGTAGACTATTTATGAAAGGCCTCCTATGGGCATGTGCTTCATAGTCAGACATTAGAACTCTCAGAAATGGGACATTTTGTGACCAGAAGTCAAGAAAAGTGTTATGGAGATCTGGACGTTTTTATGGTTAGGAGTATGACACATGAAAATGGGTATTTTCCAATGCATGAAAGAGATACATAGATCAATGAAAACCATAATTATGTTGTGTCTGGGTCCTGAATTGAAATTTTGGACTTCACTAAAGATCCCATAAGGATGAGAATCAAGTCATACGTAGTTCTTGAAATATATATTAATGTCATGTGGGACAAAAGTTTATGAAATATTAGTTTAAATTCATAGAGCTCAGACAATAATAATGAATACACAGTGTGTCTTTTCATAAGGACATTTCAGCCAGGGGACTGAATGTAAAACTTGGGTTTAGGCCCAAAGACTTGGGGCTGGATTTGTGGGATACTCAAATGTTCCTATGTATCCCATAAGGATGGGAATCAAGCTGCATATAGTTCTTGAAATACCCTCTGTACATATTCGGTTCGTACATATGAATAGTGAAAGGGGACTTTAGTGCAATGATGGTTTGACCCAAAATAAAAGGTTCAGGCATTGCCATGTATGCACGTTGTCTTTGGAATATTACATGATTAAAGATCAATGGAAATAATGATTCCCTCTCAGTTGAGGGTATCAAAGAATGTTGTAGTTTATTATCGTACATGAAAAATGTGATGTACAATTTAACGTCATATAGAAAGGACAATGGTGAAGAAATGTTAAAAATATTGGTTATTGGGGTGATTTCATGAATCAACAGCGTATGAGACGGAGGTGAACCAATGTGAAGATATTGGTTTTGTTCTTGAACCTTGGGAGGTTACCAATGTACCCAGCATAGAAGGCAAGGATCAAAGTCCACGTTGTTCAATTAAAAATATACCTTATTCCCTATTTAGTTATTCAATACTATCACTATTATTATCAATAAAATACATAAATCCATTCTCCATAACATGGGGAAGATAATTATTAGAATGTGTGAGATCATATCTTTAGTAAGGGTAAAAATAATGAATATAAATAAATTTTCATAAATGAACATAAGATAAGAGTAATTATATAATAATATGTTCTTAATAATATAGAATCATACCTATTAATTCATAATCCATAATATTCAAACACAACAGAATTTTTTATCCATCAATATAAATAATAAATAAGAGTGAGAAATCATCAAAAGTCAATAGCAATTTAAGAGTACTTATCATGAGCACAATATTCATCATTGTGTCATACACATAAGCATAGAATATAATTTTCTTAGTCAGTAATCATTTTATAGTCTATCATAGTAGATTAGTTCACTCCATGTTCCATCATTTTATTAGTCCGGGTTCAATCCCAGTAAAATATTACAAGAAAAAATACCCTTAATAAAATCACTTCTATCCCCATTATAATAATGATTATCATATGAGATATCCTTCTTTACGCAATAAATTGTATGGTGAAATAATACAAGGCCTACCCATCACATAATTAAAACCAGATATATGTGTTCCATAAGATCATAAAACGTTCATCAAATCATCGTATCTGGACCCAAGAAAATGACAAGAGTTTCAAAAACATTTCATCAACATATTAATAAAAAATAGAGATAATAATAATTATGGAATATTTTATTCTAGTCCTTACTAAATCAAAATAAAAATCAATAACAGATTTTGTAGATAAAAATACCTTTAAATTCCAACAGAACATTTCTTGATGAAAATAGACATTCATTTTGAAATCAATTATTTAAACTGTAAAAAATTACAAGTTATAAAGGAAAAAATTTCATTGAATATAAAATAGGAATTTTATAAAGTAATAATTAATTAATATATTATTCATGATGGGGGGGGGGAAATCCCTTCATGCTATGTATATTAAAAAAACTTGTTTCATATTTTTGGTAAAATATAAAAAGTGTCACTTTTGGAAAATAATAGGATGTTTAATTGTAAACATTATTAAGGAATTTAAAATATAATATAAATTTATTTTAATCATATTTTTATAATTGAAAAAATATTCATAAAATCAATTTAAATAAATTGTGAACATTAAATAAAATATCCATAATAGATGGGAAAACACTACCCATATTCATGAAAAACATCCTTACAGTCACTTGAGTACATAGAGATATGAAAATGAATTTAAAAAATGAAATATAAAAAATAACCAAATTAGAATAAAATTAATAATTTTTGGGATATATAGATCATACAATTTCATCACCATAAATTTTTTACACAAACATTCCCAGTAGAAATGAGACTATAACATAAACCCATTAAGTCAAGTCCTTCATACTTCATAAGAACTAAAAAGTCCATTAAAATATATTTATATTATATTATACTTATATACCCAAAAAATAATCATATATCTAATACCATAAATTATTTACATATAAGATGTTATGACAAATTCAATAACAATCTCTCACTATCATCTTAATTTTGTTTGTTAACTCCATCATTATTCTTGTTTGTTTTCATTTAGAGATTATGGAACATTTATATGGATAAAGGATTCTTAATATATAGAATATTAAAAATGATATAAATATCATATATATACAACATATAGCTAATTATTACCATTCTTATTGGATGATATTGAAAAATGAATTACATCACTATGTGGAGATGATAGTCTATATGTAACACATGAGTGATGATTAATATTTAATAAAGATAAATATTTATTAGAAATTATAGAATTATTCTTGTTAAAATAATATATATATATATATATATATATATATATTTTATAAATATATTATAATTATAACCCATGAATTATGGTAGTGTAAAAGTAATTTCATCACTACATAGAGGTGGTAGTCTGCACATACACACTAGTGATGCATTCGTCTCCTATTTGATTATGAATGGGTGGTAATTGGTAATACCATAACCATAATAAAATATAAGTATATTGGATATAAAATATTGATCATTTTTTAATGATACATCCTGTTAAGATTATGTAGAAGAAGAAATATCATTTTAAAATCAAGGATAATATCTGTATCATTTTTTTGAGAGACCTCCTTTGGCTTGCACTGTAATCCTTGAATGATTGATCTGAGGATTATAACTGATAATCATATATGAAGTTATATACTTTAGTAAGTCATTTAGTACCTATTTTCGGATATATAAGGCTAATTTTATGTTAATAATCGAGGAAAGCATGTGACCACTTATAAGTGAGGTGAGTGACACACATGGAATTTCATAAAATATTTAAACAAGATAAGTTCTTTTCAAGAGAATATGGATAAAAATGGAAAATTATTACAAGTTAAGATAAAAATAGATTAATATATCATCAATTAATAAAACATTTATAGACTTGGGTTGTAATTACTCTATTATCTCTTGGTATTAGTCCCAATAAAAACATTTCAAAAATAAAAGTGGTAATAAAATTTTAAATTTTAAACTATTTACTATTAAAAAAATTAAATATATTTTATTTTATTATATTCATTGTTATAAATATAAATATAGAATCAAATTTTCAAAATTGAAATACTATATGTGTTTGAATTTACTTTTAAATAACTGCACAAACCACAACAAAAAACTATTTTTGAAAATGAATTTTTATGTATAAAACGTAAGTTATTCCTATTATATGACCTGCAAAATCCATTAAATGAATAATAAAATGATATATTGAATACATGATCTAATAATAATTTATAAATTATTAAACCAATACTAAATCAATTTATTATGATAAAAACACATTTGTATGCACAAGGGGTGTTTTTAGAAAAATGTGTTTTCATCCTGAAAAATAACTAATAACAAAATATTGTATATAAATGATAATATATTAATAAATTATACTATTTATAATTTATATATAATTTTTATACTTAAATATTAATTTTAAAAATTTATGATACTTTTACTATGAAAGGAATACAATTTTAAACAAAACAATCAGTATTTGTCACCATTCGCAGAAAAATAAATCATTTTGGAAAATTTTAAAAAATTCACCCTATGATAATATTATCATGATTATTTAAAAAATTAATTTCATGTCCTCAAAATAAATTTTTATGGATATTAATAAATATTTATAACTTCAATGTAAAAATGTAATAAAAACAACCTTATACGAATGCCATTTATTGAAGAATAAAATGAAATTTCAAAAAAAATTGAATAATTATTTGTTATGAATAAAAAATTAAATTAGATTTATTTTAAAAATTTATAAATAATTTTTTTAAAAAAAATTATTACTCTTCATAAAATATAATTTAATAGCTAAGTGATAAAGGATTAATATATCACAGTTAATTTAGAATCTAGTTGGTGTATAAAAAATGGTATTAAATACATCAAATTTATTTAAAAGGAAATACATATGACCTATTGAGATGTTACAATTACTATGAAATTGTTGATACCCTTCAAACCTTATCTAAAAATATAGGGGATGGTTCCCCTTGGTTCATCGTTTTTATATGTTACTTCAAACCCCTGTTATTTCTTGGTCCACCTTTACTCTTCAGCCACATCCCTTTAGTATCTAAAACCCTTGTTTGATGGGATAAAACACTATATAAATAATGTACTATATCTTACTATGTCATTCTATTATTCCCTTAATTTTTTCATTATGTGGGTTCATGTGTTGTGGATACTCTAATTTTTGCATATGTTTCAAGCATGGATACGTGGTTGATTTTTGTAGTTAGCTTCCAAAGGAGGTTCTCATGGGGCTATCCGTTGTTAATCATTGTTCTT
Source organism: Viscum album (assembly GCA_963277665.1). Lineage (NCBI taxonomy): Eukaryota > Viridiplantae > Streptophyta > Magnoliopsida > Santalales > Viscaceae > Viscum > Viscum album. Next base: position 1,372,236,833 of record OY728164.1, read on the forward strand.
CTATTATATCATGAATAACATAGATTGTTATATATCAATATAATGGAATCATTACATCTCAATGTTTATTTTTCCATGTGAAGGTATCATGACCCTTATTACTTGGGTTGCGGTGGAATCAACCTATGAATTTTAATTACCATAATCAAGATTGGAATGAAATAAGATATTTTACGAACAAATATAGCCAGAAGAAAATATATTGACATTATTAAATAATGGAAAATTATAAAAAAATCAGACTGGGTTAAAAAAAGTCATTCCATCATCCATAAAACATTGTTAAGGATCATAAAATGAAAGATCAATTCCATATACACGGTCTGAATCATCTGTATATTCCCATTTTAATAGTTAATGATCCTGACTGAGGATCCTTAGCATTACTAATTTGGAGATTTCTTACACTATAGTGGGAAAAATATTTAAATATTTCTAGGATGATGTGGTATTTACATTATGTAACGACCCTCATTTGTACCAAGCCTGCACTAGAAGACCGACCATGCCCGAGCCCAACAACGATAGATAGCAGGCCCAAAGACCCCACCACATGTCGACCCAGATAACACATGGAAGGAATCTATCCCCTGCCCGGTGGGGTTTTAAACCTGATGTCACGGGTTTGAGTTGTGGGGGAGGTGATTTAAAACCCCGACGGGAGGGGACAGATTCCTACCACGTGTTATCTGGGTCGGCATGCGGTGGGGGTTGTGGGTCTGCTATCTACCGGAGTTGGGCTCGGGCATGGCCAGTCTTCCAGTGAGGGCTTGGCCCAATCATGGATCATTACACATTACTTCTAATATTGTAATAATCTTTCCTTTGCCTTCATTTTGGAGGATCCATTTCATTCATATTCCCCTTACCATTGATAACAATATCCATAATGGAAGAAGCTCCCTTTGACCGATCATTCCATAAACATGTTGTGAGTGCATGCACTGATGATGTGTTGAGGGAACCTCATGTTATTTTATAGATATTATTCCACCTATATAATACGTGTTAATTATTTTTTTTAACATTTTTTATATTCCTGAATTTGGTTAAATAGTATAAATATAGTAATGATGAAATGAATGATGAATGTGGCATGCGAATTTAATAAACATTCTTATATGAAGAGTATTGAATATGAATTTATTAATCAAAACATGTTTATGGTTGATTATTATCTATTTTGGTATATAGTAAAGATAGATTTTCGGATATTTAATCATATGCATAATGAATCAGTTAATTCAAACATGGAGATAAATGGGTTTTTGTAAATATAAATGTCTGGATATGAGTGAACATGTCCTTTTTTATTATACGTTTATATTACGTGATGTCTTGGCCTTATATTACATTGATCTTAAATGTTGGAAATAAATATTGATATAATGTTTGGTAACAATTATGGTCGATCCCTTATTGTGTTATTTATATAATAAGTGTGGTTTAGAAGATTTGAAGGCATGGATAAAACAAGAGGAGTGTGATGATTTCTTCATTAGGGGAAACTTAGACTATGAATACACCCCTATGGCCATGTTATCAACAAATAACCATGTACATAGGTACCATTTTTACCATTTTCCTTGTCGACTATGGAAATAATTTTCCTCGCGCTAGTGTAAAAAAGATTATTATAAAGGGATGGGTATGGAAACAGCATGTGGCCAGAGTAAGACCCCTAACGACGAAAATAGGATAGTGGGGATGGTCTATAGATGTGGTTGGTATTCCCACCATGGTCGGTTTTCCGTATGTACATAAAATGTTTTCCATTTTAAACAAAAGAGAGACACTTAGAGTGATCCCGACCACACCACGACTCGGATTGAGCCCGTGTTGGCTCGTACACGTCACATATGACCCATGGATCATTTTGATAAATTACCAACAGAATCCAAATGTGTTTGGTCAGTTTTCTGTATGCCAGTTGTTCTTTTCACTTATAATCTTGTCCATTTTAAACAAAAGAGACACAGTTAGAGTGGTACCGGCCACACCGCACCTCAGATTTAGACGAGGTGGACTCGTACACATATCAAATGACCAATGGATCAATGTTATAAAGTATCAACACAATCCAAATGTGTTTGGTTTGTTTTTCGTATTCCAGTTGATGTTTTCACTTAAAATGATATCCTTTTGAAACAAGAGAGAGACACATAGAGTGGTGGTGACCACACAGCACCTCATATTGCACCGAGGTTGACTCGTACACATCACATATGACCCATAGATCTTTTTTCTAAAGCATAAACACATTTTGAATGTGTTGGTCATTTTTTCGTATGTCAGTTTTTTTTTCACTTAAAATAGTGTTTGTTTTAAATAAAAGAGAGACACTATGAATGGTGTCGACCACACCACTCCTTGGATTGAGGCAGGGTTGACTCGTACATGTCGCATATGACCCATGTATCATTGTGCTAAAGTATAGACCCAATCAGAATCTGTTTGGTCAGTTTTCCGTATGCCAGTTGTTGTTTTCACTTAAAATGAAGTCTATTTAAAACAAAAGAGAGACACTTTGAGTAGTGTCAGCCACACCGCACCTCAGATTGAGGCGCAGTTGACTTTTACATGTCACATATGACCCATGGATCGTTTTACTAATGTTTTAAAAGAATCCGAATGTGTTTGGTCAGTTTTTTGTATGCCATTTGTTGTTATCAATTAAAATGAAGTCCATTTCAAACAAGGCATAATTCACCTAACATGAAGAATGTACAACAAGACCTTGTATTCAAATTAAAGTATATCATCACATGCATTTGATGAGAATGATCTAAAAATATTACAAACCCATTCATATAATTTAAGACATACCGAAATGGAATAATCCTAAATAACATTTCATGATCATAGAAATAAAAAAAGCATGTGAAATCAAGGAGGGTGGGGGCAGTTTGGGGGTCTAGGGAGGAGGGTGGGGGGATGTCTGGGGAGGGGGGGTGTCCGGGGTCCAGGGAGGAGGGTGGGGGGGGGGGGCTGTTCGTGGGGCTGTCTGGGGGGTGTCTGGGGGGATGTCTGGGGACCAAGGAGGAGGGTGGGTAGGCTCTACGGGGGGCTGCCCGGGGGGTGTTCGGGGGGATGTCCGGGGTCCTGGGAGGAGGTTGGGGGCTGTCCGGGGACCAAGTAGGAGGGTCGGGGGGTGTGCGGGGGCGGTTTAGGGGGTGTTCGGGGGGTCGTCTGGGGTCTACAGAGGAGGGTGGGGGGCTGTCCGGGGTCTAGGGAGGAGGGTGGGGGGCTGTCTGGGGGCTGTCTGGGGGGATATCTGTGGTCCAAAGAGGATGGTGGGGGGGGGGGGGTTCTAGTGTCTAGAAAGGAGGGGGGTTATCCAGGGAGTTCTCTAACACAAAAAACACAATAAACATGATCAAGATACACTGTAACCACTAAAAGACAACAACATCCATGAAAACAGAAAATATATAAAAATAACTCAACTTCAATACTATACTACAGGTCTAGATAAAACTAACAACTAGAATAGATTAAACATCAAATCTTAGTAATATTAGTCAGAAATGTAACAGATCAATTTTTCCCACACCCCCATCACCATCATCATTACCCTTGTCCTCATCCCCATCATCGTCCTCGCCCTCCTCCTCCCCCTCCTCATCCGCATTAGACTCCTCACCATCAAAATAGTCTGGCTGGAAATCTTCTTGACCACCACTAGAACTGACACCAAGTGCACCATATATAGAACATATCAACAACATATATTCATCAAAATATGGGTTGGCCTCTGGTGGAAGTGTTGGACGTAGAACATCAATAAATTTCATAAATGCACTGTTTGCCGTAGTAAACTGTTCTGCCGTCTCTGTGGCCCTCTTCTCAGCCTGTTCTACCTGTGCCCTAGATTTTTGCCGCTCGGTGGCACTACAACTTGTACTTAAGGAGGGCTAATACCTCATCGGGGCTATCCTAGGTGAGCAGCGTACTCTACTAGGATGATCCACTCCCAACACTTGATGTAAGTGATCAGTTGGCCAAAAATTGTCTGGTTCATTGGAATCGAGGTCCTCTAAAGTATCTTGTTACAAATATAAAAATATTATTAAGTTAAAAAATAGATATTAAAATATAAAATCAACATATTAAAACATAAAATCTGCTGCTGAGTCGCTTCGTTGACGACACTTCCATCCTTTTTCCGTCTACTCGAACAAAACAGCTTTTCTCGAGGCATACATCCCTCAATATTCTATATGTGACTCTACAATGACATTTAAAACTATAGTTTTAATAAAACTTTAGAAAAATATTAAATAATTGAAGAAACAAAATAATGTTTAACTCATAATGAAAACTTATAAACAATTGTCATACCTGCTTCCTCTCATGATCTGGCATCATAGTACGTCCTAGTGTGTGGAGGTATTTTTTTTGCATCAATGTTTTTTTTGTTTTTTTACAGATGTTTCCTAAATAAAATTTGATAATGAAAAGAATAATATTAATGAAAAACATGAAAATTATTATTTAAATACCTCAAATGTAACTAATACCTTAAACTGGGTAGTTGTCTAATGAGTAATCATCTGATGATACTGCTCTATAGGACAATCATCCACGACTGGTACCACCTCTAACTCAGTGCCAACTCTAGCATTCCATCGAATATACAACTCATTCTTGTAGGGTCTCCCACGATCGCCTAAATCCTTTAGACATTCCAATAGTTCACCCTCACCATCGGGAAAATTAAATCGTAGCTGACATCAAAATATTAATTCATCTAAATACAAATATAATTCATGGAATTAAATACAATAGATTTTTTTACCCATATCTTAGCCCAAGCTCTATCCTAGACCTCATGTGGCAAATGTCTCCACCTTAGTGGGCTGACGTAATGATGTCGGAGTATTTGGAAAGAATCGCCAAAAAACTCTGACATTGCTACCCTATTTTCTCAACCATTTGGTTGTCTTCATTGTAATCAACCATTACCTGTGTGTGGCGGTTCCACACTGAACACTTGCGTGTATTCCCTCGCCCCCTCCTCCTGTCATTTGATGTATCTTTCATGAAATAAAAACAAATATTTTATCAAAACATGTTATATTGAAAATAAATATTTCTATAAAAATTTTTTAGGGTTCTATAAATATACCTGCACCAGTCTGATCGTTGAGCACCGATGGATCCACAAAAACTAATGTAACACCCTGTGGTGGAACTGGAGTCGAATACGATTGAATATAAAAGCTCGGAGAGACAGACGTAGAAGGAAAAGAATATGGAACAGTTTTATGACCGGATTCTGACTAGGGAGTGGGAATCATCATGGGATAAGAAAATGATGGGCCAGAAGATGTAAAAGGTGGCGAAATCATGGGAGGCCTAAATATCCCGTGTGACCCTAATGACACACCGGGATCAGAATGTGAGAAGGATGACATGTCAGTGGGAGGGGCAGGGTCTAGTCGGGTACGTGAAGATGCTCGTTCACAATCAACTCTGAAAATTGAGCTATTGGATTCATCAAAAGAAATAAATGGATTGGTTCTAATGGAACTAGGGATAGTGTCAATTCCATCATCACCATCATCAAAAATATTTCTTGGAATTACTTCAAGTATGAAACCAAATTTAGGTTGAAGTTGGTCTTTGACATAAAAAAATTGTTTAGCCATTGATTCCAACACATATGGTTCATCAGTAGCAAGAGTGTGAGTCATATTATTTACTCGAAATCCACAATCATCAATAAATGTTCCATGTCTCGTCATTGAATCAAACCAATGGCATTTCATCATTGTGACTCCCCATGAGAGTAATAATCCAATATTATTATTTTCTAAATGACTCCATAATAACCCACATTTTCAAATTGTGGTATAATATCTAATGAATTGGCTTAAAAATATTTTTTGGTAGTAACCATAACACCATCATGTTGTGTTCTCATGTTCTTTGATCAATCAGTGACAATAAATTTGTACACATTGATAACAGTTGATTTATAGTCACGAACCACGGTATTAGGACCAAAATCCAAAGCTATTATTTCCTCAGAGACAGATTCAACAGACAAACTCAATACCTAAAATATAAATGACTATTAAACTTAATTAAATATTGATATAATTATTTTAAATAGTAATATTTTTATCTTCAATTTTAACCAAGAAGAAAACTATTTCCTATGAAGAGTTTCTATCCTTCTCAATGATAAAGAATGATGCTTCCAATTTATCATTGTTTTATATTCCCTGTAGATAAAAAATATGAATAGTTTAACAGATATATATGTAAGATATACATATTCAATTTAGTTACCTGATATAGTCATAAAACAAATCATAGTTGAACAAAATCGTGCGATGTGCCATGTCCCGCTCTTCATGGATTAATTTATTCTATGTATATGATCCTGGAATTCCTCTTATTTGAGGAAGTGATGGAAAACTGGGTTCATTTTTCACCTACTGTTCTTCCTCATTTCTCATTGGTCTTTTCATTCTTGGAGTAAGATCAGATAAATACATTGAACAGAAATCCATTAATTCTTGATGCAAGTAACCTTTCATGATAGGACCTTCAGGATGATTCCTGTTTCGGACATAAGAATGCAATGTGTAAATATTTATTTTGGTTTGATACATACAAAAAAAAGAAACAGGTCCTCCAAGAAGTATTTCAATGGGAATATGGACAGTCAGATGCAGCATGTATGTGAAAAATGATGGAGGAAATATTTTCTCCCACTCAAACAAAATTAATGGGGCATCTGTCAACATTTTTTGCAATAAATATTTGGAAAAATCCATAGCACAATGATCTCTAAACAAATTTCAAAACAGAATAAAAATCACCCTTAAATTATTGGAAAAAAGATGATGGATTGCTATTGGAAGCAACTCATGTAGTAGAACGTGATAATCATGAGTCTTCAAAGATTTCAGCTTCAACTCTCTTCTATTGACCCGTTTAGATATGTTGCTTGAATAGCCATCATGAACTCTAATAGTCTCTAATACTTCCAATTTTTTTTTTGTAGGTGTCATCACAGAAGAAGCACTTGGAAGTTTCCATTTATTTTCACTGATACACACAGGATGCAATTCTGGTCTGATTCCCCAATCCACCAAGTCACACCGAGATCATAAATCATCTTTTGTCTTACCCTTGACATTTAGAAGAACCAAAAGAAACATTTCACATATATTATCTTCCATATGAATTAAGTCTATGAAATGAAGTAATAAATTGGTTGACCAATATGGAAAATCAAAAAAGATACTCCTCTTCCTCCAATTGTAATGGGTTTTAGTGGAAATATTCGTTCTCTTTCCAGATTTCATTTTACCCTCCCTGAATGAAAAACTGAAAACTATTAATTCATTAAGTACATCAGTTCTAGACATACACTGAGGTGGATCATCGAACTCTATGGTATAATCAAATATTCGACGATTCATTATATATGAATGATAATTTGGAAAGAATCGTCGATGTCCCATAAAAAAAACTACAGTGATTTTTCAGTCTTCTGGATCGTGTATTCTTCATACAAACTGGGCATGATCGTTTTCCCTTCTTGCTCTATCCAGAAATCATTGCATAAGCTAGAAAATCACTGATCGTCCATATAAGCGCAGAACACATCAGAAATATGTCTTTCAAATATGCATAGTATGTGCACACACCAACATCCCAACGAAGTTTCAACTCTTTTATTAAAGGTTGCTTGTATACATCAATATCAATGCCGGGATCTGAAAGACAAGATATGAGTATAATCATGAAAGTGAAAGGTTTTTTCATACAAAACCATGGGAGAAGATTATAAATGTGTATAAAAACTGGCCATGTGCTGTGCGAAGTATGCATCTGCCCAAACTGATTAAAACCATCGCATGAAAGACCCAACCTCACATTACTCACATCACCTATAAAATCTGGATGTCGAGCATCAAATCTCTACCATGCAAATCCATCTGCAGGATGAACCAACTCATCATTAGTCTTCTTTCTCTCAGTATCATTCCATCTCATTTTTATTAATATGTCATCAGACATAAAAAGATTCTGGAGTCTGGGGATCAATGGAAAGTGAGACATTACTTTCTGTGGAACGCAGAATGGTGTTCTATCATATTTTGACTTCTAACGGGATGTGCCACATTTTATACAATCATTTCATTCATCGGTTTCCTCCCAGAATAAACTAAAATCTTTCGGGAAACCATGAATTTTGTTTCTTAAAAATCCATGTTCCTCAACTAACTTCCATGCCATATTGTGGTTTAAGGGAATATCTGCATCATATGGAGGTAAATCCTTCAAGAGGGTAAGAATGTAATTGATTAATGTATTAGAAATCCCATACATAGTTTTCCCATGAAATAATAGGATTAAAAATTCCAACTTTTTCATTTTATCGTATTGTCGATATACTAGAGTCGTGGAAACATCATTCAATTTTATATTCCTATCAATATCATCACTTTCACTAGATGCATCAGCTATCCTCATATTGATGTATTCTTTAGATGAAATCCTTTTTTTAATGATGATGAGTAAATGGAAACCGATCATCTAACAAATTCTTCATTCTAGTCCTTTCATTTTGATCATCACCAATTTGAGATTTCATTTTCTCCCCATTGTGATACCACACAAAGTAGTTTTCTTGAAACCCGTTTTTGGTTATGTGGAAGAAGACTTCTTTATGGCTCAACCAAGGTCTACCAACACAATTGGAACATGGGCGGTGTATGAGACCACTATCTGAAGCATTGTGAAAAGAAAAATCTATAAATCTCTCCAAATTGTTTTGAAAATCGCTTGAGATCCGATCAGTTTCAAACATACAACTTCTGTCCATTCTGTAAAAAGAATTTATATAAGTAATTTTTTCATGAACAATTCAATAGGATTGAACTTTTATAGAAAATACATTTATGTAAATGATAAAGGAAGAAGTTTCTAGTCGATGTAGTGAACTATTAAAATAACTCATTATTGGCACCTCTATGGCCATACCTTTCATTACCCAATTACTTCCCCAAGTCAAGTGCACCCCATGGGTGAATAAATTTTAGGCTTCTACACTAATAGGTTGTTCATGGCTTGTAAAAAGATTTAATTTCATTAAGTATAGACAAAAACATTTATTTTTAAATTTGACATTTATAATAAAGTATGTCAATGATAACATCATTACTGAATGAAACTTGTGACTTATATAACATTTTTATAGATGTCTATACATGACAGCATGGCTTGTGAAAATCATCCCACCCTCATAATAGTTATTATTTTACAAGAAGGACACATAATATACAATGTACAATGAGAACAATATTTAATTAACCCTAATGTTATATTAGTACAATCATCTTGGTGGAAAAGGAATATATGATCCTGGTTAACTGATGAATTCAAAAGCTCATATTCCATATGTTAGACACTATCTAAGGTAAGAAATCATGTGAGGATGGGTTTACATCATTTCATTTCTTACATGCTAGTGAGAATGAAGGCTTGAATTAATGACTTGAGTTCACTGATTAAATGAGGGTAGAGGTTTCATAGGTTGTGTAAACATAATGATTAAATAATGGTAGAGGTTGCATAAACTGTGCATGGTGGGGGAGTCTCAGCCGATTTAGAAACTAAATTAAATACCAATGATAGGTATCAATAAGAAACATCAGCATCAAAAGAAACTCCAAATAAAAATGGACTAAAAACATCAAACACAATTTACGTCATCCCACCAAAAAATGATCACGACTGTCCCTATACATTTTCATCCTTCCAGAATTTATAGAGATTTTATAGTTATGAGCTTAATCCATCTGCACACCCTCCCGGCCCCACTTGGATAGCCCTTCCCCCACCCCACTTGGACAACCCCCCCCCCCCCACACACAAACACACTTGGACACCCCTACCCCCACCCCACTTGGAAAAACCATCCCCCCCACCCCACCTGGACACCCCTACCCCCCACACCCCACTTGGAAAACCCAGCCCCCCCCCCCCCCCCCCGCACCCCACCTGGACAACCCTATCGTCACCCCACTTAGACACCATGTCAACCGTTATACACACTATGCGAACCCTTATACACACCATGTCAACCCTTATACGATATCGTCATTATTACAACCATTAATAACAACTTATTAAACAACATCACTTGTAAAATATAATCAAATTGAATAGAAATCAATAATAATATTGGATATATCATGTAAAATGAAGTCATACTATCTTACATCCTAAATGACCACGCACAACCATGAATAATGACCACAAAGCTCCCCTTTCGGCCAAACCAAAAGAGAAAAAAACACATAGTTGTAGAAAATACCTTCATTTGTGTGAAGAATAATAATCCCATAGTCCTCATGATATTTGAACCATGCAGTCATGTTTTTCGAGTTGAACTTTTATCCATGAAACCTTTTGAGAAACACGATTCAACAAATGTGTTTTTCTATTTTTCCCAAGCATTTTGAGGAACCCAAAATCAGTGAAAAAGGTCATTGTGTTTTAAAAGGGTGATTGAATAACACATGTATGATGTTGAAGGCAGAATGATTAGTGGTTATATTAGGAAAACTAATATTCACTAATATTGAGAATTTTATATTCTATGAATTTGTTTCATGAAGAAGGAAGAATTACTAATTAGGGACCACATACTATTTTGAAAAGTTCAAGAAGATAATCCATATGTTCTAGTGTGAAAAGGATAAGTGGACAGTGGGTCATTATATATATATATATATAGATATTGATAGAAACATGATACATACCTGTTATGTAATACACATAGTGTACAAAAATTTAGATGAAGAAGATTTTCATGTTTGACATGATCTTAATGAAATGAGTGACTTTCATGAAATACTATGAATAAATATTACAAACAATTTCTTATGAGTTCATATACATGAAGCTGTAATATTTTAAGCATTGAGATTAAAAAAACAATGAATCTTTAAAAGTAGAACACAATAAAGAAACAACATTCCCTTTTAAATGTATATGTGTACTGAAAACATTAATTGGACAATGTGTACACCGATGTAGTGATATGAGTACACAATTCATGGAGTAGTGAATCGTGAAATTTTCCAAAAACCCAAAAAATTGGGAATAATGATATCCTTTAGAATAGAAGGATATCCTTGAGAAGAAGTGGAAGGATATCCTTGAGAAAGGTTGAAATAGTCTAACCTGGAAGCTGATACGATGGAAGAGGTGCACCTGTGGTGGGGCTTTTCAAGGGCTTCTATGAGACAAAATTACTTCTGGGAGAGATGAGAAACCCTTCTGGAATGCTTCTGGAATTGTGGGGTGGGGGATACCTAGATTTCATGAATTTGGGGCATCTTTTTCCGACGATTATTAAAAACCATTTGGAAAGATAGAGTTTTACCAACCGTTTCATTAAATGGTTGGTAAAACATATTTTTTCCTATCATTCCCAACAGTTTCATCAAACTATTGAAAAACCTAATTTTTTTCCCATCTTTCCCAATGGTTTGATGGAACCATTGGAAAAAATAATTTTTTTACAGATCATTACCAACAGTTTGAATAAACCGTTGGTAAAGATCACCTATACCAACGGTTCAAAAGAATCATTGGTATACAAGCATTGGGAAAACCATGATTTCCAGTAGTGTATATTATGAATCGCTTTATTCCCATGATATTATAATGTTTTTATTACCTCAATTATATGTATTCAAGTGTCTCTTTTTTTTGTTTGTAACTCTAACTAAAATATCATTTTAAATGTTTTAAAGATTTATTATTGTAAATCTTTCTCAGTAATGTCCTTGTTTGAGAAATAGTTTTAAATATTTATTTATATGGACATTAATGTTTTAAAATTAAAATTCCATTTAAATGTATCAAACTGGTATGGGACACTTTGATTCAAAAATAAATATTTAAATGGCTTCATGACAAATAGTGTGACTTTTAAATTTTTTCAAGAAAAAAGGGGATATTTATCTCAAATATTTTTTATGATTATTTTCATCTATGTCGACATATTTCATTATTCTCGATTGAGGTTAATCTGTTACAATACAATCTTCCATATTATATTTAATGAGTTATCATTGATGTGGATGTGATACTTTTATACAACTCATGGTTTTTGGATAAAGTATTGACTTTTTGTATCCTAGTTTTAATAAAAATCATTAGATTATGTTTCACCGATTTCATATAATGAATACACTTGACTTAGTATGTGATGAGTGGAGCCCGCTATAGCTCCTCGATGCATCGGTAGGTCTCATGAGACAAACTAGTGTCTTGACACAAGGCCTTGATAAAATCTTATTTTTAGTATTGGCAAAAGGCCTTGACTATGTGGTTACAATGTCTGAAATTATGCATTCCATAATTATAAGATTATTTATTGATATTTCATATGGTTATTCGACTAGTATAGTACCCATGACTATGTTTTATTATGGCATTATTTACTCTGATCATATTCCACCAAAATGTGTTCATGTCAATTATTTGTAAAGACATGTGTTTTCAATTATTCACCATGCCTAATGTTTATGTTATCATCCACTGTGTTTCTTACTCTTACTGAGCATTTGAGATCACCCCTTTTTTATGATTCATTTTCCCAGGATATGAAGAAGTTAGTTATGAGTGACTTGTAGGAATAATATATGAAGCTTGGACGTTTCTAATGGAATAATTTAATGTTGTATTTGTTTTAAAGTTGTAATGTTGACCTTATGAATGTATCTAGTATTTCCAAGGATACTAAACTGACTGGTATTTCAGGATATGATTTCCTTATATCATTCCAATGTTATATAATAATGCACCGACTCTGGGCTTATGGGGTTGGGGTGTTACAGTTAGTGTCATAGGAAATTTAGTACAATCCTTGGAATCTAGATTTAGATAATATATGATTAGAGCACATATACCTAAGATATATTTTGAGGATTAGTATAGAAGATATTCCATGAATTTTGGTATTATAGATATCTTATGAGTTTTAAAAACAATAAATCCCTGTCTAGGTACGAGCAGGTAGAGGCGACTCTGGCATATATGTACCTAGGGGTAAAACCAGAAAATACTGCTTTAAGCTAGACTCAAACGGGAATTGGTGCACGACAATAGGCCATACTACACTCTTGTTTATGACACTCCCAGGGTATATGCTTAGGATAATTTAAATTTTCATTACAAACCGATTTGAAGGATTTTAATATAAGATGAGAATAAATAACCTTGTTTAATACTAGGGTGTTTTTGATTGAAAATATGGTTTGATGATATTTTCAAAAATATTTTATGAATATTCTTACTCACACAATGTTTTCTGGTTTTAGTTAACGACTGGATTCCACAAAAGTCATAGTAACAATGATTATGATGTACAAGGTGGAAACAATGGTGGAAATGATAAATGAAATGGAATAGTGATAGGAGTAATAGATATTGTCTTCATGCCGAATTATTTTTCAAAAAATATGATCAACATTATATATATTAACCAACTGCCGGAATCAACAAAGAAGAGAAAGGCAGTGAATGATAAGAGCTCCAGCTATGGATAACATGGAGAGAAGAAAGCTAAATTTCCATAATTTCAGAAATGTGGAAGGGGACACCTAGTAAAGTATCTCAATGGAACAAAAAATGATTTCTGTGTGGGAAAGAGGGGCATAAAGTAAAGAATTGTAGAGGAAAAATGAATATTACTATGGAAGAAAATAAAAATGATCCTACGATTCCAATTACAGTAATTTGTTGTAAATGTAAGGGACCTTGGCATCACCCATGTAAATGCTCTATTCTATAGGATAACCTCTCTGTCAAGGAAGAACCTATGTGGAAATAAATGGATGGAAAAATTTTTAATGGTATTAATGCTCTTTGTTGTTGAGATTACTTTGGATGAATTTTCTATTATATGTGTAACCCTGCAATTTTTCATGTTAAAATAATATTTGATGAAGAATTATCTTTTATATTGTGGATATTGTTATAAATAACCATTTGGTATTATATGATTCTTGAATTTGAGGCAATTACAGGTTATTATATTTTGGGATGAAAATGCAAGGTATGAGATAACAGTTGTGGTTAAATTATGTTATGGTTATTTTGATGAATTTATCTCATTTTGGTAATATTATAAAATATTGTTTTTGAAAAAGGACGACACGCAGATCGTGTGACAACCCATCACATCAGACAAAGCTGTGGGAATTAAAACCACAACCAGAGTGCGATTAGAATTTATTTCCTACAACTGGACTACGTAAATTCCCTGCTTATTGTGACTAATTAATTTTAGTTAAACGAGTTTATTGAATAATAATAAGTTAATTTGGGATATTATGTCATATCAAATGAATACCCATAGTATAGAAAAATGATTTGGTGATTAAGTGATAAATGTTATTTTGGATGACGTTCACTCTGTTGGGAACACTATATGCCTAAGGAAAACAAAATACTATGAGATTTCATTTAAGGAGTAATGGTGAATTTTTATCTATGTTTTTATTGTGGATTTATAATGATTTTGGTTATTTATGGAAATAATTACCGAATATTAGATAATATGGGATTTGGTTTATTACTTATAATTATTTGACTTGAAGTGTAGTCGATGTCATTTGGAGATACAATTTAACGTGGAAGTCTAAATAACAAAATTCTTCTATGTTTTGGGTTTCAATATTAGTTTTGATTATATTGAAGGATTTTAAGGACAATTGTTTATTTAATGGTATTTATTTTACATTGGAGTATTGAGGGTTTAATTTTAGAAATTATGATTAATATTTCTTTCTCAAAAGGAATATCTTTTAGGGGGATCATCTGATCTTGTAATAACCATTTTGGTTTTGATTAATATCTAAATACTAGATAAATATATAGTTTATCCTTTGTGAATAATGTGATTCTCTAGAAGTTGATTCTAGCTCTTCCGATGTGACCAAGTCATCTTGAATACTAATCGTTTAAAAAATGACTTAGCAGTAAAAATTTATTAATGAATGAAAGTCTTATTAAATAATAAGTATATCTCTTTATGTTCTTGGTAAATATCATAAATAAATTCCTCATCTTTATGAAATATAACCTAAAAAACATTGGTCGTTTACTTTTACTACAGGAAAACTAATGACTATTTGTCCCATCACAGGTTTGTGGTTTTCTTGTTGTTAACATTCCCCTAATCATATTTTCTATCCCTCTTCATCAGAACTTCAAAATCAGTTTATCTTCTATATCTACATTTTTTTACATGTAATCCTAGTATGGGTTATCTCGGGCGACCTTTGTACTTCTATTTCTTTCTTTTAAAGTGATAGTTTTATTGACTTTTTTTCCGATGTGGGACATTCAATTATGTTCCCAAGCCTAATTTTAAAAATTCTGAGGACGCGATTTCAAAAATGGTGGAAGAATGTAACACCCCAATCTTCCACGGTATGTTTCCCTTTGAATAATGTAATATCTTGGATTATACGCAGCTTCGAGATTCTAACACATCGTGGCCAATCAAACGAGCCGTTATGAATAGTAATACACAATTTTTGAAATTTTATAAATTTTATCTTTCAAAATGGACTTCTTTTTTGGATTCGGAATATCGAAATTAGATTAGAGTGAATTTTTGGTATTTTTCTAAAAACTTTCAATTTTGGATGAATAGTGAAAAACACTGAGTTATAGTTTAAAACCGAATTTTAATTTAAATAATTATTTATTTTATTTTAATTTATTTTAGGTCAAAATAGATACATAGTACCTATATAAGATCAATTTAATTAATTGGAGTTGGTTTATAATAATTATAGATATATAAGAATTTTATTGAACTTTTCACCGTCTTTTACCCACCTCCTAGGAGAATTTGAAAATTCACATAAAACTCAATTTTACCGCTTTTGTTAGTTAAATATCAAAAAACCAAGAGACATGGTTGATATCAGTATGTAAAATGTGGTTCAATAAGATGATAATAATTTTTGTGAATAGTAACTTTTTTACTTTTATTTACCATAGTTAAAAGTAAATAAGGTAATTAAGGGTAAAAATGATATTATTATTACCTTAACACATGTCCTAATTCTATTGGATAATTGTAATTCGACCAAAAACAACCTTAGGAATAAAATATGATCCTTTAGGTCCACATGGATTAGATTTAGACATTTAATATTATTTTATTTAAAGAAGAGCTAAAAGAGTTAAAATCAAGTTTAATAACTAAAACATTTTTAATATAGGGTTATACATAAGGATAAATTCAACTATAAATATTCAATAAAAATATAGATAGAATTCCTACATAATTATATATTATTAATAATATGTAAACATTAAATATTTAAATTTATTTATGACACAATGATGATGCAGTAATTACTGTCTTAATGAAATATTAAAATAATTGATATTATAAATATCCAAATAAATTTAATTTGAGACTTTTTATGAATTAAACTAATTTTTCAGGTTAATATAACATGTTAGGATCAGTTAGATGAATTTTTTTAGAGGTAATAATTCTATTATGAATTTAGAAAAACAAAATAACAAATAGTGTCAAAATTGACATAAAAGAGTTTTCAAAACAAATATTATATTATTAATTGATATTCTATTCTTAAAAATCTAATGATCAGCCAAAAGACTTATATAATGATAGGTGTATCATTAATGAACCACTTGAGGTTCTATTGGAAGTTTATAGTATGTTTAGTAACCATATAATATAAAAATACAAAGGTACATGGTAAATATAAAAATAATTAACTAAGAGTTAAATCTAAACCATAGGGTTAATATAGTGACCGAAACCTGTCTAAATCCTATTGGTTGAGTAGTTTTATACCCATACCCACCTTATCCTCGAAATAATTTAGTTTGGAGACATTATAAACCAAATATTAATTTATTATAAAATAATATTATAAGTTTTTCTTATTGTGCCCCTTACCCCACTTATAAAAAGGCACTCCTCCTTCTCTCAAATTCATACCTTCAAAGCCTTTTGGATCAGCCAACCTCTTCCCAAATATCCTTTCAACTTCCCTCGCTCTATCCTAGAGGCCTTACTTTAGTCTAAAATCCATTCTATGGAGCCCTTTTGATCAACTCAATAGGAAACACCCGAAGAAGATGTAATAAATTCACCACCCTCTTTCATGTTCTTTTCTTCATACACTTCTTCTTTCATTATTGTTTCCATAATAAAATAATTACTGCAGTATATTATATATAATGTGATATTATTATAAATATGGTACAACCATATTCATTATTCTATTAATCCTTTTAATGACATGTCACGATACGTGCGTACGTACGGCTTACTGTCTCCACGTCGTGGTGTAATTGATATTCAATACATTATTATTTGGATGGGTATAATAATGAAGTGTAATTGATTTAAATAATAAATATAACATCATAATTATTCTTCATATATGATATACCATCCAATTATATATTATTTTAATATCAAAATAATGATATTGTCTCTCGTGCGTATGTACGGATTACCGTCTCCACGAACACGATGAGATTCATTTCCCATCATATCCATTCATGAATAATTTTCAATTGTGATTAAAAATAATGTTTAAATACTTGATATCATTCTGGATATGAAAAAAATACATCCCATTCATAAAAAATATGACTCACATAAGAAAGAATATAAAGAAAAATTAATCTGTTAACACACGAAACGACGATAATACTAAGATATTATTAACAAAGAAATGTTAAAAGAACATATATGATATCATATTAATGTATATGATTATTTTATAATTTAATAACAATTATTTCACCAATTTACATGAGGTTAACCTACCCGCTACCAACTAATAAGTACAAATTTATGGGTTTCTTATCTCACTTTTAATTCTGTGAGATTTCCATTGTTCACCACTTATTTATTACATGTGGCGTGTGTACTGCCCATGATTGTATTCATTGTGTAACATAATTTAATTTATAGATATTTAAATCATCATTGTATGATCCTTATTTCGTGGTTGTATATTTCTTAAGTTAACAAATTGATAAGGTAATTTTAAATTTCAATTTCCACCCATTTGACTTTACACATACTTCATTAATTATTTTACTCCATGATTTTGCGTGGAATCACTATTCATTTTATTATGTCATAATTTCCACTCCCCTTTCTATTGATATAATTTTGATACACATATCCACTCCATTGATAAATTCTCAATTCATTGATGTGAACTTGATAAGTGTAATTTTAACTCAATCTCTATTTATTGAGTTAAACATCCAATTCATTGGTGTTGATTTTACAAGAATATGTGTGAATGTACTCTAATTGATTTACACTGAATATCCAATAATATGGAGTGTATTTATATTTGTCACATATAATTATGTAATTGATTTATTCTTAACCTAAGGATACGGTCTTTATAAGATATTTCATCTCAATTTACATTCCATTGAGTCTTCTTTGTTCTTATACACAAAATCAATTTTATATGGTGTATATAATGTACTTTGACATAGTATATCATGAATCCATTTATTCACATGATATTATAATGTAATGAGTACCTCAATTATTTATATTCAAGAGTCTCTCTTTTGGTTAGGAACTATTACTAAAATATCATTTTAAATGTTTTAATGATTTATTATTCTAAATCTTTATCATTAATGTCCATGTTTTAAAAATAGTTTTAAATATTTATTTGTATGGACATCAATGTATTTAAATTAATATTCCTTTTAAAAGTTTCAAAGTGGTATGGGACACTTTGATTCAAAAATCTATTTTTAAATGGATGCTTGACAAATAGTGTGTCTTTTAAATGTTTTCAACAAAAGGGGGATATTTCTCTCAAAATGTTTTGATGATTATTTTAATATATGTAGATATATTCTATTATTCTCGATTGATGTTAATCTGTTACAATAAAATCTTCTATATTGTATTGAATGAGTTATGTTTGACTGTGGATGTGCTATTTTTATACCACTCATTGTTTGTGTAAATCCCTTCATGTTTGTTTCCAAGAATAATTAGATGGGTTTCTACCCATGGAATTAAACCGTCTTGATGGTATAATTGTAATGTGAAAGATACATGATGTCTTATGAATAAGAATTTTCTTAATCCATTACAAATTTTTTCACCAGTAGAAATTATTTGGATTTAGTTTTATTCTCAGTGTATTGATGTCATATGTTCGTCATTTATTTCCCTTTATATAGTGAATATGCCTTATCAAATTTTCTTTAATTATTATTAATTCAGGTAACCCTTACTAAGAATTTGAGTCCAGATTTTTATTTTTTCACTTCCCCATGGTATGAATATGGAGTCCTAGAATAAATTTCAAGGAATAAATTTATTTTCCTTTGTTATGTTCTATGTTTTATTTCCCATTTTATTAAGGAACCTTGTTTGTAACTATTTTTCATTTATTATAAACTGATTAATCCTTGGTGATGTGATCACTTGTTTCTATTTCATTTTAATTTCATAACCACCAACTCTAGGATGTTGGGTTTAGGTTGTTACATGTTCTAGGGAAACAATTATCTATCCTCACCATGTGTCATCCACTGAATAATGAAATAAATTATAGTAACATTAGATCATAGTAATATATATATCATGAATGTACTGCGAATTCATTTCTCCTATAATATAGTATCTCCCTAGACCAAATGATTTTTTTTCATGATCTACCATCCCCTATATAACCACAAATCCATATACAACATTTATTATCATATACAAAACTACACCATCATTATCATTAATGCCACATATTCCTATCATAGAGTAAACACATTCATATTATATATCACCACATGATCAATAAAAATCTAGTAATCATCACCACAGGGTAACATGAATATGGCAGACATCAACCTGATGCCCTCATCATACCATGCACATCCCCATATATCTACATCTCATTAAAATCATAATAAGACTTACCTCAATTCATTATGGATTGTGAATAAAAATGATAAGAAAAAATAGAAAATACTATATTTATAAGGGAGGGTGGTGAAGAAGGATTAGTTAACCATCAAACCCCTTTAAATTGTTATATTGGGAAAAACAACCAAAATTAATGTCCTCATATGAGAATTAGTTGAAATACATAACTCGTGTAGTGGTGTGTATAAAATAATAAATGAATATAAAATTGAAATTTATACCAAACATAAGTAATACCTTTTAGTAGAATAAAAAATAGGTGTTTATTCATTACTATAATATCAAAATCCATAATAACCCAAACACCTTTCTCTAATAATTTCTTCCACAACTACCATAACATGATCAAACTACACTAGACCCAATAAAAAATGCACAACAGTCATAAAATAACATATTATCAAGTCATTATAATTATATAGTTTTACCATTACTCACCACAATAAATTTTTTATATCACATTCTACTTTGAATAATGCAATATAAAAATTTCAATTACAATGTTTCCAGCTTGCATTACCTTATATCATTACCCATTACTACAATTAATATTTCCATCTCAACATTAATCAATCAACCCATTACACATTATTTAATTATTAATTATTCCATTATATTAAACATAAAACTATATTCCAATGAAACTATGAAAAAATACATATCCACCAATACCATAACTGTATTCACTACTAGATTATCATAAACCAATGATCACAACAACATCATCACCCAACCCATACCATCAACCCCGTTTTTCTAAATTAACAAGAACAATTAAAAACTACAATGAAAATATTCCACCAACCTAGTACCAACCACAATAATGACATCCACACAATTAAAAATTTAATCTACATAAGGAACACAATAGATAAATTTCCATCTCCTAATTTTTTAACCTCACTTACATTTAAAACCTAGAATAAATAACAATACTGTTATTCCATATTTCCATTACACTAAATAGTTATCCACTATAAGTGACTATAAAACTAATATATGTGTTTAAAAAAATTCATTAATTGAACAAAATAATTTTATGATTGAAAATATCAATATATAGGCATTAAAACATAATAAATAACATTTAAACATGTAAAATTATTGAAAATCAATCATATCCCAACAATATTAGTAGTTTATTTCATTAAATTTATTAGATTAATAATAAAAATCAACTAAATAGAAAAAATACAATGATAATTCTGAAATTATATATAAATAATAAAGTATTAGTCATAAATAACCTACATTAATAGATTATTCAACAAACACTCCTCAGGAACGATAGGAAAATACTGATCAAACACCACCCAACATGGATTATTCCACCACAAAACATATGAAAAACCATCCCCTATCAATTACATAAATATAAGCCACAAAAATAAAATTGATACAACAATCATATTCTCCTGCGGGTATAATTTAAAGGGGTGATTTGAGGAAAATAAGAGATGAAATAATTGTTAGCCCAATTTGGTTAAATACCATGAGAAGGGGGTGAATCAGGGCATTAAATATAAAAAAAATACACCATCATACCTTGTATCATTAAAAAAATATTCTATATAATTTTCAAAGAAATGTATTAATATAAATTAAATCATGCCAGAGATACAACGATTTTACTCCGTTCATCCTCTCTGGTCTATGTCCAAGGAGCATACACCAGAGATGTGCCGATGTAAAAATCCACTAAGCCTAATTGAAAACATACAAGGTTTACACTAGATAACATATATGCCCATGATCACTAACATTACAATGTTTAGGGTCAGTCCACTTCTTTCCCAAGGGTGACTCCATGAGTCTCTTTCTTGGGCTCTATTTTTGTGGAATTGTTCACCTTCATCCTATTCATTTCTTCACTACCCTTGGAAGGGATTCAACCAAAATTTATGGACATGTGGGTCCCATAATTATCACTAATTAATACATACTCATTTTAAGATATATGATCTATTGAATTCCCAATTTCATCAAATTTATGAATACAACCTTTCCACAAATTTTTAAGGAAATCCCTTTACAATACTTTCTCAATGTTCAATGCTCTTAAGAAGCGAACCTATTTTTTGAAGACCAAATAACCTTTGAAATGATCACTAATTTTGGTCAATTTTTTATAGAATTCACGAACTTCAACACCTTCTTGATCCTCATAATTTTTTTGGCAGCATTTATATCCTTCACAAACTGCCTTTATTCGTGAACATTTTTGTACGAACAAGATTTGTGAACCTTCTTCATGAATCTAGAGCCTCAGAATCTACCTTATGCCTTGATATTTTTCTAAAGGGGGAAGAGGAAGATTTAAAGGAATTCACACTAATTATTAAATCTTCAAACACTTAATCACAATTTCGTGATGCTCCCTCATTTTTTTCATGATGGCCCCTGTCTCGCGAAGCACTTTGGGAATTACCCATTAGCGATGCTTGTCGTAGTCTCATAAGTTACATGAACCTTCTTTGTTCATCCATGAAACATCCTTAATAAAAAAAATTATTCGAAAAATTTATGACTTTGAAACATTTTCATATTTACATTATGGAAACCAATTTTTCATGAGGCTATCTATATTCAAATTTTAAGACCCCAAAATTTTTATAATCCCTTGGAAACAGCATAGCCTTGGATACGCAATATACTTTACTACTTATAGGGAATCAATTAATTTTTCTTGGACATTTTTAAACATTTATAGTAAAAAATATCTCTATAAATACAGAATTTACCACTGAAATGTTTCCTTTTCAACAAAAATAATATACCAATAATACACTACAATGTTACCTTGAAGGATTTTTTCCAACAACCCCCCCTTTGAGTTTGTTTAAAATATTTCAAACTTTGATACCTCATTGATGCTTCTTCTATATTATTATAAAACATTATTCATGTAATTTAGATGGTGGTCAATGATTTACTCCATAAACACTCAAAGTCCACATGATAAATGCATAGTGTCAGAAACAAGAGTATAATTCAAAGAGTATCAATGAATCACTTCATTACAAAAACACTTGACTACTTTATTCATGAACTACACATATTGTGATATATAACCATTGATTAATCAATTTTAGAATCATCATATTTATAACTCCCCCGAATTTTTTTCTCCCCCTATTAGCTTCTCCCCTTGAATTTTACCTTGATTAAGATATTTTATCCACATTTACATACTCAAAATTTATCCCCCCATTTCAATATACTTGAAGGTCGCTATGTTATGGTATGAAATATGTTAAAGAAAAAATTTAGTACATTAGGTGAAAACATTACATACCTCAGGTAGAGGGGGTCCCACATCCTCAATTTTACATGTGTAGGGATTTGACTAAATGCCAAGAGCTAGTCGATGATGTTTAAATGATTATTTTGATAAGAAGTTTGTTTGAATGTTTTCAACCTGTAGTTCTATAGGAAGATAATGCAACTTTACATGGTCATTCAACACCTTCTCCGTGATAAAATGCAATTTTATTTCAATTTTATTTGTATTTTAATAATGGACTAGATTTTTTCTATGATTTGTAGCACTTGAATAATCACAACATATTCTGACCAGATACTTCACTTATACTCGAAAATCATCAAGGTGATGCTTTATTCACACCAACAGCGTCCATGATTGTTTATCTACAATATAGACAGATTCTACAATATTCAATGAAATGAACTACTATTTCATTCCTACACAATAAATAATCAATACACCATGATAAAATGAACCACATGACGTTTATTTTCTATCATTAGATGATTTTTCCAAATATGCATCTGTATATCCCAATAAATATTTCTAATATTTTTCACTATACAACAAACTAAAATCCTACATTCCCATAATATACAGAAGTATTATTTTCACTATAATCAAGTGGATTTCCATGGGAAATTTATTATTCTATCATGATCTTAATTTAAAAAAAATACAATAATAGGTCTTATCCCTATCACATACAATGGGTTTATAATGATTTAACAATATTATATAACATTAATGTAGTTACCTTCATCAACTCGTGATATTTTTATTCATATAGACACTAGATCCATAATATCATTGGAATTATCCATTCCAACTCTTCTTAAAACATTATTGGAATATTTATATTGATATATGAATGTTCTATTATTTCCTTCTGTCATTTATAAACAAAAAAATAGTTCCCCATTAATTGATATTTCTTATTCAATTTTCATCAATTCTACAAACTAGGTGTTATTCACATCATATGATCCAACAAAAATTATGTCAAAGACATATAATACAACCATAATCCTATAATTTATGTCAGTATTTACATAGATATTGTAATAAAATCCACAACGCTAAAAAATATGATTCTTAAAAAAACTATTATAGACATTAATATCTGGCACTTAGTGATTCCTTCAACCCATATACCACCTTCTCTAGACAAAAAACTATGTTCCCATCTTCATGAATGATAAAACCATCTGGTTACTCAATATAACTATTTTGTTCCAAAATTCCTTTAATAAATGGGGAATTAAAATCCATATGAAAATATTTGATGCTCTTTTCACTACTATTACCAGGAATAATCAGTTTGTATCTAGCCTTGAAATTGGTGAAATTGTTTCATTATCATCAATCCCTTATATATGCAAGTAAACTTAACACTATGTGTGTGTTTTTTAAATAAGTGTTATATATTCATTCATCTTGTTGAAAAACCAAATTAGTCATAATGGCATTCTTAATAATTAGTCTCAAAACAATCTACCATTTTTTATTAAACAATATTTTTTGAAGTTCATCATTCATAAAATAAACCCAATTGTTTTTCCCTGCTTCTTCCGCCGAACATTTTAGTTGTACCTGTGATAAGAACTATGTTTTCTCTAGTGTCTTGATCCACTGTTTCTCTATTAAAACTACCATATAAATGAGTATATTATATCTATCAATTTTGGATCTTCTCTTCGCTCATTGTAAAGATACTATTTTGACATCATCCTATTTGTTATCGAAATATTATTCTGAATCAGCCTCTCAAAATAGAACATCCCATGATCTTCTTATCTTTTCATTACTATCCCCCAGAGATTGATCATATATTTTCTGATGATTGTTCTCATTATCTACAACAGTTACATCATTAAATTCAACGACCTTTTCCATCCACTTATGGAATCATTTATAAGAGATTATTTCTTCTGATTATTCATGTTATATCCCTTTATATCCACAAGATTCAAACTTCATGTTTTTCACCTTGTGTAAAATTAAACACTTACTCTTGAAGACTCGAATGTACTTTAGCATTCGCTTATTCCCCTAACATAGCTTATATGGAGTCTTCTATTATTTAAGATAAAATAACACTCTATTTAATGTGTAGACTATTTTCATCACATCTTCATTACAAATATTCTCTAGAATATCTTTCTCAATGATATTTTTTATATCCATGTTTTTGATAATTCAATTTATTCTCTCAACTACTCTATTTTACTATGGAGTTATTACTATTGAAACATTATTCCTTATCCCATGTTTGTCAATAAAATCATCCACATCACTATTTGAAACCACTATTCAATTATCTATTTTGACCTCTTGAATTCATTGACACAATATCTTTTCAAATTCAATTTGATAATTTTTTATGAAACTAAACACAATTGATTTTTAGGTGATGATTGAAACCCAAGAAATTTTGATAAAATCCTAAATGAATAGAACTTAATATCTCCTCTAATCAATAGCTCTTTGTAAAATAAGTTCTCACACATCAATATGAACCTACTCACAAAATTTTACTGACCTTTTATTTTTAGACTTGTATTTATTTCAAATGATATTCCCTTATTGAAAATAATCATACATATGGGTATGATGACATGATAACCTTGGGATGTCTCATACACCACAACATTTCTCCTGATGATAAAAATATATTTTCTCAAATGACCAAAAAATTTATTCTATAAATTGTTTTCTTTATCCTCAGTCAAGAATCACATATCTTCTTCTCCACACACAAGTTATAGATTTACGTTTACATTTAATCTTTGAAAAAAAAAACACCACCATGTTTTTTCAAAATGAAAAAAATCATTACAAAGATTATGTTATGTCTTGAGTCGCCCAGGTGACTTACAATTAGAAGGATGTGATTTAGAACTTCAAAAACCAATATATCTATATGTCTCATGTCTATTCCCATAAAATTGTCTTTTCTCAAGCCAAAAATCACCAGGACGTCATCATTTCAATATATTATGATACCTTCCTTATCCTACCTAATTTCAGTCAACGGATCTTTATTTCCTATCATATGGGATTTGTGTCAACATTCAATGAATCATAATACAATGTGATCTGATGCTTTAAATGTAATATCTAGAAATATTTTCTGTTAAACTATTTAATTTTTTATCCACATTTTTTACATCAGACCTTGTATGAATTTGTAATATTCTTGTTACTCAGAGTATGATGGGCCAACTTCATCTTATAGAGTTGCAAACCATTTTTTTTAATTTTAGTGCATTTGATAATACATTGAATTTCTTTCTTATGACCACATTAATTCTTCTCCATAACCTTTATCTACATTGTCTATGATAGGTATCTTTCCATGTTCCTAAATCCTGGAAACCTAAATCAGTTACCATCAAATGATTTTTGGGAATATTGGTTTATTCTTAGCTACCTATGTTGGCCTTGTTCCTTTTGATACCTCTAGGATATAGAAAATACAATTTTTTAGGGTCCCATATTTACATAAAAAAATATCATATGGTGTGCATTCTTGTGTGGAAATAATGCACTTATAGTTCTCTTAATATTCTTGTTTTAATTTGTATCCAAATCAATATTTATTATTGGAGTATGAACTTTTTTTCTCTCTTTAACCATTATTACCTTATATATTTTATCAAATCTCATGAAATCCTTATCATTTGAATTTGGCTATTTTTTTGGATATATTTGACCTATATGCTCCACTTAAATCTGTTTTGTTTCATAAATGATCTTATTTCCTGATGTCATACTAAGAATCAATTTTTTTTTAATAATCCTTAACACTTATTCATAGATCAATGGATTACTTTTCATATTCATTGATATATTTTATTTGATATTTTTTATAGTTCATAAAACTATAAATTTCCATATTATATTCTTCTATTTTGATATTTTACTAAACAACATTTTATTATCTCTCTAGAATTTAAGACTTAAATATTTCAATTTTTTCATTGAGGTGATACTTCACTTCTTACATGTGTTGGATATAAATTTTGGTATCATAGAATATGTTTTTTTATTTAATTATTTTATCTCTCCTAACATATGTTTCTTCAAGATAAGTATCTAATTACACCAAACGTTAAAATATTCCTTCAATTATCCTCAATCATTTTCAATTTCTTCCATTATTTGGGAATTTCTTTCAACATCCACTTTAAAATCTACTTCACAATCCTTGTAGTCCTCCAACTCTTCTTTCAAATATTCTTCAAAACTATTTTTTTTTTGAAATCATAATTTCTTGTATGAAGGAATTTATCATAATGTTTTCTTACCTTTCATGTAGGTTAATGACTTATTAGTAGTAATTTCATGTTCCTCTGATTCACCTTCTTAAAACTTATTGGGGAACATTACTTTAAGATGACCAACCATTACACATTGAATGAATGCTGGAGGGAGGTTACATTTGTATTTTACATTTCATATTTGAATATTTGAGGAAAGGGATGACATCAAACCATCTATCTCTTATTTTTCTTGATCATATACAGTGGTGATATTTTTCATGGACTTAAATTCCACTCCATTGTACTTCCCTTTTTTGATAGAATCATTATCATAATTCATCTTCTAACATGCAACAATATTACAATCCAACCTATCCAATTTCGTCACTTTTTTATATTTATCCTCAAATAGAAAAAAATCATATTAATAAGATGTGTAAGTCTTTTAATGATGCAATTAATTATATTTACATCTTCATCAATTTCTCCCTGACCACACATGTCTTCCACAACTACATGTACTTGGTTAATGTATTCATCAACAGACTCATTAGGGTGAATTCTAAGATCCTCAAAACCATTCCTCAAAACTTATATATTTTCTTCTTTGAATTTTGAGTCACCCTTGTAAATATTCAAAAACATTCCGCACATTTCATGTGGCAACATACCTAACATCAACTTCGTATATGTTGCATTGGTAGGGGCCCCCAAATGTTTTTATTCCTTTGGAATCTGCATCCAATTATTTAAGTTAATATTTTGACAAGAAATTACTATCCATATTGGCTGAAATTATATGAATTGCAGCTATAAATACATCCATACCGAAAAATCAAATGAAGTTATACATTCGATTCTTACATATCTAAAATTAGTTTCCACTAGTGATCAGAATCCATTTGTGATTAACAGCCTTCATTTATTCAACTAAGATGGAACTATATACTTTCAGTCAATCTCAATAATTCAAATAGGTAGTCCAACTATGTTAAATTCACAGAGAGTGGGTGGGGGATCATTTTATGATAGATTAAAACAAATTCCCCTTCAGATTGTGTTTTATTGTAAAAAAACACTCTTCTATCTCATTCTCATTTCAATATATGAAGAGAAATTAAATTAGGTATGAATCAAAAATATTTTAATTGTTTATCCCTCCCTAGGATACGTCTAAGGAGCATACAACGATGATGTGCCGATGTAAAAATCCATTAAGTCTCACTGACATATTAGAAGGATTGAGATAGATCAATCTTATGCCCAAGACCACTAGCTTTATAGGTTTTAGGGTCATCTCACTAGTTTCAAAAGGGTTGCTCCTTAAGTATTTTTCTCAATATCACTACTGATGGAAATCATCAC
This sequence comes from Viscum album, assembly GCA_963277665.1. NCBI lineage: Eukaryota > Viridiplantae > Streptophyta > Magnoliopsida > Santalales > Viscaceae > Viscum > Viscum album. The sequence continues at coordinate 1,372,265,745 of OY728164.1, forward strand.
CTTCTTCCTCTTTCTTTTTTCACTACTCTTTTAAGGGATTCACCCACAATTTATGGATAGTTAGGTCCCTTTATTATCAATAATGAATATATCCTTAGTTGTAGATAGGTCCTATATTGAAGTAAATCTTTAATCCAATTGACTAATACCAATATACCATAGATTTACTGGGAAATCAATTTTCAATACTTTCATGATGGTCATTTCCATCATGAAGAACACCTATTTTGTGAAGATCACTTATCTCAGTCAGCTTTTTATAGTCTTCAAATACATAAACACTTTATTTATGATCAATATTTTTAGATAATGTTTATATCCTTAATGAACCACCTTTCTTCAATTATATTTTCTTTAGAACTACCTTTAGGAACCACCTACGGGAATCCAGAGCCATTGAATCTTCATTATGTCTCACTAGTTTTCTAAGGACTGTAGAGGCATATTTATAATAATTTCCACTTATTCAAGAAGCTGCCAGCCACATCATCAAAATTTCACGATTCTCCTTCATTTTCTTTAGGATTCTCTTTATCTCATGAATCACCAAGGTAATAACCAATTCATGATTCTTATTGTAGCCACAAATATTTATATCAAATTCTTTGCGGCATCAAAAAACCACCTTCATCAAACCCATTCTTCATGAAACTCATGCCATTTTGATATTTTTTATAATGAATTCAAGGAATTTTTATTTTAACTATGTCATCCATCCTTCAAACATTTGACACAAAAACATTTAAAAACACTAGGAAACGGTATCACCTTTTGTATTCAATTCTCTGTACCTTTTATATTGAATCCATTCCCTTGAGTTGGATATTTATCATCATTCCTTGCAAACAATATATTTGGAGATCAACAATTGACCATAGAAACCTATATTCTTCAAGAAAAAATAATCATCCCAATAAACACTCTAATGTTACCTTGACGGATTTCTCAAAAAATAACTATAGATCACAAGGGTTTGATCAAACAAATGTAATGACTAAAACCCACCACATAATGAATAGGAGCACCCATTATTGAGCCAAATTATACCTTGGTTTTACAGTCATCCAATATATTTGAATATTGTTTTTATAAAATTTTTAATCATAGGATCATATCATGATAGTTAGGTTCATTTGACAATGTTTTCATGATACAAGAATTATAGTGCAGCAACCCCCATATTTAAAGGTGTCAAACCATATAGATTCAATGTAACCAATGATGATCATTTAACAACAAGTTTAGTCACATTTTAAATATTAAACTCTAGAGGATCATGGAGAGTTCCATGGAATTATACCTCATTCTAAATTGATCCCAAACAAATGCCAAAATGAAATATCTGTCACTATACCATAATAATCCATGAAAATGAAGAACAAAAAAATCACATAGATAACACCTCAGCAATATAGTGTAACAAGACATATCACAAATAACCTTACATAATATTAAACCTATCTGATGAATCTTTTTTAGCAACCTATGGGACCAAAACAGAAAACACAATGCCACTATAACTCCACTTCTACTATTGATTAAACCCACCACAACACCCTTGACTATAGAATAATATATCTTAATAGATAAAAATCATATTAAAATCCCCTTTCATTATACATAGATCACCATGAACACCTCCATCGCTTTGACAATAGAAATTAATAGTCCAATAATTCATGGACCCTCCATTATATAGTCAATAATTTGGTATGATAAATAATTTGAATGTATAAAAAATGATATGTTTGATCAAGAATCAAAAATAATAATCTTGGATTTTATTGAAGATTACATTATATTATTATTAATTTCTTTTAGATAAATATATAAATAACATATTAATTATATCATATAGTTTAAATAATTTCCCAATTTTTATAGAGTGATAAAAGTGATATCCTTATACCTATAAAATAATGGTGTTGGAATGTTTAGTTATTATTCATGAGTTTTTGTTAATTCATATAAAATAAAACAATTTTGATTTGGTACCCTTGTACGAATTGTTACCATTCCTAACTTGGAATAAGAATCAATGATTCTTACTAAGGTTTTATAAGTCAATATAATGGTAAAATGAAGTGGTGAAGGAGGATATACACTATGAAAACTAGTTGTTGTAATGGTGATGTTGATTACATGGTTGGATCCATATCATTGAAGTACATTTTTCAACCTAAAAGTATATTAATTCCAGGTTAATCTATTTTATTCATTTACATAATGGTTTGGGATGATTGTATATAAGTTGTTTTTTTTCATTGAAGGGAATTTATATAGGAACACAGATATATTCAATTTATTTGAAGATTTATCATTTTTAATTTATTATATATTATAAGATAGTAAATTTTAGACTTATACAGGATGTTTTATTAAGGTGAAACCCATTTAATATTTTCAATTAATTAGATACATGATAGTGAATGATGTGTTATTTAAAAATGAAATTTTATTGTCTCCCTAATATATTTTGAGGTTCATCGAAAACATTATAGGGTCATAAAGTGGCATGTTAGAGTAATTTATGAAAAATCAATGACACATTAATTGATATATATATATATATATTGGTGAATATTTATTTTTGGGTATTTTATGTAGTTTGAGTGAATTTTTTTTCTTCTTTTGGAAATCATTTCTAGTACTTATAGATAGGGTGAACAGTTACCCTAACATTGTATAATGTTCATAAAGGGGTCAAATTCTTGTTCCAAAATGAATTTCATGGTTAGTTCATGATTTGTAAATTCATGATGTTAAATCAACAATGTGGTGGTTTTGTTTCCAGTATATTCTACATGGATGGTATGTGGTCTGGTAAATCATGACTCAAAAACTATGTATATCGCCATATATTCAATTTTTTTAGTTTTTATTAACCATTTTTTTCTTTTGGTATTTTTGTTCTCCATTCTCATTTTCTTTGAAATATCCTAAATCCCCTAGGAAGATTCCCCTTACTCTAAATTATAAAAATGAGGTTCATCTTTTAGTTAGTCATGATTCTCTAAGAAAATTTATTATATCCTTATACATTCATCTTCTAACACTCCTCATATTATGTTTCCACCACTTGTTCCCCATTATCACTTTCTAATGACGTACATAGTCATTATACACATTCCTTGGGTTCATCTGTACATTGTATTATTTGTTTCTATGAGTGGTGGTTCTCCCATATTGACAAAATCCTTCTTTATTCATCTAAGGTGTTTCAATATTAGGTATGTTTTTCTATATCCTAAAATTTATTTCAGACTAACTTGGGTTCATGGTATTGAAATATTATTTAGTAACCAAAATTGAATTAATATTTCGTAGAAATATATTTTTTTTAGAAATACAATATATTTTAAACTAGTTTTAATTTGATACAAAAAAATAATTTCTCAATTTAAGCGAGTTTAGACTCTAAGAATTATTATAGTATCACCATGTTTCTGATAATATGCATACATTTTTTTCTTTCAAAAATAGTTCCTCATAAAATATGTTTCATGATACCAATGGTTTCCAGTGATTTGGATTTAATATTTTATATTTGAATATTCGAAATGATAGTGGGATTGGTGTATAAAATTTTTTAAGTGACATTGTTCCCTCATTGAATGTAGTTTTATGATTGTGATATTTTTATCTGATTCTAGTATTTTCATGTGAGATTTTAATAGTTATTTGATTCTTGTTTGATATTATAATGTAATTTTTATGTTCAAGATTAATTTAATTATACTAAAGGAAAATGTATAATAATTTCCAAAAAAAATATTATATAACTAATACCCTTCATGTGGTTTCCCATTTGGTTATGATATATCTGATAATTGAACATTTTTGAAGTCAATTTTTTATTATTTGATATCAATGTGTAAAGGGGGTGTTTCTATTAAGGGTTACCAGATGTGAGATATGAGTTATTATTCAGTTATTTTTATGTTATAATGTGATCACCCAATTATTTCCACACCTAATTTTAAAAAACTTATTAGGGAACCACGGGCAAATAGACAAGAAATTATGATACTAGATATATGATAGTTAAGATTACAGATTGGATTAAATACCCTAGTTGAGTATATTCCTTTTATATTTGGGCAGGTTCATAAATAATCTAGTGGATAGTATGTATAGGTTTTTTTAGGAATTCATCACAGGTCATTGGACTATTTCAAATGCGTACGTGTATTATTTTACGAATCATTTATAAGGTTTCATACGATGATGTTTTTGGTTCAATATAATTCTTATTATATTATTTTTTATATTTTATATATTTTTTAATTTATTCATTAGGTTTCCTTCTTAATAATTTTATTGATTAGTTTTAACTATAATTATATGTATTTATATTGATCAGTTTTAACTATTATTGTTTTTATTCATACTATAAAAAATTGTTCCTTTAATAATTTTTTTATTAAGAACTAATATTACTCTTCTATAAATACTTTATTTTTTATTAATTAATTTATGATGTGATCACTTTGATTTGAAATGTCTATCATAAATGTAAGTGTGAAGGTAAGTAATATTTTTCATTAATACATGGGGTTTTGAAAAGAGAATATGATTATAAAAGTATATTTTCTCTACCAAGATGTCCAATGTACACTATAATATATTTTATACTTAATTTCCAATGTTTAATTTTGGGTTTCTATTTCATAAACCAATTTGTGATTCTATCAAACCCGACACATGACTTGGCTTGTGGCATGACTGGAAGGCCTTTCTCGATCTCCCTGAGCAAAAAACTAGTGCTTGGGTATCAACAGTACACCATCATGAATGATTTCAGCCATTATAAATAAGAAAACAAAATTCTCAAAATGAAATCATCATCCAAAGATCAGTATCCATAACCCAAAGTGACACAAAAAATCAATTTAATTATTTTAAAAATAAAATAAAATAATAAAAATGAGGGAAAGAAACTAGAACACACCTGAAAAAAATCGATGAAACAAGATGACCATCAACCTCAATCCACCACCACCAACTACTGTATGAGAGGATATTTTGAAACAGAGTCTAAAATCACCACCATGAAGCATCTTGTATTTACATGTGTCATATGTAACAATTTTTGAAAACACCCATCATTTTATGTTGGGTGTGACACAAAGCCCAATATTTTTACACCCAAAAGAAAGATTTCATGTCATAAGAATAGAAGATATATTAACATGATTTTTTTAAAATATAAAGATAGAACCTTTAAATAATTATTTTAAGGAAAAAAAATTGGAATATTTTTTATAATTAGAAATTTGAAAAGGTCCACTGTATGTCGATGGTAAGAACCACATCCGAAAAAATCACCACATAATGGGAAATACCATTATGTTCCAGCACTATTTAGACCCTAGGAACAATGTATCTTGGTATAAATGTAATAGAAACCATAACCCATATATTCCACTTGAAAAATACACTATAGGGGAATAAAACCAAGTCTAGTGGTCTCCAGTCATCTTTAAGTTTACTTATAGTTATATAGTCAATGCTGTTAAAAGAAACTGGGGCTTAGCCTTTCTTTTCCAACTGGCATACTAGTTCTAGTTGGCCCACCTAGAAACATACGATTCCATTTTTTCTCAATTATCATTTCACAAGACAAATTGCTCACCACTTTCACGTAAACTCATTTATAAATATTAATACACATGAAAAAAACACTTTACATAAGAAACACATCTTTCAAATACATGCAGACACGAAATATGTTTTTAAAACATGCTTCACACCACTAACATGATTCACGAAACATGTTTATGAAACAAATAATAAAAGAAAACGTAAAAACCAAAAAAATTATTTAAAGAAAAATCATCAACATATATGTTCCTTAAAACATTTTTTATTTTTTTCACCATTCACAAAATCCATTAAACATGTTCAATGAAGAAAAAATTCTTACCAAAGTCATCTAATAATTCTGAGACAAAGAATCACATAACTCACACTTAGAAACATCTGAATTATGCTGGAATAACAAAACCACACCTATATGAAATTATATAAAGGAATCACCAACCAAAAACATCAGGATTTTATGAACATATCATGATTAAACCCTCATTAGGTCATCTAGCCCACATGAGAAATTAGAACCCAAGAATGAGAGTATAAAAACTATAGAAGAAGGAATAAATTAAGAGAAGAAAGAATTATTTAATTATTATTCAACACCCAAGGCCTCTTAAAAATTGGATTTCAAGGGGCCAAGATAGGGAGTAGGAAACAAATAGGGTAAAAATCTGGTGTGGCTCTAATTAGTGGTGGATTTGAATTATAAATGGGGAAGGGTAGAAAATAAAATTAAAAATTTTAATGACTTAGAGATTCTAGATGGTTATCCTACATGGTTTTCCAAAACATGTGGCATCCATACAGACTCATTTGCCTAAGAGAAAACTAGATGCATGATTATCGAGGGGAGGGTGCAGGATTGTGTGACGATCTATGTGGCCTGGATAGTGATACTATCTATGGTTCCAGATTTATCCTCGAAATGTTTCATTGCATTACCAAACCATACACCAACCACAACCATCTACTTTAGGGTCCCAAAAATCAATTTTTGGATAAAAAATATTGGAAAAATAAGGAATAAGAATAATTCCACAAATATAAAATAATAATACCTCAAAATAAAGTCATTGATATGACAATTTTACACACCATGAAAATATTCCACCCTCAGAAAGTCACTCCCTATTATGTTCAATGAATAAAAACAAATACTTATCCTCTATCCAAGATTTCCACTCCCATGTATCATTATCGTCAATACTATACTATCAAATAACATGGACAAACAATATGTAAATTCCCCAAATCACATTATCTTGGGAATCCAAAATCCATATGGGCCACTAAAAAAAGAAAAATCTAGTTCAAACTCCAACTCCTCTCGATTTATTGCATGAGATGGATCTGAAATATACGTTTTCAACTATATGAAATGAAAAACATTGTGAAATGAAGTTATCTAAGAAGGAAAATATAAATGGTATAAAAATTTAACAAATATCTATAATATCAGAAGGGATGAAAATCACAACATTAACATCACCTTCTTACCAAGGTGATGATGACCCGTGTGAGGAGACATATTCAAACACACCCAATCACCTATAGAAAATTATAAATCTCAGTGAAACTGGCTGGAAAAAGGATTTTGGGGAGTCTATGTTGTCAAAAAATTATGCCCAATAAACTAAACATTCTCATATATCTCTTACATGATACTCGGTCCCAATAATGATGTCTCGCCCACCTCATCCCAACATAAAGAAGAACATCATGATCATTCATTAATCGCTTCAAAGGGTTCCATTTTTATCAATGATTGGTAACTTTTATTTTAGGAAAATTAAGCCAATCCCAAATGAATATCCCAAAAGCATCTACAATCAAATACACATTCCTTGATCATGTCTTCCATAAGCTGATTTGATCATTCCAACTGACCATCCATTTGAGGAAAGTTTATCGTACTCAGCTGTACCAAAAACCACATTTACATTTATAGGACTTATAAATTATTAAAGTAAAATATGGACCCATTTATGAAATTATAGCTAATTGAACACCATGAATCTTGCCAGTCTCCTAAAAAAACAATATACATAGCTCCTCCACTTTGGATAAATTCCTAATTGTAGTAAAATGGGATGATTTGGTCAAACGGTCCTTCACACCCATAATGTAATTCTTCCCCTGAGGTGTATGAGGCAAGCAGATTATGAAATTCATGGAGACCTCATCCTACTTCCATGTAGGACTGTGTAATAGAGGAAGAAACCCATAGGGACTCTAATTATATACATTGACCTACTAACATGTATAACACTGATATAATAAATTAGTTACACCTTGTATCGTAGCTGACAACAAGAACTGATGACTCACATCATAGAACAACATGGTGGTACCATGATGAATGACCCATTGAGATTGTTTCATATCCACTTTTTTACAATGATAATGGAACTATCAAGAAAACCTTGAAGCACAATGCTCCATTTGGAGACAACCACCATTCACAGCGAACCTCCAAACCATTTAGGTCTTTATAGAACACTGGAATAACTTATCATTCAACTGCTCTTTCTGAATCAATTATATAAGGGATGGTTTCATCTGAACACTAGTGAAAAACACACATCCACTATGCTATCTAGTTTCTAAATGTTACTGGAAAAAATAACCATAATATTCCCCCCATATCTTGAATCTATCAACACATGCACTTTTACATTCTTGCTCAATGCATCTTGCACCGCATTAACTCTGTCTAGGCTATATAGGATATCAAAATTGAACCCCCGATGGTACTCAACACAACAATGCTAGATCATATTTAGACACTTATTAGAGAAACTTTAGGCCAATCTCTTATCATCCAATCATAAAACCAAATTATCCCTAAATAGATAATGAAACCTTGTATGCAGGGAATGCATCCAAACTAGTAATTCCAAGTCACGGGTTGGGTAAATCATTTCATGTGGCTATAGTTTGATATATCCATACACCAACACATTCTCATAATGCATCATCACACACTTAAGACCCATATATGATTCATCACAGTAGACCACATACCTTTTTTTAGATTCTTGTAATATTTGATAACGGGATATGGTCAATTGAAACATAAGATCTATAAAGGATTCCTGGCATTTTGAATTAAATTAAAACACCACCACATTCAAAGTTATCACCATCATGTGAAAATAAATCAAAGAGGAATCCTAAATAAACAGCCTATAATACCCTAATAGGCCTAGGAAATTTATGAACTCGAAACAATTCTTCAGTTGATACCATGATATCATTATACAGATCTTCTCAGGGTCCACCGAATCCCATCCTTCTGAGACCACAAGAACAAGAAAATTCACCTACATAATCTATAAGGAGCACTTGAAAAATGTCACCGGGAGATGATGATCCCAAACAGTTACCAAAATGATCCTAAACATTCTTTCATGCTCTACCATAGTCCCTGAGAAGACATGGATGTCATCAAAAAACACCACGAAAAAGAAATCGAGGTACTAATGGAACATCCGATTGATATGTGCCATAATGACCGTTAGAGAATTAATTAATCTGAAAGGAATGAAAAAGTAATCAATGTGTTCATAACTTCCTTATAATGATATTTTCTGAATAATATCTTCTCTAACTCTGACCTGGTGATACCTGGAAAGAAATTAAATCATGGAAAACCACCTCACCCAGATAATCTTATCGAAAAAGTCAATAATATGGGGGAAATTGTATTTATTATTGATTATTAACTTATTAATATTCTAGAAATCAATACATAACTAGAAGGATACATCATTATTTTAAAAAAAAGGCATGGGACACATAATGTGAGATGCCCAGGAAAATTAAAACATTCGATTCAAAATCATCCAACAATACCAGATATTCCCAAAAAAATTTGGGTGATACACAGTATGAGGGAAGATAATCGAATGTGTTCCCGGTGTGAAATCTATTTTGAACTCCATGTCCCATTTAAAAGGAACACCAAAAAATTATCTCAAAATACTTTTGGAATATTATCCACCACAAGAGGTAATACAGCACCTAGAGCACCATCATCCTACTCTAACGTGTGAAATGAGATCTAAATAATAAGGTTTTCTAATTCTGTGAGTGGAGATCCATCACGTCCTAACCAAGGATCCCTTTCACCCTGAAAAACCTGGTTACTCCAATCAGGTAACACAAAACTCACTTCCTGTCAATAAAATTGATTTGTTCTTGAAAATACTCCACCTAAACCATACCAAAGATCAATTTAAAGAGGTATATATAAAAATCCATAATATACCATTCTAACTTTACCCCTATCATAGTTAGTGCACAATGTGGACACATGAAACACTTCCCTCGCTTCTTACCATGTGGAATCACTAACATCATCAAATATGGATTATGCTCGATTGACAATTTCATCAAATCCACAAGACATGTAGAGATAAAATAAATATAAGAATCCATATAAAAAAATGATACAACTATAGAAAATACAATAAGAACAGTACCTCAAACAATCACATGTCATGTATCATATTCTACTAGTGCTTGATCCAGGGAATGGAGATTCATGGTATCATCTAAATCATAGAAATGACAACTATCACACTCTATGAATTCACCTAACTCTATATAGATATTGATTCAACCCTTCCACCATGACCACTAAACAAGGAACCTTCTATCTAGGATGGTTCTAACTCGGATGGAATCCCATATAAGTTATAGATTCTACACCACTTTGATATAGGAAAACCACCATGGAAAGACACTTCAATGGTCCCATAGTCCCAGACTAATGGAATGGCATGGGTGGAGAAGAATACAGAAACCTCACATTCCCAATCATTCCACACTGATGATAGAGAACTAATATATCTCATGAAGCCACAGACGGAAGAGGTCTGAATGGAGGGACTAAATGAACAACTCCCTTCTTCTACTACACATACATCAACATATTATAATAAGAATAACTTCCACTGGCCTTTCCCACTCCTGAAACTATTCTAGAAAAATGAGAATTTCTACTACGACCAATCTCCACCATCCAAACACAATAAAATACAATAGTATAAGTCATCAACTTGAACAAGAATACTTGATATAAGATATATGGATGTAAAACCATTTAAAATTTTTCATTCATTATTTTATTTCCGTATACTACCTCATGTGTGAACAGAACCAACACTACAAAGCGATTGGAATACTCCATCACTGATCCCCCTGGCGAACATCAAAAAACTACTGGTTATTGGAGAAGTCTGGGGCTATGTAAAATACTTCTCATTGAATATGGCATTGAAATCCATAAAACCAATTTACTCAATCATCCCATCTTTAACCACTATGTCCCACCACCTCCAACTGAGACCTTCCAACAAAAATTAATCACACATAACCTTCACTTCATTAGGAGTGACACAAAACATGAAAACCCATTCTATTTTATGGAGACACTCCTCTACCTTTGGGGGATCAATTCCACCCTATAAGGAATGAGGTTTGTTCCTAGAGAACTCCTAATCCTTTTCCTTTTTCTAGACACATTTTATATTCCGTAACATGAGAAGGCCCAAGAAATACTCCATGTCCCAAATCTTGGACAGCTCATACCATTAATTCCAATATTCTCTGATATAATGGCGAGGGAGAACTCTCTCCCACCTCTTCCTATGGATTCATAGTGCGTCTTCGACGATCCATCTTGCTACATTAAGGAACAAGTACAAAGAAAATCTAACAATACACCATTATTAAAAAATTATGAATCAACAATATTTCCTAAACTTGGATATAGATTAACACAATACCAAATAAATCCCAATAACATTTCAAACCAAACCAAACCACCCCCACACAATGCCAATATACTTTTTCAGTCTTCACATATAACCAGGATGAGAGGTCAAACCAAATTTCCAACATCCCATGGTGACATAAGGTTCATCATTATGTCTGTTTTCAAGACACCCCACTTGTAACTAAATGTTAATCCCTAAAAATCCAAAATCTGGTCTATCTAAACTCTTCCCAGATAACAAGACCCAAATGAGGGGTGAAAACCATGCTCTGGTACAATTTTTTCATGATATAAGCTAGGGTTCCATCGAACTCGACACCCAACCAAGTTGGTGGAAAAGACCAAAGGGTGATCCAAATCCCCAAGGGCTAGCAATGAGTTCTGAGTATCAACAATTCACCTTTAGGAATGATTTCACCCATAAAAAATCAGGCAAGAAAAACAATCAAAATGAAACATCATCCTAATATCAATATCCATAACTAAAATAGAGAAAAATAAATAAATTTAAAAATTTTACAACCTTAATAAAAACCATAATAAAAAATACACAAATTGTATGGGAAACCAACATGACAAAAAATCAAAATCAACCATTCAACAAGAGGTGAATCACTCACAATCAACCTCCACCAGCACCAACAAGAGAGGAAATCATGAATCATGATCCACCATCACCATATGAAAACATATTCCCTTTAGCTGGGTCACACTATACAAATCCTATATACACACATGGATGTATATAGGGAATGATAAAAAACATAGTAAGATGCTACCCAAAAGAAATATTTCATGATATATCATTTAAAAAAAATTAAGACAGTTGTTTTATGAAAAGAAACTTGAGAACATTTAAAGAAATCCTTACGGGTAAAATTTTAAAGAAACATATTTCAATGAAAAAATTCTTTAAAAATATAAATAAAAAATTTTCCACCATATGATGATGGATTTCACCAAATCACTAAAGATCACCTTGTTATGGGATATACCTATAGGTTATTGCACTTATAGGAACATATAAAACTATTATATCGGTGAAACAAGGTATAGAAACCATAACCCATAATTTATTCATGAAAAATCTACTAGGGAAAATACATCCCATGTTATAGTGGTATCCAATCATCGAAATGTTTAGTTAGAGTTATATCATCAATAATTCTCAAAGAAACGAGCCTTATCCCCACCGATCCAACTGGTGTACTTGTACTAGTCTTCCCCCTAGATACCTAAGATTTCCATTGTGCTCAATTTTAATTTCACATGTCCCATATATCACCACATTTGCATAAAAATATTATGGAATATGAATACATATAAAAAACATACATTTTACAAAATTAATACATATTTAAAAAAGATACAAAAATAAGTCATATTTTAAAAACATAGATCATACCACTTGATCAATTAATCAATCACATTTAAAAAAATAACATGTTAGAACAAATGAAATAAAACCAATTTTACTTATAAACCCATCTTTAAACATATACACAACAAATAGCATTTTGAACACTGTTGACGCTCCTTTCGTCACAGAACCTAAAAATCGGAAAAGGGGAATATCTGAGTCCAATGTGATTCATCCTTTGAAGAAACATCAAAAATCAACAAAGGGATGAACAAGGAGAACATTGCCCATAGGCCGCGCAAGTTCCCTCATGGTCGCGCAAGTACACTTGCGCGCCGTCTAGTGGTCGTGCAAGTACTTGCGCGCTACCTAGTGGTCGTGCAAGTCTACTTGCGCGACGCCTTATGGTCGTGCAAGTGACTTGCGCGACCTAAGTGGTAACTGCCCAGTAACCGCCCGGGGTCTTCTCCTGCCTATAAATAGACCCAGTGGGCCCCCCATTCAGGAGAATCTTTTTCCAGAAACTCGGATTGAATCTCTCGACGCCCATGTCTCTTCTCAAATCTTATGAAACACTTCTAAGGTAATTTCTTACCTAGAATGGAAGATCTAAATAGAACAAAGAAGGCCTAAGTGTTGAAACTTATCAACACTTGTGCGCCGACTTATTTCCTTCAATATAACTTGCGCGTACCTTTTCTGGAAGAACCACAAGAGAATTTTAAAGGGTTTAAAAAAGAGTCGCTCAAATATTTCAAATGCTGGTTGAAAATCGCGCAAGTACAACATCTGTCGCGCAGGTATACCTGCGCGACCAAACTTGCGCGCCCACGGAAGACTTGCGCGCCTTTCAAGACTTGCGCGCCCCTACCTTTTTGGGTGCCCAGCTTGCCCGTTTTACCCCTCTTAAGCCATTACACCTTTCCTTTTCAAGATTCAGTCTTCAAGACACTCTTCAAAGCCATTTATGGCATGATTTATTGATTTGACTTCCTTATCTGAAAGGAATTCTGTGGAATATCTCTCAAAACCTAGTGATTTAAATATCCTTATGTCACTAAATATAGAGATTTCATTCATTCAACCTCATCCTTTAAGATGAGAGAATCCTTAACTTGGGCATCCTCCTCAGGAGTAAGCCCCAATCATAATCCTTTAACTTGCGCATCCTCCTCAGGAGTAAGCCCCAATCATAATCCTTTAACTTGGGCATCCTCCTCAGGAGTAAGCCCCAAACCTTAATTCCTAACCTGGGTCTCCTTTTCAGGAATAAGACTCAGTCATAATCTTGGTCATCCTTTTCAAGAGTAAACCCCAAGTCCCCTAACCTGGGTCTCCCTTTTTAGGAATAAGACTCAGTCATAACCTTGGCCTCCTTTTTTAGGAGTAAGTCCCAGTAATAATCTTGGGTTTCCTTTTAAGGAGTAAACCCCAAGCCCCCTTAAATTTATCTTAACCAGTCCTAATTTACCCTTGATTTGGGTTTCCTTTTCAGGAGTAAAACCCAATCATAAGTACCCTCCTAACTTGGGCATCCTCCTTAGGAGTAAGCCCCAAGATTAGAGTATTCAAATCTCCATAAAGAACATATACCTTTATGGACCCTGTTCCTGGATTTTCTCCCTAAAAGTGAATCCTAAACCTTCATCTATCTGGGCAGTCATACATACCTAAGCACCAAACAATTTCTTATGATTGCATCTTTCATGGCACAATTGTCTAATTTTTACCAATACCTCTTGTTTCTCACACCGAGCATGACTCACGTGAGCTTAGAGTGTAAAAGTAATTATGACATTCTTCTTTGAGCCATCAATCATAAACATCATACTCCATTACTCGAACTACGTGGGTTCTGATTCCTTTTCCAAAACAAAGGATACGTAGGTAGCCCATTTATGGGTTCGATCCCAACTTTGAAATAATCCCCGTCCCTCTGAATGACGATAAACTTCAAGTGCCCCACTGAGTGGCTTTAATATCAGCCTGCTCATCATAATGACCAAGAGACTTTTATATAAATGTTTTGAAGGATACCATTGACCAAGAATCTCTAAACTAATATAGATGATTCTCTATTGATGAAGAACCTCGAATACATATAAAAGATTCTCTAAATTTCTTGCACATGTAATCATTGATTGTTAAAACTAAAGGAAAGCACATTTTATACTTGGTAATGTAATAAGGATTCACGAACTTAACTTAAATCTATAAAGAGAGTCCCGGAGTAGACAATAATTCCCCTCAAAAAGGTGTGATGAGTCCGACCTCCCATCCTCTCGACCAATACAAATTCCTAAGCCTCATCAGTCCACAAGATAATGAGCGCCTACCTTTGGAAAGTGGGTCCAAACGGATGTGGAATCATTGGATGTTTCCGGTTCTACGAAAAAACCCGCTAGAAACCGATCGGAATGTTTGAATCTCCTGTCAAGGAGGTCATCCCTGAAATCCATACGAAACAAAAATGGTGAACCCGACGCGAATCCTTAACCAAGTTAATGTGATGTTCTTCTTATTTGTTAGGCCCCTTGGGCCAACAAAGCAATCATTGACATGTGCTCATCCAAAAGATGCAGTGGCCGGATTCATCTTGATTATGTCTGTTATATGGAACATACACTCTTTTCTCAAGATCTTCTGCAAAATGGCTTTCCTTGAATTCACCCCTGTGAATACTGCTGCTGTGAACACCTCTACTGTGAGGTCTGCTGCTGTGAAAACCAATGCTGCTACTCCTGCTGGAACGTCATCCGCTCTTAGGATGACATCACCAACTCAGCGTCTTCAACGCTGGGTTTCTAATGCACTGGTTAAGGAGTACCGTCGCAACGGTACTATCCCAACTCTGGAGGCCGCTCGTCATGCCCTCCAAGTTAATAACTCTACCTGGTCGTCCGGACAATGGCGGCCAACGATCAAGAAGCATGCGGTGCTGACTACCGTCTCCAACCATTTCGAGTCGCTATCCCCGGAACGCAATTTCCATTCACTCCCTTACTCTGAGGAAGTGAATGAGCAGGTCCCGCAGGACCTTAATTCAAAAAGACAGGAGTCCTTCTCAAGGGCTCCCATCAACAATCGCCGCCAGACTCATGCGGTAGTGCGCCCTCAACATGATGAGGGTACCGACTGCAGGCATTCAGCTCAGGTTCCTCGAACCCGAGCAGGCAAGATGAACCGCCAAAAACGGAATCCGGTAAACAATGGGTAGGTTGTCATCCCTGCCATCTCCGGAAAAGTCCACCAACCTAACTTGGTGGAAAACAACGAGCGGGCACACACACCTGCCCGTTTTAATTCCGCTGTCCAGCAGACTCGTCTGGCAGCATCAAGCCAATCCCGCCAGGCAATTCCGGCGGAGTACCATAGGCAGGAACATACACCTGCTTATACATCACCAGTTAGTCAGCAGGCTCGTCTGACTACATATGATGTATCTCGTCAACCGCATTTGGCGAAGTGTAATCAGCAGGCACATACACATGCTAATACTAATCAAGCCTACCAACAGTCCCGCATGGTAGCGAACGGAGAATTCACTCGGAAAGTCCCGATGACAAACAGGAGGCAGACTCAACTCTCTGCCTCCACACTTGAGTACTGTCAGGATTCACTGACAGGAAAAGGAGGACAGGAGCAGGCACATACACCTACTCCAAGCCCGTAATGGACGTATATCCCCGTTCCGGCGGCTGAAGTCACCAAACATATTTTGTCAATGGTGAAAGAGCAGAAGCAAATTCCTGCTCATATTCTGGATGCTTGCCAGGATATCATAACAGCTTCAGCATCATCACAGGGACAGACAAATAAATCTATCCCTAGCAGTGGAGTGACACATCAACGATTCACTCTAGAACAGACACACACATCTGTTCCAGTCCAAGAGGGTCATGGGGCATACTCCCCCATATCAAACGGACAACCAAGCCAGGCACATACACCTGATTTGAGTGGAGATCGTCAGCCTAACCTGACCATCTTTCCTGATCAGGCACATACACCTGCTCAGAGTAACCACTTTCATCAACAAGTGGTTTCTAAAGTGAGTAAGAAGGCATCTAAGAAAAAGATCCGCCCAGCACAGTCAGAAGATCAAAGGCCAATCTTCAACAAGGCCTTGCTCGATGTTGGAGTTCTTGAAGCCCTCAGACATTTATCTGTCGGAATTCAAGATTCTACTCCCTCAGTTCTCAATAACGAGAACATTAATTTTGAAGGTCTTCAATAGACACTTTCTCATGAAGGCTTGATTCATGAAAGTTCGGTCAATCTTGAAGTTTCTTCTTCAGATGAGAGCCACAGGAACCCTCTGTGTGGTCAGAAGACCATGGAGCAAGAGATTTCATCTTTTGTTGTAACCCATCATGACGGTCCTCCTCATGGTGATGAACTTCGCTGCGAAAGTCCTCTCCGCAGTAGTGATTCACGTTGTCTCGAAAATTCTTCAGAAGGCAATGTAGTGACGAGAAAGACCTCCTATCTTGAGGCACTTGAAAACATAAAACCAGTCATGTATGATGCTTTACTATCGGCTGGTGAAACTCTTTCTCCATCAGAAGATAGCCTGGGGTTCAGGTTATTCTCTGAACCATCCCTGGGTCATTCATCTTCCAGCATGAATAGTGATATCTCTACCAGTCTTGTTGAATCCGATGAAGCAACAAGGAAACACCAACTCTGGTCAAAATAGGTAGAAGAATCTTCATTTAATGATAAAGAGGAAATGCTGAACATGAGGAAAAAACTGGCAAAAGGTGAAGTACCAGTCATGTTTTGGCATTTGGCTGACTCCCAGTACGACATTCCAAAGATGTTGATGGATGATGGAATCCATCATATTCGTCTCAACATATGGAAGACTCTTTGTCAATTGAAGAAGAAAGTATTATCTTACGGTGATTATGAAAATCATATTAAGATAATAGAAGGGTTACAACACCAAATTGATTTGGCATCTCTATCAGTCTCTCGGTATCCGAAGGCTGAAAAGAAACAGAGAACCCTTCAACGTTCATGCCTTGGCGCACTAAGAAGATTGCATCAGTTAATTTCCAATGCTCCATATGATGTTCATATCAGAGGATGGGGTGTTCACGGAGCACTACATTTCACAGTGCTTTCCAGTCAGCAAAGCCCGCCGAAAATGGTCTCATGCAATGTTATTGCCCATGGCCGACCACAGTCAATGGGATTTGTTCATAATCAAAAGCTTGCTCAAGAACAGGCTTCAACTAGTTCCTCTCAAAATCAAGTATATAGAGAACAAGTTGTTGAATTGCTCCTACATCATGCAGGCGAGAATATTGCACAAGCCTCTCATTTGGAGAAAACACGTCATCAAATGACAGAAGTTTCGGAAATCATCCAACGGTCTGTTGAACCAGGTGATAAAAGTGGATACAGGTTAATGCATCCAGCTAATTTCCGAACTAAGATTCGCAAGATCAAGAGATATTTTAAGAAGATCTCAGACATAGCATGTCAAGAGACACCCCAGCTTGCCAGACTGGGGACTTCTCTAACCCAACCCTCAGAGTCAACAAATGGGATTCGAGGAGTTGAGCGGAAGCAGCAGGAACATCCCCAGTCCACCGGACTGGGGACTTTTTCAAATCCTCAATCCCTCCCTCAGAGAAAGTTAGTATTCTCTCGATTATGGAATAAGCCTCAAGAGGAACGAAGAGCCAAGCTATCAGGAGATTCTCTCCAAGTGACGGTTCTCCAAGAAGTTACTGAGGGATCAAGTTAACGGAATGACATGTCTCATCATGGACATAGAAGAAGACAATATCACAGAAATGCTGATAGAAAGGATTCCATGAAATATGCATCCATTAATGTCATCAATGTCGTTGCTGCCGATTCACCAGGTGAGGCTCAATCAGAGGGATCAGACGAAGAGGTTCCTGCTCAAGAAGTTGCACACACAGACCTAAATGAAGAAGGTGTGCGCACACGTAATCAAAGGCTTACCCAAAATCTGGGTATTCCTTCAAGTAACACACTTCCCCCTCTCCGAAAAGGATCCAATAAGGGGAAAGGAAAGAATCAGGTTACTTCTCACCCTTCCTCTGAAGGAGGTCAATCGCTCTCATTAGAGAAAAGGTTTGCACAACAGGAGGAAGAAATGAAAGAATTAAGAAGGTTGAATGCATAACTACTTCAGAGTAGTCTTCTTCTTAAGAATGCTGAAGTCGGACAGCCGAAGGACTTTGTTGTAACTACTGAGATGGATCAGGAATATCCTCCTTTATCAGTGCACCCTCAGAGGTCTAATCCTACGGGTCAAACACAACAACGGTTGGCAGCACTACCATCAGTTGCAGCACCAACCACCACGTCTGTCCAAGCTCCATTCATTTCACCTACCCAAAACCAAGTTCAACCTGATGTTTCTCAAAAGTTAATAACTACTATTGAGTCATTAACAGCACGTTTAGAAACTATGGAAGGGAAACGGGCGCAAGTTCAACCTGAAAAGAAATTTTACCCTGAATGGGTAGATTCAATTTCTCCTCCATCCAGTTTTGGAAACCCTGTTTTCCCTACTTTCAATGGATCAGGCGACCCCAAAAAACATTTGACGCATTACGTGTCTTGTTGTGATCCTATGATGGCAACTCCAGAGCAGCAAGAAGCAGTGAAACTCAGATGCTTCGTGCGAACCTTGCAAGGACCAGCTTTTGTCTGGTATACAAGTTTGCAATCCCGGTCAATCTTCGGATGGGAGGATCTTCGTCAAAAATTACTTCTTCAGTTTAGCTCAACTTTGCCAAAAACGACAGTTTTTGATCTTACAAACTGCAAGAAAAGGGAGAATGAAAGAGTCTCTGATTTCATTGCTTGTTGGAAGGGATTAACGTATTCCCTGAGTTTAGCACTCCCTCAGGAGGAACTGTTGCCAATCTGTGTGGCAAATTTGCATGACGAATTACGCACACCATTGATCCCTGTGAAATACACAGGAGGGTTTCGAGGCCTTACTTCAATCGCTCAGTAGATTGAAGATTCCCTTATACAGGCTAAGGTTAAATCTCGTATAATTCCATCAGCTCCAGGAAGAAGAATGGGTAAAGCAGAAACTGCTACAGTTATGCTTAAACAAGCACCTGTACCTATTTCTACTTCAAAACCTTCATCTTCTCGAAGGGCTCCACCTCCTGAACGCCAACAACAAAGGCTGTTTCATCCAAATGATCAAAAAGATCAACGACGAAAACAATTTGAGGATACGAAGAGTAAAACTTACTCTTTCCGAAGTGAGCAAGTTCCTGGTTACTTCATTTCAGCTCTGGAAAATAATTTGGTTCAATTACCAGTGCCCAAGAGGCCAAACAAGGAAGGAGATGAAGACCGTCCCAATTATTGTCCCTTTCATCAAATGTTGGGGCATCCCATCCAGGAGTGTTTTTTCTTTAAAGACCTCCTGCAAAAGATGGTCGACTTGGGACAAGTCAAATTGAAGGGTTCTTCAGCTCATGTAGCGTGTATTACCGCTACAGATCCAGAGGAAGGAGGCGAGTGGCAGGAAGTCAAAAGCAAAACTGCGAAAAAATATGATGATTGGATGGTCAGAAAGACAATCAATCGGACCCATTCCATTTTGCGAACACAATTGAAGAAGCAAATTGTGTCTTCTACAAAAGCTGCAGTAAAGCCTCCATCAAAAGACAAATCCTCAAAAGGGCAGTGCAATTCAAAGAAGAAAGAGGAATCAGGAGAAGATGAGTATGTATCAAAGCCTAAATTGACTTTGACTCTGGCAGATTTCATTCCATCTACTTCAAAGCCACGGGCACCGCCCCATCAAACGGAACAGCCTAAATAGGCTAACCAGGTAGAGTCTTTATCAGACGAAGAGTTAATCTTTGGTTTAGTTAATATGATTCAATTAACAGATTCATATTCCAGTCTTGATGAGCCTGAATTCCCTATATCAAATAAGGTAATCCGAAGAGGTTCTAGAGGTTCAGGATATAGGGGAAGACGTGGATCTTTCCAAATCCACTACTCTAATTTTACCCCTGCTAGCACTGTATATGCAGTAGAAACTCGTGGTAGAGCCCTTCAGTGAGCTCAAAAAGAACAAGAAAGTTCTTCTGCCAATGGCCAACTCAGTTTTGGCACAGTTATTTTGGAAGACCGATTAAAGGTTCCATCTTCTTTATCTCAGCAAGTAAATGGATCTAATCAGTCTAATCTTCAAAAACCAAGGATGTTGCCAACTTCAATACAAGATGCATCAGCTTCCAAAGCATCTGCTTCCAAGGTACCTGCTAAACCGCATATTCCTATTGGGAAACACAGACCTCTAGATCAAAAGTATAATATATTGAAACACTTGGACCAAGTACCATCCAAGTTATCAATTTTGGATGCTTTGAATCTATCAAAAGATCATCGGGAAGCACTCATCGAAGCTTTGTCAAGTCCTCAAGAGTTTGAATCTGAAATTCATGCAGCTGAAATCTATCACATAGAGAATAATCCTGCAGAATGCCATGCAGTGATATCTTTTACTGATAAAGATGAAGATGATGTTGTGCATGGGCACATAAAACCTTTGTACTTATCTGGAAAAGTCAATGGTATAGATGTTCGAAAAGCTTTCATTGACAATGGTTCAGGAGTCAACCTCATGCCCATTCGTACACTTCGTCGATTGGGCCTCACGGAATCTGATTTATCTCCTTCTACCATGATGTTGCAAGGATATGATAAAAATGAACAAGAACCAATGGGAGAAGTTACCCTCCGAACTCAGTTTGGAGATCTTGTTTCCAATTCGGATTTCATGATTGTTGATCAGGACTCAGCATTCAATATCTTGCTTGGAAGACCCTGGCTACATCAGCATGTAGCTATTCCATCATCATACCATCAATGTCTCAAATACTGTTTCGATAGTCAAGTTGGAACATTGTATGGCGATAAGGCCCCATTCAAGACATGTGAGTCTCAATACATTGAGGCGGAATTTTATCACATGAAGGGAAGAGAAAAATCTACAATGAAGGAAATTACCAAAGTTAATGCTCCATATGGTTTGGAGAAAATTCCAATAAATCCATTTTCACGTGTGAGTATAGATTATGTATTACCTATCAGTAAAATTGACAAAATAGGCCCAAATCAAAATACTCTTATGGAAAGATCCATAATTTCAATTACGGCAATTGAGCCAGACAACATAGGAGAAATTGGTAACTTACCAAGAAGTGATGAAAGCATAAGTGGTGACGTTTTCATTTCATCTGCTGAAATCCAACAAGTCTATACTTCGCTAATCAGGCCAGAAGAAGTTATAGCAACACCAGAGGTGAATAATGATGTCGATTCTCAATCCATCATCCCCTCTTTATATCCCAAAGAAGACCCTTTATCATCAATAGGGTCGGAAATGGAAGCTTCTTCTTCAAAATGTGAAAATTTTGACATCTCTTATGATCATGAGAATTTCGTTTTTTCATCTACTTTGAAAGTAGAAACGGAAGAAATAACACATGATGAAGAGGAAGAGGATGATCTTAGAGATTCTCCTCCAGCATTTGAAGAGAGTATCTCTACCACTGTGGATGAACTCAGAGAAGTAAATCTGGGTACAGAGAAAGATCCACGCCCCACTTTAATTAGCGCGACCATGACCCTTGAAGAGCAAGAGATGTATATTTCTTTTCTAAAGAAAAATAAAGATATTTTTGCTTGGAATTATACAGAGATTCCTGGCCTTGATCCTGATGTTCCCACCCATCATTTGGGTTTGCCAAAAGAACATCGAGGATTCAAGCAAGCCGCGAGAAGAACACACCCAACCTATGCTTCCAAAATTGAGGCTGAAGTGGATAAGCTTATCAAAGCTAACTTCGTCAGAGAAGTTCAATATCCCAAGTGGTTGGCTAATATTGTCCCTGTAAAGAAGAAGAACGGACAAATTAGGGTTTGCATCGATTTCAGAGATCTTAATCGGTATTGTCCTAAAGATGATTTCCCAGTTCCGATTACAGAACTCTTAATTGATGCGACGGCTGGCTATGAAGTACTTTCTTTCTTGGATGGATATTCTGGATATAATCAGATCCGAATGGCCCCAGAAGATGAGGAATATACAGCCTTCAGAGCTCCTCAATGTGTGTTTTGTTACCGGGTGATGCCCTTTGGTTTAAAGAATGCAGGTGCAACATATCAACGCGCCATGCATCGTATCTTCAAATCTCTTTTAGGGAAGTTTGTTGAATGCTATGTAGATGATTTGGTGGTTAAATCCAAACAACGTTCTAATCACTTGGCTGATTTGGAAGTCATATTCCACAAGCTTCGACAACATAATTTGAAGATGAACCCCTTAAAATGTGCTTTTGGGGTAACCTCAGGAAAATTCCTCGGCTTTGTTGTACGCCATCGTGGTATTGAAGTCGATCCTGAGAAGACCAAATCAATCCTTGGTATGTCACCTCCTCAGAATTTGAAATAATTAAGAGGACTTCAAGGACACTTAGCCTATATTCGGCGTTTCATCGCCAATTTGGCAGGCAAATGTTTACCCTTTACCAAATTATTAAAGAAAGGAGTCACTTACCAGTGGACTGAAGAATGTCAAGAAGCATTTGATGTTCTAAAGAAATACCTCTTGATTCCACCAGTACTCATGCCACCTGTTGAGGGTAGACCTCTTATCCTCTATGTGACAGCTTTAGAGCGATCATTGGGTGCCTTTCTCACTCAAAAGAATGATGCTGGGAATGAAAATAGTCTCTACTATCTCAGTAGAACTATGCTTGAAGCAGAAACCCGGTATTCAAGTATTGAAAAGTGCTGCCTAGCATTAATCTTTGCAGTTCAGAAACTGAGACACTACCTGCAACATCATGAGGTCCAATTTTTATCTCGTAATAATCCACTCAAATTCATCCTTAGTCGTCCAATGCTTACAGGACGTCTGGCAAGGTGGGCGGTTATTCTACAACATTTCGACATTCAGTATGTGTCTCAAAAGGCAATTAAGGGCCAAGCTCTGGCTGATTTCCTGGCTGAACATCCTTCAGTAGAAGACACGTATTCAGATATCGAACTCCCTGATGAGGAAGTTTTCTCTATTAAAGAGAGTCCTCAAACGTGGGAAATGTATTTTGATGGTGCTTCTAGAAGTCCAACAGGGAAGAAAATGGAAAATCCTAAATTCAACAAAGTTGGTTTAGGAATTGTGCTCATTTCTCCAGATAAGGCAGTGTTACCTTATTCCTTTTTATTGTGGGAAGGTGGTACCAATAATGATGCTGAATACCAAGCTCTCATTATAGGCTTGGAATTAGCGCTTCAAGCACAAGTGAATCACTTAAAGGTGATAGGTGATTCAGACCTGGTAATCAAACAAGTCAATGGGGATTATGCCATCAGAAAAGAAGAATTAATCCCTTTGTATGATTACGTCAGAGAGTTAATGTCGGAATTCCCTTCAGAACCAACATTTTCTTATGTCCCAAGATCACAAAATGCTCAAGCTGATGCACTGGCTAATATAGCCACAGCTTTAGCAGATCCAAATTGGGACGAGACAACCATCTGTATTGCCCACCGTCGTGCAATTTCACCTTATTTTCAAGTCAGAACAGAGGAAATTAATGAAATTAATCCCATTCCTGAACCGTATGGTCATACTACAGGATGGATGTCACCTATCAGGGAATACCATCAAAATGGAACACTTCCACCTGATAGAGCTGAGAAAGAACAAATTCGGCGACGTGTGGTCAATTTTACTCTTTATGATAGCCCAAACCACCTCGAGAAAATTCTTTACAAACGTGGTTTTGATGGAGTTCTCTTCAGATGTATTGATGGTGAAGAGAAAATGGCTGTCATAAAAGAAGTGCATGTAGGAGTCTTTGGTGCCCACCAGTCTGGACATAGACTGTCTGATCAAATTTGAAGGCTTGGATACTTTTGGCCTTCAATGATACAAGATTGTGTTAATTTCACAAAGAAGTGTCATTCATGCCAAGTATATGCCAACTTCATTCATAAACCTCCAGAGTTGCTTCATATAGCTAAATACTCATGGCCATTTTCCACATGGGGAATGGATGTGGTGGGACCTTACCCTTCAGCTACGGCCAAGTAGTTTAAGTACATTCTTACTGCTACTGATTTCTTTTCCAAATGGGCAGAGGCAGTACCTCTCAAAGAAGTCAATTCTAAATGCATTGTTAGCTTCATCAAGTCTAACATCATTACTAGATTTGGTGTCCCTCATACCATATTGACGGACAATGGAACCAACATCTGTTCTTCATAGGTAAAGAAATTGTATCAAGAATACAACATTAAGTCCAACCATTCATCTCGATATCAGGCAGCGGCGAATGGCCAGATAGAGGACTTCAACAAGACTCTTTCAAATATACTTCAAAAGATGGTGGATAAAGATAAGAAGTCATGGCCTGATAAACTCTTTCATGCTTTATGGGCTTATCGGACTACCACTCGCAATGCATCGCGGTCAACTCCATATTCATTGGTATATGGAACAGAAGCAGTCTTGCCAATTGAAGTTCAATTTCCCTCACTCAGAATAGCCATTTGTGTTCAGTTATCTACAGATGAGAAATCCCAAAAGCGGTTGAATGAATTGGAACAGTTAGATGAGAAAAGATTGTGCACTTTGCACCACTTGGAAATCTATCAAAATCGAATAGCACAAACTTTTAACAAAAAAGTTCGTCTTCGTTCATTCATTCAGGGAGAATTGGTATTGATCTCAGAGCACCAATGATACCAGGAAAGAAGCTTCCCAAGCTTGAACCAAAATGGGAAGGACCGTATTCGATACATAAGGTTTACTCTAATGGAGCATATTCTCTAATCTCAATGGATGGAGAACACATCACGACTCAAACTAATGCCAGATTTCTGAAGAAGTATTTTGTATAAACACAAAATATTGTTCCCAGATCCAAAAACAATCACATTGGTTCATATTTTGTCCGAGATGACATTAAACTATATTATGTCCTATCTACATGACGTTAAACTGTACAGAAGTTCCTATATTTTGTCCTACATGACACTAAACTGTATTATGTCCTATCTACATGACGTTAAACTGTACAGATGTTACCATATTTTGTCCGAGATGAAATTAAACTATATTGTGTCCTAGCAACATGACATTAAATTGTGTGGCACTTCCAACGTCCAGCATGACGATAAACTGTAAAAAGTCCCCAGAACTGATATCCTCGTATTGGTTCACCTTAGTCCTAGCTACATGACTTTAAACTGTACATCACCAGTTCATCCTTGCTATATGACGTTAAACTATACAACAATGGTCCAGTATGACTTTAAACTGCAACTTCGTCCCACATGACATTAAACTGTGAAAAAGTTCCCTAAACCGTCCAGCATGACCTTAAACTGCATCATCCCTGGTCCATGTATATGACCATAAACTATTTGCAAATACCTTATGTCCAGCAAGACGTTAAACTGTGACGTCCTAACTACATGACGCTAAACTGTATAAAAGTCCCTCACGTCCGGAAAGACGTTAAAATATATAATCATCAAAGGTCCAGCATGACATTAAACTACACCATCCACAATCCATGCATATGACCTTAAACTATTCTCACTTTCGTCCAACATGACATAAATGGTGTGTTATTTTCTCCTTACTGCATGACATTAAACTGCACAGTCCCCCTTTCGTCCAATATGACGTTAAACTATTTTATCCCCACCGTCCTAACTACATGACGCTAAACTGTACAGAAAATCTTTGATATGTCCTATATGACATTAAACTATATTTTGTCCCTGCTACATGACACTAAACTGTGCGGCTCCAATAGTCCTAACTGCAAGACTTTAAACTGCATAGTCCCTTTTTTTTGTCCTACATGACATTAAACTGTGCATCGTTAAGGTTGTTATTACCTCTTGTTTCTCACACCGAGTATGACTCACGTGAGCTTAGAGCGAACAACAACCATAACACTCCCTTTGGGCCACTAACCATGTGTAAGTCCCAACAACATTTTAATTAGATTGTTGTCCACAAGAACAACTTGATCATTAATTCATTCTTTAATTGAACTACACAGACTTTGATCCTTTCCCCCCAGGCTGGGTATGTAGGCAACCTCCCAGGGTTCAAGCCCAAAAATAATCTCTTCACATCGGGTCACCACCATCTCATATGATGTTGATTCATGAAACCGCCCCTGGAATCAATATCTTTACATTGATTCACTTTCGTCCTTGTTATATGACGTTAAACTATACAACACTTTTGTCTGGTACGACAATAAACTACAATATTCTTTGATTTCCTCATTTGAGAAGGAACCATTATTGACATTGATTTTTTCAATCATGTTTCATTTCAACAGACTACATGCATACATGGTAATGCCTAAACTTTTTATCTTAGGTTAAACCATCATTGCACTAAAGTCCCCTTTCACCCTTCACATGTACGAACCAAATTTGTACAAAGGGTAGTCCTAGAACTACGTGGACTTGATTCCCATCCTTATGGGATACGTAGGAACATTCGAGTATCCCTCGAATCCAGTCCCAAGTATTTTGGGCCTAACCCCAAATTTCACTTTCAGTCCCTTGGTTGAAAAGTCCTCATGAAAACACACACTGTGTATTCATTATTATGGTCCGAATTTTATGACCCTAAACTAAGATCACTCATACTTTTGTCCTGCACGACGTTAAACTGCATTTCAAGAACTACGTATGGCTTGATTATCATTCTTATGAGATACGTAGTGAAGTCCAAAATTTCAATTCAGGACCCAGCCACAACATGATTATGGTTATCATTGACCTATGTATCTCTATATACATTGGACAATACCCATCTTTATGTGTTATAATCCTAACCTTAAATATTTTCAGATCTTCATAACCCTTTTCATGACTTCTAGTCACAAAAATGTCAAACTTCTGAGAATTCTTTTGCTTGACTATGCAGCACGTGCCCATAGGTGGCCTTGCATAAACAGTCAACATAACAGACTTGTCAGCCGAAAGATGCTATTTATTTGACCATGCAGCCAATGCCCTTAGGTGGCCCTACATATTTCAACCCCCTAACGGGTTTTTTAAATAATAGTAACTTCATTCTTGGGAAGAATGCCTCTTTTGTCCTTATTTGTCTTAAACGACAGTATGTAGGGATCCACAAAAAATAGCCATCCTTAACATATTTGTCCCATATCCTTTTTCATGATCGGAAAGTATTCAAGTCTATGGTTTATTCTTCTTCCCTACGTTTGGGTCAGACCTTCGTAGGATTGATATTCATCCAGTTCTTCGATATTCTTGTTCGGAAATATCTTCTCCATATTCAAGTACCTCTTTCCATACAACAAACTCTATACTTTAGAAAATTTGAATCTCCATAAACTTTCACTGGCTTTTAGAACTAGGAAAGTAAATTTCTAAGAGTTCTTTCGCCTGACTATGCAGCACGTGCCCATAGGTGGCCTTGCATAAACAGTCCACATAACAGACTCATCAGCCGAAAGATGCTATTTATTTGACCATGCAGCCAATGCCCTTAGGTGGCCCTGCATATTTTAACCCCCTAACGGGTTTTTGTCAAATAATAGTAACTTCATTCTTGGAAACTACTTCTTCTAATTCCTTTTAGCTATTTTTCATATCATTCCTCAAATTCAAATATTCTTAAGCCATAGTTTACATATTTTCTCTCATACTTGAGTATAGTAAATTTTCAGATAAATTGTCAAGGAATTGAATCCATTTTAATCCATTTTGGTCAAAGCTATTTCGACCTTAAACATTAGCCCCTTTATGTCTGGCATGCATGACTTTAAATTTCCCACAAAAGACAAAGGAACTCTGAATAAAAGTCATGTTCCAGCACACTTTCGCACTGCTCTCTGTGCCCTAATGTCTTGCGCGCCCCCTTTTCCTTTGGATGGATTCAATTTCCTCAGAGTCAAATCCTCATTTCTCTCCGGATCCAACTCTGAGGGGGGACTTTTTTTGACGCTCCTTTCGTCACAGAATCTAAAAATCTGAAAAGGGGAATATCTGAGTCCAATGTGATTCATCCTTTGAAGAAACATCAAAAATCGACAAAGGGATGAACAAGGAGAACATTGCCCATAGGCCGCGCAAGTTCCCTCATGGTCGCGCAAGTACACTTGCGCGCCGTCTAGTGGTCGTGCAAGTACTTGCGCGCTACCTAGTGGTCGTGCAAGTCTACTTGCGCGAAGCCTTATGGTCGTGCAAGTGACTTGCACGAACTATGTGGTAACCGCCCAGTAACCGCCCGGGGTCTTCTCCTGCCTATAAATAGACCCAGTGGGCCCCCCATTCAGGAGGATCTTTTTCCAGAAACTCGGATTGAAGCTCTCAACGCCCAAGTCTCTTCTCAAAGCTTCCGAAACACTTCTAAGATAATTTATTACCTAGAATGGAAGATCTAAAGAGAAGAAAGAAGGCCTAAGTGTTGAAACTTATCAACACTTGCGCGCCGACTTATTTCCTTCAATATAACATGCGCGTCCCTTTTCTGGAAGAACCTCAAGAGGATTCTAAAGGGTTTAAAAAAGAGTCGTTCAAATATTTCAAATGCTGGTTGAAAATCGCGCAAGTACACCATGTATCGCGCAGGTATACCTGCGCGACCAAAACTTGCGCGCCCACGGAAGACTTGTGTGCCTTTCAAGACTTGCGCGCCCCTACCTTTTTGGGTGCCTAGATTGCATGTTTTACCCCTCTTAAGCCATTACACCTTTCCATTTCAAGATCCAGTCTTCAAGACACTCTTCAAAGCCATTTATGGCATGATTTCTTGATTTGACTTCCTTATCTGAAAGGAATTCTGTAGAATATCTCTCAAAACCTAGTGATTTAAATATCCTTATGTCACTAAATATAGAGATTTCATTCATTCAACCTCATACTTTAAGATGAGAGAATCCTTAACTTGGGCATCCTCCTCAGGAGTAAGCCCCAAACCTTAATTCCTAACCTGGGTCTCCTTTTCAGGAATAAGACTCAGTCATAATCTTGGGGATCCTTTTCAGGAGTAAACCCCAAGTCCCCTAACCTGGGTCTCCCTTTTTAGGAATAAGACTCAGTCATAACCTGGGCCTCCTTTTTTAGGAGTAAGTCCCAGTCATAATCTTGGGTTTTCTTTTCAAGAGTAAACCCCAAGCCCCCTTAAATTTCTCTTATCCAGTCCTAATTTACCCTTGATTTGGGTTTCCTTTTCAGGAGTAAAACCCAATCATAAGTCCCTTCCTAACGTGGGCATCCTCCTTATGAGTAAGCCCCAAGATTAGAGTATTCAAATCTCTATAAAGCACATATACCTTTATGGACCCTGTTCCTGGATTTTCTCCCTAAAAGTGAATCCTAAACCTTCATCTATCTGGGCAGTCATACATACCTAAGACCCAAAAAATTTCTTATGGTTGCATCTTTCATGGCACAATTGACTAATTTTTACCAATACCTCTTGTTTCTCACACCGAGCATGACTCACGTGAGCTTAGAGTGTAAAAGTAATTATGACATTCTTCTTTGAGCCATCAATCATAAACATCATACTCCATTACTCGAACTACGTGGGTTCTGATTCCTTTTCCAAAACAAAGGATACGTAGGTAGCCCATTTATGGGTTTGATCCCAACTTTGAAATAATCCAAGTCCTTCTGAATGACGATAAACTTCAAGTGCCCCATTGAGTGGCTTTAAAATCAGCCTGGTCATCATAATCACCAAGAGACTTTTATATAAATGTTTTGAAGGATACCATTGATCAAGAATCTCTAAACAGATATAGATGATTCTCTATTGATGCAGAACCTCGAATACATATAAAAGTTTCTCTAAATTTCTTGCACATTTAATCATTGATTGTTAAAACTAAAGGAAAGCACATTTTATACTTGGTAATGTAATAAGGATTCACGAACTTAACTTAAATCTATAAAGAGTGTCCCGGAGTAGACAATAATTCCCCTAAAAAATTTTTGATGAGTCCGACCTCTCATCCTCTCGACCAATGCAAATTCCTAAGCCTCATCAGTCCACAAGCTAATGAGCGCCTACCTTTGGAAAGTGGGTCCAAACGGATGTGGAATCATTGGATGTTTCCGGTTCTACGAACAAACCCGCTTGAAACCGATCGGAACGTTTTAATATCCTATCAAGGAGGTCATCCCTGAAATCCGTACGAAACAAACACACATTTCTTACATCTCACACAATCAATAGAACATATTCATGGAACAAAAAAAGCTTTCCAAAATCATATAATAATGATAAAACATGGAATCTATTTCCCCACATATGAATAATTCCAAAATCTAGTGAAAACATACCACTAAACCATAGATAAATCCTATAAAAAAAGATCAAAGAACATACATCAAGATTTTACCTAAAAACTCAAGATCATACAATTATTTGGTTAACCAAACCACTAGAGAAAATATATCCCAAGAAAGAGGGAAGAATATACATATAATAAGGACAAAATTAAGAGAAGATATACTTACTTAATTATTCTTTAAGATCAAAGGACAAATCCTCCTAAAAATTGGAGTTCACGGGGACCAAGAGGGAGGAGAGGAATCTCATAGGCTTGACAATTATGTATGGCTCGAATTAGGTGTGGTTCAAAGATAAAATCAGGGTAGGGTAGAAAGGTAAATTTCAATTTTTAATAACCTAAATAGGTTTTAGTATTAGACCACATGACTTACAAAATCATACAGTAACTGTGTGGTATCCTTTATCTAAGAGAAACAAGGATGCATAATTTCATGCGGGTGGGGTCACACCCATGAAAAAAGCCATGTGTTCTAGATAGTACCACATCAAAGTGTAAAAAATTTCACCTAGGACATTACATGATTTCCTCTAATACTTCTCCCACCATGTTTCACCTACATTGGGGAACAAAACACCATTTTCTCAAAAACTTCCCATGGAAAAGAATGTGTAAATATAAGAAAAAATTAATCAAAATAGTACCTCAAAATAAAATAAGACATGTGACAATCTATTATAAAAGGAATGGTATAATTCATTGTGGTCTTTTACTGGGAATTGTCTCATACCTTTCAAACTTACATTGATATATTTATAGATTTTAGTCATGTAATGGTTCAAAATTTATGGCTTCCATGTTGGATATTATGTACCATCATATCCAAAGGATATAGAATTTGGTACGTGGTGTTAGTCTCATGTGACATAAAGATGAATTGGTAATAATTTGTACCAAATATAGATTTTTTGGAGAGTATGTTGTATTAACCTATCAGAATTTCTATTTATTCATTTTTTGTTTTGTTTTATCATATATTTTATCCTTTAGTATCGTTTTTTGGAAAGCCTTTGTGAATTAATTATCATTATTAATTGTGTTTCATAGAAGTTTGGTTATATTATATTTAAAAAATTAATATTTATAACATTACTCTTACATATATGAATACTTTATTCTAAATCTATAGTATAGGTATGACGATCATTTATTAATATTTAGAGGGTGAAATCATTCATAAGTTTTGTGTTTGACATCCTTGGTGCTTGTTTCCAACCCATGGCAATCAGGAATATGCTTTTGGACTAATGGAAAACATACACTTATGATGTGGTTGTTTAACATAGGTTTTTTAATTACATTGTATAAAACATTTATAATGAGGTCATGAAACATTATATATAAAACACTTAATATAATCCTCTAATATATTTTCAACATTGAATACCACAGATTGAAGAGGGATCCAACCAAAAATTAAAAAATTCATAGGAACTCCATGAAAACCTGTGATGGGAGAGTATATTGGTTTCCTGATAGTAATCCTCATTATCAATAGGAAATAAGAAAAATAACATTTGTTCATATATTGAATGGATCATTCTCATTTTAGGATATTTCAATAAAAATTAATTGTTATATATGGTTATTTTTATTAGTTGTTTATATTTCTCGATTTTGGACTAGGGTTGTCCCTAATAAAACACTATATTGGTAATAAATTTATTTTTATTATATTTTGATGGAAGATTACAATGGATAATGAAATTGGATGAATATATTTTTACAGAACCATTATGTGTTTTATGAAAATCAAAATGACTCACGAAAATTTTTAATGTCTCAATGTAGTGAAATGAAAAAATGACTTCTGTTATAGTAAATAAAAAATGACATTAGGATTTATGGAAAATGTATTAGGGATGTTCTTATAAAAAATAGATGATCATATAATAGTATTTTATTATCTATTTTTAATCCTAAAATGATCAAGGTTAGTATTAAAATTGAATTTATATAAGAAATACATATCATGTATGTAATGAAACTATAAAATTGTTTTA
Source organism: Viscum album (assembly GCA_963277665.1). Taxonomy (NCBI): domain Eukaryota; kingdom Viridiplantae; phylum Streptophyta; class Magnoliopsida; order Santalales; family Viscaceae; genus Viscum; species Viscum album. Next base: position 1,372,298,883 of record OY728164.1, read on the forward strand.
AAAAAATAAAAAATTTTATGGCTCCTCCTGAAATGGATCCTCATAATGAAAAATGATTTCATACCCTTGTAAATTAATTCCATTATAAAATTAAATTTTAAGTTTTATAGTAAAAATAATTGTTATTTATGATTTTTAAAATAATATTTCTTAAAATATAAATAATAAAGTCACTAGAGATATCCCTTTAGAGAGATGCTTAATTTGATGGGGCTTTATACCAGGTAAAATAATCTTGTTGATGTGATTGATTTTTGTAGTGAATTATCATAGATTATTGATTTATAAAGTCTCTATATGTTATAAAATAATTTAAAATATAAGGTATATTATCACAATTCTTGAAATGTTCTTATAATAATATAGAATGGTCATATTATAAATTATTATTTGAAAATTAATATACACATATCCAAAATAATTTTTATCCATTTAATAAAGGTTTAAATAAGACAAAAATATGTGATATTTAATTATTTTAAATAATTACATAAAACATAAAATATTCATATCGAATAAAAATGTTTAATAATTTAATAAATATCATATTTTAAAAATATGATGGATTTTATATTAAAGACTATAAAAAATGATATATAAAAGATCTCATGTTTTATTAAATATGAAATTTTAATGATTATTTATACATTTAATGTCTAAAAAATATTTCTTAAATTTTAATTTGGTCAAAATTTATTTTATATGAAAAATTATTAAATTTTCATCTCATGACTAAATTTATAAATAATAAAATTATTTTGATTATCCTGTACTTTATATCATCTTGAATATTGTATTATTATATTAATATTTTTTGAATGAGTTAATTTATTATTTCAAACAACTTATAAAATAAATATCATGTATATATTCCATCACAAAAAAGGTATTATATATGATATTGTTATGATTAATCATGAATACAAATCATTATGGGTTACTAACTCATTACGAAGGATTTTTTACGTTTTAAACAATGGGGAAACTCAAAAATGAATTTTGGAAGGTTCAAAGAGGATTAATGTCTTTAAGAAGAAATTGATAAATTATGGAAAAAGTATTAAAAAACACTCACTTCAGAAAAATATTTTATAAATTTAGCACACACAATATAGGATTCACAAAAATGAATCTCAAAGATCCCTAATAAAAACAAAAAAATATTACCATGGTCAGTGACTTAAAATACACATCAAATTTCCATTTCAAGAATCCCTTAGAAAATTATGATAATATGCATCCTGGTTCACACAACAATATCATTTATGAACTCTACAATACTTTAAGTGATCATGACCTATTATATGTGAGGAAAATTACCATAATCAAAGTTTGTTAACACTTTAATAATTTTAAAATGATTTATATTTGAGTGAATAGAAAAATTTCATGCATAAAATGTCTCACACAAACCTTATTTATTCATATACCCCTCTAGTTTTCATAACCCAAGGTTTTTTAGACCATCATTTAATTTTTTTTTATTTTTATACCCTTTACATATAGAACAACGTACATAATAATGGTGACATGCGGGCATTATAATCACATGAACTTGGATTATAGACATATTTTTTGACCAAAACATGGATCACTCATTCAAAATATTTTTCATAACCAAGTTGGTGACATCAACTCATATGTATTTTTAAATTAGACATGGTCTGTAGACCATGTGAATATGTCCCACACATATCTTCTCTCTCTTTTTAGGCAGTGTGACTGAATCCCCATGCATAACATTCTTCTCCTAGGCATACCATTTTTAGTCCCCACTGAAACCATTATTTTCATCCCTTTCCCAATATATATGTCCTTATCAAATGAAATTAAACTACATGGACTAGTTCAATTGAACAATAATAAATGTGAATATTAACATACATTGGTTTAGATTCATTTTTTAGAAAGTGTATATAGGTCGACTATTCATCGTTAAAACCCAATATCAATCAAGATATATTAATTATCATTAGGGAAATTCATCCCCTAGAGTGACCATCTGTAGTTATTCTCCACATAAAGTGTTCCCACTAGACTATAAACAATGAGTTTACCCACTAGACTTTAAACCATGAGATTATATAATAAAAAAATTGAGTGTCCCCAATGAACTAAAAATCCATGAGTATCCCCACTATAATCCAATTCTTGAGTGTCCCCACTTGGTCTTAAACCATGATTACCTATCTATTTGGATTGAAAACAATAGTGTTCCATCAACATCCAAGATCCAAACAATATACCTAGACCTCCTTGTGTAGTAAAAATTGAGAAAAACATAAACAATATTGTGAGGAAAATATAAAAACAACTAATGTGTGAAATGTACTTATCCCTATTACCAATAGGCCTTCACCCTTATATGGCATTAAGATATGAAATTAATTTATTCCCACATTTATAACATAAGGATGGGATTCTGGAACATCAATTAGTTCAATGAAAGAGTCATGGACATGAATTTAATCTCTATTTTTGGATAAGGGGATCCCCCATATTATAGTATAACTAAATGTTTCATAATTATCACACTAATGGTGAGAGGATTCCCACATTTAGAAAGTAGGAATATAATTATATTTTAGAAACATTTAATTTTATATAGAAACCGTTGGAAATAGAAATTGTAAACATGATGTATAAAAATTATCATAAATAAATAATAGATGTGTAATGTTGGGACCATCATCATTTCATGTCATATTCTTGGGTGGCTTCATTGTATTACATTTATATATTTCCAATAATTGTCCATGATATATGTTATTCCCCTATAACTATAGATTTCCAATGAGTTAAAAGTAATATCACTAATTCTACTACTACTCCCATGAACTTGAATATGGATATACCAAACACCTATATGTAATCAGAAATCATTATTTCTCCCATGAATTCATTGATCCCTTTGTGATTGGCTGATAGATATGATATAATAGAGGGCGATCAACTTTATTTTCCACTAGTATGAGAAGGATGGTTTTTTCTAGACCTAAAAATTGGATTAGGAGGATCTTGAATCTATGAAACCACACAAGATTAAAAAACAATAGAGGTCTCACAGGGGGAATATACCAATTATAAATATTATTAACTACATTTAAAGTCTATATATAGAGCATGAAAATATAACCTTCCCTTAGTTTGAGTTATAATAATATTTACATACTTGTACTATTCTAGTTGTCTCCAAAAAGTCACTAAGGATGGATCCTGTAAATTGGAAGTAACATTAACTTAGTACATCCAACTCATTAGGTGTGTAGGTTTGGCCCACTATCAAATTTGTTTCCACAGTCAAAACCACACAATTATAATTCTAAGTGAAATCCAATTTTCTTACTCTATGGTAGAATATTCCCTTATCTATCTTCCAAAACAATATGTGGGGGATCATCTTAATATTATTTGGACTAAAAACAAAACATACTATTAGGTACGGTAAATTGGATTTGATATCCATTTACACCATTAGAAACCATCACATAGGCTCTCCTCGTGATGATGAAATTCATCACATTAACAATACTCATAATGTTGATGTACTTTTTGGTGTCTATGATGTTTCTTTTCACACTACAAATAAAATTGATCATGTTTGTCTCCAAATGATGTGTTAAGGTCAACACTCCGGGATCCTTCTCACAATCAATAGGTTGATAAAAACGTATTTCATTTAAAATTAATTATCAATCATTTAAGATCCCAGGACACTAAAGATCAAGATGATCTAATTATAGAAATACCACTATAAAAACTAGAATCAATATTATAAAAATTGAGGATGGGAATTAAATAAATATATGTTAAATTGTTTCTTAATACCCACTATATGTAATTGTGCATCAATGATGTGATGTCATCATTTTATTTGATTTCTGTGACACCATCCATTTCTCCATCAATAAGATTACCCTATACATCAACATTAGATGTGGGGATTTCATAAGGGTTTAGACAAACATTAAATAATTTTTAATAACATTAGTAGGGCCCCCATGTAATTTTCATCATCCCTTAATGAAAATGATCCATTAACCCACCTAAAAAGTGATTTTATGGAAGCATTAGGTAACTTATCAACACTTTTTTGAGGATCAAAGAAGGGAATGCATAGAGATAACCCTCCAACTATAAAACATACATTGAAAGATGTCACCATTTCTCCCCCTTATGGATACCCAAAAAAATGGAACAAACCCCTAGGGAAATGTGATTTATACCCAAAATTTAGTTGAGATTCAACCCAGCACTTTACATAATGATTTTACATTTAAATAATATAATGTTGATTGTTTGAGTTTATGGGATGTTCTTAATACATAATAGATTGTGGGAATGTTTAATCCACATAAAACTTTTCAATTCTCTATCTTAGTGAATTTGGATTAAAAAATACTATAACATTGATAGAATATTTTTTATTTGTACAACCACTATATTACATGGTATTTGGTGTATTATAAATATTACAATTATCTTAAGGCCATCGTCTAGTAGGGACAAATAGTGGACTTCACAATGATATCTACTTCAATAAAACTAGACTCACATTGATGCCTTCTGAATATCCAATCTGTATGTTCTATATGGCATGGGTTAGAAAGAAATATTATTAATGATGTGTCTCCCCATGTTCACATTAGGATTTTTGTTCGTATGATACCCTACATTTCCCCCTATTGGAAATCAAAAATAGGCCTCTAAATGACAATTATCTAGTCATGTAATGGAGGAGATGTATGTTTCATCATATTATGTAGTCAAGGATGATGGTAAAATGATTCAGATATATTATTTCTGTTGCTAAAGTAGAGAATATTTTCTTTATATCTCTCAATATTAAGATATTAATTCTCAATATAAGATTTTATCTTCTAGGTGACTCTATGATGAAATATGTTTAGTAAGGCACATATAGCCTCTATTGATGAAATATTTTGAATTATCTTAATAATGTTATATGGTCTTGGTTTCTCACATCCATTCTACTAGTTAGGGAAAATTTAATTTATGGATGATCTACCTCTTACATTCGTTACTCTCATCATTTTTGAACTACCACTGGGATAATCATTGTTTGATTAAATTGGAGTGGACCCACCCACAATTGGTGATAAAAAAATTATGTTTATTTCTGTGGATTTTTTTTGAATATATCATTGTTACACATAATTAGAATTCAGGAGTATTACCGAGGAATGGTTAATTATGAAACAAGTGAAATATTGGAAAGGTTATCATGGTATCTTTTTTAACACCACAGATGAAATGACAAGAGTTCATACTATTGTGAAAGAAACCAATGAAGCTCAATGGACCAACAATGGTGTTGGTGACATTATATCATATACCATCAATATGGTGTATGTCATCTTGGTTAATCCCTTAGATAACCAATAAAATTATGGAAGTGATAGATGATGAAGGTAAATTATCCTCTAGAATATCCCATTTAATAAAAAATTACTATAGGTGGAGTTTTTATAAAACAACATGAGTAAAATATTTGATCATTGGGAGACCCATATCGTGCCACTCCGTAACTCCTATCAAAACCTTTAAAAATCAAATGGTAATGATTCCCCTTACCATATTCCCAAATATTCTGTTAATTTTTTTATAGATTAAGGGTTTATTACTATTATAATTGAATGTTAGAGTTATCTAAAATAGTATGTGGATCCTCATATAGGCTTCCTATATATCATGGTTCGCACCAGATCATGGATGACCACTCCACCATTGGAATTACTTCTTCCATCAACTATCGATCAACCAGTTGGGGATGAAGCTGGTTGTTCCTTAAAACCTAAGTAACTTTCAACTATCCCGATAGAATACACTATATTAGGATATTTTGATTGTCTAACATTGGTAAATGTGAACCAAAATATAAGGTTTATTCACCATATAATTGTATATTTTTAGAGTAAATTTCAAAAAAAACCTCTTAATAAATACCCTTAAGGCGTATATGTAAGCGTAGAAAACATTCTAAAAACAAATAGAAAATGACATGAAGTCCATTATAGAGTAGGTGTATTATATCTCTCCACCATTTTTTATAAATCACTGTTTAATATATTATAATTTCATCATTGATCCCATGGATCACCTCATCAAAATTACCTCTCAGCGTAGCTTGATACTAAGGACCCAAAAGTATTAGTACATGGGAAAACTATTTTTATTTTTTCATAAACATCAGAAACTATACTGTATTTGGTATAAAAGTTAGTCACCAGAGTATATTTTCATCATGGATTATCTAAATAAAATGTATATCTACTAGTTTATTTCAACATTATAATGAACAATCTTCCATGACCTATCTTGTGTATAAAATAGGATAATGAGTGGGACTCTAATTTAATCACTTATTGGAGATTTATGATGTACTAAATTTAAAACTACCCATATCATTTATAAAAATTAATTCTTGATTTTTTTCATAATTTCACATATGATACATTCTCAAATGACAGTGTGGCCTACTGTATTAGGGTATTTGGATATAAAACCTTTTAACATTAATCATGTGTAAATTGAAATTATTTAAAAACAACCAAACATTAAATTTTATTTCATTAATCATCTAATAATTTAACAGATAAATTTGAAATTTATATAATAAATGGGTGAGCTATAAATACTTGTAAGGGAATAATAAAATAATTACATTAAGAGAGTAATACATGTCATTAAAGAGGTGTATTAAGGTGTCATAAAATTTTAGAAAATCATATTTATGATCATAAAAGGATTATATCAGGTGAAAATATCTAGGAGACATAGAAATGATGCAATAATATAAAATTAGAAATCCCAAGAATAAGTCCAAGGTAACCATCAAGATATCATTTAATAGTTTAGCTAGGATAGCCTGTTGAACACCATACATGGAATATAATGTGATATAAACATTGCCCGATGCATTGGATTGATATATAATTTTATGATCTTCTATCACATTTATATCATGTTCATGCATTTTTTCTCCACGTATAAATAAAACATAAGAAAAACATGTATAAATTTTATAATCATGATTTTGTAATGTAGGATACATACATTGACATACACAATAAATTAAGGATAAATACAATTAGGTGAGTACCCTTGAGTGGAAATGGGGAGGTTTATTCACTAAATAAATTCTTGGTAGGGGAAAACCATATGATAATTTGGACATTATCATAATAGTATACAATGGTTTATGGAATTGGTGGATGAGAGTGAATGGTTATGTCTCTTGACATAAGTATAGTAAAAGGATTTTAAAAGATAGTAACGGGATGTGTAAAAAACATTAAGATAAATAAAATTTTAAGTCAAAAGGGCTTAGCTAAAAGGAAGTTCATGTATTAAACTATAGAAGAGATAGTCCCTTATATTTATAGGGTACCTAATAAATCTTTGGAAGATCTTTATAAGATATTGGGAACAATTTAGGAGGGATTTATAGAAGTATATGATTAGGTAATGATTTGCCGAAGGGATTTTAATGGTGTGGATTGACATAGTGGGTGGGTATTTATAACATAATTTAAGGTAATTGTCTATTATTTTTTAATAATTTGTTTTTAACTCTATATGATCGAATAGTAAAAATCAAAAAACAGTACTTTGTTTTCCCATGTTTCTTACCAAATTGGATTATTTTTTAGTATTTTATTAGTCTGTGAAACTAATTATTTAAAATAATGAAATTAGAGAAGTGTATGTGTGTCATGATTTTAAATAAATGATATGAAAACTATAAAATATAACATTAGATTCAAGGGATTCATTAATGGTTAATAATATTTTTAAAATAACATAATAATAAATTATTTCAGAGGTGAAATATTTATTTTTTCAAGTATTCCTTATATGAAAATTTTTACAAGAAAATTGGGCCATTATGATGTCATAATACATACTATACATTTAAATAGTATATAATATTTACCCATAAATTCAATTCTCTCAGAAAATTATGAAATATTCCCCATTTAATGATTTCAATGGGATGATTTCAAAAATAATATTTATTTTATCAAAATAATTGTCTACATATGAGAATATACATATATAAATAGAAATAATTATTTACTCAATGGTAATAACTTTTACAACAGTAACAAATTCTAACTATTATAATAATATATATTATATTTTATTACCAGTTATATTTATATAAATATTATTTGAAAGTATTATTTTATTTAAATAAGTTTTATCAAATTTTTTAAATTTATCAAAAAGTTCATCTTAATTGAAAGTATATATTTCCCAAAAATAAAATTTGAGTTTATTCAAATCAAAATCAAATTTTAAACAATAATATTTTTATAATCATATATATATATATGAATATAGAATAAAAATTGATAACTAGAGTCATTATTTTTTTTAATAATAATGTATACAAATTAATTTTATTATGTTTTAGATACACAACAACTAATTACCCTAGCATAAGACCTAACTGTAATATGTGTGATGGTGGTACATTCATGGTGTTCTTCAGAGAATAGGGTTTAGGCGGTGATCATGATAGTTTTTAAATTATACCATGAAATATTAATTTATGTTATAGTTATTGAATTTTATCAGGGGTTTGGTTGATGGAAAATAATAGTGCTTCCATCTCCCTCATAAGCCTCTATACTTGGTCTTTCTAGGGTATAATCATACTGGTCGAGGCCATCTCTTCTTCTATATATGTAATCTAACCTTTATAATAACCCACAATATATACTAATATTAATGGTCAATATAAAATGTCTATATTATCAATGGGTAAAATTACTAATGGTTTTTTAAATCAAACTAAAGATATTAAATTTCAATCCAAAATATCCAATTTAAGGGAGGTGTTTTATGTAACTACATTAATTAATAAATAATTTAGTCATTCAAAATAGTATTTTATTTATAAAATTTTGGGTTATTATATTATCCCCCCTTCATAAAATTCCCACTCAAAATATAATTTCATACTCTAAAATTGACGAGGTTACCTATGTTTTGTTTCCTTTTCAAGTTCCCATGTTATTTCCTAAAACTTGTTGTCCTACTATAATAATTTTAGTGTGTGAGTTTTCATGTTTCTTATAAAATTTTATGTATGATCTAAGATAATAAATGACTACTCACAATAAGAAAAATCATTCTTTATGTGAATCAACTCATCATTTGGTAAAAAAGAGGGGTCTGATATGTACTTCCTCATGATGGATAAAATAACCACATCTTATATTTGAGATATATTATTTAGGAGTGATAATTCATAAAAGAGATCTCTAATGAGATCATGGATCAAAAATAGTGATGATGTATCTTGAACAATTCATTCAATTCTTCCTAAACCTCAGGTCATTCTTATGTGGTGATAAATAAAAGAACACATTCTATCTATCCTTATATTTTATGTCTAATCGATGATTACATACATATCTTTTATATCAAATTTATGTAAATTTCATATATGGATGCATGGTTTGAACCATTACTATCTTCTCATGGATAAGATCGGGTCTTATAAGAATCATATCTTTAGCTTCCTCCCAATATTTTCGAGTATGACACCTTTTTCATATAAGTCATTATAAGGTTCATCTAGAATGCAAGAATGGAAGATATTTTTATATGAAAACTCCACTTGGGGAAGGTGATGATCCAGAAATACTTTTAAAACCATTGGACATGATCTCGTCATTTTATTTATAGTTTGAATGGTTATCTATGAATAACCTTATATCTATGGGTGATAAGAACTACTGAAACAAAGCTCTATATCCGAAACTTACTAAAGGATACTCTAAAACATCTTGGTTATCCTGAAATCTTGATCATATATAATGTGTAATAGAACTCTATGAAACATTAACTCTATGATTCGTTATCTCTTGCTGAGTTTCTCTTAATTTAATTATTCATCAACAGAAATGAAATTCATAGACTTTATAGGGTGACCGAATACAACCTAGATGGATTTATTTTCATTATATATCTATAGGAGTCCAATAATGAAATGCATTTTTATGTTTTCCCATTTCTATAATTTTATTTGAGATGGTATTATTATACACCTATACATTAATCATTCACCCATGACCTATTAGAATTCTATGTAATGAGATACAAATTTTGTAATTTACCTATTCATGTTATACGAAGAGATATTTTTCTCCATATCTATAGAAATCATATTTCTTCTGAGATGAATATATAAGGATAATATATTCACAACCAAATAAAATATCTATTTTCAATTATGTTTTTTATGGGACACAAATCCAGTTCCCAAACCATATAAATATATCTTCCGAAATTTTTTAATCTAAAATATTTTCAAATGTTTTGTCTGTTATCATATTGTTTTTGGGCCTCCACGACCCTTTCCAGAATGGGTGGTAGTGTAGCTAATTGAGAATGGAAGGATAAATTTTTATTAATGATTCTCAAGTACATCCTTTTCATTGCAATGAATATTGAATCCCTTTTAATCCTTATCATGGATATGGTTGGGAGTTACTTTATAATATTATTATATTCCACTTTATTTTAAATCATATTATGGTAATGGATTGAAAAATCATAATTCTAGATTAGATAAAACCACATTCATTAGATCACACTTAGATCAATTTAAAATATAAAATTTATAATTTTATGGTCTGTGTATAAGTCACTCTTTTCCCCATAGAGATTATATCATCAAATTTTCAATGAAACGATCACTCTATCCAATTATAGAACATGAATTTCGTATTTGTATCATGTATATATAATTTATTTTATGCATTGGATACAAATTTTCAATCGTGTTTGAGTACAAACCCCATTCCCTTTTTTGATCAATCACAGTTGTTCAAAAAATCATTCCCCACTAGCGGGTAACGTGAGAACTGGTATATTTATTAGCATATTCATTAACTCTATAAATATATCCTAACATCCAGAAATTGGGACATTCTTTAATCCCTTTGGAGTTAGATTGGTTAGTTATATTGATATTCATGAGATGTTTATCTAAAATTTTCCATAACATCCAACTAATAAAAGGAAACTCTAGATATGCATCATAAATATTGATCTGAGTCATCTATTAATAGCATTTCTTTTCAAAAGATCCATGAATATCCCATTTATATTGAGAAAAATACCGAAAAATGATACGTCCTCCATAAAAGACTCACATTTTCTATAAAACTTAGACAAAATTTCATTTCTCCATTTCTTTCATAAAGCATTCAAATTGCCCTCTTATTCCTACTTAATTTTGTTGTGGATAAGAATATAAACTATAAATGATACAAAAAAATTTCTCAAGATTCTTATTAAATAATTTATTCATTATGTATATTATGATATCATAAGTATTATTGAGTCTAAATGGCATCACATATGCTCATAGTTTCCATAACTTGTACAAAAGGGAGACTTATGGATATCCTCATTCTCCACCTTTACATGATAATATAAAATCTAAATATCAACCGTAGAGATGTTCTAGGTTACACATGGTTGATTAATAATGTCACCAACATATAGTAGAAAATTATTATTCTTTATCGTGATATTATGTTTCTCATGAGAATCAATGCAGAGATATATTGCACCGTCATTATACATTATAAAAAGGACCGGTTTTCCCCATTGTGAAGAACATCAATGTATAAAACAATTAATCATATTATCCTATAGTTTATTCTTGATCTCTTTATGTTAAATGGTGTCCATTATATATGGATTCATGGATTTTTAAAAATATATAGGTATATTTTTGAATGAGAACACAACCACTCATATTGGATGAAGAGCATGTAATTATTCCGGAAACACATTAGCATATTACCTCATAATATGTATGATTCCAAATATGATCACTTAATTAATATCATTCATTTAATCATGTTATGATTTATCATAAGGTAATAATATTCATATTTTAGGTGATTATTGAAAAATTGATTCATCTTTATCCTTTAAAATGTTTAGAATCAGAGGGGGATTTTTGAAATAAATGGTGAATTACTTATCTAAAAAATTTATGAATTCTATATACAAGGAAATGAAAAACATAATTAGAATAGAAAAAAAATACACTAATGGAATAATTATAATGTTCACAATAATTTTTAACAAAAAAATATGGATAGTGTATGCGTTATATAATTAGGATGTAAGAAAGACTCCATAGGAAATTTTAACAAAAAACTCTACTTCCATGATTTGAGGTGTTTTTTGAATAGTTCAACTGAACGTTGTGATATAAATGAATTCATAGAACCATAGATGTTTATCCAACTTTCAAATATTTTATTTGGGTTCTAATCATTTACTTCATCCAAATAGACAAAGATAAGATAATTTTAAAAAAATTAATCATATTAAAGGGAATATATGATCACTGATTTTATAACACATAAAGTAAATATATTACATAATATATGAATTTATAGAATTAAATAATTGTTATTAATGGTATATTTCATAAAATAAAAAATAAGGGGAATATCTTATACCTTAATAATTTTTGATAAGGATCTTCTAAAACTACTAATCAATGTCTATAGTTTTTTCAGACCTGGTGTACAATATATACTCTTTGTTGGGAACCAGCTAACAATCATGTTAATACCCATTGCAACCTTTTTGGTGTTTTTACACCTAGATAAATCTAATATAGAGTCACATCAACTCATATTATGTATATTGGAATTTTGTATCTTGGGAACCACATAGTCTATACATTACCTAGATTTACAGATGTTTTCCTATGATTAGATATATCCATAAGTCATTCAGTATCATTTTCTAATCAAAATCCACAAAAATATCTGCAAAATTCTTTGATACAAACTATTACAAACCATATCTTTTATAAAAAATAATTCATGACATATTACATAAACTAACACATTATTGAATCCCGAATAATTGTGAGGTATAGTGACTTTGTGTAATTAGATTCATAACATGATAATATGAAACATGTGCACAATGTAATTATTTAAAAAATTCAAAACATTCCCTTTTATTCCATTGATATTCTAATATTTCACTTGGAAACAAAGAGACATACACAAGAAACAGTGAGATATAAGTACCATTAGGGGAATAATCAAACTAAAACATGATGAATGTAATACCTATTAGTCAACAGGCATATCAAGGTGGCCTGAAACATGATATAATCATAAACATTATCATTAAAACATTGTATAAAATGATGACTACAAGAAAACATAGGAATGTGGGAGGAACCTAAAACATGGAATGATAAGAATAATTACAATATTAAAACCAACATATCCTACCATAGAGTGCATACAAAAACCTCCCGTAAACCGTACATATTTCATAATGATAAAATAACAACGATGAATGAATTTTAGGGCTACATAATTCATGGACCACCCTTCTTATTCATATAATTTACATTAATTTGTGTACCTCTATACAGTATAACATAATAACAAAATTAAACACTTTTAAACCCATTATCAACTAGTTCTACTCAGAAAAACTAATTTCCTAATTAAATTATTTATATGTACTACTACGTGAATACCCTTAAGTTGAAATAGGGACTTTCTTACAATTAAACAATATTCATGGAAAAATCATAGGATAATATCAGAAACATAACGAGTGCACATAAATGTATTTTCATGTGGTGAATGATTGTTAATGTTCGTATCTCATTACATGGTCATTATAATAATAGTAAAAGTATATGTACTTGAACACAACAATAAAGAATATTGGAAATAAAAGGGTCTTAGTACAAAGTATGTACTTAAACCAAAATGAGGAGGAGAGTGTCCCTTACCTTGTGATGGCACTTCAAAAATAATGGGAGGATATTATTAAGAGTTTAGAAACACCTTGTTTTTAATTTAGAGAGTTACATGGAGAGTATCATTAGATAAATAATTTTTTATTGAAGAAGTGTTGGTGGATGGTTCTGTATTTATATAGATAGAGAGGGGAATTGTTTATTAAATTCTAAACATAGGTTTTTGAAACTCTATGATAAAACTATCAAACCCAAAAACAAATCTATGGTATTATCCCATGGTTTTCACTAAAGAGGAATTTATTTCACTATATTATTATCCTGTGAACCAAAATCCATACATTAATGACATTAATGAAATAAAAGTTAGTCATGTTAAAAAGAATTAATTTAATAACCATAAAATAATATATTGGTTTTAGAGGATTCATTATGGGTTTATAAAATTGACAAAATAAGTCAAAAAAATAAATTTTATTAAAGGATAAATAATTTTTTCATGAATGATTTTTATATCATTTATTATGTCAATGTTTTGTCCTTTATGATGTTATAATACACATTGTATATTTATTCCATATTTTATTTTTACCCAGATTTTATATTTTAAAAAAAAACTATGAAAAACAATCCACCATCTATCATTGAAATGTATATTTCATAAATTATGTATATTTATCAAAATAATTCTCTAAATATGAGAATATAAAATTTTATAAAGATATCATTATTTGCTAGAAAATAATAGTTTTTTTACGATGCTAAATATTTTTTAATACATATAAATTTTTCATTAAACATCATAAAATTTTATTATAAATTATATTTAAATTAATATTATTTGATAATAATTTTTTATTAAAATATCATTTTTTTCCCAAAATTTAAAAATTTATCAAAAAAATGTGTCTTAATTGACACTATATATTTCTCAAAAATCAATTTTTTATCAAACTAGTTTTTTAATTATATATATAACATAATAATGGAAAATAGATAAATATAATCATTATTTTGTAAATTAGAAGATATAAATGATCATATTACATTGGTATAGATATAAAAACCATTACATAACCATAATATTTCCTAAGGGTAATGTGTGTGATAGTGGTACATTTTAGGGTTGTTAGTTGAACATATTTTGTCTTATGATCCCTAAAAACATGAATCTCCATAATAAATAAGTTTTTTAAATGATTTAGTTATTTAATTTCATCTGGTCCATGGTTAAGTGAAAAACCTAGATATCACATATCCCTTAAAATCTATGATAATTGGGATTCATATGGTACGATCCTACTAGTCATGTCCATCACTTAATTAGTATGTTTTAATTAGAATTTATCATAAAAATTAATATATACTAATATTAACAGTCACTATATAGTTTCTGTATTTTTGGAAATTAAGATTCTTAAGGGTATTTTAAAATTCAATTGAGTTTATTTTATAATTTTTCAAAATACAAAAGTAGTTCATTTTTTCCTATAAATACATTATTAATTGTGGAATTTATTCATTAAAAAGATAATTTCATTTGTAATTTTTCTGTTTGGTACACCCGTATCATTCAAAAAAAATAAAATTATCTGTTAGGAATGATTGTGGAATTTTTTTGGTATGAGTTGGAATAGAATTTGGTCTCCCAGAAGTAGCCAAGTAGATTTCAAGAGATTTTAGATATTTCAAGGAATATAAAAGTGGATATTAAATAGAATAAACAAAGGTATCATCCAATAAATACTCCACTATTTTGGAAAACACAAAATGTAGATTTTTTTGTAGTGTATACTTTTCCCCCTCTACAACACAGTACTTTCTAACCCATTAGAAACATTTTCATTAGATGAGAGCATGTACTAATAGTGATTCCCATAGATTTCACCAGGTCTAAAAAATATATTTTTAATTTTTTAATAACATTATATATTCTATTATGAAATAAAAACATCATGGTTACTTATTTTATGTAATAGAATCTTATTTTCTAATTATCTTAACAATAAAAAATACCTAGTAAAATGAAATAATTAACCAACATATATATTACCCCTATCATATGTTTTTGATCTATAATCTATTAAATCTTCATATGTAATAATTGGATATAAAAGTAGATAGAAGAGGTTGAGGGGGAGTTGGATAAAACCATGTAATGTGTTATGTGTGTTTCAAACACATTTTATAATAGTAAACATATGTGTAAATAGAGATAGGTTATGGGAAAACGATCATTTATTTATAAGGAATATGTTGCAAAAAAATAAATTTATAAAGACCTTGGGATAATCTGTAAAAGGATTTATTTTACATCACTCCAAGATGATGCAACTCCATCAGTCGCATAGTTGAATCAATTGTTAAAAAATGTCATAGAGTTCAACGTCAATATGATAGGAGTGATTAAAACTCTGTGTGAGTGTTATGTATAGCCTACACACTCTTGGGTTTCATTACTTTTACATTGATAGGAAACTTTGTACCCCCATCATATGTTACAATATTTCATTGATTAGAAAAAAAGTATTCCTTATTCAACATTATTCAACTAGAGTACCATTACACTGAGATTATAGATTAAAATTAATAAAATCCACCCAAATCCAATCACTATCAAAATTTATGAATAAGAAGGAATTCACTAATCAAAATTAAAAATAAATGATCCATCTCAAAACATATCACACAAGATAAAAAGGAAATAAATCATTAACTACATCATGATCAAAATGAGAATCATTTCACTAAAAGATCCTATTACGTTTTTAAAAATTGTATTTCACTATTTTACTTGTTTTCAAACCAAAAATCATATAATCAATCAATGAAACAATGGGATTACAGCCAAACCAAATCACTGTAAACTTCCATAACATCTGAACATTTAGTTAAGTAATGACCCCTCTAGTGTAAATGAAATAATGTTTTGTAGATTCAGGAAATTATAAATCACCATTTTTATAAAAACAAGTCTCATTTAAATCCCAGAAAAACATCTCATTTGAAGAACACTTTATGATGCCCTTATTGAGGACCTAAATTACTCTTTGAATGTTGAAATAAGAGTGGAAGCTATATAACCAAATCCAAAAAAAGTAGATAAAATTAGAGAATGTTAATAAATTATATCCATATAATGGTAAGAATAGAACATGTTCATAATTTTCCATATACACCACCTTTATATCATATGAAAACGTAATATTATTGATATGGAATGGTGATTAGTGGATAATTGTAACATCTCAAGATTTAAAGAAATATATTCTCTAAAATTAGAATAAATTATTTGATAGATTGGGTTACATGAAATAAATTGTTTTCTCTCATTTTATGAAACCCCATGTTAATATTGTTTTTTAGGTAACATTGAGTTTCTTCAATTACATGGGTTACATGCAAGACTGAGTCTTACCCGACAACAATATACTATTAAGATTATTTTTTAAAAATAATAGTTATCACCTATAAATTGGAATGGAATGATATAATATTACTAATAAGATTATAAATATATGAGTTACACCGATTTATATAATGAATCCTTTGGTGACTAAAAAATTATAAATGTAAATAAGAACCAATTGAATATAAAGGATGTGTCTCTATGAAAAAATATTTTTATACCCAAAAGGAATTGTATATTAAAAAATTAAATTTATCATGATTATTGAATTATATTAATTAAATTTATATTTTATATAAATAATATATTCTCTTTAAATAAATATGATTAGTTTTATATTCTTAAATTATGAAAAAATCTAATTATAATCATTAAAATGTGTATTTTTCTAAAAGGTAGTTTTTCACATTTTAGAGGAAGAAATGAATTATAACAAATTTTTGACACATTAATAAATTTTATTTGAAAAAAAATAATTTATATTTTGAATTTAGAATATCAAAAACGTACTTTGGGTGGTTTTTTGGTATTTTTATAAGAACATTTATATTTTGAAGTATTGTAAATCACACCGAATTTTAATTTAAAACTAAATTTTCATATTAATAATATATAGTGTTGAATTACATTTTAAATTGGATTTAAATTATAATTATATAATTTTTAGATACATTAACCCAATTTATCTCATTGTAATCAATTTCACATTGAAATTTGAAACATTTAATACTTTTGAACATTTAATGTTAAAAACATGCTATCTCGTCCCACTTGAGAGATTAATTTTAAATTATTTTATGCCACAAAAGTGATTAGAATTTGAAACAATGGATTAGATATTTTGAATCAGAATAATTGATAATTTATATTATTTCAAAAAAAAATTTGAACAAACATATTTGTGAATTTAATTAAAAGTATTTACAACCATTAAAGTAAAAAAATGTGTTTACTTAGTAGATTAAATTTATTCTTATACTGATAAATGATATATAAAATTTTCCAAAACCACATTTATTTCCATTATTAGACCATGTCCTCAATTTTTTTTAATTTGGTTCATTGTTAGAGTCACATGATGTTAGGGAGACCACCTAATGGTGTTGACATTTTTATATTTACAAGAATGCCACTACTTCTCCACTGTAAAAGGATATAAACCTATCCCATTGCTCACACATCTAAAGACATTATAGATCATATAAAACCTACTAGAATATACTCATAACATCACATATCTAATCTTTTAATCCTAACATTGGGAATAAATGAATCCAAGGATATCCTTTTCTGTAAACCAGACAAAGTTGCATGAAAAAGAGGTAACATTCTTCAATGATAATTGTTGTTTTATATATTTCTACACCACATAAATTATTATTATTCTATTATTATATAACAAACATACTATCATAAATATATTATATTTTAGTGGTAATACCTTCACATAAAAAATTCCATAAAATGGGTAATGAAATCATAGTTTGTGTGTACTGCAAACTACAACCTCACAAATTGATGTTTTTTGTTATTCCTTTACCAAAACTTAGGGATGTTAGTTATGATTAATATAATATTTTTATATGTTATACATGATATTTATTATTTATTATTATTTTTTTTAATTATTATAAAACACATAAATTCATGATTACCATTTTTTGGGACTATGATAACATTGTTTGCAGACGTGTGGATAATCACCTCTTTAATGTGATGTGATACATCAAACCATTACATTGAATTTATTTAGGGGGGTTTCAAAAAAAATATTTGTTAAAAATTAAATATTTATGTTATTTATAAAATATTTATATATCTTATAAATGTAACATATCATTTTCTTCCTTCTATTATGCACACTAAAAAAGTGATAACGTCGTTCATGGACATGTAGACTACCGCATCCTCGAAGAAATATTATTCTTCCTATTTCATCACCATATAACAATAATGATAAATATGTATAATTATATATAATCAGTTAAAAATTAATTTATTATACAATGGAAATTTTAGAATGATACATGTTAATTACCTTCATTCCATAACGATAATGTAAATATGGGAACATTACAGATGCGTACGTACGATCTACCATCTCCATGTTTGTAATGTGAATTTATTTTTCATAACCATATTTCATGATTGAATTTATAAGTATAATTGATTTTAATATTTTATATTTATTTCATTTTCATTGTTAGGGACACATTTAAATGGTGAAATCAATAGCCATATTCAACCTATCAATGTCAGTTTTGACACATAAGCTAAATATGTTCAAAACATCTGAGTTAAACATTATTGATTAAGTAATTTAAAATAAAATTTTAATAAGTGAAATAAAATTAATAATAATCATGTAAATTATTATTAATAATGTAAAAAATTATAATAAGTTTATTATTCCTGAGTATATATGGAAATCCTAAAAAACCAGACACAATGTAAGGGATTACATAACTCAATTTAAATTCCTTGGGTTAAAATTATATTTCATTGGTTTTGTTACGCCAATAATATGAGTGGAATTATTAACAATTATATTAATTAATTCTTTCCAATTTTATTTTTTGGATTTAATTTAATCACACATAATTATTTCACTTATCTATTATCAGTCCTCTTATATGATCTTTGTAAGGGGGTTTCTCATCTCACTTCTATATCTGTGAGATATATTCCATAATAACTTCTTATTTTTATTGGGTTGGTTATATAATTACTATTATTATATTTTTTGATTAATATAATTAAATTTTTTATGTTTTAAATATTTATTTTTGATGGTCTATATTTCATGTGGCTATGGTTTCAATGTTACCAAAGTGGTAATGTATTTTTATCATAATCTACCAGCATTGAGATTCTTGTTATGTTATAAAACTATCTTCTTTTATGAGGTGTGTATAAATATACATTGACATGATATATATTGAATCTCCTTATTCTCATGATATTATATGTTTCATTTAACAATATTTCTTCATGGTGTTATGATTTAAATGTTTTATGTTGGAATGGAAAACAGTGGAATGTTTAATGGTTATTTTCCTCATTAATGTTTTGAAGGATATTTTTATTTATATTCATCAACATCAATAAACTCATTTTTTATCCTCCACTAGGTATATTTTATATTGATACCATCCCCATTATTTTATAGGTGTATTAATGTTGTTTTAATGAACTTGTTTTGTAATTTATTTTTATTCCATGTGATAAATATCTTTTCAAATGATATTTATCAAACCCATTTCATTTCCATGGTTTAACCATGTTTCAATAGGATTATTTTGGAAATAGATTATTTTATGTTGGATAATCATATACTAATGATATTTTTAAAGAATCCATATATTCTTCATGGGTAATATTATTTCAAAGAGATTGTTTTTGAATCAAATTCATCTTCATGGGTTAATCATATTTCAAATAGATTATTACTAAACCAATTTATTTTCCATTGGTAAATAATGTATTAATGAGATTTTAATGAAACCCGTTACTTTAAATGGTTTATTCATGGTCTAGAGACATTGTTATGGAACCCATTTCTTTTCCAGGGGTAATCATGTTTGTAAGAGATTGAAAAGATAACCATTTCTCTTAAATGATTTTATTAGGGTACAAAATGGATAATGGTTATTATTGGGAGTTTATGATGAAATAAATTTTTTTAGGAGTTATGTAATTTGACATAGAAATTTTATAGGTGATTATGTGATATAAAAAGGATGGGTGGTTTTATAATAAGAAAATTAAGGGTTGTTCTGTGACAATATGATGATTGTTGGTCACATGACAATCCAACAACATTAGGCTCCATGATATCCCTCTAATTATTTGGGTCAATAAGTTTACCATATAGATATTCTATTTGTAAGGGTGAATTTAAGAGTGAATTGGTAATGGTTCACTATGTATGTATATGTTTTCCTTATTCATAGTCTAGGTTTATAATGTTTATAATTATTTATCTTGATATCACATCGCTCATTATTATTTTATCTGATGACTATTTACTTTACTATTTTATCAGATTGTATGATCCTTGTTTTTATGGTTATGAGTTCTTTTATGATTCACTTATACACATTGACTACATATTAATCGTAATGCACTATTATGATCACTGCTGACTTACAATTTTTAATGCTTATGGTTACCCTTACTGAGCATCAAAGATCACCCTTATTATGTTTCCTTGTACACATGTTTTAATGAATGATTTTGATGGATTTACTTATATAAATCATTTCACAAGGACATTACTGATGACCTAATATGAAATAAGAAAAGTTTGGTGTAATGAGAGATGATTTTCAACTTTATGAACTTGTTTTTTATGAGTGCTAGTTGAGGTTATTTTTTTATTTTGGGGTTTTTATTAATTATATAAAACTCTAAAAATAAATGTCCATCCATAATAAAATTAACACAATATTTCCTATTTATTTTTTAATTATTTTATGGAATAATTGTGTCACAATTATTGGTATCATAGCCAAATATGTAATGTTAGGTATTTCAGAACACAAATCATGAGTGTGGTTAATAGGGTGTTATAGTTGGTATTAATGTTTAGTTTAGATAAAATTTAATATTATGATGTTTTTGATATGAGGATATGTTAGGAGTTATTGATAAATTCATAGGTATATAAAATTACATTTGATAATATATTGAAATTTATAGAAACCATAGAAGAGGGTTTTATATAGTATAGATCTTGAGGTTATTAATGACGATGTGAGACAATTTTTTCTTGGGTTGAGGTTTTGTAGACCCTAAAATTTAAATGATGTTTTTAGGGAAGATTTAAATTTAATGATAAATAAAATAGGGACAACCCAAAGGATGGGTGGCGACCTTGTTCATCTCTAGATCCATGAGGCCTGAACACTCAAACGAAAGGCGATAAGGGTGTAGTACTTGACATTGGCCTATTTTTAGTCCTCATTAGTATGAAAATTTTTATATTTAATGATTATTTTAATTTATAAAAATATTTTATTTTATTTGAGGAATAATGGTTGATTTATCTAAGAATAATATATTGTCAAATCCATCAAATAATTGGGTTATAAACATCGTTCAAGATAGTTTGAGGAATTTTAAGGATAGTTATTTATATAATAATTTATTTATAAATTTTTCTATTAAAAATTTATTTTTATGATTAAAATATAATTTTAAGGTTTACTCAATTTTTGAATCATCTTACCATGTTCTAACCACTTTGTCATAAAATTTAAAGACAGGTGGAATAGATTTACTTTCCCTTTTATGGTTATATTCTAAATAAAAGTTGATTTTATAGATTTGTAAAGTAAAAAAATAATCTTTAATACTAATATTTATAGAAAAATAATATATTTTTGAAGAAATTTAATAATGGAAGAAATTATACTCATCATTTACGTATATTACCTTTTCATTTTTCTCTTGGTCTTGATGGTCATTGACTAATTTAAATTTAGGAAAAAGGATCTTATAACAAATGTATTATTCATGTACCTTCAATTATAATGAAAAAATGTTATTTTAAATAAAAAAATAATATATTTTTTTAGTTCCTTAAAATTACATTAATCATTCATTAATTTGTGATCAATGAACCAAATCACTCTCTATAATTATTTGTGTTTCTTCTTCTATTCCCTCATATATTCCCCTTATGTTGAATACTAGTTATGTGTGTCCTTTGGTGACCTTTAGGTTTACCACATCACCTTTTTAAGACAGTGTTTTATTAACCATTTATAATATGTGGGTTTCGATAATGTAATTAGAAAATATTATTCATTTGATAATGATAATGAATTTCGAGGGAGAAATTAATTTTCATAGGGGTGGGTTATAACATCCTAAGAATTTGATAAATATATTACCTATGATTTATTTATATTCCTTGATATCTTGTGTTACAAAAAATAAATATTTTATCATATATTTTATAAAAAACCAATTTTTTCATTAGTTCCATGTAACACATATTTTATTCGATAACTTGTGTTACACCCTAGGTCGTGTCTTGTGAGGAAAGAATATAATATCAATACTATTTATTTAACATAATTATTTTCACCTAGTGGTTTGAATTAAACGAAATTAATATTATTAACAATATTTTGAATACATTTTTTACACATTATTAAATAATTAATCCTTTTGGTGACCATTTAATTATAAATGATAATAAAAAACAATTAAAATGTGTTTTTTGAAGAACTATATTTATTCCCAAAAATATCTTTTATCTTAACTAATAAAATTAATCAATAATAGTGAATTATATTAATAAAATTTATATTTTATATATTTAATAAAAAGTTTATAAATTAATATGATTCATTTTATAGGGTTAATGTAAGAACAAATTCAATTTTATTCATTAAAATTGTTTATTTTTCTAAAATGTAGTTTTCAACAATTTAAGGATATTCATGTCTTAAAACTAAATTTTTAGACATTTATAAATTTTGATTTAAAAAATAACAATTTTTTATTTTTTAAACATAAATATTGTTAGGGTGATTTTTTTTATTTTTCTGAGAACATTCATATTTTGAGGAATTGCAAATGCCATCAAATTTTAATTTAAAACCACTTTTTATTCTAAATAGTTTATAGTGATAAATGAAATATTTAAGTTGTTTAAAAGTTTAATTAGATCAGTTTTAGATCACCTAATATAATTTAGGTACTTTTAATCAACTTCACATTGAAATAAGATATAAACACATTTCAAACATTTCATCTTTTCTCAAGAAAACCTGATGTCTCATGGAGTCAATGGGATTAATTTTTAATTAATTTCATTCATTTATAGGTTTTTAATTTGTAATAACTGATACCATATATGTAATAATCAAAATTCATAATTTCTGTAATGGTTAACCTAGTTTTTTGACAAAAACATTACTAAATTAAATTAAAATTAATTACAGCGATTAAGGTAAAAAATTTATTTTTTCGTGGTTAAACATTAATAATAACTAAAAAACGACCTAGAAAATTTTCAAACCCCCATTTTTTGGAAATTATTAGACCATATTAACTTATGTTTAAAACATTATTCATTATTTGAGCCACATTATATAAGTGATATCTCCCAATACTATTTTCCTTTTTAATGTTAAACGAACTCCACACCTCTATCACTATAAAAGGCACCCAATAATCTATTCTATTCACACCTCACAAGTCATTTTTCCGAAAAAAACACTTCCTAAAATTTATCCCAAAATTTATCTTATCATCATATAACCCTCAATTTCGGTAGAAAGTAATCCCTTTAATTCATTGTGGTAAACTAAAAGGATTTACTCGAAAAAGAGGCAACATCCCTCATTGATCACTTTTGTCTTATTTCATTCCCCACACCTAAATATATTCTTATTAAATGATTATATAATAACTTTAATATCCTAAATACAATAATAATTTTTTATTTTAAGGGTTTTAATTGCACCAGTATTCACTTCCATCAAATGGGTAATGAGATCCACATTCCTATGTACAACAAACTACCGGCTCGAGAAACGATGTTGTTTGTTTTTCCTATACCACCTATTATGGTTTGTAATTATGATTTAATTTCTGTTTTTTATATTATATATTTTATATTTATAATTTTTAAATTATTATTTGATTATTATATAATACAATCATTCATTATTTACATTTAGTGGGAACAAAATAACATCGTTTGCAGACGTGTGTCCTAGCACCTCCTCAAAGTGATGTGATGTGTTCACCCAGAAAAACGGAATGTATTAGGGATAGTTTTAATAAAAAAATATGATATAAGTTAAATATTTATGATATTAATGAAATAAGTATCTCACTGAACATAAAACATATAATTTTATTCTTTCGATTTCAAATAATGAAAAAGTGAAAACCTCGTTCATGGATGTGTGGAGTACCTCCTCCTCAAAGTGAAGTGATTCTTCCTTTGTAATCACAAAATTACTATAATTTTATATGTAATTATTTATAATTAAATAATATGGAATTTATTATAGAATTGTAATTCAATAATTATAAACATTACTTATATTCATTTCCTAATGATCATTGGAAAAATTGGAATGTTACTCATGCGTGTCTTTGACCTACTATATACATGATCATAATATTAGACAGTTTTTCCTAACCGTATATTATATATTATTTTAAAAGTATATTTGATGTAAAAAAATTATAATCCATTCATTTTTATTATTCTGGATACATTTAAATAATTGGCTCAATGGCCATAGGTGACCTGTCAAATCAGTTTTGACACAGAAGTCAAATATGGTCAAAACATCAGACATAAACATTATTGATTAATTTATTGTATATAAAAAGTTCATAAGTTAAATAAAAGTAATAATAAACATGGAATATTTTTAAAAGAAAATAATTAATTAAAATAAGTTTATTATTCAGGAATATAGATGTAAAACATGACAAATCAGACTCATGGTAAGGGATTTCTTAATTGAATTTCTATTCATTGGGTTAAAATTCTATGTAATGGGTTATGTTATTCTAATAATATGTGTGATGTGACCACTACTAACATTAATTATATATTTTAACATTTAATTTATGGATTTACATTTTTCACCCAAAATAATTTAGTTGATTTATTCTCAATCTAATGATACTATATTTTTAAGTGTTTTTCTCATATCAATTTTATTTCATTGAGATATACTTCATATTCACCCTTATTTTAATATTATGGTGTATATACATCACATGAATTTATTTTATTATTAATATACTTAAATATATGTAGCATAACATATCGTTTTGATGATCTTACTTTTATAGGTTTTATGGTTTCAATGTTACGATAGTCGTAATGGATTTTGTCTTAATTTTCCTTCTTTGAGAAGATTTATGGTTATACGCCAATATTCATTTATAAGGTGTTTATACTAGTACATTGAAATTATAAATCATTAATATATTTATTATCATGATATTATAAGTTTTATTTTAACTTTATTCTATCACAGGGATTATAATTCAAATGATTCAATGTGGTATGGAACTCTTTAAACTTTTTAAAGGTTATTTTCATAAAGAATGTTTTTAATGATTGTATAATGGTATTTTAATTCTTCAATGTCGACCACACTTGTTGTTACTTATAATCCTATGTGGATATTTTTCATTAACACCATAATCATTCTTTTATTGATAAATTAATGTTGTTTCAAAGATATTTTTATGGAATCTATTTGTTTTCCATGAGCTCACCTTGTTTCATAGAGATTTTCATGGAAGAAATTTATTTTCAATAGATTAATCATTTTTCAAGGTCATTGTTTTCAAACTGATTTTTTCTAGGGGTAACAATGTTTTAAACAATTTTTTATTGAACCCATTTATTTTCCATGGGTTAATCATGTTTCAAATATATTGTTATTGAAAAAATATCTTCTAGATGGGTTAATCTTTTTCTAAAGAGATTGTTATGGAACCCATTTCTTTTCTAGAGGTTAATCATGTTTCAATGTTGGTATTATTGAACCCGTTTATTTTCCATGGGAAAATAATGTTTCAAATAGATGTTTATTTAACTAATTTCATTTCACTAGGTTAATCATGCTTCAATAATATTCTTATTGAACACATTTATTTTCCATGGGGTAATCATGTTCCGAAGAGAATGTTACTGAGACCATTTATTTTCCATGTTCTAATTATATTTAAAAGATAATCACAAGAAAACCTTTTCTCTTTCATGTGTTGATCATGTTATAAAATGGAAAATGGTTGTTCCTACGAGTTTTTGATGAAATGATATCTTTTATGTGCTATGAAATTGAACGTGGACATTCGGTGGGTGGTTACCAGAGAAACCAATGGTGGGTGGTTTCATGATAAAAATTATTGATGGATCCTTGATAAACAAATTACGGGTGGTTACTGGATAAACCAGTGAAGGGTAGGTATGTAATATCCATGCACTTAATTGGGTATATATGTCCAATGAATAATCATCCATTTTATAATAGTGAATGTAAAAGTGAATTGAAAATGATTTCACATGTACGTAAATGTTTTCTTGATGATTTATATGGAATTATAATGTTTTTAATGATCAATATTGATATTACATAGCTCATGATTAATGATTCTCTAAACTATTTACATTACTATGTTTTCATATTTGATAATCATGGTTCCGATATGTATTATTTAATAAATTTTTTTATCATGCACTTTGATTATATTATCATACCATTATGCACTATTATGCTAATTGATTATAAATAATTTTTAATGATTATGTTTACCCTTTCATAGCATCTAATCTCATACACCTTATGATAAATAATGATTTATTTCTATAAAATATTTTACAATGATAATGTTGAGGACATAATGTGAGGTAAGAAATGTTGGGTATACCGTGATATGATGGTCACCTTTATGAACCAGTTGTTTATGAGTACAATTATATGACACTTACTTTTATATGATATTTTCCTAATTCTATATAATCCTAAAACTAATAGTTACTTTATAATTTAAGTGATCAATGTTTTCCATTTTATGTTTTAACATATTTATTGAAAAAAACGGTTCACAACTATCAACATCATAGACAAAAATATAATGTTATGTATTCTAGTATAGGATTTGGGAGTTCGGTTCATAGGATATTATAAAAAATTATTTGGGTTTTACCTTATATCAACTCATATAATCCCCCATCTTGGATAAAAAAAGGGATATTTATCATTATCCAACAAAAAAAATTTTAAATATAAAAAGGAAAAACCAAAACTAATTGAGAAAATAATTTTTTTGACCTAGTTTTGTGAATTGGTATCCAACTCCATGTTCATTGTTACCTCTCAAGACACCACCATTAATTCCTTTCTTGTAATACCTAGTATTCATTGGCCTAAATTCATCCCCTTATAATATGACCAGTGACTAAAATACCCCATAACGGTTAATTAGTGGTGATACGAGTTTATGATTTCCCATTACATTCATGTGAGGCCCATTACATTAATTCAATATATTAAAAAATATTTTTAGAGAATACACAACACAAGGAATCCTATCATGAAAATTGGGCTCGTAGACATTAGTTTTCATAAAAAATAGATAGGATTAATTGAAGTGAATATTCCATCTATTGATTAATTGTCATGAACAAATCACCCATTATTTGATGAAGAAATTTATTATTCTATCAAAATGGAGTGCTTATAGATGTTATATTTCTCAAAAAGGGTTAGGAATGTCTTATATTCTAGTGACACACTCACAAGAAGCATTGAAGGGTTCTCCCTATCCCATTAAATTTGTGTCCAACCTATGTGTTTGTATGACACAAAACATTTATAATGAATTATTGAGATTGTATATAGGCAATCTTACACCTAGTTTTGAGTATATACTATTTTGGTTTCAACTTAGGGGGTTTTGGGGAGAAATGGGATGATTTTTTAGGAAAGAGGGGTTGTACAAGGAAGGCCATCAGTTTCCCCAAACAATGTAACTATGAATGAAAAACATGTGAACCCAAATAGTGGGGATTCACAGAGCTATAGTATGGTTTTTCAAATCATGAATCCCTATAGTAGTAACTGTACGACTCCCTGAATGGATATTCATGGTTAGGATCATGGTTAGGTCAAACTGAGCACCTCATATAGGAATCATTTTCTGCTGAAAATTAAACACCAAAACAATCAATAAAAATTTTCTCAAACCCCTGCCTTATATCCCTAACCACCCTATATCATAACTAAACCGACTTCTATAATTTATAAGGCTCCCAAATTCATTCCAATGAATTAAGACCTTCATTAATTATGAATTTATGATCCATTGATAGATCCTTACCTTTCCCAAAATGTTATTTTCCTCTAGGGTGGTTTCATCCCTATCTCTCAGTATTTATTAATCCTTCTAAGGGATGTTTTTATCTATGGTTATTGTATATAGATATATGTTTTAATAGATCTATTTTGTTTCATATTGGATTTAGTATTTTGATATAGATCATATTCTTCTTCTTGACATAGGACGTTTTACTTCAATTAGGGATTTTAGTTGGTGAACATCCATCATCAATCCTGAGATAGGTGTTCTAAATTCAATTCCCATAGTCTTCAATTGCAATTGTGTGTATATGATGTGAAATTTAAATTTGAAATATTTAAAATTGAATCTTTAATTAAATAATTTATTTAATTTATTAATATATAGAATTAATGAATTGATTAACTGAGTTTCCATATGATTACAAAATGAGTTGAATGTGGGAGAAGAGAATTTGCTAATTCTGATTATGTATTTCATGAAATTGAAATGAATAGTTGGATAATTAATTAATTGAATTTCAAGATTGTGGAATTAATGGAAGTTTGGGATTATGTGATTAGCCTATTGAGTATTTTATTTATTAATTTATAATCAAAATTATGATATGGTTGAATTAACCTTAACGGGTTAATTGGAAATATGATTTAAATTGTAAAAAAAGTTTTAATATTGAATAGATCACATTATTCCATGTGATTAAAATATTGAACAATTATTGATTCATAATTTTAATGGAATACATTTTGTTAAATTATGAGAGGGTTATTTTTTGTTAACCTTGTTAAATGTGATGAGTGTGATATATTTTAATTGATTTATAAATATTTTGTGGGACATTAAATTATGATTCAAATACCCACATTGTTATAGGCATGGATTTCTTATCCCAAAACAAACTCAAGTGATAACTATTGTGGTACATGGGCTTCTGATTCAAAATACCATTTATTTGATGAATGTGATAAAAATTGTGGGACACCTACTGAAACATGAAAATACCACTTATGTTTGACTTATGATAATAAATGTGGTCATAGACTACCACTTACAAATCCTAATTTTTTGATTTATTGATTAAATGGTAGTGGGAGACAAAAAGTTGATTTAAATACCCATGGGGTCATATCCATGTTGTTCAAGGCATAAAATGTTTTCATTGGACTCTGATTTTAAATAGACATGATATGAATTGGAATTAATTGGATAATTAAAGACCATGTGATAAAGAATTGTGAATCCCAATATGATTTGGTTCATGATCCATCATGTGATGAAGCGGGTATGAGTGGTTTGTTTGGCATAGAGAACCAAGATAAATTATGTGGGTAATTAATTAATAATGGTATGGGATCACTATTTACCATATCACACTATCACGACCCATCCTCGGGGCCCGTGCCATGACTACCCCAAGCCCACCTTCCATAGGCCAGGGGCTGACGACTAGCACCAAGGCGTAAATCCCGATAAAAAGGATAAGGCATTTCCTTGTAAAGTAAACAAACACACAGAGTAAGAAAGAAGAAGTAAACACTAAGTAAAACTTGGTACAATAGTAAGTGCGGAAAAGTAAGTGGGCCAGAATACAAACCCAAACTGAATGTAAAGTACAACTGAAAAAGGGAGTACAAAAACTGAAAGGTAAATCCACAATGTCGGGCCGTCCACTGGAAGTACCACCTGAAGGGTGGGTACAGATAGCCTCCACAACTCCTCGGGTCCAGCCGTCCGCTCCGTATACATCCCGCCCAGTGGTCCACCTCCAGGTACCGACTGCTCCACTATCCTCTACCATGATCAGCAATGTCCGTCGTATGCATCCAACACAATGTAGTGCGGGAATAGCCCATGCAAAGGTGAGTATACTCTACTTAGTATGGACCCCTAGACCCCCGAAGGTCTCCTAGAATCCACAAAGGATAATCCATAAAGGAAAGATACAATCACGAAGTAACATCTGACACTACTTAGGTATATGCCCATACATATACCTAAGTCATCAATTCTAGTTCGGCTCCAACATCCGAGCCTAATTTCGATCACGTCCACAGAGGATAGCACAACACAATCCACATGGGAAAGTTAGTCAATCTTATTAAAGATAATGATTGAAAGTCAAGATTCAGCTCACACAGGTATACTTCTTCGTAAGATTATAGAGATGATTAGATGTAGCCACTGATTCATCTAAGACGTCGGACCCACATAGGATCGATACGTACTATCCCCCCGCAATGACCCACATAGGATCGATAGGTACTAACCCCCGCAATGACCCACATAGGATCGATAGGTACTAACACCCACAATGACCCACACAGGATCTGACCCACACAGGATCGGTAGGCGCTGGCCCACACAGGACTGTTGAGCGCTGACTCACACAAGATATGAGCCACACAAGATCAGTAGCACTGATCCACGAAGGATCGCGGAGTGCTGTAGTCATCGCCGTCGAACCCACGGAGGATTCTCGTACTGTCTTCATCGTCGTCGCAGTCACAGCCAGCTCTAGGGTTTCCGCACACAGCAAGCTCATTTGGGAGGGTCCTCTATATGAGCCGAGGGTCAGATACATCAACTAACACGAAGTCTGGAGTTGATGTATCCAAAAGTTTTGTATCATCAACATGAACTCAATGTGATAGACGACACGTCAATCAGACGTTCGGTCTGTGAGTTAATGGATTTTTCGTCCCAGGGGCCTGGTTGGTTTTTAAGACAAACCAACCCGAACGTACTCCAACTACATCCAAACCTCGAGCAGAGTAAGCCATAAGGTCTGTCTCACTAAGAGTAATCCAACAAAGTCGACCGCACGTCAATCGGACATCCGGTGCTCAAGTTATAAGCATTTTCGCTCCGAGGGCCCGGTTGGTTTCGTGTACGAACCAACCCGGCCGAACCCAAAGTTCTCCAAAACCTTGAGTGTAATATACCAAAACGACCATCTCGATCCAGGGATCACATTTCAGCAGACGGTGCGTCGATCGGAGTTTCGTAGCCCTTTTATGGGAAAAGGACCGGAAGAGGTCCGAAAATGGGGTTTCTGGCCCGGACCGACCCGGCCTGGGCGTGACCTGGCCGGGCATGGCCTGGGTGGCCTGACACGGCCTGGGCAGCCCGGCCCGATGTGCTGGCGGGCTGGCGGTCCGCCGGCTAGCTCGGTGTAACCGAGCTCGGCGGTCAAGGGGGGGGGGGGGAACTTCCCCCCTATTCAAATAAACGCCCCCCCCCCCCCCACGTGGGGACCGCTGCTGTTCGGCCAGCCGGGGGTTACGAACCCCTGGCTTCTCCCCTAACCGGCCAGCCTGCTCCAGCCGTCAGGCTGCTGTCGCGACGGGACCGACTGGTCTGGTCCCCCTGCTCCGATGTCGGCGGCCGGAAACCGGCCGCCGCTCCCTGCTCCGCTGCGGCCTTAGTCCGTTCGGCACGGTGCGATGGCGTCGTGCCCCTCCGCCGCGGCCCCACTCCAGCCGCGGTATTTTGGTGATTCGGTGGCATGGTGCGATGACACCACAACCTTCTTCAACTTCCATGGCACGGCGCGACGGCTCCACGCATCCATACCGCACAATCCCGCGCAGTGCGACGACACCACGTCACTTTCCTTCGAACCGCAAAAACACAAAGATAAGGGAGGAGGGTCGGCCGTGTTTGTGTGGTCCGTCCCCCTTCCGTTAATTGATAGCAAGTGGTCCAATTTGAAACGAGGAATGATGACGGAAGATTTCACAAATAACAAAAATAGTAAATCCCCCTCCTCGAGCGTTGTTGAACAAAGGCTCGTCGCAGAAGAAGGCGTCACAGAAGAGTGTTCCGTACAAGCTTGACAAAGATCATCCGAGGTGGGGCGGCATCTCAAAATGGCTGTGGAGAGGAGTAGAAATACACGTTGTCTTCCTTTGGTGTTATAATTCATCGTCGGAGTGTGGCGTTCTTCGCGTTCTTCAACAAGATGAACTTATTCAGAGGAAAATTGATCGCTCTCTCAAAAACCCAACACCATGAAATAACCCCCAAATAAAATAAGTGTTATGCTTATTTTATTTTAACTTTCCATGCATCTAAATTTTAAAATTCAAATGCTTAACTCCCAAAATAAATGGCATGAATTAATGTGAAGGAAGTCACATTATTTAATACTTGGGGGTTTAAAGGGGAAGAGTTATGTGGGTTTAGAGAATTTGAAGAGGTGGAGTTATTTTGGGCCCCACCACCCTCTTAACCTCTCATAGGTAGTTTCCCAACATCCACTCAAAGGATAAAACCACCTTAAATGAAATAAAATTGTAGCAAAATTTTATTTTACGTTCCACAATTTTTAAATACACCTCCCGAGAAAACGCAACCCCAGTAAGTATCTTCATAAGCAATTACCGGGGCTGCAGTTCCATTGGTGTCCTCAGATTTCGATTCCGAGCACCAGTTAAAAATTTAGAAGAACCCGCTCATTCGTTCACTAAACGTACCCGAGATAAACATCGGTAAATGATTCCGGGCACACCGGGCCTCGGAATCAGGTTCCGTCAGAATCTGCATTCTTGTAAAATCCCAAAATAAATTGAGAAAATATTTTCCTTGAATTTTACGGGTCTTTACATTACTCACACCTCAGGGATTTACATCCCCGTAAAGATACATCATAAACCAGGGAATCAAATGTGGGTACTGAGCACACATCTGAGCCTATCGCTCCCATGTGCTCTCATGGAGGTTCTCGTGCTGCCATATGATGCGCACTAGAGGAATCGACCATCCACGTAGGATCCGCTCATGTCGATCCTCGATCTCCACCAAGACCTCCGCAATCGTCGCCCCATCATCAATGTCTAGCTCCACATGGTCAATGATATGTGTCGGGTCGTGTACGTATCTTCTCAGCTGAGATACATGGAAGACGTCATGCACCTGGTGCAACTGAGGTGGTAGAGCCAGGCGATAAGCCATCTCGTCAATCCTACTGAGGACCTGGAATGGTCCGATGAAGCATGGAGACAACATGCCGCCTCAGCCAAATCTCCGGAATCCATGTCGAGGTGAGACCCGCAAGAAGACGTGGTCGCTATCCTCGAACTCCAGTGGCCTCCGCCTCCTGTCAGCATAAGAATTCTGCCAGCTATGAGCTGTCCTCATCTGCTCCTGGATGACCTGGACCTTCTCGGTCATGGCCTGGATCATTTTCTGTCCCACAAGTGCTGAGTCCCCAGGGTCTATCCAGCATTGATGTGATCTGCAGGGCCGTCCGTACAATACCTCGTATGGTGCCATCCCGATGGTGGAGTGGTATCTATTGTTGTACGCGGACTCCACCAACGGTAGGTGGTCCTCCCAGCTATGACCAAAGTCGAGGACACATGCACAGAGCATGTCCTCAAGAATCTGAATGGTCCTCTCCATCTGACCATCTGTCTGAGGGTGAAAGGCGGTGCTCAGATGTAGCTGCGTCCCGAACGCCTCCCACAACCCCTTCCAAAGCTGGGAAGTAATGCGAGCATCTTGATCAGAGACGATAGATGATGGCAAACCATGAAGTCATACAATCTACTTAACGTAGAGGCGTCCCAAGATCTCCACTGAGCCCTGCTCTCTGATAGATAAAAAATGTTCCGACATGGTGAGTCGGTCGACAATCACCCATATAAAGTCTTGAACTCTGGAAGAGCATGGAAGTCTAGTCACGAAGTCCATAGATATCCCATCCCACTTCCACTCCGGGACCTCCAAGGGCTGTACCAAGCCTACTGGTACCTGGTCCTCTGACTTCACCTACTAGCACGTGAGGCATTGTGAAACAAACTCTGCCACAACCTTCTTCATACCCGGCCACCAGTGCTGTCGTCTGAGGTCCTGGTACATCTTCCCCACTCCTGGATGTACAGCTAAAGGGGAAGTCTGAAAATCTCTCAGCAACTCCTCCTGTAATGTAGCTGGTACCATGGTACATCCTCTGAAAAGGATGATGTGCTCTCCTCTCATAGATAATCCATCAGGTGCCTGTCCTGAGGATATCTGTGCATGTTGCGTCTCACAGTCATCGTCCCCACGTTGTGCCTCTCTGACCCACTGTAGAAGTGGAGGATTGACTGTGAGTGACTGCAGAAAGTCTACCCCATCACTATCCACGAAGGATATCTGCAAAGCGGCTAGCTGCTCTGTCACCTCCCCAAGTAACTGAATGCCTGTCCTCCAACTGAGAGCATCGGCTACTACGTTCCCCTTTCCGGGAGTATAGACTATCTCAAAGTCATTTTCCTGGAGGAACTCAAGACAGCGTTGCTGTCTCAGGCTCAGGCCCTTCTACGAGAAGACGTACCTGAGACTCTGGTGGTCAGAGTAGACTGTAAAGAGCTCACCCATCAGGTAGTATCGCCACATCTTCAGAGCGAAGACCACTGATGCTAACTCCAGGTCATGGGTAGCGTAGTTTTGCTCATTCTACATCAAATGACATGATCCATAGGTGATCACAACCCGCTCCTACATCAGGACACATCCAAGTCCAGTCTCTGATGCATCCCAGTAGACTACGTACCCTACTCCCTCCTCTGGTAGCCTCAAGATAGGCGCGCTGGTCAATCTCTGTCTCAGCTCTTGGAAGCTCTGCATACATCTTCCTAACCACACAAAGGGTTTCCCCTTCTTCGTCAATGTTTATAGTGGTTTCGCAACGCTAGAAAAGTCTGGAACAAATCTTTGGTAGTATCCAGTTAGCCCCAAGAAACTCCGCACCTCTGTCACGCTCCTGGGTGGATCGCAAGCTAGCACTGCCTCGATCTTCGCAGGATCCACCGCAACTCCCACCTTAGAGATGGTGTTTCTCAAGAAGTGGACCTCACATATCTTGAACTAAAACATCGAGATCTTTCCATAAAGCTGGTGCTCTCGGAGTGCATCTAGTAAAACCCACAAGTGATAGGCGTGCTCCTCTTTAGTAGTCGAGTATATCAAAATGTTGTCAATAAAGACCACGACAAATGAATCGAGGTATGGCTAAAAGATCCTGTTTATGAGGCCTATGAACACTGCTAGAGAATTGGTTATGCTGAATGGCATAGCCAAGAACACATAGTGGCCAGACCGACATCTGAAGGCCATCTTCTGCACGTCCTCGTCCCGAACTCTGAGCTGATGATAGCCTAATCTAAGGACTATCTTTGAGAACCACCGTGCTCCCTTGAGCTGGTCGAAGAGGTCATAAATCCTCGGTAGTGGATACTTGTTCCTCACGGTCACCTGGTTTAGGCGATGATAGTCGACACAAAGTCACAAGCTCCCGTACGCCTTTTTGGTGAACAATATCGGGGAAGCCCAGGGTGAAACACTAGGTCGGATGAATCCCTTGCCCTGCAAGTCCTCCAAATGTACCCATATCTCTCGAAGCTCAGAAGGGTCCATACGATATTTTGGGGTGGATATCGGGGTTGTCCCGGGGTACAGGTCAATATAGAAGTCTACCTCTCTGTGAGGAAGTAGCCCTGGGACGTCATCGGGGAAAACGTCCACATACCGATCCACCACTGCAGGAAAACCAGGACTCCACACGTCAACTCCTCCTAGGATGAGGCTAGCAAACTGATGAGTAATGGGTTGTCCTATCCTCTACGTGAGTCCATCCTATGCTGCAAAGGCTCCCTTCTCATCGGTGAAGGTGAACATGCTCCCGTCTGTGCGTATACACCGCACCATGCGCCTAATACAGTCAATATGGGCATGGACTGTAGATAACCAATCCATGCCCAAGATGACGTCGTAAGGCCTCGACGCCGCTACAAGAATATCCCAACCGAATCTCTCATCTCCTAGAGTAAGCTCACACTACAGACAATAGTGTGTAACTGTCGATTCTTCTCCCGTAGAAGTCTTTAGCCGTAAAGATCGAGCCAATGGATCCGTCGGAATATCTGAGCTCCGAACAAGGGTAGCGACTATGAAATAATGACTCTCTCATGTGTCTATATGAACTGCAGAAAGGTTGGATTAGACACAGATTGTACCTCGAATCATCTCGGGCGCGCCGTGGTCGTAGGCCTCCGCTGCCTGGAGTTGTTCCTGTCTCTGTCTGCCAGCTCCCTGTGGTTGGGGTGGACGTCCTGGTGGTGGTGA
The DNA here is from genome assembly GCA_963277665.1 of Viscum album. NCBI lineage: Eukaryota > Viridiplantae > Streptophyta > Magnoliopsida > Santalales > Viscaceae > Viscum > Viscum album. Next base: position 1,372,336,055 of record OY728164.1, read on the forward strand.
TGGTAGAGCCTGAAAGTGTCGCCCACCACCTACTGCTCTGCCAGCTCCTCTTCCTCGTCCACCTACTCCTTGCGGACCACCACGGTCGACCCTCTGCCTCTTCCTGGGTGGTCCCTCAACCATCTGTTGCTCCTCGGCACGGTGGGTCGGGCAGTCATGAGCCATGTGGCCCTGCCCGCCGCATGCGTAGCACTGTATGCCTCTCGTAAGACTGGCTCTGCTATGTGTGCCTCGCACCTCTGAGCCAGTGTCCTGATGTCGTCTGCCTGAGGGTCTGGTCTACCTGGACTCATGTGTCATCCGTCGACTTCCTGTTGCAGAAGACTCTGCTACGTGCCGCCCTGCGGTTGGTCTCGCTGCTGATGTAGGCTTAGTATGGAATCTCTCGATGAGAAGGGCGCGCTCTAGTACCCTTGCCTATGTCAGAATGCTGAGGGAGATCAGCGATGCCCTGATCTCATGACTCAATCCCTGCTCGAAGGTCCAGGCCTGGAATAATGGGTCTCGTACCATGTCCGTCGAATTGCGTGAGAGGTCTGTAAATCTCACCGAGTACTGGGTGACCGTCAAGCTGCCCTACCGCAGCTGTAGAAGCTCCTGGATGCACACCGCACGGAGGGTGGCTGGGATGAACGCCAAGAGGAAGAGTCTCTCAAATTCCATCCAGAGGAGTGATGCCTCGTCGTGCACCTAGAGCATCAAGCTCCACCATCTACTTGCTTCCACGTGCAGGAGACTCGCTGCAAGGATCATCATGAGGTCTGCTAGTGTCCCTACCAAACGGAAAACTTGTACTACTGCCTCCATCCAATTCTCGGCTTCCTGAGGTTCCGTCTCCCCGCGGAACCTGGGCGGTCGCTGAGGATGGAACTCGTGCAGTACACTAAGGCGATATGCACTCTCAGCGGCTGGGGCTCTTAGCATCAGTGGCTTGGCGGGTAGAGGTACCGTCGGTGCCTCTGCTGTCAAAGGGCCCTGTACCGAGGCCTCGTCGCTCGGTGGGATGTCATCACGTACAAAACATGGAACCCTAGATGGCTGTCGTCATGGGGCCATCCTAAAAAGAAACAGGTGTGCCACGATCAAATAGTATACCTGGTGAGATGACACAAAGTAATCACAAAGAAAAATTGAAAGACACATGCAATCAATGTTTTCGTGCACTAATTCGAAAATCAGAAGTCATGGTCCTGTAGTACGGATATGTAGGCATCCGCACCAACACTAGACTCCCTGCACTGGTAACCACACACAATACTCTTAACATTATTGCTTCACATAGAAAAAGATTAGATTCCTGAGTTCTACGGTAGAACCGATCTCCTCTGATACCAATTTGTCAAGACGCGTCCTCGGGGTCTGAGCCGTGACTACCCCAAGCCCGCCTTCCATAGGCTAGTGGCTGGTGACTGGAACCAAGGAATAAATCCCGATAAAAAGGAGAAGGCATTACCTTGTAAAGTAAACAAACACACAGAGTAAGCAAGCAGAAGTAAACACTATGTAAAACTGGGTACAATAGTAAGTGTGGAAAAGTAAGTGGGCCAGAATACAAACCCAAACTGAAAGTAAAGTACAACTGATAAAGGGAGTACAACAAATGAAAGATAAAGCTGCAACATCGGGCCACCCACTAGATGTCCCACCTGAAAGGTGGGTACAGATAGCCTCCACATCTCCTCGGGTCCAGCTGTCTGCTCCGTATACGTCCCGCCCATTGGTCCACCTCCAGGTACCGACTGCTCCACTAGCCTCTACCACGAGCAGCGCTGTCCGTCGTCTGCATCCAACACAACGTAGTGCAGGCATAGCCCATTCAAGGGTGAGTATACTCTACTCAGTAGGGACCCCGAGACACCCGAAGGTCTCCCATATTCCACATAGGATAATCCACAATGGAAAGATACAATCACGAAGTAACATACGACACTACTTAGGTATATACCCATACATATACCTAAGTCATCAATTCTAGTTCGGCTCCAATATTCGATCCTATGTTCGATCATGTCCACACATGATAGCACAACAAAATCTACATAGTAATGTTAGTCAATCTTATCAAAGATAATGATTGAAAGTCATGATTCAGCTCATACAGGTATATTTCTTCATAAGATGATATAGATGATCAGATGTAGCCACTGATTCATCTAAGCCATCGGACCGACACATGATCGATTAGTACTAACCCCCCGCAATGACCCACATAGGATCGATAGGTACTAAACCCCGCAATGACCCACATAGGATCGATAGGTACTAACCCCCGCAATGACCCACACAAGATGTGACCCACACAGGATCGGTAGGCGTTGGCCCACACAGGACCGCTGAGCGCTGACCCACATAGGATCTGACCTAAACAGGATCGGTAGCACTAATCCAAGGATGATCGCTGAGTATTATAGTCGTCGTCATCGAACACACGGAGGATTCCCGTACTGTCTTCATTGTCGTCGTAGTCGCAGCCAAGTCTAGGGTTCCCGCACACAGCACGCTCGTTCAAGAGGGTCCGCTCCATGAGCCGAGTGGCTGATACATCAACTGACATGATGTCTGGAGTTGATGTATCCGAAAGTTCCGTATCGTCACTAGGAACTCAATGTCACTAACGGCACGTCAAGAGGATGTCCGGTCTCTGAGTTATTGGCTTTTTCATCCCAGGGGCCCGGTTGGTTTTTAAGTCAAACCAACCTGACCGTACTCCAACCGTGTCCAAACCTCAAGAGGAGTAATCTAAAAGGTCCGTCTCACTAAGAGGAATCCAACAAATTTGACGGCACGTCAATCGGACGTTCGGAGCTCAAGTTATAAGCGTTCCCGCTCCGAGGGCCCGGTTGGTTTCGTGTACGAACCAAACCGGCCGAACCCAATGTTCTCGGAATCCTTGAGTGTAATATACTGAAATGACCGTCTCGATCCCAGGATTGCATCGCAGCTGAAGGTGCATCGATCAGAGGTTCGTATCCCATGTTATGGGCAAAGGACCAGAAGAGGTCCGAAAATGGGGGTTTCGGGCCCGGACCGACCCGGCCTGAGACCCCCTGGGTCGGCTCGAACCGGGTCTGGGGCCGGACCGCTTGGGTGTGGCCTGGCCCGGATGGCGCGGCCCTGCCCGGCCCGCTCGGCCTGGGTGGCACGGCCCGGCACGCTGGCGCACTGGCGGTCCGCGGGCCAGCTCGGTGTAACCGAGCTGGGCTGTCAGGGTGGGGGCACTACTGCCCTCCTGTTTAAATAAATGCGGCCGCCCACGTGGGGGCCGCGGCTATTCGGCCAACTGGGGGTTACGAACCCATGACTTCTCCCTTTACCGGCCAGTCCGCTCCGGCCGGCCGGCTGCTGCCGCCATGGGACCGGCTAGTCGGGTCCCCCTGCTCCGATGCCGGTGGCTGGAAACCGGCTACCGCTCCCTGCTCCGCCGCGACCTTGGTCCGTCCGGCAGGGCGCGACGGCACTGTGCACCTCCGCCGTGGCCCCGCTCCAGCCACGGTGTATTCAAGATTCTCCAGCGTGACGCGACGGCGCCGCGACCTTCTTCGAATTCCATGGCGCGGCGCAACGACACCACGCATCCTTACCGCACGATCCCGCACGGTAAGATGGCACCGCGTCACTTTCCTTCGAACCGCAACAACAAAAAGATAAGGAAGGAGGGTCTGCCGTGTTTGTGCGGTCCTGCCCCCTCCCATTAATCAATAGCAAGCCGTCCAATTTGAAACAAGGAACGACAATGGAAGATTTCACGAATAACAACAACAGTAAATCCCCTACATCGAGCGTTGTTGAACAAAGGCTCATCACAGAAGAAGGCGACGCAGAAGAGGGTTCTGTACACGCTTGAAGAAGATCATCCGAGGTGGGGCGGTGTCTCACACCGGCTGCAGAGAGTAGTAGAAAGACACATCGCCTTCCTTTTGTGATGGAATTCTTCGTCGGAGTGTGGCGTTCTTCGCGTTCTTCAACGTGGAAGATGAACTTCTTCAGAGGAAGATTCCTCCCTCTATCAAAAACCCAACACCACAAAATAACCCCCAAATAAAATAAGTGTTATGCTTATTTTATTATAACTTTCCATGCATTTAAATTTTAAAATTCAAATGCTTAACTACCAAAATAAATGGAATTCATTAATGTGAAGGAAGTCACATTATTTAATAAATGGGGGTTTAAAGGGGAAGAGTTATGGGGGTTTAGAGAATTTGAAGAGGTGGAGTTATTGTGGGACCCACCACCCTCTTAAACTTTCATAGGTAGTTTCCCAACTTCCACTCAAAGAATAAAACCACCTTAAAAGAAATAAAATTGTAGCTCAATTTTATTTTTCCTTCCAAAATTTTTAAATACTCCTCCTGAGCAAACGCAACCCCAGTAAAGGTATACTTAAGCAATTAACGGCGTTGCGGTTCCATCGGTGTCCTCAGATTTCGATTCCGAGCAATGGTTAAAAATTTAGAAAAACCCGCTCGTTCGTTCACTGAACGTACCCGAGCTAAACTTCGGTAAATGATTCCTGGCACACCGGGCCTCAGAATCAGGTGCCGTTAGAAACTGCGTTCTTGTAAAATCCCAAAATAAATTAAGAAAAAATTTTCCTTGAATTATATGGGTCTTTACACACACACTATTCTTTATACAAATAAAAACAATGTTAATGAAATTATATTTTTTTAGATGATAGTGGTAGTGAAATACTGAGTTGTACTCACACCCTACTCAGTATCCCAAATTATTACATGAATAATTATCATCTTTGTAGGATATGATAAGAAAAAGATCTCTATGTAAGATGGATTAGTTCTGATGGACCTTGGATGAGGGAACTAGTTTTAGTGTCACGACCCAAATAGAGTTTTCAAGGTTGTTTTTTTGGTTTTTATTTACAGACATGACCCATAATATGACATGTAATGTGTATTAATTTTTTTGATATTATTCTCTTATTCTTGTTCATTATGTATTACATGTCTATTTTGGATATGGTATCATTCTGGTTGTTAGTTCTTGTAGTTTTATTAAATATCGGTTAATTATTCTATGATGATTCATTGATAAATAATATATTATTTCCCCATGTTGATATATTAGACCATAGATACTAAGTGGTAGCCTATGGGATATGGGGAGGTTCTCTTGAGGTCATGTGATCGACTACCTGAAGGAACCGATATGTGGCATCCTGGTCGGGATGTTGGAAAGTGGTTTCAAAGTTCATGGAGTTATCTTACATTTTATTATTGTATTACTCTTTGGGAAATGTATACATGAGAATAGGAATATCCATCCACTGTACATGAGCTCATTCATGGGAGTAGATCACCCATCTAAGTGGGAAAACCCATGTACAAAGTGTGGGACTGTTGTTTTTGGTTTTTTTGTTATAGTTGGATGTTATTTCACCATTGGGGATTACCTAGATGTGTGATGTTATCTTGCTGGTGAGATTATATGAGATTTGACTACTGGATCGGTATTTCATGAGTGTTAAGTGTGTGTGCATCATTCAAGTCACTTAGGAAATATTGTGACATGCATTATTTTAAGGGATACAAGGAAAAACTAGTTTTGGGTATATTGTTGGAAAGGAAATTTTTTCCTTAATTTTATTATTGTAATAAAAATGGAACCTTTCATGGAACAAAAAGTTGTGAAATGATTAAAAAATGTGAAAAATTGGGTTTTTAATGAAATAATTAGAAAAATTATGACCTATTTACACTTTTGAACTATGACCAAGTTGTAGGATAGTTAAGGGTAGTTATAAGGACTCTTTTTTGAACTTATGGCATAAGGGGAGGGGGATTACATGATATGGATTTATGTGAATCAATTTATTTTATGTTAATGGTGTTTAAAATATCCAAAGGAATTTTTTTTAATTGTAGATATATTAATCGATGATGGGTTTTTATAGGATGAAATGAGTATATGGATGGAAATGATCATCTAGAAATAGAACATGATGAACCAATAGTGATGGGTGAAAAATATGGATAGTTGTTCTATGAGATTTTTTTTGGATTCATGCAGTTTATGGAGAGTGTCCAAGAGCTGGTTTTGAAGAGTATTTCTAACTTCACAGAAGATATTCAGTTAAAGAACCCTCATAAAATTATAGGAAAAGGTGGACCTAAGGTATACGAGTTATTGATTGAGTTCATCAAGATGATTCATGATCTCCTAGAGACTTCCACTGTGAAGTGGGTTAAATTGGTTGTTTACATGTTAAATAGTCAAGATAAGTGTTGATGGAATATCAAAACTCATGATGAACATGTTGATATATGTATTAGATGTAATTTTAGGTGATGTTATTAGATTACTTTGGTTTTCAGATGCTAATGAATGAGGGGTAGTTGAGGTCATGAGATTAACTCACGAGAGTATTTCTATTATGGACTATGTAGGTCAATTTAAGGATTTGTAGCATATCACTCGAGTGTTGGAAGGAGATGAGGAGATTGTGGTGAAATGGTTTCAAGATTGAATTGAATGTGAAATTATGTAAAACAATTAACATATTCATGCTAATAATTTCTTTAGAAGTTGTTAATTAGGCTCTTATATATAGGGGCACCTAAAGAAGGTTTCAAATGAAGGATAGGTGGATTCTTTTAGACAATCATGAAGTGATTCTTTTAAGAGTAATAAGTGAAAATATGAGAATTACATCCAATGTGATTGCAAGAAGAGTGGCCTTATGGATGGGTTAGTCAAACATAACCTTAACTAAGTGACCTATCACTAGTGTTGTAGTCGATGTCAATTTCATTGTCATTTCCCCCAACCACCTATAGAGTGTCGAACATTCCATAGGATGGGTCATCTTAAGAGGTTTTATAGGAGCCAATGAAAGATAGCTAATGACATGGAAGATATTAAGAAATAGATTTAGGAATGTGGTGTTAAAAAACATACAATTATAGCACTTATGGTTATACTAGTCATCGTTGTAGAGTTATTGGACAAGGTAATTAAGGTCCCAAAAACCTGTATCAGTTGGGTGGGTGCATAGGATACCTATACTATATCACAGGTAAGTGGGGAAGGATAGTTCCACATTGTTCAGCCTACAATAGTGGATAACAATGGTATAGGGTTGATTATCGAGGGTACTATTATTGTAGCTTATACAATATCTAGTGCATTATTTGATAATGGTGCCTCTCATTGTTTTATTTGTTCACAATTTTTTATTAGTTTGAGGTTAGAGGTGGATTTTATAATCTAGGGTTTGATGATAGATAAACCAAAGTTTTTATTGTCGAGATACATTATATTTTTCAAGGGGAGTTCTCTTGAGGATGGAGAGTATTGTTTCATTTGGTATCATTACATCCTTAACATGCTAGGATTAAAACTAATTATTGGAATTTACTGGTTATTGACATACCAATAACACTTTATTTCCAATGAAAAAGAGTGACTTTTACTTATCACAAGGGTAAAATGTATACTTGTTATGGAGAGATGGATACTAAGGTGTTTCATGTAGGGCAAGTTCATAATTAAATGGAGGAGATCACAACTAATGTTTCTTGTATTATTCAAGATTATGGGTGTGAAATGAATGATTTATTTCCACCTATAGTGTATAAATTTTAGGATATTTTACATGAAGACCTCTCAGTACTTCCATATGAGAGGGATGTGTAATTTATAATTGATATCATGTTTGGGGATGAGATAGTTTCTATTCAACACTATATAATGGAACCAACAGAGCTACATGATCTTAAGACTCAACTAGGAGAGTCGGTGGAGAATTTTTTTATCCATTCAACTGCATCACCTTGGGGTTCTTTAGTTTTGTTTTCAAGGATGGATAATAAGACTCAATTCTTATGTATTGATTACAAGAGGTTATAATGGTTGAAATTGAAGAACTAATATCATATTATATGATTCAATGATCATTTTAACATGTTGGGGGGTCTTTTTTTTCTCTAAGATCAAGTTGAGATAGGGGTATCATCAGGTGAGAATTTTCCATTCGGACATAACTGTAAAGACCCTCAAATTTCATGGAATTTTTTCTCTTAATTCCTTGGGATATTATGAGTACGCAGTTTCGGACGACACCTGATTCTCAGGGTCGGTGTGCCCGGAATCAATTTCCGAAGTATATCTTGGGTACGTTCAGTGAACGAATGAGCGGGTTTTCCTAAATTTTGAACCGGTGCTCAAAATCGTAATCTGAGGGCACCGATGAAACTACAGCGCCGGTAATTGCTTAGGAAGACCTTTTCTGGAGTTGCATTTTCTCGGGAGTTGTTGTTAAATAAATGGGTTAACTGAAGAGTGAAATTAAATTTCCACTACAATTTCATTTCTATTCGAAGTAATTATAACCATTATGTAGAAGTTGGGGTGGGACCCACTACAACTTAACTCCACTTGGAAGGATATTAGTGAGGTGGGGTGCACACGATCCCCACCCTTTCAATTCCCCTAAACCCCCTCTTAAATTCTTAAAACCCCCCTTAAAATTGTAACTCTTCCACATTAATGCATGCCAATTAAACACCTAATTAATTTGACAACACATGTTTAATTAATTAGCTGAATTCATGTTTTGAATTTTGAAAAATGTTGGCATGAGTAATAAAATAAACCAAAAGACTTATTTTATTATTGTTGTATCATTGTGTGGATTTCTTGGGAGAAAATTCTCTAAAATTGAAGAATGCGAAGAACACCAAGGCTTCGACGAAGAACTCCATCTCCGCAAGGAGAGATCGACGAGCTGTCTTTTCTTCTCTCCGCAGCTAGTGTGTAACGACGTTCACTTCTTCGATGCGCATTCCTTCATTCTTGTTACCGCATCCATGAAAGGGAAATGTCGTATCTTCCTTGGATGAACTCCATCATTGTATACGGAGCCTTTCCCAGTGACGCCGTCTTCTACGACACAAAGAATCCGCGAATTCTTCTTTGAGGTAGGGGAAATTTTGTTTAATTCTATTTTGAGTGATTTTATCTCACGTGCTTGAAAATTTATGAGTACGATGTTAGTATAAATTATACTGGAATAATGTATACCCTCTTCAATATTAAAAACATGTGTTTTAATGACTGTAAATTGATAACACCTAATGTGGAGGGCGCGGGCCGAACAAACACGGCCCGAAAACCCTCCGCAGAATGATTATTGTTGTGCGAATTGACGGACAACAACGGAACGGGACACTTTTGGTGATTTGAAGACTTCGCAGTGATGTTTCGGTCCCGTAATGACCTTAGGCGTAGACGGCAGCCTAAACGGACCACTGGTGCGCGTCCGGTAGTCCGCGGAGAGTGGCGGCGGTGCACCACCCCGGTGCGGCGGTGCCGGCGACTGGAAGCGGCGGCGCACCGCCGAAGAAGACCGCTGTGGCTGAACCGCGGTGGACTGGAACAGAAAATCCATTCCGGAATTATGGGGACGAAGAGGCATTAATGCCACGCCGTTTCTTAATCAAGAGGGGGGAAGCCCCCCCCCCCCCCCCCCCCCCGCACCCTCTCGACCGAAGGCCGAGCCACGGCCCGCACCGAGCCAGACCGCCCGCGCCGGGCCGGACCGCCCGTGCCGGGCCGGGCTGCCGCACAGGGCCGGGCCACGCCAGCCGGGCCAGGCCGTGCCCTAAAGGTTCATACCAGATCATGGGTCGGTTCGACCCAGTTCGGGCCGACCCAGGGGTTATCGGGCCGGGTCGGACCGGGCCTGAACCCCCTATTTTTCGGGCAGTTTCATTCAAACACCCTTATCATGGGCTACGAACCTCCGATCGATGCACCATCAGATGCGTAGTGATCCTTGGATTGAGACGGTCATTTAGGTATATTACAATCAAGGTTTCGGAGAGATATTGGTACACCTGGGATGGTTCGAACACTAAACCAACAGGGCCCTCAGAGTAGGAACACTTATAACATGAGCTCCGGATGTTCGATTGTCGTGTCGTCGACTTTGTTGGATTCCTATTAGTGAGATGATTGTTTTGGCTTACTCCTCTCGTGGTTTGGACGTAGTTGGAGTATGGTCGGGTTGGTTTTAACATAAAAACCAACCAGGCCCCTTTGACGAAAAAGCCAATAACTCTCAGACCGGGTGTCTGATTGACGCGACGTCTGTCACATTGAGTTCTTATTGATGAGATGGAACATTTAGATACATCAAATCTGGAATACATGTAAGCTGATGTATCGACCCCCTTGGACCGTGGAGCGGACCCTCCCGGAACTGAGCTTGCTGTGTGCAGGAACCCTAGAGCTGGCTGCGACTATGACGACAGTGACGACTGCACTGGGATCCTCCGTGGGTTCGGTAGCGATGACGACCTTACTTGAATCCTATGTGGGTTTGACGGTGATGACTACTGTTCTTGTATCCTATGTGGGTCCGGTAGTACTTGACTACTGTTCATGTATCATATGTGGGTCTGGCAGTACTTGACTACAGTTCTTGTATCCTATGTGGGTCCGACAGTATTAGACTCTGTACTTGTATCCTAGGTGGGTCCGGTAGAGTATCTGGTCTTGTATCCATTGTGGGTACGATAGCATAGCTGGTCTTGTATTCTATGTGGGTCCGACATCTTAGATGAATCAGTGGATATATCTAGTAATCTCTATCGTCTTACGAAAAAGTATACCTGTGTGAGCTGAGTCCTGACTTTCAATCAATATCTTTGATATGATTGACTTGCTTTCCTATGTGGATTGGATAGTGCTTTCCTGTGTGGATTGAGTTGTACTCTCCTGTGTGGACTAGATCGAACTTGGGATCGGATGTTGAAGCCAAACTGGAATTGATGACTTAGGTATATGATTGGGCATATACCTAAGTAGGGTTGGTTGTTACTTTGTCATTGTAACTTTTCTTTGTGGTTTATCCTTCGTGGATTCTGGGAGACCTTCGGGGGTCTCGGGGTCCCAACTGAGTAGCGTATACTCACCCCTGCATGTGTTATACCCACACTACGTTGTGCTAGATGCAGACAACAGACAACACTGATCGAGGTAGGAGCTCGTGGATCTGGACGGTACATGGAGGTGGATCACTGGACATGACGTACACGGAGCGGACGGCTAGAGATGAGGAGCGGAGGAGACTATCTGTACCGACCCTTCAAGTGGGATTTCTCAGAGGACAGCTCGGTGTTGTTGTTCTAATTTTCTGTGGATGTACTCTCTTTTCAGTTGTACTTTACTTTTAGTTGGGTTTGTATTCTGTCCCATTTACTTTCTAGAACTTAATTTTGTACTCATTTTACTTAGTGTCTACTTCATCTTGAGTACTCTATGGTGTTTGTTTACATTATAATGGAAATACCTTCCCTTTTAATCAGGATTTATGCCTTTGTTGCTAGTCTCCAGACCCTGGCCTATGGAAGGCGGGCATGGGGTAGTCACGGCACAGGCCCTAAGGACGGGTCATGAAAAATTGGTATTAGAGGAGTTCAGTTCTACCTCCGAACTCCGGACACTGATTGTTCTTCTATGTGAAGAAATAGTGTTAAGGGTATTGAGTGTGGATATTAGTCCAGCGAGTCCAGTGTTGGTGCATCGGCCTTCGTATCCATACACCAGGACCCTGACTTCTGATTTCCGACTCAATGCATGAAAACAATGATTGCATGTGTGTTTCAAAAGTTTTCTTTATGATTATTTTGTGTCAGCTCACCAGGTATATTGTATTGACCGTGGCACACCTGTCTCTCTTTAGGATGGCTCCATGATGGCAGCGAGCTTGGGTTCCGAGCTTTGTGCGAGACGAAAGCCCACCGAGCGATGAGGCCTCGGTGCAGGGACCTATTACGGCGGAGGCACTGGCGGTACCTCTACCCGCCGAGCCACCGATGCCACCAGCCCCAACCACTGAGAGTGCATGTCCCCTTAGTGCACTGCACTAGTTTCAGCGTCAGAGACTGCCCAGGTTCTATGGGGAGACGGACTCTCAGGCATCCGAGGATTGGCTAGAGGCAGTTGTATGAGTTTTCAGGTTAGTAGGGACACTAACTGACCTCATGGTGATCCTTTCGGCGAGTCTCCTACACATGGAAATAGGTAGATGGTGGAGCCTGATGCTTCAGGTGCACGAAGAGGCATATATCCTTTGGTCAGACTTCAAGAGACTCTTCTTATTGGAGATTGTACCATCCACCCTCTGTGCGGTGCGCATTCAGGAGCTACTACAGGTATGGCAGGGCAACATGACAGTAGCACAGTACTCGGCGAGATTTACCAACCTCTCGCGCTATTCCACGGACATGGTACGGGACCCATTATTCCGGGACCAGACCTTCGAGCAGGGAATGAGTCATGAGATCAGGGCATTGATGATCTCTCTCAGCATTCCGAAACAGGCAGGAGTACTGGAGTGAGCCCTTCTCTTAGATAGATTTTTTTGCTGAGCCTACACTAGCAGGGAGACCTACCGCAGGGCGGCATATAGATGAGTCTTTTGCAGTTGGAAGTTGAAGAATGCCACATGGGTCTAAGAGGACTAGACCATCAAGCGTATGACCTTAGGACACTATCTCGAAGGTGCATGGCACACGGCATAGAGCCAGTCTTACGAGGAGCAGACAATGTTATGCATGCAGCGGGCAGGGCCACATGGTTCGTGACTGCCCGAAACTCCATGCAGAGTAGCAGCAGACGGTTGAGGGACCACCCTGGCAGAGGCAGAGGGTCGACTATGGTGGTCCACAGGGAGCAAGTGGACGAGGCAGAGAAGCTGGCCGAGAAGCGGGTGGTGGATGACTCTTTGAGGATCTACCACCACTACCACCAGGAGGTCCACCCTGACCACAGGGGACTAGCGGACAGAGATAGGACCACTTCCAGGCATTGGAGGCCTACGACCACGGCTCACTAGAGATGATTTGATGTACTATATGTGTCTACTACACCCTTTATGGAGTTCTTATAGTCACAAGAGTGTGTCATTATTTCATTGTTGCTGCCCTTGTTCGGAGCTCGGAGATTCCGACAGAGCCGTTGCCTCGATCTTTACGGCTAGAGACTCCTACGGTAGTAGACTCAACGATTACACACTGGTTCTGGCAGTGTGAGCTTACTCTATGAGGAGATTGCTTCATCTGGGATCTTCTTGTAGCGGTGTCGAGGCCTTACGACATCATCTTGGGAATGGATTGGTTATCTACAGTTTATGCTCAGAGAGACTCTATTAAGTGAATGGTGCGGTGTGTTCGCACTGATGGGAGTAGGTTCAACTTCACCAACAAAAAGGGAGCCTTTTCATCATAGGATGGGCTCACAAGAGGAGAGGATAGCGGTTCTCTCATCAGTTGGGTAGCCTCATCCTAGGAGCAGTTGACATGGAGAGTCCAAGTTTTCCTGTAGTGGTGGATCAGTATATGGAAATTTTTCCTGACAACGTTCCAGGACTACCTCCTCATAGAGAGGTAGACTTCTATATTGACCTGTACCTCGAGAAATCCCCGATATCCACTCCAGAATATCGGATGGCTCCCGCTGAGCTTTGAGAGCTACGGGTACAGCTGGAGGACTTGTAGGGCAAGGGATTCATCCGACCCAGTGTTTCACCCTGGGATTCCCCAATTTTGATCACCATGAAGGCGGACATGAGCTTGCGACAGTGTGTCAATTAACATCACCTAAACTAGGTGAACATGAGGAACAAGTATCCGCTACCGAGGATTGATGACCTCTTTGATCAGCTCAAGGGATCATGATGGTTCCTAAAGATAGACCTCAGGCCAGGCTATCATCAGCTCAGAGTTCGAGACGAGGATGTGCAGAAGACAACCTTCTGATGTCGGTATGGCCACTATGAGTTCATGGTTATGCCTTTTGGAATAACCAATGCTCCATCAGTGTTGATGAGTCTAATGAAAAGTATCTTTCATCCTTACCTCGATCGATTTGTCGTGGTCTTCATGAACGACATATTGATATAATTGCCTACTGAGGAGGAGCATGCCTTCCACTTGCGGGTTGTACTTGACACACTTCGAGAGCACCAACATTATGGTAATCTCTCAAAGATTCAGTTCTAGATACGTGAGGTCCACTTCTTGGGACATGTCATCTCTGAGGCGGGAGTTGCGGTGGATCCTGTGAAGATTGAGGCAGTGCTAGCTTGGGAGCCACCCAAGAGTGTGATAGAGGTGTGGAGTTTCCTAGTTTTGGCTGGGTACTATCAGAGATTTGTGCCAGATATTTCTAGTGTTGTGGAACCTGTTTCAGCATTGAAGAAGAAGGGGATACCCTTCTTGTGGTCAGATAGATGTCAGCAGAGCTTCTAGGAGCGGAGACAGAGATTGACCAGTGCACCCATCTTGAGGATACAAGTGGAGGGAGTAGGGTACATAGTCTACTGCGATGCATCAGGGTCTTGACTCGGGAGTGTCCTGATGCAGGAGCGGGAAGTGATCGCCTATAGATCACGACAGTTTAGGTAGTATGAGAAGAACTACACTACCCATGACCTGGAGTTAGCTGAAGTCGTCTTCTCTCTGAAGATGTGGTTGCACTATCTGATGGGCGAGCGCTTTATAGTCTATTCTAACCACTAGAGTTTTAGGTACATCTTCTCGCAGAAGGACATGAACCTGAGACAGCGGCAATGGATCGACTTCCTCCAGGACTATGACTTTGAGATAGTCTATACTTATGGAAAGGGGAACATAGTAGCTGATGCTGTCAACAGGAGGACGGACATTCAGCTACTTGGAGAGGTTACGGAGCAGTTTGCCACGTTGCAAATATCCTTTTTGGATACAGATAGAGCAGCATTTCTACAGACGCTCACAGTCACACCTCCACTTCTCCAGTGGGTCAGGGAGGCACAGCGTGGGGATGTTGACTGTGAGACGTGGAGTGCACAAATTTCCACAGGACAGGCACCCGATGGATTCTTGATAGGAGGAGAGCAAGTCGTACTTTTCAGAGGACGTACAATTGTACCAGCTACTTTATAGGAGGTGGTGCTGAAAGAGTTTCACACTTCCCCTTTAGAGGTACATCCAGGAGTGGCGAAGATGTACTAGGATCTCAGACGACAACACTCATGGCCGGGTATGAAGAAGGTTGTGGCATAGTTTGTTTCTCGATGCCTCACCTGCCAGTAGGTGAAGGCGGAGCACCAGGTACCAGCAGGCTTAGTATATCCCTTGGAGGTCTCGGCATGGAAGTGGGATGGGATATCTATGGATTTCATGACTGGACTTCCATGTACTTCCAGAAAACATGACTCTATTTGGGAGATCGTCGACCGACTCACCATGTCGGCCCACTTTCTACCCATCAAAGAGCAGGGCTCAGGGGAGAGCATGGTATGCCTCTACGTTTAAGAGACTATACGCCTTCATGCTGTTCCATCATCTATCGTCTCCGATCGAAATGATCACTTTACTTCCCGGCATTGGAAGGGGTTGCAGGAGGCATTTGGGACGCAACTACGCCTGAGAACCGCCTTTCACCCTCAGACAGATGGACAGACAGAGAAGACCATTCAGACTCTCGAGGACCTTCTCTGTGCATGTGTCCTCGACTTTGGTCGTAGCTGGGCGGATCACCTACCCTTGGTGGAGTTTGCGTACAACAATAAATACCACTACAACATTGAGACGGAACCATACGAGGCATTGTACGGCCAACCTTGATGTTCACCTATGTGCTGGACAGACCCTAGGGAGTTAGTACTTCTGGGACCAAAGATGGTCCAGGCCACGTCAGAGAAGGTCCAGGTCATCCTGGAGCGGATGAGGACAGCTCGGAGCCGACAGAAGTCTTATGCTGACAGGAGGTGGAGACCACTAGAGTTCAAGGATGGAGACCACGTATTCATGCGGGTCTCATCTCGATGTGGATTATGGAGATTTGGACGGGGCAGCAAGTTATCTCTGCGCTTCATCAGACAATTCCAGGTTCTCAGCAGGATAACCGAGGTGGCTTATCTCCTGGCTCTACCACCTCAGTTGCACCGGGTGCACGACGTCTTCCACGTATCTCAGCTGAGGAGATACGTACACGACCCGACACATATCATCGACCATGCAGAGCTTCACATTAATGATAGGGATACTTTTGTGGAGGTCCCAGTGGAGATTGAGGATCGACAGGAGCAGGTCCTACATGGGCGGTCGATTCCTCTAATGCGTATCAAGTGGCAGCACAGGAAACTCTAGGAGAGCACTTGGGAGAGGGAGGATCATATGCATGCTCAGTACCATCATTTGTTCCCCTAGTTTGTGATGTATCTTTACTGGGATGTAAATCCCAGAGGTGGGAGTAATGTAAAGACCCATAAATTTCATGGAAAAGTTTTTCTTATTTTCTTTAGATTTTAAGATTATGCAGTTTCTGACGGTACCTGATTCTGAGGCCTGGTGTGCCCGAAATCAATTTCTGAAGTTTAGCTCAGGTACGTTCAGTGAACGAACGAGTGGGTTTTCCTAACATTTGAACCGGTGCTCGGAATCGAAATACGAGGGCACCGATGAAACTGTAGCACTAGTAATTTCTTAGGAGGACCTTTTTAGGAGTTGTGTTTTCTCAAGAGGTGTTGTTAAATAAAAGGGTTAATTTAAGAGTGAAATAAAATTTTCACTACAATTTCATTTCCATTCTTAGTAATTATAACCTTTTTGTAGAAGATGGGGTGGGACCCACAACATCCTAACTCCACATTGAATGATATTAGTGATGTGGGGCCCACATGAGCCCCACCCCTTAAATTCCCCTAAACCCCCTCTTAAATTTTGGCAACCTCCCTTAAAATTGTAACTCTTCCACATTAATGCATGCCAATTAAAAACCGAATTAATTTGACAACACATGTTTAATTAATTAGGTGGATTCATGTTTTGAATTTGGAAAAATGTTATCATGAGTAATAAAATAAGGCAAAAGCCTTATTTTAATATTGTTGTATCGTTGTGTGGATTTCTTGGTAGAGAATTCTCTAAGTTTGAAGAACGCGAAGAACGGAAAGGCTTCGACGAAGAACACCATCTCCACAAGGAGAGATCGATGAGCCGTCTCTTCTTCTCTCCACAGCCGGTGTGTGATGAAGTTCCCTTCTTCAACGCGCCTTCCTTCGTTCTTCTTCCTGCATCAATGAAAGGGAAACACCATATCTTCCTCGGACGAACCCCGCCATCGTATACGGAGCCTTTCCCCGCGACGCCGTCTTCTGTAACACAAACCTTATGCGAATTCTTCTTTGAGGTAGGGGAAATTTTGTTTAATTTTATTTTGAGTGATTTTATATCACATTATTGAGCGTTTATTAGTATGATGGTAGTATAAATTATACTTGAATAATTTATTCCCTCATCAATATTAAAAACATGTGTTTTAATGACTGTCAATTGATAACACCTAACGCGGAGGGCGCGGACCGAACAAACACGGCCTAACAACCTTTCGCATATTGATTGTTGTTGTGTGGATTGACGGATGATGATGAAATGGGCCTCTTTGGCGATTTGAAGACTCCACCGTGATGTTTGGGTCCCGTAATGACCTTAGGCAAAGACGGCGGCCAAAACAGACAACCGGTGCATGTCCGGTGGTCCGCGGAGAGCGGCGGCGGTGCGCCGCCAGAGAAGACCGTCCTGGCTGAACCACAGCAGACTGGAACGGAAAAGACATTCCGGATTTAGGGGGAGGGTGCAACATTAATGCTTCACCATTTCTTAATCAAGAGGGGGGAATCACCCCCCCACATCCCGCTTGGCCGAATGACGAGCCGCATCCCACGCTGGGCCGGACTGCCGTACCAGGTCGGACCGCTGTGCTAGGCCGGGCCGCGCCAGCCAGGACTGGCCGCACCAGCTGGGATGGGCCGTGCCCTAATGTTTCGAACCCGAACCCGGGTCAGGTTGACCCATTTCGGGCCGACCAAGGGGGTATCGGGCCGGGTCGGACCGGGCCTGAACCCCCTATTTTTTGGGCAGTTTCGTTCAAACGCCCATGCCTTGGGCTATGTATCTCTGATCTATGCACCATCAGTTGCGTAGCGATCCTTGGATCGAGAAGGGCATTTTGTTATATTACAATCTGGGTTTAGGTGAACTTTGGGTACGACCGGGTTGGTTCGAACCCGAAACCAACCGGGCCCTCGGAGCAGAAACACTTATAACTTGAGCTTCAGACGTCTGATTGACGTGTCGTCGACTTTGTTGGATTTCTCATAATGTGGAGATTATTTTGGATTACTCCACTCGAAGTTTGGATGCAGTTAGAGTATGGTCGGGTTGGTTTTGACTTAAAAGCCAACCGGGCCCCTAGGATGAAAAAGCCAATAACTCTCAGACCGGGCGTCCGATTGACGCACCATCTATTGCATTGAGTACCTATTGACGAGACAGATCTTTGGGATACATCAAATCCAGACTACATGTTAGTTGATGTATGGACCCCCTTGGCCCGTGGAGAGGACCCCCTGGAATCGATCTTGCTGTGTTCGGGAACCGTAGAGCTGGCTGCGACTACGACGACGATGACGACTACCCTGGGATCGTCTGTTGGTTCGACATCGACGACGGCCGTACTTGAATCCTCCATGTGTTCGACGGTGATGACTACTATTGTTGTATCTTTTGTGGGTCCGACAGTACTTGACTACTGTTCTGGTATCCTTTCTGGGTCCGACAGTACTTGACTATAGTTCTTGTATCCTATGTGGGTCTGGCAGTATTAGACTCTGTACATGTATCCTATGTGGGTCCAGCAGAGTAGCAGGTCTTGTATCCTTTGTGGGTCTCACATCTTAGCTGGTCTTGTATCCTATGTGGGTCTAACAACTTATATGAATCAGTGGATACATCTGATCATCTCTATCGTCTTACGAAGAATTATACCTATGTGAGCTGAGTCTTGACTTTCAATCAATATCTTCGATATGATTGACTTGTTTTCCTGTGTGGATTGGGATGTGCTTTCTTGTGTGGATTGGGTTGTACTCTCCTGTGTCGACTAGATCAAACTTGTACTCTGATGATGAAGTCGAACTAAAATAGATGAATTAGGTATATGTATGGGAATATACCTAAGTAGGGTTGGTTGTTACTTCATGATTGTAACTTCCCTTTTTGGTTTATCCTTCGTGGATTCTGGGAGACATTCGGGGTCTTGGGGTCCCTACTGAGTAGCGTATACTCACCCCTGCATGGGATATGCCCGCACTATGTTGTGTTGGATACAGACGACGGAAAACGCTGATCGAGGTAGGAGCTCATGGAGCTGGACGGTACCTGGAGGAGGATCACTAGATGATACGTACACGGAGCGAACGGCTGGAGCCGAGGAGCGGAGGAGACTATCTATACCCACCCTTCATGTGGGATTTCCTAGAGGATGGCTTGGTGTTGCTGCTTTACTTTTCTGCTGCAGTAATCATTTTTCAGTTGAAATTTACATTCAGTTGGGTTTGTCTTTTGGCCCATTTACATTCGAGCACATACTTTTGTACTCAGTTTACTTAGTGTGTACATATGCTTGTGTACTCTGTGGTGTTTGTTTACTTTATAAAAGAAATTCCATCCCTTTTTATCGGGATTTATGCCTTTGGTGCTAGTCTCCAACCCCTGGCCTATGGAAGGCGGGCTTGGGGTAGTCACGACACGGGCCCCGAGGACAGGTCCTGACAATAACTCAAACTAATTTCAAGAGTTGTTATAGGCTTTATTATTTCTTTGTGATCCCATTTGGGATGACTAATTCACCTGCAATGTTTATGTCCATGATAAACATAATCATCCACCCAAATATCAATCTATTTATTTGTGTGTTTGTGGATAACATCTCGATGTACTCCATGACTGATGATGATCATGCCCAATATATTGACATTATTTTGGGTACATTGTGCGAGAATCATCTATACAAAGAGCATTATAATTATTAATATTGTATGGATCTAGTGAAATTCGTGGGTAACACCATCTCATAGGGAGCTATGTTAGTGGAACCATATAATTCTATGGTAGTTTTATCTTGGAATAAAATAAATAATTTTATTTGATATCCATAGTTTTTTGGGATTAATTGGCTATTATCAGAGGTCCATAAAGGAATATTCCTACTCGGCAACACAACATTCGAGATTCAACAAAAATGGGGTTAATTTTGATTACTTAGGAGAATAAAAGGTTTCTTTCTAAGATCTAAAGAATAATTTGAATGTTAAACCATCATAGGTCATATCCAAGATAGGTGATGAGCATACAATGTTTTTTATGCTTCGGGGATAGGGATTAGAGCAGTGTTGATGTAGAAAGATCGACTTGTGGACTAAGGGTCATGCTAGTTGAGTCCCCAATAATAGATCTAAAATGCAAAAAATAATGGATTAGCTATTGTAGATTATGATTTTATGTGTTGGTGGAAATATATATTAGGCTAAATTTGTACTCTGTATATTGATCATAAGAGTATAAAGTAAATATTTATAAATTGAGTCTTAAACATATGATAGTGATTGAGGGTAGAGTATGTACATTGATTTGATTTTTTGATATCATATATACCCAGGAAAGGTAATAATGTTGATGATTTTATAATCAGTAAAAAACCAAATTAGGAAGTTTGAGAGTATAGATCTAAGTAGAAGATGATGGATTTGATGCCTGTGGTTCATGTTGCAGTTTAGGAAGGACATGAGTATATGAATCTCGTAACAGTTTCAGTGGTGTAGACACTATTGATTCAGATCTTGGAAGGGCAGTATAGTGATATAGAATGTTTTTACATGTGGGAAAGACTTTATAGTGGGGATTTTCCATCAATATAGACAATAAATGATGATGAGATCATCTATTTCAAGAATCTGGTTGTTCTTCTAATGAGAAAGCAAGAGGAGAATATGCATGAATTTCATACCTCGATGTGGGTCGTGCATCCAGGTGTGACCATAATTTAAAATGACCTTTGAAGAAAATTTTGGTGTTTGAGAATGACAAATGATATAACAATGATTTTGACACGATGAAAAACCTATTAATATTTGAAGGTCGAGCATCAAGGGCCTGGTGGTTCACTACACTCATTTCCCATTCCGAAATGGAAATGGGACACTATTAAATTGTATTTTTATCTTGGTCTCCCTAGGATTACTTAGAGGAATGAATCCATTTGCGTGGTTGTGGGCCAACTAATTAATGTATAATATTTCTAACTTATATAGGATAATTTCTTAGATTAGTTTTGGGATATGTCTATTTTGGAGATATTCTAGATGAACAGGGTGATATATAGTACAGTTTCAACAATGACTAATTTTTAACATCGTGCTTCTAGAAGGGTTTACAGAAGGTTCTTGGGGAACATGTTTTACTAGGTAAAACATTCCACCCATATATAGAAGGGTAGTCATATAAATCTATTCAATTTCTTGATCATATGATAAGAGTGTGTTCTCATGACTTCATTGGATCTTTGGATAATCATATATATTTTATTAGGACAACCTATAAAGATCGTTAATTTGAACTATATGGTTGACAAAATATTTTTCACTTTGTGGTAGTCTATCTAGACCACCTCTATATCAGAATAAGGTAGGTGAGTCAGAGTTTCTAAGACCGAGTCATGTGTAGGAGATGTTAGTACATGTTCCACTAATTCAGAAGCTTATGGATATAGATCAGAGTAGATAGAAGTTTTATGATGACAGATGTTGATGACCCCTAGAGTTTAGATTTTGTGATTGTATGTTCCTTCAGGTGTTTCCTAGATTGGGTCACTAGAGGATTCATAATTAAGGAAAGTTGGTGCATATGCTTATTGCAACGTTTGTTGTTATAGTGAGAATAATGCTACTAGAATACATATTATATCTTTCACATAGGTATAGTTCTTTACCTAAAAACATCAACATGTCACAACTTCGGTGGTATCACCCTAACCCTTCTCATGTGATTGATGTGGATAATGTTGAACTTGAGATTGATGGGTCTGTCGAGGAGCATCTGATACCTGTCTTGGATCATAGTGATAAAGTTTTATGGGGAAATTCCATGATCATAGTTTTTATATTGGGGATACATGGGAGTATTTAGGAGGAAAAATTGGAGATAGATGTGTATTTGTAGGATAAGTGAACCCATCCTTTCACTTCAGATCTTTAGAGATGTATGAGAGTACTGCTTGAGGATTATATGTTTTATGGAGGGGGATTATAAGATCCAAATCATTTATAGGGATTCGTTGATATTTTTTACATGTAAAATATTTTTTTTGAGAATATCTTATTTGGGTTTTAACTTAGCGAGTTTTGGGTGAAGTTATAGAATTTTGGAGGAATGTGGGTTAGTGCATAGTTGGTTCATAGTTTTTCTAAACCATGCACCCATCCTAGAAAACCATGAGAACCAAAATAGTGTGGATTCGCATGACTACTACGTGGTTTTTCAAACCATATTCCCTTCTAGTAGTAATCATGTGACTACCTGAGATGAGGTGCGCAATTAAGAGCATGGTTAAATCAAACAATTTACCATGCATAGGAAACCATGCACATGAAACTAAACCTTATAAAATTCCTTAAATAAATTCCATAACACTAGTCTTATATCTCTAAACTCCCTTTCTCGACCATAAACCAATTTATATCATGTTAGGTGGCCCCCATATGGGTTCAATGACATTATAACATCTATTCTAGATGAATCAAAGATCCATTGACATATCTTCACCTCTCCTAGTATGATATTTTCATCCCATGTGGTTTCCTCCAACCCTCCTATCGTTCCCTCATCCTTTAAAAGGTTGTTTTTGTGTATTGGTAAGGGATATAAATCTATGTTTTGATATATATAATATGTCTGATCTTTGATCAAGTTTTTGGATCTAGATCCTTTTCTTCATCATTATATTTGAAATGACCCTAACATTATAAATAAAATTCCCCTCATAATTTATGTTAATGTATTATTTCTTAATATGGTTATAGAAAACACAAGAATTTAATTGGATTTATTTTATATTATTGAATTAAATTGATAGTTATGAATAATTACAGTTTATAATATATTCATTGAACAAAGACTATGTAATCATTTTCGATATAGAGTTTGAACCAATCCTATTGGAATCAAAAAAGGAACTGATGGAATTAAACCATTGGTTCATACACGATAATTCCTACTTATTAGAGATTATAAGGGATATTGCATCACTAGTATTTATCTTGACCAATCCCATTCAATGATCCAATAACTGATGCATGAGGTAAACTGTTTGGGGAAAAAGTTTAGGCTCATCGAAATCATATACCAAACCATGTACTCTGAACCACACAATGAATGTCTCGCCATTATTCACTAAAACCATAGGGTGTCTAATGATTTTTAATGGGTTATATTTCAATACTATAATAATATGACTATTTATATTGTATTTTCAATTTAATAATGTTCATATTTCATTCTTATCATTAATTCATAAATGATTTTAATTATTGAACAATAAAAAAATAGTGAATTTAATTCTATTAAGATATTTATTTTGAGGAATTAATATATTTTTAAACTTAAAAATATTTTAATAAAACATTATTAGTAAATAATTTATTGTAAATATAAATGATCATATAATTTTATTAAGTCAAATGTACTTTTTATAAGGGATAAAAAAATGTTATTATATAAAAAATATAGAATTTATAAATAAATGATGATTTTAAATTAAAATGAAATATTCACATATTTAGAATATTATTTGATTAAAATAAATATTAATTTTGGAATCAGAATTTTGAAATTATACAATAGTGAAAATTTCACAATTTTCCAAGACAGTTGAAGTTATGGTTAAAAAATTAAATACAGTATAAATATACGATGGGAATTATGACAACAGAATAACCCAAAATTTATGTAATAAATACTATAAATGGTATCAATGAAAAAATATATGTTTTTACTTGAGAAATAATTCGATTTTATGTCTATTTGAGTATGTTTATAATGTCATAATGAATCCCTAAAAACTATTAATATATTTTATGGTTTTAATATCATTTCAGTAAGAGTATGAATTACTTCTACATAATAAAGGGTATTATTTTATTTCCTTGAACCCATTTCCTTATAAAATAATAAAAACTTACCATTTTGATGAAACAATGGGAAAACAATTGAAATGTTTTTGGTTTTGGTTATTTTATTACATAGAGTCCAAAACCTATGCTAGAGAAATGATAATGAATTTACCTTTCCTTCCAAATATAAACCCACCCCAGATCCCAATTTTCTTCACTCATAGCCCTTTGTGAACTTAATTACCCTTTCCTTCCATCTCTAGTTTCCTATTATGTTTTCTAAATATCTAATGAATCCCTTACCTAGAATTTTAAGTCACACACTCATATTAAGCTATCCTCACCTTCCCTTATTTATTCATCTTTCTTCATTATCATATTCTTTATATTTCCAAATCATAAGGGTAGGATATGTTATTCTATGTACATAATAAAAAAAATTATGTAAAATATATGAGAGACCCATTTTAAACTCATCAACCCATTTTATGAATATTTTAATGAAGCCATTTAGATGCGAAAGTGTCACCAAAATATTCATTGGAAATACAATTGTGTAGTGAATACCATGCCCATCTAATATCAATGGGTTTCACCTTTATAAACTTATAATTATTTGACATGGGACATAAATATATCTATTTCACACTAATTTTTTATAGAATAAAATGTTATAATTAATGAACTCATATTCTATGATCTATATGGAACACATAAGAAAAAGAAATAAATTAAATCGATGGGAGTGCACAAAAGTATATAAAGAAACAATGAATTTGGTAATTTTTGGTCTCATGTGGAATCATTTTGGGATATAAAGTGAACATTATTAATATGTGGGAATTTTTATATCATGATTTATTAGCAGTTAGCATTGACCTTTTTTATGATGCAGTGTTTTAAGTTGTTTCCACATTTCCCATGTTTTCATTATGATTATAATGCTATATCACATGTCATTATTGATATTCTGGATTATTAATCCTTTTATACCCTTTTGATATTCATATTTTATATAATTAATTTTCTCTTCATGTTATTCCATGTTTATTCCCTTACTGGGCTCTATGGAACTCCCCTTTCTAATGTATGACTCAAGGTTATCACATGTAGTTTTATGTGCAAGCATGTTAAGGATGTTTTAAAAAATTATGATGTTTTTTCTATTTTAAATGGATATGTAATGTATTAAATTCCAAAAAATAATACGCATCTCTATATTTAAGGTATTATTATTTGTAAACCTTTGTATTAAATCATGTATTAATGTGATATGAAGAGTAGGGTGGTTATAATGGGTATAAAAAAATGTTAGTTATTTTTGTTATTAGGATTAGAAAACTCTAGTGAATCCATATGTATGAGAATATGTATAAGAAAACATCACTATGTTTATGTTAGTATAGAGTAATTTTATATTCAATAAAATTAGTCCCTATCTATGTAATACAAGTGGATGTGAATTTAGAACATATGTCCATAGGGTAAAAATTAAAAATAACATGTTGTTCTAGAATCAACTCAGAACTAGTGCATTAAAATTATATTTTATGAAAACCTAGTATGAACATTCTAGTGGATATTCTTTATTAAATTCATAAAATAAATATGAATCATTATTAGGGGATCAAAAAATACCCATAAAATTATATATTAGGATATATATCATGTATATTATATATTAAATATTATAAATTCATAAGTTAAGGAAATACATTTAATTTATAAGTTATATTTTAAATGTCATTAGAATCCCTTCTATGCATTTAAATGATTAAATATATTTACCCCTAATTTTACCTTCATCTTAAAAGTGGATGAAAATAGTAGGAATAAATTAAACAATCAATGTTATGGGAAATGTAATGATTTACATAATGAGATTACCAATATTATGGGAGTAAGAAACATTAACATTCTGATGACACCCTCTCAGTTCACTGAGGTTAGGAATATAATACTGGATTAGGAGGAGTACCCAAAACCACTAATAAAGAAAAATCTACAATTTAGATAGTTATGTGAAAATGTACCTGGACATTCATGGGATTATCTGATCCCTTAATCACAAAAAAGTGTATCAACACCACTGATAAGATATTCTATATACTTCAATGTAATGAGAAATAGAGGGTCCAATTTTCTATTTATCATATGTAGAGGTAAGATAATTTGTTGTGGAAATTGATCAAGAATATGAATCTGGAGGAAAATATCAATGTAATGGGGTGGAATTAATTCTATAAAATGTATTCTGATAAATATTTCCCCCACACTATCAAATTGAAATTTGAGAGGGATTTCTTTTCCCTAAATAAAAAAAAGAAAGGAATCTATCAGGGAATATGAGAAAAAATTAACAAGAATTTCACAATACATGTATGACCATGACATTAACCCTGAATTCAAGGTTGAACACTTATTTGGTGGGATAAAACATAGTCTAAGAATTTCCATGAAGATCCGTGAATTTGATAGTTATGAAGAAATTGTTTGGTGTGTCCTCAATTTCAATATAGGGATTATAGAATCTCATAGATATCATATAGATAATAAGCACACAATAGAGTTTAATTTGTGAATTCTGATGGAGCAATCTAAAATTACCAAGAAATTTCAACACCCCCTTATCAATGGTGTATAATGTCACACCATAAAAACTACCTAAGGGGGATGATGAAATTATTTGGACACTAGAATAAAGGGATCATATCTTTCTATTCCAGGCACAATTAACTTTCCAATGTTATGGATGAAATTAATGCTTTGGTAAAGCCATAGTGCATTGTTCATTTAATCAATTACATGGAACCGGTTTACTTTTCAAACAAATTGAAAAACCCAAGGGGATTTAAGGATAGCCAAAAACCTCCTAGGAAACATTGGTGAGATTTTTCTATCACAATCATTGAGGGGGATCTTGAGAGTAATATCTAGACAAGTACTCTTGATATTCATTCCAGAATAGAGATCATACTTTTTTTTAATTTTATTTATTTTCATTCATTGATATCACGAAAGTCTAGTAGAACTATTAAAAAACAACAAAATATCATGGATATAGATCTACCAGTGAAAACGTGGTTAAATTATTAGATCTTGAGTATATAAATCCTTCCCAACCAAAATTTGATGGTTTTAATTCCTGGTGAAACATTTCATACTCCCTTTAATGCAATTTGATGCAATTCTAGGAATGGATTGGCTTTACTTATATATATACAAAATAAATTTCCATGAGAAGGAAATTAATCAATATATTGGGAAAAATTATTTGATTATATAAAACTACGTAGAGGGGGATGAATATTTTGTACCACATACATCCCAAGAGTGGATATTATTTCCCTATGAGAAAGCGTATCCAGCTCAAATTATTGTGTCTATGTACAATACCATCCCAGATGACATTCCCTTTGTGAAGGAATACATTTTTGTGTTTACCATGTAATTTCATGGTTTTACTCCTATAGGAGAGGTTTAATTTTCAATTAACCATATTCCAAGGAAATTTTCATTATCAGAGACTCTATATAGATTGGAATTTGTTGAATTTTTAGGATATGAAAAAAAAAACTAATGAAGAATCTTATTAATGGGTTCACATTCCCAAGTGCTTCACCATGTGGTGAAATAGTCTTCTTTATCATAATGAAGGATGGATCAATGTCTCTTTGCATTGATTATCATGTACTCACCCAAATTGCGATAATAAACATGTATCGTCTAACACAGATTGATGAATTATTTAATCAGCTTCATGGAGAACAATTATTATCCAAGGTGGATCTATGGCCAAGATATTACTATGTTATCATTAGTTATGAGGATATTCCAAAGACATAATTTTTGTATAAGTTATGAGAACAATGAGTTCATTATAATGATATTCGGGATCAATAATGCTCCAATAATATTCATGGATATGGTGATAAATTCATTAGAGATTACCTCTACAAATTTTTGGTAGTATTTATAAATGATATTATAATAATCCATAAAACTAAGGATTGTCATGGGAGGATTTAATAACAAATATTGATACCTTACCAAATGAGAATATTTATGCCATGTATAAAAAATGTGAGTTCTGTTTCAAGGAAGTATTATTCTTGGGGAATATCATCCCAAGTAATGGGATATATGCGGACCATTCAATGATATATATAATTGAAGGATGTCCAGGGATAAATTTTTTGACATATATTTATAGTTTCCTTTGATTAGGTGTGTATTATCATCTATTTTTGATAAATTTGTCATGATTATCAAATCCTCAAGCCAAAAAAACTCATTAGGTTGTATTGTTTTCTGGAAAGATTAATATGAAGAGAGTTTCAAGGACCTAAAAGGGAGGCACAACTTTGTACCTATTCTCACACTACGCAAAAGTGGAGAATATTTTCTTGTACTTAGTAATTATTGAAATAAGGGATTGTGAAGTGTTTTTATGAAGAATGAAAAAGTCATTGTCTATGATTCAAAGAAGGTAAATTTTAAAAAAATAGAACTACCGAACACATGATCTAGAGTTGATATTAGTGTCTTTTTTATATAATATGGTGTCACTATATAGTTGGGGAGATGTATGAAATATATACAGACCAAAAATTCATCATCATTATATTTATAGAGAAAGAGGTGAATATGAACCAATGAAGTCTGTTATAGCTGATTGATGATTATGACTGCTCAGTTCACTACCATCATGGAAAAGATAATAAAGTGGAATACCCTTTTTGTAAATAGTGTCTATAAAATTTATCATTGAGGATAATTGAGGAGGATCTGATCTACATAGATATTTAAATGAAGGTAGGGTGAATCATTAAGGAAGGAACATCATTAATCCTTTCAAAAATGTTTTCTTATTCATCCGTTCTGGAAAGGTGAATGGATTCCCAAAGAGATGATGTGAGATTTCAGCAGATGTTTGAAACTATAAGAAATGTTAAATCCTCAGAGTTCAATGTTAATGATGAATGAGTAGTGTGATTTGGGTCAATACTATGTTTACCGTCAAATATCGAGTTAAAGAAGGAGCTATTAGATGATACACATAGCTCTACCTTCCCAATCCTCCCAAGAAACACAAATATATATCAAGATATCATATAACACTATTATTGGGATAATATGAATTATAATATTACAGAATATACATCATGATGTATTTCATGACATCAAGTGGATGTGTAAAGAAAAAATTCATGGGGATTATAAAACCATTACCCATAAGAACATAGATGTGGGAAAAAATCACCATGGATTTTTTTTTCACCTGTTTTTCTAAAAAGCCAATAGTAAATAATTATATTTGAGTTATGGTTGATCATAATAAAAATAAACATCTCATAACTTCTATTTGGTAGGATTTATCTCTTGATCAACATGAATGGATATACATTAGAACTGTGGTGAGGAATCATTGAATGGATATGTTACTACATCTAATTGAGACCCATGATTTACCTGTATGTTATGAAAAATTATCCAAAATTCTCTAAATATAGAGTTGAGACTTTTGTAAGGTTTACCACACTCAAATTTATGTCCAATAAGATCATACTATCAATAATTTTTATGGCATGTTGAGGGCATTCTCAATTGACGTAAATAGAATTTGGGAACAACATATTCCTCTAATAGAGTTCTTATACCATAATAGATTCCACCCAAGCATCCAAATGGATCCCTATAAATATATTTATAGGAATAGATGTTAAACACATTCATGATGATATGATGTTGGGAAATGAAAACAACTAGATCTTGAAATAGTGAATAAAATGGTAGAAAAGGATAAGAAAATTTAGTAGCACATCAATGCTGATCTGAGTTAGCAGAAGGTCTAGGTAGAAAGTCGTTGATTAGAACTACAGATTGATATTTGAGACTTGTTATTACAATGTATATCATTGTGGAATAAATTAATGTGACTTGGAATGAATATAAATATTTTTCTAGGATACATTGGCCCCTTTAGGATCTATCATCACAAAGGAGTGGTAGCCTATTATCTAGCACTCTCATCTAACCATTCTGAACTATATAACGTATTTTATGTGTTTGTCAGAACAATGTAAAAACTATATCCCTCACATGTACTCAGTAAATATGTGGAACCATTGCAGAATGATCTCCCATATGAAGAGTAGCTGGTGAAGATTGTATATTGTAGGGAAAAAGTTATATGAAATAAGATAATGCACCTAGTAAAAGTGTCGTGGAGAAACCAAATGTTTGATGAAGTAAAATAGAAACTGGTGGAAGTGATGAGACATAGATACCATCATATGATTTAGTGTGGGAAATGGAAATTTGAATGGAAATGTTTCTAATGGGGTGAATATTGTAACGACTTGAAACGTGATAAATAAAATTCCCATTATGATTAAATTAATTGTATTATTATGTAATATTTTAGTAAAAAATGGATGAAATTATAAGGTTTTATTATATCATAATGTATTTTATTTTATGCTATGAATATTTAATGTTGAAAATATATTTATTAAATATTAATCATATGATTAGTATAAAAATAGGGTTATAACAAATCAAATTGATGCATATATAGGATGTGATGTCCTCAACTAGTAAGATTGGACCTAATGATCCCAATTTATCATAGCTTATGAGAAATATATATTCAATGTGATTTTACCTTTAGGAATTCAAATATGATAGAAATTACTTATTTTATAGAAAAACCATTTACAAGAGAATATCAAGCTCATTGAGATCACACACCAAACCATTTATTCCACACCACCCCATGAAATTATCACAGTCACATAACATATCCTTAGGGTGTTTAATGGAGTATTAAAAAGATATGTTTCAAGACCATAATAATATGAATATATATATATAGGTATATTATTTTCAATATAATAACATTCATATTTTTTTCATATCATTACATTTTAAATGTTTTTTATTTTCATAAAAGAAAACACAATTGGTTTTTAATTCAATGAAGGAATTTTTTATAAATTAATGAATTTTTTAAATAACAAATATTTTCATAAAATATTATTATTAAATAATTTTTTATTAAATATAAGTGATCATGTAAATTTTTTGATATCAAATTTCATTTTTAAAAGGCATTAACACAATTATTGTCAAAAAACCCATCATTTCTAAATAATTGTCGATTTTATTTTAAAGTAAATATTCACATATTTACAAAATTATTTATTAAAAATTTAATTTTTTTTGGAAATATAATGTTAAAATTATCCAATGGTAATTTTTTTCATAATTTTATGAGAAAATCTATTTTTGGAACAAAAAATATAATACAATATAAATATATGGTGTGTAATATGACATCACAATAAACAGAAAGTGATGAAATAAATACTTAAAATGGTATCCATGAACAAATATGTTTCTTTCACTTTAAAATAACATAATTTCATTGTTACTTGATTAATTTTATAATTCCTTTTTGAATCCTCAAATACCATCAATACATTTTAAGGTATTAAAATGTTTCCTCAATATTATGACTCACATTCACATAAGAAAGGGTATTATTTTAGTTTTTTGGGCCCTTTTCCATATCAAGTAATGAAAAAACTCTTATTTTGAAGGAAAAATGAAAAAAAAAATTTGATGGTTGTGTTTTTGGTTATTTTATTATATAGAGTCCAAATCCATTGTTTGATAAATGATAAAGAATACCCTATATTTTTTTATATAAAACCTCCCATCCTCATAATTATAATTAATAAAAATCATTTTAAAACATTATTAATCTACTATAACCTATCTTGATTCCTCCAAATGATCCTACAGTCTCAATAGAATCCCCTGTCATTCATATTAAATCGCACTATCATGGTAAAGGATCCTCACCTTCTCTTCCTTATTCAATATTCTTTATTATCTTATGCATTCTATTTCCAATTACTAATTTTGATAAATGACTTTACATATACCTATTACTATTTATTTTATTTTAAAATTATTATAGAAAATTTTTTCTATCCATAATAAATTTTATGAATTGTTAGGTGACGTCGTTATGTTGCCGATGTCTCACCGGATTTTGTATGCCAAAACAATTGTATAGTGAATACCATACCCATTTCATATCAATGGTATTCACCGTTATACACATATACTTATTTGAATTGTGACATAAATATATTTATTGAAGACTCCATGAATATAGAAAAAACATGATAATTAATAAATCCATGTTTTATGGTATATATGGAACAATTAAGCATGAGAATGAATTGAAAGTGATGAGTGTGACTGGAATTATATAGCACTCCAATGCATTGGGAACTTTTTATCTCATGAGATGTCATGTTGCGAAAATGAGTATACCTAATAAAATTATGGAACATTTTTCAATCATGATGTCTTGGGATTTATCCTTGAGATATGTTTATGATGTAGTGTTTTAATTTATTACCGCATTTCTCTTATTATGTTTTATGATTATCATAAAATATCATGGATCATTGTTTATGTTTATGATCCATACTCCTATTATGCCTCTTGGAAATTCATATTTTATAACATTTATTTGTCTATTCCTGTTATTACATATTTTATCCCTTTCTTGGGTTTATAACTTACCCCTTTTTATGTATTCCCCCACATTATCCCATATAGTTTTAGGTGCGATCATGTTAAGAATGTTTTAAATAAAGATGATTTTTTTCGGCTCTAAAATCTTATGTAATGAATCTAATTCCCAATGACCCAATAATTATTGATCTTATGGGTTTTGTTAATTGTAAAAGTATGTAATAAATCATGTATTAATGTAAAATAAAGAGTAGTGTTGTTATAATCTTGGTCGCTCTACTTGAATTGGGAATTTCTATTATCAAATTTCCATCATAAATATTTAGGAAGGTGGTCTAAATTAAATTCACATAGTTATTAATTCAAATTACAAGTTTGTTTTTTGAAATTTCAGTTGGAGAAATTAATAATAGAATCTTGAATTGAATAAATTAGTTGATTGAATAACTTTTTGAATTATAAAATGGGTTTAATGAGTTGAAATGTTAATTTTAAATTAATTAAATGTGGGAAATGTTAATTTGGTAATTGATATTAAACATTTGGATGAGTTTAATTAATTATTCATTTAATTAAATAATCAAATTTCATTACTGTGGAATTAATGGAGAATAGGGATTTTGTGGTTGGAAAATTAATGTATTTATGAATTAATTGACAATTGGAATTATGAGATGGTCAACTTAACCATAATGGGTAAATGAGATATATTATTTAAATAATTCAAAATTGACTTAAAGTCTAATTTCTCACTTTATGCTATGAGATAAAAATGTTGAACCATGAAAACTTATCATTTGTGATGGAATATATTTTGTGAAGTGATGGGAGGGTTATTATTGATTAACCATGTAAAATGAGACATGTGTAATATATTGATATTGATTGATAAATGGGTTTTTGGACCTAAGCTAATGATCCAAATACCCACAAGGTGATGTATAAGATGTTCTAGACCCAGAATGCATGCTTGTGACATTGAACATGGGACACAAACTGATTCTTCAAAAGCCCACTTATGTGATGCATGTGATAATTATTGTGGGACATGGACTTCTACATCAAATGCCGACTAGTGTGATTCATGTGATAATGTGTATGTGACATAGGCTCTTATATAAAAGTATTACATTTGTGATTGTTTAAAGAAAAGGTTTTCAGACATGGACTAATGCTTCCAAAACTCATAGGTTCCTAGCCACTATGTTGTATCCCATAATAATGGCATTGGAATATGGTTTCAATTTGCCTTGAAATAAATTGAAAAAAATGGATAATGGAATACCTGGGGATAATGAATTCGTATTACCTATGTGATATGGTTTGGACATCGGTACATGCTGAAGCAGGTATCGATCTTTTGGGTATCATCCTAAACCCTTGTAAATTATTTGGTTAATTAACGAATAATTATATGTCATCACTATTAACCTTATTGTAAATTATTCTTTATTAAATTGAATAAATTGTTGTGGACTGAATATTGTTTCAGACATTATTTGTAGTGTCCTACTCTATTGTACTCACACCCTACTCGGGCTTCCTGATCTGTACCTGAAAATACGTCATCTTTTCAGGATAGAATAGAGGAAATATCCATATGTTAGATAGATGATTATGGTTGGATATTGTATGAGGGAAAAAAACATTGTGTTTGGACCCAATTATATTTTTTAATGTCATAATTATTATTGTTTATTTAGACACATGGGATTGATTATCACATGGAATATCTACTATTTAGTTTTGATATTGTACCCCTATTCCAGTTAATCATAATTAAATCAATTTCTACATGAAAATATAATTAAATTCAATTAACTTACCTAAAATCCGTTACATGAGAATTTATTATATTGAAAAGTAATTTCTTCTTAAAATTGTCTTTTTATGAAATATTATTTCTATTCTTTGAAACAGATGATTAATAATGATATATTTTTCTATATTAATAATATTTCAACACCAATTTGGTTGGTAAAAATGATGAAATAAGAGAAATAAATGATTCTCTTTAAAAATTCCATTTTCCAGTAAAATTATATTTTCTAAAAAATAATTTATTATTTTTTTAAAAAATTGAATTTGAAAATAATATGATTTGAATTTTATACACTGTTTTTTTGTTTTTTTTATAACAATATTTTCTTGAGAACAACTTTTTATTTTTTCCAAAAATAATTTTTTTTGGTGATTAGTAAAATTTTGGATTTGTCTAAAAACTCGCACATTTATAATAAAAGAAGTAATTAATAGTTTATAAAGATATTTTGATATAAAAAATACATTTTTAGTAAATAATATACAAAATTTAATAATATGATTTTAAATTTATAAAATTCATGTTTTACTTTTTTGAAACTCATGTAATAGTTAATAGTAAATACTATTTTTAAATTCTTATATTAAAAATTAGAAATTGAGATTTTTATAAAAAATATTTAATTAAATTTAATTTAAATTTTATTTAAAAATTTTAATATTCATAAAAAAGATCAAGTTAATATTATGGAATAAATACAACATTAGTGAAATTAATGTTAATTACAATGATAATGGTGCATTTTTTTAAAATAAGTTGTTTTACTAATATTGTGTAACTTTTATCGAATAAGTTAATTTTATATAGTTTAAATTTATAATTAAATATTATTTTTATAACTATATATAATTATATTATCACAAATTCAATTGATAATCAATACTATATAATATTAAGAAAACATAATGGTTAAAAGTCATTTTTATACAATAATTGTTTTTATATATTATATATTTTAATTTAAAATTTTATTTTATCATATTGAAATTTTATGTCACTAAATTCATTTTAAATTTAGCTTTAAAAAATAAAAATTTGGTATTATATGTTATTTTATA
Organism: Viscum album; assembly: GCA_963277665.1. NCBI lineage: Eukaryota > Viridiplantae > Streptophyta > Magnoliopsida > Santalales > Viscaceae > Viscum > Viscum album. Next base: position 1,372,371,510 of record OY728164.1, read on the forward strand.
TCATTAATAAAAATATAAGTTACTAAGTGAAAAACTACTTACAAATGTATATATCAATAACGTAAAATGAAAAAACAAAATATAAATTAATTGAAACATGTTTAATATTTTTTTAAAAAAAGTCTAGGTTGTTGGTTTATATGTAGAATAAAACACAATAATAAATTATTTCATTTTCTTGGATTCATTGAGAAGATAATATTATAATGAATTCCTAGAACTGTAAAGGGTATTCCCAAAAGATCTATTCTATTCGCATATAAAAGTGAATAACATCCAACCCTCATTCGTTAAACATGATTTTATAATTTACCTTTAAAATATACTAGAAATACCTCACCTATAATTTATTTATTCATCTATATTCTCAATTTTTTGAGATTTTATCTTAAGAAAATAATTTCCAAGGATATATCTAATAGAATATCATGTCTCCAACATAAATAGTACCTTGTTTTAAGTTTATCCCTTACTCTCTCCCATAAAAATAAATTATATACAAAATAATATAATTAAATAAGTATAATTATTATATTGAGATTTTATTATATTAATTTAATAATCATTATTTATTCCTCTTCTTAGGATATAAAAATTAAAAGCATCATTAGTGCGTTGTATGCACTACTGCCTCCACAACGAAACACCCAACATTTATCAACTAAACCATTTATAGATGAAAAAAACATGTATTGGATGAATAGATATGATATATATAATATAAATATGATTATTATAATTAAAAATTATAATTTACCCTTATTTATTCCCATTCATTGAGGAATGAGAAATTTAATCTTGTGTACGCGTGAACAACATCCTCCACGAGAAAAGAATTATGTATTTCATCAACACCAATCATGGATGATTATAACAATTTATTTGAAACATAAAAATTACTTGCATAACACTATCAATAATATGGATTCTATTGAAATATTTTATAATAGTTTCAACCATGTTCAACATATATAAGGAGTTATAAAATAATTGACCCAACAACATCAAGTAAATGATGTAGGAAATAAAAATTATAAAAAATAAATAGAACAAGATGTAACGAACCGGACCCGGGTGCCACGCAATGGGTGCCCCGAACCCGGTTCACCACGTGACCTCAAGTGCATTTCCCCAAACGCCAGAGACTACCGACTAGCAGCGAGGGACCAGTTTTGATAGTAGGGAAACTATGCTCTCATTTGTCAAAGTGTAGTGCAGCGGAATACGAAATAAAACATACAACGAACAACGGAGGCAGTAAACCATATACAACTGAAATAAACAATAGCAGTGGATAAAACCAACAATATATAAATGATGATGCTACATGTCTCAAGTTCTATGAAAACATCCAGATCATGTTATACATCAATACAGTACAACCAAAAACAGAGTACAACAAAACAAACCAAAATGGCTGGCAGCGGCATCGCGAGCCTAGGCTCGGTCCCATGCCCTCCTACTCCTCAGCAATGGTCAAGTACCTGTATAGGGACTCTTGCCCCTATCCACACCTATGGAAACATAATCAGTTTGGGCCGAAAAGCATGACCCTAATAGAGTGTGAGAAATATATCTCAGTAGGAACCCACCAAAGGCCCGTTCCCAACATCTTGTAAGCCTGCAACAACGGTGTACAATAGTAAAGTGCAATAAAGTAAGCAGTACTGAATAATAACTAACTTAACTAGTTATATTTCCATTTTAACATTACTTTTAATCATTTAATTTAAAATACCACCATAGTGAATATTCTAAGTAAACAGCCAATTGTCCACAGAAACGTAAACTCCCACCCTTGGGTAAAGAGAAACCAACATAGGAATTTTCCCACAGGCACACGGATATTTCCCACATGCGTAAATAGTGTCGCCCATAGGCAGAGAATCATCTTCCTGCAGGCACGGAAGAAGTTTCCCACAAGCTAAGTAGATCAACGCCCACAGGCTAATCACAACACTGCGCTCATGATAACAGGTAACCAGCAATGCCCAACATGTAAATATGCATTAAACAATCAATTCCTCTTGAGGAAATTCTCCAGTTACTACTATTAAGGCATACCCTCGGGTATCCCGGCCAAATGGCTAAACAGTGGAAAACACACACGGGGTGGTTCCAGATCCAAGAAATAATCCCAAATAGCATTTTAATAACAAAATTAAATACCTAATCAATTCTAGGTGTTTATTATAGCAACGACCTCAGCCACACGACACCCCATCATGGTTCGTGGTTGAAAAAACGCACAAAACACACGGTAGATGGACAAATAAACACCAAGTCACCTACCTTATATGCCAATGAGTGGTATACCCAAACGTCGACTCCAGAAATGCCTAATAACGGCGTAGATCTGATGAAGAACAAAACTCTCTTAACCTCAAATAACTCCCATTAGGAGAAGAATTGGTAAGCAACACACTAGGAGAAGTGAGGGCTTACCCGCACGGTTCCAATGAGATCGTCTGAGGCGGAACCAGATTCCAGACGCTCGATCGGTGGATATCCAAAGGTCTGGCTATCCACTCCTGCTCCTTCCTCTGGTTATAAACCTTCCCTGTGAAGAAGGGCAGCTACTGCCCGATTTAAGAAAAAAAAAGTACACTGCGTGTACTTCCAAGTACATGGCTTGTACTTCCTTCATTTAACTGTTCCTCTGGAGGCACTGCCACACTGTTCATCCATCGACATGAGTACACGACATGTACTCCTGATTACACGGCGTGTACTGCTACCGACCTGAAATCTGCTCCACTGCCTTACTGTTCTGGCCTACCGACAGACTACACGGCATGTAAAGGACCACTACACGACATGTAGCCAGTTCCTACACCCTTCGTTACCGACATGGCTGCACGCCCTGTGTACTCACCCCTAGACAGCCATAAGTACATGGCGTGGGGAAAAAGTACATGACAAGTACTTCCAAAATTTAGGATTTTCCCCCAATTTCCATATTTTATTAAAAAAACATAAGGAAAAGAGAAAGGAAGAAGCTCGTACTGCAAAGATAAGAACCGGGTTCTTACAAACATCCACCCTTATAGCAATTCGTCCCCGAATTTCCCTTCCAAGGGTGGAGAAGATATAGCCGTGAACAATTCCAGCCATTGAGCACATACGTCGTCCTCCCACTCCTAGGTTTCATCCTTCACTCAGCCTTGCTGCCATAGCACCCATACGAGAGGAACTGACTGGCCTCTAAAAACTTTTGTGCGCCTGTCAACGATACGTATCAGATGCTCCTCGAAGGACGCATCTAACTCAAGCTCTACCTACTCGGGATGAAATACGTGAGACGAATCTGAATGATAGTGTCACAACTGAGATACATGGAAGATGTCGTGCATGGCCCGGTACCATTGAGGTAACTGCAACTAATAAGCAACTAGTCCGACTCTCTCCAGGATCTCGAATGGCCCCATATACCTCAGTGAAAGTTTACATTGTCTCCTGATCTTCTTGTGTCCCAGCCTTGGCGAAACACTTATAAAAACCTAATCCCCAATCAAGAACTCCAAAGTTCGTCTGTGGAAATTAACATAAGACTTCTGATGAGACTGTGCGGTAGCCATTTGCTTCTAAATCAACTGGACCTGTGGAGGAGTCTCCTGCATGAGCTGTGGCCCCAGTAAAGCTGCCTCACCTTCCTCTATCTAGCACAAGGGTGAATGGCATGACCTACCATATAAATCCTCATATGGTTCCATCTCAATAGTCGGTTGTAATCTATTGTTATAGGAAAACACGACTAAGGGTATATGCTTCTCCAAAGAGCCCCTAAAGTCTAGAATGCATGCACGCAACATGTCCTCAAGAACCTATATAGTACGCTCTGAATGTCCATCAGTCTAAGGGTGGTATGTTGTGCTCAGAATCACCTGTGTACCCAGTGCCCTCTGAAAACTCTGCAAGAAGCGAGATGTAAAACGGGCGTCCCTATCTGAAATGATAGAACGAGGGACCCTATGAAGATGTAAGATCACTCGGATATACAACCTTCTGAGCTTGTAAACACAGATGGTCTACTTGATCGGAAAAAATTGAGCTACATCCATGAGTCTGTCCACAACAACCCACACGACATCGTTGCCATGAGGTGACCTCAGCAATCCAGTCACGAAATACATCACGACATCGTCCGTATTCCACTTCGGAATGGGTAACTGCTGCAACATCCCAGCTGGTCTCTGATACTCCGCCTTCACCTACTGATAGGTGGAACACCTCATAACAAAACCAGCTACATCTCTCTTCATAACCGGCCACCAGTACTGACGTCTCAAGTCGCGGTACATCTTGGTAACTTAGGGATGAACTGCCCAAGCTGAAGCATGAAACTATCGCATCAGCTCCTCGCGTATATCCCATGGAACCCATACTCATCCATGGAAATTCAAAACTTCATTGTTTCCTATTGTCCAACCTGGAGAAGGGTCCACGCTTACCACCAACTCCCATAGAACTAGGCCTTCTAAAGCAGATAGCTGTCTCATCCTCACTCTATCCAGGAGGGTTTATGTCACAGCTAAAGATGAGAGATAAGTCTACCCCTAACTATCAAGAAACTCCAGATGCATCTCAGAGAACAAGGCCATGAGATGCCACTCACCACTGGCCTCCTGCGCTGCCTGTATCTGAGTCTTCCTTCTCAGTGCATCAGCTACTACATTACCTTTACCAGGTGTATAGGAAAGCTCAAAATCGAAGGACTGTAGGTATTAGACCCACCTCCTCTGCCTCAGATTCAAGTCACGCTGAGTAATGATATATTTGAGGATTTTTTGGTCGGTGAAAACCACAAAATGATCCTCCAATAGATAATGTCTCCCACATTGCAACGCATGTACAACTACAGATAACTCAAGATCATGTGTTAGGTAATTCCTCTCTTGTGGCCTCAACTGCCAAGACCCGTACATCACAACTCGGTCGCCCTGCATCAACACTTCTCCCAAACCAATACCTGATGCATCACAACAAACTGTATAACTCTTCCTCGGCTCTGGGAGTATCAGGATCGGTCCAGATGTCAACATTCCCTTCAGGTCCTGAAAAGATATCTCTCAAGCTTCTGACCAAATGAACTTCACACACTTCTTAGTTAGACATGTCAATGGTGATGCTATGTGGGAGAAGTCCTGTATGAAACATCTGTAGTAACTAGAAATCCCTAAGAAACTCCGTATCTCGAAAACGTTCTTTGGATGCTCCTAGGAAACCACTGCTCTCACCTTCTCTGGGTCTACTGAGACTCCTGCCCTAGAGATGATATGACCCAGGAAGTGAATATGGTCCATCCAAAAGTGGAACTTTGAGAGCATATCAGATTGATGATGCTCCCTCAGTGTAATTATTATGATCTCAAGATGGGTGTAATGGTCATGTCGAGTGTGCGAGTACACAAAGATGATGTCCACAAATACTACCACAAAAGAATCAAGATACTGATAAAACACATGATTCATCAGAGCCATAAAAACTACTGGTTCATTCGTGAGTCTGAACGACATAACCGTATACGCAAATAGACCATTCCTAATCTTAAAAGCTGTGAGAGGTATATCAGAGGGTCTCACGTGCAAATGATGATATCCTAATCTCAAATCAATCTTCAATAACACCCATGCTCCACGAAGTTGATAAAAAAGATCATCAATCCTTGGTAAGGGATATCAGATCTTAACCGTCAATTGGTTCAGTTTCCGATAATCCACACAAAGTCTGAGGGTACCATCCGCCTTCTTCGCAAAAAGGATCGGCGGACCCCATGGAGAAGTACTGGCTCGGATAAAACCCTTCACCTGTAACTCCTCTAACTGCCTCTTGAGCTCCTGCAACTCCTGTGTGGCCATTCTATAAGGAGGAATGGACACTGGTGCTGCTCCTAGAACAAGATAAATAGAGAAATCCACCTCTCGACTTGGAAGAAGACCTAAAAAGTCGTCCAGGAAGACATCCCAGAAATGATCAACCACTTGAGAGAAATCATTCTGACAAGTCCCCTGGTCATCCAGATATAAGCTCGCAATCTGGGCTGTGACTCCACCTCGCCAATGATACTCTTGCCCAGCTCGACTCGCCTAAACATCCCATTCACCCTTGTATAGAAACTCTCCGCCCTCAGGTGACATGAAACTCACCCTGCGATGATAACAGTATACAAAGGCACAAAAGGAAACCAGCCAGTCTATCCCGAGAATGAAGTCATATCTCGTCATCTCAAGGACATAGAGGTGCCAAATGAAGTGACACCCACCAACCTCAAGGGGTCACTCCTTATACTAATGCACACCAGCCGTTCTAGTCCCCAACGGAGTGTCTAGAATCATAATATCAGAAGATGAAGAAACACAGAGCCCAAGGATCTCCACAATGGGTACAGATATAAAACTATGTGTAGAAACCATATCAAAAAGTATTTAAGATAAGACAAAAGCTACTAAAATAGTACCTCTGACTGTAGAAGGTCCGGGGTCCTGCAACTGCTGGGTCTGTTGCACTGCATATGCCTGCCCAGTGCTGCAGCCCTACGACACAGCTTGGAAACCCTGAGCTGTCCCACCCTGCTGCCTCTGAGATCCTGGTGTCTGGCTACCATGGCCATGACCACCATCCCTACCTGTATACCCTAACGTAATCTAATTATCGAACTGGTAAGAATCTGCTGGTCCCTCTCCCACTCACGGAGTCTGTACATAACCCCTCTCAGTAGCCATCGGTGGAAACACCCCGAAAAAGTGCTTCAAATGACCCATGTTTCCGCTAGCTCAGCACTCCACTGGGTCTCGTGGACATTGTGGCCTCTTGTGCCCCTCTCTACCACACTGGTAGCACATAACATTTCCACCTGAAGCATTGTTTTGACTGGTACTTCCACCCTGAGAGAAGTCCACATGTCTCTTATTCATGAAAATAGAAAAAGTACCAGTTACTTGTGCTGAACTGCCCTGGCCCACACCATTAGATTCTCAAAGGTTCCACTCTGTGATCAGCACCTGGTTCACAATAGCGTGTAAAGTAGGAAACCTGAAAACATTCACCAGTGCTCGGATGTCATACTGAAGACCATCCTCAAAACGTCTGGCTCTCAACATCTCATCACCCACCATCACGGGTGCAAAGTGCTGAAGCTCCGTAAAACGAGCAGAATAGTCCATCACTGACATATTGCCCTGCTGTAGTTTCATGAAATCCCGAGCTCTATCTGCTATCATCATCTCCAAGAAGAAGAAGTCATATATGACTTCCTGGAAATTCTCCCACGCCATGTCCCTGTGATGCTCTGACTAGGTGGTAACATCCCACCACCTCTTGGGGGAATCACGCAGCATATATGTCGCGAGCTTGACCCTCCACCTTGGAGACATCTCAAGATGCTCGAAAATAGTCTGAATCGACCCCAGCCAAGACTCTTCAGCCTGTGGTCCGCCATCCCCTGATAACGTTGGCGGATGCTTCTGCTGGAAGATACGTGCTTGCTCGACCATAGATGTGGCAGCCGGTGGTGCTCCCTGAAAGGTCTTTATGAACCGCATAAAGCCTTCAAAAAAATGCGCCTCTACGCCTGTGTCCGATACAACAGCTGGCGCCACATCTGGCTCTGCTGGAGGATCAACTGGTAGCCCATGGACCACCATCTCTGGATTATACTCATTTCCGCTCTCCTAGCGAACAACGCACGATCGTCTAGGAAGAATGACTCTATAAGTTCAAAACACGCCTTAGATTCAAGATTTATCAAAGACTGAAAGTGAAGGAACCGCAAAGGGAATAAGAGGAAGATAGCATTTCAAGATTTGAAAAAACAAGACTAAACAGCGTGTATAATGACTACACGGTGTGTACTTGACTTACCCTTCCCCTGCCCGGGTCCTTCTACACGACTAAGCCACATGGCTCCCATTGAAAAAAAAATAAATGGCATGTATATAATCTACACAGCGTGTATGGTGTTATTTTCCAACTGCCCGTGTCATTTGTGACACGGCCGACTACTCGGGTTGAACCTACACGGCGTGTTACACCTGCACCCGGCATGTACATCACCCCATCTCCCAGTCACATGGATAAGTCCACACGGTCTTTGTAGAGACCCGAAGCTTATCGTACATGGACATTACATTACTTTTGCGGAATACTTAGTACATAACAAAAACACACACACAAGGATCGTCATAGTTTAGTGTCTTTGGAAACTCGGAACGTAATCTTCTAATCGTGGTGAAAGATCTTCAATATCTCCCATAAAGATCTTCCCTTTTTTTACCTATAAACCTTTCTTTATATCCTGGGGAAAAGAAAACATAAAAGGGTGAGCTGAAATGCTCAGTAAGGGTAAACAAAAGAAATATCAATCACATCATATACAAAAGAACATAGCTTTTTGGAAATCTTAACCTGTAAAAGAGCTCATAATATCATAACATGGGATAAATCATAGAAGTGAAAATGAGATCCCCATAATCATAACATAAAACTTGAATCTTTGTGGCATGCACACATAATCATGGAAAATCCTTTCTTGTTAGTCATGACTCATTGCCAAGACTATCTTAGTGGACAAAGTCCCTTTCTGAACCGAGTTCACTCCTCGTTTCAGTCCTGTATCACTGAACCGAAATAACCTTCCGTTCCAGCCATGTCTATCTCATGAGATATAAAATCATTACCCAATGCATTGGAGGGAGATATAGGTCCCACCCATCTTATAATGAATCCTTTCTTATGTGTGCCACATAATCATAAAACATACGTCATCGCATAACACATATAACAAAAATGGGATTCTTGAAACATCATGACATCATAAATCAATTCATATATGATAAAGGAATTCATAAACATAATTCCATCACAACATAGTCAAACCAATGTAAAAATATGGATAGAAACAGAACCCTTTATTATCTTAGATGGAAAATAATTTTGATAAAACACTTGAATTGAATTCTTGAGGAAAATATCCTTTCTTCTTCAAAATCAATTTCTTTTCACAAAACATCATGAAATTTTAAAAGAAATAGATTTTATTGAAAATAGTCATGAAATCTTTTAGAGGAAGCTTCATGGAAATAAGGCTTTATAAAATAGTAGAAATCCGTTCGTGCCGTATAAGTTAAAAAAAACATTCTTCGTACTTTTGTCGGAAAAGTCAAAAAGTACCTCGTATGACAAAAGATTCATTTCATAGATATTACTAAAAACTCACCGAAGGGTAAAAATGGATTTAAACAATTGTAGGTGGATGGAAATAATATTACATATTGATGAAACATGGATGTGGATGATAAAATACACCCCAGTTAAATACTTATGAACAAACAATCTCGGATAAAAATGAGATTGTGATATTTCCCTTACCTTAGGTCCGACTTGCTTTGTAAGTGTCCGAACCTCCTGTATAATGATTTAAATCATGTTATTGACTTATTACAAAATCTTATTCATTGTTATGATATCATATATGGTTCACTTATGACATTATATTACCCGTTCTTTTGTAAATTCCATGTTAAAGAAGCGTTTTGGGTAAAATCGTTTCATTTATCGTAGGTGTTTTGACTTGTTGTTCTTGACATCATTATTACTTATATCATGATTTACTTACTTCCAGAATATAAAATATGATTTATATATCATATATATCCAGTATATATATATATATATAATAGGTAGATAAATAAAATGAAAAACACCGTTCATGGAGACGGTAGTCCGTACGTACGCATGAACGCTGTTTTCCATTCCTTATTGTCTTGAAATGGAAGTAAGTAGATGACATACATATGTATATATATACATAAATCCAGTAGCTTTATAATGTCATATATTTCATTATTATTTCTTATATATACATTATAATCATTCTTAAATGGTTAACATGGAGAATGAATCTCATCGCGTCGTGGAGACGGTATTCCGTACGTACGCACGAGCGATGATATCATTTCTATAAATATTGAATTGAATTGGAGTGGATTATAAAATATATCAGAATCAATATGATGTTGTAATAACTATGTATAGTTATTCTTTACACCATTATACCCATCCATGTAAGGTGGTGGTGGAAAATAGATTACACCACGGCGTGGAGACGGTATTCCGTACGTACGCACGCGCGGTGATTTCTTTTTCCGTAGGATGGATAGATGGTGAAATAGGGTTGTTTCATAATTATAATAACATATCAGTATATGAGTGATACTGATGTTATTACTTCATAATGAAACAACCTAAGAAGAAGAAGTGGAAGAAGAAATAATGATGAAAGAATTGGTAACGGTAATTACCTCTTCTTTGAAGTGCCTCTTTGAGACCTCCTCTTAGGGCACTAAAATTGGTCTTTTAGGAAGACCAGAACCTCTAGGATGTTGCTAGGGAAGTGGAGAGGAGAAATTGGCAGGGGTTGGCCGAGCTTGAGTGCTCAAATTGGTGTGAGGAGGAGGGGGAAGAGGTGTCCTTTTATAGGGGAGGAGAGGGGCACCTTAGGAATATCTCAAAATATTATTTTATATTAAAGTCAAAATCGGTTTATAATGGTTCCAAAGGGTCTTATTTCGAAGCTAAAGTGGGTATGGGTCGAAATACTATCAACCAATAAGATTTAGACAAGTTTAGGTTCTTATTTTAACCTTATTAATTAGATTTAACTCTAAGTTAAATAATTTAACTTTTACCGTGTCTTTTTGTTTTTTTTCACTATATGGTTAATAAACATACTATAACATGCCAAACGAACCCCAAATTATATATTATTAATACATATATCCTTATCTAAGTCATTTGGCAGAACCTTAGATTTTTAGGAATAAAATAACAATTAATAATATAATATTTGATTTAAAAACTCTTTTGTGTCAATTTTGACACTATTTGATATATGATTTTTGTGAAAGTCATAACAGAATTATATGTTCGAACAAAGTTGATTAAATCAACAATAATATATCATAGTAACCTAGAACATTAGTGGAATTCATAAAAAGTCTTAAATTACATTTATTTTGGTATTTATATTATCAATTATGTCAATATTTCATTAATAAGATAATTACTGCATCATCTTTGTGTCATAAATAAATTATATTATTTGATGTCTAAAAATTACAAATAAAATACCATCATGTAGGAAATATTTTTAGCTTTCTAATGAATATTTATAGTCGAATTTATCTTATGTATAACCCTATATTAAAAATGATTTACTTATTAAACTTTGATTTTAACTATTTTAACCCTTCTTTAAATAAATTAATAATAAATGTCCTAATCTAATCCAAGTGGGCCTAAATGGTCATATTTTATTCCTAAGTTTGTTTTTGGTCGAATTACACTTGTCCAATAGAATTAGGACATGTGCTAGGGTAATATTAATATCATATTTACCCTTAGTTACCCTATTTACTATTTACCGTGGTAAAAAAGTAAAAAGTTTACTATTCACCAAAAAATTATTTTCATCTCATTGAATCGCATTTTAGTCCTTGATATTAACCGTGTCTCTCGGATTTTCGAAATTCCATTCACAGAAGCGGTAAAATTAAGTTTTATGCAAAATTCAGTTTTTAACCTACCACTTAGTAGTTTCACTATTCATCAAAAATTGATGTTTTTCAGAACAATGCCAAAATTTCATCCCAAGCTATATTTCATATTCCGAATTCAAAAATGAAGTATATTTTACCAAATTCATAACATAAAAGTGTCATTAATTAATTTTATAATTAAATCCCGCTGTTAAAACAAATAGCGTGTTTTTAAGAAACAATATCTATCAAAAGATTGACACTTGTTTATGTCTAGTTTAAATGTGAAATTACATCCAATGACCAACATTGTATTAAATTGTAAAAATATATTCTAAATATACTTTAAAACTACTCAAATTAATAATTTATCACTATTAATTATTTCGATTAAAAAAGTTGTTTTTTAATTATAATTTAGTAATTTTCACTATTCATCAGAATATGAAAGTTATCCGAAATGTACCAAAATTTCACCTTAGGCTAAATTCGATACTCCGAAACCAAAAATGAAGTTCATTTTGAAATATAGGATTTACAGAATTTTAAAAAGTGGTTATTACTATTCATAACGGCTAGTTTTAATAATATTTTAATAGCATATCATTGTTTCGTGAAACTCAGGATTACGTACCACACACGCTATCGAGGAAGGTTGCGATTGCGTGTAATGCAAGGCAAGTCAAGGATGCATGTTGTGCAAGCTCCTTTTGGTGTAGCGTATAACACAAGACATTAGTAAAATAAAAAAAGAATATTTTTCATAAAATCTTGGGTTGTTACATTCTACCCCCCTTAAAATGAATTTCGCCCTCGAAATTCGTCGGGGTTATAAATGGTTTACTATTCGAAAGCTTCTTTAATAGAAACCCACATCGTAAAAAGGAAAGTCAAAACCAATCTTTAAAAACAAAAGTATGAAACGTAACGGTTACCCAAATAAACTAATCATTGTGTTTCCACATAGGTGAAAATATGGATATGGAAGAGAAATCTAACCATCATGTTCTGATGGAGAGTGGTAGAGAACATGGCTATGGAAAAGCCAGTAATCACAAATCCATATATTTGTGATGATATAAGGTACCATCTGATTCATCAGGTATAAGATCAATAGGACAACATTTTTGGTTTTCAAGATCATTTCCCCTAAAGTTGAAAATTTGAATTAGAATAAATACTTACTTTATTTTGGTATAATCTCACTGTTGTTCGTGCCTTTAACAATTTCCACTTCATCTCTTAAATAAATGAAGTTGAATTTGTTATTCGTGAAGTGTTAGCAGATCATGTGATAGAATGACGGGTCATTCCATCTGTCTCAAAAGGTTAGCAAAATTTATATACATAAGTCGATCTATAGTGGGATTAATCATATATGGTTCCTATAATGGACTTATACTTCATATATCATACTGCTTAATATAATAAAACTAGTTTCTACTAAACACGGACTTCCTGTAGGCCAGTGGTAGGTGATAAAGGCCAGTCGCACTTCGGTTGTGGGTTCGATTCCCACAGCCTTGTCCAACGCGATGGGCTGTCGCCCGTCCTGCAGGTTGTCCTTTTTCTAAAACTACGTTACTATAACATCCCATCAATAATATCGAAAATCTTCTATCCTTAAACAATACTAACTTATGTCCAACATAATCCAGTCTAATCTTTAGGCTTATACATAATACTGCAGTCCACTCTCATAATATAGTGACATCGATTACCAGAGATTTAATACTATCGTTGATCCCCACATATCATAAGATATGTCTTGTTGGTCACATTCCAAACATTCAAAGTCCTTAATCGTGTATTCTCTTGAATACCTTAGTGAAAACATGAGTGCAGTTAAAAGTTAACACTTTCCACATACCAAAATCCTCAAAATTCTATATACTCAAACCATGATATCACTTAGTCCTTATATCAATCATGAGCTCATGAATACTATTAAACATTTCATTTTCTCATCTTCATTATGCGCATATCATCTTATTTCCAAAAAAATATCTCAATCACTTTGAATACCACATCAATAAATATTTCAATACTCAATGATACAACATTATCCCATTACATAAACACTTAATCATTCCACCACATCGTTGTCATATTCAACATTGCCAATAGTGATCGCATGTGATTTCCATTTGTCCTTTGCCTTCAGTGGTTGCTCATGTTGATCATCACTAACCCTTGGATTAGGGCAATTATTAGCATAATGCCCCATTTCCTTGCACTTGAAGCATTGAAGTGTTGGCGGTGCGTTCTCTGCAGTGTTTGCTTTATTCACATCATTAGAAACCCTTTTTCCATTACTTCGACACTCAGCTGCTCGATGACCTTCTTTTCCACACTTAAAACATTTTCTAGTCCCTTTAAGACAATCTCCACCATGCTTCTTTCCACACTTTGTGCATAAGGAAACATTCATATTCTTTTCACCATTATTCTGAGATTTCTCCTTGAACTCCATCTTTCGTTTCTTGTCAAAACCATGAGATGGATATGTAACACCAACTTCCATTTCTACCTTGATAGCACAACGCACAATTTCTTCATAGCTACTGAAGTCTCTTATAGCTAATGCCCTTCGAAGACTTGGTTTTAAGCCACTGAAAAATCGATCAACTTTACTTTCAGGTTGGATGATAATTCCAGAAGCATACCTTGCAAGTCTTGTAAAATTTGCTTCATAGGTACCAACAGATTCATCGTCCCTTTGCTTCAGTTCAAGAAACTCTTTCTCCATCTTTGTTCGAAGAATACGATGGAAGTACTTACTGAAAAACAAGTTCTTGAACTCGTCCCATTCCATGGACTCAATTTCATCTCTTGGCCTCGTATTCTTGATAAGATTCCACCATTGATCAGCTTCACCTTACAAACGATATACTGCTAAGATGACTTTATCATGTTCAGAACATTGAAGAACTGAAAATATCTTTTCAGTGGTACTGATCCATTGTTCAGCAACAAGTGGATCGGAAGTCCCACTGAAAGAAGGTGGACGTTGCCTCATGAAGGACTCAATAGAATATTGTTCCCTTCTCTGCTCATTTGGAAGTCCAGAATGATTCATAGCTTGTGTAAGTATAGCAATAAGATTTTGCACTCCATCTCCCATAACATTTGTTTGTTCAGGAGGGCAATCATTGCATTGTCCATTGCATTGATCAACACGGTTCCTTCGGGTTCCAGCCATCGTCTAAAACCCAAAAAGAATAGTGTGAGAGGCAAAAATCATGCTAGGGAAAACAACATAATAAAGGGGGAGTACCTTCAATATCCAACATCTTAGGTTTAATTCTATGATCGTTAGCGTAATTCTATTACTATAACCTATACGTATACTTATCCCTAAGGACATCCCTAGAAATATCTCTAGGGATCTCACTAACGTTTTCGCATCCTAGTTTTCAAAGGTTGACTAAACCTTTCCTCTGATACCAACTGTAGCGGTCTAGAATTACTTCCAGTGGACTACAATTGATACCTATCAGGGCACTCCATGGGCGGCTACACCCCCTGGGCGGGACACACCACCATCCCCAGTGGCAGCCATTTCCTCATGAAGCCCTTGGGCGGAGAGCCATGCTTCGTCCAACGCTCACATGTGAGAGTTCCCAAGGATCGGATACATTCCTACCTCCTTTGCCTCTGATACCAACTGTAGAGACCCGAAGCTTGACGTACATGGACATTACATTACTTTTGCGGAATACTTAGTACATAACAAAAACACACACACAAGGATCGTCATAGTTTAGTGTCTTTGGAAACTCGGAACGTAATCTTCTAATCGTGGTGAAAGATCTTCAATATCTCCCATAAAGATCTTCCCTTTTTTTTACCTATAAACCTTTCTTTATATCCTGGGGAAAAGAAAACATAAAAGGGTGAGCTGAAATGCTCAGTAAGGGTAAACAAAAGAAATATCAATCACATCATATACAAAAGAACATAGCTTTTTGGAAATCTTAACCTGTAAAAGAGCTCATAATATCATAACATGGGATAAATCATAGAACTGAAAATGAGATCCCCATAATCATAACATAAAACTTGAATCTTTGTGGCATGCACACATAATCATGGAAAATCATTTCTTGTTAGTCATGACTCATTGCCAAGACTATCTTAGTGGACAAAGTCCCTTTCTGAACCGAGTTCACTCCTCGTTTCAGTCCTGTATCACTGAACCGAAATAACCTTCCGTTCCAGCCATGTCTATCTCATGAGATATAAAATCATTACCCAATGCATTGGAGGGAGATATAGGTCCCACCCATCTTATAATGAATCCTTTCTTATGTGTGCCACACAATCATAAAACATACATCATCGCATAACACATATAACAAAAATGGGATTCTTGAAACATCATGACATCATAAATCAATTCATATATGATAAAGGAATTCATAAACATAATTCCATCACAACATAGTCAAACCAATGTAAAAATATGGATAGAAACAGAACGCTTTATTATCTTAGATGGAAAATAATTTTGATAAAACACTTGAATTGAATTCTTGAGGAAAATATCCTTTCTTCTTCAAAATCAATTTCTTTTCACAAAACATCATGAAATTTTAAAAGAAATAGATTTTATTGAAAATAGTCATGAAATCTTTTAGAGGAAGCTTCATGAAAATAAGGCTTTATAAAACAGTAGAAATCCGTTCGTGCCGTATAAGTTAAAAAAAACATTCTTCGTACTTTTGTCGGAAAAGTCAAAAAGTACCTCGTATGACAAAAGATTCATTTCATAGATATTACTAAAAACTCACCGAAGGGTAAAAATGGATTTAAACAATTGTAGGTGGATGGAAATAATATTACATATTGATGAAACATGGATGTGGATGATAAAATACACCCCAGTTAAATACTTATGAACAAACAATCTCGGATAAAAATGAGATTGTGATATTTCCCTAACCTTAGGTCCGACTTGCTTTGTAAGTGTCCGAACCTCCTGTATAATGATTTAAATCATGTTATTGACTTATTACAGAATCATATTCATTGTTATGATATCATATATGGTTCACTTATGACATTATATTACCCGTTCTTTTGTAAATTCCATGTTAAAGAAGCGTTTTGGGTAAAATCGTTTCATTTATCGTAGGTGTTTTGACTTGTTGTTCTTGACATCATTATTACTTATATCATGATTTAATTACTTCCAGAATATAAAATATGATTTATATATCATATATATCCAGTATATATATATATATATAATAGGTAGATAAATAAAATGAAAAACACCATTCATGGAGACGGTAGTCCGTACGTACGCATGAACGCTGTTTTCCATTCCTTATTGTCTTGAAATGGAAGTAAGAAGATGACATACATATGTATATATATACATAAATCCAGTAGCTTTATAATGTCATATATTTCATTATTATTTCTTATATATACATTATAATCATTCTTAAATGGTTAACATGGAGAATGAATCTCATCGCGTCGTGGAGACGGTATTCCGTACGTACGCACGAGCGATGATATCATTTCTATAAATATTGAATTGAATTGGAGTGGATTATAAAATATATCAGAATCAATATGATGTTGTAATAACTATGTATAGTTATTCTTTACACCATTATACCCATCCATGTAAGGTGGTGGTGGAAAATAGATTACACCACGGCGTGGATACGGTATTCCGTACGTACGCACGCGCGGTGATTTCTTTTTCCGTAGGATGGATAGATGGTGAAATAGGGCTGTTTCATAATTATAATAACATATCAGTATATGAGTGATACTGATGTTATTACTTCATAATGAAACAACCTAAGAAGAAGAAGTGGAAGAAGAAATAATGATGAAAGAATTGGTAACGGTAATTACCTCTTCTTTGAAGTGCCTCTTTGAGACCTCCTCTTAGGGCACTAAAATTGGTCTTTGAGGAAGACCAGAACCTCTAGGATGTTTCTAGGGAAGTGGAGAGGAGAAATTGGCAGGGGTTGGCCGAGCTTGAGTGCTCAAATTGGTGTGAGGAGGAGGGGGAAGAGGTGTCCTTTTATAGGGGAGGAGAGGGGCACCTTAGGAATATCTCAAAATATTATTTTATATTAAAGTAAAAATCGGTTTATAATGGTTTTAAAGGGTCTTATTTCGAAGCTAAAGTGGGTATGGGTCGAAATCCTATCAAACAATAAGATTTAGACAAGTTTAGGTTCTTATTTTAACCTTATCAATTAGATTTAACTCTAAGTTAAATAATTTAACTTTTACCGTGTCTTTTTGTTTTCTTTCACTATATGGTTAATAAACTTACTATAACATGCCAAAAGAACCCCAAATTATATATTATTAATACATATATCCTTATATAAGTCATTTTGCAGAACCTTAGATTTTTAGGAATAAAATAACAATTAATAATATAATATTTGATTTAAAAACTCTTTTGTGTCAATTTTGACACTATTTGATATATGATTTTTGTGAAAGTCATAACAGAATTATATGTTCGAACAAAGTTGATTAAATCAACAATAATATATCATAGTAACCTAGAAAATTAGTGGAATTCATAAAAAGTCTTAAATTACATTTATTTTGGTATTTATATTATCAATTATGTCAATATTTCATTAATAAGATAATTACTGCATCATCTTTGTGTCATAAATAAATTATATTATTTGATGTCTAAAATTTACAAATAAAATACCATCATGTAGGAAATATTTTTAGCTTTATAATGAATATTTATAGTCGAATTTATCTTATGTATAACCCCATATTAAAAATGATTTACATATTAAACTTTGATTTTAACTATTTTAACCCTTCTTTAAATAAATTAATAATAAATGTCCTAATCTAATCCAAGTGGGCCTAAATGGTCATATTTTATTCCTAAGTTTGTTTATGGTCGAATTACACTTGTCCAATAGAATTAGGACATGTGTTAGGGTAATATTAATATCATATTTACCCTTAGTTACCCTATTTACTATTTACCGTGGTAAAAAAGTAAAAAGTTACTATTCACCAAAAAATTATTTTCATCTCATTGAATCACATTTTAGTCCTTGATATTAACCGTGTCTCTCGGATTTTCAAAATTCCATTCACAGAAGCGGTAAAATTAAGTTTTATGCAAAATTCAGTTTTTAACCTACCACTTAGTAGTTTCACTATTCATAAAAAATTGATGTTTTTTAGAACAATGCCAAAATTTCATCCCAAGATATATTTCATATTCCAAATTCAAAAATGAAGTATATTTTACCAAATTCATAACATAAAAGTGTCATTAATTAATTTTATAATTAAATCCCGCTGTTAAAACAAATAGCGTGTTTTTAAGAAACAATATCTATCAAAAGATTGACACTTGTTTATGTCTAGTTTAAATGTGAAATTACATCCAATGACCAACATTGTATTAAATTGTAAAAATATATTCTAAATATACTTTAAAACTACTCAAATTAATAATTTATCACTATTAATTATTTCGATTAAAAAAGTTGTTTTTTAATTATAATTTAGTAATTTTCACTATTCATCAGAATATGAAAGTTATCCGAAATGTACCAAAATTTCACCTTAGGCTAAATTCGATACTCCGAATCCAAAAATGAAGTTCATTTTGAAATATAGGATTTACAGAATTTTAAAAAGTGGTTATTACTATTCATAACGGCTAGTTTTAATAATATTTTAATAGCATATCATTGTTTCGTGAAACTCAGGATTACGTACCACACACGCTATCGAGGAAGGTTGCGATTGCGTGTAATGCAAGGCAAGTCAAGGATGCGTGTTGTGCAAGCTCCTTTTGGTGTAGCGTATAACACAAGACATTAGTAAAATAAATAAAGAATATTTTTCATAAAATCTTGGGTTGTTACAGTCTTTCCCCAGACAAGACTACACGACGTGTCCCAAAGGTACACGGTGTGTTCAAGGAACGATGAAACCGGCCCCTGTTGTTAGTTACACGGCCGAGTCCCCAGGTCAAACTACACGGCGTGTACATTATTGATATGGCGTCTTCTGTAAATGAGTTCACCAACCCGTGTAGTTAGTTACACGGCCAGACTCCAGGTCAATACAACACGGATGTATATCTGGTACATGACATGGTTTACCCAATCCCTTCCCTACCCCGTGTCGCCACCCACACGGTTTGTGACACAGGAAGAGACTATACGGGGTGTACTCAAAGTACACAGCATGTTCTTAAAAAGTTCATTTTTCTTCCCGAACAGAAGGTCATACACGGCGTGTTTAAAAATAATACATGGCGTGTATACAGTGTTTCCAGCCATTATGCCTCAGAAACATCCCTGGAACCTAGAAAATATCAAAAACCAACACCTAAGTGTCATATTCCAACCTGTGAGGGCCCATACTCCCCACGAATCAATGTTTGACATCTTATTTGTGTTATAACTAAATAACAGTCAATGATCCACCGAATTCTAGTAAATGGGGGCCCATACTCCCCAAAAACCAAAGTTTGGTGTCTATTCTATAAACAGACTCACATAATAATACCCTATCAAACATCAGGTATTTATCAAGCAGCTATCAAAACTACATTATTTTCTAGAACAACTACTATCACAACGACATGCCATTTCTAATGCACCTACATGGAGCGGAACTATGCATGGCATGTGATTTCTAGCATGTACCTATATGATGCATGAGATGGCATACCCTCATCTCATCGGGTTGCAACTAAATAGAACCCACAAATAAATTATAACAGCACAATCTCAAGTGCATCACCCAACGGTGAAAACAGACCAACTGTAAAATTTGCTAAATCAGAAAAATTGAAAAATATGAGGTAGATTGGATTTTCCCTGTACACGGCTTAGCTACGCCCGGGCACAGCTTATTACCAACTATCGTTCGTCCTATCCCTGACTACGTATCCAAATAGTAAGTCACAGAAACAAATCCTTTTGATACCACTTTGTAATGTCACAGACCTGAGTTCCACGCAATGGGTTCCCCGAACCCGGTTCGCCACATGACCTCAAGCGCATTTCCCCAAATGCCAGAGGCTGCTGACTAGCAGTGAGGGCCCATGTCTGATAGTGGGGAAACTATGCCCTCATTTATCAAAGTGTAGTGTAGCGGATACGAAATAAAACATAAAACGAACCACGAAGGCAGTAAAACATACACAACTGAAATAAACAACAACATTGGATAAAACCAACAGTATATAAATGATGATGCTACATGTCTCAAGTTATATGAAAACAACCAGATCATGTTATACATCAATACAGTACCACCAAAAGCAGAGTACAATAGAACAATGAAAAATGGCTGGTAGCGGCATCGTGAGCCTAGGCTCGGTCTCATGCCCTCCTACTCCTCAGCAATAGTCAAGTACTTGTATATGGAGTCTTTCCCCTATCCACACCTGTAGAAATGTAATATGTTTGGTCCGAAAAGCATGACCCCAACAAGGTGTGAGAAATATATCTCAGTAGGCACCCACCAAAGGCTTGTTCCCAACATCGTGTAAGCATAGAACAACGGTGTTCAATAGTAAAATGCAATAAAGTAAGAAGTACTGAAAAGTAACTAACTTAACCATTTATATTTCCATTTTATAATTCTTCTTCATCATTTAATTTAAAATACCAACACAGTGAATATTCTAAGTAAACAACCAATTGTCCACAGGCACGTAAACTCCAACCCTTGGGTAAAGAGAAACCAATATAGAAATTTTCCCACAGGCACAAGGATATTGCCCAAAGGCATAAATAATGTCACCCACAGGCACAGAATCATCTGCCCACAAGCCCAGAAGAAGTTTCCCACAGGCTGTGTAGAACAATGCCCACAGCCTAATCACAACACAGCCCTAAGGAAAACAGGTAACTGGCCATTCCCAACATGTAAATATGTAGTAAACAAGCAATTCCTCTCGAGGAAATTCTACAGTTACTACTATTAAGGCATACCCTCGGGTATCCCAGCCAAACGGCTAAACAGTGGAACACACCCATGGGTTGGTTCTGGATCCATGTAACAATCCCAACCAGAATTTTAATACCAAAATTAAATACCTAATCAATTCTAGGTGTGTATTATATCAACGACCTTAGCCAAATGACACCCCAACATCGTTCGTGGCAGAAAAAATGCACAAAACACACGGCAGTTGGAAAACTAAACACCAAGACAACTACCTTATATGCCAACGAGCGATATACCCGAAGGTCGACTCCAGAGACGCCTATGAATGGCATAGATCTGACCAAGAACAAAACTCTCTTAACCTCAAATAACTCTTGTTAGGAGAAGAATTGGAAAGAACCACGCTAGGAGAAGAGAGGGCTTACCCGCACGGTTCCAACGAGATCGTCTGAGGTGGAATCAGATTCCTGACACTCGATCGGTGGATCCCCAAAGGTCCGGTCGTCCACTCCCGCTCCTTCATCGGTTCTAAGACTTCCCTGTGAAAAGGGGAGGCTACTACCCGATTTAAGAAAAAAAAAGTACACCGCGTTTACTTCCTTCGTTTAACTGTTCCTATGGCAGTACCGCCACAATGTTCATATGTCGACATGAGTACATGGCATGTACTCCCGAGTACACGATGTGTACTGCCGCCCAGCTAGCGGCTGCTCTACCACCATACTGTTATGGTATGCCGACTGACTACACAACGTGTAAAGGACCACTACATGAAATGTAGTCGGTTCCTACACCCTTCGTCGTCGAAATGGCTACACGCCCCGTGTACTCACCCTTACATGGCCAGAATTACATGATGTGTGGAAAACATACACGGTGTGTACTTCCAAAATTTAGGATTTCCCCCTATTTTCCATATTTTATTAAAAACACTTAAGGAAAAGAGAAAGAAAGAACCCCATACCGCAAAGATAAGAACTGGGTTCTTACACAAGATAATAAATTTTCCAAATAAAATTAAATATATGAGTATAAGATTCATATTAATGGAGTAAATAAAATAAATTTGACTTTTCTGGTATTTAAAATATGTGCATAATGAATCTTGAACAAGGAAAGTATTTCCGTCTCAACCACCCTTTATTGAGGTATGATTTGATATTTTGATCCAATATTCTGTAGTATGATGTAATTAATAGCCCAATAAAATATAAAATATTTAATTATTTCTGAATGTGGATACCTCACTAAAATTCATAATCCGCATTGGTGTGGTCTATGATTGACGTTTTCCATAAAATATAAGGGCCTGTTGTAACTAAATTTAATTTCCAAAGTTAAAACGTTTTTCCTTGAGTTTCATCTTTCATTTCATTTTATAAACCCTATTATTGTCTTGTTAAGATAAATTTTGATTCATATATTACTTATTTATCATTAAAATTCATTCATGAAAAGTCAACCACGTTAATAATAATTTTTAACCTTCTAAATGTTTTTTTATCATCTATAAAATTATTTTCTTCATTCCACCAATGATTCCACATAATATTTAGATTTAAAAATATTTTTATTTTTATTTTCACTCATACGTATCCTTAACATATATTAAAAATATTTTTTAATTTTTAAATGATGTGGGTTTTCACTGTTGTTATTTATGATAAGGGGTTTCTTCCACTTCAAAATCCATGTTTGTATTCAACACTAAACATCATAAATAAAACATTTATGTAACTTTAATGGTGTTTTTGTTGATGTTTCATTTTAAAATATTTTTTTTTCAAAAATATTTAACTTATACTATTTAAAAATTTACCCATAATATATTCTTTTATGATAATGATAAATGTTTTTTTCAAATAACAATGTTACAATTTTTACATCCATTTTTTCCTTTTCATTTTTAATAGGTATTTGCCACCTAGGAATTATGTTTCCTAATTTAACCTAATATTTATATAATAGTATATTATTTTTGAGATATTAATCTAATGTATTCATAAAAACTTCTATTAATTTTATCTTCGTTGGTACTATATGAAGTTTTTTTTTCAAGCACTTTTTCCATATATGTCTACATGTTTCTTTGTCTTTTTTGTTAAATAAATTCATATTCTTTTATATTATTCGCCACTATTTATATAGATAGTTTGTTGTCATGTTTTTTGATATGAATCATAATGCCCATTTCATTATCAGGATAATATTTCATTGACTAAATTATTAATGTTTTCCTTTAAAGAATATGTCATCATGTACATAATGTAATGTAATTGGTTTTCCTAGAATTAATATACCTCCAATGAAATATGTAAAGTGTTATATCTGAATTGATTTTATTTATGGGATACAGGGGTGAACCTAATCTAGTATTGGATTTTTACACCATTTTTATGGAACATGTTTTTTGGATAAACACCCTCTGTTATGTAATAGGATCCCCTATAATTAAATAGGCCTCCAACGGTTTTGTTAATTCTTTATATCCCATTATATTATATTTAATGGATTTGAGAGTGAATTTAAGCCACCATGTAGTTTTATCCACTATGATTATAGCAACATATGGTGAACCTATTCAACCATGGTACTTTTTTACACTTTATGATGATGGTATTTAGAGTAACCCATGACTTATGTTTATGATGTCATGTATTATATAGTTCAACATATTCTATGATTCCATGATCTTATGATTTTGATTACGTATTCTATGTTTCCATGTTTTTATCATAATATAATAGTATGGAATATGTTTATTCTTTTGAAAATATATGTATTACCTTCATAATTTTTTTACAACTCAATCTTTAATTTTTTTTTTAAAAATAAATTTATCTGTGTAACTATTTTCTAAATTTATTATGATAAAAACCATGATTACATGTTCATATGTTTTACCTTACTATGAATTTGATATCACCAATTTATTTTGTTACACTTCCCCATGTTAAGAAAATCTTTATAACTTATTTGATGTTTGGAAGGGGTTTTATAAGAGTTCAATTATGGAGAAATGTTCATTTTTTTTGTAAAATAGTTTTCCTATATTGATTGTCCTCAAAGACACTAATATAAAAGGTTATCCAAGATATGAGATATTTATATGATATTTAATGTTCAAAATTATTAAAATAATGTAAAATAATTATAGGGGATCCTATTACATAACATATGGTTTTTATCCAAACAACATGTTCCATAAACACCCTAATGTTGTGGAATCATATCTCACATGTGATTTAGCAACATTAGGGTGTTTATGTTGAGGTAATAGAATCTTACACTAACGTCCTTTCCCTTGATGTTGATTAAGGGTAGTTTCAAACAACCCTTATTGAGCTCATTCATCATGCAAGAGTGTAGTGTATTTTATAGAGATTTCATTTTTCCTTTCAGTGTTCATGATGAAAATTTTAATTATTAATATTAATGGAAGATTAATTGAAATGGAAGTATTTTAAATATATTTTGATGAATATTTGGTACAATTTTAACTCTGGTGTTTTTATGAAATTTGAAATTGTTTTTATAGGGATAAAATACACACAAAATCAATATATAATTTAATTAGTGGGGTTTTATGATTCTTTCAGAATTTTTAGGAGGAAGCTATATGTCATATATAAATTTGAGTTTCTCAACCCATTTAAATTTAATTCTTACATGAAGTAATGGTGATACAAAACATAACCATATGATTATTACAAAACACATATAAATCTTTTGAGTACTTATTAGGATTTCCAGGATGTGATTATCCACTTCCTCTCTCAGAGGTTTTTATTTCAATATGCATATGACTTCTTCAGGGTAGCTTATTTTTTTATCTACCCCTTATATTATCATGTTTTATTTTACCATGTTTTTTAATTATAATCTATTAATAAATGTGATTAAATATAATTAGATAATAATCAATAAAAATAATAAAATACAGACTGATTATCAAATAACCTAGAAATTTACAATGAAAGATGAAATAGATGAAAATACAGACATTAAAATATTATAAATATATTATTATTATTACTTTAAGAATTGAAATAAGATTATGTTTATATTCATTAAATAATATTAATTATTTTTGAATAAACGTGTGTATTGAATATATTTAGTTATATCAATTATTTAGAAACTAAATAATTGTGTTAGTCTTGTTATTCGAAATTGTAAATTGACAATGAATGATAATTTATTATCATTTTGGATATTATTTGGGAAATATAATGATTATAAATGCATGAAAATTATTATTATTTAATAATTTATGAAATTATCTTGGAGTGCGATAATCAATTATTTGAAAGACTATCACTATTGTAATAATAATTTATTTATAGAAAGTAGAAAATTTTATCACATGTTATTTATTTACTATTTCATGATATAAAAATTAATTAAATAATAATTTATTATTGTATGTTTTAGATTAAATTTATTATTCAATAATCAATAAATTTAGTAATTGATAAATATTACAAGAGTAAGTATATGGCTATTTCTATTTTTCATAAATCGGTAACCACATGTTCTTATTTATGAATATTAATTCATAATATGGAAATTAAAAATGAAATAGAAAAAAATAATTTCATGCATAACACACAATAATATAAAAATAATAGTTATAGTGTCGAAGGAATTGGAATAAAAGATTAAATTATTAATCATGTAAATTAATGTTGAATAATAGTAATTAATTTCAATTTCATTAGTTAATATGTAATTTGATTCGTGTAAGTATGTTGGAGAACTGGGGCTTAGTGATGATAAGAAGATGTTCAATGTTATGATATGGGTAGATGAGTTGAAGGCTAGTTAAAACCCCATAGTGTGTATACACAAGATAATACTAAATACTTTTAAATTTCAAATTATAACCCACTGACTTTGGTAGGGTAATTTAAACACATTGGTTTTGGTGTGTTTTATATAAAATTAATGATGGTGGCGGAAAAGATGGATGAATTATACATCTCCACCACTATCCCTTTATCTATTATTAGTCCATGTGATTCTCATGCTATACTGGTATAATAAATTGATAGCCTTAATATCTAGTATGTGATAGATCTTGGTTTACAATATATTTATGTTTGGGTGATAATGTCTTGAGGTATAATATATAGTTCTATCTGGTCATTTGAGACATGGATTTCCAATAAGAGTTTCTCAAGGTGAGGAATGTGATTATGATATGGATATAAAGACTGATTTCAATACAAGATGTTGGACCCTTCATGAGACTAGAGTTGGTTGGTATGAGTCCTGAGACACATTAGGGATACATTAAATTAAGGAAGGTTTATGCACATTTCATTGTGTTTGGTGCATAATAGAGATGAAGTAGTCGAGTAAAATTTTTTGGGAAACATTATATATATATATATATATACTATTGAAATATAATGATTTAGTTCTATAAATATCCTGGATAGTTTTCTATAATTGAGATGAGATATCACAGTTTTGGTGGATGACATGGTTTCAATTATTTATTCACACCTCTTTAGTATGATAATTTCATATATTTCATGAGAGGTTTTATGTAGGATACAACTTATTAAAAATGTTATAGATATATTACATATATATAATTTATTTCATGTTACCATGACTAGTTGGTGATCAAGATGTGTGTTACAAGTCAATGGATTTTTTTATGATCTATATGAGTATCATGGTCTATGTTGAGGATTATTCTGTAGTAAATTAAATTGATTTATTTTATGTAAGATATTACAATCATTTACCAGGATATCATACTATTTTATGATTGGGAGTGGGTGGAATGTTTTTTTCATCTTTTCTCTTATTCCCTAAAATTATATTGATGGAAATTACTCCCAGATAATGAGTATAAATAGGGATGATAATTGTTTCCAACCTATACCCTATTATAGTAATACATAAGGTGTCATTATCTTCATTTATTCATTGTCGTGCTAGGAGTAGTATCTTAGGAGAGAAGGGGTCATGAAAGAGAGTTAAAATTTTCAAAGATTGACGGATTGGATGATGTTTAGAGATAGAAATTGCTGAGGATTAAAGGACTCATAGGAAAATAATATCATATGGTATTAGTACATGACACAATTAAGGGAAACAAAAAATGATACTTGATTTTAGTTTTCCTTAAGATCTGATATAAGTAAATTAATATTTATGAAACATGTTATGCGAAGCGATGCTACTTTTGTCGTAGAGACCTAGTAAAGGATATCGTATCATAAATATCTTCGTTTTTATTTAAATTGGGTATATAATAGTAATTATGTTAAAATGAAATATTTAATCAAGATTAAATAATCCATTTATTTGTTTGGGTACCCCTAATATTTTTTCTTTTGTAGGAATGACTCCATTTTAACAAGCTCATCAGGTTCAAACTAAAGATAATAAATAGGAATTTCTATAAAATAACCCTAGAGTAGAGGTTGAAATCATTATTTCTTTGAGAAGAAAGATCTAATGGTTTTAATACCAAATTCTAGATTAGTATGATGGATCCATTTTTGTTCATGATACAAAGCGTTTGTTGAAGGATGTTGTGATATAATTCAATTTAGTTTGTTCTTAAAGGTGGCACATAGTTTTTATTTCCATGTATAATAAATTATAGTAAATCTTGGAAGTAGTGGCTCTTTTTCCTTGGGGATTATAGAGAGTTTCTTGTTTCATTGGTGGTGTCCCAATATTAGTTTCAGGACGAGTTTATATCATCAACTACAAGGGTTGTTTTTCAACAAGAGATGTTTTTATTCCACTGTGGAATTTATGAGTTCCACTCTTGATATGTTTTTAGACCATTAAATTACCAATTTTATACTGGAATCCATTTATTATTTAACTTTAATTGAATGAATAATATTATCACCATTATTTTTTTATTATCATTACTTTCCCTAAATGATGGGTACTTCCACCATTCACTATAATTGAAACAGACCCATTGAAACTCATGAAAAAACCTTTGATAACCAACCAATGCTATAATTCAGTTAAATTATGGCAATTATAACATGTTAATCATTTATTGTGATGATTTGGGGATTTTTTCCATGTGTAGGGTTTTGTTACATTATTTATTTTATTTTACAACATTCTCCTTGAACTCCATGTTGTAAAGATATAGTCCCGGGGAGGGTCTACGAGTACCATATGCATACTATATATCTTATCATAGGATTAGTATAATAGATATTTGTTCATGGGAAAGGTGTTATGGGAATAAATTCTTTATATAAATCAATATAATATTTTCTTAGGACCAATTATAAGGTTCCTTGTATATGGGAGAGGATATTGTATGTTATCAAATATCCTTTTTTTCCTAAATAGTCTAAATTGTTGTACTCTAGGTTGATAACAAAATTATATATGTCTTAATTTAGACACATGACTCCATTTTTAAAATTTCATTACTTTTATATGATTTTATTTTTTTAAGAATACATCTTCTACAAGTAACAGATGTTATGGGATCTAACATATTACGAGGAGGGACACATCACTCATTAATGTTTGTTAATTATCATGATGTATTTTAAAGACATGTGGGTGTGTTAGGTATACTCAAAATTGGACAATATAATTGTGTGGTGGATGGATTCTACAAATTTTTATACTTATAGTATATCTATTAAGGTAGATCTACATTAATGTATTGGTTAATGTATATTGTGTGGTGTTAATTAAAAAATATTTAATGTAATGGAATCCATATGAGGTAAATGATAAATAGAAATGATAATTATTTTATTTCATTGTATTTAGAGAGTGTTTTGTAATTGAATATTTGTTAACAATATTAGAATATTTTATGATAAATAATGTAGATTTCCCCAAAAATATGTTTTATAATTCATATTTTTTTAATTTACATTATATTTTTTTATGTGATGAATATAGATATTAACTTGATAAATAACATGGTGGGGATATATATGTTGACTAAAATGAATGTGGTGATAACATGTAACTTTGATAGAAATGCGATTTATTATGGAAATCACGTTATAAACATTAAATATGGAATCATATGTGGATTATTTTAAAATTCTAAAAACTATTTATCAATTTGACATGAGACATATTAATTTTATTAATTCCAGTAGTAGGAGATTATTTACATTCATTGATGAATGATAAATTAAATATTACAATTTAAAAAAACTTTGGACTGTTAATTGATATAGAAATCTATTTGAAAAAATAATCAATTTTGAAAAAGGGATTAATAGTATTTTAGAAGGAAATTATGAAGCCACATTTTTATAAAGAATGAATTTAAAAGGGATTTCATTTAATGGTGTTACAAACTATTTGAAATTAAATTTTATGGTTATAGTAATTATTCATTAGAAACATGTTTTATTGGTTAGTTTTTGAATATGAGTTTATTTTAAATTGTCGTACTTATATGTAAAATAAGAATAACGATGGAGATCAGATAAAGTAGAAATCGTTTGAATAAAATGTTTTTGTTTGGAACCCCTTAATCAACATAATGTAATTAGATATTTTGAGTAGTATGGCTAATATTATTAATATCCTACTATGTGAACATTTTAAGAAATATGCCATCAAAATTTTTGTTCAATTAATGTGAGTGTTTTGTGTTTAATTCCTATGAAACCATGCTAACATAAATTATTTATGACATATTAATATTGATATGTTTTCAATAATAAGTATTAATTTTTCTACATGATCTATTCTACATTGTTTTTATTAAGTTGTAAAATTAATGTATTATAAATCTTCTATATGAAAGTAATACGGATAAAATATTATGAAACCCAAATTATTTTTTATTAGATATAATTATTATGTAAATTTATTGAATATCCAAAAATGATCATTCTTATGAATAAAGTTATACTCTTTTATTTGTAAATAGTGTGTTGCATATATTTGATTATTTTTCCATTTGATTACAAGGTTTCCCATTTGGTTGAATATTGATTGATATGTTTTGGTTGTTTGGTATTTCCTTGTGATAGTTCTTATGATTGTGTTACATTAATTATGAATGAGTTTCATGGGTGCATGATAATTTTCCATTTATTATTTATTATTTTGTTTAATAATATTTATTGATAAGATTTTTTATGATATTTATGAAATTATCTATTTTGTTCCATGACTTGTATTTTTTTGACAATGTTGTCTGCATTTTGATAAGTATATTCTATTGGACAGTGAATTTATATTTTGATGTGACATTTGATGAATACTTTTACACTAATGTGATGGTTTTATTTCCAATGTACAGATATCCTTGAGAGGTATCTTAGGGGTTGATTTTTTGAACCCCTACCCATTTACATCTAGTTGTTTTTAAATTATAAATGGTGTGAATTGTGTTACTGTTATCTAATATAAAAGTAGAAACTATTCAAATAAATTTATATCTTATTAAAAAGTGTTCAGTAGCTCATGATCAATTTTATAATTTAATATATTGTTTTAATATATTTTTATAATATTATAAGAAATTAATTTAAATATTTTTAAATTTTAATTAGAATATTATTTTGGAGTTATTTTAAAATATTCTATTATTTTTGGAAATGATTTTGAATTTTGAATGTAATAATATATTGTTTTAATAATTATTTATATGTTTTTTACGTGAGAATCTCTTAATTAAAATATTTAAATTGACCTTAATCATGAAAAAATCAACTGCATAAGGGTCATACCTTGTTTTTATTTTTATAATGGTAGGCTTAAGGAGTAGATCACATAATGTTAATTTTAACATATTTTTTATGTAGAGGTGACAATATAATTCGGAAAAAGGGTAAATAAATTATTTCTTTAGTATATATAAAGGTCTACACATGATGGTGAGTTTCTACACAATGGAATGATGTCTCTTATGTGGGTTAATCATATTAGTTTTTTCACATGTGGGAAAGAGAGTCCTATGTCAGTGAACATTCTCTTTAAGGCATGTAAGGTTATTTTCAACATACCCTTATATAGAAAATACATAACACATGATAGATGTGTATTTTATGTATATTTCATTTTTCCCTTCATTGATCAATATAAAAACAGTAACTATAAATATTAATGGAATATATAATTTAAATTATAGGATTTTAAATATGCTTTTTTAATGATTTGATAAAATGAAGACACCCATTTTTTATGAAACATAAAATGGGCATGTGATGGATTATCATTAAAACAAATTAATACCAAATTAAATTATATTCATTTGATGATTATCTTATAAATATTTGAAAGGAATATATATTCTTATTATAAAACAATATGTTCTCTTCCCAAACAAATTCCCTTCTTCCCCTAAGTCTCAGTAATCCATTGTTTCACCATATAATTCTTTCAATTATTCAAAAAATATTTCAAATCCTTCACATGTTTCTAGGATAACATAATTCTCTTTATCTCTCCCATTATTTGTGTAGCATGACATTGACATCTCCTTGGTTGGGGATACATTTACAACTAATTTATTTGTGCAAGTGTGATTTTTTATGATTCATATTCTTTATGACGAAGGAATATAATTAACCATAATCCAATGATTATCTAGAAAAATAATCATTGGTTGATGGATTATCAAATAATTATGATATTTTTATAGGGATCATAAATTAATGAAAATAAATGTTCTAGGATATTCTAAATATATTATTATTATTATTCCAAGAATGAAAATTGGATTATTATATCCTTAAATAAAGGTTTTTTTCATTGTTTAAGAATAAATTCATGCATTGAATAGATTATATCATATTAATGATATTGAAATTGCATACTGATGTTAGTTAGGTTATTTGAAATTATCACATACTATATAATTATAATTTATTAAATTTTATGAAATTATCTAACGAAGATAAAAATAATAATAACAAGAAACTTATTATAATATGATAATGTTTAAAATTAACTGAGAGAGATAAAACAATTTATCATAGGTAACATCACTAATTTCATAATATTAGAATACGAGAAATAAAGAAATGTTATCCCATGTTGTTTAGTAATTACTTTATAATATTATAATTAAATGAATATGGATTATTGTATTTGGTAGATTAAATTTATTATTCCATAATCTAGAAAATTATTAGTTTAGTTATAGAACAGAAGTATGTAGAAATATATTAATATTTATGAAAAAATAGAAATCAAATGTAGCAATTTATGAATATTAAAACATAATATTAACATTATCTAAGAAGGTGAAACCAAATAACAACATGAAATGTAATTGAGAATAAATGTAATTATAGTATTATATTATTAATGGATTAAAATAATAGTATTTTAAATGAAAATGGAATGTTACTATTAATTAATTAATTAATTAATTAATTCGGAATTGGATACATTTATTTACAATTGACAACTAGAATAAAATGGTTTGAGTCTGGTTACATGTATAGTGTTATGGGAAAATGAGACTTTTAATTTTAGGTTTCCAATTTTTTAGATGTGAAGGATACTATTCTATTATTTTTCATTTCACACACTACCCCATCCACGTTAGTAGGGAATGTGACACCAAAATGATTGGGGGTGCTTTGTTTAACATACAAGATGGCGAGGGAATTCATGGATGTATCCAACCTCTTCCTCTTTCTTTCATTAGATGAAGTTGGAGTAGACATATCGTAGGCTATAATGGATTATGGTATTGGGTTCATTCCTCTATGGTCTATGATTGAACTCAGTTTAATATACAGTAATGTTCATGCTATAATATATTATTGTTATATCATAGATGAATAAACTCATAGAGACTAAGGATTTCATCAATGTTCAGGCCCGGATTATAGAGGCTTATCCTATAATTCTTTTACTACGCTATTGTGTCTTGAAGACTAATATCTAGTTACTATTGAGATGGTTATGTGGGGTGCATTGTGAGATAATGAGATTTATATATGGACTGATGATAACATGAGATTTTTAGACATTATCGTGACTAATGTTAGTAGAGATAAAGTCATACCCACATCTGGGATGAATTTTCTGATTGATGAGAAGATCATATGACATTGTAATTGGGGAAAGAGAATAAAAACATAAGGTAAAGTCTAAGAAGGGTAACATAATATATATATATTAAATAGAATTAATTTATCCTACATGTTACTTAGTGAGAAATCCATGGAGAGGATATTGAAACATAGTTTCACCTATTTTGGTGAGGATTTGGATTACATTATTTACAGAATGTGTTTAAATATGTTTCTTTAATAGTTTCACAAGTCCATTTTAGTAGGATCATATTATGTAAAATTTTATTCCAACCCTTTGTAAATATAATATATTTTCAAATAGACAAGATATGGTTGGGGATTGAGCTGGAAATTACAAATTCTAGTTGTTATTCACGAGCTGTTGGTGATTTTTGGTCCTTTTCAATGATAATTTTATATAAATTTTGGTTAATGTAATTTATGTACATCATTATATTAATTTATTGGGATTTGTTAATTATTTATGTATTGGAGTCTGTTGGTTGTTTTTTTATATTATCTATTATTCTATAAATTTATATTGCAGGAAATGTATCCTATATGTGTGCTTTAATTACCCTCTATGCTAGTTTCATATCTATGATCTGTTGGAGGTGAGTTTCATTGGTCATTATCATTATTTATCCATTTCCAACATTATAAGAGTGACATTAGATGGAGAGGGTAATAAAACTTACTAATGATGATTAGGAAGAAATTATGATCCATGTAGTGCATAGAAGAATGATTTCTCCCAACATCATCATTAGGGAATACAAATATGTGAATGAAATCAATGAAAAATCATCACTAATAGAGCCCAAAAATACCCCCGCCAATTCTTGAAAAGAAAAATTTTATGATTCCATTGACTCAAAATGTTCCACATTTATTTTTTTATAAATATGAGAGATAGTCAAATAGTTAAGAGTTGTGAATTGAAAACATTATAAAATTTTAAAATTTATGTAAAAGAAAAGAAAATATCGAAACATGTGGTTTCATTGTAGTTAAATTTAATGTTTTCCTATGTTGACTGTAAACACTCTCACCATGAGGGTATGTGAGTCAAAATATGGGTTAATTACCTTTTAATGGAATTCATAACCCTTTAAAATTATTTTTTAATCATTGAGGGACAACCCATACCCCACATTTTATCACCTAGAGGTAAAACCAAATAAATTTAATTCGATGTGGATTATGAACTAGCCTTTCCTTTGTTTAATCCAAGTCATAAATAAATTCCTGGCCTTTTAGTAAACCATGTAATAGGGACATGTACATTTTTTAAGTGGTAGTATTATTAGACACTAAGGTCCTACATTTTTTTTTCAAAACCATAAAACAAAAATGACACACATATAAAAGATAAATATAATTCACATCTTTAGAAAATGTATGGATAATGAGATAATGATTGTAGATGTAGAAGATTATCACCTTATAAGTAAAGTATACTTACAATGAAGACCATAAATGTGTGTCTCATTTATGATCACAAATATGTGTGGAACAATACAATTTGAATATCCTTAACGATTCATCATAGATATACTATTTAACAAATTATATCAAGTTTATTTACTGGGTTTCTCTATGAAATCTAATTTGTAAGATGATAGTAACATAAAAATAAACATGAATATTCTAGGTATTTTATTTAATTCATTCATAAATATTTATTCATTCAAGTGAAGTAAAAAATTAAATTAGTGTTATTTGATCCTTATTTCCCAGATGAGGTGTTATGTCTTGTCATCCATTAAAGGAACATGAATTATTTTATTAATATTCTTAATAATAGTTATTTCTTCATTAGAAAAAACAATAATTTTTTCATAATCTATAATATTATTTACATATTTTAAATAAATATAGAAATTCTAAAATTTAATTTTGATATTTCAACTTTAAACATAACATTGTTCATCCTTTATAATTTTTATTTTGTATAGAATAAATTTCTTCTAAATTAATCATCAAAGGACTAAAATTATTAGTTATTATCTAACATTATATTTCCTTATTTTAGGTTTTATTTGAACAATTTTTGTATCCTTTTATGGTTTGATCTTGTTTAGAGGTACTTCAACTGAAATTTGGAATGATTTTCTTGTTTTAGAAGCTCTGCATGGTTAGAAAAGGTCTTCCCAAATTGTGCTCCCCTATATTCTAAACTATAGAGACCTAGATAGTGGGAGTTTTCAACATTAAAACATGATTTTAAAAACCATGTTCCAACCAAGTAGAAACTGTACACCCCGATTTTGGGGCATCAATTTATGGAGGAAATTTTTTCAAACCATTTGTTCCTACCCAGCTAACCATGCACACAGTTTTTTTTATTTTTGAAAATTGTGATAAACATTCTCGAACCCCCTTTTAGGATCTCACTCAGCCTTAATTCGACCTAAATCGATTCCAACTATTTAGTGGCTCTCAATAACCAATTTTTTCACATCAAAACTCTTTGAATGTGGGATTAAATTATTCAAGCC
The DNA here is from genome assembly GCA_963277665.1 of Viscum album. Lineage (NCBI taxonomy): Eukaryota > Viridiplantae > Streptophyta > Magnoliopsida > Santalales > Viscaceae > Viscum > Viscum album. Next base: position 1,372,407,495 of record OY728164.1, read on the forward strand.
TTCATTCAATATCTTCAAGGTATGTGAATCACATATCATCTATTTTATCTTGTTCTCAATTTCTCTCCTCATTATAGATTATTATATCACCATGTCATTGATTCATAAAATATATGTTCATATGTATTTTGATTCCAGTGTGGGTTTCATGATCTCTTTTACCATGATTTCAAATTGAGAGATCTCATTATTGGTGCTAATTTTTTATTCACTGTTGAAAGGTCTGTGGTTCAATTTGATATTTCCCATATAATTAGTATATTGTTTTTATTAAATTTTTAAAATACTATTAAATTAATTTGTTATAAAAAATTCAAAATTAATTTGAAATATAATTTGAAATGACATGGATTGGGGCGGACCCCCAATTTCAATTAAAATGGAATTTGAGGCATATTTGGAAATTGATCATATTGATGAATTGATGATCAGGTATTTTTGAAAATATATTGAATTTAATTGATAAAAATATATAATTTGTTTTATCTTCAAATTTTTTTAAATAATGAAAAATCAATGTTTTTTAAATTGAATTGGAATATTGAACCCGAAAATTTGTTAAATATTGGGTAAATTATTATTTTTTAAATGTGATGATTTCCCATTATTGATTGATTGGTTGAGAGGATTTTAGTTTGGATCGTGAGTGGGTTATTTTAGAAAAGCACAACAATATGGTAATTCCATAAAAACTAAATGATGTTGTAAACACTAACAAAAAAGGATTTATGAAAAGAATATCATAGATTGGATGGTGATAAGTTGTATTTATTCTAATATTGAGGGATGTGTGTACACAAAATTACCATGATAAATGATATGAGTGTGTGAAGAAACTGCTACTAGAAAGTATTTTTCCCTGGGGAAGATTACTGTGATGATTTTTCTAATTATTTTGATTTTATTTCTACTTATTATAGAACTATATTCTTTATGTTAGTTTATTTATAAAAAATTTATTATATAAAATGTTTATTAAATAAATGTTTGAAATATTTTCCATTATTTTGAAATGGAGTCTTGTTATTTAATATGAAAATTTATTATCACACCCTATTTTATTTAAATTCTAGAAATGATTTAGTTTATTATGATGATATATTTTTATGGAACACATAGTAAAAGACTACTAGGATTTATATCTCACCCCCACACTTTTACATCAGGATTTTTTAGGATTCCTTAGAAAAGTTCCATGAAAAGGGAAACCATCTCATATGGAAAGTGTATATTCTTAATATTTGGGGCTTATAGTGATGTTACAATTTAGTTGTTTTTATCTTTGATGAGTAATTTCATGATTTATGACTTTGGGATTTGTTACACCTATTTTTTTATGATACTATCTAAATTTTTAATGTGTTGAGAATAATAATTTGATTTATTTATCATTCATTATTTTTTAAAAAACCCATTATCTCTTTTATATTATATGACGCCAGATGCTTATCTCTAAACAATGGGGATTCAGAATTCCAATAATGACATGAAAATTTTGGATCATGTATTAGGGTACCAGTGTATAAGGATGGTTCATCACAAATAGGTAAAAAATGGTTAGTTTTAGATTATTTATTTGATGTTGGTATTCATTTTGGAGTATCTTTTTAGGACATAAAAGGTAGTTGAGAGTGAGATCCTATCCAAATCTCATTGTAACGAGCCTAAAGTCAGAAAGGTGGTTTTGGGAAAGGCGTCTTGAGGAATAATTTGATCTAATTATATTATTTTACCTAATTTTTATATGGATAGGTTAAAATAAAAATCATGATATATTATCTTATTGTATTAATTATTCCCATTATTGTTGTCTTAGTTGTTGATATAATTAATCTATTGATATCTCCAAAAATGTTTTTTGATGTTGTGTAGAATAATGAATATGAGAATAATTGTGAATGGGACTCAGTAAGAAGGTACTGAATAACCATAGAGAGTTAATACTTTAATTGACCATAATATCATTGAGATTATTATGTGTGTTTTCAAATATCTAGGACAAGAACCATCAATTATTCAGGTTATGTCTATATATTTGAAACCTATGAAGAAAAAATATCATAACCATGATTAGGAATTCCTTCACTATATTTTAATAGTTTTCCAATTCTCAAATGATCCTCAAGGTGATGATTATTTTTCAGACATATACTGATTCTTTTTGAGTTCTAGGGAACTCCTGAATTGATCAAGGTGAAATGTACAACCTTCAAGATAGAAGGACCTCATAAATGATGGTGGTAATCAATTGTGACGCTAAATAATAATGAGGTCTTAGAGTAAAAGGACATCAAGGATATATTCATTAACTAGTTCGATCCATTTTACATGTTGTCAGATAAGCCTCTAGAGTTTATCAAACTCGATTAGACTGATAGGTCCGTGATGGAGTATAAAAAAATGTTTTCCGTGATTATGTAGTTTTCACTTGATATTGTATTGAATTAGAAGATGATATCTTGATGATTAGATATGGGCCTTCAACTTAATGTCTATTCTGATTTTTTAATGTTGAATCAAACTTATTATACTCATCTGTATAATTTAGTTTTAATGGTTGCGATTGAACTAGATGGTATGTTAGAGTTGATGAATATCTGTTTTCTCATAGGGGAAGTTATAAAAGTTTCATTAATGGGAAGATAAAACATGATGAGTATCTTAGTAGAAATTAATAACTATGTTCATCTATACCACCTATAGTTCATGGTAGTGTCCTTTTGACTTTCGTCTAGTGTGCTAAAATTAGACACTCAGAATGTGTTTCAACTGAGGAAACTAATAGATAAATGTGTTGTGGTTATTCAAAACACATGTATAAATTATGTTATATCATTTCTTCCACACGTAGTTCTATGGGATCATAATTAACTACAAGTAAAATAGTGAAGTAATAATCTTAATGATCAATGTTTTTCCAACCAAATACATCTAGAATGATGATTTTTCATAATGAGAAAGAGCCACTAAAAAAGATGATACTTAATCTACGACTATAAGAGTTACCAAAACTATTGATTCATCTTTAGTAACTAGTTCATTGGATATGGGTGCATCTCATTCATTATATTGAGTTCTTTTGTGAACCTACTAAATATTATTATGGAGAATTTTTCTTGTAAGATAGATATTATTATGCCCCTCATAGTGAATATAATTTAGGGTCTTCGCTCTACTTCTTATGTTTAAATTTATAAAAAATTGATCTTCTATGAGACTTTATAGGTTTAAAAATGAAATATCATGGTTTCATTATTAGGATGGATATTATCTTTTCTAATAATGCTTGAATTTTCTAGTTATCTTCGATGAGTCTCCTTTACCATGCCTAGTGGGATGTGCAACATATTCAATGAAAAAGGGACCCTAGGTCGAGTAGAGGCAATCTTTATTATACCATGTTTTAAAAGTAATATTATTTGTTTATTTTTATATGGAAAAATAATCATATAGGAATGATCTCCTTCAATTTTTAGATGATTTGATAGATGTGTTTCCCTCTTATTTCTATAGTTTTACACTAGAAAAAGAGATGGAGTTTTCTGTCAATTAGTTCCTGGTACTCAGATGTTATCTATTACTTCTTAGTAAACAGAACCAGATAAAATTATATAGTTGAAGACTTAGTTGGATGATCAGTTAGAGAAAGTATGTATATGTTGGAGTTTTCACCTTTGGAGGCTCTTATCCTATTTGATAAGAAATATTATGGAATACATCAACTCATTGATGATTAACAAATATCAATTGAGTTATAGTAGAAAAAAAATTATCCATTTCCATGGATTAATGATCCATTTTACTAGTAATATGGGATGATTTGGTTCTCAACTACTGATATTCAATATGGATTTCACTAGTTGATAATAAAATAATCTGAAATTTAAAAAAGCATAATCTAGAGTATGTTTGGACATAACGAGTCTCTTTTTATTCCATATGGTCTGACCATTGATATTTCCATCTTTATGTTTTTGATGAACATTATCATCCATAAGTATCTTAATATGTTAATGGAAGTCATTGTGGATGACAAACTTCCTTAATCTATGTATGGGGAGGATCATGTGATTCATCTTAGAGAAATTGAATAATTTTTATGGAATCACTGAGTTTATCCCTAGTGATCCAAATGTGATTTTTGTATTTAGAAAGTATGTTTTAAGGACACATGGTCTTATAACATGGTATCTCAATTGGTCATGAGAAGGTTAATGCTATTTTGGAATTGGTGAAAATATGTAATTTTTTAGGTTTGGAGCATCTTGGGTTTAGTAGAGTATTATGTTCAATTAATTATGGATTTATCAAAGTATGACTCTCTGATGAAATCCCTTAATCATATAGGTGTAATGTTCATATTGGATTTATAATTTTAGAATTCATCTACTGAGATAAAACATATTTTGACTTCTACACTGGTGTTGACTCTTCATGAGGTTGAGAAAGCCTATGTTGTCTTCTATGATGCATCAAGTTCAGGTTTGGGGTGTCTTATTTTGTAGGATAATCATGTTGTGGCCTATGGAACGTGAAATTAAATTCTAAAAGAGATGAATTATTAGATACATGACCTTGAACACACATTTTTTATGAATTTCCTTCTGGTTTGGTAGTGTTAGATTTTCAGAGAAAGGTTTACCATTTATTTCGACCAAAAGATCATGGGTTACAAAATATCTCAAAAAAAATATTTTCCAATATAATTTTTCGGATTAATTTCAATATTTTAATTTTGAATATGCCAATACCCCTGGGAAAGGGAACATTGTTGCTGATTCATTGAGAAAGGAAATCCAAACACAGTTCAAGACTGAATAATTAGAAGAGTAAAACATTAATGATATTTTTTAAACGAATTCATATATGATATCAAGAAACTGGGCCGGAGGTTTTATTTGTTAGTGTTTAGTTTAGATTCAACCTATTTGAGATTATTATTTAGGAACATAACCATGATAATGAATTCTTTATCATTAAGAACACACTTTATGGTCGGGAGATTGTTGTAGAGTGGTTTATCTCCATAGAGGTTACATTATGTTTTTAGAATTGTTTTTATGACATTATATATAAGGAGAGATATGATGGAGGATTTCCAAAATTATTAATGGGAATTGAACCAAGGAAACCTAAATATGTGTTATGATATGCAGGGTTGATTTCAGTGGATAATTATGAGATAGGGCATTGCTTATTTTTTCTATCATTGTTATACTTGCCAATAGTTCAAGACTGACCACTAGAGGTCATTGATGTTTATTTGTCCATTTCTTGTGATGATTTGGATGTCAGAAAAAATCATTTTGGACTTTGTGTTTGGGCTCTTGCATACCCCAAGAAAGAATAATGAGATATGTGTTTTGATCAACCAGATAACCAAATTGGCTCACTTTATACCCACATAAGACACAACCAATGTTTTAGAGTTGTAAAATATCTATGTGTAATAGATTTTTTATTTTTTTTGGCATTCTATATACTATAGTCTCTATGAAATATCCCCATTATAATTATTGATTTTATATAGGACTTCAGGAGGAACTAGGCTCTAATTTTCATTTAATAATGACGTACCTTCAACAGTTAGATTTTCAGATAGAGTTCATTATATTGAATCATGAGGATAAACTTCTTTCCAATGTTATAGAGTTTTCTGGAGATTGAAATGAACACTTGGTGATAGTTGAGTTCAAGTAAAATGGTAGTTACCAGTATGATATTAGAATGGTTCTTTTTGAGGCCTTATATAGAAATCCTTTCAAGTATATGATGTGTTGGTTAGAGATCGGTTAATTTTCCATGGTTATAACAAGTTTTTTTCATGAGATATTAGAAAAAAAATTTAATATTCATCATATATGGTTTATGGAATAGAGTATGTATAATTATTATTACGTTCTAATTTGTAGACCGTTGGAGTTTTTAGTTGGTGACCAGGGGTTTATGAATGTTTGACCTCATTTGGGTCATCATTGAATTGGGCAGAAAGGGATGCATGATACTTATATTTTGGGAAATATTTATTTTTTCGATTATACAGGGAATGTTTCTTACAATTAATCACTTCCATGATGGTTGATGTCAATACAAAAAATATTCAAAGAATATTCGCTACAAAAGTAGTTTTTTTGACCCACACATGGTCTTGATCTTGTATGATCTTGATGTTGAGCATGATTCTATAGGATAAAATATGTAAAATGATATGTTCAAATTTAAGAGAGGATGAATTTTATACATTAAAAATTCCTTTATAACCTTTAAAGTTGATATAAAACTTTCTTATGTAATTTTTCATAACATTAAGTGAATCTGTTTCTTAAGGTTATCTTTCAACATTATGAAACCATTGTGTAACAATGTTGAAAACTAATTCAAAAACCCTCTTATAGAATCCATTTCTTAAACATTAAAACCATAAGATAAAAACATAAGGTGTATTTTATTAGAATAATGATTATACCTAAAAGTGTATAGAATCATTATACAATCAGAGTAACAGAATTAAGAAGTATAAGAATGTTATATTGTCTAATTTTAACATAGATAAAATTGTAGTGGAATAAAAATAACATGATATAGAAAACATGTAAAAGTAAAAAAATTAAACCCAAAGATAAGGGTATCCAAAAACATTAGGTAAATGATCCTTGATTTATACATTCTATAAATTCTTTCTTATCCAAACCTAGGTAATCCCTTAATCCAAAGATCTATATTTGTCTTATTATCCCAACAAGCCATAGATTTAGAAAAAATCAGAACCTCTATCTTCCAAATCTGGTAGCCCACACTCAGTATGATCAGAGTCTGCACAAAGCTTGTATGAACAAGTTGTTCATTCATGAATAAGTTTTTCATGACATCGGCATGATGCACTGTGAGATATAAGAGCCCCTCTCTCTAGAAATGACTTCACAGAACATCGATCACTTTTCTATTCAATATATATCATCATTATTTTTTTCTCATTCAAATAGACATTTATTTATAGGAAAAACACCTCAACACTCATCTCCACTCTAATGGTCATATTTTCCAAAACTTTTGGAGGAACCTGGACACGCTTCAAACAGACAACGATTAGTTTATAACAAAATTTTCTTCATCGTTTCATGTATAAGAAACGATGTTACATTGAAGGTAAATTTTAGGTATAAGATATCTTGGAATCTGATAATATTGGAATGATACATTAAAAAACACTAACATTGTCATGAAAACGTATTCTTAAGAAAATAAAAATTTGATTGAGAAAAATGGTATCATAGTTTTTGGGTACCGGTATCATAATATTGGTATGGCATTTTTACTAGTATCGGTATCATGAAAAATGGTATCATGTAGGCCCAAGTATAACAATGTGTTATAATCTTAAGTACACCATGCTGTTAAAGATTTAAGTGAAACGTAATGAAAAATAAATCATAATTACAAAATTGTAAGTAAAACTAAATGATAAATTTGTAAGTAAATGTAATGAAAAATATATAAGTATAATGGAATAAAAAATCTCCAAGTATAATGGAATGAAAAATCTGTATGTATAACGTAATTATAAATCTATAAGTATAATGGAATGACAAATATGTAAGTATAGCAGAATGATAAATCTGCAAGTATATCAGAATGAAAAATCTGTAAGTATAATAGAATGATAAATCTTTAAGTGTAACAGAATGGTAAATCTGTAATTATAACAGATTCTTATGGAAAAGTGTTTGAGATTTTCAAAACATAAAACCATAAGAAATGGATAAGTCATAATATAACCTTATTGACTCAATAATTTCCCCCATTTTGGAAAGGAAAAACAACTTTTCTAAAGAAGAATATATTTTTTTAGAAAAACAAGTATTAAAAAAACATATCCCCCTTTGAAATAAATTTAGGAGAATATAACTAACTCCCCCTTAGGTTATATTTCCTAAGGATCATATTCTTGATCTTTAGTATCTGGTCTTCTTTCTTAATGAAATATCTCACCCTTAGATATCATCTGTTATTTAGTAAAACTCCCCCTTACATTGTCATTATTCATTCTTACCATACTCCCCCTCAATAGATTCTACCTCTTTAGAGTATTCATTAAATTTTTCTTTTAATAAATACTCCCCATTTGTAATTTTAAAAATGGAATAGAAAAGAATAGGATGTACTTATAAGGTAAAGGAAACATTCACTTGAAAGTATAAAGATATGAAATAAAATTCTTATGGAAATTTTGGAAATTATGTTTAGATCAAAATAAAACATCGTAATGTTGGAAAAGAATGATCCATCCTTCATTTGGTCAGACAAAATTTTCCATATCAAAGATTTATGATTCTCTACTTCCTAATGATCTGCATTAAGGTTCTTTAAAAAAGTCTCATGATCCTAATTTTTTTATAAGGAAATGATCCTTTATTCTTGATCATTGATTCTATCATCTTGATTTTTAATGAACTCCTCTTGAGAAGCCTCCTTTTTGATTAGTTCAGCTATAACTGCTTTTTCACTGATTATAGACCGTGAAATGGTATTGAGTTGGATTAATTTCTCAGAAATGGATGCTATGGCTTTTTTGAACTCAGATTCACATGTATTGAAAGCTCAGTTTCTTGAATCAATGAATTCACTGAACTATTTAAGCTCTTTATTGATGGTTTTGGTCCTACTGAAGACTTTCTTTAAAGTCACCTTATGCGATTTATAATCAATTAAAATATTTTTTAAATCCTCTTCTTTCTTAACCACCATGTCCACCATCATATTAGTATATTTTGTCTTTTAAGTCACGGGTTCAGGAATCATTTGACTCCAAGAATCTATATTTACAGGAACAAGAATTGTGTTGACAAATTTCCTTAATGATAGCTTGACAATTTCATGCTGAACAACAGATGAGGATACAAAGTTAGAATCATCTTTTCCTTTATCACCTCCTCTTGTAGTTAAAGAATCTGCTTTCTCTATCCTTTTGGAAGATTTCTAAGGTTTTTCTTAATTAGATGAGGCAACGATAACACTATTTCCTTTGTCATAATTTCGAACTGGGGTTTGTTTATCAGATACTTAAATAACATTCAGATTTCATTGTTCATCTTCTTCCCCTGAAAACTCTTCTTCTTGAGTTCCTTCTTGTCTTTCTTCTTCTTGGATCTATTCCCCATCATCACTTTATTGTTCAACATCATATTTCTCTTATTCTTCCATTACAACCTAAATTTATTCTTCAATCTCTTGTTCTTCAGAAATAGATTTTGAATTATAAGATGTTACATTATATTCTTCCACTCCCTTAGAATATCATTGATTATTTCTTTGAGTAATATGATCTTCCATTTCATGAACATGTTCTAAAATAGTTAATAATTTATTATCTTTTTTTACTTCTTGAGTGGAAACCTATTTCCTATGAATAACTTGATATTCTGGTACATCTTGAGATTTCTTCTCTACTGCATTCTATAAATACTGACATACATGATCTTCTGAGGAATCCTTCTTTAACAACTTCTCATTTTATTTTTCATGATTTTCATATTAATTAATTATTAAGGCCTTAGACTCTACAAGATTTTATCCAATGGAAGGATCACCTTCCATTCTGGTAGTTTCCATCTCTCTCCACTTTGAAATCATTGTATCAAGATAGGTTTTTGGATTCTTTATAGGAGTAGGTGTTGATAATTAATCAGTATGAACCGATGCTCTTAAACTTTTTTCTTCAGTTTTTCTTTTCTTAGATATTGATTTTAAAGATTCTAGAACATCAATCTTATTATAGACAACCATTTCTCCAAAAGAATTTGGATTTTGGTAAAAACTCTACCTTCATTCTCCTAATATTATCATAGCGAAGCAACAAAATCTTCAACAGCATAGAGTTTGATCAATAAAAAACATTTAGCTCTTGAAGGTGCATTATGATTATCATGAAGATAGTTTTCGGAAATATAAGTATTTGAGACCTGATGGTTCTAACTTTTAATGCATGGATTGTAAGAAATATGTACTTGAAAACGTAGATATTCCTTAAATTAAAAAGAAAATATAATAATAATATATAACATATATTTAAAGATACCTTATCCCCATTCTTTGGAATAAGAAATCCTTGCATCCATAGGGATACCAACATGTGATTTGTAATCTTCATATTCTTAATAAACATTAGAACAAGGTAATATAGAGCCATGTATTTCTCAAAATAACCTTTATTCTAGGGAAGTTTGTGAGGGCATAGAACAACCTCTCCAATATATTGTATCTTGAGAACATTTCCTGCCATCTTTTAAGGAACTATACAAGTTTTATGATAACATTTAAACATGAACATTCCCTTTCCATCCTTTTCAAATAAAATAATGGATTCATAGAATTGTTTAACTATGTCAGGGTAAAACAGATCTTGAATTCTATCCTTAAACACACATACACATTCCCATTAATCATTTCCTATGACCTTAGAGATGAGTAAATAATACTTTGAAAATAAATTAGGGCATAAAATTATTTCAATAATGTTCTAGAAATGTCTAATTTCCTTACTTATCGGCTTCTGATCTGCAGAGGATTCATGAGACATTCGGAGTGTAATAATCTGAGGAGTCTGAATGTTGACTTTGAAGGAAATATAACTGTAGCATAGAGATTATATAACATTGGTGTAGAACTCATAGATGAATAACCCATTATATAGACAAAGCAATAACCTTTCCGCATCTATAACATAATCAAACAGCTCAATATAACTTGAGCTGATCTGATGGTTGAGTATTATTGTTGAAAATATAAATTCTGATCTTTTGATGTAAGGTAAACACTGAATTGAATATAGTGAAATACCAACAATTAAAACATATAATTTGAAAATGAAGAGTAAGAAAGTGTACCTTATTGGATACTCTGAATAATTTATCAGTATTATAAGAATTATCTTGGATGTTTTAGATTCCGTGAATTTCCATTCTGAGAATTTACATATCACAAATTTACATTCTAAGAATTTCCATTATTAGAAATTCTATTTTGAGAAATTACATTGCATGAATTTCCATTATGTGAGTTTCCATTTTGTGAATTTCCATTATATGAATTTTCATTCTGTGAATTTATATTCTATGAATTTCTATTCTGAGAATTTACACCCTAAGATTTTATATTCTGTGAAATTCCATTCCATGATTTTTTTTCCAAGAATTTACAATCCGTGAATTTCCATTATGTGAATTTCCTTTTTGAGAGTTTTCATTATGTGAATTGATTTAGGAAAGATAATATGGATTTTCTTTGATAAAGATATATTTTTTAGGGAAAGATAAATTTTCTTAACTAAAAAAAATTCCTTAATTTGAATGAAAAGAAATAGCATATGTACTCCCCCTGAGATAAGGTGTAGTTATTAAGGCCTTTTACAAAATGAAAATTGGAAGTAATAACATTACCATGAAGAATAATGTTACCTATACTGACAGTTTCTCCTTGAGATTTATCTCCAAAAGATACTTTTCCACCTTTGTTCTTTATAATCTTTCTGAAATAGTCTTTGTTACTAGTCATGTGCCAGGAATATCCATTATCCATGTACTATTTTTTGTTGCTACTTCCTTCATTATCCTAAAAATGAGAGAGTTAGGTTTTTAGAATCCAAACTTGCCAGGCTCCAGAGTTGTTAGATAATAAAATCACGGGTATCTACAATTTTTTAAAAAATTGTGCTTTATGAAACTGAAGGGATTGAACTTCATTTAAAGAACAATTCTCCTTCCAATTCCCACCACATTGAAATTTAGTGCAAAAAATATATCTTGATGAAACAAAATAATTATCTCTAAAAATTGGAATTTCATGAGGATAACCTAATCCTTGATTATTATCATGGGTTCAGATCTAAGAATACATCATGTAAAAATTTTATTTACCAAAAGTAAAATTGGAAAGAAGTTTCGTTAAGGAAAATATTTCAAAAATTATTCTTAAGACTGTATTATTATCCTCTTGGTTAATAGATTTAGAGTTGAGTTTATTCTCTAAAGAATATTTTTCCAGAAATATATTTTTTAGATCCTTAAAATGTTTATTCTTCTCAAAATTAACATCCTCATGTTTCTTTGAAAGATTTTATAAAAAATCATATTCTTATCCAGATCTTGTGTAAGATCTAAAATTTCTGTTGTTAAAATAAATTCTTTTAAAATTGGTTTTCAAGTTTCAGAGAAACATTACAATTTTTTATCCCAATAAACTTACCTAATATAGAAACATCCTCATAGGAATGTATATCAAGATTATTTTCAAATGAAGAGGATTATTTATCTGAAGAAAAACCATTATTAGGAAAATTTTCAATTTAATACATATTGGTTAAGGATTCAATAATTCGTACCTAAGCCATAAAACAATTATTTTGAAATTGATTTATAGATAATAGACCAATATTAATTTTCTTTGAAGTTTCATAATATGAAGTGTCATCAAAAGATTCTCCACCACTGGAACTCCATGTTTCATTGTATTTTAGGACTTTATTATGATTTTATTGGTATGACTTTCTCTTTTTCCTCTTAGAATTCATGTCCTTCGTGTCTCTTTTCATATGTTAGGGACAATCAGGTCTAATATGATCGGTTCTTCTACATTCATAACATGTCACTTCTCTATATTTATTTTCTTTTCGATATTTATTTTTCTATGTATATTGAAAGTTCTTTTGCCAAAAAATCTTGTTCATCATACGAGCAAGATTAGCTAACTCATTTTCTGAAGCATCAATTTCCTTAGATTCAGATTGAATAATAACCTTCTTAGATTTATATATTATAACGCTCTAAGGAGTCTTGGATATCATATGATTTGAAGTAGTGGTAAAATAAACAACACAATTTCTATTCTTCTTCTTCATATTATTAGTATCTATCTTAATTTTTGTTTCATCTTAAAGTAGATTTCTAAACTATTCATCAAGAGAAATCTGAGTAATGTTACTTTTCTCAACTACAGATGTCCTCATGAATTCCCATTTTTAGGCATGATATCTATAACCTTTTCTACAAGAATCTCATCATCTAAACCTTTCTCACCCATTGATTGTAATCTATTGACAGTAGTCATAAATATTTTCCATACATTACATATAGGTTCTCTATAAGGAAAACAGAAACAATTATACTCAGCTCTGAGCATGGATATTCTAGTTTATATGACTTTAGAAGTTCCAAAATGAGTTAATTAAACATTCTTCCAAAATATATTTTCATCTTTACAAGATGAAATTTGTATATATATATTTCTAGTCATGGAACAAAGAAATATATTTCATACCTCAATGTTCAGCTGGTATTGTACCTTTTCTGGTTTGGTGAAGGTTCTAAGTTCTTTACCTTGAATCTTATAATCATATATTATCATAATGTATTTGTTTACTCTTGTTTATATCACAAAGGACATCATTCTATATCTAATGTACTCATAGTTATTTCTATTGAAAATAGATGGTCTAATAAGATTGAAATTTTCCAGAGATCCAACATGAATGCCTAACATACTGAAAGAAAATTTCATACTACAAAATTTTTTAGACATAAAAGTAGGTAAACAAAGATTAATAAATATTAAAGAGTTAAAAAAAAGAAAAATCTGGAGTAGTAAAACTCATATGTGAATATAAGTATTTTAGATACCTCCTTTGATACAAATTACACGATCAAATATGTAAAATGAGTTGTTCAAATACAATGGGGGGGTGAATTTTATACTTTAAAAATTCCCTTGGAACCATTAATGTTGATATAAAACATTCTTAAAGAAAGTTTCTTAACCTTAAGGGAATCTGTTTCTTAAGGTTATATTTTAACTTTAAGAAAACATAGTTTAATAAAGTTAAACAATAATTCAAAAAATCGCTTAATAAAATCTTTTCTTAACTTTTACAACCTTAAGATAAAAACATAATGAAGATATTCTTAAAAGAAAGATTCTACCAAAAAGCGTATAGAGTCATTAATATCATAAATGTAATAGAATTAGAAAGTATAAGAAAGTTATAATTTCTAAAATTTTCAAAGATAAAATTGAAACAGAATAAAAATAACTTGAAATTGAAAACAAGTAACAATTAGACTCTTTTAACCCAAAGATAATGGTATCTAACAACCTTGGATAAATGTTCATTTATTTATAACTTCAAGAAATTCTAGCATACCCAAACCGAGGTAATCCCTCCATCGGAATATCGATATCTGTCTTTATATCCTTGAAATCCATCGATTTAGAAAGAAATCATAACCTCTATCTTCCAAATCCGGATGTCCACGATAAGCATGATCGATGTCTGCAAAAAATAATTCAAAAAAAGTTGTTCACGCTTGAACAAGTTGATCACAACATCTTCATAAATCACTGAGTGTCGTAAGAGCCTCTCTCTCTAGAAATCACTTCACAAACATTGATCACATTTCAATTCCTTATCTATCATAGTTCTTTTTTATCATTCAAATGGACTTGTATTTATATTCCAAACATCTCTACGGTCAGCTCCACTACAACGGTCGTATTTTTCTTAAATTTTAGAGGGACATGGACATGTGTCAAATAGACAACAGTTAGATTATAATAAATTTTATGACATCATTTAATGTTTAAGAAATGATGTTATTCTTAAGGTAAATGTTAAGTATAAGAAAACATAGAATTAAATAATATTGGAATGATACATTAAAAAACTCTATCATGAACAAGAAAACATATTCTTAAGAAAATCCAAATAGGATTGATAAAAATAGTATCACTGTTTTCGGGTGTCGGTATCATAAAATCAGTATGAAATTTTTAACAGTATCAGAATCATGAAAAACGGTATCACATATGGTTTTGTAAAACAATATGTTGGAATCTTAAGTACACCATACTATTAAAGATGTAAGTAAAATGTAATGAAAAATATATCATAATGAAAATTCTGTAAGTAAAATAGAATGATAAATCTATAATTAAACATAATGACAAATCTGTAAGTATAACAGAATGAAAAATCTATAAGTATAATAGAATGAATAATCTAAAAGTAGAAATGAATGATAAATCTATAAGTATAACATAATGAAATATTAGTAAGTATAATAGAATGATAAATATATAAATATAATGGAATAAAAAATATGTAAGTATAATAGAATGATAAATTTGTATGTATAACGAAATGATAAATTTGTAAGTATAATATATTATTAGGGAAATGTGTTTCTGATTTTCAAAACATAAAATGATAAGAAATGGATTAATCATAAGATTACCTTTTTGACTCAACAGATTTATCCAGGAATTAGGATACATTCAGGATTGTTGATTCTAGTAAAAATTTACTTATTGAGAGGATAACATTTGTGGTCCATATTCATTAGATGTATGGTTCATATTCACAACTGACATGGGAGAGGGTAGTACTGATGAGAGATAATTAGCCTTATCTTTTTGATATGTAAATTTATTATGTGGAATTATTAGGAAAGAATGCTTCTAGAGGAAGTTTATAATGTCATGTGTCAATTTTTTTGGTATTACATGAACCTTTTTTAATTTATTTTATTTTGGATCCTGATTAAGGGTTCTTCGGGTGAAATTTAGAATCTTTTAGAGGTTTTTTAGTTTATTCAATTGTGATGCATGATTTACCCAAATATTTCACCCCTATTGTGAATGTCAAGTATATTTGGACAATGGGAGTTTTCATGGTTATTGAATTTAAAAAGAAAATCCTTCCCCACCTTATAGAAACTATTCACCAAGTGTAGGTGAGCATAGATCGGGTGTACAGTTTGTCTAACTGTGCGACCCTGCCCAACTTACAATGCAATTACACCTATTTATTTTTAAGAGATATTTAAAATTTTATGCACACCTGTTTTCATTCATGTTAAGTTGTAATTTTACATAACTCAATTTCATATTGTCTGGAGGCTACAAAGAACTGATTTTCGAACCTACAAGTTGTTTCATTGGTGGATCAAAGTGTGGATTCTCTAATTTAATATTCTATAGTTAAGTGAATCTCATGTACTATCCCCTATACATCTCTCTATTTCTCTACTCTTTAGAGATTATTATATTGTTGTGTTTTTGGTGGATGTAAAATAATTTTAATTAGATCTTAATTCTAGGTTTTATTTCCTAATCTCCATCACCATTGTTTTTTATTGGTTGATCGTATTGAAAGTGTTGATTTTTTTTTCACATAATTAATGGTAGGTGCTTCTGTTTTATATTGGATATATAATAATATCTTACCTTGATTGAATTATTGTATTATATATCAATTAATTTATGAAAACTAAATTAAATATTAATGTGAATTTTAATTTTTAAAGGAATCGATTTTGGGGAAACCCCCACAATTCCAATGCAATTGGAATTTGAGATGTATTATAAAATTGAATAATTGATTAAATTATTTGATTTTTTGGGAAAAAAGGGTTAAATTAAATTGATGAAAACCTATGATTGGTTCTATATTAAAAATATAGAAAATGATCAACCCCATGTTTTAGTTTTGAAATTGCATTGGTATGTTGAAACTACATATCAAAAACTTATACTATAATTATTATTTATATAAAATGATATGATTTACCTATTATTGATTGAGGGATTAAACACATGTGAGCCTAGGTAGTTAGTGGGTTATTTTGGACAAAAATTATTGTATAAAAATTCCCAATCAATATAATTACATTGAAAAATCTAACAAAGACCTAGTTAGTTAGATATTATTCTTAATAGGTTGTTGATGAGTCCTCTTCATCCTGATAAAGATAGATGTTTGTATATCCACTTTCCATAGATAATGATATGAAATCTGTTAGGATCATATAAATATGAAATATTATACCATAATGAATATTACCATTCTTATTGATTTTTTTCATATATATACCATTTATTATAGAATATTTTTCAACATTCCAGGTTATTTATATAATCTATATTAAATAGAATGATTATTTAGACTATTTTTGAAATGTTTTACATCCTTTTGAATTGAAATCATGTATTTTTTTAAATGGTAAAATTTATTTCCCTACTATTTTTTCAATTTAATGCATAATTTGGTTTATTATTATAGAATCTTTTTGTGGAACACATGGTGAGACCCTAGTGGGATTTATAGCTCACACTATACCTTCAACTTTAAGAATCTATAGATTACATTTTTACTGGTCCGTGTATTTGGAAAGTACCTCTTGGAAGAGGTGGATTCTCTTTATATTTTTGGATTGTAGTGATATATCCTATGGGATTCTTGTCTTTCTATATTTTACTTTTATGATGTGTTGTATTGTGTTTCATTAAACCAATATGGTTTCTTGTAATTTATCCCTTTTAGATTATTGATCATACTGACATTGTTAATTTACCTTTGGTTATTTTTTTGAGAAATTCATTCCCTATTTTATCATGTATGATGCAAGGTTATAGTTGACACCTTTGGGGACCAGGAACAACCTTTAGGCCATGTGAATTTTAGCTCATGAATTGCTGTACCATGGTATCTAGTTTGGTTCATGAAAAATTTATTACCGAAAAAATAAATCAATGAAAATAACACACACAAACACACATAGAGAGATACATATTTAGTGTATCAAAGTAAAAAATGTAAAGAAAAATTTTAATATTTTTTGAGTTCTTAAAAAATAATTATTTATTTTTTCAGGATTCGAGAATAGTTTATTAAAAAAAATCATATGAATTTAAGTACAATAAGGAATTCATCATATGATTTTTTAACATGTATTATATATTTAAAATTACTATGATTTACCAAATATATTTATAATTAACTTCTGAATTATTTCATAAGACTTTAAATCCCATATGTCAATTAACAATAATTTTTTACAACTTATAAATTGTTTATGACTTCAAACATATCATTTTTTTGGTTTTGTATGACTAAGTAAAATGAATTTCACTAAACAATAATTTGTCTTCAAAATATTTTCATGACTCTAAATATCATGTACAACTTTATTTTTGTACATATGGACCTGTACATTTCAAAATCATAATTTTTATGACTTTATGTCCCAATTTAATTTTGTTGTATGAATTTTCACATAAACAGAAAATCTAAAAACTAATGTCTTATGAATGAAAATAGGGTATCTTGAATGTGGGAATATAAATAGGAATAGGAATGAATTATTGAATGAATAACAACCATAGTTAACATGATTAACTAATAGGTAAATGATTCTATGAGAAATTATAATTATCCAATTACAAAAAAACAATTGCATGTGTCAAATCCTAAACTCATAGTTAGATGGATTTTTCTCCAAAATCAGTTCATTATACATATAATGAATGAAAATTAATTCAAAAAATAATATTAACCATTATAGATTTTTTTAATCTAGTTTAACAATAATAAAATTTCATCACTCATGTTGGAGGTAATATAAGAAGAATTTTAGGATAATATATAAAAAATTAATATAAGTAGAAATAATCTACTGAAAATAATTCCCTTTTTATAATTACATAAAAATAATATAATTTTAAAAAATTATCTCCCTTTTTGAAATTTTAATAAATTGTATAGAGTAAATTGTTAAAAAATATTACCCCCTTTTTAAAAAAAATAGATCCTAGAGAAAATTTATTATTCCCTTTCACTACAATTTTTTAACAATATATTTCATACCTAATAGAAGATAAATAAATTTAAATAATTTAATTATAAAAATAGGAACCAGCTAAAATAAATTTTATAGTAAAGAGTAAATAATTCCCTTAATTACTTCCACTAACTTTTTTAAATATTGTTATCTTAAAAATATTGTTTTCCATTTATGAAATGATTGTAATTAGATTTCAGAAACTACATGAATAATGTAGTTATAAATCCCCCCAAAATAGTACTCAATAAGACACAAAGAGCCACAAAGTCATGAGATTTTATTAAATAAATTAAAAACCCTTCCCATAATGAGTATGAATTCCAGTTAACATTAGAATGAATATATATTTTCAAATACACTAGAAACAAATATGAATAAAAAATATATGTTTATGTTATTATTAGTTTCAGAGAAGACTTTGAAAAATTATTACCATCAAAATATATCCCCATGTCAAAAAATTATAAGTTCATAAAAAATATACTTGACATATAAAGGGAGTTTTGAGGATGGTGTAATTTTATCCTTGATGAAACTTTTGATTGCATAAAAATATTCATTTTAAAGTTTTATATTATATTTCTATTATGAAATGTTCATATTTAATTATATCAACCATAGTTTAATAAAAATCATTGGTGAAAATATTATTATGTTGATCAACAATTGAAACATATTACAGTGATATTTCATTTTTTTAGGATGATTAATAATATAATGATATCTGACATCAATATGATTATTCCAAAAAATTTTAATGGTGTTCTTTGAAATATAAATAGTATATTTTTGTTGATATAAAATAGGTAACTTTTTAAGATATAAATTAAAACTAACTAAAGAGTGTTTGATCTATAAGGATTAAAAAAACTAGACACAAATATATATTTTACTTTTTAGAACATAATAAAATTTAAATCTACTACATTAGACTCTATAAAACTATTTTTTATCAAGAAATTGACACTATTAACTTGTAATTTATATTTATATATATTTTACATCCACAAAAATCATAATCTAAAAATATTTATTAATTAAAAAATATTACTTCTACTATAAAAAAGATTAAGGATCACACAACCATTGCTTTATATGATTAATTTTTTAATATTTTTTGTTAAATTACATTGGGTAACATTTAAATATTATAAATATTCATATATTAGAAAATAAATTAATATAATAAATATTTAAAAACAATAAACTACCAATCATGCCGTTAATGTTATTTTTATCTATTGATTTTCAAATTTAACATAATCTTATTTACATGAAGTTATATTTAGAGTATTTAATATTTTATTCTACACAAGAACTAATATATTTAAAAACTCTTTATAAATTATATATTTAGTAAGAAAACTATTTTCTTATCTTTGAATAAAATATAAGTCCATGGATTAATTTTAATTCTCTTATAAGACACATGTAAAAATGATTTTTCCTTAATTTTTTAAATGCATAAAAAAATAAATAGATTATTTTCTAAAATTATATCATAAAAATAATTTTTAATAAAAAATATATTTCTAATATTATTCATAATGAATATATTAAGGTCAAATTTTAATTTAATAAAATCAAATTTTAAAAAATTGATAATATTTTGTGACAAGGTCATGGAGATTGAATAATACCTTATAGATATTTAGAAATTTAAAAAAAAATTAAGATAAAAAAATTTAAAATACCTTACCTATTTCTACAATTTACTTCCTAAAAAGCAATATATATATAAAAGAAAAATTTACTTCTATTTAAATGTTTTAGAATCCATGTAATGTATAATATTCTAACATAATTCGGATCTCTTTTTACCTAGAAATTGGTGATAATTTCTCTACATTATATAAAATTTATTTTAAGATGTTTGAATTCATATAATATAGAATATTATAATTGTGTTTTTTATCCCTTAAACTATATTTTTATATAATAGGTCCCAAATTATCCATCCCTTCCCCCACTCAACTATCATACACCAAGGGACATCGATGCATGACCCTCCTTGCTACCTACTATATTTTTGGCATTTCCTGTTTGATTTCATTATGTTTCCATCATGGTATGTCTCATGACCCCAATCATTTCCTTCCAATAATATATTCCATTACATTAATTCATTAGACACTTTATAGAAAATATTTAGAGAATGGGTTTAATGAAAGTTGTTTATATTCTAGATATTATAGTGTTTTTATTTTTCATCTAGTCTTATTCCTACCAAATTTAAGAATTGTGTGACATGAAAACATGGTGTATGATACATGGTTCTTTTAATTTGAAATTTATCAACAAATAATAATTTATTACTATTTCAAAATATTTTTTACCAAAAATTGATGACACCGAATTTTATAGAGTTACAATAAAGATGTTTATAGTTAAACTATTTATTAAATTTATATTGAAAAGTATAAGTTTTATATTCTTAATAATATATTTAATTAATTTATTAATGGGTTAAATAATTTATTCAATTAAATATATATTTTAATGAAAGTATATGATTTAAGATTTTGTGGTCTGGTAGGGGTTGGGGTGTTTTGTCTACTCTTTCAAATTCATATAAAATTTTATAGATTTTACTTAAAAGGTTTTTTGTTTTCATGGGTGGCATTTGATTATAGGATCTTAATATCTATTTAATTACACATTTTTGAAATGTATTATTTAATAGTGGGGGTTAGATTTAATTTTTATTATTAAAATATTGTAAATAGTTTTTAAAATAAACATTTATTGGTAATTAGTTTTAAATGTTGGGTCTTCTAAAGAGAACTTCCTAAATCAGACAATAAATATTTTTTTTATCACATTTAAAAGGGGTTACTATATTTAAATCTTGAGGCTGGGTTGACACTTTCTAAATACTTTAAATGAATTATTCTATATCATTAATGGATGAACCTACTATCATATTATCTACGA
Organism: Viscum album; assembly: GCA_963277665.1. Classification (NCBI taxonomy): domain Eukaryota; kingdom Viridiplantae; phylum Streptophyta; class Magnoliopsida; order Santalales; family Viscaceae; genus Viscum; species Viscum album. The sequence goes on from OY728164.1 coordinate 1,372,429,097, forward strand.
TCTTGATGTTTGATCTAATTTATGATATTATTATGGAGTATAAATATGGGATTTTCATAAGTTGGTGCAATGAGGTTAGATGAGGATGTGATATTATATGTTCATTTTTCATGTGATTTTATAAATGTTGTCAATCCTCTTATATGTATGGTAATGGGGATCTATTTTTTTCTCAGTGAGGGTCTGTGATGTAATTATTATTTATTCATGATGATAGTGACTAAATCCCCTATGTTATTGTATTTTTTGGGGGAGTTCTACCTCTAGAGCATGGTTATAGTGGTCGGTTGGCTACAAGATTGGGATAAATTAAGAAGCTAAAAAATTATTCCACCCATGTACATCTAGAATCACATCATAAGATGTTTCAAAATTTCCAAAAACATGCTATATTTTTTTTTGTTTCATGTTCATTCACAATCTTCTTTTGTTATCCACTCATTTTGGTATCTATTTAATCCACTTATGTAATATGTTTCATCTATATGAAAACTATTTACTATTATTTCCTCTATTTTAGGAATTTATATGAATTAGAAATATGTTATATCAAAAAATATTATTCAACTTCATAATAATTGACTTATTTATTTATGGTTATTTTCTAGTTCATCCAATGTGGTCTTGAGTTATTGTATAAAAATAGAATTTCAAAATGTGTGTTTTAAGAGTGAATGAGTACATAAAAGAATAATATTTTATTTAATGGTTTTTTTTGTAATTTAAACAAACTGTTCAAGTGAAATATTCTTTGATTATTTTCTATAAAGAAAAAAATTAATATTTTCTTCATTTATTTTATATGCATAAATTATGAATTTTTTTGAAATATAAAATGCATAGACTCAATTTCATTTTCCAACTCAGATTTTATGCTCACACCCTTCCACTTCCAATTGACATGGATAGACCTATGGACTCTTTATAGACTCGTGTTCATTTTTTGGATCACGTATGGAGAGAAATATCTTGGATAGTTGTTAGGGACCTTAAGATTACTTGGAGAATGATTCATGTATTTGGGTTTCCATTTTGGTTCATATATATTTATGGAACTATTAGCCTTCTATTTTCTATATGTTATCATTTTCTGCTATAGTTTTATATTTATTTTTAATAGGTTAGATATGTTTTCTGATTGTTATTTACTTTTTGGGTTAATGTTTTTTTATAATTACTTTATCTAGGTATTGGTCTATTGTAAGAATATATCATCATATAATTATTGGTGTATGTTTCATAATTATTTTAATTATTTGGTGAAATCATCAACATATGTTTGTATATAATATTTGGAATATATTTTCATTCCCTGCATGATTAGGAACACACCTATGGCTTTGTAAGGAGCATAATATAGTGGCCCAATCTGGTGTGTCCCAGACTAGTTCATGAAAAAATATTATCAAAGCACCATTTTTTTGTTGGGTGTCTGATACATTTGAGTTAGGACTATTGGAACATGTTTAGTTGGTGTGATAATATTATAATTATTTATCAATCCATCTGAGCCATGAGTTTTCTAAGGATGTTTGGCTATTCATCTTGAAATTTTTTCATTCATCACTTATTTCTTTTGTTTACTTATATATATGGTTTTTAAGATTATATTGATGTTTCATGGATGATTTGATGATTTTTGTATATTTTAGGGGAAAAATTAATGAATATCATAAGAATCATGTTTATTCAACAATGTATAGAATAGAATTTCTTATCCTATATAGTGGGTCTTGTATAGCCTTCCAATGACAGTTTCATGTCTAGTACATGGCCTTCCAAATTGTGTAGTCAAAACATGACACATAATAACCACCCTTGAAATAATTTTATTGATATCAATTTTATGTAATGGTTTTTTGGAAGGGTTTAGATATTATTAGGGATGATTTAAAGAATATTTAAATGGTATATTGTTTATGATATGATGGATTTTGATGAAATTCTAAAATAAAATCATGGTTTTGAAAAAGATATAATAAGATTTGAAATTAATAACGATGGTATATGAATAGAATTAAAATGAACTTAATTTCTGGGTATCTGTAAATTCTTTTAATAATTTGAAAATGAGGTCAAAAATTGTTTTCTAGTGGGAAATTAATGTTTTAAATTAAATTATGGGGTCTAATGTTTTTCACATAGTTATTAGGACTTCAAAATATAGTTGTGATGTGTATAAATGGTTTAAATAGATATTTTCTTAATTATTATTGGTAATATTCATTATTTTTTCTATTTATTATTTTGACTGTATATTTATTTCCTTCGGGTTATGATTTAGTTTTTAATGGTGACTAATTGAGTTTTGTCAATTTTATTACTATTTAGAGTATTCCTCTAAGAAATATTCTATAGAATAATAGGTGATCAAGTGAAAAAATATCAGGTGGAAAATATTACCATACTCTTTATATAGTGGTTTTGAATATATACCTCTTAGGGAATTCATATCCTATGTAGTGATAATAGTACTATAAAGGCTATGATGTTTCATAGAAATGAGGATGATGTTTTCAAATCTCTATAAAATCCTAATGAATGGAGGGTGAGAAATATATTGGGACTATTAATAGGATTTAGTTGAGAATTATGGATCTTCAAGGATCTATACATGATATAAAATACTATGAAATGTCAATTCATCAGGTCCATGCTTCATTAGTATTTTCATAACAATGATGTGAAGTAAAAGAAGGTGGTTAAAGTCATGTGTTTCTAGTAGGGATTTCAGATGGTGAAGGTGCACATAAAAAATTTTAATGTTCCAATACACTATTCATGGGAGAACATTTTAAATGATTCTTTAATGTGTCACATATTCCAAAATGTTATTACATTGAGTCAAAGTTCCTATGTTATTCTTTCTGGGATGATTTTTTTTAATGATTTGGAGGATAAATACTTTATAGTGGGGTTGGTCTCCTTAGGGATCTCTACAAAGGCTATCAACCTCGCATACTTTTGTGATGTTAAGGTTCCCTATCCAATGAGGAATTAAATCCATATGAAATATTTTCTGTAGTGTCAACATCATTTACTTCGTTTTCTTATAAAAGGAACTAATTCCTCACATTCATTTAGTGTCAACGATTTGGGAATTCTAGTACTAAATTCTAATGTTCCTCGATGATCTGTCATAGATGTGGATAATTAAGAAACCCATGTTCTATAATTGGATTCATCACAATTAAATAATATGTGTTATCCGTGGTAGTCTTCATAGTAATTATTGAATTATGTATGAAATCACATCTATTAAAATCCATTTTCACTCTTTCTTCTTTCTGATTCATTTTTCTAGTATTAATTTCTAGTAGTTATTTTGGATTGTTCAGTGTCTTATGCTCATTTCAAATATAGGTTTATGTATTTGGTGAACAATTTATGCTACTTATCATATATCAGGTTGGTTTATTTTTTTCATTATAATAACATCATGTGAATCTTTGTAGCAACACATAGTAATTTTATTGATTCACCATTCTAGTGAAATCATTTATTGGGAGATCCAATGTGGGTCTTTTTTTCTTGGATACATGTTGGGGTGGTAATATATGAGTTTCAAAATAGGGAAAAAAATTATGTGATTGTTTAGTTGAATTTAAGATTAATTTGGATATCAGGGTTGAGGAATCCCAACCTTTTTAGTTTGAACATTTATATTGTTCTTCATTCATTTTGAAATTTAGGAATTTCTAGGGAAAGAACGTTTTATAGTGTGAAGGATTATTACACCCTAAACTTCATATAATTAATTTCATATTAAATTTATTTAATTCAAAAATGTCATCAAATTCCAAGATACATTTCATTTAATGTTTCAAATTTCAGACTTTTAGTAATGGGTGAATGGTTGGCATATCATTTTTAGTAAACATGTCCCCCTAATTTGAAGTCATTCTATTTATAAGAGATATTATTGTCATGGATGTCACTTGATTTATCAATATATGAGGTTTAGTAGTGTAACTCTCTAAGTGATACAAGTGAAGATTTCCTCGTATCTAAAAGCATGGTAAACCATGCAACATACCTATCCTGAATATTCTAGATAAGATAACAATAATTATCAATAATTATTATTTTTCTCTTATTGATGACATGTTGTACGGTAAACAACCCAAAATGGAATTTTGGTATTTAGTGTAATTTATTGTTATAATACCAAAGGATTTAGCAATGAATTCATTTGGTATAAATATTCTGACATGCCTTGTACAAGGACATCACATTTCACACATGTTTGGAGGATTTCTCATAAGTGAGTCTGGAGGATAGCCCCCCACTCTTCGAGTCTCACCTCTCCCCTCACGCTAGGTTTTTCCCAATGCCGCCGCTCCCTCCTCATCACTCCCTCACAATGAGATCCCCTTCTCTAGAGTCCCTCCTCTTATCTTCCACTCTTTCCATTGCTCTTCTTCTGGACGTCATTTGTTGCGACCATCACCCTTGTTGTTGGTACCATCGTGAACAAACCCCACTCAGTTTGACTTGATGCTAAACCGACGATTTGGGTTTTTATTGGTGGTGGCTTCCAGAGAGCTTATTCTATGCCTTGGGCTTTGAATCTCTTGGTTGTGTTCTCCATTCTTGGCAGCAGTCCTTCTATTTTTTTCTCGGCATTATGGGCCTGCGTTATTTTGTTCCTCATCAGTTACGGTTCGCTCGGTGGTGGCTTCGATGTCAGGGTTTGGTGGTGACAACATCTATTGGAGCTCGCTGTCAAGGCCATAGTCCGCTAATTTCTCCACTCTTGCTCTAGGATTCTACACTCTTCTCCCAGTCGGACACGTGGAGTGGTTTCCAAGGTGTCTTGGGTTTTGATGTTCGAGTAGACGACGGTGTTGTAGGAGACGATTCTCACGGTGGTTTTGGCTCGGTCCATGGGTCCCCGATCGACTTGTTCTTCAGGTTTGTTGAGAAGATTCATCGACCGGGGTTGTTCGTGTTTCATATGCGGTTTGCTGTTTCATGTTTCATTTGGTTGATTCTCGTAAGAATGTTTCTACGATGGTTTGGTCTGGTTCGGTGGTCTAGATGGGGTTCATTATGGTTTTTTGGGTTGCCGATGTGGTCGGTCTCCGGCAGGCTGATATTGAGGATGTGAGGATGTCGATGGTGTCTTTGATGAGGATGACGATGCAGTAAGCATTGATTCGACGTGCCTTTCATCGATGATGGAGGTGACTCGATTCTCAGAATCTGCGGCTCGAGCTATGCCGGGATCGAGGTTTATTTTTCAATTTGAATATAGATTTGGGTTGATTTGGGAGTTTGTTTTATTTTTGAATTTGGATTACCACCAACTATTTTGGGTTTTTGAAAGCTTCCGTTTTGTTTTAATTCATATTTGGGATATGCGGTTCACACATATCATGAATGTGGCATTGATAAAATACAATAAAAAGATGTATTTGGCTCATAAGTGAGTCCCTACTGATGATTGTCTTCAATATTTTGGTATTTTCCTAAATTAAAAATTCCATAATTTTAATATACATAATGATTATTCAAAAAATATCATTATTTGATGTACTACCAATTCTATACATTGAATGAAATTTATTATATATTTTAATTAATTATGATATAGGATTCCTCTATTTTCTCCCATGTATATTTTTGTGAAGGTGAACCTTTACCCCATTGCTTAGAAATCACTTCATCACTCGAGTGGCCATGCAACTACACACCTTATTGATTGACTATACCTCTATTATTAATAGACATAAATTCGATAGTATTTATGAATAATTGGTGACGATCATTATTACGATCAAATGATCTAATGTTTAATATCTTGAGAACTACAAAAACACTATATGTGATTTCACTATTTTGTGTCAACTAAAAATTACTGATATTTACAAGCTGTATATAGGTACTTTTGATAATTTTTATTAGGTTATTCTTCTATGGTGGATAAAATTAAATTTTGATAGTTCCTCAAATGGTAACCTAGGTCCGGTGGGTTATGGGGCAGTCTAATGTGATTATAATGGAAAGGTTCATAAATGTTTTTTGGAACATGGGGAAAACGATATCTCTATAGGGTAAAATTATTATTTTCATAAATTTGGTTCATTTTTTAGGACAACGAGGATGGACTAATATTTGGATTTTAAGTGACTCCACCATTATTATTCAAGATATTCATAATGGTTTGATGTATATTTCATGGTATCATATATTAAATAAATTAAATGATTCTTTTTTCTTACTAGTTGTAATTAAATTATGAAGCATTTTTTTTTGGAGGCTAACCCAGTGGAAGATAATCCTTCCAACAAAAGAGTGATCGGTGACATCATATGGTTGAATGATCTTCATTCATATTTATTTTTTCATTTTGAGAAGGATTATTATGAATCTACCCCTTTCAGACTCTTATAACCATTATTCTCATTAATAAAGGAGTCTTGAATATTTGGTTATGTCATTATTACTTAGAAAAAATATAGGGGAGTCTGGGGATAATCCCTCGTTTATTCATTCTCCATTTTGTGGATTTTCACCATGATTCATTTTCATTTCGTCCCATTTATGGTTGTTCCCCCTCTTCTTTTCCTTCTTCTGTTATATTGAATTCAATTATATCAATAATATCATTATTTATAAACACTATTTAGAGGGGTTGATAGCAGGATTTGGAATTATTAATGTTAGAGTGTGTGATTGGTCCTCGAGTATGTTTCCTCCCATATATGAGTGTTTCGTAACATCCACACAATGTTTATGGTGGATAGTCCCATAAATATTCCATTTCATAGTATAACATGATCTCATCAAATTTTTAAATATATCTTCCATGAAATATTTATCATTTTATAAGTTTATTAGTAGATTGTAAATATTTTTATAAACAATATAGTATATTGATTTTTTTAAAGGAAAAATAATTGTGTTTAGAACTTGATAAATTACTTTAATGAATTTATTTATTTTTTTAGTGACTTATTGGATTTGTTTCATCATTTTACTCTTCCATATTATTTGAATAATGGGGAGGGTTTTGGTGTGACTTTACTTGTATAAAAAATAATTATGTACATTGATGGGTTGATCATATAACATTTTATGTTTTCAGGGATGATATAAATTTTTTGTAACACCCCGAGCTTCCACGATACGCTTCTCATTCGATAATGCAATGGCTTTCATTGTACGCAACTTCGAATTCTAAAACACCGCGACTAATCAAAGTAGCCGTTATGAATAGTAATAACCACTTTTTAAAATTATAGAAATTTTATATTTTAAAATGGACTTCATTTTTGAATTCGGAATATCGAAATTAGCCTATGTTGAAATTTTGGTATTTTTCTGAGAACTTCTAATTTTTTATGAATAGTGAAAAATACTTAAAAACAACTTTTTTAATCAAAATAATTTATAGTGATAAATTATAATATTTAGTGGTTTTAAAGTATAATTAGAATATATTTTTACCATTTTATCCAATGGTGGTCATTATAATTAATTTAACATTGAAATTGGACATAAACAATTGCCAATCTTTTGATATAAATTGTTTCTTAAAAACACGCTATTTGTTTTAACAGCGGGAATTAATTATAAAATTAATTAATACAACTTATATGTTTGGAATTTTGTAAAATAGTCATCATTTTTGAATTCGGAATATCAATTATAGCTTAGGGTGAAATTTTTCCCTTATTCTGAAAAACTTCAATTTTTGATGAATAGTGAAACCACTAAGTGGTTGTTAAAAACTGATTTTTCATTAAAATAAAATATTACCACTTCTGTGATTTGATTTTCAAAAATCCGACATACATGGTTGTCATTAAGAAGTAAAATGTCGTTCAATGAGATTAAAATAATTTTTTGGTGAATAGTAACTTTTAAGTTCTTAATCGCGATTAGAGGTAATTAGTGTAGTTTAAGGTAAAAATAATGTTTTAAATAATATAAGATGAGCTTGAAACATGTCCTACTCCTATTGGATGAGTCACGGACAACCAAGACAACCCATGGGTCAACTTGGGGACCCCATGGAGCCACATTGGTTGGAAAATGACATTAATATATATTTATTTAATGTTAAAATTAAATTGACACAAACATGAGTTGTTTTACTAAAATAGTTTTTAAGTGGGGTTACACAAGTCCAAATTTTGACTATAAATATTCATTAGAAAGATAAAAAGATTTCCTACATCATAGAATTTTGTATATAATTTTTAGACGTTATATATATTAAATTATTTATGACATCATTATGATGCAGCGATGACCTCATTATTTGACGATTTAAATAAAATGAGAAGATAATGCAAAATCCAAGGCTTAAACTTGTCCAAAGACTATTGGATTATAAGATTTCAAACCCTTATCACCTTAGCCACGAAAGTTTGGGACCTTTAGAATCCGAAAAGCATTGTATAATAATGTAACATTTCAATCTTTCCAAAAGAGCCCCTCCTCTCCACTTATAAAAGGCCCCCACCTCTCCCACCTCATTTACACTTTCAAGCAATTTGGCTCGGCCAACCTCTACCCAAATACTCTCCCAACTTCCCCCTATTACTCCTAGAAGCCTCACTTTGGGCAGAAATCTTCCCAAGAAGCCTTTGGCTCAAATCAAAAAGAGTTGCCCGATTTTGAGGTAATGTCTTCTCTAATGTTGTTTTGTTTTATTTTTCTTCTCCAACCCCCTAAACTCTTTTTATTCATTTCTTTTGTAACAACAACAGTATCCTCAATATACTAGGATGTTGTTATAAGAATTATTCGAGCTAAAAATACACACACCTACATCTAATGGTTAAAGAACATACGGTTTTTGTGGATGGCGAATTTCTGCCTCACGAAACGATGATTGTTCAACACTCATATAACACCTTCAAAGGTGGCCATTAAGATGTCACTATATTTATATATGATATATAATGTGTTTATGTTTTACTTATGCTTCTGTATTTCTCATTTATGGCATGCTTTATGATTTCCATTATGGGTAAAACGCGATAATTTCATTTTAGGAAGTGCAGACTACCGCCCCCTCAAAGTGATTTGAATCGTTAATGCCATATGTGGGATGTATAAAGGATGGAGTAAATGGTATTATACACTATATTATACTGGAATTATATTATACATTTATATCATTATGATTTCGTTCCATTAAATATGAAATTGAAATGAAAGTAGCGTTCATGCGTACGTACGGCTTACCGTCTCCATGAACGGTGCATTTCATTTCTTACCTCTAAATGTTACGTAATATTATAAATGAATGTATATACTGGATATATAAGATATATATGACATCTAAATCATGAATATAATTCTGGAGATAATGGATATTCTACCACATAAACAACTTGTAATTATAAGAAATTTATTGTTCACTCAAGTACCAAAGATCGACAAAACGACTGTTATTAACTTAAATAATTACATAATGTTCATATCATTGTAATAAGTGATATAAAAAGAATAATGAAATTTGAAAATGGTTCTTAATAAGGTATATATTAACTCTAGTTTATTATTCAGGAGGTTAAAGAACGGTTGAGTCAATTCAGACACGAGGTAAGGGTTTACATCACAACCTCTTCATTATCCAAGGTTGTTTATACATAATTATCTATTGGAACCTCGTTATCATCCACATCCATGTTTCTTAAAAATGTCTTTCAAAACATTTTTACTATTAAATGGAAAATGTGTTAAAGTCATTTACACCCTTATACATTTTTGAAAGGAATCTTACCGTCGTTTTCCAAACAATGTACTTTTTGACCTCTTTGACAAATTTAAGGTAAAAATGTTTTTTTAACTTATATGGCGGGTGCGGATATTTTCCGCCATTATAACTTCGTCGAAGCTTCCCTAACAAGCTTATAAGAATATCTTCAAAGTAAATGTATTATTTTATAATTATGGGACTTTTAAATGATTTCAAAAGTGAGAGATATTACTCTCAAATAGCTTTGATTTCATCCATGTCAACATCCTTTGATGGGTTTTAAGTTTAATTGAAATTGATTTATGATACAAAACTTCCATTGAAAATTTTGTGAAATATTTGACTGTGGATGTGTTATTTTTATACCATCCATAGCTTATGGAGAAATTGTTGACATTTAGTATGCTAGTTTTAATAATAATATTTATGTTATGTTTAAACCTATTCATATGAGGAATGTATTGGACTTAATATGTGACGGGTGGAGCCCGCTATAGCTCCTCGATGCATCGGTAGGTCTCATGAGACAACTAGACGTGGAATTTGCCAAGGCCCTTTTCCAATTTGATTTATGGTTTTGGCCGAGGCCTTAATCATTTTAGATGTCTTGGCCAAGGCCTTGACAAAGTGTTTCAGAATTTCTGGCATTATACATTCCCTCATTATGAAAGTGGTTATTCATATTGCATGTGATTATTCGACCAGTAGAATATCCATGTGAAGAAGTGAATGGAATTATCTCATTTTACTTTTGCCATGTTATGTTGATGTTCAAGTTTAAAAGGCTTTTGTTTTAGTTATACATTGCCTTAAATTTTTTTATGTTTTTTTTAAAAGAGAAAGAGCCCATGGATAATAAAAGAAAACAAAAGTTTACATGAAGCGAAAGGAAGGAATTTTATTACAATCTCTTTCATAGAGGTGAAGAAAATCAGCTGGCAGCGCATCCAGCCAAGTCATGTTCTGGTGGACACCTTTATTGGAAAGGGCATCAGCAACTGCATTTGCTTCCCGGTAGGCATGTGTAGCAATGTAGTCGATCTTCTGGAGCGAATTCAAACAGTTCATCCAGTGCATAGTAAGTGGCCAGGCTAGATGAATGACTCCGTTCCAAATTGCTTGAACAATGGTGGTAGAATCACTTTCAATCCACAGTTTACGCCAACCTCTTTGCAGAGCAAAATCAACAGCATGGATGACTCCAAGCATCTCTGCTTCAATGGAAGAGGCGATCCCACAACCTCCGTAGAAGCAACCATGACGATGGTCATCAGAGTCTCTGTAAATGGCCCCACAACTAGCAGGTCCAGGATTGCCTTTTGAGGCGCCGTCGACATTCACTTTAATCCAACCCGGCATCGGAGGTTGCCAGAAAACTTCAAAGGGTTGCTTGAGCTTCGGGAAAATACCCGGGACACAGATACGTCTAAGGATCTCGAAGTCTCCAATATGATTGCTACAACAATCTTTTTGAATTGATGCAGCTTCATGAATCGCAATGAGAATTCGAGCTTTTCCTGCATTAAGACTGAAAGAGTGATTATTATGGATAAGATCATTTCTTGCATACCAGATTACATGAAGGAGTTCAGCCACTGCTGCAAGAAAAATGTTTTTGACTTGCCGAGAGGCGCCATATTTAGTACATTCCTTCAAAAGTAAACAGATCGGGTCAGATAAGGACCATGAAGAATTAAAAAGATCAAAAATATAGTTCCATAAAGCCGTGGCCGTAGCACAAGACAAGAAGAGATGATCAGAATCCTCTCTGTGTTGATTACATAAATGACATTTAGAGCAAAGTTGAATGCCAGAGGCTTGAAGCCGATTTTCAGTGGGCAATCTATTGTGAGCAATACGCCAAATAAGGGTGAACCTGGAGGGTTTAATCCAAGTCTTATTGAAAGTACTCACCCAGTTATATTCAGATTCATTGTCAGAAAAATTGTGCATGTAGAAATTTTTTGAATCAAGTATGCCATTGGGAGCAGGTTCCCAAACAAGGAAGTCCCCAGACGTGGAGAAGGTATAATTTTCAATAATTTGAGCAATTTCATTGGGGAGATCATGCTTATGAAGATGCATAACATCTTTAATAGTGTGGGTGGTGTTTATAGAATTGTTATTAGGGGGCAACATGGAAATTAAAGGAGTACCTATCCAGTTGTCACGCCAGAATTTAATGTTAGAGTCAACGCTGACCATCCACCTGGAGTTAGCCATAATCTTCTGATAAGAGTTTCTAATAGAGGGCCAGATTGAAGAGTTGATGAAATTAAGATTTCCTTTTAAAAGTTTATTTAAAAATCTATATTTTAAAAAGTCAGTGGCTTTAGAGTTGTTATTAATAAGGCGCCAAGTGAATCTCGCTTGCAGAGCATCGTTGAACAATTTTAAGTTTTTGATGCCAATGCCTCCATTATCAAGAGGTTTACAACATGGCTTCCATGGGATGGTAACAAGTTTTCTTTCAAAGATACTTCCCGTCCAGATGAAATTTTTTATAAAGGTATTGACTTTCTTGAAAGTACCTATGGGCCATTTATAAATCATGAGTGAGTAGACCAGCTTAGAGACAATGGTAGATTTGACAAGACAAATTCTACCAGCCATGGAGAGGGATTTCCCCTTCCAAGTACAAAGTTGATTAATAATTTGATCCGTGATATTAGAGAAATAAGAGGATTTAGGACGTCCCCAGAAAATCGGGACGCCCAAGTACGTAAAGGGAAAAGAGCCCTCCTTAATTCCAAGATTATTGGTGATAATGGATTTTCTTCTAACATGAAAATTTTTACCGAAGAAAATGTAAGATTTGTTCCAAGAAATAGATTATCCGGAAAGGTTCTCGTAATGAGAGATAGCTTGTTTAAGACATTGAATATTTCTTTGATCTCCCTTAAGAAACAAAATAATATCATCAGCATAGAGGAGGTGAGTGGGGACAGTAAGGTTTCTACCGGCCTGAATGGGTTTAAGTTTATTTTGATCAACCAGATTATGAATGAGTCTGCTGAAGTAGTCTTCCGCAATAACAAACAGAATGGCCGAGAGGGGATCGCCCTGTCTGAAACCTTTAGAGCATTTAAAAAATCCACGAGGGGTGCCATTAATTAATATGGAAATGCTAGCAGATTGAAATAAAGTCTTAATTCTCTTGATAAAAGTCTCATGAAAACCAAACTTTTTCAAGACTCTAAAAATAAAGCCCCAATCAATGGTATCAAAGGATTTTCTAATATCAAGATTGATGGCCACACAACCCCCCCCCCCCCTATTATTTTTATTAAGGGTGTTGGTACATTCTGAGGCGAGACAAATGCAGTCTTGGATAGATCTATTCTTAATGAAACCAAACTGATTCCATGAGACAATTCTGTTGCAAATCGGAGCCAATCTGTTGGCAATGATTTTAGTAATGATCTTGTAAAGGGTATTGATAAGAGGAATTGGTCTAAAATGATGAATTTCAGAAGCATTTTCAACTTTGGGTATTAAGGTGAGGAATTGAGCATTGATACCCCGAGGGAGGGATCCGTGAATGAAAAAAGACCTTATCAGCTTACAAACATCTGAACGAAGAGTGTCCCAGTGATTTTGATAGAAACCATTGTTAAAACCATCCGGTCCAGGAGCACTATCAGGATTTAGACTAAAGACAGTGTCTTTAATTTCATGCTCCAAAGGAATAGCTAAGAGGGAGTCATTGTCATGCTCATCCACCATTAAGGGGATAATATTAGGATCGAGATCAATATTTCTCTCAGGGCCATTGAAAATGTCATTAAAGTAGGAGACAACATGATCCGCGATGGCTTCTTCAGAGTCAATGATCAAATCGTTGTGAATCAGTTTAGTGAGAGGACGGTTGGCTTTTCTGGTTCTTTGAAGAGAGTTATAGAATTTAGTATTTCTATCTCCATCAGCTAGCCATTTGGTCCTAAACATTTGCTTCCGGATTTTATCCTTAAAGGTGAGTAAGGTGTTAAGCTTAAGAGCTGTGTCGACCTCCAGCTGAGGGTCGAGGTTAAAATCAGAGTTGGAACTACGGATTTGGATTTGATTAAGTTCATCTTCAAGAGAGGTGATGTCAGCATCCATTTGAAGGGTCTTGGTTTTACACCAGCCTTTGAGAGCTTGTTTTAAAATTTTCAATTTGAAAATACAGGCAAAAGGGTCATGAGAATGGCTCATAGAATTCCAAGTATTATCAATCAAGTTGACACAGTCAGGGTCAAGGGACCAAGCATTATTAAATTTAAAAGGGAGGGGAGGTCTGCGATCATTAGAGAGGGAGCTGAGTAAAATGGGGTGGTGGTCAGAGTTAAGTCTGGGGAGCGTTATACAAGAGACACTATCCCAGGTGTCCAGGGCCTTCATGTTAACAAAGGCCCTGTCAAGCTTACTGGCAACAGTTTTGTTATAATGCCTTCTATACCAAGTGTATTTCGCCCCAGTGAGGTTAACTTCAGAGAGACTACAGTCATCAATAGCAGATCTAAATTCTCTTGTGGATATAGAAAGATGAGAGGGTCCAATTTTTTCAGTGGGACTAAGAATAGCATTGAAGTCACCGCTAATCACCCACGGATCATGAATAGTGTTAGCCATGTCAAAAAGATCTTTCCAAAGATTTCTTCTTTGTTGATACCTGTTATTAGCATAGACCATCATGCAAAAGATGTGCTGATCATTCCAAATAAAGTCGCAAGTGAAATGTTGATCAGCAGTTTTGAAGACATTGATGTTTTGAAGGGAGGAGTGATAGAAGATCCACATAGAGTCCATCAAGGGACCTTTTTTGCAGGATCCTAAAAAGTTATAATGAAGGGAGCCAAGTCTCATAAAACTAGAATTATAGTTGACCTTGGGTTCTGATATGGCAAAAAGCTGAGGTTTATGATTGTTTAGAAGCCTCCTAAGAGTCATGGAGGTGTCATTGTTGGCAATGCCTTGGCAGTTCCAAAATAGGAGATTCATTGTTACCTATGTTTTGGGTTAGAGCCCCTTTTTTTGGATTTTCCAGAATTTTTCTTCCTCTTAGATCTTCTAATAAGAGGTGGGGAGGTAGATTCTGATTTGTTTTCAGTTGTTTTGATATCAGAATTTGAGGAGATGATTGTAGGAGGCTCATTCAAATGAACTGACACAGAAGTATCAGGAGTTAATGGTTGAGAAGGGCAAATCTGGGAGTTCTCTGGATCTGGTTTTTCAGCAGAAACAACATGAGTTTTAAGAGAACCAGTAAAGACTGATTTGTGTTTAGGTGAGAGCTTAGAGATATCAGAAGAAGTGGAGACAGGAGTATGCAAATCAGAGTTTAAAACAGTAGAATCAATAATGACATTTTTCCCAGTCTGCATGCTTAAAACAGGATTTACATCTTGTTCAAACATATTATTTTTTCCAGGGACAGTGGAAGGGGTTTTAGAAACAGAATCAAGAAAAATAGTGGGGGCTTCAGTAGGGACATTGATGTGATTCTCAGTGATGTGCATGTCAACAGCAGGGTTAGTAGTACTATTATCAGCAGGAGTAGGAGCATGCAAATCAGAGTTTAAAACCATAGAAGCAGTGTTGATATTTGGGTCAATTTGCCTGCTTGGAGCAGGATTTGCAGTCTGCTCAGTCAAAGAAATTCCACAGGTAGTAGAACCAGTGTTATCAGCAGAATCAAGCCGAAAAATAACTGAGTTACCTCGTTGTGGTGTTGTTTGCATGTTACCAGGAAGACCAGGATCACTGGGGGGGGGGGGGGGGGTTCCTCTTGCCGATTTCCTGGAGCATTCAGATTGTTGAGGTCTGTCCCAGTCCCATCTGGTGTAGGTGCCGCTCTAGAGTTCTCAAAGTTCCTGCAAGAGCTCTTCTTCGAAACAGGGGCAAGAAGTGTAGGATCATTAGAGGTCAAAAGGGGGGAATTGGAGGGCTTATTGCTGTCTCCATTTACCTGGAAGGTGTTAGAAGATCCAGCCACCATGTTTTCATCTTCTTCCACTAATTTTCCCCAAGATTTCCCCTCAAGGGAGGCAAAGTTATTAGATTTCATGACCCATTCTTCATGTTTCTTCTTAGGAGGATCAGTTTTCTCCAACAAAGCTTTACCCTTCTTGCAAAGTTTATTTTCTTTCCAGTCATTAGCAATAGGGGGGTCGACTTGCCTTCTAACCACTCTATAGTTAGCAACATTGTGCCCTATCAATTTGCAGACCTCACAAAAAGGAGGTTTCCTTTCATATTCTATCCTGATGTCAGTTCTATAATTGGGAGCATTAAAATTTATGACCAAAGGCAGTTCAGAAGCTAGATTTACTTCAACCATGATTCTAGCAAACAATCCAAGGTCTCCATTCAAAGTTCTATGGTCAATTTTAATGGGGGAACCTATACAGGAGGCTATGTCATTTAGGATCTTAGGGTGCCAAAAAAACCAGTTAAGACCATGAATTCGGATCCAGACTTGTGCCAAAGAGTTCCTGTGAGTGTGGGGGTTAAAAGAAATATCCCAATCTGAAATTCTAAGGAGACCTGGATTAAGATGGATATTACCTAGTCTCCAAACCTGTTCAAGTTGCTCCTGGGAATTGAGAAGAATATGATAATACCCTTTGCCGATGGGGATCATCTTCCAATTGGGCGAATTCCAGCAATGTGCAATTCTTCCTTTGAGATCAGTTAGAGACCAGGGACGATCACATGTGCTGTAAACAACGCGACCAAGAACTGAGAATTTTCACAGCGATTCCCTTTGCTTCAGCGCTTCAAGATCTGCCTCAACAGAGAATCCACCATCCTCTAGTTTTGTGATAAGAGGAGGCTTATGTTCCTTCACGCTGCTGAGATCCGAGCTTTGAAGTGCATCGCGGAAGGAAACAGGTAGTGCTCAAAGGCTACTAAACTAATCGGTCTTTTGAGACTTGATCTTTTGTGATCATGCCAATGTTACGAAGTAATGCACCGACTCTGGGTAGCTGGGGTCGGGGCGTTACAGTTGGTATCAGAGGCAGTTTAGTACTAACCTTGGAAGCTAGATTTAGATAAACTCTGATTAGAGCACGTAGACCTAAGATGAACTTTGAGGATTAGTATAGAAGAACTTCCTAGAATTATGGTATTGTAGAGATTTTGTGAGTTTTCCGAGCAATACATCCCTGTCTGGATACGAGCAGGTAGAGGCGGATCTGGCACAGATGTA
Source organism: Viscum album (assembly GCA_963277665.1). Taxonomy (NCBI): domain Eukaryota; kingdom Viridiplantae; phylum Streptophyta; class Magnoliopsida; order Santalales; family Viscaceae; genus Viscum; species Viscum album. Next base: position 1,372,446,007 of record OY728164.1, read on the forward strand.
CCTAGGGGTAAAACCCAAAAACACCGCTTTGAGCTAGACTCGAACGGGAACTGGTGCACGACAATGGGCCTTGCTGTACTCTTGGTTACGACACTCCTGGGGGATATTCTTTGGATAATTCTCATTTTCTTTACAAACCACTATGAAGGGTTATGAGTATATACTTCCTCAAAGGAAACATTTCTTTTTATGATTATGGATTATATCCATAAATAGTTCAATTTATGTAAAGTATTTTACAAATATGGAATTATGTATTTTTATTTCATAAACTAAACTAGTTTATGACATTGTTTAGAAATGGAACCTAGTGGAAGGAATGGAAACCGTATCAATGCACGCACTCCGTGTAGGGATTTCCGTCCTGCTCAAGATAATTATGGTGGAGCTAGTGATACAACTGGTGCTGATCAGCTTCTCACCGTACTGGGACAACTCACACAGGTTATGAATAATAACCTTACTCGAATGGAGCACCCTGATCCGCAATGTGGAGGATCAATGCTAGACCGTTTCATGAGGCAACAACCACCAACCTTCAATGGGATTACAAATCCTATAGTAGCTGAGCAATGGATAAATTCCTTAGAGAAAATATTCAATGCCTTGGGGAGTAGTGAAAGGGAGAAAGTTGTCATGGCAGTTTACCGCCTCACTGGAGATGCCGATCAGTGGTGGTCGCTGATTCAAAACACAAAGGAAGATGATGACGTATCGAATATGGAATGGAGGGATTTCAAAGAGCATTTCTTAGAAAAATACTTTCCTCGGGACCATCGAGCAGATATGGAAAGGCAATTTTCGAGTCTGAGGCAGAAGGAGGATGAGAATGTCGTAAAGTATGAGGCTAACTTTACAAGGTTAGCGAGGCATGCTTCCGATTATATACGTAACCCATGAAGTAAGATTGATTGTTTCTTTGATGGGTTAAAACCATTTCTCCGTCGAGATTTAGTATCACAAACCTTCTCATCATACGAAGATATTGTCTCGTGTGCTATCAAGACAGAAAAGGAATTCTCTAAGTCTTATGACTTTAAAGCAAAGCAAGAGAAGAAGAGACTTTCTGATCAATCTGGGAATGGAAATAAAGGGAATAAGGGAAAGGTTGAATATCCATCTTGTGCTAAATGTGTGAAGAAGCATCCTGGTACTTTCTTGAAGGGAATGGGAGTCTGTTACAAGTGTGGTGAAAAAGGCCACCAAGCTCGTGATTGCAAGGGGAAGAAGGAAGCTACCAACGTTCAGTGCTACAATTGCAGGGAGATGGGACATTATGAAAATGAATGTCCTAAGCGTCAGGAAAACTTACCTCAGGAAAGGCCAAGGGATCAAGGACAATCTTATGCTGTTACTATAGTTGAAGCGGAATAATTAATGTATTGGTGCTTTTGGACTCAAGGATTATATTCTGGTTATAAGAATAATGTGATATATATATATATGGATTGTACTGCAGTACTTGTTGATTTCAGTAAGGTTTTAATATGATTAAGGTAATCATATTTTTAGTATGTGACAATAAGAGAATCTTTTCTTTTTTTGGGGAATCTGATGTTACAATTGATTTTGGAATTTAGAGACCTTTTAGAGAAAGTCTGGACAGAGGTATTTTGGATAACTATAAAGGTTGGAGTGGATTAAGTTGATCTTTGGATAGTATTGTTTAAGGTTAAAACATTTATGAAGATTATTTTTGGAATAGTATAGTACTATATTTTTAGGAAAAGGACAACCTGTAGGGTGGGGCATAACCGTCGCATCGGACAAAGCTGCAGGAATCGAACCCACAACCATAGTGTGACAGGCCATTATTTCCTACCACTAGCCTACAGGAAGTCCCTGGTTATTACAAAATAATTTTACTAATCTAAATGGTATGTGTTAACATTTGGAACCTTATAGAATTAGGATAAGTATAATATTTTTGAGTTCTATTATCTTTTTGAATGAAAGATGAGTTGAAGGTTGAAACTCTAATTGTCAAGCATAAATATATACCTATCTCTTATTCAATGAATAAATTAATTCTTAAACTTTATTAAAGGGATATTAAAACAAAAAAATTTGTTATCGTAATACATTATGTCTTGTTGAACTGATGATATTTTAAATCAACATAGATTGAAGACTTTGATGCCCTCAATTTGACAGTTGATTGTGATTGATGACCTCAATCACTCCCTACAAATATTTACGTTTTTCCTCCAATTATATGTCTCTAATTGCCACGAATGTTCTCATAATCGAGATCATAATTGGGTGGTGACATTTTCATTTCCCTTTCCCTCTTATTAAGGCTAAATTTTATTAATCTTATTTCCGATGTGGGTTTTCCACAAAGGTATTTTCTCTTTTCAACCTTTTATTTTCAATGAAAAAAAATTTCAAATTGCGAGGACGCAATTTATTGAAGGAGGGGAGAATGTAACACCCCGAGCTTCCATGATACGCTTATCATTCGATAATGCAATGAATTTCATTGTACGCAACTTCGAATTCTAAAACACCGCGACTAATCAAAGTAGCCGTTATGAATAGTAATAACCACTTTTTAAAATTATAGCAATTTTATATTTCAAAATGGACTTCATTTTTGGATTCGGAATATCGAAAGTAGCCTATGTTGAAATTTTGGTATTTTTCTGAGAACTTCTAATTTTTTATGAATAGTGAAAAATACTTAAAAACAACTTTTTTAATCAAAATAATTTATAGTGATAAATTATAATATTTAGTGGTTTTAAAGTATAATTAGAATATATTTTTACCATTTTATCCAATGGCGGTCATTAGAATTAATTTAACATTGAAATTGGACATAAACAATTGCCAATCTTTTGATATAAATTGTTTCTTATAAACACGCAATTTGTTGTAACAGCGGGAATTAATTATAAAATTAATTAATACAACTTATATGTTTGGAATTTTTTAAAATAGATATCATTTTTGAATTTGGAATATCAATTATAGCTTAGGGTGAAATTTTGGCCTTATTCTGAAAAACTTCAATTTTTGATGAATAGTGAAACCACTAAGTGGTTGTGAAAAACTGATTTTTCATTAAAATAAAATATTACCACTTCTGTGATTTGATTTTCAAAAATCCGACATACATGTTTTTCATTAAGAAGTAAAATGTGGTTCAATGAGATTAAAATAATTTTTTGGTGAATAGTAACTTTTAAGTTCTTAATCGCGATTAGAGGTAATTAGTGTAGTTTAAGGTAAAAATAATGTTTTAAATAATATAAGATGAGCTTGAAACTTGTCCTACCTCTATTTGATGAGTCATGGCCGACCAAGAAAACCCATGGGTCAACTTGGGGACCCCATGGAGCCACTTTGGTTGGAAAATGACATTAATATATATTTATTTAATGTTAAAATTAAATTGACACAAACATGATTTGTTTTACTAAAACAGTTTTTAAGTGGGGTTACACAAGTCCACATTTTGACTATAAATATTAATTAGAAAGATAAAAAGATTTCCTACATCATAGTATATTTTTTATAATTTTTATAGATTAAATAAATTAAATTATTTATGAAATCATTATGATGCAGCGATGACCTCATTATTTGACGATCTAAATAAAATGAGAAGATAATGAAAAATCCAAGGCTTACACTTGTCCAAAGCCTATTGGATGAAGAGATTTAGAACCCTTATCACCTTAAACACGAATTATATAAGTGTGGGACCTTTAGAATCCGAAAAGCATTGTATAATAATGTAACATTTCAATATTTCCAAAAGAGCCCCTCCTCTCCACTTATAAAAGGCCCCCACCTCTCCCACCTCATTTACACTTTCAAGCCATTTGGCTCGGCCAAACTCTGCCCAAATACTCTTCCAACTTCCCCCTCTTACTCCTAGAAGCCTCACTTTGGGCAGAACTCTTCCCAAGGAAGCCTTTGGCACAAATCAAAAAGAGTTACCCGATTTTGAGGTAATGTCTTCTCTATTGTTGTTTTGTTTTATTTTTCTTCTCCAACCCCCTAAACTCTTTTTTATTCATTTCTTTTTTAACAACACCAGTATCCTCAATATACTAGGATGTTGTTATAAGAAGGATTAGAGCTAAACTTACACACACCTACATCTAATGGTTAAAGAACATACGGTTTCTGTGGATGGCGAATTTCTGCCTCACGAAACGATGATTGTTCAACACTCATATAACACCTTCAATGGTGGCCATTAAGATGTCACTATATTTATATATGATATATAATGTGCTTATGTTTTACTTATGCTTCTGTATTTCTCATTTATGGCATACTTTATGATTTCCATTATGGGTAAAACGCGATAATTTCATTTTAGGATGTGCGGACTACCGCCCCCTCAAAGTGATTTGAATCGTTAATGCCATATGTGGGATGTATAAAGGATGGAGTAAGTGGTATTATACACTATATTATACTGGAATTATATTATACATTTATATCATTATGATTTCGTTCCATTGAATATGAAATTGAAATGAAAGTAGCGTTCATGCGTACGTACGGCTTACCGTCTCCATGAACGGTGCATTTCATTTCTTACCTCTAAATGTTACGTAATATTATAAATGAATGTATATACTGGATATATAAGATATATATGACATCTAAATCATGAATATAATTCTGGAGATAATGGATATTCTACCACATAAACAACTTGTAATTATAAGAAATTTATTGTTGACTCAAGTACCAAAGATCGACAAAACGACTGTTATTAACTTAAATAATTACATAATGTTCATATCATTGTAATAAGTGATATAAAAAGAATAATGAAATTTGAAAATGGTTCTTAATAAGGTATATATTAACTCTAGTTTATTATTAAGGAGGTTAATGAACGGTTGAGTCAAGTGAGACACGAGGTAAGGGTTTACTTCACAACCTCTTCATTATCCAAGGTTGTTTATACATAATTATCTACTGGGACCTCGTTATCATTCACATCCATGTTTCTTAAAAATGTCTTTCAAAACATTTTTACTATTAAATGGAAAATGTGTTAAAGTCATTTACACCCTTATACATTTTTGAAAGGAATCTTACCGTCGTTTTCCAAACTTGTACTTTTTGAGCTCTTTGACAAATTTAAGGTAAGAATGTTTTTTTAACTTATACGGCGGGTTGGGCTATTTTCCGCCATTATAACTTCATCGAAGATTCCCTAACAAGATTATAAGAATATCTTCAAATTAAATTTATTATTTTATAATTATGGTACTTTTAAATGATTTCAAAAAAGGATAGATATTACTCTCAAATAGCTTTGATTTCTTCCATGTCAACATCCTTTGATGGGTTTTAAGTTTAATTGAAATTTATTTATGATACAAAACTTCCATTGAACATTTTGTGAAATATTTGACTATGGATGTGTTATTTTTATACCATCCATAGCTTATGGAGAAATTGTTGACATTTCGTATGCTAGTTTTAATACGAATATTTATGTTATGTTTAAACCTATTCATATGAGGAATGTATTGGACTTAATATGTGATGGGTGGAGCCCGCTATAGCTCCTCGATGCATCGGTAGGTCTCATGAGACAACTAGACGTGGAATTGGCCGAGCCCCTTTCCCAATTTGATTTGTGGTTTTGGCCGAGGCCTTAATCATTTTAGACGTCTTGGCCGAGGCCTTGACAAAGTGTTTCAGAATGTCTGGCATTATACATTCCCTCATTATGAAAGTGGTTATTGATATTGCATGTGATTATTCGACCAGTAGAATATCCATGTGAAGAAGTGAATGGAATTATCTCATTTTACTTTTGCCATTTTATGTTGATGTTCAAGTTTAAAAGGCTTTTGTTTTAGTTATACATTGCCTTAAATTTTTTATGTTTATTTATGAAAGCTTCCGCAATATTGTTATCCTTGCTGAGCATCCGAGCTCACCCCTTTCAATGTTTTAATATTTTCCAGGATGTGAAGAAGTATTTTATGAATGACCTGCAGGGATAGTCAGAAGAGGATATGAGTGTGGACTATGAAGACTTTGTTATTAGTTTTTCACTTTATGATGTAATGTAAGACTTATGAATGTATCTAGTGTTTCCAAGTCTACTAAACTAATCGGTCTTTCGAGACTTGATCTTTTGTGATCATGCCAATGTTACGAAGTAATGCACCAACTCTGAGTAGCTGGGGTCGGTGCGTTACATTTTTGGGTTCTTTATAAGGTTTTATTGATTCATAGATGAAAATAGTTATTTATAAGTGGTGATTAAATTTAATTTTTTTGAATTTATTATAAATTTATTTTTACATGAATATTTATTTTCAATTTTATTTAATGAAGTGTTTTACAAGGTTTTTTTCCCAAATAAAACATTCATACTTGTTTGGAACATTAAAAATTTGTTAATATTTTTAAATCATTATTACCATTTAAATCCATTCAAATAATTTTTCTAACTATTTTACATGCCTAGTGGAATCCCATACTATATTTGACTTTGTGATATTAATTATTGATACGATTTATGATGTTTTTATTGATTATAAAGAGGGTTTATTCATTATTGGGTATTAGGTGACGGGATGAGGATGTGATTGTGTATGCTGATCATGTATGAGATTTTATAAATTTTATATACCATCCAATTTAAATTATATTTGAGAACCTAGTAATATCAGTGAAATATTTACATGTAATTATTATCTAGATAGTATGAGAATAACATTATCACTTAAAGAATTGAAGACCATGGGGGAGTTCCAACAATAATGATTTGTCAGTTTAACCAGTTGTTTATGGACTAGGTATTCATTGATAGGAAATCATATGATTCCACATGTGTACCTATAGTATTAAATCATGAGATGTTTCTTAATTTACCAATATTATCCATCTTTTATTATTTATATTCTCTATATTAAATTTCACACTTATACTATAATGTTTCTCTATATTTATTCAACTTATGTTCCATGTTTCTTCTATACCCTAACCATTTTTGGTTTTTTCCTTCTATTTTTTGACATTAATATTGCTTATACCAGGATACTACTAAATTTATATTTTTATTTATTTGGTTTATTAATGAATATTTTGTTTCCTTTTTCTTATTATTGAGTTCTTTTAGTTTCATTTTAGGTGGTTATATCAAAATACGATTTGAAAATGTGTTAAAAAGAAATTTTATAGAATGAATTTGATTTTTTTAAATCATATTTTAAATTTCAATAATAATTTATTATAAAAGTTGATATCAATTTTTTGAAAAGGTAAAATACTATTTTCCCTTTTTATATTCAATATCACATTTATGGTTCCTTTTTTAAAACAAATTTATTAGACTCTCTAGTCATTTCTTACTAAGATGTTATTCTCACTCCTTATCTATTCCACTGAACATAAGTAGAGCTCAGGTTCTTTTTTCAGTTTCAAATTAATATTTGGGATTGATCATGGTCAATGGTGGTTTGGATGGTTTTATTTGAACATTAGGCCACACAATGATTGTGTCAGCTGTTTTTGCGTTCATTTTGTAATATATATTCATTTAACTTGTGAGCATTTTATATTGTTTATGATATTATTTTCCACTATAATTTTATATCTATATTGTGTTTGATAGATATATATTAATGTTTTTATTTTGTTATTATTTTTATCTACTTACTTTTTCTATAAAAATACCGCTAATGAAGATAGTGTCTATGCTGGACTTATGGGATGATGTTCCTTGTCTCTTTTATTTATTAGGAAAAATCACTCTCTCGGGATCATATTTTATTAAATGGAATTAGATACTATCCCAATGAGATCAAGAATTCACCATGATGCTTTCCACGGTCAGGATAAGGTTCTCTAATAAGGGTGTCATGAACTCATTCATGACAAATATACAGTTTGAATCAGTTAGGGCATCATAGAAATATTTTTTAACAAAATAAAAAATGTTAGAAAATTGGGTACAATGATTCCTCTGTGAATTTAGATCTTTAATTTTTAAATTTACAAATGTAGTCACATTTTCTTAAAGGTGATATCTATTTGATGTCATTTTTATCATGAGGGTGCCTCTCGCCCTCAACATTTTCATTTTTTCTTGGGGTTCATCATTTATAAAATTATAAACACTAAACTCTTATTTATGTTGATGTAATCTATCATTATTTTGTTTCTAATTATTCTCTTCTAATTCCAATTATACAGATTTATTGACCATTATTATCATTTATTATATGATGTATATGATTTACTAGAGTGCGAACCGAATAAAGATATAACTTTATATTACTTTGAATGATTCTTATATAGTGAATAATTTTTATTAAAAATAAAAAATGTATGTCCACTAAATCTAATATACCAAACATTTAGTTTTATAAATTTTCAATGTCCATACAGAAGATTCTGAAAAAATATTAAATTAATTTTTTACACACATAGAAAGTTGTATTTATAGATTCTAGATATAAAATATTCGATTTTATTTAACTCATTTCTCAAGTATATATTAATTTGTTATGATGTTCTATTTTTTCTCTATATAACAACATTTTATTATGGTATCCAAGGGGTTTAAAAATAATGATAACAACTGTTATCATCACAAAATTATTAGAATTGATTGTTTTTTATATCAATCCACATATTAATCACAATTTATGAAATTATATATCCCAATTCATTTTGATGTATATTATAATGAGAAATAATCATAAATAGGGTTTCAAATTTATGAGTAAGAATTTGTTATTTTTAAATCAACAGAAATAATCAATATAAAAAAGAAATACAATTTACTACAAAGACTATAAATATGTATATGTAAAATTAAATAAAGATATATAAGTTTTTTAGGACTTATCATTTTAACTTCTTTGATAAGATAAAAGGAATCATAACGGTGTGTACATTTTATACAAGATACATTAAAGTAGGTATTTCCCAACTTTAGTTTAGAAAGCAGTATAACATATTGGTTTTCAAGAATACTTTACAATAAAATGAAATTGGAAGGGCTGATCCTCAAATTATATATAATATTTTCTATATTATTGAAATTAATCAAATTCCATTTTTAAAATTTAGGTTAACGAGATTGAAAAAATAAATTTTTATTTTTATTTTTTTAAAATAAGACTGATTTATCATTAAGTACTATACAATTATAATTTTAAGGGTTTATATGTATTAAAAATAATATAATTGAGATATACTAATCAAATTATGTTTAACCTTAAAGTATATAATTTTTTTAAATCATTATAGAATCCAAAATTCAAACTTATCCAAAACCAATGATAATAAGTTTTTAAATATCAAAATTTATAACATTACCTCCTATAAAATTGATGAATGTCATAACATTAGTAGGACCACATATCGTGGACCAAGAAAAATCACTTTTATATACTATTTTACCTTTCTTAAACTATTATGAAACATATCTTATAAATAAAATTAATGAGAATTTTAATTCCCCTTAAATATGTGGTCAAATTGGGTTAGTAAAACATTTAATTAAAATCCAAACTGATTCCAAACATTAATCAATAGGTAATCTAGAGTTTATATATTTATACATAAAAACTTTTGTGTCCATAAAAGACTTTTTATATATGAATGAATATTCACTTTAAAAATTTTCGTTAATTATATATTTAAAACAAGTGACTATTGAAACTCATAAAATGGAACATTGTATAAATGAAGTGTGTTGAATATTTTAGGTAATTTATTTTCATAAACAAGAAGAATCTTAATTTTATTTTTATAATATTTAAATCTTATCACATATGTATCTTTCTTGAATAATTCATAGTAGATATGTTTTTGTACTTTTGATATCATTTTTAATGAGTCATTTACATCCTGAATGGGGTTAAATTTTGTATTTTGATCCTTGTTTTTTTAGAAATATTATAGATTATTTTATCATTTACATTTTATACAATTTTTTTGATAAAAAAATTGTATCATTATATCTGGAGGAAATATTCATTAATTTTTCATTCCCTTAAAGTGTGATCTTTTTTCATTTCCATTTATTTTATATGTACTCATGATTTCATTGTGTATATTTATAATATTAAATCCATAATTTACCAATATATTTATTTCAAAATACAATTAATTAACTCTATGGTATTCAGTAATTGAATTAAAGGGTTCGTTTTTTTATGAAATATTTAATTTCAAGATTCTATTTAACAAAAAATTCCAATTCATTTTTAGATCCTGGTTCTTCACTATAATTTAATTTCTAGGTATTGCTCCAATCTACTAAAGTTATCTCAATTTATTCTTATTCATTATATTTCATTCTTTCTTTCATCAACATCGACCAGTCGGGTATAATGGTCCCTTCCTTCAAGTATTCAATTCATGTTAATTTTGAATAATCGTTTAAATATTATTAAATTTTACATTATATAAATTATCAACATGGGAAAAATATCCATTTCTCTTGTTGAATATAATTTTTTCATTTTTTAATATCTTTTGGAAACATCACCATATTAAGTGCTATCATTTCCCAATAATTTATAACACATTGAGTAAAATGTAACCTTAAATTATTATTTAAAGGATAAAAATTTTATTTTAAAATAATCTTCTTTTTGGTTTTTTATTTTATCTCATATTTCTATATGATTTAATAATATCATAAAGTGTAAAATACCTACAATTCTTATTGTCATAAATTTTTACAATCTCAACGATTTATATATTACCTATATATTTAAAACAATTTCATGTACATATATAATATCTTGATCATATGTTAAATAATTCATTCTATTGACAATTCTTGTAAATATTTGATAAATTCAATTTATAGCTTCATTTTCACCCATTTGAATATTTGATAAATATCTCTTATCATTCTAAAAATATTTCTATCCTATTTTTTAGAACCATAATGTGTTGTCTGAAAAATTATTATCAAATCTTGGGTAGTTTTAAATACTAAAATTAAACTCAATACATTTCACATAATACAAAAATGATGTATGTTCGAGATTTCATATTTATGTACATATTTCAAACAATTAGAACTTAATGAAGATTTAGGACTACCCTTTGGGAGATTGTATTATTTTAACATGGTTTTAAAATGGTTAATATCTAGCCTCTTTAGATATTATTCTATATGGTCATGAAAATAAACATAATTGTTACAATAATTGGTGGTCACTGTGGAGCACAAACATCTTTTGAACATGTTCCTTCCATCGAAAATAGATATTTTCCATTGATAGTTATATCTAGGATATATTTAGAAAAAATAAAATAAAATACAACGATGATAATACTTTGAAGGCTCAAAGTCTAATACCAACTATTTCCTCAACATGTGAGATAGTAGAATGATCATGAGGGGGTGATCATGGTGAATTTACAACATTATAATATTTTAAAACTTATATCAATGTTTTGAAAATTATTTTATGGATAAAAAATATATTACAAAATGCAATTTAATAGTAGTTCGGATAAGACTAAATCTTCATATACCCATTACAATATCATTGTGAGAGTATGAAACCCTTAATATTTGGGTCAATCCATTTTAAGGGGAAAACAATTGAAAATAATTTTTCACAACCAGAAATACAACCACTGTAGATATATTTTCACACATAGAGGCACAAACTAGAAACTTCCTTCTGAAGTAGAGGAAAAAAAATCCTTCGATCCAATCTAACTATGATACAATCAAATACAATGACTTTTACAGGTCCATAGAACAAATATATGTACTTTTTGTAAGCAGTTGTATAACCCATCACTAAAGTCCTTTTTTGAAATATAATAACTATAACATCATTCAATCGTAAAATATATATTGAAGTATAAACTATAGAATCATGATATATAATAAGAGATTTAGTGTTATGGGAACAATTTGTAACATCCTTAATAAATGTGATTTATGATAAATTCCAAAAGTGTTCCCGATAGTGATTATCAAATAAATTATAACATCATATAGTGTGAATATTTTCAATTTAAATTTATATTGTAACACAAGTTATTTGAAAATTTATTAATAGTATTATTTTATGAATAATAATTATCTATGATGACTATCACATTCACAACAAGAATATTCTCGACATTATTTTTCTCCATTCGCAAAACCAGTAGTCGTGGATGTGAAACCTAGGAGCTACATCAAATTTGATCAAAATTTATTTCCTAAATAATGCTTCAAATGTAATTCCCCATTTAATACACATGAAATCGTTTTTTTAATCCTAATGATAATAGATCCATATTCACAATAAAATAAATACAACTTTCAAAATATAAATTGATATTATTTATATATTTTTAAAAATAATTATTAATATATATTTAAATTTTCATAATAATACTATATATCAAAGACACATAATCCATAATAATTTGAATTTAAATCGACATTAAATATTTTGAAACTAGTTTTCAAAAGATAAAAAAATTAATAATTAGTAATATAATAATTAAAAAAATCAATTATTGCATATAGAAAAAGAATTTAAATATATTAGTATATGTAAATAAAATCATATTTAGATTTTTAATAAAATAATTTTTTGATAATATAACTCTCAAGAGATAAGTTTTACATTGAAGATTTCTTATGACTTTAAATACCAAATTAATTTCATAATATGACTTTATATATCATTTTTACATTAAATATCTTATGTATTTAGAAGCTTTGTAAGAGTTTATATAATAATATTAAATTTAAATTCCCTCATATCATAATATACATAGTGAAATTTACAATTTGAATGACTTTAATTCTGGTATGGATTTAATCAAATCAATTTATACTTATAAAAAATGAAAAACTACATATTTATGAAAGAAAACATTGGGTTTCATGGAAAATACCAAATAAATAATAATGGGAATAAATAAAGGAATAAATAATACTCCCATAAAAGATAAATAAGAAGTAAGTAAATTATGATGTGAGAAATATTTATTATCCAATTTAGAAAACATTATAATATTATCCCTAACCAAAAATCCATCTTATGTTGAATATTCTCTAATGTTAGCTTGTATGATATATATAAATAATGAAAAGAAAATCAATACATTATAATAAAAAATTATATTTTCCAAAATTATATAATGATTAAAGAATGTTTCTTCCACTCATGTTAGAGGGAATAAAATAATATTGTTTTAATAATATATTTAGGTGAAGTGGAATGGATCTACTCAATATTAACGATTCATGTTTAGTATAATATAATGAGAAATGGATTAGAGGTGATAATAAATGTTATTCTTTTTTGAATGAATAAATTTACTGATTATTATTAAAATAGAAAGATTTATAGAATTATATTTTATAACTAATGTGAAAATAAATTCGTATAGTTATGTAAGAGGTTCATAAAGGTGAATGTTGATCTCATTAATGAAATATAAATTCCTCCAATCAAACATAGAGGTTGAGATACCATTAAAATACCATTATTAACGGTTACATCTAATTTATATAGATATTATAGTCATTCCACATACAATACAACATATTTCGTAACCTTATTGGATCTACAAAAAAAATATTTATTACCATTTTTTATATTGGTAATTGTAGTAAATGGTTTGTACCACATGGAAAACACAGATTTGCTAATGTTTATTCTTACTACTACACATGTTTTTTTTAAAAATGGTTTGAATATGTTCTCCTTAAATAGTTAATAATAGTTTTATAGTCAAATTTATTAGATCTAAAATCATTAAATAGTTTAGGGTTTCTTACCTGTATATCAATGATAAATGAACCAACTTCAGTTTTTTGTAACATTTTGATATTTTAAAATGATATACTATTTTTGATAGTGTATAAGGTACTCCACATCAATCTTAAGCGAACAACTAAATATTCTTATTTAAATTCTATAATTATAACCATGATATTAGAATGAATGTTATGAAAAATATTAGTTGAATTATGAATATATGGTTCAAAAATGTATACATAATGAATTCCTTGGCATCCAATTATTTATGAATGAAAATAAAATCTTCTTTGAAAATGGAAGGAAATTGTTTTTCAGAAATAATATTTTAATGTGCACAAGGGTGTTATATTCCATTAAAATTAGCAAATCACACTTATTAGATTATATTATCATATATATATATATATATATTAAATATAATTATTAAAATTAATCCTTTTTGTTTTGTAGACATGACATGAATATAAATCAACCCAATTTTAGGCAATAAAGATTCATTTTCATAAAGGTAGTTTTGCCGCCTTATGATGGTGTACATGTTTTAAAACATAATATTAACACTATTATAATTTTTATTAGACAAAATATTGGTAAATTTATAAATAAAAACGTAACAATTATATTATGTGAAAATTTTCAAATTTTTTTTTATAAGTTTAGTTTTTTGATGATTAGTGAAATACACTGAATTTTAATTAAAAATTTCATTTTTTTAATTTATTTATAAAGAAAAAATAAATTTGAAATTGGTTTTATAGTATATATAGTTCAATTATACATCAAAAAATCCAATTTGAGTCATTATAATTAATTTCAAAATGATATTGGATATAAAATCATTTCATAATCCTGGACATTTTTTCTTTAAAACACCATTTTTATCCCATCTATAGTATTAAATTTAAATTAAATTTTACATATTCTATGAATTAATTTCTAGAAAATGTATTCTACATTTGGAAAACTATGGTACATATTTATTGAATAAGTCCCTTTAAATTTTTTCCAATATTATCATTAACATTTATATATTTTTTCAGGATGGTAAAGGGTAAATTAGTTAAAAATACACTAATAAAGGGTATAAATAATATGGTATATATTATAAAATTAACCTTAAAATTTATTAAATGTTATCGGATGACGAAATTTCATCAATAATAACTTAATAAAAGAATATATTGTATCATTCATTTATTAGATATTATGAAATTCATAATATTTTATTTATAGAAGAGAAAATGATGTTAATATCAAATTCTTAATAAATACAATATTTTTAATAAGGGGATGTCTAGAGGTTGTTTTTAAATATAAATAGTATTTTTTAATTTAAAATATTTATCTTCATTATTTTATTCTAATTTTAATTTTTTTAAAATAATTACTCTAAATGTGTGCACAATTGTTATGACACAATTATTTCTTAATGGAAATATAAAATAAATCTTATTAAAAATAATAAAATTAATAAAATTTGACATAATTAATGTGATATAATTATTTTCTAGAATAAACTTCTATGATAGAGATATATTAGTTTTTTAGAGATATACTATTTTTCTGAAATTGTTAAAAGTCCAAGTTATAAATAGTGTCAAAATTGAAATTAATAATATTTTATTATAAAAAATATTTTAATAAATGATATTAAATTCATAAAAAAATTTACTCTTCCAAAATATATGTAGAATGTTAAACGTTTTATACATGATCCATTTATGGTTATTTTCATTTTATAGTAACTATATTAATACGCAAAGAGTAAAGATCATTGTTGTCATAGTAATAATTAAAGTAGTGAAGTTACGATGGAAAATAAGTAATAAGGTTAATAATGTGATCTAAATAACTATAGAAATTGTTTAATGAGATTATTTATACCCATTATCATCTTATATTCCGCATAACTCACTTTGGATTAATTTTTAATTGAAAATTAAGATATGTAAATTTAATATGTTGACAAATTCCAAGAGTGCCCCTCCCCACTCATATAAAAGGACATCAATTTCCCCTATTATTAAAAATTAAAAAAAATATTTTTTCAACCATGATCTTCCATAATCTATTCCTAAAATCTATATGAAAATTATTGAGGCCATATTTCAGGAAGAACACTCACCTTAGATTTGTTAAGTGGTTATCAAAGAAGATTGTCTGAAGAAGTGGTATATTTTGTAATCAAGTATTTTAATATTATTTCAACTTTTCCTACCTTAAATTATTATTATAATATGATAAAAATTAATCAAACTAAGTATACTGATATTTTATTATGTTATTGGAATAAAATATATCATTATCCAGTTCCATCAAATTGAAAATGAATTCATTATTCATGTGAACAATGAACTACCACCTTACAAACCAAAGAAATTTCATTTCCATTGACAACATTAATGACTAGTGGTGATGAAGTAATTAAGGTTTATATATTATATTAATGACATGTATATCATTATAAAAATGTTATATATCATTTATAATCTTATCTTACTATGCAATGAAAAATGATAACGCCATTCGTGCTTTTGTTTGAATTTCACCTCCATGAGGTGATGTGAATCATTTTTCATCAACATGTCACATGATTGAAATAAATATGTAAATTTTTAGTTCTAATAATATATTTATGATGTTATATTAATTTTGATAATAATATTATTCTTATATTCTTTGCATAATGATCAGTGAGAAATTGAAACGTTAGTCATGTGTACATATGACCTATTGTCTCCATGATAGTAACATAGTTCATTATTTATATCTATATTTAATTGATGGATTTAAAATAATTAATTATATATAAAATTAATAAATATTTCCTGGTTACTATTATGGCTAATATGGAATGATTTTCTCTTTTACCATATTTGACTTTCCAAAGCCATTTTAGAGGTAGGTATCAAATATCATCAAAATATCTGATGTGAATTTAAATTATTAAATATATATCATTCAATTGAAATACAGGATATTAGAGGATTAATAAACATTAAAAATGTTATCAAGAAATAAATAATTAAAATAAGTTAAGTATTCATGAAGATAAATAATGTACATGATTAGTCAGACTCAAGGAAAGTGACTCTTTAACAAAAACATCATTTTAAATGTTTTAAAGATTTTCTTTATAAATATTACTATTTCATGTACATTTTTTTAGAATGGTGTTTAAGAAATTTGTTATATGAACATGGATGTTTTAAGATTATAATTTTTTAATTTCTCACAAGTGTTTTAAACAATGTGTTTTTTGAGGTTTTATGTAAGGGAATTATTTACCCAATTTCCATTATTTAGGTTACACATCAACTTCTTGATTATGTCATGTTAAAATTATGTGTGACATGAATTTTCAATAACTTTTTTTTATTTAAAATTGATTTTTGTCCATTTAATTTTAATTTCCACGACATATTCAATTGATTGATTCTCACTTCATTAATATGATATCTATAAGGGACTTTTTTTAAAAACCTCTCTTAAGGTTCCATTTTCAAAAAGAATGGTTTTATTATATATATGGAAGAAATAAAATTTTCTAAACTCATTTTAAATTAATATGTAAATGATTAACATACATGTTTTTATGGTTACATTTAGAGAAAATGTTTTCCATTGTATTGGCACAACCTTTAAAGAAGTGTGATTTGAAAAATGAAAATTTTATTTTATTCAGAGTGTTCTTATGAAGGAATCATTCATGATTAATGGTCATGTTATAATTTTTAGGAATTTTTTATGATTAATTTTTTTAGATAATAAAACAATAATGGGTGGTTATATGATAAACAAAATATCGGTGGTTTCATGATAAATCATGGACAGATGGTTACGTTATAACATCAAATGCTTCAGGTACTGTGTAGTTGGAGGTTGACCATAATTGTCATTCCATTTGTAAGAGTGAGATTTTAAATGATGTACTAATGTTACAAAATTATTTTTTAAATGATTTATAATGAGTTTTCCTGAAATTTATATATTTTTAAAGGTAATATATGTATCTTTTGGAAAAAATGGTTCATTTTATTTAATTAAAAGGTATGTTTTAATGAATTTTTTTATAGATTTTCACTAGACTATTGGGTTATTTTTTAATTGTAACATAGTGAGATTTTGTACCCATATAGTGTTTTATAATTATTTTCATAGTATATAATAGATAATAGACTTAGTGATATGATCATAGAGAAAATTATGAAAATTGACCATGAAAAGAAACCATGTTTTTATTTCAGGATTATTTTTATAGAAGAAATGGATACTAAGTATAAGTGTCCACCTATAATCTATGGATTTATTTTTTAATGTCTAGACATATTTATCTAAAAAAATTAAAAATATTATTTGGAATATAATAATTCTTATTCATGTTTGATATCACTATAATATATAATGTTTAAGGAAATCTTCTTACAATTGGTATCATAACAAGGTTTAGATAACATTGGATATTAGGATGTTTTCTTATGATTTATTGATATCATCATGGGATAATAGTTTTAATTTTGATCAGAAGTTTAGTTTCTTATAAACCCCTTCAAATATTTATGTTATGAAATATATTACTGGATAATAATATTTTCTAAGCCATTCATTTTCGTGTATATTAAGGGTTACATATTTTATAGACTCCAAATGGAAGGTTTGAGATAAACATTGAAATTAAAACATATTAATGACATTTTGGAGCATGTATCCATGATTTTTGTAATTTTTTATGGGTTATTATAATACATTATTGGGAAAATGAAAACCCACAGGATGGGTGATGAACCCTTATGTATGGAACAACCATGTAGATTGAACCCACAACCAAAGGGAGAAAAGGGTGAGTCACATGCCACTGGACTTCATTAAGTCCCATGTAGTACATATTTTAATTTTTAGCTATTTAATGGATGAAGAATAAATTGATTTTTGAAATATATTTTTTATCAAATATATTTCCAAGGAACTGGAAAAAGGTTTTGTTATTACGTGGTTAATGTTATTTTGGAATACGTTCACTATTTTTCTAATCCTATAAGATTATGGAAAATAAAATATTATGGGATTTTATTTTTAAAATAATTTTTGAATTGTATTATAGAATAAAATATGATATTTTTTATAGATTTAATGTGATTTATAGAAATAAATAACATATCATTGAAATTTTTTGATTTGCACATATATATTGTGGAGTGAGACTTTACGAGGCATTGATTTTATTTCGAGATAAGTGTTATATTTGATATTGGATGATTATTTATTCCTACCATTTTGATTTATGGGTTTCTGTCTGAGGGGGAATATTTTTATGAATTATAAGGACATTTATTTATTAAATGATCGATGATGATCATTGGGTTTTACTATTGAATTTTAGATATTAATGTAATTTCATCATGTTTAAACGTTTATTTTTATTTGGGGATTTATCTTATCATAAAATAAAATTATTATGTAATGTATAATGAGATGATGGACATAATTTTATCTTTTTGGGATTTTTTGAAGCATAAAAATAGATTGTAAGGCTTCAAGAATAAAATTTCATCATAAATTCACATCATTTGGAGAAAAAGATTAGATTATAGTGGAAATGGATAAAAGGAATAAACTATACAAGTATAGTTGGAATATATATTCATGTTTTTAGAAATTGAACTAATGTAATTCCACAAATCATTGAAAAGGATCTTGAAACAATAATGTTATCTTCTTACATTTTATTATTGGAAATCAATAACCATTTAACCAATATATGATTTATTGTTTTATGAGGATTCACTTTATCATAACCATGTACCCTATCACTATTAATCCATACATGGGTGTTATATTTTATCTTCCAGGTCTACTTTTTTTGACATGTAAACCTTGTATGACTTATCTTGTGTTAACATCATACTTCACATCCTTTCTTTTTAATTTTATTTTTTATTAATCGTCTATCTGATGTGGGATTACAATACTAGTATTTTGAAATATCAATACTTAGATACCAAGTAAAATAAAAAAAATATGTGGATGAAATTTACAAAATGGGGGATAATGTAAAATTTCTATATTTTAAAATGAAATACTACATTCAGTTGCATAAAATATACTCCACATCAACCTTAAATGAACAAATAAATATTATTATATATATGTTACCATTATAATAAAACAAATAAAATTTCTAATGTGAATATAATTATCTTAACTATGAAAATATGGTGAAAAAATGTATATATAATGAATTCTTATGTGTTAAATCAATTATAAACTAAAATAAAACCCTTTTTGAAAATGAAAGGAATTTGGTTTTCAAAAACATATTTAAATATGTATAAGTGGGTTTTATACTAATGAAAAAATCAATATTTTGTGATTATATTAATGAAATATGTTAATAATATATTCACTCTAATGCTTAACCATAATTGTCTATATTTTATATTCCTGAAATAGATATAAATAAATCCCATTTTCTGTATAAGAATTGATATTATTGTAAAGGTAATTTTTATTCCTTTTCACGGTGCACTTATTTTAAAAGTAAATATTGACATATATATAAATTTTATTTGAAAATATAACTTCCTTTTTGAAATAATAATGTCAAAATTATGTTAGAGAGGTTTTTATTTATCTAAAATGATGCATTTTTTTATGAATAGTGAAAATAATTTAACTTTAATTGAAAATTACATTTTCATCTAATTTTTTTATATAGTTAAATAAATTTTAAAAATGGTTTTAAATTATAAATAGGTAAAATATACTTCAATTAATTAATTTTGATTCATTTTAATAAGTTTCACTTTGAGATTAGATATAAAAATATTTCAAATTTATAAATATTTGTGCTCTAAAAACATGTTCTTTTCTCTCATCTGCAGGATAAATTTTAAATTAATTTCTAAAAACCAATGAATTTATTTTCTATAAAGTTAATACATTTTTTAAATAAAAATTTTCAAATATTTTAAATAGGTTCTTTTAATTTCGATAAAATATGAATAGTTTCTTTTGTAGTTTTTAAATCCCTGTAAAAAGTAAATCTAGTAAAAATTGAGTAATAAAATGAAAAAACTAATATATTAAGGATAATAAAATGACCCATAAATTTACCACAATTTTATTTTATGAGAATATGTAATTAATAAGAAATTAATGTTTGAATATATTTAATTTGGTTTTCATTTATTAAAGATGAATTCATTTATAATATTTTATTTAACGAAATACGAAATAAGTCACAATCATATTCTTAATATATAATATATTTTAAATAAGTGGTTTTCTAAAGGATATGTTTGAATATATAATCTATTTAGAAATATAACAGATTTTAATTTATCATGGAAATTGTTTTATAACTTTTAGTGAATGAATAATTATCTTAAATGCTTTCACAACAGTGAGGGAGTAAATATTTTTTAAATGATAATATCAACCAAATTATTTTAAAAATATTAAAATTAATAAAATATGATTAATTAATGTGACCAAAAAAATTTATATCATAATTTGACATTATATATATCTATAAATATATTTTAATTTAAGATATATTGTATTATTTAATTATTTTTAAAATTAAAAGTAAATAATAGTGTCAAAATTGACATTAATGATTTTTTCAAATAAATAATATTTAATTAAAAGACATAACGTAAATAAAAATTATAATTTCGTAAACTTTTTTAGGAACAAAATAAAGAATTTTTCTATGACCCATTTATCATTCATTATTAATATTATAGTAAATATATTAACCCTCAATGAGTAAAAAACCGTGTTATCATGGTAAGAATTAAAATAGCTAATCAATTGTTAAAACTAAAGGATAAGGGTAATAATGAGTGGTAATCCTCTATAAATATATTTTATTAAGGAATTAATATCCATACTATTTTTATATTATAATTAACTCACATTGGAGACATTTATAACTAGAAATTACATTATATTAATTATATATATTGGGATATTCTAAGAGTTCTATTCCCCTCTCCTATAAATGTACACCATTTCATTACACTTATTCAAATTGGAAGGCACAATTTTTTTGTCTATAATATTACAAAATCACTTCCTATAATCAGTCATAATATTCCAGGGGCCTAATTATTGGCATAATACTCACCTTAGCAGTGTTAAGGTGTCCATCATTATAGATTGTTCAATAATCATGTATTTCTGTAATATTTCTTATTTCAAATCATTGAAACCATCTTAAACCATACTAAAATCATAATAAATATAGTATCATACATATACATATAATTTATTAGTTTACTTTAATTACATATATCTATATCCAATTCCATCAAATGGGAAAACAATTCTTGATTTGTTTGTACGACGAACTACCAGCTCGTGAATAGATGTAATTCATTTTCCATCCTTGTCTCTAAATAAAAGTTATAATGATATAATTTGGGTTCATATATGATATAAATGACATATACATAATTTTCAAGAGATAATATATAATTTATGTTCTTATCATTCCATGAACATAAAAATCAGAATGTCATTCGTGCATATACATGAATTATCACCTACACGATGTGATGTGATATATTTCTCATCACCACATCACATGAATGATATATATAAGTATGTTTGGATAATTAATATTATATTTAAGATATTATTATTATTTTTAAATAAAAATTTATTCTTTCATTTTTCTATAATGATCAATTTAAAATGGAATAAATACTCACACGTACACACGACGTGCCATCTCCATGATTGTAACATAGTTCATTTGTTCCATCCATATAAATTAGATGGATTTAAAATTATAACTGATATATAAAAATGAAAATTGTTTCTTGAATATTATTGTTGAGATGACTTAATGATGAACACTTTGTCCATATTTAACTTGTCAAATCCATTTTGAACGTAGGTATCGAAAATCATCAAAACATCCAATGTGATCTTAAATTATTAAATAATTGTTCTTACATGGAATTATGTTATATAAAATGAACAATAAAATTTAAAAAGGTTCTAAATAAATTATATATGTAATGTAGTTTAATTATTTATGAATAAATCAATGTACATGATGAATCGTACTCAAGGTAATGGACTCCTTATCAAAAAAATATTTTTGATTGTGTTAACGATTTATTTTATTAATATTTATCTTTCATGTATATAATTATAAATTTATTTTTATGTAATTGTATATATTGAAATGAATTTTATAATATGGTATTTTTTATCTGTCAAATATTTTCAAAAATGGATCTTCTTTAGGTTTAATTAAAAATATTTCTCAATCCATTTTCTAATATATGAGTTTAGCTTAAACAAATTGATTGGTTAATAAAAATATAATGTGTTAAATTAATTTAAAATATAATAATTTTTTTTTAAATTTTTTATTTTTATTTACAAATGATAAACACAAAAAATTCATTTCATAAATGAAATGATTTTTAAAGGGGTATTTATTTTAATAATCTTTTTCTAAATATCCTTATTGAAAAAGAACAGTTTTATTACATTTATGTCATGCACATATTTTCCAAAATTCATGGATTTTTAATATAATTCATCTTTCCATACATGTTTATATTATTACAGCAATAATTTCTTTTCCATTGTACGTGCATGGATTTTCAAAATGGGTTATTTCAAATTTGATATATATATCTTCAAAGGATTTTTTTATGATGAAATAATTAATGATTTATGTTTATGTTACAGTTCATGGGAATATATTATGATGATGGGGTCTTAAGTGACGAAGAAACAATGGCTGGGTATATGATAAACCAATGATAGGTGGTTATGTTATAGACCAAGGATGGGTGGTCACATTATATCCCTTAATTA
Source organism: Viscum album (assembly GCA_963277665.1). NCBI lineage: Eukaryota > Viridiplantae > Streptophyta > Magnoliopsida > Santalales > Viscaceae > Viscum > Viscum album. Next base: position 1,372,469,595 of record OY728164.1, read on the forward strand.
CATGGGTACTATGAAGTTCGATGAAATATATATTAGTTACTATATTTGTAAGAGTGAGATGTAAAAAATGTCACAAGTTTCCAACAAATATTTTAGATTCATCATAAATATTTTTTAGGAAAAAAAATTTATTTTCAAAAGGTATTATATTAATCAATTGGTAAGGATGATTGTTTTTTCTGAAAAAATATATGTTTTTTTGAAAATGATTTTTATGGGTATTCAATGGACTAATAGTTTCATTTCTTTTACTTTCTATTATGGATATTTTTATCGCATCCCCATTTTAATTTTTTTTCCTATGATATAAATTAGAATAGACATAAGTATTATATCTAAATGAAAATTATGATGATTGATCATAAAAAGAATCCATGTTCTTATTTTATGATTTTCATTGAATAAATGCACACTTTGTATATGTTTCAATTTATAATTTACGGATTTATTTTGTATGGGATAGTCCTAATTATCTAAAATTATAAAAATAAAATATTATTGGGAATTTAAAAATGTCGATTTTAGTTTAAAATCACTAGAAAATGCAATATTTAAGAATGTCTCATTATATTTTTAGATTATGAATATGTATACTAAGTACCCAATTTAGTCAAAAAAACTCATCCCACAATCAAAATTATGTGAATGGATTGATTATTTAATTAAATAAAGTCCTCTCTCACAATCTATATAAGCTTGTGGATCAACACCAGAAGAGGTGCCTTGAAAAGCTCTCTATAGGATTGTGGGTATATCAGGGCATGACATAGACTCCAACCTAGGTGACCCTTAACTGCCATGTTAACAGAATATAGGTATATCTATATATTAAATATTGATTTCCAAAATTTTATTTTTCATTCCTTGGATATTTGTTGTAGAATGAGAAATCTAATGTCTAGATGGCGTAGTGAGAGGCCCTTGATTAAAATAGGCTACTATAATTGTATAACTACATGGTTCTTGAAATTAATGTGTTCCAAATATTAAATATAAAGAATCTACATTGTACATTCCTATAATGGTGTTAATTACTCATTCTTTCCCACCACATGGTCCATATTTAAATCATCTATAAAACCCTATAATAGTCTAGCGCTAAGATATGACCATTTAAGATAACTCTAGAATATTGGCCTATTATAAACATATACTTTTCCACTAACTAAATATGCGTGGAATGATTACTTTTTCAAACAATACATTTTAGTTCTTATATCACACATACTAATCTTAAATATAAATCAATCTGCACCCCGACTTTAATCATGGTATCCAGAGCCCCTTTATTTTCACTAAGCTATCCGTACTATCTTAACACCAAGACATCATTGATGAATATGGAGGCAGCCAAGGATATTTAAACATAAAGTTGGACTGAACCACATTTTCTGTTATTTATAACATGATTGTATATAAAAAATTCCCATTTAGTCAAATATTTATGGACATATACTATAAATCCTCAATGATCATATGAATATACGCTTTAATTCATGATCATGTTTTTTCTATTGATTCACTTATTCAGTTCGTACTTTTATCCCACTAAAAATACCATGAGCCCACATTCTTCCATTCTCACTAGTTTTCCCCATGAATATACTTAATGAACAAATGAGTGACCCTAATAATTCTAAAACTATGCCTAATAATCGTGACATCCTCTATAAAATACACTCTGTTTCCTTTTTGTTTAAATCATTTCTAAGATCCTTCATTTCTAAAAAGATCCCCCTTTATTTATAGTGACACCACATGCACCCAAGTATTTTTCTACTGATACATGTCAATGATACACATTCAAGTGGAATCATATTCATAAATTATGTAGTGGAACCTATTTTGAAAACATAGTCCTCAGTCACTGAAAAATGGCATACCAGTTTCTCAGAATATATAGTAGCAAAAACCATGTCTTGTATAGGTACTCATTTTGTATACTCATACTATTTCTTCTCACCACTTTTTTACTTTTGTCAAACACATTGAATCATAATTTACCCCATATCACATACCAGATGATCATGTAGAGTCCAAACACCCTTTTTGTTTTGTCTAAATGCATTACTCTATGATTTAGGGAAAATTTGTCCTTTAAAATAACTTTGAGCTTGATTCCCCAATTGAATCCCGATCATTGGTAGTGTTTGGAAAAATATTTTGAAAAAAGCATGATTTTTCATGGTTCAAACTCTCTTTTAGTAGGAATTATATACCATTACCACTTTTATCTCACAATAATCATAAATGGTATTGCATTAAGGTTGTAGTTGACTATTTCATTCACATGATTGTGAAACATTAGAGTTAAAAATGAGTGTAATTTCTTGTCTAATTTCGTTATCTGAAAAACCAAGGAATAAAATCCACATGTTTTAGTTTCAAATTAATAATAAAATTTGATATGGATTTTCTTTTGCATTTATAGGTAAAGTCTTTTCATCCACTTATGAGAGGATTTGAAAAAATGATACATCCATACTAACTCTTCTAATTTTATCATAGATGGTGGATGTAGTTATGTTACCTGAATAACAAGATCATATAACTATAACATGAACTCCACCAGTTGAGACATAACTTGGTTGAGATCAAACTCAATGGCTTCCAGTTGAATCCTTAGTTTGGTGACCACGCTTTCATTTTCTTATATGAGGACTTAAATCTAATGATCCTCCTCAAATAACCTAGAAAATATCATACTAAATGACTTGTAATGAATCTAAAAAATGATCATCAAACTAAACCCCACAAGTGTATGATATGAATGCCTCTATTAGATATATTTAATACAAAAATTCATTTAATGTAGTGTGAAAGTCATGAACATTTTTCCCTTTAGTTTACTAGTTTATCTAATACAGATATAGGTTTCTTCTTTGGCCACTCATATGATCTAGTGGAGTGTGGGGGACCAAACCATGGATTCTCTTCCATAACCACCATCTTAGTACCCAGTTATTTTACAAAATCACTTAACACAACTCATTTATGTCCTATATTGGATGTAAAGTCATATAAAAAATTCGGTAACTGGAGAACGATGCTGAATTTTATGACTCAAATAACATGTTTTTCCTATAGTGCGATAGATCAATGTATTTAAAATATAAACCCTTATGCTGAAACAAGAAATGATAATTCTATATTGTAACACATTGGTGGTAATTCTTGGTGACTTATCACCAGGAAGATATTGAGATATTTAATGCTAATATTAGAACATGGAAATCCCATTTATTCCAATAAAAATTCTATACTACTCATCAACCCCAGACCACTCTCTAGGGCTTTAGATGATGACTATTCTGGGATGGTGGGTTAGCTGAGTAGCTACCCACCCTACAAATATTCAATGGAAGTGATTAAAACCAAACATCATGTACCTGTAGAGGAACTTAGTATTTTCCCTATGGTCCCATCCCTATAATAGAAATCGGTTCGTTTAGGGTGAAAAAACTATTCACACCTGTTCCTCTTCTCTAACACATGGATGATGAAAGGATCCACATAAATGGAAATAAGTGAACCCAACTATATCAAATTGAGGATCAATACTATGAATATATATTTCAATTAATTTTATTTATAAGACAAAAACCCTATCATGTTGCATATACCTGTAAAAAAATTTGGACATCATGTGCATCCTTAGTTGGACATATTTTTGTTAGTGATGGAGGGTCTTAATAGATGTCAGGGGTTTGTGGTTTGAAATTTTAGTTTAAGAGATAATAGACTAGGATGAATGGTTAGTTCCTAGAAAACACTAACTGTACACCACATCCATGTGGCATGGTTTTCATATGTGCATGGTCTGTTAACTATGAATGGAGATATATGAAACTATGAAGAAGTCAATGTAAATTTAAATGAAATTTCACACTGCTGACAAACATTTATTAATCCATGGAAATTTTATAGATCATATAGTGAATCTAGTGAGGAAAAAATGGTATTTCAAATTATGTGGCCAAACAATGCACTCCCTTAAAAAGTGAAATTATACAAAAATACCCTTATGATGACTTGATTATTAAACCCTATTTCTTGTAGATGATTTTCTAGAACCCCATACAATACACAACCATGTGTTCTCTATTGGTTCTTGGTAAATCTCCATTAATTTTATATCATTCAGATAATCATGATTTTTGATTGAAATATCAAGGTAGGATATAATTCCTCTATCATACATTGTTCATCTCTTATATTTTCTCAATATTTTTTATTGTTTATATATATTAGGACCTATATTTAGGTCTTTTTTATGATTTATAATTTTTTCTCATCTTATTCTAAATTGGAATTTGATACTGGGAATGTATAGTTCTCTAATCATGCGGAATGTGGCACCTAAAATTTAGATGTAGTCTCACCATAATTTTATCTAGTGGTGAATTGTGATGCAATTCCAGATTTTCCATACATTGACCTAATTATAATTTTATATTTTAAAATTTTGTATTCTAATGTTCAATACCACATCGAGTTATCTTAATCCTTTGAACTAGTGTATTATTAGTAGAATTTCATAGTGGAGACTCATATAATGGTAAACTATTCTATATAAAAATTAAATGGATGGTATCAAAAAAAATACTATTATAGAAACCATGACATTTTTTGGTTTGATTTCACTATGTGGATAATTTTTATAAATGATATAAAAGCAAGGTAAATGATACAATAGATGATTTTAAAGTTTTATTTCATTTTTATCAATGTTTTAAATGGGTTTTTAAGTATAAAGTCATCTTATTAAAAGGATAGTGACCCCAACAGATGCTTATATTAGAAAGTGCCCCGTTAAGTCTAGATGAAAGTGATTACTAGTGATAAATTTTTATATGATGAATGGGAATATAAATTTTCTTATTAAATTTAATTATGATTATTTTTTATTTAATGAAATGTTAAAATTTATTTTTAATAGTACTAATGGAAATGATAGCGCACATGTGGATGGTGTTCAATCTTGAATAGTGAACTCAATTGGGGGATGGTTGTGATAATATATATAAAACAACATTTTATGTGGTCTAGGATAATTTATATAAAAAACAACCTAGGTTTTTGTTTGAGATACTTCTTGTAGAAAAAAAAAATACGGGTGGTATGTGAAAACAATAAAAACAACCATGTGGGTAGTCCGTGGTAATTATAGAAATATCCCATTCATGAAGTCCATGACAAAAAAATAAAGCTGCCTTAGGGATAAAAATCATGACTATAGAATCTACCTTTTGAAATGATTTTGATAATAAACAAGACTCTATTTGGGAATTTTTGTGTTAGTTTTATGGAATACAATTGAAAGGGAGGTGTTGATACTAAAATTGGAATGACCTTTGTGATGTGATAAGTGAAACACAAAATCTAGATGAAGAATGCAGGGTTGATCAAATCCATAAACCTGTTTATTATTGGAGGTATAGTAAAATCATTGGCGTCACTATGGATTATAACCACTATTCAAAATTTACAATATTTATTTAAATTGGTTAGACTATTAAAAAAATCAACACTTTCACATGAACTTTTACTTTAGACTGGTTATATTTTGAAACATTATTGTTGGTGGCATATTGAATAGAAGTATAATGATTGTAAAACATCCATGGAACTTGGGTACCTAATCATATATTAATATTTAATCATATTTTATGTGTTTATGAAAACTGAAAATTTTATAATGGTTTTCTTGGCATGCTTGGATCATGTATGGATGGTGGTATCATGATGGACTTGTCACCAGTTGAGGAGGAGTTTTATTTTTTGTTTTATTATTTTATATCAATGTTTAATGTATATAATACACCCATATGGTATTATTTTTGAAATTTCAGATATTATCCATTAAAACATCATTTTATACTGTAGTTATTTTTGGTACATTCTTGGTCATATATGTGATGTTCGTTGATCTAGTTTATGTAAAAATTTACTATTACTACTACTTTTATTAGTTATATAAAAGGTGATGGTATCCAAATAATACCATGTTAAACCAACATCACAAGTCTACATATTCTATAAAATGAGGATTTGGGAGTGAGGTTATGTAGAGACTATCAGTTTGGGATCTAAACTGTGGCCCTAGGTGGTGGGACATTATAAAGTGGTATAAAGGATTTTTATATTGTATTAATATTTTCTAGATGGTATACATGAGTATAATAAAGGTAAATTATTGTTATTAATCTCATTCCAAGGAGTTTTAAACCCACACTTCGGGGAAAACCCAATTTTATACGGAGGGGTCCAATTGTTCTTATATATTTCCGGTAAGATTTTTATATTATTTCAACTGGAGAAATGCACCTGATTTGTGGTGTAATGATTTATATGGTTTTTACTCTTGGACTTACATGGAAATAATTTGTTCATGTGTCTATACATCATTCTAGGAATATAAATTTTTTACCTCATCTATATGTTTCCTATAATTCAATGCTACCTATGGTTTATATATAACATTACAATATATTGACCTTGTTTTTTTTCATTTTATTCATTTAAATATTATATATTTTAAAAATAATATAGAGGGGTAGATTATTTAAAGTGTCAGCAGTGATTTATATGGTGTTTTACCATAATAGTAAATTGTTGAATCATTCTTGATGAAATTATAATGTGGATTGTTGTTAAATAAGTACAAATAAATAAATTATTATATAACGGTTCCAGTTGAATAATATTATAGTATGTAACATATATGGTGGTTTCCATCATAAATATTGACTAAAATATTATATAATTAAACATTGGATCATGAGAATTGATAAGAAATGAGAATTCAATGGAAAGGTTAAAAATACGAACCCCATGAATGATGATAATTTTAGATTCTTAATATTATGAAATGAAAAATTTTAACAGTAAATATGAGAGTTATGATGAACCTTAATATAATGTGGTGACATGGAGACCTTTTTTATTTTTCATAAAATTGGGTATGGGTAGTGATTTTATTGATATTTCCCATGTTATGTGGTCCCCAAGTTTTGTGGTTGGTGTGTAACAACACATTGGACCGTCATCATTTACATTGAGGTGTTCTATTGGAAAAATTAATGGTTAATGTGTGTTTTAATGATATAATTAAACATAAATATTTTATCTGACACATTTAAGAGTATATGAGCCTATTATAGAGCCATGTATTTGAAACCTCTTGATTTATGTGTATCAAGTAGCATATCGTTTTGTCTTACCAGGCCATATGTTGATCTATTAACTTGAGAAACATAGTGCATTTCATTATCAGATCCATTGAATTCAATAGTTCTTGAAGTTGATGACTGTATGTATGGGTCTGAGAACCCTAAATATGGGTGTTTAGGATATTTGGATATTTTGTGTGTATGAAATAAGGATGAGAAGGTTTCTTAGGGCGTATGCTATATGTGAAATTTGATGTGCATGCGAGGTATTAGAATCTACTTATTCTTATACGTGACATTGGGCTAGGGAGTTCATACATTGTGGTTTTTGAGGTTAACGCATGATAGGGACTATCATGACTATTTTTGATCCCCATAAGAATAAATCCAGGTAAAATTATTATTTTTAATTTTGACTATGGTTAGTTCCTTAGGATTTCTGGATTAAGCTTGTAGAAGTTGCATGAGGATTTTTTTCTGGTGAAGCAGGCCTAATGGTTGTGATCGAATCCAGAATGAGGTGGCCTATGCATGTGGGTACATTAAAAGGTTTGATGATATGCATGTGAGTTATCTTATACTAGTTTATATAAGGCACTATGACTACTTGTTGTTTCTATAGTTTCATATTTCTGTCATGAATTAAAGGGGGGGGGGGGTGCATGACCTTGTTGATCATGGGTGAAATTCAATGTTTGTTTAGATAATTGGATGGAACATTTGGATTTGAAATGAAATTGGTTAAAGGGAAATCATTTTTTAACCCTTAGCATGGTAATATGATGGATTTCGTAAAGGATACATCAATGGTGATATTTTCGTGATGATATAGGAAAGCCATAAAAGAATGATATATGGTCTATTTGAATGATCATAGTTTCTTTGACACATGACAAGTAGGAAACACAGTTGGGATTAGTGATTGATCAAATGAGAGAATATAATCCCTCGGGATTGATGATTTTGGTGTGTTACGTTCCTCATATTCATGGGGATTGTGGTTTATAAGATAGTCATTTTTGTGAAATATTGTTTTCATGAAATAATGAACATGATTCCAGGGCTTCTTAATAGTCATTAATTGTTCTATAGTAGGTTTTGTTTGAATCAAACCCTTTTGGAGTATTTTTATAGGTAATAGTATTTAAATGATTTTTTATAAGATGATTAAGTATCTTTAGGGGAATTTAAAATCCCCATAAGTTATTGGGTGATATTGATTGGTAATACGATGTGTGATAACATAGTCAAACTATGTTTCCCTTTTTATGGGTATAAGTGCTATGGAATATTGGTGTTTTTAATGAGGAGTGACACACACATTTCAATAGGGAAACCTATTCTGGATTCATTCCAGGACACGTTTTAAAAAATTATTATAGTTTTAAGTACACAAGTGACCATGATGGGTTTGATCATTGTTATAAAGAGGAGAATTTTTGTAGTGTCTTGAACTAGAATCCACTAAATGTTTCTTTGAGTTAGTTGGAAACATGAAATTAATTGTGCCTCCCAATATTCCAGAGGTAGATGACAATGATTGAGTGTCTACGACTGTTATATATGGAGATGTAAACCTCATGATTATATTATAAAATAGTATAAATAATTATTATAATAGAAAAATAGTGTTTTATAACAAATATTTTATAATAAACCATTCAAATAATAAATATGTGAATGGTAAATTAATAACATATACAAAAATGGTGTTCATTCCACGATTCTACAAAAAAAGTGATTTACATGGAACACGTGAGTACATTAAAACTCACCATGGAAAATAATAAGTAAAAAATACCATAATGTTACTCCACTATAATCAAAATTAGAGGTTTGTTCCTCTTCTCTTATACTCTATCATAGTACTGAAAATCATACATCATAAGTTGGCAGCATCTCTATTCCTATCAATGATATCAAGAAGTCTATTCGGTTACCATAGGTGGCCCGAACATGGTGTGAGATATAGTCAATAGACCACCACCAATGTAAAATAGAACTATCTAGTATGTGTATATAATATTATCTGTTTTTAGGTATAGCTAATATTAAGGCACTAAATAAATAAAACACATTTTCTCGGGTTCATCATGGGATACATGAATGACACTACCAACTACGACCTATGCCGGATATATCTAAGACAATTTAAACTTATACATATATAGTTTGTAAATTAATGTTTGTAAATACCTATAATATATTTTTATAGGAGTAAATATATGGAAAACCTAACTAGGACATTAGAAGTCAACTGCAAACAAAGAAAAATTCCAATTATCTTCTTTTTCTTGGTGGTTGAATCATTAATCTTTTTAAAAAGGCATACATTGTTCTAAAAAAAGTGAATCCATATCCCATCCAAGGAAATCCATATGAAGGAGACCAGGTATTTATTAAATATCACTATAAATATTAATCTCCATAAGATTCTGTCCATGTAACTCTATAAATGGATCCCATGTATCACTCTTAGCGTGGTCTAAAGGTATAACCCACTCAGCCCAACAATGGTATTCTTCATATATTATTAATTATCACTAATGGAATTGTGTATATACATTTTCCACTCTTCTAATCCATGGTAATAAACTAGGAAAATAGGTATCACTCTTTGGTAGAGAACATAATCCATCTATTCGTAAGCCTATTCATGGTATTCTATGAAATAAACTATTTATTACTCCGAATGTAAGAAGATTCATTATCAAATTATAATTTATGATTCTCCAAGAGCTCATCCATGGAACCCTTATGTTTGGATAATAGTATTTACCCTATATTAAAAAAGGGTATGAGTTCTTCTATCCAAAAAATTCATAAAATTGAAAATAAAATTGTAATCATTATATGGGGAATTTTACACACCTTTATTGGTGGTTTAATACCATTTAATGCCTTTGGATCATAAGAGTTTAATAAAGAAACACCCTTCAGGGTGGATCTCATCAGGTTTGTCACCCTATGATGATAGTTTATGGGAATAGAAGACTATATTTAAAATGGATTAACATATAATTTAATTTATTAAACATTTAGGTTGTGTCATTGGAGGATTTCGGTGTGCGGCACCACAACGAAAGATAACTAGATCATGAGATTTTTGTAAAAGAACAAGACCACCTTACATAGGTTGATAGATGACCCATATTCTATTATTCAAATTTCGGATTGATATATAATGGTAGAAGTTAATAAAATAATAAAAAACTAGATACATGGCATATTATATTACATAAAAAAATCCTCAAAACGAATAAAGAAGATCATGGATCTTAAAAGTGGCCAATCAACAAGATTAATGGTGGCTCGATTAGAGTCTAAATGGGGGATAATCAATGGATCCTAGATGAGATATTTAATGTATATCTCATTCATCATTTCTATATGGAAATAGAGGTGGTTTTAAAAAAATAAATTGGGCATTCTCCCCTTTTAATGTATTTGATCTCTTTCAATATACATCACTATTAAACTAGCATAGGACCTCAAACTCTAAGAATCTGTAACCTTGAACACCATCCAAGGGTGTAAATTAATTGAGATATAATAATAATAACTGAATAAAAAAATTATCTCTATTAGATAATCAACATTTTCTATATAAATATATAATTTATGATTTTATGATTTTTACATATGTGCCAATTTTCACCATAATGATAATTTAATTGCATCTTAAATGAAAAAAATCATGTGGCCCAATCCAAATAATGATTTTGGATACTTTTATCATTAATTTTCAATTAGAATAAGGAATGTGTTATTAGCATATAATTATATATGAGGAAGCATCCTAATACATTTGTCGATGCATCGCTATAGTGCAAAAACCCTTCTCTGCTATAAGGAAGTGTGAAGATAAGTTCACTGCCAACCATCTCTTCAGAAACCTTCATCTCTCTTCACATTAATATATTTAGAAGAGTATAAACCCTTTCTGAGTAAACATAGTGATTTGATTAGATATTCATGAGAAATATCTCCAAAAAATAATTAGTATTATTCACCTAGAAAAATATACTATGGATTTTGGTTCCCATAGTTAGTCGTGTCCATTTCTTAAAAAACATCAATATTTGAAGGATCCACTAACAAACAATTAAATGAAATTATATGACCCATGAATGAAACTTTAGGAAAAAAATTCAAACTGGGTAAATTTAGCATTAATCTTCTAATTGCTTAAAATATTCATCAATATTCTGAAATTATATTAATTTTATTCATTTCAATTTTCATATATATTATATCATCTATAAAGACTACCACAAATCGAACAAGGTAATTTCCAAAAACATGATTCTTTAAATCCATGATCCTAGTAGGGGAATCATTTAGTACAAATTACATCAATAAAAATTCCAAGATCCCGTACAGAAAATAGAATAATGTATTGGGTATATCCTATTTATTAAAAGACAATTGAAGATATCTAGTTTGGAGGCCAATATTGGAAAATTATTTAGATCCTCAAAATTGATTTAAAAAATCTTATATACAATGTAGGGGATACATGTTCATGATTTTAACCTTATTAATGTTCTAATAATAATTGGAATGACTCATTTACCCGTCCATATTATTAACAAAATGAAGAAGTTCACCCCAATATGATTCACATGATCATATGAATCCATTTTTATATTCCTGAAGGGTTTCTTCTTCAATTCTTACAACTCAACCTGAGATATTCTATATGGAGTCTTTAAAATAGGCATTGAACCCTTTATGAGTGCTGTTAAAAGTTAATGTTCAAAAATCAAAGGGAATACTATGGAAATCATCTAATAATACATCATCAAACTCCCATACAATATTAATATCCTCAATATAGAGTTTCTCCCCAACCATATGAGATAAATACATTTCATTTAACAGAATTAAGAGCCATAAGATAGATGTAATTTCCATTGGATTTTTTTACATATCCTTGTATAAATAAATGATATTAGGCTCATTCAAGATATTAAATTTGAATTCCATTTGGTGGAAATGAATATGAGATCTATATAAATCTAGAAAATCCATTACCATAATGAATTCAAATTCTAATAGATGAAGAATCTCATATTTTTTGTATTTAAACTCCAAAAAAATCTTTCAAATAGGAACTTAAGATTTGAGATGTGACTATCATAACATTATTATTTTTCACTACTTACTAAAAATCACATAATTGATATGATATTTTGATACCCATACCAAATTTCTTATTAAAAAAAGTGGAAGTATAGTTAGAATAAAATAAGACTTTAGTTATTTTACAGTGGATGTTAATTTTATCTTTCACAATTTTATTCTCATAACCCAATTTTGTAGTCATGATTGTGTGATATATTCCTTAATATTTTGTATTAAGTGGTGTTTTATGTTGATACTCATCATAAACCTATGGTTTCATGCACTAGTTATGTAATGACCATAATCCATACATTGGAAACGTTGGAGACTGCAAAGGTCTATTAGTTTCCATCTTACTTTCTACAAATGAATCAATTGGCCTCTTTGTTTCCTTTTGATATTCATGAGATTTATTACAGAACCATTCAAATTTCAAACACCACTCAGTTCTATTAAATAAATTTTATTGATGAGCCATACCAAATTTCAGGCATGTAGGTGTTTGTAATTGCATTCCAATATGATCTTTCTTCATGATTTCATGGGAATAAAACTTCATTATCATTTATGAAACCTAGGAATTATGATAAAATCTAACACCCACTTCTACCTTCATATCACATTTAAAAAATTTATTCATAACCACATATGTATCACATAAAAAATTATTTTATAGACATGGTTTTATTCCAATAAAGAATCTATATGTTTTTATTTTAAGAAATATCATTAAATAAGAAGAATACCTTCTATGTATTGAAAAATTTTCCTCATAGGACCAATGGATTTATCATCCTTATAGTTAAGGCTAAGGAATTACTTCTCCATTTTGGTAAATAGAGTACAACGTAATTACTTACTGAAAAACATCATGTTAAATTCCTCATATTCTAGGGAGTCAATTTCATCCACTTGCATTGTATTATTAATAACATTCTACCATTGATATGCTCACCATCTAATGAAAAACAACTAAGATAGATTTTTCATGATATTATCATTAAAGAATAAAAATATTATCATAGTGGTACTGATTTATCACTCAACCACTAGTGGAATACAAGACCCGCTAAATGAAGGTGGATGTTTCCTCATGAAAGAATCAATAGTACAATTTTCTATCCATTGGCCATTTTGATGATAAAAATATTCATGGAATGAGAATGCTTCCAGATTATATCAATATGGTTATGTATTCTAACACCCAAAGAATTCGGTCACATAGGAAGATAATAATGTCATTTTTCACAACCATAATTGTTAGAGTGACTCATTGTAGAATCATCCATTGAATAAAACCAAAAATAGTAATGTAATAATCATGATAAAATAACAAAAGACAGAAATAATATAATCCTGAAATTTTTTTCATATGATATCTGGATCATGAAACCTTCTTTTCAATCAACTAAAATCTAGGTATATCCTTGGTCATAGACGGTCATTTTATATTCAAATCCTTCATAATGATTTATAAAGAAGACGTGTAATAATGAAAGCATGTCCCCTGAGTGTGTCTATACTAGTATTTAGTGATAGAACCATTAATCATGAACCATTGAGCATCTAGAAAAATCCCAATAATCCAATTTCAAAGTTATTACCCATAGTTTCTTCTATTCTGCAGAAACATACACTTTCAAGTATTGAGTCAGAGTTGTATATTCTAGGAAAACCACATTACTTTCTTTTCTATATCATGGGTTGTTCTCAAGTATATAGGCTTATTCCTAGTATTTTAACAAATTTTAAAAAATACTAACCAATTAATATAACTAATGAATTCTCTAATATATACTGAGGTTATAGAATAATTTTACAAATAAATATTACATCTTTTGAGATGAATAATCAATAAATATTATTATATTACACTTCGTAAAACAATTTTATTATAGTTTACACAGAGAATGGATACATAAAAATCTTATTTAGGAACAGTTTTCATCATATCTTATACATTTATTCCCACATTGTTCACTTATTGACAAACCATACATAATTTATTTCAATAACATAGACAAATGAATCATAATAAAGGGAGTGCTTATATTTTTTATAATGGTAAACAAGGGGGTATCAATTGATGATGACATGAAAGTATAATATCATAATAAGATCACGAGATCAACATCATAACATATAAATTTCATATCAAATATTTAATAGATCATACACATGATTCGTCTACTAGAAAATTGTTATCTCAAAATATGTGAATCATAAGAGTGAGGAATCATCATAAATCAATCACAACAATAATTTAAAATAATAATAATAATAATAACCTATAATAAGTGTGTGGAACCATTATATGAACATAAGCATATAATATTTATGTTTATTCATGATGTCTATAATATTGTAGTAGATTTGGTATCAATACTTGTTTACAATATCATAGTAGATTAGGTATCACCACATATTTTTTGTGTCATAGTGGATCAGGTATACCTACCTGTTTCCAATAGTTTTTCGAGTACATCAACTCATATCCCACAATTATCTCACGTGACATAATGATTTTTACAATTAATTAGAGTTCTATAATGAATCCACTAATAAATTCATGATATTTTAAAAGAGAGACTACAATTGATAATGTACAAAATTCACAACACCAAGCATTATCAGACCACAAAATATTATCATTTAAAAATTACCATTATAACCACTCCATTAAATTGGAGGATGTGAATAGAAGTAAATAATTTTTGATATATATATATATAATATTTCTAATCAATAATAATATACTGATTAATGATTAATAAATACTAACTCAATTCCTAGTAAATCCTTTTTATTTTTCAAAGATATGTTTTCTTTAGAAAAAATAGTTTTTATTTATCTTTGAGAGAAATTAACATAAATAAGTTAATGAAATTTTATAAATTTTATTTTAAAAAATAAGTATCATTTTTTTATTGAGAGTATCAAACATTTCCTATGGTGAAACTATAACAACCCGAACAATAAAAGATAAAATTTTATGTGAGATTTAATTTAATTAAATATAATATATATATTTATATTGAAAACACATGTGATTCTTTTGTTTTATTATATCCTATTAGATTTAAAAACCATTAACAATCATTATCATTGAAAATATGTTTTTTAAATAGTGATCACATTATTAGTATAAATATGTGATTATAAAATATAAAATTGACAGAGAAAAAGAGAGTGATGGCTTCAAACAATAGGATCAAACCATATAAAACACACAAACAGAGCTACTGAGGGATATAAATTCACTAGTATTTTTCTTTCACCCAGACTAAGATGAGATCCAATAAATTTTTCATGACAGAAACTGTTTATGAGAGATGTTCATGCTCATTAAGATCACAAGCCAAATCATGTACAAAGAACCACCCCATGAAAGTATCACATTCACACACCTTCCCCTTATAGCCTCTTATAGTGTATTAAACAGATATATATATCAAGACCATAATAATATGAATATGTATATTTCGTTTTCAATAGAATATTTTTCATATCTTATTCTTATCATTACATTATAAACAATTTTTTCTTTTATAAAATGGAAAATAAGTTTTATTTTCAAAATGTATTACATTTTAATTAAAATGATGATTTTGATGAACTATTGAATTTTTGAAATAAAAAATATTTAAATAAAATATTATTTTTAAATAATTTTAAATAAATTTTAAGAATCATATAATTTTTATGAAGGTAAATGTAATATTCGTAAGGGTTCGAAAAAATATATTATAAAAACCCAACATAAATTAATAAATGCCTATTCTTATATTAAAACTGAAAATAAACATATTTAAACATTATGTTTATAAAAGAAATTATATTTTTGGAACCGTAACATTTATATAATCCCAATGTGAATATTTCATAGTTTTCTAAGATAGTTTAATTTTAGTGTAATAATTAAATACCTTATAAATATATGGTGTGTATTATGACATCATAAGGACCCAAAAGTGATGTATTAAATAATATAAAGGGTATCAATGACCAAATCCATTATTTCAAATTAAAATAATGTAATTTTATGTTTAATTTATTAATTTGATAAATTATTTTTCAATCTTTAACACCCATTAATATATATTTTTTTTGTAAAATCATTTGTTTAAGAATATGACTCACTTACTCGTCAAAAAGGGTATTATTTTATTAATTTCATCCCTATGCCTTTTTAGATAATGAAAACCACTCCCCTTTGGAAGTAACCATGGTTTACAAAAATTATCCTCCTCTCTGGATCCCATTAGTATTCACCCACAAACCATAGAGAATGGTCATAAAATTACCTCCCCTATATGAATCCCTCACATGGTGAACATAGATCTCAATAAGCTCCTCTATGGAATTTAAATTCACACCCTCAAGGTAATGGTTATTCTGTTTCTTCTATTTATTGAAATGTATTCATTATATTATTCTCCTTTTCTCAATTTCCTAATATTAGGATATGTTATTTCATAACCCCTATAATTTCATGATGATGCTTAAATGATTAAGGACCCCTTATAGTCTCATTAATCCCTTCCATGAACATTTATACACCCCCATTATACTACCAAAATTTAAACACTATTTTTCATACTATTATAATGTGTAGTGAATACCCATATATAATTTCTATCATTTTTTTCCCTTTATGAACATATAAATCTTTTAATGGAGACTTACATGTATTTATTCAACACTATTTGATCATCAAATAAAAAGTGATGAAAAATGATTACAAGATTTATGATATTTTTAGGATAGGTAAGTACAAGAATGAAATGAATGTCACAAGTGAAAAAATAATTTTATATCACTTCAATTAATTGGATAATGTTTTAGTATCATGGTATTTCAGGTAAGGTATTAAGTAGTGAACCGAATCTATCACAAGAATTCTCTTATCACGGTGTCTTTATAGTTATACGTGACTTATGATCATGATGTATTTTTTATGTTGTTTCCACATTTCTAAGGTTGCCTTTATGATATCATGCCTTATTTTTCGTGATTATGATTATAACTTGATTTTACCATTTGATAATTCTATTTTCTAACATGTACAATATTATACATGTTATTCCATGTTTATTTCCTTAATGGGCTTTATATCACACCCAATTACTATATATATCTCTAGGTTATCCAATATAGTTTTAAGCCTGAACCAGTTATGGATGTTTTCAATAAAGATGATGTATTTCCTGTTTTAAGTTGTTATGTAATGTACCTAATTCCCAAATATGGTAGGCTTTCCAATATTTTGGGTTGTTATATGTGTAATATTTTTTAATAAATAATAAAATTAATTGTAATAAAGAGTTGGGTTTTAATAGTTTGTATCAAATAAAATTTCATCTATTTTCTGGATTAGTGGTAGAAAACTCACTATATAGCCAGATGGATAAATCTATGTATATGAATTCATCCTAAAATTTTGGTAAATGAATACTAAGTGGTTTATCAAAAAAATCACTCATGTATAAATACTAAAAGTGGATTTTTTTTGAAAGATATGTACATGGGCATAAAAACCAAAAACACCATTTTTAGTTACATTCGACTAAGAACTGGTACACTGCACATCTTATTTGACACTCCCTTGGAATATTATTTTGTTAATTAATAAGATCATTATGATAAAATGTTATAGGGAAAAATTCTAGTAAGTGTATATTTAATGAAATATATCATGGATAACATATATTAAATCAATTAAATTCATATGTTAAGGAAATAAATGTCACATTTAATTTAACTCAGTAATTTCATAGGATTATATTTTACATGTTTAATAGTTTAGAAACAATCCACCTTGATATTATCATTATTAAATCCAATAATAAAAAATTAAAGGAATTGAATAAAAAACCAATGTTATAGAAAATTGGATGCTTGTCACAATAAGAATACATCCTCTACTGACTTAGGTTCTAAATTGAATCCCTGATCAGAAGGAGTGCCCAAATCCCCGTAAGAAAGAACATGATTCAATAGAAATATTAATGTGACAAAATCCAATAATGTTCAATGAATCACAT
Organism: Viscum album; assembly: GCA_963277665.1. Lineage (NCBI taxonomy): Eukaryota > Viridiplantae > Streptophyta > Magnoliopsida > Santalales > Viscaceae > Viscum > Viscum album. The sequence continues at coordinate 1,372,487,938 of OY728164.1, forward strand.
GATATTTTAATCATGGAATAATGGATCAAATCCATTGATAATATATTCTCAATATTTCAATGTTTTGAGTAAGAGATGTTTCTATAAGATGTTTATTATAATGAGGGATAATATGATTAGTAGTAGACATTGATAAAGAATATAATGCCTAAGAAGAAGATTTTAGTTATGGGGTAGATGGAATTATTTAAATTTTTTTAATAAATATTTTCCTTTCACTCTCTTTCATAAAATAGAAATGGATTTCCTTAATATAAATAAAAAACGTGAAGAATCTATCTGGGAATATGAGGAATATTTCATATGACTATCATGATACACCTCCGGATTTGTTGTTACCATTGAACGCAATGTTTAACGCTTCCTTGGACGGATAAAACATAGTCTATGAAAATCCTCGATGACCTGAGACTTTGATATATATGAGGGAATTGTTTAAGGTACCCTCAATGTATAAATGGATATTAGAAAATCATAAAGATATCATAGGGATATGAATATGAATGTGGATTTTATTTCTATAGGGAATATGGGAAAATCTATTGGTGATAATTAATTTCATCATAATAATTTTCAAAAGTTCATAAATAACCACACCAAAAAATTCATATGGGGGATGAGTAAATTATTTAGGTATGAGAATGAAGGACACATAACTATAAATTGGTGATAAGAGAAACAAACTAATGTGATGGGGGCATGAAATTATTTGTTCCACCCTAAGAGAATTGTTCTTTACAAAAACTTCATGAAAATAAGAATCAAATTTTTATACATTGATTAAATTATATAAATTAATTTTCTTTACCTATATAGAGCCAACACAAATTTCCATGAGAATGAAATCACTCTCCAAATCACGAATCGACCCCCAATTATATATAATTTCTTGGAGGAGGGTGAATTTTATTTAAAAACAAATTCTAAAGAATGGATATGATTTATCTTTATTATAGAAAAAAATAGAAATAAATTTGTTTAATGAAAGGATTTTCCATGAAGAAATTCCCACTACAATGGAATACACAAAAGATTCTCCCAATGAATTGCCTAGTCTTCCTCCTAACATAGAGGTTTAATTTTCAATTGAAATTATAGCTAGGGAAATTCTATCTCCCATGAGTCGATATAGAATGGATATTGTGAAACTTGAAGAGTGATATAAACTACTAAATGAAAATCTAGATAAAGGATTCATTTGCCAAAGTGCTTCACCATAGGGTTCGCCACTCCTATTCATCAAGAAGAATGATAGATCAATACAAATTTTCATTGATTATCATGATCTCATAAAGATCATGATAATGAACATGTAAAATTATCCATAGATTGATGAAATTTTTGAGTAGCTTTATGGATAGTAATACTTCTCCGAGGTGGATATATGGTTGGGATATTACCAATTTTCTAGGATGGAGTATATCCCTGAGGATGATTTTTATACAAGTTAATGGAACTATGAGATCATAGTTATGCCACTCAGACTCACTAATTCTCCATCAATATCCACGGACATGATGAATAAATTCATTATGGATTACCTCAAAAATAATTAGGGTATTTTTTAGGGAAAATAGTATAATATAATACAACTAAAAGGAGGAGAATGAAGAACAACTGAAAACTATGATTGAGACCATATAAAAGAAGTATGGTTATTCAATGTACAGAATCTCTGAGTTCTAGTTGAAGGATGTGTTATTCTTAGAAAATTTTATCACATAAAATAGGATATATTTGGAACCTTAAATGAAAAAATAATGGATGTTTAGATGAGGCCATTGACTATTACAAATATCTATTGTCTCCTTGTATTATCTGCGTACAATAATTGATTTGTGAGAAATTTATCATGATTTTAAAAATCTATTACCAAGAAAACTCAGAAGAGAGTCAAGTTAAATTGGAAATTTGAATGTGAAGAGTTCTTTAAGTAATTGAAAAAGAGGATTGTCACTTTAGATGTACTCACACTACCTACAAGTTGAATTTTTTGTAGTATCTGTTGATGCATCAAACAAGGGACTGGGATGTATGTTAAGGTAAAATGAAAAGTGATAGACTATGCTTACAAAATTCAATTACCAGGAATAGAACTACCCAAAAAAGATCAACAGTTTCTTATAGTGATATTCACATTGATAATATTCTAAAATTATATATTTGTGTTGATGTGTAATGTATATATGGATCACAAAAGCCTCAAATATGTATTCCGAGAGAAAGAGATGAATAAGCACCAGCAATGACAGTCATAGTTGATCAAGGAATATGACTACTCAATTGATTATTTCCCTGGAAATGAAAATTCTGTGGTATATTCTCTTAGATGAAAGAATCCATAAATCTTATCAGTGATGATAACATAAAAGGATTTTCTCTTCCATGATTTTAAAAGGATGGACATGGTAATTATAAAGGAATGAACATGATTATTTCTTTTACAAATGACTCCTCAACCTTCCATTCTGGAGATGATAATGGAAGCTCAACAAGATGATATATGGATTTAGAAGAAAGTGGAAGATATTAAAATAGGTAAATAATCATTTTTAAATGTTAATAATGATAGAGATATGATATTTGGGTAATGACTATGAGTAACATCTAATCCCAAGTTAAAGAAGATTATTTTGGATGAGGAAAATAGTTAAACATTCTTCATCTTTCCAAGAAGCACAAAAATGTATCGAGATATCTGAAAGAACTATTGGTGGTAAAATATAAATAAGTATATCAATGAATATATGTCAATATTATCTGTATGTTAGAAAATAAATCCTGATAAAAATACAAGGGGCTGATGACACCATTACCCATAACTATATGGAAATGGGAAAAATGAAAATAGAATTTTTTACTAGTCTTCTAAATACATCAAGAACAAATAATTCTATATGGATTTTGTTGGATAATAATATGAAGACTGTTCACTCTATTGAAATTTAAGAGGACTTATCACTCAATCAACATGCAAAGATATACATTAGAAAAGTGTTGATGCTTCACAGAACAACACTATCATTTTTATCTAATCAAGATCCATCATTTAAATATATGTTCATGAATAATCTCTAACATTACATAAGTATAGTATTGAACATTAGAATGAATTATAACTCTAGAAATGATGTAAAATATTCAATGTCTATCCGAAAACTTGAGGACTTGATTAGAGCATGCCCATTTGACATCAAAGGAGGATGGGATCAACATCTTATACTAGTCAACTTCTCATACAACTACAGTTTCCACTAAAGAATCACAATGTCTCCCTATGATGGCCTTTATGTGTAGAGGATCATAACACCTTTAGGACAATATGAATTTGGGGAACACAAACTGTTAATTCGAAAAATAGTCGAGTAAATGGTGGAAATTATCAATACCCTTTAGAAGAACATAAAGGATTCTCAGTGTCGAAAAAATAAGTATGTTGACAATCTTTGAAGAGACCGAGTGTCTGAAGTTGAATAAATTGTATTCTTACTAATTTTTACATGTGATTAATTGACATGATATGGGGAAATGGTAAAGCATAGTCCAAGACTGATTGTTCACTTTAATATCACTGATTGTATAAGAGCGGTAGACCATCATCTAGAACTCCCACTTGACTTATCTCATGTACATGATGTATTATATGTATCCCTCTAAATTATGTAAATAATAGAACTATCATATAAAATAAATCAATAGGTGGTTCCATTGGAGAATTACCTCTCATATAAAGATCAACATGTAATGATCTTACATCGTGGAAAAAAGTAATACTAAAGATGACAATGTACCTGGTTAAAGAGTTATGGAGATTAAAAAAGTTTGATGAAGCACCATGTGAACCATTGGAAGTAATGAAAAATAAATACCCTCATCTATTTATTGTGGGAAAATATAATTTCAATGGAAAATTTCATGAAGGGGGATGATTTTAAGGGTCGATACTAAAATAGATAAATTTACTCTTTTTATTTGATTAAAAGAATTATTACAAAATTTGGATATAGAGAACATATGTGCTTAATTTGTTTTATTATATATTATCAAATTAAAATATCAATTAAGAATATTTACCATGGATAATATAGAAACTAAACACATTGATCACATGATATGTATAAATATCGAGTTTTAAAAAATCCAATTAACAATAACAAAGGAATTGATAGAATCATTCAGTTGGATCATACCCTATGAATCCAATTTATCATTTCATCTGAGGGAGATAGAATAAAAATGAGTTTCCCTTTAACAATTCTAAGATGAGTTCTAACAAAATATTAATACGAAAATCCATTTAAGGGGGATGTTTAAGCTTATTAAGATCATGGCCGAGACCATGTATGTTGAAGCTGCCATAAAAGTGTCGACATCACACACATTACCCTATGATCATTTTAAAGTGTATTAAATGGATATTTATCAAGACTATAATGATATTAATATGTATATTGTATTTTAAATCGAATAATGTTCATATTTTCTTCATATTGTTACTTTATAAGAAATATTTTTTTTATAAAACAAAACAAAAATTTTGTTTTTAATTAGTATTATCTATGAATTAATATATTGATTTTGAGGAACTAAAAGATTTTTGAAATAAATATTATTGGATTAAAATATTAGTAAAAAATGTTTTTATTAAATTTAAATGATCATGTAATGTTTATTAATTCAAATGTAATTTTTATAAGTGTTGAAAAACTGTTATGGTCAAAAGAGCACAACCTTTCTCTATAAATATAATTTTTTATATTAAAATTTATAATACAAATATTTACTAAATTATTTTGAAAAATTCAATATTATTTTTTGGAACCATAATCATAAAATTATCCAATGATGAATTTTCATAATTTTTTCATACATTCATGTTTTTAATAAAAATTAAATATTATATAACTATACAAAGTGAATTATGACGTCATAATGACCAAAAGGTTTTGTAATAAAAAATATAATGTTTTTTCAGGAATAATTTTATGTTTATTACCTTAATGTAACGTGGTTTAATGTTAATTTTATTAGTATAAGAATCCTTTTTGAATCCTATAAAACCATTAATATATTTAATGGTTTGAAAATCATTTCCTTAAAAGTAGGAATCACATAAACATTATCAAGGTTATTATTTTATTATGTTCATCCATTAGAATTATGAAATAATAAAAACAAATACCTTTTGGTTGAAACCGTGGATGAAACCTTTTGGAAGGTTTGTGGTTTTGTTTATTTTATTATATAGAGTCCAAACTTGTGTTTGGGAAATGATCTGGAATTCCACATTCATTTCCTATATAAACCCTCACAATCTCCAATTTCTCATCATTAAAAATACATAGAGAATATTCTTACTCTACCCTACCCAGACTATAGTCTTTCCATGGTGTACCCAAGGTCATAAGAAGTTCTTATCAATCATTTTGATTCAGACTCTCAAGGTAATGGTCCTTTTATTTCTCGTTTTTATTCAAGAATATTCATTATCTTATGCCATTTTTATCTAATTACTTATATTGGGATATATTTTTCCATATCCCCCATAATATTAGGATGATGCATAAATGATGAGATACCACATCCACTCTCATTAATTCCTTTAATTAACATTTATATGACTATGTCATGTTGCCAAAATTTCATTTTGATTTTCCATGTCAAACAAATGTTTAGTGAATACCCATTCCCAATTCCTATCAGGAGTGTTAAACTTTATGAAAATATACTTATTTTATTGGGGAAATTAAAGTATTAATTATATACACAAAAATAAATTAATAAATAGTGATTTAAAATGATTCCATGATTTATGATCTCTATGGCACACTTATGAAAGGGAATGAATTCAATGTGACATGTGCACCTAGAATTATATAGTTCTCCAATGAATTGGCTTATGATTTAGTTTCATGAGATATAAAGAAAGGGATTAGAGTGTGAAACTTGTCAATCCCAGTACATTTTTAATTCTGAGAAGATATAAATGGATATACAAAGGCCCTCTAGAATAACACATAACTAGATTAGATAATATGATAAAATTAATGGGAAGTGATGATATGGACATGGAAGAATAGTTAATTTCAAAATCCATTATGGAGAGTGAAATGGATTATTGATCATAATAATGTGAATGATCATGAGTACGTTACTGGCCACAATACCATAAACAAAACTCATTTGGAAATTTTCTTTCATTCATCAGAAATGATGGAAATAGGACAACATTTTTGTGACATCATTTGCCTTAGAGTTAAGTAATTCTATTACCATCTACACTAAAATGATAATGATGTATACCTAATTAGCATATATAAATTCATAATATAATAAATTTCTTCTAAAGTCTCACATTTTTATCCAAAAAAGAGTATTTAATATTATTTTATAATTCTTGAATAACTAAGGTAATCTTTTGACATATCACATAATTCTATTAAAGAATTACATGCTATTACTCGTACCTTTTTGATATTATCCAAAACCAAATTTTTTCGAATAATTCAATACAATACCAAAATTGATTAAACCATAATATCAATAAAAACAATATTAATATAAAAAATTTATTAATAATACCCAATGTTCAAAGTAAATCATTCAATGAATATATATCCTTAAAACTCATCAAAATACTCTTGTACATGATCCAAATCCCAGGATTAGAATTATTTAGTCATAAATTATTACTAAATAAATTTAACATTTATCCAGGAGTAAAATTAATGACAAATAAATTCATATACCCAAAAATACATATTTTAAAAGCATATAAAATCCCAAATATGAAAATAATTTTCTATATATAAAAAATCCAATATTCCAAATAATGACATTAATGAATTTGTTTCCCCAAAAAATTTATCTCATACCCCTTATCTTGAATCCTAAAAATTTTAATATAATTTTTCTTATGTAATACATCTTGTCAAACCTAAGTGTTACAAATACCTTTGCACAAAAATGTCTCCAAAAATACCATTAGTCACATTAAAATTACATCACGTAAAATATTAAAAGGGTGTCTGTGAATTTGAATTATTATAGATCTCAAACATATAATCCCATGATGGTTTACATAACTCTTCAGATAACCACATATAAAAACATTATAATATCCCATGTTATCTAAACCCTACACTAACACCAACTATAAAACCCCCAACATGCACTCCCTGATTCGGTGCTATAAACACAATCTTTATAATTAATGATTTTATACTAATAAATATAACAATATTTCTCCCATAAAAATCCCACAACATTGAATGTAAAAATTGGATCACATAAAAAACCCAGGATCATTAAATTAGTGGGTTTTATTAGATTAGGAAAACTCATCACAATGTGGATTCTTAAAGAACTGGTTCATAAATATATATGTTATCTCTAAAAGAAATCCCCACATATAAAAGCATTCTTTAAAAAATATTTTATTATTATTCTCAATAAACCTAGGAAAAGGAAAAAAATAATGGTGATTAAAAATAATAAATTATTTTTTCATGAATTTTTTCATATGTAGGTAATTTTTATGGAGATAACATAGATATATATGACTAGTTCGTTCTAAATCCACATTGTGATGCGTTTTACTAGTCCTCGAAAACTCATTATCTTAATGTTTCTTGAGTCTGTATGTGACCTTCATTTTACTTTTGAGGTTGTATGATTTGTATGGGGAAAATATTGTCATGTTTATTAGTATAAAATTATTATTTTTAAAGCTCGTGTTTTTAGCACCAAATCTGGGAGAGCATGTTGGGGGTTTTATAGTTGTTTTTAGTGTAGAGTTTTGATAACATGAGATATTATTATTTTATTATATGTGGTTATATTAAGTGCTATGTATACCATAATGGGTTTATATGTTTGGGTTTGATCAATAGATCAAATTCAAAGAAACCCCTTTTTATATTTTAATTGATGTAATTTTAAGGTGACTAATTATATTTTTGGATAGATTTTTGTGCAATGGTAAATGTAACCCTTAGGTTTTAAAATATATATTACATAAGAAGAATAATATTACACTTTTTATAATTCTATATATGATTTATGAGATAACATTTTCTATGAAAAAATTAATTAATATAATTTTTTGGAATATTGTATTTTTTATTTATGGAAATTTATTTTCATATTTGCGAGTTTATATGATTTAGAAATATATATTTTTGGGTATATGAATTTATGGGAGATTTATTTTATTTAGAGATAAATGTTTGATTTATATAGTAAAAATTTGTGACTAAATAATTCTAATTATAATATTTTGATCCCATACTAGAGTGTTTTTATGGTTTTTAAGGATATATATTCATGTAATGATTTACATTTACCTTAGGGTATTATTAATAAATTTTTGAGATTAGTGTTTTGTTTCTTCATATTACAGTTTAATCAATTTTGTAATTGTATTACCTTATTCTATCCATATTAGTTTTAGTTAATATCTAAAGGTAAGAGGAATACCATGTGATCCGTTAATAGAATTATGTGATATTTTAGAAGTTTAACTTAGTGATTTGGTAATGATAAAATAATATTCAACCCACAATGTTTGTAGAAAAATGTTAGACTTTGGAAGAAATTGATTATATGATGAAATTATACACACTAATTAGTTAAATTTCATTGTCATTTTTGTGTATATGATAACAAAATTCCTCAACTCTAGGAAAGATGGTTTTAAAAAAATATTTTCCTATTACCATCATTTTCCATGAATAAAATATCATTTTTACACCTCTTATGTTTATAGTATTTTAATCATTAACATTCTCATGATCATTCACTTTATAATGATCAATAATATCATTCACACTCCAACAATATTTTTGAAATTAACTATTCTTCCATCTCCATATCATCACAACCCACTAATTTTTTTATTTTTTTAAACCTAGTTCTATGACATTTTAGAGGGCCTTGGTATTTCTATTTATATCTTCATAAGGGTGGTGTTTTATTAACCATTTTTTGATGTGTCATATCAACAAAGGTATTTTAAAATTTCCACCATTGAATAATTTCCTCGAGATCAAAATTTCAAGGATAAAATATCTTAAATTCATATACAAGAAATTAATATCCAAATATATTAAATAAATAATATGTTTAATATTGTAAAAAATATGTAACAATGAGCCTAATTAAAATATAAAATATTATATTTAAAATATATCTAGTATAACATATCATTTATATTTGTGAGTTTTAAGAGGATTAATTACTTTTTAATATATATATATATATAGATATATATATATATTCTAATAAATTATAATGTAATTATTATTTCATAGGAAATAAGCAGTAAACTTTTCTGAATCTATTTAATTCTAAAAAGATATATTTTTCTTAAAAATATGGTTTCTATTGAACATTATGAGAAAATATTATAATAAACTCTAGATATTTTAGATATTTTTTCTAATTAAATAAATATAACTTTTGAAATCATAATATCAAATCCATCAATTATTTAAATGATGATTTTTTTTATACAATTTATTTTTCACTAAATATTGAAAAATATTAATTTTTTTAAAATTTTATATTTTTAAGATATCTAAAACATAAAATTTTATAGTTTAATTTTTTTTAATTTTATTAGTTAATTTTTATATTTAATAATACTTTAATGATTTTAAAATAAAATTTATACTTTATTTTTCAAAATAAATATTATAAATAAATGTGAATTTTTAAAAAATATATTTTTTCATCACATCTTTACATATTGATCTAAAGTTAAGCAATGAAAGTGATGTATTTTGAATTTTTAAAAATGGATTACATATTTTAAATTTGGGGGATTAAAATATGGAAATTGGCCCCATTTTATTTTTAGTCATTATAAATAGTAATATTAGTAAAAATGTTATGAAGATAAATGGTAAATAAGGTAATTAATAGAAAAAAAAATGAAATGAAATGACATTGACTGGAAAATAACCCTATAAATTGCGTTAATTTTATTTTATGATTCCATTGCATCCATGAACATTGATTTTTTTTGGTAATATGATATTTTTCTATTTTTTTCCATTATAACATTTATTATATTTTATGTAAAGAGAATTAAAAAATATGACACAATTGTTTTTATTAAATATTGAATTTTTAACATGGATATACCACGAAGATCTGTTTGGTTATAAATATTCCTATGAAATATAAATGATTTATATTCATCATGTTAATTAATTTTTAATATTTACATAATAAATAATTATAAATTTTTTTTACCCAACACCGACACATTATTTATTCAATAAAGATAAAAATAAAACAAAAGATATTTAAAAAGTTTAAAATAGTATAATTTGAAATAATTAATGTGATAAAATTATTTTATAGATAATAGAAACCATTTATGGATATATTAATATTGTTTTAAATTTCATTTTTTTCTAGTTGTTATAAAATTCAATGTAAATTAATTGTTCTAAAATTTAAATTATATATGTTTTAGAAAAATAATATTATGTTATTACTTTAAAATTAGAAAAAATACAAAATTTAACCAATTTATTTGTATTAATCTAATGTTTCACCAATGTTCCATTTCTGTGTTTTTTTTCAATTACTTGAAACTATATTGAATCTCAAGGAGTATGAAACCTTGTTTTTCGTGGATTCTGTGAAAAAATTTCACGAGGGTTTTAAACAAAAAGATAAGGGTTCAGAAATAATTCACACTTGTAAATGTTCAATTTTATATGATTAATTAAACTAATAATCATATTTTATTCTTATAATTGGTTTTTTCTTCCACTTGAAGATCATAATTAATTTATAATAATTAAATATTGTATGAAATTCCAAGACCCATCTATTATAAAGTGGAACATATTTTTCCCATTTTATCACACCCCAAGAACCATTTGGACCAGTAGATACATACTCAAATACCATAATAAAATCCATTTCCACATTATAGAGGGATTATTTTAGTAATAATATCATTATTATTGGTATTCAGGTGTTAAACAATGATTATGATCCAAAAAAGATATATAGTTCTTACCAACAGGATTTAATTTTTATCTTCTTCCACACAATCCAAATATTCTTCAACCATGAAAAAAATAGTTAATACAACATAATTAATATAATAATTTGTTATTATTTTAATCAAATAATATATTTCCACCACCAACCCCCATTAAATATGAATGGAATCTCTCATTCGTGTGCAAAGAAGACTACCAACTTATGAACAGATGTAATTCATTTTCCATCACCACATATCATGGATGTTTATAATGATGGAATTAATGGTTATATATTTTTTCATTGAAACAAGTTAAATTATTAAAATATAATATATATTTTAATATTTTTCTGTTTCATTCACTGAGAAATGATAACAACATATCTACGTACGTGTAGACTATCACCACCGTGAAAAAATGTGATATGTTTTACGTCACCACATCACATGGATGATTGATATTACTATATTTAAAGAATATATATTATATTTATGATTTTATTATCATTATTAAGAGAAAAATAAATACTTGACTATTTACCATAATTTTAATTGAATAATGGAAAAATTACTCATACTTATGTATAACCTACCGTCTCTTTGAGGGTAGCATATATCATTTTTCATAACCATATTTATATATTGTTTTTAAAAGTATAAGGGATATAAAAGAATGATAATTATATAAATATTCTATTCTATATATGATGGAATCATAAACCACTTGACCACATTCAATGGATGAAATATGTTATAAAATTATGGACCAAATGATCTCAATGTATATGATATGGACATAACTGATTAATTAAATTATTGTGTCAGTAAGATAAATGAAAAGATTATTTACGGATAAGGTGTTATATCAATGAAAATTTTCTTAATAAATAAAATAATAGATATTATTTTATTATATAGGTGTTAAAAGAAAATATATATCATGTTTTTGGTTGTGGTAAATGATTTTATCTATGTTTCCTATCATTTATGCATATATTAATATTGTATACATATTTTAATTTATATGAAGTATCACCCCTATTTTAAATTAACAAACACATAATATATTATTTTTATGTATCTAAAGTGTTTGGTTGATGTTTGGGAGGGTTTTGAGGCCTTTTTATAAGTTTATTAGGCTTTTATAGAGTTTCCCACTTTGAACATGGTTAGTAGAAACCATTCAGCTCCTACAGGAAATCATGAAATGTTAAATAAAGGGTTTTGGGTTGGTTCACTATTAGGTGAATAGATTATATAGAACACTTGAGATCATTGGAAAAACAATGTTGTTGGGATCGAAGTTATTTTTCGTGGTTGGCCCATGGTTTTTCTAACCATGCAGGACAACCATGTGAGGCGATCCTTCCGGAAGTGGTTGGTGCACGGTTGGTGCATGGTCTTCCAAACCATGTGACCCCACCAAGCATGAATAGTTTTAAGGATATGAAAAATTTTATCTCACTTTATTTTACCACCAAACCAATCATTTTTCCTTCATTTATACCCTAACATGGTTTTCAGAAATACTGAAGGCAAAAAAGACTCTCCCCATCAATCTAGGAGTATTCTGTTGTAAAATCTTGGTGTGTTGAAGGCCACATTTATTGGTTAGTCTCTCTTCATGATGGTTTTTCTTATATCCACCCATCTTACCTATATAGGGTTAATATATGTAGTCTATTTGGGATAGATCTATGATAGTTTATGACAATAATGATGAGATAAAGATGTGTTGATATTAGGGAATGTGGTCTAAGGCTAATTTTTGGATATTCAGTCCTAATTTGTGGATAAATTTTTGTTGTTCTTCATTTTGACCATAATATCAGAGAAAGGTGGATTCACTCTTGAATCCTCATATTAGAACATGATGTAATGATTTAAAATTAATTTATTTTCTTTAAATTGATTTTTTTTTTGTAAAATGCTTGATGGAAGCCCTATTTAGTGAATGTTTATAGAATTGTGAAAATTGTATGTTATTTGTTGAAAGTGGTAGTGGTAACATGATTTTAAAAGGAAAATATTAATTTCATTCTTTGATTTTTATACATGAAAATGTGTTTTTGATTAAAGGATATTTCTGTTGATATGGTTTGAAAAAGATTGTGTTGGAATGATTGTTCGCTTAAATGGTTAATCATGAGTTAAATGGGATGTATATTGGTCGTGAAGTACAACCATCAATGGGATAGAGTATGGATTTGAGGATAAATAATTAATGGTAAACACCATGATTTTTTGGTTGAGTGTGTGTTTTTGTGGGTATGTTAAATGGAATTAATTATGCCAAATTAATTTGATTAATTGTTGAATAAATAGTTCGGTTTCCTTCCATTAAAAATATTTTGGATGGATATTCTGATTTGTGATTTGAATTTCATATATTTGGAAAAATATATTAAAATATTTTAAAATGTATTATATAAATTAATTTAAAAATAATTCCACCATGTTCAATCCTAGTGGTGTGGGTAGGGAGGTTATTTGAATAAAACTGATCAAACCTCATTACAGACTCCATTTTTAGAACTTTCTTTCATTTGTATATTTTTTTTATTGATACCCAGGTAATGTTAAAGCATCATACATCTTTAGTGAATGTTCATTATACTTGGTAATGGATTGTGGAGTTGGATCTTGGATTATATTGGGAGATGTGGAGTTTTTTTATTGGATTCGTTGGCATTATGGTATATACTTCCACTTTGGTACTCTGATATTCATTATGTTGTAGAGGAATTATTTTAATTTTGTATTAATTGAGTTTTAGCACATTGTAATCATGCATTAAATAATGGGTTTGTTTTTGGTATTCTTGTTTTTTTGTTTAATTTTAAAATAGAAAATTGTCACCCAATTTTAATTGAAGTCCTTGGTATTTATTTCACGTATTTCGTGTATTTGGGATTACAACTAAGGCTATATAAAAACTCCACCTCAATACAAGATAATATTGATGGGCGAGATGTTACAAGTGGTATCATTCTTGGTTGGTCCAAGTATGTTGGGAAGAAATTCTCTTATTGTTTGTAATCCTTTGTTATAGGTTGTGTCAGTTTTGGAGTTGATGATCTTCCTTGTTTACTTCTTGAGGATGGATGGTAAAAATGAGTTGGATTTTTAGGACACGAAATTTTGGGAGTAAAAAGGTATATCTAAACTATTAATGATAAAAATCATGATACAATGGAGTTGGGTACTTAAGTGTTGGAAACACATATATGAGTATTATTCTCTTTATCAAGGGTTTAGTCAATGAGAAGAGGATGACATGAATTGGTATTAATGACTTATATCTAGGTGGAAATATCTTAGTTTGAGTAATGATTGTTTATTTTGTAAAAAAATTTACAATTGAGAAGTTTTTAAATTGGTTTCAATTATTATATTTTGAAAACGTTATGATAGTCATATTTTGAATGTGGTTTTATTTTAAAAAGCATGGTATAATTTTTAAATATGGTTTCAAAATGAAATTTTTAGAATTTTGGGGAATTACTTGTGATGATGATAGTGATATGGTAGAATTTGGATGGTTAATGATTCAGTTTCTATAATGTGATAATTATGGTGTTTTGTTTTGATTACAGAAAATAAAACCATTTAGGAATCATAGAAACAAAATGGAAGAGGGTGCAGGGAATGTGGTTACACCTCAGCCATAGGTGAACCAACAGCTTGTTTAAAGTATATTCCAAGCCTTTCAGACTATGGATAATTCGAATTAATGGGATGGACAATGGAATGTGGACCATTGTTTTTAGTTCCAGAAGCTGAATAAACCTTTCGTCCATGGTAATTCAAAACCATATAAGGTACAGGGGTTAAGGAATTGGATGAATCAGAACTTTTACTTCCTTAGAACACCAAAATATCTGAATGTAAAAATTGAAATTTATATTTTATAGAAAATTTAATGCTTTTTTTGGATTTAGATGTTAAGGATAAATTAGGCCAAGTCATTACATTAGAGTATTTATAAATTTATTCAATAAAAAAGTCCACCCTTACACATTTAGGATTTCAAGTGTTAATGAATTTTCATATTTAAGAAAGATAAGCTCACAATGATAGAGTAGGAAAATATATTAATGATTTTATTCAATTTATCACCCAATGTTACAGAAAGGGAGTCCATGAAGGAAAACATTTTAAAATCCATGTTTAGGTAGTATATTATCTCAATTATTTTTGTGATCTTTGTAAGGGATTATCCAAATATGGTAATTATAGAAATCTTAGAATAGAGAGACATCTCAGGAGGTACGGGTGGAGGGAGAAACTTAATACCTAATGGAAATACTGGTAACTCAAATATCAAGAACAATTATAAGTGGTACATCTATTTCAAAGGTAGTGAAATGACATAGATTCAGATAGCTAAATTAGTGAATCTTCCTCCAAAACTGTAGAGTTGGCCAGGATGTTTTTAATTTGGATATTCAGATCAAATGAAACATGATTATACAACTTCTCCAATAGAATTTCACAATTTCAAAAATATTGGTAATATTCAGAGTTATTTTGAAATTTCTCCAGGTTTAGGATTTGTGGAAACATACCAGGTATCACAAAAATTATATGCTTCGATGAGATAATGGTGGTATAATACTTTTTTCAGTGAAAATGAGTTATCAATGGTGATTACAAGAATACCATGACCCCTTAATAAGGTAAATACCAATGGGGAAATTGGGAAGATATTGTAGAGAGTAAGCAATTATATTGTGCTGAGTATGTTTTTATAGATAATCCAAATGGACCATCGATTTTGACAGGTAAGATTGTTTTGAAATCAACACTTGAGAATGATTTTTTATTTTGATGTGTCCCATTAATTTATTTCTTATAAAGCTGTTGATCATCTGGGTATAAATGTTGATATGATTCCTTTTACATTGAAACATCATACTCATATATTTCAAATAGAATATTGATACTTTTTGTGTAAGTTAATTTTTACAACAGTTGTTGGAGATAGGTAAATATGATATTTCATTGTGTCTAATATGGATGCCTATGAACAGAACTCGTGTATATATTAGATGAAAATGTTCATGGAAAACACCTATTTTTATACAAAAATGGTATGTTTTATACCTGGTTATGGTGTCAATCATCTCTTTAATATAGAATAGAATGTAAATGAACGTAGAACTATTTTTCGGAAATAGGTGTTGGAATTATATCACCCCAGTTGGTTGGGTTTATTTTATCATCGATTGAAGAAATCATAATTATAAATTTTCTAGTGGTTGACGATCAATTTCTATAATTTTTATCAAATATTATATTGGGTTTCCACCCACAAGAGAAATGGAGTTTATGATTCATCACCTCCTAGGGAACATTTCTATCTTACTTTTGACTTATTATATGGAAATATAATAATTAAGGGAATTGAATGTGTAGTTGTAAGAGTTGTAAAGAAAAGCGTTCATTCAAACTAGAACATATATGTTGATAAAACTAGCCTTATTTGTCAAAAAGGCAGGTAAAACATTATGATAGGGGTAGATTATAGTAATATTAGCCAAGTTATGAGAAATTATCATTATCCACTTCCATTAATTGAGGATCTACTCGATAAATTGAGGGGAAACTAGTGTTCCTATAAACATGAACTGTAATTATGATATAACAAATTGTGGGTTCAAAAAGAGGATATTCTGAAGTCAGCATTCAGAAGTAGATATAACCATTAAGAGTGTGTTGTTTTTCCTTATTATCATACTATTTGTAACAACCTGATATTTTATGAGAATTATTATATTTAATTTCATTGATGTCTTGTGTTGTACGCAAAACCAAAATCATCTTGTTCTATACGCAACACTGTATACGCAACACTATTCATGTCTCGTGTTACACAAAATTTCAAGTTCGTTTGATAGAAGTTATTCTACGCATCATTGAGTATATATATATATATATATTAAATGTATAAATTAAATATGGTTAGATTCTGTTATACACAACAACAATGGAATCTTGCACTACATGCAACCCTGACTTGGCTTGCTTTACATGCAATCTCGACCTTCCATGATAGCGTGTGTTGTCTGCAATACTGAGTTTCACTAAAAAATGATATGTTATTAAAATATTATAGAAACTAGCCGTTATGAATAGTAATACCCACTTTTTGAAATTTTATTTTTCAAAATGGACTTCATTTTTGGATTCGGACTTTCAAAATTATCCTAGTGTGAAGTTTTGGTATTTTTCTGAAAACTGTCAATTTTTGATGAATGGTGAAAACACTGGGTTACTATTTTAAAACCGAATTTTTATTTAAATAATTATTCATTTTATTTATATTTATTTTAGGTAAAAATTGATACATAATACCTATATAAGTTCAATGTAATTCATTGGAGTCATTTTATAATAATTTTATATATATAAAAATGTTATTGAACTTTTCATCATCTTTTACCCACCTCCTAGGAGAATTTAAAAATTTACATAAAACATAATTTTACCGATTATGTGATTGTAATTTCGACAATCTAAGAGACACGGTTATTATCAAGGAGTTAAATGTGGTTCAATAATGTAAAAATATTTTTTGGTGAATAGTAACTTTTTACTTTTATTTACCACGGTTAAAAGTAAATATTGTAATTAAGGTTAAAAATGATATTATTATTACCCTAAAACATGTAATAATTCTATTGGATATATATAATTCGACCCAAAACAACCTTAGGAATATAATATTATCATTTAGGTCCACTTGGATTAGATTCGGACATTTATTATTATTTAATTCAAAGAAGAGTTAAATGAGTTAAAATCAATGTTTAATAACTAAAACATTTTTAATATAGGGTTATACATAAGATAAATTCCATTGTAAATATTCATTATAAATATAAAATTATTTCCTACATAATGGTATTTTCTTAATAATTTCTATACGTTAAATAATTTAATTTATTTATGACACAATGATGATGCAGTAATTACCTAAATAGTGAAATATTAAAATAATTGATATTACAAATACCAAAATAAATGTAATTTGAGACTTCATATTAATTACACTAATTTTATCGGTTAATATGACACGATATTATATATTTAATTAATTTATTTATAACTAATCATGCTTTTATTATTTTTACAAAAATCAATTACCAAATAGTGTCAAAATTGACATAAAATAGTTTTTTAAAAAAAAATTATATTATTAATTGTTATTATATTCCAAAAAATCAGATATTCTGCCAAATTAATAATATAAGGTTATATATATTAATTATTAACCTCTTGGGGTTCATTTGACTTGTTAGAGTATGTTTATTAACCATATTGTGTAAGAAAACAAGAAGACATGGTAAAAGTTAAATTATTTAACTTAGTGTTAAATATAAATGATAAGGTTAAAATAGTATACTAAACTTGTATAAAACCTATTGGTTTAGAGGATTTAGACCCATAACCACTTTATCTTCGAAATAAATCAATTTGGAGCTATTATAAACTGAATATGGCTTTATTATAAAATAATATTTTAAGTATTTCCAAAGGTGCCCCTCTCCTCACTTATAAAAAGGGCACCCCTTCCCTCTTCTATTAACACTCTTTTGATCCTTGAAGCTCGGCCAACCCCTGAAAATTCCTCTTTAAAACTTCAATATTAAAATCATCTAGGTTATGGTCTTCTCAAAAGACTAACTGTAGTTCCCTAAGAAGAATTTTAAAGGAGGTGCGTCGAGGAAGAGGTAATCTCTTCTACTAACTCTTTCACGTTTCATTCTTAATCTACTTCCTCTTTTTTAGTTGTTTCATTATAAAGTAATAAAATAAATATTAATTATATACTGATATGTTATTATAAATTTGAAACAACCCTATTTCACCTTCTATCCATCCTACGGAAAATGAAATCACCGCACATGCATACGTATGGAATACCATCTCCACACCGTGGTGTAATCAGTTTTTCCACCACCACCTTACTTGGACGGGTATAATGGTGTAATGAATAACTATATATAATTATTATAACATCATAATGATTCTATGATATTATATCATCAACTCCAAAACCATCCAGTAAATATGGAAATGATATCATCGCTCGTGTGTACGTACGGATTACCGTCTCCATGACGAGATGAGATCCATTTTCTATGTTAACAATTAAATAATGATTATAAAGTATATATAATAATTAATCATGAAACATATGACATAATAATGATATTGGATTTATTTATATATATATATGTATGTCATCTACATAATTCCATTAAATTCAATAAGGAAATGAAAAACAGCGTTCATGCGTAGGTACGGCCGACTATCTCCATTAATGATATATTTCATTAAATTTATCAATATATTATATATATCTATATTCTGAATATATATTATATATAAATAATGTTTTATATTCTGTAATTATGTAATCATGATCTATGAAATCATATTAATAATTACAAGTCAAAACACGGATGATAAATGAAACGATTTTACCCAAAACGCTCTTCTAACATGGAAATGACAAATGAACAGATAATATAAAGTTGTAAGTGAATCATATATGTTATTATAAATATTATTATTGTTCTGTTACAAGTTAATAATATGTTTAATCCCACTATACAGGAGTCTCGGACACATAAAGAAGAAATTGGACATATTGTAAGGGATAATTTTTCAAATCTCATTTTTATCCGAGATTGCTTATATGTAATTATTTATTGGGGTATATTTTTCATCCATTTCCATAAAAATGTTTTTCATAAACTATTTAATATTCTTCCATGTAATTTAAAAGTCATTTTTAACCCTCTTTGACTTTTACTTTGTGTTATGAAGGGAATCTTTCTTTTTTACCAGACACTGTACATTTTGGATTTTCCGTTAAAAGTACGAGGAGAATGTTTTTTTACTTATATGGAATGAACGAATTTTTATGGTTTTATAACGCCTTATTTTCATGATGATTACTCTACAAGTTTTCATGGTTATTTTCAATAATATCATTTTCTTTTAAAATTTTGTGGCATTTTGTGAAAATAAAATGATTTTGAAGAAGAAAGGATATTTTCCTCAAAAATTCATTTCAAGTGTTTTGTAAAAACTATATTACATATAAGATGAAATTATATCATATTTGTATGTTTCAAGTATAATCTCTCTATGATTTAAATGTTTTCAATTTTATTATGATGAAATGATCTCCATTTTTTTATATGGATTATGTTATGATGGGATGATGTTTATGAAACCCATTTTATTCTTTGGGTTATGATGAATGATTTATGTTTACATTATGGAATGTAATAATTATTTCATTATGAGATGTGTGGTACCTATATATCCCTCCAATGCATTGGGTAATGATTGATATCTCATGAGATAGACATGTATGGAATGGAAAGTTAATCTGATTAAGTGATACAGGACTGGAACGAAGAGTAAACTCTGTTCAGTAAGGGACTTTGTCCACTAAGATGGCCTTGAAAGAAATTCCTTGGCTACTATAGAAATCATATTATGTGCATAATGTTTTTACACAATTAAAAGTAATATTTACAAGCTATTTTATCATGATTGATGTTCCATTATGATCTATTCCTTACGTACTGCCATGTTTTATGTAATTGCTCAAGATTTTGATGGTTAAACATTATGTTCGTGTTTTTATGTTCAAATGTTTATGGTTTGTTATATTTTCTCCATGATTACCCATACTGAGAATTTGAGCTCACCCTTTATATATTTTCTTTTCCCCAGGATATAAAGAATGGTTTTAGGTAAGAAAAAAAGGGAAGATCTTTATGGGAGATGTTGAATATCTTTCACCATGATTAGAAGATTTTGTTCCGAGTTTCCAAAGACACTAAACTATTATGATACTTTGGTTTCTATTTTTTTATATATTATGTATTGCACAAAAGTAATGTAGTGTCCATGTACATCATGATTTGGGTCTCTACAGTTGGTATTAGAGGAATGGTTTAGTCATCCTTTGGAAACTAGGTTGCAAAAACCTTAGTTAGATCCCAAGAGATATTTCTAAGGTATGTCTAGGGATGTCCCTAAGGTTGCGTATAACTATAGGTTATAGTACTTGGATTATGGTAATTAAAATAGGATTAAACCTAAGATGTTAGATATTGAAAGTACTTCCCCTTTATGAAGTTGTTTTCCTAGAATGATTTATTCCTTTCACAATTTTCTTTTTGGGTTTTAGATGATGGATGGAACCTGAAGGAACCGTGTTGATCAATGTAATGGTCAATGCAATGGTTGTCCTCCTGAAAAACCAAATTTTAGGGTAAATGGAGTGAAAAATATTATAGCTATACTTTCAAAAGCTATGAATCATTGTAGACATCCGAATGATCAGAGAAGGGAACGATATTCTATTGAGTCCTTCATGGGGAAATGTCCACATTCTTTCAGTGGGTCTTCTGATCCACTTGTTGTTGAAAAATGGATCAGTAGCATTGAAATGATATTTTCCATACTTCGCTGTTTAGAGCATGAAAAATTCATATTGGCTATTTAACGTTTAGAAGGTGAAGAAAATAAATGGTGGACTCTAATTAAGAATACAAGGCCCCAAGATGAAATTGCATTCATGGAATGGGACAAGTTCAATAACTTTTTTTTCAATTTGTACTTCCCTCGTATTCTTCAAGAAAAGATGGAAAAGGAGTTCATTGAGTTTAAGAAAAAGTATGATGAATCACTTGGTATATACGAAGTGAATTTTACAAGGCTTGCAAGGTATGCATCTGGCTTTGTCATCTAACCTGAAAGTAAAGTTGATCAATTTTTCAGTTTCTTAAAACAAAGTCTTTGAAGGGCATTAGCTATAAGAGGCTTCAGTAGCTATGAAGAAATTGTGCGTTGTTCACTCATGGTAGAAATGTAATTTGGTGTAACAAATCCATCTCATGGTTTTGACAAGAAACGAAAGATGGAGATCAAGGAAAAACCTCATAACAAAGGTGAAAAGAAGATGAATGTTTCTTTATGATTAAAGTATGGAAATAAGGATGGTGGAGATTGTCTAAAAGGTACTATAAAATGTTTTAAGTGTGTAAAATAAGGTCATCAAGAAGCTGAGTGTAAAAGTAATGGGAAAAAGGTAGCTAATGATGTGAATAAATAAAAGATTATAGAGAACTCACCACCCACACTTCAATGCTACAAGTTCAAGGAAATGGTAAATTTTTCTAATCAATGCCCTAATCCAAGGGTTAATGATGATCGACGCGAGAAACATCTTAAGGAAAAGGATAAAGGGAAGTCACCTGCAATCACTATTTGTGATGTTGAGTATGAAAATGATGTTGTGTAATGATTAAGTGTTTATGTAATGGGATTTCAAATTAGTATCATGGAATCTCATTTATGGTATCGTGGAATTTTGGAATATCTATGTATTGGTTTTCAATAATTATATGGTAATGGTAACCATGAAAAGTGATTGAAATATTTTTGGAAAAATATGATATGCGCATAATAAAGGGATAAATAGAAAATGAAATGAGCTCATGACTGATATCATGGTTTGAGTATATAGAAATTTTTTAATTTTGGTATGTGGAAAGAGTTAACTCTTGACAGCATTTATGTTTTCACTAAGGTTCGATAAGTATTCATTTTTTAAGAGAATACATTATTAAGATATTCACATGTTTGGAATGTGACCAACCAGATATATCGTATGATATATGGGGGATAAATGATGGTATTCACATGCTTGGTAGATGACATTTCTAGTAATTGTCTTGTTTATACTAAGAGCTTGGACTGAAGTATTTTAGGTATGCCTAAAAATAGGAATGAATTATGTTGGACAGAAGATAGTATTGTTTAAGGATATAACATTTTCGATATTATTGATGGGATGTTATAATAATGTTGTTTTAGAAAAAGGACAACCTGTAGGATGGGTGAAAAACCGTCGCATCAGACAAGGCTGTGAGAATCAAACCCACAACTGATGTGCGACATGCCTTTTTCGCATCCCACTGGCCTACAGGAAGTCCTTGGTTTGTAGAAACTAGTTATATTTTATTATGCGTTGTGATAGAGGAAGTATAAGTCCATTTTAGTAACCATATATGATTAATCTAAAGATTGATGGACTTATGTATATTAAATAAATTGTGCTAAACTTTTTGCAATAGAAATAGATGGAATGACCTATCATTCTATCACATGATCTACTAAAACTTCACGAATGAAAAATTCAACTTCATTTCATTAAGAGATGAAGTGGAAATTGTTCAAGGAATGAACAACAGTGAGATTATAACAAAATCAAGTATGTATTTCTTTTAATCAAACAAGGCTTCAACATTGGGAAGTTATCTTGAGAACTAAAAATGTTGTCCTAGTACCATCATTACTGATGATTTACATGGTACCATAAATCATCACAAATTTATGGATTTTTTATTGATGTATTTTTCATAGCCATGTTCACTACCACTCTCCATCCGAACATGATGTATAGATTTCTCTTCCATATCCATATATTAACCTATGTTGTCCTATGTGTAAACCCAGTGCTGAGTTAATTTGGGTGACTATTTTGATTCTAAATCCCTTTTTTCAAATGAAGTTTTAGTATTCCTTTTTACGATGTTGGTTTCTATGAAAAAAAATTCAAGTAGTAAACCATTTATAACCCCGAAGAATTTTGAGTGAGAAATTCATTTTAAGGGGGGTAGAATGTAGCAACCTGGGATTTTATGAGAATTATTCTTTTTAATTTCATTTATGTCTTTTATTGTATGCAACACCAAAATTATCGTGTTCTATATGAAACACCGTATACGCAACACTATTCTTGGCTCATGTTACACAAAATTTCAAGTTCGTTTGATAGAAGTTATTCAACGCAACATTGAGTGTGTGTGTGTATATATATATATATTCAATGTATAAATGAAATATGGTTGGATTCTATTATACAAAACAACAAAGGAATCGTTCACTTCATGCAACCCTGACTTGGCTTGCTTTATAAGAAATCACGACCTTCCATGATAGCGTGTGTTGTACGCAATACCGAGTTTCACTAAACAATGATATGTTATAAAATATTATATAAAATAGCCATTATGAATAATAATACTCACATTTTTGAATTTTATTTTTCAAAATGAACTTCATTTTTGGATTTGGAATATCAAAATTAGCCTAGGTTGAATTTTTTCTATTTTTCTAAAATCTTTCAATTTTTGATGAATAGTGAAATCACTAGGTTGCTATTTAAGAACCAAATTTTTATTTAAATAATTATTTATTTTATTGAAATTTTATAGGTCATAATGGATACATAATACCTATATAAGTTCAATGTAATTCATTGGAGTCATTTTATAATAATTTTAGATATATATAATTTTTATTTAACTTCTCACCGTCTTTTACCCACCTCCTAGGAGAATTTGTAAATTTACATAAAACATAATTTTACCACATCTATAAGTGGAATTTAGAAAATATGAGAGACAAGGATAATTTCATTGAGTGAAATGTGGTTCAATACGATAAAAATAATTTTTGGTGAATAGTACATTTTTTCTTTTATTTACCATGGTTAAAAGTAAATAGGGTAATTAACGGTAAAAATAATAATATTATTTCCCTAACACATGTCCTAATTATATTGGATATGTATAATTAGACCCAAAACAACCTTAGGAATATAATATTATCATTTAGGTCTACTTGGATTTGATTAGGACATTTATTATTATTTTATTCAAAGAAGAGTTAAAAGAGTGAAGATCAAAGTTTAATAACTAAAACATTTTTAATATAGGGTTATACATTATATATATTCAACTATAAATATTCATTAGAAAGATAAAACGATTTCCTACATAATGGTATTTTATTTATAATTTTATACATTAAATAATTTAATTTATTTATGTCACAATGATGATGCAGTAATTAACAAAATAATGAAATATTAAAATAATTGATATTATAAATACCCTAATAATTTAAATTGGAGACTTTTTATGAATTAAACTAATTTTATTGGTTAATATGACATGTTTTTATTGATTTTTTTAACTTTTTTTGAAAAAATCACTCTCTTATGATTTTCACAAAAATCAATTACCAAATAGTGTCAAAATTGACATAAAATAGTTTTTAAATCAAATATTATATTAGTAATTGTTATTCTATTCCTAAATATCTATGGTTCGGAAAAATTACTTAGATAATGTTATATATATTAATAATGACCATTTGGGGTTCTTTTGGCCTGTTATAGTATGTTTATTTACCATATATTGTAAGAAAACAAGAAGACACGGTAAAAGTTAAATTATTTAACTTGGAGTTAAATCTAAATGACAATGTTAAAATAGTAACCTAAACTTGTCTAAAACCTATTGGTTGATATTATTTCGACCCATATCCACTTTAACTTCTAAATAAATAAATTTTGAACTATATTTAAATTAATATGACTTTATTATAAAATAATATTTTATGTTTTTTCAAAGGTGCCCCTCTCCTCCCTTATAAAAAGGGAACCCCTTCCCTCTTCTCATCACACCCTTTTGAGCCTTGAAGCTATTTCAAAGCCTACCAATTACTATTATAAACCTCTCTAGTTATATATTACAGGTTCTGGTATTCTCAAAAGACCAACTCTAGTACCCTAAGAAGATGTTTAAAGGAGGTGCGTCGAGGAAAAGGTAATCTCTTCTACCGACTATTTCAAGTTACATTTTTCTTTTACTTCCTATTTTTTAGTTTTTTAATTATAAAAAAAATAACATCAGCATTACTTATATACTTAAATTTTATTATAAATATGAAACAACCCTATTTCACCTTCAATCCATCCTATGGAAAATTAAATCACCGTGCGTGCGTACGTACGGAATACCGTCTCCATGCCATGGTGTAATCAGTTTTTCCACCACCACCATACTTGGATGGGTATAATGCTGTAAAGAATAACTATATATGATTATTATAGCATAATAATGATTCTATGATATTATATCATCAACTCCAATTCCATTCAATATATATGGGAATGATATCATCGCTCGTTCGTATGTACGGATTACCATCTCCACGACACGATGAGAATAATTTTCCATGTTAGCAATTCAAGAATGATTATAAAGTATATATAACAAGTAATCATAAAATATATGAAATAATAATGCTACTCAATTTATGTATATATATATGTATGTCATCTACTTAATTCCATTCAATTCAATAAGGAAACGAAAAAGAGGATTCATGCATACGTACGACCTACCGTCTCCATGAACGATGTATTTCTTTCCATTTAATGATCTATTATATATATGTATATTCTGAATATATATTTTATATAAATAATGATTTATATTTTTTAATTAATTAATTATGATCTAGGTAATCATATTAATAATTACAATTCAAAATGCGGATGATAAATGAAATGATTTTACCAAAAATGATGCTTTAACATTGAATTGACAAATCAACAGATAATATAAATTCATAAGTGAATCATATATGATATTATAAATATTATTATGCTTCTTTTAAAAGTTAATAATTGGTTTAAACCCATTATACAGGAGTCTCGGACACATACAGAATAAATTGGACATAAGTTATGGGATAATTTTGCAAATCTCATTTTTATCTAAGATTGCTTATACGTAAGTATTTACTGAGGTATATTTTTCATCCATGTCCATAAATATGTTTTTCATAAAGTTATTAATAATATTCCATGTATTTTTAAAGTCATTTTTAACCCTCTTTGACATTTACTTTGTGTTATGAAGGGAATCTTTCTTTTGTTTACCACACGTGGTACTTTTTGAATTTTCCGTTAAAAGTACGATGAGATTTTTTTTGACTAATATGGCATGAAGAAATTTTTACGATTTTATAACCCCTAATTTTCATGAATCATAATCTAAAAATTTTCATGGACATTTTCGATTATATCCTTTTCTTTTAATATTTTCTGGCATTTTGTGAAAATAAAATGATTTTGAAGATGAAACGATATTTTCCTCAGGAATTCCTTTCAGGTGTATTGTAAGAAATATTTTACATCTAAGATGAAATTATTTCACATGTCTATGTTTCAAGTATAATGTCTCTATGATTTATATGGTTGCACTTTTCTTATGATGAAATGATATCCATTTTATTTATGTAGATTATGTTATGAAGGGATGATGTTTATGAAACCCATTTTATTCTTTAGGTTAGGATGAAAGATTTATGTTTATTTTGTGGCAAGTAAGAATGATTTCATTATGAAATGTGTGGGACCTATACCTCTCTCCAATTAATTGGGTAAATATTTATATCTCATGAGATAAACATGGCTGGAACGACAAGTTAATTTGGTTCAGTGATACAGGACTGGAACGAGGAGTGAAATCGGTTCAGTAAGGGAATTTCCCCACTAAGATGGTCTTGGAAACAATACCTTGGCTACTATGGAAATCATGTCATGTGCTTAATGTTTTCCACAATTACTATATTCATATCCATGCTATTTTATCATGATTGATGTTCCATTATGATCTATGCCTTATGTACTACCATGTTTTATGTCATTGCTCAAGATTTTGATGTTTAAACATTATGTTCATGTTTTTATGATCAAATGTATATGGTTTTTTTATTTTCTCCATGATTACCCACACTGTGCATTTCAGCTCACCCTTTATATGTTTTCTTTTCCCCATTATATAAAGAATGGTTTTAGGTAACAAAAATAGGGAAGATCATTATGGCAGATGTTGAAGATCTTTCACCATGATTAGAAGATTATGTTCCGAGTTACCAAAGACAATAAACTATTACGATCCTTTGGTGACTGTTTTTGTTATATATTAAGTATTCCGAAAAAGTAATGTAATGTCCATGTATGTCATGCTTTGGGTCTCTAAAGTAATGAACCATCTTTCTTTATGAAATTTATGAATTAGACATTTCATATTTATTTGGATTTTTTGTGGCGGTGTATGTAGATAATATAATGGTTTATTCCATGACAAGGGTTGAGAATGAGAAACACCTTCTGAAAGTGATATGAATTTTTTGGGATCATTATCTCTGTAAAAAATTATCTATGTGTGATTTTTAATACCATTGTGACTTTAACTTAGACATGTTATCTACGAAAGGGGTATTTATATGGTGCTAGAAAATGGAGGTTGTTATCTCTAGGAAAATGCTAAACAATATCTTCCAGATTCACATTTTCTTGACATATCTAGTTATTAACAATGTTTTATTCTTTATTTATCAAGACTAGATTCACCAATTTCATCTTTGAAGAGAAAAATGTTCCATTTTAATAGAACATTAAAGGTCATAAGTTCCTTCAAGAGCTAAAGGTTAAACTTATATGATCACATATTGTTATATTTAAAGAATTGGGAAAACGTTATGTGGTATATTATAATACTTTGAGGCCCGTGATGGGATGTGTTCACCTATAGGGAGATTATTTTTCTAATTATGGAACACAGATTTTATGACTCCCTAAGGAGAACTATCCAAAAAACAATTTGGGGTTATCTTTTGTAGTCCATCCTTTGATGATATATTGTAATTACCTATCCATTGATAATTTTATAGTGCTTATGGGTCATAATGGGTTGTAACATATTTTATCAAAAATGGAATTGAATATGAGGAAATGAATATGGATTGAGTATCTCTAAATGTTTGTCGTTTTCATTATGTGTACACCGGGTAAATACAATTAATTGGAAGATGCATTAAGCAGAAATTAGTAAGGTTAGTTGGAAATAGAGGCATTAGAATAGTGGAAGTTGATATCAGTGATAGCCGACATGAACCTGTATTTTAGAGACCAATATATTATTGCTCTTTTACATCATGTTTTATTTATTCTTGATTTATTGAATATGGTTAAAGAGGTACAAACATCTGATTCATAATGTATTTAGATGAGGTAAAAAATAAATAGTTGGGAGAGTATTGATGGGTAAAAACTTAATAGGACATCAATTTTGTGGTTTTAATATAATATGGTCATAGTTATGGCTTTTCAGGAACAAATTCATCATGTATACCACCATTTAATATGGTATGTTAATCCTAGAATACAAAATTTGTATAAGTCATTAAATGGAATGATCTGGAGGGGTGTCATGAAATAAGGTGTCTGGTTTTTTTTCAAGATGCTTAATTTTTTGGCAGGTTAATGAAGAATTTTAGAATCTTACAAGAATATTGTACTTTTTAGATATTATTGTTTCAACATGGGAATTGATAGCCATGTATTTTTCTGAAAATTTTCCCAAGAATGGTTTGGAAACACTATTCTATATGGGTGATAGTTGATCGACTCACAAAGTCAGTGAATTTCATACATATTAATGAATCTCATATAGCAGAGGAATTTTCTAAAATATATATCTGATAAGTGGTAAAAAGGAATATCGTACAATTTTTTACAGTATTAGACTTATATCTGATTTTTACCTATCAATTCTAGAAATCCATACTGTAAGTTATTGGAATTTTTTTTGACTTTGAGTATCGCGTATAATCCTTAGATCAATAAAACATTAAAAGGAAAATAAAATATTAGAATATATACTTTAAGATTATGTAATAGATTTTGGTGGACCATCGAAGGGGAACCAACCATTAGTGGAGTTATAAAATAATAATATTTATCAAGAGTTGATAAATATGAATCCTTTTGAATAATTCTGTTACATCCTTGTCATTTTCCACTTGATTGCGTGGAAATAGGTGAGACTTCATTGATTCGGTCAAGAATTTTCTATGATACAATAGAGAAAATTCCCATTATTAGGAAACAAATAGAGATTGATCAATGTCAAAAGAAATCATATTTAAAACATTTTTCATAGCCATTATCATTAGAGTTCAATGATCATTTTTAATGATAATCCCTTTAGGGACTAGAAATTGTTATTTTGGAAATGAGGTAATGTTATATCTTTGATACACTTTCCCGTATGAGATTCTTTAGCAAGTTTGTGATGTGGTATTTTTGTTGGAATTACCACTATTGTTAAGTGTAGTCTATATCGTGCTTCATATATCTCTATTCAAAAACTAAAATCCTGATATTGATTGTGTGATTCAATGAGATCACAGTGACCTAGATCCAGATGGATCATGGGTAGATATATTAATACATATTGTGGATAGGAATTATATAGTCATGCATGAAAAAAAATCTTCATAGTGAAGATTTTGTGGAAATGTGGTCAGATTCATGAAGAAACATCTGAACTTGAGAAAAAAATGATCAAGCAATGGCCTAATCTCTTTCATAGAAATGCCCCTTTTCTACCTATTGGGTATGGAAATGACAATGGTGTAGATGCCTTACCACACCTGGTTTTATGTAAGTATCCATTTATTATGATTTTCATGTATTGAAAGTGTTTGAAAGAATTTTAGGTTTGTTTTGAGGACTTTTGGAATGTTTTCTTGGATTTTATGAAGGTGCACAGTTTGAGAATGGAATGAAAAACTGTGATACTATAATAGGGAACCATAAAAAGTGAAACCTTGGCTTCTAGGTTGGTGCATAGATTAGAAAAATCACTCGATCACTTAGAAGAGTCAATGATTTTGGGGGTCTAGTGATTTTATATTCTTGGAAAATAGTTACTCTGACCATGGTTGAAATTAATGTGAGGCACTCCATAAGGTAGTGGTTAGTACACTGTTGGTCCAAAGTTTTTTTAAACATGTGACCCAACTATGATTGATTAGTTTTTATATACTAAAAAACTATATATCACCTAGTTTTACCTCTAAACAACTCATTTACATCCATTTTGTCCCAAACTCGGGTTTTTCTCAACCCAATGCTATGGAGACATTCCACGTTGATATAGGATTGATTTTGAGAAAATCTGTGTGTCTTGATGGCCAGATTATTTGGAAAGTATTTGTTCATGATGGGTTTCCTTAGATATACACTTTTTATCTCTCATGGATTCCTATATATAGTCTTTTGGGAAGAAATCAATGATATTTGATGCCAATAATGATTTGATATATCAGTTTTGATGTTAGGGAATGATATTTAATGCAGGTTCTTGGAGATTAAAATAGTTTTTGTTGATGAATATTTTTCATTATTCAATTGAACCATAATTTCCAAGGATGGATGATTTTTTCTAGACTACAATTTATAGAACCTGAATTCTTGATTTAAATTTGAATTTTTTAGTGTAATATATAATGAAAATGATGAGAAATTTACGTTGAAAACCCCCTATTGAAAGGTTATGGAATTGTAAATTTTTTTTAAAAAAATTGAATTTTATAACATGATTTTAAAATGAATATTTTGAAAAGGTTGTTTGGTTTTGATTTAAGGAAATGTTTTTTAAGAAAAGGATGGAATTATAAGAATGGTTATCCAAAATTGTGTTGTCATGCTTGTTGTATTAAATGGTTATGTTTGATTTGAATGGGATGGATATTTGACATGAACTATCACAAACAAAGGGAGAGAGTATAGATGTCATGTTCCAACATTAATGATAAACAACATGATTGTGTATTTTAGAGTGTGTGTTTGTGGCTATGTAAAATGGAATTATCTATGCCAATTTGATTTTATACATAGTTAAATAACATATTTGGATTCTTTCCATGGAATCTATTATGGTTGGAAAAACATCTTTTGGATTTCAATTTCATGGTTTCGATTTAAATTGTTTAAATGTTTTAAGGTGTTTTTTATATAATTCCTTATATAATTTCACTAACATATTATATAATAGTTTTATGATAAGGGAATTAATTTTTGGAAAATCTAATGAGTTTAATTACTCACCCCTTACTTAATTAATTTTTTTCATTTGCTGATGTTGTTTATCAGTACATAGGTAAAGGTAATGTATCAAACTTATTTAGTGCTGCATCTTAATACAAGGAAATAGATTGTGGTGTTGTATCATGGGGCATGTTTGGAGCGTTGGAATTTTTTCATTGTAATCATTGTAATTTTAGGTTTAGTCATCGGTATTGGTACTCTAATATTGGTTTTGGGGTAGTGGTGATGTTTCCTTTTGGTATTACATTGAGTGGTAATAAATTTTTATCATACATCATATTTTGGTTTTTGATATGGTATTATTGTTTTTTTTGTTTTATTATCAAAGGGAAAATCATCCCCCAATTGTAAATTAAACTCATGCCATGTATTACAGTCTCTAACATATTGGGGAAGTCGCTTCAGTCCAAGATTCAATTATTCCTCAAATCAATACAATGATGAGGAGAAGTATTTTATATATGGTATATATACATCCCAATTTACATTATTTATCATTATTTTTTCATACTTCATGGCATTTTTAGTTTCAATTTTATTTACATCATCTAATAGAATTTATATTAGTGTTACCATGTTGTTAAAGGAATCATAACTCTATTTACATTCCTTGGATTATAAATAGTCATCATTATACTTGTTTATCTTTGAATATGTTTGAATTGATCTATCAATTTTTTTATTATATATTTAAAATTTTACGGATTAATATTTGTAACAAATAATCATTCTACTGATTAATATTAAATTCAAATATATGATATTTTTAAGGTCAATTAATCTAAAATTATCTCTCTTGGGGACATATATTGATGTTATTCACCCAAATTATCTTATAAGTTTTATATAATTCCATTTTTTCATGATATATAATGAATATTATTATTTTTATTATATTCAATGATTCATTTGACAATATTAATTTTTAGGGATTTTGATTATAATGTTTCCAAAGTGGAAAATTCTTTATGTTAAAATATCCTTTCTGTTTAAGATCGTTTATGTTCAATGGTCATTGGTAGGAAATCAAATTTTATTATTTTATAAAAAATACCATTTTTTATTATCTAGTTCAGAATTTTTTACATTTTTTATTTCCATTTCATCCCTTATTGATTAAGTGAACATCAATAAAGTCATTTTTATGTGATAATGATATGTATCTTATTTTAGATCAAGAATATTTCTATTCCATAAACATGTTTTGTAAAATTTATTAAAGAAATATTCTTTTCTAAACATAAAATAATTTTTAAAAAATTTATATTTTCTTTGAACTAATTTTAAAAGTTTTTTAAAATGAAATTTCATAACATTGTCCAAATGGGCCAGTTGTGACTTATTAAAAAAATGTTTGAAATTTATTTTCATTTGTAAAATTTATGTCATGAACATATTTTATGACTATCAAAAACATTATTTAATTATAAAATTATGTTATATGTATCCATTTTTATTTTCAGGTAAATGTATTATCACTATAATTTTTTTATTTTTTATTTTTTATTTTTACTTTCGAATTAAAAAATATATATTTTACTCTATAATGTTTTTAATGATATTTAAATGGTATTTATATTCATCAAAATCTACAACCCTTGATGATACATATTCACCACTTGGAATATTTTTTATTAATTCCATCCTAAATATTTTCATGGATTTATTTTATTATTTCTATGGGTTTTTCATGGTACCCGTTACAATTCCAAAGGTTAATCTTGTTTCAAATAAAATTTCATGAATTCTATTTCTTGTTCATAGGATGATCATGTTTCAATGTGATTGTCTTGGAACCCATTTCCTTTCCATCAGATAATATAATATCCCATATATTTTCATGCAACCAATTTTTTTTGATGGGTTAATATTTATTTGAAAGGAAAAATGGATTTTCATGGGTTTCGTGGTGAGATGAAATATCAATACACATTACTAATTTTATAGTTATTTTGGAATTTTATATGAAGAGTTGATCACCATTATAGCTCTGGAGTGAGACCAAACTAGATTATATGAGTTTCTTCTTTTATAGTTATCTAATGCCTTAGGTAATTATATTTAAAGTCATATGTATGGTCATTCAAATTTTAAAGGGTTATATTAGGATTCTATAAGGGTTACAGGATGATAATGTTATAAATATCAACACTTTTTCTCAATGCTTATTATGGGTTTTTATGATTACATTGATCTAGATTTATATCATATGGTTCATGATTATTCATTCAAATGACTCTATAATTTATGAAGAATTTATTCCATGTTTCATGGTGGATAACCAGCTATATATAGGTATAATTACTCTTATAATATATCTTTTAATATATTACCCTTTCATTCAATGAAAAAATTATAACAACATTCTTGTGTATGTTTGGACTACTAGCATCATGAAACAATGTGTTACGTTTTTCATCATAACATCACATGGATGATAGATATAACTATATTTAAAAAATTAGTTTTATATTTATGGTTTTATTATCATTAATTAAATATAAAATAAATACTTACCTTCATACCTTAATGATAATTGAATAATTAGAACATTACACATGCTTAGGTATGAACTACCATCTCTATGATGGTAACATAGATCAGTTTTCTTAAACATATTTAATTTTTAGGATTAAAAGTATAAGAGATATATAATAATGATAATTATTTCATGATTATTATTATAGATATGATGGAATAATTAACACAATGACCATAGTCAATGAACGAAAGTGGTTATGAAATTATGGACCGAATGATCTGTAAGTACATGACTCTTAATTAACTGATTAATTAATTATGTATGTAATTATGATAAATTATTTAAATT
This sequence comes from Viscum album, assembly GCA_963277665.1. Classification (NCBI taxonomy): domain Eukaryota; kingdom Viridiplantae; phylum Streptophyta; class Magnoliopsida; order Santalales; family Viscaceae; genus Viscum; species Viscum album. The sequence goes on from OY728164.1 coordinate 1,372,522,627, forward strand.
CTCTATGGTTAAGTGGTAATACTAATAAAAATGATAATATTAAATCAAATAATTTATATGAGTTTATTATACATGTGTTAAATGAAACTTATATCATTTTTTTCTCTAATTAATTGATTTTGAATCACATTTCTATCATTTAATAATATGTTAATATTAAATACATGTTTTATTTTAAATGGTGGAGTTTCCATTGTTTAAATTAAGTAATTATTTCCTTATAATTTATTAGTTATTTAATTTTTTTGGGTGATGTGTTCATGGTTTTGGAGGATGTGTGGAATGTTTAATGGTAATTTTTGGAGGTTCTCAGTTTGATAACGGTTAGCATATTCTGTGAACCTCTTAAAAGATACAATTAAAAGTGAAATAAATGATTCTAGGATAGTGCGATATTAGGTACATGGATTAGAAATTCTATGCGACCACTTTAGAGAAACCATGATTTTGAGGGAAGATGAATTTTTCATAGTAGGTTCATAGTTTATCTAACCATGAATGCTATCCATTTTAGTTTCTTCTTAAGGTAGTGGTTGTCACTTGGTTGGTGCATGGTTTACCTAACCATGTGATCCAACCATGTGAAGTTAGTTTTTTGACCCTAAAAAGTTCATATCAATTGTTTTTTACATCAAATCTATATGTTTTCCATATATTTAGACTCTAGCTCGATTTTCCCTCCTATCGAAGGCTATGAAGAATTTCTCCTTTGATTTAAGATCATTTTGTTGGAAACTCTAGGTGTTTCAAGGCCTTATTGATTGGTAACTCTCTGTTCTTGATGGTTTTTCGTAGATCCAATCATCTCACCTATCATTGATTCATATAAATTTCCATTATATATTAAATCTATGATATTTTAGGATAATATTGATGAGATATGGATGTGTTGATGTTTGGGAATGTGATCAACAATGTATTTTTGGGGATTCAACCCAGTTTTATTGAAGAATTAATGTAATTCTTCGTTTTCATCATAATTTTTGAGATAGGAGGCTTGACTCTCGACTCAAAATATTTAAACATGATGTATTGATTTAGAATTTATAGTTTTCTTAAAATTTATTGTAAATTTTCTTGTGAAATTACAGATGGATCCCCTATTTGGAGAATCATTATGGAATTATGAATATTGAGTATTTTGGTGGAAAGTGAATGTGGTAACATGATTTTAAAATGACAATTTTAAATTGGTTATTTGGGTTTGTTGAATATAAATGGGTTTCCAACAAACATATAGTTTTATTGAAATTCTTTTGAAAATAATTGTTTAGAATTATTGTTCTATTTAATGGTTATTAATGAGTTTAGTGGGATATATATTAGTCAAGAAATACCATCGTCAATGATATATAGAATGGATGAGAAGTCTGATCATAAATTGTAAGCACCATGATTATGTGGATGAGTGTGTGTGTGTTTGTGGATATGTAAAATAGAATGGGTTATTCCAGATTAATGTTATAAACAATTAAATGAAATGTTTGATTTCATTTCTAGGAAAATATTTTTTTAGATGAACAACTTTGGGATTTGAATTTCTTGGAATAGTTATAAATTGTTAAAATGTTTTATTTAAATTACTTTACAAAAATTTTCTAACATGTTCTATCTAAGTGGTGTGGGTAGGGAATTAATTTTATGTAACCCTACTCATTTTCATTAGATACTCTTACATTGGTACTTTATTGCTTTTGAATATATTGATTATATATACACATGTGAAGGTAATTTATCATAACTATTTACTGGTGCATCATTATACATGGTAATGGATTGTATATTTGGATCACAGATTATGTTAAGAGATATAATGTTGTGTCATTGGATTCATTGACCTTTATAGTTTAGTATTAAACATTGGAACTCTGATATTGGTTATTGTGTTGTGGTGTTATTGTATTTTATTATTAATTGAGTTTTATAATATTCTTATCATGAATCATATAATGGTGTTGGTTATGGTATGATTTTTTTTGTTTTTTTTATTTTAAAATCATCCCACAATTTTAATTGAATCCCTGTAAATTTATTTTGTTTCTTCGACATCATGGGGATGTTACCTATGACCAAGTAGGAACTCCACCTCAACACAACCCAATGAGGAGGGCTGGGATGTTACAATTTATATAATTATTGGTTGGTCCAAACCCTTTGGGGTGAAATTGAAATAGTTTTTACAATATTTGTTTTTCAGTTATGTTTGTCTTGGATTTGATAATAATCCTTTTTTAGTCCTTGAGTTTGGCTGGAATAAAGGATTGTGATTATCAGGAATTGATATTTAGGGAATTAAGATATGTAGCTAACCGATTATTCTAAAAATCATTATTTCAGGGATTTGGGTAAGTGTTAGAGACACTTATTGATGTTTTAATATCATTAGCATGGGTTTATCAAATGAGAAAGACCACAAATGTGTTGATAGAAGTTACTTATAATTGGGATTTGATATTTCAAACTGAGTAATTATTTTTGATTTTCTAAAAAAAATTTGATATCTGAAATGTTTCAAAAAAAATTCAATTGTGAGATTTTTAAAATGGAATTATAGTTTAATTTAAAAAATTGGTTCATTTTAAAAAACATAGTGCAATTTTGAATGATGGTTCAAAATATAAAGTGTGAATTTTTGGGAAATCCTAGTGGTGATGCTTCTGATATGGTATAATTTGAATTGACAAACCTCCAGTTTTTAGTGGGTGATGATTATGGAATTTTTTTCGGTTATAGAACATAGCACCCAATAGGTATAGTAGAAACCAATAGCAAGAGTTTTCAAAGAATGTGGTTATAGTTGATCCAAAATTGAATCAATAGATAGTTAATTGTATATTCCAAGCCTTTCAAGATGTGGATATAGGAAATCAAAAGGATAAACCAAAGAAACTGGATCATTATTTTCAGGTATAGATAAAAAAATACACTAATCATTTGGTGTGTTTCAAAACCATAAAAGTCAGATGTGTTGAATAATAGAATGAATCAAATGTTCAATTTCCTTGGAACACCAAATGATATGAATGTCATGATAGAAATTCAATTATTATTGATTCTTTTATTCCAATGGTTGGATTTCTGGGTTTAGGATAAATTATAGCAACACATTACATGGTAGGATTTTGAAGAACTATTCATCAAACAATTATATCCTCACATATTTAGAATATCAATAATTAAGGAATTTTTCATCTTAAAGAAATAGAAACTTACAGTGATTGAGTACGCTACTAAATTTATGATTTTAGTTTACTTCTCACCCAATTTTATTGCAAGGGAGTCCTTGAGATAATTTTTTTAAATCAGTGGTATGGAATGTGATTATTTCAAATATTATCAGGCTATGTATTTGGAATTAAACAGTGATGGTCAATAGAAAAAGCTGTTTAAGAGGGACATCTCTAGAGAAACTATTATAGAAACTATGTTGATACCTAAGGGAAATAGTGTCCACACAAATGTTGGGAACATGTAGAAGTGGGAAAACTACTTAACAGGTAGTGGAATGAATCAAAATAAAAGGGATGCATCTGTAAATCATCATCCAAACCCAAAAAATAAAACAAGGATGTTTATAATTATTATTTTTGGATAAAATGATGCACAATTATAAACCACCACCAAGAGCATGCCACAATTGCAAAAAAATATAGATCTTCAATCCTATTACCACACTAATCTATGGTTATGAGTTGGGGACAGAAATCATTTCTCATAGACATAATATGATTCGGTGATATGAGGGAAGTAGAATAATTTTTTTCATCATAACCATGATTTCCATGGTGATTCCTAGAATACAATGAATCCTCAGAAAGGTAAATCTCAATAGTGAAATAAGGAACTTAATGTAGAGAGTAAGCAGTTATATGGAGCTGAGTATTTTATTGTGGATGATCAACCTAGATAATCAAAAATGTGAGGTAAAATTCATTTTAATTCTACCCTTAATCATGATTTTTTTATATGGGTGTATCCCATTTATTTATTTTTTTCCTGGGGTTGATCTTCTATGTTTCAATGTTGATATAATGTCTTCTGTTTTGAAACATCAAACTCCACTTACAAAAATATAATTTCATGACATTGTGTGGAAATAATATTCAATATCTATTTATGGGGATAAATTAATATGGTATTTCTCTGTGATTGATATAGAATTTCTATGGAAAAATTCTAGGTATGGATTGGATGACAATGTTCATGGAATACATTTATTCATATACGAAAATTGTTATTTTACAAATGATGATGGGTTCAAGAATGTATTTAAAACAGAATAGAATGTCAAGGCAAGTGTAACAAGATTATGGGAACTAGAATTCAAAAATATCTTTCACCAATATAGAAGGTCTTATTTTATCATCTATAGAAGAGATCGAAAATATCAATTTTCCAGTGGTTGTTGATCATTTTATAGGTTTCTTTCTCAAAAGTTTCTCTGGGTTTCCACCCATAAGAGACGTGAATTTTATTATTGATATCCACTCAGGGAGTATTTTTATATAACATCTGTCATATCCGAGGGAAAAAGACAAATTAATGGAATTTAATGTGTATTTGGAATGTCATGAAAGAAAAGGGTTCATTAGACCTAGAACATCTCTATGGGTAGTACCGATCATGTTTTTTAAAATGGAATGTAGAAGTCTTATATGGGTGTAGATTATCCTAAGCATAATAATGTTCTGATAGGGAATATGTATCCACATCCACACATTGATGATTTGTTCGATTAATTAAGGGGATCCTAATAGTTCTCTAAAATTTAATTACAATCAAAATATCTGAAATTGTTGGTTTAGAAATAGTATATTCCAAAGACAAATTTCAAACGTATAAATGGATATTATATGTAATTCCTAATACTTTTAAATCGTAGGAATTAACTGGAAATATTTATGAAATTGATCAATAAAATAATTCATAAATATATTTATTCATTTGTGGTGGTGTTTTTGGATGGAATATTGGTGTATTCGAGGACAAGGTCAGAGCATGAGAAACCCCTAATAAAAGTATTTATAAATTTACAGGAACGTATTCCATTTGAAAAATTATAAAAGTATGATTTTTAGATAAAATAGGTACTTTTCCTTAGTTTTGTTACCACTAAAATGGACGTTTCAATGGATCCATAAATGATTGACACTCTGATTTCATGGAAACCAAAAAATAATGTCTTTAAGTAATATAGTTTCCAGGGTATATATGGTTATTATGGAAATTATGTTCATGATTTATCAGGACTAGATTATCCAATTATATTATTGATGAGTAAAATTTTTTCATTTAAATGTAATGAAGATTGTTATAAGTCCTTTCACTATCTAAAGGTCCATCTTACATAATCATTGATATTTATGTTTCTATAATCCGGATAAGGGAATGTGGTATATTGTGATGCTTCGAGATCTGGGATAAGATGTGTTCTCAAACAAGGATATCATGTTTCTACTTAGTATTAATGGTAGTTATTGTTTCCTAAGAATAAGTACCCAATATATGATTTGGATTCATATTTTGTAGTCCATACATTGAAGACTTATTATCATTACATATTCAGCTATAAATATATAGTCTTTACAGGGAATATGATATTGAAACAAATTTTCTAACAAATGTATTTTAATATCAAAAAAATAATATGGATGTAGTTTCTTCAAATTTTCATATCCTACATGATATAGTCATTGTGAAAATAAAATTTGGTGAATTATTATTTAAGAAGAAATTTATATTATCAGTTGGTAATAGAGGATTAAGAATGGTGGTGGTTGGTGTCAGGGACAAAAAACATGAACATGTATTATGGAGACTAATGTATTATTGAAATATCATTTACAGTTTATTTGTTTCATTATTTGGTGAAAATTGTTAAAGGGGGACAACAATTTGAATCATATTGTGTTATGATGAGGACAAAATTCAATGGTGGGGAGAGCATTGATAGATGGAAACTGGATGGTACTTTGGATTTGTGTTTTCAGTAATGGATGGTCATACCTATAGATGTTTATGAATAACATTTTTATTCATACCACTATTTAAGATAGATTATTGATCCTGTAACCAACAAATTTTATAAGGAATTGAATGCAATATTATTTTGGGTCAACTTGAAAAAAGGTGGCTGAGTTTGATTCATGATACATCACTTGAGAGTAGGTTAAGGAATATCATCATTATCCATATGGAGTGTTATAGTCTATACCTACTCATTAATGGAAATTATAATAGATAGTGATAGATTTTTTGAATGACCTCACTTGAATGGGTCATAAACAAGATTACATATGGTTGATAGTGTATCAGCTCACAAAGTCATCCAATTTCAACTCTATTCATGAATCTCATGTGGTAGAAGACTTTTATAATATATATATATATATATATATATGTGTGTGTGTGTGTGTGTGTGTGAAGTGATAAAACAATATGGCATACTATTTTCGATAGTATCCGACATAAATATTATGTTTAAATCTGGTATCTATAAATTGTTACAGTAAGACAATGGGATTTAGCTGACTATGACTACGATGTATTATCCTCAGATTGATGGAAATTTCAAAATGAAAGTACAAATATTTTATTTCATGCAATATGTATGTGTAATATATTTTTTGGGATTGTGGGAGGATAATGTATCATTAGTGATGTTCAAATATAACAATATTTATAAATACTTGATACATATGGATACATTTGAAGGATTCTATGGGAATCATTATTATTCTCCCCTATATTGTGTGCAAATAGGTGGGTCATAACTTATTAGGTTGATCCTTTTCCATGATTTAATAGTGAAAAATCATTTGATTAAGAAGAAGATGGAGATCACTCAATGTCATGATAATTCATATATGGATCATCTTATATGGTCATTATCATTAGAGTTCAGTGATCATGTGTTCATAAAAATCTATCCATGAACTAGGAATTTTCGTTTTTCAAAATATGGAATGTTATCTTCTCAATAAAAAGTCACATTTGAGATTCTTGAATGGGTTGGTGAGGTGGAATATCTATTGGTATTTCTACCATTGTTCAGTAAAGGGTATAATTTGTTTCAAGTATCTCATTCAAAAAAGTATCATCCAGATATTGACCATGTGATTCAATTAGATCATGTTGACCAATAGGAAAATTCATCCTTTTTGCATGGTATGGGATGAATTTTGGATATTCTGGAGAAATTATTGGGTGAAAAAATAATCTTTCATGTGAGGGTTTTGTTGATACATGGTGGTATTTAGGATGAAAATTGGGAACGAGAGAATGAAATGGCCTAACAATGGCCTGAACGCTTTCAATGAAACTGGTTTTTATACTTTATGATGATGGAAAGTCTAATGATGGGTAGAATATTTCACACATCGTTTAATGTAATTAACCCTTATGTATGATATTTAAATATATATATATATATGTTTTGGGTTAATATTAGGATGGTTTTTAGGACTTTGGGAATGTTTTTGGGGAATTTAGAAATCATTGAATAATGTAATTAACAATTATTTATGGTTTTTAAGTGTGTATTTTGTTTGGTTAAATATTGATATGATTTTGAGTACTTTTGGAATTATTTTGGACATTATTAGAGGGGTATAGTTTGGTCACAGTGAATAGAAATAGTGAAACTACTATAAAAAACCATAAAACGTGAAACATATGTTTCAAGGTTGGTGCACAATTTATAAAAATACATTAAGCACTTATGGAAAACCATTCTTTTGGGTTAAGAGGGAATTTTCATGATTGGTGCACTTTTTGTCTAACCATGTGGGAAAACTATGTGATGTGCTCCTTGAGGTAGTGGCTAGTGCATGTTTGGCACACAATTTTCCAAACCATGTGACCCAACCTTTGAATGGTCATTTTTTAGATACTAAAAAATTGGATGTCACTCATATTTACATATGAAACAATCATTTTAACTCCATTTGGACACTAAATCTGGTTTTCTTCAGCCCAATGGTTGTAGAGATATTTTCATTTGATTTGGGAGTGACCTTTTTGTCAAATATGGTTGTTTAGAAGGACAGATTTCATGGAAAGTCTCTGTTATTTTTTTTTCATAGATCAATTCTTATTACCTATATCATATTCATATATATAGTATTTTGGGGATAAATATATGATATTTTATGAATATAATGATCATATATGTCTGTTTTGATGTTATATAATGAGATCTAAAGTTTGTTTTTATTGATTCAACAAGGTTTTGATGATGGATTATTGTCAATTGTCATTTCCGCCATAATTTCCATGATTTTTTTCTTTTATTAATACTCTACATGTTATAAATTTATGTTTTATTTAATTTTTTTTTGATTTTATTAAAATTTCTTTTCAATTTATTGTAAAATTTTGGATGAAATCCTCTTTGGTGATAATTTATGGAATTTTGAAAATTATTTGTTGGTGGGATGTGAATGTGGTTACATGATTTCGAAATGAAAATATTAAAATATTTGTTTTTTTTTTGCATGGAAATATGTTTTCAATAAAATTTTAGTTTTATTGAAATTTTTTAGTAATGATTGTGTTGGAATGATTTCTAGCTTAAATGGTTTAGAGTGAGTTGAATTAGGTGGATAGTGGCCGTGATGTACTACCATCAAAGGGGCAATGTATGGATGCAATGTTCCAAAAACATGGTAAATAAAAATATTTTTATTGAGAGTTTGTATGGATATGTGAAATATAATTTACTATGCCAATTAATTTTAAAATGGATAAATTACTAGGTTTGGTTTCTTTCCCTGGAACAAATTTTGTTAGGAAAACAATATTGAGATTTTAATTTATTAATTATTATGTAAATTTTTAAAATGTTTTAATGTGTATTATATACCCTTATTTATAAAATTAGGTTAAAATGATCTATCCTAGTGGCGTGATTAGGGAATTCATTTGGGTAAAATATATTGTGTTTCATTAAACACAACCCGTATTAGAAATTCGGTTTGTTGCAGATATTGTTTCAGAGGCATAGGAAAAGGTAATTTATCACACTTCATTAGGGGTTCATCATGTTACTTTTACCTGGAATATGTAAAAACTGTATATAAAGAATGTTATGGAAATTAAGAGGGGCCAAAAATACAACCCAATAGGTGAGTACAAGTATAACTGAAAGAAATTACAACATAAGAAATGTGAAGCAGCTACTGGGTCATCCTCCGGGTTCCTACCTGAAGGGTAGGTACATATGGCCTCCTCAGTACTCCACGTCCATCTGTCCGCTCCGTGTACCGTCATGCCAAGTGGTCCACCTCTGGGTACCGTCTAGTCCTACTACTCTATGCCTCAGTCAACATTGCCTTTCATCTGCAACCAACACAATGAGGTGCAGGCATAACCTGTCCATGGGTGAGTATAACGATACTCAGTAGGGACACAGAGACCCTCATGGTATCACTAAATCCAACATGGATAAACCACAATGCATGGATTCAATGGATAACCATTACTTAGTTATATGCCCATACATATACCAAAGTTATCTAGTAACCCATCTCAATCATGAGAAAAACTCAAAATTCATTGACTCAGCTCAAACTGGGATTTTATTCTAGGGCTTGTATCAAGTAACAACCCCAGTCGCACTGTCGGATCATCGACTGATGGTGTAATCCTCCTATATCGAGTACAGTGGGCCTGTCATGTCACACAGCGTCACTTCCCACTATAATTGGACTACTGAGGTACTCCTCCTGTTGAGTACAATGGATATGCTACGTTACACATAGGCATTCCCCACCATGGGTCTACCGTGCTCACACAGAGGCTCTCCCCCTCACATACTGCTAAGATACTCCTCTTGTTGAGTATCTTGGGTCTGCCACACTCATACAGAGGCAATACCCATCGTGGATCTGCCAAATCACACAGAGGTGCTCCCCATTGGGCCAGTCGAGTCACTCTGAGTCGAATCGGTCAAGCAGTCGTCAGGTCTCATCCATCTACCAGGTCTTCGTACTCTGTTCGCTTGCCTCTAGAAGGATTTGCTCCATGAGCTACTAGTCGATACTCAAACTATCATTTAATCCCATATATAAGTATCTCAAAGGTCCGCCTCGTCATAAGAGTCTCAACGCAATAGACGACGCGTCAATCGGACGACTGGTCTGTGAGTTATCGAAAATTACGTCCTGGGGGCCCGGTTGGATTTTAGGTTCAAACCAACCCGACCATACCTCAAATGTGTCCAAACCTCTAGTGGGGTATTTCAAAAGAATCTTCTTAGTGTAATCTTTCTATCATCGCAAACGGTTCGTCGATCAGACACTCGTAGCCCAAGATATGGGAAAAAAGGTGTATTCGGGTCAAATGGGATCACACTGGTGTCCGACCCGGTCCGTGGGTCCGACCCGGACCACGGGTCCGATCCAGCCCGAGGGTCCGACCTGGATTGCGAGGGCGGCCTAGCTCAAGGGAGGCCCAACATGAGGTGGTGGCCCGACCCTAGGGCGGCCCGACCCGAGGGGGCAGCCCGGCCGAGGGGGCGACCTAGCCCGAGAGGGAGGCCCGGCCCAGCGGCCCGCGTGGCCCAGCTGGTGGCCGCATTGCCCAGCTGGTCGGTGACCCGCTTGGCCTGTTTGTCCATGTGGGGGGGGGGGGTGCCGCGCCACCCCCGACCTTATGAACGGAACCGGCGCTAAGCGCCAGATTGGTAGTTTGCGTGACCTAGGAGGGTCCCACCATGTTCGGCGGGCCGATCGTCCAGCCAGTTCTAGACCATCGATGGCCAGTCCGATTTCGGCCGCCCCTACTCCTCTTCTGCCACCCTCCCTTGCCATGAATCACCTCCACTATGCGGCGCGATGACACTACGCCCTTCCACAGCAGCCCGACCTAGTCGCGGCCCCCTTTAATCCACATGGCATGATGGTGCTACGCCCTTCGGGTGACCCGGCGGCCTTGCACCGCCGGTTTCTTCATGGACGGCCCGTCGTCGGTCATTGTTTCTCCACTATTTTCCACACTTCTAGTGGCGCCGTTGCGTCATCGTCGTCTTCAACAAGCGAGGTAGAACGAAGGGAGAGGGTCGGGCCATGTTCGTGCAGCCTGAGGCTTCCACGTTATGGTGATATCAATAGGCCCCAAAGAGCTCAACTAAAGATGAATAACAGAGGGTAAAAATCAATCATAAAACAACCCCTACCACATTTTTCAATCGTTGATGGTGGAAGGAGAGTTTAGAAAAGAGGAAGTCAAAAATGATGTCGTCGACATTCTTCATGGGCAACGGTTTCATCCCATGACCGATGGTTCTTCATTGGCAGAAGAAGTGTCTTTTTTCCTTTAGTGATCGTTCTTTGTTGGAGTGTTATTCTCCTTCCAAAAGGTCCACCAAAATCCCAAGCCATAAATAATTTAATAAGTTGTCTATTATTTGTTGGCACAACAATACAAATTGTTGTGTTTAATTAAATGAGACAACTCATTTAATAAATGGGGTGGAATTGGTTGAAATTAAAAATTAAAGGAGGTGGATAGTTTCAATTAAATGAAGAGAGTTTTCAAAAATATTAAAAAATGGGATATTTAAAGGTTTCTCCACTTAATTGGGGGGTTCCAAGGGGTTACAAGCCTGGGTGGTCCTCACCGAAAATATCCTCCCAAGGGTGTTTATGTGGGGGTGGGCCCTACCACTATAACCTCTCATGGGAGGTTATAGTGTGGTGGACCCCACCCCTAACCACCTCTTAGAGTTTTTAACAAAATAATAATTAGAAATAAGAAAACACTTTATTTTTATTTAATTTTATTAAAATCCAAAAATCTAGCATCCATTGTCAACCAACTGTCGTCGAGGTGAAAGTATTCTTAAGCGAATACAGGCACTATGAGGTCAATGGTGCCCTTGGTTTTCAGTTTCGAGCACTGGTTCAAAAGTTATAAAATATCGCTCGCACGTTTACCGATCGTACCTGAATAAAACATCAGAAATTGATTTCGGGCACATCAGGCCTCGAAATCAAGCGCCATAAATTTTCACAAACTCGTAAAAATCCAATGTATTTAAGAAAAAATATTCCACATAATTTCTGAGTCATTATATTCTCCCCACCACATGGATTTACATCCCCATAGGCTATAACTTAACCTAAGGGAAAAAATGGGGGTACTGAGAACGCATATTGGCCTCTTACTCCCTTGTGATCTCGTGGAGGTTCCTGTGGTGCCAGCGAACATGCACCAGAGGTATGGAACAACCAGGAAGGACCCGCTCCTATATATCCTCAATCTACACTAGAAACTCCTTGAAAGTCTCCTCGTCAATGATGTCCAGCTCTCTATGGTTGATGATGTTGGAGGTGTCGTGCACATATCTCCTTAGCTGAGATACATGGAAGAAGTCGTGCACCTGGTGCAACCGAGGTGGAAGAGCTAAGCAGTAAGCCACCTCACCTACTCTGTTGAGGACCTAAAAAGGTCCAATGCATATCATAGATAACTTTCCGCATCAGCCAAATATCCATAGACATCATCGAGGTGAGATCAGTAAAAAGACTTGGTCACCATCCTTGAACTCCAGAGGTCTCTAACTCTTGTCAGCATACGACTTCTTCCTGTTATGTGTAGTCTTCATACGCTCCTGGATTATCTGAACCATCTCTGTCGTAGTCCCTACCATCTCTTTTCCAACTTGTGCTGACTCCCCTGGGTATGTCCATCACAGTGGTGATCTGCAAGGTCGACCATACAAGGCCTTAAAAGGTTCCATAATGATGGTGGAGTGATTGATGTTGTTGTATGCAAACTCCTCCAAAGGAAACAGATCCTCCCAACTACGACCAAAGTCGATGACACATGTGCATAGCATGTCCTAGAGGTTCAAAATGGTATGCTCAGTCTGGAAATTTGTCTGAGGATGGAAGACGGTGATTAGACGTAGTTGTGTCTCGAAAGCCTCCTACATCCCGTACCATAGTTTGAAAGTAAACTGAGTGTCATGGTTAGAGAAAATAGATAAATTTACTCCATGTAAATGCATAATCTCTTGCACATAGAGGAATCCCAATCTCTCTACTAACCCCTACTCTCTGATCGATAGGAAGTGGGCCGACTTGGTGAGTCGGTCAACGATCACCCATATCTAATCGTGACTCATGGATGTACGGGGAAGAACCATCATGAAGTCCATGGATATCTCACCCCACTTCAACTCTACGACCTTTATGGGATGAAAAAAGCTTGCTAGTACAGGGTGCTACACCTTCACTTATGGACAAGTGATGCACTGAGGGAGAAACCTCGCTACCGCCTTCATCATAACAGACCACCAGTGCAATCATTTGATGTCCTGGTACATCTTCTCCACTCTTGGATATACTTTTAAAGGGGAAGTGTGGAACTCCCTCAACACCTCCTCCTGATGTGAAACTGGTTTCATGGTACGTCCTCTGAAGAGGATGATGTTCTACCCACCTTGTGAAATTCCATCAGGTTCCTGCGCTGTAGATATCTGAGCACGTTGTGTCTCACAGTCAGCATCTCGACGTTGTGCATCCTTGACTCGTTGAATAAGTGGAGGAGTGACTATATGAGACTGAAGTAAAACTACTCTATCTCGTTCAACATATGAAATATGTAGAGCAACCAGCTACTCTGTCGCATCACATAGCAGCAGTATACTAGATCTCCAACTGAGAGCATCTGCAACTACATTCCCCTTCTTAGGAGTATAGACTATCTCGAAGTCATAGTCCTAGAGGATCTCAGGACAATGTTGTTGTCTCAGGTTCAGATACTTTTGGGAGAAGATATAACTGGGATTCTTGTGATCATAGTAGACTGTGAAACACTCACCCATCAGATTGTGCCTCCACATCTTCAAGGCGAAGACCACTTCTGCTAACTCCAAGTAATGGGTAGCCTAGTTTTTCATATTCTGACTCAGCTAATGAGAACCATACGTGATAACAACTCACTCTTGCATCAGGACACACCCGATTCATGTCTCTAATGTGTCGTAGTTAACTACGTACCCTATGCCTTCCTCTGGAAGCCTCAAGATGGGGGCACTAGTCAGCCTCTACCTGAGCTCCTGAAAACTCTGTTGGAACCTCTCCGACCACACGATGGGTTTTCTCTTCTTCTTCAAGGATGATAGTGGTGTTGAAACTCTAGAGAAGTCGAGAACGAATCTTCGGTAGTATCTAACCAAGCCCATGAAAGTCCGTACCTCCATCACACTCATGGGTGGCTTCCAATCAAGTACCTCCTCAATCTTTGTTGGATCTACTGCAACGCCAGCCTCCTAGATGACATGTCCGAAGAAGTGAAACTCTCTAATACAAAACTAGAACTTCAAGAGATTACCATAAAGCTGGTGCTCTCGGAGTGTTTCTAGTACTACCTATAAATGGTAGTCATGCTCCTCCTCAGTAGTCGAGTAGATCAAAATTATGTTGATAAAGACCACAAAAAAGTGATCCAGGTAAGGCTGGAAGATCCTGTTCATGAGACACATGGACACTGATGGATCATTGGGTATGCCGAAAGGAATAACCAAGAACTTGTAGTGGCCATACCGACATCTAAAGGCCGTCTTCTACACATCCTCGTCTCGAACTCTAAGCTGGTGATAGCCTGATCTTAGATCTATCTTCAAGAACCAATGTGATCCCATAAGCTGATCAAAGAGGTCATCAATCCTCATGATTGGGTACATGTTCTTCAAGGTCACCTAGTTCAGGCGACGGTAGTCGACACAAATAATTAAGCTCCCATCTGCCTTCTTGGCGAACATAATCGGGGCTGCCCAGGGAGAAACACTGGCCGGGATGAATCCCTTACCCTGCAACTCCTCTAGCTCTAACCGTAGATCACGAAGCTCAGCGGGAGTCATCTGATATGCTCGAGTAGATATCGGTGTCTTCACATGGTACATTTAAATGTATAAGTCCACCTCTCTGTGAGGAGGTATTCCTGGAACATCGCCAGGGAAAACAGCTGCGTACTGGTCCACCACTACATGATAAGTCAGACTCTCTACATCAAATCCTCTGAGGGTAAGGCATGCCAACTGGTGAGTGATCAGCTGCACCCTCCTCCGAGTAAGTCCATCTTGTTCTGCCAAGGTTACCTTCTGACTGGTGAAGGTAAACCTGGTCCCATCCGTGTGGACACACTGCACTTTTCACCTAATACAGTCAATTTGAGCATGGACTATAGATAACTAGTAATACCCAAGATGACATCGTAAAGCCTCAACTCCACGATGAGGAGATCCCAGCCGAACCTCTAGCCTCCTAGAGTAAGCTCACACTACCAATAGTAGTTCGTAATCGTCTAGTATACTCCCGTAAGATTTTCTAGTCGTAAGGACCGAGCCACTGACTCCGTCGGAATCTCCTTGCTCCGAACGAGGGTAGTGGCTATGAAATAATGACTGGCACATGTGTCTATAAGAACTACAGCTTAGGTAAAGTAGACACAGATTGTACCTAAAATCATCTCTAGAGCGCCATGGTTGTATGCCTCACCTACCTGAAGCTGAGGTCTCCCCTATCCACCTACTCCCTGCGGTCGGGGTGGACCTCCTGGTGGTGGAGGCAGTAGAACCTCGTAATGTCGTCCACTGCCAGTTGCATTACCAGCACCTCTGCCACATCTGCATGTGCCCTTCGGACTGACTAGATCGAACATATGCCTCTTCCTGGGAGGTCTCTCAACTATCTCATGATCATCATAATGGTAGGTCAGATAGTCACGAGCCATGTGACCATGTCCACCACATGAGTAACATTTCCTGCTTCTGGTAGGTCAGTCACTACCCCGAGGTCCCCACACAAAAAATCCTGAGTCCTGCGGTCTTTTTCCAATGGGTCTGGTCCTCTTGTCACTCTGCGTCATTGGTCCACTTCCAGTTGTAGAAGACTCCATTGCATGTCGACTAGTAGTGGGTCTTACTATTGGTGATTGATCATACATGAAACTTTCTACTTAGACGGCTCTCTCTAACACCCCCGCCTGCGTCGGGATGCAGAAGGAGATCAACGTTGCCCTGATCTCTCTCCTGAGCACCTGCTTGAAGGTCTGGGCCCTGAAGAATAAGTATCCTACC
This sequence comes from Viscum album, assembly GCA_963277665.1. Classification (NCBI taxonomy): domain Eukaryota; kingdom Viridiplantae; phylum Streptophyta; class Magnoliopsida; order Santalales; family Viscaceae; genus Viscum; species Viscum album. The sequence continues at coordinate 1,372,538,714 of OY728164.1, forward strand.
ATATCGGTGGAGTAGCGTGAGTGGTCGGTAAACCTCACTGAGTATTGTTCTACTGTCACACTGCCATGCTGCAGATGAAGTATCTCCTATATCTGTACCGCTCGTAGGGTCATTAGAAACTCTTCCCGAAACCAGCTCTAGAAATCTTCCCAAAGAAGTGTCGCCTTGTCGTGGACCTGGAGCATCATGATCCACCATCTGCCTATTTCTGCATAAAGGAGGCTGGCAGCATGGATCACCATGAATTATTCTGTGTCCCTACTAGCCCGAAGACTCTCACCATAGCCTCCACTCAATCCTCATCCGCCTGTGGGTCCGTCTCTCCCCGGAACATGAGTGGCCTATGGCACTGGAACTCATGAAATGTGCTCAAGCGGCGTGAATAGTCTGCTTCTGGGGTCGGTGGCATTGGTTGCCCAACTGGAAGTGGTACCGCATGTGCTTCCGCTAGTAATGGGCCCTACAATGAGGGTTATTCGCTCGGTGGGCTGTCAGAGCATACGACACTTGGGGATCTGTAGGGAGGCATCCTAAAAGAAACAGTTGCGACACAGTCAAAAGATTATAACTAGTGAGATTACCTGGTTGAGATGACTTAAGAAAACTTTTAACGATACGCACACAATCACTGCCTTTGTGCACTAAGTCAAAAATCAGTAGTCATGGTCTTGGTGTATGGATATATCGGACGACCGCACCAACACTGGACTCCACGATATAAAAACAACACTTTGTACCCTTAACACTATTTCTTCATAGAAAATAAAGACCAGTGCAATGTTTTAAGGTAGAACTGACTCCTCTGATACCAATTTTTTAAGACCCGTCCCCTAGGGCCAGTATCGTGACTACCCCAAGGCTACCTTCCATAGGCTTGGGGGTGACGACTAGCCCCAAAGTCATAAATCCCTAAACTGGGAAGGAATTTCCTTTATAACTATAAACAACCATATCAGAGTAAAGAACTGGAAGCAAAACACTATGTAAAACTGTATACAAAGGAAGTGCTGGGAGGTAACAGGGGCCGGAAATACAAGCCCAATAAGAATGTAAAAGTAAAACTAAAAGAAAGTACAATAGAAGAAGAGTAAAGCATATACTGGGTCGTCCTCTGAGTTCCTACGTGAAGGGAAGGTAAAAATAGCATCCTCAGCACTCCACGTCCGTCTGTCTACTCCATGTACTATCACGCAGAGTGGTCCACCTTCAGGTACTGTTCAGTCCTGCTACTCTCTGCCTCAGTCAGTGCTGTCTATCGTCTGCAACCAATTAAATGAGGTGTGGTCATAGCCAATGCAGGGGTGAGTATAATGATCCTCATTATGGACCTAGAGACCCTAAAGGTCACACTAAATCCAGCAAGGATAAACCAAAAATCAGGGTTTCAATGGATAACCATTGCTTAAGTATATTTCCATACATATACCTAAGTTATATATTAATCCATCTCAATCATGAGGAAAACTCAAAAGTCATTGAATTAGCTCAAACTAATATTTTATTATAGGTTTAGTATCAAGTAAAAACCCTAGTCACACTATCGGAACCTCGGCTTATGGTGTACTAATATCCTATTGAATACAGTGGGCCTAGAGCGTCACACAGAGGTGCCTCCCACTATCCTTGGACTGCTAAGGTACTCCACCTGTTGAGTACAGTGGGTCTTTTGCATCACAAAGAGGTTCTCCCCACCATGGGTATGTCATGCTCACACAGAGGCGCTCCCCCTCGTAGTCTGCTGAGGAAATCCTTTTATCGAGCATCGTGGGTATACCACGCTCACATAGAGGCGCTCCCCACCATGGATCTGTTGTGTCACACAGAGGCACTCCCCACTGGGCTAGTCAAGTCACTCTGAGTCGAATTAGTTAAGTAGTCGTCAGGTCTCATCCAACTACTCGGTCTCTGTAATATGTCTGCTTTACTCTGGAAGGATCCTCTCCACAAGCTACAGTTCGATACTCCAACTATCATGAAACCCATGTAGAAGTTTCTCAAAGGTCCACATTGTAATAGGGGTCTCAATGCAATAGATGTCTCACCAATCGGACGCTCGACCTATGAGTTATTTGAATTTCTGTCCCGGGTGCCCGGTTGGATTTTAGGATCGAACCAACCTGAACATACCTCAACTGTGTCCAAACCTCATGTGGGGTATGCCAAAAGAACATTATTTCTCTATGCTTCCCATCACCACAGATGGTACGTCGATCAGACACCCATATCCCATGATATGGGAAAAAGGTGTATTCAGGTCAAACAGGTTCTGACTGGTGTCCGACCTAGCCCAGCCCGAGGGGTGACCCGGCCGAGGGGGCGGCCCGGCTGGTGGCCCGCATGGCCCGACTGGTTGGCAGCCTGCCTGGCCCGGCTGGCCACGTGTGTGTGTGGGGGGGGGGGGGGGCACCCCCTGCCTTCCGAATTGAACCAGTGCTAAGCATCGGTTCGGTAGCCCGTGGGACCCAGGAGGGTCCCGCCTTGTCCGGCCGGTCGAGCGACCATCCGATTCTGCACCACCAGTGGCTGGCCCGATGCTGGCCACCCCTGATTCTCTAACGCAGCCCGCGCTGGCCGTGACTCACATGCTCTGTGTGGCGCGACAATGCCTCATCCTTCCGCCGTGGCCCGGCCTGGCTTCGGCACCCTTCTCCTTCGTGGGGCACGACGAAGATGCACCCTTCCACCGTGGCCCGAACTGGCTGCAACCCGCCTTTCATTCTCACGACATTACTGTGTCGTGCCCTTCTAGCAACCCAGGGGCCTTGTGCCATCAGTTTCTTCACGGCTGAACGATCGTCGACCTCCATTGCTCCACCGTGGTCCACTCTTCCGGCGGCGCCGTTGCACCCCCGCCGTCGTCAACAAGCGAGGTAGACTGAAGGGAGAGGTTCGGGCTGTGTTCGTGCGGCCCGAGCCTTCAACGTTATAGTGATAACAATAGGCCTCAAAGAGCACAACAAAAAATGAAGAACGTTGGGTAAAAATAAATCATAAAACAACACCTACCTCATTTTTCGATCGTTGATGGTGGAAGGAGAGTTCAAAGAAGATGAAGTCGAAGATGATATCATTGTCATTATTCGTGGGTAAAAGATTCATCCCTCGACTGAAGGTTCTTCATTGGCAGAATAAGTGTCTTTCTTCCTTCGGTGATCATTCTTCATTAGAGAGTTATTCCTCTTTCCAAAGATCCACCAAAATGCCAAGCCAAAAATTATAGAAGAAGTTGTCTGTTGTTTAAAGGCAAAACAGTACAAATTTATCTATTTAATTAAATGAGACAACTCATTTAATTAATGTGTTGGAATTGGTTTATATTCAAAATTAGGGGAGGTGGATAGTTTAAATTAAAAAAAGAGAGTTGGAAAAAAAATTAATCAATAAGAAGTTTAAAGATTTATCCACTTAATTGGGGGGTTCTAAAGAGATACAAACCTAGGTGGTCCCCACCAAAAATATCATCCCAATGGAAGTTATGTGTGGGTTGTCCCCACCACTATAACCTCTCATGGGAGGTTATGGTGTGGTGGACCCCACCTCTAACCACATATTGGAGGTTTTAAACACCAAATAAATAAAAATAAGCTAACAAATTATTTATATTTAATTTTATTAAAAACCAAAAATATAACATCCATTCTCGACTAACTTCCATAGAGGTGAACGTCTTCATAAGCGAATACCAGTGCTGCGAGTTCAACGGTGCCCTTAGATTTCAATTTCATGCACTGGTTCAAATGTTATAAAATCTCTCTCACACTTTTACTGAACGTACATGAAAAAAACATTATAAATTGATTCTGGTCACACTGGGTCTCAGAATCAAGCACCATAAATTTATTCATACTCGTAAAAATCCCATGTATTTAAGAAAAAAATTTCCACGGTATTTCTGGGTCTTTATAGTGGAAGCCATTTCTTGTCCACATGTTGATCAAGTTTCAATGTGATTGTATTAGAATCCATTTCCATTCAATGGGTTAATCAAAAGTCAGATATATTTTCATAGATCTCACTTTTTTATAGGCTCAAATTTTCTTAAGATGAATAATGGATTTTTATGGGTTTTATTATGATATTAAAATTTCTATATACTATATTAATTTTATGGTTATTGGAAAAAATTTTATGAAGAGTTGAACCCCATTATAGATCACGGGTGAGACTGATATACATTATATGATTATTTTTCCCATATAGCCCCCAAATACATTTGTTAATTATAAACCAATTTTGATGTATGTTTATTCCAATTTTCAAGGGTTCTATCAGGATTTTATAATTATACTATGATGATAATGTTTTAAGACACCAAAAAATTTAATTTCTTCCTATTATGGGTATTTGATTGTTAATTTGAACTAGATTGATATCATATGGTTCATTATTATTGATTCTAATAACTCTTTCATTTTTAAATACTATTTCCATGATTCACGGTCAATGACCACCTATTGATGGGTATAATTATTTTTAAAATTATGCTCACGCACTATGATTTTGTAATCATAAACTTATGATCATATTAATTACACTAATAACATTGAATTTATAATGCATATGTTTACCATTACTGGTCATTTTAGATCACCAATATTAGGTTTCCATTTCCTCAGGATATGAAGAATCATTAAAAATTATATCTTACATGGAATGATTTATATATTTAAAATTTTATGGGAGGCTACATAGATATTTATGAACTTGTTGTTTATAGAATCAGGTTTTTATGATATTTTATTTATTCTATAAAACTCATAACCAGAATTGTCTTTTTTGTGTGTAAGATATATATTTTTTTCATTTGATGTCGTATGTTTTGGACTGTATAAATTGGGTCACATTTATCCGTATAATGCCAAGAATTGTAAATCTTTTGTTGGTAGAACCAGATTTGGGAGTGTGGGTTTATGGATTTTATATGACCCATCATAAAATGAAAATAATATATATTCATTCAAAAAGATCATAAAACTTTCTCCATTTAATCATAGAGTCACACATAGAAAATAAATATATTTAATAAACATTCCATCATTTAATCATACTGTAACCCATGGAAAAACATGTTTCATTAATATTTCATCATAATATAATTAACCCATTATGAAAAATGGATATTATATAATAAATAATAAATACTCATCATCCTAAAATATATATAGAAATAATGTGTATGGTATCAAAATATATTATCCACAATGAATCAGAAAATCCATAAGTGATGATGAAATTGATAATCAAATTCTATTACTAGATTAGATGACAATTTCATTGAGAGAATAATAAAACCTTATTTTTCTAAGATAAAATATCAACTAAAAATACCAAGAATATATTGACAATAATTGTATTTCAAAATAATTATTAAATTTTTTTAATTATTCCTTGATGAAAATAATTATAATGGTAAAGGGAAAAACTATTCATGCCATATATGATAAAAAACATTCCTTTATAACTTTTTTTAAATGTTATAAATAACATGTTTAGAAATTTTTTCGGATGATCCCTTTCAAAAAATTAAATAATGTCCTCGCTACTGAAAATCGACGTTTTAAAATATTATAATTGTAATTATTTCTTTCATAAAATATGTTTTATGAGGTTAGAAATAGAAGTAAAATTTCATCGACAAAAGAGGAAATAGGGTCAAATATTCATTAAAAACATTATATTAGTAATTTTGGGTACCATAGAGAGAATAATGGATATATAACCTAAAAATAAATAAATAAACATTCAAAAATACAATTAAAGTGGTTTATCATATGAGGATTTTATAATTTTTTAAATGGTAATTCAATCCTATTGAATCCTTATTAAAATTGGATTGAAACATAAATCCCTTCGCTCAAGTCTCTTATTTATTCATTCAAGTTCTAACCTTATGTATAGTAAATATATATTTATTATAAATCATTTATATAACCATACTCATAAATATTATACCTAGTATTTTTATTTATAAAATATTGTCACGAATTTATTAACATTTATTTTTTAAAATCACTATTTATTTTCATAACTTCTTTATCATGGTTGTTTCCATTCGGAAGACTAGATTCAAGTTCTATTTTCATGGATCCATCATCTAATTTTTTTAATCATTTTATTATAATAAAATTTAATCATTATATAATTGTTTTAACTATTCAAATATAATTGTGATTAAAACTGAACCACATCACTTCATGAGGATGACAACCCATATATATGTGTGAGTGATGAATATTTATTCATTGATAAAATCAATGAATGTTAAATAATAATATATATTTAAATAAACATATTAATATTATAAATATTACTCAAATTATGTAAATCCACCATTATCACCACATATGTAAAGAGTATATAAAAAAAACACATTTCCTCATGAATATGGTAGTCCACACGTACTAATGAGTGATTGTTTTATTTCTCATTTCATGTAAAGTAGATGAATAGTTATTGTTCCACCATCATAATAAAAATTAAGTATCACAGATTTAGAAAATTAAATATTTTATATTGGATTTCATAAATATAGAACATATAATGTATGAAAAAAATTCAATGTTCTCAATAAATAGTTTCACCTATTAATTGAGAAACCTCTTTTATATTACACGTTAGGCACTAAAAGGATGTTCTTTTTGTGAAGGAAAAAATCACTGTGACAAGAGTAAGGAAAATATCATGATATTATGGATCATATTTTATTTTCTATAGTGGATGAAAACTATAAATTATGAAATAGTAGAGGTGATCTTTTATATTTGGGGGGAGGTGGTTCCTTGAAATTAAATAAATTATCAAATTAATATAATTAAATATTCAGGTTAAAGTAATGAAAAGTTGATATATTGAACATATAATATGATTCTAATTATAAATACACCCATTAAAAAATATTTACACTTTTAAGGTTGTGTCTTTAAATTTATCTCATAGTCTTAACCCCCACAATAACACTTTTTCCAATTACCTTAATATCTATATAAAATACTATTTAATATGATTAAATGATACAATCAAACGACAAGTGATGCATAAGTGGACAAGGTTTATAATTTGAAACCATATCCCATTAAAATGAATGAATATAATACTTTCATGAATATTAATTCATTTAATAAAATAATATTAAATGAATGATACCATTAATTTTATTTTTGGGGAAAATCCAATAGTTAGACTTTATAAACTACTTTATTGAAATTGAATTCAAATCCAATGTTTTAAAACAAAACTATTATGTTATATTTATCTAAAAGATTCTTTAAACACAATTATTAATACAAACTATACTAATTTTAATAATTTATTTTATTTTTCTAGTAGATTAATAAATATTTTTTTGGCTATACGTAAGCATTTGAGGTAATTATTCCATCACTAAAAATAAAAAATAATTGACCATGATAAAAAAGTAATTAATATTTTAATAAAATATATATAGTTGAACTTATCTCTGTTTTCTCCTTATGAAATGATATTATATATATTTAATTCAAGAGAGTGACATTCTTTATTTATAATTTTCCAAAAAAATATATAAATTTCATACTCAATGAAAAATGGAACAAACCTGATATAATTTGAAAATATGGTTGAAAATGTATAAAATAATCTCATAAAATAAGATAATGAAATGTTTTGTAGAAATTATAATTCCTTATCCAAATGTTTTAAATTTATTTTACACCTTATACCCTTATCGTGGTGGAGAATATATTCCAATGATACTATTCATAATGAAAGATATAAAATAAAATTATATACCCAATATGACCTTCATGAATACAGGTATATAAAAAGTTTTTCATTATTTAATTTCTATAATAATTGGAAATAAAATTTAATATATGAAATTGAAACTCAACAAAAAACAATTTTTAAAGAAATGCACAATTTAGCTTTAAAATTGATTTATTGTAATTTGTGGCCCAGAAAAACCCATTATATGAATGATAGAAAAATTTATTTAATATATAATATATGTATTTTTATTGAAACATTCATAAATAGTGTTAATTTATTTTATTGTGATAAAATTTCTTTATGTGGATGAAATTAATTTTTCAGAAAAGCAACTCTATTACTTTCAAATGAATTTATTTTCATTTCTTATCAGTTGATAAATACTGAATAAATTTTACACATATGTAAATTATTATTTTTTAATTCAGTTTCCATATTGATACCCTCAAATCCGATGGCAAGGTGATGACATACAGATCAAATAATACTAATTTAAGACTTTACCATGATGTGTTTAACATCTTTGTTATGTGTAATGAAAGGTACCTCAGAAATTAAATTTCATTAATGAGAAATCTATCCTAAAATATCAGGTTGTTATAGAAATTCACTACCCAATTACATTCTTATATTCTATCCCTTACATCATGATCTTTTGGTCTTACACAAAAACCATCCAAATATGTCTTATGATTTAAGGTAAAAGAGGTCTCTAAAATAAGTGGTTATTATCTTACCTAACAAATTCAAGGTTTATTTCATTTTGTTCATCAAAAATATATTTGTATCCATCAAAACATAATGAATAAAATATCACCAATATACTGATATTTTATTATGATTATGAGACAACCATTTTCTTGCTCCTTTATATCAAATGGGAAATGAAACTATCGCTAGTGTGTGTGTGTGGACTACCACCAACATGTATTGATGTGATTAATTTTCCACAACCAACTCATAGTGATGGATAACATGATTTATTAATTTAATATATATTATCTTCCTTATATTATTATAGTTATGTAAGGGTAAATTATTTGATTCATTTTATCTTTCCATACACTAAAATGTATAAACATCACTTATATGTATGTATGGACTACTGTCTCCATGAAGCAACGTTTTTCAACTTTCGTCACTAAATTTTACGATGGGTTAATAAAATTATATTATGATTTTATATAGTAGTTTTATCATTATTTAAATTCTTGATGTGATTATACAGTTATAAATGGGTAAGGAACAAAAACCCCAAGCCAAAACATAAACGAATAACGAAAGTGTTAACACCAAAAATAAATTATTCTTATAAATATTTATTAATAAACATGTGTTCAATTATTATAGGTGTATCACTTATGATATTATATTTATTTATATGGTTATGAAATATAATTCTAATAAAAAAATTTATTATACATGTGGTTATCGAATTTGGAATCAAATAAAATACAAGGTAAGGGTTCTTCATCACAATATCATTTTTATGAAATAAGTTTTATGTCATACTAATATTACTATTTATGAGGTTTATATATTTATTATTTGAATTTTTTTTCATGGATAATTCCTAATTCATTTTATTTAATGTTATAATTATTATTATTTCATCCAAGTGAATTTTAATAGAATGTTTCCAATGTGGTAAGAGTTTATCATCTCATATTATCATTTTTGGGACATGTGTAATGTAATAATTATATATTCATTTAATATAATTATTCATTTTATTTTATTTAATTCATGATATTTATGATGTAAAAGTTATCAATGTACTATGGGTTTTAGGTTTCCATCTCAATTATTCTCGGGATCATTAATGCATAAATTTAAAAATCATAAAATTATATGATATATAACTAAAAAATATATATATTATTTAATATTATGGTATTAATAGGGATAATAGGTTTTGAGTCATTTTCATCTATCTCCCTCTCTCTAGGTACTCAACGTTCTTAAATAATATTTTCAATGAAAAAAAAAAGTTTTCTATTTATCCCGAAATCATTTTATCCATGTCCATAATTTTTTAAAATGTTCAAAAGAATGATTTTCATATTATCTAAATATTTTTGGAATTCATTTTAACCTATATTTTAATTTGAATAATTTTTTAAATGGTTTATTTTTATCATTTTGGGAATGAGGAATGTTTTACCAAAGGTATGAATTTAATATTTGATTTAATAAAAATCATTATAAAGGGATTTCGCACAATCATGACTATTAATTTAATTTAAAAACATTTTAAATTTTATAATGGTTCATCCCAAATAATTTTTTAATCATAATATATTAAAAAATAATATATTTCAAAAAAATATATTTCAAAATTAAAAGTCTATTATCCTAAGGAAATGATATTGTGATCAATAAAAGGTATTTTCCATTATAACGACATACAATGATGAAATTTATGATTACTCGGGATATGATACATTGATATATTATTTATTAAATAATTGGATGTTTTTTTATTACTATTATGATATATCAATGAATCCTAGTTAATTTCACAAGGGTTATTCTATGGTGAAATGAAAAATGATTTCCTGGTATGATAGAATATATACGAATTAATTACATGAATGGTGGGTTAGTTATATCCCACCAATGAAATAGGTAAATATTAATTAATAACAACCACAAAATTGGTGTACATGAGGTTATTCAAATCCTGAAAGAGGGAATTAAAGAAGATTTCCCAAGAACAAAACATGGTATATGATAGGTTTTAGAAATATTGAAGAAGCTACATCAGTGGTTAGACCATTCCTAACATATGATGAATATCTTAGTGGGTGAGATTGACTTAATATTTATAAAATTATTATAATGATGCAATTTTTATGAAAAATATATGTTAAAATATATTGTGCATATAATATTATCTCAAGGATCATGATATTTTAATTATCTACGATTCTTGTATTATGAACTAAAAAATCCTTATTTCATGATTAATATAAATGAATTTTTTGTATATGATTATCAAATTTAAACCTCATGGTATCATATCCTTATGATATCTATATGATTAAATTGGGTCATTAATTGATACCCCCCATATTAAATAAAAATTGACATCACTTCTTATTGTGTTTACCTTCCCCATGATCTGATGAATCATTTTAAATAAGGTATATGTAATTATTGTACTCTATGAGATGAAATTTGAGTGATATCTGGAAGATCATTCACAAAATAAGAATATTATATATCTAATCTTCACTGATATTAAACCACTATGGTTCCAGAGCATGAATTATTATCATATGTATAGAATATAATTCTAAAATGAATAAATACTTTGGGATGTTATGTTCGGATAACCTCATCATAAAAATAATCATCATGTTCCTCCTTAAATTTAGTCTAGATAATAATATCTTCTATAATTACTAAATCCAATTTATCTATTGAATCCCTAAAAAATCTATTCCATTAGTCAATGATGAAAACAAGAGCATTAGGGAGTATAAATTTAATCACTGTGAACTCATAATGTCTGTAGCCTTTAAAAAAAGAAGACTTTTGGATATCAACCTTATTTTTATTTACCTAATAATATCATAATTGAGGACCCATATAAGACATGTACTAGACTCAACCTATCTGATTGAATTAGTCATCAATTAGTGAGAGAAGATAATAGTTATTTATCATGATCATGTAGAGCTAATGATAATAAATATAGAATAGAATTTACATATACTTTTTCTTGATGAAATATGCTACTGTAAACTATAGTAGTGAACATTGTAATATAATCCCTTTATTCATATTTTCTTATATTTTATTATACATATCTTCATGATCAATAATATAGATTATATATGGATTCTTATATATTGATAAAGATCAAGATATAAGTCCAATAGAGAACTCCACCTCTCGGCTAGGTGGAAGACTATTTGGTAAAACATTAACATATTCTCTTATAATCCAACTGTCATAAAAGATGATATTTCCCTTAGTTTTATCCATTTGTGCTACATAATGTTTATTAATCAGGTAATAATATTCGTCATTGAGAAGATGAACACAATGGGGACCCATTCTCATCCTATTACCTATATTGAATTGGAGTGAGATTCATGATATGAAGGGTTATTCCGTTAACCAGGTAATTTATGTTGGATATATAAAATAAATGACAATCCACACCTATGAAATAATTTAATTCCACTAAAGGGAGTACTGGAGGTTTTTCCTGGAAATTCAACTCATGAATATTTCCATTGGGTTTTTATATATTTTTGGATGAAATAATTTCCCCATATTACATTTTCACTAATAACTCTTCTTTCATATTTTGATATATCTTTGAATTATTGTACTAAATTTCATGATATTATATAATACATATAACAAAAATAAAATATAATTTTCTCTATTCAACAATGAATAGCTTGTGTACCTATCATTACCTCATTATCATGGTCCACCACCATATTTGTGATTGAATATTCTCTCCCATGTTCAATAAGACATTAAGGTTGTTTTTATCAGTATTATTTGAAAACTATTTGACTAATAAATTGTTTTTAATATGGTCTTTATTCATTATAAGTAATGTATTAAAAAATATGTTGAGTGTTGACTCAAAATTTACATTCTTTCATCACATTAGTGGGTTTGTATCATTAAAATTTACTATATTGGAACCCCTAATTCGAAAAACTAATTAATTTTCTTGCCACATTTAGGAAATTGTAGAAATTATTTTTTCCTATATTTTCGGAAGTTTGGAAGATGGAAAATCATACCACCATACTATCTTTACATACCTACAAATAATTAAACTCTATTCTATATTTCCTATCTCGATTACTTTTAGTCTCTTAGGATTCAATAATCACTATTCTTACTTTCAGCGAACTTCATCTGATTTAATAAAAGAATTCAATGTACCAAATCACAAAAACATTTTATAGATTCAAATTTACCCCACTAAAAAAGTGGCCAAAATAAATTTAATGGTCCATGGAAATGTAGAAGGTGTAGGATGAAGGTCTTGTGAAGTATTCCTCATATGTATTGATATTTATTTAGCATTTTTATTGATTCTAAAAAACTAAATCTCTATTTTTAATCAGATACCATGAAGAAAATATTTTCTAAAAACACTTTATTTATTTCTTCCCACCAATGGCTTTGATTTCATCCTTGGACATCATATTACTGGTCAATTTCAATCATTGATAAAATTATCTATCCAAGTGAAAAATATCCAACATTAACTTCCATTTCCTAGATAATTATATTATATAGACAATATTTTCCATGGTGTTGCTTTAATATTCTATGATTAAGAGATCATAATAATCACTATAATTTAGAAGACTTTATCTCATAAAAGTCACAACTTTTCTATTATTTTTTATGGGAATGTGTGTGTCCCTCTTGATTCAATATTTTAATAAAGAGATCAGTTTATTGAGTAATATTTTTAAATAAGTTATCAACTCATTCTCTCATTATGTTAGGAAAATACCTTAATAATGATCACATTTTCCATCACATGGGTTTATGACATGATTCCTCATACTTATAGACATTAACATAAATAAAGGAAAACAAGGCACTAGAATTTTCCAAAAATTAATTATAGAGAGAAAAAATATTAAAATTAAATGGTCGAAATGATAATTACTTTTATTCCTTAACATATGAATTTATCAATTTCAATATATGTTATCCATGTCCAATATCTAAGAATTAAATTTCTTAGGAATTTTCATTCCATTTATAGGTGTTTGAAAAAAACATGATTAACAAAATCATATCTTCTAAGAGGGTTTGAAAATATTTTACAACTTACAACTCATTTTTTAACACCATGAAATTATTGAATTAATACATATGAGCCCTTTTGGGGTTATTACACTTAGGTACATCATTTTTGTATAGGAATAAACATTATAATATTCGTAAAGGACTATATTTTATCAAAAACCCATGCCATATATAATTTTCAAAAATTTATTGATGTTTTCATATGTTCTGTATTATCCCCACAGTTATCACATTGGTTTTCAAATTAAAATCCCTGAAAAAAACTCAACCTTTTGTTGAATCCAACTATGATAACCTATATCTTTTATATACTTAATTTTAGTTTTTTTACATCATGATACACATTATACAATACCAAAGGATATAGATTACTTGTGTATTTGGAAAAGTATATACAGAGTAAAATAACATAAAATATGGATACAATGAGATAATTTAAAAATGTTATAACAAGTCCTTAAAATTCATTGATCTTATGATACTACTTTGTATAACAATGAGAAATTCATAAAAAAAGATTGCGTTACAACACCAAATATGGTAATAATCAAGGAATATAGTTATTTAAAGATTTACATGTGTGTCAAGAGGTATAAAATTGGGAAATTGAATGGTCGAAATCATAATTTTGTATATCGACGCATGACATAAAATATAAATATCACAACATCATAACAATGTGTTACGTATATAAAATATGACATATTGTCCTTATTTCAAACATAATTACAAAGGCCTCAAAAAATAGTGTGATTAAGATAACCAACCACACAATATACATGTTATCTCATTAGATAATAACAATAAACAGTCCCTTAGGGATATATAATTTTGGTACCACCCATCATAATCAAATTGTATACATGAATTTTCATGCCATATATATCAAATCAAATAAGAATAAAATTTATCTATTTCAATCTCATGATTTAATAGTGTCGGTTGAATAAATTTATTCACAAAATAAATAATGGATAATATTATCCTGTCCAACATAATTGGGGGGAAATTGAGATGTGTATTCATAATTGATAATTTTTTTATGGAATATCAAAACATAATTTTGGTAACATAATTGGTGTACCGAAAGTTAATGGAGAGGATTCATGATAGTGAATGGTTGTCTTTCACAACTTGGGAAACATATAGATAATAAATGAATATTTATGAAAAATTAAAATGTAAAAAATTTCTAGTCCAAAGGATAAATTTAGAAAATTAGCTTTAATCAAAAATAATAGAGAGAGATATAGATCCCTTACTTTGTCATAATAATGGATTAGGTAAAGTTTATACTGAGAGTTGATATAAAGAATCTCATATTTATAATATTAATTTTTCATTATAATGATTTTGATCAATACATTAAAACACAGAGAATTGATATTATAAATTCCAAACATGAAGGATGTATATAAAAAAAGATGGAAAGAGGAGAATCTATTACATAAATGGTTTCTTCTAAAATCATGGGATGATTTATTTTAGAGAATGGGAACACATTGGGCTGAATATGGAGAGGTAAATAGAATAATCATTGTTCATTTTAATGTTTTTATTGAATAAAAAATGCATTATAATTGGGTATTTAGAGAAAAATAGTGGGTAATTATTTATTAATTTCTAAAAAAAATGATTTGGAATTTATTCAACGAAATAATAAAAAACCCAAACCTTATAATGGTATTTACAGTGGCATTTTCTACTGGGATGTGGTTTAAATATTTTAATTTATCATGATCCATTATAATTAATTTACTACCATTCAATATGTGAATGTATGTAAGTTACATAGAGAATTATGCACTATAACATAAAATATAATATAGGTTTTGGAAGATTTAGTGAATGTTTTTCAAATTTATATAAAACATAAACAACACATTAATATAAAGGAAAACATATTTTTGGACATGGATGCGTTTGATATTATTTATTAAATCAAGTTTGGGCTATTATGATACCATGATATATATCATATATATAGATATTGTATATAGTTATTACAAAAAATTGAACATTCTTTGAAAAATATAAAATATTCAAAATTGAACAATTTTTTTGTAATACTCCTATAGATGGTATACATTTTATAAAAATAACAATGTAAATTTATAAATTTCCAATTTAAATTAAAAAATACTAATTTATTGGAAAATAATTTATTAAAGTGCACAATAACTTTATGAATCATAAAATGATTACATGGGTCTTCATTAATTAATTTTACTATTTTTTAAATAAATTTTAATTAACAAGAATATTTCATGAAAATAATATTTATTTTAAAAACCATGTATTTATCAAATAGAGTGTTTTAAATGAAAATATACATTTCACAATAATAAAATTTTGGTTTCTTCATATCAAAATCTTGTATGATCATACTCTTTATATAATCATATATATATAATTTAATAATTAAAAGGAAAAATGTAATAATTATTATTTTTTATGAAAAAATATAACAACTCAAACTAATAGGGTCTAGGTTCATAACTCTTTATTATAGCAATGTACACCCTAATGGTACAATGTGCTGTAACAGTACTTTTATATAGTGGATCGATGAACATGGTTTGGGAGGTGATCCCTATAAACATAAAATTTTCATATAAATGTACATTATTATGTTTATTCTATTTAATATCATCATGGGATTATTTATTAGTTTTTGTTAATAATATTTTAGTATAACACTTATTATACATTAATATTAATGGTCACTATATAATTTATATATTAACAAAAAAATTAATTCATAATTGTGTTTTACACTCTACAATCAAATTATACTTTTTTTCAGAAAACTGATAAATAAAAAAATAAATATAGTGTAAATTTTTCTATAACTAAATTACTTAATATAGGATTTATTTATCCCTAACAGAATTTTTTTAATAAATTTCTGGATTATTACACTCCACACCCTTACTCACATCCCTAGGTAAATTCCTTAGACACACGTCGGGGTCCCCGAATGTTTTCCTACATAGAGACCCACTTCCTAGGTAACTAATCATCAACATACATGAAAAGAATATAAAATCACACAATGATATTTTGGTGAGAAGCCTCATATTCTCCTTAGTAATCATTTATTTATATGTATCCTTATTCTGCAATAGAAAGGTTCCATTAGTGAATGATTTTCACTCTCCCTACTTTTCTCTTGTCAATGGTGAATCCTTTTCGCATACAAATAAATAAATGGTATATTAGACACCATTCAAAAAAGTTATATCATATTTCTTGAGTAGTCTAATCAGGAACACATTAATATATGTGTGATCTAGGATATAGTTTTCTTATATGACAACATAAAATAGTGTTTTTAAATTATAATCAAGTTATAATCATGATAAAATTTTCTACATACTAATTGGGTAACCCACTTGAGATATCAAAAAAGACATGTAAAGTGACACATGGTACATGATTCATAGATAGATTCAATATTTATTTTTATGGACAGTACCCCACCCTTGAAAGACAGTAGATATGATCAATCATCATATGATATTACACTATTTTTAGTAATGATCCCAATTCTAATTTTTAAGGAATGGAATGAAAATCATTATTTTGATAGCATGATGAAAATTAACGGTGTATTTTTTATTTCCATTTGCTGTACAACAATGATTTTAAATAGGGATGAATAATATTTTTAATGTGGATGGGACATAAGGTTATGATATTTTTATCCCAAGAGGATCATAATTACAAATACTTATATCAACTATAACATACTAGATATAATTTGTTTCTTTCCCCTTATCTCACATGACAATGCAACTTATACAACTATTTTTGAATTTGAATAGAGAGGATAACATTAAATATTTGCAATGGTTGTGTTGCAATGATGAATTTTTCTATACATAGTCCCATGTTGGGATCCATTACTTGAATAAAAAAATATCTTATGTATTGATATAATAAATCCTTCCATCCTTTAGTAAGACGTTTTCCCCTAATTTATACAAATTATAACCATTGAGTTTTGACCATCCTCAACGATAAAACCAAATAATTCTAAGCATCCACATGAGTTTAATGATGGGTATTGTTCAGCTACCCAACCATATCATCATTAGGAATCACAAAGAATATTTAAAAGAATATTTTTAATAGGTTGTACCAATGGAGGAGAGGTTCAATTTAATACATATCCCATATTATCCAATGTAAAAAACATCATATAAGTGGAGTTTTATTCGTAGTTTCATTGATGTTTTCTATTTCCAATAACTCAATTTACATCTCTCCTATTAGTGGGATTCCTATGATATTATGATTATCATGTAGGATAGTAATAAATAATACAAGTTGTTAGTGAAATGTTTTGTTATTAGCAAACCACCCATAGAGAATTTCTATAAATAGATAGGGATAATGGTAGGAATATAATTGGGTTGTTCAATATATCACATATATCTCAATATTTTTAAAGGTGATAACAATACATAGTTCTAGTTTATCATACCATGAAGGACCATGCCTATTCTTATAATAAATTTCCTTATAGGAATTCACTACAATTTATAACCATTATAGAATTTGGGCAAGTAGATTATTGATTAAGGCAGATGTGAGAGTTTTTGAGGTGATTCATTATAATTCACTATCTATGGCATGTTACACAAAGTGTAGGTCTAATTGATGATATAAATCAATTTAATTGTAAATTATAAGATATATTTATCTTCAATTATTCCTAGGATATCCTGAACTAGTGACCAGGTTGATCTTTGTTAGATGTTTTTAGAGTCATGTCATCTAACAGCCTTAATAAATAAAGGCTTAGGCCTTTACAGAGATGGAACTTATGATTACCTTTCCAACAATGATTTTATAACATCTACTTTCTTAGTGTGATCCAATGAAAAAATAATTGTTCAATATTCTTATCCTTGATTCTCCTACTTATGGTCAAGTTAGTTTTTTTAGACTGATCTATTATTTAATTTTTTTGAAGAGTTGGAAATTATATTCTATGAATCATATGTTATAATTATAATATTAGTAAATCGTAAATTAGAAAATTTAACCTTTACATTTTTTAATGAAATTTCCCCCTCATGTAATGTGGAGACATGATGAAAACATTTTTCATGGAATGAGTCTTCAGTAATTGGATGGAAAAGAAGAAACATCATTGGAATTCTATAAAATTTGGAGATATGTGAAAATATAGCATCATATCTGGTCTTTTGAAATCCAATTTCACAATATGATGTCCCCATCCACATTTATATAGAGGGTAGGGGTAAAAATTCACCTCTCTTGGTTATGGGACTATGAAGGGGAAATTTTACAAGAGCTTCATTTTTTATAATTCGACAAAGCATTCCCCAAATAGGTGAGAATATTATGGTGTTGGAATTTATTGAAACAAAAAATTGATTTCAAGTAGATTCAAAGAGGTATAATTATAATAATAATTTTTCAATATTAAAAAATTATACTATACCCAGAACACTACATCTGCAAGAGAGTTTCCAATGATGTTTTGAAAAAAATAGGTTCTTCCAGTAAACAAATCCTTTTTCTAAAGAACAGTTTTGATCTAGAATTCCTTGTCCTAAAAGATTTTAAATAACCCTAAAATCTAAATTTTCAATAAAACATAACAAATTGGGAAAAGATACATCCAGGTGTATGAAACTCCATCTTCCTTAATCATTAAATTTATTAATAGGATTATGGACCCTCAAATGGATGAAACATGAATAGATAACCAAATAATAGAGTATAAATAAATTTTAAACATTTTAGGATAAATTATGAATGACCTCTTTATGATGAAATGTTCTTCTTCAAGTCATATCAATTGGCTAATACCTCTATTTCATGAAACCCTTGTTTTTCAAAGGACACAATTACACGAGTATATTTTCATTCCTTGTTTGGGTAGAGTTATTTCTATTTAAATGTGACATATAGGGAATACCTTCAGCAAAGCATAAGTTATTTTTTAAAGTGTTTACCCAAATTTTAAAATTAAAACAACCCCTTTTGTGAATACAAGTTGGAAAAATCTATTTGTATGGATCCTTACATCATACATTAGTCAAGAAACATTCGTGTAAGATCCACACATACCCTTTCTACATTTGGGTGATCTCAACACAACACATAACTTATTCTATTAAGGGGACCATGATTTAGACCTACCCAAACACTTGTTTTCATCCCATAAAAAAATAACTGTCATTACAAAATGACATTAAACTTCACGGAACATACAATTCACAATCCCTTAATTTGTGAAACTAAAAATACATGGGTTTTGATTCATGTTTCCAATAGAATAGATTGGATACATCTTGGAGGTTAAATTACATCATCATTTTTTCCCCCGGAAATTACATAACCAAGTTATAAAACACTGAGATATAAAATTATTTTCCCCTTTAATCCCAAATATGTTCCATATCATTCTTCCCACACCTAACCAAAAAAACTATTGATCATTATATAACCATTATAATAATGTAGTTAATTTAGTGGAAAAAATATAGAGTTGTGAAAAACAAGAATTATACGTAAAAATAAAAATAAATTTCCTTTATGGATAAAAATTCTTTGAAAAAATTAAATTAATTTAGTTATGTAACGTATAAATCATTTAAAGCATAAAAAATTATTTCATAAAATTTAACTGTTACAAGACCCATAATGTGTATTATGTTTTAATTAAATAATTATTCAAAATGAATTTATTGATAATATATATTATAAAATAAGTTAACATTCATCCAATATGTTTTACATAAATATTATACAATTTATTTTATACTTAAAAGATACATGTTTCTTAAATTTGGTTTCATGCTTAAAGAACATTTATATTTTAAATTTTCACATCAATTTTATAATTTTAATCATATAAATTATTTTAATATTTTAAATCATAATATTAAATTTTTAATGGGATCAATTTTATTTTTATGAATAATGTAATGTTAAAAAGAAAAATAATCACTACCAATGTAAAAAAGTTATTTTTTAAAAAATGATACTTTTCATAATATTGTTTATTTTCTAATTAGGTTCCTGTTTTAATTTAAGAAAATAATATTATGTTTATGAATATATAAAATTTAATTAACATTCATCCAATTTAAAATAATTGATAAATAAAAATATGGAAACTCTTTGATTAAAATACCATTTTCTGTAGAAACAGATTTTCAATACATAATATGAATCATTAGTAATTTTAAATTTCAAATATTTAGAAATTTAATTATATTTAATAGTGTCTTAACATTGATTTATAACATTAAAATTTTCAATTAGTGTAATTTTATAGTTTTATTAATAAAATAATTAATAAGAATAAATTTTAATGATGATTTATATGTGTATAAAAGAAAAATATAATGTGGCTCAGATTGTACTAAATCAGTTGGTCACATACACATATTAGAATAATTTTTTCTCAAATTATTAACTATATATCTTGAAAAAAATCTCCCCACTTTAACAACCAATCTCTCATTAAATATTATTCTTACCCCTTACCCATCATTATTTTCCAAATATTTTTCATGTTTTCACTTATAAAATGAGCTCACTTATACCCATTTCAAGACAAACATAAAATTATAAATTCCATTAGATAATTTACAAATTTATGTCCCAGATAGCCCATATACATGTTTTGAAGCCTTTTTCATAGGCATATTTTCTTAATTATTTCATTTTCAATTATACTTTAGGAGAATAACCTAATTCTCATCTTAAGAAATTATTACCATTTAACACGCTTTATTTTTCTCTTTTACAACCTCTTTAATAATATTTATAACCATTTTTATATAATTAAATTAAAGTAAAAAATATATTAAAATTTTATTAAATTGATTTTATAACCATTATCTATTCCCCTAATAGTTATTCGATAACATGAAAATGTTATTCAAGCACTTGTGAAAATTCCTCCACCATGAAGGACATTTTTTTCATCACAAACATTAAAGGATATTTTTTAAAATTGGTTTAGGTAATAGATGTGTTATTTATGTGATGATTTATAATCCAATAATACAATTTTGACATTATATTTTTTATATTATAAATAAAACAATGTTGTAAAAATTGCTGCATAAAATGAACCTGCCAATTGGAAAAAGGATTTATTTATAAATAGAAACCTATTTTATAATAATATTCATTTTCAATATTCAAAAGTATTATTCAACACATTATAAACATCAAAATTATGCCATTATATTTTTGATGATTATAATATAAAAAATGAATTTCTTCTATAGTCATACTCACGCATAAATGGTAGCATGTTAATATTGGATAAGTTTAACAACCTACATAATAAATGATACAAATTATTTAGAATGATAGATTTTTAGAAATAATATTAGATATTAATAAACAAATAATGTCTTTTTGTTTATGTAATAGTGAATGAAATTTAAACTCATTAATTAATATAACACCATTTATTCTTTATTAATTACTAAAACATGCCCATCCTATAATTCATCATAATGAATTATCAATAAAAATATATAAAATCAAATTAAAATATTATAAATAATTATAAAATCTAAATTATAGTACCTTTTTTTATCATTTAATTATGAAATTTTTTATAATAATTAATAAAAACTCAACTTTTATGAAACTAGTTCAAAATGATCAAGATTACTCAAACCTGGCATTGAAAATAGATAACAAAAAAATAATATTAATGTAGAGAATAATTATAAATATTGTTCATAAAGATTAATATTTATGAAAAATATTCTATAATTGGATATATATTTTTTATTTGATCATATAAGATATCCAAGTTCCTTAGTAGAATTCATGAATTAAGGTAAATGATTCTTATTCACATTTTAAAATCCCAGAGACTTGTTTAATATTGTGTAACATAAATTCAGTTATATGAGGTGATTAATTCATAAGGAATTTTTAACATATTCATGAACTTAATCGGGTTTGAATATCCATATATTTTTATTTCTTAAAATAGATTTCAATCCCAAATATAAAATATTTTTAAGGGTTTTTTTTAAACTCAATAACCTTCATTGAGTTTTATTTGTTCTCCCTAAAAATATTTCTTGAAACATTGCTTTTCATCCATTATTAGATTTTATTTCATGATAATTTCCCTTAAAATATATGTAAAATGAATATTATAATTCAAATATTACTGCAATATAAATTGGGTATACAAAAATGTTATATCATTATTTAGAATAATTATCATCCACTTTAATAAAGGTGTCCCATCTTTGTAAATAATTTTTTACCTCAACTATTATCCATTATAATTTAAAACCGAACTTTTATATTTTCCAATGTGACCTTCATATCTATCCATACCACTTTTCAAATATAATTTTTTCTACCACCTTTTATGATGTGGTTTTTATATATAGGTATTTTGAAATATAAAAATGGTTCTCAAATAATTCATGGAAATGTTTTATATCTTCAAACAAAAATTTAATATGATAACCTTTATTTACATTAAAATATATATGTTTAAATTCTATTTTTTAAAACTAATTGATTTATATATGTTTAATATAAATTTTTTGAATCCTTTGTGTCTTTTTTATGGATCACGTATTGCATATTTAGTTTAAAATTAAATGTTTCCAAATATGATTTCACATTACATTTTTGAAAAAAATCAAAATTTCATAAGGATTAATTTTTGATATTTGTTTCCAAATATATAATTTCAGTAAAAATTAATTTAAATTTATCAAAATTTTCAAATATTAAATTTAGATTTCAATGTGTCCAATAAATTCAGCACATACAGAAAAATAAAAGTTTTTTTATAAAATGATATTTTTTTGACATCAATAACATTTTCCACTTTATCTATAAATTAATTATTTCCTTGAATTTTATTTTTCATTAATTTCCATCTAAATTTTCATATGAAATATTCTATTAGGGTGGTAGAATTTTTAGTATCACCCGATTATATTTGTGTGGTTAGTTTAATTGATTTGATCTCAGAATGTTATGAACCCAATTTTTCTTTCCATGGGTTATTTAATGTTTTTTAAATATTGGATTTCATGTGTAAAAAGATATATGGATGATTTGTTGGTGGGGTCCTCTATATACATCTGATTAATTGGTAATGTTTATATCTCATGTGTTGTAAAGGGTAAACATAAGGATTTATCCCAATTTAAATGATATATAAATGGATTTATACAATGCCAAAGGGGGAAAAGTGGATTTATCACCAGAAAAAGGGTACACCTGAAGATTTATCAATAAAAATGGATTACACTAAAATATTTATCCTACTCACATTGGCATATATAATTATTATCCAATGATTATTAAGATACACATGAAATTATCATATGCCTAAAATGTGTTCAATTTCATAGTGGTAACCCTAGATATATGATTTTTATTCTTATATTTTTTCACTCTTTTGTCATAATATTATTCCTATTATTTTTATTCTTGACTCTTATTTAATATCTTATTTTTACATAAGATTTGAAAATGGTATATTATTGTTCATTTTAGATTACATGTCCTTCAATCCTGGCCTTTGGAAATTTTTTATTGTTTTTTGTTGTTTTTAATATGATATTTCTCACATGTTCATAGTTTATCGTATTCTTATGATATAAACATTGATCAAATGTAGGGGTTTTCTCTTACTTATCATTTAATATCCCCCATTCTTACATTATTTTTCCATGAGTTATAAACTTTGGTAGAACTTAGGGGAAGTCTAGAATGGGCTCTTGTGATGTTCATATACTGATAAAAACTCACATGTTATTCTTTAATAGATTATACTCAAAGATAATAAACCAAAACTTTTCACTATATTGTGTAAAATTAACTTTATATTTAAAAATATTTTGAAATTTGTGCATTTTTTCTTATATAATATCTCATGGTTTAAAATTAAGTGTTTTTTTTCACTAGACAAACACTACTCGAAAAATAATATATACCCACAGTTCAGAACCATTAATATAGCCCCTTAAGCATTATGTGTAGGATATGACCACATTTTTGGGAATAATGGTAAATTAACGCATCGATATAGATCTGTGACATATACCCATTGTTTTCCAAACCATGGGTATTGGTTTTTTTCACTAAGTTAAAGCCCTATACCCATGGTTGTAAAACCGTGGGTATATGTTTCAAACAAAATCTAGCCACAGGTTTCGATCTTGCAACCACCTCCTCTAACACCAAGCATGTTACCAGTCTAGTTATATATCATATATATATATATATATATGTTTTTGTGTGTGTGTAAATTTATTTTTCTAATCTATGGGTATAGGAAGAAAAATAGTGGGAATAGGTGTTTTCGTGAATTTTTTTTGGTCCCCTAATTTTTCCCCCAAAACAATATTGCAATGCTATATCCATGGTTTGAAAGAACATTGGTACTAGGGATAAAAAATAATCTTATACCCATGATTTTATAAAATATGTGGGTATATGTTTCAAAAATCATTCTTATACCCATGGTTCTCCTAGAGCCATGGGTATACTATCATTTTCTAGTACTGATAGGAGTGATTGTATAAGGTTTGTTGGTTTTTATCAAAGAATGTTTTAGTTTTATATGATGATATTTTTTTTATTTTTGGAACTATATTAGGTAAAATTTTAATAAAAACCGAATTCATAAGGCTAATAGATATGAGTATTTGTTGGATAAAACACCAATGCTTTTGTAATGTAGAGATTATATGGTACTCTTAGAAATTAAATCATTGTATGGATACTAAAACTGTGTGAAATCTTCAACATATATGTACCTAGGGGTAATAAAAATGAAAATGGAATATTGGGTACTAACACCATCATATCATAGTAAATAAAAAATTGGGCTAAATACACACATGTTTTCAAACGTGAAAGGGATATGCATTATTTAATCAACATTGTATTTATAAACCATGATAAATGATTTAAATATCTAACTAGTAAACATAGAGAAATAAGTAGCCCTGTAACCCTTGGAAAATATTTTATAACCAAGATATTCACAGGTTTGGTTATATTCTTAATTTATGTGTTATTTATTCTAGGTTTATATTTTTCTATCTATTCATTTAATAACATCTCATTTTAAACTCTATCATTGTTAATTAAATTTATTGAATATATAGGAATCAATTTAATAATTTTTTTAACATATAATTTCGATATTATACCAATAAGTAACCCAATGTGAAGGAAAATGGAGTGAATACCCTCAGGAAAATTATAACCCAATTAATGAATACTAATACAATTAATTTGGAGCTCCCAAATTCTACTTGGAACAATAATTATTCAATTATGTTTTTCAGGAACCAACAACCACGACATTAAATGGGTCTTTAGATGTACTGATTACTAAAAACCCAATCCATTCAATAAAAAATATGTTTACCATTTCATATAACATAGTGCGGGAATATATTGTTTTATAAGTATATCATTTTTAATTTGATATTGATAAACGATTGTACAAATCCAAAAATTGAATTTAATAAAATAAATCTATTCCATCAGATCAAGATATTTTTAATGGTAATTATTAATTAATTATTTCATGAAAACATTTGATAAAAATTTGAGAGATAATTACTTGTGTTAAAACAAATTGAAGATCGGTCCATTATACATGTGAAGAAAATATCCATATACATGCAAGGCACTCCTATGGTTTTATCATTGACTATAAATGTAATGTGGATAAATTAATTAGTATTTTAAAAGTGAGTCTTCAAAAATATTAGTCTATAAGATATTTTAGAATATATTATGATATTGTTACATGGTAAAGAATTTTTGAAATAAAAATTGGAGACTTTCAATATTTACACAGTTTATTTGAAAAGAAAATAAAAATGGATTTTCATGGAAATTCAAGGGATTAAAAATCATTAATTAAATAAAATTTATCTTTTGACATATATAAATTGTTGAATAATATAGCGACAATACCTATCAGAAATAAATATAACATCTTATTTGATGAATTTTTATTATATAATATTATGATCCATTCTAAAACCATAAAGGTTTAGAGTCTCTAAAAAATAGATTCATAAAAAATAATTATATAAGGGATCTACATCATTTCCATCATAGCTATTTACAACCTTCACCCACCTTAGAAAAATCATACATAAATTTTTAATTCATATACTGAATAAATGAATGTATAAAATATAGTGATCAAAGATTCTCAGTATGGGAAACATGTGAGATATCAATGATCATTAAAATATAAAATGAGATTAAATTCTATGAGAACACGGTATTAACCTTGGAGGATAACAAACAATAATTTCTCACTAAGCGTCCCTCGGGTCTCAGGCTGTGACTGCCCCAAACCCACCTTCCAAAGGCCAGGGGATGGCAACTAGCACTGAAAAGGACAAAACACAATGTAAAGGACATGTGTTGTCTTGTGGGGATTTTCATTAGTCAGATGACACGTTCAGGCACATGGGTGGGCCCTAGGGTGGGGACAACATATTTGCAGGGCAACTGGTGGTACCTAGGGGGCTAGGACACGATGACCATGTTAATGCGAGGTGTATGTGCTGTCACTGGGGCCCAGATGTTACATAATTATTGTATGATTACATGATTCATGGAATAAATCTTATAAACTTATAATATATTAATCATCAAGTGACCAATTAACATAATCTAAGAAAAGATTGTATTGACATAAGATCTTATCTTAAACAAGTGTCATAAATTATCACATAATCTTAAAAATATTATTATTATTACCACTATACAAACCATGTCATATAAAACATATTAGGAATAGGATAACATCTTATGTACCAGCTTCGACATTAGGGTACCCAAAAATGTACACACTTTTGGGATTGAGATGACCACCTAAGTATCCTCTTTTAGGATTGGGTTCTCCTCTCATATACCATTTAGAATTATATATAATTAATCATTACCAAATTCCATAGATATATATATTTTTACAGTCAAAACCATCACAAAATCATAAAAAAATTCATATTTATTTCGTTATATCATGAAAACATTCTTTATAAATTAACCCGTGGAATTGAAAATGATCATCATTGATACTTCATAATTATAATACTAAACCATATAGAAAAAGAATTAAAATGATATCAATGGATGATATTACCAGTAAATAATATGTAACATCAATTAATTTTATAATAGAAAAAAAAATAATTTAAAATACCACATAAATATTTTTCAAAAACATATTCTTTTATTTTCTATATCACCTATTTTAAAAGATAAAATTTTCCAAATATTATCAATGTTTTTTTCATTTAATTTAAAAATTAAAAAAATTATTGGATGTTTCAAATAATTGAATATTTATGATGGTAGGAATTTTTTTTATACCTATATGTTAAAACAGTTATTACTTTCACAATAATGTGAAAAGTAAAAAATACCACATTGTGAAAATGAATAGATGTTTCTATTTAATTTTATTAAAAAATTAATAAATATTTAAAAATGAATTTATAAATTCATAAGATAATAGTAAAAGAATAGTGAAAATACTTTTAGAAAATAAAAACATTGAAGATAAATCTATTCTAACACGAGATTGAATTAATTTTGGTTTTTGAAAAAAAATTTACTTCAGTCTCCTGAGTACATAAAGGCAGGAAAATGAAAGGAAGAATATAATATATTGAAATGGATAGATTCTAAGGATTATAATGAGGTTATTGATAGATAGGTCATTAAATTTAATCATCATAAACTTAATCATAATTAATCCTCATAAACATTGAGATTTTGAATTTTATAAAAAGAAATATAACATGTTGTTAAATAAATTTAAATTTAAATTAATTATATTTTCCAAAAATTTAGAAACTTATAATAAAATATATTATCCCTTTAAAACATATATCGTCAAATTTATTCACAATTATTCTTTAAAATCATCATTTTTGTGTGTTAATTGTTTTATTTTTCATGATAACTTCAGTACAATAGTTCTAGTCATTGAAAATTGATCATTGTTATATCACATGTAAATTATTAATCATTATATGAGTATAACATTTATTCATTCTTTTAATATTTATTATCATCCATAAAATATATAAAGAAAAAAAGAATTACACCATTTATGGAAACAGTAGGTTGTAGGTGCACATGAACGTTCTCTTCATTTTGCAGTAGGATGGAAAAAGAAATTTAAATAAAATTTAATCATTATGGAATCATTATTATATTAAACTTATAAAATATACTCATTAAATATATCTTTATTACCATCCATGTAACACTCAAATGTAAAATTAATCACATGTCTTTATAGAGGTGGTAGTCCACACATACATAATAATGATGTTGTAATTTTTCAATGATTTGAAATGTTAAAAGGTAGATAAGATAATATTATTAAAAAAATTTAATATTTCAGAAATTTCATATTAAAAATTAATCCAACAATAATAACTATCCCAGAAATATGTTGATGAATCATGAATTATATCACTACATAGATGTGATAGTCCGCAGTTACACACGAGTGATATATTCACTTCCAATTTTTTGGAAAATAGGGTGGATAATGGAATTTATATTATAATAATAAAATTTATGTTTATTTTTGAATTTGTTTATGATAAATAAAACTTATTTATTAGAGTTATAATAAGAAATAGTTTGAAATATTTTGGTTTGGAAGATTACCTATTATTCGGTATGCCTCTTATAGATGACCATTTAAGGACCCATGTAATGGTCTTTTGAGAAGAAAAAAATATCTAATTCTTGTATAATGATGTTTAAAAATTAATTTTTTAGGGGATGGTTGAGTAAATTAGATAAATTTAATTTAAATTCACTATGCCTTCTATAGATGACAATTTATGATCTAAATATAACCAAAAATTAATATTTATATAGTTTATTATGTAATTTAAAACCTCATATTTTAATTTAACCCCTTGGTAAATAAATTTTAATCATAACTATGGTAATGATTTTTTAATATTAAATGGTTTTAATATTAATAATAATATATCATTTGGATAATAATTTTCCACATGATTATATTTTAGACCATTTATCATTTTAATATTCATCTTTCATGATTTTTATGAAATTTAAATGTTTTAATAAATATAATTTTTTATAAAATACAATTAATTTAATCTCGGGAACTATTCTGGTACTTTGAAATTGAATGCAACATGAAAGTAATAAAACTAAGATATAAAATTTTTAATTGTATATAATATTTTAAAATAATAAATAATATTCATGGGGAACTTCAAGTCACCAAAAAAATATATCTATTATCGTTTTTTAAAAATATTTACATTTTTTCTCTACTACCTTTACAATCACACTGTCCGCATTTTGTATGTATTTAAGTTCAAAATTACATAAATAAAAAATAAAATATTACAATAATAAATAAAATTGATTTATAATTAAAATAAAAATTTATATATGAACATATCCTCTTTTTATCCTTAAATAAAACATTTATTGATATTAAAATAAAGAGAGTGAAAATTTGGAATTATTTACTAAAAATAATATAAATATCATTTTCAAGTTAAATGGAATAAAAACTTCATAACTTTTAATTGGCTATGTCTATAGTATAATATAATCCATTAAATAAAATATATTAAATTTTTGGATTGATTTTTTCTTTTATATTATTGTTTTGACCATTTTTATCTACATTACCATTATTATTGAGATAAATATTTAGCACCAATACAATTCATAATAACTCATAATGAAATATTGTTATCTTCCAAATTTGATCCCACAAAATAAAATAATTTAATCATTTTCACGATTTAAATTATATAAGGGGTACAAATCTATTTAAACATAATATCATAGAAACGCAATGAAATCCATTTTTTAATTAAATGTATTTTTAAGGATAAAAATGAATTTATTATTATCCCATGTCTAAAAAATATTATATGAATATTATAATAATTTTATGAATTTATAATATATACATTTCTATAAAATAAATAAAAATTATCGATTAATTTAATTTAATTACAAAAAACTACATTGCACACAAAGAAACTATTTTTTAAAAGAAAACAGCTATTTTACTTACAATTCTTTTTATTTTAATTTCATATAAAATGATGATTAATGAATCAATTTTATACATATTCAGAAAATAAACATTTCATAAGTTAGATATTATTATTCATACCTGATAATCTAATGTTTTGGTGAAAAAGTTCATATATAATAATAATATTTCAATAGTATTTGAATTTTTTTTAAACTCGGTGTTGTATATAGAAATTATATAAAGGAAATAAGATTTATTTATAGGATTCTATATCATATAATCTTTGAGAGATACTTTATAACCCCATTTAAATTAAATTCAACCTCAAAATTAAATCCCTCCACTAAAAAATGAGGATACCTCTATTACATTACATGCTCAAGTTCTCATGTAGCTTCTTCAAATTTTCAATACCTATAGTAAACATTACCCTGGTGATTCATCTTGTTCTATATAACTTAATCTATAACTGAAAATATTTCTAATACTTGTTCTCTATATGATATATTATGTTCTATTGTGTTGACCTGTATTTCCAATTTATGTAAAGGATCAACAACGTACTACCTCGAGAGAGATACTTAGAGCACCTCATAAAATTGAGAGATGTCTAATGGAAGTGCCAAGATATAATCCTTAATTACTACTCGATCATGAATCCAAAATGGTCTGATATACATGTGGATTACATTTCCCTTATTTATGAATCATATAATATTATTCCCTATATAAATACATTGAAATACCTTCTACATCACATTAAATTCCAGATTATAAGAATTATTTATAGAATAAATTTTATATTGAATCAGATATTCTTTGATGTATTGCTAAAAGGTAAACATATTCCATTTAATTTTATATGGTATATCATGTTTATAAATATTTTAGTCTCAAACATTATCAATTAACACTGTATTTTTTTCACTTATTTCTATAGAGGGGTTCACAAAGACCCTTTTGAATGCGTTAGTGAATGCTATAAATTTATGAAATATAGAATAAACGAATGTTTTAATCTTAACTATCATTGAGATCTATATTACTTGATAAAAAAATTTCTTTGATGGTGTTAAATGTTCTCTCAGGATGATTATCTTTCTTAGGATAATAATTGTAGAATCTCATGCTCGAATCGTAGATAAGTGATCAGTTTGATTAGATATGAGGCTTTAATTGTGCCTCTATGTACTCCAGATGCATTCGACAAGCAATAGAAAACTATGGTGGTATGGTGGGGAAACTATACTGTATTTATCATATTAAAAAAATGGAAGATAAATTAGTGGAAATAATAATGAATTGTAATATATATAATAAAAATTAAAAATGGATGACATAAAGAAACACTATATAAAGACGGTGTCATGATAATAAAAAATGTTA
Source organism: Viscum album (assembly GCA_963277665.1). Taxonomy (NCBI): domain Eukaryota; kingdom Viridiplantae; phylum Streptophyta; class Magnoliopsida; order Santalales; family Viscaceae; genus Viscum; species Viscum album. Next base: position 1,372,570,740 of record OY728164.1, read on the forward strand.
TTCAAGATTGAGATGGTAGTATACACATAAGTAGTACATAATTAAATGGAACCAAAATCCAAAAATATCAATCACCATATGAATCTCAAGTGTATTATTGATATTATCCAACCATACTCCAATCAAAAATGTAAATGAAACATCTATTATAAAATGTTTCCCTATATCCCTACCTAGATTTTTGAATTTCTCACAATTACTAAATGGTAGCCCAAATAGAGTGCAAGTACAACTTAGTATTCCACCACCAATGGAGTCAAATGTAAATAAATTCTCAATGTATAAGATGTAACAATGTGTATTATATAAGTATGAAAATAAAATAGTGTAAATGAATAAGTAAATATAACCTACTGTGGCCTAAGATGGATATCTATGAGCATAAGAGTATTATTTTGGCCAAGGAACCAAGGAACATAAACAAGGAGTCCAAATTTATTATAAGGATCATGTCTAAGGAAATATCATAATAGACATGATTGAAGTCCATGGAGATAATATATAAAATACTATTTCAAGGACATCAGGACAAATCCTAGGGGTTCATCCCATGAATAATAATTCTATGAAAAAATTCATAGAGAATCATTGCATCCCTGTTAAGGAATTTTCTAATATAATACATTGACATGTTACTAGGGGGATTACCCCTTATGAATCATCTTCAATGAATATGGTGGAAACCTATGATTTCTATCAATTAATACCTTTTTGGAATACATAGCTTTATCAAGGAAATGTGCACCTTTAATAGTGTGATCTTGTCTATAGTAGTAGTAAATTTATTGCGATAATAAATCATAATGTATAGTGAAGAACATATTATATTTAAAAATTTAATTAATTATATTTTGTTATTTGTTTTCATAAGAGACAATCTAGAAACATCTGGGGGGTTTCTTGTTAAAACATAAAAAATTTCTTGGGAATTTAATTAATCACATGAAATTATGTGGTTATGGTTGAATTCCTATCTTATAAGAGTATCAAAGGGTCTCATGGAACATCTAATTCTTGTTATAGGTCAATGATTAATGGTGTGAAATTTTTTTAAGAGAAACACAATGAATTTTTGGTTTTTGGAACAATAAAAAAATAATAAACATCAATACATTTAGAAAAATGAAATATTACCCCCACCCAATCCCAATGGGAGTCTTATCATATAGTTTGAGAAACATATTTGGGATATAATGAGAGAAATCATGAAAAAATAAAAAAAATTCTAAAAATAGGGTAAATAAAATTACACAGAGATAACAATAAAGGTATTTTTAAACCAAGGAAGAATGGTAATGGACTGCTAATGCTATAGAGGGTGTTTCAATATGACCATAAGTTATGGAATCAAAGGCTATATGAGGGATATCGACAAGAATATAATAATATGAAAATGAAGAGATATACAGTACATGGTGTGGTATAATTTGGTAATGATGATAGATTATTTCAGATATAAATGAAATGAGGTAAAAATTAATTTCAATAACTTTTAATTGTTCCCACAATATGGATGAATGATTGGCCATACTATGTTCTATCCATGCACAAATACTATATAGAATCACTACAGCTCACATGATTTATTTCCATAGTTAGAAAAACATGAAAACCACATTCATAAAGAACATGAAATAAAATAAAAAGTTTTCAAGTTTCACAATCCCCCATATCATGGTTTATCAAACAATTATCCTTCTTTTTTGGGGACACATTTATTAGGATCCTGAATATTCCAACCATGAACTAACCATAAAATTCATACTATTTATTCATAGACCATAACTCCATTAACCAAAACCTTATAAAAAACACTAAAACCCCGTCTACTAGATGGGGTACATTAATTTGTGTAAAAAAAGTTTAAAAATAATTAAATCAGATTTATACCTCAAAATAAACCCATGAACGTACAATAACCTATATTGAAACTCAACTATGTATCCAAATATTAGTTAATTAATTCTTATAAATTTAAGGAAAACCACATTGGACGGTCACATATAATAGAATATAGAAAAAAATGAAACCATACATCTTATTAAACATATATTTTTGAATTATGAGCATGATAAAAATAATATAAAATAGCAATGAAGTGTGATGAATTTGTAAGTCAATTGACTACTAGAAAAATATCATTATGAACATTATACATTGTGAGGGGTTCGATGAGGAAATTCATGGTGATGTTTCCCCTTATAAATTATTGTATGGGTAATGGTTATTAACTATTGTTATACTTCAATCTGTCTACCATAACTTACTTAAGTACTGATTACTAAGATACATACTATATAATATATCTCTTTATGTTTTCCCACTTGAAATACACATTTAGATCTCTATAAATATTCATACATCAAGGATGAATAAAAAATTGTAATTAGGAGCTTCTTATAATAGATCCATTATGTCTAGTATTGATGTGACAAGTAATTTGATTTGTATTCTTATCATTCCATCTATATCAAGGTTGAGGTCATGAACTTTTCAATGTTATGCATATCACTACATCTTCTATATTCCCAAATGTAATCTTTACATCAATATATTGTTATAAAAACCTCTAATAGATACACAGTTTTATATATTCCATTATTAATTCATGATCCTTCCTTTGAAAATCCAAACATGTTGGATATTTTTCCATCCTCATAATAGATAAGGTATAATGATTCATTAAAATTAAAGAATATTCTTCCTTTTTCACATTCCTAGGGTGATAATGTATTGAGAATTCATAATCTTTAATCAAATCCAAACATCATCTGTTGTGCATATTCAAATATTTCTGAGTGAATATACACTGTAAAATTTAACATGTATTTATAAATCACACCATTCACTTTAAGCAATATGCCTCTATAACTGTATTGTAAAATTTACCACAACTACCTTCAAATAATTAGTTGAGAAATTTTTCACATGAACCTTCAATTGTTGTGATGTATAAGAAATCATCATATTATTCTACATGAAAATTCATCCCAACCCCTTCAATGATGAATCACCATAGATAAAAAAAGCATTATACCTTCTGTAGTTGTGCAAGGGTAAAGAACATGAAATTCGATGAAATTTGTTTAAATTATTTAGGATTATTGCGAGTTTCTGAAAATTGACGGCGCTTGATTCTGAGGCCTGGTGTTCCCAGAATGGAATTTTAAAATTTATTTAAGGTACGTTTAGTAAACGTATTGGTGATATTTTATATCTTTTGAAAGAGTGCTCAAAATTTAAATCTGAGGACACCTTTGAATCTGATGTGCAGAGATTCTCTTAAAGGGGGCTTCACTTTGACCACAGTAGGTCAGGTGAACAATTTATTTTTACATACATTTAAATGATTAATAAAATGACATGTTATGTTAGTTTATTCTACCTATCATCACCTGAGTAATGGTGGCGGGACACATGGGGATTTTCAGTAATTTAATGAGAGACATTAAATTTCTAGTTACACATTTATGTATAACCACATCTAATGTAATTAAGGTGATTCATTAAATTCACCATTTAATGAGGGTTTTATTTAAATGATGGTTTAATATCATAATTAACCCTTTCAAATTAAATCATGGGCGTGAGTTTTGGAATCCCATGGGAGAACTCTGACGAAGCACCGTCAAAGAATACTCCCAACGATGAATGGAGTAATTGAACTAGGATCGAAAATTGTTGGCCACTTACATGGACAAGGATTCTTCATCCACTACCGCGACATCACCAACAAATATTTATGTAGGGGGTTTATTATTTATGTTTATATATGAAGAATTAGATTTATACATCTTGTTATGAAACTAACGCAGATGGAATGTGCCAAACAAATAGGGCATGGACCCTCTTTTGCTTCATTCTTATTTCGTTCATTGGGGGAAAAATTTTCCAACATGAAAGAACGATGAATCCTAGAGCAGCGTAGTGATGGCGGCATACCCGGAGGCCTATAGGAGCGAGCTGAAGGGAAAGTAGACCAGAAGATCTCACCTGGTGTCCCATAAAAGAACTGTTGTTATGGAACTGCCAACCGTAGTTGATGGCAATGATGGTAGTTATCGCTCGTCGGCTATGGATAAGGGTGGTGCCACATAGTGCAGCGACGGACCCAAAGGGGCGGTCTACACTTAGCATGCCACATTGGCGAGGCGACACACCATCGCGCGCCATAGCGATGTGGTCGCAGATTTGAAGCTATGGTGAAGGAGAATGGGACCCACACCCTATGGGTCCTGCTGATAGGGGTCATCACCACATGGCGCCATCATTTAGAAAGAACGAATGGATGAGCGGTTAGTTCGGGAGGTAGACCGCCTGACACTTCATGCAGGTCATGCTGACCGATGGGCCGGGCCGGTCTGCTACCCAGTGGGTAGAGCCCACTATGAACAAGACCAACTGGGTTGGCCCAGGCTTATTCGAATCGGGTCTGGTCGGTCTGACTGCGTCAGATTGGACCCAGACCCCTTTCGGACCCAGATACGCTTAAATGGTTATACCATACAAACCAGATGTCCATTTGATGTACTGTCTGTGGAGCTATAATCCTTGGGATGAGATGATCCTTTTGAGACACTCCAATTGGGATTTTAGATTGTATAATTATGGTTGGGTTGGCTCGTACCCAACTCCAACTGGGCCCTTTACACTAAAATATATATAACACATAGATCGGGTGTTCGATTGATGCACCATCTATTGCATAGGAACCCTTATGACATGGAGGTCCATTGGGTTACTCCTTTGTGGGACTTTGTAATTGTTTATGTCTGACCAATATTTAGAAGACTAGATACATCCTAATTCAAGCGCACTAGGTGTGAGGAATCCTCTAGTTGGGTGTCATTTGAGTATAGATCCTAGGTGTATCCGCACCATAACGACCCTATGTAGATTAGAATTTAGAGACCCTATGTGAATCTGCATCTAGTAACCTTGTGTGGATCATTATCTAGTGATCCTATTTGGATCAGCATCTAGCGACCCTGTGTCGATCAGTACCATAGCCACCCTATGTGGATAAGCATCTAGTGACCCTATGTGGATTGGAACCATAGAGACCATGTGTGGAGAAACATTCTATAAAACCTATGTAGATCAGTAGTGTGTGACCCAATGAGGTCCAAACATAGAGCAAATAATCATGGATCATTGATATACGACCCTGTGTGGATCGACAATGGAATATGCCCCCCGTGGTTTAGTTATGGAAACATCCTAACAGAATAAAATGATATAGCATTAGACTAATAATATTTATTAATGAACTCTGAGTTGTATACCTGGTTTGAGCTTAGTTATTTTTTTTTTGTTTTGTGATTAATATCATGATTTGTGGTTCACCTTTAGAAAATTCTGAGAGCCCATTAGGGGTCTCGGGGTCCCTACTGGGTATTGTTTTACCCACCCCTACATGGGCTTCACCCGCACCATGTTGTTTCATGTGATGAAAATGAGCATATTAGTTGAGACTATACGATACAGGACCATGATATACATGGAGGTCACTAGTTAATGTGGAGAGATATGGAGATGAGATGTACCTACCCTTCAGGTAGGAACCTTGGTGGATGATCTCAGGAGCTGTTTTCTATTTTTTGTGTAGTTGTATCATTTTAGTTGGGATTGTCTTCTGGTCCTCTTTACTTTTATTACACACTTTTACTACTTTTGTTTTAATTCGTGTTTGCATCTTGTTTTGTTCTTTGGATTTGTGTTTATACTGGTTTAAATTCAATGCCTTTCCCTTTTAGATATAAACCTTTTTAGTGCTAATCACCATCCCCTAGCCTATAGAAGGGAGGATTGGGGTATTTATGGAATGTGCTCTGGGGGACGAGTTGTGACAATGTGGTATTAGAGGAGTCAATTCTAATGAAAAACTAGAACTCTTATATTTTGAATGGAACAATAGTTTTAATTGTTTTGACTGTGGTTTTCAGTTCAGGGAGTCTAGTGTTAGTGTGGTGATAAACGTGTCTATATACCAGTACCCCGAATTCTAATTTCCAAATCGATGAAAAAAAACTCTGAGGGTGTGTGTTTTGAAATTTTTTACTTTTTTAAGTCATCTCACCAGGTATAACATATTAATAGTGGAACACATGTATCTTTCCATGATTTCCCCATGTAGACAGCCATCCATGATTTCTGAGAGTGGTCACAATGACATCCCACCAAGCGATGAGGCTTCAGTGCAGGGCCCTCTTAATCTGTCGGCACTTTCGGGTGGTGTACCAGTAGCACCACCACTCAAGGGGAAGTAGTTACCACTATTCCCACAAGCAGACATTGCATGCCGATTGAGTGATTTGCACAAGTTTCAGCCGTAGAGGCCTCTGAGGTTTCAAGGCTAGACAAATACCCAGGTAGTTGGGGACTGGATGGAGGTTATGGCTAGAGTTTTATGCCTATTTGGGACAACAAATGTTCATATGGTGATCCAAGATGGTAGACTTTTCCATGTCACAGTTGGGAGATGGTGGATTTGGACCCTCCAGACGCATGAGGAGGAAAAACTCAACTTGTTGGACATCGAGTTCTTCTTTAGGGCAGAGTTTTTTACAATGACATTACTCTCGGTGCATATCTAGGAGCTTCTGTACATAAAATAGGGCATCCTATTAGTGACCCAATACTCGGTGAGATTTATTAACCTCTCACGCTACTCCACTGACATGGTACAAGTCCCATTATTCAGTGCATGGACCTTTAATCAGGGTCTCCAATGGGAGATCAGAGCATCGATGATATCATTGAATATTTTGATGCAGGCTGGAGTTCCCTAGCGAGCATTATTGGTGGATAGCATCTTAGCTAAGTAGGAACCGATGGTGGAAGCCACCAAATGATGACAGGTGGTCGATTCATATATAGTAGGAAGTAGGTAGATGACGCAAAGGTCCATGTAGGCCATACCCATTGGTGGACAACCCTAGGATGTAGGGTCAATGGTGTAGTGATCACGATCCAAAGGGGGTCAGCTGGGAATCCATTTATGCTTCACGTGCTGTGGGCATGGTCACATGGCTCATGAATCCCTGACCTATCATACTGATAATAACCAGATAGTCGAGGGATTGTCGAGGAATAGGAAGATATTCGAGCGATGAGGTCAACTGTGTGACAGACGTGGCAGAGGAGCAAGATGTACAGTAGGCGGTGGGCGGCAATTTTAGGATCTACCGCCAGCACCCCTAGGTCATCCACCCTGACCATAGGGAGCAGGTTGACATGGGAGAGCTCACTGAGAGGTGGAAAATTCCTATGACCACAACCCTCTAGAGATGATTAGATGTAGGATTTGTGCCTATTAAACCCTATCTACGGTACTTATATAAATAGGTTCTGGTCACACATTCATTACAATGACACTCATTCAGAGCTTGGAGATTTTGATGGAGCCGTTAGATCTACCCTTACAATTAGAGACATATACGGGAGAAGATTTGACAATTACACACTGGATCAGGCAGTCTTAGTTTACTCTAGGAGGTGAGATATTCAACTGGGATTTCCAAGTAGCAGCGTTGAGGCCTTAAGATGTCATATTGTCTATGGATTGGTAATCCACATTTGAGGCTTAGATCAACCGTTTTAGGTGCAATGTGTGATGTGTTTGTGAGAATGGGATCATGTTTTACTTCATGGGTGAGAAGGGAAAATTTTTAGATCTGGATTGACTTTCTCGAAGGAGGTTGCGTCTAATTAATCATCAGTTGGCAGCCTTACCCTCATAACAGTTGAAGTGAGGAGTCTGAGTTATCCTATAATGGTGGACTAGTATGCTGACATCATTCTTGATGATGTTCTGGGACTACCTCCTCATAAATATTTAGACATATATATCAAACTATACCCGATGACATCACCGATATCTATTCCAGCATATCATATGGCTCTTGCAGAGATTTATGTGTTGCGGGTATAGCTGGAGGACTTATAGAGGAAGGGATTCATAAGAACCAAATTTTTCCCATGGGCATCCCCAATTTTGTTCACCAAGAAGGAAGATGTGAGTATAAGTATTTGTGTGGACTATCGGCACCAGTACCAGGTGATAGTGAAGAAAAAGTACCACTCTCGAGGTCTGATTACCTCTTTTAACATCTAAAGGGATCTCAATGGTTTTTGAAGAAAGACCACAAACTAGGCTATCACCAGATCAGGGTACGGTATGAGGACATACCGAAGACAACCTTCAGTTGTTGGTAAAGCCATTATGAATTATTGGTGTTTACCTATAGTGTAACCAATACTCAAATAGTGTTCATGTGGCTTATTAGAAAGATCTTCCAGCCTTACCTTGATCACTTCTTGGTGGTCTTCATCGAATTCATCTTGGTGTACTCGGTGTCAGAAGAGGAGAATGTCCCACACCTACAGATAGTTTTGGATACACTCCGAGAGCACCGAATTTATGGAAAGCTCTCAATATGCCTGTTATGGATACAATAAACCCCCATTCAGAGGGAGGTTATCTCAGATGCTGGAGTGTCTATGGATTCGGTGAAGATAGAGGGAGTTCTTGGTTGGGAGCCACCCAAGAGTGTGACTATAGTGGTGAATTGTTAGGACTCGATGGGTACTACTGGATATTCATACTCTAATATTCTAGAGTTGCGACACCCATTTCGTCTTTGAAAAAGAAGGGAAATCCTTTCGTGTGGATGAAGAGATGCAGTAGAGTTTTCAGGGGCTAATGTAGAGACTGAAGAGTGCCCCCATTTTGAGGCTACCAAAAGAGGGTGTTGGCTATATAGCCTACTACGACTCATCATGGACTGGACTAGGATGTTTCCAGATTAAGGAGAGAGTGGTGATCACCTAGGATTCATGTCATTTGAGAAAACATGACCAGAACTATGCTACCTAGGACCTGGAGTCAGCAGTGGTTGTCTATGCGCTGAAGACACAACAACACTACTTGATGGGTGAACAATTTACTATTTACTCTGATCACAAGAGTCTCATGTATATCTTCTCATAGACAGACCTGACCATGAAAAAAAGTGATATCTGGAGTTCTTCTGGAACTTTAAATACAATATAGTTTACACTCTTGGGTAGGGGAACATACTATTAGATGCACTCATCAAGAGGTATGGTCTACAGATGCTAAGTGAGGTGACAAAGAAGATATCCACATTTCATATTTCATGTGTGGGTAGAGATAGACCAGCTTACCTCTTGTCTATGACTGTCACTCCCCCGCTTCTTCAGCGAGTTCAGGAGGCACAACTTTGGGATGGGGACTATGAGTCCTGACATGCTCAGGTATCCTTAGGAAAAGCTTTTGATGGTTTTTATGAAGGTAGGGAGCACATCATCCTCTTTAATGGACGCACCATCATACCACTGATGCTTTAAGAGGAAGTGTTTAGGGAATTACTAAAATTCCTTTTGGAGGTACATCCTGTAATGGCAATGATGTACCAGGACCACCGCTGTCATTACAGGTGGGCGGGGGTAAAGGAATAAGTGGCAGAGTTAGTTTCTTGATTCCTCAATTGTCTGCAAGTGAAGGATAAGAATCAGGTACTAGCAGTATTAGCTCAACCACTTTAGTTACCGAAGTGGAAGTGAGAAGGTCAATCCATGGGCTCCATCAAAGAGCTACCACACTAATCATGGTTCAATGATTACATCTGGGTAATCGTTGACCGAATCACTACGTCGATCCACTTCATACGCATACAAGAGTAGGGATCATTAGAGATCTTGGAATGTATCTACATACAAAAGATTGTAAAACTTCAGGGGATCCATCGGTGATAATCTCAGATCGCAACACACATTTTACATCTCATTTGTGGAAAGGATTGCATGTGGAATTTGGGACTCATCTACGCTTCAACACCTCCTTTTACCCTCTGACAGATTTTCAGACGGAGTAGACCATACAGAAACTCGAGGACATGATTTGTGCTTGTGTCCCCAATTTTGGCTATGTATGGGAGGACCACCTTCCCCTGTAAGAGTTCACTATAACAAACCGACCCCAACTACCCAGAGTCGGTGCATTACTTCGTAACATTGGAATGATCACAAAAGATCATGTCTCGAAAGACTGATTAGTTTAGTAGCCTTGGAATCACTAGATACATTCATAAACGTTACATTACATCATAAAGTAAAAAACTACAATAAAAAAAAGTCTCCATAATCCACACTCATATCCTCTTCTGACTATCCCCGCAGGTCATTCATAAAATACTTCTTCACATCCTGGAAAATATTAAAACATTGAAAGGGGTGAGCTCAAATGCTCAGTAAGGATAACAATATTGTGGAAGCTTTCATAAATAAACATTAACTTTTAATGCAATGTATAACTAAAACAAAAGCCTATTAAACATGAACTTAAACATAATATGGAAAAAGTAAAATGAGATAATGCCATTTACTTATTCACATGGATATTCTACTGGTCGAATAATCACATGCAATATCAATAACCACTTACATAATGAGGTAATGTATAACGCCAGACATTCTGAAACATTTTGTAAAGGCCTCAGCCAAGACGTCTAAAATGATTAATGTCTCGGCCAAAACCATAAATCAAATTGGGAAAGGGCCTCAGCCAATTACACGTCTAGTTGTCTCATGAGACCTACCGATGCATCGAGGAGCTATAGCGGGCTCCACCCGTCACTTATTAAGTCCAATACATTCCTCATATGAATATGTTTAAACATATCATAAACCATAACATAATCGTATCACATAAAACAAGCATAAAGGAAACATAGCATTTACACATTTCAATCACAAGATATCAATATGACACATTGATATAATAAAAACTCTTTCAAAACCATTTTCAATACCAAAATAAATGAAAGTTAAAACATTGTATTTATTTTTCATTAAAAAAATGATGGCTTGTAGAGGAAGCCGAAACTCAAATAATGGTCACGGCGGCAGAGAATTCGTTGTCGCCGCATATGTACGGAAAGAAAAACATTCCCTTTTGTTGTTTAGAAAAACGCTTCGTATAAAAAAGATTCCTTTTGAATAAACGTAAAAGTCAAAGGGGTTTATACACCATATAAAAGAAAGTTGTGTATAAAACCAAATATGCCTCAATGAAAGGGGATTGAGACGAAGTCCTTAAAAAGATCATTTTTTTAAATAAAGTACATCTATAATGTGTATTCACTATAAGTACACATAAATAATGTAAAAATACAAGATAAGAAATAATAATATCATGACATAATTTGAAAGTAGGAGATTAACCCAAAGAATGGAAATTGGGTTAAGAAGTTCCCTTACCTTGTGTCCGACTTGACTCAACCGTTCTTTAACCTCATGAATAATAAACTAGAGTTAATATATACCTTATTAAGAACCATTTTCAATTTCATAATCCTTTTTATATCACTTATTACAATGTTATGAACATTATGAAATTATTTAAGTTAATAACAGTCATTTTGTCGATCTTTGGTACTTGAGTCAAAAATAAACTTCTTATAATTACAAGTTGTTCATGTGGTGATGTATCCATTATATACAGAACTATATTCATGATATAGATATCATATATCTCTTATAAATCCAGTATATAAATTCATTTATAATATTATATAACATTTAGAGGTAAGAAATGAAATGCACCGTTAATGGAGACGGTAAGCCGTACGTACGCATGAACAATACTTTCATTTATATTTTGTATTTAATGGAATGAAGTTATAATTATATTAAGGTATAATATAATTCCAGTATAATATAATGTATAATAACATTTAGTCCATCCTTTATACATCCCACATATGGTATTAACGATTCAAATCACTTGGAGGGGGCGGTAGTCCGCACTTCGTAAAATGAAATTATTGCGTTTATCCATAATGGAAATCATAAAGTATGACATAAATGAGAAATACGGAAAGATAATTAAAACATAAACATAATATATATATCATATATGAAAATAGTGTCATCAAAATGTCCACCATTATAGGTGTTAAAAGAATTTGAACAATCATCGTTTCGTGAGGCAGAAATTCGCCATCCATAGAAACAGTATGGTCTTTAACCATTAGATGTAGGTGTGTGTAAGTGTAGCTCGAATAATTCTTATAACAAAATCCTAGTATATTGAGGATACTGTTTTTGTTACAAAAGAAAAGAATAAAAAGAGTTTAGGGGGTTGGAGAAGCAAAATAAAACAAAAGAACATAATAGAAAACACTACCATTAAAATAGGTAACACTCTTTGATTTGAGGCAAAGGCTTCCTTAGGAAAATTTCTTCCCAAAGTGAGGATTCTAGGGGTAAGAGGGGGAAGTTGGGAGAGTATTTGGGCAGAGGTTGGCCGAGCCAAATGGCTTGAAAGTGTGAATGAGGTGGTATAGGTGAGGGCCTTTTATAAGTGGAGAGGAGGGGCACTTTTGGAAAGTAATAAAATGTTAATTTATTAAACAATGATTTTAGGATTATAAAGGTACCACACTTATATAATTCGAGGCTAAGGGGATACGTGTTCTAAATCTACTCATCCAATAGGATTTTGACAAGTGTAAGCCGTGGATTTTACATTATCTTCTCATTTTATTTAAATCGGTAAATAATGAGGTCATCGCTGCATCATCATGATGTCATAAATAATTTAATTTATTTAATGTCTAAAAATTATAAAAAAACTACTATGATGTAGGAAATATCTTTATCTTTCCAATGAATATTTATAGTAAAACATATGACTTGTATAACCACATGTAAAAATTGTTTTAGTAAAACATTTTATGTTTGTGTCAATTTTTACTTTAACATTAAATAAAAGTTATTTATGTCATTTTCCTACTAAAGTGGCTCCATGGGGTCCCCAAGTTGTTCCATGGATTGTCTTGGTCGCCCATGGAACATAAAATGAGGATAGGACATGTGTCAAGCTCATCTCATATTATTAAAACATTATTTTTACCTTAAACTACACTAATTACCTCTAATCGCGATTAAGAACTTAAAAGTTACTATTCACGAAAAAATTATTTTAATCTCATTGAACCACATTTTACTTCTTAATGAAAACCATTTATGTCAGATTTTTGAAAATAAAATCACAGAAGTGGTAATATTTTATTTAAACGAAAAATCAGTTATTTAACTTCTACTTAGTGGTTTCACTATTCATCAAAAATTGAAGTTTTTCAGAACAATGCCAAAATTTCACCCTAAGCTATAATTGATATTCTGAATTCCAAAATGATGTCTATTTTACAAAATTCCAAACATATAAGTTGAATTAATTAATTTTATAATCAATTTCCGCTGTCACAACAAATAGCGTGTTTTTAAGAAACAATTTATATCAAAAGATTGGCAATTGTTTATGTCCAATTTCAATGTAAAATTAATTCTAATGACCACCATTGGATAAAATGGTAAAAATATATTCTAATTATACTTTAAAACCACTAAATAGTATAATTTATCACAATAAATTATTTTGATTAAAAAAGTTGTTTTGAGTATTTATCACTATTCATAAAAAATTGGAAGTTCTCAGAAAGTTACAAAAAACTAATCTTAGGATAATTTAGATATTAAGAATACAAAAATGAAGTCCATTTTGAAATATAAAATTTCTATAATTTTAAAAAGTGGTTATTACTATTCATAATGGCTACTTTGATTACTCACGGTGTGTTAGAACTCGAACTTGCGTACCATGCAAGCTGTTGCATTATTAAATGAGAAGCGTATCATGGAAGCTCGGGGTGTTACATTCTCCCCTCCTTCAATAAATTGCGTCCTCACAATTTGAAAATTTTCTTTGAAAATAGAAAATACCTTTGTGGAAAACCCATATCGGAAATAAGGTTAATAAAATTTAGCCTTAATAAGAGGGAAATGGAAATAAGAAAGTCACCACCAAATTATGATCTCGATAAGGAGAACATTGGTGGAAATTAGAGACATATAATTGGAGGAAAAACGTAAATATTTGTAGGGAGTGATTGAGGTCATCAATCACAATCAACTGTCAAATTGAGGGCCTCAAAGCCTTCAATCTATGTTGATTTAAAATATCATCAGTTCAACAAGACATAAGGTATTAGGGTAACACATTTTTTTGTTTTAATATCCCTTTACTAAAGTTTAAGAATTAATTTATTCATTGAATAACAGATAGGTATATATATATTTATGCTTGACAATTAGAGTTTCAACCTTCAACTCACCTTTCACTCAAAAAGATAATAGAACCCAAGAATATTATACTTATCCTAATTGTATAAGGTTCCAAATGTTAACACATACCATTTAGATTAGTAAAATTATTTTGTAATAACCAGGGACTTCCTCTAGGCTAGTGGTAGGAAATAAAGGCCCGTCGCACTATGGTTGTGGGTTCAATTCCTGCAGCTTTGTCCGACGCGTCAGGTTATGCCCCACCCTGCAGGTTGAACTTTTCCTAAAACTATTGTATTATAATATTCCAAAAATAATCTTCAGAAATTTTTTAACCTTAAACAATACTATCCAAAGATCAACTTAATCCACTCCAACCTTTATAGTTATCCAAAATACCTCTATCCAGACTTTCTCTAAAAGGTCTCTTAATTCCAAAATCAATTTATCAGATTCCCCAAACAAAGTAAAGTGTCTCTTATTGTCACATACTAAAAATATAATTACCTTCATCATATTAAAACCTTACTGAAACAACAAGTACTGCAGTACAATCCTTATATATATATCACATTATTCTAATAACCATAATATAATCCATGAGTCCAAAAGCACCAATACATTAATTATTCCGCTTCAACTGTAGTCACAGCATAATATTGGCCTTGATCCCTTGGCCTTTTTTGAGGTAAGTTTCCCTGATTCTTAGGACATTCATTTGCATAATGACCCATTTCCCTACAATTATAGCATTCAACATTGATATCCTCTTTCTTTCCCTTACAATAACGAGCCTGGTGACCTTTTTCTCCACATTTGTAACAAACTCCCATTCCTTTTAGGCAAGTACCATGGTTATTCTTCCCACAATTATCACATAATGGAAAATCCTTCTTTCCATTTTTCCCTTTATCTGTCTCTTGTTCCACCATTCCCTTCTTCTCTTTCTTTACTTTGTTGTCATAAGACTTAGATAATTCCTTTTCTGTCGTGATTGAACACGAGACAATATCTTCGTATGAAGAGAAGGTTTGTGAGACTAATGCTCGACGGAGAAATGGTTTTAACCCATCAAAGAAACGATCAATCTTACTTCTTGGGTTACGTATATAATCTGCAGCATGTCTCGCTAACCTTGTAAAGTTGGCCTCATACTTTGCGACATTCTCACCCTCCTTTTGTCTCAGACTCAAAAACTGTCGTTCCATATCTACTCGATGGTCATGTGGAAAGTATTTTCCTAAGAAAAGATCTTTGAACTCTCTCCATTCCATATTTGATACTTATTCATCTTCCTTTGTGTTTTGAATCAATGACCACCATGGATCGGCATCTCCAGTGAGGCGGTAAACTGCCATGATAACCTTCTACCTTTCGCTACTCCCCAAGGCGTGGAATATTTTCTCGAAGGAGTTTATCCATTGATCTACTACTAACGGATTTATACCCCCATTAAATGTTGGTGGTTGTTGCCTCATGAAGCGGTCTAACATTGATCCTCCACATTGCGGATCAGGGTGCTCCATATGAGTAAGGTTATTATTCATAACCTGAGTGAGTTGTCCCAGTATTGTAATAAGTTGATCAGCACCAGTTGTATCTCCAGATCCAAAATAATTATCTTGAGCAGGAGGGAAATCCCTACACGGAGTGCGTGCATTGATACGGTTTCCATTCTTTCCACTAGGCGCCATTTCTATACAAAGGCATAAAATAGATTAGTTTATGAATCAAAATACATAATTCCATACTTATAAAATACATGACATAAATTGAACTATTTATGGATATAATCCATAAAAATGTTTTCTTTGAGGAAGTATATACTCATAACCCTTTATAGTGGTTTGTAAAGAAAATGAGAATTATCCTAAGCATATCCCCTGGGAGTGTCGTAACCAAGAGTACAACAAGGTCCGTTGTCGTGCACCAGTTCCCGTTCGAGTCTAGCTCAAAGCGGTGTTTTCGGGTTTCACCCCTAGGTACATCTGTTCTAGAGCCGCCTCTACCTGCTCGTATCCAGTCAGGGATGTATTGCTCGGAAAACTCACAAAATATTTACAACAACAAAATTCTAGGAAGTTCTTCTATACTAATCCTCAAAGTCTATCTTTGGGCTAAGTGCTCTAATCATAGTTTATCTAAATCTATCTTCAAAGGTTAGTACTAAACTGCCTCTGATACCAACTGTAACAACCCAACCCCAGCTTCCCAGAGTCGGTGCATTACTTCGTAACATTGGCATGATCACAAAAGATCATGTCTAGAAAGACAGATTAGTTTAGTAGCCTTGGAAACACTAGAGACATTCATAAACGTTACATTACATCATAAAGTGAAAAACTACAATAAAAAAGTCTCCATAGTCCACACTCATATCCCCTTCTGACAATCCCTGAAATTCATTCATAAAATACTTCTTCACATCCTGGAAAATATTAAAACATTGAAAGGGGTGAGCTCAAATGCTCAGTAAGGATAACAATATTGCGGAAGCTTTCATAAATAAACATTAACTTTTAATGCAATGTATAACTAAAACAAAAGCCGATTAAACATGAACTTCAACATAATATGGCAAAAGTAAAATAAGATAATGCCATTTAATTATTCACATGGATATTCTACTGGTCGAATAATCACATGCAATATCAATAACAACTTTCATAATGAGGGAATGTATAATGCCAGACATTTTGAAACATTTTGTCAAGGCCTCGGCCAAGACGTCTAAAATGATTAAGGCCTCAGCCAAAACCATAAATCAAATTGGGAAAGGGCCTCGTCCAATTCCACGTCTAGTTTTCTCATGAGACCTACCGATGCATCGAGGAGCTATAGCGGGCTCCACCCGTCACTTATTAAGTCCAAATACATTCCTCATATGAATAGGTTTAAACATATCATAAACCATAACATAATCGTATCACATAAAACATGCATAAAGGAAACATAACATTTACACATTTCAATCACAAGATATCAATATGACACATTGATATAATAAAAATGCTTTCAAAACCATTTTCAATACCAAAATAAAAGAAAGTTAAAACTTTGTATTTATTTTTCATTAAAAAAATGATGGCTTGTAGAGGAAGCCGAAACTCAAATAATGGTCACGGTGGCGGAGAAGTCGTTGTCGCCGCATATGTATGGAAAGAAAAACATTCCCTTTTGTTGGTTAGAAAAAAGCTTCGTATAAAAAATATTCCTTTTGAATAAACGTAAAAGCCAAAGGGTTTTATATACCGTATAAAAGAAAGTTGTGTACAAAACCAAATATGCCTCAATGAAAGGGGATTGAGACGAAGTCCTTAAAAAGATCATTTTTTTCAAATAATGTACATCTATAATGTGTATTCACTATAATTACACATAAATAATGTAAAAATACAAGATAGGACATAATAATATCATGACATAATTTGAAAGTAGGAGATTAACCCAAAGAATTGAAATTGGGTTAAGAAGTTCCATTACCTTGTGTCCGACTTGACTCAACTGTTCTTTAACCTCCTGAATAATAAACTTGAGTTAATATATACCTTATTTAGAACCATTTTCAATTTAATTATCCTTTTTATATCACTTATTACAATGTTATGAACATTATGAAATTATTTAAGTTAATAGCGGTCATTTTGTCGATCTTTGGTACTTGAGTCAAAAATAAACTTCTTATAATTACAAGTTGTTCATGTGGTGATGTATCCATTATATCTAGAACTACATTCATGATATAGATAACATATATCTCTTATAAATCCAGTATATAAATTCATTTATAATATTACATAACATTTAGAGGTAAGAAATGAAATGCATCGTTCATGGAGACGGTAAGCCGTACGTACGCATGAACGCTAATTTCATTTATATTTTTTATTTAATGGAATGAAGTTATAATTATATAAAGGTATAATATAATTCCAGTATAATATAATGTATAATACCATTTAGTCCATCCTTTATACATCCCACATATGGTATTAACGATTCAAATCACTTTGAGGGGGCGGTAGTCCGCACTTTCTAAAATGAAATTATCACGTTTAACCATAATGGAAATCATAAAGTATGACATAAATGAGAAATAAATAAGGATAAGGAAAACATAAACATAATATATATAACATATATGAAAATAGTTTCATCAAAATGGCCACCATTATAGGTGTTAAAAGAATTTGAACAATCATCATTTCGTGAGGCAGAAATTCGCCATCCACAGAAACAGTATGTTCTTTAACCAATAGATGTAGGTGTGTGTAAGTGTAGCTCGAATACTTCTTATAAAAACATCCTAGTATATTGAGGATACTGGTTTTGTTACTAAAGAAAAGAATAAAAAGAGTTTAGGGTGTTGGATAAGTAAAATAAAACAAACGAACATAAGAGAAAACACTACCTTTAAAACAGGTAACACTCTTTGATTTGAGGAAAAGGCTTCCTTGGGAAGAGTTCTGCCAAAAGTGAGGCTTCTAGGAGTAAGAGGGGGAAGTTGGGAGAGTATTTGGGCAGAGTTTGGCCTAGACAAATGGCTTGAAAGTGTGAATGAGGTGGTAGAGGTGGGGGCCTTTTATAAGTGGAGAGGAGGGGCACTTTTGGAAAGTAATAAAATGTTACTTTATTAAACAATGCTTTTCGGATTCTAAAGGTCCCAAACTTATATAATTCGAGGCTAAGGTGATAAGGGTTCTAACTCTACTCATTTAATAGGATTTGGACAAGTGTAAGCCTTGGATTTTACATTATCTTCTCATTTTATTTAAATCGTTAAATAATGAGGTCATCGCTGCATCATCATGATGTCATAAATAATTTAATTTATTTAATGTCTAAAAATTATAAAAAAACTAATTTGATGTAGAAATCTTTTTATCCTTCCAATGAATATTTATAGTCAAAAATATGACTTGTATAACCCCATGTAAAAATTGTTTTAGTAAAACATTTTATGTTTGTGTCAATTTTTACTTTAACATTAAATAAAAGGTATTTATGTCATTTTCCAACTAAAGTGGCTCCATGGGGTCCCCAAGTTGTCCCATGTATTGTCTTGGTCGACCATGGAACATCCAATGAGGATAGGACATGTGTCAAGCTCATCTCATATTATTAAAACATTATTTTTTCCTTAAACTACACTAATTACCTCTAATCGCGATTAAGAACTTAAAAGTTACTATTCACCAAAAAATTATTTTAATCTCATTGAACCACATTTTACCTCTTAATGACAACCATGTATGTCGGATTTTTGAAAATCAAGTCACAGAAGTGGTAATATTTCATTTAAACGAAAAATCAGTTATTGAACTTCCAGTTAGTGGTTTCACTATTCATCAAAAAATTGAAGTTTTTCAGAACAATGCCAAAATTTTACCCTATGCTATAATTGATATTCCGAATTAAAAAATGATGTCTATTTTACAAAATTACAAACATATAAGTTGAATTAATTAATTTTATAATCAATTCCCGATGTCACAACAAATAGCGTGTTTTTAAGAAACAATTTATATCAAAAGATTGGCAGTTGTTTATGTCCAATTTCAATGTTAAATTAATTCTAATGACCACCATTGGATAAAATGGTAAAAATATATTCTAATTATACTTTAAAACCACTAAATAGTATAATTTATCACAATAAATTATTTTGATTAAAAAAGTTGTTTTAAGTATTTATCACTATTCATAAAAAATTGGAAGTTCTCAGAAAGTTACAAAAAATTAAACTTAGGATAATTTCGATACTACGAATACAAAAATGAAGTCCATTTTGAAATATAAAATTTCTATAATTTTAAAAAGTGGTTATTACTATTCATAACGGCTACTTTGATTAGTCGCGGTGTGTTAGAACTCGAACTTGCGTACCATGAAAGCTATTGCATTATTAAATGAGAAGCGTATCATGGAAGCTCGGGGTGTTACATTCACACACAAAATCACTTACCACTCCACCATCGGAATGACTCAATTTTAGGCCTTGTATGGGTGATCATGCTGATCACCCCTTTTCTAGACAGACCCATGGGAGTCAACACTTATGAGTCCAGAGTTGGTACATGCTTCGACAAAGAAGATACAGATCATATAGGAGTAGATGATGACTGTACAATGCTGGAATAAGTCGTACGTCGATAAGAGTCATATACCCTTGGAGTTTGAGGAGGGAAACCTTTTTTTCTAATGGGTCTCACCCCGACAAGGATTTTAAAGGGTTGGTCAGGGCGGCAAGCTATCTCCTAGGTTAATCAGATACTTTAGATCCTCAAAAGAGTAGGCGAGGTGGCGTACCACCTAGCTCTTCCCCCACAGATGAACCAGGTGAATAATTTTTTTTCCATGTATCGTAGATGAGGAGGTACGTGCATGACATATGTCACATAATCGATTGGGGAAGAGTTGGACATCGACGATGGGGTAACATTTGCAGAGTTCCTGGTGGACAAAGAGGATAGACAGAAGTTGGTCTATCATGGGCGGTCTACTACTCTAGTGTGATTTTTCTGGAATCACGAGAATCTCGAAGAGGGAACCTGGGAATAGGAGGCTTAGATTTGTGCTCAGTACCCCCAATATTCCCTAGTTTTGTTATAGCTTTAGGGGAAAAATGAACTATGTTGGGGGAATGTAAAGACCCTGAAATTCCATGTAATATTTTTAAATTATTTAAGTTTATTACTAGTCTATGAAAATTTATGGCCTTGGATTCTGAGGCTCGGTATACACAGAATAGAATTTTGAACTTTATTTCAGGTACATTCAGTAAACATATGGGTGGTGTTTTCTAATATTTGAACCAGTGCTCAGAATTGAAATATGAGGACACCATTTATTCGGTAACGCTGAGATTCACTAATAAAAGGATTCAATTTGACCTCAGTAGGTCATGTGAAAAAGTTAGTTTTGTGGCTTCTGAAAAAATAATAAAATAACAGTCATGTTATTTTATTCTTCCAACTGTCACTTGAGTAACAGTGGAAGGACCCATGGATATGGTCAGACATTTATTTAGGGAAATTAGATGTCTGGTTACACATTGATGTGTAACCACATCTCGTGTAATTATGTTGATTCATTAATTTCACCATTTAATGAGACATTTATTGAAATAGGGTATTAATATCTTAACTCAACCTTTTAAATTAAATAGTTGTCATGGGTTTTGGAAACCCATGGGAGAACTCCAACAATGTGCCGATGAATTATCCTCCCAATGAAGAACTGAGGAATCAAACTAGGATCGTCAATCATCAGCGACTTCCATGGACAAGTATTCTTCATCCACCACTGCAACGTCCCTAAGGAATCTCGAGGTAGGGTGTTTATTTTTTATGTTTATCTTTGATAAATTAATATTTTACTACTTATTAAGATACTAAAGCGGAGGGCACAATCCAAACGAACAAGGCCCGTACCCTCCAACACTTTGTTCTTGTTGTGTTCATCGAGGAAACAATTTTCCAACATGAGAGAACCTTAAATTTGGGTGTCTCTCAGCGATAGAGACATCCCAGGAGGTCCGTAGGTGGGAGAATAAGGGAAAATGAACCACCATTATTCACCTGTTGGCCCGAGAAAGATCTGCCAGTGTGGCACCGGTGACCGGCGTTGGCGGCGAAGGAAGTGTCCGACGCTCGCCAGCTGCGAAATGGGGCAGTGTTGGATTCCTTGGTATGAGAAGGTCCTTTTAAGACACTCCACTTGGGTTTTTAAAAAACATGGAGAATAGATGGGTTGGATCGTACATGAATCCAACAAATACCTAGACACTAAAATGCTTATAACACACAGACCGGGCATCCGATTGATGCATCTTCTATTGTGTAGGAACCCTTATGATATAACGGTTCCTTTGGTGACTCCATCATGCGACTTCATAGTAGTTGAGGCATGACTGATATCTAGAAGAGTAGATACTACATAATTCAAGTGCACTGGGTATGGGAAATCTTGTGGGTGGATGTCATTTGAGTAGAGACCCTGTGTGGATCAGCATCCTATCAACCTTGTGTGGATCGACATCTAGAGACCATGTGTTGATCAGCATCTAATGACCCTGTGTGGATCAGCATCTAATGACCCTGTGTGGATCAGCATCTAACGACCCTGTGTGGATCAACATCATAGCAACCCTATGTGGATCATCATATAGAGACCCTCTGTAGATTAGTACCATAAATAATCTGTGTGGATCATCATTCTAGAAAGCCTGTGTGCATCAGCAGTACATGACCTGATGTGGACCAGTCATAGAGAGACTAGTTTTGGATCAGTTATATATGACCCTATGTGGATCAACAATGGAACAACTTCCACATGTTTCAGTTTTAGAAACATCCTAACCGAATAAAATGATATAGCTTTAGACTAAAATTTTTTATTCCTAATCTCTGAGTTGTATAAATGGTTTGAGATGAGTCATTTATTTGTGCTTTGTTATTGAGATAATGATTTGTGTTTTTCCTTTGTGTAATTCTGAGAGACCTTCAGGGGTCTTGGGGTCCCTACTAGGTATTGTTATACTCACCCTTGAATGGGCTTCACCTGCACCTTGTTGTTTCTTTTGCGGATGGCGAGTAGATTGGGTGAAACTATAGGATCCAAGACCAGGATATACACGAAGGTGACTGGTTCACATGGAGAGATGCAGAGACAAGTTTTACCCACCCATCAGGTTGAAACCTTGGTGGACGATATCCTGAGATATTTTCTATATTCTCTTATAGTTGTATATTTTAAATTGGGCTTGTATTACACCAACTTTACCTTCAGTACACACTTTTACTACTAGAGTTTTACATAGTGGTTGAATCTTGCTGTGTTCTTGGGCTGTGTGTTTGTTTATGTTTAAAGGAAATGCCTTCCCATTTTAATTACAACTTTCTGGATCTAGTCACCAGGCCAGGGCCTATGGAAGGATGGTTTGGGGTAGTCACGACATGAGACCCGAGTGATGGGTCATGACAATAAGCATAGGTTTGATGGCCAACATTCTCATCAGTTCATAAATTTTTTCCACATATTCATCAATCAATTGGGATATTTTAAACTTAACAATTAAATTGATTATTGGATTAGATAAATATTATAAATTCTCTACCAGAAATTGATAATGTATATAAAATCAATGAATACTGCAGATCGAAGACACATTAGTTGATATAGGACATCATTTAAAAATCCCCATATTTTAAGGATCCAATGATATACAGTTTCTCTAGATTATATGACCTAAAAAATAAAACTATTTTTAGAAAAATTGATACAATGTAAATATATCATACATATTGTCTTTCTATATGGTCTTCAGTACAACCCTCAAGTGATCTTCATTATTTTATTTTCTATTTTAATATATATAAGTATATCATCTATGCAGACATCCAAAATCTATTCCAGGTACTCCATAATGACTCTAATCATTTTATAAATGAAAATATTATTGTAATTATTAAGACCAAATGGAATCACAACAAATTCATAGTGATTAGACATTGTACTAATGTATTTATTTAGTATATATTTCATCCTCGAAAACAAATGTTTATATCTAGAAGGGTGGTTAATCATGTATATGTATTCATATCTACATAAATAATCCTATAAGTAATTAATATATTATTTAGAATACTTTTTCTTGATAAATATCTTATTCAATTACTTCTATTCAATGAATAATTGAATCAATTTTTCATTCTTTATAACAAAAACAATAGGTTCATCCCACAGGGCTATACATTACATATATAATGCATTTATAAGTCCCCTTTAGATTCAGTTGATGATTATGAATCTCATATAAAGGAAATCCAAAAACTCCCATAGAATATGAATATCTATTAGTTTGATATTCTCTGAAACCATCAATGATAAATTTCCCCATTTATTATTAATTAAGACCCATATAATGGGTGTAAATTTTATTATATTTTTTTATTTATCATCAAAAAATAGAAAAGAATGGGTTGGTAAAAAATATTATATGTGACTTTATTCCTCAACATTGGATGTTGGATTTATATATAAAATACAATCCATTCATAAAACAACATCAAATTAAACTAGAGGGATAATAAGGATATTTATCGAAACTACATTCTCATAGACCAGAACAGATGAAGAAATACAAATTCAAGATGTGATCATCATACCATTAAGGATTTTCAATACCAATTCATCATAATTTAATTTAGTTTGTATTGTGATACCCATATAAAATTTTATAGATATAAAAGGGTTAGTTGATATATAATCAAATATGACATTAAAACATATAGATTCTATAGTAAGGCTTTCCCCAAGTCATTATCATACCCTTCATAATTAATAGTGATCAAAGTATATTAATTTTTTACATATTTGTAATATGATATTGAATTCAATAATTATCATTAACGTTTAGGTTTTCGAAATTTTTAGTTTAATTCCCATATTCTTTTTATTTAAGGCACTAGAGTGTGGTTGCTGTATTCTCTGGTTATTTTCCTTTATCATTTGATAACTTCTTTATATGACATCAACATTTCATTTACTAATGACTATACATTACATATATAATGCATTTATAAGTCCCCTTTAGATAATTTCATCCATGAATCCCTCTAGACATTGATCATATTTAAAAAAGCATCTATTCTCCTTTAATGTTTTTATTATTTGAATTTTATTTAAATTTTATAGTTTTTTATCAAAAATAAATAAATTTATGGTTAACTTCAATCCACATTTCCACCCTGATAGAACATGAAATGAATTCTTAATGGATAATGAGAACTATTATGTATAACTCCATTCAAATACACAGTGTTAATCTACAAAATAATCAATTATCCTCACATTTAGATTGGATGGTAATACCAGAAGAGTACCTCTAATGTCCTGAAAAATAAATTCATAGGCATTAGGATATTTTTCACTCTTATGACTTAGCTTAAGGAACTCCTCATATTTTATATAATGAATTTTGAGAAATTTATTATTGAAATTTGAACTCCAAAACTTATCCCACTCAATAGAGTTAATTTGATCATATTACGTTGTGTTATGTATATGATTCCACCAGTGATCAGATTTTCCTTAATAAGTATTAAAATATAAAATAATTTTTTTGTGATATGAAAATTAGATAACATAAATTATATTTTAAATGTTACTAATTCTTTATTTAGTAAGTGGTGGATCAATATACCCACTAAAAGATGGTTGATAAATCCTCTTAAAGGGATCATATTTATATTATTCCCGCGGTTTCCCATATTAAATGTCAATATGATTTATTTCCTAAGAATGTTTCATATGTATTGAATTATCATTTTTAATTACAACCATAACTAAATTTTATTTTTAAGAGGATAGTGAATGTATTATATTTCACATTTTTAATTATCATGGTCACATCTTCTTCCATTGATTATCTAAAACCAAACAGAGTCATGTGAAAAACAATAATCATAGAAAGAAAAAATAATAAAAAAATTGTATATATGGAATCTATATCAAAAGATATATCATTATTATATGAAACCTTCGGATTAACATAAGACATTCAGGTTCCTATTTTATTCACATCCCTCATAATGATTTGTAATGAAAATGTGAATTATCCCAATCCCATCCCATTAAGAGTATCAAAAATAGGCATATTGTAGGTATATATACACCATGCACCATAATGATGATCAAGATATACGTGACCAAATATTCTTAGGTTAATTACCCCTAGATGAATATTTTACAAAAACATATCTATATGTATTATATATATATGTATTTTTTTTAAAAACTCACATAAATTGTTTACCATAACATTAGATATTATATTTTAAATAAGATTATCATAAGGGTTTTTAAAAAGTTTTCCTCATACTAGGTACCAAATATTATTAAACCTTGATTTGATCCCATCCATAGAAACCAAAACTTTTCATACATAAATATTAATATTATTAGATAAATATTAATTAACATTCATTATGAACCATTCTAGAACCATAATGGTTTATTATCGTTGGAAAATTTTAATACATAAATATCAAATATCGTATACATATAAATCATCTCCAATATAGCATTTCACAATAATAAAAATTCATTGACACATCATACATATAATATTTCTCATTTCTAATTGAAAATAAAATTTAATAAATGGTGATTTCAAATAATCAATTTGTGTAGAAAAGGGAAATTTTTATATCGATTTCAAAAAACTTGAGAATAAAGAGTATGAGAAGGCGATATTAAATAATAAAAATTATATCTACAAATACATAGATCAAAAAATTATTCATAGTATAAATCATTTAAATTTATATGACATAAACCATAATGGTTTCAAAGAACAGAGACCATGAGAAAAAAATATTGATATAAGATCTTTTTATAAAATTGTTGCATAAAGTGGGGAATAATCCTAATCATAGAATTTTTTTTACGGATACCTCTTAAGAAATTAATAAGATGTTAGGATATGGTTAAACACCAATTTCTCTACTCTAGGCTTGGGATAACTAATCGTAACTATATTTTGGGCTCCAGATAACCTCTCGTATACCATCTTTCGAGTTTAAAATAAACAAAAATACAACCATTGGTCTCAAAAAAAATTAATATTTAATAATTTTATTAGACAGATATATAATTCAGGTTCCACCCATTACATACAAATTAATCCATTTATATGTTTGGAATAATATCATAAAAAAATCATTATTACTCAACTCATAAAAATTGCGTTTCCTTGATATTTTATTAACATAATTATAAAAGATTAATATAAACAATAATTATAGTATAATAGGATTATATACCTATTAAATAAAAATTAACATCAAATGATTCTATGATGGATGTAAAATTCCTCTAAATGATCACTAAAATATTTCTTGATGAAAATATTATTTTCATTTTTAAAAAACTTATTTAAATACTAATTATTTCAAAAATATTATAGAGGAATATTAAAATTGAAATAAAATTTCAAATGTGTAATTTAATCCTCAAATAATTTATTGGTCTTATGGGTATGATGTTTCTTCCGTTCCATATATGTTCAAACAAATATTCCTTCAAAATTTTCAATGAAAATTCAAAATTATTGCTTTGAAAAAAAAGAAGATTCGATTTGAAATATATTTTAATAATAACAACCAAAGTAAAAATGAAATTAAAAAATCCTTAGTGAATAGTAAAATAGTGTTGAAATGTTATTTAGAAAACATGTATAATAGAGAAATTTTATTTTCGATTGTAGATGGAAATAAATTCGATTTTGTTTAAAAACCCATTTCCTTCACATGAGTACTTAAAGAGATGAAAATGAACGTAAAATATATAATATTTATAAAGAACCATAATAGAATAAAATTAATCTATGTTTTGATATATAGGTCATATATTTCCATATCATAAACTTAATGATATAAAATCCAAATACAAAATTTGATTTTAACACAAATCCCTTACCCTAAGTTTCACTAGCTTCAAAATAACTCTAATTTAATTTATAATGAAATTAAATTGACAATTGTTTAATTATAGAATAACTTAAATACTTATAATATTATATATTATTATCTTATAACATTTCAAAACTCATTTTCTAACAATTCCTTATTAAAAGCATTGTTTTTGGGTGTTAACAACTTCATTTTTCATGAAAATTTTGGTTCATTAGTTCATGCCCTTTTAGTTTGACCGTAGCTTCATCATCTCCAAAATGATAATAATGATATAAATATAATATATATTAATTTTATTAATATATATATATATATATAGTACAACACTTATATTTCTTATGCAATATTTCTCTTTAAATAATTGGATTTCCTCAATAGCCTACATTATAAGAAATTACAATGTTTAGGCGAACCACATAACATTCTAAAAATATTATGTTTCTATTATAATATATATATTGGATTGGTCCGTAATAATATTAATTACTAAATTATGAAAAAATATGAAAATAATTCATTTTCTCTTAAATAATTATAATTTAAAATGAGAATTATTTGTATATAAAAGAATTTTTTTTATAAAAAAATGTTTTCATGCATTATTTTTTTATAAATAAATTAATTTAATTGTAAATATTGAATTATATTAACTAAAAATATATATAAATTACCTTATAATACTTTTTAAAAATTCAATAAATTTTTTTAAATATAAGATAATAATAAATCCTATTTTATGTATAAAACAATATTTATTTTAAAGACATTTCTGTTGTGTTTTGTGTACATAAAATTAAAATTAATTTCACCCATTTATAGTTAATTAAATAGATTATATTAATGAAATATTTATAAATATGAGAATCATTTTTTTAATTAATCCCTATTTATGTTGGTCAATATGAAAATTAAGTGTGGTGAAAAAATTTCCCAGGATTATGGTTAAATCAATGTAATCTAGAAAAACAATAAGAGGTAAGGTGATAATATCTCATCATATTTATTATTGGATGAATATAATTCTAAATTTATTACCTTTATTTCAATATTTAATTTTTAAATGTGTTATTGACCATAAAATTGAGTTACCGTTTATTTCAATCAGTAAATGTCTCAAAATTTTATTTTCTTGGTTTTTTGTATATATTTTGTCTCCATATCGGTAAAAGTATGTTATGAGTTAATATATGTGTTAATTTTGTTCTTAAAAAATCATTTTCATGTTATAAGTTTATTTTTAATATTTTTTTAATTATATAATGATCTTAATATCTTATGAAACACTGATGTTGTATTCCATCATTTTTCGAAAAATATAACAAATGATATAAAAAATATTATGAGTGACTTGATTTTAATGAATTAATATAGAGAATTAATTTTAAAAGATATATAAGATGTATTAGGGAGGTTTTAAAAAATTTAATTTGAATGTACATGTTTTTTATGGATTCATTAATGTTAAATTAAACGTAGAGTGTCAAAACTGACAACAATTAATTTTTTATTAAACTAATATTTAATTAAATTATTTAAATATAATATTTTGATTAAAATAAAACCATAAGTATATTTTATATCAAAGAATTAATTTTCCATTTTTATCATTTTTTTTATCAGTAAAAATCTAAACCCTTTAATATTGAAATATTTGTTCTTGTTGTTAAAATTAAAATTCCTTAACCTAAGGGTTCATTAGAATGAGATGGTTTAAAATTAAAATACGAAAGAACTAAATTAATTTTTTTTATTGGATTACAGAACAATAATATATTATCTTTATATCCATCTCTTTTTAGTTCAATTTGGATTTTTAATGAATATATTATAATTTAATCTTTTGTGAAATTCTAAAACTGACCCACACCTTAATTAAAAAGAGGATACATAATCCCTCAATTAGTCACACAACATTGATCTTTCTATATTAACTATTAATTTTCAATCTCCAAAAATAAATATCACATCCACATTTTATTAGTTCTTTTCTTCCTAAATGACCAATATTATACCATTTTAGAGTAGATCTAAAAGAGTCATTTAAATGAAGAGGTAATCTCTTAACCCAATAACATTCATTTATAATCCACTTACTTAAAAATAATCAATGTTATTTATCATAAAAAACATTTTTATCATAAATTTTATGAAAAAAATGAATGAGTATTAAATCTGTATTATAAACCCTCTTTCCCATCAAACAAGGGATGACAAAAATGAACCTGAAAATGTACAACTTATCGTCTCGACATTGTGATACAATTCATTTTTCATCACCATAGTTTATGAGTGGGTAATTATATGTGTTAAATATATATATCCTATTTATTACACTATTCTACTAATGGAATTATAATATCACATCTACATACTTTCCATCCAATCTATTGTGAAATGATAACATCCTTCGTGGGTACGTGTGAACTACCACCTCCACAAAGCGGTGTAATTTGTTTTTCATTTTCATTTTACATGAGTTGTAATTAGGGATAATTTGATGAATATATATTTTATATATAATATTATAATTATTCAAGAAATTTAAATTAATATTTACATTTTTTTATTTATATATAAAAGGAAACAATTTTCATGGGTATGTATTTCCTACCATATCCATGAATGGTGGGATACATTTTTCTATATATAAATTTTATGGATGATTATAAATATTTAAATAATATATGTATTTTCTATTTATATCAGTTAAAATATTATATAGGTCATGGAAGCAATATAAAATTACATGGACCAGAACAAGTAAATTGAAATACACTTGATAAATGAAATAGTTAACTCCCCCAATTAATTATTTTATTAATGAATTATTAATAAAAGTGTATACATAATTTATAATGGCATGATAAATTATTTTAGAAATATTAAAACTAATATGTTATTTAATTATTATAGATATATATTTATTATAAAGGTGGTTGAATTTTTTTAATGTAAGGTGAACTAAATGTGACCCTTCTATATCAGAAAATCATCATTGTTTGGGATTTTTTATGTCTAAGTCTCTAATATTAAATATTTATATTCAATATTAGTTTTTTAAATTTATTTTGAAAAATATATTTTACTATTTTTATATTAAATTTAAATTAAATTTCCCCAATGATTAAATTAATAAAAAATGGTTTGAATGGAATAATTGTGACATTTGATGAAATTGTTAAATTTGATGTTTTATAAGAGTGTATAAGAAAAATTTAAACTTTAATGTATTGAATGGATTTTTCCCTGACAATGAAAGATATTTTATTTTAAGCTCTATTTAAATTATTATATGGTTATTAGGAAATAAAATGTTTTCCTTTGTAATTTATGAGTTTGTTAAAATAAGTGATTCCAAAACATAAAGTGTTTTTTCCATAATAAATGTTCCAAGTGATCTCTCAAAATAATTTTCCATATATTGTGACATAATTTGATATTTCATAATATTTAATTATGATTTTATCTAATTATACATCACTTATTATTTCTCATTATGGTTTTTGAATATGATGACACAATGATTATGAAATCCATTTTTCTTCTTTGAGTTATGCTATGCTGAAATTTTTACAAATATGATTTCATTTCATGGTTCATGATATTATGAATGTTTTTTTATCTTGTGGGACACATATATTTTACATTAATTATGTGATAGTTGAGACCAATTTCTCCCTTAAATGCATTAGGAAATGATTAATGTTATATGTGATCTTGGGGTACATGATAGGTTATCCCTATCACCAAAGAAGGTTTATAATAGGTAATCCCAATCCCGAAGTAGGTACAGTAGTGGATAGATAAAACCTAACGTGATATGAATGTATTGGGGGGTAGACTTCACATATGTTTTTTCTATGCTTATGTGTATTCCACAATCTATGTCTTGTTATAATTTTATGATGTAATGGCTCCTTTTCATTGAATTCGTTTACGACTCGTGTCTTTTCAACTGACATGATTTATATAATGACTCGATATTATGGTCTATGAAATATACGGTATGGTTTTAAAATATTAGTTGCAAACACTTATACTCATGTTATTCATATGTAAATATTTATATATCCCTTGTTTACACTTACTAAGCATTTGATATAACCATGTATTATGTTTTCTTCCTAGGTTATGAAGAATGTTTTTATCAAAGATAAGTATAAGTTGAATATATATATGAATAACTTAATGGTAGAATATGTAGTTCCCTCAAAAACTAGTTATTTATGTTTCCATGATTTGAAATGAACTAAACCAAAAAAAAAATTGGGCAAAGATCATTATATTATTTAGTGATTATTCATCAATTTGATTTTAATATCTATATGTAAAAAATATGGATTTTTATAGATGTTATTAGAGAAAGGATTAGTTAAGAATTGGGAACATGGATGATAATAAAAACGTAATAACCCTAAGGATATGGATAAGTTAAAGAAAAAGACTAATGTTTTTGTAATTATCATGAATGAATGAGGTTAAACATATTTTTCTATAGAATAATTTTTCAATATTTAAACTTCATATAAATAATTTTTCCTTATTATTTGTATTTGTATTTTTATTAATATTTCTCAAAAAGTGTTTCTAGGGTTCTAGTCGATGGCTCAAACCTAACAGAATCAAGGTTATGATCAATTTGATGGATGATTAAACTATTTTTCAAGAGAGAAAACAAATTTTATTACATTAATAATGAAAAATATCATTACTATTATTATAAAACGTTTCTATTATATGAATCACACTAAGTATCAAAATTATAAAATGAAGGAACATTGTTATTTTTAGTCCTTCAGGAGGTATAAACCACCATCTATTAGTTGGTATGCTTTTACAATAGTTGTTGAATAATGAATCAACACCATATAAAATATATTTTTTGTTCTCCCATGTTATATTAATGAAAAAATTATTTCATATGTTTATCATTTATAATGATAATAAGGTCAATGGTAGAATCTAATAAAAAATAAGAAGTAATAGGATGCAACTAAATCCATTATGTGGGATGTTTTTAAGAACATTATTCTCAATTTCTTATTTCCTTATATTCATCATATGAAAAATGTAGAAGTAATTCCTTGTTTTGGAATAGAAGTATGATGAATCTAATCATACATATTAGTAAATTATTACAATACTAGTGAAGAATGCATCTCGTATTATAATAAAAATTAAAAGTATGATATATAGATTATATTGTGGCATAAACCCATGTTTTTAAAATGTTTTTTCTAAAATTGTCTTCAATAACAATGAATAAATCATGTGATGTGTTTTCAAGGTGGAAATTTATATTGGATTTACACTTAAAAATAGTTTTTGAAAGAAAAAAATATATAAATCAATAGAATTTCTAAAAAAATAATGAGAATATTATGAGACTTATTTTATGATCATCATGTTGAAGTAAACATATTTTAAACAATCTTATATTGATTAAAATTTGTTTTATGTGTGGAATGGAATCCATAAATTATTGAATACATATGTTATATGAATATGTTATCTAATTATATGACAAAGTGAAATATTTATAGAATTCACCACCCACAACCCAATGATTCAAATTCTAGGAGTATGAGAATTATTCTAAATGTTTCACAAATATGAATGTTCATGAATATTATTATCATAAACAACCTAGTAAGCTTAGATAAAAAGAAAAATATCTTGTGATTCTTATTTCTGATGAAGGGAGTGATAACAACATGGTTAAATGTACCCTTATCAACGATTCTAGAACTACTATTTTCTTATTATAATCTGTATCAACCCACATTTTTGTTTCTGAATTTCTTTCAAGTGTATCAAAATATGAGCAAATAAAATTAGATATTAAATTATAATTGAAAAACACTTAATTGTATTGTGATCAAATCCCAAGTCTATGATTATTCTCTAAGTGAACTCTATGGGAATGTGATTCTTGAAAATATTTTTATTCCCCCTTGGTTATGTGGGAAGTTATTTTGGGAATGGATTTGCATAATATATATGATTCTCACATCAATATAAAATGAAGGTAAGTCACATTTAATATTAGTAACCAACCTATGGTCATCTTTCACAGTGATGATAAATATAAACATCATATGGAAGTCATATCCATAGTTTTGATATAAATTCATATTAAAAATGTATATTTATATAACATGGTTGGGGGAAAATCAATGTAGAATATATTCATATTATTCTATATATTTTTTCTAGAGAGTGTATGGGTCTTCATTTGAGTAATAATGTCTCGATTCTGATTGAGTTCATACATGGTTCAACAAATAATTCAAACACTCAATATAAAATGTTCCCAAATGAGTTGTCAGAATTGGATAAGCAACTCTAAGAGACTAATGAGAAGGGATTTATCCATTAGGGGTTTTCACCTTTGTGTCTCTGTAAAATTATTATTATGAATAATGATGGATTAATATGAATCTATATTGATTATCAATAACATAACAAGATAACTATCAAAAACAATTATCCTCTACACCATATTGATGAATTCATGATCATCTATTTGAAGATCAATACTTTTCCATGAATCATATAAATTTTTTATATCACCCACTGAGGGTCAATAAAGAGGATATAATGAATAAAACATTCCACAAATGGTGTGAAAAATATGAATTTATGCTGATTCCATTTAGTATGACTAATTACCCCATTATCATTGTGGATTTAATGAATATAGTCTTTATATTTTACCTTGATCACATTGTGGTAGTCCTCATAAATTATAATATTATACATTCTAAAAGTAATAAAGATATTGAAAATCAATTTATAAATCTAATAGAGACTATATTAAAGTAATGGATTTATGCTACTTTTACCAAATGTAAATTTTGGCTTCGGAAAGTTCCATTCATTGTCCATGTAATATCATGTTAGGATAAATTAGTAGACCCTAAAATTGTAAAATTTATTAAATATTATCCCATGACAACCACAATGATTGAGATCCACAGTTTTTTTAGTCTATCTAGATATTATTAACTCATTGGTGTGATCCTTTCAGGGATATATAATGCACTCACCATGTTATCTTGGAAGGGGGAAAAGTTACTTTGAATGTATTAAGGTGGAAAATGTCCTATTGGACTAAACCAAAGGCTTGTGAGCACACATTTTGTTACTATACCCCAATGTGAAGAATGGTTTGTAATCTATAGTTATGAATAAAATAAGGTACCTTATTCATCCTTATGAAAAAAATATTTATATATTTTGGATCAAGAAAATTGATGGTTCATGAGAAATATTTCTGAGCTCTTGATTTGGAGTTACCTACTATAATGTTTTCATTAAATTTATAGAGGGAAATCATTATGGAGGGAGGTGTGACATATATACTGATCAAAAAATAATAATTTGTATTTTTAAAAAAATATTAAATATGTGAGAGAGAATATGGTTGGAGATGATTCAAATTTAGGATTCCTCAATATGTTACCACCATATTAAAAAACAAGGGGGATTATGGATCGATTTAAAGGATCATTCCAAATTATCTACGATGAGGATCATAAAATATCCAATATTTATAGACATGCAAAATGTGAATTTTGAAATCTTATAGAACAAATATAAATTATATAATTAAAAAATTATTTTTTAATAATCTATCCATGTGATGATTATAGAGGAATAGAAGGAATTTGTTGAGTTGAAAAAAAAGTGATAAATGTACTTGAATTCAACCATGATTTTTATGGAATAATAAGGATCAAACACTATGTATGTTTTTTTCTGTCCCATAATTGATGAATGATATTAAAGTTGAATTTCATAGTACTTTATTTCAAATACATGCAAGAAGTACAAAGTTATATATTGATTTGTATGTT
Source organism: Viscum album (assembly GCA_963277665.1). Taxonomy (NCBI): domain Eukaryota; kingdom Viridiplantae; phylum Streptophyta; class Magnoliopsida; order Santalales; family Viscaceae; genus Viscum; species Viscum album. Next base: position 1,372,606,228 of record OY728164.1, read on the forward strand.
ATTTTTTGGTGGTACAACATGGAGAGGGATAATACAGAATTTGTACACCGGGGTTTGGTACATCAACATGTATAGGTTAGGGAAAATATTTATATAGATTCATTATAAGAATTACCCATAATATAATGGAAATGTTAAATCATCACATCGTATTTTTTCATTATAATCCCTAAAACATTTAAAATAATAATGTTATATTGGTTGTAATTTATCTACTTAAAATGTCATCACAATTTATTTCTATCAAAAAAATATTTTAATTAGGATTAGCATTACAGGATATACATTAAGAATGTGTTAAGATTTAATATAGTAACCCATTCTAATATATCTGAACGGGATATGAGATATACCTCTATGTTCTTGTTAATCCTCTAGCAAAATCTGGATAGAATTTTATGTTTCATCGAAACAAATCATCATCATAAAAATTGTAACACTGAGAGAACCATTAAAATATAGAGGATATGTTGAGTTCTTATTGTCCATATTTTAATGGTGTTTCAAATCACCACATTCCTTGGATATAATTTTGATATAATTATAACATTTACTCCTATATTAAAATATACCCCTTTTACGTGCTTTATAGTAAAAAATAATGAACTCCAACATTTTATAGTGATACTATATAAAGAAATATATTGAGAAAGATTCTAGTTATGGAAATGGTTGAGATGTTTTTGTACATTCAATAGAACAAAAGAGAATCTCAAATCCTAGAATAACTTAATGGTAAAAATTGTCTAAATTACCTACAATTTGAGGTTGGTTACATGATATACCTATAAATACCTCGTTGGAAGAGGATGATGGGATCATCAATGATATTAATGATATTTATTAGGTATATTGGTCCGTTAGAATTTCTACATCATATTGGGGTGGTATCTTTTTGGTTGGTTCTTCAACTGAAACTCTCTCTAGTATAGATTTGTTTCATATGTCAAAAATGAAGAATTAAATACACCGATCCTTCACATTTTCTAATCTCATAGGTCATACCAATAGAATAAGATATTTTATATAATGATAAAATTGTAGAGATCTTATATCAAAGGAATAAAGTATTACCGGTCATGACCACTAACCAAAAGAATGATATTTTGAGTAATACAAAATTCAATGAATATTTATGGGTATCTAAGGATATAATGAAATAAATATTTCATCATTTCATTATATTAGAGTGATTAATTTTGAGGGAGAAATTAAATTTAAAGGGTTATAATGTCACACCATGAGTTTTTTATGAAATATTTCTTCCTAAATAATTTGATTTCATTACTATATTTTCATACATGCAATTCTGATATAACATGAACTGTGTAACATTTTTAAAATATATGTGTACATTATGTCATGGAATTATATTATTATATATAAATAGTAATACAAAAATAATAAAAATTTTATGAACTGAATTCTTTCATTCACAATGAATTAAAATTTTAAAAAATTGATGCTATTTTTCTGAATTTTTTATTCACTGAATGTATTTTAATTGATAATTTAAATTAATTATTACTAGTGAAAATTTTCAGTAAAATTTGAATATTATTTACTTAGTAATTTTTTTAGCATTCAATAAATATTTTTAGGCATAAGATAATAATACATCTAAGTTCATTATAAAAAATTTATTTTTATCATATAAAAAATTTGTTTTTGTCGCATTTCATACAATAACATTAAAATTAATTTGCCTCATTAATAGACATTGAGATAGTTAAAATTAATTATTTATTTTGAATTAGCATGATAAAATTTTGTAATTACCCCTCTTTTCTTTTTGTCAATGTCCCAGTTAATCATGGTAAAAATATTTAACTCAGTAAACTACAAATTAAGTTAATTTGGATAAATATAAGTGATGAGGACATAATTTTTCAACAAAATTATTATCATATGAATGTAATCGACCATTAAAACATTATGTTTGAAATTGAGTTGTATAATGGACATTATTACATGAAATTGAATAATATATTATTTAAATTATTGATGTTAAAAAAATTTACTTTCTTTATTTTTAATACATATTTTTGGACATAAGGAAAAAATTATGTTAGGAACAAATATATTTTTTCATAATAATATTTTTACATGAGGGAATTTATTTTATGTTTTTCCAATTATATAATGACATTATATTCTAATGAAACACTGTTTTAATATTTATTTATTTGAAAAAAATATGAAAAATGATTTAAAAAAAAGTGAAATAATTTGATTTAATTCCTCTGTCTAAGGAACTTTCTAGATCTATATGAAATATAAGGGTAGTTTTTAAAAAATATTTTTTAATTTTCTCTTTTTCATTGATGTATTCAATGATAAATTTAATGTATAGTGTCAAAATTGAAAATAATGATATTTTAATAAATTTTTATATTATTAAATTTTTATAAATAATTAAAATCATGATGTAAGAGAACGCAGATATGATATAATATATAATTTCATAAATTTTCCATTTATGGTCCAATTTTTACCTTATAAATAAGACATACAATGCTGTAATATTTAAATTTTTTTTACAATATTTAATATTTATAATGGTTATGTAATTGTAAATTAAAATAATAAGGTTTATTATTACTGTGATACTTTACCAAAAATTATTTTTTTAATTGTATAACAACCCTATATCTTAGTAGATTCGAATCCATTTCCATTTGATGTCATATTTCATGATAATTAATTAATTATAATTTGTTCATTTGTAAATTTTCAAAAGTGTCCCTCACCTCAAATATTTAAGTGATCTGTCTCTCTTAATTTTTTACACAATAGTGATCCTTATATCATGAAATATATCTATCAATTCCCATTCTAAAATTACCTATAATCATTATGTATAATATAGTATTCCCAAAATACCATCCATAGATCCTTTTAGAGGAGATCTAAATGACTCATTTAAAATAAGTGGTAATCACCTTACTTCATCACATTATTTTATAATTTTTTTACCTCCTATAAATATTTTTTATTTTAATTAAATAATGGATTATTTATCATATAAATTATAAAATTTTATTAAGATTATGAAAATATAATTATACACCATCATTACCGTTGAAGGTGATGTGAAATCATCGCTTATGTGTAAGTACGACTTACCATCTCCATGTACAATTCATTTTTCATCACGATATTTTATAGATGTGTATTATTATGGTTTTTGTATTTATATATAGTATATTTATAAAATTTTATATTTTTTTAATTTGAATATCACATCTACATATTTACTATTCTATCCTTTATGACACGATAACATTGTTCACGTGTACATGTCAACTACCACCTCCACAAAGCGATGTGATACATATGTCATTTTAATTTTACATAGATAGTATTGAGGATAAATTTTAGCAATATTTATGATTAATATTATATTATAAATATGTTATAAGGGTGATTAAATATTTAAATTTCATTCTAAACATCTATTGGAAAATTAAAACTAAATTTATGTGTACATACAACATACAGTCTCCATGAATAGTGTAATTAATTTTTATAACTCTAGAATATATGGATGACTCTATATATATATATATATTATATATTATTTTATTAACATTAATAATATACTATCGATTATGTAATAAAGCTTAATGTAAAAGTATTGAAACCTTATAATTGAAATACCCATAATTAACATAAAAGTTAACAACCATAAATGATGTTTTTAATAAATAATTACTGACAAACAGGGTGTGAAATGTTATAATGGGATCATATATGATATTATAAGTATGAAAATTGATTTTTATTTCAAAAATTCAAATTTATTAAATATGAGGATAATTTTATTTTGAGTAAAATAAAACTTATGAAAAGGGATTTATTTATTAATATCATCAATATTCACGATTTTTTTATTGATTCACTATGTAATATTTCTCTTCCATATCCATGTTTTCTAAAAATTATTTTAAATTATATATCTACTATAATGTGAATTTATTAAGTCATTTTTACCCATGATTAAATTATAATTTTTTTGAATGTAATCATCTATTCATTTTATGAAAGTGGTACATTTTAACATTTTGAAAGCAGTATAAAAGAAATGTTTTTAACTTATACATCATGAGATACATTCCTAATGTCATGAATATAATTTTTATGGAATAATTTATTACATGATTCCAAGGTTATGTTCAATGAAAATGTTTTCCTTTGTAATTTTTTAGGTTTTTTAAATTAATTTTTCAAAATCAAATTGGTATTTTACACAAGTAATGCTTCAAGTGTTATTTAAAAATAATTTTCAATATATGATGACATCCTTTGATGATTATTGAAATTTAATGGTGAAATGATCTTGTTATATAATAATTATTAATTAAATGGAAGGTTTCTAAATATAAAGAAAAAAATTATAGGAAACCAATTTCTAATCCAAGAGTTATAATATGATGAAATGTTCTTGAAACCCATTTCTTTTCATGTGTTTAGATATGATTATTGTTTTATGATCATATCACACAAATATGTATTATTTTCATTATTTAAGGCTGAAACTACTATCTCAATCCAATTAATTGGGTATGAAATAATTTTTTATGAGTGAAAAGGGTACATGGGTTATCTAAATCCACAAAGAGGGTTCATAAATGGTTATCTAAAACCTTAATTGTTATGAATTTCTAGGTGGATAACCTTGAAAAAATGTTTTCTATGCTTATGTGTATGAAAAAATCTATTTCATATTCCAATTTTATGGTCATATAATTTTATTTTATTCTTATAGGATTCACTTCATATAAACTTCAAAGAGTTATTCCATGACTACAGTTTATGATCTATGATATACAGGGCATGGATTTGAAATATTGTTCTCATACCCACATCATTATGATATTCTTATGTGAATTTTTTATATCTATTGTTTAACAGTTATTATAATATGGGTTCAACCTATATTATTGTTTATTTTTTAGGTTATGAATAAAGGTTTAATGTATTATAAGACAAAGTATGGTACGAGATATAATGATCTTGTGTGATATGATGTATTTCACCAATGAACATATTTTTTATGTGTCAATGGTTCCAAATGAACTATTCCAAAATATTAATTCATGGATAATTATGTTATCTAATGAATATAAATTGTTAAATAATGTTACAAATAAAAAACAGATATTGAATAATCAATTTTATTTTTCATGTAGATGGTAGGTAATACTTACACATGAATGCTATTTTCAATTTTATTTGTATAGAATGAAATAAGGATAAATAATAATTTATGTTCCTATAATAATTATTATATCATATATACCATATAAATTAATAAAATTGATCTTTGTTATTATCCATGTAAATAGTAAATAAAAAACTAATCACATAGCTTCGTGGATGTATTAGCCCATATGAAAGCACGAGATACGTTATCATTTTCTAGAGAATATTAAGGTTAAAAGGTAGATATGATTATATAATTCAGTAATAATGATTATTTCATAAATATAATCTAAAACACTAAACTCATCATAATCACCTTCTAGAAAATATTGTCATGTAATGTAATTTTTATCACTACTGAAGGCAGTAGTCTACAAGTATCCGTGGGTGGTACATTCACATCCCATTTGATGGAAAATAGGTTGATAATTTTAGTTTCACAAACATCAAAAATAAATTATATTTGGATACAAAATTTTCTATTTTATGATGAATACAACATATTTTGAGGTGGTATAAGTGTAATGAAATTGACAGAGGTAGGGTAGGAACGTTACCTCTTATCTAGTCAGCCTCCTTTAAAACACATCTTAAGGACCCCAAAAAGGGAATTTATAGAGGACTCGTATATATAAATAACTCCTCAAGGATGTTTAAAATTGAATTTATTACAGTATTGTAGAGCTAAGTGTTTCTATTTGGATCAAATAAAAGAGCCATGGTGTGTCCTTTTATATGGGAGGAAAATAACACATGTGGAAATAAAAAAATAGATTAGAATATAAATTAACACATTCCTAAAAATAAGAATTCCAATTATAAATAAAATTGAAAACATTGAATATAAATTATAAATATTATTACCAAATAAAATTTATATTTTATTTACAGTCGTTTTAGTCACTACATTTTTGTTTAAACCCTTGGTTACCAAAATTTAATCTTAACAGTGATAATGATTTTTTAATATTAATGGGATATAAATTTGGATATAAGGTAAAAATTTGATAAAAATGACCAAAGGATGAAATATTCTACCATTTTTAATCCTATATATCCTCTTTAAATATTTTTATGGTTTTTATATAATATAATAAATTAATTTTTTAAAGGGTTATAATTTTTGATATAAGATAAAAATTGGATCATTAATGTCTAAGTGATAAAATATTCCACCATTTATCATACGAAATGAAATATTAAAATATTTTATGATTATTAATCAATAAAATAAAATATTTTATTGATAAAATAATATTGATTTTTGCTTATGAAATATTCACATAATTTGACATTGAAGATTACATAACCATAATGGAAATTGAATAAAAACCATTAAAATGTATTTTATATATTACATTAATATATATATAATTCTTCATATTCTATAACTCTACTAAATAATATTACCTTTGGTGTTTTTGAAATTATTTAAAAAATATTTCTATTTCATAGAGAGGAACATTTTTTATATTGTGTAATAATTTATTGTAAATAGTACATAACTAAAATCTAAAAATAGATTAATTGGGATAAAAATTATTTAATATTTAAAATATATATTTATAAATAATTTTATACTATTTTTAGCATTATTAGAATATATTTGAGATATTAAATTTAAGAGAGTGAAAAAATGTGGAATTTTATTTACCTAAAGTAATATAAATCTCATTATCATGGTAAAATGGAACCACTATGAAATATATTAATTTTTTTGATTTATATTTATAAATATACACAATAAAATGAAATAATTTAAAGTGTGGGATTGATATTATGATCATATATGATGGTTATAACATTGTTTTTACCAACTTTCCCATATTGAGGAAAAAAATATTTACCAAAATTACTATTTAAAAAGGCCAAATATGAGAGGGAAATATTTACCAAATTTAAGCATATTTATTTCAAATATAGATTCCGTTTTCCATGATTAAATATCTATAATTTTTAAAGAAAATATTTTAAAATTAGTATGTTAAATGTGATGAAAACAATTTTATAGAGAAATTATTTTTTCATCATAAATTACAATTTATTCATATCTCATGGAATAAAAATAAATTATATGAAAACTGAACCATTTTAATTAATATATAATTTATAATTTTATTCAAAATAATTATATTATTGTTATTATTTAATATTATCATGATAAATTCACTTTTCGGGCATAAATTTTTTTTTTCTAAAAAACAACTCTTTTACATTCAAAATATTTATTTTCCATTTCTAAATAATTGAAATCCAACGAATTAATTTTTTGTATTTGTAAACCATAAATTATACTTAATTTAGTTAGTCATATATAAACCCACCAATTCAATATATATTAAAAATATTTCGCTATAATTAATAATATTCTTTTAGTATATTATAGTTCGTTAAACTCGACATTCTGAGGAATGGAATCCATCAATGATATCAAATTTAATTATATAAATATATTTCATAAAACCCTCGGTTGTTTCAAATAAACATAGGAATGAATATCTATAGTATACAAGTAAGGGAATCATTTGTGGAAGTTATGGGAATCAAGAACATGAATAGTGATGATATATGAAGAGAGAAACTGATAAAATAGATTGGTTGAATTTATAGATTATTCTAAAATTCAATTAAAATTCTTCAATTGTAAAGAGTGTGGGTGTTATTACAAAATGTTAATGGAACCTATGTTTAATAGAAATAATAAATACCAACATCAAATTGATCTAATGAAATAATGAATATAATATTCAATCACCATGATTAATGTAGATTATTAAAATGGATTGGATTATAATAATTAATGAATACTTATTTTCAACTAGAGATTTGTGTATGTCTTGTTGTATTCTGATTTAAATAACTCAAGTATATCCTAGTTTTTTATAAATTAATATTACCAAAACCCCATGAATTAGATATTATCAAGGAAATAATATCTTATTATTGTATCCCAGGTTGTGTTTTATTAAATATGATTTATGAAAGTATTATTATCCCTCTGTTGGATAAATTCAATGTGATTTTGGAAATGATTTATTAGTCACCATATAGAACTCAAAATAATTGACAAAATAAGGAAATAAAATAAAAATTTACACCTATATTAATCTAAAAATACAATGATGATTTTATAATTCATTTAGAATAAAAATATATAATATATATACTGATACCAAAATAAAAATAAAATCAATGCTCATATAGATTTAAAAAAGTCTATATAAAGGATATGTCAATTTTGATAGAAAAGTATATATTTAATAAAATTGAGGGATATAAATATCTTTGAAAATTATATCTTCAGTCACAAATATATTTTAAAAAACTAGGGATATTTTTATTCGTATGTTATTATTAAAAGTATAAGTATGTAATACATTTAAGGGGGGAAATGTAACACCCTGATTATAATTTATCAACCTCAAACATTACTTGATCATGAGTTAAATGAATAATTTACATCCACTCACATTGAGGATCATTTCATGGTTATATTTTAGAGAATTATTTCATAACTATTTTATAACATCTCAAAAATTAAAATGTATAGAAGTCTACATGTAACTATTTTTCATAATCTAAAAAAAATTAAAATAAAACATGAATTATTTTTATTTAAAATATTCTTTATAACATTCATCTTGTCTTCTTCCTTTCTCTTAATCATCCCCATACCATATAGAATTTTTTTTAAAAACATGGTATGATCACCAGAAGCTTATTAATGGATATATATATATATATACTACGAGTGATACCATTAGTCCTTGAATATTTTATATTCATGAAAATAATTTGAAAAAACCACAAATTTCACCCATAAAACAAGAATGTATTTAACATAACTAATGAAATCATATGATTGTTGAATTTTTTTTATAAATAATAAATAATAAATATATCTTGTAAAATCCCTACCATCCTCACATTTTATCATACGCAAATACATAAGGAGTAACCTACATGGTTACGTTTGAAATACCCATCATAGTATATTCCATATATCTCATATGAGAAATCCTATCTTTTAACTCTGTCTAATTTTTTCAATGAATTTTATCTATATAACGGGCTCAACCATCCTCAATTTATAATAGAACCACCCATATATATAAGAAATTCCCATGAACCATAACATAATCATAAAATTTTAACAATCATAAAGATATAAATAACATTTCCATATTTTAATAACAAGATACCATTTAATGAAATTGAAATTGTCAATCAATTCTAAAAATAATTTTCAATACCAAAATACTTGAAAAGATAATATTTTATTTAATATTCTCTTAAAAATATCTATGATTATAGAGGAATCTAAATATCAAATAATGGTCATAGCAGTGGAAAATTCGTTGTCATCAAATATGTTAAAAACATTTCTTTCTTCATTTTGTTAAAAGATTTATTGAAATAGATTACATTCGAAAACCATTGAATGAATTTCTAATTAAAGGGGTTTATTGTACACCATATTAAATAAGATAGTGTATATTATCGAAATTTCCCTCAATGAAAGGATATTGAGACAGTGTCCATTACCATGATTTCGAATCATCACGTATAATCTTTATATTCATAAATAATAAACATTGGTTAATTTATAATTTATTAAGAACCTTTTATAATCTTTTCATTCATTTTATGTCACTTGTTACCATGGTTTATAAACTACATAATTATTTAAGTTCATATTAGACATTTAGTCGATATTTATTACTTCAGTTGAAAATGAATTTGGTATGATGTAAATAGTTCATATGGTCATAATTTCATCATCTCCTAAATAATATTCATGGAATAAAAATCCCCATTATATATAAATTATAGTTTTAAAATTAAACCATTTATTTATGCTATGAAAAATGAACAATGTTATAATCATGGATATAGACGGTTGTATGTACGCATGAGTAAGGTATCCATTTTTTGTTGATCATTATAGAAATAAGTTAGTTATTAGTTTATATTTCCATAATTATCATAATATTATTAACATCATAATTATAATTTAAATATACTTATATATATATGTCATACAAGTGATATCCTGAATAAAAACCAGTCGCAACGCTTTGTGGGGCTGATAATTCACACGTACGCATGAACGAAGTTATCATTTTATTGTTCATGGAAATAAGAAAATAATTTATTTATTAGTATCTTATAGTGTTTAATATTCCATGAATATAACATATGAACATTATTTACATTTTTAAAAATAGTTATGAGATATGGTTATAGAAAATGAATTTGATCAGTTCATAGAGGTGATAACTCACACGTACACATGAATGATTAATTCCATTTTCCATTTAATAGAAGTAGAGGTTGATTTATGTGATGCTATTATAATAATAATATCTTAGTATATTTAAGATATTGGATATATTCTTTCATCATGGATTAATAAGGTTTTAAAGAAATGGAATAAGAAATAAACTATAAATACTTAACATTTTTTCAGATGAAAATAATTTGTAAGATTGGAACACCTCTATGAATCAGGTTGTGCCAATAATAAGGCCTCATGAATTTGGGTATGAATAATACGATGGTTTTTTGTAATATTTTATCTTAAAAAATGGGTTTTGATGTGTGATTAAGATAGAGGAGTGGCTTTATTTATATTAGATAGTGGAGGGGAACCCTTGGAATTATTAAACGTATAAAATTATTATAAATTCAATTTAAAATACAAATGGGTTAATTTTGACATAGATAGAATGTAGGATGATAAGGGTTGAAAATATAATCATAAAATGAGAATTATACATGTTTTGAATAATTTTTTAACCTTATTATTTTGTTTTATCGTTTTTAACTCTTACAGTTTTATCATGTAATTTACACTTTGAGTGTTAAAATAATTACCCAATTATACCCAACGTCAAATAAAGGAGTAATTAATTACATTTTTTATTAATATAAACTTTTTGGTTAGGAATTAGATTTATATAAATTTTATATAATTTAATTATTTAATATATAATTTATGTTATGAATCATGCCAATTTTAACACTATTTATTACATGTCTTTTTTAATAAATTCATTACAACATTATTCCTTCGAAAAAACTACATCAACTATATCCTAACATGTCATAGTAATCTTGAAATTTTTTTATGGAGTAAATTTTTTCAAATGTTTTTATTTTATTATTATTAATAACATTTTTATTATCTTTATTTATAAATTCAATTATTACATCATCATTGTGTCATAATTAAATTTAATATCTTAATTAATAAAAATTATAAATAAATTACCATGATTTATATAATACTTTTATATTTTAAAGAAAATTAATTTCTAAATATGTCAGTTATATAACCACGTATTAAAAAATAATTACTGTGAAGAGACATATTTATGTCGTATTTTCCATTACATTAAATTAAATGTTATAAACGTCTTAATAACAACCAAGTGGCTTCCAAATATCACAATTTTATACTATGGACATTAATGGTCGATAATGAATCATTTAATATGATTATTACATGTGTAGGCGTAAATTTATAATAATATAATATTAATTTTACCTTTAATTATGTAATTTTCCATTAATAGTGGTAAATAAAATACTAAACATAGTATTAAACAAAAATTATTTTGATCTTATTGGACTATATTTTTCATACTGATTAAAACCATTTATAACAATTTTTTAAATTCAATTTACAGAAGACGTTAAATTAGATTTAACACAAATCTAGTTAACAGATCGAGAAAATGGGGTTTTGAAGTAAAACGTTCAAAAGATCACATTGTTTTTCTATTTAATTTTACTTTGAAAATCATTCAATTATTTAAATTGGACTAAATAATAAAAAATTATTCTAATTATACATTAAAAATATATAAAATGATAATCTATCAAGATAAATAAATTATATGAAATATTAGTTTTGAATTAAAATGAAGTACTAATCTCTATTCATTAGAATATGAATTTAATAAGAAAAATACCATAAATTCAACAAACATAAATTTTGATGTCCCTCATCTAATGAAAAAGTTTATTTTGTCAAAAAAAAGTGAAATAAGATATATTTAAAGATGGTTCTTAATGAAAATCTAGTAAAACTAACATTTAAAATTATTAGAGTATTTTATGCATTATATTAGATGTGATAACATTTTAATATACTAAAATTTATTGGAATAAAGTAACAAAATTTAAAAAATAAACATAATATAGTTAGTTATTTTCATTCCATATAATAAAATATCAAGAAGATAAATACTAATTAATATAATAATAATAATAATATATTAGATATTATTTTAACTTATTCTTGTGTGCAACTTAATATTTTAGATAAACCCATGATTACGTGTTGGGAACACTATCAGAAGAAGATTCTATTTTAATGTAAAATTAATATCTAATTCATAAATATTAATATATTTGAAAAATTAATATTCTATAGTTACATGGGATGTTATATACTTCCCCCCTTTTGGAAATTATGTCCTTGAAATTTTATTCACATATCAAATAAGTGGGGGTATTTCTCCCTCATAGCATTTTTACATTATAATGTTCCCTCTTCAACCATATGGGTTTTATAAAAAGTCTTTACCATATGAATCACCATATTCTACAAAAATTTCTCTTTATGGTCAAGAATCTAGATATTTTGTTCCTAGTAAGAATGATTCTATTCCAACTAAACTACTTCTGGACTCAAAGAAGAAGATGGATCCATTATATACATTCATATCATTGAAACATGAAACAAATTGTATACCTGGGAGAAGCTCGGAGGTAAAACCACTTTGTAAGTAACTAATCCAACTATCTACAAGATTTTAGAGGGTCCAATGGACTATGGACTCAACATCCCCTTCTTACCAAAACACATCACACATTTCTATGGAGAAATATTTTTAAAGTCATTATCACCAACCTCAAAAAATGATCATTCCTCTAGTTATTCACATAAATTTTCTTCCTATCCTAAGTGGTCCTCGTGTGTCTCTAAATTAGAAAAAAAATGTATGCCATCTCTTCTACCAATTGTGGTTCCATCAGCTTCCATTCTCCAATATCAACCTAAATGTCTAGTGTTCGACGTCATTTTCTATATAATGCCTCAAATGGTTTCATCTATATACAAGAATGGAAACTCTTATAATAATAAAACTCAATCAAATAATGATGTTGATACAAAAAACCCTGGTAATCAAGTGTATACGAACAAAGGATATCCTTCTAAGTTTTAATTTTTCTATATGTCTGACCATATAATTGTGTATGAAAAGTCATACTGAAATCTAATTCAATTCCCAAGGACATCCAAAGGCCTTTCCAAAATTTAAAAGTGAAACTTAGATCATGATAAAATATAATAGAGAGAGGAACTCCATTTAAATTGACTATCTCTTCAAGATAAAACCGAGAATGTTGATCTAGATAGAATGTATCTTCAATAGAAAAAAATGAGCAGATTTATTCAATGTACCAAAAATAACCCTAATCGTATTATTACCTTGAAAATTCATTGGTAATCACACAACAAAATCCATAGATATATTTTCTAATTTCCACTATGGTACTGGAAAAGGAAAATGTATCCCCTCTAGAAACAATCAATCTACTTTAACCTATTGAAGAATAAAATATCTCAGGGCAAAGTCAGTAATATATTTGTTCATTCAATCCCACCAGTAATACTCCTAAAGGCATTATTACATCTTAGTGATTCCCTTATAAACTGAAAATGGATAACTATGTTATTCACATAATAAATATTTCATCAACTATGAAACAAACAAAACATATAATCTCATTTAAATCCCCACAAATGATTTATCAATGTTAATGTTAGGTAATATACCTTTTTGAACCAATGCTATATTGTACTGCTACTCATGATCTTCCTTCTACACTTGCATAATTCTATCTAATAGAGAAGATTTCTTAGAAACTACATACAAAACAGTTGAATTCCATACACCAACAACATCCATGACAAGTTTTATCAAATCACAAATCAAAGTGTCACATTCCTAAGTAACATGGTTAATGTAGTAATAATTTCTTAACTCACAGAATCAACAACCATATTTGATTTTCCAGGATGGTAAATAATCTCAAAATCATAATACCTGATTAGTCTCAACTATCTTCTCTATCTCATGTTTAATTATTTTAGAGAGAATACATAATCCAATTTTTTTGGTTAGTATATATTTAACATTTTACTACATATAAATGATCCCAACAAATTTTAAAATAAAAAACAATGTCAACTAAATCCAAATCATGTGTATGGTAATTAAAATAAAATATGTTTTAGCAGACATGAAGCATAACCAATTACCTAATCATTAGTTATTAGGACATAAACAAGTCCTTTCAATGCGACATCACTGTAGATAACAAATTCACAATTTCTAGAATTAAGGGATATAATTAAATAATTCAAAAATGTTTATTTTTAACTTATTTCAAAAAAATTAAATTATATTTAATAAATGAACTTAAATCCTTTTCGAGTTATCATAGTAACTATGGTAGATAACTGTGTAAAACATTCAAAAATACTTCAGTAATATTCCACTAAACCTAGAAAACTATGAATCTTGGTTATATTAGTGGGGGTCTAGGCCATTCTTCATCAAAATTTTTTAGTAGGATCAATAGTTAGGACATATTATGAAACAATGTGACCAATGAAAAAAATTAGTTGCAACCAAAATTTACTCTTTTTTTAATTTCCCAAATATAATTTTTTCTTTGAAGGGTTTCAATATAATTCATAGATTACATTTATGCTCTTCTTTAATTATATAATACACCAAAAATGCCATCAATTAACAAAACCCCATACATATCCATGAACTCAAGGAATATTCATTTAATAAGTTCCATGAATACAAAATGTGAATTTGATAATCCAGATGACATAACTAAAAATTCATAATGGCCATATCTAGTATGAAACATAGTCATCAGAATGTCTACTTCCATTACATTAAATAGATGGTACCCCAACCTCAATGCATTCTTAGAAAAATATTTTCCTCCCTATATGTGACCAGTTAAATCTCTAATATGAGGAAAGGATACTTGTTCTTAATAGTTATGTTATTAAAGGATCTATTATAAATAAAAATTGTTATTTAATCATCTTTCTTTTTAACAAAGAAGATAGTTTAACCCCTAGTGATGTACAAGAATGAATTAAACCTTTATATAATAACACATGAATTGCTTCTTAAACTCTCAAAGATTAATTTGACCCATTCAATAAAGGTGTTTTAAAATTTTCTTAGTATAAGAACTAAGTCATGAGTAAATTCAACTTCTCGATCTGGTATAATACTAGTAAAATCATCATGATAAACATCAAGATACTCATTTACCACTAAAACATCATTAATCTAAATAGTTACATTATTTTTAATAATATATGGAAGGTCACATTAATTTCCATCCTTTAATAGTTTCTCAGCTTCCTAAAATTTTTACAATCGTAAGGGCTCATTCTTGTATACAAAATGAAATTCGTACTGAAATGTAACTTCATTATCTATATATTCAATCCTAGCATGGTAAACAGAATGCAAAACCATACCTATAATAACATCAAACTCTACTAGAGAAGAAACTAAATTGGTTTTTGGTAATTGTTTTCCACAAAAGAATAATAGGAAGATTCTTATAACTTCTTTCTACCTGAACATTTATTAGGGGCTTTTTACTATTTGTTTTGGATCCATTTATTGAGATCTAATTTACAATTTACCATAAAAATTATCAAATATTAATGAATATATAGACCCTGAATCAAACAATAGATATGAATAATATAAATAAACAAATTATATACCTAATAACACTTCATTTGATGGACCAAAATATACTAATATAGTTACAAAGGATTTCACCACACATTTTTTTTGTATTGTCTTGATACTTCCCTTCTTTCAAATTATTCATTGGATATTCATTTTCATAATGAAAAATATCATTTCACTTAAAAACATTTTCATACAGTAAATCATATTTTGTCTTACCATTACCTTGAACTTTTTTAGAGTAGTTTCATGGCTTATATACCATTTTACCACATCAAAAGGACTAATCAGATTTTAGAATGCATTCTCCATTGTGTTTTTATCACAATTTTAAAAAAATGTAATCATAATTTTTTAACCATAATTTATTTTAAGAATTCTTCCCACTCAATTTCCACCTCAACCTCTTATAATACTATTTTTGCTATAATTATTGATCATCAGAAAACACCATTTCCACCTTATCTGCACACCAAAAAGGACTTTCATAACTTCTGAACTCATAAGATGCCAAAGACAGTTGATAATTTTTCCTTAATCCCAATTAAAAACAATTGATTTTACAATCATGATCCTGGATGAAATTTGGAGCCTATTTAGCCAGTTGAGTGAATTTTTCTTTATATGATCCCCCTGAATCCTCGTCATGACTCAATTAAAAGAACTATCTTCCCATCATAAGTAGAACCTCATTAGTATAATATTTCCCAAGACAGTTATTTTTGAATTCAACCAAATTAAGAGAATTAATATCCTCGCAATCCTTAATATTCTTAACCATCGACCACCACTGACCAACATCACCTTCCAAATGGTAATCAACAAGACTATACAATTGATTTTATAAACACCCCATGACATCTAATATACTTTCTAGTTCTTTAATTCACCCTTTATCTAGGATAGGTTTAGATGATTCTATAAATGATGGGGTACGTTTCTTCATGAAATTCCCATCTACCAACATGTTCATCTATTGTTGATCTAGATGATATTCTATATGGATACCAACCCAATTAATTTCATGGGTCAAGTGTTCCCAAATTATAAAAAACAGTTCAGTTTCAATTTTGACTATCTTTGGTTGCTGATTTGAAAGGTTGTTTTTCAATTGATGTCATCCTAGCACAACTAGAATGTTTCATATGTGAAAAAAATACATATATTAGATAAAGAAACATGGTAATAATTAGATTCAATATCATTTAATGATGAGAATAATAGAAAAATCATTTATAGATATTCTATTAGGAATATCCTAACCGTTAAAGCTATCTAAACTAACCCCTAATACGAACTATAATGCCCCAACCTTAAGCATTATATAATCTTCATATTAGTAAAGAATTTACATTAATTAATAATAAGGATATTCTTATGTTAATTGTTTTATTGATTTAGGCCATTACTAATACATATCATCTCAATAATAAAAAAGTAGACCAGTCTACATGATTTCCGTTTTTTCATTGTCTATTTTGTTTTAAAATTAATCATGATTTATTTTTATTGATAATATTATTCATAAAATTCTTCTTTTCATATCCATTTATCATTACCATTATTATTCCTGGTGGGAAAAATTCAAAAACATGGGATGAGAACAAAAAATTATTAGTAAGGGATATAAATAATGTATGAAATTGTTAGTCCGTTAATATTTTAAAAATAAGAAGAAAAAAATTACGAAATAAAAAATTTCACTAATAAAACATAAGTTTGTTAAAAAACCTTATGAAATAATAAGATTCTGAAAAAACATATTGTTAATCATAGATAATAAAGTAATCTTGTGGCATTCATATCATATTTTTATTTAATCTTTTATAACAACACAGGGAGTAACCTTTATTGTTAGGTTTGGAATACCAATCATAGTATATTCCATAAATATATTAAGAGAAACATTATCATTTAAATCCATCTCATTTCCTGATAAATTGAATATATATCACAGGATCACCCGCCCATGGTTTATCATGGAACCACGCATATACATAAGCAATTCCCAAGAACCATAACACAATAATAACACATTAACAATCATAATGTAGAAAATAACATTTCCACATTTCAATGAGAAGGTATCATTTCTAGACATTGAAATAATCTAACCTTTCTCAAAACCAGTTTCAATATGAAATTCCATGAATATGGAATATTTTATTTATTTTCCTTTTAAAAACATAAACATGTAAAGAGTTATACAAATATCAAATATTGGTCATGAAAACGATAAATTTGTTGTCGTCACATATGTTAGAAAATCATCCTTTTGAAATTTATTAAAACATTTCATATACAAATATTCATTTGGAAAACCCATATACTGAATATAAAATTAAATTGGGTAAATTATGTACTTTATAAAAGAGGCGGTGTATATTATAGAAATATTCCTCAATGAAATGAGATTGAGATGAAGTCCTTTTTAGTAGTCTGAGTTGTCACGTACAATCATTATATTCCTAAATAATAATCATAGGTTAATTTATAATATTATTATAAAAAATTCATGTTTATTATTCTTTTTATATCACTTGATATCTTTTAATTAAATTTACATAATTATTATATGTACATATTGGATGTTTTGTCTCTATTTGGTACTTAAGTAAAACATGAACTTGGTATGATGTCAATAGTCTATGTGGTCATAAGTCTATAATATCCAACATAATATTCACAACATAACAATAAATTTTATACATAAATTATACTTTTAAATCCATCATTTATTTATGTTATGAAAAATAAAAAATGTTATAATTATGGAGGCAGTAGGTCGTACGTATGAATGAGTAACATTTACATTTTTCATTGATCATTATGAAAATAAGGTAATTTTTTTACCTTTAAATAATTATAATAATATTATTAATATCATTATAATAATTTCAATATACATATTATATATCATAAAGTTTATTTAATGAATAAAAATAAGCAACATCATGTTGTGGAGTTGATAGTTCACATGTACACATTAATGAAATTATCATTTTAATATTCCTAGAAATAAGAACAAAATTGATAAATTAATAACTTATAATTATTAATATATCATGAATATCATATATCAACATTAATTCCAATATTATAACTAGTCATGAGAGAGGGTGATGGAAATTGAATTAGATCGGTTCGTGGAGGTAATAGTTCACACGTACCAATGAACTATTAATTCAATTCCAATTTAATGAATGTGGAGATAAATTTTAGTGATGAAATTAACATAACAAAATATCAATATGTTTAAGATACTATATGTATTATTTCATTATGGATGAAGAATATTTTAATTAAATTTAAGAGTAAATAAAAAAAGAAATACTTAAGTAAAAATATTTCATTTTATTCTAATGATCACGTTTATTAACACATTAAATCCTCTAAGAAGAGTGTTCTTACTAGACTCAGGCCACAAGAATGCATGGAGGGATTCTTGGAAGTTGTTTGGGTAAATATTTCCCTAACAAATTGTTTTTCAAGTATGAAAAATATGGAGGAAATTGTATTTTTTTATAGGAAAGGGGAGGGGAACCCTTGGAAATAGTAAAAGTATTAATTTAATATAAATTAAACCTCAATTCCAAATAGGTCCACATTGATTTATACTGATTATTGGTTGTGTATGGATCGAAATATAATAATCCAATGATGAGTAGAAATGTTTTGAATAATTTCTAATCTACTTATTTTTTTAATCTTTTTAACACTTATAATGTTGTCATGTTCTATACACATTGAGAGTTAAAATAATTACCAAATCATACAAAGCAACAAATTAACAAGTAATTAATGACAATTTTTGAGTTATCTCAACATTTTTTAAAGATATCAGAATCTACATAAGGTATGTTTGATTATTTTTCAGTTTAATTATAATATCATGGTTAGATAAGTGTTTCCCCATGTTAATAAAAAGGCCCAGGGGTGTTCTAGGGGTTCGGGGCATATAAGAAGAGGAAAAAAAGTATTTTAGGCATGTTACACAATTTATGTATAGATATTTCAAACCATGTGATGCATAATAGGTAACCATATAGCATTTGAAAAAAAAACCTATGCATTGTTATTGGATAGAGAAGCTGACTATGTGAAATTCCTAGGAAACCATATCAAGGGGTTATTTTTGGATAGTGGATCATTCATGGTTTGTGCACGGTTTGGAAAAAAATTATGGTGAACTATGTGAAGTTGATAAATTTACAAAATTGGCACCCCAAGATATTAAAGCCTTACTCTATATTTTTCCCTTTTATCATCCCTTAAACCCTAGTGATTAACAAGAGTTTCAAATAAATTCTAAATATGAATACCCATTATCAATGTGAAATTAGTAGTGTTGTTAGTTGTGGATCAAAGCTCAGTGTATGTCAAATCTCCTCCATACTTCATCCTCACTATCAGGGTTTTCATATTTCTATCATCCTAATAAAATCTATAAAAAACTTATTTTTGGGAAAATCTAGGTGATATCATTAAGAGTTGTTTGAATATGGATTTAAGGCCCTGTTTGGGAGTGCATTCACCAACAAATTTGAGGTAGGTTGTCGAAAAGTTATATCACATAGTTTTGTTATAGATTTATACATGTCCAATATTGTTCATTGTCACTTATTATTGTGATTTTGAACCTCTTGGTAATATTTTGTATTTTTTATGTTTAAAATATGAATTGAAACCCTCATGGTCCCCAAGGGATAAATCTAGGATGATTTGAATCAATAAAGGCCTCCTATAGGTACACCAATTTTTTTAGGCCTAGAAACTAGGTAAGTAAGTTCTTTGATATTATATAATAAAGTAGAACCCTTATTGAATATGTTGATATATTATATGAAAGATCAAATGCAATATTGGTTAATTGATATTGGGATATGTGGCTTATGAAATATGACAGAAATGCCTAAGTGAGTTAGTGATTGTGAAACAACGAATACGAAAGATTGATAATGGTATGGGAAGTGGGAAAATATATTTAAAATAATTACATAAAAGGATGTATGAATATGTTTAATGGGTTGAAAAAATAAAATAATTGTATATTCATAGTTATCTAGGCTTGAGAATATGATTTGTGCTAAGTGGTATATGTGATATAAATGGAAAATGCGTTAATGGGTTACGACACAATATGATTTACCTTGTTTATTATTATGGATTATGATTATTGTTTGTATTGGTTATGTGTTGATGTGATAAGGTTTCTATGTGGTTAATGGATGGATAAGAATGTGTAGATAGATTTAGGTGTAGGATAAAGGATTCAGGATCCACCCACAGGCCCAGTTGGATTGATGCTCAAATCCCACCCAAAGTGTGCTGGATTGGGAAGGGGATTGCGATATATTTCCCAATCGATTTCATTCCACCTGGATATAGGATTCAAGGTAAGGATATTGTTATTTTGTGATATATTATCCTTGGTGACTTATGGACTTACTTATTAATATTTTCAAAATGAAAAATTCCATGATCCTTGTTTGATATATGGTGGACTAGTAACAAAAGAGACATAATGAATTGCCACTATGGTTAGTAATAACTAAGAAGTGATTGTTCACCAGTGGAACAATTTTTTTTCCATTACATTAAATTCATTTATACTTTTGTGAAATATCTATAAAACTAGATATTTTTTATACACTGTTGTAGGTGGCCTACTGTGTTGTACTCACACCTTTCTTCGGCCTCATTTGGGATCCCAAGCAGATTTCATACTTTCTAGTCAGGACAAGGGCAAGGGCCATAGGATATTGAGTTCAGTTGGACATGCAAAATCCATGGATGTGGTTCCAAAAATGGGGTAATGCCTATAATGGGGATTCCACTATTTCCATTATTCTAGTTTCTGTTTACAAGGAATTATATCAGGACATGACATATTTACTATTTCTTTTGGATTTTACCGATTTGCGAGATGTTAAGATATGAATGTTATTGGTTGTATACTATTTTTATAATATTTATATTGTTATATATTATTTATTACTCTATTAAATAGGTCATATTCACCCATGTGTCCTATTATACACTTGTTGCTAGTCGGAATCCTCTAGCATACGGGGAGGCTTGCTTGATGTCGTGTGATTAACCTGCTTGGGGACCCGATTTTGTGGCACCAAGGTTAGGGAAATTATGAAGTGCTATTAGAGGAGTTTTTTCCTTTGAATTACTATATCATAATGGAATATAAGATGTTATTATGGTTTTGGTCCTTTTTTATATGCTCGTTCTAGGGAGTAGATAACCCATGCAAGGGGGAATACCCATGTCACACAGGGTGAGAATTTTTTTTATTATTTTGTGTTTTTACATTTGATGATATTTCACCATTGGGTGACACACATGGGGTGTGGTGTGATATTTTTTTTGATATTTTTCTCCTCTCCACAATGAGAGGAGTTTGCATCTTCATGCTTCATTCTAGTCACCTATGAATATAAGTGAGATGAATCATGGTAGCCACACACACACATGAGATGATTTTGTGAGACACAAGGGCTATAATGCATTTTATTTTCTTAAAAATAGTGAAAATTTTATATTCCTACAATTTTTAAAAAATAACTAATGGGTGGTTAGGGATTTAAAATATAATCTGAATAAGTTATGACATGTGAATCATTTGATATTGTGTAGAATGTGAGGATTGTAACAGGGTGTGTTAGTTGTCTTGCATTTTAATATTATTTAGTATAACTAGAATATAGTGGTGTTCGTGTATGATCAGACCTATTTGGGTGGTGTATGTGAATCCTTTTTTAGTTCCTAATGAATATAATTCCATTATATTTTTGGATTATTTTTTGTTTAGGTTATAAATCTCTTGTTTGGAATTATATATAAATTCATCCATGAAGATGTGTTCTAGTTGGGTGATAGGAGGACATTGCAGAGAGTGGTCCCCCAATAGTGGAGCAAGAAGATACTATGGATTAAGATAATAGAGAAGAGAAGATCCATGATAATATTACTTATATTTTATATATGATGGAGTGGGACTCATGGAGGGTGGTCCCAAGTATGTTTGACCAGATCTTGGAGTTTCAACTGATGCACCCTCTGACCATTACGAGAGAGGGTGGGCCCCCTTGATAATCTAATAATGTTATCATCCAATATTTGTATATGGTATGCCATGATTTGGTGGGATATTATGCTTCAGGCCGAGCATGCTGACGGAATGTATTGGCATGATTTCACAAAAATGCTTCGAGAAATTTTACTACGCAGAAACCTTGACGTAGGGGAACTCTATAGAGTTTATGAGTCAGACTTAAGGGTCTGCGTCGGTGATGGATTATTATAGTCATTTAAATGAATTTAACTAATTCATTATGATGAAGGATGTTGATTAGGTGAATATAGAAAAACACTTTAAGGATGGGATTTGGCATGATATTAGATCCAAGGTGAATGTATCCCACCTAAAGTGGTTTTTAGCGGTAGTGGATTGGAATTGCATCTCAAAAGGGAACCTAAATGTATCTTCAAGAGGTGGAATTATGGTACCAACTAGGTAGAAATATGGAAAAATCCTATGATGGAAAGAAGAATCATTTCTGATGTTTCTAACAAGGAGAAAGTGAATAGAATAGTCAAGAAGAGAGGGTCATATTATTAGGGTGGTGATCAGTGTTCTCCTACTAGTGTGGCAGGCCAGGGCAAATGTGGGGCTAGTTTCCATGACCACCAGTCGAGTGATGATCCTATGGAAGGTTATAACATATTAAAATGTTATTAAAGTACCCTCTAATGTCACACATGGATGGGAGCCAGAGGCAGTTTTCGAGTGCATTCATGGGTTTGATCACCACGTATCAAGTAGGTAGTTGGAGCTCCACTGGAGATATCGGTAGTGGCGGTGGACATGGAACTCATGGATTATACCATCTGTACTAATATGTTTGTGAATTGTAGGGTACTCAAGCAGGATCTCGGAGTATAGGTACATGAAATCATCAAAAAGTTTATTCTACACTTAGAGGTGTTGAGGCTAGACCATCTAACATTATAGGTTCAATTATTTTAGATTCCACACTCACTGATTCATTATTTGACATAGGATCCACAAACTCTTTTACCTCTAAATAGTTCATGGTTTTGTTTGGACAATATTTGAAACAATTGTGTGAGGTTATTTTTATTGATACAGTATTGGGGGTGTAATCTAATGATAACAGACAATGTATAAGTTGAACATTAGAGGTTGGTCGTTATAATTTTTTGTGGAACTGATTTCTCCTCGAGATGTTAGGTTTTGACCTGATCTTGGTTATGGACTAGCTAGTTTTGTATCATGCCCAAATTTTTTGTTACCATAGTAGGGTAATGTTAACATCTCCCAATGGATATACTTATGCCTTTCGTGGTGAGGGGAATGATCGAGAGGGCTGGGTAGGGACAAGTTGTCAGCAGTTGGGGGAACTCACAGCCCACGTGTCCTTATTTATTTTGGATGGTGGAAAAGTGGATAAACATGACTTAATCCTATGTTGGGTAGGTTTCATGATTTTTTTCCCATAGGATATATTGGGACTACCACCATTGAGGGATGTGGATTTCATGATCAAGTTTATACCATGGGAAAAACCCATTTATATTCAACTGTATAGAAGGGCTCTAGGAGAAGTCCAATAATTGATGGTTTAGGTGGAAGATTTGGTGAATAAGGGATTCATTCAACCAAGTATGTTACCACATGGATCACCTATGATGTTTTCTAAGAAGGAAGACTGGTCTTTATGGTTATGTGTCTATTATAGGAAATTAAATTAGATGACAGTTAAAAACCAATATCTGCATCCTAGAATTGATGAAAATTTTCCCAACATAGGGGTGACTCAGTGTTCTATAAGATCGATTTGAGAATGGGATACCATCATTTTAGGGCGGGGTCTTTTGGCTAACCCCAGAATGCTCTCTAGAGCAAGTAAGGTTTGTTTATATTTTTGGTGAGGTTGTTCAGTTTGACCAATGCACTAGATATGTTCATGGCACCATTGAATCATACATTGCACCCCTATCTAGATCATTTCATGGTTTTCTTTTTTTATGAAAAATTGGGGTATTGAAAAACTCTTGATAATCTTGCTAAAAATCTTGACATAGTCTTGAGTAAACTAAAAGTGAATAATATTTACACCAAACTATCAATGTTTCTATTATGAATTGATAAGGTTCACTTCATGGGGAACATCATTTCTGAGTTAGGTTTTTCTGTAGATCCAGGGACGGTGCAGCCTATAGTGTCTACGGAGCTGCCAAAGAATATTTTCAATATTCATAGTTTTCTGGGTTTTCCCTGCTATTACCAGACGCACATTAAATATTTCTCTCATATAGAAGCACCACCCACAATATTATCCAAGAAGGGTGTTGTGTTTGAGTTTTTGGGGGCATGAGAAACTATTTTTCAATAATTGAAGAGGTGGTTGGCTACTGCAACAATTCAGATCTTACCTGAGCCCGGTAGGAAGTAATATTTTTTTTTGATGCACCCAGTGTTTGACTTGGAGAAGTGTTGATGAAGGATGGTCGGGTTATAGGTGATGTATCAATATATATGTGTTCTAATTAAATAAATTACACAACCCTTGAATAAGATGCAAATGTTTTTGTTTATGCCTTAATGTGTTGGAGGCATTACTTGTTGGGAGATAGGTTTATAGTGTTTACCGATCATAAAAGTATTACAAAAATCTTCTCTCACTGTTATTTAAATATTTAACAACGAAGGTATTTCAATTACATACATTCCTAAAATTTTGAGTTGGCTTATACACCTTGGAAAGGGAAGACTGTTTTGGACGCTCTGAGCTGGAAGAATCAGAATCATGTAGTTTGGGAATCTATCTATAACATCCCAGGTAAATGAAGAATAAGACATATTTCATATTTATTAATATTAGGGAATTAAATATTAATTTTACTTTGAAGGTGTTTCTATGTTCTATAGAGTACCCGATATGCAACAACAGGTTTCTTTGAAATCTTACGTTGCACACTAATAATATAAATTTATTATTACAAATGGTAGTTAACTCCTAGATGTCGTATTGGGGGGAATGAATGAAACTTACAACAATATGATTATACATGTTTGTTAAATGTATTTACATTTATCAAATAAAATGACAGAGGATTAAAATATGAATTAATCTAATTTAAAGCATAATTTATATTTAAAGGCCGATTTACCACCTTTTAATGGTGAACCCTATTTAAATATAGTTTTGGAAATTTTTATATGTTCTAATTGACCAAATAAAATCCTTCTTTACAATGGGTACATCAAAATTTACATTGTGTAAATTTTTGTAATTTTTCCGATAAAGTTCATTTTTTAATGAATAGTGAAAAATATTGTATTTTAATTCAAAAGTGACTTTTAATATAATTTATTTATATGGTTAGATTATATTTTTAGTTGGATTTAATGTGAAATTAAAATATATTTTTACCATTTAATCCAATTTTGGTCATTGGAATTAATTTCAATTTGAAATTGGACTTAAACAAGTATAAATCTTTTGATAGATATTATTTCTTAAAACACGCTATTTGTTTTGATAACAAGAATTAATTTAACAAATAATTAAATCCAATTCTATGTTTTAAATTTGGAAAAACATACATCATTTTTGAATTCAGAATATCAATTATATCTTAGGCTAAATTTTTGGTATTATTCTGAAAAACTTCAATTTTGGATGAATAGTGAAACCACTTAGTGGAAGTTAAAAAACTGATTGTTTCATTTAGATGAAATTTTACCTCTTTTGTGAATTTAATTCAAGAATCCAACATAAATAGTTGTTATCAAGATGTAAAATGTGGTTTAATAAGGCGAAAATAATTTTTGGTGAATAGTAACTTTTAAATTTTATATACAGCATTTAAAGATAAATA
Source organism: Viscum album (assembly GCA_963277665.1). NCBI lineage: Eukaryota > Viridiplantae > Streptophyta > Magnoliopsida > Santalales > Viscaceae > Viscum > Viscum album. Next base: position 1,372,633,170 of record OY728164.1, read on the forward strand.
ATGTAATTCAAGGTAAAAAGAATATTATAATAATTCAATATTACCATAAAACATGTCAAAACATTATTGGTTGAGTCATTTATGATCATGTGAATATTTGGTTTGATTTAGGGACCCCATTGAGAAATTTGGGAGAGATAATGATAATTTAGATTAATTAACATAAAGTAAAGGAAAAAATAACAAAAGCAAATATATTTGAGTAATTTAATTTTTAGAAGGGGTTATATAAATTATAATTTTTCCTATAAATATTCATTGTATAGATAAAAATATTTCCTACATGATAGTATTTTTTTTATAATTTTTAGACATCAAATATATTAAATTATTAATAACACAATAATGATGCAGTATTTACCTCATTAATAAATGATTTAAATAATTAAGATTATAATAATTAAAATATTATCTGAAAAATGTCCAATTCTAATTTGATTACTTTATTTTGAATATGAGTCATCTTATCTTCGCCCTTAATGATTTTTGGACCTTTAGAAACTGAATATCATTATAATATAAAATAATATTTTCACACTTTCCTAAAGAGCCCCTCTTCACCATTATAAATGGAGACCACTTCAAGCTAATTCCATACAACTCTCTAGTCATTTGGCTCGTCCAAACTCTGCCAAATTAAGCTCCCTACCTCCCTCTTTTACTCCTATAAGCCTTACATTAGGCATAAGGCCCTTCAAGAAGAACTTTGGTTCAAACCAAAGGGAGTTACCCATATTAAATGTAACTATTTTTCTTAAATTTTTTATTTTATTTTACTTCACCAACCCCTAACCTATTTTTATTCCATTATTTTGTAACAACACCAGTATCCTCAATATACTAGGACGCTATTATGAGAAGTATTTGAACAAAAATAACACACATTTCCATCTAATGGATGAAGAACATATTGTTTCTATGGATGGTAAACTAATGTCTCACGAAACGATGATTGTTAGATTTTATCCTACCACCTCTCATGGTGGCCATTATGATGGAACTGTATTACTATATGATATATATTATGTTTATGATTTCCTTATTCTTCTGTAATTCCCAATTATATAAAGCCTCTATGGTTTCCATAGTGGGTATATACGTTAATCTCATTTGAGGAAGTGTAGACTGCCACCCCCTCAAAGTGATGTGATTGGTTAATGCCTTATGTGGGATGTATAAAAGATAGATTTAATGATATTATATATGATATTATACTAGAATTATAATATACCTATTTATAATTATTATTTATTTCCATTAAAATAAGAAATAAAAATGATAGTAGCCTTCATGCGTACGTACGACTTACCGTCTCCATGAACGGTGCATTTCATTTATTACCTCTAAATGTTATGTAATATTATAAATACATGTATATACTGGATATATATTATATATATGATATCTAAATAATGAATATCATTCTGGATATAATGGACTATTTACCACATGGACAACATGTAATATAAGGTGTTCATTTTGACTCAAATACCAAATATCAACAAAATGATCATTATTAACTAAAATGATTACATAATGTTTATAACTTGGTAATAACTGATATAAAAGGAATAATAAACTTCAAAAATGTTCTTCAGAAAGTATAAATTAACATCAATTTATTTTTCAGGAGATTAATGAACGATCGAGTCAAGTCAGACACGAGGTAAGAGACGTCGTCTCAATCTCCTTTCATTGAGGCATATTTGGTTTTAATACAAGACTTTATTTTATTCACTATAAACCCAACCTTGGATTTGAAAAGGGAATATTTTTCTACAAGGCGTTTTACTAATTGAAAAAAAGAATGTTCCTTTTAACATATGCAGTGACAACGACCTTTTCTACCACTGCGAATATTATTTGATATTTGGATTCCTCAACAAGCCTAATGTTTTTAAAAGAAAATAAATACCATATACTATTTTATGTATTTTGGTATTGAAAATTGTTTTTATAATGGATTTGTTATTTCAATATAATTTAGTGATATATTGTGATTGATATGTGGAAATTTTTTCTTTCCTTCATATTTGTTTTATGACTTATGATTTTATAATCGTACTTGGACATTTGACAGGTGGTTACGTGATAAACCGAATGACAGGTGGTGCCGTGAATACCAGGATGGGTGGATACGTTATAACCTCAAATGCATTGGGTATGGAAGTTGGTCATATGGCTATTCTATTTAGTGATATGTGTGGAAGTCGACCGTATGGTTATTTCATTTAAATATGTTTACGTCCCAAGTATCCTTTATATGTTAGGTGTTCTTTATATGGGTTTTGTGGTAACATTTTTGTTACAAAATGGTAATTAATGATCTTTTATTAAGTGAAGAGTATTTACTCCTGTATAATGGTGAAACATATTACTTATGTTAATGTATTCATGGTTTACTTTTTTTTTTAAAAAACTATCAGTTTTACTTCTTTGTGTATCCCTTATTGAGATTTGTATGCTCATCCCAAGTTTATGAAATGTTTTTCAAAGGACATAATGTTGAAAAGGGTCAAGGATGTGATCAAAAAAATTCTTGTTGTCTTAAACATGTAACTAAACATGACTCTTTTTTTCAAGAGATCATGTTTGGTAAAAAAGGATAATGGGTAGAAGTGTCTACTTTGTAATTTTTTAAAATGTAATAGTTATGGTCTAACTCTCTAAAACACTACACCTGAAAAGATACTCAATGTGAATTATTCATTTAATTAAAGATTATGTAATGTTATATGGTCGGGTCCTTGTAGTCGGTATCAGAGGTCAGTTTAGACAACTTTAGAAGTTAAAATATTGTTAAATTAATATCCATAAAATAATTTATGAAATGATATAGAATTTAGAGATTATCATGTTTCTTCGTATATTTTATTTCTGTGTCAAGAATGGTTTTTCATAGAGGAAACATGGAATTTGTACTGGGAATGAATACAAAGGGAAATGACCTTCTAAATCAGCAACATGAGATGGTCAGAATCAGAATTGAACAGTTTTTTTGCAGTGATGGCTTAGTCGACTCAGGTGATAAATGGTGGTTTTATTTATTGATGATATTTTGGATTATACAAAAAGTATGGAGGAATATGAATGTCATTTAAGGGTTGACTTTAAAACCTTAAATGAAAAGAAACTATTTGGTAAATTCAGCAAGTGTGAGTTTTGGTTACAAAAAATTTCTTTCCTTGGTCACATTGTTTCAAAAAATGGAATAACTATTGATCCTGCTAAAATGAAAGTTGTTGAAGAATGGCCAAGACCCACAAATATAATGGAGATTCATAGTTTTCTTGGATTGGATGGTTATTACCAATGATTTTTTGAAACATTTGCATGGTTATCTAGTCCAATGACTATGTTAACTCAAAAAGGTGTTAGGTTTATTTGGACAAAAGAATGTGATGATTATTTTCAATAATTGAATGGAAGATTGGAGAATGATCTAGTTTTGGCACTGCCTTCCAAAAATAGTGAGTATGTTATCTACAGTGATGCTTCGTTGAATGGACTTAGTTGTGTCCTAACGCAGAATGATCAGGTAATTTCTTATGCTTCACGTCAGTTGAAACCACATGAGTTAAATTACCCAACACATGATTTGGAATTAGCTGCTATTGTTTTTGCTTTAAAAATTTGGGTTCATCATTTGAATGGAGTGATGTGTGAAATATATAATGATTAGAAACGTTTGATGTATATATTCACTCCAAAATAATTGATCATGAGATAGAGGAGATGGTTGGAATTGATCAAGTATTATGATTTCACGATCCTTTATCATCCGGGAAAATAAAATAAAGTGGATGATGCATGGAGTCGAAAAATTAAAACTTCATTAACCATGTTACATTTGGAATGAGACCCTTCAGTTTTTTAATTGATGAATTATGGCATAGAAGTTTTTGGTGCAAGAAATTTCTTCTATTTTGTATCAGGTGACACTGAGATCATCTCTATCAGATAGAATAAAGAAAACATAGAAAGAAGACAGTGAGTTGCAGAAAAAGGTAGAATTGGTTCAAAAGTGTATCTTGTATGAATTTAACATTAATAATGATTGTGTTTTGAGGTTTGGAATGAGATTATTAGTGACTTGTGATTCATAGTTGAATAATTAGTTGTTATGTGAAGCTCATAGTTCTCCGTTTTCAATTGATCGTGGAAGTACTAAGATGTATAGAGATCTTTGAATGAATTGCTGGTGGGATGGAATGAAAAGAGATATTTCTGATGTTACTGTGAAGTGTTTGACTTTTCCATAGGTTAAAGCAGAGCGACTGTCACCGAAACGAATGCTTCAGCCCTTACCGGTGCCAGAGTGGAAATGGGAAAATATATCCATGGACTTTGTTGTGGGATTATCAAAGACATCTCGAGGTAATAATGAAATCTGTGTTATAGTTGTTTGATTGACTAAATCTACTCATTTCCTTCATATTAGAGATACTTTGTCTCAAGATCATCTGCTCGGTTATATGTTAAAGAGATAGTCAGGTTTAATGGAGGTCCCCTCTCCATTATATCTGATCTTGATCCCATGTTCACTTATAACTTTTGGAAAGTCCATCATAAGTCTTTTGGTATTGAATTCAATTTTTGTACAACCTTTCATCCGCAGTTAGAGGGGAAATCAGAATGAACAATTAAGACCATGGAAGATATGTTACGTTCTTGTTCGATGGATTACAAAAAAAGTTGGGACAAAGATATTTCTTTGGATAAATTTTCTTATAAGAATAGTTTTCATTCCATTATATAGATGGCTCCATTTGAGGCATTATATTGAATGAATTGTTGAACTCCATATTGTTGGGATGAAGTAGGTGAAAGGAAGCTGATGGGACCAGAATTGGTAAAAGAGATGGCAGAGATAGTTCAGTTGATTCATAAGCACATGAGAATAGCTCAGAGCATACAGAAAAGTTATGCAGATAATAGGAGGAAGGATCTTTCGTTTGAGGTAGGTGATCAGGGCTTTCTCAAAGTTTCTCTATGGAAAAGTGTGATGTGTTTTGGTTAGAAGGGAAAGTTGAGTCCGACGTTCATTGGACCTTATGAAATTCTAGAGAAAGTTGGATCAGTTGTGTACAGAGTGGCCTTACCACCAATTTTATCCTAGGTACACAATGGTTTTCATGTTTCCATGCTAAGAAAGTATATACCACATCCATCTCATGTTTTGAGCCCAGAGGTAGTTCAGTTGGAAGAGAATCTCTCTTATGAAGAACAAATAGTCCAAATTCTTGACCGTATAGAGCATGTGTTGTGGAATAAGGTAATTCACCAGGTAAAGGTTTTGTTAAAAACCATATTGTCTAAGAGGCAATGTTGGTATCTAAAAATTATATGAGGGATAAATACCCCCACTTATTTTGATAAGTGAATAAAAATTGCGAGGACTCAATTCCTAAAAGGGGGGAAGGATGTAACATCACAGGTAAATGAAGAATAATACATATTTCATATTTATTAATATTTGTGAATTAAATATTAATTTTACTTTAAAAGGGTGACTATGTTCGATAGCGTACCCAATAGACAACAATAGATTTTTTCTTTTGAAATCTTACGTTGCACAATAATAATATAATATTATTATTTTAAATGGTAGTTATCTCCTAGACGTTGTATTAGAGGGAATGAACAAAACTGACAACAATATTATTCTACATCATTGTTAAATGTATTTACATTTATCCAATAAAAATACAGAGGCTTAAAATATGAATGAATCTAATTTTAATCATAATTTACATTAAAAGGCCGATTTACATCATTTTAATGGAGAACCCACTTTATATCTAGTTTTATTCATTTTAATATGCTCTAATTGACAAAATATAATCATTCTTTATAATGGGGACGTCAAAATTTACTTTTTGTAAATTTTTGGAATTTTTCCGATAATGTTCATTTTGTAATGAATACTAAAAATTATTGTATTTTAATTCAAAGGTTATTTTTAATATAATTTATTTATATGGTTAGATTATCTTTTTATTTGGTTTTAAAGTGAAATTAAAATATATTTTTACCATTTAATCCAATGATGGTCATTGGAATTAATTTCACTTTGAAATTGGACATAAACAAGTATCAATCTTTTGATAGTTATTGTTTCTTAAAAACACGCTATTTGTTTAGATAACGGAAATTGATTTTAAAATTAATTAATGCCACTTCTATGTTTTGAATTTGGATAAATATAAATAATTTTTTAATTCGGAATATCAAATATATATTTTTCTAAATTTTTTGTATTTTTCTGAAAAACTTCAATTTTTGATGAATAGTGGAACCACTTTGTGGTGGTTAAAAAACTGACTTTTTCATTTATATGAAATTTTACCCCTTATATGAATTTAATTTCGAAAATATGACATAAATGGTTGTTATGAAGAAGTAATATGTGTTTTACTAGGATGAAAATAATTTTTGGTGAATAATAACTTTTAACTTTTATTTACTGCAGTTAAAGGTAAATAAGGTAATTAAAGGTAAAAAGGATATTATAATAATTCAACATTATCTTAACACTTTTACAAACATTAATTTCTGATTCATTTGCGAGCATGGTCAGATTTGGGTCGATTTTAGGACCCCATTGAGCAACTTGGGAGTGATAATGACAATGTAAATTAATTAACTTAATGTAAAAGAAAAAATGACAAAAGCAAATATCTTTTAGTAAATTAATTTTTAGAAGGGGTTATATAAATTATATTTTTGTTTATAAATATTCACTAGAAAGATAAAAATATTTCCTACATGATTGTATTTGTTATAATATTTAGTCATAAAATAAATTAAATTATTTATGACACAATAATGAAGTAGTATTTACCTTATTTATAAATGATTTAAATAAATAAGATTATAATGATTAAAATATTATCCTAAACATATTAAATTATGATTGGATGATTTTATTTCTAATATTAGTCATCTTATCTTCATCCTTAATGATATTTGGACCTTTAGAAACCAAATATCATTATATTATAAAATAATATTTTAACACTTTCCTAAAGAGCCCCTCCTCTCCCTTATAATAGGAGACCACTTATAGCCAATTACTCACACCTCACTAGCCATTTTTCTCGTCCAAACTCTTCCCAATTAATCTACCTACATCCCTCTCCTCCACCAAGAAGCCTTACCATTGTTTGAAGGCACTTCAAGAAGTCCTTTGGTTCAAACCGATCAGAATTACCCAAATTAAAGGTAACGGTTTCTCTAAAAATGTTTTCTTTTATTTTACTTCTCCAACCCATAAACTCTTTTGATTACTTTATATTGTGACAACACCAGTATCATAAATATATTAGGATGTTGTTATGATAAGTATTCTAACTACACTTACACACACCTCCATCTAATGGATGATGTACAGAAAGTTTCCGCGGATTGCAAACTAGCACCTCACGAAACAATGATTGTTTGATTTTATCATACCGCCTCTCATGGTGGCCATTATAATGGAAATATATTTATATATGATATATATAATGATTATTATTTCTGTATGCTTCTGTAATTTTCAATTATATCAATCCTTTATGTTTTCCATAGTTGATAAATACGATAATCTCATCTGAGGAAGTGCGGACTACCACCCCCTCAAAGTGATGTGATTTGTTAATTCCTTATGTGGTATATATAAAGGATGGTGTTAATGATATTATATATGATATTATACTGGAATTATAATATACCTATGTATCATTATTTTTTATTTCCATTAAAATAAGAAATAAAAATGAAATTAGCGTTTATACGTACGTACGACTTACCGTCTCCAAGAACGGTGCATTTAATATCCTACCTCTAAATGTTGTCTACTATTATAAATATGTGTATATACTGGATAAATATGATAAATATGATATCTAAATAATGAATATCATTCTGGATATAATGGACTATTGAACACATGAACAACTTGTAATATAAGGTGTTCATTTCTGACTCAAGTACCAAATATCGACAAAACGAATAGTATTAACTTAAATGATTACATAATTTTTATAAAATAGTAATTAGTGATATAAAAGGAATAATAAACTTGAAAATTGTTCTTAAGCAAGTAGAAATTAACTTTATTTTATTAATCAGGAGATTAAGGAACAATCGAGTCAAGCCAGACACGAGGTAATGGACTTCGTCTCAATCTCCTTTCATTGAGGCATATTTTGTTTTAATACACGACATCCTTTTATACACTATATAAAAACACTTATATTTTTAAAGGGAATGTTTTTCTAAAAATAGTTTTCTGAAAAGACCAAAAGAATGTTCCTTTTAACGTAAGCGTTGACAACGACCTTTTCCACCGTCGTGAGTATTATTTGATCTTTGACTTCCTCAAAAAGCCACAATGTTTTAAAAAAATTATAAATACCATATACTCTTTTATGTATTTTGGTATTGAAAATGGTTTTTATAATGAATTTTTTATGTCAATTTATTTAAGTGATATATTTTGATTGAAATGTGGAAATTATTTCTTTCCTTTTTATTTTTTTATGTCTTATGATTTTATAATGGTACTTAGACATTTGACGGGTGGATACGTGATAAACCAAATGACGGGTGGTACCGTGAATACCAGGATGGGTGGTTACGTTATATCTTCCAATGCATTGGGTATGGAAGTCGGCTGTATGGCTATTCCATTTAGTGATAAGTGTGGAAGTCCACTGTTTGGTTATTCCATTGAAGTATGTTTATGTCCCAAGTAACCTTTATATGTTATGTGTTCTTTATATGGGTTTTATGGTAACATTTTGGTTACAAAAGGGTATGTAATGTTCTTTTATTTAGTGAAGAGTATTTATTAATTTATAAAGGTGAAAATTATTACTTATGTTAAAGTATTCATGGTTTACTTGTTGTTTTGAAAAACTAACAGTTTTACTTCTTTGTGTATACCTTACTGATCTTTTTATGCTCATCCCATTTTTTTGAAATGTTTTTCACAGGACATAATGTGGAATAGGGTCGTGGATGGGATCAAGGAAAATTCCTTTTGTCTTAAACATGTAACTAGACATGACTCTTTTTTTCAGAAGTTCATGTTTTGTAAAAAAAATGGATTCTGGGTAGAAGTGCCTACTTTGTATTTTATGAAATGTAATAGTTATAGTCTAACTCCCTAAAAATATAAACCTAAAAAGATCCTCAATGTGAATTATTCATTTAATTCAAGATTATGTAATGTTTTATAGTCGGGTACTTATAATATCTCTTAGTGAAAATGATGGATTTATTTGCTGAGATTCACCTATAGGTGTAGGATGGGCACGAACAAATGACCCTTGGGTCTATAGCGATTGTGTCTAGTATTTTGAGCCATGTCAGGGAGAGTTACCTTGAGGATCTTGAGTGTTTGGATATTAAATAAAGTCATAATGGTTGGGATATACCTTCTAGTTAGGTTGTTGTAGTTAATGGAGTAGTCTATGTTTAGGTTCGTGTTGTAGTGGTGAAAAGTGCGTGAAAAGGTTTGATGCACATTTTTCAACCCTCCATGTTGGAATTAGGTTAATTATTGACTAAAATATATCATGTTATTCATCAATAGTGTTTGTGGATTATAATGAATAAGGAGGATGTAGGTTTGTGACATGATGCCTTACCTATCAACTGGTGAAGGATGAGAATAAGCATCCAGGTGGGCTTTTATAGTCATTTTCTATTATTAAGTGAATGTGGAATCATATAATGATAGAATTTTTAGTGGTTATTTAAAGTATTCCTCATAATAAGGATGAAATCTTGGTTATTGTGGATCAATTAACTAAGGTGGATAATTTCATAGTAATCTCAAAAACATATGAGCTATATGAATTATGTTAGTCATATGTTAGAGTGATAGTGTGTGTACATGGTGTTTCTAGAACTAAAGTTTCATATCATGATCTGTGTTTCACATCATGCTTCTGGTAGGTGAAACATAACTCACTGGGTACCTAGGTGTTTTCATGTACAAATTATCAACCACTGATGGATGGGAAGTTAGATCATACAATTTAGGTATTGGAGGACATGTTGTGAGCATATTTTCTAGATTTTGGTGTTTTTTGGGAAGAAAAATTAATGCATTTTTATTTCTGTAACAAGAAAAATTATCATGATAATGTTCAGAAGACAACTTTTGAGGCACTCAATGGCAGACCATATAGATCTATGTTCTATTGGTTAGAATCTAGGGAGATTGAGTTGGTAGGATTAAAAGTCATGAATAAGACGTATGATAAGATTTAATTGATTCATAATATAATGGCCACAACATAAAGAAGGTAGAAATAATATGCAGATCAACATTGTAGACGTATAGAGTTCATGGTAGGTGATATTGTGTTTCTTCGGGTATCACCAAGTTTGGGTCACTGTCGAATATAGAAATAGGGAAAGTCGGAACCTAGGTATTTAGGTCCATTTGAGATTGTGGAGAGGATCATATAGGTGTCATACCTATTTCCTCTTATACAAATATATTATGTTATACATGATATTTTTCGTGCTTCAAAACACAGATATTATCAACTTAATCCATCTCATGAGATAAAACATTATGGCGTTGTACCTGATCTAGATGCTTCCTTTCATGAGAATTTAGTTCATATTGTAGATCATAGTTAGAGGTCCTTGAGGGGAAATGATGTGCATTTGGTTCTTGTTAAAAGATAGCATGGAGATGTTATGAAATAATATTAGGATCAAGAATTAGATATATTGGGCCAGTGGCAAATCTCATTACTTTGGAAACAAAATTATACTCAGGAAGTGTGGATCGAGGATGATCATTCCTAAGATGAGAAGGTTCTAAGATCCCAGATACTTTATAAGTTATGTTTATTGATTTTTTTCTTTATGACCCTTATTTTTGTTCAAAAAGGGTTTCCTAAAGATAATGATAAGTCTAGATGGTGTTATGGGGGTTTGAGGCACAAAATAGAAGGAAAAAGTAGTTTTCTGGGCATATTGCACGGTTCTCACATGGTTAGCAAAAACTATTTGGAGCATCCTAGGTATCCATGAATCCTTGTAAATAGTCTTATGTATAGTTATTTCATGGTTATTATAACTGAAGATAATACTTTAGAAACCATGAGAATGGGTTATTTTGGGATAGTGTATCATTGAATGTTTGTAGATGGTTTGGAAAATCGTGTATCCCAGTAAAGTTGAAAATTTTTAAAAATTAAAACTCTTGGATTTTTATTCTTTTTTTCTCCCCTAAACCCTAGTGATTAATAAGATCTCCCAATAGATTCTAAGGATGAATCTCCTTCAACTCTTGGCAACTTTCGGTTGCGGATCAAAGCTCTATGTAAATATAATCCCCTCCATGGTTCATCTTCTTTCTTAGGGTTTGCATCTATCTGCCATTTCTATATGAATCAAAAAACAAATTTCTTTTCGATGTAAATTTTGGTTAAAAATTTAATAGGTGGTTGATTCCATATTTGATGCCTCATTTTGGACTTAGTTCACCAATTGATTTGAGGTAGGTGATATACAAGTTATATCCCATAATTTTGTCGTAGATTTTTTCATGTCCAAATTTATTCCTTGTTAATTATTTTTTTGATTTTTAACCTCAGAGTATGATTTGGTGTTTTTGGTGTTTAAATTATGATCGGAAACCCTCATGGTCTTTATTGTATTAATCAAGGATGATTCGACCCATTAAAGGCCACATATGTGGTGGACTAATAATTTATGGTCCTAGAAACTAGCTAAGTATCTTCTAGGATGTTTTGTAAACATGTAGATACATTTTTTAATAGTTTTATATTTTAAATGGGAGCCCAAATGGAATATTGGTTAATTGATATTGGGATATGTGGCGTATGAAATATTTTATATATGCCTATGTGAGTTAGTGCTTGTGAAATGGAAAATATGCTAGATTGATAATGGTATATGAAATCGAAAAATAGGTTAAAGGGGATTCCTGAATATGTATAATAGGTCGAAAAAAAGTTATTTTTTAATTTACTTAGTGACATAGGCATTAGAATTGGATTTGGGCTATGTGGGCTATGTGATATAAATGAAAAATATGTTAATGTGTTATGGCACAATATGATTTATGATGTTGAGTATTATGGATTATGATTATTGTTTGTATTTGTTATGTTTTATTGTGTTATGGTTTGTGTGTAGGTAATGGATGGATAATCATGTGAACATTACATGAGTTATGAGATAAAGGACTAAGGCTCCTCCTATGGGTTGAGTTTGACTGATTCTCTAACTCTACCCTAAATGCATAGGTTAGGGTAGAGGACATAGCTCTATTCCTCTAACGGTTGCATTCCAACTAAACTGAGGCTTCGAGGTGAATATATTTTGATGTTGTGATATGTTATCCCAAGTGAGTTAGTTAAATACTTATCCCTTTATGAAAAATAAAAAAATTAATGAACCTTTTGTGATTGATGATGGACTAGTGACAAAAGAGACCAAATGAATCCGCAACCTCTAGCATATGGAGAGGCGCGCTTGAGGTCCTATGATGACCTGGATCGGGACACTGATTCAGTGGAACATGGGTCATGGGAGTTCTATATTGGACTATGTATGGATTTTTAAAAAAATTTATCATCTAATGATATATTTAATAATTTATGTTATGAATTATGTCAACTATGAGGTAATTCATTACATGTTTTTTTAAAATCATAAAAATTTGATTCCTTCATAAAATACTACATTAATTCAATACTAACTTGTCATATTCTTCCATAAAATTCATATATGGCATCAAATATTTGAAGTTATAATTATTTTAGTATTATTAATATCATTTTTTATTCATTTTTTAATAAATTAAAAAATGAATCATTATTATGTCATAAATAAATTTATTTATTTGATTCCTAAAAATAAGAAATAAATTATCATGATGTAGGTAATTTTTTAACTTTATAAGTAATTTTAATAGCTAAATTTGTCACTTATATAACCCCATAAAAAATTTTTAGTACGAAGAGACATATTCAAGACATATTTTTCATTACATTAAATTATATTTTTTAGATGTCATAATCACACCCAAGTGGCTTATAGTAGTCAAATTTCAGCCCAAGGATGGACACGTCTGATAATAACTCATCCAATAATATTAGGATATCTTTTAATGTAATATTATAATATTATAATTTTAATTTTACATTTAATTGCACTATTTACCTTTATTTGGTGTAAATAAAATACTATAGTTACTATTTAGCAAAAACATTTTCAACCTATTAGGAAATGTATTTTATAAAAAGTGAAATCATTTATTCCAATTTGTTAAAATTCCTTAAATATTGTTTTACACTAATCTCAGTGATAGATCAAGAAAACATGTTCTTTAAGTAAAACATTCAAAATTTCAGATAGTTTTTCTATTTTATATTAATTTAAAAAGGCATCCAATGAACTAAATTAGATCAGATGATAAAAAAATTATATAATTATAGCTTGAAAATACATAAAAGTATAATACATCAATATAAATAAATTATATGAAATGAAAATTTTGAATTAAAATGCAATATTTTTCACTATTCTTTAATATATTAATTTAATAAGAAAAATATAAGAAACTCATCCAAAGTAAATTTTGATGTCCATATTCTAATAAAGATGTTTATTTTGTAAAAAAGTATATAATAATGTGATTTAAACAATATTTTTAAATGTTTTTCCTTCAAAATTTAATAAATATAACTTTTAAATGTATTGGAGTATTTTATGCTTAAAATTGGATTTATTCTGATTTTATGCCTCTAAATTTTTTTGGAAGAAATTAAAAAATATTTAATTTTTTTAATAATTATATAGTTTGTTTTTATCATTACCTCTAATAAAATGGTTAGGTGATAATTAACATTTAAAATAATAATATTAATTATGTACTATTTTTTGGTATAACTCAATCTTGTGTGCAACTTATTATTTTAGAGAATCCCATGGTTGTGTGTCAGGAAGACTATAAAAAAGTCATTTAAAGTAAAATTAATATCTAATTCATAAATATTAATAGAAATGAAAAAGTTCATATTTTATAATTACTTGGAATGTTACACTAATAATTTAAATTTCACTTCCCTTAAAAATATAATATGAGCAATAAATTTCTTCATAAAATGAACCAAAAAAACCTTGGAAATTTTATATAACATTAATAATATAACAATTAAAATGGAGGATATTAATATAGTTAATTAAATTAAAATATATATATATAATAAACTCATTTTTCAATTCTAATTCATTAATAAAATACAATTTTTATTGATAAATAAAAATAATAAACATTTATGTTGAAAAATATATATTCATTAAAATTTTCTTTCTTCATGCACTATTAAGATACTGATGGTATTGGAAAATAATTTTTCAAACAGAATGTACTGATACTATATATATATATATATATGTATGTATGATAATATTAATACGATAGTTATTACAAGGTTTGTGATAAATTTATTTTGTTTTATGAAGATACAAAACTATTAAAAATGTTTTCATGGATTATGAAAAACTATTTTAAAAATTATTTTTATAAATTTTAGAAATTGAATCAGAAAAAATAATTTTAGTATTAATATACCAAATATTCAAATTAGTTAATGGTTTCAATTCCAAATTTATCAATTAATTTATGTTACCATGATGAATATTAGTGACCAGAAGATAAGATTATCTAAATTTATTCTTTTATAAATATAGTGTTTTTTTATTAATTTAATATAAATATAATAAAGACACCAATATCAGTATTAGAAATATATAAAAGTGAATTTTTAATCATTTAATTTGTAATTAATGTTATATGTTTATGAAAAAATAATGATAATAATTTTTTTTAAATAGTTTTTCAAAAAACGAGATTATTGAATATAAAATATTTTTTTAATTTATACTTTAAATATATTTTAATAGATTCCAAATTTTGATTCATAATGTAGAAATTTTGTAAGAAATACCATATAATATTTTTATTGGAAAAATAATTTATACAGATAAATTCTAATCCAGAGAAATTTGTGACAAAATGGGTAATATATTGTGGTACATATTTTATTAAATAAATATGACAATTAGAAATCCTATATTACCATTATTATGTAGTAAATTCATACCAAAATTTCTCAAAAAAAATATTTCCCCACCTTACCAACATATATCTGATGAAATTATTTTGTTCAACATTTCTTAATAATTTTTCCAACTATTTCAGCCCTTTTGACCTATACAAGGAGCTCACATACACCCATTTCAAGCCAAGCCTCATCAGATGATACCAAATTTTCTTCATATTGATACATTCTATGAATTTTTAATTCCCCATCATGAAAAGAAGTTCATCATGTCCTTCATTTATAAAGGATTATTTAATGAGATGATCAAAATTCTCAATGTATGTATTTCATACCCTTTAACAAACGTTCCTTTTCAAAATTATCCAAAATATTCCAAACACACTGTAACAATTTTTATATAATGAAAAATTTATAAATAATATAGAAAATATATTATATATATAGAAAAATTATTATTTACTCCAATCCAATTCAATTAGTATATTGAAAATGTTATTAGGGGCATGTATAAACTATCACCTCCATGAATGATAAATTTTGTTTTTCTTCACAATCTTTGTAGGTTGATTCTAAAAATGGTTTTAATGCATATAAATTTTATTTCTGTAATGATTTATATTACAAAATAATAAATTTTGAATTGCATAAGTAATATTACCAATACGTGGTCGTTGTAAAACTAACTGCCAAAAAAAACATGTTAAGTGGAAATTTAATTTATTAAAAAGTGAAAATTTATATTTCTTTTGAATTATTATTATAAGAAATAACAATCATTATTCATCAACATAATAATGTAAAATAATTTCAATACAATGTAATGATAATGATATTATAACAAAAAAATGTTCTTCATAGTTAAACTCACACATAAATTATAAAATGTTCTTGTTAGGTAATGTTTACCACCAACATGAACACTAATATAAATATCTATAAATAACGTATGTTAAATAAAAGTAATATACATTAGTTATTCAATATTAATTTTTTCTATATTGGTAATATAAACTTTTATCTCATTAATTAATACAACATAATTTGTTCGATATAAATTACCAAAAAATCTCATCCATGTCTTCATAATGAAAACTAAAAACTAAAATAATTATAAAATAATATCTATAAATTATAAAAATATTAAAAAATTATTTATTAGAAATTTTATTATATTTTATTTAATAAATTTTGGGGATGAATTAAGAAATACAAAACTATTATAAAACTCGTTCAAAATGATAAACTATACTAACACCCAAGATTGAAAATAGATAATAACAAACTAATATACACATTGAATATTATTAAAAATGAAGTTTATAAACGTTAGAGATTTGAGAAAGGTACTAAAATTGGATATAATTAGTTTTATTTATGTTATATAGGTGATTACAGTACTTTAGTGGACATATGGAATTAATGTAAGGATTTATTTATCTCATTTTCAAATCCATGATCCATGTTTAATATTGTACAACATTATTTATTTTATATGGTGTGATTATTTCCTAATTTAATGTTGTTACATATTCCTTATTTTCATTAAGAACCAGATCATTTTCTTTCATTAAATTTCATTTAATTTATAAGATTAAAATTATTTTAGGGATTTTGATAAATCAACTCCCTTAATTGAGTTATATAAAATCTACATGATCTAATTTAATCATAGATTGGTTTTATTCTTCCCTAATATTTTATTTCATTATTCATTTTTTTCTATGTGGAAAAAAACTGATTTAAATATGACCCCTCAATGAATTTTCCCCATAATAAAATGTATATCATTTTTTAGAATAATTCTCATCCTTTATATTTATAAACAAAAATTATTTCTTATCTCATCGTACCTTCTTATTTTATATTAACACTTTTCAAAGGGTTGTTTTACTACACCTTTTTATGAAGAGGATTTTATCAATGGAATATCCAGTTATTAAACTATTTCACACCCTTTCAATATAAATTTTTGTATCATCTTATCAATATTTTATTTGAAAACCTCTATTTCATTTAAAGGGTCTGTTAATGATATTTTTACAAAATTATTTTTTTGCAAAATTTTTCACATCACCTTTTTTAATTTTTTTTTTAATTTTTCACAGGTCAATTAGTGAATATTTTTATTATGTTTTCATAAATGTTTTTTACTTTGCATTTGGAATCCAATATTTTATTTCCATAGAATTATTTTTGAGATTTAATTAAAAATATTTAATTTTAAAACTCATTATTCTAAATTTTTCAAAACATTCCATCTTGAGAATGTCTCTATAAAGAGAAACATATCTTCATCACATACAACAATTTTAAAATATTTTTTTACAAAACACTTTTTATTATTTTTCTACAATTTTACTCTTTATATTAAAATAATTTTTTACATAGAAGTTATTTTTCATAAATCTCCCACTAATAGTTCATGTGAAATAATATTTTTGGATGGTTTAGTTTTGGGTATCTTATGATTAAATTATTGAGGTCAGTATTGGTGTACCATCTAGATATGATTCAAAACTAATTTTCCATCCATTAGTTATTTACCATGTGTTCAGTATGTTTGTTTGGTGGAACCATATGAATGGATGATTAATGGGTGGGGTCCTATACAGAAATCCAATTCCTTGTAAATATTTATAGCTCATGGTCATAAAAAAGAACACATGATGAATTATCCCAAGACAAGTGATACAATATAGTAATTATCCCAATAAAAAAATTACACTAGACGATTTAACCCAACCCAAAGGGTACATAAGAGGATTTATTCTTAGCCAATGGTATACATGGTAGTATTTATATCAATAGAAATGGTATATATTATGATTATCCATATCTTATTAATGCGCATGTGTGATTATCCCATGACTATTATGTGATAAATGTATTGGTGGGTAGCCTTGACAAATTATATCTATGATTTTTTATACCACACTCTTATGGAATAATCTTGTTCGATTTTTTATGCTCATTAAATCATGTTTAATTTATCATTATTTTACATTCTTAATTACATGGTATATTTTTTCCATTATTGATTACATTCCATTATATCATGACTTATTTAAAATTATAATTTTTATATGCTGTTTTTAATAAAATAATTTTTCTATCACAATTGTTTTCTCTAATTATTATGATCTTACCCTTAATTAAATATTGATTTATTTTCCATCACTATGTGTATTATCTAAAAATATTCTTATATACACTTTTCCCTGTTATATAAAGACTATCACTTCTTATGAGATATCTATAAGGGTTATATTTAAATTAAACTATTGAAAAATGTATTCATGTGTTTCTTATATAGGTTGTACTCAGATACACTGAACTAAAAATTTTATCTAAAATGTTTCAGATTACTATATTACATAATAATAATTTGAAATCTATGTATGTTAGCTTGGAAAATCTAAATTGGTATAAAATATTATTTTTAAAAGTGAATGTTATTAATAATAAACATGGGAGTACGAGTATGTGGAACTTCACAAAATTCCCACCAACGAGGAATAATAAATTATAGTGTCCCCACTAGAGATTAATCCCTCAGTTTCCCCTCCAAACAATAAACTATGAGTTCTACTACTAGATTATAAACCTTGACTGTCCCCATGATACTCTTAAGCATGAGTGTCCCAACCAAAATCTAAAATCGTAGTATTCCCATAAGACTCTATATTATGAGTATCCCTAATATTCCTTAAAACATGAACACCACCATGTTTATCATTTAAATAAAACATATTTATCACCTATGTAGCATTAAATCACAGTCATAAACCATTATTCATGATAAAATGTAGATAAAAATTTGACTATAGTTTGTTGAAGAGATACTTTATTCTAATGTGTGCGACGTACATAGTTCATCATTAAAAAAACCTTGTCAAAAAATATATAGAATCTGATTAAATTATTCAATTTCCCTAAATAAAATCTCAAAAAGATATTCAATAATATTTTGTAATTGATGTGGGTGTCTATGGGATAGTAATTAAACTCCTCGATATGATGATCCAAATTCCCATCCATTTATCTAATGAAAGTTTCAATCAACACCACAAAGGGGGTGGGATTTGACCCACCATTGGAGCATGAGAATTTGTTTGGTTAACATAAATGTACCACAAAATATAAATAATTGGAAAAATACATATTATATTTGTTTTTTTTTTCAATTTAAATATATCTTTATTGTTGACTTATAGATTGTCAGACATGGGTTATATTTCTCACTATATAAGGGGATTATTATTTATTTATAATAATTGGGGTTGATAACATACCACACCATAAGTCATATTATAGGGATTTTGGTTTCACATACTTCTAAATCATGGCATTAATTTGTTTCATGTTCCTTGTAATTGAGATTCCTTTGGATATGTGTGAATATAAGTGACTTTTTATAGGTAATTTAATAAAAATATATTTTTTTAATGTTTTATATTGTTATTTAAACATATTAATTTTATTAATGGTATTTTTTATTAAAATAATTCTTAATGAAATATAATAATAATGGTAATTCATGAATAAATATGGCGATATTGTTAAAACATTATAATATACAAATACCTTGAAAATCTATATAGGTATGTTCATGAAAATGTTGTGTACCGATGTTTATATTTTGCAATAAATAATGGAAATGGTTTAATTTAAATTACATGCAACCAAATCCTTGATATATTTTTGTTAAAAAAGTATAGATAACCCTAAATGTTTGGATTCTGAAAAAATATTGTTTTGATAATCCATATGATTGATTTGGGAAATCTGTTTTATATATAAATATTTAAAAGTAAAATAAGATATTATTATCCTTATTATGTATCAAAATATTTATGCATTGTGGAAAATTAAGATGATAAAAAATATATTTAAATATAGATCATTACCTAGTAAAGGACATGATGAATATTAAAATGGAATATAATTTTAGTGATATCACATTAAAAAAATTCATTATGAAATGATTATAGAATAACATAACAATGAATTAAAAAATTTAATTAGAGATAAAATTGAATCATATTTACCCAACATGGCATTGATATTAACTATATAATTTTAAACCCTTATAGAAAATTTTATTTCATAGTGAAAAACATTTTGGCGAACGTAATAAGAGATGAAACTAGATATATAGAGAAAATTACTTTAAGTAACAATAGTAATGAAAATATTAATATGAAAATATTAATTAATTTGTGATTTTAGACAATATATAGATTCTCTATCATGAATAAGATATAAATGAGGACTATAAAGTGTAAAAATAACTCTCACAATATAAAATGTATTGGGGAACATAAATCTAAAATTATGTTTTCAATATGATACAATATATAAATGTTTTGGAGGGACTTGGGTCGCCTATTATATTAGATATTTCCATGGAAATCATTATCAAATCATTATTAAAGAGTACATTAATGTTAATTTTAATTGAAAATATGAGTTAATTTAATAAAATTTCACATGTAAATTTTTAATGTGTTAATTATTTTATTGTAGGACTTTGAAGACCAAGATAATGTTCTATTATGAAGATATAGAAATAAAATAGGTAAATTTTTTGGTTTTGAAGGATAATAGTATTAGTTTGGGTGAATCCACACATAGTTCATTCAAACAAATAAAAAATGATTATAAGGATGTGAAATGTTTCAATGATGTAAAATTTACATATCAGATAAATAATTGTACAAAATACCTGATAGGTTATAATAATCCCTATATAGATTCCATGTAAGGTATTAATATTATAAAAATCGATTCCAATATATTAAATAGTATATAATACCATATATACATTTAGAAATTGTTATGGGTATCTATAGGTGTTCAAAATTGAATAATAATTGATTAGTGGATATTGAATTATGTATTCAGGTAATGAAGCAATGGTTTTCTACATCAAGGAGGTGAATTAATTGGATTACTTTGAATCTTATATATAAATAAATAAATATTATATGCTCTACATGTTTTTTTATTATGTGATAAGAGAATTTACCTTTAATTAATGGTTGTTATGTTCAATATAAGATACTAGTTATGATAAACAAGGTTGTCATTGTGTAAATTTATTAACATATTGAAATTAAGTTGTGGATAATAATATATTTACCAGGTATAAAATATGCTATTTCTATTAGTTTTCAATATAAAAGTGAAATGGAACCTCTGCAAAACAGTGGATTATTTTATGGAATAAAATTTTCATTTCAGAATATTTTTCCAAAAAACATATAATACCACTTATGATGTATAAAAAATTGAAAATTAATTTAATATTTCCATAAATAAAACATGTGATATTTTATTTAAAGATTAAGATTTTTTCTGACAGATAAATTTTATGAAAATATAATTTATATTAGGAAAGTAAAAGTATTATATAAAAAAACTAACCTAAAAATGTAATGAATTAATGATTTCAAAAATCTAATTCAAATAGAATGTTATATTAATAATTAATGTGTTTTGGATATATTTGAGTAGAATTATGTCAACATATAGAGTTAAATTGAAAATTTATTACCAAAATATTTGAATGGAAATTTTGAGTATTATGGTCCAATATTTTAATATGACGATTATGAATCTTAGTATCTCAATTCATAAATTTTTTTATCCATGTATTTTCAGTTGATTAACATTGTTTTTTAATGAATTATTTAATGTAAATAGAGAGATGTGTCATTTATTACATATTGATTGAATGTGAATAAATTCATTCATGTTGTGATTAATATTAATATAGTTTTTTTAATGAATTATCTCTAATTGATGTTGAATATGTAGTTCTATAGGTTGAGATGATATGTTGAGATTAATATGAATTTGGTTTCACAATGAGATATAATGTTTTTTGAAGTAGAAAAAATCCAATTTTTTTTTCTAGAAAGAGCATTATGTATACTAAATGTAGTTATATACAATATGTAATTAGTATTGTACGATAAAATGTATTATTTTGAGATATGGATGTTTTTAATTTCGGTTTAACTGGTTTCTTTTGATTAATTTTTAGTTCCAAATGAGGTCACATGAGTTTAGGGGGTGTCTGCAGATTGTTCAAAGCCCAGAGACTTAGTTTTTGGAAATATAAGTTGGGATTCAAAATTATTAGAAACTATGAGACCCATGATAACCATTTTGATGAATTTATTATTGGTGGTCTAGAACTTTGAATAGGGATGTACTCTCTGAGGAAACTATCCATCAAGGGATACACGGTCATTTGGCAGATCAAAAAATTATAGAAGAGTTGTGAATCATTTTTTTTCAAACCTTGTGCATGACCCTTGTGGAGTCCCCCTTAAGATAGAGAAAGGAACATGGTTGGTGCATTGTTTGGCCAACTATTTGAAAAAACCATGAGACATATACTTTAAAAGGTAAATGAATATTTTTACCCAATATTTTTCATAACTAAAACCCCCTTTTTCTCTGTTCAACGGCTAGCCTTACAATTTCAGAGATCCTTTGATGCCCAAAACATAGGGTTGGACACTATTTAACACCATAGACTCATATTCAAACCCCATTTTTCTCATTTTTTGCCCCACAGTAAGGTCCTCATTTCTCTTGTGATGTTGTTAATTTGAGTTCGTATTGAGGAAGCCATTTTGGTGCGACCCAAAATAACATATTTCTATGATTCTCAAATGTTCATCATTTTTCTTCCAATTTAGACCAAATCAACAGTTTATACTGGATGTGTTTTCTAATATTGACATATAGTATGTGGTATGTACCTTTATATAATGATATTTTTTGTTTTATAAGCAAAGTTGTTTTTGCCCCACCACATACATTCCAAAATTGAACAATTTATTTTTTAAATTCTTGAACTGAATTAATTATAATCTTTTATGTTTCCCTTTGAGTACCATTTTTGTGGTTGGAGGATTTTATCCCCGACCTGGTTCACCATTAGGGTGTAACTTCGTATCTATACTATTTTATACCGCCCAACAAGGTGGGTGTTAAATTTTCATTAGTTTTTTGGGGCTTTATTATGTTTATTTATAATTGAATGAATGATTAAAACAAGTATATACATCCTTTCAATTTTATTACATGATCTGATCTTATTTAATTGTCTAAATAGAAATTTTTTTATGCATTTGATGAACTTAAGGAATTTGAACGGTTATGAAATAATGAATTAAATGATTGATGAATTGATTATGTTTGTGGATTCCAGGGATGAAATCCTGGGATCTTGATTCCATTGGATTCCATGTAAATTTTTACTCAATGGGTCTTTTCTATAGTAGTGGATTTTATGAATTCCATTAATACATGGATATTGATTATATAGGGTTCTGGCAAGATTAAAACACCATTTTATAGCTTTCATGGACAGGAATTGCGATTTCTCAATTGAAATGTTCCATGTACTCCACCCAATTCTTTAATGATATTCCATCAAGTTTCTTTTGGGATGAAATGATGATTTATTATTCCTATATACCATATAACCTTCTTTTAATGGTATGAATCTTATTTCATTATACAGTCATTATGGATATTGACACTAGAATACAAGTAAATAAATCTTTAACATTATGACGCGTCGAGGCCATTGTTAATATTTTTGTTTTTCTTTACATAAATTTCTTGTATGGGTACTCGATTATAGTTTCTAGACTGGGAAATAAGAACACCTATTTATTTATTCTTTACATCAATCATAACTTTGGGAGGATGACTATTGGTTTTTGGGATCAATGTTTTGTTGTACAGGATCACACTTTATTATTAGAACTACATTACCAATAATATACTTCACACTAATTTTCATAAATTACACAGATTGGAAATGTTATATACAATTTTAGTGGTGACCTACTGGGTGTTATATCGTATCATGTTAATTCCACCATTGTGTGACCAAATATACTTCATGGATGTAGGTAGGGACCGGGACAAGCACTCTCTATATGATTTCTGATTTGATCATTTATTAGGATAAGGGGATCACAGGACCGAGCTAGCCTCTGGATGCAAGCAGGAATCGTTATTTTTTGTTTTTTTTGTACCTATTGATTCATATGTTATATTGGAGGCATGTATACATTTTTCCTACTTTATAAATATGTGATATGATAATCATATAATAAATGATAATTCTTTGGATTATATATTATCATAGTCTTCTAGAATATTATCTTCTTTTAGTGACCACTATTGAATGATTTGTTCACACCATTATGTCACACTATCACATGATATTATAGTCTCCCCACATACACACCTTATAACCCACTACTATTTGAAAACCAATATCATATAGGGAGGTGCAAATCAGGATATGTGACCCACTAACTCGATGATCATTTTTGTGCCACTTAGATTAGGATGATAAAAAGTAGTATATGATCAATTTATTTTCATGTTACTTTACAATTGAGAGATTATAGACATGAATTATGATGGAATAAGAATTTTGTAAATGAGATGTGTCTAGTAGTAGATATCCCATCAATAAAAAAGACTAATTTCATAAAATGGATCATGATTTTTTAAATTTGGCCAATTGTAGTGGATTTGATTCCACTGTTGGTGAAACACATGAGATTTGATGTTTATTAAGATTTTTTATGTTATATCGGTGAGAAAAGGTAATTTCATCTAATGCATCATTGTATTCACATTATAGTATTCAAATTTCATGCATTATGTCATGCCATATATGATTCATTACTTGATTAAATGACATTATTGTGAGCACCTTGAGTGATATACATATTTTTTCATAAATTATATTTGTAGGGAAGTGAGAAACATAGTGGGTACATAAATTTCATTCCATTATATAAAAAATGTTTGACTTCACAGACTATAAAAACACCTTAAGTGATCAAATGTGGAAAATAGATTCATGAACCATTGGTCATATGGACCAGAACATGTTATTGTATGGATTAAGTGAATTTCCCATTTATATTCAAGAGGTGTTTGGTTCTTTATAAATCAGAAGTGGTTACCCATTTGGTTCACACATTTTAGGATAATTTTTAATTGAATAATAATTAAAATTGAACAAATATATTTTGTAAATTGAAAGCATGACCTAGACCCCTCTTTGGAGTGGGCAGTAGTCAGTCTCTTCGGTAGTTTTTATGATTATTCTAATTATCCATTACGATGTTTTGGAGAAGAAAATCATGAAATTATTTTTTATACGGAGGATTCGACCTATCCTGCACTTTTATTTATGATCATTTCATTATCAATTTTTTAGAGGAATGTTCTTTGAATTTTAGAGACATTCATCCGTAATGTCCTATGGTCATACACTAAGAGTGTGGAGACAAGAATTCTTTAGATGGGGTGGGAATGTCATGCATGTAGATCTTCTTGTAGTTACAGTTTCAGAATTAGAAGTAGAACAATATATGGGTGTTGAAAAATAGTTAAATGGGAGTTTTATATGATTTATACGGATCATACATGGATTCCATTATACATACTTCTCTATGGAAGATATGATTTATGTGTTCTAGATGTAGAATTATCCCACATATTTTGGGGGAGTAAATTACACATTCTATTGAGATATGGATTGATACAATATTTCTGATCATAGAGAATCTATTGAATCCTCTCATGAGGATAGTGATGCTCATGAAATATATGCTTCATTAATTTTTTTATCGTAGTTGGGATGTCGTGAACTAGAATGATATAATTTGAGATATGGTTTGACATGTTTCTAATAAATGATTCGAGATCATAGTTTTTATGAAACCCTAATAGGTGAATGGGAAATGATTTTCTACATCTGGAGTAGGGTGTGATGAATGTTACAGATTATTTGACAAAAAATTCATATATTCTGTATTTTGTGCCAATTTTTCTAGTATATGATCAATCAACTGAAATATGATTTTTGGAAGGCTTCAATAATTCTGTTCGATCATAGATTAATTTGTTTTGGTTGAATAATATTATAGATATAGTGAATCAGGAGGTTATTGCTGAGAAGAACCTAAGGAAATCTGGGGGTTAAGACTAGGTCATATCACCATTTCGACACTATGGTTCAGTTTCATCTCCTAGAAAGGACTGTTTTCAGACTTCTCAGGAGGGGATTATCAGAAATGCTATCATTTTAAGATATTCTATATTCTATCACTAGTTTGGGATATGGAGAATTACAATTAAATAGTGTGATCGAGGCCCAATTGACTTCCGTTCATACTAATGCATGGGCTATGTAAATTAAATTGTACTCAGTAGAAGGGGGTTGATTGTGGATATAGGTTTGAGATTTTTATACATGGATCCATGTCAATAAGGGAGTTGGATTAGTGTTGTTCATTCAGTATGAAGTGAAAGACATGGATGAGGAATCCTATAACAAGTAGTACATATCTAGCAGAGTGGGATAAATCTAGTAAGTGGTGTTGTTTCACAGGGCTACGGTTCATGCCAAGAATATTATGTACAATATACCCTCATGGAGTAGATAATTAGGCTAACATTAGATATAGGTAAAACCATTGTATCTTATAATGTTGTTTGTTCTATTTTTAAACAATTTATTCTCATATTTTTTTATATCAATACCAATTATGGATAGAATTAGACAAATGATTTAGTTCTCTAATAGCGTTACAAAAATTTAAACTCTGTTGGGAATTAGAACATATTGTCTACAATGTGATAAGGTGTCCCACTTGATATTGGTTGGTGCTACTTCATATTTGAATTTTTATCCCTGAGATGATAGGCTTTGACTTCATATTCAAGATGGATTTTCTTATTTCAAATCATTCATATATCGATTTATATCACCAAAAGGTGACTTTAATATAACAAAATGGAATTATTTTTATTTGTAATGGTGAATGAGATTTGCAGGAGAGAAATAGAGGGCCTTTAGGATAATGGTACGGGTGGGATGTGATACTATATTTATAGTCTTTTGTCTATATTATTCGGGAATGCATTAGGCGAGAATTCCTCCAATGGTGGATAATTTCAAGGTCTTTTTCCTGGATGAATTTTATGGTTTATGTTATAAATCATATATTCCCATGTATAATATTTAGATATTGTACGTATTAGTATTGTGACTAGGAATAGATAAAGTGTGTGATTCCAAGGCATGGTGTTATTGGGATAAAATTTTAAAATATATTAAATATATTAAATAAAAAATATGCAAAAAATTTCATGAAATGTGGAATAAACTATAAATGGATTTCTAGATTAAAAATATGAGGGAATTGTTGAGTTGAGAGAGTGTTTTTTTCTAGGCATGACATAACCTTTTATCGGTGTGTTCAATTTGTGAAAAAATCATTGCATGCATAAAAATGAATGAAAAATAAATAAATTTAAAATATTTATTATTGATGAACTGTCCAAAATATTATTCATTAAATACATTATTATTGAATATTTGTAATATCAGCTATATAATAATGAAAATTAACAAGATCCATTTTATATTATTGGAGGAAGTAAATTTTCATACAACAACTAGATCGAATAACCCTGATTGGAGTGTAATAGAATAATAAGATATTAAGAAATTACATATGATAAAAATTCATTCTTCATCAGCGATTGATCCATATTGAGGTATGGAATATTTATTATATGAAAATTTTCCCATTTTATTATTCTTAAGATTAATGTGAATCATCAACAAATGAATTTTTATGGTGATCATGTGTATTGTGAGTAAGAGATAGTTTCATGTAGGAATTAGGGAAATTTTATGTTATAATTTTTTTATCTCTTTATTCAACATTAAAATTGGAAAGAATCTATTTAACCAATAAGCATAGGTCTAGGTTCATTCCATAACTTTTTTATTTTTATTCTCTTCCCCATTTCATCATTCATTATGGGTGATTTACACTATCTTGTGATTCGATAAACACTGAGAAATTTAATTTTCACACCCATTTCGTAAAAGAATGATAAATCATCATTGTTCTGGGATTGACATGACAAGAAGATTGTGAGAGAGTTTATATGGAAATATATCATATGTAAGTGGGATACTCTATTTCCTCTTCATTAGTGCACAGAAATGGTTGATGAATTAGGGATTTTTCATGAAGAATTTTATGACCATAATCCGATGAGGAGAAAAAGAAAGGGTCCACTAGCCTAGATCCAAAAGATATGGAGTCATTCATTAACATATTTGTTTAATGAGGTGTGGATAACTCCATTTTTGGAAGAATTATGATTCCTAAAACTCCTGTAATAAAGGAAATATAATCTATGATTACACAGTGTGTGGGATACATGTATTATGACTAATTTTTCCATGGTGATGTGAAGTATCACATGGCATGTGACCCATTCAAATAGTGATTGACTCTTCTTGGTTGTCTAGGAATTTATCTTAGAGGCTAAACATACATGTAAATGGGAATAGGGTCATCGGCACGTTGTGTACTCCCAAACTCTCATGGTCATGAATGTTATACATTGGTATTTTCATGTACTTGAAAATGGGTTGAATTACACAGGAATGTGAACCACATGTACATTAGAAGAGACATGGACATAGGTCATTTACATGGTTAGAACATGGTATTTATGGTAAAACCATATACATGTAGTATATTTCGTGTAATCCTTCAATGAAGGCTTGAAACCCTTTTCCTCTATATCATGGACATGGTTTGTTAAGGGGTGTTACCTATATCCATTCACTAATAAAAAGTAATGGATGGTCATACATTTAGAAAAACATATTGGATACTATTATTCTAATCCCAATGTGAGACCTGGAGGGAGATCCTCTAGCATATTATTTCCCTTGGAAGAGTTTGTAGTGTCATCAATACCAACATTGTGTGGGAATAGATCCTCTTCATAGAGGATTATTCAATATTGGTTAATTTATATACCCCATGGCCTTGATTGTAATCCCAATTATTTGAATCAAATTTCCATAGACATCAATAGTTTAATTCTAAGGATGAGACCTAATGACCACTACCTCTTAGATGGACATCAGTAAAGGTATCTTGATTATGGAATTTTTTCTCCAGAACGAGTGTGATATAGAACATTCAACTAGGAGTCCTAGGATAGAAATTTAGTTTTGAATTTACCTTGAGACTATTTTTCATTGTTGAGTATATCAAAAATTTATTTTTATATGTTTTTTATACATATACCTATTTATATTATACAATTTATATTTCTGTTATCTGCTTTGTGGTTTCGAGGTTTCCTACAAGGTATCATTATAATCAACCCTTCATAAAAATTACCTGCACTTGTACTGTATTTTCCATATGATAAAACTATTTATAGAGTCCTTGAGGGTGTAGGATAAGGTGATCCTTAGTAATCTATAATGACTAAGGTGTGTTCCTAATATTATCTTGAATGTAGTCCCCATATTAACATTTAAATTAAACATTAGTTCATGCTATTTCTGGTGTGATTGTTTTTTGTACCTATTTAATTTTGATTTCTTATTTTCTTAATCTGGCTATGGGATTTACATATATTTCTTTATAGTTTATTTCAATATTATTATATGTGAACATTTTTTGAGCTTGGAGATGTGTGTGTGTGTGTGGGTGTAGGTACATAGTCTACAGAATCCCATGATAATGATATGCTGACTAAGTGCTAGTTTATAACTCATGGACGAATAGAGGGTAGCTTGAGGAGTCATGGAATGGGTCCCATTGGGACCGTTCCAGACATAGTGGTATCAAAGGATTCAGTTCTACCTTATGACCAGAGTATATGAAATTGCTTTGGGGAATCAATGTTAACTGTATTGATTTTTTTCTTCCAAGATAATGAATACGGTGTTGGTTCGTTGACTGATGTATCCATACAGAAAGACTCTAATCACATGCATTTTGATTTAGTGCATAAAAAAATATGTTTCATGAAAAACAATTTTACATGAATGAAATAGGAATGGGTTGTCGTTTCTAGGTACTTTTCATATTATCTCTCCAAATATAATCATTGTGTGTGGTACATATTATTTACATTCCTGATTCCTTCTTAATGTATTACAATAGTGATTAAGCATTATCTTCGTGATGTTTATACCTTAACTGATGATGGATCGATACATGGGAATGATCCTGAAGAATTATCTCTAGGTTATGCACCATCTATACCACCAACCGTATAGCAGGAGATGGTACCTGCAATACTGGAGGATAAAGTTGGAAAGATGATAATACTTAATGATTTTTTGCTACAAACACTCCTCCGGTTCTAAGAAACAAATAACCCATGGGTGGATGATGGCTGGTCTGTTTGGTGATATGGGTTTTCTGTTCTTTCAAGACACCGCAAGAATAGATAGAGGTTATGGAAGCAAGACATAACTGTGGATTTGTAGGATGATAGTGGAGTTTCGTGACCCAACCTTATGACACAGTGACTATAGCATGGTTAGAGATTGAAATAATTTTAAGAGAATATATATTAACATCAATATTGATTACTATATTTATCTAAGATATTCTACTACTTCAATAGGGTATCATTCTAATAGTTAAGTGTTCATCAAGGTATACCAACTTCTATAGGTACTTGATGGATATGGTTCATGATTAGTACTTATGAGATCAGGTCATTCAGTGAGGAATATATAATTACATCATAGACATATTTATAACTCATTATATTGCTACATATAGTGGGGTTCTAGAGAAATCATTGTTGTGTGACTGTTCAATGGCTGAGAAAATGATGATTGTGGTTGCTGTATGTGGACACAATAGAGTAGAGAATTCAGTAGTATAGAAGAAACATTAATCCCAGGGACCTGGATGTGTGATTTTTGGGAGGAGTTACATTATAAAAGAGATATGTTTTAGGGCTCATAAGATCTATCTAGCTATCCTATGGGGAAACAATGTTACTCATATGTTTACAATAGACATCTTGCATGAGATTGTAAGACCAACCATACAGCTAACATGAAGATAGTGTATGGGGCAATGAGGCTGATAAAATGGTAGTATTATATTAGTCTGATGGTTGGAGTATGTGGAAGTGAATCTCGGAGGGAAGATGTAGGTTTTACAATATTCGACTTATTACCTCCACCACCACTCGGTGGTCTGCCCCAAGCTCATGGAAATGGATATCATGGGAAGGGAAGTTATAAGAAATAGAGGATTATAACCCAAAGGATCATAGGATGATACATCATATGAAATATTGATATTATAAATTTTCTATAATACTTAGAGATAGATTTTATAGTCATTACTTTATTTCCACTTTTCTTGATCGATACATATAGATTCTGGATAAGCCCTTACCTCAACCCATGTTCTTGGAGACACCTAATGGAGATGTCTATTTGATCACACAGTTATATAAAACTATGAACACACTATTGGAGGTCGGAGACTCTATCCGTATATATTAATAGTAGTGATGAGGTCTTTTGAATTCATCTTAGGTATGAAATGGTTATTTTCTATTAAAAATCATACTGACTATTTCAGGTGAATGATACATTGTGTCTATAATACTAGGAATATGTTTTACATTATGGATGAAAGGGAAACCTATATAGTTCATTATGGACTCACAAAGAGTAGTATTTATTTAATTATTCATTAGTTATCAAGCCTAACCCATAGTTAATTAGATATTTTGAGTTTCTAGTTCACTTCCCTTGAGGCAGTGTATGAGGATATACTTCCTTAAAATGTTCTAGGATGACAGAAAGATAAAATTATGAATTGATATACAGCCAAGGATTAAAATAAAATATTCACCAAAATATCATATGGATCCCACAAATCATTGGGATATTGTTTTATAGTTGGATTACTTGTAGAGGAAGGAATTTGATAAACCTATTGTTTCACGTTGGGTATCCCCAGTTTTGTTCACGAAGAAGAAAGACTGGAGATTTTGTGTGTTTGTGGATTACCATAACCTAAAACATGTTACTTTAATGGAAATGTATCCACTTCTATGGATCGATGACCTCATTAATCAGTTAATAGGGGCATGATAGATCTTAAAGATTATCCTTATATCAAAATACCATTAGTTGTGAGTACGAGATGAGGATATACGTAAATCAGAATTCAAATGATGATATGGTCCCATGTATTACATGGTGATGTGATTTGGCATGTCAAATTCAATAATAGGTTTCATAGGACCCATGAGGTTGGCCTTTTATCCTTTATTAGAGACGTTCATGGTAGTCATAGTCAATGAAATCCTTGCGCACATGGAATCTGAGGAGGAGAACATGAGACATTTGAGGATAGTTCCAGACTTTTTCGGAGATCACCATATTCAAAGGAATCTTCCAAAGATACAATTATTGATTCAAAAGGTCCATTTTTTGGGAAATTTTATCTTAGTAGATTTTGTTGTAGTGTACCTGGTGAACTCAAGGTAGTTTTATCTTAGGAACCACCCAAGAGTGTGATGGAGGTGCAGATCTTCCTTGGGTTGGAAGGATTCCATCAGAGATTCATGAATGATTTCTCTATAAAATAATCCTCCTAAAAATATTTTACCCAAAATGGGAATCCATTCATGTTATGAGGATTTCAAAACATTATATTTATGATTTTACGTAGAGATTTATGAGTTCTCTCATTTTGAAATTTATAGAGTTTTGTGTTGAGTACGTAGTGTTCTAAGATGCATCGAAAACCAAGCATCCTTCTATTCCAATATAGAGGAAGACTATGATCTCCTATTGTTCAATTAAGTATATTCAAAATTAGTATAACTATGTGACCCATAAAATTAAGTCAACAACAATAGTGTTCACATAAATGATGTGGCAATACAACTTAATGGGCGAGTAATTTATCAAATATTCTTACCACTTGAGTCTCGAGATTATATTTTCTTAAAAAGTTATTAACATCGGATAGATGTGATGGATAGAGTTCCTTCTAGATTATGAAATTGATATTTTCTATAATCTTGGGAAGGGGAATGTTGTAGCATATGTTATCTCATGAGGTCTTGTTCACAGT
Organism: Viscum album; assembly: GCA_963277665.1. Classification (NCBI taxonomy): domain Eukaryota; kingdom Viridiplantae; phylum Streptophyta; class Magnoliopsida; order Santalales; family Viscaceae; genus Viscum; species Viscum album. Next base: position 1,372,666,288 of record OY728164.1, read on the forward strand.
TGTTGAATGAAGCATCAAAGCAGTCTGCCTCATTTCACTTATCCCTTGTGGATAGGGATTGAGTAGCATACATATTGACGATGGTTGTTATCCCTTATCTTTAATAGTGAGTCAAGGAGACAAATTATGGGGATTTTTACTATGGGAAACTAGATACTTAGATATATAATGGACATTCTCCTAATGGATTTATGGACGGTGATAAGAATGACATTATTTTTATAATAAACATGATGGTACAAGTAGGGTTTTAGGAGGAAGTTATGAGATAGTTTCAAACATCTCATTTTTCTATAAATCCATGTGTTCAATAGATGAAGTAGGGTATTTGAAATTAGTGTAGGTGGACATGGATTATGTTGGGAGTTTCAGATTTTGTCTCTTGATTATTTAGTTGTTAGCAAGCGAAGGTAGATCACCAATTTTAGCAGGTTAAGATCAACCCCTTGAGATTAAAGAGTGGATATAGAATGTGATATGAATGAACACCATGACAGGGTTAACACATACATCTAGGGAACATTATTCAATCTTGGTGACATAGACAAACTCACCATGTCGGACCACATTGTAGATATATGAGAGAGGAGTTCAATAGAAAAATTGGGATGTCTCGGTGTTTATGAGTTATTCTGACTCAATAGAGTTCCATCAAAAAATCATTTATGAACATGATTCATTCTTGAGATATAATTTTTTTATGGGATTACAAGATGAATTATGGGACTCAACATCATTTGAGAATGGTTTTTCACCCCCCAAATTGATAGCATGACTGTGTGCACCATTCTTTTTTTAGAGCACATGCTACGATATTGTATCTTAGACTTTTCCCATAGATGAGATGATATCTTACCATTGTTGGAGTTTTCATATATAAAATACTATTCCACCGTTTTGTGGCACCAATTGATTATTTTTATAGGTGCCTCTACAAGTCACCACTTTAGAAGACTATCCTATGAGATTTATCATTATTTTCATAGAGATTGTGAAATACATTATTGAGAAGGTGCAGAACACCAAGAATAAGATAAGTACTATATAGAGATTTCATATGTCTTATGTGGATAGGATATTGATTCCATTGGGATTTTAGGAAGGTGGTCATGTGATCATATTTGTTTCACCTCATCATGGAAAATGAAGATTTGACCAGGGTGTCGTGTTTTCTCCAAGATTCATTGTTTATTTCTAGATATTGAGTAGAGTTTGTGATGTTTCATACAACTTATTTTAACCACCACAATTAGATTGTGTTCAGTAAATATTCTACGTGTCATAGTTGAGGAGGTAGATGCACGATTTGTTTCACGTTATAGAATTGGTTTGGCAGGACATCGAGGCTAATGATTCTTTTTCTGAGTACATATTAGATATAGAGGATTGGTAGGAAATGATACTTCATGGGTGAGTGATTATGTTACTGAGTGTTCGGTTTTATCATGGGAATCCTCAAGTGAACACTTGAGAAATGGAGTCTCAGATGCACGCTCAGTACCCATATCTCTTTTTGTAGCCCATTGTTTTAGATTTTTTGGATGTAATGACGTATAGTGGGGGTAATTTAATGTCCTGTATTTTCAATTATATGAATATTTTATGGACTATTGTCGATATTAGACACTAAGATAGAGTGTGATTCTCAATATTGGTATTCACCAAATTAAAAATTGAAATATATTAAATATATTAAATTTAACACATGTATAAATTTCCTAAAAAGATTAATTACATATAAAAGGAGGTCTGGATTAATTAACTAAGTGAAACATTGAGTTTATAGTGTGGATTTTACCATAGAAATAGAATAATTGTTGTCATTATGGGATGTTTGTGAAAAATTCCTCATTAGCATAAAATGAATAAAATATATTAATAAAATATATTTATTTTGAATGGATGAAGCTACATAATTTTTTTACTCTATATAAATGATTGGTAAAATTATAGAGTTAACTATATAACTATGAAAATCAATAAGATCCATTAGATAGTGTTAGAGGTTCTCCGTTGGTAAACAACAACCAGATCGTGGTTCCATGATCGATGTGCAATAAAATTAAAGAATATTTCTAATGATGAAGATGAATTTTCTTTCATCGTAGGTGAGTGATCCAAATTTAGGTAGTGAGTATATTTATTTTGACATCATAAAATTTAATGATTCATATAATGTTAGTAAACCATCAAAATAATTGAGTTGCAGATTGTGCGTATTTCATGTACGAGATATATTCACCCAGGAATTGTGGAAAATTAATTGTGGTTAATTTTTTATCTCATAATTTGTTTTAATAATGAAAATATTTTATAGAATACTAGAAATAATTCCATTGTTAATTCCCTTTATTTTTATTGTGTTTTTCATTCCATATTTCTTCATTCATTGATAGAGATTTCATTTGGCTTGTGGTTCGATGAACACTGAGAAATTGAACATTGTGCACCAATTTCTTTTCACAATGACTCAATATTGAAGATCTAGGATTGACATGAATTGGAGATTGTGAAATATTGTAATATGATGGGGATCATATGAATTTGGGATACCAGATTATTTTTTCTTTGATATGTGATCATATATGATGAAAAATGGGTTTTTAGAGAATATCGGATCACTTGAATCTGGTGAAAGGTGATAGAAATGATTATCCAAACTATATCCACCATTTTCTATGTGATTTGTGGTCAGAGTTTTTTTCTAGAGGAGTGAATGACTCTATAGGAGGAAGAATGGGGATTCGGGAAAATCCTGTAACACACTGCAGTAATCTATGATTACACGGTGTGTGGGACCCCTATGTTGAATCTAGGGTTTCCATAGAGTTGTTAAGAATAACATGGTGTGTGTCCTGGTCACAAAGTGTGTAAAAATACCAAAATTACTTGATGTGAATCTCATTGTGTACACAAAAATGGTTATGAGTACATAAGAATGAGCATGTCATGTACTCCCAGACAAACATGGCCAGGTAAGATGTACAATGCATATTTGTGTACTTGGAAATGGGAATAAGAAAATGGGAATTGGATCAATGCATACAATGATACAGACAAAAATTGGTCCATTTACCTGTGAATATTCCAATGTTGAGGGATCATGTCATATAGTTCCACTACACAATGTGTCCTACATTAAATAAGGATTGAACGCCTTTCACTATGTGTCTTGGAAATTATCTGTTAGGATGAATTCCCTATATCTATTCATAAAGGGATAGTGTGTAATATTTTCCAACACATAGGACGGTGATCTATTAAGAATGTATTCTTGGATAGAGTTATCATAATCCCTCCGTGAGGCCTATATTGGGAACCTCTATCATTTTGTTTCTAATGGTTGAGCTCTTGGTGTCAATGTGACCCAAACTACATGTGCATTCAAGCGAGTTAATCCCAAATTGATTGTTGGTATACCCCATGTCATAGGGTGTGATCCTGTTTTTGTGTATCTTATCTCATTATAGTTCTAGACTATACTTAATATGATGAGGCTCAAAGATCACTACCTCTCAGAAAAAAAATCATCAGTGTTATCTTACACATGGAGTGTGTTCTCGTAGAATGAGTTTTATGTAAAATCATTGAGAAGGAATCCATGGATTTCATTAAAGTTGTGACTTATCCTTGAGACTACGTGTATTTTTCTAGTATAGCTAGATATTATTATTATATTTTATGTAGATTTATACCATTTTTGAGTTGACTATTATTCTTTTCATTACGTGCACTGTGGTTTCATAGTGTCTTCCTTGGTATTGTTATAAACACCAATACTTAGGCCTTTCTTTAAAATTTCATCCCATATATAGATGATATAACATTTAGAATTTTCTTATAGGGAGCATGACCATATATTTTTTATTGAACATGAAATATAGAGGTGTGTTTCTATGGGTAACTTTACAAAATTCCCCGCATTTACATTCATGATGGACTTGTTTATAGACTCTTTGTGTTGTTCTTGTATTTTTCCCTATTAAAATTCCATTTCATCTCATTATACTATGTTTTTGGGATTTATATGAATTAATGAATGACCTCTTTTAGTTGATTAAAATTTCAGCATCCTGTGGGCTTGGAGATGTGTGCATGTGTGTATATACTTATGTAAAGCCTCTCATGTTTTTGATATTTTCACTCAATGATGGTATCGAGCCTCTTTTCAATTGGATGTGGGATTGAGGAGTGGAGAAGTGGGCCCCACTAGGATAGGTCGGGATAGATTACCTCATGAGAGATAGTTGGATTTTTCTATTGAGTGAGTTCCCATAGCTTTATTGGTTTCCCTTCCTCATTATAGGATGAATACGACCAATTTGAAAGAACTAGAGAGGTTGTAGGAGGAATTGGAGATAATGGTGTTTATAAAAGCTATCACCTCTCAATTTGGTTCATTTTTCCTTGTTAAAAAAGGTGGATGGTACCCCCAAGCTATGTGGGGATTATCAGATGTTGAACAACTATACTGTTTGGAATTGGAACACTTAGACACAGATATATGATCTCTTGGACCAGCATGAAGGATCTCTAGTTTTCTAGAAGATTGATATGAGGTCATGATATCACCAGGTGAATGTTAAACCTACAAACACTCCTCGTTCGAATTTTCAATGTAGGTATGGTCTATATGAGTATCGGGTTATTTTGTTTGGTCTCATGAATGCACCATAATTTTTCATGTTGTTGATGAATCGAGTTTCCCATAATTCTCTATATTCATTTGAGGTGGTAGTCCTCAATGATATCTTATTGGATTCTCATAATTAACATGACCAAGACAAACACCTTCATATAATTTAGGATACACTGGGATATATCAGTTATTTTCTATGTTCACAAAGTTCATCTTTTGGATGGATAAAAATAAATTATTGTGTCATTTTATACTAGATAAATGTGTATTAAAATACCCAAAGAAGGTGATATATATTTTTTTATAAATGTAATCCAAGAATTTCATTTATATATAGTGTTTTTTCAGGTTAGATTGATATTATAAGAATTTCATACAAGAATTATCTCTCTTAGAATCACCTCTTAGTTTCTTGAATAAGAATGGTGTGAAGTTTTTGTGGTTGGATACCTACTAGATTTACATAAAGAACCTGAAAGGGATACTAGATTTAGTAATAGTCAAGATTAATCCATATCTGGATAGGAAATATAAATTATATTTTGATTTAAGAGGTATCAATCATGGAATAGTTATGATGCAGGAGGAGATATTCATCATATAAGGGCCTCTTTAGTTGAGGCCAAAGGAGAGTAACTACTCGACACATGATCTTGATTCAGCTATTATTGTACATACCTTGCACTATTGGAGGTATAACTTATTTGGAGAGAATATTGTGTTTTAAATAGGCGAAAATACCCTCATGTATGTATTTAAACATCATGAAAAGAATTTCAAGAAACAATAGATTGTTTAATACCTACAATATTTTGTCTTGAGGATTACATCTACATTATATATGGGAAAGTTAGTTACCTATTAACTGAGTAGGAAAACACAGATATGGGTAGTTCAAGAGGCCAGTAGTGAGTGGTAACTTATGGTATTATTGTTAGGGATAGACTTAGAGGTAAAGGATGATCTCATGAAGATATTTCCTTTATCTGTAGTTGTTAAATCCACTATTCTAAATAGAGTGGTGATATGATATTTCTCTAGTTCACAGGGTCTAGTCCTATAGGAGATTGTGAATGGTGATAACCCACCCCTTGTTGGACCATGAGAGAGATGATATTTTACATATTCATGGTCAACTATGGGTTCTAAAGGACACACATGAGGAGTTGATGTGGGAGATTCATGCCTCATTTTAGGAAGTATATCTCAAACATACGAAGATGTGTATGGATTTATGACACCAATATTAGTGGATAGTATAAAATGTGAGGTAGATGGTCCTTTCATGATGTGTATCACCTATTAATAAGTGAAGGAGGAACACCAATCACTATTTGGGACATTATAGATGTTACATATTCTTTAGTGGAAATGGGAATATGTTGTGATTGATTTCATGACTGGGTTGTTGAGGTTTACTCAAGGTAGTGATGTTTTATGGTTTATGGTTAATATAATCATGATGGTTTCCAAATTCCTATTAATTAGGATAAATTTTTGAGAACATGATCTTGAGTAACTTTATTTACTGAAGATTTTCATCTTCATGGGATTCCTTATACCAATATATCAAATTTTAATGAAGATATTACATCTTAATTCTGGAAGAGTCTTTATAGGGAATTGAGTATAAATGTTTTTTTTATCATGGTATACCACCCTTAGACTGATTTCTCAAATGATCACACTATAACAGATATATAGGAAATTTATTGAGCAAAAATTATTTATTTTTGGGGATCGTAGGACGAAAATATACCCTAGGTTAAATTATACTAGAAAAATAACTATCAATAATCTATATAGATGAAAAAATAGAAGGATTTGTATGGAACACCATTCCTTTGCCCAACATGTTGGTATGTGGCAAGAGAGATGGTGTTTCCTAGACTTCATTTTATTTATGATACATTTGAGTAAGTTCAATTGGTTATATTTTGTATGGATAATACAATGCCTCGACAGAAATCATATGCTAGTCACCATCAATGGCCTCTAGAGTTTGATGGTGGGGATTAGGTATTTTTGTAATCAAACCACATCTAGGACACAGATGGATGAGTTGAGATGGTAATAATTTACTTTGATATTAAGGGATTATCAGGATTATTTATATATTCCATATGGTATCATATTAGTTTCAATAACCTCATAGCTACAAATCTATGCATGAAATTTTCTATATATATCAGCTATGATATTATCAACCAAAACCATCTCAAACTGTATAACCAAATGATGTGGAGTTACAGGTAGATGTGTCCTTTCATGATCATCTAATTTGTATCATTCACTGGAAATTTATAGTTCTCTGGGTATTTTTGTTCCTATTCTATGGGTACCATGGAAGCACGACCATTTAAATGATGACACTTGGGATCATGAGGCTGACGCACATGCTCAATAGAATGATTTATTCTCAAGAAATTCATATACACCCTTGGAAGGTAAATTATTGGAAAAATTATTTACGAGGAGAAGATTATATGATCATGGGTTTTTATATGAGGTACATATCATTCCAATTTAATATTAAATCATTGTTTTTGATCTATTGTGGGCACCAAATCATACCATTAGAGTTTCTAGGTCTGTACGGGGCTTGTTCGGAGCCCAGATGGATTTATTTTGGAAAAAGGTAGCTAGACCGCATGGTTAATATAAACCATGAAACCCAGGCCGTATGGTTTTACAAATCCATGAGTGTTTCCCATGCCTCTGACCAAGGCCATACTGTTTGAGGGATCTATAGAGATTGACATGCATGCATGTGTGGGTGATTTTAAATTTTTAGAAGAGGCATGAAAAATGGTTCACAGACAGTTTTGAAAACCATGTGTATAAACCACATGGTGCACCCCCTAGAGATAGATAACGGTGAACAATTTCATTAACCATGAAGAAAAATTGTGCAAACCATATTTTAAAGGGGAAATAAATATTTTCTCATAGCTCTTCAATAACTCAAACCACCTTTTTCTCTCCAACTGATAGCCTTGAGGCTTGGGAGTTCCTTTAAAGCTCATATGCTAGAATTATGCACTATTTATATGTCCATAGTCGGAATGAAATACCTCATAACTAATGGTTTCTGCACTAGTATGTTCTTCTTATCTTTTTTTTCATTATTCATCTTACTTTTATTAAAATGGTTGTTTTGGTGCATGATAATAGCATATATCCCGAAAAAAACATATAATCTTCATATTTAATATAATATAGACCAAATCAATAGATTTTATTTTATGATTTCTGTACTACGTACCTATGGTAGGAAGTCTAAAATATTAACACATAGTTTTTTGTTTTATAAAAATAATTTCAATTGTTCTAGATTCTATAATTTCTGATAGTCACCCTATAATTATTTAAATTCTTGAATCAAATTAATTGGAAGTTGTTTGGTTTCCTTTTTAGTACCATTATTGTTGTTGGAGGTAGGTATCTTTAACCTAGGCCACCCATAGGGTGTTTCTAAATATCATACCTATTTTATACCACCTGTTAGGTTAGTTTTGATATCACCACTAGTTTTTGATCCATTGGAAATTGAATTATATTTTAATGAATGAATAAGAGAATGGTATGCCTCATTTCCATGAAACTATATGATGTTATTTGTTTTAATGTTTTAAATGGAAATTGTTATATGAGTTTTATAAAATCTGAAATCGTGAATGGATACAAAATGTTGAATTAATTAATTGATTAATTGTTTATGGTAGGGAATGCCTTTTTCTATCTCCTTGGATATAATTTCCATGTGATCTATGAAAATTTGTAATCCATGGGGTTTTCTATAGTGGTGCATGACATGGAATTGTGTACTCCATGGATTCAGATTCAATAGGATTCCATTGGCCTTACAAACCCTTCAATCTATTATTCATGGAAATGAAGTATACATTCTCATTTGACATGATACTTAGACACCAATCATGACTTAACAAAGTGTCAATAGAGATCCTAAGGTGATGTGATGAGGATTCATGTTCTTCTATAACTTTGTTACAGCCCTCCAGGTTTTGAAACGTGTTCGTACTACATGGCCATAATGGATATTGACAATGGATTACAGGGAGAGTCCATTCCGGATGTATACACTTGATCACACAGAGAGGCCATTGTTGATATTTTTCATATACATTACAAATAAACATTGTATGTGTTTCATATTACTATTTATTGACTGGATAATTGTTAAACCTTGTTATTTATTCATTAAAAATACCATGGCTTTGGGAGAATCTATATTTTTTGTAGGGATACATATTTGGATGGGAAGGATCACACATTAATTTCACTATTGTTTTACTTATGATATATTGCACACTTATACTATTTATATTACATAAGATAATATTTTTATAGACACCATTAGTGGTGGAATACTGTGTGTTATCTCACACCCTACTCAGGCTATAGTTGGGTATCCAAACATACTTTAGGGATGTGGGTATGATCCATGGAAAGAACCCTTAATACAATTCATGTTTTTATCATTTCATAGGAGTGTGGGAGCACATTACCAAGCTAGGTTCATGATACTGGATAGGGTGATTATTTTTTTGTATTTTTGTCCACCTATTAATTAATGTATTATAATGCATGCATGTATACCAGTGTTCCCACTTTAAAGATACATGACATTATAAACTTATTGTATATGCCACCACATTGTCAAAAATTTTATCACAGTGTTATAAATCATTATTTTTTATTTTTTATATTATTATTCTTCTACAATTGAATGATATGTTTACACCACTAAATTACACTCTATAATCTAGGAATAGTCTCCCAATAGGCACACCTTATTCCATTATTTCTATTCGGTAGCCTATAGCATACAGAGATTCATGCTTAAGGCTATTTGATCCACCAAATAGAGGCACTATTTAATGGAACCTAGGTCAATAAATTACATGTATTCCCAAATATCATGTTTTATAGTGATTTTCTATGACCTGAAGTTAAAAATGAGTGTATTTTTTATCTTGAGAGAGTTATGAAATGACCTAAGAGTGGCAAGGGGTGAATTAAGTTTTAAAATTTTTAATCCCAAATAATTTTATCTCTCAATAAATTTCAAAAAATTTACTCAACAATTTTTAAAAAATGTATAATACTATAGAATAAAACATATATATTTTAATTATTCTGGGAGAATATTTATCTCATAGTCTACACTATAAACTCTCTCTCCTCGAGCTTTGTGATTTTCACTGTACATTCCATTTTCATTTAGACCTTACAAGTAGTTTTCATGTAGCTAAAAATTGTTATCTATGGGTTTGAAGATATTTTATCAGGAAATACCATTATAAAAGACCTATCAACAACCCTCAGTAATGATAAATGTGTAGATATATGATAAATATAATTATCTCATTATTTGAAAAATTAAACAGAAAAATATAATCATTTATTCCAAATAAAGAAAATTACTTCATCAATAAACACTAGAATGCCTCCAAACATTAGAAGATATGATCATCAATGAATATAAGAATCAAATGTTTTCTCTTTGCAATAAAAAATGGATCTTATTTTATGTACAACATAAAAGAGTATGATATTCTATCATTAGAGAATTTATTGTTTCTTGAGTGTTCTATATTATCAAATTATTCTATATCTTGTTAAAAAATATAATATGGATTTTAAAACTCTATACACACTCATATGATCTTGACTGGATAGAATAATAGAAAAGGATAATTATTATTCCCATATCTGTCTTTTAATTCCAAAATTAACACCCATATAGATCTTTGTTGACTATATCAGTGAACCTTATTGGTACTATATGAATTTTATGGAATATATGTATCATTAAATTATTATTTTTGTATAAATAAAAAATAATGTAATAAAAGGAAAATTAGGCATAAACTATGATCGAGTAACACCTATAGAAATAAATACAATGAATGAGTTGATAAATACTCTTAAAATATTTTCTTCAATATTAATTAGATTCAGAGGGTATTATATTCATAGTGGAAAATTTATATCTTTAAAACATCTTAAAATTTGGGGAAATGATTGAATTTCAACATCTAGAAGTACTTCTACTTTGATATAAATCATACACTTCATAAGATAATCAAGTTAGGGAGATATATCATACATACATAAGATAATCCTATCTTAATATGATAAAGTGACAATAAACACTATTCTGTTAGATGAATTCCCTCCTTATATGTTGTTTTCGATTCTTTTTTGACAAATAGTCACTTTCTGTTATAAATTCATTTTTCCAATATTCGCATTCACAATTTCTATGCTCGTGGGACAATTTGGAACTTTTTGTGAAAATTTTATCATTATATGATAAATTTATTTATGAAAAGAACAAATCATAAGGAATTATTTATCCATATATGACACATATAAGATATATTACTTTTTTCGGAGAATTTACAAATAATGGAATATAAATTCGAGTGAAAATATGATTATCTATTTGTAAAATGGTCTCTTTGGATAGAAAATAGAATTCTTGGTGGTGTATGCCAATTATATACTCATATGATAAATTATCACAATATATGACAATTTATTAGCTAGAATAATATTTTCTGTAGAATATTTCATCTATCTTGAAAACCATTGTATGAAAAAATTGAATATTATGATATGAAAACTAAAAATGTTAGGAAACAATTAATCATTATTTATGAGTTAAACAATTTTGTATTCTATATTTAAAATACTAAAATATGTTGGACAAATATTAGTATTCCATACACTATTGTACCTTGGGATGATTAAAAACCTATTATAAGAGACTATTTTATAGATTAGATTGTAAAAAGATATAAACTATTTTAATATTTCGTTGAGAATAATTATGTTTAAAATATCATTTTCTATTCTACCCCATTTTTAATATGAACAAATAGAAAAATTGGAGTGAGATAAAATGAATTTAATAAATAAAAATAATATATAAAATGGTATTATATGTTTTAATGAATAGAACATAATTATACATGGACTTGGAGAAATGTTTCTAAAACAATTAATATGAAATGAAAAATGAAATGTTAAATTATTAAAACCTAAATCACATGATTTCATTAATTTAAGTAATTGAATTACAACATCAATATATAATATTTCAGAAAATCTAATGTAAAAAAAATTCATCAGTATTTTTTCTCAATATTGGGATTTGGAGAGGCTAGACTAGGATAAATGATAAATTGATTAGTGATTGTGATGAAAGGTTTAATCTTCCCTGATCCGTGACTAGAATATTCCTTGACTAGTTTCCTCAGCATATAAATAATTTCATAATCAATCATCTTGGAACATTCTTTACTAAACTAATCTATTTAAAGAAGGGAAACATGAATCTATTGATATTAATTTTTAGTATAGAGGTAGATTATTATAATTGAATTTTAACTACACTACAATATTATCTATTTCATTCATGGATGGAGGTGGAAATAAACCGTGAATCCTTTAACTGATATCCACAAAATTTATAAGAATATAATCCCATATAGCTATCTATAATAAATGTTGAAAAATAAAATTTTAATCATTTCTAAATAGGAATAAATAAAAATTTGGTTGAGTAATGACATAGAAAAATTTCCCTTCCTGATCTCATATGTAAAATTATATTGAATACTATAAATATCAACTATGGAAAATTTATACTTATCATTCATCTTTTAATTAAAAAACTGAATCATATTATAGGTAAATTATACTAACTCCAATAAATATCTATGAACAAGATTATAATCATTAGATTTGATTGGTTGAGAAGAATGTTTCTTTTAATTTTTATTACATGGAGTAACTTTTATTGATATAGTGGATATTTACTAGGTTAAAAAACATTATCATCCTGAGTAGATTCATAATATGATAATGAATCATATTGAACTTACTTCAAAAATTTATATAGTGTGTATATCCTGGATGGTAAATTACTTTTTAGATTATATTCCCCCTAAGATATTAGAGTGATAATCTTACCTGTCAAATCATGGTTGTCTCCAAAATTTTCCTCGAGGGATCCCTAAAAACATGAACAGAACAAACCAATTCGTAAATTTTCATATATATTCATTTTCTCCCTCTTTGAAAATAATATTTTAAATGATATAGATTAGAAATTATATCATTCATTGAGTATTCAGTGGTTTCCAAGGATAACATATCTCTTTTGATATCATGCAATCTCTCATATAAATTCATAACATATAATGATACATTCCATAGATTATTAAAATAAAAATTCAAATAATTTTTAGTTTAGGTATAGGTAGTAACAAAAGTAATTATCTTTAGAAAATAAAATGTAGAAATTACAATAATATTTATGTAGTCCATGTCTACCTTAAAAGGAGTTACTTTTTTGTGAACTAAAGAGAAGGTTTATGATTGAAAAAATGGATGTTTAATAATCACCCTTAATTGATATTTTAATAAATCATTATATTCATTAATATTATTCATTGAAATGGAATTATATTTTGGATTAGTTAGATGAATTTTTACACCAAAAATATCATATTTCATAGAATTGAACTCTTCCAGAAATATATCTGAAAATTTTTCCCAAACCACATCATCCTATATTATTTCAGGCTCTCCCATTATAGGATTTAAATTTCTCCCTATATAAAACAAAAAATGTAATATTACTCTAGTTTTCCACTTATTTAACCTTCAAAACCCCAAAACCATTCTTCACCAACATGATCTTCATTTCCACCAACTTAATCAGAATTATTAAATCATCCTCCATTTTTATACTTAACAATATGAGGGTAATGATAAAATATTAGTTAATCAATATTGATATTTTCTTAAAAACATGATGGATTTGTATTGAATGCACACCAACATGAAAAAATGCTTCCTCAACTCACAATCTTTTATAGACATTAACCATCTTATAAAATCACTAACGAATTCCAAATCAATTTATATTCATGCCTCAACTTAATCAATATAAGATTAATTCAAAACTAATTAATGTGATAAAACTTTTAAAATGGGTTCTTTATTTTCATCTTGAGAAACAAAAACATCTAAATATTTTACAAATATAGGTTCCTAAAAATATCTCACATCCAGAGTAGATTGTTCCCCACTTTGAACCTGACTAACAAATGAAGAATAAATTTCATTAGATTAAATTATCCTACATATTATTTTCTCAACTGGATAATCATAAACAAACTAGTATTTAAAATATATTTGAAGCATAAGAGCAACAACAATAGTCCACCTACATCATTAGTAGGAATCTCTTCTCAATTTTCAGAAACAATAGGTAATAAAAATTATTAAGGACTATCTAAAAAAATATAAATGATTATCAACTAACATAGTTCCAAGAGTACATAGTACTTGAGACATGTTTTCTATAATCTTATTAAGATCTAATATAACACTCTAAAACAGTTAGTTAAAAATCCCCCAAAAATGATAGAAATTCCAATTTTAGGTAAGAAAAGTATATATATATATATATGAATTTACCTTGGAGGACTAACCTTATTCTTTACAAACTAAATATAAAATAGATTAATATCCCTTTGAATTTTTTTCTGAAACTCTCTATTCCACTAAATAATTATAGTCTCAATAAACTAAATTAATATATTTATGTTATTATCCACTTCTTTCACATGATTTTTCTCTACTAATGGGGATCCAAGAAGGCATATCATACTCTGAAAAATTAATACATACACTTTGTTAACTAGGAATGAACAAAAATAATAACATCATTCATGAGTACATTGAAGTATTTCAGTAAATTACACAGATTGAGAAGACATTATGACAATATGTTTATATGAATAAATCACTAACATCATCAGGATGTACTTATAAATATAATATAATATTTCAATGTATATTTTGTGGAAGAACCTAGATCTCCTCTCATAAAAACAATATACCATCTTTATAAGTTTACCACATTCTTCAGTTACAAATCAATGCATACTAGGAAGTAAAATTTGTAAAAATTTCCACTTATAACACTGTAAAATCTCTTCGACACTTCATGTAATATAAATTTTTCTTTATAGATACATTTTAAATTCCCATTCTAAACAAGAGTGAAATATCTTGAGGTTTTAAGGATTTTGTTCTGATATAAAGGGTTTGAATTAGGATAGCTAATTTTTGATGTTTTTTAAAGGTTGAATGGTTTCCTGTGAAAAGTTATTTTTATCATTGAATACACAGAGTCTACTTACATAGATGATGTAATTAGATAAAATAAAATAAAATAAAATCTAAAAAATTATACTGCTCTTGTCACATTATTATTATATAGAACATATAGATTATTTAAACATATATTTGGTAATTGATCAAATAGCATAAGATGTTAATGAAATAAATAATTAAAATTAAAAAAAGGAAATTATTTTAAATCAAATAATCTGATTTCACTTTTAATAATATCATACCATTAAATAGGAAATGTATCTGTAAATATGACTTCTAATTTTCTGTAAAAATAAATTTAGGTGAAATATATCTCTTTTGAGAATTATACATAAATAAGTAATATATCAAATAAATATTCATGCTCTGTAAATGATTTACCAAACTAGAAAAAATATTATCTCATTTTATTGGGAACTTATTAAAATCATGTTTGATGAATATTAATATGTTTTTCATCCACAAAACCGTAGCACAAAATACCATTCTTAATATACTTAGATTTAAAATTTTATTATACAAAATGGTATTACTTTTTTACTTGAATAAGAAACATGATATTTCCCCAAAAAGTTACAACTTTCAGAATTATTTAATAATGTAGTAAAAAACCAAAAAATTTATCATTTGAATATGAATATATATAAAAATAAATAGTTTTGTTTGAAATAATAATGATTTTTTCCATTTTAATTATCTTAAAATTCATTCTACACCTATAAAATAAGAATCCTTTATATACACATGAAATCATGCATATAAAAAATTGAAAATTAAATATCATGATTTGTTGTAGTCTCATAAAGGAGGGTCCAAATTATTTCGCTAAAAATCATATTAGAAACATGATTTCCAACCACTTCCAAATATTGATTAATATTGGGACACAAATATTTTGAGTATTTATTTCCACTTTTGAGTACAAAAAACATTAATAAATCTTGAATATATATAAATTCTCTGAAAATACTCTCAAAACCCTTTTGGTAAAATTTTATTTTAAGGAAAATATATAACTCACCCATCATAGTTATGGGAATTTATTTTTCCCAGATTTTTGAAAAATATTCAAAATCATAATTATTTAAAAATAAAAAATAAAATTCAAAAAATATATTTTTGAAAATTAATAATATATATTCATTTCTTTTTATAAAATTAATTTTAGTCTGCCAAAGTCACACTCAAACTACATGATAATATAAATGATCATAATCTTTAATATCATGCTCTAGCTGATTATTTAATTCCATAAAAAGAATTGGTAGGTCTCAAAACAAAATTTTGAAAATTAGGATCTTCAATGACTATAAGTTGATCTAAAAATACATCATTCATTACAAATCATATTATTAAAGAAGATTTAACAACCATATAATTTAATTTAAAATCTATATACTATGTATAATCAATAAGAATTCTAATTGCATATAACCTAACAACATTGTAAAGTGTTTCTTCCAAATATATTTTTTATTATTTATTATTAACTTTGGAAACTAATATTTTATTTATTCCTAGTGATGGGGTATTGATCATCCTTCCTGTTTATAAATTCATTCATAGTTCCAATAATAGGATACTTAGAAGATCTTTCAACTTATCCTCATACTGTGTTCCTTTTGAATTGGTTTAATTTTTCATAAATGGAATCCATGAAATAATCATCATATATGGCTTCATATATATTTTTAGGTTCTACTTATGACACAATGGAATAAACATAGAATGATTTACAACACATTTTATAGTAAAAATTACTTCACCTATGTTTCCAAAAATATTTTCTTGACAATATATTTTATGTTTTTTAGTATATATAGGTATCACATTTTTAGGGTCATCAGTATCATTTATTTGAGGACTAAATTTTTTAGGATCATATACCAAATCAACATCAAATTTATTTTCATGTACAGAATGATGTCTCAATTTTTCCATTGAATCACTCATGTATTTAAAATTTTTGTTACAAATAGAACCACTTTAAATTAATTTCCATTGATTTAATTATTTAGATATCCTTGATTTTTTATTGATAACACTATACGATTTAAAAGTAATAGAATATCGTAGGAATATTTTTTTATCAGCATTTGGATTTAACTTACATATATTTTCCTTGGTGTTCAAGATATAAATATTACATCCAAAAATATTAATGTATCAACCATTTAGTTTTCTACTATTCTTTAGTTCATATGTTTTTTCTTACATATATAACATAGTATACCTTTATTTATTGTGTATTAATATATATTGAAAGAATCATTTAAATAATTATTATGTCTATTGTGTTGACATACTTGTATTCTATATAAAAAATGGGAGGTCCAATTCCCTCTTTCAATAACACCATTTTTTGGTTGTTCTATGGGAAGAGATGTTACAATGAATTCCATATTGTGAGAAAAATGGATAAAATTCAAGAATATAAAATATTCTCCCATAATCACTCCTCAAGGACACAATTATAGAGCCTTGTTCACTTTAGACCATCATAGATAAATTAATAAAAATAGCACAATCTTTATTATTAATTCCTAAGAAATAAACACATGTAAATCAAAAAAATAATCATCAATAAAAACATAAAAAAATTCATAATATCACAGATAAATGTTCAGAAGGGTATAAAGAAATCATTACAAATATTTTTAAGAATTATTGATGAATGAAATTCATAAATTTTTTAAAATGATGATTTTTTGGGTTTCTTATTTGGTTCTTGTCATGTAATTAATTTTTTCCAAATTTGAGTTGAGGAAAGTAAGAAATGAAATATTTCAGAAAAACGATATTAAATTATTAAATATTACATTTTAAAATATACCTATGAAAATTCTACGTTTCCTAAATTTTAACATTCAAACTATTTAAAATATATTTACATAGAGATTGAAGATCTAATACGTTAACAGTTTTAGTCATTGGTTCCCTAAATTTAAGAAATATATTATGAAAATTGATTATTAATTATTAAAAAATTAAAGATAATATTCATCATCATATAGTTGAGAAATACATATCAACATGTGATTTAATACATCAGTATAAATTAATTTTTTGATGAAGATTGAGTGATGATATCTAGTATATCTAATAAAAATTATAGTTCCTTTAGAATTATCATAAAATTTGACACATCCATTATTTATTGTTGATTGTGAGTGAATTTTGAAAAATAATAACTCATATATCATGAATATATATTTCCATAGCCAACTTTTGATTAATATTTCTTTAGAGCTATTCTTAATAAAAACAATTATAAATAAGTTTTTTGGGTACATAACTTCTCTTGGGTTATCTAGGGTTACCAACAATATATATTTTAATCCAAATATTCATACATTGTATAGAATATAAAGAATTAGAAATGTATAAATTTATATAGATAATATACATAATTATCCTACATTTATGAGGTTTTATTACTCCATAAAAATTTATAATATGATTTTTCCCAAAATGAATGAATATGATATTAGAAATATTCCTATTTATGGAAGTAGATATAAAATAATAACTAAATAAATTTTGATTTAATAATTTCTGCCCCATTCTATATTTTTCGTTATATTTTTTTCTTATAAAAATTATTATTTATACATTTTTTTCCTTAGTAAAAAAACAAGCTAGATCATTTATATTGTTAACATAGACCATTAATTCTTTTATTATTCTATCATGGAATATAATTAGAAGTAGACTCATCTAGATTAAATATTTATAAAGAAAATTATTTAATTATAAATTTAACTTCATTTAAAACAACTTAATATTATTTCATTTTATTACTGTTTTTTTCTTATATAGCTGATAGTGGTCTTCTTTAAATGAACAATACTCATTTATTTTTTTTATAAAATATATTTTTTTATTAGAATTCAGAAAAATAATAATTTATAGAAAACACCTAATCAATTTTTTCCATTAAATAGATGTTTCAAATTAATTTGATAATTAGTTTTTATAATCATAACTATATTCATCACTAGAATCCTCAAAGACAGCACATTTTTTCTTTTATTGCATTATTCTCCTCCATAGAGTCTAATTTATTATACCTTTTTTCAAATATATTCTTATACAAATTCTTTGGGAGAAAATTTTGATATTTCCAATCATCCTTCACTAATAACATCTGATTTATTATTTATTTCCAATGATTTTATAATTTTTATTGTATTTTTGAATCATCATCACTTATTATATAAGTTTTTGTAACTTCTTAGAAAATTAATATATCACATCAGTTGACTCTAAATTTCGTGAAGATTTTTTATCTGATGAGAATTAAAACGATTCATATTTGTTTTTCCTCTAATGGTTTGAATTATATGATGTTTAATAAGTGTAATATATCTTTATTATACAATGATATCTAGACTCATATTTTATATCAAATATTTTTTTCATCATAAATATTCCATTAGTATATTTTATTTCGAAATAATATATATTAGTAGAATCTATAATGGAAGGAAAATTCCACTAAATTTATATGTATGAATTATGATAACATTAAAATCTAGACCAAGTTAAGGAATAATAGATCCCATTGCAAACATATAGGGCATAATTTCAATTCTTATTACATTCATCTACATGATATAGTCATCTTCTACCAATCTAAATTTAACAAACATTATCTTTTTGAGGTTATACCTTAGTAGTATCCCATTAATATTAGATTCATAGGCTACCAAAATTATTCTTCATATTTTATATGGTTTAAAACATTGTGAAACTCTATTAAATTCATATAGAATGATTTCACATATGATTGCATTCATTACATTCGAGTTTATATAATTTTTTTATAGAGGAAACCCATTTGTGTGGATACCCTTTAATAAATTCATAAGAATTTAGAGCTTTCAAAAAAAATATAAACCATGATCTTTCAAATAGATAATAATCTGATTCTTATGAAATCAATAGATTTCTCTACTAAAATTTTCATCCCTGGTCATAAATATTTTCTCTATATTTAAGACATTATAGTGATTTTAAAACAATATTCATGACTTAAACCTCTCAAATTTATGTATTAAAGAGTATCAAACTTTGATACCATTTATTGATCCCACTGAAGTTAAATAATGATTCAATAAGGAGGGGGTGTGGACAATTGTGTTCTAAAACTCTTAACAACAAATAACATTATCCCTAAAAATCTTATTAACTCATTTATCAAAATTAAACAAAAATATAAAAATTGAAATGATTAAAATGTTATTACTATGGGTTTGGTACAATAATTTCATACTCCACATCACCAATTCTCTCTACATGGTCATTGTGATTTTCACTATACATCTCATTTTAATTGTATCTCAACAGATGATAAAAAGACAATAAAACTTGTTACAAAATGGTTCTGAGGTGTTTTACTAAAAAATACAATTATATGAAACCAATATATGAAACCAATATATGAACATCACATACGATAATGTTGTAGATAAATGATATATTTTCATATCAAATTTATAAGATGGAACTGGAAAAAGATTATAGGTTCTTCTAAATAAATAATAGAACATCAATAATCAGCTCTGAAGGGTCTCCGAACTAAATAAGATATAATATTCATTCAAAAAATAGAAGAAAATAATTATTATTTATATAAATAATTAATATATTTTCTATCAAGTAATGAAGATTATCATATTTGATTTCAGGGGAATACATTATTTCATGAGTGTTCTCACTTTCTTGGTCATTTTATATATTTTTAACACTTTTTAATTTTAAATTCATTTATCCGCATATATATATATACACTCCAATAGTCATGACTGGGTAGAATAATAAAAAATGATAAAATCTATTCCCTCATGTGATATTTTATTACAAAATCAAAACCATAGTCATCACTATTTAATATAATGATTATCTCTATTTGAACTATACACATTCATGGGAATATACAACCTACATGAATTGACTTTCCTTATACAGACCACATCATTTCCAATAAAAGATAATAAATTCATTTAATTCTCCTACATTATTAAATGGTAATAAATAAATTTAATGAGTGCATAAATATATTTAAAATACTAACTTCAAATTACTTATACATTAAATGGTATTATCTTCTTCATGGCTCATGTCTACAATATAAATATTCTGAGACACCTCAAAATTGTTTAATTAAGACATAAAATATTACATATACTTTGATAGAATTCATTAAATATATTAAATAGTATGTTCCAATTTATATTTCATACATTAATAAGATAATTATATCATTATAGGATATACTAACTTGTTACAATATTCCATAATATAAATTTTCTCATCATGAAATGTTCTTTGTCTATATATGAAAAATCATCACATAATAGTATTAATGAATTTATCAATTATGATAGTTTTAAAATTTAGGAGTTGTAGGTCAATTTAATTCATCATATGGTAATTGGATCCTCATATGATAAAACTTCTATAAAATTTTTATTTTTGTTGACTTTTGAAAAATGAGTTATTCACATTTCATTTTTATATTTTAGTGAAAATGAACTAAAACTTCTATAAAATTTCTATGAAAGAAACCCTAAAATAGTTTTTATATATTCTTTCACAAATTTTATATATATGAAGCGAATTTAGGTGAATGTCCATTAATTTTATGGGGATTTAGTAAAGGTGATATAGAAATAGAAATATTAACTAAACATAAATCATGAAATGGTACAAATAAAACTTCATTGTTTTTTGTTTATACTATGATGTAGGAAATGTTAATCCACCATGGTTCAGTGGATGGAAGTGTATATGCTACACAATAATTCTTGGTTCCAATAATATATTCCAAAAAATCTGTAGTGATCACTTTAGAACATCTTATGATGTTCTTCAAAGAATTTTAAATACCCATATTCTTTATTTTAAAGTCAATAAATCAATAGTAATATTGAGTCCTAAGTTAAGAATAATAACAATTTAAAAAATATGTGATGAATTTCATTTCAGTATTTAATTTTTTTTTAAATATTTATGAAATAAAGAGTAAATATGGAGTGTTATATACTGTTGTGCATTTCTTATATAGGAATATGTGAGTGGTTATAAAAAACACAAAATTGATAGCTCCCATTTTTCTTCATCCATGAATAAGGTTATATAATATCATTTATTAACAAGGGATCCATAAAAAACATTTTTATATTGATAGAAACCTCAAATACCCTTTAAAAAATGCATCCCTAGAATACTTTAATGTCCCGACCCGGCTTACCCGAAAAAAGGTACCAAAAATAGTTACTAGATGACTTCAAGCGCATCTCCCCTTTCGCAATAAGCTAACAACTAGTAGCGAGGGTTTAAAGGTAGTTACTGTAGATAATATACCCTCATATTCATAGTTCACAACTATAAAAAAGTAAATTCATTTAAAAACAAAAGAATACTTAAGTAATAATCAATAGTATAAAGAAAATAAGTCAGTGTTAGTTTATACAATTCATACATGTCATGGTGATACATATATGAAAGAAGTAAAAAACCTGATTTAAATCACATTACATAAATAAAGAAAACAATAAAACCCCAAGGTAGATATCTACGAGAATCCTGAGCACTTTCTCTTTTCTTTTCTCTAAACTCCCTAGTACATGACAAAACAACAAGAAAAAATCCACAGTTATAAAAACAAGAAAATCTAATCGGGGCCCCTAGTGCAATGGTAGCCCAAACAGGGTGTGAGTTATACATCTTCGTAGGTCTTGACAACTGACTATCTAACTCATTCCGGATAATGCTTCATAACAATATAGTGTGCAGATAAAATAAGGAAATACCATAATTTAATAAATAGACAACAACTCATCCATGTTCCAAAGGGACACATGATGATGATACATGCTTCAGCCCGTAGCCGTAATAAGAGTTTGCACCAAAATCATACAATAATATTTATCATGCATAAATACCTATTAACATATTACAAAATTATTCTCTATTTAATAATTTATTATCTCAAAGGTTCACATGGTTCCTCATACCTCAATACTAACTTCGGATCATGTCGGGGCCTGATGTTTTCCATATGTAATACCATAAACTAGTACATTATTCTACTCAGTTTAGAATTTCTATTCATTCTCAACCTTTCTTTATTTAATCCCATTTATAATAGGTCTTTTCCACATCTCTAATTGATTTCATAATTCATTATTTTCATTCATTTGGTGTTTCAACACCTTGTAAAACAACAAAATTATCATTTGGTGTGGATCACCATGTCTATAACCAAAATTATCATCTAGTGTTGATCACCATGTCTGATACCTTACATATAAACACATGGATAACTATTGGGGAGGAACCCCATGTCCAAGTCCCATTTTCTACATTGGTCTAGAACGTCATGTCTAGCATCCACATTCTCAATAATTTACATCATTTGATAACTGTTAGAATGAATGAGAATTCTGAGCCCTGACTTCTCCATTGTTCTATAACTCCATCTCTAGCACCATGTATTAATTAATTAATTAATTCAAACATTAATTAATTCAATACAAATATTTAATTCCTCATTAATTATCCACATTCATTCACTTACTAATCCAATGATTAATGAATCATATCCAACCCCAATAGATAACATGACAATTAACTACGTCCACAATTCCATTAATTAATTCTTCAATTAATAAATCTATTAACACAAATCCCATTCAATAATTAATTCTCCAAAATTAATTATCCAAAACATTACTTGAAATGCACATAATTAATACATAATTAATTTTATCAATTTATCTGAACCATCAAATCACAATTAATTAAAGGATTAATTATCTAATTTAGGATATTAAATATCTTATAATTAATTCATGGATTAATTATCTATATTCCGACATCGAAGCATATAGTTAATTGAAAAATTAATCATCTCAACTTTTCTCCTTAAATAATCTAAATTAATCTTCTTATTAATTATCTATATTTCAATCTCAATGCATATAATTAATCTATTGTTAATTATCATAAATTAAACAAATAAAATATGATTACTAATTCCCCGATTAATTATCCCATCTTATCCCTCTCAATACTCATAATTACCAATCAACCCAAGTGTGTCAACATGTAAACGCCAAAAATAGAAAATGACATAACAACATGCTAAATGAACAGATCAGTCTAAACATTATGTTTTTAGTATAAAAACATCGCACCTCCATTTGATGGGTTTTCTTACAAAAATGTGATTCTTTAATCTGTTAGATCATTTTATACCAGTAAACCATTCATTCATCATTTCCAATCAAACATATCCGCAATATTAAATAAAAAATATTACTTTGTATTAATTATGAAATGTTGAGGACACTACCTGAAGGAATTGTTCGAGCTAACACTTTCTAAATTAAATTGTCATCAACTCATATACAAACACCTCAAAAACAGCGCGTACATAGTTGGAATTGGGTGCATCACCCTACAATGATAACAATTAACCACAATTAGTGCGGTGAGGACCAACACACCTCAAATTAATTAATTACAACCAAAAATACACTATAAACAACTAATTAAAGTTGTTTGAAACCTATAATCGTGTATATTTACTTACACAAATATGATAATGGTGAACCAAGTCAGGCCAAACCACAACACCATTGGTTACAGTTTTCAAAATATGGACCAACGGGACCCAAGACATCCATTACTCCTCCTATAATTGGAAGAAAGGAAGAACCCAAATTAATCACGAGCCATAGGTTTTTGTCTTGACATAGACATGATGAAGGGGAGCTGAGACAATCAATGTGAAGAAAGAAACGTTCATAGAAGGACATAACTCGATGATACAGAAATCTTCTGTGAATAAACTATCGTCATCCAACGTACGGAGTGGATCTAAGAAGAGGTGGTGGTGTGCCTCCACCATGAGAGAGAAGGGGGATCACGATTCATGTAGGAGGAGGAGATGGGGTGCACCTCCCTCTTATTTTCTCCCACAAATAACCTCAATTAGGTTTTAATATTAATATAACAATAATAATAATAACCATATTATTATTATAATTATTATTATCATTTCATTAAAATTATTCATTGATAAAACCCATAACCTTGCCATAATGCATCATTTAATTAAATTCTCATCTAAATAGTTTAATTAAATAAATTCTACAACTCATCATTATTTAATTAATTTCTCTCAAATCTATTTTTTTAAATAAAACCCCCACTTTAGTTCAAATAATTAAATTCATGATAACCATTAATTTTATTAGATAAAACATAAACTCAAAATTTATTCTTAATTTAATTAAATTCCAATCATATGGATTTAAATAAATAAAAAGTTACCATTATCATTTAATTAAATTTTCTCCACATTAATTGAATTAAATGAAACCCCATTTTTCATCAATAAATTAAATTCCTCTTAACACAAAATTTAATTAAATAAAGACCCCAATATCATTAAATTTAATTACATCAATCTCATCTTGGAATTTAATTAAATAAATTAACTCGAAACCCAAAACATGGTAAGAGGCATGGTATGGATCACACGGTCTAGTAAACTTTCAACAACCATGTGGAACCTTCTATATAAGGAACCCATTTCGCATGATTTTTCCCATATGGTTTTCCTTACCATGCTTAGATCGTGCAAGAACCTCTATCCCACATGTATCTAGTCTCATAGTTTGACCTGCATAATTTGACCAACCGTGCGCAGCCCGTGAAAACGCAACTTCGAGGTCTGGTGCTCCCGAAACCCATTGAGCTACAAATAAAACTCATCAATCCATTACCCAAGCTAGTTATCAACACTTTAAAATGTTCCAAACTCACTAAACATCAACATGATTCTTGGTTTTAAGTCTGACCCATCCAACTAATGAAAAATTTAAAAAAAATCTTTTAACCCAGTTCAAAAACATGATACTTTAAAATCTACCCACCTTAAAAACTTGTCATCCCCAAGAATCAATTGGGTACTAATACAAAATTAAACAACCCACCAATGTAATAAAGTCTGGTATGAATGATCACATTGCATTTCTAAACACCAAACACACCTTTAACCATTATTCCATCCCAACAACTTCATCCTTTAAAAAAATGATTCAACACTTAGAATCCCTCCCAAAACATTGAAATGACACATAACCAAGCCCATATAACTGGAGACATGATCATCCATTGTCTCCTCAACCACCCTCTAACTAGTACTTTCCACCAAAGGACTTAGAATCTAATAGTCATACTTCCAAAACATATCTCTTTCATTGAGAGAAATCACTGACCCATAAATCCACACTCACCCTTGAACCGGCGATGTGCCTTTATAATGATTCCATCACCAACCACATGTATTCCAAATTCATAACCCATCTCTCAGTGACCTCTCCAAGTTAATCCATCTCAAGGATACATTTAAATTTTCATGTCCTAGCAAGAATAAAAGCATATCCAAATTATCATGCATCCTACATACATCCAAGATAACAACCACTTATCAACCCTAATGACTTCAAAAACATTATCTCAATTTATGACCAATACTATCTAAGTGCCTCCAAGATGTGGTAAAGAGAAGGGACATGCTCATCTAATTCATAATATCACACTAAGTGTAAACCTAGGTCACCAAAAGTTCAGTCAAACTATCACCAGTCAACTCTTAAAAAAAGGCTTGGCCTCTCCTACCCACACGTCATGAAAAAAACCTTGATGCCTGTATCACTCAAGGAATCCTGGTTCCATCAAATCATACCACTAAAAATATTACAAAAAAAATATATTCTATAATACCTACCTTAGTTGTGTCCATGTCATCGATAAAACGATCAGTTGCTCGCCAACAAACCCATTCAAGAAACACCTTAAACATATGTGTGACATTTCACGAACCATGATCACCATAGAAACATCTTTCTTTAATGAAAAAATAGTGACCTATTAGTGTGTAAAAACACCCATGTCCAAAAAAATCCTCTCTATAAGTGGCATGAACATACTATAACACCCCAAAAATTCTACTCTAGAGTTGACCCAATGATTTATTTAACGTATGACTGTACGCAAGCCATGTCCAACCAACTAAAAAAATAATTTCTTAAGGTTTATTACCTTATCAAGGGTCAACATAAAATAACCACCCATAAAAAAAATTATTTCATTATTTAAAACCAAATGTCCTACTAAGGAAAATAACACATTAATGATACTAACAGAAAAAATCTCACAGCGGAAAAAAGAAAATCAAGCTCTATGGTTGCTACCAATTACAGGCTAGTCCCTTATGAATCATACGATGCGACCCAATATCTGAGTCACACAATCCAAAACTATCTTGGCTTAGAAGTCCCCTTTTCAATTATTATCACAACCCCCTACCACCAAAGATTCCCCTCCTAAGCTGGAAATGGTGAAAGGGAGATAATGACCCCCATGTCCCGCCTATAGTAGGCCCCGGGGTGGCGACTAGCACCAAGGGTATGAGTTTTCACAGATATGGGAGGCATTAGACTTTTTTATTATTTAAGATCAGGAAATAGGATGAGTCAACCACCAAAAAGGAAAAGAACAAGTGTATAGAAATAAACACAAACCAATCCCACATGCATGTTTAAATAGATATGAAACAATGTACAAGTACAGGAAAGCTCAAAAACTACAACACCAAAAGAAACAAGAGTACAACAAGCTGCAACAACTCCAATTGTCCCGATTAGTAGGGTCCCGCATGGCTCTGGTAGTCCTCCTGGAAACCTGAAATTAAACGTATGGTGAGAATACAAGTATACATAGTAGGGAAACCTGAAGCTCTCATGCACAAGTGGGGAGACATCCTAATGTCCTCTGAGAACAATAGAAGAAACCTAGCAAGGAATTCTATCCATCCTATCTCACCAGCCACACTCACCAAAAACATAATCAAAATAGGTAATAGTATATAAGAACACGAGTATTGGGTACCCCGCACCATTTCACAGTTGTTAGATACTCTTCCAAACGGCGAATGTACTGACGCTACCACACTCTTCCCACCTGCACACACCTAGGCCTCAAGAACCACACATCCCGCCTACACAGACCTGGGCCTTATGACTACGTATCCTGCCCGCACACACCTGGGCCTCACAACCACTTATCCCGCCCACACACACCTGGGAATCACAACCACTTACCCCGCCCGCAAACACCTGGGCCTCACAACCACGTATCCCGCCCGCACACACATGGGCCTCCGAACCACGTATCCCGCCCGCACACAACTGGGCCTCATCCCAAAGATTCATGGGAAAACAAACATGCCCAAAGAGTCTTGGGCCAAAACCACCCCAATCGAATCCTACCTGAAGGGTGTTAGGGGTAAGGTTGCCTCAAGACATCACATCCTAGGGAAGAAGGAGCATGAAGGATATATTAACTATAGGAAAAACACCCTCTCCCATGCAATGGGATTGTTCGGCACTAAGTTTTCAACATGGGTGAGGTGCGAAAAAACACAAAGATACATACGTACATATATATATATATATATACCAAACCCTCAGCCCAACCTATGGCTTCTAACAGAGAACTGTGCACATGCCTCGGCACTGCTACTACGAAGCATGCATACCACAAACATCCCCAACCGCATTTAGGTTGTCATGTTTCAATAAAATTTGTTTATTTAGTTCCTTAAATACTAGGTAATCAACCATAACCAACCATATCAAACGTTCGTAATACATATCCCTACCATCCACAAATCAAGTTAGGAAAACACAAGCCACACAAAAAGTCCCTTATTATTGACCAACCAACACCATTGATTATTATTTCCGTTCCATTTCCCAGCCCCACCATTCATTAACACTTCCACTTTTTATTTATTATTCACAACCCATAGTTCGTTCACATTCAAACCCATCCTTGCAGCACCGCTACCAACCACCATAACCACAACCACACTGTATATCATCACCACTTGATACCATTTATCAGAACCTCACTGCCCATCACTAACCTAGCATTCACACAAACCCACAACCAAGACAATCGCAGCCCCGCAACTCACCCGATCCACAACAACCCACAAAACACTCCCATCACATGCCACGTATCCAAGACAACACCCACATGTTTATTATTCTATTTTGATCAACCAGGGTGATCACACAAGGGTTCTGATTTTAAATCATCCAACTTTATGTGATTAACAAAATTCCACATTCAAAAAAGTTTCATTCACAAAACGGTCTAGAATGATAGGGAATCATTTAATTGTGCAAGAAAAGTCCCCCAACGACCATGATTTTCAGTTTTCATGATCCTATTCAATTCACAACATAATATCACAGGATATAAAGATAAACATAACAACTTCCCCATCCCTGTTCATTAAATAGTTATTATCATCATTTAATGTTTCAACTGTTTCTCATGAAAACAAGAGGATACCCAACCCACATGATTCAAAATTTAGAGAGACTAAGGTAAGATCCCTACCTCAACAGGTTCTGATCATAATGCTCCCGCGGATCAACTTTAGAAGACATCATTCGACATCTGTCGCTTCTGGAAAAACCCGGAAAAACCTCCTCAGCTGGAATATCGAAATGAAAGGCTGAAGGAAGGACAACGAATCCAAGCTCAAAAGTTCTGCCCCGTCATTACAATCTTGTAGCCGCTGAAAGATTGTAAATCAGAGCTCGGACGAGGAAGTTATGGATGAAAAGGAGTATTCGAATCTCTTGGGAGAGCTTTGCTCAAAGGAATGGGGAGGAGATGAGTGATTTGAAAAGGAGGAGAGGACCCCTCCTTTTATAGGCGTGAAAAACAAAAGTACACAGTGTGTACTTTATGGTACATGGTGTTTACTTGGCCATTTCACACGGTCACCACGCGGCTTCCAACACATCCTTCAATGCGGTACGCGGCCGTTGACTGGTTAACACACGGTTTGAGGGTAACGCGTACGCGGGGAGGGACTACACGATGTGTAGTATTGGCTACATGGCATGTACTCATTTATTTCACATGGAAAGGACACAGCCTTCAACACGGGGTATACTCGGTGAGGGGATACGCGGTGTGTACTCACAATACATGGCGTGTAGTTTCAAAATTATGCAAAGTGTGGGAAATGTCTATTTTACCCTCCAGAACACTTCGCGACCCTTTTTTTGACAATGTAATGGGCCAGAGAGGTCTGAGCCATTACATCAGATACCTCTTAAAACATTCCCGTCCCAGATAAATCAAATTCCAACCTAGAGGAACCCAAAAAGATACCTCTTAGGTCCCTCATTATAACAAGAAACCCGTTCAATAGACCTAATCATATGTGTTAGGAATTCACTCTCCTATGTCGAGATATTATCGGCTTTACGCAGCACTGACATGCCTTCATGGGTTTACTCACATCCTCATTAATGTGTCTCGATTAAGAATTGGGTCTTCCCACTTTCATACATTATGAATTTTCAACTTACACTACCCCCAAAACCACAAAACCAACACACTTCCCTAACATGTGGTTTGGGGAAATTTATTCTCCTATGTCAAGATATTATCCGCTTTAGGTGGAACTGACTCACCTGCATGGGTTTAATCGCATCTGAATTAATGTGTCTCGATTAATGATCAGGGTTTTCCATTTTTTCCACACATCCTTACATGCTACACACTTCCAGTGAACAAGGAAACAAATGGTCTCATAACCGACAAGCCAAGCCTTCCATATATCAATGTTACATATTATAAAAAACAATGCTCAAAGGAACAAATCAAACACAAGTCAAAACAACTCCAGGTACTGAGCGTGCATCTGATCCTCTCGCTCCCATGTGCTCTCCTCGAGGCCTCCATGCCTCCACAACACACAAACCAAGGGAATGGTTCTTCCACGGATCACCTTCTCTTTACGATCCTCGATTCTGACTGGTCGTTCCTCTATGGTCCCGTCATCTCCCATATCTAACTCTACCTAGTCGATAACGTGAGAGTCGTCTTGTAAGTATCGACGTAGTTGGGAGATGTGGAAGACATCATGAACCTTATCTAACTGAGGTGGCAGGGCTAGCTGATATGCCATCTCGCCAACTCGCATCAGCACCTCAAAAAGGTCTGATGAACATAGGTTAGAGCTTGATCCCTTTCCCAAACCTCCAGTACCCCCGTCGAGGGGAAATCATCAAGAACACATGATCTCCCACCTCAAACAACAAGGGAATTCTCCGACGATCAGCATAAGACTTCTGTCGGTCATGAGCCACTTCATTCTCTCACGTACAATCTGGACTTTCTCTATGGTGCTCCGCATTATCTATGGTCCAAGAGAACCTGTCTCACCAACCTCTGCACAGCAAATGGGTGAACGACATTGTCTTCCATACAAATCCTCAAGCAGTGCCCTGCCAATAGTACAGTGGAAACTGTTGTTGTAGGAAAACTCCACTAAAGGAAAGTTTCATACCCATGATCCTCTAAAATCCAGAACGCATGCTCACAGAATGTCCTCCAATGTCTGGATAGTCCTCTATGTCTTACCATCGGTCTGGGGGTGGAAAGCAGTGTTAAGGCGTAGCTGGATTCCAAAATCATTCTGTAACCCCTCTAGACTCGTGAGGTAAACCGAGTATCCTGGTCTGAGATGATAGTCTTTGGAACTCCATGAAAACCCACCACCTTGTCTACGTACCTCTGTGCTAAGGTACTCACCGGGCCTGAATCCTTAATCGCTAAGAAGTGAGCTGATTTCATCAGTCGATCCACCACTAACCAGAGAGCGTCATATCCACCCTATGCTCTGGGTAGTCCCGTGACGAAGTCCATTGAGATTTCATCCCACTTTTACTCAAGGACATCTAAAGGATGAAACAAACCACTGGGAACCCAGTGTTCAGCCTTCACTTGCAGACACACTAGGCATTTAGGCACAGACTATGCCACTGGCCGTTTCACCCCGGGCCACCAAAACTATCCCCGCAGGCCTCGGTACATTTTTGAAACTCATGGATGTACTACCAAGGCTGAGCTATGTAACTCATGGAGAACTCCCTCACGCATCACCTCTGGAACAAAAAAACTTCCTTGAAAATCATCTGATGTCAGCTGTCCTCTTACCATCCTTCTAGAGTGTTCCCCTAATTCATAAGATCCTGCATCACATCCACCTCGGAGTCCCCCCACTGAGACTCTTCCACTTTCTGCAACAAGGAGGACTTCCCCATCATCTGAAACAAGAATCCTCTAACACCTTCAACCTTAGCATCTAAGTGCACGGCTGCCAACTCTCCCATCACTTTCCAAGCATCAGTGGTTTCCCAAACCAATTCTTTATGTGACTTCCTGCTCAGGGAATCAGCCACAACATTTCCCTTACCTTCAGTGTAAGAGATCTCGAAGTCATAGTCTTGGAGAAACTCGACCCATCTCTGCTGCCGCATGTTTAGGTCACGTTGGGATAAGATATAACGTAAGCTCTTGTGATCTGAGAAGACCACAAAGCAGCCTAGACCCATAATAGATCACACCCTTCTTCTGCATCATTACGCACCCCAAACCAAGGCCAGAAGCATCACAAAACACCTTATACAACAACCCTTCCTCTGGAAACCTGAGTACTGGAGCACAGACCAACTTCTCCTTCAGGTAGTCAAAAGATTTCTAGAAATTCATGCTCCATAAGAAGACTTGTTTTTTCCTAGTCAAGGCTGTAATTGGAGCAGCAACACGAGATAAGTCTAAAAGAAACCTCCCATAGTAACCCGCTAACCCTAGGAAACTATGAAATTCAGCCATGCTCTTGGGTGCCTCCCAAGTAACAACTGCCTCTACCTTCGATGGGTCTACTGACACTCCATGATGAGACACCACGTGCCCAAGGAAGTGTATTTCTTTTGTCAAGAACTTACACTTAGATAATTTCTCGTAAAGCTGGTGGTGTCGAAAGACTTCTATGACTGCCCTGAGATGCTCAAAATGATCTTCCTCTAATCATGAGTAGATCAGGATGTCATGGATAAACACAACGACGAAATGGTCCAGAAACTCTCGAAAGACAATGATCATAAGTCCCATGAACACAGATGGTGCATTCGTAACTCCAAATGGAATCACTTCAAAATTGAAGTGCACATACCTGCCCCTGAAATCCGTCTTCGAGATGTCACTGTCCTTCGCCCTCATCTGATGATATCCAGATCGTACATCAATCTTAGAAAACCAACCCGCTCCCCTCATATGGTCGAAGAGATCATCTATCCTTGGAAGGGGGTAACAGTTCATAACTGTTACCTAATTCAACCTTTGGTAGTCTATACATAACCTAAGACCACTATCTCCCTTCTTCACGAACAAAATTGGAGCACCCCACGGTGACATGCTGGGTTGAACAAAACCCTTCTCCATTAGATCGTCAATCTGAATCCGCAACTCCCACAACTCCGAAGGTGGCATCCGATAAGGGGCCATTGAATTAGAACGGGCACCAGGCTGTATGTCTGTCCCGAACTCAACGCCATGTCGGGGGGGTCACAACCACCTCCGGAAAAACATCGAGGAACTCCCCAACAACCTCTGGGACATCCACCATCTCTGTATTAGCTGGAACTACCAATAACCCGCCTAACAAGGAAAGGAGAGGCTCCACACGTTGACTTACCACATGATAGCTCCTCTCTCCAACAAATGCTACATGTTTCCCATCCACACCGGAGAACACGACCCTTCTTCGGAAGCAGTCGATAATGACACTAATGGAAAAAAACCAATCGATTCCTAGGATGACATCGTATGGCTGCATCTGTAATAGAAGAAGGTCCCCACTAGATCGATGTGGTCCCAACATCAGCCCACATCCTCGACAAACACAAGATACACTGGTCCGGCCTCCAACTGGTGTACTCAGCACCAGTGGTACAGAATGTCTCTCTACGTCTAGTCCCAAAACATGAGCTAGACCAGGTGCAACAAAGGAGTGTGAAGCTCTTGAATCAAACAAAGAAGAAACGAGAGTGCTGAACAAACAAATCTTACCTCACACCACCGCTGGTCCTGTCGGAGCTGTCAACTCTGCTGAGTGAAACTGTCCAGGCCCAACTCCTCTACCTATTTGATGTCGACCACCTCCCTGACCACATCCTGGTCGAGGTCTCTAAGGAGCACCCAGAGGTTGTCCTCCTCCCGCAATGTCTGCCCTCGGAGAAGCATGGTCCTGCTAATGCTGGAAGGTCCTCGCCGACAACTGGTGCTGCAGGGGTGGACGCTAAACCGACCCACCTCCACTATACTGATCTCGAGTTGGGTACCAACTCTGAATGTGCCCGAAAC
Organism: Viscum album; assembly: GCA_963277665.1. Lineage (NCBI taxonomy): Eukaryota > Viridiplantae > Streptophyta > Magnoliopsida > Santalales > Viscaceae > Viscum > Viscum album. The sequence goes on from OY728164.1 coordinate 1,372,700,465, forward strand.
ATCCACTAGAAAAACACTTAGGTCCTGGCCTCGTGAAAAAGGGACGAGGACCAGAAGATCTGAACTGGAACTACTGGGGCCTGCTCCCCACTGGCCTGAACCTGGAAGGTCATATCGCAGGAGACCTGCTGCTGACTGCCCTCCCCTTCAAAGAACCTAGCTGGATTCCCTCACGTGGTGAACATCCCTACAAATGAATCCTCTCTACAACCTTTTTCTTCTTCTGTACTGCCAATTATGTCGGAAGGGTGAAGGGGGTGACAACATACTGGAGCGAAGGACGAAGCGCCTCCTCCAAATGTCTCACCCGAGACTCCTCATCCGGAAAAAGATCCAGAGCAAACCGTATGAGATCTTTGAACTTGATCCCCAACTCTCATACTGAAAAACTCCCCTGTTGAAGGGAGAGTAACTTCTGCCGCTTCTCCCCCTTGATCATGGAAGAATGGAATTCCCCTCAGAATTCCTTCTCAAAGTCAGCCCATAGAACCTCTGTCTCTATCCTCTCTCCAAGGTAGAGCATTCACCACTGTCGCGCAACACCTCTCAGCTGATTTACTGCTAGGGGAACCCCGTATTACCTTGGAGCACAGATTAATGTAAAAGCGATCCCTAGCTCCTCAATACAACCCTTCGTCTCCATATCTGAAGTACTACACTAGTAATTATTGAGGGTCTGCTGTTGTAAATAAAGGAGAGTCCTCTTCCACTGGTCATCTTCCTCTGCTCGGTCAATCCTCAACTGATCGACCACCTGAATCTGCTAGGCCTCGGCCGTCTGAGTCACCCGGGGATGATGTTCAGGTTCCATATCTGTACGGTAAACAAGTTTTGCCTAATCCCATGTAGCAAGGAATTTCTCAAGGTTTCATTTTATCAATTTTTTCAATTTCTTTCCAAGAACACCCAAATCAAGTAAAACAAAATCATGATGATGCGTGTACCATCCCTAGGGCCTCTACCTTATAATCAATGTAGTCTCGCATGGTCATTCGGTAGGCTCAGAGTCCTTGCATCGGATCACAGGGGGGGTCCTAAAATCCCGTTTCCTAGCCGGTCTTCCCTGGCCTATGTCATGCACCATGATTAACCAACACTTTTTCCCTACCATTCCATGCAATCCTCACTGTTCCTAACTCCAAACTCCATCCTATCTTTCAACCTCTACCTATGATACCATTCTGTCACAACTCCCCTCCCACAAAAGATGCCCGTCCAAAGATGGCAATGGTGAAAGGGAGATAATGACCCCTGAGTCCCGCCTCCAGTAGGCCCCGGGGTGGCGACTAGCACCAAGGGTATGTGTTTTCACAAATATGGGAGGCATTACCCTTTTTATTATTTATGATCATAAAATAGGATGATACAACCACCAAAAAGGAAAAGAACAAGTGTATAGAAATAAACCCAAACCAATCCCACATGCATGTTTAAATAGTTCTGAATCAAGGTACAAGTACCAGAAAGCTCAAAAAGTACAACACCAAAAGAATCAAGAGTACAACAAACTGCAACAACTCCAACTGTCCTGACTAGTAGGGCCACGCACAGCCCTGGTATTCCTCCTGGAAACCTAAAAGTAAACATAGGGTGACCATACAAGTATACTCAGTAGGGAAACCTAAAGCTCTCATGCACAGGTGGGGAGACATCCTAATGTCCCGTGAGAATAGAAGAAGAAATCTAGAAAGAAATTTTATCCACCCAATCTAACCAGCCACACTCACCAAAAACATAATCACAATAGGTAGTAGTATATAAGAACAAGAGTATTGGGTACCCCGAACCATTTCCCATTAGTTAGCTGCTCTTCCTAACGGCGAATGTCCTGAATCTACCACACTCTTCCAGCCCGCACACACTTGGTCCTCAAGAACCACACATCCCGCCCACACACACCTGGGCCTCACAACCACGTATCATGCCCACACACACCTGGGCCTCACAACCACGTATGCCGCCCGCACACACGTAGTCCTCACAACCACTTATCCCTCCCGCACACACCTGGGCCTCACAACCACTTATCCCACCAGCACACACCTGGCCCTCACAACCACATATCCCACCTGCAGACACCTGGGCCTCATCCCAAATATTCTTAGGAAAACAAACCTTCCCTAAGAGTCTTGGGAAAAAACATCCCAATCGAAACCTACCTGAAGTGTTTTAGGGGTAAGGTCGCCACAACCAATCCCAGCATAGGGAAGAATGAGCAGGAAGGACCTAGTAACTATGGGAAAAACACCATCTCCTATGAAATGGGAGTGTTCGGCACTAAGTTCTCAACATGGGTGAGGTGAGACAAAACACACACATATATATATATATATATATATATATATATATATATATATATATATACCAAACACTCAACCCAACCTATGGCTTCTAATAGAGAACTGAGCATTTGCTTCGACACTACTACTACAAAGAATGCATACCACAAACAACCCCAACCACATTTAGGTTTTCATGTTTCAATAGAATTTGTTTATTTAGTTCCTTAACTACTGTGTAATCAAACACATTAAACATTCGTAATACATATCCCTGCCATCCACAAATCAAGTTAGGAAATCACAAGCAACACAACAAGTCCCTTCTTATTGACCAACCGACCCCAAGGATTATTATTTCCGTTCCATTTCCAAGCCCCAACATTCATTAAATCTTCCACTTTTTATTTATCATTCACAACCCATAGTTCGTTCACATTCAAACCCATCCCTGCAGCCCCGCTGCCAACCACCATAACCACAACCAAACTGTACATCATCACCCCTTGATACCATTTATCACAGCCTCGCTGCCCATCACTAACATAGAATTCACTCAAACCCACAACCAATCCAACCGCAACCCCACTGCTCACCTAATCCCCAAAAACACAGAAAACACCCCCATCACATGCCACGTACCCAAGACAACATCCACTTGTTCATTATTGCATTTTTCTCATCCGGGGTGATCACACAAGGTTTCCAGATTTTAAATCAGCCAACTTTACATGATCAACCAAATTCCACATTCAACAAAGTTCCATTAACAAAACGGTCTAGAAAGATAGGGCTACATTTAATTGCAAAAGAAAAGTCCCCCAACGTCCGTGATTTTTAGTAGGCATGAGCCTATTCAATTCACAACATAATATCACAGGATATAAAGATACACATTACAACTTCCCCATCCCTATTATTTAACCAATTATTATCTTCGTTTAATGGTTCAAGAATTTCTCATGATAACAAGAGGATACCCACCCTGCATGATGAACAATTCAGAGAGACGAAGTTAAGATCCCTACCTCAACAGGTTCTGATCACAACACTCCCCCAGATCAACTTTAGAAGACGTCTGTCGGCATCCGTCGCTTCTGGAAAAACCCAGAAAAACATTATCGGGTGGAAGATGGAAAAGAAAAGCTGAAGGAAAGACAACAGATCCAAGGTTAGAAGTTCTACATAGTCGTTACAATCCCATAGCCACTGACAGATCGTAAATGGGAGCTTGGACGAGGATTTTATTGACGAAAAAGAGCCTTCGAGTCTCTTCGGAGAGCTCTTCTCAGAGGAATGGGGAGGAGAGGAGTGATTTGAAATGGAGGAGGGGACCCCTCATTTAATAGGTGTGAAAAACAAAAGTACACGGAGTGTACTTTATAGGACATGGCATGTACTTGGCCATTTCACATGGTCACCACATGACTTCCAACACAGCCTTCAATGCGGTATGTGGCCGTTGACTGGACAACACATGGTTTGAGGGTAACGCATACGTTGGGAGGGACTACACGGCATGTAGTATTGGCTACACGACGTGTAGTCATTTATTTCACACGGCAAGGACACAGCCTTCAACACGGGGTATACCTGGCGAGGGTGTACATGGCGTGTACTCACACTACATGACGTGTAGTTTCAAAATTTTAAAAAGTGTGGGAAAAGTCCATTTTACCCTCCAGAACACTTCGCGACCCTCTTTTTGACAAAGGGATGGGCCGGAGAGGTCTGGCCATAAAATCAGATACCTCTTAAAACATTATCGTCCCCGAGAATTCAAAAACCAACCTAGAGGAACCCAACAAGATACCTCTTAGGTCCCTCGTTAAAATAGGAAACCCTTTCAACATCCTTAATCATATGTGTTAGGAATTCCTTCTCCTATGTCGAGATATTATGCACTTTAGGCGGCATTGACTCTCTTAGATGGGTTTAATCGCATCCTCATTAATGTGTCTCGATTACAAATTGGGTCTTCCCACATTCATACATTAGTATTTTTCAACTTGCAATACCCCCAACCCCACACAACCAACACACTGCCCGAGCATGTGGTTTGGGGAAATTCCTTCTCCTATGTCGAGATATTATCCTCTTTAGTTGACACTGACTCACCCACACAGGTTTAATCGCATCTCCATTAATGTCTCTCGATTAAGGATCTGGTTTTTCCCTTTTTCCCACACATCTGAACATGATACACACTTCCAGAGAATAAGGAAACAAAAGGCCTCATAACTGACAAGCCAAGAATTCCATATATCAAAGGTATAGAGTATAAAAACAAATATCAGAGGAACAAAGAAAACAAAATTCAAAAAAACTTCGAGTACTGAGCGTGCATCTGAGCCTCTCGCTCCCAAGTGATCTCCTGGAGGCCATCATTCCTCCACAACACAATAACCAAGGAAATGGTTCGTCCACCGAGCACCTTCTCTTTACGATCCTCATTTCTGACTGGTTGTTCCTAGAAGGTCTCATTGTCTCCCATATCTAACTCTCCCGAGTTGATAACGTGAGAGTCATCATGTAAGTAGTGACGTAGCGGGGAGATGTGGAAGACGTCATGATCCATCTCCAACTGAGGTGGAAGGGATAGGTGATATGCCACCTTGCCAACTCGCCTCAACACCTAAAACGGTCTGATGAACCTAGGTGAGAGCTTGCTCCCTTTCCCAAACCTTTGCTATCCCATTCGAGGGGAATCCTTCAAGACCACATGATCTCCCACCTCGAACTCCAAGGGACTCCTCCGACGATCAACATAAGACTTATATCAGTCCTGAGCTACTTTCATCCTCTCACGTACAAGATGGACTTTCTCTATGGTGCTCTACACTACCTTTGGCACAAGAGCACCTGTCTCACATACCACTTCCCAGAAAATGGGTGAACGAAATGGTCTTCTATACAATGCCTCAAACAGCGCCATGTCAATAATATAGTGGAAGCTGTTGTTGTAAGAAAACTCTAATAAAGGAAAGTTTCATACATACGATCCTCCAAAATCTAGAATTCATGCTCGCAGCATGTCCTTCAACGTCTGGATAGTCCGCTCTGTCTGCCCATCGGTCTAGGGGTGGAAAGCAGTGCTAAGGCATAGCTAGGTGCCAAAAGCATGTTGTAACCCCCCCAGACTCATGCGGTAAACCGAGTATCCCGGTCTGAGATGATAGTCTTTGGAACTCCATCCAAATGCACCACCTCATCTACGTACCTCTGTGCTAAGGTACTCACCGGGGCCGACACCATAATCGCTAAGAAGTGAGCTGATTTCGCCAGTTGATCCATCAATACCCAGATAGCATCATAACTACCCAGAGGTCTGGGTAGTCTCATGATGAATTCCATTGTGATTTCATCCCACTTACAGTCAGGGACATCTAAAGGATGGAACATACCACTGGGAACACGGTGTTCATCCTTCACTTGCGGACACACTAGGCATTAGCCACAAACTCCGCCAGTGCCTGTTTCACCCCGTGCCACCAAAACTGTCCCCTCAAGCCTCAATACATTATTGAAACTCTTGGATGACCTCCAAGGTGGAGATATGGAACTCACAGAGAACTCCCTCACGCATCGCCTCTGGAACAAACAACCTTTCATGAAAAATCATCTGATGTCAGCTGTCCTCTGACCATCCTTCTGAAGCGTTCCCCTGATCGATACTATCTCGCATCACTTCCTCCTCGGAGTCCCACCACTGAGACTCTTCCACTTGCTGCAACAAGGGGGACTGCACTATCATCTGAATCAAACAGCCTCTAACACCTTCTACACTGGCATCCAAGTGCAAGGCTTCCAATTCTCCCATCGCTTTCCAAGCATCAGTGGATTCCCGAACCATTTCTTTATGTGACTTCCTCCTCAAGGAATCAGCCAGAACATTGCCCTTACCTTCAGTATAAGAGATATCGAAGTCATTGTCTTGGAGAAACTCAACCCATCTCCACTGCTGCAAGTTCAGGTCACATTGGGAGAAGATATAAAGTATGCTATTTTGATCTGAGGAGACCACAATTCCCTCCCCAAAGAGATAATGTCGCCACGACTTCAGTGAGAACATTAATGATGCAAGCTCCAGGTCATGGGTGGAATAGTTATGCTCATGAGGGCGCAACTTCCTAGACCCATAACATATCACACCATTCTTCTGCATTAGTACGCACCCCAAACCAAGGCCAATAGCATCACAAAACAACTCATACAACAACCCTTCCTCTGGAATCCTAAGTACTGGAGCACAGACCAACTTCTCCTTCAGGTAGTCGAAAGCATTCAGGCAATTATCGCTCCATAAGAAGACTTGGTTCTTCCTAGTAAAGGCTGTCAATGGAGCATAAACTTGAGAGAAGTCTGAAACAAACCTCTGATAGTAACCTGCTAACCCCAGGAAACTACGAACTTCCGCTACGCTCTTGGGTGCCACCCAAGAAACAACTGTCTCCACCTTAGATGGGTCTAATGACACTCCATGATGAGACACCACGTGCCCAAGGAAGTGTACTTATTTTGTCTCAAACATACACTTCGATAATTTCCCGTAAAGATGGTGGTGTCGAAGGACTTCTAAGACTTCCCTGAGATGCTCAATGTGCTCTTCCTCTGATCTTGAGTAGATCAGGATGTCATTGATAAACACAATGACGAACCAGCCTAGAAACTCTCAGAAGACAATGTTTATAAGTCCCATGAACACTTCTAGTGCATTCGTAACTCCAAATGGCATCACTACACACTCAAAGTGCCTATACCTACACCTGAATGCCGTCTTCGAGATGTCATTGTCCCTCACCCTCAGTTGATGATATCTATATCGTAGATCAATATTAGAAAACCAACCTATTCCCCTCAATTGGTTTAAGAGACCATCTATCCTGGGAAGGGGTAACGGTTCGTGACTGTTACCTCATTCAACCTTCAGTAGTCTATGCATAACCTAAGACCACCATCTTTATTCTTCATGAACAAAACTGGAGGACCCCACGGTGACACGCTGGGTCGAACCAAACCCTTATCCATCAGATCGTCAATCTGAGTCCGCAACTCCCGCAACTCCGAAGGTTCCATCCGATAAGGGGTCATCGAAATCGAATGGGCACCAGGCTGTATGTCTATCTCGAACTCAACGTCACGTTGTGGGGTGGGGGTAGAGTCACAAACTCCTCGGGAAAAACATCGAGGAACTCCCTTACAACCTTTGAGACATCCACCATCTCTGTATCAGCTAGAACTACTGATAACCCGCCTAACAAAGAATGGAGAGGCTCCACGCACCGACTTCCAACTTGATATCTCCTCTCGCCAACAAAAGATACACGTTTCCCATCCATATCGGAGAACATGACCCTTCTTCGGAAGCAGTTGATAATGGAACTAACGGAAAACAACCAATTGATGCCTAAGATGACATCGTATGGCTGAATCATAAATAGAAGAAGGTCCCCACTAGATCGATGTGGTCCCAAAATCATCCCACATCCTCGTCTAACACAAGATACGCTAGTCTGGCTCCAACTGGTGTACTCAGAACCTGTGGTACGGAAAGTCTCTCTACGTCTAGTCCCAAAGCATGGGCTAGACTAGGTGAAACAAAGGAGTGTGAAGCTCCTGAATCGAACAAATCAGAAATGAGAGTGTTGAACAAACAAATCGTACCTCGCACCACCTCTGGTCTTTCTAGATCAGTCAACTCTGACGCGTGCAACTGACTACGCCCAGCTCCTCTACCTCTCTGATGTCAACCACCTCCCTGACCACGTCCTGGTAGAGGTCCCTGAGGAGCACCCTGAGGTCATCCTCCTCCCGCAATGTCTACCCTCGGAGGAGCATTTTGCTGCTGCTACTGGAAGGGCCTCACCGTGATCTGGTACTACTGAGGTGGGTGATGAACCTGCCCACCTCCACCGTACTATGCTCGGGTCGGGCACCGACTCTGATTGTGCCCGAAACTGCCATAAGAAAAACACTTCGGTCCTAGGATCATGAAAAAGGGACGAGGACCTGAAGATTTGAAAGGGAACTGCTGGGGCATGCCCCCCACTAGCCTGAACCTGGAAAGTCTCGTCGCCGGAGACCTGCTATTGACTGCCTTCCCCTTCGACGAACCTAGATAGACTCCCTCACGTGGTGCACCTCCCTGCGAGTGCGTCCTCTCTACAACCTCTGCCTTCTTCTGTACTGCCATATACGTCGGAAGGGTGAAGGGGGCGACAGCATACTGGAGCGGAGGAAAAAGTGCATCCTCCAAACGTCTTGCTCGAGACTCCTAATCCGGAATGATATCTGGAGCAAACCATAAGAGATCCTTGAACATTATCCCCAACTCTCATACTAACATATTCCCCTGCTGAAGGGAGAGTAACTCCTGCCACTTCTCCGCCTTGATCATGGAAGAATGGAATTCTTCTCATAATTCCTTCTCAAAGTCATCCCATAGAACCTCTGTCTTTATCCTCTCTCCGAGGTAGAGCATCCACCACTGTCGCGCCGCACCTCTCAGCTGACTGACTGCTAGGGGAACCATATACTCCCTCGGAGCACAGATTAAAGTATGAGTGATCCCTAGCTCCCCAAGCAACCCCTATGCCTCTATATCTGATGTACTACCCTCATACTTCTTGAGGGTCTGTATTTGGAAAGAAGGGAGAGTCCTCTTACACTGGTCATCTTCCTTCGCTCGGTCAATCCTCAACTGATCGACCGCCTGATTATGCTAGGCCTCGGCTGTCTGAGTCAACCGGGGATGACGTCTAGGATCCATAGGTGTATGGTAAACAAGGTTTGCCTAAGCCAAAGTAGCAAGGAATTTCTCAAGGTTTCATTTTGTCATTTTATTCAATTTCTTTCCCAGGACACCCAAATCAAGTAAAAAACAATCATGATGATGTATGTACATTCCCTAGGGTCTCTAACCTGCAATCAATGTAGTCACATTTGGACATTCGGAAGGCTCAAATTCCTTGCATCGGATCACAAGGGGCCCTAAAATCCCATGTTCTAGCCGATCATCCCTGGCCTATGTTAGGAACCATGATTAACCAACACTATTTCCCTACCATGCCATGCAATCATCACTATTCTTAACTCCAAACTCTATCCTATCTCTCAACCTCCACCTCTGATACCATTCTGTCATGACCCCCTCCCTCCAAAGATACCCCTCCTGATCTGGCAATGGTGAAAGGGTGATAATGCCCCCCCGAGTCCCGCCTTCAGTAGGCCCCGGGGTGGCGACTAGCTCCAAGGGTATGAGTTTTTACAAAAATGGGAGGCATTACCCTTTTTTATTTAAGATCAGGAAATAGGACGAGTCAACCACCAAAAAGGAAAAGAAAAATTGTAAAGAAATAAACCCAAAGCAATCCAACATCCATGATTAAATAGTTCTGAAACAAGGTACAAGTACAAGAAAGCTCAAAAAGTACAACACAAAAAGAAACAAGAGTACAACAAACTGCAGCAACTCCAACTGTCCCGACTAGTAGGGTCTCGCACGGCCTAGGTAGTCCCCCTAGAAACCTGAAAGTAAGCGTAGGGTGAGCATACAAGTATACTCGATAGGGAAACCTAAATCTCTCATGCACAAGTGGGGAGACATCCTAATGTCCCGTGAGAACAACAGAAGAAACCTACAAGGATTTCTATCCACCCAATCTCACCAGCCACACTCACCAAAAACACAATCACAACAAGTAGTAGTATATAAGAACAAGAGTATTGTGTACCCCGCACCATTTCCCATTTTTTAGATTCTCTTCCTAACGGTGAACGTCCTGATGCTACCACACTTTTCTCGCCCACACACACCTGGGACTCAAGAACCACACATCCCCCCCGCACACACATGTGCCTCACAACCACGTATCCCACCCGCACACACCTAGGCCTCACAACCACGTATCCCGCGCACACACATCTAGGCATCACATCCACATATCCCGCCCGCACACACCTGGGACTCACAACCATGTATCCCTCTCGCACACACCTGGGCCTCACAACTACGTATCCCACCCGCACACACCTGTGGCTCATCCCGAAGATTCTTGGGAAAACAAACATGCCCAAAGAGTATTGGGCCAAAACCAGCCCAATTGAAACCTACCTGAAGTGTCTTAGGGGTAAGGTCGCCTCAACCCATCATAGCCTAGGGAAGAAGGAACACCAAGTTGCTAGTATCTATGGAAAAAACACCCTCTCCCATGAAATGGGAGTGTTCCGCACTAAGTGCTCAACATGGGTGAGGTGCGACAAAACAAAAAGATACATATGTATATGTGTATATATATATATATACGAAACAGTAAGCCCAACCTATGGATTCTAATAGAGAACTGAGCCCGTGCCTCGGCACTGCTACTACGAAGCATGCATACCACAAACAACCCGAACCCCATTTAGGTTTTCATGTTTCAAAAGAATTTTTTAATTTAGTTCCTTAACTACTGGGTAATAAAATGCAATCAACCATATAAAATATTCATAATACATATCCCTACCATCCACAAATAAAGTTAGGAAAACACAAGCAACACAACAAGTCCCTTCTTATTGACCAACCAACCCCATTGATTATTATTTTCATTCCATTTCTAAGCCCCACCATTCATTAACTCTTCCACTTTTTATTTTTTATTCACAACCCACAGTTCTTTCACAATAAAACCCATCCCTGCAGCCCCGCTGCCAACCACCATAACCACAACCACACCGTGCATCATCACCCCTTGATACCATTTATCGCATCCTCGATGCCCATCACTAACATAGCATTCACACAAACTCACAACCAAGCCAACCGCAACCCCACTGATCACCCGATCCACAACAGCCCACAAAACACCCCCATCACATGCCACGTATCCAAGACAACACCCACATGTTCATTATTCCATTTTGATCAACCGAGGTGATTGCACAAGGGTTTCATATTTTAAATTAGTCAATTTTATGTGATTAACCAAATTCCAAATTCAACAAAGTTACATTCACAAAAAGGTCAAGAAAGATAGGGAAACATCTAATTGCGAAAGCAAAGGCCCCCAACGACAGTGATTTTCAGTAGGCATGATCCTATTCAATTCAAAACATAATATCATAGGATATAAAGATAAACATAACAACTTCCCCTTCCCCGTTCTTTAACCAGTTATTATCTTCATTTAATGGTTCAACCGTTTCTTATAAAAACAAGAGGATACCCACCCCACATGATGCACAATTCAAAGAGACGAAGGTAAGATCCCTACCTCAACAGGTTTTGATCACAACACTCACCCATATCAACTTTAGAAGACATCCGTCGGCGTCCGTCGCTTCTAGGAAAACCCAGAAAAACCTCCTCAGGTGGAAGATGGAAAGGAAAGTCCTTAGTAGAGACAAAGGATCCAAGCTCAGAAGTTCTCCCTCGTTGTTACGATCCCGTAGCCGCTTACATATCGTATATCATAGCTCGGCCAAAGAAGTTATGGATGAAAAAGAGCCTTAGAGTCTCTTAGGAGAGCTCTGCTTAGAGGAATGAGAAGGAGAGGAGTGATTTGAAAAAGAGGAGGGGACCCCTACTTTTATAGGCGTGAAAAAACAAAAGTACACGGTGTGTACATTAGGGTACATGGCGTGTACTCGTCCATTTCACATGGTCACCACGCGGCTTCCAACACGGCCTTCAACGCGGAATGTAGCCGTTGACTAGTCAACACACGGTTTGAGGGTAACGCGTACGCGGGGAGGGAATACACGGCGTGTACTATTGTCTATACAGCATGTACTCATTTATTTCACATGGCAAGGACACGGTCTTCAACACTGGGTATACCAGGCATGGGGGTACACGGCGTGTACTCACACTACACGACATGTAGTTTCAAAATTCTGAAAAGTGTGGGAAAAGTCCATTTTACACTCCAGAACACTTCGCAACCCTCTTTTTGACAAAGGAATGGGCTGGAGAGGTCCAGTCCATTACATTTATATCCATTTAATTAATTAATTTTATACCTTATACATTTGAATGAATTTTAAAAAACTCACAAGTATTATTCCACAATAAGGAGCAGAGTTTCTAAACAATTTTCATTGGCCAAAACCAGAAATCAATAACAAACATCGTCATATACATTTAAAATTTAGTGTCATTTTATTTTTAAAGGGGAATTTATCATCTAAATTAATTTTAATCATAATCATACATCCAAGGTCTCATTTATTCGAAGCATCCATGTTCTTAAAAAAGAAACCCTATTACAATTAATTTCACAAAACGCAATAGTTGTACATTTATAAACATTTTCAAACAAACTATGGTTTTATAATGATCAGTCACATGGGTGGCTATATAATAATTGATAAGACTGCCATACACTTTACCACTAGAATTTGATACCCATTTATCACGCCAAATTTCAATTTATGATTATAAATTTAACATCCACTTTTTCAATCATTTGAATACACCAGTTACCCTTTTCCAGATATAAGGTTCACATACACAATAAAACTAATATTGGATCACATCATTATGGATATAAATCATTTTTAAAATAATTAATCCATTAACATGTCATAACATATATAGCATGTTATCATAATATCTAACACAATAGTATGATGTAACAAAGAATCATGGAACTACATCAAAACATTATAATAACAGAGGTAACAAAACAAATAAACAATCAATCATGTTATATCTATCAATGAAACCTGATATCTACATGGGAATGTTAATGAAAATAAAAACATGTGATTCCAATGAAGGAACAAAATCAATATATGCATTAATCCTACTAATGCAACTACATGGATTGTGATATGCATGGATTGGGAATCAGTAATACCTATGATGATCCATGTAATGCAATTTTATTTCCATATCAGGCCATGGAATTTTTCTAAAAATATATAATTCAATAATCAGTGAAAAAATACCATAAAAACTCAAAGAGAAATCATATCAACTGTAATATCAACTATTATAAACAATAATTTACATCCCTTCCCACTTGGTCTTTTTCTTTATGTGGGATGGTTAGTCTCAGGCACGACTATTAACCAAGAAATGACACATTCCAATTCCCCTATCTTCCAACCCGAAATAGAAAGACAATAGAAACAGAAAGAAAACGTGAACCTCTAATCCCACTTTTTAACGTCCTGACCTGGATTACCCATGAACAGGTAGACGAACTGGTCACCATATTACCTCAAGCATGTCTCCTCATACACTAATGGCTTCCGAATAAAAGTGGTGGTCTATGTATAGTTAGTGGGGATAATATAACCTCATATTCTACGTGAATAGAGGTAACAAACAAAAAATTATTATAACAATGGAAGAATATATAATCAATAATCAACTACGTAATAATTAAAGGCCAACACTAGTTTATACAATGCATGCACATCATGTTGATACATATCTAAAAGTAGTAAAAAATAACATTTATTATAACCCATATTAAAAATAAGGATAGGATAAAATCCCCAGGGGTGATCTCCCTCAGTATCCCAAGATCATGATCGGTCATTTTCTCTTAACTCCCAAGTACAAGCAAACAAAAAAAAGAAAACATCAATAGTCTTGCAAACAAGAAAATCTACTCAGGTACCCCGATGCAATGGAGGACTGAATACTGTGTGATATATACATAACAACAGGTTGATACCACCAATTTTCAATTTCAATCTATAAAATTCTATATAACAAAGCAATATATAGATATAACAAGGAAATAATAGAACTAAATAAATAACCAACAACCCATCCTTGTTCCAAAGGGACACCTAACAACGATACCTGCTTCGGCCCATAGTTGGAATAAGAGTCACCACCTGAATCATAATAGAATATTTATCTAGCATAAATAATTATTAACACTTTACAAATTGTTCTCTATTTAATAATTTATTATCTCTAAGGTTCCCATGGTTCACCATTCCTCATTAATAACATCGGATGATGCCAAGGCATGATGTGTTCCAAAGGTAATACCACGACCAAGTACCTATTTTTACTAATATCTTAATTTATTATCATTCTTGAGCTTTCTTTATTTAATCATATTTAAATCGATTTTGATCCATATCCTTCATTCATTTCATAATTAATTATTGTCATTCATTGGGTGTTTTAATGCCTTGTTAAACACCCCAGTTTTCATTTGGTGTAGATCGCCATGTCTAACACCCCAATTTACATCTAGTGTAGATATCCATGTCTAACACCATACATATAAGCTATTAGATAACTATTAGGGAATAAATCCATCTCTACGACCCAACATCTACGTTCTTCTAGAACGCAAAGTCTAGCACCAACATTCCCAATCAAATAAAAAATTTGACTACAATTGGGGATAAAATCTATGTCCAATTCCCATCTTATCCATTAGTATAGAATTATATGTCTAGCATCTATTTTTCATTAATTAATTTATTCACACATTAATTAATAGGAGCCCTATAATTAATTCTTCTTGAATTTTACCAATTTATTTCCTTATTAATATATTAATTAGTGAAACATATCAATATACAGTAGTTAGCCGCACAATTATCATAGTAAAAAACTCCATTAATTAATACATCAATTAATTCATCTAATAACCCAAATTTCATTGCATAATTAATTCCCCATAATTAATTATCCGATATATTTCTACAAAAGCACAAAAATAATACATTGTTAATTCTCTCAATTTATCCAAATCCATATCTCACAATTAATCCACTGATTAATTATTTCATTTAGATAATTAATTATATTATAATTAATCCCCCTATAAATGTTCTTTATTCCAACTATAAATCATATAGTTAATTCACAAATTAATTTTCTCAACTTATCCTCCCTAAAACTCATAATTAATCAAATTATTAATTATTTATAATTCAATATAATGGAATCTAATTAATCAAACATTAATTATCTTAACATATGAAATTAAAACATAACATTTAATTCTTTGATTAATTATCTAAATGTATCTTGTACAATACTCACAATTACCAATTAACCCAAGTGCATCAAAATGTAAAGGGAAAAAATAGAAAATGACTTAACAACAAGAAAAATGAGCATATCAGTCTATAGAGTTTGCTTTTAACTAAAAGGAAGAACACCTCAATTTGGGATTTTTTATTACAGAAAATGTGGTTTTATAATTTGTTTCATCATTTTATACCAATAAACATTTCATTTAGCATTTGGAGTCAAACTTATCAACTACTGTAATTAAAAAAATAATTAATTTTATTTATTATGAACTGTTAAGGACAATACTTCAAGGAATTGGCCGAACCCATGCTTTCTAACATAAAATTTCATCTTCTCACATACACACACTTCAACAACATTGAACGTGCACTCAAAATTGGTGACATCACCCTACAACGACAATCGGGAACCACAATTAGTGTTGCGAGGACTAATACTCCTACAATTAATTAACCAAAACACAAAATACGCCATAAGCACCTAATTCAATTGGTGAAATACTAATTAAAGAGTATATAGCCTTACTTGAAAATGATATTTGTGAACCAACTCATGCCAAATTGTCAGGACATCGGTGATGATTGTCAAAATACGGACCAAAAGGTCCCATGATATCATCCACACCTCTTGAATTGAAGTAAAATAAGAAACTAAATTTATCTCGGGCATTAAGGTTTCTTCTAAATAGAGTCTGGGCAAAGGAGAGCCAAGATGGTTGATGGGAAGAATGAAACATGAATAGAAGAGATTGCCTTGATAAGAAATAAAACTTCCATGAAGGAACCACTGTGATCTAGCACATGTAGAAAACCAGGGAAGAGGGGGTGGTGCACCACTGCCATGGGAGAGGAGGGGGGTCGCGCTTCACATAAGAGGATGAGCTGGGGTGAACCTCCCCCTAATTTTATCCCTTAAATAAGCCCAATTATATTTATAATAATTAATATAATAATAATAATATATTATTATTATTATTAATATTGTTATCAATTAATTTTAACGCTTCTTTTATACACCCTATAACACCCCCTATTACACATCATTTAATTAAATTCTCCTATGACGAATTTAATTAAACCAAAATATCCAACATATAATTATTTAATTAATTTCTTTCATCACAATTTTGGTAAATAGAACCCCCAATTTTCATCAAATAATTTATTTAATCTTATACTTTACATTAATTAGATAAAACCCCAACTCTACATTAATTACTCATTTAATTAAATTCCATTCACATTGATTTTATTAAATAAAACTCAAACTCACTATCATTTAATTAAATACTCTCAACATTAATTCAATTAAATGAAACACTATTTCACAACAATTAATTATATTCCACTTAACAGAGAATATAATTATATAAAAACCTCCCAAATCAAAAAAATTAATTAAAACCCATTCATCTTTGAATTTAATAAAATAAAATAACCTAAATACCAAAACATGGTAAGTCATACAGTTTGTCTTGTATGGTCCATCAAACCACACAACAGTAGTACAGAAGCTCTTGTCTAAGGATCCCACTTCACATAGTTTTCCCCTCATGGTTTTCCTTACTATGAGCAGACCGTGTGAGGGCCTCTGTCTCACCTGTTGTAATCGACACAATTTGACCGACATAGTTTGACCTACCGTTCAGAGCTTATGTGAACTCTACTTCAAGATCTGGTGCTCTGAAAACCCATTGAGCCACCTGTAAAACTCATTTAGATGTCACTGAAGCCCGTTATTTATAATTTCAAATAGTCCAAAATCATGAAACATCTACCCAAATATCAGTTTTATGTCTGATCCATCCCACCAACAAAAAAAAATAAAATTATATTTTATCCTGTTTAAAATACATGGGACTTTATAAGTACATCTATGTGATATTCATCATCCAAATTGAAGAAGTAGATGGAGATATATTTAATATAGAATATTCAACTTATTTATATATTTTTTTAATCCTAATAAATGGTAGTACATTATGTTTGATTCAAAACACTATTTATAGGTTGATCTTATTTAATTTTTCATCTATATATTTTTGTTAAAATAAATCCATTATCTTCCAATATATAAATACTCTCAAACAATTAAATAATTTTTAAAATAAAATAAATAAAGCATCTAATGTATTTGTTAACTTAAAGAAATAAATTTTTATTCATTTTGTTTTCTACCATTGGATCCTTTTTTAAAAAATTAATAGTACAAAATATTATTGACAATATAGAACCACAATTTCCTTCAATAACCATTTTTTATTCAATGGAAGTAGTTTACAGCCCTATGGAAAACATTCCTAGTTTGAATAGACAAGTCCATATAAACATATTCAATGAGATAGTTGATCATATGGAAAATCCAATTATGAACGAAATTATTTGAATTTCCATAAATATAATCCTTAAAAATATTAAACTATTTAGGTTAATATTGATTAATAACCCTAATATCAAGTTGAGAAAATGAAAATTTGATACTGGTGATTTAAATAAGATCTCTATCAATAATAGCTCATAATAATTAAAAATGACTATGAATGAATTCTTTATATTTTTATTGGAAACCCATTTTTCAAAATAGATATATTGGTAGAAACTTGTAAAATAATGAGTGGTGATTATAAATTATTATTTAGTTATATGGTTATTTTATTCCAAGATTTAAACATCTTGAAAGGTTCTATATAACCAATAATTAACATATTTAAACAAAAATATGAATAAATTGAAATAATATAAGTGGAAATATATATTTTTTGGATTGATAACATCATTACCAATATATATATATATATATATATATATATATATTAAAAAATTATAGATATTGTTGACCTATTTTGAGATAGTAATAGAGTGATTATAAAATATTTGAAACATTTACCATACCATAATTCAAAATACATAGTTAAATATTTTTATCATATTTTTGAGATCATATATATTGTTTACATACATATATGTACAATTTATATATAATTAAATATAGAAGATTATTTTATAAAACCTATATTATGATTAAAACCTTCTAGAAATGTGAGATCCTTTAGAATAAGATATGGGGGTGATTGAAACAACTAAAAATATGACTGTTATAAATTATTTCATATTATTTTAAACCTGGAATTATGTTTTTGGTATATCAATTATATAATATGTTAAATTATTTTTTAATATAAAGTAACATTATCTTTTTGATATATTGAATTTTATATTAATCTTTAATATTTCATCATGATAATAATAATCATAGTAACACAGTAACCCTAATACGTTCATTACATTATATTTTAATAGAATTCATTATTTTTATGTGATGATATCATATGTAAGATTCATGTACAATTTTTTTGATCTATGATACCCTAATAGACCAAGTCTTGAGTACTTTTGAACCAGATGCGATTTAGTTTGAGAAACACCTTATTTAAAATATTACATTAATCATTTGTGTATCTTATATATATTATAATGTTTTACCCAATAAATAAAACATTTTAGGTGAAAATGAAATGGAAATTTTCATGCCTTAGATTTCATCCTGTAATTTTTTATTATTTTAAGATTAATAAATAGTCTCTTGTTATGATTTTGAAGAAAGACATGGAAATGATAGTTATTTCATACCTCAAAATACTGAATCACACCCTAAATTTTTTTATATTTAATAAAATTTATGTGATTCAAGATACCACTTTTTGGTTACGATGATAAAAATAATTTATGATTACTTTCAATGTAATAGAAGAAATATTGTTCAAACTATAGAGCATGACAATAATGGTAAAATTTTGTATTTTTTAATAGATAGGGATTCATATGTAATCCAATTATTGAGTTTATATAGTTATATGTATAGATACATAATTATATAAAAGTATAATAATTATCAAAGTGAAATTATTATATTAAATCTTCAATTTATATAATAACATTCCATAGAGGGAAATTATTTTTATATTTAAAATATTTATTTTACAAAGAAGGGAATAATAATTATTAATTTGAGGATTCAATTAAAATTATTAATATAAAACATTAATATCGATAATTGGGATACAATTTAAATAATTTTAATGGTTAAATGGTAAAAATGTATCATCAATAAATGATATGTTTTAAAAAAATTAAATTTTAAATATTCATATATCTATCTCAGTTTATATTAAAGGAGTTTTAAATAAGATAATTTCGATTATATAATATTTCAATTTCATGTACATATTAGACAAATGTTAGGAGAGATAATTTAATTGATATTTTTTATATATTACTTTTTTTGGGGGAAACCACAATCAATATTGTTTTAGCCTTTCTGTGTTGGTTTTTATTTTATATTTTTCCCAAATAACAGGATATTTAATAGGATATATTTCTTTATTCATCAGGTGGGTAATATTAAAACAGGAATTTGATCTATTTTTATTATTCTTTTAAACACAATTTGATTAAAATTTATTGGATTCATATATTTTTTCAATTGTATATTTCCACTAATTCAATATACTTTTGTTAATTGAAGGAAATAATTTAGTCATATTGTTAATGTGTTAATTTATAAAGTAATATTTTATTTTTAATAATTATGATATATATATAATTTTTAAATCCGAAAATATTTTACAATAGATTAATATAAGATATGAATGTTATTATTTTTAAAAATATCTCAGAATTAATCTCTACCAAATAGGTTTGGGGATAACTTTATAATTTTTGTGGTTTTTATTTTTAGTGAGATAATTGAATGTGATCATCATAAACCTAAATGAATATGTATAAAATTAATAAGAAATTCAAAAACGTTCTACTAATTACTGTTTCAATTTATAATGAAGAAACATTAATCAATGTACTAAAATAATTTTTTGAAATTTCTTTATTAATTAAAATTTGAAAGGTTTTTTCTGAAAACATAATGATTCTGATAAATAAATGTATAATTAGAAAAGTATTTTTCCTAATATGTTGGTCGAGATTAAATTTAAAAATATGTCGGATCATTTAATATTTTAATAATTACTAAACGAGAATAATTTTCAATCTAATAAAGATAACCACATTCATAATTTATCAAGATATATCAATACAGAAAATCATTATATGTGATCTATAATGATGGTTATCAACACAAAATTAGCATTATTAAATATTGGAAGGCTAATTATATGAGGAATTACCACACCTTAAAGAATATTTTAATTTATATGGTAAATATTTGCTCAAAATTTTTATATTTTATTTCAAAAAATTTAAAATAATAATATTAATTTAAAAAAAATTAATTTTATTAGAAAATGTATTTTTTTATGGTTTTAGTTAGAAATAATTATAGTATATCATGAAATAATAGAATTAGTAAAATCCATTACATATTAGACATGAAATATGTTTATATGAGATAAAAAAACATAAATGTGAAATTTAGGTTTAAGAGTTAGATTTGAGATGAAACATGAATAACTATAATAAAAAATGAAATAGATTAGTATAAATCCAAATTACTAATTTGGAAATATTTAATTTTTTATAGAATGTACAAACAATTATTCCCATTTCAAATATCATGTTTAAATAACTAATGTTCCATAATAATTTCGTTTAATTGATCATCCGAAAAAAAAAACTATTATATATCTGACACATATTTCAATAGATAAATTAAAACACAAAAGGGTATCCTATAATGTATATCAATTATGATTTATAAATATATAATGTTTATTTATGAATCATATGTTATCACTGATGTCCATATATATATATATATATATATATATACTGAATATGAGGAAAAATAATGCAGCGTTATTTTTTTAAAAAAATTGAACAAATATAATATAATGATTTTGTAATCTCATGCACTTTTAAATAATATCATCTCTATGTGACATAATATTCTATAAATATTTATGAGTTAAATTTATAATAACATTGGATTGAACCAACTATAATAGTAATATATGTGATCTAGTAAATATTCCATTAATTAATATAATTATTTATGTATATTTCATTAATAATATTATATATCCCTTTTTTTATTTAGTGATATATTCTTATTATGATGTTTATAATTTAATATATACTTTACATATATAAAAAATATTATACTTTATGTATAAACATTAAAATATTTCACATTTGTTTTAAATTTCTAACACTATTGAGTCATAGATATTACAATGGAGATCTTCATTAAAAGACTTTTCTATACCCTATCTATTTAAATAAACGTTGATAGTGGGGTTACCAATTTTTCAATAAAATTTTAAAACTATAAAACTATAAATTATATTGCATCACCCATTTAATTCAATAATATATATTATTAATGTTCAATGAATTTTCTTCAATGTATTTTTAAATTCCCTATCCAACATTATATTACAATTTTAATGTATGGACATTTTTTATGTGCATTTTTTTTGATATGATAAATATGATTTTAAACCCAAATGACTAGTATAAAAATATTTAATTAAGAAACAATTATTAATTATAAATATATATTTAATATATGTAATATAAATTTATGATAATTTTTTTTCTTTAATTAGATATTTGATCCCCATTTTATGGATTTCTCTTTAATTTTGAATCAAAATAATTATTATATGTGTTACTTTGTAGTTTTTGTAAATAAACTTCATCAGTGTAACCTTCCAATACACAAAGATATCAATTATCACAATATGATATTTTATTATTTAAATATTAAAATTTACTATAAATAATATTCCAAAGAATGTAACCAAAATTAATTTTCTATATTCTAATCATTAAAGTGAATGAAATATTTGGTATGGTACTATCCACAATACAAATGGGATACGAGAAAGTACTTTCAGAATTTATCTTTGTGACAGTTATGTTGGATTTTTTTACTAACACACTTATATATCCATATAAAATATAAATATATTAATAATTTTTATTGGTCATAATTCATTAAAAATATCACAATATAGTTGTATTGTGAAAGATAATTGAAATATTTATTTCCAAATATTTTAATACACCAAGTAGCACTAATCCCAAAAAAAAATTATTAATTTTATTTTTGTATAAAAAGTATATTTTTAAATTTACTCAATTCATTCTCATTCCAAATATTAAAAAGTTTTAAAAATAATTAAATTATATAATATTTAATACAATGTAAGATAATATGCATATATATTTTTATAATAGAACATAGGACAATTTTGTGATATTTTACATTTAATTTCTCATTATACTATTATCTAATGATATTAAAATAGATTAATATCATACTAATTTACTAACATCAATTTTTTAATCAATACCAAAAACCATTTTTGTCGGTTCATAGTAATTTTCAACTAAATGATAATTTAAGAACAATAATTTTAAATGAATTTAATAAAATTATATATAATATCAAAATATAACTAAATTAAAAAAATTTAAGGATTGTTTAATAAATGAGAGTATTTATTATAAAAATATATATTAATTTTTTAATGTATTAATAAATTTGTCAATAAATAATTTTTTTTTGACATTGGCCATTATCTTCTTTATAAATGAAAAACTATAAATTATTTTTTATGGTGTTTTAATATATTAATTTAATTTAAGTATTATTATTTATTAGATATTTAATTTCATCATAAATTGATTTTTTATAATTATATTCATGTAACAGGATGATATTTTTAAAGAGAAATATTTTTGATAGCTTATAAAACATGTAAAACTAAGCATAAATAAACCCGAAAATAGTGTAGTGAAAATTAAAATATATCCATTAAATTGGAAGTTTTAAATAGGATTATCAAAATTGTGAAACATATATAATGGTTTTATTCAATAAATATTCATTGATTAATTTTTAGGAAATAAACACCAAAATTCTCGTAAATCCATTTTATATTATTTTTATTACATTTATGAGAAAATAATATAATTATTTTATTTATGTTTTTAGAAATTTATTTTATAAAATGAACTTAATTTTTTATCTTAGAATTTTAAAACCATCTTAGGGTTATTTTTTGGATTTTTCTTCACATATTTATTTTAATGTAAGTATTGGAAAATACATATTTTTTTGGAAACTGTATTTTTATTTCAACAGTTGGAGAAGTATAGTTATATTTTTATATGGTCTAAAAGTAAAATTGTTTAATTTAGGTAATAAATAATTTAATTATGTTCATTTTAATGAATTTCATTGTTTAATTTTTAATAAAATCAAATTTATTTTAAAAAATAGAATTTGTATGTAAAACTATTTTTCATTGTGTTTTTTCCATTTTAATATTTAATTAATTTATTCTAAATAAATTATAAGAATGATAAAAAATTTAAAACATATTTTTTAAGAGAATTAATTTTATTACACATTTCCCTTTTAGTTTCATTCAATATGAATTGTAACCTTAGTTAATTTTGTAACCATGATAAATGGTAAATCGAGCATGTAATGTTAATAAAAAAATTATAAGGACTAAGAGATTCTGGTAACACTATAATAAAGCTTATTAAATGAGTCATTTCAATATATACTCATCAAATATTCAGTTATCTAAAATTTTATTGTCATTTGGATGAGATTATGACATTTATAGTATTTTATTTCAATAAAATTCGAACATGTAATTCTCTTGTTATAATAACTATAATATTTTTATATTGGGTTATCCAAAGGAGGTGATATATAAGAAATCCTATTTTTACCTATAAATTAAATATATTCATCATCATAACTTGTTTTTAATTTTTATTGGATAAATATTTAAATTAATTTTTCACACAATGCTGATGTAGTAATGATTTAATTAATGAAATATTTGAATAAACGATTTTAAAAATATAAAATGTAATATAATTTTACATATTTAAGGTTATAAATTAAATAAATATAATAATATTACATTTTTGGGATATTATAATATAGTAGTTTATAATTTTACTTTTTTTATTGAGGATTTTACTATCAATGAAATTAATAGTATCAAAAATGAAAATAATAATATTTTATGGGATTAAAATTTTATTAAATATTTTAACAATGTAAAAAATAATATATATGATTAAATGGGATAATATATTGTTTATAATTTCCTCCCCTTTTAACTTAAACTAATCTTGGAAGCATTGGTCTCAATAATAGTCTAATTATATTTTAATTTTCTGAGAAAGTCCGAAACCACCCCTCACCACAATTATTAAAGGTCACATTATCCTTCACATCCTCACATGAAATTGGGACTTCTAGATTAGTAAATACTTATAATACCCATTATGTACACATTTATACAATTTATAGTGGTTCTGGTCCTTTAAAAATTTCAACCCTAGATCATATAAGAATGGATCTAAATGAAGTCCTATAAAGAATAAGTAATTGTTTTTGTCAACTCTTTCATTATATTTCATATTATATTACCTAATAATGTTTATTTCAATTCCAAATTAATAAATAAAGTCTCATAAATGAAAATTATATGTTATTATTTTTTCTTTAAAACCATATTCAATTTCATTTCCATGCAATGAAAAGTTAAGACATCGCCCGTTCGTACATATGGATTATTATTTCAATATAGTAGAGAAATTCATTTCTTATTACATCATTACCAATATAGTAATAAATATGGTAATAATTAAAATATATAGTATATAATAAATAATAAAAATTATTTAATGTATTATTATTCTATACCATTATTTCATTCCATCCATTGAAAAATGTAAACAACGACCATGAATGTGTACAACTTATAATATCAATGAATGGTGTAATTATTTTTTCGACCTAAATATTTATGAATTTTTTTTAATATTTATATATAAAACGTATATATTTTATTTATACAATATATATTATTCATAATTTTATTTGACTATATCCTAAACAGAAGATGCAGAATTGATATGCCAAATTATGCATGGGAAAATGAAGTAGTTAACAAACACAATAAGGGTAATAAAGAATTATTATTAACAAATAGAAGATAGTAATATATAATAGGATAATATAATATATTATAAATATTAATATGATTTTGGTATAAATTAATAACATGTTGAATTCCATTATACTTGTGGTTAAATAATTTTCAAATTATGGTTTGGGTGAGGTAAGGGAATTCATCTCAATTTCCCATCAAGAATAATATTTTAACATTATTAACATAATTTCATTTGAATGGTTTCTATACTACCCATATGAATAATATATGATCAAAATTCATTGAAAATTTCATTTTTATTAATTATATATATTTTTTAATAATATATATGACTTTATAAGTCGTATACCATTTTAACATGGGGTGATACATTTAGAAAATATTTGATTGACTAGTTAAATATTGATAAATTGATATTATTAACTCTGTGTGAATAATTTTTAATATTTATTATTTATTCGGGAATTATGTCAGTCATTTGGAATATATGAGTAATGCATTATCCTTGGAGTGACTGTTTTGGTTTTGAATTGTATAGCCCCTCAATGCATTAGTAGGTTTTGTGAGAAAAATTAGTTGTCCAAAAGAAATGGTGTTTTACTGATTCTAATTAAAATTTTATATTAAAGGTATTAAAAAATATCGATTTCGTGATGTCTAAGATATTGGGTTCTAATATTAATTATTTCTTTCATTACAAATTCAAAAATTATTACCAATGGGTTTTTAGCTAAGGTATTATACGTGTATTCTATTTGTGATCATGTTATTGATTTAACAGAGTATATACTCATCTATATACCATGAAATATGAATTGTAACATATATTATCACGATATACATTTTATTTATTAATGGATTTTCTATTTAGTTATTTACCTTTCTATATTGATTATTCATTATTGGTTCAGGATAGATTCCACTATATGTAACCTGTA
The DNA here is from genome assembly GCA_963277665.1 of Viscum album. NCBI lineage: Eukaryota > Viridiplantae > Streptophyta > Magnoliopsida > Santalales > Viscaceae > Viscum > Viscum album. Next base: position 1,372,726,631 of record OY728164.1, read on the forward strand.
CTAAGAATTGAAGAAAACCATTTGTTATGTTTCCCTTCCCTGGGATATGTAGTATATTCCTTTGATTGAGTTCAAGGATTATAAATGTTTTCCATTAATATATTTTGGTTATATCCTCAATGTAATATTGGTAACATTTATGAAGTTTTTTTTCAAAACTGTTATACTATTCATTCGATCAAGATGTTTTACTTGTATCGTATGAAAAACTAATATTGTATAAATTAAATCCAGGATACAATGAATGGGGCTATTACATTTGGTATTAAAGTAATTTTAGATGAATCCTTGAGAACTAGATTTAAAAAATATAGACTCATTAATATAACCCTATGAATCAATTCGAGGTTATGTTTTTGTATAGTATAACATCATATTGTTTATGTAAAGGATATTAAAGCCTACTTTAAACATAAGGACTCATAGATTCAAATTAATATGTAATGATTTATAAATATGTTGAATAATATTTCATTATTTTTTGTCATATCACTCGGATAATTATATTATGATTATTATACAATTTTTTTTGGTTTTAGTCATTAGATGAAACTTAAATGAATAGTATTAACATCAAATGTGTTGAAAAATGTTGTGATCATGAGAAATGAAATGAAAATATTATACGAGTGAATGATATGGTGATAAATTGAAATTATTTTTCAATATGTAAGACCAGTATCCCATAACATATCCAAATCTCAAACTCACTAATGAATAAGCAGATGGATTATTCTGAGAACTCGGGTAGTGGAGGATATGGGGAGAATTAATGTTAAATTTCATTCATATAAGATTTGTTGAACAATACATCTTGAATAATAACTCAATAAAATGAAAAATTATATTAATTGTTGGAAAAATAACTTAAGGAAACAAATTTTCAAGGAAATTGAATATCATATTAGAATGAAATTAATTTCATAATACGGATGTATTTAGAGTGTGTTGTCTTAATTGTTGAGAACTTAGGAATTATCTAATTTAATTCCTTCTTCAAAAATTTAACTCGTTGAAAAGTTCGGGTTAAATGTTTTTCAATCACTCCTGTGAAATGATGAAACTGTTAGGTAATGTGATTCCAGAATGATTTTATAGATTTATTTCACCAATGGTATGTTGTTTATAAGAATCGTGAGATGTCTAAAGATTTTATTTATTTTCAAATAATATATATCTTCATTAACTGAAGAGTTATAGACATCGTCATAGGTTTATAAGTTCAATTTTGAATTCTAAATACCCATTTATGGCATTTTGTTATTGTAGTTAATAAATATTAATAGTAATTTGGGGGACATTTATGGAAATACAACCAATTAATATAATATATTTTGAGTAAAAATTTTATTAAAAGAATAATTCCCTTGAAATTATTTGAAATATATTAAAAGGGAAACCATTATAATATATATGAGCTTTGATTTTAATGTTATTATAGGTTATAATATTATATTTAATAAAAACTGAAAAGTATGAGGTAAAATTTTACGTTAATAATTTTCATTAATTTTAATATAGAAAGGTTATTTTAGGATATTTATCACATTACTGGAAATCTATTAAGGATTATATTTTTATAGAATTATAAAATGGGTAACCCAGAAGTTATGTTGTAACCCATATCATCTAGAATGTTTGTGAGGCATTAACCCACAACTGAAAGACAATAAGGGTGAATCACCTACCACTATCCTCTGTGATTTCCTGGTTAGAATGGCATAGTTTTTATTTATTTAAAACATATGATTGATAAAGGATATTTTTTTGGGCACTCTATATTGTTATGGTAAATATAATATTATGGAATTTTATTTAAATAATAAAGGATGAATTTTATTTTTCAATAATATATGTTTCTATTGTGAATTTATGGTGATTGAGATTTTATAGGGAAATTATTATATTATCATTGATATTATATGTAATGGGAGTAAAAAAATTAGGAGATAAACATTAAATTTATCATGGAATACTACGTGGGAAAATCCTCTTGATCTCAGTTCAAATAAATGACTGAAATATTTTTTAGTAATTTTAATGATACTTAAAAATTAGATGATCTGAGTTAAATTTTTTGTACAAATTTCTAATTTTGGTAGATTAAAGTTCATTACCTCAAATAAATTTTTATTATTATTTGTAATTATATTATTTAGTGATAACCATAATGGTAATGGTTACTATATATATATATATTGGAAGAATATATTGTTTTTTTATTTTTCAATCAATAGATGACGATTCATGTTATTTGGGTATTAAAAAAAATCATACTCATCATTTTGTAAAAAGATGATTTTGTGGGGGAAGGTGATTAAAGTATTAAACTATAACTATAAATAAAGAATAATTTCTAATGTACCTAACCTTGGTAGTAAAATAATTCATCAACTATTTGAAATATATTCTCGAACAAAACTATTATCTGTTTAATATTCATATTATGAAATTAATAGCTTTTTAACCCATTACAGATATAAGGTTTTGTGATTTTTAAATTCCCCATGACCACGTCATATATAACTCTCAATTAGTTATAGGGGGATATTTTTATATTCAATATTCAGGTTTTCACTTCTATATTATGTTCTCTTGCTTGGAATTAAATTATTTGTTTCTCCATATGACAGTCATACTTCCCCTTTGTAGAGACCCAATGCTTTATGTACATGGAAATTACATTACTTTTGAGGAATACTTAATACATGACATAAAAAGTCACCCAAAGACTGTATTTGTTTACTGTCTTTGGAAACTCAGTACGTAATCTTCTAATTATGGTGAAAAATATTCAAAATCTCTGTTAAAGATCTTCCCCTTTTGGTTTTCTTAACTAAAACCTTTCTTTATATCATGAGGAAAAGAAAACACTAAAAGGGTAAGCTCAAATTCTCAGTAAGGGTAAACATGGAGAGAATAAAACTATCCATAAACATTTGAATGAAAAAAACTTGAACATAAAATCTAAACATCAAAATCTTGAGAAAAGACATAAATCTTGCAAGTATGTAAGGAATATATCATAAAGTAACATCAACCATGATAAAATATAATGGGAATAAAACAAGTAATTGTTTAAAACCATTAAACACATGATATTACTTCCATAGTAGCCAAGGCATTGTATCCAAGACCATCTTAATGGACAAAGTCCCTTTCTGAATTGAGTTCACTCCTCGTTCCAGTCCTGTATTGCTGAACCAGATTAACTTACCATTCCAGCCATGTCTATCTTATTAGATATAAATATTTACCCAATTCATTGGAGGGAGATATCAGTCTCACCCATCTCATAATGAAATCATTCTTACTTGTGCCACAAAATATACATAAATCATTCATTATAACCTAAAGAATAATATGGGTTTCATAAAACTCATACCATCATCACATAATCCATTTAAAACAAATGGATATCATTTCATCATAATATAATTGAAACCATGTAAATCATAGAGACATTATATTTGAAACATACACATATGAAATAATGTCAACTTAGATAGAAATTTGTTTTGATAAAACACTTGAAATGAATTCTGGAGGAAAATATCCTTTCTTTTCAAAATCATTTTCTTTTCACAAAATTCGATTCAATTTTAAATGAAAAGGACTTTTTTTGAAAATAATCATGAAATCTTGTAAAGGATGATTTATGAAAATTACGCATTATGAAACCGTAAAAATCAGTTCGTGCCGTATAAGTGAAAAAAAACATTCTTCTCGTACTTTTTCCGAAAAAGTAAAAAAATACCTAGTATGGTAATCAAAATAAAGATTCCTTACATACCATGTAGTAAAAGTCAAAAATGGGTAAAAAAATACTTTAAAAATACATGAAACCATTTTTGTAAAATAGGGACATGGATGATAAATATAATCCTAGGAAATACTTACGAATAAACAATCTCGGATAAAAATGAGATTGGAAAAGTTATTCCTTACCTTATGTACAATTTATTCTGTGTGTGTATGAGACTATTATATAGTGGGTTTAAACATATTATTAACTTGTAACATAACCATTATAATATTTATGATATCATATATGATTCACTTATGACTTTATATTATCTGTTCATTTGTTAATTCCATGTTAAAGCAGTGTTTTGGGTAAAATCGTTTCATTTATCATCCGTGTTTTGACTTGTAATTATTAATATGATTACATAGATCATGATTAATTAATTAAAAAATACAAAACATTATTTTTTTATAATATATTCATAATATACATATATACAATAGATCAATAGATGGAAAGAAATACACCATTCATGGAGACGATAGGTCGTACGTACGCATGAATGTCGTTTTTTGTTTCCATATTGAATTGAATGGAATTAAGTAGATGACATACATATATATATATATATTTCAATTATCATTATTATTCCATATATTTCATGATTACTTATTATATATAATTTATAATTATTCTTGAATTGTTAACATGGAAAATGAATCTCATCGCGTCGTGGATATGGTAATCTGTACGTATGCCAGAGCGATGATATCATTCCCATATTTGTTGAATGGTATTGGAGTGGATGATATAATATCATAGAATCAGTATGATGTTATAATAATTATATATAGATACTCTTTACACAATTATTCCAATCCAAGTAAGGTGGTGGTGGAAAAACTGATTACACCACGATGTGGAGACAGTATTATGTACATACGCACGCGCGGTGATTTTGTTTTCCGTAAGATGGATAGAAGGTGAAATAGGGTTGTTCCATATTTATAATAACATATCAGTATATAATTTATACTGATTTTAAAACTTTATAATGAAACAACTAAAGAAGAGGAAGTAGAAGAAGAATGAAACTTGAAAGAGTCGGTAGAAGATATTACCTTTTCCTCGACGTACCTCCTTTAAACATCTTCTTAGGGCACTAGAGCTGGTATTTTGAGAAGACAAAAACCGCAATGATGTAACTAGAAAGGTTGATAATATTAATTGGTAGGGGGTTTCCAAGATTCAAGGCTCAAAAAGATGTGAATAGAATAGGTATGGGTGCCATTTTTATAAGGGAGGAGAGGGGCACCTTTAGAAAAACATAAAATATTATTTTATAATGAAGTCATATTCGGTTTATAATAGATTCAAATTGATTTATTTTAAATATAAAGTTTGGATGGGTCCAAATCCTCTCTTCCAATAGGTTTTAGACAAGTTTAGGTTACTATTTTAACCTTATCATTTATATTTAACTCTAAGTTAAATAATTTAACTTTTACTGTGTCTTCTTGTTTTCTTACACTACATGGTTAATAAACATACAATAACAAGCCAAACGAACCCCAAGTGGTTCATTATTAATATATATAATCTTATCTAATTCATTTGGCCAATCGTTATATTTTTAGGAATTTGACAACAATTAATAATATAATATTTTTTTAATGACTATTTTATGTCAATTTTGACACTATTTGGTAATTGATTTTTGTGAAAATCATAACAACATGATTAGTTCGAAAAAATTTAATTAAATCTATAATAACATGTCATATTAACCTAGAAAATTAGTTAAATTCCAGAAAAGTCTAAAATTACATTTATTCGGGTATTTATAATATCAATTATTTTAATATTTCATTATTTAGGTAATTACTGCATCACCATTATGTCATAAATAAATCAAATTATTTAATGTCTAAAAATTATAAATAAAATACAATTAAGTAAAAAATATTTTTATATTTCTAATGAATATTTATAGTTGAATTTAACTTATGTATAACCCTATATTAAATATATTTTAGTTATTAAACATTGATTTTAACTATTTTAACTCTTCTTTAAATAAAATAATAATAAATGTCTTAATATAATCCTAGTGGACCTAAAGGGTAATATTTTATTCCTAAGGTTGTTTTTGGTCAAATTATAATTATCCAATAGAATTAGGACATGTTTTTGGGTGATAATAATATCATTTTTATCCTTAATTACCCTATTTACTTTTAACCGTGGTAAAAAAGTAAAAAGTTACTATTCAACAAAAAAATTATTTTTATCTTATTGAACCAAATTTTACTCCTTGATATTAATCATGTCTCTCGGATTTTCAAAATTCCACTCAGAGAAATGGAAAAATTATGTTTTATGTAAATTTTCAAATTCTCCTAGGAGGTGGTTAAAGACGGTGAAAAGATCAATTAAATTTTTATATATCTAAAACTATTATAAAATGACTCCAATGAATTACATTGAAATTATATAGTTATTATGTAACAATTTTTATCTAAAATTAATTTAAATAAAATAAATAATTATTTAAATAAAAAGTCGGTTTTTAAATAGTAACCTAGTGTTTTCACTATTAATCAAAAAATGAATGTTTTCAAAAAAATACCAAAAATTCATGTAGGATAATTTTGATATTCCAAATATAATAATGAAGTCAATTTTAAAAAATAAAATTTCAAAAAGTGGTTATTACTATTCATAACGGCTAGTTTAAATAATATTTTAATAACATATCGTTGTTTAGTGAAACTCGGTATTGCGTACAACACACGCTATCGAGGAAGGTCACGATTATGTGTAAAGCAAGCCAAGTCAGGGTTGCGTGTAGTGCAAGAATCCTTTGTTGTTGTGTATAATTTAATCCATCCTTATTTCATTTATACATTGAATATATATATATATATATATATATATATATACACACACTCAATGTTGCGTAGAATAACTTTTATCAAACGAACTTGAAATTTTGTGTAACACGAGCCAAGAATAGTGTTGTGTATACGGTGTTGCATATAGAACAAGCTAATTTTGGTGTCGCGTATAACACAAGACATCAATGAAATTAAAAAATAATAATTCTCATAAAATCTCAGGTTGTTACATTCTACCCCCCTTAAAATGAATTCCGCCATCGAAATTCATATGGGTTATAAATGGTTTACTACTTGAATGTTTCTTTCATAGAAACCCTACATCGTAAAAAGGAATACAAAAACATAACTATAAAAAACTAAAGTATTAAATGTAATAGTTACCCAAATTAACTAATCACTGGGTTTCCTCATAGAAGAAAATAGGTGAAAATATGGATATAGAAGAGAAATCTAACCATCAAGATCTGATGGAGAGTGGCAGAGAACATGGTTATGAAAAATCCATCAATCACAAAGCCATAAATTTTTGATGATCTAAGGTGACATCTAGTTCATCATGTATGAGGGTACTAGGACAGTGTTTTTAGTTTTCAAGATCATTCCCATAATGCTGAAGAATTGTTGAATTAATAGAAATACTTACATTATTTTGGTAAAATCTCACCGTTGTTCGTGCCTTGAACAATTTCCACATTATCTCGTAAAGAAATAATGTTGAATTTTCCATTCATGAAGTGTTAGAAGATCATGTGATAGAATGATAGGTCATTCCATTTGTTTCTATAGCCAAAATATTAGCACATTTTATTAAATATAAATAAGTCCATCATTCTTGAGATTAATCATATATGGTTGCTAAAATGGACTTATACTTCATCTATCATAGCGCTTAAAACTAGTTTCTAATAAATAGGGACTTCCTATAGGCCAGTGGTATGTGATAAATGCATGTCATACTTCAATTGTGGGTTCGATTCCCACATCCTTGTCCGACGTGATGGGTTGTCGCTCGTCCTATGGGTTGTCCTTTTTCTAATACTATACTGTTATAAAATTCCAGAAATAATATCAAAAAACAAGTTCTATCTATAAATAATACTATCTTATGTATAACATAATCCATTCCAGTCTTTAGGCTTGTCCAAAATACATTTGTCCAATCTCATAGTATAAAGAAAATGATTACTAGAGATGCTATATACCAATCATGTTAATACCATCATTTATCTACCATTTATCATAATATATATCTTGTGGGTCATATTCTAATCATGTGAATACCTTAATCATGCATTCTTTTGAAACATGAATTACAATTGAACACTAGAGAAAACATGAATGCTGTCAAAAGTTAACTCATTCCATATACAAAAATCCCAAAAATTCTATATACTCAAACCATGATATCACATTTTCCTTATATCGGTCATCAGCTCATGAATACTATCAAAAATTCATTTTCAATTTATCCCTTGATTATGTGCATATCATCTCCTTTCCAAAAATATCCAAATAACCTTTAATGGTTACTAATACGATTCAATATATACTTTCAAATACTTCAGGAAAAACAACAGTGTACCAATCCTTAGATGTTTCTTTATTCCATAGTACCATTAAATTACCTATACAACATAACTCATTATAAACATACGATCATTCCACTACCTTCTTAAACCATTTCCAAGCTTCAACACTTCATTCATATCATATAACATTTGTAGTCTCCTCATCATCATCCACATAAATACTACCCATATGACCATTCTGATTCTCTTCATGAGATTTTCCCTTAGGGCATTGGTTTTCATAAGGCCTATACATTCCACATTCAAAACATCTTATCATTTTTAATGTCGTAGCAATACCATTATCCTTCTCCATGGTGTTAACTGAACATTTTCCTTTACACTTACTGGATTTGTGTCCTTCTATTCTGCACCCAAAGCATCTTCCTGTTCATTTGAAACATTCTCCTTGATGCTTATTCCCACATGATTTACATGAGATAAATTGAACATTCTTTCCTCTATGATCATCATTAAACTCCATCATTCTCTTATTAGCTGAGTCGGGAATCTTACCAAAGTTGAGATTATTGATTATATTATGATATTTCTGATTAGGCATAATAACGATGTTTGTTATTTCAAATCCTATTTCATTTGGTTGCTCATGAAGGATATCATTCAATTGTCCATCATATCTTCCATTATCGTGAATCTTGATGTTTCCAGACATTTTCTAAAACCCAAAAATAATAGTGTGAGAGGTAAAAATCATGATAGGGAAGACAACATAATAAATGGGGAGTGCCGTCAATATCTAACATCTTAGGTTAAGTTCTATGATTATTACCATAATTCTTGGACTATTACTTATACATATACTTATACTTAGGGACATCACTAGACATACCTTAGAAATATCTCTATGGATTTCACTAATGTTTTCACATCCTAGTTTCCAAAGGATAACTAAACCTTCGCTCTGATACCAACTGTAAATACCCAAATCTTGAAGTACATGGATATTACATTACTTTTTCGGAATACTTAATACATGACAAAAAAAGATTCCCAAATACCGTATTAGTTTAGTGTCTTTGGAAACTCGGTACGTGATATTCTAATCATGGGGAAAGTTCTTCAACAACTCCCATAAAGATCTTCCCCTTTTGGTTTTCTTACCTAAAACCTTTCTTTATATCTTGGGGAAATGAAAACATAAAAAGGGTGAGCTCAAATGCTCAGTAAGGGTAATCATAGAGAACATAAAACAATCCATAAACATTTGAATGCAAAAACTTGAACATAAAATCTAAGCATCAAAATCTTGAGCAAAGACATAAATCATGGAAGTAAATAAGGCATATAACATAAACGAACATCAATCATGATAAAATATCATGGGAATAAAACATGTAATTGTGGAAAACCATTAAGCACATGATATGATTTCTATAGTAGCCAAGGAATTGTTGCCAAGACCATCTTAGTGGACAAAGTCCAATTCTGAATCGAGTTTAATCCTCATTCCAGTCCTGTATCCCTGAACCGGATTAATTTACCATTCCATCCATGTCTATCTCATGAGATATAAATATTTACAAAGTGCATTGGAGGTAGATATAGGTCCCACCCATCTCTAAATGAAATCATTCATACTTGTACCACAGAATATACATAAATCATTCATTATAACCCAAAGAATAAAATGGGATTTATAAACATCATCCCATCATCACATAATCCATATAAAACAAATGGATATCATTTCATTATAATAAAAGTTAAACCATGTAAAACATAGAGAAATTATACTTGAAACATACACATATTAATTAATGTCATCTTAGATGGAAATTGGTTTTGATAAGACACTTGAAATGCATTCATGAGGAAAATATACTTTCTTTTCAAAATCATTTTCTTTTCAGAAAATGCCATGCAATTTTAAAAGAAAAGGACTTTTGTTGAAAATAATCATGAAATCTTGTAAAGGACGCTTTATGAAAATTAGGCGTTATGAAACTGTAAAAATCAGTTCATGTCGTATAAGTTAAAAAACATTCTTTTCGTACTCTTGTCGAAAGAGTCAAAAGGTACCTCGTAGGGTAATCAAAAGAAATATTCCTTACATACCATGTAGTAAAAGTCAATAATCGGTAAAAATTCTTTAAACACACATGAAACCATTTTTATAAAATAGGGAAATAAATGATAAATATAATCCCAGTAAATACTTACGAATAAACAATCTCTGATAAAAATGAGATTGGAAAAGTAATTCCTTAACTTATGTCCAATTTCTTCTATATGTGTCCGAGACTCATGTATAGTGGGATTAAACATATTAGTAACTTGTTACATAACCATAATAATATTTATGATTTCATATATGATTCACTACCGACTTTATATTATCTTTTCATTTTTCAATTCAATGTTAAAGGAGCATTTTGTGTAAAATCGTTTCATTTATCATCCATGTTTCGACTTGAAATTATTAATATGATTACTTATATCATGATTAATTATTCCAGAATATAAAACACGAATTATATATAATATATATTCAGAATATTCATATATATAATAGATCGATAAACGGAACGAAATACACCGTTCATGGAGACGATAGGCCATACGTACGCATGAACGCTGTTTTTTGTTTCCTTATTGAATTGAATGAAATTAAGTAGATGACATACATATATATATAAATCTAGTAGCATTATTATACAATATATTTCATGATTACTTATTATATATACTTTATAATTATTCTTGAATTGTTAACATGGAAAATGAATCTCATCGCGTCGTGGAGACGGTAATCCGTACGTACGCACGAGCGATGATATCGTTCCCATATTTTTTGAATGGTATTGGAGTGGATGATATAATATCATAGAATCAGTATGATGTTATAATAATTATATATAGTTATTCTTTACACCATTTTACCCATCTATGTAAGGTGGTGGTGGAAAAACTGATTAAGCTGTGGCATGGAGACAGTATTCCGTACGTACGAACACGCGGTGATTTCGTTTTCCATAGGATGGATAGAAGGTGAAATAGTGTTTTTTAATATTTATAATTACATATCAGTATATATTTAATACTTATTTTATTACTTTATAACTAAACAACAAAATGAGAGGAAGTATAAGAAGAAAGAAACTTGAAAGAGTCGGTAGAAGAGATTACCTCTTCCTCGACGCACCTCCTTTAAACTTCTTCTTAGGGCACTAGAGTTGGTCTTTTGAAAAGACCATAACATCTATAACATAAATATAGAGCCTGAGAAGTTGAATTGGCAGGGTTTGGACGAGACTAAAGGATCAAAAGGGTGTGAAGTGAAGAGGGAAGGGGTGCCCTTTTTATAAGGGAGGAGAGGGGCACCTTTGGGAAAACTTAAAATATTATTTTATAATATAGTATTATTCAGTTTATAATAGCTCCAAATTGATTTATTTAAAAGATAAAGTGGTTATGGGTCGAAATCCTCTCAACCAATAGGTTATAGACATGTTTAGGTTACTATTTTAACCTTATCATTTAGATTTAACTCTAAGTTAAATAATTTAACTTTTACCATTTATTCTTGTTTTCTTACACTACATGGTTAATAAACACCCCATAACAAGCCATAAAACCCCAAGTGGTTTATTATTAATATATATAATCTTATGTAATTTATTTGGCCGATCCTCGTATTTTTAGGAATATAAATACAATTAATAATATAATATTTGTTTTAAAAACAATTTTATGTCAATTTTGACACTATTCGGTAATTTATTTTTGTGAAACTCATAACAGCATTATTAGTTCAAAAAAAGTTAATTAAACAAATAATAACCTGTCATATTAACCTATAAAATTATTTTAATTCATAAAAAGTCTCAAATTACATTTATTTGAGCATTTATAATATCAATTATTTTAATATTTCATTATTTAGGTAATTACTGCATCCCCATTGTGTCATAGATAAATTAAATTATATAATGTCTAAAAATTACAAATAAAATACCATTAGGTAGAAAATCATGTTATATTCCTAATGAATATTTATAGTCGAATTTATCTTATGTATTACCCTATATTAAATATGTTTTAGTTATTAAACATTGATTTTAACTATTTTAACTCTTCTTTAAATAAAATAATAATAAATGTCTTAATCAAATCCAAGTGGAAATAAAGGGTAATATATTATTCCTAAGGTTGTTTTTGGTCGAATTATACTTATCCAATAGAATTAGGACATGTGTTAGGGTAATAATAATATCATTTTTACCCTTAATTACCCTATTTACATTTAATCGTGGTAACAAAAGTAAAAAGTTACTATTCACCAAAAATTATTTTTATCTTATTGAACCACATTTTTACTCCTTGATATTAACCGTGTCTCTTGAATTTTTGAAATTCCACTAATAGAAGAGGTAAAATTACGTTTTATGTAAATTTTAAAATTCTCCTAAGAGGTGGGTAAAAGACGGAGAAAAGTTGAATAAAATTTTTATATATCTAAAATTATTATAAAATTACTCCAATGAATTAAATTTAACTTATATAGGTATTATGTATAAATTTTTATCTAAACTAAATTAAATTAAAATATGCAATTATTTAAATAAAAATTCAGTTTTTAAATACTAACCCAGTGTTTTCACTATTCCTCAAAAATTGAATGTTTTCAGAAAAATACAAAAAATTCACCTTAGGATAAATTTGATATTCCGAATCCAAAACTAATGTCCATTTTGAAAAATAGAATCTAAAAATTGGGTATTACTATTTATAACGTCCATTTTATAAAATATTTTAATAACATATTGTTGTTTAGTGATACACGGTATTGCGTACAACACACGCTATCGTGGAAGGTTGCAATTACGTGTAAATAAAGCAAGTCAATGTTACGTGTAGTGAAAGATTCCTTTGTTGTTGTGTATAATATAATTCAACCGTATTTCATTTATACATTGAATATATATATATACACTCAATTTTGTGTAGAATAACTTCTATCAAACGAACATGAAAATTTTTATATACACAAGCCATGAATAGTGTGGCGTATACGGTGTTCCGGATAGAACAATCTAATTCTGGTGTCACGTACAACATAAGACATCAATGAAATTAAAAATAATAATTTTCATAAAATCTCGGGTTGTTACATTCTATCCCCCTTAAAATGAATTTCGCCCTCAAAATTCGTCGGGGTCATAAATGGTTTACTACTTGAATGTATCTTTCATAAAAACCCACATCGTAAAAAGGAATACCAAAAAATAACATTAAAAAACTAAAGTATGAAATGTAATGGTCATCCAAATTAACTCATCACTGGGTTTCCACGTAGGAGAACATAGGTGAAAATATGGATATGGAAAAGAAATATGACCATCATGTTCTGATGGAGAATGGTAGAGAACATGTATATGAAAAATACATCAATCACAAAGCCATAAATTTGTGATGATCTACGATGCCATCTGATTTATCGAGTATGAGGTTACTAGGACAACTTTTTTAGTATTCAAGATCATTCCTCTAATACTGAAGAATTGTTGAATTAAAAAAAATACATACTTTATTTTGGTAAAATATTGCCATTGTTCGTGCCTTGAACAATTTCCACTTCATCTTTTAAAGAAATGAAGTAGAATTTGTCATTCGTGAAGTGTTAGCAGATCATGTCATAGAATGATAAGTCATTCTATTTGGTTCTATCGCAAAATGTTTAGCACAATTTATTAAATATACATAATTCCATCTATCTTGAGATTAATGATATATAGTTGCTACAATCGACTTATTCATCATCTATCATAGCGCTTAAAATTAGTTTTTACTAACCAGGGACTTCCTGTAGGCCACTGGTATGTGATAAAGGCCTCTCGTACTTAAATTGTGAGTTTGATTCCCACATCCTTGTCCAACGCGATGGGTTGTCGCTCGTCCTATGGGTTGTCCTTTTTCTAAAAAATAACTGTTAAAACATTACAGAAATAATATTGAAATACAAGTTCTATATTTAAATAATACTAACTTATGTCCAACATTATCCATTCCAATCTTTAGGCTTATCCAAAATATGTATGTACAATCTCATAGTATAAATAAAATGATTACTAGAGAGGCCATATACCAAGCATGCGAATACCATCATTTATCTCCCATATATCATAAGATATATCTTGTTGGTCATATTCCAAACATGTGAATACCTTAATCATGCATTCTTTTGAAACATGAATTACCATAGAACCTTAGAGAAAACATGAATACTGTCAAAGGATAACTCATTCCACATACAAAAATCCCAAAATTTCTATATACTAAAACCATGATATCACTTTGTCCTTATATCAGTCATGATCTCATGAATACTCTCAAAATTTCATTTTCTCTTTAACCCTTTATTATTTGCATGTCATCTTCATTCCAAAAAAAATCTAAATAACCTTTCATGGTTACTAGTACCATTCAACATATACTTTAAAATACATTAGAAAAACAACAGTGTAACAATCCTTAGATGTGTCTTTATTCCAGAGTACCATTAAATTACCTATACAACATAACTCTTGATAAACATACAATCATTCCACTACCTTCTTAAACCATCGATGAAGCATCAACACTTCTTTCATCTCATATATCATTTGTAGTATCATCATAATTATCCACAAAAATACAACCCATATGACCATGATGATTCTCTTCATGAGATTTTCCCTTAGGGCATTGGTTTCTGTAATGTCCATACATTCCACATTTAAAACATCTAATAATTGTTGATATCAGAGAAATACCATTATCCTTATCCATGGTGTTAACTGAACCTTTTCCTTTGCACTTACTGGATTTGTGTCCTTCTTTTCCACACCCAAAGCATCCTCAAGTTCCTTTGAAACATTCTCCTTGATGCCTCTTACCACATGATTTACATGAGAGAAATTGAACTTTCTTTCCTCTATAATCATCATGAAACTCCATCTTTCCCTTATTAGGTGAGTCGGGAAACTTACCAATGTTGAGATTATTGATCATATTATGAGATTGCTGATTAGGCCTAATAATGATGTTTGGACTTCCAAATCCCGTTTTATTTGGTTGCCGATGAATAATATCATTCATTGTCCGTCATATCCTCCATTATCGTGAATTTTCATGTTTCCATACATTTTCTAAAACCCAAAAAGAATAGTATGAGAGTTAAAAATCATGTTATGGAAAACAACATAATAAAGGGGGAGTACCGTCAATATCTAACATCTTAGGTTAAATTCTACGATCGTTACCATAATTCTAGGACTATAACCTATACATAAACATATCCTTAGGGACATCCCTATACATACCTCAGAAATATCTCTAGGTATTTCACTAATGTTTTTTGCATCCTAGTTTCCAAAGGTTAACTAATCCTTCACTCTTATACCAACTATAGAGACTCAAAGATTGATGTAAATGGAAATTACATTACTTTTGCAGAATATTTAATACATGACCAAAAAAGACACCTAAGACCATATTAGTTTAGTGTCTTTGGAAACTCAGAACGTAATCTTCTAATCATGGTGAATGATATTCAACATCTCCCATAAAAAGCATCCCCTTTTGGTTTTCATACCTAAAACCTTTATTAATATCTTGTGGAAAAGAAAACATAAAAATGGTGAGATCAAATGCTCAGTAAGGGTAAATATATAGAATATAAAACAATCCATAAAAATATGAATGCAAAAACATGTACTTAAAATCTAAACACCAAAATCTTGAGGAAAGACCTAAATCTTGGAAGTACATAAGGTATTTATCAAAAAGGAACATCAATAATGATAAAATATAATGGGATAAAACATATAATTGTCGCAAACCATTAAGAACATGATATGATTTCCATAGTAGCCAAGGCATTGCTGCCAAGACCGTCTTAGTGGACAAATTCCCATTCTGAATCGAGTTCACTCGTTCCAGTCCTGTATCACTGAACCGGATTAACTTACCATTCCAGCCATGTCTATCTCATGAGATATAAATATTTACCCAATGAATTGGAGGGAGATATAGGTCCCACCCATCTCATAATGAAATCATTCTTACTTGTGCCACAAAATATACATAAATCATTCATCATAACCAAAAGAATTAAATGGGTTTTATAAACATCATCCCATCATCACATAATCCATATAAAACCAATTTATATCATTTCATTATAAAAAAAGTGACACCATTTAATTCATAGAGACATTGTACTTGAAACATACACATATGAAATAATTTCATCTTTGATGGAAATTGGTTTTGATAAAACACTTGAAATGAATTCTTGAGGAAAATATCCTTTCTTTTCAAAATAATTTTCTTTTCACAAAATGCCATGTAATTTGAAAATAAAAGGACTTCTGTTGAAAATAATCATGAAATCTTGTAAAGGAAGCTTTATTAAAATTAGGCATTATGAAACTATAAAATTCAGTTTGTGCCGTATATGTTAAAAAAACATTCTTCTCATACTTTTTCCGAAAAAGTCAAAAAGTACCTCGTATGGTAATCAAAATAAAGATTCATTACATACCAAGTAGTAGAAGAAAAAAATGTGTAATAAATAATTTAAACATACATGAAATAATTTTTATAAAATAGGGACATGGATGATAAATATAATACTAGTAAATATATACGAATAAATAATCTCGGATAAAAATGAGATTGGAAAAGTTATTCCTTACGTTATGTCCAATTTCTTTTGTATGTGTTTGAGACTCCATTATAGTGGGTTTAAAAGTATTATTAATTTGTAACATAACCATAATAATATTTATAATATCATATATGATTGACTTACGACTTTATATAATCTGTTAATTTGTCAATTCCATGTTAAAGCAGCGTTTTGGGTAAAATCGTTTCATTTATCATCTTTGTTTTGACTTGTAATTATTAATATGATTACTTAGATAATTATTAATTAATTCCAGAATATAAAACATGATTTATATATAATATATATTCAGAATATACATATAAATAATAGGTCGATAAATGGAAAGAAATACACCGTTCATGGATACGATAGGTTGTACGTACGCATAAACGATGTTTTTCGCTTACTTATTGAATTGAATGGGATTAAGTAGATGAAATAAATAAATATATATATAAATCTAGTAGAATTATTATTCCATATATTTCATGATTACTTATTATATACATTTTATAATTATTCTTGAATTGTTAACAAGGGAAATGAATCTCATCGCGTCGTGGAGACGGTAATCTGTACATACGCACGAGCGATGATATCATTCCCAAATTTGTTGAATGGTATTGGAGTGGATGATATAATATAATACAATCATAATGATGTTATAATAATTATATATAGTTATTATTTACACCATTATACCCATCCAAGTAAGGTGGTGGTGGAAAAACTGATTACACCACGACGTGGAGACGGTATTCTGCACGTACGCACACGCGGTGATTTCATTTTCAATAGGATGGTTAAAAGGTGAAATAGGTTTGTTTCATATTTATAATTACGTATATGTTTATAAGTTATACTTATTTATTACTTTATAATGAAACAACTAAAGAAGAGGAAGTAGAAGAAGAAAGAAAATTGAAAGAGTTGGTAGAAGAGATTACCTCTTCCTCGACCCACCTCCTTTAAACTTCTTCTTAGGGCACTAGAGTTTTTCCTATGAGAATACCAGAACCCTTATGATGTAACTAGAGAGTTTGGGAAGAGGAATTGTCAGGTTTTTTTCGAGCTTCAAGGCTCAAAATGGTGTGAAGAGAAGAGGGAATGGGTTTCCTTTTTATAAGGGAGGAGTGGGGCATCTTTATAAAAACATAAAATATTATTTTATAATAAAGTCATATTCGATTTATAATAGATCCCAATTAATTTATTTCTAATATAAAGTGGGGATGGGTCGAAAGGATCTCATCCAATAAGATTTATACAAGTTTAGGTTACTATTTAAACCTTATCATTTAGATTTAACTCTAAGTTAAATAATATAACTTTTACCGTGTCTTATTCTTTTCTTACAGTAAAATGTTAATAAACTTACCATAACAATCCAAAAGAACCCCAAGTGGTTCTTTATTGACATATATAATCTTATATAATTCATTTTTCCAATACTTATTTTTTTTAGGAATATAATAACAATAAAAAATATAATATTTTAAAAAAAAACAATTTTATGTTAATTTTGACACTATTTGGTAATTGATTTTTGTGAAAATCATAACAACATGATTAGTTCGAAAAAATTTAATTAAATCAATAATATAATGTCATATTAACCTATAAAATTAGTTTAATTCATAAAAAGTATCAAATAAAATTTATTTGGGTATTTATAATATCAATTAGTTTATTATTTCATTATTTAGGTAATTACTGCATCACCATTGTGTCATAAATAAATTTAATTATTTAATGTATAAAAATTATAAATAAAATACGATTAGGTAGAAAATCGTTTTAGATTTATAATGAATATTTATATTCCAATTTATCTTATGTATAACCCTATATTAAATATGTTTTTGTTATTAATCTTTGATTTTAAATATTTTAACTCTTCTTTAAATAAAATAACAATAAATGTCCTAATCTAATCCAAGTGGACCTAAAGGGTAATATTTTATTCCTAAGGATGTTTTTGGTCTAATTATACATATACAAAAGAATTATGACATGTGTTAGAGTAAAAATTATATCATTTTTAACTTAATTTCCCTATTTACTTTTAACCTTTGTAAAAAAGTAAAAAGTTACTATTCACCAAAAGTTATTTTTATCTTATTGAACCAAATTTTACTCCTTGATATTAACCGTGTCTCTTGGATTTTTAAAATTCCACTCACAGAAGTGGTAAAATTAGGTTTTATGTAAATTTTCAAATTCTCCTACGAGGTGGGTACAAGACGGTGAAAAGTTCAATAATATTTTTATATATATATAATTATTACAAAATGACTCCAATGAATTACATTGAACTTATATAGGTATTATGTATCAATTTTTATCTAAAATAAATTTAAACAAAATGAATAATTATTTAAATAAAAATTCGGTTTTTAAATAGTAACCCAGTGTTCTCACTATTCATAAAAAATTGAATGTTTTCAGAATAATACAAAAAATTCACCCTAGGTTAATTTTGATATTCCGAATCCAAAAATGAATTCCATTTTGAAGAATAAAATTTAATAAAGTGGGAATTACTATTCATAATGGATAGTTTATATAACATTTTAATAACATATCATTGTTTAGTGAAACTCGGTATTGTGTACAACACACGCTATCATGGAAGGTCGTGATAGCGTGTAAAGCAAGACAAGTCTGGGTGGCGTGTAGTGCAAGATTCCTTTTTTGTTGTGTATAATAGAATCCAACCGTATTTCATTTATACATTGAATATATATATATACAGACTCAATGTTGCATAGAATAATTTCAATCAAACGAACTTGAAATTTTTTGTAACACGAGCCAAGAATAGTGTTTCATATACGATGTTGCGTATAGAACAAGATAATTTTGGTGTTGCTTACAACACAAGACATCAATGAAATTAAAACGAATAATTCTCATAAAATCTCGGGTTGTTAGACCTGTCACTATAATCAAGAGGTTGTTTTGTTAAACAATCATATTATGTGGGTTTATGAAAAATGTATTTTTAAATTTCCTGACCATTATTACCAATAAAAAGTAAATATTTTGAGGATCTATTTTCTTAAAGATGGGGAGAACGCGACATAGTGAGATTTTCAAATAACACTATGGTTGATAGTGTATACAATAAAAAAACAAATAAAAAGGATCCCCAAAGTATTATTAAGGATTATTTAACATAGAAGAATTATTTTTGGGTGTGAATATGATTAACTATATTATGAATGATATATAAATTTTTTTAACAATACTAATTTATTAATTAATTATAGGGAAATAAAACTCAAATTTTTTTTAAAGTCATTTTATAAAATTTAACTTACTTTTTTTAAGAATATAATTTATTTATTTTTGGAAAAATTTATAAAAATTATTTGATAAAATAAACATAAATTTTTAAATCAACACATAAAAATTATCTTAGTGTAAAATTTTCATATATTTTTATAAGATTTATTTTCCAATGAATAGTGAAATTATAGAATTTTTTTGAAAATAGTTTTTCCATTTCAACCATTTTTGATCTTCCGTTTTCTTTTAAATAAATTTATAATTAAGAATAGTTATAAAATATTATATATAATATAATTAATGTTATTTAAATAAATTTAAACGCCGAATTTGGTTTTAAAATATTTTATACTTAAAAGTGCATTTTTCTAAATAAATATTTTTCATTGCCTTTTTTAAATTTAATATTAAACTAAATAATATCTATTATGTGTTTTGAATATTGAAAATTTTAATCCATTTTTTAGGTTTAATAGGCCCAAATTTAGTAAATAAGTACATTTTTTCAATATGAATATTAACCTTCTTAATTATTTTTGACATGATCAACGATAAATTAGGTAAGTAATGTTACAGATAAAATTAAAAGGACATGAAAATAACCCTAAAATGGCTAAATATTATCTAATAATCCTATTTCATCAATAATCATCTAATATTATGTTATACATATTTTTATTTCCATTGTGGTGAGATTATGATATTTGGAGTAATTTTTTTCAAGAAAAGTAAAACATAGAACACATTCATTTTAATAATTATAATATATTAATATTGGATTTACTGAACTTTATTTTTGATATTTATAATATTTTTTAAAGTAAAAATATTTATCTTCAACTTCATAACTTATTATTAATTTCTATTGAAGAAATAGTTAACATAAATTCGTACACAATGTTGATGGAGTAATTGTTTTAATTAATGGAATTATAAAATAAGTGATATTATAAATATTAAATGTAACATAATAAGAGACATTTATGGTGGTTAATGAATTTTATAGATTTCCCAGACAAGTTTAGGTCTTCAAAAAATTGTATGAAAGAGTTTCAACTATTTTCTCTATGTTTTTAAATTCAATTTAATGAATAGTATCAAAATTTATAGTAATAAACTTTTATGGGATTAGTATTTTATTAAATTATTTAGAATTCATAAAAAAATTAATAAGCACAAATTAGATAATATATGGTCGATAATATCATTTCCTAATAAATTATAGTTCATTGGAGAATTATTCTCTCGAATTGTTAAATTATATTTTAATGTTTATAAAAAAGTAAAAAGTACCACTAACCACTCTTATAAAAGGGAACCGCGTCCCTATCTTCCTTAAACCAAAATTGTCATTATATTTCAACCAAGTACTACCAACTATTCTTATGAAAATAATTTGAAGTATTATATTGGTTAATTTCCTTCCAAAATAACACTCCTATATTCATTAAGAAGAGATCAAAAGGAAGTCTTCCAAATAATAGGTAATTGTTTTTACCAAATCCTTTATGTTTATTTATTCTTTAAAATCCTATTAATTTGTTGGATCCATAATAAATTAATAAATATATTATAATAAATATAATTATATGATATTTTGATTATAGGACAATTATATACCATTTATTTTCAATCATATGAAAATAAAAAACATCTCTCATGTGTATGAATGGCTTACCGTCTCCTCTTAGTAGAGTAATTTTCTTTTCATCATTAGATTAATTATTGGAGAATTATTAATACATCTATATTGATAAATCAATAAAGCTATTTTGAGATAAGGAATATTTATTCGACAATTAAATCAATCATTTCTCTATATGATGATGTTCTTGGACTATCAGTGAAGGATGAGACCCAAAATTATATAGGACCTCAACGCATCTGGATGTCTCATGAGCGAAATCAGCTGGTCCAATTAAATTGGGCTTTAAACCAACTAATTAAAAATTATTATGGATTGATTCGATAGAATAGTTTCCATGATTATTGAGATCATGGCATATAATATTAATTATTTCTCTTATATAGAATTTAGTTGTTATTATCTATTCTATTTTCACTATGATATTATCCATGGATTCAGTTGGTTCTCATATTATTGATTAAATTTAATGTCTACATAGTCATTTATCTTTCCATATATATTCTGATAGATATTATTGTGGTATATCAGTTATTTATTAATTGGGATGTGTTTTTAATTATTTACATTTTCATATTGAATATGCAATAATGATTTAAGACAACCTCAACTATATGCAACTCTTATGGATCATTTGATCTCACCCTTTCTTATGATTCCTCTCCCTAATAAATAATAGAAAATCCTTTTATTATGTTCAAGGATTCTGAATTTCTTCCATTTCTATGTTTTATATTTTATCCTAAATTTAATATGTGTATCATGTTTGAATATGTTTTTTCCAAAACAGCTAAACTATTCACTCATTCGGTATGTAATTCCTTATATCTTATTCTAATGTAATAATGTAGACACTGACCCCTAGATAATAGGGATATAATTGTTTATATTCATCAATGTGAAACATTAATTATTTTAAAATCCTTCTATTAGAATATATTTTTAACCCAACTGATGTTTGCGTATTGATACATATACTTGTCAAATTTTTCAAGTACATATAGATGTGATATTGAAATATTTCAACCAATATATATTTCTTTCATTTAAAAAACACTTAAATAGATCCATGTTTAGGTGAAAAAATTAATTTGGTTTATTACTTCTCTTAGGACAACATTTGTAAATATTAAAACTATAATCATTTAATAAAAATCTACATAGTCAATTATTATATAAAAAATAAAAAATAAAATATTATATAACCTTGAATCATTATGAAATGATTTATTTTTCATATAATATAAATAATGTGTGAATACCTCTTTCACATAACCATTCCATCATTGGTTTTATAAGCCTTACAATAACATGGAAAATTCAATTCTTTTAATAATTTTAGATTGATTTTGTATCACAAAACTATAAATATAGATTCACAAGATTTCCTTTTTTTAAGAATTTCTATTAATTTATCACATATACTCATTACATTATCCTCTTAAACACAACATGAAAATCATAGGATAAAATCATAGAATTATATATTTTTATTAATTCTCTATAGATTTTCATAGTCGAATTAATTTTTCGAATAGTGATATTTCAGTTAATGTGTAATTATACGAGATTTTTTAAATTTGGTATAATAGTATCAAATACCCCATCAGGCCCAAAACAATTAATTTTGTTCTCACATGATTTTTTAAAACCATATTATAAAATAATTGTATTTATTTTATTTCATTTTATATAAAATAAAGAAAAATGTAATATTATAAAATATTAATTTGTAAATGTGGTGGAATGTTACAAAACATATGTAGTGGGAGTATTTTTTAAATCACATTCATAATAATATATATGATATACAAAATTATTTATATACATATTTGGAAATATTTTCTATCTATTTTAAAATAAATAAAATTAAATGATATGTTATTAATAATATTTTTTATATATAGTGTGCTCATTTTAGTTTTATAAGGTTTATTTTTTATATTTTACATGTTATTCCATATTTTGGAATAAATCATAATATTACATCAATTAAGTATAAATATAAACATATTTTGAGTTTGAATAAAACATTATATAATTAACTATTTCAAAAAAAAAAAAATCGGATGAATGGAATAAATTATCTATCAAAAATATGTGTTTAAACATGAATTCCATTGAAAATATCTCCAATACTAGGTTGCTTTAATATTCATGTATGAATAAAATTATTCTTTTTTAAAATAAGGAAAAAACTATATTTATGTGTTTCATATATATTTATGTATTACCATTGTTGATCTTCTAATTATATAAATCATTTTTTAAAATGTTTTACTTCATCATTGGGATCTAACATCTTCTAAATTAGTAATTAAAAATAGGAATCATTTTTTTGATGATGGAAATTCAGTGAAACTAATACATAGTGGAAAGTCTTTTTACTAAGAGAATGATATCCAAATATGTTTTCCTATATTAGGGTGTTCTTTATTTTTATATTAAACTAGTTAGTAACACATTGTATTGACAAGAAAATAATGCAAGTGATTAGAATAAAATATGTGTGACATATATTGTTGAATTTAACTAGGATTATGATCCTAACAACCGGGGTTTCAACATTTTGATACATTGGACATTTTTTTGAATCATCGTGAATTTTGATATGAAAATGGAATAATTATTGGGGTCTATTTTATGATTTATAGAGAGTATTTTAATTAAATTAAATATTTATTATATACATTTACTTTATGAACAAGACTAATATCAGGGAACTGATACCCTTGTTGACCCAAAAATGTGGTTCTAAGCCTATTCACTGTATAAAATATGTTAACATTGAGCATCTGGTTGATGTGAAATGGCAGGATGAGAATAGATAATATAAATTGATTAATTTTGTAAAATTTATTTATTTTATTTAATTTAATTTTCTATCCATTTTATATCTATATAATATTGAATCAGATACTCCTATATGTTTAGCTGCATATCCTAGAGGAATCATTTAGAAAAGAGTTGTAGTGAAGATCATTGGCAGATAACTTAGAATCAAGGATCAATGCCAATCATGCTAAAATTTAATCACTTATTCAAAGTAATTATGTGGGATTAATTCATCATCCATAATCAATCTATTCATGATGTAAAGAATTGTATATCAATTTTTTCTCATAATTTGATATTGAAGTGATTATAGATTGGCCTAAAAATAATATTCCAAAAACAATTATCACCCGACCCTCAATTTAAATATTTTATTTTTATATCTGTATTTGATATTAATCATTCATGAAATGGTTAATTTAATTAAATTCATACCTCATATATTTTATTTATATCATTGAATTGCTTCCAAAATGAACACAGCCATCCTTTAGTCTTCACTTTTGTGATTTTTTGTTTTCGACCGATGATCAATGTGTTTTCAAAATTGGCATTCGATTATCATGTCTTCCATGTTTTTTCCTTGAATCTCATATTGTTTCATTATTTATTAGTTGTTTTGAGGATTAATGTTGTGATTTTATCATAGTGGATTACATTATGATTGAGGATCAAACCCAATGACCTAAATATGGAGAATGAATTAATGACATTGGTTTCCCAAACTGATGTGTTCCGAATGATGAGAAGAAGAGATTTTTTATTATCATGAATAATAATCAACATGTTTTTGAGAGTTTAATATGGTTTTAATAGTGAAAATGAATAAGGTTTGATAAAATAAAATCCATGTCCCATTCACTGCCTTCTATAAAATTCACAACAATATAAAATTTAACTCAAAAGTACATATTCTGGGTGACCTGTTTATGAGAAGACTATGGTTTCTAGGCTAGTTGAATATCATAGGTATTTGTGACCAAGTCACACACCATGTGGACCCTATCAATATAGGATTTTATTTATGTGTAGTATATTTCAATGGACCCTTGTGTCCTTACACACCATGTATATTCATCCAGACCCCATAAACCCTTTATGGGATACAATACTGGTAGAGGAGGTATACACCGAGTACTCTTATATAAATGAAATTCAACGTATCCTTTCTACACAACAAGACATTGGGTTGAGACATTCATTATTTAAGGATAGAGAAAATCAAAATATTTGATTTCATGTGACATTACATGTACATATATGATATTTTATTACATCATCTTTACCTATAATACATTGGTGTAACACATATTTTCCCCTCTACATTCCCAGGTGGAGTTGGTACCTCTCCCATAGTGTATAGTATCCTCATGGATAGTGGTATTTCACCCATGTGACGAGAGGTATGGGATCCTCTAACTCGGAAAATGGGTATATTCTGGTATTTTATCCACATATGTGGTGTATTGATCCTCAATCTATATTGTTTTTATTTCACTTATCTATATATATGAAATAGGAATGGGATCCTATAAAAAATCTTCAATTTCACCCATATATATGGATAATGTATCCTTTAACATTATCTAAGTTAATTACATTGATTTTTTAGAGACTGACTGATCATAATCAATAGAGGATTATTTGTTTGACTAGATATGATTTTGAGACTATACTCTGGGTTTTGATCCCTATATGAGAATATCTGGGTGTAATCATTTTATTAAATCCATAATTAATAATTTTAATTGACTTTATATTTAATTATTTATTTCTTGAATATTTTTTGGATTTATCTTATGAATTTGTATATTCACTATTGCATGGGTGCCACTAACACATGAAGTGTCTTTTGAATATAAAATTCTATAAAATAAAGATCTAGGAGGACTTGATGTTGGTGGTGTTTAGTGGTTCTTAAAAGTTTTTCTCATGCGATTTGTTGATATGCATGTGTTTTTGTGATTAAATTATTTTCCCCTATAAGATATGGGTTTTTTTATTGGTAATTGTGAGAATATTTTAATCTTTATAGTTATTCTGTGATATGATCAGTTTGTTGATGAGGAATATATAGATTTTTCAGGCATTTATTATTCTATTTATTTACTTTACATATTATTGTAGTATGTATTGATATGTGTATGTGTGTGTCTATGTGTGTAGGTTAATTTAGATTATGTCTCCCATATGAGTGTAAATTTCACTCAATGCTTGTCACTAGCCTCAATACAATTTTAGGTGGGATATGAGTTTCAATTCTGATATTCCACTGGCTGAAGAGGGGAATTAATAGTCCAATACATGATAAAGTGGTTTCAAATGTTTTTTTCCTATATAAATTTATTAGAGTTATAATTTGTTTGAGGATTGATTTAAGATTTATAGAAACAATTTTTATGCTTTTAAATAATGTCTTATATTATCAAGACACCCTAGGGTTGGTCTTTTGGGTAATTTATCTATTAAGTATGATTTGGATAACCCACTTTTAGAATAAACACAACATTTGAAGGGAAAACATGGTACACACATCCTATAGGAATGGGTCGTGGATTCCATGTACATATTGACTCATCAACTACTATTATATCATGAAATGGAAATGTTGAATATTTTAGGATGTCTCATTTAATAGATGTTCCCTTCTGGGTATAGTGATCAACACTTCCACATATGAAGCAATGAGTATAACTTATCCCAAAAGTGCAAGATGATGTGCTACCTAATGTCAATGAGCTGATCATGCCAATGTCTCTTTATTTCAAGTGTATAGGTGTATAATTCTTCATGAGTTTCATAGGCAGATCCCGCCTATGATCTATGATGATCTATAGCCAAAGTTCACAAAATAATTATTATATTAAATTATAAAACATTTTAAACTCATCTTGAACCTACAAATTAGAAGGTAGTTATTTTGGTTATTCTTTTCCATTGGTAGATACTATGATGGGGCATTTTGAGGATGTGGACCCATAATAAAGAAAGCCTCCAATAGATTATTGTTTAGAATATATTCTTGGATTAGTATTCTCTAATGAATCTATGATTAGTATTCGTCCATGATCTTTCCCATCTTTAGAAAGGTAGAATATATGGTGCTGAGTATGTTCTAATGTTTATGGAACTCAGGTGATACACTAAAGACATGTCACTATTTAAATGAAAATAAGATAAGATGTTTGAGTGAGGTTTATGTAGAGATATTTAACATGGAGTTTTACCCATTTCTTCCCTGCATATGTTGGGGTTTTGAATAATGTCTTACTGATGGAGTTATTTTTTGATTTGTAGTCATATCCACATGATGTTGATGGTAGTAACTTGGAAGAGGAGAATTTACTTGTCAGTGTATGAATTTGGGATTGGGGGTCATGATAATTAAATCATTTACATATACAGTCTTAATCTAGAGGTTCCATATCTTTGGGTTCACTAAGATATTCTAGTCAGTAGAGGTATATATGATGATATTCTTGGGATGGGTAATGGTATATTGCTTGAATTGTTCTAACCCATGTGTGTTAGTGGATGGAGAGACTGTGGTTGAGCCACTAAGACATATGATGTTGTGAGAGCATGATGATCTATAGGGTATATGTCATGGTAGTTTAGTTGGTAGAAATCTAGGATTTGGTGGATGCTATTATCTAGTAACACCAGCACCCCTTTCTGGAGGTCCTCATTAGGAATACAGAGCTCACAGTTATAGATAGAGTAAATTCAAAATTTTAGTGTGTTATGAGCCAGAGGATCCTGACATGATTTTA
The DNA here is from genome assembly GCA_963277665.1 of Viscum album. Taxonomy (NCBI): domain Eukaryota; kingdom Viridiplantae; phylum Streptophyta; class Magnoliopsida; order Santalales; family Viscaceae; genus Viscum; species Viscum album. The sequence goes on from OY728164.1 coordinate 1,372,755,065, forward strand.
TGTATATTTCAAGTTTTTCTTCCATAATATTTACTTTTATAGACATAAATGTTATATATTCCTTATATTACATATCCCTCATATAAGAATATGATATACCAGTAGAGACTCTAGCCTAACCATTTCTTCTTGAGACTCTAATAGAAGGTGATTCTCTAATCACAATATTCTATCAGTAGTGTGGATTAGTTCTTGGTGGAGAATGTTTCTCATGGTACCTTTTCATTAATATAATGAGATCTTATGATTCGATTGTTGATATAGATGTGGTGTTTTCCATCCATGACCATATTGATTATTTCTATCATAGGATGTGGTAGAACAAGGAATAAAGGTCAACATTATCCTTCTTTTTTAGGAATATATTCTAGTAATAATATGGTGGGATTTCATGTAAGAGATTATAGTTGATCTCCAAGAAGTACAATTTCCTAACTCCAGGTGCACAATACATAGTGAATGTGGGTTCCCTATAGTATAATAGGAGTAACCATATTTATTTTACAAAGAAGTAAATATTTTACCACCTCATAAAGATTTCACGTTTTATATTGAACTATCCCCAAGGAATGGACTATTAAATTATGTATCATATAAGATGGTTCTTGTTGTGATTTGAGATCCAAGGGTGTAGTGTGAAGGCTGTATAATCAAAGGCGTTTTGTGAACCAATGTGTCCCCAAGGGGTGTTATGATGTTATTTTTCAATAAAGATGATGGAATCTTCTGGTTATGTGTATATTATCACCTCTTTAATGGTGTGAAAAGTAAGCATGAATATACACTTACAAGGATCAATGACCTCTTTGTTTAGATGAATGGGGTGAGGCATTTTAAAATGAGTTACATGATCCCAAACATTCATCAGTAATGAGTTCATGAGGATGATATAACAAATATTACATTATGATGTCACCATAGTCATTATGAAATCATATTGAAACCCTTTGGCATGAAGAATAACATTACGATGTTTATGGGACTCATGAATCAGATATTAAGTCTTTCTTAGATCATTTTGTGGTAGGTTTATCAATTTCATTATCATTTACATATAATTATACATTGATCATGTAGAGAATTTGATAATGGTCTTGAAAATAATTAGAGATCATGAACATATTTGTAAACTGTCAAAGTATTAGGTCAAAACTAGAGTGGAAAACATTATGGGATATGGAATCTTAGAGGATGGTGTAGTCATATACTAAGTGATGATTGATGTTCTCACTTCATGGAAGCCACCCAATAACGTTATAGAGGTGTAAAGACTCTATTTATATCTAGGTAATTACTAGAGATTCATGTTATTCTTCTTGAGGATCATACCAAATTTTATTTCCATAACCTGAAATGGGTTGTTTTTATCTGATCAGAGATGTAATAGAAGTCTATTAAAGAGTTATAAAAATAGTTTATAACCACTCATGTTTAATGGTTGATATATGAGAAAGATGAGTATGTAGTTATCTAATATTCCATTGAATATAGTTATATTTTTTGGTTAGTACTGATACATGTGGAAATAGGTTATGTGTCTAGGTAGTTGAGACCCCAGGAATAGAACTATGAATCCCACTACCTGAAGATAGAAATCGAAATGGTCTCTCTAAATAAATAGGGAAAATACAATCTTAGTGAAAATTTTTTGTTTATCCATCCCCTATAAGTATCAAATTTATCTTCACCTTGAGATATCTTTTCCAAAGACATGTTTAATGGATAGAGATTTTATTTTAATATGTTTTTGAGATAGTCTGTAATCATAGAAATGGAATTATGGGGGAATATTATTGCATAAAAAATACTTATTCCCAATTTCTTTGTGAGGTTTAATTGTAGGTGGAATTATTGAATTTATCCTTACTGGTCATGTAAAGTGAAACATACCTCAAAAGGATGGATTTTAACCCAATTCTTCTCCGACATGTGAGCGAAACACAACATGGATATGGTTATTGTAAGTTATTCTAAGATTATATATCCACATCAAATTTTTTCTGGGTAATTCTATGATGGTTCGGAGTGTTTCCAATTCAAAAACAGTGTCCTTCAAGTAACATGTTAGGAGTAGTTTTTCTAGAATCTATTGGAGGAAATTGATTCTACATGGAACTATCTAGAAAATATTAAAGAATATTGAACGAACAATTACCACCCACATCAAAACACCATGTTGATCAATTTTAATATTTTTTCACTTTAATAAATGATATAACATTCATGCAATGAATATAAATGTTGGAACGAAAAGAAAAACATCATTTCATGTTGTTCATTCTGAATGTCCAACATCCATTAGAGAAATATTTTAGTATTTCATTTCCCCTAAAATAATAATTTAGAACACTAAAAATAGTGAATAACTGTAGAACACTAAGAAAATACATCACAATTTCATTAAAATTTTAGTTGAATACAAAACCATATTCCCTAACCATTACTTGTAAATATTAACTTCTAGTCATCTGGGTAAAAAAACAATCAATAAATATGGGAGTCTATCTAATTCATTATTTACACTACCAATACATTGTATAAATTCTCAATGTGAATTCTTCTAAGTGTATACATGAAACCACCACAAAAAATAGAACACTAACCAACCTATTAAATTCCCAGATAATCTTATAGAACACGATCATTATATTCTAAGAGACATGATAAAAAGCCCCCTCATAACAATATTCTTCTATAAAAATCCTTTTAGAAAACTAATAGGAAAAAATACATGGAACACACTTTAAAAAATTAATATCTTAAAAAAATGTTTCTATCCACATACATCATCCAACTTATGTAATTTTAAGACATACCCAATTATCTCCCACATGAAGAATACTTTGCGAATGAAACACATCACCACCTTCAGGTTCAGTTGGATAAAATTATTCTCCACCTCATTTTGTGATCCTAAGACCAAGTGATTATATATAATTCTTTACTATTTCTAGACAGAAACTCTTAGTAAACATATCCACTGGATTTTGGTCCCAACAACCATCCATAACTCCAACACACCATTTTCTAGTATATTCCCGATGTAATTTTCTTTTAGATCAGTGTGTATAGTATATGAATGAAACACTATATTCATATACAAATTTTTTTCACTATGACTATCATAGAATATGAACCCTTTACGATGGCTTCATCTAATTTATATTACTAAATTCCAAAACCATACTATCTCTTTAACATCGTCTGTAACGTGAAAATACTATTCTTCATTTATAACTAGTTAAATCACCGATAATAATTTGGATATCTAACTAAACCTGATTATACCAAAAAAGAAAAAATATCTAATTATAGACTTCTATTCATTAGAATAACCCCCAAAATTTGTATATAAAACCCAACTAATAAATTATCACCTCAGAAACAAAGATTTGTGCCTTTTGTTCCTTTTAAAAGAATAATAATCTATATAACATATTCTAAATGATCCTTCACTATATGTTTCATGAACCAACTGACCACTTACATTGTATAAATATTGTTCAGATGTGTATATACCATAGCATAAGAAAAATATTATTATTACATAGTTATACGAATTTTTTTACATGTTATTTTTTTACTCTATTATTCATTGTTCATTCGCAATTTATATTTTAATGAGGCCAAAAATAGAATTGAGAATAGATTATATCAACTTATTCTAAATTTCTAAATGATATTTAAGATTAAATCCCAAAAATATAAAATAAATCATTTTGTTTTCATAACACATTTAACCCCCCCACAAAGAATATATTCTAAGTTTCAGTAATATATATCATCTCAATTTTTTTAAAAATTCCCCATTCATCATTAAAATAATTATAATATTTAGTCTTACCAAAAAAACTATCATCCATGTACATTATTATAATAATGAATTCATTTCCAATAAACTAATTTTTGTATTGTAAATTATTAGAGTTACTTCATAGGAATCCTTTCTATTCAAGGAAGTAATAAACCTTTTATTTCTGACACATTTTTTTCTTATATCGAAACCTAAATACTCGTTCTTAGTTTTCAACCCATCCCATGATTCCAATTATCCACAAACCCAATAGTTCTCATTATTTTATGTTCTTCTTATATATACCTATGAATTGTATCCATCTTAAAATGAATTTGTAATATGCATTGATTTTGGGAAGAAACCAATATTATCATAGCTCATATGGTATTATATTTTAATACCAGAGATAATATATCATAGAATTTAATATATTTATTATATTATATTCCATTATAAATTTTTTTTTTGTTATATCTTTTCCAATCATTAATCACTATTTTCAACCATAATACCAACTTTTTACAAATTTATATCTTCCCTAGTGATAATTTCATTAATTAATTGTTTTAATTCATATATTTTGAATCTAAATCATCTTTTTTTGTTATGTCCCACCTCCCAAATTCACCTCGAGTGGTAGTTCTCTTATATATTTTAATAGTATGAATCATATATCATCTACATACATCTACATTAGACATATGATCCTTAAATATAACAAATAATTAACTCATAATCTAGCATCTTATAAATAAATAACAAAAAAATAAACCCCATAAAAATATCTAGACCATGATTACCTAGTTATAATGTTTCAAAATATATCATCCCCTGGATGTATCAATGAAATCATTTCTTAAACATCTCAACATTCTTCTGAAATACGAGACATTATTTTATATTTAAATAATTTTAAACCTTTTGGAATATGGATCGACATGAATAATAATTTAGATTAATTTAAATTAAATTTAATCATTATTAATATCTTCCTTCTCCATTATATTTTGATCTTTCACCAAGATCTTCTCCTTAAAGAGAAAATTTTGAATTCTAAAATCATTTTTTCATTTCCCTAAAAAAAATTCATCTAAATAACCCATTCTAAATCTTGATATTTATTTTTCAGAAATATGATCATTTTATTTCTCATCCACATGTGTCTACGATAAACATTCTATGAGACTAATATAAATGAATTTAGAAAATTTTATTTTAATTACTATCCAATAGGTCCTAGTAAAATTATATTGTAAAATTATGTTTTTATACCTTCTTTTTTCATCCAATAAACTATAGAAATTCATAAATCATACTTCAAAATTCATATCCTATCCATCAAAATATGAATAATTCTCTTAACGAAACCATTTTTTTAGATTTTGTAGGAATAAAATTCCCAGGATGGATTCCTAATTTCGTGATATAATTCTAGAAACTCTATTTTGTAAACTCAAACACATTATCTGAACTCATTTATTTTAGATTTTTTTTATTATTTCTTTTTTCCATATCCATACATTGGAAAAATATTTCAAAAACATCCCTTTTATGTTTCATAATGTATACACATAAATTTGTGTAGATTTATCAATGAATGTAACAGATCACCTATATATTATTTAATATTTTACTAGGGATGGTCCCAAATGATCATAATGAACCAATTCCATGTACTAAATTTTCCTGTTCTTAAAAACAAATTGAAATGTTCATTCTACTACTCCTTTAGTATAAAACTCTCACATTATCTAATTTTGGAATAATCCAAATTTAGTATGCCACTATTTTATAGAATGTTCTTAACTTAACATCTAATGTTCTAAACCAAATTATCTCATAGTTATAATCTTAAAAATTCATTATAGTGGTGATATCTCCCACATCCCTTTTGTTCAAATATAGAGTCTTATATTTTTCACCATTCTCTATAATGAATGAACATTGAGTGTTGTTCTATACTCCTTCCATAAACACCATTCTGAAACCTACTTCATTTAACATCCCCATGAAAATATATTTCTTACAAAGACATGGTTTATTATATCTTTCTATTATTATAAGATAATTTCCATTACTAAACTTAACTTTACTTATCCCTTTTCTAAAATATTAAGATCTTCATCAACCACTAAATTTACAGTACTATATTCATAATTTATTTTTCCCAATTTTTCTACAATCGAATGGAATAAAGATATATAATTTATGATCCATGATTCCATTTTTTTTAAGAAACATTCTCCTGTATAGTTACATTACTCTCTACCGCTACACTCATCACATCAAATGGAGTCCTACTGGTGGATTTCTACATGTCATGATAATATTTCACGACGATACCTCTCTTTGTAAAATTCCATAAATAGGAAAACTACTAGAATAATTCCTTCTACTAAATTACATTTATTTACTATCATATTTCTTCTAATTAATCAGTTTATGTGATCACCCAAATCCTTAGGGATTCAATAAATCAACAGATGAAACTAAACTCTCTATTCTTCATACATACTCATTGTGAATCAATGTACATAAGTGATCATGAAATCATTAATTAAAATTGGACGTCACGTATCTTTTACACAGTCCTTCTAATAAATTAATAAATATGATATTAAAATGATATCCCAAATATCAACTATTAATGTCACTTTCATAGAATTCATCTAGATATAGATTATTTTTATAACATTTTAACAATATAACACACCTCTTACTCACAAAATAATCTTGCAAAATAACTACCATATCAAGAACAAATTATTCAGTATTATAGGATTCTAATATATATTTTTATGGTTTACTATGAAATACACTTTGGTTTTTTTATCCCAAATGATAAAATCCACATTTATGATAAATGAAAGTCAATTCAGACATTGTTCATTATGATATAACATTTCTCATTCACATTTTATAAACTTCTTCTCGTATGAAAACCATTATAAAAAACGCTAGATCTTTCGGAATGATATCATAATCCATCAGTATTTTTCCAGAAATTTTAAAATATTAACCATTTAATATTTATATTTGAACCCTTCCATCTTCACATCCAATCCCTTTTACATGGAAAATATGAATATCATTACAATTTGAAAAATATATTTTTAAATTAATATTAACAAAAATAATAGAGGTATATTTTAGCCTCAAATAACCAAACCCTATGATACAACTTGTTTTTAATTAATATACATTTTTATAATGATATCCATGTATAATATGGTATTTTGGAATCACCCAGAAAAAACTTATTCTGAATGGAACAATCTAAACATAAAATTATGAAATATGTAAGAAATGATATTCTTAAAAATAAGTAAACTTAGTCAAAGAAATATTATTCCAATTCAATATAATAGATAAAATATATCTTTGGAATAACAATAAATGTAACAAACTAAATAAAACTTTGGTTTTGAATGGTTCTGAAAGAAATTACTACTTTCATTAGAGTAAAATTGCATCATTCCACATATTTGGAATGAGAAATTTACAAGTGTGTGAATATTGAGTCACTATCAATTAATATAATAAGTAATAAAAATTTCAAAAAATGTTTTAGAAACTATGATGACCTTGGAACCTCATTTTTTGATATATTTTTAAAAACATGTTGTGTATTTTTTTTAAAAAAAATTTATGAAAAATTAATAATCATTTACACATCTGAGGATCTTTTCTAGTTAGGTTTTGTTAGAATAGAATAATTCTATACTGAATATCATTGTTTAAAATATTTATATAATAACCAACTTGATATATTTTTACTATCTCTTCAATTGTAACAAAACACATTTGATACTATATGAACTTTATAAAAATTACTTTATAAACATATGTTGAGCATAATATTTCTTAATAAGTGTTTTAAAATTAGGATTAAAATTCCTTTTAAATAAAATATATTTACATTGAAAAAAAAATATCAAATAAAAATTATTTTATATGATATATTATTTCATAATATAAAAATATTAGGTTTCCATGAAGTAATTTAAATAAAATTAATAATATATACTACCGTGAAAAATAGTTTCATAAAAAATATGTAACCTTTTAAATTATATTTCGATTACTCATTTCAAAAATTATAGAAATAGTTAATTTTTTATGTTTAAAATGATACTTGAAACACCAAATAAAATTGATGAGGCGACATATATTATCACCTTAAAGAAATATTTCCCTTGTGGTAGTGGGTTCACTCCCAAATTCTCAACCTTTTATTTGATACCCAACTTCCATGTTTAATTAAAATAAATAACCTTTTTTAATTTCGTACATTTCTCAACTACAATCCACCAAAAACATTCCAAAACTATAAAAATTTTCTAAAGATGAATAAGTAATATGATAACATCAATGATTATATAAAATATAATTGTTAGTGAGAATAATTTTTGGTTATGAGAAATCCATAATAGTAGATGAAATCCATAAATTAAAAAAATAATATTTTTACCACCTTGAAAATTAAATTTTCAATTTTTTTATAAATAAACATCAAATTCCATTGAAGTATTCAAATTATATCCATAATTTCTTTTAGTAATGAAATTAAATGAATCATATGATAAATTTCTATATACAATTATAAACTGGTATAATTAATAAGTATTTTTTATTTTAATAAAAAAATATCGCATATTTTTTAAAAATAACTTATTAAATTGAAAAGTGGAAATTATAAAGTAGATTTGAATTTAAATTCATTATAAAAATCATATGTATGGATGATTAAAAACAATAAAATTCCCATAAAACAATTTTTTTTGAAATTTGTGATAAATTCTTCGAAGCATAAAATCTAAATATGCTTTTGAAAATTATAAAATTTCCATTCATTTACGATTCCTAGGAGGAAGTACTTATCCAAATTGTTTCTTATTAATTAATCCAAAAATAAAATAATTGAAACTATAGACAACCCCTCTCATCCTTACTATCTTCCTCTCATTACAAACTACCTATGTTGAATAATATATGAACATATCCTCTTATATGTATATATATATAAACATTTCATTTTGTGAAAAATTTTATAAATATAAGTTGAAAATAATTTCATTAGAAAATATTCATCCCATGATAGACATATAGATATTTAGAAAGATCGAGGATAAGATAAAATTATAATTTTTAAGTTAATTTTTAATATTTTTGACATACATCATGAATGATATTATGAATGAATAAGAGTAAAAGAAGTATATGTGAAGAGAAAAAAAATATTTTATTAAATTATATTTAATTCAATTAATTGTCCAATTTTTATCCAAATGAAATTTCAATATATAAATTAAAATAGCCACATATTTTGTGTAATATATATAATTACATATATAGATATATGAATAATAATTATGAAGAGTTGAGTATTATTTAGAATTTTTAGTAGAAAATATGAAGAAATGGTGGTTGATGATGTCGATGGTGCAAGAATATTTTTTTGAAAAAAAAACAATGAACATATCGCTGTTAAGTTATAAAAGTATTTCGAAATAATATATTCATTAGGATTCTAACACCTAGATAACATATATACACCTAAAATTGAATATATATTAATTGTTATTATAAAGGTTTAATATGACAAGATCAAATAGAAAAACATATCACAATTTACCAATCATAAAAATTCAATCCATTTTAGTGCACTATCCCCTTTGACAATATATTATAGTAGATTTTTTATATTAGATCCAACTTTCAATTACTATTATATGATTGAGTACCTCTCTAGACATCAATACTTTCATCAATACCCATTATTTACCTTGGTTATATGCGAGAATAATCTGTACTGATTACCCACATATCCTATCATCATTTAGAAAAATATAGCGTGTTTTTAATTTTTAGTCCTAATGTGTGGGTATTGAGTCATTACAATTGGTATTATATATGAGTTTATATGACTTTTTAGATTACGATAATTTCATAGGAGGTAATATTAAGAGTTATGGATACCATCATCTGTTTATAATTTTAATTAATCTTATAAGTTCAATGTCATAGAACCCCCTTTTGAGGATTTATGTTATCAAATTTGAAGGTTATTAATGATTTTTTTTAGGGAAATTTATTTTTTAGGTAATCATAGTTTATTAGATTTTTGTATGAATGATGAATTGTGTGATGTATCCATTGAGGTTGAAACATTTCTTCAATATTTAATCTATTATTCTTATTTTTGAGATATTTTTTGACATTTCTAGGAATGTTATAAGAATATTAGTTTTGTAAAAGGTATAACCCATAGTCCAAGTGACAAATTGTCACATCCGGAAAGGCCACAATGTTTGATCCTGCAACCGAAGAGATACATGGGTGAATTGAAAACCAATGGCCTATGTGATTTCCTGGTTATCATGATCAAATCATTAAAAAATTTGGGTTTCAATATTAGTCTAAAATATTTTTTCTGGACATTAGAGATAGATATTTATTAAATTATCTAAGTTAAAGTTAGGTATTAATTTATAATTTTAATGATTAAAATTAGTTTTCCTTCTTTTAAAGGTATATTAATTTTGGGGAATTAATATACCATGTACAAACCATTTAATTTATAGGAGAAGTATATAATTTTTATTGTTTTATGATCTTTTGAAGTAGATTTTATTGTTTCAGTCTTGAAATATTCTTCATGAATATTAACCACTTTTTCAAAAAGACGATGTAGTGATAGAAATTTATTTAAGTATGAAATTATACATTTAATGTAGGTTTATTTCCTTCTAGTATTAGTCTAAGTTGTAAAATAATTACCCAATTTTAGGAAATTTATTTTGATAAAAAAATGTTATATTTTTATCTTTCATACTAAAAAATCATTGTCCTTTTATCCTAACATGGATTTATGGTTTTATGGTGGAAAACTTTCTAATGGCCATATTATATATCACTCTTTATGAGTTATTGGTAGTTAAATTTTTTACGTCCATGTCCATCATTTAATATATGTATGTCGTTTTATGTGTTATTCTAGAAGACCACCATACTTTCCTTTTACCTCTTTTCATATGGATGCTTTTTAGACCAATTTAATGTTGTGAGATTTAAAAAAAAAGATATTTTGAAAATTCATTCCATTGTTAATGATATTGAGTTAAAAATTATAATAAAAGAGTTTTTTTAATTTCGAAGAATGTAACATGATGAGATTTTAATAATGAATGATTCGGTTTTATAGCATGATATGCAACAATGAACATAAATGAACAATGAAATGTTATAATTTAGATGTGACTGTTATAATATAGACTTTAATAAGCGTCAATGAATAGTATTAATTGAAATATGAAATTTATAATGGTCATGATAATTTCAAATGTTTTAATTACTTCATTTTAAATAATCTCTCGAATGTATAATAAAGTAATATCATTATAAAAAATTACATTTCCTTTAAAAATGATTATTCATTATTGTTTTGATTGAATATTTAAAATAATTTAGGTAATTTATTAAAAATTTAATTGTAAGAAATAATTTTACTTTTTAAATAAATATTTCATGATCATCGAAAATTGAAATTTTGATAATTTTCAAAAAAATAATTATTTGTCAAGGAATAGTGAAAATTTTAGATTATTATTGAAAATCGTATACTATTTAAAATTTTCTACATGATAAAATTATTATTTGATAAAATTAAAATAATGATTATTTTTTTTATAGTAATAAAATAATTTTTTTAAATGGAATTTATACTTTAATTTAGTATAAAAACATTTTTATTATCAAAAAACATTATTTCATTAATTTTTTTGGTTTTATTTATAAATTAAATTCTCAATATTTTAGGGTTTGAATTTTACAAATAAAATATTTGTTTTTAATTAATGTTTCTTAATTTTTTAAATAATACCATTTTTCTTTGTTTAAAATGAATAATGTACATAATAATTTTGTTACCATGGTAAATTAGGTATTTAATGGTTAAAAATTAAAAGATAACAACTATAAAATCACCCAAAATCATACAAAAAATATTATGGGATTAGTATGCATCAACCATAATCCTCCATGGGTTGATTATATATCCTTTTTTGGCTACTTGGATAAGATTATAACAATGATAGCACTTTATTTAATGAAATTCCAGACATGCCAGAATCCTATTATTAATAACTAAAATATTTTTAATATGATGTAATCCACATAATATGTTTGAATATAAATATAAATTTTAATTATAAAATAATTTTTGCATCATTTTAATTTTTTTATTAATTTTTAATGGAGAAAATTACCTTAAACTCCCACAAAATGCTGATGGAGTAATAATTCAATTAATGAATAAAATCGAATAAATGATATAAAAGATATTAAAATAAATATAATTTGAGATAAATAGAGTGATAAAATAATATCATATACTAAAATTACATTATAGAGATATGATAAAATATATTTTTATAATTTTATATTTTTTATTGATATTATTGATGTTAATGTAATAAATAGTTCTAAAATTGATATTCTTGATATGTTATTGTAATTAATATTTTATTAAATGTCATAAAATTCCTAAAAAAATTGAAATTCAGAAAATATTATATGATACGGATTAAAATATCATCTATGGTCCATCTATGTGTGTTTTTCCATTTTATCATAACCACATATCTTATCAATGAATAAATTTCCATATTGGCATGGTAAGAGTTAAAGCTAAAAAACCAAAATATATTGGTATAAATTTTCACGCAGGTATATTTATTATTTTATTATGTAATATAGACTCATAATAATATAACCAAAAAATTACTTACTATTTTTTCATTTTTAACTTAAATTTATTTTATATTAATTTAATAGTTTCAAGTATTTCAATATTGCCCCTCTGCTCTCTTATAAAAGGGAACTTGATATTCACTTTTATTCACTAATAAAACCATTTTGGTTCATAAAATCCCAATCCAAATACATTAATAAAATCTATAATCATATTATGAATGCATTTTTTAGGCATAATAAAAATCTTTCATAACATTAGGTTTTATTAATAGAAGGGGTTGCAAAGTAGATTTATTGTTTTTATAAAAAAGTTTTACTTTTATTTCATCTTACACATCTTGAATACATTATTAATACATACTAAAATAATACATGTTGTATCCTAAATGTGATGAAATGTTATTATATTATTTATATGACCTATATATAAATTCTATTGCATCAAATCAGATAATAATTCATCATTCATGTATACAGAGGACCACCACATTGCAAAACAATGTAATTAATTTTCCATCATTTCCCTTCAAGACTTGTACTAATGATGGAATAAATTTTTAAATATGATATTAATGGACAATATATAATTATAAAAGGAAAGTATATTATTTAACTACTAACACTCCCATTATCTACAACAAAACAATGTCATTCTTGCATATGTGTGGACTACCTCTTATATTATTTGAGATGATTCATTTTAAATAAAACAACACGTGATGATATATAAAAGAATATAAAAAGAAGTAAAATTATATTTATGATATTAGTAAATGTTTGTAAATGTAAAATTATACTTACCTTAATCCTATAATTATCATAGATAAATGGAAATGCTACTCAATTTTACATATGACATACATTCCTCTTGATGGTAACATAGATCCTTTTTCATAACCATATTTAATTGTTTTATTTAAAATTTCTATTTATATTTAAAAATATAATTATTTTTTTCAATATTACCCATGATATTATTTAATAGTGGTCTCTATTACCATAAATCTATATATAGAATTCATTTTTGTACTTATAAACCGAATATTTACAAAATATCAATAATGTACTTTAATAAATCACTAAAAGTACGTAACATTGAAACAAGTGATATAAAAAAATTAACTTTAAAAAGGTACATCATCAGGTAAACAACTAACCAATGTTTATTGTTCAGGAATCCCTAGAACGTATGTGATGAATCAGACTAAATAAAGTGATAATATGATCAAATTTTTTCATATTTCCTTTAAACTCCCTTTTTCATCCATAACCATATTATAATTTTTTTTAAAAATATTCTTCTTATATTGTCCAATTAATTTTTAAAATAATATGTACATATTTATAATTCATAAGAATTATTTTCAAGTAATTGTTATGTGATTTTTCAAATGAGGTACTTCATGAGTTTTATAACAAAAAATGAGAAACGAATGTATTTTTTAACTTATACAACACTAGAAAATTTTCATTCGATTATGATTCCATACTAATTTGATACTTCCATTAAAATTTAAAAGGGTAATTTTGTAAGAAATGTTTTTCTTTTGAATGTGTTTACTTTTTTTATAAATAACTTAATTAAAAATGAAAATGTTATTTTCAATAAATGTGTTTTTATATCGCAGGAGTTTAGGACATATATTTGTTTTATGGTTCATGTGAATTGTTTTTTACAATATTTAGATCTATTATAAAATAGTTATGGTTTGTACAATGATAAACCAGTGAGGGGTGGTTACATTATTAACCAATGATGTCTGTTTCAATGATAACCCAAGTATGGGTTGCTATGTAATAACATCCACAACATTGGGTATAGAAGTCAACGGTATGGTAATTCTATATGTGATATAGATTTTAATGATTTGATTTCAGCTATGAGATAGGGGAAATATACTGTTATAGTTATTCCAATATTAAATATGACGGTTAATACAAAATTATATGGGATGATTACTGTAAGGTATTGTGTGATGGTTACCTCCGAAGGACATTTATGAATGTTTTAGTGGTTACCCCAATGATGGCCCAAGTTTCAAACATGATTTATCTATGATTTCTAGAGGTTATAAAAATATTGATAATTTTTTTTGTATTTCCTATAAAAACTATTCATTCTATATCCTCAAAAAATAATGGGATAAAGGTTTGTATAGATTATATATTTTATGTTTTTTAATAGAATAAAATATTATTTTCATTTATGTCACATAAAAAAAATTTCCATCACATCCCATGTTTTAAATTGTTTTTAAAAATGTTTATGGGAGAGTATCAAAAATTTTCATGTCAAGAAGTAAATTTTTATTATTTTTAATTAATGAAAATAATTAACTTTTTAATAAAATTATGAAAAATGGATATTGACTGTATGTTTCCACATGTAATGTTTGGTGTTTCTAAGATTGAATTTATAATTATTCTCAAAATTATAATCCAAAAGTATACATGGAATTATAAGGAAGTTAATTCTAATTAAAAATTTATATAATATTTTAATATTAGGTCTGGGTATTTTTTATTTCGTGTAAAAAAGTCCATCCCACCGCTTATTTATAGAGGGTGACTTTCGATCATCTAGTTGCACAGAACAAAGAGAAAGTTGGGAGTCTATCTACTCCAGTGTTCCCTCTACTGAACTCTTATATAAATTTTTAATGTGACCACTTTCTAATTTAAAATTGGAACATTCATAGAAAACTAAATAGTGTCTATCATCCAAAGTCTTATTCATTATTTCAAAAAAGATCACTTTCTCTAATAGGCATTGTAAAAATACCATTCCAAAAAATTTGCATTCAAAAAATCCATCTGAAATGATGAAGGGAAATGCATCTACATCAACTAACTAAATTAAACAATTACCCTATAGAAACACCTCTTCCACTCAGTTAATTTCAACTAACTAGTTTAGTCTTTAATAATTCCCAATATTGGGAAATTTGGTCACTTCTATGGGAGGAATTTATTGGTAATCATACTTTAGGAGGAGTTTGTAAGAGACTTCCACACTTCACTCTTACTGGTATATAATGGTGTGGAAAATATATACCTTTGTCGTTGGTGTCATTATTTCTGGAAAGTGATTAATAATAGAATATTAAGGCTATAAACCATACCAATTAGTATGTTAAGGGTTATAATCATGTTCTATAATTTATGATACAACACCATGAGGTTTGAGAGTGGATGTTCTATATCAGATATATAGATTTTGTGATATGAAATTCATGATTATTAACATGACATGTATATTTCTAGGTAATTTCTTACTAACTCTATAAGTCATCTCACATTATCAAAATCACAGAGTAATGATTTGTATAATTCATAGGACACATGTACATTTAAGAGATCATCGACTTCATGGTGTAACCTAGATGATATACTCCAAATTCAATGATCTAATTACACATTTTTTTTGTAGAAGTATATATGATGATTTAGGGACCTCATTGTGGAAGATTTTGAGTTTTTACCCATAGAATGATGAAAAAATGGATAAATACATTTTGGTTTAGGAGGATATGTTAAGGGAATGTTTTTGGGATTTTAGATAGAGATGGGAGGATCTTTTTACTTTGGTGGAGTTTTCTTATAATAAAAAATGTCACTCCATTATTAGCATGAAATAATTCAATGACCGCAATGGAAGACCATATTTTCCAAAAAAATTGGTCTCGGGTGTGAGAAAAAACACACAATGTGATAGAGTTATCGTTGGTAATGATATAGAAGGTGATGACCATTCACGAATGGATAGAGTTAATAAAAAGTTGTTAGAAGTCTTATACAGATAATTATCATTGGCCCGTGATATTTTAGGATGGTGATCATGTGTTTCTAAATGTATCACCACAACATAATTTATAGATATTTTGAAGAGGATGAATTCTACATGTGATGTACATAATCCCATTCTAGTTTTTTTATATGGAATCAAGGGTGACATAATATCAATATTTACCCCTTTAGTTGGACCATGTCCACAAAATATTACATGTTCATAGTTAAGGATATTTATTTATGATTAGATGAATGTTATTTAATGAGGAATGATGAACATTGAAAGTAATGGAACCGTTGTAGGGTATATTGTGGAAATAAAGGATTGGCATGAAATATTCATTGATGGGAAAAATTCACATTGTTTTTTTCATGTGGTTGTGAAACAAAATCCAAGAGAGGTCATCGGGGAATAAGGGACAAATATTGTATTTTTACCCTCATCATTTTGAGAAAATTATGATTTTGATGGTGAAATATTTTAATGTGTGGATAATTATCAATACAGTTTTTCATGTATGGAAGCTTTCAAATATTTTGTGAATGTCCTTGAATTTTTATTTTGGGATATGGAGTAATTATTTGTGGAATTTTGAACCTCAACATGAAGTATTTTAAATTATTTAAATATCTATTTTACCCACTAGTATGTTATTAAATAACTTGTGATAAGGGATTATATGGGGATGGAAATACCTTTTTTGAGTGCAGAACACAATCTTTAACCTAGGTGTGACAAAATAATCATTATCATCAGCCATTAGGTTACCACACTATCGTGGGGTGATAATAGATGATGTAAATTGATTTATTTATTTAATTAAGTTTATTAATGTAAACTATTTTTTGAACCTAGTTAATTTTATATATTCACTTTTTGGTGGTTCTTATATGTTAAGTCACATAGTATACAAGGATCCTAAAGTGGAAAAAGGTGGAGGAGATCCATAAAGAGAACCATATTATTAGGGATCGATCTCAAAAATGTAATAATATATTTAGGACATCAAATTAAATTATGATAGATTAATTCATCATTGAATATCAATCTTTTTTTAATATAGTTATTTTCATTAAAATTGTCCCCTCTTTTAATATTGATTGGATTATGAATTTTCCCTGAAAATTAAATTCAGAATTGGTGATCATCAGGATCTCATTTTAAAATGTTCAACTTCAGTAATGTATCTTATATCTATTATTCTTATAATAGTTAATAAAATTAAATTAACTTATTTTTGCCTCAAAAAATGGTTGAAAAAATGAATATGCCCACTAGTTGTTCTTCACTTTTGTAATTTTTTTGTTCTCTCCCTTTGTTCTACATGCTTTTATTATCTATTTTTTATCGTATGGTGGTTAAATTTTATTGCAAGAACCCATTAAATTTTGTGATCGATCGACTATGTTATAGATTTATGTTTCTGATTTAGAATAATGTAATACATAATGATGGAGGATCAACATAATTAAATAAATTCATATAATGAAATGACGATGATGTTTTTAATAACCAATGCATGTAGAATAATGGAAATCAATAGTAGTTCTTTTATCCACTGAATAAAAGAAATAATTTGACATCCATTTGACCATTGATGTTGTTAAAAATGTTTATGGTTGTTTTGAATGGTAATAAAAATTAAATAAATGGAAGAGTTGATGAAATCAAAATCCAAATCACATGTGATTCCTTTATGAAAATTCATTACTATATGTTGGGTAGTTTTAAATAACACACAACATATTTATTGATGATAATATAGATATGGTTTTTAGTATATTAGTATATCATGAAGATGTATTACTAGGTTACAGACAATGTTATCCCTATCCATCTAGGATTGTGCACACTATGTGTAGTTGCCTCAAACCCCATTTGGACCATATTTCAAGTATGTTGGGAAACACGCCATGTACCCGTGCTGGGAAATGACTCATGAATATGGGGTATATTCCATAAACCTCAATTGATATTATAGATTGTGGGTAATTTCTATATGTTTTATAGTTAGGATGAGACATTTCATGTGGAGTTATAGAACATGGTTTTGTGGTCGATGTTGTGTGAACACCATAAACATCCTCTAAACCATGGATACTTTGGTAAGATAAGTATTTCCCCCTCTTCCTTACTTGGATATGTTGGAATCTAAATCATTAGGTTTGGGATCCTTTTAGGGATTTTTTTTAATCTTTGTGAGAATTAGGATAAGATCTACATCCCATGGAATTATATAGAGGAAGGTGTTTCATACACATACAAAAGTCTTGGATCATCTCTTGATGGATTTGGTATTTCTTATATCTCATATGATCGAACTGGATATGGATCCCACAATGTAGAATCTATTTCACCTATATCTATTGTATAAGAAACCATTAACATCATCCAATGGATTTAACATGAGTTCTTAGATACTTCTGGATCCTATACCGTGGATATAGAGTTGTCTATTTGGATATGAGTTTGAAACCATATAATGGTATTTTTATCCCTATATGAACAAATATGGGCATTATCCCCATCTTATATCCTAGTTATGAGTTTATTATGACATTAATTATGATTACATACTTATTGGTGAGTTTTTTTGTTTTAATATGTGTTATAACCCCATGTATGGGATCTTATATTACTTGATATATATTATGTTGGTGGCATATAAGGAAACCATGATCTCTGAGGATATAGTATGTGTGGTTCTTAGTTGTTCTTAGTGGATATGGTATCATGAATGGTGGATAGGTTGGTGGTCATCATATGAGAATGTTTTCATTTTCATATCTGGTTATAATTACTTTTTGGTTACTTGGAATATATTCTCCATTTTTTATTTGTTCTATGTACTGATATGTTAATTGGGGGATCCAAAAGGTTATGGAAGAATTAACTATTCGAGTCATTTAACTACATTATAAATTTGGTATATATGGAGATGTGTGTTTTTCTATTTGGGTACTCGTGAATTTGGATAAAACCACCCATATGTGTGTTATCCTAATCAGTTATAGTCAGCAGTCCCTATAATTTCTGAGGTGGGATTAGGGAGTCACTTCCAACATGACTTGTTTCCAAATGACCCATAATATATCAGGACATGAAAATGATGTGATGTTATGATATATATATATATATATATATATATCGGTATACCATGCATGTGGTCACAACACCAAAATATTTTGATTCCATAACATTGTGCTTTGGTTATGATTCTATTATTAATCAATAGAGATTATGAAGATTTTTTTTAGTCATGTAGTGATGAGAATAAAAATTAATACATAAGGCCTTATTATTTAATAGGTAAATAAATTCTATACCTAGAAATTCCAGGATGAGGATTCAAATTATTTGTTGGTACAATTTTAATATGATATGTATATTATATTAAATGATAAATAATCTTTTGGTTACTATTAGTAGAGTTGATCAAAATTCAATTAACATATTTAATTATGTTAAATGGATAGAATTCAGTGTATTTATTATAGGGAATAAAATATCTTAAAATATTAAATTATTAAATTTTATGTTTTACCATAAGATATTTGTGGAAAGATATAGATAAAGACAATATATATATAATATGTAGTAAATGAATTGAAAACCTCATTATCATGGTAGTTTCTTGGTGGAATCTAACTTTTGATATAAATGTTATATATATCTCTACTAAATTAGTTTTAGGTGAGACATATGATTTATTATAGTGAAAATCCATGAGTACCATTTACTTATATTCCTCAGTTGTAAACCCCATTACATGAACTATTTAAAAATAAATTCTATTTATTGTATTTTTTTCTCATACTTTCATACGTTTAATTCTATCCATTTATATTAAAACAATTGGGATTATCATTAGTATATTCCCTGTACCATTAATTTATCAAAATAATTATAATTATTAATGTTTGTATTTTTATCTCATCATTAAATCATATGTTCTTACAAATTCCTTGTTTAGAGGAACTGATACATGTTTTTGAAACATCAAAATCACTATTATATATTAAAAATTTTCTCTAGTCTTGTATTTTCCTATAACAACATGTTACCAGAGAAACAAAGTGACCCCATTCCAATTTTTTTAATAAAAAAATTCTTGGGATATTTAATATCCATACATGTGAGATTTAATTTTAATAATATTTTGAATCAATAATTTTTGAAATGATTTATTGTGTAAATAGGTTCATGAATTTCCATTATTTCTCTCCTTTATGATAGTATTATAATAATATATTCATGTACTTCACAATGAAATATATTAATCACTGTTAAAGAAATTTTCAAACCTTTTCTAATTTCATTTTCATAGTTTAAAATTTTCAATATATTTATAGGAAACTAATTTCTAACTATTTAAAAATAAATTATCAATTAAAATTACTATATGTATCAAAAAGTGAGCTTCAATACTAGTTAAATTATGAAACCTCTAAATTTTATATTTATAATAATCATTAATAAATATAATATAATATCATAATATCCAAATATATAAATTTAAAGGTCACAATCCAACTTATAATGAATCCATTAGCCAGATCGTTCCCCACATCACATCAAATATGTCTCCCACTACAATAAAGGCTATCAACTATCTGAATGGTTCTGATTTTAGAATGGTGGGGATAATATATCCTCTTTACCCTTGTAGCATAGAGGTATATAAGATATAAATATTTATTGAAAATATATGATGTAGCAATAATGAATTACAAGAAAAAGCAGCGGAAGATAAATATAATAACTAAGTAAAATGGTCTGATCTAAATATGAAATAATGCATCTATGTTCATATGATGCAACAAATCTTTGAATTAATTGTGTAGAAGGAAATAAAATAAAATGATATACATCAATAAAAATGAATAAAATTCCCCAAGGGAGTTATCCACAACAATCATGCACACTGGTTCGATCATAAGCACCGATGATCCCAGGTAGAATTCACCACACATGATATAAAAAAAGGATGTAACAATATGAAGATATGATTGGGTACCCTAATATAATGGATCCCTTAGAAATTTATGAGATAAACTCTGTAGGTCATCCTCAATAATTTCTATGTTTAATCTATATTTTTATATAAGGTATGATAGTGTGAATGTATAATGAAAAGATTGATGTAAATATATAAATAACTATTACAAGTCAGCTTGGGTTCCTAATGGAAACAAGGCTGACAATACATAGTTCATCCTAATTGGGAATATCTTTTAACTAGGGTCAACCTATTTATATAGTGTATACAATAATAAAGTGTAAACGTGAATAAGAATAAATTGAGCTCTAAGCCAAGGAATGTGATTTGACCTGGCAGATGAGTAAACTGCTATAATTAATTACAAAAAGTAGTTGATATAAAGGGACATCAATTGTATTTAATTAATGGGATCCTTAGATTATATGAGGTGAAACCTATAAAGAAAACCAAGAATCACATAAATAGAATCCATTTCTAAAAGAGTTTGTTCATGGTAATCCATAAATAGAATCCCTAGAATCTATCTAGACATAAATTTAAAAAATGTCCCCTTAAAGACCATCCATGGTTTTTCCTAAATTGTTCCAATTATCACACATGTCATGGTGTAACTATGATAACTATGAGCTCATCCATTAGTTCACCCATGAAAATCAGTATCACACGTATGGAGTTGAGAAATGTCACGTTGATTATATCCAAGCTATAACAAGTATCGCTCGCGATGTATATTATCTCAAAAACATATGATCATGTACAAGGTGTGTATTACGAGAACACAGGTAGCACTCAAGGTGTAAATAATTAATTAAATTATGTAATATTCAATATTTAATGTTCAACAAAAAATTTAATTGTAATCCTTTAATCATGGATCATCCTAATTCATGAATACATTAAAGGCCCACACCCATTTTCCATTTCATTTAAATAATAAAATGGGACCAAACTCATTCATAATTTCAATTATATGATTAAAGGTACATGAACATGAGCATTCCATAACCATAACTAGGAGCCTAATTAGATTACTCCCTATACACGTGTCATTTAAATAATTAAGTAGTAATTTACAGTATTTAGTGTTTTCAGGAATTGAAAAAATGTAATATGGAGAGGTGGTTTTTCCATGGTAGATATCACCATATATGAAAAATTAATATGTAGTCCATGATATCATGAATGCCATATAAAATAATCATGTAAATTTTTTTACTATTATTCCATACCAACATATGAGAGAGCTTGGTCACCAATGGATGCATGTAGTGGTATCACATACCTCTAATTTTTATTTGAACAACACATTAACATTTAAGAATACATCTAATTTTCATGAGATACCCTATTAGAAAAACCATTAATTTATTAATGTTGTCAATGGTGGTCATCCTTATAGATAGTTTAATACTAAGTTTTATGTCCATCGACATGTCCTGTTAAATATTAATGGGTGACTATAGTTATGTTGCGGGGTTTCAAATTTACATTTAGACATTTAAGAGGTGTTTAACAACAATATTTGCATGAGGAATAATGGAAACCCTTATAAATAAATGATACATGGTGGTAATATATATATATATATATATATCACCTTCAATATATCATTAACGACCCCACATGCAATATTGTGGATTTATTTAATCGGATTCAAATGACATTGATGGAAAGGATGAACACCCTTAAAAAGAGTGAATTAATATGAATAAAGATAGAACAAATGGTTAGAAGAGAAATATTAAATGGATCCATTGGAATGAATATCTAACAAGAGCACATCCAAGGAGACATATAACAGCCAATTCTGACAATGGGATATGGAGATCCCACCATGCATTGGATTAGAGAGGGGATGTTGAGTGGGATCACCCCTTGTGCATACTATGGAAAAAGAAAGATGTTGAGAAAATAAATAAGTAATGATGGGGAAGATAATAATTTATATCCCCACTAATGTGGTTTATGGAATGGTTGTACAGTTGGAAAAATAGTTCACCAACCATGTCAATTTCACTTCCCAATATGGGAGGTCGTGTGGTTTACACGCACGGTTTGCGTAACCATTAATAAACTATATGTTTTACCAGTATTTAACAACTCTATAATTCTTCATGGGTGGGTATCCTAGTGGAAATGGCTAGGAAAAACTGTGTGACAGACCAAACCCCTCTGAGATTGATGCAACATTTTGTTTTATGCGTCACACGATTTAAGGAAAACTATACACCACTGTCACCCTTCTACGGACATGAGATTTTGGTTACAGTTATCCCAAGACTCATCATCACACATATAAAACAAATTTGGCCTTCAACCATATCTAGAAACAAAAAATTTTACTCTTCTAATTATAATAATTTATTTCGAAATCATTGTTAGTATAACGGACCATCCACCAAATAGTAATATTTGAATTCCATTAGAATTTCATCTAGTCTAAAACAAGGGACCCTATAATCTCTCCACATTAAAACAACACATCCTCAATAATCATTGGAGAAATAATGAAAACATCCTTCAACCTATTCAGGATGTAACTTTTCATCCAAACAAACATGTTGAATTTACAAATACCAAACACACCACCAAACATCACTTGAGCATACAATACATAATCTGTAATAAAATTAATCCAATCCTCATGCACTTAAGTGAAACATTAATATAAAGCATAATCAATCTTATCTAAATATAGACACGATCCCATAATCCACCCATTCATCATTATTCTTATAGTGATTCTCTATATAGGTTATACCATTTAAATGAAAATTTATATCCCCATTTTTGACACCATAAAAATTATGCATTTCAACATTCCCTCAACGATATAATGACATGAAATTAAATATTTCAAGATTAATAAAATGATAAAATCTATATCAAACTCATTTAGATTTATTGATACGACCTTTTGATGAGAATTCATGGAAGACATATACCTAACCCCAATATAATCATGATGGAGTGCCAGAAATGGTTCTTTAACAACCATATTACTCAAAATAGAAAAATGATAATCATATACTCTCCTAGATGAAATTTCCCAACATGATCAGTTTATATGATCTGTGTAACATGACTAAAAACATGGCACATTCCATCATGGATCCACATATTTTCATCATGAACCTTCACCATAGTCTATAATTATCTCCAAATAAAATCTCTATTTTAATACCCATAGTAACCTATAGTGCCTCATCATGAACATGGGTATAAACTAGATCTGTAACACTTGGATCATCACCCTTGACCACCAATATAGGTCCCACTAGGGTTTCGGTAATCTAAAAATCTTCACTAAGAACTCAAAAACTAATCCAGGCAGTTTCATTCACCGAAATTTACAACTGAGTTGTCTTTTCAAAAACAAAATGTCTACATATCAAGAACACTAACTACGTCAGAATTGGCCTTTGTTAGACTCTTAGGTCAAATAAGTTACTACTTTATGTGGGTAAATTTATGGAATTCCTACTAGGGAACCCATATATCACTCAGTAAAAACCATGCCTCGATGAAAACAACTCTTCTAGAAGAAACTATATTGAAGACTATTTTTTGAGATAGTAGGGAATTATAATATTTAATAGTGATTTATAACCAAATGAATATAAGTGTACCTGGAAGATTTAAATATATGAAAAATATCATCTATAAATGAAGAGTAAAATAAGAGGAGTAAAATTATCTTTAAAAGGGATATCAGATACTCATTCTACCTCAACCCGACATGATCGATATGGTTCTAGAAAAACCATAAAATGAAGTCAGAATGTAAGAGTATTTGGAAAAATAATAGTCGATGAAATTTTAAATATATTGGTAGGATTTATTAACACATCACCAAACTGACTATCAAAAATATTGATGCTTTCGTAAACAAGAAATCATTCAATCATCATCCTGACTTGAAATCACCGAAGTAGAGAGAGATTACCGACCACAAGGAATTTTATTTGAGATAGAAAATTTTATAAACAATCATACTTGGTAGTCCCCACTACCAATATGGGGATGTTATAAAACATCTAACACACCACTCCCAACCATAGGAGTTTCTATGTTGTCATTTACTAGGAAAAGTATCTCATATCGTGGAACATGATAAATTGTTGACTAACCATAAGACATAGACATGACCAACATTCGTCACAAGTTTTGAACTAAAAGATGCAAGAGAATAGCCACATACAGGTGTGCTATTCCATATTTACAATACAAGAATGGGTGAAAATACTCTATTGTAACATCATGTGCACCATAGTATAAGGTGGTAAATAAAAAATGAGCGACTAGTGTACTGAAACATATGATCATATTTTAGAAATTCTTCCTAAGAATTAGTACCAGTATGATATTATCTAACACTTAGGTATACCTATCCGAAGATAACCTATGAACACCATGTAATAGGCTATGGATTTAGATATCAATACTAATCCCGAATGGTTCACTTCATGATTTAGAAAGTCAAAGGATACTGAGTGTAACAATGCATAATTCCATGGGATTACATGAGTAAAGTCACACAAACATGATACTATCCATAGCCTTATGAACCCTATGTAAACAAGTATCAAATGGACCATGAGAAGAACTAGATTAATGTAATATTGTCCAACACAACTTTAAAACAAGATTTCATCCTCTTGGATCATCCAAAATTAGGGAGAAAGAAGAAGAAGGGTCACATGTCCTACTAAGCAGATGACAATGCCTAAGGCATGTCTATCCTTCTAAAAATGAGAATTGAACATTTACAACAGTCATAATGAGGTTAAAACATGATAATACCATTGTCTTAGAATGAGGAGTTATTTGGTAAATGGATATTTTCACATGGGGGAACTACACTAAAAAAATGACACATTCTTGAAATGATCCAAATTAATTTGGGGAGGACATCAAGGTTCGGATGCTGCTACTAACCTTAGGATATCCCATTATCTAAAAAACAAGGATGAGACCCTATTACTTGGTCTTTTTAAACTGGTCACTATGCCTAAGGTCCAATAATTTTGATTCAACAATAGGAGGATAGACCTATAAAAAACTCTCATCTCTATATTTAGGGAAAAACTCATGATGGATTAATTTACCCTTACTCGGGGGTTAGACTAAGAACACCTCTTAAGGTTTTAATTTATATAATTAAAGAAAATCTCATTTAATTATTTATCCATTTCAATGTTTTGTTTTATTGAACATATAATAAAATTAAAAAAGAAAGAGCATATGGAATTTTATTTATCTATGGATGTATGGAAAAATAGGAAAGTAATTTCAAAATATTACTTAAAATTAATTATTGATTTGAAGTACCATAAAAATTTTCCCATTTATATCATATTCCCCCATTTTAAAAATACATCATCTATTTATAATTTTTCAAAAGTTTCTATGTTAAAGTAAATGTCAATTGCAATCGGTTGATGTTTCAATGCCCCCAATAGAATAGATCTAAATTGTGGTCGTGGAAGAGTCCATGTGAAAAAAAATTGGTGGTTTTCTAGCCTTTTCTGGATTTTTATCATAGTATAAATGGTTGGGACATATGGATTCAGAGTGTCATCATGTTCATTGGAACTTGTAATATTCATAAATAATTCCAAGACCATATGTTGAATAGAGGAATATTTAATTCTTGAAATTCTCTAGAACACCAACGCTCAAGAATACTACAGTCATATGGGGTTCTCACTCACTCCAGGTGGGGCTAAGTAGGTGATCAATGATGGTTAATGGGATACTAGCCCCCTCATACCACTATCATATATTGAAGAAGGATTGGTTGCAAAGGATGGAAACTCTCAGGGGGTTCATCTTTCTTCAAGGGAGATCTATCCCATTAATGTTGCTGACTAGGAATGCATGAATTACTAAACTGGTGTAGAATTCCTTACTCTTATAGTGGATATGGATTTCGGGCATCCTGAGGCCACCCAAATGGAAGTAGAGGCATGGGTGATGATCATTTTGGGTGTCATCACCTTATCAAGGTAGGATCCAGGGAGACCAAAGGTGGGTGAGAGGGTGTGTTCCAAGCCCCTAGAATCAAGGATTTAGGAACCATGTGTTGGGGATATTTTTACAGGATAAAGAATCACATGGATTTTATTAAGACGGTTAAGAAATTGGAGACTAGACTTTATTATAATGATTTGGTAAAGACTGAAGGGAGGGTTAAGGGACAAAGTTTGTTCTCTTTCATTAATCCAATGTCGATGCCCATGAAGATGAAAAAGTGATGTGTCGAGTATGTTCATCAAATGTGAACAGTTAAGGTATATTAAACTCCAAAATCATTTATCATATGTGCCTTTTAAATGGAATAAGAACACTGAACCAAAAAATTATAAAACACACATTATAAGATGGAAATGAAAAAATGTCATGATGAGGTATTTTTTGGATTCTACTCTAAGTGATATAGAAGTAGACTCTCGAGAAATGACAGAATATGATCATGATTCACAAGAGGACATGGTAGTTGGGTCTAGTATGAGAGAAGGAAAGTAAAAGAACCTTTCCACTACGAATTTACTAGTTTATATTGAAGGGAAAAGTCTATACCCCCAATGATTCCTGGAATATCATGGAGAAAATTGTTATTAGATATTCAGGGAAGACAATGAAAATTGTGACCAAGAAACATATAAGGAACCCAAAAAGTATTCAAGGTGACATGTAGTTATCTGATGAGTTGGACCAGAATGATCTATATAAGTAAACCAGGGCCTCTGATAGTGAATTCATGGTGTCATACATAGATACAATACCAGAAAAAAACCTCATATATAATGGCAGATAAGATATAAGTAGATACATGATAACATTTGTAACTTGTTCTACACACTGAGGAGGAAATGCATGAAGAAGGAATTCAAAATATTCCATAGAAGCACGTTTTCAAGAGAATATACAAGTGGCCATGTGTGGTTTTTATTATTGGTGAGAAAATGGAGTGGATCCACAAAACATGACCACATCATAGACCATGGTTTTAGAGTGGGAATAATCAATGTGGAAGAATATATCCAAGTATAGGAAAATATGGAAGAACACAATGTAGATATTCTAACGAATGACCCGAATTTACTGGTAACCATTCTTCATTGGAGTATTTATTGGTTGGATGGTTCTGATATCCTCTGACGTTTTTTAATAACATTGTTGGTTCTTTTCTGGTTAAAACGTATGCATTGGACATGTTTGGGTTTCCCAAATTTCCTCAAAAGTTATTTCATAATAAACATAAAAATATTATTGTAGTTCAATTTCAATCAAAAGTCGAAAACATACTTAATGTCTTAATGACTATTTTAATCATCTAAAGGTTCATATATGTAATACTCAAAGGAAAATAACAGTTATTTTCTTAAATGAAGAGGGAATTGGACATGTAATATCCATCTATACACATATTTGAAACCATAAATAAATGACTACAGACACATAAAATTAAAATCATAATATAACATAAATATACTATAATGGGGTTAAGAACAATGTATTTCCAAGTAAAAGAGATCCTGTTAGGGTCTCGTTAATCCACCATAGATTCAATTAAAATCAACTTTAAATTTTAAAACATTATGTTTAAAAACATCTTTAGTGGTTCATTTCTTATGAATTATTTCTCAATTGACATACATTAGTACAACTATGCATTTATAAATTTAGTAATATAGGTCATAATTCCCATGTAATAATGTTTCAAGCACTTTTAAAGGAAACCCGATTATAATTAAATAAAAAATTAAAAACATTTATACATATAAAACTTTAAATAATTTTAAATTTATAGATAATTGATTAATTATATGGGTTATGATTTTTATAATTATTAATGTTCCTATAATCATTATTAATTTATAATTGGATCCCATGTAATGAAAACCAATATTCTTTATCCCATGAAAACAACGGTTCATGGATCAAGCATTCTATGATTGTGTTTTTATATATTATTTCACAACCCATAAATGTAGTAAAATTAATCTTAGATTTATTTCAACATTTTATTTAACCCATATTCACATTACAATTTTTTCAACATTCTACACATAATATAAAATAATAATTAAACACTATAAATTAGTATAGATGAATGAAATATGGAAAAGGAAACTAATAAATCACATAAACGTGTTATGTAGTTGGGAAGAATAAATAAATAACTAGGAATGGTAAACGTAGAAAAAAATATAGGTTTACATTCTACATGAGAACAATAATGAAAAATAATAACGTAATGATACTTTGTTAGAAGGAAACACTCAACCATAAAATATAAGAAAGGAATGGTAATTAAATCATAGATGAATATGTTATTATAAAACATGCGAAATTATCCCTGATCATGTAATAAAAATAAGTATACTAAAAAAATACTTATATTGGTAAAAAAAATAAACTTGTTATTATAGTTAATAACATAGAATAAAAATGGAAATCCTAATAAAACACACATGACACCTCAAAAAATTCCAAATTTACAAGAAATGAAATCTTCATGGCTTGGCATATTCATGGAATGTGAATACCTGTGTGACTATAATAATTCATGAAGTTATACTTCCTTATAATATAGGGGTGAGGGTAAGGTACTTTAAAAATCCTAAATTAGTAAGTGGTGGAAATAACACCAATCACTGAAGGTGAAATAGAAATCATTTGAAATAACAAACAACACAAACAACAATCCCATCCATGACCACTTGGAATTATCCCCATACGTAGGTTGATCACTCCCAATAATGAATAGTTACCAAGAACCGAAACATTCCCAGTCTCTTATCTACCAACCCTAAATTGTAAGATAATTGAAATTGGAGGGATTTCATTAAATATTGTAATATCCAGATATGAATAATTATGAAACCATTAGCTGGACCAATCGTTACATGGATTCAAACATTCATCCTCATATGCCATAGGATTACAACTAGTAGTATAGTTTTGATGGTTTTATATTAGAGAGACTATAACCTCTTTTCTAGAGTAGCACATTGGTATATCAAATATAAATAATCAATGGAAATAGAAAGAGAAATAAAAATAAAAAATAAGAAAAATATGCTGAAGATAAATTTAGTAACTAAGTAAAATTTATTAGATCCCAATATGCAATGATGCATGCATGTCCATGTGATTCTAAATATCTTTTCAATAATAGTACAATAAGGAATAAAAATAAATTTAATGCATGCATAAAGAAAAACTTAAAATCCAATAGGGTGATATCCATGGGCATCCTGAGTACAAGAATAGTGTTGTACTTCTAAGATCCCATGTATAATGCACCACAAAAGCTATAAATCAAAGACCATTAAACAAGATGATATACACAAGTACCTTACTGTAGTGGTAACCTTTTCATGGCCTGAAGTATACTCAAAATTCCACCACCAATAGTATTTAAAAATAATATAGTATTTTTATATATATTATGATATTTTGTAGGTATATTGAAAATAAGATTGTTAATAAATAAATAAATATAGCATTCCAGTATTGGTTTCTCAAGGACACCTGGATGAGCATTCCTTCAATGGAAATATCAATAATTTATCCAAACTTGGGTCAGACTATAAAAATAGAGTATACTATAATAATGGGTCACCATGACTAAGTATCAAGGGAGGACTGATCCTAGGAACATGATTTTTCCTAATAGATGAATCAATTAATACAACAAATTACAAAATTTATTTTATATTAAGGGACATTTAATGTACATAATTATTAGAATCAAGCACCTGTCTGAGGTAAAAATTATAATGGAACTGACACGACCCTTGTTGAAGCGTGTAAATGTTTAAAATTTATGTTTTACGACAATCTACTATTTAGTGGAAAGTACGGTCGAACCTTAATGGAAACAAATTGTTACCACTATTCTTCTAAAATTTTTCAAAAAAGACCCCAATGTTGTTTATAGTGGGCTAAATTTTATATTTTTTTATTTTTATCTTTTTATATTTTTTGGTGTGTGTTTTTATAAGGCTGTAAAAAGATAGAATTTTTTTTTCTAAACTATACTGAAACAAAAAATAGTCTAAAAGCAATAAGAAATTAATATTTAAAATACTGATAGATGAAAATCATAATGAAATTCTTGCCGGAAAACTCTATCCTAGTGGTTTTGAAATAATTCCTATTAACATAAAATTTTATTGTGACATACCACTGAAAAAGGAGTGACTTATTTTATTCACCAGGAGATATGTCACTCAGGTAGATAAATCATAGAGTTTTTTCACTCTAAGGAAGTTCAACTATGTAAATTTATATTTGAAAATGACTACATAACAAACTCTCTGTATGTTCTGATCTTTCCAGAATTTAAAATATATTGGGAAATGAATCCATGATTGTTCTCACCAAATGATTGTGGATTTAAAAATTTAGTACATGTGGTTTGAAGAAATTGGATGAATTCAGAATCGATCATGCTGATCAATTATGAATACATTAGAATGATAATGTGAAAAAGCAGAAGAATGATAACCAACAAAACTAGAATTTTCCTCGAACTAGAAGATTTAACTGACAATCATCTCATTTATGAACAATAAACTCATTCTTTACAAAGTATGTTAATTGGGAAAGAACAAAGGGTGAGATATCCCTCTCCAAGCTCGAATCGTTGCAGCTCTTGGTTCTCAGATCTCTAATAACTGTTCTCCAAGAAGTGATCCAAGGTTACTCTACTCCGATGATGATAAGTGGTCGAATGTTCAAATATCGTTTTGAAAGTTACATAGACCAAATAATTCCTCTTACCTACTTTTTTTATTCTGCTGTAATAAGCTGCACATCACCCTTTAATTTTCATGGACTTCAAGTGTCCTTCACGTCTGCCCTGCACATGTGCATTTTTTTCATGAATGAAATGTCATTGTAGCTCTTTTCCTTTTAAATAACTTCTTTCCAGGTGGTTGAAATGAACCTAGACATCATTTGGTTTCTATTATATATATGCACAACAATAAAGAGAGAGAAGTAAAAATAGTATGAAAAATTAAAATAAATGATTACTTATAAATAAAATATGATTAGAGATGCGAAATTATTATTTTATAAAAAATTATTGTTTACTTAATAAATATTCACTTTATTTAATATTATTAAATTATTTTTTCATCAATAATTATTTAATATTAAATTATTTCTCAAATAAACAATTTAAGAAGTTAAATTATAATTATTAAATTATTAACACTTTTAATAATTGTTGTTATTTATAATTTATTTATTTAAATTATTATTTAATCATTTAGTTTAATAATTTAGTTCAAAAAATATTATTTAATTATTTTAATATCATTTATTATAATTTATAAATAAGATTATTTAGATTATTTAATGTTTATTTTAAATAATATATTTTTATATATAATTAAATTTGTTGGAGATAATAAAATTAATTTTAGTAATAAATTTCATTAAAAAGTATCATTATCAATAATTATAACTTCAAAAATATTGTATTTAGTTAATTTAATTTTATAATTTAATTAATTTTATATATTGATTATCTATTATAATTATTATAAATTATTATTATTATTATTAAATTTATTTTTTATTTAATATTCATCTAGTTATTATTAATATTTATTTTATAATTTTTAATCCCCCACCCCCACTCTTCATATTCATCGTGCAAGAGGGAGGGGGTTGGATTCCTTCTGGAACCCTCTGCAGTGCATAGACTTTTGTGTAGGGTCACTCATCCTCACATCAGCCTTTGAAAGGAGACATCACAGTGGTTCCCTGAAGCGATTCCAGGCAAATGTTGGTGACTCTGGTTTCAACTGCAACATTGTCTTCTCCTAAGTAGCAATGAAAAGGTGCGACAAAGGAACAAGCCACAATGACTTCACAATAGAAGGCAGAATGAATTCAAAATCCTCCGTATAGGATTTGTGTGTTGAATTAAAGGGAAAAGGGGTTCGTGATTCAGATCTACTACTGATTGGATTTGTTGAAGAACAAATGAGTCACAATTGAATTTATAGGATGGTTAAAAATTTGTTGTGATCTAGAAACGTGTACTATTCATCTGATTGGAATATGTTGTTTGTGATGTGTTGAAGACGGGGGTATGGTGCAAGAAAAGGGGTGGTGAGGTGCACCATTGGGGGCACCGTTGAGTAAAAAAATAATCTAAAAAATAAAAACTTATATGAGAACTTAAATTTATTAAGATAAATAATTAACGAATAACATAAAACTACAAACCTATACTAATACTAAAATAAGTTAACTAAAAACTATATACGGTAATTAATTAAATTAAAATTATGCATTACAATTACACAGTTCAATTATTAATTGAAAACTGTTAAATTAATAAACTGAATTAATAAAAAATTAATGTAATAAAAGATTGAACATAGAATTTGTTAAATAATTTTATTAAAGGGATAATAGTGAGTGAAAGTGCACTACATTGTTGACTAAATGACTCACCGTTAGTGAAAAAATAAAGAATGAGAGTGTAACGGTGGCACTGTTGAATTAAAATTTAATATTCAGTATAAAATTAAATAATTAAGAAAATAATAAAATTAAATACTATACTAATTATTTATTTTAAAAAATAAAGATTAAAAATAAAAAAACACATTTTTCAATTATAGTAAAAATTTAATTGATAATATATATTTAGAATAATTGAATTGTTTATCAGAAAAAGTTATAATTATAGTTTATTTAAATCAACCTAAATTAAAAAATATATAAATCTAAATTAATTAATTTTTTAATAAAATTTTGATATTATTATTTAATAAAAATATGACATTATTAAAACTTTAAATAGATTAAAAACTAACAATACTAATTAAGAAATAATTAAAATTGATCAATTAGTTAGATTAAATAAATAATTTTAAGGAACAAAAATACATAAATTGCTATAACAATTTTCAAAATTAAAATATTTAATAATAAAAATACAGAAGTGTGACAATATACTGAAATGTGTAAAGATAGTAAACTAAATTACTACAAAACTAGTAAGAATGTTGTGGAAAACAATGCGATTTCAAATCCATATCAAATTCATCCACACTTAATCTTTTTTGTCCTCAAAGAATCCCATGTTTTATTATATTTGAAATATAGTAAGGTGTGTATATTAAAGCATAAAAAATAACATGTCCTTTACTTGAAAACAAAGGGCAATAACTGTTAATAGGCTTTCTAAAAAATGTGTTCAAATAAAGTCATACCCTAGACAAATTCTCATTGGTATTCTAGAGAGCAATGAATCATCTATTAATGAAAGTGTCCTACCTCATATGTGAACCTGCTTAGTGACTCATCTTAATTCAATTCTAATATCTAAATCCATGAATGAAAAAAGGTTAAATTTATTTGTAATTAAGAACCTAAACAACCGAACTTTTTACATTGAATCCTCATCTGTGTTCCAAAAAAATATTTTATTTGCTGAATCACCTGAATGATACAATTTAAATGAATCTCATATAAAAAATTTGTCTACCTCTTCATTTATTGTTCATCATTCCTCTCACCTTAATAAACTCTTTTTCTGACCCTAGAAAATTTATTTTATTTTTACCAATCCATGTAACATGTGATAATAACTGTGTATATGTACTTATTCAATGTGTACATAGGGAGTTTAGTAAACAGAAACGCACCCTGCATCTAGGGTCTCACAGATTTACGGTGGGATCCCAAATTAATCTGGATTCAAAAGTTCTATACAAAAACGATTTATATTGGCCCACTAGGTTGATTACTTGTTATAATTAAAGGACAATTGAGTCCCCTAGTATCAAGTTCAAAATTCCAGTTCTCGGGGTTATGATTATAAGTCCGCAAACTTGTTTCCTACATCACTCTCAAAAATTGCATCTAAACCAAAATTTCATAAAAGCATTAAACAATTTCACTCAGCAATCACCCATTATCATTACTTTTAATTCAACGTATATATTAACTACCAATAAATAATCATCTTATGGAAGGACTCATTTGAGTACAATATACAAAATATATTGTGAAGCAATTTTGCAAAAATTTAAACATTTTTTACAAAAACATTAAATGTTTTGGGATTTGATAGACTTCTCATTAAACACAGTTTAGACTAGTCAATAATTGACCCCCTCCTACACACATAAAACCAAAATTAGTCTCCATTGTATAATTCTTTAGTGGATAAGAACAATTAAATACTTAAGGTTCAAAATATGTTTTAAAATTATCATATTTATGACATGTAACAAGGGTATAATTTATGTTCAATAATATTGTTTGCAACAAATATTTATTTACAGTAGGTTCAAATCCAAAATAATGAATTAACATTTAAAATAGTAGCACATATTTCAAATATAGTTCAAAATACAGCATTTAACTTGTAAGGGAACAATGTACTAGGTGTAAGAATTTAAATAGATTAGGTTTAATATTAATTTTATTTCAGTAGAAATATTGATGCTAAAACACCCTAAAGAAACACGTAGAACAAAATACAAAAAATTATCAATCTAATATCACCCCCACACTTAGTATCTATTAATGAAATGATTTTAGACTAGTTTGTCTCAATTTCCTGAAAGAAGTAAAACCATATTTTTCATTCCAATACAAGAATAATTTTTAATGCAACATTACTGAGTCATCGATAACATCACCAATGAGTCACCGAAAACAGTGTATCGATGAGTTTGTGGCTAACCAAAAAAACTACAACTGTGAATTTCGTTGAATTTATTATAAAGTGAATAAGAGCAGAAAAATTAATAATGAAATTAAAAAACTTCATTTAAATAGTTTTTCATAAATCCTATAACAAATAAATTCCACTTCCTTTTGAAACAATAATAGTATCCTACCACAACAAACAAGAACTATGAGAATGAGAAAACAAACAACAAGAATTTCACAAAAATATAGAATGCCTCAATTTAATTCATATTCTAAAGATGAATCAAAATAATTAAAAAACAAGAACCATTTGTTGCCACCCATGCCACATAATGTTTAATTAATTTAGCCATAATTTATTCAAAATAAATTATCAAGCACAATGAAGACATTGAGTCCCTTGTTCTATCCATCATAATAATGTTTCACTCTTTTCCCATCAACCAACATTGGTTTTTTATACTCACCTAAAACTTCTATAGCTCCATTCTTAAGATCTCTCACAACACTAAAAGGCCTAGAAAATTTGGACATAGGTTTTCCAATCAAGAGTTTGTGTCGTGAATTAAAGATAAGGACCTTATGTCAAGGTTTACATTTTTTCTTTTGAATGATATAATAATAAAATATTTTATTACACTTTTGGTATATTCTTGAATTATCATATGGCTCTCACTTAATATCATTTAGAATACTCATCTCAGTCAATATTCCTAATCCATCACTCTAAGATTCAATGTTAAGATCGTTAACCACCCAATATGATTTATGTTACAATTCCATAAAAAAATAACATCACTTTCCCAATGAAATATGATAAGGATATAAAAATATTGGGGTCTTGAAAGTAGTTCTATATACCCATAAACTAGAATCTAATTTAAGAGACTAGACATTTTTAGAATATTACACATTTTTTCTAGAATCTGTTTTAAATCAATATTAAAAATTTCCACTTGTGTACTTGACTGTGGATGAAAAGGGGTTCCAGTCATATGTACACAACCATACATTTCCATCAATTCCATATTAATATCATTCTTAAAATGTATTTAATTATCAGTAATCAATGATTTAGAAATCTAACTCTTGGAAAGATGTTCTTTTTAACAAATTATATAGTAGAGTTGGCCTGATTATAGGGTAGTGAAACTAGATCAACCCACAAAGACACATTATCTACACCAAAAAGTTTTTATTAATTCCATTTAGATGATGTAAATGGACCCATGAAATCTAACCCCCAAACATAATAAAATCACTAAATATAAAATACCTTTTTCAAGGTAACTCATGTTTCTTTAAAACAATCCATAACCTTTGACACTTGTCACAACCAACTAAAAATCTCATAGAATATTTAAAAATGGTGGGCCAAAAGAAACCTTACTGTAAGACCTTCTGAGTTGTCCTTTCACCACGATTTTGACCTCCATAAGGTGAGAGGTGAAAACTCTCAAGAATATGTAGCATCTATTCTTCAGGAATGTACCTCCAAAGTATACCATTAGCATACCTCTTAAAAAACAAAGAGTCATCCAAAATATAGTATTTAATTTTCAAATAAATTTCATTTTTTTATTGGATATGATTTTAGGAATGACTCTAGCTTCTAGGATGTTGGTAAAATATTCCTACCATATAGACTTCCTAATAAAAATAGTGATCAGTTTTTTTATTTGGAATGGAAGAATGTATTTCCCTTGGATCTTCATATTGAGTGTGAGAAAGCCTAGAATGATGAACAACCACTATGTTTTTATCGCAAAAAATTTCCTTTATTTCTAAATTAATATTTTTTAATAACATAGTCCACCTAATCAGTTTGGGTTTTGTTTCCTTCATGGACAAAAAGTTCTTAATTGTAGAGTGGGTAGTGAAAATTATGACTTTTGAACCTAATAAAGACTGCATAAATATCTCAAGAGAAAAAACTACTGCTAAAAACTCCATTTCAGTAGTGGTGTAATTTCATTGATCTCCATCTATCAGTATACTAGAATAATACACCACATGTAACTTCCTATCACTTCTCTGTCCAAGGACTACACCTTCATTCATATCACTAGCATCACACATATGCTCAAAAGCTAATTTCCAATCGGGTGTAGTGATAATAGGTGATATTTTGAGTTTTTCATTATGAATATTGAATGATTTCAAACAGATTTCATCAAATTTTATAGTTGTATCATTAATAAGAAGTGAACACAAGGGATTAGTGCTTTTGGAAAAGTTTTTTTCGAATATCTGCTAGAAACCGGCATGCCCTATGAAACTTCTAACACCTTTAACATTTTCTGGAGGTGTCCGTTTTTGAATGACTTATATCTTTGCAGTTTCAACTTCTTGACCATTATTTGAAACTTTATGAGCAAGCACAATACCTTTAGTTACCATTAATTATCAATTTTACCATTTATGAAACATATTGGTTTCAATTCATATTTATA
Source organism: Viscum album (assembly GCA_963277665.1). Classification (NCBI taxonomy): domain Eukaryota; kingdom Viridiplantae; phylum Streptophyta; class Magnoliopsida; order Santalales; family Viscaceae; genus Viscum; species Viscum album. The sequence goes on from OY728164.1 coordinate 1,372,793,563, forward strand.
ACAACAACTCAATATTCCCAAGACAAGTATAAAAGGTTCTACCCACAATGGAGAAATCATCCATGAAAACATAAATTATTATCTCAATCATATCAAAAAAAATTACCATCATGAACCATTGAAAGGTTACTGGGGATCCATAAAACCCAAAAGACATCCTCTTGTAAGAAAATGTGCCAAAGAGGAATGTGAAAGTGGTCTTCTACTGATCCTCTAGAGCAACAAAAATATGATTGTAACTAGAATACCCATCTAGGAAATTGAAATATTCATTTCCATCTTGCCTCTCAATCATTTGATCATGGAAGGACATTGGAAAGTTGTCCTTCCTTGTAAATTCATTATGATTCATATAATCTATAAATTCTCTCTATTTTGTGGATTTCCCTAACAAATATTTCTTCATTTTATTTCAATTTTTTCAATAGTAAAACCTCCCTCCATTTTTTACATTTCCAAATAGCCTCTCAAACTCTCCATTTTGTGGATTTTCATAAATTTTTTCAATTCCTTGAATGTGTTAAATTTATTTTTATATGAAAATTTAGCTTAAAGGAACTCTATTATTGATCGGATTTCATAATAATTTGGTCTTTCAATATTCTTAAACACATTGAACTCTTCTTATTATTCCCCAATTTTAAAAAATAATTGACCCTTACATATATATATTATAGAACTACTAGTGTCCAATAAGGGCCTACCCAGAATGATGGGAACCTCTTGATCACACTCCATATCTAGAACTGGAAATTCAACAGGTACAAACATCTTACCTATCCCAACTAACAGATCATCATCCCCACCCAAAGGATGAGTGAAATATCTATCATCTAACTACAGTCTGTTCTTAGAGGGTTGAAGATCACCCAACCTAGACCGTTGAAACAGTGAGTATAAGAGAAGGTTGATAAAAGAACCTAAATCACATAAATAATTGACCAGAAAATAATTTCATATGGTACATGGGATAATAATGAAATTCGAGTCATTCAATTTAGGTGGGATTTTCTTTGAAAGTACAACACTACACTCTTCAATGGGTATGTAATTAGTAAACTATTCAAGGTTATTTTTATATGAAACAATTTTCCTGAGAGATTTTAAGTGCGATGAAATTTTAATCAAATATTGGATGAATGGAATGTTCACATCATGTTTTTTAATAATAACAAGAAACTAAAGAAGTTCAGACTTGGTGCTGCATTTTGGGTATATCTTTTAAGGGAAAGGGTTGGATGGGGAAAAAATTTTAAGGACTGTAGTTAAATCCCATGCCTCTTCAAAAAAATTCTATTTACCTTTTTTATTTTGATTTGTAGAATAATTTCTAGCTTGATTCAAAGGTGAAAAATTCTTTCTACAGATTTTTCAAGGTTTCTACATTGAGTACAAAAAATATTTTTGTTTGAAAAATTATTCAGATTTTTATTCTATGAATTTTCAGTGAGTTTTTCAGTAATAATTTGAGTATTTATCCCACTTCTAGTTACTCCTTCCATGGAAGTCTCTCTAGGATATAGTTCAGTTGTTCTTAGAAGTCTACAATTTCCCCTAGAACTAGCATCTCGAGAAACTGCCCCATTTTAATTTCATGATTCTTTATTCTTGCATCCATTTGAATTTTATCACAATCATTTTTTTATTTTGTTTACCAATCCTTCTTATCAACTGTTGAATCATATCATTCACTCTATCTGGAAAATTTTAATATTTAGACGTCGGTTGAGATTGTCGTTGGAATTGTGGCCTAGAAGGCTGTTAGAATCTAGTAGAGGTTTATGGTCGAAGACTACCTGATTCCTCTAAGAAATATTTGGGTGATTTTTATACCCCTGAATAAAATTATTGTAAAATGGGTCATAAATAAGCTGTATTATTTGACCATATACAGAAATTATAGAATTTTAAAGAGGTTGGTTAGGGATGTCATAGTTTGGGAAGAAATTCTGAGTGTGCCCAAATATACCACAATGGGAACACTACTCTATAAGAGATTGATTCTTATATTGAAATCATACTTGGTTAATATATTTTTTGTAATTATGGTTCATTAAAGTTTGATGTTGGTTAGTGATTTAATCTATTTGGTAATGAGTTTCATTCATTAAACATGATGCAGAATTAATTGCCCCAAGAAGATTGGTCTACTATGTTTTGTCAAGAGGAGGATAACCCTTCATAGAAGGTGTCCATGAGAATGTGAGATGGGATTTAATGATTGGGAAATTTCCAAAGTATTTCTCTTAATCTTTACTAAGCTTCATGAAAATCTTCTCCATCCTCTTGATAAAAACTAGTTATCTTAGCTCTCAATTCACTTTTCAATCATTAGGGATAAAATTTCATTATGAATGAGTTTTAAACCTAATCCCAGTATTCCATAAGATTATCATCTAAGATCATAAAACAATTCCTAGCATTCCCTTTAAGACAAAAAGGAAATACGCTCATTCTCAACTCATTTTTAGTGAGCCCAAGAAGAGGTAACAACAGCACAGTGTTATAGTAGTATTTAATAAAAGAAAGATATTTCTCATTAGAGTGTATATAGAATTCAGGAAATAGTGAAATATGATACTTTTTCAGCTCATAAATTTAGGCTCTAGGACTATGTCTACTGGAAGAAGGTTTTCTTGAAACCTGAGGTAGTTGTGACTTCCACATCCCAGGCCTCTTATTTTCCTCTAAATGTTTTGGATGGTTTTGGATGTTTTTTATATTCACTCTTTCATCTATGTTTCCCATTACAATTTTGGTATTCTTTCTTAGAGTAGTGATATGATTATCTATTTCTAAATTATGGGGATATAGACTACCAGAAGATGCTCTTGTGCTCATGAAATGTCTATCAACAATAGAAATAAACAAAAAACAATACAAATAAACCAAACCAAAAGTAATAGCTTAATAAAAATAGTAAAACAAACAACAAAGTTAGACATAGAATTTATAAAAAAGATTTTTTTAAATAGTTTTCATATATTTCAATTTTTTGGTGTTTTTTGTGTGTTTTTTTGAAAATATTTCTTTAGAAAAATAATGTATCATGATTTCCCTAGAAATGGCTTAAAAAACATGACATGACCAACATTGAAGTAGGTAAATTTTTAAAATTTATTTTTTCTTATAAACTACTATCAAGTGGAATGTGGGGTCAAACCCATAGGGAAGGAATTGTGACCATTATTCTTCTTAGACATTTTAAAAAAATACCCCACTATTGTTAGAAGAGGGGTATATTTTCTAATTTTTAATTTTTTAAACTTTTTGATTTCTGTTTTTATAAGGTAGTAATGAGACCCAATATTTTTTAGTGTTTTTATTCTAAACTATTCTGAAACATAATATAGTCTAAAATAAATAAGCATATAATATTTAAAATGATGATAGATGAAAATCAGAATGTAATTCCGGTGGGAAAACACTATTATACTGGTTTTGTAATAAATAAAAATCACTTAAATTATGATTGTGACATACCACTGAAAAAGGAATGAAATTTTTCTTTCACCAAGAGATAAGTGGATCGTGTTGATATAGTTTGGACTTCACTACTCAAAGGAAGCTCAACTATGAAAATTTATATTTTAAAATGAGAATAGAAAAAACTCACCATAAGTTTTGAAGTTTCCTGGATTTAAAATATTTTAAGAAAATGTATCCCTCATCAATCTCAAAAAAAATATTTTTGATTTAAAAATTAAGTACAGTGGTATGAAGCAATTGGATGAATTTAGAATCAATCCTGACAAACAATTCTGAATAAATTTGAATGATAAAGTGAAAATGAAAAAGAAAGATAACAAGAAAAAGATGAATCTTCCTTGAACTAGAATATTCAGCTTACAATCATGTAAATTAAACACAATAAATTCATTCAATTAAAAATTATTGGAAGTTAAAAAGAACATAAGAAGATATCTCCCTCTCTGATATCGAATTGTTGCTGCTCCAAGTTCATGGATCTCCCTGAATGGTTCTAAATGAAGTGCTCCAAGGGTTACTATGCTATGATGATGAGAAGTGGTCAAATGTTCAAATACCAATATGAAAGTTATTCTAACATAATAATTCCCACTTATCTAATTTTTTATCATACATTCATAAGCTACACGTCACCCCCTATTTTCCACCGACTCCCCGTTTCCTTCAATTGTACACCGCACACATGCATTTTCTTCATGAATGACATGTCGCCCTAGCTTTTCCATTATAACTAACTTATTTCTTGGTGGTTGAAATGAACCTCAACATCCTTTTCTATCTTGTATGTATCTCCAAAAAAATAAATATCGAGATATAAAAACATTTTAGAATATTAAATAAATGATAAAATATTAATAAAATTAGATTAGAGATGTTAAAATATTATTTTATAACAATTTTATTGGTTATCTTAATAAATATTCACTTTATTTAATGTTGTTACATGTTTTTTATAATTATTTATTAAATATTAAATTATTTATAAAATAAATAATTTAAGATGTTAGATTATAATTTTAAAATTATTAACGTTATTAATTATAAATGTTATTTATTATTTACTTGTTAAAATTTTTATTTAATCATTTAGTTTAATAGTTTGTTCAATGTATCTTATTTAAATAGTTTATTATTAGGTGTTATAATTTATTAATTTTTTTTATAAATATTATTATTTTTAAATTTTATTTAAAATAATATATTCTAATTTAAAGATAAATTTATTTAAGAAAATAAAAATGATTTTAATAATTAATTTTTTTAATAAATTATCATTTTTATTAATTTTTAGATCAAAAATTTTTTATTCACCCACATTAATTTTATATTTGATTTTTTTATTAATTTATTAACAAATATAGTTACTATAAATTATTATCCATATTAATAAATTATATTATTATTAGTTCAAGTTTCATTATTGTTATTATTATTATTTAATTTATACCTTTTAATCTCCACCCCCCCCCCCCCACACTCTTCTTCTGCATCACCCAAGGGGGAGGAGGGAGGGTTCCCTATGGAACCCTCTGTAGTGCACATTCTTCAGTGCAGGGTAACCCCTCTTCAATTCGGCCTTGGTAAGGCGACATCATCTTAATGGCTTGTAGTGATTCTGGAAAACTACAACCGACTCTGGATTTGGCTCTACAGCGTGGTCCACTCCTAAATAGAAGTGTCAATGGTGCAACAATGGTACAGGTGGTAGTGGCTTGACTCAAAAAGATGGTGTGACTTCGACCTCCTCTACATAAAATCTGAGTGAAGGGTTAAAGGGAAAAGTGATTCATGTTTCATATGTGCAACGGATTGGATTTGTGGAAGAACAAAAATGTCACAAATGAAAATACAGGAGGATTTCAAATTGTTTTTGATCATGAAATGTGTAGTGTTCTTCTAATATGAATATTTCGTTTGTGAGGTGTTCAAGATGGTGGTATGGGTGTGTTGTGGGGTGGAATGTGAAATTGTGTGATGTTGGTAGGAGTGGATTGGTATTATGAGTTATTGATGATGGAGAAAAGGAGGTATTAGTGTCGATAGAATAGTAAAATGGTGCTACTAGTGTGTGGATAAGATGTGTGACTGATATTGTGTGTCGGTAAGAGGAAGGGAAGCGGCGTGAGGTGAAAACAACAACGTCCGTGCTTCAGTAGCATAAATTCAGTATGAAGAGAGGCTCTCAATAGTGGCACCATTGAGGCTTGTGGAAAGATGTGTCGATGGGAAATATGAATGGAGACACTGAAACCATTTGAATCTGTGTATGGCTGTGAAATTGAAACTATTAGTATAATGGTGCAAGAAAAGGGGTGGTGGGGTGCATAATTAGTGACACTATTTTCTAAAATAAAATAATCTAAAAAATAAAAACTTAAATTAAAAATTATGATTGTTAAGATAGATAATTGATGAAAAATGTAAAACTATAAACCTAAACTAAAACTAAATTATGATATCTAAAAATTAAATTAGCTAATTAATTAAATTAAAATTAATCATTATAATTACATTGTTAAATTAATAATTGAAAACACATAAATGAATAAAGTTAATTATTAAAAAACTAAATTACCAAACAATTAATCTTAAAATTCATTAAATAATTTTATTAAAGGGATAGTGATGAGTTAAAGTGTGCTAGATCGGTGACTAAATGAGTCATCATTGGTGGAAAAAGAAAGCAGGGGAGTCTAATGGTGACATCGTTGAATTATAATTTAATCTACTGTATAAACTTAAACCATTAAGGAAGTAATAAAAATTAAAATATATACTAATTAATTATTAAACAAGATAATTATTATTGAAGAAAAACACATTATTTAATTATGTTAAAACTTAATTTCTTATGATTTGTTAAAACAAATTGTAATTTTAATAAGAAAATTTATAATGATAATTTATTGAAATCAACCTATATTAAAAGAAAAAAATATTAAACTATGTTAATTAATTTCAAAGTAAAATGATTATATTATTATTTAATTAAAATATCCATTTATTAAAAAGTTAAGCAGATTAAAAACTAAAAACCCTAAATATGAAATAATTATAATATATGGATCAGTTAGATTGTATTAATTATTTTAAAGAATAAAAATACATAATTTTCTATCAAAATTGATAAATTAATAGATTTAATAAAAAACATATGTATGATAATTTACTGAAATGTCTAAAATTTTTTAAATTAAATTACTAAAAAACAAGTAAGAATGATATGGAAAACATTGTGTTTTTAAGGACACATCAGGAACACAGGTATTGTACCCGGAGAATAATAGTTATCCAAAGACAAAGGATTCCACCCATGGTAATTCATCAATGGAATCCCATGTAACACTCTCTCCATTATAAAAAATTTCCCATTTAATCTCATCCTTGATATCTCAAAAGGGGTCATGGTATCCCTCAGGGCATGTAGTATTCATCTTGCCACTGAGCCCTTCCATATGTACTCTTGTAACGAACCAACCCATATTGTCATGAACCATCAAAGTGGATACCATTCCACAACTAACCCAAGACCACCTATAATAGGATAGGGGATAATGACTAGAACCATTTAGTCATATCCCACTAATAGAAGGAATTTTCTTATATACCAATACACATGCACACATGTCCAAGATCAAAAAGATTAAATGTAAAAATAGTATGTAAATAATCATACATACAACTAAGATACCAACAAAAGATAAAAAAATAGGACAATAGAAAATAAATAGGGATATAATACATGTCAACCCAAAAAAGGAGTCTGGAAAGATGAACTTACAAGTTCCTGAAACTGATCTATAGAATACCATACCCAAAGGGTATGTACAAGGACAGGTGTCTGAGGCTGCAGGAGCACACCATGACTATTTGGTCTCTCTAAGCACAACCTAGTCCTAGTCCACCTATAAATCCATAAAATAATTGATTGTATGCACAATACATGACAGATGTGGGAAAATATCATGTAGGGATGCGTAAAACAATAATCATTAGGACACCCTGAAACCACAAAGAAATTCCACTATCAAATAAAAAATGTACACCATAAATAAATACTTTGAGTATACCATAATGAAATAAACAAAGTATACCAAAAATAATTACATGATTCATACCACTAATAATTCCATGATAAATACCACTATGAATATTAATAGTCAGATCACACAAGAATATGATTACTATACACCAAATAGGATTATCAGACATAATCAACTAGTCACCCAGTATCAATTAGAAACATAATCCCGATGAGACTCCTAGTCCCGATAAGACATGTAGTCTCAGTAAGACTAAGTTATAACTCTCTTGGATAACTTGGACCAACATTATAGTCTCCTACACCCACTCTGGTTCCATAAAAGATACTCCCCACGGTCTTTCCAACAATTTGGTGACATTTAGGGTCTCCCGTACATGGCCTCGAATGGTGAAATACTGATAAGGGAATTGATAGGTTTTTTTGTATGAAAACACCACCATGGGTAGGTGATCCTTTAAAATGTGTCCAAATTCAATGGTCAAAGCACATAGCACTTCCTCCATAACCTATATAGTTAGCTCGGTCTGGCCGGCCATCTGTGGGTGAAATGATGTTCTCAAGCATATCTGAATCCCTAATGGCTCTTACAATCACTTTGACTCGTGGGATGTAAATAGAGAATAATGATGAGTGAGTTTCATCAATGTGATACCTTGGACACAAAGCATCTATTTCATGTAGAGGTGTCACAATCTCTCTACTGAACTCCACTCCTGAATTTCTAGGAATTTGTCTAACATAGTGATTTTGTCAATGATCGCACAGATGGCATCATGCCCCCTAGATATAAATGGAAACCCTATAATGATTTCCATTGATATACCATCCCACATCCACTGAGTCATCTCAAGTGGTTGAGTTAAACCTAGTAGAACCTAGTGCACAATATTAACTTGCTTGCAATTAAGGAATCTAGAAATGAACTCTTCCACGACCTTCTTATCCCTGGCCACCAGAACGAACGTTATAGATCCTATTACAACTTCTCCACACCCATATGTGCCTATAAAGGGGATGTATGGGAATCCCAAAATTCCTCCTCTCGTAATACCACTGGTACCACTGTGCATCATATGAAAAGAACAATATGCCCCACCTTCGAAATATCCATTAGGGGCATACCCTATGGACATCTGAGCACGTAATCTCTCATGGTCAGAATCTCTATGATGTGCCTCCCCAATATTCTGTATGATTGGAGGGGTTATAGTCTTCAATTAGAGGTATGATTTTACATCTCTATAAACAAAGGATATCTGTAACACATCTGACTACTTTTCCACCTTGCTTAGAAACTGGAAGCTAGATCTATTTCTGAGAGGGTCTACCACCATGTTCCCCTTACCATGAGTACAGAGAATATCAAAGTCCTAGTATTGGAGGAACTATACTCATAGACTCAAACTCATGGTCATATCCTTCTGAGGGAAGATATACTAGAATATCTTTTGGAAAGAGTATATGATCAATTTCTCTCCCATAAGGTATCACCATCCCATTTTTAATGTAAATACTAACACTGATATCTTGAGATCATGGGTTGCATAGTTCTACTCATGAGGCCTCAACCAATGTGAACCATATGCAGTCACTGCTTTCCCCTGTATCTAGACACAACAAAAAAAAGTCCATGATGAATCATAGAACACTACATTCTCGGTACCCTCATCTATAAATCTCAATATAGAAGTGCTCATTGATCTATTCCTTAGCTAGTGAAAACCCTAATAAAGCTTCTCTATCGACACAAAAGGCTTTCCCATTCATTCCAAAGCTGTAAAAAATGATTCAACTCTAGAAACTTCAAGTACTAACCTCTGATTCTATGCATCGCACCCAAGTAAACAACTCTCCTCGGTAATGATCTTATGTGGGTCCCAAGAAAGAATCAATCCAATCATCACTAGATATATCGTATCTCTATCCTCTAAAATGACGTGTCGGATAAAATGGGCCTCTTGTATCTAGAACTGACACTTTGAGAGCTTACTATATAGTTGGTTATCTCTGAGTGTGTCCAAGTCAATCCTCAAGTGTCTCAAGCAGTCCTCCTTAAATGTTGAGTACACTAGGATTCCATTAATAAATACCACCACAAACCAATCTATGTAATGATTGAAGATCATGTTCATGAGTCCCATGAACACATCGTGGGATTTTTCCATGCCAAACGAAGTCACCATGTACTTATAGTGGCCATAACAGCATCTGAAAGCCTTATTCAATATGTCCTCATTCTGTACTAGAAGACGGTGATATTCATTCCCTATTTATATCTTCAAGAACCTCCATTCCATATTCAACTAATTTAAGATGTCATCGATCCTCGATAGTGGATACATATTCTTCACGGTCAATAGTTTCAAGCACTGAAAGTCTACACACACCCTCAAACTCAAACCTTCCTTCTTGGAAAACAAAAAAGGGTTTGCACAGGGTAAAAAAAATGGTATCACAAAGACCTTCTTATGATATTACTCCAATTATACCCTCAAATCACAAAGATCTATGGGAGACATATGATATGAAGTTATAGATATCAGATCCTTCCTTGAGTATAGATCAATTCCGAAGACTACCTCTCAGTGTGGTGATAATTTTGTAATATCCATAGGAAATATATCCTCATACTCCTCCAGAACATTGAGAAAATAGGTACTCATATCATCGATTATGTCGATGTTCCGGCTAGCCAACTGATGTGTAGTCAGCTAGAACTTTTTATGAGTAAGTCCATCCTTCTCTCCATGCATTTCCATTTAACCAATAAATGAAAACAGGGTCGCATCACAATGGACACACTGCCCAATGCACTAAAATAGTAAATTTTATCATGAACTAAGGATAAAATTCCATTCCATGAATGACTTCGTAAGACCTCAATGCCACTTCCAAGATATCCCAACCAAACACTCACCTACATGGTAAAATTCAAACACTATAGGCACTAGTGTGTGATCATCGAATTCCCTCCCATGGAAGTCTCGAATTGTTATGGTTGTGTTAATGGTGAAACTGAAATATCTAAGTCTCAAACAAGGGGTGTGGAAAGAAAATAATTACTAGAACATGTGTTTATAAAAATATCATATATTTTGGAAAAGACATAGATCATACCTATAATCATCTCTGGTGCCTTGGGATTATATGCCTCCATATCCTATATATGTCCTCTTACATGTCCTTTAACTTAATAAGCCAGTTGTGAACCACATAGGGGTGGTGGTTGCAATACGTCGAACCACCTCCCTACTCATAATACCCATCCTACTCCACATCCACATCCTCAACCTTTCAGACCACCCAAATCCTATCTCCTCTTGTATCATAGCAGTCCCATGATCATCTCCTCATTGGTCGTATGACATGTCATTCAATCTGTAGCCATATTTCCTTGACCTCCAAACGAGTAACCCAACATTTACTTCAGCTGACTTTCCCTCCCCTGAGAGCCCCACACCAATGATCCGGTGTCATGGGGTTTTCCCCTGGAGTTTATGACCCACATGGGTCCTTGTGACTGATGTTAGATACCCACCTCTAAAGACTTAGCCACAAGGTGTCTGGTGGTAGTTCCCATTTCCATTGTCTGCTCCACCAAAATGATATCCCTCGTAGTGATATGTATAGTACCACATCATATGTATGAATTCTAAGGGATATCATGGATTCTCTTATCTCTTTGGGTAATACCAACTCGAATGTCTGAGTCCGGAAGAACGAGTATCATACCATATCCTTGGTGTAATGAGAATGATCAGTAAATCTCATCGAGTACTCTGCCACAGTATGACTGTCATATTGATAAAGAAAAAGCTTCTATATGTGCTCTTAGTGTAATTTACCATGAAAGAAAACCTCTCCAAATATATGTTCAATGTATTCTAGTATAGGTTGTTCTTATCATCTGTCTGGGTCACTAAGATCCACTACAGTTCCACTGAGCCCTGAAGAAGACTCATGGCTAGGCCTATCATTTGTTCAAAAGGAATCCTTACATGGTGAATGAAATGTGTAATTACATCCATTCAATCCTCACATAACTAGGGGTCAATGTAATCCTGAATCTGAGGTTTTCACTTCCTCTGGAACTCATGCAATGCATTCAGCCTGTATACATCCTCAACAGGTAGTGCTTGTAATAACTGTTACTCAAAAGGTATTTGTATCATTGGCAAACCACCATGTGGTGTTATCTATGGTACACGCCCCTATACTGACACCACATTAATAGGAGGATCATCCTCTTAATCATTCAATGATATCCTGGATGTCTATCTCTGTGGAGGCATCATAAAATAGAACATGATATACCATAGTCAATAGAGTATACCCAATGGGATGAATTAAGAAGTACATTAGAAAACACACAATTATTATATGATTCATGTACCACTACTTTCCCTAAAATTAGATTTTTCATGTACGTAGTTTAAAATAATAATTTAGAGTCTTGGTGTATGGATACATTGGCAGGTGCACCAATACTAGATTATATGGCTGGAAAGCTGAACTCGAAATACGAAACACTGTTTCCACCAACCAACCTCAAAGACTCATGATCCTTAACTAGAAATAAACCCTATAATAAAACTATATAATTACCCATCCTAGTGGGGACCATCCCATGACTACCCCTTGATGCCTCCAATAGGACAAGGGGTAATGACTAGCCCCGAGTAGACATATCCCACAAATGGGATGAATTTCATTTAGTACATGTACACACACACATCTCCAATCCCAAAATATGTAAATTTAAAAACTGTAAGTAATAAAGCATAAAAACAACCATGATACCAGTATCATAATATAATGGTAGAATACTAGAAATTAAATAGGTCCAAAATAAATTCCTACCTAAAATGGAGTCTGGAAAATAAAATGTTAATGTTCTTGATACTCATTCATATAAAGTAATAACTGAAGGTAATGTACATGTATTTATGTCTAAAGCCACATGAGCACACCACGACTATCTGGTCTCTATAAGCACCACCGAGGACCCTATCAAAGCATAGATCATCTGCACCAGACATGACACATGCAAGAAATACCTGTGTATGGGGGAGTAAAACAATTATCAGAAGGACAACTCAAAAACAAAAAGGAAGACAACCAAAAAATACTTGATGTAGACCACAAATAAATACATGAAGTATACAAAAAAAAGAAATTGTATACCACAATGAATTACATGAATTATAACACTATGAATTAAAAGAATAAAACCACTATTAGGATACATAGTCAGGTCACACAGTAATAATACTATAGTATGACAAATAGGATTATAAGACATAATCCCATGAACACCCAGTGTTGATGAGACACATAGTCCCGATGAGGTAGTCATTCTCAATAAGATACATAGTCTTGGTAATACAGGTTGTCTTGATAAAACATGTAGTTTCGGTCTGTTATTTAGTCTTAGAAAGGCACGTAATCTCAAAGTCATGTAGTCTCAATATCACATAGTCTCGGGGTCAAAACATGTCATAGGGCCCCACTCATTCTGCACTCATTCTAGGAGAACCTATTCGTCAATAAATAATGCCATGTACACACTTCCACAAAAATTAATTTTTATTATCTCAAAAGGACCATACCACAACAATGTTTCTGATGCTACAAATGTATTATCAAACAGATAGACATTTTTAATGTTAGGGTTGTTTTGTAAAAAGGTAGGGATAGGGTATAGTCTAGGAAATATCAAACGTGCTAGACATGGCACAATCTTTTGAATGACCCAAACCAGTTTTGGCTGACAGATCCTGGTATGATCCCGCACAAACCAACATGAAATGCTAGGTTTCTAGGTTCATCGTATTGGGCTGTATGAGTAGCCTAGAACCCCCTGGTCCAGTCCTTGTTCAGGGTTAGCATGCTATATCACACACGGTCCACCCTGACCGTGTGTCGACTGACTCTGCATGATATCACACTGTATCCACATGATCGACATGTTGTCTTCCTTCCCCACGACCTTGCTTCCACTGTGTGATCCACATGGCCCCACCTTTACACATATATGGCCATCTTGACGCATCTTCGGTCAACACTGAAGCTGCCTTCCATGGACTCCACTTCCAATGTGGCTTCAATATGGCCCCCTGAACTGTTCCATCTCCACCAGTTTCCCCACAAGTGGCCTCTCCCTTCTAGTTTACCATCCGCATGGACTTTCCCCCTATACAATGTTGCCACTCACCTAGATCAGCTGATGTCACCATCCGGCTGCCACCATGCACTGATGTCCCAACCAAATACCGTCATTCCTTCACTATCACACCTCTATTGGGCCATTATAGGCTTGGAACATTGATCTCGGATCGTTGTTCAATGTATTTATTATGAAATGGTATTTCATTCACATGGGGGTTTCAAATCATGTGAATATGATGAAGAACACATGAAGAATGCAAGTCATTGATGGGAATGAATAAATTAACAAGAACATAGGAAAAATGGATCTTATCCTTTGTTCCTATAGGCCTGAATTCATTCTTATTAGAAGGAAGAATGAAGAAATATAATCACCATGATATATCGCCTGTTAAATCCCCACAATTTAAACATCCTATAAGAACGGCTGAACTGTGGGTCATCTTGTTCCTGTGTTGGTCCACATTCATCATTGAATTTAATAATGGGGAAATAATCACAAAGAAACAATACCCTACTTTGATTTGGTTTTATTTCTGATGAAGAATTGTCGATGCATCATTATCGTGGGAAAGATAATCTAATATGAGGTTCTCCATGCTTGATTAGCAAATCTATTAGCATTTATTGGAGAGAGATAAATCTCCTTACCTTAGAGTATTTCCAAGGTGATTTCATAACCCTGTATTCCAAACAGTAGGTCATATTAAAAGAAAAACAATGTTTTATCAAAAATAATTTTTATTGGATTATATTAATGACGTTTATGTCCAAAATCTATATTTCATAAACAACTCATGATGACCAATTTTAGGCCTCTCTTAAGGTAAAACTTCTTACCTCAATGCAATGATACCCTTAGACATTTTATTTGGACACCTATTTTGTGGTTATTCTTCTTTTTCCAGAAAACCACTCATTCATCATATTTAAAACCCATCATTTTTGAATGAATTGTTCCACGCACACCAGGTCTCCGAATCACAGGCCATCTAAACTCTTGGTCTTTAAATTTTCAAAATTAATTCATTAAAATAAAAATTCAAAAATACAGGTCAATACATGGATTTTCCTTAATACATGAGCCTCAGCCTAGTTAGTGAGGTCTCTTTATGTGCATCCATGATCCCCGTGTTCAAAACTATGAAGAAACATAATTTTGGGGTTACTATAGCAGTATTGTAGAAGTTAATGTAGCAGTAACTGTTCTATAGTGTAGAAGCCTAAACTATTCAACATGGGCCACTAGTTTGGGATTGGAGTCTATAAGGCCTTCGGGCCACCCAAGGCCTTCGGGATAGTATGGTTTTTGGGCCACCTCATGTCCTTCATGTCACTTCAAGGGCTTCAAGGCCACCAGATTTGTAGTTTCAAAGACAAATTATATAAGGAACCTCTCCGAAGGAGGAAAGAGTAGGGACCATTCACAATAGAATGGCTAAAAGGTCTTTGGAAGAATTGGATGGTATGTCATTTTGCATCGGTACCATGCATGTTCACCTCTTCACATGGACATGATAGCTGAAAAATCAAGCAATGGTGGAGAGTTGATCATGATGCAGATGTTGGGGAGGAGCAGTTTCAAGTAGTCATAGTCTATATGATTCCCTTAAGACCTATGTGTCATGTAATGTCACTAAGCTTGTGAGTAATGTAATTTCTAAGCCTACGGGCCTTGTAAGGGTTCCCCCCATCCCTTGAAAAGAGAGTTATCAGAAAATCAATAAAAAATAAGTCCTTCTAGCCATTCAATCAACCCAAAGATCATTCCCAATACCCAAGGGCTGGGGACAAGCACTCAAGCATCGAACAACCCAATAGAGGGAAATATTTCATCCAACATAAACAAATACATGTCATATATATTTAACAAGATGAAATAGAGGAAGAAAAACATGATATAGATTCTAAAATTGTAAGATAAAAATGGAAACTAAAAAACTGAAAAAGTAGCTAAATAATCCAAGACAAGTCAAACCGCTAACAACTATAAACCGAAATGCTTCTCCATATGATGGTCGGTATAGACTCACACCATCTCACAATTAGATACCCAACCAACTGACATGAACCATTCCTACTCACTATGTTGCCATTATATTCCCTACAATGGAAGAAAAATAAAATTCTATGCACCCCTGATTTGGTGCATTGTGTGTGAGGTAACAGGATCAGCAGGATCCCAGCCATGTTTTCCATAACTAGTCCCAATAAAAGAAATCCATGTATGTTCATTTAAAAAAACATGGCATGATAAGTGGTAAATCAGTTTTATAGAAAAAATGGTAAACCATTCCCTTTTTTTTTCATAGCTCTAAAACAAAAGAAGGTATATCAATTTCAAAGAACATTTTTCATTTTATTTTCCACAAACAAAAAAATTCATATCAAGGAATTTTACAATGCCATGAAATACAAAACAAGAGTACAAGTATCATAACACCAATGAATACTACAGGTCCAAACTACACACTACTCGTACCAAAAAAAATCAAGTTTACAAATTCTAATTATTGATTAATTGGACAAGGGTGTAATGGAATAATCCATGAGTAACCCAAAAAACGTCACCATTGGGATCCTTGAACAATGTCCCTAGAAAATAGTGGAAATACTATATAAAACCCACCTTGATAATAAAAAAAAGGGTGATGTCCTTAAGCTAAACCTTCCCCCTAAAAACCCATGGTAACCCATGTGTTATTTTTTTACAATTTATTTCAATGCATTGAAAACCATTTCAATGCTTCTAAAATACCACTTTCGCATTAAATTTTTCAATAACCAAGGAAAAACCATTTTTCATTGAAAAATATTTTCAACACACACACAAAAATCATTACAATCTTTCATTATGAATTAGTTTTTATATAATGTCAACAAGATCCATTATCTTAAGCTAGAGATGAAACTGCCTACCTCAAAACTCGGGTTACAGATGCTTACAATGGAAACAAAAATCATCAAAACTCAAGAAATTTGAACAAAGGCCCTAGAGTCAAATCCACATCAAGATTGATCAAATTTATAAGAAAATGGTTCAATTGTAAAAAATAATCCTATATACCATAAAGACTAATGCCCTATTCACTACAACAAATGTAATAAAAGTCTTCTAGAATGATATCACAAGACAAATATTTGTAGAAACCAAGAACAATCACCAAAAATAGACTTAGGGAATCTATTATTATTCTTAATGGTGATACAATGATCAAAGGAAATTATTGAATGGAAAGGATACTCACCCGGAGAGATGTACCACAACCAAAAATGAGATTAAAAGTTAAAAATACCAATCTAGTAAGGGTTAAGTCTCTCAAAAATTCCCTTGAACTGCCTTAATTTAAGAGCCTGAACTAACTAGTGATGTAACAAAAACAAAATAGCTACACACGGTTTTTAAAAACTGAACACTAGTCATTAGATGACTTGTACCACCCATGATATCCATTTAACGAAAACCCCAACACCTTAGAGAATAAAATATAACCTTTTATAAACTCAAATTATGTAATTCGTGCTCCTGAACTCTAACCATTCATAGCATGATGTCATATTTCACATCTTACATTGAGTGACATATATATGGTGTGTTATGTAGTTACATGGTGTATAATAACTCTTCATCCTGAAGAAACAAATGATTACTACTAAAATTCCAAAAAAAACATTAACATTAAAAGTATTGGCATCCTCCCAATTTCGAATGAGGGGAAAACCATTATGAGGTTACAGGCCTACATGATAAAATGAAAACATGATGATAAAAACTCCCCTTTATAAAGACATTACATTCCTGGGTAGTCATGTGGAAGATGAAATCCCCAAAATGAGATGATTCCACTTACCCCTCATCAATGATTCACATTCCCATGTCTCATGGGAAACTGATATTTGTTCCATAGTTCCCTATACAATGTAATAGAGTTCCCAAGAAAGACATTCTCTTGAGAGAAAATGATCTCAATTGGTTTCTCTAGAGTTGAAGTATCTGGTTCTAACTCAATTTCTTCCCAACTCTAAACATGTGCAGGATCTGGGTGATATTTCTTGAGCAGATATATATAGAGAACATCCTGAATAATTTCCAACTGAATTGACAATGCTAATAGATAAGCAACTTGACTTAGCTTCTCAATGACCTCAAATGGTCCAATATACGGCAGAGCCAGTTATACTTGGTATCAAAGTAAATAGAGACCAAAATGAGGAGAAACTGTCATGAAAACCAAGTTACCTAAGTAAAATTCCAAAGTTCAACACCCTCAATCATCATTTGATTTCTATCAACTCTATACTGTAACAATACATAGATTTACATTTTCAATCTTCACTAATGTCTCCAAAAAAACTGGGTCCAACTACAAATACTTATCAATCCATATCCCATCTAAGAGGTGATATACCTAGGGGACCATACAATGCAATGAAGGGATCCATTCTTACAAATTAATGATGACCATTGTGGTAAACAAACTCAACAAGCCCCTGATTCTCATCCCATGATCCTTCGAAATCCATGACACATGTGTAGATCATATCCTCTATAATATAAATTGATGACTCCATTTGACCATCTATATTTGGATGGTAGGTTTTGATAAACATGAACTGAGTTCCCATCACCACTTAGAGACTCCTCATTAATCTCAAGGAAATTATAGGATACCTATCCAAAACAAAGGAAGATGTAATCCTATGTAACTCCACCATTTCTTATACATTCATCTTACATAGATCATCAAATTTAGTTGTGTCTTAGATAAGAATGAAATGAGAAGACTTTGTTAACCGATAAATGACCACCCAAATATCATTATTACCTCAAGGTTTCCAAGGAAATAAAACAAAATATCCATGGATACCTAATACTTTTGAAAAATAATCAACGGAAGGGGATGAAGAAAACCTAAAAGGATTCATGTGCTCTGCCTTTATCCATGGGTAGGTGTTTTAAGAAGACAAAAACTCTACAATATCGCACTCCATACCCAGCCACCAGAGTTTCCTCCTTATGATAAATGCATCTTTGTAGAGCATGGATGTATGGACCATGATGAGTTGTGATAATCAAACAAGAATAAAATCTTCATAGGTGATGGGATGAATTTTTTTTCCTAAAGTGAAGCATACCATCTGAATAGAGACACAAACATTAAATAGTTTTCCCACAATAAACTCTTTCTTGATTATTTTAAAACTCATCATACTAAAGCTAACACATCCAAATAGACTCTAGGAGAGATGATGAAAACTGAACATAGGTTAGAACCATGCATAAAACATCCTCCCAAAAACCCATATAAAATTGAGTGAAAATCCACATAAGGTTACACTCCTCTTTCGATTCCAGAATATATTTTGATGGTACATTCCATCTAAGAGAATCAACTGCAACATTTCACATCCATAGGGTATATGAGATATTTATGTCAGATGTCTGAATTTATTATACCCATAATACTTTAATGGGATTCATGTCTTTTTGTGTAAATATATAACACATTATCTTATGATTAGAGAATCTCATTAAATTCTCCCCAAAAAGATAGTGCCACCAATTTTACACCCATAAATGACTGTGAGAATATCCAAATCGTGAGTAGGGTAATTATTATTATGCATTCAAAAATTAAGATATCCATAGGCTACCACATGGTCATCCTATATATCAACACATCCCAAAATAGCACTAGAAGCATCGGAAAACACCACATATCCCTTACGGGGCTCAGTTAAGATCATAATAGGATATTATTTCTAAACCCTTTTCAATTCATCGATATAATATTGGGACTTCAAATCCTAGTTGAATTTCATAACTTTCCTAGTATAATCTATAAAAGGTGATTCCATATTAGATAATTCCATGACAAACCACCAGTATAATCCCACAAAACTAAAGAAGATTCATATCTCAACGACATTCTATGGTTAATTCAATGAAAAAACATTATTTACCTTATCTGAATCAAGTGATACTCCATCATAAGAAATTTTGTTCCCTGAGAACTTCACTTATTTAATCAATATACTACATTTTGAATGCTTTCCATAAAAATGCTAACTTCTCAAAATTTTCAGTAACAAACTCAGATTGTGCTCATGATCACTCTTAGATTTTGAATAATCCTGAATATCAACCATGAACGCTATAAAAAAGTGTTATGATATTTATGAAATATCTAATTCGTCAAATAAATAAAAAGGCATGAGCATTAGTCTAATGAAAAGGCATGACACCAGATTTTTAATGGCCATACCTACTCCGATTGGTTGTCATTAGAATATTTGAATCATGAAATCTGAGCCGATGATAAAATGACTAAATATCAATCATTAAAAACCAATTTACCCCTTTAACTAATCAAATATATAATTTATAAGAGTTAAGTATATTTTTTCTTAACCATTACCCAGTTAATATTTTTATAGTCAGCACATAAACGAAGTGAACCATCTTCCTTCTTAGAAAGGATCACATTGGCTTCAAAAGGTGAAACACTAGGTTAAATGAATACTTTATGTAACATGATGTCCAACTGAATATTGAGATCCTTCAGTTTCACTAGATCAATATGATAAGAATGTATCAAGATTAACTACGAAGGAACTATATCAATTGAAAACTCAACCATTATCTCTATAGAGGGAGAATGAAAAAATTGTCTAGGAAAACATTAAGAATGTCTTGAAAAACAATGAGAATACTAGTAACATAATAACTGTAATGTCTTTAAAATGCAATAACTACCAACGATCTCATGACCTCTTGGTGGGAAGGACTTTCATTACATGACCATAGGTCTCACTCCCCCTAGAACACATGAGATCTCCCATCGACGAAAAAATGAAACAAGTCATTGATAATAATCAACCTCTGCTAGATGAGAAACAAGCCAGTCAATACTGATGATGATGTCAAACAAATCCTGATCAAGGATGTAAAAATCCCAGACCAAATTTATATCAATTATTGATAATGAACATGGAAACATGAATACCAACTCTTTCCTTGTACCAATAGGTGTTTCTAACTTATTTTTAAAGGACATAAGTTCCATGGAAATTTTAAGAACATCTACCAAACATGTAGATATAAATGTGTGGGATGAACTAGTATCAAATTAATTAATTACAAATAATTATCCAATAAAGATTTTACCTCTATTTATTTCTATACATACATAAACTTCCACTTTACACAAATATTATATGTCAAAATACCTAACTATTGAGGCCTATGGAAATAAAACTATAGTATTTAAAAATTATGACTACAATACAGTAGTCTTTAGAGTTGACAAACCCTAACCATAACGAGATGTATTCATAGCCCGACCGATGTGTTGTAAGTGGCCAAAGCATCCAAAACTGTTTCACATCTTTAAGGTTATTCTACTAAGACTTCTATTGTGTCCTCCCTTTCCAAAATGAAATCAAGTTAGAGGAACATTACCTGTTTTAAAATATGGTGCATAGGAGGATCACTGTTGAGACCGACCTCCACTACTCCTATGATTATCTTGCCACTTCATCTTCTTCCCATGTGCACCACTACAAATACCACCTGATGGAAGAGAAGATGTGAAAAATACCACCTTTCCTTCCATATTCATTTATTATATAATATATCTACCTACCATCTCTTCATAGTTAGAATTATTTATTATAAAACCCTGTGAATTGATATGCAGTCGCCACACTGTAGGTACTTTTGAGCCTTAAATTGGCCATTCTTCACAACTCTCAGGAAAAAATAGACTGGAAAAACAACATGAATAGTGTATGATGACCCCGAACACACTTCTGATGGTAAAAAATATAACTATAGAGACATATCCATCATTTGAGACTCTAGAATGAACATCTTCAATAATAGGGGTTTGAAACCCTTCTAATAAAATTCTATGTGCCTATCTTCTTGGACCATAAAATCCCACCATTTCATTGTCGGACCCCTATAGTCTGAAAATTTCACAATTTACCCTAATTTTTGTAGTTTTCTCTAGAATGTTAATGATTTGATACATCCTTTACAGTAATTCCTCAAACTCTTGTGGTTCTTTCATCCCTTTAAAGGATGTCAACTTCTCATCCAAGAATTTTCATGACCAATCTCTCTCTGATCCATCTTCTGATTGTACCTCAGTAGCATCATTCTGATCCTGGGTTACATCTTGATCAATATCACAAACTACCCATAACATAGTCTGGATGAGATTATGATCTACAAGTGGGTCCCCTTGATGAGCATCAGGAGCAACTTTCTGAGGAACTCGTCGAAAACATCTCGGAGACATATTGTTACAAACCGAAACATAAGAACTACCAGACAGTAAAACAAATCTATTCTCAAAATAGAAAACCCATATGTAAAAACTAATATTTTTTAAACAAAACATAATACTACAGACACACATCCCAGCATCCCATGGAAAAATGAGTCTCATTTCCAAAAGTTCTAGCCATGCACTTATTGCAACAAACCTCTGTTATCCTGAAAATCAAATCTCCAGTACAACAGATGTCCCACGATAGGTAATCTTGAGTACAGACGACCTACAATACCAATTTTTATCAAACTGACCTAGGTTACCCTAAAAATAATAGTCGACCCGATCTTTCTCATACCCAAAGGGTGTTCCTGATCCCCACATACTTGAACCATGTTCCCGGTCATCAAACAACATAATAGAGGGAACATTGTTTCCCAACCTAAATAACAATATGGAATATATATATATATATATATAAGAAGAAGCAATAACAGAATAAAAACAAGATACATATGAAATAACTATAAGAAAACTACAAAAACATGTAACTACAAAAGTATCTAAATACTCCATGTCATGTATAATAGAAAAGGACTAAAAATAAAACAACTACTCCAAATGATGGTTGGGGCGGACTCCCACCATCTCACAACTAGATATCCAACTAGCTGACATGAACTTAACATCCTCATTGTTTTGAATTTCCATTACATGCTTTGGAAGACAAAAAAAGTTCTACACACCACCAAAGAGGTGCAAATGGTGTGATATAACAAGCTCCATAGGATCCCACCCAGGTCTTCCATAACCAATTTCTGTTTAAAAATATATGTATGTTAATTTTAAATAAAAACATTTCATGGAAAGTGGGAAAGTAGTTTTATTTAAAACATTATTAACCCTTCAATTTTTACAGCTCTAAAATAGAGGCTTGTTTATAAATTTCAAAGAACATTTTCCAAATCATTTTCCACAAGAACAAACATGCATATCTCAGATAACTAAAAAATCCAAGAAATACCAAATCGAATCAGAATAATCACAACATGAAAGATTACTATAGCTCTAGGACACAGACTACTCTTTCCAAAATCAATCATGTGCACAAATTTTGATCCTTGATCAACAGGCCCTGAATGAAGTGGAATACCCCATGAGTAAACCCCCCAAAATTTCAATATTGGACTCCAAGAACAATGGTCCTAGGATATATAGGAATTATCTAAGACAAAATTCCTTGATAATCACCAAAAAATGGACAATGGCCTCAAGTTAATCCTTCCACCTAAGTACCCAAGGTAAACCATGTGCTCTTTTTTCATAATTTATTTCAATTCTTTGAGATCCATTTTAAAACCACATTAATACCATTTCAGTGCTTTGAAAATACCCCTTTTCAGTTTGTAAATCAAAACATAAAGATTCATTGTCTTAGGCTAGAGATGAAACCACATACCACAAAACATGGGTCACACACATTCACAATGTAGTCCAAAATTATTGAAGCCCAAAAATGTCAACGAAGGCCTATGAATAAAATCCAAATCAATATTGTTTCAATTAAGATGATAATGGGTCGGTAGAAGAGAGGAAACAAACATACATCAAATAAGAACACCCAATACACAATGATCAGTGGAAGAAAAGGACTCTCGAACGAGATCATATGTAAAATATAGGAAGAAAACAATAATAATCAATAACCATAGACAACCATATCCAAATACGCTACCCAATTGTTGTACCATGACCAAAGGGAATGATGGAACGAAAAGGTTACTCTCTTAAAGAGTCTCCCCACAACCATAATAGAGGCCAAGTGTCGAACAGATCGATCTAAAAGAGGTTGAGTCTTTCAAAAATTCCCTGTAATACCCTTATCCCAAGATCCATGAAGAACAGGTGAAGGAACAGAAACAAAATAGCTGCACGCTGCTTTTAAAAACTGTATGCAGGCCGTTACAAGGTGTGCAACCCAGATACATGACGTGTAACCCCGCAAAATCCTAATATTCCAAAAACCCATCACTTTAGATAATAAATGATCATTTAACAACTCATTTAATTTCATTCATGGTCATGACATGTAACCTTTCACGGCATGAAATGGACTATCACGACTTACATCTAGTAACTATTATACAGTGTATAACATAGTTACACATTGTGTAACTTCTCTTCAGCCTATAGAAATGAATAATTATTGGTTATTGTCTAACAAATTTTTAACATTGCCATTATAGGTACCCTGCCTATCTCAATGTATTGGAAAACCATGACATGGTTAAAGGAATACCTGATAAAATTGTAATTGGATGTTACAACTCGCCTGGAAATTTGTATCACTCATATTGTGGTAATTAAAGAATTTTCATTTATATATTTAAATGAACTATTTCAAGGGTTAATTCCACATAAAACTGACTTTTTTTACATTACCCACAACACCATCTTGGCGTATGATACACACAACATTGAGTTTTCATATGATACACACCATATTGAGTTACTATGAATCATCTACTTTTTATAAATATTTATTTGACATAACTATAACCTATCCACTAATCATAGTTATCTAAAAATTAATAAATTCATTAAAAATATATTATATAATTTTTTTATATAAATAAATCATATTGATAATAAAAGATATGGTTTTTGGTAGAGTCTTTTTGTGTTTAAAAAATTGTTTTCTGGAATGAAACGCTTTTAATGTCCTTCTGTGAAAAATAATAAAATTCATTTTGGACCCATGTATAAATCTAATTTGATAATATAAACTTCATTATTTAATCTATATTTTTGGAATTTTATTACGGTGAATGTTTTTGATTTTTCTGAGAAAAATCATTTCTGGATGAATAGTGAATTTTTTTGGATATTAATTAAAAACTACTTATTAATTTCATTTATTTTTATGGATAAATTATATTTTATATTGGTTCAGAAGATTAGTTGGATAATATTTTAAAAAAAATTAAACCAATGGTGCTTATTGGAATAAATTTCATATTGAAATTGGATAAAAAATGTGTCAATCTTTTGATCAGTTTTACTTTAAAACCCGACATTGTCGACCCGACTATGGTATTAATTATAAATTATTATCTCCCAATTCGATGAATATAATTTTAATAAAGGGATTACATATTTTAAATCAAAATAATCCATATTTTATAATACGGTCAACATTGTTTTTGACAAAAAAAATTACGGAAAGAGATTAAATTTAATTACATTAGTTAATAGAAAAATTAGTTTAATAAAGTACTAAACCTTAAATATACAACAAAAAATGACATATAAAATTGAAAAACTTCCAATTTATGGAACTAAATCGTCCATTAACTTACCATTATTTTTTTTTTGTTTTTATGACTTTTTAAAGTACAAATGGGGGTACACCTAACTTGTTTTCAAAAATGCCATGTGTGTCAATTCCCTTCCCAGTGAAAGGCCACCACCTCTACCCAATAAATCACACATCTCAAGCCCCTTGGATCCCCAAAAATCATATCAAATATTCTCAATAATTTCCTCCCTTTCTCATATAATCCTTACCTTGGGATGAATTCAACTCAAGCAAGCCTTTTTCACAGACCAAAAGGAGTTACTCGACTAAGAGGTAACGTCTTTCCCCAAGCTCATTTCCATTATTTTCCTTCTCCACCCATCCAACTGTATTTATTCTATGATTATATAAAAAACCAATATAATAAATATACAAGAATATTATTATTTAAATTTCTCAACCAACACTAACATGTATTCATATCTAATGGGTAACAAATATAATGTTTCATTGCTCGGAGAACTACTGCCCCATGAAACGATGATTGTTCATTTTTCAATTTAAACCCAAAATGGAGCCAAATATAATGGAAAATATATTTATATATGTCATATATTATATTTTTTTATTAAATATTTATTATTCTTTTTATAACACACAACCTTTTACTTTCTATTTGGTGGAATTATGTTAATTTCATTTGAGGATATGAGGACTACCAGCCCAACAATGCGATATGATTCATTCACACACTTCATCGAATGTATTAATGATGATTTTAGTAAAATTATATGATATATATACCAATATTGTTCCACTTTAATGTTATTATATACATATATACTTATATGTCGTTTTCTTCCCTTTCTTTCGACACAACAATTAAAATGGAAACATCATTCATACGTATGAACAGCTTATAATCATCGTGAATGGTGTACTTCATTTCATTATTTTGTAT
Source organism: Viscum album (assembly GCA_963277665.1). Classification (NCBI taxonomy): domain Eukaryota; kingdom Viridiplantae; phylum Streptophyta; class Magnoliopsida; order Santalales; family Viscaceae; genus Viscum; species Viscum album. The sequence continues at coordinate 1,372,819,803 of OY728164.1, forward strand.
GATATAGATTATTATAAAATAAATATATTGAAATTAATTATATTTATATAATAATTTAAATTTTGGAATAATTATATAAGTATGAGGACCAATGGTATAACAAAATAAGAGACGTGTGAAGAACAATGAGAATATAACCCGAAGTGAAAACATAACATAATATTATTAACAAGAAGGTAACATAAAAAAAATATAAAGAATTATGTATAATAATTATATTCCATAAATTATGGATAATATATTATATTTATTATACAGAATTATTGTACATGTACAAAGTGAGTAAGGACACAATATAATAGGATTTCATCTAGCATTTTATTCCAATGAGATACACACTATGTTCTCCACTCATTCCATTTGTTTGGGGTTTGTAATACCAATGATTTTATTATATTTATGTTATGCATAAATTTATTGGCACTAAAATAATAATTATAATTAATTTCATTCATGGGGTCTATGTATTAAAATTTACCAAATTGGAAAAAATATTTTTTCTCAATTTTCCATCTCTGGGACTCATGTTTTGTTTTGCACCTAAACTCTTTTTTGAGTTGAATATACATCTATTTTACATATCATATCATGAATTTAAATATTTTAATTATATTTTAAGATTTATTTAATTTTATTTTATTACATTTATAGTTTTATCCCATGTTACAATGTTTGAAGTGATTATTAAGACAATCTCATCACTTATAGAGCTTTTATAAGTATATATTTCCTTTGATGAAATATTTAGATCTATACTTAAAAAATTATCCCAAGTTACCTTCTCATATATTTATTCATGATATCATCATTTTTTTACCTATTTTCCACATTTTTTACATAATATAATATTTTAACAAAAATCATACAATATCTCTCTCTCTTCGGTCAAAATTCTGTTATACTCAAAAACCAATGTTTTCAAAAATATTTTCCCAAATGTTTTGAAAAGATCCATACAAGTAATTTTCATGTAAAATGATTTTAATAATGTTAAATTGTTTTGAATGATTCATTTATGTGTTTTCAAATCATGTTTCAAAGAAAAATGTTTTAAAAAGGTTTAATGTTAAAAAAATACTGTTTTTTCAAAGAAAAATGTATATTATCCTCAAAAAAACATTTTAAGATACATGTGAAAGTTATTTCTCATTTTAGATAACATATATTGGTGTTACTCATGCCTTTATGGGAAATTTATTCAATGTTTTCATTCATATTATTTATCTAAAAGGATTATGTTATGATGGCATGATTTTTAGCAAACTTGTTTCCCTTTAATAGGTTATATGCTTTTGAAGCCCGATTATTTTCATGGGTTATGTTTTTGATGAATTTCATACAAAACATATATTTTTCCACTAGTTCTGACATAATTTCAGCTTTATTATACCAATTTCATTTCAGGGGATATGATATTACTATTTTTAATCTTATGTAACATGTATGAATGATTTCAAAATGAGATGGGTGGAACCTATATGTCCCTTAAATGCATTTGGTAAAGATTTATATATCATAAGATATACTAAGATGGTCTTGGTAATGAACTTTGAATACTAAGATGCCATGGGAGTGAGCCATGACTACCGAGATGGTATGGGGAGTGATCTCACGCTATAACGATGGCCATTAGAGTGAACTGTGAATACCATGATAGTGTGTGGATTGAAACCATACTACCAAGATGGTCTTGGAAGTGATTCTTTGGAAACTATAAAAATCATATTGTATTATTTTGTGTCTTTCACAATTCATTGTTTTATTCCAATATTATTATTTCCTAAATTATACTCTTTATATCATTTTTATTTATGTATTATGAATTTCCAATATTTATTTAATGATTCCTGTTATGATCTTTGATATGAAGGGTATTATCTTCTATTTTTATGCTCAAATCCTCATACCCTTATGCTCATGTTTATCCTTAGATGTCTCCCTTGTCTACCCTTACTAAGAATCTAAGCTCACCCATTTTTATGTTCCCTTTCCAAAAATTTATTATTATATTTATTATGTCTATGGTTTTTAAGAATTTTTCTAGTCAAGAAGAACATAGAGGGAGATGATGTAGCTCATTTATGTAAATGTGGTTTTTTTTCAATGTTTTCAATAAAACTAAACCAATTATGTTCAATTGGCACCTCTGGTATAATGTTTAAATATTCTGATAATGTTATGTAATGTTTATGTTTGAAAATTAAGGGACTCTATAGTTTCTATCAGAGGAAATGAATAGTTAACCTTTTGAAAATAGGATGAGAAAACCTTAATGAGAACCCAAATTAAATTTCTAGGAATAAGTCTACGAATAAGGGAATGTTTAAGAAAATTTCCTAGAATTTTGGATAAGGGTAGATTGAGTGGTTTCCATATATGAAATCATTTTATATATACTATAAGTGGGTGTAGATCTAGAACAGATGTACCTAGGTGTAACAACTCCAACATGATTTTCTAGGATTGAATCAGGGTAATCTGGTACACAAAAATAGGCCTTGCTGCACACCTATTTAGACACTCTCAAGGGATATTATTTTGGAATACAAAAACACTTCACAAATCATTGTATAGGATTTAAATATAATATGGTAATTAATAACCAAGTATAAACCTATGATGTCATATATTAAGAAAGGTTTCACATTTTAGACATCCTATAAGTGATTTTCCATGACTATGTAGTCCTTCATTGTGAGAACTATTTCTTAAACTATGATATTGGTTTAAGTGATTTTTTGGAACTTGAAGGAACCATGTTAATGGTGATTTAGATAGAAAATTCAATGATTGTCCTCTTGAGAAACCGAATTATTTGGGAGTTGGATTATGAAACGTAATAGCTATGCTCACACAGTTTTTTCATGCAATGAATCATGGTGGACTTCCAAATGAGAATAAGAGGGAATATCATTATATTGAGTCTTTCATGAGGAAACATCCACCTTCCTTTAGATGGTCTTGTGATCCACTTGTTTTTGAATAATAGATAAATATTACTAAAAAGATATTATCCATTATTTGGTGTTCAGAGAAAGAGAATTTTATTATAGATATTTATCAATTAAAAGGTGATTTAGATCAATGGTATACTCTAATCAAGAATATGAGTCAGTAATATGATATTGAATCCATGGATGGGAATGATTTCAATAATTTTGTTTCAACAAGTACATTGTTTGAATTATTCTTACCATGATGGAGAAAGAGTTACATGATTTTATGAAAAGGGATGATGAATTTGTTTGTACCTACAAAGATAAATTTAAGAGACATGTGAGATAGTATTTAAGAATTAACATCCAACATGAATGTAACATTGATTGGTTCTTTACTGGGATACAACCATGTCTTATAAGGGTACTATCTAGAAGAGAATTTAGTAGCTATGAAGTGATTTTGTATTATGAAATCAAGGTTGAAATGGAGGTTGGAGTCACATATCAATATAATCGTCTTGATAATAAGAGGAAAATAGAGTTTGAAGAAAAATCTAAAACCATGAACAAAATAAGATTAGATTTATTTTATTCTCTATTTCTGGAATGAAGAATGTAGGAATATTTATTAAGGTATATAATGAATTTTTTAAGTGTGGAAGGGAAGGCCATAAGTCATTTGATTATCAAAGGGAAGTGAAGTAGTTATCTATCATTATGAATGTGGGTAAAGTAGCATAGAATTAACCTCCCAATATTCTTTTATATAATTTTTAGAAAAAGGGGAAGTATGCAATCCACTTCCCAAACCTAAGGGCTGGTGATGATGATCTATGTATCAACCACTTAAGCTGATGGAAAAGGTTGCTTCTCATGTGATAATTATTTCTGATGAGGGGTACGATAATTATGTGATGAAAGGTACACATATTATCCAATCTAAAACTTTCAATGTCTGATTTGATTCTAAATCCACCAAATCTTTCATATCTAAATAATCTTATAAGGGTCTTATGATTCCACCAAAACAATTAGATGTGGAATTAGCAGTGAAAACCACTAATGGTAATATGATTTAATCTCAATTCTATAATTCCTCTCTTGTTGATGTGTGTGGGAATGTGCTTTCAGAAAATCATTTCATTCTTACATTGGTATAATTCAATGTCATATTAGGAATTAAATAGCTTTCTATGCATAAAGACCACATTAATTTTAAAGGAAGGGATGTTTCTATTGATATTTGAATCCCTCATCTGATCATCTATCAATATGATGATACGAATAACATCCTTTGAATATTACATCTACTGTGTGGGACTTAATTCACATTCAAAAGGGTTATTTATCCCGAGCGGTTTGGAGTCAATTTACATCAATGATACATCTGTTATTCAGGATTCTGTGGATGTCTTTCTAAAAGAGATTCCTATCTATCCACAATAACGATCAGTTGATTTCTCAATAGAACTCATACATGGTTCCACAAAAAAAACAAACATCCATTATATAATGGCCCTGATTGGGTTGTGGGAATTGAAGTTTCAACTCTATGAAAACCATGATAAGGGATTCATTTGGCCATATGTTTCACCTTGTAGTGCACCGCTTCATTTTGTAAAAAATAAAGAATTATCAATGTAACTCTACATTAATTATTATGATTTGAAAATGTTAAAAATAAATAATAAGTATCATTTTACCCATATTGATGAATTATTTGATCAACTATAGAAAGGTAAATAATTATCCATGATTTACCTTCATTCTAGATGTCGTCAATTGAGGGTCAGGAACGAGGATATTCCCAAGATGAGAATATGTACAAGGTGTAGACACTATCAAACTATAGTGATGACTATTGGCTTTACTAATTCCTCTACTATCTTCATTGACTTAATTAATTGAGTATTTAGATAAATCCTCAATATATTTATGGTATTATTTATGGATGATATTCTCATCTATTAAAATATGAAGTAAGATGATTAAGATCACTTTATAATTTTACTAAAGATCCTTGTTAAGGTGAAGCTATGTGAAAAATTACAAAGTGTGAATTTTGGCTTTAAAAATATTCAATTTTGGGTCATATAATCTCCAAAGTTAACATAGTCGCAAATCAATCAATGATAGAGGCTATTGAATGCTTTCCTAAACCACAGATGATGATTGACATCTTTGTATAGATTGGTTTAGCTGGATATTATCGAAAATTTGTGGAGAATTTTTCAATACTATCTAATCTTTTAACCAAGTTTACATGGAAGGGTTTCATGTTCTTCTAGATAGCTGAATGTGAGGAAAATTTTATGGAACTAAAAAGAAGGTTGGTCAGTGAAACTATTATTACATTACCTTGTAGTGGATACGAGTGTGTAATCTATATAGATGCACCCAAGAAGGGATTACGAGGTGTTATTATGAAGAAGAACATAGTTATAGATTATTCCTCATGATAGTTGAAGAATCATGAGCAAAATTACCCAACTCATGATTTGGAGTTATCAGCAGTAATTTTTTTATTAATGATATGATGGCATTATCTTTATAGAGAAAAGTGTGACAAATATACTGATCATTAAATTCTACAATATATATTCACATAGAAGGATTTGAACATGTTATCGAGAATAAGGTTATATTTGATAATATATTATGACTTCTCAATACATTACCACCTTGGTCGGTGCATTATTTTATTACATTGGAATGATAAGAAAAAAATCAAAATTCAGAAGGAACAGTCAGTTTTGTATCTTTGGAAATAATAGATACAAACATATGTTATACATTACATCATGAAATGAAAGACAAAATATTTCCCCATTTTAAAACACTTGTATCCCAAATCCTATCCTAGAAGGTAAATCATAATAAACTTCTTTTCTTCCTTGGAAAAATAATTCATAAGAAAGGGGTGATCTCAGATGCTTACGAAGGAAAAATAATATAGCATAAGCTGTCATTTATAACCATACAATATTATATAAAGGTACCAAACTATATCAAAAGCCTTATAAGCATAATCTTCAGTATAATATGGCCATAATAAATCATGTAATTCTATTTAAACATTAAATGGATATTGTTTTATTCTAATAATCACATGAAATATCAATAACTAATCTCATTATAATGAAATGCATATTGTGGGATATCATAACGATACCATCAAGTCCTCGTTCCAATACCCCTACACTACTTTAAAGGCATTTTGAAAAGACAATAGTTTGTATCATTAGACCTACTGATTCATTAAAGGGATATAGAGCGTCTCATCCATTACTCACGATGTCATGTGCATTCCCCTTATGAAAAGGGTGAAACATCACATAAACATTCATATTATACAAAATTTTAACACTTCAACCATAAACCATGAAGGGTATTATAATGGCTCGGACCTCTCTAGTCTATTACATTGTGAAAATGTGGTGTTGGAGGTGTTCTGGGAGATCAAGGTGACTTATCCCCAACACATTGCCAAATTTACAGTTCTGTGAACAGTGCTTCTAGTTTTATGAACAGTATCGGTAGGTGAACAGTGTTTCTATCGGTGAGGTGTAGTGAACAGTGTTTCCAGAATGGTGACCTTCTAATGGTATACTTGAACAGTGTTTCCAGAATGGTAACCTTCTAACGGTGACCTTATAAAGGTAGACGTGAACAGTGTTTCCAGAACGGCAACCTTCTATCGGTGGACTTCTAACGGTAGACTTGAACAGTGTTTCCAAAACAGTAACCTTGTAACAGTGACCTTATAATGGTAGACTTGAATAGTGTTTCCAGAACGGTATCCTTTTATCGGTGGACTTCTAACGGTAGACTTGAGCAGTGTTTCTCGAACGATATCCTTCAAACAGTGACCTTATAACGGTAGACTTGAACAGTGTTTCCAGAATGGTAACCTTCTATCGGTGGACTTCTAATGGAAGACTTGAACAGTGATTCCATACCGGTAACCTTCTAACGGTGACCTTCTATCGGTAGACTTGAACAGTGTTTCCAGAACTCTAACCTTCTAACGGTGACCTTATAACGGTAGACCTGAACAGTGCTTCTAGAACGGTGACCTTCTAACGGTGGACTTGAACATTGTTTCCAGAACGGTGATGTCTAACTGTGACCTTTTCTTTCCTTTGCCAAATTTTGAGTATGTGAACAGTGTTTCCAGCTTCCTACAGTTTCTCCCCTTTGACGTTTCCTTTGACATAAAATACATTTAAAGCCTTGTTTTAAGGACTCTTAAGGCCGATTCAAATTCCATAAATCCTATATTAATTATTACTAAGGCCGGAATATATTTACATTGTCAAACGGTGTGGGTTAATGCAATCTTTTTTTAATAGAGAATTAACCGGATCTTAAACTGTTACCCCGTTAAATCTTCAAAAAGGGACGAGATATCATTCTCCCTTGTTCGTTCCCTTTGTTCTCAGCTAAGAGACACTATAACCTTTAAATCATTCCCATAGGAGTTTTACAATAAATCTTTAATCCTAGGATTGGTTCTGCTCAGTTTTGGATGCAACCGAGCAGTGTCTGTCAATCTTCCCAATAAGGTATGTTTTATCGTCTTCCTTTGGGGATCATTGTCTCTTTTTTCTCCCTTCCATATTATACCATGTAATTTCCAAGATTCTAATGGGTTTTTCTTGGGGTTGGTTGGTACTGTCTTACCATGGCATCCTCTGGTGGATGCAGTTGTTGTGAGAGGAGGATTGTGACCCGTTGTGTGGAAAAAGGACGTCAAGAACTCTTCGAGGTAGGGGATTCATGGATTCTCTAATTGTATATTGGAAATCGTATAATTAGCATGATTTAGTGCTTTGGATCACAATGAAATTGACCTAATTAAATACTTGAACCTGATTAAAAGAATTGGTTGATCGCATGTTGTTTCTTTATACCGTGATAACGGTTTGCCTCATGTTTTTCTAGATAGAGTGATATATATGATTTTTTGATTTGTTGTTCTTTCATGATATATATTCATAATGAACGTAAAGACGGAATTAATTGTTAATTAATTGGCTAAAGATAAAGAGGCATGTAAATTAATCTGGTTATTTCCATTGTTGTAGTTGTTCTAATTTGATGATAATCAAATTAGGGAAGTAAGAATGGTTATTTAACTATGATGGCTTACTGATTAGGTATCCCGTAATTGGAACCTACGAATAACAAATCTGCTAATACAATATGGATTAAAGAATAGATTATGTGGGAATTTCTAAAAGGGTTTTGAGTTACCCTCTTCTTTGTTAAAGGGTCAAGAGCCCATGGTTGTGACTATTGTTTTCCTTCTACTTGTGCTGTGATGTGAGCCTGGATGGCTCTTGTGATATGTGGAGGCATGGAGGCCATGTGGTTGTGGCAGCAGATGACGCCTAGAGTGGCGAGATGCATCAGTTTATGCATGTGGGTGTTGGGGAGGACACCAAGGGTGATGGAATGGGATGGATGTGGTTGTTGGATGCTTGTGGTTTTCTTTGAATGTTAATTTGATTTTCTTTTCCCCACTTCTCAAGGCAGCTGGTCTTGCTACTCTTCATCCGAAGGAGGCGAAGACGCGCGGGGTATGCCACGTTCTTTCCGTGTTTAGCCTCTCGAGGGAGAATGGGTCTATGCTCTTTCTATAGGCAGCAATGAATCGACGGGTAGTATATCTACTCACTATGTTGATCCTCCTTTGTGTTTAGAAGAATAGGATTCTTTTCTAGAATGCCTGGGAATATGGAAAAGTAATTCGGTAATGAATGTTTGATTAAATGGTGTAAATCCACAGGGATGGAGATACTAGAATTTAAAGGTGATGTGAATCTTAAAAAGAGTATTTGATTTTGAATGTGATGCCAATTCAGTTTAATGTGGAAATGTTCATGGTTAATTAATGTTTAAATAATTAATTAACATACAGTGGAACCGATAAAATGAGAATGGAGGAATCTAATAAAACTCTTCAAACGTTTGTGTGCTTATAGGATACCTAGTCTTAGAAGTACCAGTCTGGAGTCTGAGAGACGTTAGCTGCAGTTGTATCTAAGAATATGTAATTCCCATAGTGTGGATGTGAGTTATATATATATTCTGCACTTTTTGTGTTTCTATACACTACTCCACCCCGTCGGTAATGGAAACCGACACCCCAGGGATTCTGAGCCCTGGGGGGTGTTTTCCCCCACATTCTGATGGGAGGTTGAATGGATGACTACCCCCCTTTGGCCCCACTCTCTTCTCTTGATTGATACATGTGCCAACAGGCACACCAGTTAGTTTCCCCATATATGTGTGTAGAGGGCTGTAATGGCTTGTTGTTATTTCACACAAATATATTCAGGATATAGTATCATATGGACTACTATAGGTGTAACGTTAATAGGCTGTGATGGCTTGAGGATCCATACACGGTGTATGGGCTATAATAGCTTGAGGTATAATACCCGATGTATGATACACGTTATTCAGGCTGTGGTGGCTCCTGGAACTTACCTGGTTAATTTTGGTTGGGTGGATGGTGTGGTGCTTCGTCCAGGTGTCAACGGGCAAGCCTTTGGAGAGAGATGCACATGACGTATGTCGTTGGGGAAAAGCGGCAAAGCAGTGGGGAAGTAGTAGTGGGGAACCCTTGATAAACTTTAATATATGCTATATTCTTGTATGCGTTACTTGGTGAGAGTAGCCATGGTGAGGTTGGGAACTTTGTATACCTGTTTAGGTGACGAGTTAGTTTCACTTGTTGTTCAGTGGGCTTTAGCATGCTTTCTTTACTTTTACACGAGAGGCTTGGGGAGTATCCTATTGAGTATACTGTTATACTCACCCTATGTATATATAAAATTTTTTTCAGGTCACTTGGAGCAGGTTGGAGATCAAGCTGGTTACTACTAGCTTTTGGTTAGAGGAGGAGCTGTTCAGGCTTGTGGTCACTTCCGTTTTACTTTCTTTTGGGTACTTTTAGTTTCCCCTTTCAATTGTAGTACTTTTTCATGACATTTCAGATATATACTTGGATTTATTTTATATTTCAGTTCTGAGTTGGAGTTGATTGTAGTCTATTCTATCTCTCCCGTCTGCATGTGTTCTCTTAGAGGGTAATGCCTCCCATTTGTGTGTTTATTATACCCTCGGTGCTAGTCGCCAACCCGGGGCCTACTGGAGGCGGGACTCGGGGGTCATTATCTCTCTTCTCACATTGCCGGCCCAGGAGGGGTACACTTTGTGGGGAGGGGGTCGTGATAGAGGGGTATCAGAGGTCTGGTTGAGGGATAGGATGGATTTCGGAGTTAGGCACAGGTAAGGATGCATGGGATGGTAGGGAAATAGTGTCATTCATGTTTAGTAAGTGGGGTAAACACTGGAGACCGAAATAGACATAGGCGTTTAGGTCCCCCTATGATCTGTTGCACCGACTTTTAAGTTTACGATGGCTACTAAACAAAGTGATACTGGTTGAAGGGTAAATACCTAGGAAAGGATCATGCATCATTATTCATTGCACCTGTGTTTGAATGGGTAGACCTTGGGATAGGTAACCTAAAATTAATAAAAAAAACAATTAATTAATTAATGTTGAGTCTTCCATATTCTAGGCTTAGGATCTCTAAAAGTTGTTATATTACAGGTAGGGCTCAAGGTCGACGTCCTCGTCAGGTTTGCGCAGAAGATGCCCAGCAGGCTATTCCAGCAGATCGCCGCCGTGTAGATGTTGACGACGATGACACTTGGAGGAAGAAACTCTGAGAGTTTCAGTGCCAGAGTCTACAGAAGTACGATGTCTCCATTTCAGATGTAGTCAGAGAAGACTGGTTGGAGGAGGTCGAGATAGGCTTCAGTTCGATTCATGCTCGGAAGGAACACTAGGTGTCCTTGGTTGTGATGATGCTATGTGGAGCAGCGAGGCAGTGGTGGTTCTTGTTCCTCGAGGATCGTGAGGAGTCAGCGATCTCATGGGAGGAGTTTCGAAACAGGTTTAGAGTCGAGTTTCTTTCTTCGACTGCGAAGGCGTCCAATCTCCAGCAGCTTCTTACCCTTCGATAGGGGAGGTCCATTTTCGATAGTTTGGAATCCCTTTCAGGAACCTTTTATGATATGCTTCAGACCTGTTACCAGATGAGGAGGCCAGGGCGAAGCATTTTGAGGAGGCTTTGCATCCAGAGATCCAGTGCCAGGTCAACCCATTTATGCTAAAGACATATCTTGAGGTGCTGGCGAGGGCATAGGTTGTTGAGAGGACTTTGTCTAGGACCAGATCGTCATGATAGGAGAATCTTCAATATTCCTCATGAAGAAAAGCTCTGGTCAGGGGATCCCGATTTTTAGGGAAGAATATTTTCCGTTCACCTGGGGGTAGGTCCCAGCCCTTCCCATCTCGTTTCTCCGGAGGAAGAAACTCTCAGGCCTATACCAAGGGATCAGGAGCTTGTTTTTCTTGTGGTGGTCATGGTCATCAGCAGCGGGAGTGCCCGACTTTTCAGAGCAGTCATCGTGCACCGGTCACTCCGCTCCAGGTTCCTCTGTTGAGGCAGTTCCAACTAAGGCAGCAGCAGTAGGTTGCACCAGCTTTAGATCACTATAGGGTAGATGGAGCAGGTAGAGGACAGCCCCATGAGGCTTCCCATCCTCAGAGAGTTGAGCGTGGCGATGGTGGTGGTCATCATCAAGGACAGAGAGGCAGTGGAGGAGGTCATGGTCAGCTTCATGCTCTAGCGTTGCCAGCCCCAGGCGAGCCAGATGTCATTCGAGGTACCCTTTGCTTGTTTTCTACCTTCGTGTATGCCTTGTTTGATTCAAGAGCAACACACTCCTTCATATCACCTACCCTTGTCCATGCTTTGGGACTTGATGTAGAGTGTCTTCCAGTGCCCTTGGCATTGACTACGCCAGTTGGAGGTCGAGCCGACTTGTTTGAGGTATGTAGAGACTGTGAGCTAGTGTTGGGGCAACACCGCTCTTAGGGATATTTCCTATGTTTACGAATACAACCATGTGATGTCATACTCGGCATGGATTGGTTGTATTTGGTGCAGGGTATTGTGGATTGCTATAGGAAGAAGGTTGTTTTCTTTGATGCAAATGGAGAGAAAGTGGTGTTTTTTGGTGAGAGAGATCCTTGGATGAGTCATAGACGAGTTCCATCCTTATCATCCATGATGGCTGGGATGATGCTGAGTTATTCAGAGGTTCAACAATTGGCGTTTCCTAGGGTCGTAGAGGAGTACCCTGACATCTTTCTAGAAGAGAATGTATCCTTACCCCCTCGATGAGAGATTGAGTTTGGGATTGAGCTACAGCCAGGAGCGTCTCATATATCTATGTCTCCGTATAGGATGGGCCCTTCTGAGTTACGAGAGCTATGTATTCAGCTTGATGGTCTATTGTAGTGCGGTTTTGTTCGGCCAAGTGTGTCACCGTGGGGAGCGCCAGTTTTGATTGTGAAAAAGGCTAACAGCTGTTTGCGGTTGTGTGTCGATTATCGTCGATTAAATAAAGTGACAATAAAGAACAGCTATCCTCTTCCGTGGATTGATGACCTATTCGATCAACTGAAGGGTGCAAGTTGGTTCTCAATGATCGACTTGCGGTCAGGATATCATCAGATGCATGTAAAGGATGAGGATATCCCAAAGACTTCTTTCCGATGTCGTCATGGGCATTATGAGATTGTTGTAATGCCATTCGGCATGACGAATACTCCAGCTATTTTCATGGGGTTGATGAATGCTGTGTTCCGTGAATACCAGGAAAAGTTTTTTGTGGTTTTCATCGACGACATCCTTGTGTACTCCACATCTGAAGAAGAGAATGAAAAGCATCTACGAACCATTTTGGGAGTTCTTAGCCAACATCAGTTTTTTGGGAAGTTTTCTAATTGTGAGTTTTGGGCTCTATAAGTTCGTTTCTTGGGGCATGTTGTGTCCCAACAGGGAGTAGCTATGGATCCGTCGAAGATAGAAGCAGTGGTGTCTTGGGCAGCTCCAAAGAACGTGCCAGAGGTGCGAAGTTTCCTTGGTCTCGCAGGCTATTATAGGAGGTTTTTAGCCAATTTCTCTCGAGTTGTGACTCTTCTAATAGCTTTGACCAGGAAGGATCAAGCGTTCATATGGACTGATCAGTGTCAGGAAGCTTTCGATTATCTAAAGGAAAAGTTGGTAAGTGCTCCTGTCATTTGTCTTCCAGTGGAGGGAGTCCAGTTTGATGTTTTCTATGATGCTTCACATCTGGGGCAAGGTTGTGTTCTCATGTCGTAGAGGTCAGTTGATTCTTATGGGTCTCGGCAGTTGTGTCCCCATGAATGCAACTATTCCACCCATGATCTTGAGTTGGAAGTCATGGTGTTTGCTCTGAAGTTGTGGAGACATTACCTCATTGGTGAGCACTTTGTGGTTTTCACAGATCATAAGAGTTTGAGGTGTGTTTTCTCCCATCGTGACTTGAACTTGAGGCAGCGCCGGTGGATGGAGTTCTTGCAGGAAAACGACGTCGAAATATTGTATACACCTGAAAAAGGGAATGTTGTATCTGATACACTAAGCCAAAAGTCACGTAATGATGTTGTGCGTGAATCCGGTGATTCTTGGAGGGTGATGGAAGTGCTATCAGCTTTGCATCTTGATATGCGAGAAGTTGGGGGTAGAGGTTGCCTTTTCTAGATGATGGTGCAGTCATCCCTGATGCAGAAGGTGGAAGAGTCTCTGTTGGTTGATCTAGAGGTGGAATTTTGGAGAGACAGAGTTGTTTGTGGTGAGGCCCCTGATGGTTGGTCTGAGTATGAACAACACTGAGTGTTGTATCATGGCAGGCTTTTTGTTCCCTTGGCGATGTGCGAGACGGTTCTCCGAGTGTTCCATAGTTCACCCTTGGCAGTACATCCTAGTGTGATGAAGATGTACCGATCCGTGAGGAGTCAGTTTTGGTGGCCTGGGCTGAAGCGTACGGTTTCAGAGTGTGTGTCTCGATATTTAGTCTACCAGAAGGTGAAAGCCGAACACCGTGTTCCTGGTGGTCTTCTCCAACAATTAAAGATTCCTCAGTGGATGTGGGAGGACATCTCAATGGACTTTGTTACGGGTTTACCTCGAGCTCTGGGAGGACATGATGCTATATGGGTGGTAGTGGATCGTTTAACAAAGTCGGCCCACTTCTTAGCGATCAAGGAGTCGAGCTCAGTGGATGTTTTGTCGAGGCAGTATCTAGAAGAAGTGGTGAGACTTCATAGAGTACCTAGGATGATCATTTCTAATCGAGATCCTCATTTTAACTCCAGGGTGTGGAGAGGTCTCCAGCATGCTTTTGGCTCTCAACTGTTCCTTAGCACTGCTTTTCATCCTCAAACGGATGTTCAGACAGAGCGAACCATATAGACTCTTGAAGACATGTTGCGCTCTTGTGTTCTTGATTTTTGGGGTTAATGGTTGAAGCACTTACCCTTGGTAGATTTCTCTTACAATAATAGTTTTCACTCTACCATCATTATGGCACTGTTTGAAGCCTTGTATGGTCGGCCATGCCGTTCTCCATTGTGTTGGTCTGGGGTTGGAGAGTCAACAATTCTCGGACCTGAACTAGTGCAGAATACAACAGAGAAGGTTCAGGTGATTCGTGAGAGGATGAAGATAGCACAGGATCATCAGAAATCATATGCTGATCAAATAACGAGACACTTAGATTTTAATTTTTGGGATCATGTGTTTCTGAAGCTGACTCCCTGTCGTGGGCAGCAAAGGTTTGGTCATGGAAGTTAGCGTTCTCCCCATTTTGATGGGCCTTTCAAGGTGTTAGCTTGTGTTCGAGTTGTGGCGTATCGATTAGCACTTCCCCCTCAGATGAGTCGGATACATGATTTTTTCCATGTATCACAGCTCCATCGTTATCTTCACGATGAATCTCATGTTATCTATTGGGGAGAGATCGATATTGATGATGATGCAACCTTCGAAGAGTGACCTATGGAGATCTAATACCGCAAGGAGAAGGTGTTGCATGGGTGTTCTATCCCCTTAGTTCGTGTCTTGTGGCGACACGGTGGCATGGAGGAGAGTACATGGGAGCGTGAGTCACAGATACGTGCTCAGTACGCAGAGTTGTTTAATGTTTAACTCCTTTCATATAATGATGTTTCTTGTAGTTAGACCTTTTATGTTTTATTTATGTACCTTGATTTTATGTTATGATTGAATTGTTTGGATATGGATTGATTGTTCCCCTACTCTAAGATATCGTAGTTTTGTTCCAGCTTTCGAACAACTCATGATGGTTTTCCCCTGAGAGGTATCTTATGGGGTGGTTGTTCGGACCCCTCTTTTCTTCTGGGTTGGTTTTTAATTCTCGAGGACGAGAGTGTTTTCAGAGGTATCTAATGTAATGGCTTGGACCTCTCCGGTCCATTACATTGTGAAAATGTGGTGTTGGAGGTGTTCCGGGAGATCAAGGTGACTTATCCCTAACACTTTGCCAAATTTCCAGTTCTGTGAACAGTGTTTCCAGTTTTATGAACAGTATCGGTAGGTGAACAATGTTTCTATCAGTGAGGTTCAGTGAACAGTGTTTCTAGAACGATGACCTTCTAACGGTAGACTTGAATAGTGTTTCCAGAATGATAAACTTCTAACGGTGACCTTATAACGGTAGACTTGAACAGTGTTTCCAGAACGGTAACCTTCTATCGGTGGACTTCTAATGATAGACTTGAAAAGTGTTTCCAGAACGGTAACATTCTAATGGGGACCTTATAACAGTAGACTTGAACAGTGTTTCCAGAATGGTAACCTTCTGTCGGTGGACTTTTAACGGTAGACTTGAACAGTGTTTCCATAATGGTAACCTTCTAATGGTGACCTTATAATGGTAGACTTGAACAGTGTTTCCATAACGGTAATGTTCTATCGGTGGACTTCTAACGGTAGACTTGAACAGTGTTTCCATAACGGTAACCTTCTAACGGTAGACTTTAATAGTGTTTCCAGAACGGTATCCTTCTAACGGTGACCTTATAACGGTAGACCTGAATAGTGTTTCAAGAACAGTGACCTTTTAACGGTGACCTTCTAACGATGGACTTGAACAGTGTTTCTAGAATGGTGACCTTCTTAACGGTGGACTAGAAGAGTGTTTCCAGAATGGTGATGTCTAACGGTGACCATTTCTTTCCTTTTCCAAATTTTGAGTATGTGAACAGTGTTTCCATCTTCATACAGTTTCTCCCCTTTGACGTTTCCTTTGACGTAAAATACATTTAAAGCCTTGTTTTAAGAACTTTTAAGGCCGATTCAAATGCCATAAATCCTATATTAATTATTCCTAAGGCCGAGATGTATTTACTTGGTCAAACCGCGTGGGTTAATGCGATCCGTTTTTATTGGAGAATTAACCGGATCTTAAACCTTCACCCCGTTAAATCTTCAAAAATGGAGGAGATATCATTCCCCCTTGTTCTTTCCATTTTTTCTCAGATAAGAGACGATATAACCTTTCAATCATTCCCGTATGAGTTTCACAATCAATATTTACTCCTAGGATTGGTTCTTCTTAGTTTTGGATGCAACCGAGCTATGTCGTTTAATCTTCCCAATAAGGTATGTTTTATCATCGTTCTTTGGGGATCATTGTCTCTTGTTTCTCCCTTCCATATTATACCATGTAATTCCCAAGATTCTAATGGGTTTTCTTGTGGTTGGTTGGTACTGTCATACCGTGGCATCCTCCGGTGGATGTAGTTGTCGTGAGAGGAGGATTGTGACCCGTTGTGTGGATAAAGGATGTCAAGAACTCTTCGAGGTAGGGGATTCATGGCTTCTCTAATTGTATATGTGCAATCGTAGAATTATCATGATTTAGTCCTTTGGATCACAATGAAATTGACCTAATTAAATACTTGAACCGGATTAAAAGAATTTGTTGATCGCATGTTGTTTCTTTATACCGTGATAATGGTTTGCCTCATGTTTTTCTAGATAGAGTGATATCTATGATTTCTTTGATTTGTTGTTCATTCATGATATAAATTGATAATGAACGTAAAGCCGGAATAAATTGTTAATTAATTGGCTACAGATAAAGAGGCATGTTAATTAATCTGGTTATTTCCATTTTTGTAGTTGTTCTAATTTGAGGATAATCAAATTAGGGAAGTAAGCATGGTTATTTAATTGTGATATCTTACTGATTAGGTATCCTATAATTGGAACCTACGAATAACGAATCTGCTAATTCAATATGGATTAAAGAACATATTATGTGGGAATTTCGAAAAGGGTGCTGAGTTACCCTCTTGTTTGTTAAAGGGTCAAGATACCATGGTTGTGACTGCTGTTTTCATGCTACTTGTGCTGTGATGTGAGCCTGGATGGCTGTTGTAATATGTGGAGGAATGGAGGCCTTTTGGTTGTGGTAGAAGATGACACCTAGAGTGGAGAGATGCATCAGATTATGCATGTGGGTGTCTTGGAGGACACTAGGGGTGATAGAATGGGATAGATGTGGTTGTTGGATGCTTGTGGTTTTCTTTGAATGTTAATCTGCTTTGATTTTCCCCACTGCTCAAGGCAGCTGGTCTTTCTACCCTTCTTCTGAAGGAGTCGAAGATGCGCGGGGTATGCCACGTGCTTTTCGTGTTTAGCCTCTCGAGGGAGAATGATTCTTTGTTCTTTCTATAGGCGGAAAAGACTCGACGTGTAGTATATCTACTCACAGTGTTGACACTCCTTTGTGTTTAGAATCATATTATGCTTTTCTAGAATGCTTGGGAATATGGAAAAGTAATTATTTAATGAATGTCTAATTAAATCGTGAAAATCCACGGGGATGGAGATACTAGAATTTAAAGGTGATGTGAATCATAAAAAAAGAATTTTATTTTGAATGTGATCCCAATTCAGTTTAATGTGGAAATTTTCCTGGTTAATTAATGTTTAAAGAATTATTTAATGTACAATAGAACTGATAAAATGAGAATTTAGTAATCTAATAAAACTCTTCAAACGTTTGTGTGCTTATAGGATACCTAGTCTTAGAAGTAGCAGCCCGGAGTCTGAGATTCGTTAGCTGTAGTTGAATCTAAGACTAGGTAATTCCCATAGTGTGTATGTTAGTTATATATATATTCTGTACTTTTGTGTTTCTATACGCTACTCCACCCTGTCGGTAAGGGAAACCGACACCCCGGGGATTTTGAGCCCTGGGGGGTGTGTTTTCCCCAACATTCTGATGAGAGGTTGAATGGCTGACTACCCCCCTTTGGCCCCGGTCTTTTCTCTTGGTAGATACATGTGCCAACAGGCACACCAGTTAGTTTCCCCATATATGTGTGTAGAGGGCTATAATGACTTGTGGTTATTTCACACACATATATTATAGATATAGTATCCTATGGACTACTATAGGTGTAACATGTATAGGCTGTGATGGCTTGAGGATCTATACACGTTGTATGGGCTATAATGGCTTGAGGTATAATACCCGATATATGATACAGGTTATACGGGATGTGGTGGCTCCAGAAACATAACTTGTTACTTTTGGTTGGGAGGATGGTGTGGTGCTTCGCCCAGGTGTCTACGGTCAAGCCTTTGGAGAGAGATGCACATGAAGTATGTCATTGGGGCAAAGCGGAAAACCAGTGGGGAAGTAGTAGTGGGGTACCCTTGATAATCATTACTATATGCTATATTCTTGTATGTGTTACCTAGTGAGAGTATCCATTGTGAGGTTAGGAACTATGTATACCTGTTTTGGTGACGAGTTAGTTTCACTTGTTGTTCACTGGGCTTTAGCATGATTTATTTACTTTAGCACGAGAGGCATGGGGAGGATCCTACTGAATATACTGTTATACTCACCCTATGTATATATAAACTGTTTTCAGGTCACTTGGAGCAGGTTGGAGATCAAGATGGTTACTACTAGCTTGTGGTTAGAGGAGGAGCTGTTCGGGCTTGTGGTCGCTATCGTTTTACTTTCTTTTGGGTACTTTTAGTTTCCCCTTTCAGTTGTAGTACTTTTGCATGACATTTCATATATGTACTTGGATTTCTTTTATATTTCAATTCTGAGTTGCAGTTGATTGGATTCTATTCTATCTCTCTCTTATGCATGTGTTCTCTTAGGGGGTAATGACTCCCACTTGTGTGTTTATTATACCCTCGGTGCTAGTCACCAACCCGGGGCCTACTGGAGGTGGGACTCGGGGGTCATTATCTCTCCTCTCACATTGTCAGCCCAGGAGGGGTACACTTTGTGGGGAGGGGTTGTGACAGGTATAATCATAAAACAACCATAGTCAAATTTATCATAAACATATAAATACTATATTGAATATTGTATCATATTAAGCCAAACTCAAATATGTATAAAATCGAAAAATGAATGTTGACATTGATGAAAATTATTTAACAAATTCATTAAATCTCATGGAGGGAAATATATATATTTTTACATTGAAATCATTTAGAAGCTCCTAAATTATAAAATAAAACATTTATTTTGAAAATATCCTTATCAACATGTAAGGAAATCTTCATAATGTTAGGGAATCATAATGGCTTAAATAACCTCTTGCACCGTATATGTTTAAAAACATGATTTTCTTAAATTTTCAAAAAGTTTGTAATGTACCTTGTTTGAAAAACGTTAGAGATATTCCATTAAAAACATTTTGTAAAAAGATAAATATGGGTAAAAATGTATTTAAAAAATTGTAGATAATTTCATTAATTACATTATAAGAAACATGGACATGGATGATTAGGATTTCCGAGTAGATACATACATATAAAAAATCAGTGATAATAAAGAGATTGTGATATTAAACCATACCTTATAATTTCCTTTATTCAAGGGTTATTTATACTCTTTTATAATGGTTAAATCATGTTATTAAATTAATGCAGGAAAATATCCATATTTATTATATCATATACGATCCTCTTATATCAGTTTGGAAATAATATTTCATTATTATCGTTGTTTCGGGTGTTTACTGCTTCGTTTTCCCATTCCAGTTTTGTCATGCAAGTCAATTTTTTCATGAATATGATATATTTTATTCATATACATAATGAAATTAAGTTTCAAATTATTATTTTAACTCATAATATAAATTTTATAATCATCATTGAATGGTTAACATGGTGAAAGAATGTCACTGTATCGCAAAGACGGTAAGCTAAACGTAAGCATGAGTGACGGTATCATTACCTTGATGGTTAAATGGTATGGAATTGGATGGTATATTAATTATACAAGTTTATTATCATTTTATAAACATTATTTATATTATTTATACTTTTCATTATATCCATAAAAAAATTAGTGTTGAATTACATATTACACCTAACTTGGTGACGGTAAGCCATACATACGTACACATAGTTATATTGTTATTTTTATGTTGGATAAAATGAAGAATATGGTTGTTCCATGATTATAATAAAATATAATTATATAAAAGATACTGGATTTATTATTTTTTATGTCTAAAAAACATAGAAGGATGAAGTAGAACATGAAAATAACTTTGAAAGAGGTGTAAAACAATTACCTCTTTTTTTCAGGTGTCTCAATTTGGTTTGTGAAAAAGGACTCCATAAGATGAATTTCCACCCAAAGTGTGGAATCTAGGCTTAAGTGAGGAATTTTTGGAGAATAATCGGTTAGGTTTTGTCAGATCCAAAGGGATTTTGTGGAGATCATTAATAAGAAGGATAATTTCCTATTTATAAGAGAGGGGAGTGAAACTTTTAGAAGATATTAAAATATGAATTTATTATAAATAGGTTTTCGGTTTAAAATAGATCCAAAGAAATTTATTTAAAGGATAATATGCGTAGGGGTAGAAATAATTTCATAAAATGTTTTTTAGAAAAGTTTATGTCACATAATTAACCTTATCTTTTGGGTTTAACCAATAGTTAAACTGTTTTACTCTTACCATGTGTTCTTATATTTTTACACTATAGAGTTAATATACATACTATAAAATGATAAAATAACATCATTTGTATAATTTATGATAAATTTACAAATATCTTACAAATTGGGATGAACCTAATATTTTTGATGAATTTTATAACATTTTAGTAAATATTATTTATTTTTAGGTATCAGTTATGTCAATTTTAATACAATTCAATATTTGAATTTTAAAAAATATCAAACTACAATAATAAAATCAGAAAAGTACTTATTATATTTCACTAAAATTTTATTTTTTATAAAAAATATTTCTAGGTCATTAATTAAGTAAAATTATATTTATTATACAATTTTAATTATATTTAATTGATTCTTTCTTTAATAATTAAATTACTACATCATTATTGTGTCACCATTTGATTTAATTTTTTATTTATTAAAATTATAAGTAAATTAATATTATATAGATATTAATTTAATATTCTTAAATTAGATTTATATTATACCATATGACATAAATATCATCATATGAATAATGATATATTTAATTAAATTTGAATATGAAATTTTTAATGCTTCTTTAATTTTTTTTATAAATTTCCTAATCTAACTCAAGTGTCATAAAATTGATTATAATTTTGAAAAATTGTTTTTTTCCTAAACACACGTATCCAATGAAATTAGGAAATGTGATAGGGTAATATTATGTTATTATAATATAAATTTTTCCTTTAATTACACTATTTACCTTTAACTGTGGTAAATAAAATCCAAAATTTACTATTCACATAACATTATATTGATCCTTTTAGAAAAAATAATTCATAATTATTACTACCATTTATGTCCTTTTTTTTAAATTTATTTCACATAATAGGTAAAACTATTTTTAATGCCAATCTCGTAGAAGTGGCTAGAAATCCGGTAAAATAGACTTTCAAAAGTTTAAGAAATATTTATATCTAAATCTATTATATAAAGATTAACATAAAATATATTGGATTAATATATGAATTATTTATCTAATTTGAAATTATAATCAATTTAAAATAATAATAATTTAAATGAAATAATCAATTCTTAACAACAATGCATTATTTTTTTCTATTCATCAAAAATTTAAACATTTCAAAAAATTAAAAAAAATCACTCTAATTAATTTTGATATTATGAATTCCAAAATAAATTATTTTTAGAAAAATTAACTATATAAATTTCATAATTTGGTTAATAAAATTCATAACATCCTTTTGAACGGTTAGTTTTGAAGGTCTTGGTGCGCTCAAACTCGATTTTGCGTGCAATGAAAGCAATTGAATTATTTAAAAAGAAGAATAAAATTGAAGCATGGGGTATCACATTATTCCATATTTAAAATTATTTTATCCTTAAAATTTCTATAATATAACTTCCTAAAATGATTCAGGTGTTTATTCATCATATGTTCTTCAGGTTCCCACATCGCCTCTTCCATTTTATGGTTTTTTCAAAGGACCTTTACCAGACAAGTCATCTGATTTCTCAACACTCATTCTCAAGTATCAACAATAATTATTGGATCTTCACAATAAGATAGATCATGTTCTGTTTCTATTTCTACATAGGCGAGTACATTCATTGGTTCTGAAATGTATTTCCTTCACATTTATATGTGGAACACATCATGAACATTGGAGAGTCTTGGCGGCATTGCCAAAAGGTATACTTTAACTCGAATTCGTTACACAATTTCTCCAGGAATGATGTACCTAGGACATAATTTAACATTTTTATAGAATAATATAACACCATTCCATGGAGATACCTTAAAAAAACATGATCTCCAACATGAAAATCAAAATACAACATTCATTTATCAACATAGCTCTTTTGCTACTTTGATCTATTTTGATATGGCTCTGAATTGTTTTTAACTTTTCAGTAAGTTCCTCGATATGTATTGGGCCTACATGTTTTCTTTCACCATCATTATCCCAACCAAATGGTGTATGACATCTCTTTCCATATAATTCTTCATATGGTTCGATATGTATACTTGAATGGGAGCTATGTTTATTGGAAAACTCCACTATAGGTAAAAAATAATCTTAAATGCCTTGAATGTAAAGAGAGAAAGATATCTAAATGACTTCTATAGTTTTAATAGTAAATTCTCATTGTCCAAAAAGGTTAGGGTGGTAGGTTGTTCTCAAAGTAAGCTCAGTTTCTAGGGATTTCTGAAGTCTTTTTAACATTTGTGATGTAAAATAGGGATCACAGTTAGAAAGAATCTATAAGGGTACACCATGAATTATTAAGAATTCAATAATATGTACTTTTTCTAAAAATCAAGTGGTAAATCTGATCTTATAGTAATAAAATTTATTAATTGGGTAATATGATCAGTAATAACCCGAATCTCATAATATCATATGGGAGACTTTGGTATTCCCATGAAAAAGTCCATTATAATATCATCTCATTTTCATAATGGTAAATGAAGAGGTTTCATAACACCTCTGTGATGTTGCCTTCTAGACATCACCACATAAAAAACCAACTATCTCGACACATAATCACAAATATCCATCATCATGTTGTCACTCCAAAAATGTTTCTTCAAATCTCTATACATCTTAGTAAAAATCTAATGTATAATTAATTTGGAATTATAAGCATCGTCCAATAATTCTCTTTTTAACACATGTATAGAAAAAACACAAAGACTCTTACCAAATTAAAAATTACCATATTCAAATATGAATTCAATCAGTCTTCCATCATTCACATCTTTAATTTTCATTTGAAACTTCTCATCATGAGATTGATAATATTTAATACATTTTTGTAAAGAAGCATTTAAAACCATTTGAAAAAGTAGTGACATTTCACCTTCCATTATAATTCCCATGTCCACCTTTATTCTATCTAAAATCACAGGATCCCTTTCAACTATCATTCTGTTTTTAACTCCATGGTCTTTTCTACTCAAAGTATTGGTCACATTATTGTCCTTCCCTGGGTTATAGTGCATTGTGAAATCATAATCCTTGAGTTTTTCAATCCATCTCCTTTTTCTAATGTTGAGTTATTTATATGAGAAAATATATTTCAAATTCTTATTATCAGTATATACCTCACATCTTTCACCGTAGATATAGTGTCTCAATATATTTATAGAAAACATTACCGTTACTAACTCCAGGTTATGAGTTGGGTAGTTTGGATCTTGAATTTGTATGTCCCTTGATACATAAGTAATAACCCTATCATTAGACATAAGGTCACAACCACGCCCTTTCCATGATGCATCACTATAAATCACGAAACAATCATTCTAAAATGGTAGTGTTAAGATATGATCATTATCTAATATTCTCTTAAAATCATGAAAACATTATTCACACTATTTTTTCATAACTAATTTTACCCCTTTACATGTGAGATTGGTTAATAGGTTTTCTAATCATAAAAAATTCCATATGAAATTCTGATAGCAACCCGGTAAACCATTAAAACTACGTACCTTGGTTATACACATCAGTGCTGGATATTATGGGATTACTTTTGTTTTTTAGGATCTACATAGATTCCATCTATGGAGATAATATGGACAAGAAAAAAAATTATTGAAGCCAAAATTCACTATTTCAAAACATCCCATATAGTTTATTTATTTTATGAGTCTTCAGAATAATACACAATTGGTTCTCATAGTCTTCATAGATGTTAAAGTATAAGAAGATATAATAAATAAATACTACAAAAAATTCATCAAGATATTATTTGAACACTATATTAATTTTATAAATGAACAAACAGGGTGGATTAGTCAAAAAAAATGGAATTACCATAAATTTGTAATTACCATACCTTGATATGAATCTTGTCTTTGGAATATATTACTTTTTACCAAAAATTGATGATATCCAGAAAGAAGGTTAATTTTCAAAAAATACTCATCCCCTGAATTTGATTTGATAAATCATCAATGTGATGATGTGGATACTTTATCTTTATTATAATATCATTTGATTATTTATAGTCAATTCATATCCTCATTGATCAATCATTCTTATAAACCAATACAACTGGGTCCCCCATGGAGAAACACTAGGGAAAATAAATATCTTATTACTCAACTTTTCTAGATGTTTCTTCAGATATTCTAATTCTACAGTGGATATTTTATAAAGAGTATTTGTTATTGCTCTTGAATCAGTGATTAAATCCTTTGAAAACCAAACTTCATGCTCGATGGGGGGGGGGTCCATGTAAATATTTGGGGAAAACATAAATGCATTCCATTACAATAGGTACATCATCAATTTGAATATTTCTTTATTCACCCCTATATGTTATTTCCTCTTCCTCCCATAGAATATTATTAAATAAAGCTAATGGGGGTGTATTTTGATAAGAATTAGGTGATGAAGTTTCTACTCTAAGGATAATGGATTATAAAACAACCTTACATATCAAAGTTCATTATTCTTGAAATAAATGTCTACATAATATTTTGATATCAAATCTTTAAAAAGGATTATATCAAAGTCTACAATAGGTATGATAATAAATTCAGGAGATAATGGACATTTAAATGCCATAAAGGGAACTTACTGACACATATTTATTACATTGAGACTTCCCTTAGGGGTTTTGTCAAAATAATAACTTGTAACAGTTAATCAGAAATAAATAATTTCAAAAGAAAACTGAGAAGATAAAATTTAATTTCGAGATCCATAATCTAATAAAACAATGCTAATGTTTGAGTTGATTATTAAAGTACATACCACAACATCTTTAAGAGTTTCAAACATAGTAGTTGTGATAAAAAAAGATTGTCATTGCACTATTGGACTTTTCTGAGGCATGATTCCTTGATTCATAGGAAAACAATTCATACTAAATTCAGTAGATAATTGATATTTATATGCCATAATGAGTACTGACTGACACATCTTTGTTGCATTGAGACATCCCTTACGGATTCTGACAAACAACTAACTTGTTAAAGTTAATTAGAAATATGTAATTTCTAAGGAAAACAGAGAAGGTATAAATTAATTTTCATATCCATAATCAAATACAACATTTCCTACATTTGGGGAGATTATTAATGTACTAGTCACAACATCATTAAGAGTTTCAAACTTAGCAGTTATGATCGCAAAATATTGGACTTCCACCATTAGTCTTTTCTAATACATGATTCCTCGATTCTTATGACAATAATTTTCATAAGGTCCCATTTCATTAAAATTTTATAATTTAACATTGAAAGCTTATTTCTTCCCCTTGTGATCACAATATTGGTGGCCTTTTTCTCCACAAATGTAACAGACTCCCATCACCTTTAGGTAAGTACCAGAGTATCTCTTCGCACAATTATTATATAGTGGAAAGTAATCTTTTCCCTTTTTCCCTAATTTCTTTTACCATAGTGTTTAGTGTCCCTATTCATCTCTTGGATCCTTTTAAATTAAAATTACATAGAAAATTCTTTTTATATCTTGATAGCACATGAAACAAATTCTTTGTATGATGATAATTATTGTGAGACCAATGACCATCAGAGGAATGGTTTTTACCCATAAATGAATCGATCAACATTACTTCTTGGGTGATGTATAAATTATGTATCATTCCTTGCTAACCTTTTGAAGTTAGCCTCATAATTTAGAACATTCTCATCCTATTTTTTTAATCAAAATCCAAAATTTTCTTTAAATATCATCTTGATTTTTAAGACAAAATTATTTTTATAGGAAAAGTTATTTGAACTCCCTCTGATCCTAATTTTCTACTTCATCATCCTACTTTAGGTTTTCAATTAATGAACACCATTAATTTTTGTCTCTTGAGAGATGATAAACATCCATGAAAACCTTTTCCCTTTTGTTGATCTCTAAGGCAAGAAATATTTTCTCTAAGGAACTTATCTATTGATCAGATACAAATTGATTTGCAGTCCCATTGGATGTTAGAGGTTGTTTTCTCATGAAGCAGTCTGACATAGATCCTCGACGTTGTGGATAAGTGTGCTCTATATGGGTAAGGTTATTATTCAGAAACTGAGTCATCTATCCTATAATGGTTATATGTTTTTCAGCAATAGATTTATCACTAGATCCACTATCATTATCTTACATAAGAGGGGAACCCCTACATGGATTTCATCTATTTATTTTATTTCCATTTCTTCCACTAGGATCCATTTCTAAATAATATCATACATTAGATTAAGTTATGAATAATAATAAATAATCGAAAACAAGATAAATAAAAAACATAAATTGAAAAATTTATGCCTATCTAATCCATAATCATAGACATCATTTATTTGAGTACATAGTTAATCATAAATCCTATATAATGGTTTGTAATGAAACTATGAATTATCCTATGCAAATCCACATAGTGTGTCAAACCAGGTGAGCATCATGGCCTGTTGTCATGTACTAGGTTACCTAGATTCATGCATAAAATACCATGAAATTCTTATTACTCATAGGTTCCTCTGTATCAATACCATGTCTGCTTATAGTATCCTGATAGGGATGTATTTTCTATTAATACCAACATAATCTCTACATTACAAAAATTCTAGGATGTTATTCTATACTTATCTGCAATATATATCTTATAGTAATGATCCCTAATCATGGTTTTCTTAAATATAGTTTCTATGGTTTTTACTAAACATCCTTTGATACCATCCTTAACGCCCTAACCATAGTTTCCCAGAGTAAGTTAATTTTTTTAATTCATTGGAATTATCACAATAAAATCAAATCCAGAAGTAACGATAAGCTTTTTAGAATTCAAAATACTAGATACAAACATAAGTTTTCAATTACTCCTTGAAATAAAAAACATCATATTAAACCCTGTGAAAACTCTCATATCCCCTAGATTGTCCCTATAGGCCAATCATTATATAATTATTTGTGTCCTTGGGGAAAATAAAACATTATAAGGTCATGTGGTTAGATGCTGAGTAAGTAAAAAAATATAGCATACTCTATCATAAATAAGAATTAACATTTAACGCAAGGAATTTTACTAAAATACAATCATTTTAAACATAATATTTATCATAATATGGCATGAATAAATCAAATATATACACTTAAACATTCACATGGATATTATACTAGTTGAATAATCAATGTAATATTAATAACTAATCTCATAATTAAGAAATTCATATTGTCTAACATCATAACCATTCCACCTAGCCCTTGTTCCATGACCATTATCATACCGTCAATGCCCTGTGCCCATACAAAAATTTGTATAATGATACCTACTGATTCATCAATGTGCTATAATGGGAAACACCCATCACTTACTAAGTCCAATGAATTTCTCTTATGAAAAAGGTGAAACATAACATAAACATTCATATGATACGAAAAGTTAATACATTAAACCTAATCAATGAATGGTAGAAACATACAACATGCAAAGTCAAATAAATCCAAAACACTTCAAAACAATATGGAATATTGTATCATAATAATTAGACCTCCAATAATCATAAAATACAACAATGTATGTTGATATAGATGATAGTAATTTAATAAATCCATTAAAACTCTTTGAGGGAGATATCCCTTTTTTAAGTAGAAAGAATTTTGAAATGAAAAATTATAAAAGAAAACATTTCTTTTGAAAATAACCATATAATATTGTAAAGAACAATTCAAAATTATAAGGCCTCATAATGGAGGAAATTTTTTTCTTTCATCATATAAGTTTAAGAAACATTATTTCCACAATTTTTCGAGAAGTTTATAATGTACCTCGTTTGGAAAACGTGGGATAAATTCCTTTGAAAATGTTTTGTAAAAAGAAAATCATGGGTAAAATTGACTTTAAACAATTATCAATAATATTTTTAATTACAATTTAAGAAACATGGACATGGAAGAAAAGGATTTCCCTATAGTTACTTATGTATAAACAATCTCAAATAATAATGAGATATTGAAATTAACCCTTATAGTATACTTTCACTTAGTAGAGAGTGAGTTAACCTCATGGGTAACGGTTAAAATTTCTTATTAATTATACCAAGTCCATATCGATATTTATTATATCTTATATGATCTTCTTATATCATTTCGGTAATAATATTTCAGTATTACCATTGTTTTGGGTGGAAATAAATTAGTTTTCCATTCCTTTTGTTTCATTTAATTAATGTTTGTTATGTATAAGAGATATTTTATTCATATCAAAAAATTACATTAAGTTCATAATTTTTATTTTTAATAATCATATAATGTTTTTAATCATTCTTGAATGGTTAACATGAAGAATGAATCTTATCGCATCACAGAGATGCTAGGTCGTATGTACGAATGAGCGATGGTGTCATTCCCTTGATAGGTTAATGGTATAGAAATGGATAGTATATTGATTATAATGAATAATTTTCATGTTATATTCATTATTTATATAAATTATACTCCTAATTATACCCATATATATATTGTAGTGTTGAAAAACATATTACACCACATTGTGGGGATGACAAGTCGTACGAACGCAGGCATGCTGATATTGTTATTCGTATGATAGATAAAATGAGTAATATGGTTTTACTATGATTATAATAAAATATTAGTATACTTATGATACTAGAGTGATTATTTTTATATTGAAAAAACATTTAAAGATGATATCGAAGAAGAAAAGGAACATTTAAAGAGCTCGTAAACAATTGCCTCTTTTTTCAGGTGTCTCTTTTTGGTTTTCACAAAAAATGACTCATTAGGTTGGATTTATGCCCAAAGTGTGGAATATAGATTTATTTAATGGAATTTTTTTAAAAAAATGGCAGTGTTTCGTTGATGAAAAGTAACTTTAATGTGTTAATTAATGAGAAGGAGATGTGCCCATTTGTAAGAGAGGTGAGGGGAACTTTGGAATGATCTTAAAAAATTAAGTTATTATAAATTCATTTTCAGTTTTAAATACATAAAAAAGTGATTTACTTCAAGCATAATATGAGTGTGGTTATGAAACCTCTCATATAATTATTTTTATACATGTTTAGGTCTTAAAATAAACTTTATATTTTGGGTTTAACCCTTAGTTAAACTGGTTAACTCTTATCATGTCTTCTAGTATTTTTACACTATAGGTTTCATATAGTTACTAAAAATAAAAAAACCCTATTGTATCATTTATTAAATATTTAACACTGTAAAAGTTATTTTCTCAAACCTTAGTGTTTTATGAATTTTATAGTATTTAATTAAATATTAATTTTTTATGAACCATTTATGTCAATTTTGATAGTATTCAAAATACGAATTAATAAAAATATAAATCCAATATGATAAATTAGAAAAAATAATTCTAATACATCACAAAAAAGTATATGTTATCTATAAAATTAATTAATTTAATTAATTATGTCAAAGTATATTTTATTTAATGTTTTAATAAAATTTAATTGATTCTTTATTTAATAAAACAATTTTTGCATCATTCTTGTGCCCCAAATTAATTTAATGTTTAATTTAGTAAAATTATAAATAAATTTCTATTATGTAGATAATTATATAAATTAATAAATATTATTTATATTGTACCATATCACTTATATATCCTCTTCTTACAAATGATATAGTTAATAAATATTTCATATGATATTTTTAACTATTTTTTTAATAAAAGATAATAAATGTCATAATCTGAGAAAAGTGGATTAAATAAAATCATAATTTTGACCTAAGGTTAATTTTGGTCTTAAAACACATATACAATGAAATTATTACAATTTTATGTGTAATAGTATATTATTTTAATATTAATTTTACCTTTAATTACCTTATTTAACTTCAACAATAGTAATAAAATCCAAAACACAGTAATCCCCGAAAGTTATTTTTATCTTATTATACCACATTTTTCATGATTATTAGAACCATGTATGTCCATTTTTTAAAATTTAATTCACAGATGTGGTAAAATTACGTTTAATTTAAATCTAGAAGATGTGGCTAGAAGATGGGTAAAAGTGATGTTCTAATGTTTAATAGATTTTTATATCTAATTATATTATAAAATGATCCCAATGAACTGTATTGGATTAATATATGTATTATTTATATATTGTGACATTAAAATAAATTTATAGTAAAATAATTATATGAATGAAATAGTCAGTTTTATAAAACAATGCACTATTTTTCAATCTTCATCAAAAATTGATTTTTTTCTGAAAATTTCCAAAATTTCAACCTAAGATAATTTTGATATTATGAATTATATAATGAAGTTTATTTTTAAAACTAATCTTTAATATTTTTATAGTATTGTTAGTATTATTCATAATGGATTTTTAAATGTCTAGTTTGAAAGGGCATGCTGGGATCAAACTCGATGTTGCGTGCAACACCAGCTATTGATTTATTTAAAAAGAATCCTACTACGAAATCAAGCGATGTTAAAAATAATAAAAACATATATTGTATTAGGTTTAAGATTATTTTATTTTAATTGATTTATAATAATCTTGTATTTATTTTATTTGTTGTTCTTATGAGTACGAAGATTGTTAATACCCATGGAATGGGAATTTGATGTCACTTTTTATTTCAATGAGATGCATGCTATGTTTTCCACTCATTCCATTTATGTTGTTAATGTACTAACCATGATGGAATTACATGTATCTTACAACTGAATTTATGGTTATTAACACATCCATTTTATAAACATTCATTCCTGAGTTTAGGTTTCAAAAGGTACAAATTCAGTAAAAAAAATTGTTTCAATTTCCCTTCTTTGAGACTCGTATTTTTTTATGCCCATGTACTCTTTTTAGAAGTGTATATAATTTCATTTTACATGTCATATACATAATAATATTATTTTCATGATATTTTAAGCTTCATCTAAATTCATTTTCATAGATGGAGTGTATAATCCTATGTTACCATGTTATAATATTTTATTGAGACTATATCATCACTTTTCGATATAGTTTATGTTTATACTTCCATTGATGAAATATTTTTTCCTATATCTCAATAATACTTAAGAATTTTTGTGTACTATGTTTCTTCATGATACAATCATGTGTTATTGCCACTTATTCCATTCTTTTTTTGCTAAGTTAATGTTTTTATGTAAAATCTTATTGTCTTTCTCTCTATTCTGTGAGAATTCTATTTTATTAAAAAACTATTGTAATAGCCCAACCCCAAAAGACTAGAGTCATTGCATTATTTTAATTCATTGGCATTATTACAAGGAATAATGTCCTGAGACACTGATCAATTTAGTAGCCTTGTAAATTATATTACATACATGAATGTTACATTACACATTAGAATATAAAACAGAACATAAATGATCCATTAAGAACACCATTAACCCCATAGCATAACCTAGCTTATCAATCATAATACACACCTTGGAATCCTAGGAGAAATAAAATTAAGAAAGGGGTGATCTCAGATGCCCAATGAAGATAACGATATTGCAGAAACTTTCAATAATAAACATAAAAATTTAAGGCAATGTATATGAATGAAACAAAAACCACTTAAACATAAACTTCATCATAATATGGATAAGATAAGTCAAATAATTCTATTTACTTATTCACATGTATATTATACTGTTTGAATAATCCCTTGTAATATTAATATCCAATTTCATAATGTTGGAATTTATAATGCCATACTTCATAACCACATAGTCAAGGCCTTGTGACAAGACTACAAATAATATTTTTTCATGGCCTTGTTCAAGACACTAGTTTTTCTTATGAGACCTACTAATGCATCATGGAGCTATAGTGAGCTCCACCCATTACTTTGTCCAATGAATTCCTTATATGAAAAGATTTAATCATAACATAAACATTTGTATTTAAACTATTATATTAAATGGAAATACTTTATCTATAAACCATGAATGGTTAAAAAATAACACATCCACAGTCAAACATGTCACAAAAATATCTATACAATATGGAAGATTTTTTTCA
Organism: Viscum album; assembly: GCA_963277665.1. Taxonomy (NCBI): domain Eukaryota; kingdom Viridiplantae; phylum Streptophyta; class Magnoliopsida; order Santalales; family Viscaceae; genus Viscum; species Viscum album. The sequence goes on from OY728164.1 coordinate 1,372,852,653, forward strand.
TAATAAATCAACTTCAAACAAGTTTAAAATACATCAAAGGATGTTGAAATATATGAAAAATGATTTTTAAAATTATTTGAGAGAAATATACCTTTTTTATAAAAACATTTAAAAGTCAACTAATTAAGAAAGGTAGAAATTTATAGACATTTTTGAATAAAATTCTTCCATGCCACTTTGAAAATTTTTAAAGGAATTAACATTAAAAAAACATGGATGTCCATATAAATAAATCCTTAAAAACCATTTCGAAAACATGGACATCAATGAGAATTATTTAGAATAATAAATATTTAAACCATTTAAAATGAGTATTTAGTTAAAGATTACCTTCCATAAAACCTTAAAATATTCATTTTGAAAATGTTTTTATGAAACATAGATGTGCTTGATAAAGAGGTCCTAGTAGATACTCACGTAAAAACAACCTCAGATAATGAAGAGATTATATAAGTAAACCTTACACTTCACTTTCCTTTGGTCAAGGGTATGTTTAACCTCCTACATAATTAACATAGTATGTTATTAAATTATAAAACAAGAATATTCATATTTATTATATCATACATGATTCATTTATGACTTTATACTACCCATTTAAAAACGATTTCTATGTTAAATTAACTTTTTGGGTAATAATCACTTTCTTTATCGTACGTGTTTTAACTTGTAATTCTTGATCTTATCATTTAGATCATGATTTAAATACTTCAGGAATATAAAAATTTATAATTGATAGATATGTGAAATGGGAGGCACTGTTTATGGATACAGTTGGCCATACGTAAGCATAAATGTTATTTCCGTTTTCTTATCGTATTAAACGGAAGTAAGTAAAAAATATATATGTATATATACAAATATATATATATATATATCAAGTAGCATTATTATTTCACATATTACATACTTATTAATAATATATATTTTGATAATCCAAATTTAATGGTGAACGTGGAAATGAATGTCATCGCTTCGTGGAGACGGTAATCCGTACGTACGCAAGAGCAACAATATCATTATATTGATTTTTAAATCATATGTAATTTAATGGTATATCATATGTACAGAATAATAAAAATGTTATATTTATTATTTACATAAGTTATTCTAATTATTATACCCATCAAAATAATGAAGTGTTTGATTAACAAACTACACCACAACGTGGAGACGGCAAGCCGTACGTATGCACGTATGGCGACTTTGTCATTGTAGGATGGACAGAATAACAAATATGGTTGTACCATATTTCTAAAAACATCACATTATATAGAAGGTACTGGAGTTATTATTTTATTATGGAAACATCAAAGAAAGAGGATTTTGAAGAAGAAAAGAAGTTGAAAGAGGGTGATGAAATTATTACCTCTTCTTCTGGTTTTTCCTTTTGAGTTGATCAAAAGGTCTCCATAGGTTGGAATTCTAATCAATTTAAGGTATCTAGGATTAATGGAGGATAGTTGAGAAGGTATTTGGGAAGGGTTTGGCCGATCCAAATGGATTTGGTGCTGTGAAATTAAAACAAGGGGAAGTTCCCTTTTATAAGGGGGGGTGAGGACCACTTTAGGAAAAGATGAAAAGATTAATTTATTATTCAATACTATTATATTTATAATGGATAAAAATGAATTTATTTCATGCCTTAGTTGGTTATTTTTTGAATTACTCTCAACCAATAGGTTTTATAAATGATTAGGTTTCCATTTTAACCTTATCTTTTAGATTTAAATTTTTGTTAAATGATTTAACTTTAACTATTTCATCGTGTTTTCTTACACTATATGGTTAATAAACATACTCAAATCTTACATTAGACCCTAAAGTGTTTCATTAATGACATATATAATATTATTTAATCCATTTAGACTACAAATAGATCTTTTTGGAAAATTATATCAACCAATAATATAGTATTTGTTTTAAAAACTAATTTATATTATTTTTGAAACTATTTAGTTTTTAATTTAAATGAAAGTCATCACATCTTGATTAATTAAATGAAAATACATTGAATCAATACTAAAATGTTATATTAACCTATAAAATTCATTTATGGCCTCAAAACATTCATATTATATTTATTTTAATATTTACAATATCATTTATATGATTATTTTAATAATAAGGAAAATACTGCATCATTAATGTGTCATAAATAAATATTTTTATTTTATGAATGAAAATTATAAATAAAATATCATCATATAGGAACTATTTTTAACATCGAAATTAATATTTATAGTTGAATATATCAATTATATTACCCCATATAAAAACGATTTACTGAAAGATACATGCTTTTATTATTTTTGTCATTACTTTTGATTAATTAAAATACAATTCCATTATCACTCCCATGTGGCTCCATGGGGTCCTAGAATCGACCCATGGATGACCATGGTCCAAAATGTGTCATCCAATAGGTTTAAGACACATGTTAGGTTAATTTAATATTATTTTAATATTATTTCATTACCCATTCTTATAACCCTGGAAAATTAAATATTTACCGAAGTAATTATTCATAATGTATAAAAGTAAAAGTCACCTATTTACACATTTTGGACCTACTGATTAAAAATATGAAAACCATTTTTCCATATTCAATACAAAAAAGTGGAAGAAATTAATATAAATTTAATTTCTGTTGTCAAAAATAAAAAAGCGTGATTTTAAGAAATAATAACTATTAAGATATTGACACCTGTTTATGTCCAATTTAAATGTGAAATTACATAAAATGAAATAAATTACATTAAATGATTAAAATATAATCTAATGATACTTAAAAAACATTAAAATGTATAAATTAACACTATAAATTATTTCAATCAAAAATGTTGTTTTTAATTAAATTTTTGTATTTTTTCATTATTCATCAAAATATGAAAGTTATCAGAAAAGTACCAAATATTTATCCAAAACAAAATTTTTATGCGAATATTATAAATATGAATTTAATTTTACTAAATTGAATATATAAATGTGTCTAACATTGGATTTAAAAAGTTTTTTCCATTAAAAGTCATAAAAACATTTTTTTCAAAAATACCTCTTTTAACATAAAAGTTGAATTTATCTTATTTTATTTCTAAGAAACACAAAAGATGAATGTTAATATTATATATGATATATAAAATTTAAAACTTTTTAATACTATTCGTACCCTATTTTTTGAATGTACAATTTTGTAATTCATGGTGCGCTCAAACCTGGTGTTGCGTATAGCGTATGTTATTGAAATACTTTGAAGAGATAATTGATTATGATATCATGGGGCATTAAATTCTCCCCTCCTTTAATAAATTGCACCCTCGAAATTTAAAATTGTTTTTTTATAAAAAGATAAAATATAAAAACACATTTTTGAAAAACTCACATTAGAAATTTGGTTAATAAAATTTAATATTAATAAGAGGGAAAGGGAAATAAAAAAGTCACCACCAAATTATGATCTTGATTAGTTGATCATTGGTGGATATTAGAGACTCATAATTAGAGGAAGATCCTAAATATTTATAGAGAGTGATTGATGTCATTAATCACAAATAAGTGTAAAATTGAGGGCCTCAACGCCATAAGTCTATGATAATTTAAAATATTATTGGTTTAACAAAAAATTCAACAATAGCACACACAAACAAAAGCTGCGAAAAATTCAGCATCTCAACATGTATACCCATACAAAATTAACACACAATTCATATAGAAATTACACCAAGTATACCTATAAAAAATGTATAACCATACACCATTAACACATAATTCATAAGTAAATTAAATACATAAAGGATTAAATTCAGAATTCAAAGGGTTTAGAGGTTGTTCAGGGGTTTGGAGTGGTTGTCCAAGGGGGTTAGGGGTGACTGGGGGGATAGAGGTGTCCTGGGGGTGGGGGCGGTCCAGGTTGTTGGGGGGTTGTCTAGGGGGGTGGGGTGGTGTCCAGGGTGTGTTGGGGACTGTCCATGAGGGTGGAGGTGTCCAGGGGTGGGGGTGTTTAGAAGGTGAGGGGGTCATACAGGGGGTGGTGGGGTGTCCGGGGGGGGGCTATCCATGGGGGTGTCTAGGGGGCTGGTGTCCAAGGTGTCGGGGGGGGGGGGGGAGATTTCTAGGGGTGGGGGTGTCCGTGGTGTGGGGTGGGGTGGTGTACAGGGGGTGAAAGTGGTCCAGGGGATTGGTGGGGTTGTCCAAGGGGGGTGGGTGGTTTCCAAAAGGGTGGGGGTGGCCTTCCATGGGTGAGGCGTGTTCAGTGGGGTGAGGGGTGTCCAAGTGGTGGGGTGGTGTCTATGAGGGGTGGGGGTGCCATCTAGGGGGTTGGTGGGTGTCTAGGTGGGGTGTATGGGTGGGGGGGGATCGGGGGTGCTATCCAGGGTGGGGGGGCTGCCCATGGGGGTGTTCAGGGGAGTGGGGGTGTCCAGGGGTTTTGGGGGCTTTCTAGGGGGTGGGGGTGTCCAGATGGGTGGGGGTGTCCAGGGGGTCGGGTGGTGTCCAGGGGGTGGGGCAGTCCAGGGGGTTGGTGGGCTGTCTAAGGTGGTGGGGGTGGCTTTCCATGAGGGTGGGGGTGTCCAGGGGGGTTGGCGGAGGTGGCCATGTGGTGGGGTGTTTTCTGGGGGTTAGGGGATTTCTGTATGCCACTTGTTGTTTTCACTTAAAATTCTATCCATATTAAACGAAATATAGACACTTTGGGTGATATTGGCCACAAAATTCCTTGGATTGATGCTGGGATGACTCACACACGTCAAAAATGACACATGGATCATTTTCCTAATGGATCAACACAATTTGAATGCGTTTGGTTGGATTTCTGTAGGTCAGTTGTTGTTTTCACTTAAAAGTTTGTGCATTTTAAACAAAAGTGAGACACTTTGAGTGATACCGGCCACACTGTGACTTAGATTGAAGATGGGTTGACTCTTACACATCAAAAATGACCCATGGATGGCTCTCCCAAATGATAAACCCAATCCGAATGCATTTGTTCATATTTCTGTAGGTCAATTGTTGTTTTCACTAAAAATTCTGTCTATTTTAAACAAAAGAGAGACACATTGAGTGATACCAGCCACACCATACCTCGTATTGAGGCAAGGATGACTCTTAAACGTCAAAAATGATACATGGATCATTATATTGAAGGATCAACACAATCGGAATGCATTTGGTCGGATTTCTATAGGTCAGTAGTTGTTTTCACTTAAAATTCTATCCATTTTAAACAAAAGAGAGACACTTTGAGTGATATCAGCCACAAATTGCTTCTAATTGAGTTGTGGTTGACCCTTACACATCAAAAATAACCCATGGATCATTCTCCTAAAGGATAAACACAATCCAAATGCGTTTGGTCAGATTTCCATAGGCCAGTTGTTGTTTTAACTTAAAATTCTGTCCATTTTAAACAAAAGAGAGACACTTTGAGTGATACCAGCAACACCATGCCTCTGATTGAGGCAAGGTTGACACATACACTTCGAAAATGGCCGATGTATCATTCTCCTAAAGGATCAACACAATCCAAATGCGTTTGGATGGATTTTTGTTGGTCATTTGTTGTTTTCAATTAAAATTCTGTCCATTTTAAACAAAAGAGAGAAACTATGACTGATACCAGCCACACCGTGCCTTAGATTGAGGTGAGGATGACTCGTACACATAAAAATGGATCATGGATCATTTTTGTAATGGATCAACACAATCTGAATGCGATTGGTCGGATTTCTGTAGGTCAGTTGTTGTTATAACTTAAAATTGTGTCCATTTTAAACAAAAGAGACACACTTTGAGTCATACCGGCCACACCGTGCCTCATATTGAGGTAGGGTTGACTCATGCATGTAAAAAATGACCAATAGATTGTTCCCCTAAAGGATCAACATAATACGATTGTGTTTGGATGAATTTTTATAGGACAATTGTTGTTTTCACTTCAAATTATGTCCATTTTAAACAAAAGAGAGACACTTTGAGAGACACCAGACACACCGTGCCTCAGATTGAGGTAGAGATGACTCGTACACGTCAGAAATGACCCTTTTATTGTTCTCCTAAAGGATAAACACAATCATAATCTGTGTGGTCAGATTTCCATAGGTTAGTTGTTGTTTTTGCTTAAAATTCTGTCCATTGTAAACAAAAGAGATACACTTTGAGTGATACCGGCCATACAATGCCTTAGTTTGAGGAAAGGATGACTCATAAATTTCACAAATAACTCTTGTATAATTCTACTAATAGAGGAACACAATACGCATGCATTTGGTTGGATTTCCGTAGGTTAGATGTTGTTTTCACATAAAATTTTGTCCATTTTAAACAAAAGAGAGACACTTTAAGTGATATCGGCCACACCATGCCTCAAATTGAGGTATGGTTGACTTTTATACATCAAAACATACCCATGGATAATTATACTAAATAATAAACACAATTAGAATGTTCTTGTTTGGATTACACTAGGTCAGTTGTTGTTTTCACTTAAAATTATGTCCATTTTAAACAAAAGAGAGACAGTTAGAGTGATACCAGCTACACCGTGCCTCAGATTGAGGCGATATTGACACGTACAAATCAAAAATGACCCATGTATCATTATCATAAAATATCAACACAATATGAATGAATTTGTTCATATTTTCGTAGGTCAATTGTTGTTTTCACTTAAAATTCTGTCAATTTTAAACAAAACAGAGATACATTGAGTGATATTGGCCACATTGTGCCTCAGATTGAGGCAATGTTGACTTGTACATGTCAAAAATGAAACATGGATCGTTATCCTAATGTATCAACACAATCAGAATGCTTTTTGTTAGATTTTCGTAGGTCAGTTGTTGTTTTCACTTAAATTTATGTACATTTTAAACAAAAGAGAGACACTTTGAGCGATACCGGCCACACCATGCCTCGTATTGAGGTGGGGTTGACTTTTACACATCACAAAATCATCCAAAGGATCATTATCCTAAAGTATCAACACAATTTGAATGCATTTGGTTGGATTTCTGTAGGTAAGTTGCTGTTTCTAGTTAAAATTATGTCCATTTTAAACAAAAGGGAGAGACTTTGAGTGATACTGGACACACCATGACATTGATTGAATCAGGGTTGATTATTAAATGCTAAAAATGACCCATGTATTGTTATCTTAAATGATAACCACAATCCAAATGCGTTTGTTCAGATTTACGTAGGTCATTTGTGGTTTTCACTTAACATTCTGTCCATTTTAAACAAAAGAGAGACACTTTGAGTGATAACGGCCACATCATGCCTTTCGTTGAGGCTGTTCTGATTTGTACATGTCAGAAATAACCATTGGATATTTCTCTTAATGTATCAATACAAAATGAATGCGTTTTTTCATATTTCTGTAGGTCAATTATTGTTTTTACTTAAAATTTTGTCCATTTTAAACAAAAGAGAGACACTTTGAGTGATACCGGACACACCGTGCCACGGATTGAGTCGGGGTTGACTTATAGATATCAAAAATGATCCATGGATCATTCTTCGAAAGGATCAACATAATCTGAATGAGTTTGGTCAGATTTACATAGGTCATTAGTTGTTTTCACTTAAAATTCATTCCATTGTAAACAAGAGAGAGACACATTGGGTGATATCAGACACACTATGCTTTGATTTGAGGTGGAGTTGACTTGTACACGTCAAAAATGACACATGGATCATTCTCTTAAAGTATCAACAAAATCAGAATGCGTTTGGTTGGATTTTATTAGGTCAGTTGTTGTTTTCACTTAAAATTATGTCCATTGTAAACAAAAGAGAGACACTTTGAGTGATACCATCCAAAATGTGCCTCTGATTGAGGCGGAGTTGACTCATAAACATCACCAATACACCCAAGGTATCATTATCCTAAAGTATAAACACAATCCGAATGTGTTTGGTCATATTTCCATAGGTCAGTTGTTGTTTTCACTTAAAATTATGTCCATTTTAATTAAAAGAGAGACACTTTGAGTTATACCGGCCAAACCATGCCTCATATTGAGGCGGTTTTGACTCATACACATCACCAACTCACCTAAAGGAACGTTATCCTAATGGATTAACACAATCTGAATGTGTTTGGTTGGATTTCCGAAGGGAAGTTGTTGTTTTCACTTAAAATTCAGTCCATTTTAAACAAAAGAGATACACTTTGAGTGATACTGGCCACACCATGCCTCGTATTGAGGTGGCGATGACTTTTACATTTCAAAAATGACCCATGTATAATTCTCCTAAAATATATACACAATCCTAAAGCATTTGGTTGTATTTTTGTAGGTCAGTTATTGTTTTCGCTTAAAATTCAGTCCATTTTAAACAAAAGAGAGACACTTTGAGTGATACCAGCCACATTGTGCCTTGTATTGAGTCAGGTTTGACTCTTACACCTCAAAAATGTCTAACTGATAATTATCCTAAAGTATAAACACAATATAAATGCATTTGGTCGGATTTCCGTAGGTCAGTTGTTGTTTTCAATTAAAATTCTGTCCATTTTAAATAAAAGAGAGACACTATAAGTGATACCGTCCGCACCATTCCTCAGATTGAGGTGGGGTTGACTTTTACTTGTCACAAATGACACATGGATTGTTCTCCTAAAGGATAAATAGATTCCGAATTCATTTGGTTGGATTTCCATACATGTGTTGTTGTTGTTACTTAAAATTATGTCAATTTAAAACAAAAGAGAGACCCTTTGAATGATACCGGCCACACCCTTCCTCAGTTTCAGGCGGTGTTGACTCATAAAAATCACCAACACAACCATGGATCTTTTTTATAAAGGATCAACACAATATGAATCCATTTGGTTGGATTTTCATAGGCCATTTGTTTTTTTCACTTATATTTATGTCCATTTTAAACAAAAGGGAGAAACATTGAGTGGGTCATCATTCTTGCATGTTTCTTGTGAATTTCAAATGTTAAAATGGGATAATGTATCAGTAGAGAATGAATGTTTTATTTAATAAAAATTTCAAGTTTCCTATGAACATTTACATACAACAATTTGATCCCGTTAACCACTCTCAAAAAAGCCCACCAATTGTACAAATCCCCAAGTCAGATCTTCGTGATATTTGTGTACAATCTGACATCATTTATATGACCCACTTTTTTATGAAGAAATATTTATTGACTTGTGAGTATGAGGCTTTTAGGCAGTCAGAGTAGTAATAAAAAATATAAAATAAAGAATCAATAAATAGATTAAATGAGATAGTAGTTGTTTTTTAAAATACATCTTTAGGGATAATAGTTTGTTGATAAAAAACAATCTATTTCATAAATTTACAAACATAATAACCACAATCATTATAGTTTGTATGTTTTGGACACTGAAAAAAATTTGACCATTAGGAGAATAAGTATCTTTTGTTGATATGTGTTTGGATAGTGAAATTTTATTATATATACCCTCATGTTTGTCCAGACGTAGTACTTCCTCTCCTACTTATACTTTTCCTCTGTCCTCGTTCCTTTTTTAGATGATAATGACACACCAAACTATCATAATATAATCCATAGTAAAAGATAATATAAATTATATTACTCGATGTTAAGACCTAAAATGTTGGATGTAGTGTCATTCGGATTCACAAACTCCATCATGTGTGGTCTGTTTTTTGTATATCCTTGATTTGAATCTAGAAAATAAATCTTTAGAGTATCCAAGTTCACGGCAATTAGCATCCAATGCTGCCTAAAAATAATAAAAGAAATAATTAATAAAATATGTGAAAATATAATTGATATGCTTTAATCGTAGTTTTTTACCCCTTCACGGTTGGAATTAGGAAGAGTCTATCATGTGTATTCTTGATTTCAAATTTTTTCAGCAATCCATTCTCTATTTTATCCTTTTTTGATGGCTCTAATTTCGTTAGATGTGTTGATTTGGTATGAGGACTAACGAGTCTGAATTATGGCTCATGGGACAATTCCTTCAACTATTTTTCATAAATACTACTATCAAAAATATACAATGAATTTAGTCATGATTTACACATTAGATTAGCTTTTAAAAAATAAACTCATGAAAACATACCGCATATATATATTTACAACTCTGATGCCTAGCCATCCATTTTCAAGGATCATTTACATTTTCAGCAGCAACAAAATCTTTCTTTCCTCTATGTATATATTCTTTTCAAAAACCACTATATGACTACTACCACCTCTTAGCTTTGTATCCACATGAGTCTTCAATGCTAGTAAATGTTGATAGAGAATAGGTGGTGTTATTATGCTTTCAATAGCTCATTGGGATCAGTTGGTTGATCCTTTAGATGGTTTTGAGACAATTTTTTTCACCCCCTTCCCTTTCTCTGACAATAATAACATCCATTGGTTCAGACCCTTATTTCATTAATAGTTAAAGGTTTATCTTGAAAAAAAACTTATTTTCCCTTGTACTCTTACAAGTTGTGAATTCCATGCAATGAATTTCCCAATAACCTTTTCGGCCATATGAATATAATCATCATGAAATGGAATAGGTAGCTCTATATTTGGCTCATGAGCTTCAACGATCATCACTTTCAGATGATCTTTCGAAAGTGGTCTGTTATGCAGCTTTTCATTTGGGATGTTGAACACTATAACCCTCGCTACAAGGTGATAGGTGGTTGTTGGAAGACATAAATCACAATCATTATCACCCTGTAAAAGATTAGAATTGGAAAAGTATATTTTTTGTCTGATTCACATTTCATGGGAACAATTCTTAGAATATTGATTACCATGGCTAAGAAAGCTCTTTGAGGGGAATGGCTCATCTCAAAGCCAGTGGGGGTGGGGTTGGATCTTCACACGCTGGTTGTTCCTGAGTCATATCTTCTCCTTTATTCCCACCCATAAAATTTTCTACAACTCTCCCTACCATTGAAATAGTTCTTCAAGATTTGATAGTATTTCACACATTTGATTCAATTTTTCATCTCTATCATCCGTTTAATTTTTTTATCTCAAAACATACTGATGGTGTCACCCTAAACCCCGCACCTTTGATATGACCGTATTGTTCGGGCTGCTTCAAAGTCGTCGATAATAGGTCTGCATCCACTACAGGAGTAGCTGATTCCTGTGAGTGTTAGATATTAAAAAATAACTAATTTCCATTGTAATAGAAATTTAAAACAAATCTTTTTTATCATCATTTCATACTTACACATATTTCCAACACTTTTTGTGTGTTCTCATCTACTATCTTCCTTTATTTATTCACACGTGCCTCCTTCTATATCACATGACATGGGATGGAAGTGACTTTGGTTTTAGACTCATAAATATAGATATAAATATAGAAAGATAATTATGATGTTGTTTACTGGTACCTAACAATATTATTGTAAATTTAAAATACGTACCATTTTCTTTTCTAGTGAAGCATACCTCGTCCTTGCTTTATGTTAGGGATATATTGGTTTCGATGCACGTTCATTATTTTTAGAACTATGTTCTTATTTCATAAATGAAATATTGACAATCAATGTGATGAATACACGTATCCTTGAACAACGTATTATCACCAACAATGTACCTGAAGCTTCTCATCCCCACGGTGGCCAATAAATGCATCCCATGCTTCTTGGGATATTAGGTGAGCATAGAAAATGGGTGGGTGTGTGTTTATTTTACCTTTGGATTCCTTCAGGTGACATTTTGTTAAAATAGTGCGAAAACCTCAATGAATCCTTCATGAAAGCATTAGAACATAATTATTGTGTGAATAATCTACTATAAAGGTACTCTACAAGAGATTGAGAAGTGTAATAAATTGTTTTGTTATATTATTTTCTAGTAAATTAATGAAATAATATCATAATGTTACCGTTATTTCTTCCCAGATTACAGCCTTCAGCCCGAACACAACATGGTTCCATGAATCTATGTCAATTGGAACACGTTGTTGAGTGACAAATCCAATTTAACTACTAAACATATCCCTATTGGGATTTACATGTTGGCCTCGTGCATTACCTCCGACATCAAATTTGATGCCTCTACTTTTTTCCTTAAGAACTTTGGCTAACACAGTCAAACTACGACACACCTGTGCTTTCTGTGATGTCAGTTATTCATCCCCGACCATTTCATCGATAACAAAATCATCTATAAGTTCATCTAAAAAGGTAGAAACAACATGTTCTGATGGTTGTTGTACCTCAACACTAGGAGTAGCAATAGGTTCAAAAACATGTTGTTGTTCTGCACTGTGAGCAGCCGCAGCAAGAGCAGGAGCAGCAGCAATGACAACAGCTTGAGAGACTTGTTCAACCTCATGGTTAGGAGCACCAAAACGTGAAAATGTCATTATCTAAAAATGTGGTTAAACAGTTAACATATATTACATAAATTGAGTAACTATAAGATAATAACATGATATAAGAGGATCTATATTACAAAAAAAATATAACCTGCTTGTTGACCTCTCTTTCTTTATTTTAGAGGCTAGATGGATTTGACACCTCTATCGATTATTGAAATCCCTTCATTGTGGTCTCCTCTAACATAAAAACCATCATACACATTGTCACTACTGCAAAATGATTACAATGTACCACTAAAAGGATCGTCGTCAACTGAATTTTCATCAGACCCTTCAGTAGTTTTGAATGATAACAGAAAAATTGACCACTTTTGGTTTGTGGGATCTGGAACACAAAAAACTTGTACAACTTGTGATTCCAATATAAAATATTTGTCTTTATACCATTCTTTACTAAAATAAACATTCACAAATCCTCATTAATCTATTTTAACACCACTATTGTTATGAACCCATTTTCATTGAAAAATATGCAATTGGAATGTCATATAATCCAACGCCCATATTTGTTTGATAATGCCAAAGTATGACATATTTGCATAAATTGAATTTCTTTCCTTACTATCAGAAATGTGCATCGCTTCATCCACAAGTGAAACTCCACTATTTTGCATGGTACTATCTTCGTCATGTTCATATGTGTAGAACGTATAACCATTAATTACATAACCATTGTATGCTAATACAGAGACACTTGGTCTGGCGGCTAGACATTGAAGTCGTTTTGAAATTGAATTCAGATTTTCATCTAACTCCTTAAAAATATGGTCCTGAAACCATCCTACAAACAGGTGATTATGTGAATTTGATATTCAATTTTCATCCCTTGATGGATTCAACTTCCTAATAATTTCTTTGTAAGTTTCAATATATGGAGCAACCTCTCAACTATTATATAAAACACAAAGGTGGGATTTCTCTTGATCTATAATACTGATTTTCACAATATCTCTTCTAGAAATTTCATCACCCACAATGCGTCCACTGTGACAAGATTTCGAGAGACCAATGATTTTCACATCAGATAGGTATTCGGTACAAAATTCAATGGCTTCCTCAACAATATATCGCTACACTATGCAACCCTCTAGACAACATCGATTTTTGTCATACCCTTTCAAATTATTCTTATACCGTTCAATGGGTTACATCCATCTATAGTGCATAGGAACACAATGTTGAATCTCTCTCATCAAGTGAATCATCAAATGAACCATCATATCAAAGAATGTTGGTGGGAAGAACATTTCTAATTCACATAATATGATAACATTTTCATTTTCCATTGCTGGAAATTTCTCTGGGTATAAAACTTTGCAAAATATTTCTTTGAAAAGGAAACAATGATTGGTTAACTTATGAAGAATATTATTGGAAAAAAGTCAATGTAAAGCTATAAGAATTATATCTTCAATCAAAACATGGAATCCATGTGATTTCAATCCTTTTAACATAAAATAATTCCTTGACACAATGTTATTTATATTTGATGAATACCCCTCTAGAACCATTAAATCATTGAAGAAGATGAAAAAATGATATCTATCATCCCTAGAAATTGTGTAAGCGGCTAGAGGATGAAACATTTGATTTTCACCCTTCACGGGAGCCAACTCCTCTTCTATTCCCATGTTAACCATGTCCAACCCTACCTTAATTCCATACTTTGTTTTTCCAGGGGCATTTAGCAACGTTACGATAATACATTAACATAAATTTTTTTCCACAAGAATCACATCAAGAAAATTTCTAATGTACAAAAAATTCCACTATGGTAATTCAAAAAAAAACTTATCTCTTTTTCCAACTGATTTTCATATGTTTTTTCGAAAATTGTTTACCAAAAATATTGTTCACATCTTTTTATTTTTCAAATAGCTAATCACCTATTAGTGGAGACGATGTTTTTTGTTGTTATGAACTTCCATTTAATGATGTCATACAGGATCGGTACTTATGACGATGAGGTATAAACCTATGATGTCCTAGAAACACATATTTCAGTTAGTGATTCAACCTAATTGATTCTGTATCTTCTCCACTCATGGGACACCCTTGAGTTCGTTTAATTATATAGCATGAAAAATTTACTTAATCTAGGAAATCATTTATTGTTCCATACAACATCTCTCTCAACGTGAAGTATTCACTTTTATAAGAATCATACAACATAACACCTGAATCCCACAATAACTTCAAATCCTCGATCAAAGGATCCAGATAAACATCAATATCATTACCTGGTTGTTTTGGTCCTGATATAAGCATAGATAACATGATGAATTTCTGCTTCATGCATAACTAGGGATGCAAGTTATAGTTTAACAACATAACAATCCATGTACTGTGACAGATAATTTAAAAACCAAAAGGATTCACTTCATCTATACATAACGCAAGATGAAGGTTTCTGGGATCTTTTCCCAATTCAAGATACTCATTATAAATTTTCATCTATTAAGGAGAGTTGGATAGATGACGTAACTTCGCTACTTTATTTCTTTTATCTACATGCCACGACAATTATCTTGCAGTTTCTTTACTTTCATATAGACACCTAAACATTGGAACGATTGGAATGTACCATAAATTTTTCGTAGGTCTGGATTCGTCTTTTTTGTATCAAAATCACCACACTTTGGGAATTCTATATGTGATTTTTTCTCCTTGAGAAACAATATACAGTCTTTCAGGATGTCATGTATTCTTTCAGAAATCATACCCAACTAGCGTAGCATTCATTTAGCTTCATATGTCTGGCTTGGGAGCACATTATCTTCCGAGAGCATGTAATTCAAAAGAGAAAGTAGTTCCGTAAAACTGACTTCATTCCATCCATTACTTCTTTCAATTTATACAACTTCAGTACAACTGAATATGTGGTATATTTAGTGCAACCGGCATACAATATCATCTATTCAAAACTCTTTAACTTCTCAAACAATTTTTGGAAATCACGGAGTTCATCTTAAATTGTATTTTTAATTTCCTCAATATGATATTTATCATAATTAACATCTGTAATCACACCCCCCATATAGTCTTCTTCATTAACCATATTTGTATTCATATATTATGATCCATAAAAATCAGTTTTATTCCATCCAGTAGCTACATTTTCCATTTCTCTATGTTTTTTCCAACATTTATAACTCCGATCTATTTCATGACATATTTAATGTTCTTCAAACACCTCTGGAGTAAAAATTCTATAATGACAACAACGTAAACACAGACATATTTTTTGGGAGGGATCCTTTGCGTGATACTTTGTAAACTTGATGAACTCTTTCACTTTGTTCTCATACTCTATTGTCAAATGATTAGCATCCATTCAATATTTCTTCATCTCCATCATATTTGAATCTCAAATATTTGTATTTATGGTTCAAATACACAAAACAAGACATCCCAATACTGTATAAGAGAAACCATTATAAAAACAGAGATTAATAGAGCCTAACCATTTCCAATAAAAATTCGAAAATCAACAGAACCATGATAGACCCTCATCAAAATCCACACTGTTTCCAAACACAAAGGGGTTCACAGGGATAATCACTTGTGTCATAGATAGTAAAAATCACGTGGAATCATTCTCTATGGATTATATTCCTCTATCGGGTCAACCCTTCTATGGTCAATTATTCCATCTTTTTATACCTCCATAACCTAAAATACATATGGATGAAAACCAATATCCATCTCTATAAGTAAAGAAAGGATTCTCATAATCTCTACAATATGGAATTCATTAAATATAATTACTTTAGATTCATTATATTTTCCTCAAATCACCCTTGTCCAAAAACAAGAATAATAAAAAATGATACATCTACCACTCCTAGGTCTCTTCCCAACATCCAAAATCATCATGCCTAATATTTTTTGTAAGCTCAAGTTACTTACTTTAAATCATAGGGGGGATAATCACTTGTGTCATAGATGGTCTCCCATTTTATTTCATATGAAAATTTTAACCAATATTATTGACCTTTCATCCCATTCAATCCTCATGAGGGTCTAATTCCAAACTGCATCTTATGTGTAATATTAAAAGAATATATATTAATAAATTACCCCATATCCACTTCCCCACTAATCTGGTCATTCTCACACTCTAATGGAATATTTATTATGCTTCAACCCCTTCTATATAATCTCATAACCATATATCCACACATATACATTTCACAAACACATATAAACCATATCCATATCATAACCACACATCACATCCTCATCACATTATGATATCATGAACATAAAGGACATAATCATCATACTCTCCACCTACAATGCACAATCCCCACTATGTATCCACACCAAAAAAAATAATCATGTCAACAAGAATATATATACCCAAAAACATAAAACTGTTATAGGTCTTATATATACACCCACTGTGATCCATTAGAACTCATACTACGTGTGAAGGGGGAGAAGGGAAGAGGGAGTGGTTCTATATGTGTTCCCTCTATAACCTAGATATTGATAAAAACACTCAGAACCGAAGTACCCATATGGATTTCAATCAGGTTACTCAATTCAAGTCGTGGTTCTTATGAAATAATAAGAAAATATAATATGTATATAGTTACACGAAAATATTTCCTATGGTTTTAGACCATAATAAAACTACAAACACCCTCGTCAACCATTTCCTTGTTACTACCACCCTCTAATAACCACTTTATTTATAATGCCACAATTAATCCCCAAAAAATCACATAAGAATCCATATCAACATTACAAAATTCACATTTCATTTAACATTATAATTTCATGGATTTTTATTACCATATGAATTTCAATTTTTAACCATTTTAATGTAAAACCAATCATTAAATCCCTACCCACTATAATCCATTCATTAGTCATTAAAAACATTTATTCTATCTTTAACCATTTATTAAGTATAATTATTCCAATCATTATCATTAATCATTTAACAATCCATCATTTATCATTTCCCACCCATCACCCATTAGTATTTCATTTATTCCAATCATATTGCACGAAAAAAAAGAATCGTTAACACCAACCAATAACAACTAAATTTTCATGACATAAAATACCACTAAACACATTATAAAATCAATAAAACCACTTATTTTTTGATTAAATAGCCATATCATTGCTATCATAACCACACAATAATCCATCCATCACTACTGTATTAATTTCCACACCACATTCTCCCAACCACATCAATCAACCATCATCCTTATAATAATAGTGGTAAATACCCCATACTTAGTAGCATGAAATGGAAGACATATAAGAAATTCACACTAAACCTCGTAAACATTCTTTCATATTAATGATGAATTTGTAGTTTAAATATAAAACATAAATTACAGATTTCCATACGACCAATTCATTACCTACATTATGTGACTAGAAAATAATGAAATTTGATTATAACATATTATTAGTAGTATGAAATTTCATTCAAAACATAAAGAATAAATCACTTAGCTACAACACCCTTATATCCATAAATATATAATAAATATTATGGAACTTCATAAATCACATGAAAAACTCCCTCTTCACTTTAATTTCTTTTAGTGTAATTCATTATAGTATATAGTTTAATCAATACTATCTAGATAATGGAAACAAAATAACATGATAATTTCATAATTTACACATAATAATGAAGGGAAAATTTCATGTCCCAACATCAACTAAATATTTGCCAAATATTTCAAAAAAAATGAGAAGAATAGTAAAATAAAACATGACTTAACATGTGAGGGTAATATAAACGTCCTATGTATGACCATTAACCATTAAAAACATAACAAAAAAACACAAAAAACGAATCTGCACTATTGTCACATCCTTCGTAAGAAGAAAGTTCAATAATAGAATCATGAAGATGAGAATAGAAATTCACCTTAGATGACTAGAAGTAGGGAGCTTTCAGCACTACGTCGAGAGGGGAAGGAATGACAACCAGAGGGGGAGGTGCATGGGAGGATCCGCCAACCATTGATAAATGAAGGAGTAGGGGTCGCAGGGAGTATAGCCAAGTAGAGAGAAGGATAAGTAGGGTTTATGAGGAGGAGTATCCGCATAAGGGGTTCAACGGGAGGATAAGGAGTAGGGCTAGCGGTGGATGTCCGGAAACATGAAGATCGAGTGGGGGGGGGGGGAGGTCCAGCAACATAATGATCGGGGGGGGGTCGTCGTAGGGTACAGTACCGCTGGAGCTTTAGGGCGCAATAAACAGAGGACACTATGCAACCGATTTTATAATATATTGGCCTATAGTTTTATCAGCACTAAAAAAACACTGACAAAGGAAGGGATTATCACTGATTTTAAGGGCTGATAAAGATACCCTTTCTCAGTGCTAAAAATTGATGATAAATCCTTCTTTTATGAGCACTAAAATTTTAGCACTGATAAAGGTTACCCTTTATCAGCACTAATGTTTTAGCACTGATACATGGCTCCTTTATCAGTGCCAAAAAAGCACTGATAATGAAGCACTGATACATGGCTTCTTTTTCAGGGCTTTTTTCTTAATGCTGATAAAATGTGGTTCTTCCCTTTCCTGTTTTTGTATTAGTGTAACCATGGTAAATAAAATATTTACCGAAGTAATTATTCATAATGTATAAAATATAACTTACCTATTTACACAATTTGGACCTTCTAATTACAAATAAGGAATCCATTTTTCCAAATTCAAAACACAGAAGTGGCAATAATTTATTTAAAATTAATTCTCTTTGTCAAAACAAAAAAGGGTGTTTTTATGAAATAATAACTATCAAAAGATTGACACTTATTTATGTCCAATTCAAATGTGAAATTATCTACAATGAATTAAATTATATTAAATGATAAAAATATAATCTAATGATACATAAAAACTATTCAAATGTATAATTTAACACTATAAATTATTCCAATTAAATAGTGATTTTTAATTAACATTTACTATTTTTTCACTATTCTTCATAATATTAAAGTGATCAGAAAAGTACCAAAAAATTATCCAAACTAAATTTTTATGTCCCTCTTATAAAAAGGAATTTAATTTCACTAAATTGAATATATAAATGTTTCAGATATTGGATTTAAAAAGGGTTCTCCATTAAAAGGCATAAAACTGCATTTTTTTCAAAATACAACTTCTATCATAAAAATTGATTTTTTTTCTTATATTATGTCTAAGAAACACAAAATATTAATGTTAAAATTATATAATATATATAAAATATAAAATGTGTTTAATACTATTCATAACGTTTTTAATGGCTAGTTCGGTAAGTTGTGGTGCACTAGAACTCGGTATTGCGTGTAGTGCAACTTATTGAAATACTTTGAAGAGATAACATACTATGAAATATTTGTCTGTTACAACTATATTGTAATTTTTTTAAAAAAAATGTTTTTAAAATATCATTGAAGGTAATTTTCAAGGAAAATTTATTTTAAATTTTTTTTAATGTTTTCAAGGCTCCATTTATAATTTTCAAAGCTATTTAAAAAACCCTTTTACAAAGGTTTTATATTATAAAAATTATTTTTTTTTCAAAGAAGAATTAATATTTTCCAAAATAAATGTTTTTGAAAGACATTTAAAAATTATTTATTTCATAGATAACATCCATTGGTGTTACTAATGCGATTATGGGGATATTATTAAATATTTATCTCTATGTACATTCTCTAAATGGATTATCTTTTAATGGAATGATGTGTATAAAACTCATTTCTATTTCACGAGTTATATTTTTTTTAAACCCGCATCTTATCGTGGGTTACTTTTATGATGAAATGATTATGAAACATGTCTCATTCGATAGTTTATGATACTATAACATGTTTATAATAACCATTTCATTACATGGGTTATGATATGACTATTTATGATCTTATTCTTCATGTATGAATGATTTCACAATAAGATGGGTGGTAATTGTATATCTATCCAATGAATTATGTAAATATTTATATCTCAAGAGATAGATTGTGTTGGTATTAAGAATAATACATGACTACTAAGATGTCTATGGATGTAGAACATAAATACCAAGTTGTTTTGAATAGAGACAAAAATCTACTAATATGGCCATGGGAGTGAATCATGACTACCAAGATGGTATAGAGAGTGAACTTGTACTATCAAGATGATGTTGAATGTGATGCCTTGGATACTATAAAAATCATATTATAAGATTATGTGTCTAACACCGTTCTGTGTTTTATTCTTATGTTATGCTTTCATGGATTATGATATTTATTTCATTATTTTTCATGTATTATGAAATATCAAAATTTATTCCATGATTCCTACTATGATCTTTGAGATGAAGGGTATGATATTTGATTTTCTGGATCCCGTTCTCATACCCTTATTCAAATGATAATGCATAATTGAATCCATTTTTTACCCTTATAGAGCATTTGAGATCACCCATTTTTATATTTCCTTTACCAGAGGTTATTATGATTTGTATTATGTTTTAAGTTTATAAGAACGGTTCTAGTGATGACAAACTAGTGGTAGATAATGTAGCTCTTTTATGTACCAATGTTTATGTTTTCATATTTCTAAAGGAATTATAGAAATTATGGTATTTGGGAATATTTTTGAATAATGATGAAGTATTATGAAATTGTAATGCAATGTTTATGTTTAAAAAGTGAGGGCCACTATAAATATGTAAAATTAAAAATGAAAGTGTGACTAGAGTTAAGTTCGAGGTTCCAAAAATGTAGTTCCCCATTTAATAGGCATTTCATGGTAATACTGGTGTGTTGAAAAATGACGCACCATATAAATCAATGAGACCTTAATGGAAAATCAATATAATACCTACCATGTTCCATGTAGGACCCAAATGTCTATTATCGAGGCATGATTCTATATGAATTTAGATAAATTTATGAAATTGATGAAAACCATTGAAAAATAGTGAATTAGCTCACAGAAAAACACACAAATAAGGAGAAGATACTCTATGAAAGGAGTTATTGGATATTATATCCTATAGCAATTAATCCAATGAGATAATAATCATCCAATTATAATAATAGATGATGTAGATACATCCATTCCTAGGAAAGGAGAGTAGGAGATTGTGTGGGAGAGCCAAGGTGAACACAATAAAGAAAGAATGAGGTGGTGAAAATTAATATGGAATCTGGGGAAAATGGTAATTGTTATACCCTTTAATACATCACATGGTCTGGATACATAGTTTTCCAAACTAAATTCTAATAATGAAAATGCACTCATCATGATGTTATGTCACATAGTTCTTGAACAGAGTTTGGGAAATGGTGTGAAAACTAATTGTTTTAAATCTACTCAGGTCATACAGAAATTTGAATGGCCATGAAACTATCTACCCATGGTTTTACCAAATTATAACATCCCACCCTTCCTCATTAGACTGAGTCAAGGAATAATTTATACATTGACATAGGTGACATCCTAAAGACACCAAAGGTTGGAACTAAATATAAAGGACATCATTAACTGGTTAAGGAAGATTTTTCTTTTAAAATAAACCAATAAACCATGAAAATCACAACATAAAAAATAGTAAATTATGAATGATAACAATGTAATAAAACTCAATGTAATATTAAATGACAACAAAATAAAACTATACTAGAGTCCCAAAGTGGAAGACCACCAAAATAAAAGTAAAAGGTAGAATATAAATCCACAATGATCAAACACTATAAAGAAAAAAACAATATCTTTCAATATCCACCATGCTTCAACTCCACGATAAAACCCAATGTATCACTATACATCTTCTTTACTCTTGTCTTGATATATGAAATGTACACCCAAACCAAAGTACCCAAGAAAGGGTGAGTAATGAAACTTAGTAGGTTTTTCCCAAATTAATTCCATTGTGATCTCACTAGGATAAAAAAGGATACCATATTCTTATACAAAAAATTATTTAAAACCATTTAAAATTGTATAAAAATTATTTTCAAAGCAGATAATTTATTCAAGAATATAATTTCCATGGAAAAAAACCAAATATTCCCTAAAAAACATTTCAATAATATACATCTCCATTACTCATGTCCTGATATAGGAAATTTAAACACACACCAAAGTACCCAAGAAGGGGGTGAGTAATGAAACTCAGTAGGATTTACCCAAATTAATTTCCTAGTGATGTCACTAGGGAAAAACAAGATACCACATTCTTATAAAAAAATTATTAAAACCATTTAAATCCGTATATCAGTTATTATCAATGTCGATAATTTTTTCAAGAATATAATTTCAAAGGAGAAAAACAAAACATTACCTAAAATCCTTATCAAAAATCCATTTATAATACCACTTTACATAGTACCACAATTCCACACAACCACACATGCATTCCCAGGATAATGTTCCATACTCATGACTGGGATTTTGTTGATCTACCAATCATCAAAAAAGCTACCATATAGTAGTTCCCCAATGGCACACACCACATCCACTGGGTCACACCGATGAAAATGAAAACATTCTAATAAAATATTATAAAACAATATCAAAAACAATATTCCTAACAATTTCAATAAAATAATATTTTTATTAAAACCCTATAGATAAAATATTTTCCATCAATCAAACCAAAAAAACATTTTAAAACCATCATTTTAAAATCATTCAACAAATAACATTTATTAATATTTATCCAATTTCACAAACCATAAATAAATAATGTTTCTACTAATATTTTTAGAACAATTTCATATGAAATTCCATGGAATTAAAATAAAATGAATCGAAGAATTTAATTGCATTTAATAGTAGTCAATAGTGAATATACATACCTTGAAAACTATGGTAGAAATGAATAATGTCATGTATTATTCAATAAAACATGGTTGAAACTACAAAAAAACAATATTAGATTTTGTTCCATAACATTAACGTATACATATCTAATCATGATTGGAAACAAATCATATATCTCTCCCCAATGAACTACATATATGAATACAATATAGGGTAGAATAATATATTTGAGAGAAACTACCATGAATCGGGATTGAAAATTTATACAACTTTCAACACACCAAGATTTAACAACAGATTTCTCCCGTATTGAAGGGAATAGTCTCAACAATTTTTATGAAGATATAAAACCATGTTTGGGTCAAAATAGAGCACAAAAAATGGGTTAAGGGACCTAATAGAGTGATATCCAAAATGTCCAGATCTCACTTTTAACCATACACTATTAGTAAATCTATACGCTAACCATTCACAGGCCTCTACCTCATGATCACCTTATATAGTTGTCTTTGGTAGTTAGATAAATCATGTTCGAAATGTGTAAAACACCTCTTTCCCAAGAGAACTACTTCTTATAATTGGATGCAGGATTTTGCTAAACTGTTCTACTAGATGTGAGCAATCCTCAATCCCACTACTTCAATTTCCATAGGTTTATGTTGGAGTTACAGGGTTTGTATTAACCATATCAAATAATTAACTTTCAAAAAATCCCCAAAACCTTCAAAAATTCATATAATACCTTCCAAACCTCACCCAAACACATTTCACACAAAAAAGGTATACTTAAATGGTTACTTTATTGAGATCTGGGATTCTAAATTTCCCTCACTGTTAGAATTTCTGTCTCAGGAATGTATAAAACCACTATTGTGCTAAAAGAGTTTGGTCCATTGCTAAAATATTTATTTCTCCCACTCCAAAGATTTTTCTTGAACCTAACAATGTTTCCAAAAAAACCCAAACTAGGCTGATTCTTTTACCATGAAATATTTCTCTTTATCATCCATAATTTTTCATGGATCATGTTCCAATGTAGAATATTGATCTAGTTCAACGTGATGCCATCAAAACACATGGTGTATATCAATTTGATACTATCTAAACTGAGATACATAAATCATATTATGCACTGAACTATACCATGGTGGAAAATATAACTAATACAACACCTCACAAACCCATTCTTGTATCTCAAAATGTCCAATGTTTCAAGAAGATAACATTCCTTGATTACCAAAATGATACTTCCCAGTCCTTGTAGAGATTCAAAAGATCAAATGATCAATCCCCTCGAATAAAAAAATCATAGATGATGATCCATATATGATTTATGATGACTCAGATCCATCTTTATTTTTTTCCCAACCTACTAAATCATCTTTATTTTCTCTAGGACAAATCTTATCCCCACTAGTGAAATCTCACCTATTTCCACCCAAAAAATTGGATATTGAAAATGAATACCATACAATTTTCAAAAATGAGTAATATTAATTGAGCCCTTATAAGTATTATTATATAATAACTCCACTAATTTTATTTTATCCTCTCATGAGCCACCAAAATCGAATACACAATCCTAAAGCATGTATTCCATAGTTTGTATTATCCGTTTGGATTTTCCATCCATGTAAGGATGATATATCATACTCATAGTCAACTGAGTCCCAAGGTATTTCAAAAAGGATTAATATAAAACCTATAGAAACCTCATATCTATATCTGACCCTATCAAAATATTTACAGCATTCCTCCTTACCACATCTCAAATGTAGATTTTAGCCAGGTTATCCACCATATGATATTCATGAATTAGAATAAAATGGGACAACATTGTGATCCCATCCACTATCATCCATATGGAATCGTGTTTCTGAACCATTCATGGGAGACATGTGAAAAAATATATTTCTATATGCTTCTATTTAAAAATAATAATAGGTTTGGATTACAAAATACCTGATGGCCACTACAATTACCTTCTGACAAGAGTGGCATCCTGGAAAAATCTCACCCACATTCCATACCATACCAATCTAACAAACCTATTATCGTAATGCCTTATAAATATAATATATTAAAATTTGAAAGAGAAATCTTGAATGGTGGAATGCATGAAAGAGTTTTTTTTAAATACAAAGGTACGAACATTCAATTTTGAAACATCTAAAATGAACTCCCATCAAGCTTCCATCCCTCTATGGTTTCCCGCCATTGTGTTTTGACTTCATTTCAATATATTCTGAATTAGGTGCATGTTCCAATTTTACCATCTCAACCAAATGAGGGTAACATGAGAAAGGAATCCACAAAAATTCCTCACTATTCCCAATACACATTCATATCATCTATCTCTGACATCAACTACAGTTGATCTGACTTCCCTTTTTCCAACGAACCATATAATTTTATGAATAATGCATCCACCAATGAATTTTCTTTAATAAGTGTATAAATCAAATAAAAGATAAGAATTTTGAGATACACCATCCATATTCATTGTCCCAGGTTAAAATGATTTTGTGTGGAAATATGTTTCAAGCTCTCATGATCTGTTAACAGAGTGAATTTATCACTAAAGTGGTAATGATGCAATAAATTAAAATCATGGACTTCTACAACTAAATCATAATCATGAATTGTTTAGTTACTATCATGTAACCATAACTAAAATGATTCATAAGCAACACCATGATCTCATTTTATGAAAACACATCCCAACCCATTTCTCTAAACATCACAATACATCATGTGACCTTGTTCTTATTCTAGATATATTAAGATCGGTTCATATGGAATGTGAAATTTATGCTCCAAAGAAGTTTTCTAACATTCCTCATTCAATTATAATGGAATAATATTCCTTGTAAAATCTTTCATTGTTAAAACCAATCGTTATATATCTTGAAAAAACAATATGTAATAACTACCTAAAATTATGAAATTTCATTTCTCAAAGACATTATTTTAATTTTTCAAAGAGTTAACAACCTTTATCATTTCACAATCCATAGAAACACCTCTTTTAGAGATTCCATGGATTTGGAACCTTACCAATTGTATTAAAAAATTGACACATCAATTTATTTTTTCAAATAATTTATGATCCCAACACTCATTCTCATCCCTTGTCCATGAATACACTAATATGTCATCCCCACACACCACCAAAAAATAATATAGACACTTGTAAAATATTTGATTCATCACTTAAATAAATATCATCAGTTCATTGATAAGACATAAGGCATAACCACATAATCATTATAGGAATATATAATCTTGAATGTTTTTTAATATCCACTTTTCAAACCACAAATTGGTGATATCTAAATCCCATGAAAATTTTAGAGAACCATTAGTATCCCATCAATTGATTGAATATATTATAAATTATTTGATATGGATAAATATTATCTATTGTAAAATTATTTGGATTATGAAAATCTATAGAGATCAAAAAACGGTTTATCCACCTGTTTGATAAACAACATTAGTACTACCTAGAGAGACATACTAGGAAAAAAGAACCCTTTTATTTCACGATATTCTAACTATAAATTAAATTCCCTTAAAATTTATAGTGTCTTCCGAATTTATGTAAGTGATATATTTTAGTCCATGGAAGGATACAAATCATAAACTCCACATCTCTTATTGAGGGAAACCATGATAAATTTTCATAAAAAATATCCAAAAAATGATCAACAATTTCTGGAAACCACTATTCTCGATCTCATAAATGAATAGAATGTATAATAAATGTAAACAAGTGAGGGATAGTTCTAACTGATGCTACCAAAAAGTGTGTTTCATTTACCTTCACATTTTGGTCCCCTCTAAAGAGATGCACGACTCTATCATCAATTATAAAACAAAACCTTCATGTGTAACAACAAATATGACCATTAACTATTTTCAACCAATCCATACACATTATTATGTCATAGGAATCCATATAAAACATATATAAATCCCATATCAACTATTCCTTATCAACCGTTATGGTACATTCCTTGAACAAAAAAGGCTTGATATTCTCTTTGACCAAGAGGAGTTTGATTCTTCAAAAAAGGAAGCATCATCACATCAGGAAAATCCTTCAAATAAACATCACAAGAAGTAATAATATAATGACATGAACATGTATCAAAATATCATACATAAGGGTAGAATTCAAAAGAATAATACATATCATTGTCAATTTTCTAGATTGATCATCCATAATAAACATCTTAGCTATATATAACAACTTACTTGATACAATTTTTTATTTATTCGACTAATGATATTTCCCTTTCTAGGATATAATGGTATTTTTGAAAATACAATGGTTGTCTTAGATCTATTGATGAGAGGCATAATATTGTCCTCGTTCAGTTGAAAAATAAGACATCCGTGACAAATGATATGTGTCTCAAACACCCATCCTTGGAGCACTACAACAATAAAACTAAAGATTCCCCTTCTAATTTCAATTGTTTCATTATATAGGTTGTGTCATACAATTTCACATCAATTGGTAAAACAAACCACACTGAAAAAATATAGGTTTACCCATTAGTTTTGGAGAAAGATTCCCCAATCTGTCCATAAAATTCGAGGTCATTCGTCTAACATGAAAATAGGTTTACCTATTACAATTGTTCCCATCATTTGTGTTCCAACCATTTCAAATACGAATATACATGCTCCCTCCACCCATATATCAT
This sequence comes from Viscum album, assembly GCA_963277665.1. Lineage (NCBI taxonomy): Eukaryota > Viridiplantae > Streptophyta > Magnoliopsida > Santalales > Viscaceae > Viscum > Viscum album. The sequence goes on from OY728164.1 coordinate 1,372,880,515, forward strand.
GAGATGTCACTTTCTTACACTATTTATCTATTTACCATATACACAAGATCCATTATACAAAAGCATGGGAATCATTGAGTGAATCTTTTTTCCTCATCTGTGTTTATAAAATTTGTACCTTCAAGGTTGCACTAATAGCAACATCATGTGATGAAATGGAATAAATTCAGAAATTTAACTACATACCTTTTCACCAATAGATTCTATATATTCATGATGAAAATTGATTTCATTCTATCAATCCTTAACATGTATGGATAATGTTTTTGTTGAATAATTCTTCAAAATCCTTTAATGAAATTACTTATTCTAATTTATAATGAACTGTAAAATCCCACCACCAAAATGAAAGACCGTTCATCATATATGTCTCCAAATTGACTTTTAGATCTGATGGTGTTCCATGCAAAAAAAATAATCAATTCTAAATATTTCTCCGCACATTTACCTTACATTGTTTCAAGTCACCCCAAAATATTGGTGGATTATTATTTTTGAAATAAATAGAATGGTCCATTTGGCTTGGTTCACCCCTTATGTTCTCATTATCTACAATGTAAATGTCCTGGAAAATAATTCAAACTATTTTTCTAAACAACTATCGATTAATTGTAACTATATTCTCAGTAGATACTTCCAGTTGGTTTCTACAAATCCTTTCAGGTTCCATTTTCTACATCAAAAAAATTCCATAGGTCCCACTCTCTAGAAACTGAAGGCTTTGATATTTTAAATTATACCATATCACATATATCAGAAAATTTCTTCACCAAATTACACACTTTCGATTTTCAAAACATTTTTTAAAAGTGTACCATGATTTTGAAAATCAAACCATTTTTAAAATACCACTATCATGCCATTTTAAAAACATCACATTTGAATTTTTTTTATAAAATTTAAGAAAACAACACATTTTTACGAAAAAATTATCATTACTCAATTTTAAAAATGTACTTGTAGTGGGAAGAAATTTATAAAAAGGCTTTCAATTCTGTTCTCATTATGTAAACCCATGATAATTAAGTTACACTTTTATAAATTTTTCTATAACAATTATGTAACCAACCACCTAGTAACATGAATTTCATGATAAATAGTTTATATAAGAATTTTTAATCTCTACATTTCATGTTCCAACAAGACTACTCCTATATAAAATCCCAACTCAATTACTAATCAAAAATTATTTTTATCTCCTTGAATAACAGAACCGATACCGCAAGTATTGAGAAAACTGATGGAACTTATCCCAAATGATTTGGATGGAACAAGACTGATACCACATGAAACATCCCACTCCTCCTCGCTAGATTGAGTCACGTGGGAATTGCTACTTGGTCTTAGGTGTAATCTTCAAGAAACTAAATGATGAAAATAAATGTCAAGGACTTCATTAATATATGGGGGGTGATTTTTCGTGTCTTCAAGATAAACTGCTCTGCCAAGATAATCAAAACCAACTAGATACCATATGATGAAATATAATAATTTGATTTAACTCAAAGTAATAACAAATAACATTAGAACCAAAATATCCTAGTGTACCCAAGTGGGGGACTACAAAAACCAAAGTTCAAATTTGATAACAGAACTAAAAAGTTAAATGAATCTAAAGAAAAATACCCCATAGCTCTAATATGCTCGATGCTCCAAAACCATAATACATCCCAATGTATCATGATGTCTCACTAAATAAATGACATAATTTTCCATTACCTATGTCCTGATAAATGATATCAGAAAACAAACCAATGTTCACAATTCATGGAGGGTAAATAATATAAGAATGATTTATCAAAATTACTCCTCTACTAATGAAAAATGTGAGAAAATTTTTTCACATATGAATAAAATAATTTTTTTAAAACCATTTAAAATATTATAAAAATTTATATCAATGAAAATAATTTCTTCAACAAAAATGATTCCATGGAATACAATAAAACAAGTCATTCAAAACATTTCGCAAATAAATTTGGTCTACCCATTTACTTCATTCCATAATTACACACAACTACACATGCATTCCTAGGTGATAGTTTCATTCTCATGATCAGTCTCTCATTGATTTACCATGTCCAAAAAATTTAACTGTATTTTAGTTCCCCAATGGCACAAACAACATCTATAGGGTCACATCAACACAAATAAACACATACCAACCAAATAAGGGAAATCCATGTAAAAAAAATGAGCCAACCCATTTCAACAAAAAATGTTTTTGATAAAACCCATTCCAATATAAAATTTTCAAGGAATCAAACCAAACCAACATTCTAGAATAACCGTTTCAAAATCAGTCAACACATCCCTTTGCACAATCATTCTAAAATTCATCAAACAATCACTAAAGAATGAGTTTACCTATATTTGAACAAAAAAATAACAATAAATTCGGGAAAATTATATCAAATTGAAACTATAAATTAAATTTATAATAAGAGGAGTAGAGTGAAAATCCAAAAAACTTGAAAAATGTGGCCCAAATAAAGAATGAAATTTATTTAACAACAAAACCATGTAGAAACTCCAAAAACACACCATATATATTGTTCCCTTACATTAATGAACACATATATCATCATGAATTCCATAAAAAAAACATATATCTATCCCAAATGGACTAGTTCTTTAAATCAAATATAGGTAATTAAAATAGATATAAAAAAACCCAAAAAGAACAGAGACATACCAAGACATTCGACCTTCATTGCATAATGATTTTCTAACGAATTGCTCTCGGATTGAATGGAAAAGTATCTAAATCATTTGGGTGGATAGAAAACCAAAATAAGGTATAAATAGTGCAAAATGAGTGGTTAAGGGGATAAATAGAGTGAGATCCACAATTTTTTGGATGTAGTTTTTAGTTGGGCATGGTTATCATACATGGTTTGGAAAACCATGCACTAACTATGCACATGTGTCTATCTAATGAATCACCTCACATGGTTGTCCTACACCATCATCCAATCCATTAACCAATCAATTAAAATCTCTATATCCCTGAAGCATGGTTTTTCTTATGTGGGAAAAAGGTTTGGGTAAACTTTTCACCTGACCATGAACCTTACCAATTCCCACTACCTCACCTTGCAAAAATTTCTATAAGATTTTAATGGTTTTTAAAAACCATGATTCAATTGTCTACATATAAAAAATCCCAATAAGTATTCCAAAAGTCCTCTAAAAATCCCAAAAATCACCCAAACACATTAAATAATTAAAATAAATCCATATTGGGTAACATTATTGAAACCAGGTGTGCTAAAAACTCATGTGACACCCTCAACCTATCTGAGATAGCCACATAGTTTTTTTGAAGGGTCTCATGGTTTCAGGAAATATGTTCACCCCTCTCAGACTTATCAATTCCTTATATTTTGGGTTAGATGCTGAAGAAACTCATCGGGAAACCAGTGACACCTCTTGGTCCTTCTTCCAATTATAAAAACAATATTTTTTGGGACAACTAACTCCTTTAATTTGATTTAGAATCATTGTTTTTAAAAGGGATCATTCACCCATATATAAAATTCAAATTTATTTGTAATTCCATCCTTTTAAATAACATGGGCCTCTATATAAAAAGTTATTTGTATTTTATATTATGTTATGGTGATGTATATAGTGGATTTAATTACATGTATTGTAACTTCTTTCTTATACCATGTAGTAATATTCACTTGGTTAGTCCTCTTTGGAATATAATTTTATTGAAGATGTACTTGTGGGATTTCTTCATGGTATTGGTAAATGGTCAATACAAATGTATATATATATATATATACTTACCATGATATATTTTTTCATATTTAATATTCTACTATATCAACATAATTCTATATATCCTTTGTTCAATAATAAATTATAATTTCATTAGTGTTATTTTTTCATAGAGAATACACTATTTCAAACAATTTCATGCAATAAATAGAATAATTTTATAAAAATAATTATATAAAAATAACATAAAAATTAGGATATATTAATTAAAAATATGAAAAAAATTATTGAAATTGATAAATTTTGTACCGGTATAATGGTGTGAGTTTCATACCTTCCTGTTTGGGTAGCCCACAAAAATTCACTATTTAGATATTTTGATAAATTATTTCACCATTAACATTTCATCATGATCACATTTTATACAAAAATTCTTCTTATTACATTTAATTATATTATTTTTATATAAATATTTTTTTTGAAAATATTTATAAAATATTTTTCTATATTTTCGTTTCCTCTCATAAAAAATATACCCATGAACGATAAATTGTATATTAAGTAGAAAAAAAATTGTGCATTATTCTTTAATCCACTCCTTTGGTTCTCATATAAATTTTTAAAATATTTTTTTAATCAATAGAAAATTACTTATCAAAATTCACAACATGTACTCCCTTGGATTAAGGCATGGATCCAAGGGCATTGAATATACCGTATAGTTTTTTTATTGCATTACTTTAAAAAATGAGTATTTTTTCTATATTGTATGATATTTTTCACTAATGAAATTTTGAAGTGATGAATGGGGTGTTTTTATTTTTAATATTGTAAATCAAATTTTTTTGAACATGTTAGAATAAATTTGGACATCGTTTATGATATTCTAAAATATTTATTGAACAAGGGGAAAATTTAAAATGTTATAATGGGTTGATATTTTAATTTATATAAACTATCATTTCAAATAAATGAGTTGATCATTACGTTGAATTGAATGAACAATTTATTTTAATTTATTTTACACTAAATTTTATTTAACCATACCTTTCCTTTGATAAAAATGAATTTTAATTGGAAATGAATTTCAATCTCCTTTTAAATGAACAAACATCATGTTTAAAAAATTTATTATTTCTTGGAAGAGAATTAGACTTTAATTTTTTTAACTATCATTACATTTAAAGTCAACTGACCATTCCTCTAACATGAATTTTATTTTCCATTGATACGAACTTACAGTTAGTGGTTTTTGAATAGATACATGTGATGAATTTATGGTCATCTATACCTGACATTAAGATAAATCAACAATGAATTATTTCTATTAAGGAATGATACACTTCCATTGTGATGAAATAAATATGAATGATTTTTAATGGAACCTATTAAATATTTAATATAAAGAAACATTGAATTTAAATTTTGTAATTTAATTTATATTTTAAGACATGTCATGAGGAGATACAATAGTAACTATTAAAAAATATTTTAAAATAAATTAACATTCCATAGATACCCCATGATGAATTGTATATTGAATTTAAATTTACTAATTAGGGAAATAATTTATTTATTATTTGAATTTCAAAATTTATAATATAATTAAATATATATTTTTTCCATATATCGGTAATTAGAGTGTCTATTTTTTTGGATACATCAATAGAACCATACATATATTTTCTATGATCAATATGTTGGTGATTCTTGTGATTCTCTGTAATGACCTGGACAATGACATGTTATGGAGTTTGAAAAAAACTCAGTTTTATCAAATGGTTCCCGCAAAACGGTGACATCTGTCATGGCGGCACCGTAATGGTGGCAGTGGTCAGGGTCACACACCGAAATGGTGGCACCAAGACGGTGGCACCATGATGGTAGTACCATAGTGGTGGAACCATATTGGTCACGTACAGAAACAGTGGCACTGTGACAGTGGCACCATGACCATGGCACCGTTTATGGTGTCTCACCAAATGGTTTCCCACCTTTTTTTTCTAGTCCCACTCCCACAACATATAATTTTACATAAGAGTGTTTCAACAACCCTTTAAAATCCATTAAAATTCCATTAATGATATCAAAAATCCCCGAATAGTTGGGAAACCATTACTTACCAAAACAAGTAGCATTTTCCGAACTACCGCACCATTTTCCCGTATATCCAGTTCCAACCCTGTTACATGTCTTCCTCTTTTTAAAGGAAACCCGTTAACTCACAGTCATTATGGACACCTCTATGATGAGAATTATTAAATAACAATTAATTCCATTGTGTGTAACCATCCAAATGCATGGTGGAACTATGATCCACCTTTAAATCCATTCAAAACTCATATCTTGATACTCCATGATATTTTCATTTAGCACGTAGGAACATTCCTTCTTCTTGGATGGTCGGTTTTTATTTCCTTGGTGTGTTTGGTGTTCCCCTTCATGAGGATAGTGGTGCGGCTGTTCTGGAGCTTTTCTTACTAACTCTTGGAGACCTCAAAGTTCATCCCCTGCAAGTGCAGCATCAACGGTTCTTGGCATGAGGATAAAAATATCGATTATTGATCATCTAAGTAGGTTTATTCCTTCGTCTCTCTTTACTGGGTGTCATGGGAGGTGGGTATGATAATGTTTCCATGGGGATGGATGAAGCCAAACCTTAGCGAAGATAATAAACAAAATTTTAAATAATTAAGGGGAATTTTTGATGATATCTGATGTACTCGTTTACCCTTACTTATATGTTGTGAATTGTTTGGGCTTCTGTCCTTTGAAAATCATGGTCATTGGTAGTCCTTCCTTGTGCACTAATAGACACTAGTTTCATGTGATGATTTAATGGTTGTAACATGGAAATTAGTTAATCAAGTAAACTTGGTTTATTAAGTGGGTGTGCAGTGAAGAAGAATCCTTTTGGGATCACCTCGGTTAACTAAATGGAAAAAAATAACTCAATGAATGGTGTGTCTGAATCTGGAAACTCCCATGATCTATCTTGGTAATATATTTGGTTGTTCTTAATTATTCTATTGTGGTCACATAGATCTGGATAGGTTCCCCTGTCATGGTGTAATTGTTGGTTTTTGGATATGAGGCCATGTGGGGCCATATGGTGGGCTTGGTTTGGTTCATGTACTTTGAGAGATCTCACAGATCCCTTTTTTTCGTGTCATTACAGGGGAACCAGGTGTGAATTATTAATCTACTGCTTAGTTGTGATTCCATCTTTGTCTTGTGTCTATTCTTGTTAGTTTCCTGATATTAAAGAATTATTTAAATGGAACAACTTGAATGTGATAATAAGAATGAGTTCAATGGGGAATTGTTTTCTGGATATGATTTGTGACTTGGTGGTGGCTTTGTGGTGGCTTTGTGTTTATTATTAATGAATATATATGAGGGAGTTTGTGTATGGACTATTTTTGGAACCCCTAGGTTTGGATGAGTTATTATTTAACTATATATATAATTTTTTTCTTATGTTTCTTATTCACGCCCCACCAAAGTTGGGAACTTCGTGCTGAACACCTCCATTTCAAGGGGGATGGTCTTTTTCCCAACACTAATTTGAGTGGCTGGTTATTATCTATTTTTATGCTCTGTTTCTGGAGTATCCCAAGACTCTTAAATAAGGATGTGACATCCTGAGGAACATTATATCTCAAGACACTTTTTACAGGGTTAATGTGGTGGTTTTACAAAGTGTGTGTAGGTAGGTTGTTTCCAAAGTGTCTTCATGATGAGGCACAAGTGTTTTCGGACATGGCAGTAGTTGTTCTGACGTAGGTGTTTGTGGGCGTGGTAACGTGTGGTTGTTGTGGCTTAGGTTTTTTCAGGCAGTATGTGTGGTTGTGGTAGCCCAGGTGTGTGTGGGCAGGGTATGGCAGTGAGACTGCAGTGAGAATGGTGTTGGAGGTCTGACCCATAGGATGTCTTCAATATCCAATTGGAAGGTGGTGTGGGGTTCCCAAATGTCGATGTGTTATTACTATTACATTACATGACTTTCTTTATTTGTGTAGTGTACCTTAGTGATATTTGGGTGGATATTTTTCATACAAGGTTATTTTGTTATGTCCTTTTCTCACAGGTCATTAGAATGCCTCCCCACTTATGCATGAGAGATTTCAGTTTTCTCTATAGGGTATATCTGTATAATAACCTTATGCATAATAAACTACATTCAGGTTTCCAGGAGGAAGTCAGGTACTATGATAGACCCTACTAGTTCGGATGTTGGTACCATTGACTTTAATGTCATTATTTTCTTTTGGTACATTCCTTTAGAGTTTTTTTGTTTTATTTTCATAGCACATATTATTGGAACATGAATATGGGAATGATTTGTTTTGGATTTACTTTTACTTCCAGTTTTGGTGTTATTTGGATTTACAATCTTACATCCTGATACTAATAAATAAAAAGAGTAATGGATTCAATTTTTTGTGTGATTCTATACCCTTGGTCCTATTCAGCACTTCGGGGACCTAGTGAAGGTGGGTCTCAGGGGTCATTATCTCTCCTTCAACATGAAGATGTAAGGGTCTGGAAATCTACCATCCCTTCCTTCATCTTGGTGAAGGTTGGTCATGACAGAATGGTATCAGAGTCTAGGTTGAGATGTAGGATGGATTATGGAGTTTGGCATAGTTATGATTGCATGGGATGCTAGGGAAACAATATTAGGCAATATTGGAACCTGAAATAGGCCTTGGAATACCAGGTAGGACATTGGATTTTAGAGCCCCCTGTGATCCGATGTAAGGACTCTGGACCTACCAAATGACCAAGTGAGGCCACATTGATTAGAGGGTAGAGACCCTAGGAAAAGTACATGCATCATAATGACTTGTGTTCATGAGTGTCTTGGGTACTTTGGGGGTCCAGAATTAATAAACTGTTACTGAAATGTTTTAAAACAATATTCTACACTACTCGAGCTTAGGAATTCCTTTTTTACCTTACATATATGGCACCCGGATGATGTCCTCGGATAGTGCGGGAGATAAAGGCCTAAGAGGAAGATTTAGCTGATAATCAGAGGGCTGATCAAGAGGAGTAGGATGACCAGTGGTAGAAGATTCTTTGTACCTTTCAGTGACAGACCCTCAGGAAGTACGAGGGAAGTATCTCAGACATGGAGACAAAGAGTTGGCTTGAAGAGATGTTGATAGATTTCATCTTGATTAGGGCTCTGATAGAGTACTGAGATTCTCTAGCTATAATCCAGATGCCGGGAGCGGCACATCCGTGGTGGAAACTCTCTCTTGGGGAGAAGAGGGAGGCATAAGTTTCATGGACTGACTTAAAGAGGGAGTTCCTGGTGGAATACCTCTATTCCTTGATGATGTCTGAGATGATTCAGGAGCTACTCTCCCTTCAATTGGGGAGTATGTTAGTGGGGGAGTTGGGGATCAAGTTCAAGGATCTCCTTCGGTTTTCTATGGACCATTTTCTGGATGAGGAGTCTCAGGATAGAAATTTAGAGGAGGCACTCCAACCATCTCTTCAGTATGTAGTAACACCTTTCACTCTATAGACATACGTGGAGGTCCAGAGGAAAGATGATGTGGTGGAGAGGATGCACACATAGGTAGGTGTTTCACGAGAGGGGAGACAGTTGGGCTCGTCAAAGGGGAAATCTATCAGCAGCAAGCCTCTAGATTTAGGGCCTTTTTAGTTTTGTCCAGTGGGGAGAAGGCCCCAGCAATTCCAATTTCGATATCTTGGTCATTTCCACTTCATTCTGGGCCTGGGACCAATATTATTCATCTATGGTAGTCATGGGAATATTTGAAATCAGTGCCCATACCGAGTAAAGTACAATGGGGGTGGGCAGTTTCAGCGTCCACCACAGCAACAACAGTTTCCAACCTGGCTCTTTAAGCCGCAGAAACAGGGACATCAAACTCCTGCTTCTCAGAGAGCAGACATTACAGGAGGAATTCGACCTCCGGGCGCCCCTTAGGGACCTTGACTAGGGAGTTTTCAGGGAGTTGGATGACAGATGGGGGCAAAGGAGTGGGGCGTGGGCCATTTCACGTCGCAGAGGTTGCAGTTTCAGAAAGGCCAAAGCTCATCCGAGATACGATCAACTTGTTTAGTACTATTTCCTATGCCTTGTTTGATTTAAGAACTACAGACTTCATTTTTGCACCCACTCTAGACTATACCATTGGTTTCGACATAGAGAGACTTCCCGTACCCTTGGTTTTGAGTACTCCAATCAGAGGCCATACCAGCTTGCCTCATGTTTTTTTGGGATGTTGACATATGTTGGGACCACATCAGTCTAGTGGAGACCTTCTTTTTCTGTATATGCAGCCGTATGGTGACATTCTATGATTCGACTAGTTTTTCTCTATGTGTTCTATTATTGACTACTTCTGAATAAGTGTTCTATTTTTAGATATGGGCGTACAACATGTGGATTTTTTCTATGAGTGGGGTTTCCAGGAGGGTAGCCAGTGAGTGGAGCCCCTTCATTCCTTGTTAGCTGAGCTATCAATGAAGAAAGAAAACTTTGAGATGGTGGAAGCCCCGAGGATCTTCAGTGAATTCATAGATGTATTCCATGATGAAGTGGTGACTCTACACCCTCGACGTGACATTATTTTTAGGATAGAAATATAACTTAGTGCCCATCCAATTTCGATGGATCCCTATCAGATGGCTCCACCTGAGTTGCGGGAGTTATGAAATTCATGTACATAATCAAATAGAGAAGGGTTTTGTTTGACCCATCGCGTCACCATGGGGTGTTCTATTCATGTTCAAGAAGAAGGAAGATGGTGGTCTAAGGATTTCTATAGACTACCGAAGTTTGAGTAATGTAACGATCAAGAACTGTTACCCTCTCTTGAGTATAGATGATCTTTTTGACTAGTTAAAGGGGGTAGTGTGGTTCTCCAAGATCGACCTGCTATCAAGATATCACCAGTTGAGGTTGAAGGAGGTGGAAATCTCAAAGACTTCCTTTAGGTGAAGATATGTGTACTTTGAGTTTTTGGTCATGGGGTTTGGTACTACGAACGCACCGAACAGTTCATGGGGCTCATGAACTCCATCTTCCAGGACAATCTAGACTGGTTCATTGTCATGTTTGTTGACAACATCCTGATATAATAAAAATAAGTGGAGGAACACATCGAGCATCTGAGAAAGGTTCTATAGGTCCTTTGAAAACACCAGCTCTACGGAAAGTTGTCCATGTTCTTGTTTTGCACACAAGAGGTACACATCCTTGGAAACGTGGTGTCTGATCCGGGAATAGTGGTAGACCTATCAATGGTTGAAGCAGTTGTTCCTTGAGAAGAACCTATGAATGTGACATATGTTCCTAGTTTCCTTGGATTGACCAAATATTATTGAAGTTTTGTGCCCAAATTATCATGTGTTGCATCTCCTTTGACAGCTTTAACCAGAAATGACCACGCATTTGTATGGAGTGAATAATGTCAGGAAGCCTTCAGTTATCTGAAGGTGAAGTTGGTTAGTGCCTAAGTTTTGAGGTATCCATAAGAAGTTGTGATGTTTGAGGTGTTCTGTGATTCTTCAGGCCAAGGCTTGGGGTGTCTGCTGAAACAATAGTAGAGGGTTATTTCTTATGGGTCAAGGCAGTTACATCCCCATGAACATAACTATTCCACCCATGGCTTGGTGCTCGTAGCGGTTTTTTTCCACTAAAGATGTGGCGACAATACCTCATCAGGGAGCGCTTGTGGTCTTCACAGATCACAAGTTCTTATGGTATATCTTCTCTCAGCGAGACTTAAACATGCGGCAACAGAGGTGGATGGTGATTCATCAGAACTAGGACTTCAAAATTTCCATTTCCTCTAGAATGGTCAATGTTTAGGCATATTCATGGAGAATTAAGTCATAGAAGGATGTGGTTTGAAAATTGTCAGATACTTGTAGAGTAATGGAGTTGTTGGTTTCTCTACACCTAGATGAAAGTGTGGAGGATGAAGGAGGTTGTCTGTTCCAGAAGACAGTGCAGTCATATCTGTTTCTGCAGGTGGAGGAGTCTCATTGGTGGGATGTAGAGGCTGAAGTGATGTGCGATTGTGTCAGCTAGGGAAACGCTTCAGAACAATGTTAAGAAGATGGCCAAAATCAGATGCTATTTCAAGGAAAGTTGTTCATCCATGTGGAAATGCGTGAGAGAGTTCTTGGTGAGTTCCAAAACTCACCCCTTCCGGTACACCCAGATGTTTCCAAGATGTACCAGGGTTTGAGGGGTTAGTTTTGGTGGCCCGGGGTGAAGCGGGCAGTGGCATAGTTTGTGGTGATGTGCCTTGTGTGTCTGCAGATGAAGGCTGAATACTACATCCCAGGAGGACTGTTACATCCATTATATATCCTCATGTGGAAGCTGGACGACCACTCGATGGATATCATCACAGAAATACCCAAAGATCAAGGGGGTTACGACGCTATCTGGGTGGTGGTGGACTAGCTGGAAAAATCATCTCACCTCTTAGAAATAGAGGAGACGAGTGAATTGGATGCCTTTTTAATAGAGGTACATGGATGAGGTGTTGCAGTTGTATGGAGTTCTGAGGTCCATAGTCTCCGATCAGGATATTAGGTTTACGTCATGGGTCTGGAAGGGATTGCAACATGATTTTCACAACCATCTATACCTCAATAGTGATTTCCACCCCCAGATAGATGGGAAGTCAGAGTGCACCATCCAGACGTTGAAGGATATGCTACGGGAATGTGTTTTGGTCTATGGGGTATCATGGGTATGACACATGCCGCTGGTAGATTTTTCCAACTACAATAGCTATCACTCTACCATTGGCATGGATCCTTTCTAAGCCTTGTATAGGAGGTCGTGTTGCTCACCCATGTGCAGGGAAGAGGTCTGAAAAGTAGGTGTTCATGGTGCGAAGGTAGTTTAGAGCATGAAAGAGAAGGTTTAGCTTATACGAGAGAGGATAAAGGCAGATCAGGATCGGAAGAAGTCATATTCTGATAATAAGAGGAGACCCGTGGAGTTTGATGTTGGGGACGACGTTTTATTGAATGTCTCCCCTCAGCATGGGAAATGGAGGTTCGACAGGGGGATTAGCATTCTCCCATGTTCGCTGGACCCTTTGAGGTGTTGTGGTGGGTAGGCGAGATGGATTATCAGCTGGCGCTACCACCATCCCTACTGAGGGTTCACAATATCTTCCAAGTGTCTCAGCTCTGTTGGTATCTACATGATGATTCACATGTCCTCTACTGGGGGAAAGATGGATATCGAGGATGTCATAAATGTTTTAAAGAGTCCAATGATGATCAAAGGTCATGAGGATAATGTGTTTCATGGACAAACCATTCCCTCTGTTCGTTTATTATGGAGGCATGGTGGCCTCGAGGACAGTACTTGGGAACAGGAGGCACAGATGTGGGCTGAGTACACAGGTCTATTTTTAGTATTGTTCTATTTTGCTTCGTACTTATTAGGGATGTATTTCTCGAACCTATAAACTACAAAATGTCTTGTTTTCCTTGTTCTCTGAATGTTTGTGAAGATTCCTGACTGTGGGGAGGGAAGGACCTAATCCCTAATCAAGACACATTAAGGTGGATGCGATTAAACTCGTGTGGGTGAGTCAGTGCTATCCAAAGTGAATAGTATCTTGAAATGGAAGAAGGGATTCAAGAATAAATATGTCTGGATGGGATGACCTTTACATGTTTGGGTTCTTTCTTGAGGGAGAGATGTTCCTAGATTTCGAGGAGGATTACACTGATGAGGTACCTTTTGAGGTGGTTTTTGAGACCCCTCTATTTTCTTTGGGTCAAGCTTTGATTCTTGACGGCCATAATAGTTCGAGAGGTATATGATATAATGGCCCAGAAAATGACTCATTAAAGAGTCTGCCAAAAACTGGGTTCAATCAATCAGTTCCACCAAAAATGTTTGCACAAGTCACGGAGGCACCGTAATGGTGGAACCGGTTATAGTCGCACACCTAAACGGTGGCACCGCTTATAGTGTTCCACTGAACTGGTGGCATTACGACAGTGGCACTGTCATAGTGGCACCATCTTGGTCACACTGTAATGGTATCACACTAAAACAGTGGCATCGTAACAGTCACATTGTCACGATCGCACACCAAAATGGTGGAACCTGTTATAGTGACACAGTGAAAGTGGAACCATGACCGTGACACCATTTATGGTGTCTCACGAAAAGGTTTACCGCCTCTATTTCTTATTCCAGTACCACTCCGTCAAAGTATCTTTTGATATAGGAGGGTTTTAATACCAATTTCAAATCCATTAAAATCCCATAAATGATATGTTAAATCCACCATGATTTTGTAGACCCTTACTTACCAAAACATATGTCTTTTTCCATGATGCTATACCCTTTTACTGTACTTCCAGTTCCACCCCTATTACACATTTTCCTCTTTTTAATGGAATCACATTAACTCATTTGCATAATGGCCACATCTCTAATTAAAATTATTAAATAATAATTAATTCCATCATGTGTAACCATCCAAATGCATGGTGAAACCACGATCCACCTTTAAATATGTTAAAAAGTCATATCCCATAACTCCATGATCTTTTCTCATAACGCACATGAATTATTCCTTCTTCTTGGCTAGTGTCTTTTTATATCCATGTTTCTTTTAGAGTCCCCATTCATGAGGCTAGTGGTACACCTAGGCTGGATCCTTTCCTACTCAGTCTTGGAGTCCCTAAATTTTCTCCCCTATAAGCCATGCATCCCCTGTTCTTGGTGCGAGGAAAAAAAATCAATAGTTGATTATCCTTGTAGGGTTCTTCATTCATCTTTCATTACTGTTTATCATGTGAGGTGGGTATGATAATTTTTCTATAGGTATGGATGAAACCAAACCTTAATGAAGATAATAAATAGAATTTTAAAGAATGAATGGGTGTTTTTGATTATGCTGTTGTACTCTTTTTCCCTTACTTATATGTTGTGAATTTTATAGGATTTTTCCACTGAAAAGCAAGGATGTTGGTGGTCTTTCCTTGAGCACTAATAAACCCTTGTCTTCTGTGATGAATAAAAGGATATAACAAGGGCACTGGTTAATCATGTAAACTCATTTGATTAAATGGATGTCCAGTGAACAAGAATCCTTGTGTGATCACCCCGGTTGACCAAATGTTAAAAAGGAACTCAATGAATGGTGTGTTTGAATCTGGAAACTCCATTGCTCTGTCTTGGAAATATGTATGGTTCTTATGCTTGATTCTTGTGGGGTGACATGGATAGGGATGGGATCCCCTGTTATGGTGCAGTTGTTGGTTTGTTGATCTGAGGCTATATGGGGCACTATAGTTGGGCTTGGTTTCATTACGGTACTTCAAGGGATCTCGCATATCCCTTTTTGTGTTGTGACATTATAAGAGAACTTGGTGTGAATACTTAATCTACTACTTGGTTGTTCTTACTTCCTTGTCTTGTGGATTTGCCTATTAGTTCCCTAGTAGTGAAGAGTTATTTAAATGGAACAACTTGAATGTGATAGCATGAATGGGTTTAATGGGCAAGTTTTTTCCAGGAATGAGTTCTAACTTGGTTGGGCATGTTAGGTTTTTGTGAATGAATAGTGATGAGGGAGTTTGTTAATGGGCTAGTATTGGTACCCCTAGGTTAGGATGAGTGATTTTTTACATGTATGTATTATTTAGTTCATATGATTTTTATTTGCACCCCAACGAAACTGAGAACCTTGTGCCAAACACCCCCATTTCACGGGGGAGGGTTTTTTTCCAACACTTATATGTGTGGTTGATTATTAGCTCATTTTACTCTACGTTTCTCGAGTATCCCAAGAATCTTCAGGAAGGATATGATGGCCTAAGGTCCATTAATGACTAAGACTCTTCGGGCATGGTAGTTGTTGTGGTTTTCCCAGGTGTGTGTCAGTAGGTTGTTTCACAAGTTTCTTTGGGGTGTGACCCATGTGTATTCGAGCATGGTGATAGTTGTTCTGGCCTAGGTGTCTGTGGGAATGGTTATCTGTGGTTATTGTGGCCCAGGTGTGTGCAAGCAAGATGTGTGGTTGTGGTATCCTAGGTGTGTGCGGGCAAGGTAATGGGAGTGAGAATGCGGTGAGAATAGCAGGGGAGGACTGAAGTGTAGGATTTCTTCAATAACCAGTGGGAAGGTGGTGCGGGGTACCCAAACCTTGATGTGTTATTACTAATACTTTACTAGACTTGAGTTATTTGGGGAGTGTGCCCTTTTGAGGTTTGGGTGGATAGTTTCCTTACAAGGTTCTTCGGTTATATCCCTTTCTCACAGGGCATTATAATTCCTCCCCAGTTATGCATGAGATCTTTCAATTTTCCCTACTGGGTATAACTGTATACTCACCCTATGCATAGTAGACTTCATTCAGTATTCAAGGATGACTTCAAGGGCCTTGCCTGACCCAACTAGTTTGGACGTTGAGACCATAGATGTTCCTTCCTTTTTTTCTTTTGGTACTTTCCTTAATATTTTTCTTGTATTTTTTTCGCAACACTTATTATTGGAACATGCACATGGGAATGGATTATTTTGGATTCACTTTTTCTTCCAGTTTTGGTGTTGTTGGGATTTACCATCTTACCTTTAGATCCTACTAAATAAAAGGGAAATGCCTTCTATTTTTCCAGTGATTCTATACGCTTGGTGCTAGTCTCCACTCTGGGACCTAGTGAAGGCGAGTCTCGAGGGTCATTATCTCTCCTTCAACATGAATAGTAAAGGGTCTAGCAATCGGTTGACATGTCCATCATCTTTGTGAAGGTGTGTCATGACAAAATCAAATCAAGAGATATATATAATGGTATATTCTATATCATTTATATATTTTTACTGATGGGTTGTTCTTCAAGGTATATAATTACATGATAATACAATTCAAACCCAATGAACATATAAAAATTGACATGACATTAATGTTTCAATTTTAGTTGGGATTAAATGATCATTTATGTATATAGAATGATTAATTGAATGAGATCAGAATCATGGATGTATTGAAGATATATATATATGTATGTATGTATTTATATATGAAATAAGTTATTTCAAAGGTATTGAGGTATATTTTTTCAGTTCATACATTGATATTTGATCATAAAGAAATATCAACATATTCAAGATAAATTATCTCATTGAAAACCCATCAAAGTAAATGTCGAATAAGTCATAATGTATTTAAAAAGATGTTAGAGTTTTTCAATAGAGATATTTAATATAATTTTTCATATATAGTATCATTATTGTCTCTTGAGATGAAGTATGATTATTTTTATTGAGGTTCATTGTACAAGAATTTCCCAGAATAATTCCATTAGTTTTTGGTACAGAATATTTTGGATCTATTAGAGAAGTTTCTTCACTAATTTTTATGCACTTTCACGCCAAATCAATTAGGAGGAATACCATTTAAAATTTGGGATTATAGTAATCTAGAATGATTCCATTAAAATTTTTCAAGGGTGATAGGTTCTTTAAATCCATCTAATATTATTGTTTTATATTAGATAATTAATATATGATTTAGATTACTACAATCATAATATGGAAATATTCACACATATCAATTATGAATCTTTTAAAAATTCTGAATACCCATGTGATTATTTTATTAATTTTTATTCAGTTGTGAGAGTATCAAAATGGAATATACCCTTTATATGTTAATAATTAAAAATATGTTTATTTAATTGAAATTATAAAAATACAAAAATAGTAAATCAACCACATTTAATGTTATTAGAACACCAATCCAGGGAACCATAATCAGTATTAGATCCTTTCTGTTCTATCTATTTATCCTTCAAGTGCAGTTAATTTTTTTATAATAATTTTTAATATTGATATTTATGTTAATGTATTATTATGAACAATAATTCTATTAATAACTTGTAAATATCTATATTTTATGATAAAAACAATCATATGTAGAAAAAAACAATATATCATTATTTTCTATCCATTTGATTGGATGTACATTGTTTTATTACAATTTTATATATATATATATATATATTTAATTTTGAAATTATAACTTCCATATATATGAAAAATTTATGAAATGATGGAAAATACATTAATTTTATTATAGAATTATTATTTATGAACTAGTTTGGAATTATGATGAGCTAAAAGATTACTAATGTGATCTGGGATAAATATGAGAATATTTTTTATAAGAACATTAATGTATAGAAAACAAAAATAGAGCTAGATAGAAATACTTCCATAAGATAGAATAAGTAATGTTAATATAGTTAGAGAATTATTTATTAGAATAAATGTGATAGTATGTAACCGTACATTATTTGTTTATAATTATAAATTTTATCCTATAGTAAAATTATTATTTTTAATATTGGCTAAATTTTATTGTTTTCAAACAGATATACATATATTATGAGGAGTATACATGTAATAATCTTTACTTTATTCTCTTATCTTGTGAAATATTAAAAGATCATGGTATCAAAAAGAATATCAAATAAGAGATGATATTTTATGGATTTGATTAATTTTGAGATAATAAATAATGATAAATAATTCTATATATATTATAATGAGGATGAGGTGAATGAATATGTTAAATAATTTATTTAATTTAGAATAGTTTCAAAAAAGTAAAAATAATGTATAAAATAAAATCTACTACTACAATGATATAATTTTGGAGGCATTTAATATTTCTCTTTATATTTTTTATATATTAATGATGATGATTTTAAATAATAAGTTATAGATGAATATGATCCAAGAAAAAAATACATATTAAATGTGAAGCCAATGAAAATTAATGTAAAATAATATGATAAGAAGAAAATTAATGAAAAATTAATGTATATGTTTTTATGAATAAACATGAAGAATTATCTAGTGATTCTAGTGAATCAAATAAATAAAGAGAGCTTAATTAGAAACAAAAAACATTTATTTCCTATGATGAATATGTACAACATTTTCAAACAATTAGTAAGATGGAGATGATTCATTTAGTTATGGAAAATAAGAATGAATCGATGAGAAACATATAAAAATAAGTGAAACATAATATTACATGAATGAAGCCATTATATCCAAAATGGTGATCATGTTATACAACAAGGAGATAAAAATAAAAAATATATGAAATGATATATCCTGATGAATAGGCCTTTTGTTTAAATAAACTAAAATATTACAGATTCATTTTCTATAAAATGTAATATAAAATATTAAATTGAATTCAATTATACTTATAAATATAAATAAATAATTGATTTAAAATATATGAAACATAAAGTTAAATAAAAACTTTAAGAGGATGAAATATGATTTTAGCAGAGCTCTAGATTGTGATTTTAAATCGTTGAAGACTATAAAGAAAAGGGTTTATGAGATAAATATTCATGATGAGTGTCTTATATTTCAAATACATCTATTGGATAATACATTATATGATTTTATATATAAATACAATTCACTATATAAAAAAATATTAACTTAAAATATACTCCATAGTTTTTTTGAGAGTCATAATTATTTTTAACATCCAGTTCTATTAAGAAATATTTTTATGGGGATGTGCTAAATTTAGTAGATTTATATAATAATATATATGATAAAATCATATCAAAGTATAAGAATATTTCTAAAGAAAAAAAATAGATTATTCATAAAAATATGTTCCAATACAGTGTATTGTTATTTTGAAATATTATGACATATTATGGAATTCATCAAGGAAGCTATAAAATTATAAGAAGAAGGAAATTTATAAAATGATAATGAAGCTTATTCTTTTTAAATATATTTTTTGAGCCTTATTTCAATATTAAATTTTTGATATATTGGAAATGAAAGAAAATTAATAAATAAATTAAATATAAGATGGTGTCTCAGAATAAATCACGACAATAAAATATATTAAGGATTCATAAAATGTTTAATGGATGAAATCATAAATTTAATTGATTATATATTCATTATGTATTTTATGGATAGATAGCCAATTCATAATATAATTGTAAATTTATTTTAAATGATAAAAAATTTAATGAGTGAATCTATTAGAGTCGATCTAGGAATGTAATATAAAGACCTATCAGGAATATAATCATAAGGCAGAAAACATAAAATTATCTATAGTATCTTGAATAAGTGTATGCGAGATTTTCCCAAAATATCCATAACAATAATCATTTTATTCTATTATTCTTATAAAGTAATATGAATTAAGTGGGTAATCTATAATAGAATAAGAGAATAAATTTAATGTCAAATTATAGATGAAATTTCTATATAAACATTACAAGAGTAGAAGACCACACTTAATAAAAAGTACCTCTATTAAATAAAGAATTATTGAGTGAAGAATGTATTATTTGTATGATAATTATCAATACTAATGATAATTAAGGATTTTAATAATATAATATAATTAATAATATGATAAAGTATGCCTCTTTGGCTTTGTATAGAGGAGAAGAACAATGTGAATGGAATAAAATACTACAATGGGTACAAATAAATGAATTTTTTCATTTTTAATCATAAAAGAAGTACCTAAAATAATATGATTCATAGAAAAAATTGAAAAAATAATATAATATTTATTAATTGTAATTGAGGGTTGAGTTAATAAACACAATTACCTCCATTATCAAAATGAGTTAATTAAAGAAATACCCGTCACTCCATATTAATTTTTTTTTCTCATGGAAAGAGTTGTGAAATAAATTTAAATATAAATTTAAAATTATCAGGAAAAATAATTTTAGTGAATAAATGGTATGTTTATATTTAATATTCATTGTGAATTTCAATTGTGTAAAATGATATAATTTTTCATTAAAGGGTAATAATATTTTAAAAATATCACATATTCTAGAAATATTTTCATAATCATTTCTCAATGAGAAGAGGGAATGTAATTGTATGAGTTCATTAAAGAAATTAAATAGCAACAAAATTTAAAGTGGATCTGTAAAAATATCAACTCAATTGGTGCCTGAATCATAATTGTTTTTAACAAATATAATTTTAACTGGTATCCATGAGGTGTTAAAGAAAATCATAGACATTAATAAATGTGTTGTATTGACACAAAAATTATTTCAATTACAAAATAACTGAAGTAATTATCCCGATGTGTCATGGGAATTTTAAATGATAAAATTAAAATTATGGTTATTTTCAAAACCATAAATTTCTAAAATTTCTATATTGAATATATTTATTTATAGAAAATTTATCATGATTATTTACATGTATATGATGTTTATTGAAGTTAATTTATGTTATAGAGGTGTATAATATAATTTTTATTCTATTTGAGGTGTTCTGAATATTTTTAATATTGTGGTTAAAAATTGGGAATGAAATAATGAAATTATATTTCACGTGAAATGAGGAATCATTTCCATTTAATTAATCAAATATTTCCCTTCAGGTTAGCTAGCCTTTCACATTAATTGGAATAAATTGAATTAAAAATTAACCAAAATTTCATTGTATGTGAACATACATTACCTTTTAAATGAATTGATCTTTACTATTAAATAAAATATCCATTAATTTAATGATAATTAATGTTTCCTTTGATGTGAGTTTTACATGGATTTTAATTAAACACACTTTTAATTTTTTTTAACTAAACATGAATTTGAGGGTAATTGATCATGGTCAATTTTATCAAAGGAATCCTACCATGGCCTTTATGGAGAAATGAACATGGTTTTGTGAAGAATTGATCATAAGTGATTTGTTAATGATAACAAACATAACACTATATTTATTCAAACTGAATATTATTAATTTTTATGAAATTAACATACCATACATTTGAGGTGTATAAGATATGAATTTTCTTTTCAAAAAGTAATTTTTTTCTTATATAATGAAGAAATATTTTAATCATTATATAATTGTATTTTTTGATAGAAATTTGTATTCCATTGATATTAACTTATTATATAACTATGGAAAAAGAGTTTGATCATATTTTTTATATATAAAATAGTATTTTATTAAGATAAATATAGGTTTTTTGGATAAATGATTTTTCCAAATAAAAGTCATTGATGTTGATATTTCATCAAATATATCTTTAAAAACACACATGAATATATTTTGATTGGTACATAACCAACATTCTGGATAAAATTTAATGCAACCATTACGATTATTAAGAGGGTTTAATATATAATATTATGTCTTAATTTTAATTTAGAAAATGCTTTGATATTATTAATGGCCAATTATAATCATGAAATTTCAATACCAAAACTATGATTC
Organism: Viscum album; assembly: GCA_963277665.1. Classification (NCBI taxonomy): domain Eukaryota; kingdom Viridiplantae; phylum Streptophyta; class Magnoliopsida; order Santalales; family Viscaceae; genus Viscum; species Viscum album. Next base: position 1,372,902,542 of record OY728164.1, read on the forward strand.
CAAGAGATATATAAGATATATTTAAAATATATTGAATAATAAACTATGGAAAATTATGAATAATTTTTGAATATTTTGAATTTCATGATTAACATATTATTGGAATTTTGTTTGTGTGTTCCAGAAATATATCATAAATGTTGAGAGATGTTTTAATATTACATGACAGATGTATGAAAATCTTTTCATCTCATAATTATAGAGTATATCTATAAAATATTCTTGAAAATATAGCCAAATCAATAAACAAAATATATGAAGTAACATGATCATTATTAACTAGTACATTTAATGACATTTTTTATTTTTGAAGATAATAATAAATGATCTAATCATATTAATTAACAAACTCTGACCACCTGTGGTTATATATTTTGAACTTCATTCATGCGAATAAACACATCACAATTATAGAGAGTGTGTGTGTGTGTCATATATTTATATGTAATGGTAGTGAGTTAACATGTTCAATATGTTATCTAAAATTAGTAAATAAAAATTATAAGTGATATTAATATTACTTGTGTGACTTAAACTTCCAAGATATATAAATTATACATTTATCATATTTCAATATGACATATCCCATTTTTTATTTGATACAAACCCTTATATCCTTATTATTTATCTCAACATAATTTTACTATCTAAAAACCTATTTATGTGTTGTAATCCCATTTCAAATTAACTTTTCCATGTAAATTTTTCCACCTCGTTCATTATATTAATTACAAAATTATCTTGTTTTGAGAATTTCTAAAGATCCCATTGATAGTGGTATTGTAAAATGAAGAAAATATATATTCCTACCATATTGGTTTCTGATTTCATTATTTTACCATAATATACATTATGAAATCTCGAGATTTTTTATCATTGGTGTTCACATGGAAAAGAAGAATAAGATAATATAAAAAAAGTGATATTAATTAATTTTACCATTTAACTCATTTACTCTAAATTTTTCAGAAATAACATTTAAAAAAATTACTCATTACTTGTAGTCTATAAAAGGGATGAAATAATTAATATAAAAATAATATTGTTCTATATAATAATTTAAAACCACATTAATTATATCTAAAAATATTGACGGTGTATTATTTGACCAAAAAACACAATATTAACTATAATGGCCCTTTATTTTGATATATCAATTAGAATGAAAATGATTAGGATGATCTGTTTCAATAATTGAAGAATAAAACATTTTTTTCAACATTAATATCTCTAGATAATAAGATTGACTTGTTTATGTGGTTGTTTCTCAAGAAATAAATATATGTATTAAAATAATTACTCGTATAAACGACCCTGAAATACAAGAATTAACATAAATGAGATAATTATTTTAATAAATTTATCATGACTAACAGTGAATAGAAATGGCTGTATAAAAGAACTCATAGATTTAACATGATCACATGAAAATTTCCATTAATATATTTAAACTTTTAATATGTAAAAAATGTTACATTATTCTTAAGGATTTATGAGGGAATTATTAGGAAAATATATTATTGTTTCATAGAAAATAAAACAATAGAAATGGATATTTATTAATACATTCTTATAAAGAAAATAAATTAATATAGTATTTAATTAATATAGAAATATCATTATTAATGAGGATTAAATTATAAATTATGGAAACATTATGATAAAAAATTATCAAACCTTTATTAGAGTATTTATTCATATATCAAGGGGATAACTATTAATAGAGATATTATATTATTTTTAAAGGTTATTAAATAGTCATAATAACATATATCAAATATTACCTTTTATAGGAAAGATTAACAACATTCAAAATAAAATAAATATTTTTTATTATATAGTATTAAAATTGTAATGTCTCAAAATTTTTAATGAATATACATGATTTAGTATAAATATATAGGAGGAGTTATTGTAAAAAAGTTTTTATCAATAGATACAATTACTTTTTGATACATAAGAAATGATAAAAAAATGACTAAATGAGAGATCCTGTGAAATCATGTAAATTCAAAAATGGCCATACCAACAATTGTAATTATCAATTGAAAATAATAATATACTATTTTATTCATATAATTGAAAAAAATATCATCCATTATTTTTGGAGAATAAAATTATAAATAATGTAACATTTTTTTATTATAGTCTGAACAAAAATCTAATAAAATTAGTTATTCATTTAATAAATTTAATGTTTTGGGGATTATAGTGCATATAGAGATTTTTTTGTTGAATTTGAACTAATCATGGTGCTAAAAATTACATACTAATAACAATAATTATCAAAAATAATTTAATAATGATCCATTAAATCATATTTGAACACACACACACACACACCATTAGACGAATTTTGATAATGTTGTTGACTAAAGAAAGACTAAACTATCAAATTTATAAACTAAAAAATGTTAGAGAGTAATGATAAAGATTTGTGAAATGATTAACATGAACGAGTAATCTTTGTTGTTACTAATTTTTATTTTTAATTAAAATTTATATATAAATTAATCTATTTCATTATAGTATTCTAACAAGTGTAATAGTCACAACCCATAATAATTTAATTAGATATGTATTATAATTTTATTCTAGAATGAAGTATTCTAGGTAAATAAATTATATAGATAATGGTCTCTTATGATTATACACAAGTACTATGACTATATGCTGACTATCTCTAAGGAAAATATTTCTTATATAATGTATATAATTATAGGTATTCAATTATCCACAATATAACAACAAACAAAAAATAATTATTTACATGCTCTATTTTTTAAAACATTAATCCATTTATAAAGACTAATAAATATTTTTTATAGTATATTTTTGATATATAATAAATATTTTGTTTGAAATTATTAAGTTATTAAATATTTCAATACATGATATTATATTACAATAAAAGCTTCTTTGGCTAAGATTTATCATGATGTGCATTTTCATTTTTTGTATATTTTTTTCAATAATTTGAGATATCAAATATGTTGATGATGTGTTTTATCACTGATAAGTTAAAATTTGGTTATTTTCAATTTATATAATTTTTTATTAAATATGTTAATTTATTATCATTGATATCTTGTTTTTAGACACACATGTATCATTATAATTAATGAATTTTTGAAAAAATGTATCTTATGGATGGTTTTTAGTTGTTATTCAAGGATAAAAACTATATTATTATATATTTTTCTATTTTATAGTGCATCTTTTCTATAATTCAATTATAGATGATAAATAAATTTATAAAATAAACACTCAAAAGGGATGATAAGAAAGGGCCTATAATGACCATGATAAAACAAGGAACAAATTATATATTTTTTCCTGTTTCAAGGGTATTTTAGTGTTTTCTTATTATGATAGTTGGTATAGAATCCATGAAAATGAATTTAGAGAAAGTGGGATTAATAAATAAATGGATAAAAGTATATTAGATTCCACTAGGTCCCTACTGTCTCAATACCATGTTATCAGTGGGTGTTTTATTGTGTCAGTATGCCCCCATTGACAACTAGATAGTTAGTGTCATAAGGATTGGAATTAGGTGGGAACCAGGTACATATTTTGAGTAACATCATGATTTTAGTGAACTTTTAGGTTATTTTTTAAATTTTATTAAAATATATTTCATTTATGGATGTTATAAATTATCATATTCATTTCAATTGTGATTCCGTGAAAATATAGTGTGAGAACATTATATTCGATAGTGTGTGTGACATGCGACGCCAAGCACACAAGGTAATATAATAATTAGATACACTATAATATATTTACTATTTAGAATAGATTATTAATATATATTAATGTACACAATACAGAATTAGCCTACATTAAATGCGAGAGATCCATTCCTCCAAAGCATGCATTTCAAACAAGAGAAACCTTCTTCGATGTCTTTTATTACACACAAGATTGAGTTTTATAGAACAATAATAAATTATTAAAATATAATGATATTTAAATAACTATTAATTTAAAATTTATGAATAAAAATAACTAACATATGAAAACTTTTGTTTAAATAAATATAGAATGAATAACTATGTCACAAATTAATTACAAACTAATAAAATAAGGAATTATGGATAATTTGAATATTTTTATAGAAAATAATTGTTATGATAAAAAAGATGTTTTACCCTTATTGGTTAAATTAATTACAATTAATGAGTGATATTAATTTGATATGAATATATCAATATTATATTCAATAAAATATTTTTTATATTCATCCATTATATTTGATATTCATAATATAAGAACAACACCAATTTTACATATAAAACCCTATATTTTTGTAAAGGCAATTTTACCGCCATTTAATGGAGAACCCATTTTAAAATAGAATTCTAAAACATTAATTAATTCAATATTTCAAGATAAAATTTATAATTAAAATAAAACATAATAATTGTGGTATGCGGAATTATTGACAATTTTTTAGAGTAATTCATTTTTAATGAATTATTAAGAATACTAAATTTTTGTACATTTTTTTGTCATATAATTTATCAATAATGTAAAATTATACATTAAATTGATTTTAAAGATTGATTAGATAATATTTTAACAATTTAATACTATTTTTTCATTAGATACACTTTTAAATTGAAATTTGTTATAAAAACATAACAAACTATTAGGTTTTTTTACATTAAAAACCTATAATGTCGTCCCACTTACGGGATGAATTTTAAATTAATTTCTGCCACTTTTGTGGTTCTAATTTAGGAATATTTATTACATATATTGATTAATAATAATTTAAAAACTATAATAATTCAAACTTTATTTTTATCAAAAAAATATTGGTGAATGTATATATAATTAATTACAATTATTAAGGTAAAATGAAGCTTAATAAAGGACGAAACCTTTAACTTAGGGAACCAAATGGCCTAGACAGTAGTAAAAACCCATTTTATATAAATAATTCGTCCATGTGACCTTCATTATAGAGTTTTTTTGGTATGAATGTTTTAGGTAAGAAAACGTGTACACCTAAATTATTTAAAATAATTGTAAGGGGGTCATTTTTCTCTATTATAAAAGGCCTCCAACTCTAAAAATTCCTCAAACCTCTCAAACTACATATATTAGGACATACTCTATGAAATAGATTTCTATAATGACTAACCACAACATTGAATCTTCCCTTTTGTTATAAAACCTTCCCAGATATACTTTTGGTATAAACCAACAGAAGTTAACCGATTAAGAGTTAATGTATTCTATGAAGGCCTCTAGTTTTCTTTCCACTATCCAACCTATAAATTACTATTATTCTATACTTTTATAACAATTATATTTTCATATATATACTAGGATGTTTTTATGAAATTTTTTCTCCCTACACATACAAACAATTCTATCTAATGTGTAACGAACATACTATTTCTATGTATGGAGAACTACAACCTCACAAAATAATGACTGTTAATGTTTTCCTTTACCAACATTCCTGATTGTAAATTATGATGAAAGTTCAGATTATATATGTTCTATATGATATTTATAATATTTTTATACTTATATAATTTTTATATAACACATTACCTTATGCAATCCATTTTGTGGGAATATGATAACAACGTTTGAGGATGTGTGGACTACTTCCCCCTCAAAGTGAAATGATTCGTTCATACGATCCATGAAATGTATAATGGTTGGTCATAATTAAACATGTGAGAATAAAAAAAATATAATATTAATTAAATAATTAACTTTCTTTATATATATATATATATCATTTTCATTATTACCCATTCACACACTTAAAAAGATCTAATGTCATTCATGAATGTGTGGACTACCACCTCCTCAACATGATGGGATTCAATTTTCATCACAAGGATTAGATATATAAGTATATATTATTAAATAATATTTTTTTATGAAATAATTATCTTAATGTAATGATATAGTTCTACATACCTTCTTTCCATAATTATCATTAAAAAAATTTAACATTACTCAAGAGAACGTACGAACTATCGTATCTAGGATTACAATGTTCTTTTATTTTCCATAACCATATGTAATGATTATTCTTAATAGAATAATTGATATATAAATATTATAAATATTTCATGGTTATTATATTATTGGTGTTATATAATGATCCTTTTGACTATAGTTATCCTATCAATGATGTTTTTGACACAAAATTCGAGTTTTTTCAAAACAGACAACGTAAACATAATTGTTTATGTATTTGTATACAACATTAAAATATGTGAAATATAATAAATTGAAAAAATAACAATTGTTCTAAAAAATTATAAATCTAATAAATGTTTATTTTACAATATGTAAATCAACATTCACTGAAAATGAAACATAATGTAAGATATTCTTTCTCAATTTATATTCAATTTAGGATTATTTGTTTTTATGAACATAGCTTCTTTTATATGGGGTATATAATTATATTTTAAATAATATATCATGAATATAATTACTCTTATTATATTATAACATTTAGTTAGTTTTATTCCTTCACGAGGCTTATGATTAATAATGTCTCAAAGTGGTATGCGACACTTTGAATTGTTAAATGATTATTTTCCTCAAAAAATTTTTTAATGATACTTTTATAGTAGTGTGGTCTTTGTAAATTTAATGAAAATTGTTAAATAAACCATTTAGTTTTCTATACACTTCTTATTCATGAACATTTTCATGAAATAGTAAAAATTTCATTACTCTTTGGTACTTAAATGTTTTATAAAAAATTTTCAAAAAAATCAACATTGTTTCACTATTTAGTTGGAGAATATATTTTAGTCTAATGCTATGTTTTATTAAAATGTTTTGAATTTTTTTAAATGAATTTTTTAAAATTAATTTTTTATGAAATTTTTACCCATTTTGTCTTTACCAATTTTTCAAATGGAAAATTCTTGTCTCTTTCTTAACAAGGCATCTTTCAAACATATTATCAGGCAAAAGGAATGTTATTTTATGACATGTATGGATTTATCTGTGATTATTCAAAAAAATATTCATTTTCATGTTTAAAAGATTAATTCATCAATAAAATGTGTTTTGTAAAAAAATTATTTTATGAAAATGAGTTTTAAAAGGTATTTCAAAACAAAAGAATTTTTTTTCTCAATAATGTTATTAAAATATATTTTTATTATATTTACATTCATCAATGAAAAGAACCCTTTATCTTAATCAAGTTGGGATATATTGTATTAATACAAACCACATTATTCCTCTAGATAGTTTATTATTGACTTGAAAAATTATAGTATTCATATTTAGTTCTTTGATTTATTTCATATTCCCATTGAAATATTCAATCTCATATGAACATTGAACAATGAATTCCCACTAAATTATCCATTTCATTTATCATGGATATTACTACTTCCTAAAGAGTATAAAATTTTAAAAATGGTGTCTACTTGGAAAGTTATTTTATTATTGGTGGAAATATTGGTAATTCCATTTTTTTATTCAATATGGATAATTTATAGGGAATATTATTTATTTTGGTTATCAGATATGAGTAATTATTTGCACTAGTATTTTCAAGTGTATCACATACATTATATAGCTCATAGATGCATCAACCAGCTCTTATGAGACAAATTAATTTTGTAAATCATTGTAATTTAAAAAAATATTGTAAATTGTATTGAAGGTATAGTTTTTCATATTCATAATTCATTATTTCCATTAAGAAAGAATTTCCCTTATTTATTTTCATTTATTTTTCATCCATGAGAATTTTCATCAAAATAAATATAGATACATTTTAATTTTAGTTTTTTAGATGGAAATAGTTTTTTTCCTTTCCATATTTATTTTTCCATATCTTGTTATCTGAATGGAATTTTTTCCTAATTATTTCATTACCAAGTTGTTTTTGAAATTCCATCATAGTTTATTGATTTTATAGAATGTGACATTAGTTATTACCTTGTTATAATTTCTATTCACATTGATTCATAATTTCTTCTGCTATATTTCTACCTTGTTGAGAATCTGAGACCATATATATTATGTTTCTTTCCCTGCGAATCCGAGAGGTGTACTGTGAAAATTATGATGGGATTTACTTGATATAATAACATTGTCAATGAAATTATTTATTTAGAAAGGTGAAAAATTATGTTGTAATTAGTGTATTCATTTATAATACAAGACTCATTTATGTATCTTGTTTACCAATACTAATAAACTCTTCTGATGTTTAGGATTTGATTACTTGTAATCATGAAAATATCATAGTAGTAGACACTGTTATCAGGCCTTCTAGGGTCAGGTGTCTATAGTTGTTATAAGAGAATATTTATTAGAAATCATAGGAACTCGATTTTGGAAATAATATGTTAGGGAACATAAACCTATGGTAAAAATTCTGGATAAATATGTAATAACATCCTATACCTTTTCATAAAGTGGAGAATATGGGATTACTTTTAGCAATACAACCCTATCAAGACACTACATGTGGACATAGATCTAGTATGGTTGTACCTATGAAGAATAACTCAGACAATGTGTTTTGAGATTTACACTGGGAAACCTCATACACGAAAATGGGCCTTACTATGCACTTTGTTTGGCACACTCAGGGGATATGATTTGCAGAATTCACATTTTATTTATAAACCATTATAAATGTTTTTATTAGATAATTAAAATGAATAATCTATGTTAAAACTACTGTGTTTAATGTTAAAGATAAGGAGTCATGATTTATAAATCTTATAAAGGATATTATGGGTAAACCCTATACCAATGAAGGACCTATGTGGAAGATAAATTGATGTAGTATTTATGTATTAATATTGTATATAAAAACATAATTATAAGGAAATTTAGTAATTAACCATATTTCATGGATTTCCATTATATTTATTTTTGAAATTAATTTAAATTTTGTATTCAACAAATAAAAAACTCTATGTTGGGTGAGAACCAATCAAACCGCAATGTCAAATGTTCTTGAACTAATTATCAAAATATGATTTGGATTTCAGGCCAAGCACTGGCCTACACACTGTCCTGGTTAAATTTTCATTGAAATTAGTTAAAATATTTGATGAATAATTGTTACTGGTGAACCTGTAGAATCAATATCAAGGATTATATATTAGACTATTTACCATATTCATTTTGGGAGATAGATAAACAAAACTTGTTAGAATTTTCTCTCTTTTTTAGTCTATAAAATCCTTTATATTTTTTTTAGTTCATCAAGCATTACGAAAATTTATTTTTAGTAGTAAATTTTGGGGACTAAAGGAATGAATTAGAATTTGATCAAAGCACAAACAAATTATTAGATTGTTTATATTAAATTAAACCCTATCTAGTAATAATTTTTCTTATTATTTTTATAATGTAAAAGAATTACCAAAAAATAAGAGAATGACTTTGAAATAAATATATTTCCTAATAACCTAATTTCAGTTTAACTGATGGTCTTCAAAATAATCATAGACTTATTGTATTGAGGCCCTCAATGTTCTATTGATAATTCAATTGTTTGTGGTTGATGAACTAATTCTCTCCCAAAAAATATTAATTTTGTTCGTGAAACTATCTATCTCTAATTTTCATTGATGTTCTCCAACATGGAGACCTAGTTACATGGTAGTCCTGGTGACCTTTGTACATTCCATATATCTTCTATAAAGGATAAATTTTAAACCCTTCTCATGATGTGGGATTTTAAACATAGAAATTATCAAAAAAAATTATCACCACGATCTTGTTTATGTTTTGGGGACACAATTTAAATAAGGTAGGGAAAATGTGACACCCATAAATTTATAACTAAGTACCATATATTCTATATCATGTATGACACACAACACCAACAACATAAGGTTATATAATATATGGACACATTATAATTATTTGACTAATTAAAATAGCTTATAGATACATAAATGCATGAAACAATGAGTTATATTAAATTACATGAAATAGATACCTTCCTCTATAGATTGCATTAAAAGCAAGAGAGAACTAATTTGATGGCTTGTGTTACACAGAAGATCGAGTTTTATTAAACAAAAATATATTATTAAAATATAATGATATATGAAGGATCTATTAAATAATTAGTTCGGAATAGTGATAAACTATTTCAAAAAATCATGATTTAAAAAAATATTTAAAAAATTAATTGGTTAAAATTTATGTAGAAATTAATATAAGAAATAATTGAATATAAGGTATATATTTTTTTTGAAAACTATTTTTATGCTAAAAAATTTATTTTATACTAATAGATTAATTTAATTAAAATTATTGATTTTTATTAATTTAAAATATCTATTATATATTCAATTATATAATTTTGATATTTATCTATTATGTTTCATATCCCTTAGATATGAACAAGCCCATTTTTACACATAAAAACCTATATTTTTTAATGGAAAATTTACCACCTATTAATGGTGAACCCATTTTAAATCAGAATTATGACACATTAATTAATAAAATAGCCAAAATAAACATTATTTTATAAGGATAAACATATTCATTAGGTCTGGGAGAATTTTCTATACTTTTCTGAAGTAATTCAATTTTTAATGAATAGTTAATTTTTTTAATATTTGTTCAAAACACCTTTTTCATCTAATTTATTTATACTGATAAATTTTAATTTTAATTTTTTTTAAAGTCTAATTATATGGTATTTTTTATCAATTAATACAATTTATTTCATTGGAATCAATTTCACTGTAAAATTGATTATAATATATTGCAAAATTTCGAACATTTTTACATTACAACCCTACAATGTTATCCCACTTGCGAGATGAATTTTAAATTAATTTTTTATACTTATGTTATTGGAATATGTTAAAATGGATTAAATATTTGGAAGCATCATAGTTTATAATTTATATAAAGAAAAAAAAATTGACCAAATTTTTTAGTGAAGGTAAGAAAAATAAATTATAATTATTAAGGTAAAATTATTCATAACAAAATACTAAACCATTATCTTAGGGGTGAAAATGACATAGCCACTATTCCAAAACCCATTGTATGTCCATAATTCGTAAAATAACATTACATTATTGAGATTTTTTATTTTATATGACTTTTTACATGTATAAAAATGTCAAACCCTATTTGTTTCCAAAAAATCAACATACGTCCTTTTACACCCTTATAAAAGGCCAACATACCTCCCTATTACTCACACCTTTCAAAACAAATAGTTTCAAAAATGATCTACCAAATATCTTCCCAACATATCACCCATATAATTGAAGCCTCTCTTATTTAATACATCCTTCCATGGAATCTTTTCGGTATAAACCAAAAGATGTTACATGATTAATTGTTAATGTCTTCACTCAAGCTCACTAGTTTCATTTCCATTATCCAACATATAAAATATTATTATTATATACTTTTATAGAAAATAAATTATCATAAGTACACTATTATTTTATTATATTAAGCTTTCGACCAAAACATACACACAATTTCATCTTCAAGGAAATTATCATACTAATTCTATGTATGGCGAACTACAGCCTCATGAAATAATGATTTTTCATTTTTTCCTTTACCAACATTCATGGATTTACATTTTGATAGAAAAAAATATATAAATATAATTTTTTATTATATGTATAATTCATTTATTCTTATGTGATTATTTTATAACACATACCCTTATGCTCTTTATTTTGTGGGAATACAATAACATCATTGGAGGATTCGTGGACTACGCACCTCAATGTGAAGTGATTTGTTCACAAAATCCCTGGAATATATAGAGGATGGTTATAATTAATCATATTACAAATAAAAAAAATATATAATATTAATGAAATAATTTCATTTCATTATATATATACATATCATTTTTTTATTATCCTTTCAAACACCTAAAAAGTGCTAATGTCATTCATGGATGTGTGGGCTACCACCTCCTAGACATAGTGAGATTCATTTTTCATCAAAGGAATTATATAAAAATGTATACATGATTAAATAATATGGTATTTATGATATATTTATACTAATATAAAGATATAAATATAATTACCTTCATTCCATATGGTTCATTAAAAAATAATAACATTAGTCATGCATACATATGGCCAATGAACTCCATGATTGTAAAATTGACTAATTTTTTATAAGTATATGTAGTGATTGTTTTAAAAGTTTAATTATTATATAATATGAAATTTATGTCGTGATTATTATTCTTGAGATATTATATAATGACCAGTTTGACCATAGTTAACACAACAATGTTGTTTTTGACAGATAAATCCAATTTTGTCAAAACACATGTATAAACATAATTGTTTATGTAGTTGGATAATACATTGTCACCATTTGAATAAAAGTAATTTTATAAATGAAAACGTTTCTAAAAGAATTAATATAATTAAAATACTTTTATTATACAAGAATTTGAAGGATGTTCATCTGAAAGCTAATGTGATGTAAGGGATTTCGTCTCAAGTTGCATTCCATTGGTACATATTTTTTGTTCTACACTTATTCTATTTATATGGTGTATATATAGCTCTTTTAAATGATATATCATGAATATTCTTACTATGATGATATAATCACATTCATTTTTTTTATTCATTCATGAGTATTATAATTTAAAATTTCTTAAAGAGGTAAGAGACCGTTTGGAATGATAAAATATTATTTTACTCAACCATAACTTAAATTATCATTAAATGGTATTTTTATTTAATAGAATTATATAATAATTTTTTAATAAAACATTTCATTTTCTATCATATTTTATTTCATGATAATTTTCAAAATTATTAACTTTTTTTCGACTCTTTTTTAATGAAATTATTTTATAAAACGTTTTTCAGAAAACTAGATATTTTTTCTCTCTTTAGTCAGAGAACCTGTATTCTTCAAAAAACAATATTTATTAAAATAATTTCAATAAAAAAATAATAATTATATTTTTAAAATCTTTTTACCTATTTTTTCATTTAACATTTTTATCAATGGAATATTCTTTTTTCTTTTTGAATAAATAAATGTTCTAAAATTTCTACAATGTAAAAGGAATGATCTTTTATGTCTTGTATGGATTTTACATCCATCCATCCTATTAAGAATCATTTTTATTTATAAAATATTAATATTTAAAGAGGTATTTTTAGAAACAAAATTATAATCACAAATTTTTTTCCCAATATAATTTTGATAATAGAAAGATATTTTCCTAAATAATGTTTTAAAAGATATATTTTTAATATTCCCATTAATCACGAACAACAACCCTTTATTTTACTCCAGTAGTGACATGTTGTATTGGGACTATCCTTATTATTACACTAGATGGTTTATGATTGATTTAGACACATATAGTATTCACATTCACTTCCTCGATTTATTTTTTAGCACCCTTTAAACATTCAATATAATATGATCATTGAACATTGAATTCCCCATAAATTATCCATTTCATTAGTCAATGATATAAATATTTCCAAATCCATATACCATTTTAACTATGGTGCCTACATTGATAGCTCTTTTAATATTTGGGAAAATAATGATAATTTTATATTCATTCTTTAATGCTAATATTTAATATGACATGTTATTTATTTGGGTTATTTTAAATGAGTAATTATTTGGACTATTATTTTTGAGTTGAGCATGGCCATTATATAGCTACTAGATCAATAAACTCATTCTCACAAGTCAAATTAGTTTTGAAAATCTAAATAGTGTAAACTATCTTTAGAATGGTCTCTATGGTATATGTGTTTATGTGCATCTGACATGATGTCCACTAAAAAAGTATTTCTCTCATTTAGTTTCATTTATAAATCATTAATGAGTTTTTGCGTCAACATATATATGGATACATATAATTTTTAATTATTCTGATGGCATTATTTTTAGTTTCATACATTAGATATTTATTTTTCCTTATCTAGTTATTTCAATGGAATGTATTCATAATTATTACCTTTCCATATTTATTTATGCACTTCCTTCTCTGTTTATTAATTATATGTCTTGTGAGTTCAATTATTTACCATGTCATAATTATTTTTCATGTTGATTCATTATTCATTCCGCTATATTTTTCCATTCCTGTAAGTTCATGCTGACCATTATCATGTTTCCTTCCTCAAGAATCCAAAAGGAGTGCTATTAATGATATGTATGGATTTAATCGATGGAATAAAGTAATCTAAGAAGTTATTTATTTTGAAATATGAAACCAAATTATATTATATTTAGTAAATTCATTTGTAATATAAAACTCATTTATGTATATGGTATAAAATTACTAATAAACTCTACAGTCCATTAGGATTTGATTCCTTGTAATCATGACAATTTAATAGTCGTAGACATTGGATATGGGGCTTATATGGTCTGTTCGGTACATCCATCTTGTATAAAACCATAGACCACACATCCATCTTATTCACTATTCCAATGTTAAAATGGTTTCTCCCATACTAATCCTTATATTTGTGTTCCATTCATCTCCTTGGTACTCATATGGTGAGTCACTCATTATACTTTCTTAAATATAGGGTGGTTCTCACTGTTATATGACACTTTAATCTAAATTATCAATTTTTTATTTTTTCATATATATCAATTTTATAAATATAATATTAAATAATTTAATGATAATGGATGAGATGATTCATATGATAATTAGAAAGGTATATATAATGTTTTCTCTCATTTGAAATGAATTTTCAAATATTTTATAATTTTTCGATTATGTGTATGAATGAGATTGATATAAATTTTGAGTCATAGAGTTTGGGTTCCCACAAAAGAGATATGATTGATCAATAGAATCATGATAGATTGATCAAACATTTTACTCTTAAGCCTTAATATTGTTCCTGGATTTTGTCAATGTGAGGTTATTGAATCCCAGTAGATGTAGAAGTCACAATGGGTGTATGAATTTTTTTTTTGACTTTAGTGTCATAGTGTAATCCTTAACAGTTATTGTAGAGACCCAATTCTTGACGTACATGGACATTACATTACTTTATCGGAATACTTAATACATAAAAAACAGACATACAAGGACCATAATAGTTTAGTGTATTTGGAAACATAGAATGTAATCTTCTAATCATGATGAAAGATCTTCAACATCTCCCATAACGATCTTCCATGTTTTTCTTACCTAAAACCTTTCTTTATATCCCGGGGAAAAGAAAACATAAACAGGGTGAGATCAAATGCTCAGTAAGGGTAATCATGGATAAAATAAAACATACCATATATATTTGAACTTAAAAACATGAACATAATGTTTAAACATCAAAAGCTTGAGAAATGACACAAAACATGGAAGTACGTAAGGCATAGATCATAAAGAAACATTAAGAATGATAAAATAGCAGGGGAATAAAACTTGTAACTGTGGAAACCATTAAGCACATGATATTATTTCCATAGTAACCAAGGCATTGCTTCCAAGACCATCTTAGTGGACAAAGACCCTTTCTGAATCGAGTTCACTCCTCGTTCCAGTCCTGTATTACTGAACCAGTTTAACTGGTCATTCCAGCCATGTCTATCTCATGAGATATAAATCTTTACCCAATGCATTTGAGGGAGATATAGGTCCCACCCATCTCATAATTAAAGCATTCTAACTTGTGCCACAAAATAAACATACATCATTCAAAGTAACCCAATAAATAAAATGGATTTCATAAACATCATCCCATAATCACATAATCCATATAAAAGAAACGGATATCATTTCATAATAAGAAAAGTGAAACCATTTAAATCATAGATGTTTTATACTTGAAACATACACATATGAAATAATGTCAACTTATATGGAAAAAGGTTCTGATAAAACACTTGAAATGAATTTTTGAGGAAAAAATCCTTTCTTCTTCAAAATCAATTTCTTTTCACAATAAGTAATGATATTTTAAAAGAAAGGGATTTTGTTGAAAATAGTCATGAAATCATTTTTAGAAGCATCATGAAAATAAGTCTTTATAAAACTGTAAAAATCTGTTCGTTCCGTATAAGTTAAAAAAACATTCTTCTTGTACTTTTGACAAAAATTTAAAAAAGCACCTCGTAGGGTAAACAAAAGAATGATTCCTTCCATACCATGGGGTAAAAGTCAAAATGGGTATAAATTGAATTTAAACAAACATGAATACGCTTTTATAAAACATATACATGGATGATATCAATAACCCTAGTAAATACTTACGAATAAGTAATCTCGGATAAAAATGAGATTTGCACAATTATCCCTTACCATAGGTCCGATTTGCTTTGTAATTGTCCGAAGCTCTTGTATAATGATTTAAATAATGTCATTGACTTATTCCAGAATCATACCCATTGTTATGATATCATATATGGTTCACTTATGACTTTATATTACCCGTTCTTTTGTAAATTCCATGTTAAAGAGCGTTTTGGGTAAAATCGTTTCATTTGTCGTCCGTGTTTTCACTTGTAATTATTCATATGATTACTTAGATCATGATTACTTAATTCCAGAATATAAAACATGATTTATATATAATATATATTCAGAATATACATATATATAATAGACCAGTAAATGGAAATAAATTCACCGTTCATGGAGACGGTAGGCCTTACGTACGCATGAACGTTGTTTTCGTTTCCTTATTGAGTTGAATGGAATTAAGTAGACGACATACATATATATATAAACATAAATACAGTATCATTATTATTTCATATATTACATGATTACTTGTTATATATACTTTATAATCATTCATGAATGGTTAATGTGGAGAATGAATCTCATCGCGTCGTGGAGACGGTAGTCCGTACGTACGCACAAGCGATGATATCATTCTCATGATCATGGAATTGTATTGGAGTGTATGTATGCTATTTCATAATCAATATCACTTTACAATAATCATATATAGTTATTATTTACACCATTATACCCATCCAAGTAAGGTGGTGGTGGAAAATACATTACACCACGGCGAGGAGACGGTATTCCGTACGTACGCATGCGCGGTGATTTCGTTTTCCGTAGGATGGATAGATGGTGAAATAGGGTTGTTTAATACTTATAATAACATATCAGTATATGAGTTATACTAATGTTATTACTTCATAATGAAACAACCTAAGAAGAATAAGTGGAAGAAGAAATAATGTTGAAAGAATCGGTAACAGAAATTACCTCATCTTTGAAGCGCCTCTTTGAGTCCTCCTCTTAGGGCACTAAAATAGGTCTTTGAAGAAGACCAGGTCCTCTAGGATGTTTCTAGGGAAGTGGATAAGAGAATTTGGCAGGGTTTGGACGAGAAAGAAGGCTCAAAGTGGTGTGAGGAAGAGAGGGAGGAGGTGCCCTTTTATAAGGGAGGAGAGGGGCACCTTTGGAATAACAAAAAATATTATTTTATTATAAAGCCAAATTTGGTTTTAAATAGCTCAAAATTGATTTATTTAGAATCTAAGGTGGTTATGGTTCTCAATACTCTCATACAATATAATTTATACAAGTTTAGGTTCCTATTTTTACCTTATCATTTGGATTTAACATTAAGTTAGATAATTTTACTTTTATTGTGTCTTTTTGTGTTCTTACACTATAAGGTTAATAAACTTAGTATAAGAAGCCAAACGAACCCCAAGTTGTTTATTATTAATATATATAACCTTATCTAAGTATTTTGGACTAACCTTATATTTTAACGAATAAAATCACATTTAATAATATAATATTTGTTTTAAAAACTATTTTATGTCAATTTTGAAAAAATTTAGTAATTGATTTTTGTGAAAATCATAACAGACTGATTAGTTCAAAAAAGGTTAATTATATCAATACTAACATGTCCTATTAACCTAGAAAATTAGTTTAATTTATAAAAAGTCTCAAATTACATTTATTTTGGTATTTATAACATCAATTATGTCAATATTTCATTAATAAGATAATTACTACATCATCTTTGTGTAATAAATAAATTAAATTATTTAATGTCTAAAAATTACAAATAAAATACCATTATTTAGGAAATCGTTTTAGATTTCTAATGAATATGTATAGTCGAATTTATCTTATGTATAACCTTATATTAAAAATGATATACTTATTAAACTTGGATTTTAACTATTTTATCCCTTCTATAAATAAATTAATAATAAATGTCCTCATCTAATCCAAGTGGGCCTAAATGGTCATATTTTATTCCTAAGTTTGTTTTTGGTCGAATTACACTTATCTAATAGAATTAGGACATGTGTTAGGGTAATAATAATATCATTTTTTCCCTTAATTACCCTATTTACTTTTAACCGTGGTAAAAAAAAGTAAAAAGTTACTATTCACCAAAAATTATTTTCATCTCATTGAATTACATTTTACTTACTGACATCAACTGTGTCTCTCCTAATTTTGAAATTCCACTCACAGAAGCGGTAAAATTAAGTTTTATGAAAAATTCATTTTTTTAACTACCACTTAGTGGTTTCATTATTCATTAAAATATGAAAGTTTCCAAAAAAATACAAAAAATTAGGCCCAATCTATATTTGATATTAAGAACTCAAAAATGATATCTATTTTACCAAATTCAAAACATATCAGTTGCATTACTTAATTTAAAAATTAATTCCTGTCGTCAAAACAAATAGCGTGTTCTTAAAAGATAATGACCATCAAAAGATTGACACTTGTTTATGTCTGGTTTAAATGTGATATTACATCCAATGAAAAAAATTGTATTAAATTGTAAAAATATATTCTAAATATACTTTAAAACCACTCAAATTAATAATTTATCACTATTAATTATTTCGATTAAACATGTTGTTTTTAATTAAAATTTAGTAATTTTCACTATTCATCAGAAAATGTAAGTTATCTGAAAAGTACCAAAATTTCACCCTAATCTAGTTTCGATATTCTAAATCCAAAAATGAAGTCTATTTTGAAGAATAAAATTTACAAAATTTGAAAAAGTGGTTATTACTATTCATATCAGCTAGTTTTAATAATATTTTAATAGCATATCGTTGTTTAGTGAAACTCGTTATTGTGTACTACACACGCTATCGAGGAAGGTCGTGATTGCGTGTAATGAAAGGCAAGTCAAGGATCCATGTTGTGCAATCTCCTTTTGGTGTATCATACAACACAAGACATTAATGAAATTAAAAATATTATTTTTCATAAAATCTCAGTGTGTTACATTCTACCACCCTTAAAATGAATTTCGCCCTCGAAATTCGTCGGGGTTATAAATGGTTTACTCCTCGAAAGTTTCTTTAATATAAACCCACATCATAAAAAGGAATTCCAAAACCAATCCTTATAAACAAAAGTATGAAACGTAATGGTTACCCAAATAAACTAATCTCTGGGTTTCCACATAGATGAAAATATGGATATAGAAGAGAAATCTAACCATCATGTTCTGATGGAGAGTGGTAGAGAACATGGCTATGGAAAAGCCAGCAATCACAAATCCATAGATTTGTGATGATCTAAGGTACCATCAGATTAATCGGATATAAGGGCACTAGGACAACATTTTTGGTTTTCAAGATCATTTCCCTAATGTTGATGAATTAAAAGAAATACTTACATGATTTTGGTACAATATCACTGTTGTCCATTAATTGAACAATTTCCACTTCATCCCTTAATGAAATGAAGTTGAATTTGTTATTCGTGATGTGTTAGCAGATGATGTGACAGAATGATGGGTCATTCCATCTGTCTCAAACAAAAGGTTATAAAAGTTATCAAAAATACATAAGTCCATATATATTGAGATTAATCATATATGGTTCCTAAAATGGACTTATACTTCATATATCATAATTCTTAATATAATAAAACTAGTTTCTACTAAACAGGGACTTCATGTAGGACAGTGGTAGGCAATAAAGGCTAGTCTCACTTCAGTTGTGGGGTCAATTCCCACAGCCTTGTCCGACGCGATGGGTTGTCGCCCGTCCTGCAGGTTGTCCTTTTTTTAAAACTACATTACTATAACATCACATAAATAATATCAATAAAAAAGTTCTATCCTTAAACAATACTAACTTATTTCCAACATAATCTATTCCAATCTTTAGGCTTATCTAAAATACTTTGGTCCAAGCTCATAGTATAAAGAAAAAGATTACTTGGAATGTCATCAACCAAGCATGTGAATACCATCATTTATCCCCCATATATCTTGTTGGTCACATTCCAATCATGTAAATACCTTAATCATGTATTCTCTTGAAAAATTAATACCCATTAATCCTTAGTGAAAACGTGAATGCTGTCAAAAGTTAACTCTTTCCACATACCAAAATCCAGAAATTCTATATACTCAAACCATGATATTACTTTATCCTTATATCAGTCATGATCTCATGAATACTATCAAACATTTAATTTTCTCCTCATCCCTTCATTATGCACATATCATATACATTCCAAAAATATCTGAATAACCGTTCATGGATACTGGTACCATTAATCATACACTTTCAAAACTCAAGGAAAGACAACAGTGTAACAATCCTTAGATGTCACTTTATTCCATAGTACCATGAGATTACTTATACAACATTACACATGATATACATGTAATCATTCCACTACATTCTTAAACCATTGACTGAGCTTCAAAAATTCTTTCATCTCACATATCATTTATAGTCTTTTCATCATCATCAACATAAATACTACCCATACGACCATACTGATTCTCTTCATGAGATTTTCCCTTAGGGTAGTGGTTTTCATAATGCCCGTACATTCCACATTTAAAAAATTTAACCAATGTTGATGTCGTAGCAATACCATTATCCTCATCCCTGGTGTTAATTGAACCTTTTCCTTTGCACTTACTGGATTTGTGTCCTTTTTTCCACACCCAAATCATCTTCTAGTTCCTTTGAAACATTCTACTTGATGCCTCTTTCCACATGATTTACATAGGGGAAATTGAAACTTTCTTTCCTATATGATCATCATGAAACTCCATCTTTCTCTTATTAGCCGAGTCAGGAAACATACAAAATTTTACTTTATTGATCATATTATGAGATTGCTGATTCTGCATAATAATGATGTTTGGACTTCCAAGTCCCATTTCATTTGGTTTCTCATGAAGAATATCATTCCATTTTCCATCATATCCTCCATTATCGTGAATCATCTTGTTTCCAACCATTTTCTAAAACCCAAAAAGAATAGTGTGAGAGGAAAAAATCATAATAAAGGGGGAGTAACTTCAATATCTAACATCTTTGGTTTAATATAATATCGTTACCATAGTTCTAGGACTATATCCTATATGTATACTTATCCTTAAGGACATCCCTAGACATACCTTAGAAATATCTCTAGGGATCTCACTAACATTTTCGCATCCTAGTTTCCAAAGGTTGACTAAACCTCCCTCTGATACCAACTGTAGAGACCCAAAGCTTGACGTACATGGAAATTACATTACTTTAGAGGAATACTTAATACATAACAAAAACAGACACACAAGGACCGTAATAGTTTAGTGTCTTTGGAAACTTGGAACGTAATCTTCTAATCATGGTGAAAGATCTTCAACATCTCCCATAAAGATCTTCCCTTTTTTTTCTTACCTAAAACCTTTCTTTATATCCTGGGGAAAAGAAAAGACAAATAGGGTGAGCTCAAATTCTCAATAATGGTAAGCATGGATAAAATAAAACATACCATATACATTTGAACTGAAAAACATGAACATAAAGTTTAAACATCAAAAGCTTGAAAAATGACACAAAACATGGAAGTATGTAAGGAATAGATCATAAAGAAACATTAAGAATGATAAAATATCATGGTAATAAAACATGTAATTGTGGAAACCATTAAGCACATGATATGATTTCCATAGTAGCCAAGGCATTGCTGCCAAGACCATCTTAGTGGACAAAGTCCCTTTTAAATCGAGTTCACTCCTCATTCCTGTCCTGTATTACTGAACCAGTTTTACTTTCCGTTCCAACCATGTCTATATCATGAGATATAAATCTTTACCCAATTCATCGGAGGGGGATATAGATCCCACCCATCTCATAATGAAATCATTTTTACTTGTGCCACAAAATAAACATACATCATTCATAGTAACCCAATAAACACAATGGGATTCATAAACATCATCCTATAATCACATAATCCATATAAAAGAAATGGAAATAATTTCGTAATAAGAAAATTGAAACCATGTAAATCATAGAGACTTTATACATGAAACATACACATATGAAATAATGTCATCTTAGATGAAAAAATGTTTTGTTAAAACACTTGAAATGAATTCTTGAGGAAAATATCCTTTCTTCTTCAAAATAAATTTCTTTTCACAAAACGTCATGCTATTTTAAAAGAAAAATATTTTGTTGAATATAGTCAGGAAATATTTTTAGGAAGCATCATGAAAATAAGCCTTTATAAAACTGTAAAAATTTGTTCGTGCCATATAATTTAAAAAAACATTCTTCTTGTACTTTTGTCGAAAAGTTAAAAAAGTACCTCATATGGTAAAAAAAATAACGATTCCTTCCATACCATGGGGTAAAAGTAAAAATGGGTATAAAAGGACTTTAAAAATACATGAATACACTTTTATAAAACATGCACATGGATGATAGCAACAACCCCAGTAAATACTTACGAATAAGTAATCTCGGATAAAAATGTGATTTGCACAATTATCCCTTACCTTAGGTCCGATTTTCTTCGTAAGTGTCTGAACCACCTGTATAATGATTTAAATAATGCCATTGACTTATTCCAGAATCATAATCATTGTTATTATATCATATATGGTTCACTTATGACTTTATATTACCCGTTCTTTTGTAAATTCCATGTTAAAGAGCGTTTTAGTTAAAATCGTTTCATTTGTCGTTCATGTTTTGACTTGTAATTATTCATATGATTACTTAGATCATGATTACATAATTCCATAATATAAAACATGATTTATATATAATATATATTTAGAATATACATAAATATAATAGATCAGTAAATGCAAAGAAATACACTGTTCATGGATACGGTAGGTCGTACATACGCAACAATGCTGTTTTCGTTTCCTTATTGAGTTGAATGGAATTAAGTATACGACATACATATATATACACATAAATCCAGTATCATTATTATTTTATATATTTCATTATTACTTATTATATATACTTTATAATCATTCATGAATGGTTAATGTGGAGAATGAATCTCATCGCGTCGTGGAGATGGTAGTCCGTATGTACGCACGAGTGATGATATCATTCTCATGATCGTGGAATTGTATAGGAGTGTATGTATACTATTTTAGAATCAATATCACTTTACAATAATCATATATAGTTATTATTTACACCATTATACCCATCCAAGTAAGGTGGTGGTGGAAAATATATTACACCACGGCATGGAGACGGTATTCCGTACGTATGCACGCGTGGTGATTTCGTTTTCCGTAGGATGGATAGATAGTGAAATAGGGTTGTTTCATACTTATAATAACATATCATTATATCAGTGATACTGATGTTATTACTTCATAATGAAACAACCTAATAAGAAGAAGTGGAAGAACAAATAAAGTTGAAAGAATCGGTAACGGACATTACCTCTTCTTTGAAGCGCCTCTTTGAGTCCTCCTCTTGGGGCACTAAAATTGGTCTTTGAAGAAGAGAAAGACCTATAGGATGTTTCTAGGGAAGTGGAGAAGATAATTGTTCAGGGTTTGTCCGAGATTGAAGGCTCAAATTGGTTTGAGGAAGAGAGGGAGGAGGTTCCCTTTTATAAGGGAGGAGAGGAGCACCTTTGGAATAACAAAAAATATTATTTTTTTATAAAGCCAAATTCGGTTTTAAATAGCTCTAAATTGATTTATTTAGAATCTAAGGTGGGGATGGGTCAAAATACTCTCATAAAATATAATTTAGACAAGTTTAGGTTCCTATTTTAACCTTATCATTTAGATTTAACATTATGATAGATAATTTTACTTTTACCGTGTCTTTTTGTGTTCTTACACCATAAGGTTAATAAACTTACTATAAGAAGCCAAACTAACCCCAAGTTGTTTATTATTAATATATATATCCTTATATAAGTCTTTTGGCCGAACCTTATATTTTTACGAATAAAATAACAATTAATAATATAATATTTGTTTTAAAAAATATTTTATGTCAATTTTGACACTATTTAGTAATTTATTTTTGTGAAAATTATAAAAAACCTATTAGTTAAAAATAATTTAATTATATCAATAATAACATGTCATATTAACCTAGAAAATTAGTGGAATTCATAAAAAGTCTCAAATTACATTTATTTTGTTGTTTATAACATCAATTATGTCAATATTTCATTAATAAGATAATTACTGCATCATCTTTGGGTCATAAATAAATTAAATTATTTAATGACAAAAATTAAAAATAAAATACCATTATGTAGTTAATATTTTTATATTTCTAATGAATATTTATAGTAGAATTGATATTATGTATAACCCTATATTAAAAATGATATATTTATCAAACTTTGATTTTAACTATTTTAACCCTTCTTTAAATAAATTAATAATAAATGTCCTAATCTAATCCAAGTGGGACTAAATGGTCATATTTTATTCCTAAGGTTGTTTTTGGTCGAATTACACTTATCCAATAGAATTAGGACATGTTTTAGGGTAATAATAACATCAATTTTACCCTTAATTACCCTATTTACTTTTAACCGTTGTAAAAAAAAGCAAAAAGTTACTATTCACCAAAAATTATTTTCATCTCAGTGATCCACATTTTACTTACTGAAATCAACATTATCTCTCAGATTTTTTGAAATTCCACTCACAGAAGCGGTAAAATTATGTTTGATGAAAAATTCATTTTTTTACTACCACTTAGTGGTTTCACTATTCATCAAAAAATGAAAGTTTCCAGAAAAATACCAAAAATTTGGCCTAAGCTATATTTGATATTATGAACTAAAAAATGATGTATATTTTACCAAATTCAAAACATATCAGTTGCATCACTTAATTTAAAAATTAATTCCGTCGTCAAAACAAATAGCGTGTTCTTAAGAGATAATAACTTTCAAATGATTGACACTTGTTTATGTCTGGATTAAATGTGAAATTAAATCCAATTAACAACATTGTATTAAATTGTAAAAATATATTATAAATATATTTTAAAACCACTCAAATTAATAATTTATCACTATTAATTATTTCAATTAAACATGTTGTTTTTAATTAAAATTTATTAATTTTCACTATTCATCAGAAAATGAAAGTTATCCGAAAAGTACCAAAATTTCACCCTAAGCTAATTTCGATATTCCAAATCCAAAAATGAAGTCCATTTTAAAAAATAAAATTTACAAAATTTCAAAAAGTGGTTATTACTATTCATAACGGCTAGTATTAATAATATTTTAATAGCATGTCATTTTTTAGTGAAACTCGTTATTGCGTACTACACACGCTATCGAGGAAGGTCGCGATTGCGTGTAATGTAAGGCAAGTCAAGGATGTGTGTTGTGCAAGCTCCTTTTGGTGTAGCATACAACACAAGACATTAATTAAATTAAAAAGAATATTTTTCATAAAATCTTGGGGTCTTGCAGTTATATATGACATTCTATAGAGTGTGGACTCCCATTTATGGGTAGTGGGTTTGAATAGAGTGAATTTCATTGATTATGTTAAAGCCACTTGTTAAGGTGAATCATATTCTTAGTAGATTATTGTGTATGGGATCTCATGTGACCACATTTTTCTATATATAAAATAACAACATGTGTAAAATGGGTTATTGGTCATACAATGAGGTCTTATTATTTTAGACACCATCTCTCATTTAATACCCTTTAGTAATATTAATTCTTATTTTATATAATTTGAAATGTTGTTCTAGATAGATAATGAATCTAAAAAATATGCAATGTTCCAAAACCATTAAATTTTATGTAACAAATGGTCATGGTTATTAAATATTCCATAACTATTAATTTTTTCATAAAAAATTATCATGGTTTCAAAAAATGTATAAAACACCAATGTGGGTTATGAAAAAACGTGAAATTTTTTTTCCATCAATAAAGAATGAAATAAAATTTATATGATGTTGTTTTCACTAAAAATTGTAATGGTCTGTATCCAAAAACTATTTTAATTATAAAAACACGAAATTGTTGATAAAAAACAAATATTGGATTCATGTATTATACATTTTATATATGTATTCAAAATAGATTTGAAAAAATAAAATTATCCATGGTTCTTAAATATATCATGTAATTTTTAAAATATATGTTTATTAGATGTCGAAAACTTGTGATAAACACTAGCAGTTGAATGGGAATGATTTTGATTAAAATTCAATAATCTATGGAAATATTGTTTAGGTTAGAGGTTAGTTATGAAATATAAAATTGATACATCTGAATTACACTTTTTGGTAAGAAAGGGTAACATTTATTTTCTACTGAATATGTCATAAGATGAAGTTAGTAGATCAATAGAAAATAAAATATGTAATTTCTATCACAGATAAAAAAATAAATATTTTTTTGGATATGTATTAATAAACATGAGTTTTCCCTACAAAAAATGTTCACACATAAGAGTAACTCAAATAATAGAGAATAATAATATGGGTATATTTGTGATTTATTCTAATTTTTAACAACCTTTGTAAGATTAAATTTTATATTTTTTAAGTGTTAAATAGGGTTTTTGAGGATATGTAAGATCTTTCAAGAGGTCACATATGATAAAATATATGTTTTCTTAGTAAATTTAGATTTAAATAGTATGATTGTATATTTTTAATCATTTCATAAATATAATTATTTTATTTGATAACCTGTGATTAAAGCATATAATGTTGCTTATATTTTAAGAGGATGGTTTTACAATGAGTTGAATATGTTAAAAATTATTGTTTTTATATGACCTTGAACAAATTAAAATAGATTCTACGGATTTTAAGAAAGTTCAAATGAGGAAGAGACTAAGAAAACATTTATTTTTTTGGAGAACAATATAAGAAAATAATGGATATCTTGTATGACCATTAAATTATAATTTTAGTGTTTCAACATAATGGTTTTTATTCTATTTATGACGATATAATAATAGATTTATCAAAAGGATATTTGACCTACATCATATATTTAGATCATGAATAATCATTTTATAGGGTCTCAAAATTTTTTATTGGGAAATATCTGCATGTTTAATGTTGAGTTCAAAAGAGAATATTTTAAATAATGAGATCGTTGATAAAAATATTGGGAGAAAGAAAGACCAACACTCTAATTCTACTTAATTAATTTTTTATGTTATAATTTTTAAAGTGTAATGTAGATAAATTTTTTGACAAATATAATGAAGGACAGATAAAAGATCATTTCATTGGTATCAAATCATACTAATGATTTTTAAGGATATTTTAATTTTATGTTTCATAAATATTATATATTGGAGGCAACTAATATAAATTATTATTAAAATACATTTATATTGGGAAATATCGATTTGGGTGAAGGATAACACATTATATTATGTAATCAATTTATAGTATTTTGGGTATATATATTTGTCAAACCTAACCCACATAAAACAAAGATATAATCACTGTAGTTTAGGTGAAACCATATAAAAATAATTTGTATTTTATGTGTATATATATTTCATATGTTTGTGTTAGTGGGAGGAATTGTTAAATACTAAGTGTATATCATCCTTAAACAATCATATAGTTTTGTTTCAAAAGGTAATTTTAAACCTTGGTAATACTAATTCAAAATCCTTTTAATTATTACTAATTTGATCCCCTAGACAAGTCTTCTTGCATGGAATTTTTTTTCATTGAATAAACCACATACAATTGTTGGTAAATAATTGTCAAGTTTTTACCTTTTAATGTTTTTTTTTGATATAATTACCTCTAAGACTACAATAAAATTATATAAAGGATTTAAACTGTAATCCATGATTTTTTTTGGTATAATCTAGTATTAATGGTGTTTTATATGATTCATTAAGTTATAAATATTTCTTAAATTAAAAAATAAGATAAAATATAAATTATTTTCAATGATTTTTAAAATTATCATAAATAACAATAAGAAAAGATCCTTACAATATATAATTATTTGTAAATTTATATGAACCATAGTAACGTTGTATAGGAGGTTTTTATTATGTTTTTAAGAAAAATAAATATTATATATTTAGTGATTGTAAGGTGCTTACATAATATATCAATTTTCTATATGATTACAAAAGTTTTCATAGGTATATTATATTTTTAAATTTTATTTTTTCTTATTAAGTACCATATAAATGATTAATATAAAATTTACCATATTAATTAAAAATTTAAATGTACAATCTTACTTGTATTATAGAATACACTTTAAAAATGTTTAATATGATATACAGATATACTGGTTGGTAAACTATCCAAAACAACCTCTAATATTCATAGGGATAGAAACTAATGTAGAGGTTTCCACACAAATATAAGAGGATTAACCTCTAAAAATCTATCTGCTGCAATCATATGAACTAACCTCCCATACATGAATGAAATATAAATGTAATGGTAAATAATAGGATTATATTTATATATAATAAAAACTATGATATAATTTTATTGATATTATAAGAGAAATATGGGTACTAGGTGAACTAATATAATGTATTAATCACATAAAATAAAAAATTTAAATACAATTACACATCATATGTATGTGATATCCTAAATAACAACGGTTCAGGTGTCTCTTCCATAATGTTATCCACATGAATATCTATCCACATCAACCACAATATTTTAGTTCCATTGTAAACAATCATCCACTTCCATAGATCAATAATCATACAAGACAAACAAAATGCAAGTTCCCATGTGTGTGTGAGTTTATCAACCCCCCTTATGGTCATCCAATGTATTTTATTGATTGAAAATACATATAGTGTCTTCATACATCAACACTAATAAATGTTTCCAAAATTGAAATAAATGGATGCTAAAAACACTCATCAAAGTCATCATAATAAAAAAATATCATTCTCCCCATAAATCACATTCATCACACTCATAATATAACAATGCTACTATGGAAAATAATATAAAACTAATAAAAAATTCCTTCCATTAATACCACAAGATAACTAAACCAATAATCAATAATTATTAAATTCTAGAGGATGTAAACCACTCCACATATATTTTATATAATATAGGAAATTAAAATAACTATCTATATTTGAGGTGTTGGAGAAATAAAAATAACAACATAAATTATTATATACATGTCCAAAAACAAAAATAAATAAATATTTATAGGGTTAATGTTGTATACTTGAATAAAAATGTTAACAAACATTTTTAATGTTGTAGTTATAAATTTGGACCTAATGAATCCTTGATCTGTGGGTAGGAGGGGAGACAGTATATGGTGAATTATCATCATCATAAATACCAAACATGAGAAAGAAGTGGTGTGACCTCATAATAAATTTCCATCATTGCATTCTTATATCTAGGATATTGTAATATTTACTCATCTCCACACATCCCATCCATCATGTATGAATGATCTATATTAGAGGAGAACCCCATCTATATTAATCCAAAAATATATATTTTAATGGAATTAGTCATCTCAAACTATATCATAAATCTATATAATAAAATTGATTCTAGAGTCGTGGGTGAGTAGAAGTAGATAAACATATAAACTATACCTGGTATCGAAAAAGATTTGGATGGGGGATGCAATTTTACTCTTGTAAATCTATCCAGATTTATGGGTTCAACGAAAGGAGATACATTACAATGTAACATAAGCATCAATATCCATCCATAATATTTTGAAATACATTAATCTGAAATGGATATACACAGCCATAATCTGAATTACATCCATGGATATATCAATGAGTCCTATAAGAAATAACATATAGTGATTCTAACCACTACATAATGTATAATGAAATCCAAATTCTCATGATATTGTTATGTAATGATAATTCAATAATGTATAAATATTATTAAATAATTATTGAATAAACCCATAACAACCCAATATAATTCATTATTACAATTAAAAGTATTAACCCTTCACTTAGACATAATTGAAGGTATACTCACTAAGCTAACTAGTGATATCTGAGCTCATTTTTTATCATGATCAACAGGTCCCCACTAATCTATATCGTTATTTCCCAACAATATTCTATTTTATCATCTATTAAATATAAAATATACATTGAATAAACTTAATCATTTATTTTTGATATTTATTAATCATGGGAAAACACTCTTTCATTAGTGACATATTACCACTTCACTTGTTTAAAACCTCTTTTAACTAGTCTCCTTTACTAATCCATATTAATTAACCCATTTATTCTCTATTTGTTAAGAATAGAAAAATGTAATGGAATTCCTGGATATCGATTATCTTGTTTCTATCACATGGAAAAATATAATAAATATCAATCTAGATTACACTCTTATAGTAAAAACTATTTCTCGTATGCTTTACATTTTTATTCACATAATCAAATACCTCATTCATACTTCACTATCCATTATCATATATCTTATGATAAATTTATTGTATTTATTTAAACATAACGAAACCCAACACATTCAATTTATAGTATATGTTATAAAATTCGCATTTTATTTTTTCCCAAAATAAATATTTATTAATAATTTCATAGTTTAAAAATGTCTCAATGTTTTACTCTAAGAAGAAAGATTATAGAATTTAATAACCATATTAATTTGTAAAAAAATGATTTTGTCATTTGAGACATCAATGACGACTAATCGGAACCTTTAATGACAATGCAAATCATCAATGTTGATAATCCATTATCATCTCTTAAGATGAAAATATCCTATAAGATATTAATATTATAATTATATAATAATAATAATTTTCCATGTTAAAATTTTGTAATCCTGAAAAACATGCCCAAAAATTAACACATCTGTTAACTCCATAGAATCACTAACATGGTTCCAAATTACCGCTAGTAATAAAGTCTGAATTCCCATTATTGTCGACATTATTTAATTAATGATTATTTATAATAACAAATTTTTTATTTACTTATTTAATACATTTTCTAATTACGCATACAATGATCAGAAGATGAACCAAAAAATGGTTCCATTGGTTACAATCATTGATTTGGGTAAAAGGTAAAATTCCAATTCAAAATACACCTCCCCACACACCCTCAAGAATGAATGTGTTTTTGGAAAGTGATGAGGTTACACAAGGCACCACCACATGCCAGGTCGAAACTATATATCATGTTTCACAAATCCAATCATTTCAAAATGATCTCAATTTTTTCATCATGAATAGATGACCAAATATTTATTAGATTATCTTGGGCTATTCCATCTCCCATGTGGCCATTGTAGAACCACATAATTCCGTATAATCAATAAAAGTTGACTGCTACCATGAATTATGAAATTTCCACCGATGGGATGAGGTATAGGGGAGGTGATGTGATCTGTACTATATGCTAATTTAATACGATGGTTGTGATTAATCCAATACGAGATGTATAAAAAATTCATTTTTAACATGTTTTGAATGTTCTATTAGCCCAATATATTAACCCCATTAATGATATGATGACCATGAATCCTCTATCTCTGTCCACTCATTCCTGAATCAGTTTTCTAGAGAGATAGAGTGGGAGTATATGTTTCAAAAAAATCTAGCACCATATTCTTATCCTATATCAAATAATGTAATTATTAAATTTGAAATTGATAATTGAGTGTCATAATATATCAAAAGATATATAAATAGGTTTAAGTATTTTTCTATAATAAAATATAATTAGTTTTCCAAATTGGTATCAATTTTTTTCATTCAAAATCATATAGAAAATAAATACACTTTGATATATTTTTTTAATGAACCCTCTTGAATTTTATGAGACATGAAAATTATAAAAAAAATTGGAATGATTTATTCTCAATATGATATATTATGATTTATAGGGATAGAATGACTAAACATGGTTTCATATGAGGTTTTCAGTGGAAAGGAATAAAAAATTTCAATCATAGTGTTTGAATTTATGAATTCAGACATAAAAATATAGATATAATTATTGAGAGTGTACTTTTTTTAGATACTCACAAAATATATTTGGATTACTTCAATAATAATAGTTGATATTGATGTTAAGATTAATATACATGAATTTATATTATTATATTTGAGTTTTTTTAACATGGAATGAATGTTTATTTAGAAGCATGAAATAAATAAAAATTACAATATTTTGTCCAAAGCACAATTCCATTAGATCAAATATCATTATATTCATATATCCTCCCTTAAATGGAATTATACTCTCGATATCATAAGTGAAAATCTATGTTTCGGATAATAGAATTTCCATATAATATTTAAATACATCATCTATTAAAAATAATCAATAATAATTAATATTTTAAAAGACCACATTAGTAAGTAAACAATATGATTCATTACATTCAAAAAATTACATTAAATACATATTATAAAATATACCATATTACTGTGGTATTTTTGTGAGACTCTAATTTCAACTAAGGGTGGAAAAGAAGAAGAAAAACTATGTTAAATTTTCTTTTAAAAGTAATTCACTAATCAAAATCCAATGATATACTAAGAAACATTTTAATTATAGATAAAATTATATAAATACAGTTATAGAAAATTACTTTTCCCATTTCATCAACTCCTCTATACATCAAGAAAAAACAATATGTGTCATGACTCATCACATAATCAATTAAAAAAGTTTTATCAACAACCATGCCTACCGGTGATAAATATTAGAACTATCCTGAGGATCCCATAATATTAGGATTCATTCTTGTCACTAGAAATCACATAAATCCACTGATAACCATATGTGGTCATAATTCACATTAATCATTCCATACAGGAATATCCTTCTTTTTACCTATTCATAACTATATTTCCACAAATAAATATGTTCATTCAATATTTCTTCTATGTCACTATTTCACTAAAACATAATGATTACGATAATTTATTTACATCATTTATTATGAATTTCTACTGAATTTAGTCAATAGAAATTTTATCCATCTGGACTTTTAAAAACCTGAGTAAGGGTCTAGTTAAATCATAATCACAATATTATGGAATCTACTTACTAGGGGGTGGTTATAAAAATTAACCATATATCCCAAAATCTGGTATATAATGGTTGATTGTGTATTGGGACCCAAATAAAAAAATTTACGTGGGTAGTCTAATCTATGTAGAAATAACAACCATATGGTTTTGTTTGGGATCTATTATAATATCTAATAAGTGCAGTGAATCTTGGTCAATTCTATCAAAATCATGACATTGATACCAATATAATAATCATAATAATTTCCATATGTAATTCCAAATATTCATTTATATTTTAAATTTGGAGACTATTTTTCATGACCCTTCCCCCAGGGCCTTTACCGTGACATCCCAAATCCCTCCTTCAATAGGCCAGGGCTTGTGACTTGCACTAGAAATGAGAAACCAAAAAAATTGAAAGGAAGTTCCTTTAAACCAATACACACAAACACACGCGTATAACAACATCCCAACATAATTAAAGGGGGAAAATTATACCACTAAAATAAGGATGAGGGAAATTAAAAGTGAAATTAAGTGGGCCAAAATACAAACCCAACAAAAAACTGAAAATAGTAACGTACATAAGGATACTCTGATGGACACCCGTAGAAAACACCACCTGATCGAGGGAGAAGTGAAGCTACTAGAAGAATAATAAGTATGTCTTTCCCACCTGGTCTTGTTGGGCCCCACCTGGTCCTAGGACACCATGTCCATCGTCATCGTGTCCTTTTGTCCAGTCCCCTTAAGCACATTTACCGAAACATCGAATGTCTACACCAGACACAACACATGCGGGAAAATCCCATGTAGAGGTGGGTAAAACAATACTCAGTAGGGAACCCAAGACCCATGAAGGTCTCTCAGTAATCCGCGAAGGAAAACAACACAATGAAAAAATACCCCAGAGGTAAAAACCACAATGAATGACCTCAACCACATAGCACATTGTAAATGACACAGCTCATACCGAGTATATAACATATATAAAATGAATAATTATGATTATTTATAAATTTAAATCATGTTATTCTATTTAATAAGTCCCATTTCTTAACTAAAAATATGTCTTTCTATTGACGATACACATAGCATCGTATGTCACTATTACACATAGGGTTGTATGTTATCAAAACACATAGGGTTTTAAGTCATTTATCCACTTAGGGTCGTAATTATTTAATCCACATAGGGTTTTAAGTCACTGATCCATGATGGGACACTCTTTGTATGGTCCTTGTCGGGTCGCGCTACTACTAATCCACACATGGTAATATGTCACTGATCAACGACTGCCGCTCTAATGCTCGTCCTCATCGGGACATGCTTGTAGAGACCCATACTTGATGTACATAGAGATATCATTACTTTTTGGAAATATTTAATACGTAACAATAAAACACCAAAGGATGGTAATAGTTTAGTGTCTTTGGAAACTTGAAAAATAATCTTCTAATCTTGGTGAAAGATCGTAAAACATCTCCCATAATGATCTTACTTTTTTTTACCTAAAACCATTAATTATATCTTGGGGAAAAGAAAACATATACTGGGTGAGCTCAAATTCTCATTAAGGGTAGGCATGGAGAAAATAAAACAAACCATATACATTTGAACTTCAAAACAAGAACATAAAGTTTAAACATCAAAATATTCACTTGTGAAATAAATCATGGGAGTACGTAAGGAATAGATCATAAAGGAAAATCAATCATGATAAAATAGAATTTAAATAAATCATTTAATTGTGGCAAACCATTAAGTAAAAGATATGATTTCTATAGTAGCCAAGGCATTGCAGTCAAGACGATCTTAGTGGGCAAAGTCCATTTCTGAATCGAGTTCACTCCTCGTTCCAGTCTTGTATCACTGAATCAGATTAACTTACCATTCAATCCATTTCTATTTCATGAGATATAAATCTTTACCCAATTAATTATAGGGAGATATAGGTCCTACACATTCCATAATGAAATCATTTTTTCGTGTGCCACAAAATAAACATACATCATTCATAATAACCCAACGAATAAAATGGGTTTCATAAACATCATCCCATCATAAAATAATCCATATAAAAGAAATGGATATCATTTCATCATAAGAAAAGTGAAACCATGTAAATCATAGAGACATTATACTTGAAACATACAAATATTAAATAATTTCATCTTGGATGGAAAATGGTTTTGACAAAACACTTGAAATTAATTCTTGAGGAAAATATCCTTTCTTCATCAAAATCATTTTATTTTCACAAAATGACAAGAAATTTTAAAAGAAAAGGATTTTTTTGAAAATATTCAAAAAATATTGTAGAGGAATCTTTATGGAAATTAGGTGTTATGAAACCGTAAAAATTCATTCATGCCATATAAGTTACAAAAACATTCTCCTCGTACTTTTGTCGGAAAAGTCAAAAAGTGCCACATCTGGTATACAAAAAAAAGATTCCTTTAATAACACAAAGTAAAAGTCAAATAGGGGTAAACAAGACTTTAAACATAAATGGAAAAATATTAAACACTTTATGAAAAACATTTTTATTTACATGGATGAAAAATATAACCCTAGAAAATACTTACGTATAACCAATCTCAAATAAAAATGAGATTTGCAAAATTATCCCTTACCCTATGTCCGATATGATTCGTATGTATCCGAACCTCCTGTATAATAATTTGAATAATGTTATTGAATTATTACAGAATCATATTCATTTTTATGATATCATATATGGTTCACTTATGACTTTATATTACCCATTCTTTTGTAAATTTCATGTTAATGCAGTATTTTGGGTAAAATTGTTTCATTTATCGAACATGTTTCGATTTGTTGTTCTTGATATTATTACTAATATCATGATTTACATAATTAAAGAATGTAAAACATGATTTATATATAATATATATTCAGTATATAAATATATATGATAGATTGATAAATGGAATGAAATACACCGTTCATGGAGACGGTAAGTCGTACGTACGCATGAATGCTGTTTTCGTTTCCTTATTGAATTGAATGGAATTAAGTAAATGAAATATATATGTACATAAATACAGTATCATTATTATGTAATATATTTCATGATTATTTATTACAAATATACTTTATAATCATACTTTAATGTTTAATCATGGAAAATGAATCTTATCGCGTTCGTGGAGACGGTAGTCCGTACGTACGCACGAGTGATGATATCGTTCCCATAATTATTGAATAGAATTGGAGTGGATGATATAATATCTCATAATAATTATGATTTTATAATAACCATATATATATATATTATTTACACCATTATACCCATCCAAATAAGGTGGTGGTGGAAAAACATATTATACCACGGTGTGGAGATGGTATTCCGTACGTACGCACGCGCGGTGATTTCATTTTCCGTAGGATGGATAGAATGTGAAATGGGGTTGTTTAATAATTATAATAACATAAAATTATTTTATTTATACTGATGTTATTACTTCATAATGAAACAACTAAATAAGAGGAAGTATAAGAATAAAAAAACTTGAAAGAATCGGTAGAAGAGATTACCTCTTCTTCGACACACCTCTTTTAATCATCCTATTAGGGCACTAGAGTTGGTCTTTTGAGGAGACTAGAACCTCTATGATATAACTAGATATGTTGATAATGGAAATGGGCAGGGTTTTTCCGAGATTTTAATCTCAAAATTGTGTGATGAGGATAGGGAGGAGGTGCCATTATATAGGAGACGAGATGGGCACTTTTGAAAACCTTAAAAATATTAATTAATAATAAAATGAATCCCTGCATAAAAACCGGAAAAAATTACTCAATTAAAATATGAGGTGATATAGGGTTGTAATATAATCATCCAATAAAATTTATACATGTTTTAAATTTATTTTAAGCCTTATCAACTTGATTTATCCATATTTAATTTATTTAATCTTATTTGTGGTAATAAGATTCTAAATTTTAAATTGTTATAAATAATTACTTATGTGTTGTTAATTGTCAATAATTGGATAATTTATTTAATTTTTAAACATAAAAATTTTAATTTATAATTTTAAAATATTTTTTATGATTTTATACGATTTAATAATATGTTATTTTTCTAAAATAACAATAGTGTTAATTTTGACACAATTTATTTATTTGAATTTAAATAAAACCCACACAGAGGATATATTTGAACCAAAATGTTTAATAGATTCCTAACATGTTATATGAATTTATAAAAGTTTTTTAGAACATTAGTTATTTCAAATAATATTTATTTTAATATTTATGAAACCATTTATTTGATATTTTTCTTAATAAAACAATTACTACATCATTTTTGTATAATAATTTAATATACTTATTATTTGTACAAAAATTCAAAATAAAATCTTATGATGAATTAAATATTAAAAATTTTATAATAATATTTTTACTCGTATTTATCATCTTAAAATCAGAACATTTAAATTTTATTAAATTATGAATGTTACGTCTTTGACATCATTTAAAATAATATAATATAAATATCCTAAACTGTTTTATAAGGCTCCAAATGGACCACAAATAGAAAATTGGATGCTCAAAATATATATATACTCTACCAATAATGTTTGGTCAAGTTTATGGTCCTTTAAATATGTATTGTTATTTTAATAAAAACTATATTATTGATTTTTCACTAAATAAATTATTTCTTCATCATTAATTTATAAGTTATTAGGGTAATTGAATATTTCTTAAAATTTTCAAATAAATTACCATTATAAAAAAAAATTGGATTTCAAATGAGTATTTATAATCAAATTTATATACTGTACAACCTTATATTAAAAATAATCTAATTATTAAAGTTTGAGTGAGACATTTCACTTTCCTTTAAATAAAATAAATAAAAGGTCTTAATCAAAT
This sequence comes from Viscum album, assembly GCA_963277665.1. NCBI lineage: Eukaryota > Viridiplantae > Streptophyta > Magnoliopsida > Santalales > Viscaceae > Viscum > Viscum album. Next base: position 1,372,940,694 of record OY728164.1, read on the forward strand.
ACAAGTGGGATCCATTAGATTCAATTTTGACCCAAGTATGATTTAGGGTAAAATAAAATCATCCAATTATATTAGTAAATGTGTTAGGGTAATTTTATATTATTATATTTACCCTTAATTACCTGATTTACCTTTAACTATTGTAAATAAAATTTACCGTAGTTACTATTCATAATGACTAAAAATAAAAAGTAGCTTATTAACATAATTTGGACATAATGATTCCAAATATAGAATCCATTTTTCCAAATTCAAATCACATAAGTTGCAGAAATTTATTTAAAATTAATCCAGTTGTTAAGAAAACAGGTTTAAAAGTTAAAACATTGCCAAAGATTGAAATGTTTTTACCTATAAATTCAATGTAAAATTAATAGTAATGACATAAATTATATTAAATGGTAAAAATATATTCTATTTATAGTTTAAAAGCATTCAATATTATATTTTATCCATATAAATTATTATGATGAAAAAAGTTGTTTTTAATTAAAATATAGCATGTTTTTACTTTTCATTAAAATATGAAAGTGATCAGAATAATATAAAAAATTTATCAAAAGTAATTTTTTATATCCTGATTCCAAAGAATAATTTTATTATTTCAAATTTAACTTATAAACATGTCAAAAACTATATTTAATGTGGTTGCGCCATCAAAAGGGGGAAAACATCATTTTCTGAAAAATACTTATTTTACCCGAAAAAAATTATTTTTTTCTCATACCATGTTCAAGATAATGTGTAAGATGAATAATAATGTTATAAAATTCTAAATTTAGTTAATAATATTCATAATGTCTAGTCTGTAATAATATTATAACAATATATCATTGTTTAGTGAAAGCTAGTTTTGCGTATTACACACGTTATCGAGGATGGTCACGATTGTGTGAAATGTAAGACAAATCAGGGATGCATGTAGTGCAATCTCTCTTTGGTGTAGTATAAAACACAAGAAATAAATGAAATTAAAAAGAAAAATTCTTATAAAATATTGGGATGTTACATTCTACCCACCTTAAAATGAATTTCTCCCCCCTAATTCGTCGGGTTTAAAAATGATTTATTACTTGAAAGTTTCTTTCATAGAAACTCATATAATAAAAAAGGAATACAAAAACTTAATTTTAAAAATTGAATTATGAAACATATTGGTTACCCAAATTAACTCATCACTGGGTTTCCACATAGGAGAACATAGGTGAAAATATGTATATGGAAGAGAAACCTAACCATCCACTTCAGATGGAGAGTGGTAGAGAACATGGCTATGAAAAAGCCAACAATCACAAAGCCATAAATATGTGATGATCTAATGTACCATCTGATTCATCAGATATAAGAGCACTAGGAAAAAAATTTTGGTTTTCAAGATTATTTCCCTAATGTTGATGATATTTTTAGAATTTGAGGAAATACTTACTTCATTTTGGTACATTCTCACTGTTGTTTGTGCCTTGAACAATTTCCACTTCATCTCTTAAAGAAATGAATTTTAATTTGTCTTCCGTGAAGTGTTAGTGGATCATGATATAAAATGATAGGTCATTCCATCTGTCTCAAACATAAAGTTAGCAATAATTATATACATAAGTCCATCTATGGTGAGATTAATCATATATGGTTATAAAAATGAACTTATACTTCATCTATCATAACACTTAATAATATAAAACTAATTTCTACTAACCATGGACTTTCTGTAGGCCCATGGTGGATGATAAAGGCCTATCACACTTCGGTTGTGGGTTCTATTTCCGCATCCTTGTCTGACACGATGGGTTGTATCTCGTCCTTCTGGTTGTCCTTTTTCAAAAACTACACTATTATCACATTACAAAAATTATATTGAAAAAAATTCTAGCCTTAGACAATACTCTCTGATGTCTAACATAATCCATTGCAAAATTTAGACTTATCCAAAATACATCTTCCCAAATATCATAGTATAAAGAAAATTATTACTGGAAAGGTCACATAATAAGCAAGTGAATACCACCATTTATCCCATATATATCATAATATATATCTTGTTGATCTCATTCCAAACATGTGAATACCTTAATCATGTATTCTCTTGAAAAATAAATTATCATAGAACTATAGTGAAAACATAAATGCTATCAAAATGTAACTCATTCCACATACCAAAATCCCAAAAATTCTATATACTCAAACCATGATATCACTTTGTCATTATATCAGTCCTGATCTCATTAATACTATCAAATATTTCATTATCTCCTTATATCTTCTTTATGCGCATATTAGGTTCTTTACAAAAATACCTGAATAAACTTTTACGGTTACCAGTACCATTAAACATATACTTTCAAATACTTTTGAAAAAACAATAGTGGATCAATCCTTAGATGTGTCTTTATTCAATCATACCATTATATATACAACATAACTATTGATAAACATAAATCATTCCACTACCTACTTAAACCATTGACCGAGCTTGAACAATTCTTTAATCTCACATATCATTTGTAGTCTCTTTATCATCATCAATATAAATACTACCCATACGACCATGATGAATCTCTTTATTAGACATTCCCATAGGGAATTGATTTTCATAATGCCCGTACATTCCACATTTAAAACATATAACAATTGTTGACGTCTTAACAATACCATTATCCTTATCCATGGTGTTAACAGAAACTTTTCCATTGAAATTACTGGCTTTGTGTCCTTCTTTTCCACACCCAAATCATCTTCCATTTCCTTTGAATCATTCTACTTGATACATCTTCCCACATGATTTACATGAGGGAAATTGAACTTTCTTTCCTCTATGATCATTATGGAACTCCATCTTTCTCTTATTAGTTAAGTCCGAAAACTTACCAAAGTTGATATTATTGAAAATATTTTGATATTTTTGATTAGGAATAATAATGATATGTGGACCTCCAGATCCAATTTCATTTGGTTTCTCATGAATAATATCATTCCATTTTCCATTATATCCTCCATTATCATGAATCTTCATGTTTCCAACCATTTTCTAAAACACAAAAAGAATAGTGTGAGAGGAAAAAATCATAATCAAGGGTGATTACCATAAATATCTAACATCTTTGGATAAATTCTAAGATCGTTACCGTAATTCTAGGACTATAACATATACTTATACGTAAATTTAGGTACATCCCTAGACATACCTTAGAAATATATCTAAGGATTTCGCAAATGTTTTCGCATCCTAGTTTCCAATGGTTACCTAAACCATTCCTCTAGTACCAATTGTATGATCCCATATCTTGACGTACATTGACATTACATTACTTTTGAGGAATACTTAATACATAACAAAAAACACCAAAGGACCATAAAAGTTTTGTGTCTTTGGAAACATGGAAAGTAATCTCAAAATCTTGGTGAATGATATTCTACATCTCCCATAAAGATCATCCCTTATTTTTTTACCTAAAATCATTATTTATATCCAAGGAAAAATAAAACATATAAATGGTGAGCTTGAATTCTCAGTAAGGATAAGCCTGAAGAAAATAAAAAAAAATGATATACATTTGAACTTCAAAACATGAACATAATGTTTAAACGTCAAAATATTGAGTTGTGAAATAAGTCTTGGTAGTACGTAAGGCATAGATCATAAAGAAACATCAATCATGATAAAATAGAATGGGAATAAAACATTTACTTGTGTAAAACCATTAACCACGTTATATGATTTCCATAGTAGCCAAGGCATTTCTTCCTAGACCATCTTAGTGGACAAAGTCCTTTTCTAAATCGAGTTCACTCCTCGTTCCAGTCCTGTATCACTGAATCAGATTAAATTTCCATTCTAACCATGTCTATCTCATGAGATATAAATCATTAACCAATTCATTAGTGGGATATATAGTTCCCACCCATCTCATAATGAAATAATTCTTTTGTGTTCCACAAAATAAACATACATCAATCATAATAACCCCATGAATAAAATGGGTTTCATAAACATCATCTCATCAGAACATAATCCATATAAAATAAATGAATATCATTTCACCATAAGAATAGTGAAACCATTTAAATCATAGAAACATTATTCTTGAAACATACACATATGAAATAATGTCATCTTGGATGGAAAATGGATTTTATAAAACACTTGATATGAAATCTTGAGGAAAATATCCTTTCTTCTTCAAAATGATTTTTTTTCACAAAATTACATGATATTTTAAAAGAAAAGTATTATGTTCAAAATAGTCATGAAATATTGTAGAGGAATCTTAATGAAAATTAAGCATTAGGAAACCATAAAAATCCGTTCATGTCGTATAAGTTAAAAGAATATTCTCCTCGAACTTTTGTCAAAAAAGTCAAAAAAGTACCATGTATGGTAAACAAAAAAAAGGTTCCTTCCATAACAAAAAGTAAAAGTCAAAGAGGGGGAAACATGAATTTAAAAATATATGGATAAATCTTAAACACTTTATTAAAAACATTTTTATGGACATGGATGAAAAATATAACCCCAGTAAATACTTACGTATAAGAAATCTCCAATAAAAATGAGATTTGAAAAATTATACCTTACCTTCTGTCCGATATGCTACGTATGTATCCGAACCTCCTATATAATTTTTTAAATAATGTAATTGAATTATTACAGAATTATATTCAATGTTATGATATCATATATAGTTTACTTATGACTTTATATTACCCTTTCTTTTGTAAATTTCATGTTAAAGGTGTGTTTTGGGTAAAATGGTTTCATTTATCTTACATGTTTTGATTTTTTGTTCTTGATATTATTACACATATCATGATTTAAATAATTCCATAAATTAAAACATGATTTATATATACTATATATTTAGTATATAAATATATATGATAGATCGATAAATGGAATGAAATACACTGTTCATGGAGATAGTAGGTTGTACGTATGCATGAATGATGTTTTCGTTTCCTTATTGAATTGAATGGAATTAAGTAAATGAAAAATATATTTAATTAAATCCAGTATCATTATTATATAATATATTTGATGATTATTTATTAAAAATATATTTTATAATCATACTTGAATGGTTAATCATGGAAAATGAATCTCATCGCGTTCGTGGAGACGGTAGTCCATACATACGCACGAGCGATGATATCGTTCCCATAATTATTGAATTGAATTAGAGTGGATGATATAATATCTCAGAATAATTATGATGTAATAATAACCATATATAGTTATTCTTTACACCACTAGACCCATCCAAGTATGGTGGTGGTGGAAAAATAGATTACACCATGGTGTGGAGACAGTATTCCGTACGTACGCAAGCGCAGTTATTTCATTTTCCATAGGATGGATAGAAGGTGAAATGGGGTTGTTTAATATTTATAATAAAATATAATTATTTTATTTATACTGATGTTATTACTTCATAATGAAACAACTAAAAAATAGGAAGTAGAAAATTAAAGAAACTTGAAAGAATCTGTAGTAGAGATTACCTCTTCTTCGACGCGCCTCTTTTAAACATCCTCTTAGGGCACTAGAGTTGGTCTTTTGAGGAGACCAGAACCTCTATCATATAACTAGATATGTTGATAAGGGATATTTTTTGGGTTTGGTCGAGCTTGAAGGCTCAAAATTGTGTGAGGAGGAGAGGGAGGAGGTGCCCTTATATAGGAGACGAGAGGGGTAGTTTTTGAAACATTAAAAATATTAATTAATAATAAAATGAAACCCCAATTAAAAACCTCAAAAAATGAATCAATTCGAAGATGAGGTGATATAGGGCTGTAATATAATCAATCAATAAAATTTATACATGTTGTAAATTTATTTTAAACCTTATCAACTTGATTTATCCTTATTTAATTTATTTAATCTTATTTGTGGTAATAAGATTCAAAATTTTAAACTGTTATAAATAATTACTTATTTGTTATGAATTGTCCATAATTGGATAATTTATTACATTGTTAAACATATAAATTTTAATTTATAATTCTAAAATATTTTTTGTGATTTGTAAACAATTTAGTAATATGTTATTTTAGTAAAATAACAATTGTGTTAATTTTGACACTATTTATTTATTTGAATTTAAATAAAACCCACATAGAAAATATATTCAAAAAAATGTTTAATATATTCTTAACATGTCATATTCATATAGAAAATTTGTGTAGAACATTAATTAGTTCAGATAATTTTTATTTTGATATTTATAAAACCATTTATTTGATATTTCACTTAATAAAACAAATACTACATCATTTTTGTATACTAATTTAATATACTTATTAGTTGTATAAAAATTAAAAATAAAATCCTATGATGAAGATAATTAAAATACATTTCATAATAATATTTTTACTTGAATTAAACATCTTAAAATCACAACATTTAAATTTTATTAATTTATGAATGTGACATCTTTGACATCAATTAAAATAAAATAATATAAATGTCCTAATCTTTTTTCTACTGATATAAATGGTCCGCAAATAGACCCTTGGATGCTTAGGGTATATATATACTTGACCAATAATGTTTGGTCAAGTTTCTAGTTCTTTTTATAGGTATTTTTATTTTAATAAAAACTATATTATTGATTTTTCACTTGATAAATAATTTCTTCATAATTAATGTATATGATATTAAGGTAATTAAATATTACTTAAAAATTAAAAATAAATTACGATGATAAATAAAAACTTTTTAGATTTAAAATGAATATTTATAATCGAATTTATTTTCTAAATAACCTTATATTAAAAATAATCTAATTATTTAAGTTTGAGTGAGACATTTCACTTTTCTTTAAATAAAATAAATAAAAGGTCTTAATCAAATACAATTCCATTAGATTCAATTTCGACCCATGTATGATTTAGGGTAAAATATAAAAATCCAATTATATGAGGACAATTGTTAGGGTAATTTTATAATATTATATTTACCCTTAATTACATGATTTACCTTTAACTATGGTAAATAAAATTTACCGTAGTTACTATTCATAATGAATAAAAATAAAAAGTAGATTATTAACATAATATGAACCTAATGATTCCAAATATAGAATCTATTTTTTAAAATTAAAATCACATAAGTTGCAGAAATTAATTTAAAATTAATCTCGTTGTTAAGAAAATAGGTTTAAAAGTTAAAACATTGCCAATGATTGAAATGTACATATGAATTCAATGTAAAATTAATGGTAATGACATACATTACATTAAATGAAAAAAATATATTATATTTATACTTTAAAACCATTAAATATTATAATTTATCCATATAAGTTACTGAGATGAAAAAGTTGTCTTTAATTAAAATATAACGTGTTTTTACTATTCATTAACTTATGAATGTTATCAGAATAATATGAAAAATTTATCCAAAGTAAATTTTTATATCCTTATTCAGAAAAAGAATATTACTTTCTCAAATTGAACTTATAAACATTTCAAAAACTAGATTTAATGTTGGTGTGCCATCAAAAGGTGACAAAACTGCATTTTTTGAAAAATACTTATTTTACCTGAAAATTTTATTTTGTTCTCATACCATGATAAATAAAATGTTTAAGATGAATCATAATGCTATAAAATTAAAAATCTAGTTAAAACTATTCATAATGGCTAGTCCATAATAATATTATAAAAATATATCTTTGTTTAGTAAAACCTAGTATTGCATACTACACACGCTGTCGAGGAAGGTCGCGATTGAATGTAATTCAAGCCAAATCAGGGATGCATGTAGTGCAATCCCCCTTTGATTTAGTTTACAACACAAGACATCAATGAAATTAAAAATAATAATTTCCATAAAATATCGAGTTGTTACAACGCTACTGCTGATCCACACAGGCCCATAAGTCATCATTCCACATAGTGCTGTAAGTCACTAATATATGGTGGGACTCTCCATGGATTTTAATCATTTGATCGCTTTACTGCTAATCCAAACAGGGTCGTTTTCATGTCAATCTACCTGGGTCTCTTTTCACATAATATCCACCCATAAGATTCCCACACTCGGTGTGCCTGTGTTCCATAGATTCTTTTTCTCAAGCCACCGGTTTGACCTAAACAGACACAAATTCCCACAAAGAAGTAACCAAAATAACCCACATGTCACAACAGTTCTAATGAAACAGTCGAAACGTCAATTCAACACCTGTTCTGCAAGTTATAGTCATTTTAGTACCAAGGTCCCAGTTATATTAGAGTTTTATCCAACCCGGATATACTCTAACTTTCCCTAAAACTCATGTAGAGTATCTCAAAACGACCAGTTCATCCTTAGGGTTACAGCTTCACCGAGAGTGCATCAAACAGAAGCAGAATTTCGAGATATACCCAATTTAGGGAAACGGGACTAGTCAGATCTGGGTCCGGCCTGGCTGGTGTCTCTGGCCTGGTTGGTGGCCCTGACCTAGCTAGCAGGTCTGCCCCATCTCACGGGTCAATCCTGACCGGTGGGTCCGGGCTGCCTGGAAAACCTGGCCCAAAAGTGGGGCCAGTGGGGATCTTCCCCTCCTTCTGAAATGGTTGGCTGGATCCGACCATTGCACTCAACCCATGTAACCCTAGAGGGAAGCTCATATCCCCCTCACTGCGGGCCGGTTGGCTACGGCATTCACCACCACAGAGCTTGCGAGCACCGCTCCTCCATGCGGTCGGCTCGATCCAACCACCACGGCCAGTTTCTAGCACCTTTGTGCTGATGGTGGTTTCCCTGGGTTACCAAAGATGCTCTGGTGGTCCAATTTCCATCTGATCTATGCCTACAGGCCTCCTAGGCCACCACCTTCACTGTGAGACACCCATAATTTCTATGATGCCACATTGTTCAGTTTCCCAAAATGAACGCATAAAACCCAAGAGTGGTGGAGGCTCTAGGCCTTGTTCGGATTGTCATGTGCCCTCTATGTTAGTGTTCTAACATGGGGGTGAAAATAATAATAATCAAAGTTTAAGATTATCCCCAATGAAACACAGCAACAACCACCCACACGAACAAATGATACATGGATCAAATTGTTACTCAGTTGATTCATGTTCATTTTATTTTCTAGGAATGGGATGAGAAGAAATCATAAAAACATAGAAATAAAAATAATTCCCCATACCTAGAAAAAGTTTTGCGGGCGAAGGAGATGATTCACGTTCATTGTTGTTTGACATTCTTTTCAGTTTTTCAATCCCTAAATTGATTATTTCAATGATTATCGCTCGATCACTATTATATCATGGGGAGGAATGTTTTCGGCATCATGATAGAGGGTTCTCCCATGATTTTCACATTGATTTCCAACAGTTTAATTAAACAAAAATAAAACACTCATGTTTCATTCATTCACGTGGTTAATTAATGAACTGTAATTAATGATCCATTAAATCCAATAGCATCATGGTTAAACAATGAAGGGATCAATTCATTAAATGAACCTTATTTAATGATTGATGATACACATCAGTTCCAACAACTACCACTCAATGGTGGAAGAAAGTGAATAAAATAACCATTAGCTATTTTATTTCTGAAGGTTAAAAAATTATCTTTTTTTCCCGATCCATGATGGTCGATGTTAAGATTCTTATAAGTGAATACTAGTGTGGTGAGTCTGATGGTGCCCTCATAATTATAATCCGAGGACCGGTTCAAAAGATATAAATTCATGTTTGCACATTTATTTAACATTCATTAAAAAAGATTAAAAACTAATAAAAGTCACTCTCAACATGTGCCAGTTGAGGATAAGATCCTCCTAAGGAGAAGATTCCCTCATGATCTCACCGGTACTCTATGATTTCAAATATGAGTTATTATTTAGTTGTGATAAGGATTTGGTAATAATTTTTTTTACTTAATTATTTAATTTACAGCTAAAAACTAACTTCCATTATTGGCCCGCACCAGTCAATGTTAGGATATGCATACAGAAAGTATACCCTCATGTGTTCAGTAGTTATCTGCGATTTGTAATCCTAGTAATTGAAACTCCCCAACCCCAGTAACCCAGAGTCAGTGCATTATTTTAATACATTGGCATTATTAAAAGGAGTCAAATCTCGAAAGACCGATCTGTTTAGCAGTCTTGGAAAATAGATTACATAAATGGATGCTACATTAAACAATAGAAAATAAAACACATCATAAATTATCATTTGAGAAATCCATTAATCCCTTAGCATAGCCCTGCTTAAAAATCATAATACACATCTTGGAATCCTGATAAAACTAATACATAGAAAGGGGTGAGATCAGATGCTCAGTAAGGATAACAATATAGCGGAAACTTTCATAAATAAGCATAAAAATTTAAGGCAATGTATTACTAAAACAAAAGCCTTTTAAACTTGAACATCAACATAACAAGGAAAAAAATGAAATAATTCCATTTACATATTCACATGGATATTATACTAGTCTAATAATAAAATGAAATATCAATAACCACATTCATAATGATGGAATGCATAATTCCAGACTATCATAACCACGTAGTCAAGGCCTTATGCCTAGACTACAAATAAGATTTTGTCAAGGCCTTGTTCCAAGACACTAGTTTGTCTCATGAGACCTACCGATGTATCAAAGAGCTATAGAAGGCTCCACCTGTCACTTATTAAGTCCAATTCATTACTCATATGAATAGGGTTAAACATAACATAGACATTCATATTAAAACTATCATACGAAATGTCAATACTTTCTCCAAAAACAATGAATTGTATAAAAATAACACATACACATTCAAAAATATCACAAAACCTTAAATACAATATGGAAGCTTTGTATCATAATAAATCAACTTCAAATAAACTTAAAATACATCAATGGATATTGACATAGATGAAAACAAAACTATTTGAGGGAAATATCTCTTTTTTTTAAATAATTTAAATGTCAGATAATTATAAAAGGAAACATTTACATTGAAAATATTATTATAAGCTTGTAAGGGAAGATTTGACATTTTTATAATGGTGGAAAATAGCCACACCCTCTGTGTAAGTTAAAAATTCATTCTTACATTAATTTTTTTTTGAAAAGGTTAAAAAGGAGCTTGTTTGGAAAATGAATGAAAGATTCCATTATAAACTTCTTATAAAAATTCAAACAAGGGTATAAATGAATGTTACCCATAGTATGTAAAATATTAAGAATTATTCGAAATACATTTTTAAGTAACATGGATGTGAATGATAAAGAGGTCCCAGTATATAATTACATATAAACAACCTCAGATAATGAAGAGATTGTGAAATAAACCCTTTCCTTGCACTTTCATTTGGTCGAGGGTACATTTAACCTCCTATATGAAGATATTATTATGTTATTAAATTATACAAGAACCATATTAATATTTATGATATCATAAATGATTCATTTATGACTTTATACTACCCATTTAATGATAATTTCCGTGTTAAATTAATATTTCGGGTAATAATATCTTTTTTATAATACGTGTTTTGACGTGTTAATCTTAATTTTATCACATAGAACAAGATATAAATATGTTAATAATATAAAATATGAGTTATATATCATATATATTTATAATATAAATGTGTATAATAGACATATATATCAAATGAAAAACACCTTTTATGGAGATGGTAGTCCATACGTACGCATAAACGCTGTTTCTGTTTTCATATCGTGTTGAACCGAACTAAGTGAATAAAAGATATGTAATTACATATATATATGTATATTCAGTATCATTATTATGTCATATATTACATACTCATTAGTAATATATATATTTTTATAATTTTTGACGAATGGTGAACATGGAAATGAATATCATCGCGTCGTGGAGACGGTAATCCGTACGTATGCACGAGCCACAATGTCATTTCATTAAAATTGTAAAATTTGAGTGTATTTCTATTTTAAAAATACATTATCATGTTATTTTCATTATTTATATACATATTACTCATCATTATATCCATCCAAATAACATACTGTTGAATAATAAATTACACCACGGCGTGGAGACGGTAAGCCGTACGTACACACGTATGGTGACATTATAATTCATAAGATGGATAGAATAATGAATAATGTTGTTCCATATTTATAATAACATCATCATATATATAATATAATGGAGTTATTATTTTAGAATGGAAACAACTAAAAAATAAGAAGTGGAAGAAAAAAGAACTTGAAAGAGGGTGGTGAAATTATTACCTCTTCTTCGGGTTCTTTCTTTTGATTTGATCAAAAGGGCTCCTTAAGTTGGCTCTCTGTCTAAAGGAGAGACTCTAGGATGAAGGGAGGATAGATTAGAGAGTATTTGGGTAGAGTTTGGCCGATTCAAATGGCTTTGGAGGTGTAAATTGGAGGGAAGGGGAAGTGCCCTTTTAGAAGGGGGTGAGGGGAACCTTTGGAAAAACATAAAATATTATTTTATAAAAATTAAAATTCGGTTAATAATGGTTCAAAAATGTATTATTTAAATTCTAAGGTTTGGATGGGTTGAAAACCACTCAACCAATAGGTTTTAGACAAGTTTAGGTAACCATTTTGTCCTTATCATTTAGATTTAACTCTTAGTTAAATAATTTAACTTTTACTGTGTCTTCTTGTATTCTTATACTATATGGTTAATAAACATACTACATACTGACAATAAAACCCCAATTGGTTCATTAATGTTATATATATTATTATATATGTAGTTTTTCCATACCTTATTTTTTAAATACCATTATATCAATTAATAATATAATATTTTTTTAAAAAACTATTTAATGTCAATTTTTACAGTATTGGGTATTTATTTTTTGTTAAAAAAATAACAGCATGATTATTTCGAAAATAAATACATTAAATCAATCCTAACATGTCATATTAACCTAGAAAATTCTTTTATGTGATAAAAAATTTGAAATAATATTTATTTTAATAATTATAATACCACTTATTTGATTCATTCATTATTAAGGTAATTAATGCATCATTATTGTGTCATTAATAAATTTAATTATTTAATCTATAATAATTATAAATAAAATACAATTATGTAGGAAATAATTTTATATTTCTAATTAATATTTATATTAGAATTTATCTTATATATAACCGTATATTAAAAAAAATTTAGTCATTAAACTTTGATTCTAACTCTTTTAACTCTTCTTTACATAAAATAATAATAAATGACTTAATCTAATACAAGTGGACCTAAAGGGTCATATTTTATTTGTAAGTTTGTTTTTGGTCGAATTAAATTTATCCAATAGATTTAGGACATTTGTTAGGGTAATAATAATACCATTTTTACCCTTAATTACCCTATATACTTTTAACCGTGGTAAATAAAAGTAAAAAGTTACTATTCAACAAAAATTATTTTTAACTTATTGAACCAAATTTTTCTCCTTGATAATAACCGTGTCTCTCGGATTTTTTAAATTCAACTGACAGAAGCAGTAAAATTAAGTTTTATGTGAATTTGCAAATGCCTCAAGGAGGTGGGTAAAAGACGGTAAAAAGTTCGATAAAATTTTTATATGTCTAAAATTATTATAAATTGACTCCAATGAATTAAAATGAACTTATATAGGTATTATGTATCTGTTTTGACATAAAATAAATTTAAATAAAATAAGTAATTATTTAAATAAAAATTCGCTTTTAAATGATAACTCAAGGTTTTTTTCACTATTCATCAAAAATTGTATGTCTTCAGAAAAATACAAAAACTTCACCCTAAGATAATTTCGATATTAAAAATCCAAAAATGAAGTCTATTTTACCAAATTCAAAACATATAAGTTGAAATTATTTATTTAAAATTAATTCTCGTTGTCAAAACAAATAGAGTGTTTTTAAGAAACAGTAATTATCAAAAGATCGACACTTGTTTATGTATAATTTCAATGTGAAATTAATTCCAATAACAAAAATTGGATTAAAAGGTAAAAATATAATCTAATAATACTTCAAAAACATTAAAATTTATAATTCAACACTATAAATTATTTTGATTAAAAAAATTTGTTTTCAGTTAAAATATAGCATTTTTCACTATTCACCCAAATATGAAAGTTATCAGAAAAACACAAAATATTTATTGATTCTAAATTCTTATTTTTAGATTATAAAGAAGAAGTTTATTTTTTCAAATTTAATATATTAATTTTTCAAATATTGTATTTAAAAAGGGTTCACCATTAAAAGGGGGTAAAAGTGTATTTTTTGAAAAATACTTTTTTATCTAAAAAAATGAATTAGTTCTTACATTATTCTTATGAAACTGATAATATGGATTATAAAATTATAATGATAATATATAGTTCAAAATTTAGTTAATACTATTCATAACTGCTTTTGAACAGCTAGTTTGGTATGTCGTGATGTGCTTGAACTCAGTGTTGCGTGTAGTGCAAGTTATTGCATTACATTAAAGAAATAACATACTATTAAATCATGGGGTGTTAAATTCTACCCTCCTTCAATAAATTGACTCCCCGCAATTTGAAATTGTTCTTTGAAAATAAAATGTTGAAAATAGAAAATACCTTTGTGGGAATACCCACATCGGAAATTGGGTTAATAAAATTTATTCTTAATAAGAGGAAAGGGTGAATGAAAAAGTCACCTCCAAATTATGATCTCGATTAGGAGAAAATCTGTGGAAATTAAAGACACATAATTTGAGGGAAAATGTAAATATTTATAGGGAGTGATTGTGGTCAGCAATAACAAACAATTGCATAATAGTTGGCCTCAAATCCACCAATCTATGATGATTTAAAATATCAACGGTTCAACAAAACATAAGGTTATAGGAGAACACATTTCTTTAAGATCCCTTCCCTAAATATTAATAATTAATTTATCCATAAAATAATACGGAATATATATATATGTGTGTGTGTATATATATACATGACAAGTAGAGTTTCATCCTTCAACTAATTCCAACCACAAACTGATATTTCACTCTAAAAGATTTCAATATATATATATATATATATATTCTATTTATCATAGTCATATAGGGTTCCCAAAATAATGAATTTATAATTCACATATCAATCCTTTAAGAAAACAACATTATTCAATCCAAGACATCACATGGGTTGGTGATAGGTGATACACCCTTGTCTCCCTTTGGATGTGGTTTCAAGTCTCGCGGCCTTGCCGGACATGACGGGTTTCCACCCGACCTCCGGGTTGTCATTTTTATGTCAATCCAAAAATAAACATAACAATAGTATCCAATTTCAAACATAATCCATTTCAAAATTTAGAATTATGCAAAATACTTATATCCAAACTCTCGGTCCAAAGTTTATCCGGAAGTTAGACATAATGAGGATCCTTTTTTCCAGGTAATAACTTGTGAACACCTTCATCGTGTATTATTTTACAAAACCGCAACATCCTGAATTACCAAAATCAACCATATCCTATTCCAAAGTCACTACCTCATTATCAGGACCATATTAAGGATTACCTTTCCTTCAACCATTTATTTTCAAAAAAGTGTAGCTTATTATTAAGTCACTTTTCTTAGAACCATATAATCTAAAATCCTCAATAAAATAGTACTGCAGTACAATCCTTATTTATCTATATAATTCATGTAACCAGTATAATGTTAATACAACACTCAAATGAAATAGTTCTATAATAATAACATTAGAACAGTAGTCATTCCACTTCATCTGAGCTAGTATGAAAACATGATTATTATCTAATAACATCATTTGAGGTATACTCTTATTAATGGGACATTGATTCACGTAGTGTCTCAACGCCTTGCAGATGAAGCATTTTACATTTAAATTTTTTTTCTTACCCTTGAAATCACGTACATGTTGTCCTTTTTCTCCACAATTATAACAAACTCCCATTCCCTTCATGAATTTACCAAGATGATTCATTCCACAATTATTGCATATTAGAAAATCCTTCTTTTCCCTCTTCCCATTATCTGTCTTTCTCTCTTCCATAATTTTCTTCTCTTTCTTCCCTTCAAATCCATAGGACTCTGAGAATTATTTACTTATCTTATTAACACGTGAAAATATTTCTACATATGTTGACAATACATGGGAGACTATTTACCTTTTAAATGTTGGCTTAATACTATGAAAGATATGTTCATTCTTACTTTTTGGATCATATGTATTGCTGGATTTCACATTACTTCTACTAGGAACCATTTCTATATAATTGCATACACTATGCTAGTTTATGAATTGCAATGAATAATTCCAAACTTGAAAAATACCTAACATAAATTGAACAGTTTATTGATATAATCAATAAAAATATTTTCATTGAGGAGATATATACTCATAAATCCTTGATAATGATTGGTACAGAAAATGAGAATTATCCAAAGCATATCTCCCGGGAGTGTCATAACCAAGAGTGCACTAAGGACCATTGTTGTGCACTAGTTCTCATTTGAGTATAGCTCAAAGAGGTGTTTTCGGGTTTTAACCCTAGGTACATCTATTCCAGAGATGCATCTACCTAATCATATCCATCCAGGGACGTATTTGATTGGAAAACACACAAGATCACTACATTACAAAAATTATAGGAAGCTCCTCTATACTAATCCTCAAATTCTATCTTATGGTAATGTGCTCTAATCAGAGTTTATCTAAATCTAGTTTCCAATGTTATTTCTAAACTTCCTCTAATACTAACTGTAACGCCCCAACACCAGTTACCCAAATTCGGTGCATTATTTTAATACAATGGAATGATTACAAGGAATCAAATCCCGAAAGACCAATCAGTTTAGCAGTCATGGAAAATAGATTACATACATGGAAGTTAAATTAAACATTAAAAAATAAAACACATCATAAATTATCCTTTGAGAAAGCCATTAATCTCCTAGCTTAACCCTTCTTATGAATCATAATACACTTCTTGGAATCTTGAGAAAATTAAAACATAGAAAGGGGTGAGGTCAAATGCATAATAAGGATAACAATATAGCGGAAAGTTTCTTAAATAACCAGAAACATTTAGGGCAATGTATAACTAATAAAAATGGTTTTTAAACATAAAATTCAACATAACATGGAAAAAACAAAATGAAATGATGCCATTTACTTATTCACATGGATATTCTACTAGTCGAATAATCACATGCAATATCAATAACCACATTCATAATGATGGAATGCATAATGTCAGACTATCATGACCGCATAGTCAAAGCCTTGTGCCATGTCTACAAATACGATTTTGTCAAGGCCTTGTGCCAAGACCCTAGTTTGTCTCATGAGACCTACCGATGTATCGAGGAGCTATAGTGGGATCCACCTGTCACGTATTAAGTCCATTGCAATCCTCATATGAATAGGTTTAAAATAACATAAACATTCGTATTAAAACTACCATATGAAATGTCAATACTTTCTCCATAAACCATGAATGGTATAAAAATAACACATCCATAGTAAAACATATCACAAAACCTTCAATACAATATATAAGTTTTGTATCGTAATAAATAAACATCAAATAAGATTAAAATACATCAAAGGATGTTGACATAGATGAAAACAAAACTATTTGGGAGAAATATCTCTTTTTTAAAATAATTTAAAAGTCACATAATTATAAAAGGAAATATTGAATTGGAAAATATTATTATAATCTTGTATGGTAAGCTTCGAAATTTTTTTAATGGTGGAAAATAACTACACCCTTTGTTACATTCTTACCTTAATTTTGTCCAAAAAGGTTAAAATGTTCATTGTTTGGAAAATGATAGAAAGATTCCTTTATAAAATTATTATTAAATTTTTTAACAATGGTATAAATGAAATTAACACATAGTCTATAAAATAGTAATAATGATTTGAAATAAATTTTTAAGAAACATTTATGTGAATGATAAAGAGGTCCTAGTAGATAATTACGTATAAACAACCTTGGATAATGAAGAGATTGTGAAATAAACCCTTACCCTGTAATTTCCATTGGTTGAGGGCACATTTAACCTCCTCTATTAAGATCGTAGTATGTTATTAAATTATACCAGAACCATATTAATATTTTTGATATCATACATGATTCATTTATTACATTATACTACCAATTTAATAATAATTTCCATGTTAAATTAACATTTCGGGTAATAATCGCTTTCTTTATCGTACGTGTTTTAACATGTTACTCTTGATTGAATCACTAAGACCATGATTTATATAATTTCATAATATAAAACATGATTTATATATAATATATATTTATAATATAAATATGTATAATATACATTTATATGAAATTAAAAACACCATTTATGGAGACGGTAGTCCGTACGTACGCATAAACGTTGTTTCTGTTTTCATATCGTGTTGAACCGAACTAAGTGAATAAAATATATGTAACTACATATATATATATATATATTCAGTAGAATTATTATGTCATATATTACATACTTATTATTAATATATATTTTTTTATAATTGTCGATGAATGGTGAACATGGAAATGAATCTCATCGTGTCGTGGAGATGGTAATCCGTACGTACGCATGAGCGACAATATCATTTCCTTAAAGGTGTGGAATTGGATGGTATATTAATTTTACAGAGATATTAGCATGTTATTTCTATTATTTACATACATATTACTCATCATTTTATCCATTAAAATAACATAGTGTTGAATAACAAATTACACCACGATGTGGAGATGGTAAGTCATACGTACGCACGCATGGTGACATTATAATTCATAATATGGATAGATTAATTAATAAAGTTGTGCAATATTTATGATAACATCACATTATATAGAATATACTGGATTTATTATTTTAGAATGAAAATAACAAAGAAAGAAGAAGTGGACGAAGAAAATAACTTGAATGAGGGTGGTGAAATTATTACCTCTTCTTCGGGTTCTTCATTTTTATTTGATCAAAATGGATTATTAAGTTGGATTTATGAAAAAATTAGGGACTCTAGGATGAAGGTAGGATAGTTGAGAGAGTATGTAGGCAGATTTTGGCTGAGCCAAATGGCTTTGGAGGTGTGAATCTGAGAGAAGGGGAAGTG
The DNA here is from genome assembly GCA_963277665.1 of Viscum album. Taxonomy (NCBI): domain Eukaryota; kingdom Viridiplantae; phylum Streptophyta; class Magnoliopsida; order Santalales; family Viscaceae; genus Viscum; species Viscum album. The sequence continues at coordinate 1,372,959,765 of OY728164.1, forward strand.
TCCTTTTATAAGAGGGGTGAGGGGTAACTTTGAAAAAACTTGAAATATTATTTTATAATAAATTAATATTCGGTTTATAATGGCTAAAAATGTATTATTTAATGTCTAATGTGGGTATGTGTTGAAAAACACTCAACCAATTGGTTTTATACAAGTTTTGGTTACCATTTTAACCTTATCATTTATATTTAACTCTAAGTTAAATAATTTAACTTTTACCGTGTCTTCTTGTATTCTTACACTATATGGTTAATAAACATACTAAATGCTGCCAATATAACCCAAATTGGTTCATTAATGTTATATATATTATTATATAAGTATTTTGGTGGAACCATAGATTTTTAGGACCATTATATCAATTAGTAATGTAATATTTTAAAAAAAAACTATTTTATGTAAATTTTGACACTATTTGGTATTTGTTTTTTTAATTATAACAGCTTGATTAATTCAAAAAAATTACATTTAATCAATAACAAAATGTCATATTAACCTATAAAATTCGTGGATGTCATAAAAAATTTGAAATTATATTTATTTTAATATTTATAATACCATTTATTTGATTCTTTCACTAATAATGTAATTACTACATCATCATTGTGTCATTATTAAATTTAAATATTTAATCTCTAAAAATTATAAATAAAACACCATTATATACGAAATCTTTTTATCTTTCTAATTAATATTTATAGTAGAATATATCTTATGTATTACCCTGTATAAAAAAATTTTTAGTCATTAAACATAGATTTTAACTCTTTTAACTCTTCTTTAAATAAATAATAATAAATGTCTTAATCTAATCCAAGTAGACCTAAAGGGTAATATTTTATTCCTATGTTTTTTTTGGTTGAATTACACTTATCCAATAGATTTAGGACATGTTTTAGGGTAATAATATTATTATTTTTACCCTTAATTACCCTATTTACTTTTAACTGTGGTAAATAAAAGTAAAAAGTTACTATTTACCAAAAAAATATATTTATCTTATTGAACCACATTTGACTCCTTGATATTAACCGTATCTCTCGGATTTTAGAAATTGAAATCACAGAAGAGGTAAAATTATGTTTTATTTAAATTTGTAAATGCTCCTAAGAGGTGGGTAAAAGACAGTACAAAGTTTGATAAATTTTTTTTATATCTAAAATTATTTTAAATTGACTCGAATGAATTAAAATAAACTTATATAGGTATTATGTATCTATTTTGACCGAAAATAAATTTAAATATAATAAAAAAATTATTTAAATAAAAATTCGGTATTAAACGATAACTCAGTGTGTTTTTTCACCATTCATCAAAAATTGAATGTTTTCAGAAAAATACCAAAACATAACCCTTGGATTATTTCGATATTACAAATACCAAAATGATTTCTATTTTAAAAAATTAAAAATAAAGAAGTTTCATTTATTAATTTAAACTTAATTCTCGTTGTGAAAACAAATAGCATGTTTTTAAGAAACAGTAATTATCAAAAGATTAACATTTGTTTAGGTATAATTTCAATATGAAATTAATTCCAATGAAAAAAATTGGATTAAAGGGTAAAAATATATTATAATTATACTTCCAAAACATTAAAATGTATAATTCAACACTATAAATTATTTAGATTAAAAAAATTTGTTTTCAGTTAAAATATAGTATTTTCTACTATTCACCAAAATATGAAAGTTATCAGAAAAACACAAAATTTTTTTGGAAAATAAATTATTATATCTTTATTCTAAATAAGAGGTTTATTTTTTCAAATTGAATATATAAAATTTTCAAATATTGGAATTAAAAATGTTTCACCATTAAAAGGTGGTAAAAGTGTATTTTTTGACAAATACTTCTTTTATCTAAAAAAATTGAATTAGTTCATACATTATGTCTAAGAAACTCATAATATGGATTCAAAAATTATTAGGATAATATATAGTTCACAATTTAGTCAATACTATTCCTAACCACTTTTGAACGGATAGTTTGGTAAGTCGTGATGTGCATGAATTCAGTGTTGCGTTTAGTTTAAGTTATTGCATTATTTTGAAGAAATAATTTACTATGAAATCTTGGGGAGTTACAGTAATCATTTGTCAGTGATAAGATTTTTAAAAATAAAATATTTTTTTTAATTATTTGATTTACTGTAATTCCATTTTAGTGTTTTCTCATTAGAGCCCTGTACTGACTGAACATAAGTCGCACATAGGGTAAAACCGCCATCTTGAATGCAATGGTGACATCAGATTTCTGATCTAGGAAATCGTTTAATATTAATTTCACTATTTCAGGAAAATTTCTCACGTACGATATTTAATGCATAACATTTTTCAACGTATCATTCAAGGCACTCCGGACCTCAGAATCACGGGCCGTCAAACATAGAGGTTTTAAAATAATTTCATATAATGAAACCAATTACATAGAAATTATGGTACATTACATTCTCCCCACCATAGGGATTTACATCCCTGAAAACCAAAACAATGGAAAATCAAACATGTGGGGGTACTAAGAATGAAGCTGAGCCTCCCACTCCATCATTCTCTCCTAGAGATTCCAATGCTTCCACCAAACGTGATATATAGGAATTGACAGTTCATAAAGGACATATTCTTGTTGATCCTCTATCTCCACTAGGAACTCCAAAAATGTCACCCCATCATCATTTCCCACCTTGTCAAAGTCAATGACGTGAGATTGATCATGTGAGTACCTCCTCATCTGCGACATTTTAAAAACATCGTGCACCTGGTACATATATTGGTTAAGAGCTAGGTGGTATGCCTCCCCACTAACTCCCCTCATAAACTAAAAAGGTCTGATGAACCTCATAGATAGATTTATGCTCCGGCCAAATCTCCTCAATCCCCATCAGGGTGATCCCCAATGGGAAACATGGCCTCCCTCCCTGAACTCCAAGGGTCTCCATATTCAGTCGGTATAAGTAATCTGTCTACTTTGTACATTTCTCATCCGCTTATGGATGATCCTCACCTTCTCAGTGGTAGCCCGTACCAACTCTGTACCCATGAGTGACGACTCCCCATAGTTCGTCCAGCATAGATGTGATCTGCATGGCCACACGTACAAGGCCTCAAATAGTTTCATGCCAACGGTGGTGTGATATCATTTGTTGTAAGAAAACTCTACTAGTTGTAGGTCTTCCTTCCAGCATTGACCAAAATTTAGGACACAAGCATAGATCATGTCCTCCAAGGTCTGTATGGTCTGATCAATCCAACCATCTGTCTGGGGGTAAAAGCTGTGCTCAAGCATGCTGGAAAATGATGCTCAGTTATCACTTGATGACTTGTGTGGCATCGTGAAACAAAATATTCCACATATTTCTTCATCACTAGAAACCAATACTGATATCAGAGGTCCTGGTACATCTTCACCACACCGTGATGTACATCCAACGGGGATATATGGAATTCTCTAAACACCACCTCATGTAATGTCACCGGTACCAAGGTTTGTCACCTGAAAATGGTGACCTCTTCCACACCTATCAAAAAATGATTAGGATCCTATCCTATGGATACATGAGTATGTAAGGCCTCTCAGTCAACATCCACAAGTTGTTCCTCCCTTAATCGCTAATGGAGTGGGAGAGTGACAGATATAGATTAGAGGTAAGATGGTCTGTCATCATACCTATAGGATATCAACATCACGGCCAGATGTTTCGTCACCTCACTCAGCAGGTGTATACCCGACTTCCTACTAAGTGCGTCTTATACTAAATTTCCCTTTACAAGAGTGTAGACTGTCTCAATGTCATTGTCATGAAGGAACACCAACTATCGCCACTATCTAGGGATCCTTCCCTTCTCTGAGTAGATATGCCAAAGACTCTTGTGATCAGATTAGATATTAAACCGTTCTCCCAACAATACTCTCATATTCCAGACCTTCGTGGGATCAATTTGATTTGCAGTTGTAGATAATGGTTTCATCCTTGAGTACAAGAAAAATAAGAAGTCACTCTCTCTATAGGGAGGTAATCCTTGAAACATCTTTTGAAAGTATGTTCTCACACTCTGCCAATAATTTTGGGAACTAAAAACTCATAACACCAACTTCCACAAGGGTAAGGTTGGCCGACTGAAGTGTGATCAGCTGCACCCTTCTATGAACTAGTTTATCCTAGGCTTCATGGGTTTCCATTTTCACTGACCACGGAATACCCCATTCCAACTCTATAGATATACCACATCCTTTTTTCTTAAAATAGTCAATCTGAGCATGATCTATGGATGAACAGTCCGTACCCAATCTAACGTCATAATGCCTTGATCCTGCCACCAAGAGGATCCAACCAAAACTCTCACCTTAAGGATTATATCATATCGTCAGCATGATTGTGATTATCAAGTCTATTCCCATAGGTATCTCCAAATGTAAGGTCCATGTCAACAGTTTAACTAGACACTCTAAATCATGAACAAGATTCATGACAAGGAGGAATGATTAGTCCATATATCTATTAATACAGAAGAATGTAGTAGACACAGAACATACCAAAAATCATCCATGGAGTCCTTGGGAAACACTCCTTGACTGAAAGCAGCTACTCCCTTCCCTTGTCCTCCAGCTCCCTAAGCCTAGTGGAAACCACATTGGGGTGGTGGTTGTAACATGTAGAAATGTATACCACTTATTTCATCTCTCCTATAACCCCTTCAACATCTATTGTCCTATAGAATAATTTGTCCATATCACTTATTCTTCTAGAAACATATTATATGTCCATGTTTTTGAGACTGACATTAGTTTCCTGCTTTCCCACTGTGGAAATTCACTAGCTTCATGTACCCATCCAAATAAGTTTCGACAAAAAAGCTTCTCTCTAGAACCCTAACATAAGTAGAAACACATAGAGGAATAGTGCATCAACGATACACCTAATGCTGGATCGGATATCCCTAAATTCATCTTGATCAGATGTCTAAGCCCTAAAGCACTGGGCATATCATATTAATCTAGTACCTAGAATGGTCAGTATTCTGCAACGATTATTCAGCTACCGACATGTCATCCTGTCGAACACGTATAATCTCTTGGGTACACATAACCCTTAGCATTTTTTGGCACGATACCCCTTATTTGAGAAAGGATATCAAGATCTATCCCCAAAAATTCACCTCATAGTAAGATAGGGTTAATCTAAACCTTTCCATCACCCTGCTGAGGCACGTTGAATGCTCACTACAAAGACCACCATCTGATCTAATGTTTCCCTGGCTATATGAAAACACGTTCAATACCTCAAGTAGGTCCTTATTTTTCTATGAGTCATGATTTCCATGGAACCTAAGGGGTATTAATCACTGAAACTTGTGTAAGGCACTGAGACTACATTTGTCCTCTACCAGTAGCGCATGTAGTAACTCCTGACCAATCGGAAGTATTATCGCTGGGAAACTGCCCGAAAGTCCCATCTCAGGCAACAATCCTTGTACTGAAGCCTCATCACTATGTGGACCATCCTCAATGTCACACATAAGAATCATAGATGGATTTTTTCATGGAGGTATCCTGAAAGATAATAAAGATGAACCATAATCAATAAGTTATATATGGTGAGATGAATCAAAATATACCAATAAGAAAACCTTTTCGAAATACCTAAAACTAGTCTTTTCATATACCGTGTCCCAAAATAGAATTTAGGGTCTTATTTTATGGATACGTTGGCCGCCGCACCAGCACTGGACTCCTTGGAATGTAATCCAAACTTATGACACTTAACACTATTGCTTCACTCAAAAAATAGAATCATTGTTATTTTGGTAGAACTAACAACCTTTTATACCACTTTGTCATGACTTATCCCCCGGGGCCAGTGCTGTGACTACCCCAAGCCCTCCATCCATAGGCCAGGGGATGATGACTAGCACCAAAAAGGACCAACCCAAAAAAAAATGGAACACATTGCCTTTAAACAATCACACACACACACACATCCAACCACATCTCAACAAATTGAAAGGGAAAAAAAGTATACCACTAAAACAAGGATGAGTGAGAGTACAAGTGAAATAAAGTGGGCCATAATATAAACCTAAAAAGAAATTAAAAATGGTAAAGTACAAAAGGAAACTCAGATGTTCATCTGCAGAAAACCCCACCTGATCGTGAGAGTAGTGAACCTTCGAGAAGCAGAAGAAGTATGTCCCACCCGCCTGGTCCTATTGGGATCGACATGGTCCTAGGCCACCATGTCCACTTTTTTAGCATCCATATGTCCTGTCCCCCTGAGCACACCTGTCGATATGTTTAACCTCAGCATGAGACACAACAAGTGTGGGTGAAGCCCATGTATAGAAGAGTATAACAATACATACTAGGGACCCCAAGACTCCTGAAGGTATATTGAAACTCTGAAAAGGAAAAAAACCAAATGAAAAAAAACCCTAGAGGTAAAAACCCCCAACAAAGACGTCAACCACAAAGAAAAATGTTAACTACTCAGCTCACACTAGGAATATAACAAAATGAGTAAGAATAAGGACGATTAGTCATAAAGATAAATCATATTATTCCATTGATATGTTACACCGTAGAACCATGATAAATTTATTCTATTTATGATCTACATAGTGTTTTAAATCACCGTTACACAAAGGGTTGTAAGTCGTCGATCCACACAGAGTCAATAGTCATCGATCTACACAGGGACGTAAGACGTCGATCCACATGGGGTAGTAAGTCGATGATACAGGATGGGCTACTCTAAGGATTTTACACATCCGGTTGTGCTACTACTGATCCACACATGGTTTTAAGTAGTCAATCCACATAGGTTCATATATCATTGAACCACAACGGTCCTCTCTAAGGTTGGTCCTTATCGGGTCATGCTACGACTAATCCACATAGGGTCATAAGTTGTCGATCCACATAGGGTCATAAGTTGTTGATCTATGATGGGAGTCTCCTAGGATAGTCACTATCAGGTCGCACTATAGTTGATCCACATAGTGTCTTTGTATTACTGATACACAAGGGTATCTTTTCACTTCACATCCGATCACAATATTCCCACACCTGTTCTACTTGAGTTCTGTATATTCTAATCATTAAGACATCAGTCATACCTAATAATCCACAAAGTCCCACAAATAAGTAACCCAAACAACTGCCATGTCATAAGGGTTCCAACGCAACAGATGGCGCGTCAATCTGATGGCTGATCTATACGTTATATGCATTTTAGTACTGAGGCCCCCGATTGGATTGGAGTTTGATCCAACCTAGCCATACTACAACATTCTAAAAACCCCTTGTTGAGTATCTCAAATGAATCACCTCTTCATTAGGGTTCCATCACTATAGACGACCCATCAAACAGACCCCCGGTTTGCAGGATACCCCCAATTTAGAAAAATATGACAGGTTAGCTCTAGGTCTGGTAGGAGTTCAGCAGGGCTCGCGGGTCTAGCCTGGTTGGTGGTCCCGGCCTAGCTGGTGGTTCTACCCCGTCTTGTAGGCCAGGCCCGACCGGTGCGTCCTGGACTCCTGGAAAACTCAGCCTGTAAGGTGGCCGGTTGCTGCACCTGATGCGTTGCATCTAGTTCGACCAGCTAGCGGCGCTAATGGGGCGCCGCTCCTCCGAAAATTGCCAGCTAGAGCCACCATTACTCTCCAACCGAGCCACCTGAGTGGGATGCTCATCTCCTCCGCATTTATTTTCGGCACTGCACCAATCCACCCACCGTGGCTTGGCTGGCTGCAGCTTTTTTTGCCACAATGCCTGTGGGCACCGCTCCACCACGCATCCAGCTCAGACCAGCCACCACCACTGGATTCCTGTGTCGCTGCGCCAACACTGCCGCACCAGGGGTGTGGTGCCAGCGGGTTCTTCCACGGGCTATCGGTGATGCTCCGGTGGTCCAATTTCCTTCCTGTCTATGCCAACGGGTCTCTCGGGTCACCACCTTCTCTCCGAAACCCCTAAAATCACCTTTTTGAAATATTTTTCGGTTTCCAATGAAGAACACATAAAACCAAAGAGCTGTGGAGGGTCCGAGACTTGTTAATAATTTCCTGCACCCCCCGTGTTAATTTTCTATCATGGGGGTGAAAATAATATTCATCAATTTTTATGATTATTCCAAATAATAAAACCCCGCAACAACAACATGCAAGTAAAAATGATACATGGTTCAACCCATTAGTCCGTTGATTCACATTCATTTTATTTTCCATGAATATGATGAAGGGTAATAATAAACACTTAGACATCAAAATATTCCCCCTACCTGGAAACAGTGTTGCGGACGAAGGAGAATATTCACATTTATTGTTGTTTGATGTTCTTTACCACTTATCGATACCTGGTTGAATTCCACTAATTATTGTCGCTCTATTTCCATTCATCATAGAAGATGAAGGTTGCCAGTGTCATGACAAAGGCTTCTCCCACGGTTTCCCAATCGCTTTTCAAGGGATTGATTAAATAAAAAGAAAACACTCATGTTATATTCATTAATGAATAATAATAATGATCTATTAAATCCATGACCATTAGGGTTACACAATGAGAGGATCGAGTGATTAAATTAACCTCATTTAATAAACGCTGTTACACAGCGGTTCTTCCAACATCCACTAAATGGTGGATGAAAAAGTATAAAATAACCTTCAATTATTTTATTATTTATTTTTTCAAATACCAGGAATATTCTTTTTCATTAAACCCTTTCTGGTCAATGTTATGCTTCTCCTAATCAAATTCCGACAGTACAAAGCCTACAGTTCCCTCATAATTCCAATCTGACCACTAGTTCAAAATATAGAGATTCCCTCTTGCAATATTACTGAACGTACCATAAAAAACTTCAAAAGTCACCCAGGACCTGTGCCAGTCAAGGTTAGGCTCTACTTAAGGGTAAAATTCCCTCATGAGCTCAACGGTACTCTCAGATTTCAAATTCGAGTTACCATTTGGGATTTATAAGGATTTGACAATAAAATAAATTTTACTTAATTATTTTATTTATGGCCAAAAACTAACTTCCATTGTTGTCTTATGCCGACCTATGTTAGGATATGCATATTGAAATCATACCCTCGCGTGTTTAGTGGTGGTCTCATATTTTTAATCCTAGTCACCATTTGTGAGTTATAGTCTTTTGAAATATAGCATTATTTTATTTAATTATTCTGTTTTTTGTAATGCCGTTTTCGGGATTTCTCAACAGAGGCCTACGCTGACTAATCTCAAGTCATGCCTTGGGTAACCCTGCCATCCTGAACGCAACGGTTCCCTCATATTTCTAATCCAAGCACATGTTTATGATTTATTCCACTTTTATAGTAAAACTGCTCACACATTCTATTTAAGGATTATCATTTTTGGACAGATCATTCTGAGCATTCCAGGCATCAGAATCTTGTGCTGTCAAATTTTGCGATCACAAAATAATTCCATATAATAAAATAATTATACAAAAATTCTAGGACATTACATAATTTTAAACAAAATGAGTATAAAAAATGTATATTCACATGTTGAGTATCCACACAATGTAAATGGGAACAAATTATTTGTTTATATCCATTCAACGATTTTTATATGCATGTTAATATCATATAAAATCATGAGATTAAAATATATTATGTGAGAATTATATTTCTAATAAACTATAATAAAATTAAAATTTTAAGGTTTCATGTTTTTTAATTTGATAAGATTAATAATGAATTTGAACTTAGTTAATATTAACCAAGAATGTGTTTTAATCATTTGATTCAGATTTTAGCTTTTCTGAATGACCGGAAGTATAATATTTAACAAAAAATTAATTTTATTTATAATAATGTTTTACAATATTTATAATTAAAAATTGTATGACCTTAATTTTTATATAATAAAATATAAGATCATTTGGTGGTAAGAAGATATATATGTAAGAAATCTAATTTTTTAAAAGGCATAATGTATTTAGATTTTAATTAAATAAAATAATCTACAATAATGAATGATTTTAATGTAATTTATAGATAATATATCTTATTATATTTATTATAATATATATAATTACTATTTCTAATCTTATAGATAATTTAACATAATCATATTACTGAAAAACATATTTATGTGAAAATAGTTTATCAACTGGTTTTGCTATTTCCTTTTTAAATTAAAAAACATCCATTTATATGAATTGAATTTTATAATATAGATTAATAATTTATAATAATAATAATTAAAATTATTTTTAATGTCATATTATTTCAGGTTCATATGAATATTATGAAAATTTAAAAAATAATAATCATGGTTATGGTGAAAACAAGTTTAACAGGAGTATACCTCAAAATATATAGATTATAATGGCCTAAGAAGTATATGAAATGCTATTGGTCAGTTTAATTTATCCTCAGATTTATAAAAATAAAATAGGTACCATTTTTGAGGCATATGTCCATGAATGTGACACTAGGATGTTGAAAAAACATAGATAAACAACAATTCTGTCACTCACCATAATTATAAAAGGGAACCTCCTCCACTAGTTTCTTCACACATCCATGAACATTTATCTCTACCAATCACTAAAAAATATCTCTCAAACATCCTTATCCATGATATAGAGCTACTAGTCTTCCCAAATCACAAACCCCATGTTTTTAAAGAAGTGATCAAAATGTGGTATTTCGAAGTGAAGATAATTGTCTTCAGAAGGATATTTATTTTTACATAATTTTTTTAACTTGAAAAAATTTATTAATAGATAATAAAATAAAACTAGTATATAATACATATTGAGATGTAATTATGTTTTTGGAATAATATTTTTCCATCTCATTTTGCATCAAATGGGAAACAAAATCATTGCTCGTGTATACTGCATAATTCTGCCTCGTGTACCAATATAATTTATTTCCATCACTGACTCATTTGTGATTTCATAATGATGGAAATAATTAATATATATGATAATTATTCAATTAAATTTAATTAGTAAATTTAATGTTTCATTTAATACATTACCCTTTAGATATTATGGAAATTATTTCATCGATCATGCATATGTACATCCTAACCTTTCCATGAAGATAAGAGATTCATATTCTAGGTAGATATTTTTGGATTGATTATTAAAATATTTTTGATGATTAAATATTATATTTATCACCTTAATATTATTATTTAGATTATATGAAAATATAATATAATTAAAAACAAATGCATCCCTGAAAAATCATGCATGACAAAATTGAGGAGTAAACACCCGAAACAATGTTAATAATGAAATATTATTAATGAATGAGTTGAAATGTTTTATGATAGGATCTCATATGTTATTATAAATATTAATAAGAAGATTTTATAAATTAAAAATATGTTTAAACCCATTTAACAAGAGGTTATGGCATGATCAACTTTAGTTAATCATAAGGTAAGGGATTTCATCTCAATTTTCATACCATTGAGTCATATATGATATTTACCCTTTTTATCTTTAAGATATGTATATACACACCCTTTAATATATATAAACTGAATAACTATTTGTTCATTATGATTAATTATTCAAATCATGATATTCATTCAATTTGTTAAAATTACATGTTTATCATTGAGTTTGAGGATTTATATTACAATATAATTTATTTGGTTTGAAATAATTAAAATTGAAGGATTATTAAAATATATCATTAAAAAATTTATCTATATTCATGTCATATGGATATTTAATTAGTTTTCATATTTTCATAAAATGTTTCCTCTATTTGAAATGATAATATTGTAATTAAATGGTTAAAAGAAAAAAATATTTTATTTCTATTTTAATCATATATAATTTTCTTCAATGACAATATTATTTAAAATGGTTTTAAAAAAGTATATTTTATTACCCAAGGATATATTAAGGATTTTTTTAATTCTCATCTTTTAATTTTTTAAAGGAATATTTAAAAAAATTTAAGGGGATATTTTCAATATTCTTTATAAAAAGTCAAAAAGAATGTTTTTTTAATGTATAAAACATTGATGGACATCCCCACCAACATAAATGTTTTATAAAATTTAACATATTTCACATAGTATCAATTATATTACATAAAATAATAATTAATTAATATTTATATTAATATTTTTTTCCATATCATTTAATTTTCCAAAGAGCAATATTTTTTTAGGAAACCTATATTCTCGATGAATCGATGGTCATCTCTTACCTGTTTTTAATTTTCTGTTCATTAAAATTCTATTTAAATAATGAAATTATTATTATTAGTTAATAAATTTCTTTAAATATTTATATAATTATCATAATTGATATGATTATTTCCTAAATCATAAAAAACTATTTCACATTGGGTTTTACTTGGAAGTTTATTTTTTTAACCGAGGAAAATAATGATAAATCTATATTAATCACTAAATATAGATACTTATTTCTACGGCATATTTTTTATCAATTTGTTGATAATTCAATATATGTGGAAGGTATTTTAAATACAATGATGAGTGGGGCTCAGTTATAGATATCCCATAAATTCTTTGATAGGTCTAATGGGATAAATTAGTTGGCTAAATTAAATGGGTTTTTGGTGTATACCTATGCATTGATTAAACTATCTTTTTACATGGATATAAGGGTATAAATATTATAATGTATTAGACCATGAAATAAAATTTTATATGTTTCTTTTATTGATAATTCATTTAATATAATCCATGATATTACTTCATTAATATTATTCATAGATTCATTTTTATGCACAATTTATTGATTAAGTGGAATGTTATTTATTTATATTACTTCTTTAATGACATAGAATTTTATCAATTAAATTTCCATTAAAATAATTATTTCATGATTTATAATGAAATTAAATCACAAAGGGAACCAAATTGAAATATTAATATTATATATAAATAATGGTATATTACCCAGTAAAAAAACCAATAATAAATTTCAAATAATATTTTGGGATACTAAATAAAAAATAAGTTAATAATAATAGGAAAAATTGGATATTATCAATCCACAAGAATTACCACACTCACAAACAATGATGTTGAAATATAAATTTTGTAAATATTAAATTAAAAGATTAAAGTATATATAATATTGGGTAAAATAGTATTTAATTACCAATTAAATAATATGTATTCATAGGAAGTTATAAACCCTTATTATTAATTTAAATTTAACCAGTATAATATTAAATTTACTCTTGGAAGATTAATGTGGCCATTTGAAATAATAATGATGTCGTTAAAATAATAATATCAACTAAAAAGGTATAAATAAATTTTAGGTGTCCTATAAATGAAATTATGATAGATTTATATCTTATAATATGAAAATATATGTTTTAAAAAGGATAAATCTTGTGTTTTCATTTTTATGAAACATTAACCTTTATTTGAGATATTATATTTTATATGATTTTTTTTAAAAAAAATAAATTTTCAGAAAATAATATTTATAAAATAATATTTTGTTTTATTAGTACAAATAGATCAATTTGTGAATCTTTAATTCATTTTTCAATGTTTCATAAAACCATTTATAATATTAAAATATATAGTCTTTGAATAAATTATGATTTTAATTCGAAATGAAATATATTATATGTAATGGCCCAGGTTGTTGGAGGTCCATTACTTTGTAAAAATCTGATGCTTGAGGTGTTCTGGGTGGTCTCGGAGGCCATCCCAACTTCTCGGTGAAGTTTGAACCACGGTAGGCCTTCCTGTAGCCTTAACCTACCGGATGTAGTCCTACCGGTAGCTCGATCTATCGGTAGCCGCAGCCTGCCGGTAGCTCGGTCTACCGGTAGCTGCAGCCTAATGGTAGCTCAACTACCGGTATATTTGAGCCTCCGGTAGCTCTCTACTACTAGTAGTTGCAACCTACTAATAGCTCAGCTACCGGAAGCTGTCAGCCACCTGTAGCGCTTGGTTACCAGTAGCTGTGAGCCACCAGTAGCTCTCGGCTACCGGTGGCTGAAACCTACCCATGGCTCGGCTACCCGTAGCTATCAGCCACTAGTAGCGCTCGGCTACAGGTAGCTCTAGCCTACCCCCACGGGTTTTCTAGCAGCGGCTCCTTTTTTCACAAATTGGTTTTTAAACTCTATTTCTACCCCTCTAATATTGTTTTAAGGCCCTGTAACACCCATAAATGGAATCTAATTAGATTAAATGATGTGATGTGTTCATTGGGTTAAACCACGAGGACCCATTAATGATGTGTGGGGTGTCTCAACCGTGTGGTCAACCCACAACCCTGCGCCTTACGCAGTTTCGCGTTCTTCTCTCAACTGTCCCCGAACTTTATAAACTAAAAGGGTTATCCTGTTATTTCTTTTCTCGATCACCCTGTACTAGGAGTACCCTTCGTTTCGATGATCCGCATCTCTATCAGTGTAGCTTCATGCCCATGCATAACATCAATCATTGAACAACAAGTGGGTAATTTCTCCTTCATCTCTCCCTTTTGTGTATCATGCGGGGTGGTCATGCTTTTTATTCTGTAGATTTGTATGAACACGAACCTTAATGAACAGATTCTAAAGAACAAAGGGGGAGGGGGTGATCCATGATTTTGCTCTGTTTTTATGATCTTACATGATTTAGGATTTCTGAATTGTGCAGGCTTACACCTTCTGAATACCATGTTCGTTGGTGGTCTTTCTGTATGCACTAACGACCCCTTGCCACTGGTGATGATTAATGGATTGTTTTTTGGTCGTGAACCCTTACTGTGAAAAGTAAATCGGTTAATTACTTGTATTCATCTAAAAAATTTGAAAGCTCCATGATCAACTCCTATCTATGATAACCCCGGTTAAAGTACAAAAAATTTGAAAATCATGGAGTTTGTTAATTCTTATAAATCTGAAAATACTGGTATGGGCCTGCTTTGTGTTGATGGTGGCGGGATTCTCTTTTCTTTTCACTCACGGGCCGTTGGCTGGGTGATGTGGGTGGGGATGGGATCCCCTGTTATTATACTCTCGGTGTTTGAGAAATTGAGGATGGGTCCTCTATTATATCATGAATTGGGGTGGGATCCTCTATTGTTGTGAAACCTTTTGGCTCCCGGATATTGCACATGGGGATGTAACATAGGATTTTCTTTGGTTTTTGTGGCTTTATAAGAGAACCGAGTGTGGGTGTTTCAGTTGATGCTTGACTGTTTTCTTTCCCATGACTTGTGCTTATGATTACTAGTTTCCCAAGTAGGTGTATAAATTTATTTAAACATTATTATTGAACATGTAAACCAGGATGTGACAAATGGGTTTTGGTTTGGTGTGAGTTGTGACTTGGACATGGTACTGATTGTGTTAGGAGGGCTGAAAAAAAACCTAAACATTGGGTGAGTGCTTGTTACCTATACATATACTTGTAGTTTTGTGTTTCTTATTCGTGCCCCACCCAAGTTGAGCACTTAGTACTGAACACCCCCATTTCATGGAGGATGGTGTTTTTACCAACAGTTCCATTAGTGGCTGGTTATTAGCTCATTTCTATTCTCTTTCCCGGATATCCCAAGTATCTTCGGACAGGCTGTGATGGCCTGAAGTCCATTATTAGCCCATGAACCTTCAGATGGGGTCATGTCCTGGTTATGGACCAGGTGTGTGTGGGCATGTGATTTCCCAAGCATCTTCGGGATGAGGCCTAGGTGTCTTCGGGCGTGGCAGTGGATCCTCTAGCCCATTTTTCTTTGGGAATAGCGGTGGTTGTTCTGGCCTAGGTGTTTGCAGGTGTGGTTACGTGATAAAGTTGTGGCCCAGGTGTTTTCAAATGGGGTTTGGCAGTGGGACTGCGTGAGGGTATGGCCCAGCTGTGTGCGGGCGGGGTGTGGCAGTGGGACTGCGGTGAGAATTGAAGGATTGGTTCTATGCGTAGGATGTCTTCAATAACCATAGGGAAAGTGGCGCGGGGTATCCAAACATCGATGTGATTTTACTATACATTACTTGTCTTGCATTATTTGGGGAGTGTGCCTTGGTGAGCCTTGGGTGGATAGTTTACCTTGTAAGGTGTTTGGTTAACTATTTTTCTCAAGGGACTTTAGTACGTTCCCCCACTTGTGCACGAGGGCTTTAGGTTTTTCCTTACTGAATATACTCGTATGCTCACCCTACGTATATAAAACTGTTTTCAGGTTTCCAGGAGGACTCTGGGGATCGCGCGGTACCATACTAGCACAGGACCTTTGGGATAGTTGCAGTTGCTGTTTTTCTTTCTTTTGTACTTTACCTTTGTATTCACTTTGTACTTTGTGGTATTTACTTTTGGATCATGCATATTGGAATGGATGTTTGTATTTTCTTTCACTTAATGTTTTGGTGTTGTGGGATTTACTATCTTATCTCCCAATCCTATTAAATGAAAAATGGTAGATCCTTCTATTTAGTGAGTGATCTTATACTCTTGGCGCTGGTCTCCACTCCGGGACCTATTGAAGGTGGGTTTTGGGGGTCATTATCTCTCCTTCAACATGAAGAAGTAAGGGTCTAGAAATCTGCTGACCCTTCCCTCCTTTTGGTGAAGGTGGGTCATGAAATAATGGTATCAGAGGTGATGGTTGAGAGATATGATGGATTCTGGATATAGGCACAGTAAGGACTTCGTGGGATGGTAGGGAAAAAGTTTTGGGTGACCTTGGTGCATGAAATAGGCCAAGGAAGACCGGCTAGGACAAGGGATTTTATGGCCCCCCATGATCAGATACAAGGACTCTAGACCTACCGAACGACTAAGTAATGTCATGCTGATTGTAGGGTAGAGAGACACTAGGAAAGGTACATGCATCATAATGACTTGTGTTCTCATGTTTCTGGGGTGTTTTGGTAATTTGAAATAAATAAGAAGTTTATGAATTTTTATTTTGTATGAGTGATATTTTCCACTACATGGGCTTAGGCATTCATTTATTACCTTATAGTTATGGCCCCCAGAAGAAGACCCCGAGTTGTATGAGCGATTGAGGCCCCGGAGACTACCTTTGTCGATCGGTAGAGAGCTGATTGAGTGGAGGAGGACGACCAGTGGTAGAAGACTCTTCAGGCCTTCAAGCGATAGAACCTCATGAAGTATGAGGCCAACACCTCTGACATGAAGACAGAGATCTGGCTAGAGGAGCTGGTGATAGCCTTCAGCCTGATCCGGGCTCCGACCGAGTACTGGGTTCCTCTGCCCATCAGCCAGATGCTAGGAGCGACACGTTAGTGGTGGACTCTTTCATGGGGGATAGGAGAGATGCCGAGGTGGCATGGACTGATTTCGAGAAGGAGTTCCGGGTGGAATTCCTCTCTTCTACGATGTAGGCGGAAAAGAGGCAAGAGCTACTCTCCCTCCAACAGGGGAGTATGTCGGTAAGGGAGCTGCGAGTCAAGTTCAATGACCTCCTACGTTTTTCTCTGGACCTCTTTCTCGATGATGAGTCTCGGTCAAGACGTTTAGAGGAGGTGCTCCGACCCTCCCTCCAGTATGTTGTTACCACCTTTACCATGCCGACGTACTTGGAGGTCTAGAAGAAGGCCAAAGTGGTAAAGAGGATGCATTCTCTAGGAGGAGTGACATGAGTGGGGATCCATCTAGGACCATCGAACGGGAAGGCTGTCAGTACCAGGCCTCCAGTGTCAGGACCCTCCAGGTTCTGACCAGTAGGGAGCAGGCCGCAGCAGTTTCAGTTCCGGTCCCCAAGTCCTCGCCCTTTTCCTTCAGGCCTAGGACCACAGTGCCTCGTCTGTGGGAGTCATGGACATCTCCAAAGTTATTTCTCAGACCGAGTACAGTACGGTGGTGGCGGAGAGCCCCAGGACCCGCCCCAGCAGTAGCATTCAGCTAGGCCTTTCGAGCAGCAGCTGCAGGGGCAGCATGCTCCCGATCCACCGAGGGAAGATGTTGCAGGAGGAGGCCGACCTCAGGGTGCTCCTTAGGGACCTCGACCAAGGATTGGTCGGGGAGGTGGCCGATATGTGAGGGGAAGAGGAGATGGGCATGGATAGTTACACACCGTAGAGGCAGCAGTTCTAGTAGGGCTGGAAGTCATTCGAGGTACGATCAGTTTTTTTAGCACTCTTACTTATGCCTTGTTCGATACCAGAGCTTAGCACTCCTTCATTGCACCCCGTCTAGCCCGTGCCTTGGGTCTAAATTCCTAGAGACTTCCAGTTCCCTTGGTTCTAAGCACACCAATCGGCGGTCAGACCGACTTGTTATATGTTTTTGAGGATGCAGACTGATGATGGGGCCACATCAGTCGATCACGGATCTACTACTGCTACAGATATAGCCATACGATGTCATCCTAGTAATCGACTGGCTATTATTGGAATCATCCTTCATCGAATGAATCTGAGGAAGGGTTGTGTTCTCATACTTGGGTAGTTGGTGTGTTACCTTCACCTGCGAGCGGAGCAGTCAAAAGGGAAGCAGGTGTGAGGAACCCCTCCTATCCTTGTTAGCTGAGCTGTCAGTAGAGTCAGAAGATGCTGAAATAGTGGAGGTGCCAGAGATCGTCAGTGAGTTTATGGACATATTTCCTGAAGAGGTGACGACTCTACCCCCTCAACGGGATATCGATTTTGGGATAGACTTGCAGCCTGGAGATCATCTGATCTCAATGGATCCTTACCGGATGGCACCTTAGGAGCTACGGGAGCTGCGGATTCAGATTGACGATCTAATGAAGAGGGGTAATGTTCGACCAAGACCATCACCGTGGGGTTCCCCAGTCTTGTTCTCTAAGAAGGCAGATGGTGGTATCAGTTTGTTTATAGACTACAGAAGGCTGAATCAGGTAACAATCAAGAATATCTACCCTCTTCCGAGGAAATTCGATCTTTTCGACCAGCTAAAAGGGGCAGGGTGGTTCCCGAAGATCGACATGTGGTCTGGGTACCACCAGTTGAGGGTCAAGGAGAGTGACATCTTGAAGATGTCCTTCAGGTGTAGATATGGGAACTTCGAGTTCTTGGTCATTCCTATCAGTGTTACGAACCCCCCAGCTGTGTTCATGGGGCTTATGAACTTCATCATCCTGGAGTACCTGGATCGGTTTGTAGTTGTCTTCATCGACGATATCCTAATCTATTCAAGATCAGAGGAGGATCACGTGGATCACCTAAGGACGGTTTTGGAGTTCCTCTGACAGCACCAGCTCTATGTTAAGTTGTCGAAATTCATGTTCTAGATGCGAGAAGTTCACTTCCTTGGGCGCGTAGTGTCCGAGCAAGGGGTAGAAGTGGACCCATCGAAGGTCGAAGCAGTTGTTTCTGGGGAAACACTCAAGAATTTGGCAGAGGATCATAGCTTCCTCGGGCTGACAGGTTACTATCAGAGGTTTGTACCCAACATCTCCCGAGTTGTAGCCCCTTTGACAGTCCTGACCAAGAAGGACCAGGTTTGCGTGTGGTCCAGGGTCGATGCACGACAAGGTTCTCAGTGAGTTCCAAAACTGACCCCTAGACGTACACACAGGAGTTTGAAAGATGTACCAAGGTCTGAAGAGACAGTTTTGGTGGCCCGGAGTAAAGCGAGCAGTGGCGGAGTTTCTGGCCAAGTGTCTAGTGTGTCATCAGGTGAAGGCTGAACACCGTGTTCCAGGTGGCATGTTGTAGTCTCTGGATGTACACGAGTGGAAATGGGAGGACATATTGATGGATTTCATCACAGGACTACCCAAGGTTCAAGGGGGATACGATGTCGTCTGGGTAGTAGTGGACCAGTTGATGAAATCGGCTCACATTCTGGCGATTAAGGAGTCAAGTGCAGTGGATGATTTGGCACAAAAGTACGTGGATGGGGTGGTGCAGTTGCATGGAGTTCCGAGGTCCATAGTCTCGGATCGGGATGCACGGTTTACCTCATGAGCCTGGAGAGTATTGAAGCAAGATTTTGGCACCCAGCTACATCTCAGCACTGCTTTCCATCCCTAGATAGATGGGCAGATAGAGCGCACCATCCAGACCATGGAGGATATTTTGCGGGCATGTGTTCTGGACTCAGGAGGATCATGGGTACGACACTTGCCTCTTGTAGAGTTTTCCTACAATAATAGATATCACTCTACCATTGGTATGGCCCCATTTGAAGCCTTGTATGGAAGACCGTGTCTCTCACCAGTTTGCTGGACTGAGGTTAGGGAAGCAGGTGTTCTTGGCCCAGAGGTGGTGTAGAGCATGACAGAGAAGGTTCAGCTTATACGAGAGAGGATGAAGGCTGCCCAGGACCGACAGAAGACGTATGCGGATTCTAGGAGGAGGCCCTTGGAGTTTGAGTTTTGAGACCACATGTTTTTGAAGGTATCCCCTCGGCATGGACAATGGAGGTTCGACAAGGGGAGTAAGCTTTCTCCCAGGTTCATCTGACCCTTCGAAGTGTTGCAGCGGGTCGGTGAAGTGGCTTATCAGCTATTGTTACCACCACCGCTACTGAGGATACATGACGTCTTCCATGTCTCCCAGATCCATCGTTATCTACACGATGATTCACATTTCCTTGACTAGGGAGAGCTAGACATCGAGGACGACGTGAACTTTGTGGAAAAACCAGTGATGATCGAAGATCATGAGGAAAAGGTACTTCTTGGGCGAACCACTCCCTTGGTTCGTGTGTTATGGAGACTTGGCGGGCTTGAGGAGAGCACGTGGGAGAGGGAAGCATAGATGTGTGCCTAGTACCCAGAGTTGTTTTGAATTTTGTTCTCTTCTATTTATACTTATTGCGGTGGATCATTTTACCTTGTTGGCTATGAAATATGTGGTTTTTCATTCCCCTCTGAATGTGTGTGAAAAGTCTTGGCTATGGGGAGGGGAGGATCGAACCCCTAATCAAGACACATTAAGGTGGATGCGATTAAACCCGTGTGGGTGAGTCAGTGCCACCCAAAGCGGATCATATCTTGACATGGGGGAAGAGACTACCCAACCCATAGATTGGGCAGTCTGACATGGTATGTTGCTCGGTTGTTAAGAGAAAGGTGTTTTTAGTTAAAAATGGGTTTCTCTCCTGAGAGTTATCGTTCGAGGTGGTTGTTCGGAACCTCTCTTTCCTTGTGGGTTGTTTTGATTCTCGAGGGCGAGAGTAGTTTGAGAGGTCTTTGATGTAATGGCCTAGGTTGTTGGAGGTCTATTACATTGTAAATATCTGATGCTTAAGGTGTTTTGGGTGGTCTGTGAGGCTATCCCAACATCTCACAGAAGTTTGAACCACAGTAGCCCTACCAGTAGCCTTAGCCTACCGGTAGTAGGCCTACCGGTAGCTCGATCTACTGGTAGTTGTAGCCTAGCGGTAGCTTGGTCTACCAGTTTCTACAGCCTACTGGTAGCTGTGCTATCGGTATTTGTGAGCCACAGGTAGCTCTCGCCTACCGGTGGCTGCACCATACTGGTAGCTTGGCTACCGGTCGCTATCGGCCACCGGTAGCTCTCGGATACCGGTAGCTGGGATCCACCGGTGGCTAAAACCAACTGGTATCTCGGCTAACTATAGTTGTCAGCCAACTGTAGCACTCGACAACTGTTGGCTCTAGCCTACCCCCACGGGGTTTCCAGCAGTGGCTCCTTTTTGCACAAATTGGGTTTTAAATCCTATTTCAACCCCTCTAAGCTTGTTTTAAGGCCCATTAACACCCATAAATGGCGTCTAATTAGATTACATGATGTGTAGTGTACATTGGTTTAAACCGCGGGGACACATTAATGACGTGTGGGGTGTCTCAACCGTGTGGTCAACACATGACCCCGCGCTTTACATAGTTTCGCGTTCTTATATCAATCGTCCCTGGCCTTATAAACTAAAAGGGTTCTCCCGAGGCTTCTTTTCTCGATCACCCTATACTAGGAGTACCATTTGTTCCGATGAGCCGCATCGCTATCCGTGGAGTTCCACGCCTAGGTTTAGCATCGATCGTTGATCAACAAGTAGAGAATTTCTCCTTCGTCTCTCCCTTTTGTGTATCATGCAGGGTGGGCATGCTTTTGATTCTGTAGAATTGGATGAACCTGAACCATAATGAACAGATTCTAAATAACGAAGGGGGAGGGGCTTGATCGATCATGCTACATTGTTTTTATGATCTTCCATGATTTATGATTTTTGAATTGAGTAGGATTACGCCTTCTGAAAACTATGGTCGTTGGTGGTATTTCTGTGTGCACTAATGAACCCTTGCCTCTGGTGATGTTTAATGGATTTTTTTGTGGTTCTGAACCCTTACTGTGAAAATTAAATCGGTTAATTACTTATATTCAGCTAAACAAATTGAAAGCACCATGATCAACTCCTTTTTGTGATAACCCCGGTTATAGTACAATGAATTTGAAAATCATAGAGTGTATTAAATATTATAAATCTAAAAATACTGGCATGGGCTTGCTTTGTGTTGATGGTGGTGGGTTGCTCTTTTCTTTTCACTCACAGTCCAATTGTTGGGTGATGTGTGTGGGGATTGCATCCCCTATTATTATACTCTCTATGGTTGCGAATTAGAGGATGGTATCCTCTATTATATCACGAATTGGGGTGGGATCCTCTGTTGTTGAGAAACCTTTTGTCTCCTGGATAGTGGACATGGGGCTCTAACATAGGATTTTCTTTGGTTGTTGTGGCTTTACAAGAGAACCGGGTGTGGGTGTTGTAGTTGATTCTTGACTGTTTGCTTTTCCTTGACTTGTGATTATGATTACTAGTTACCCAAGTAGGTGAAGAAAAATATTTAAACATTATTATTGAACATGTAAACCTGGAAGGGACAAATTGTTTTTCGTTTGCTGTGAGTTGTGACTTGGACATGGTAATGATTGTGTTAGGATTGCTGAAGAATAACCTAATCATTGGGTGAGTTCTTGTTACCTATATGTATACTTGTAGTTTTGTTTCTTATTTTCACCCCACCCAAGTTGAGCACTTAGTGTCGAACACACCCATTTCATTGGGGAAGGTGTTTTTCCAAACACTTCTATTAGTAGCTGGTTATTATCTCCTTTCTTATCCCTTTCCAACATAGCCCAAGTATTTTTGGGCCGGCTGTGATGGCCTGAAGTCCATTATTATCTCGAGATCCTTCGGGCAGGGTAGTGTGGTGGTTATGGCCCATGTGTGTGCGGGAAGGTGATTTCCCAAGTGTCTTCGGTATGAGGCTCAGGTGTCTTCAGGTGTGGCAGTGGATCCTCTAGCCCAGGTGTCTTCGGGCGTGGTGGTTTTTTTCTGCCATAGGTGTTTGTAGGCGTGGTTATGTGAGACAGTTGTGGCCTAGGTGTTTGCGGGTGGGGTTTTGCAATGGGACTGCATGAGGGTATGGCCCAGGTGTGTGCAAGCAGGGTGTGAAAGTGGGACTGTGTTGATAATGGCAGGATTGGTTCGATGCGTAGGATGTCTTCAATAACCAGTGGGAAAGTGGCGTGGGGTACCCAAACATCGATGTCCATTTACTATACATTACATGGCATGTGTTATTTGGGGAGTGTTCCTTGGTGAGTCTTGGGTGGATATTTTACCTTGTTAGGTGTTTGGTTTACTCTTCTTCTCACGGGACATTAGTACATTCCCCCACTTGTGCATGAGAGCTTTAGGTTTTTCCATATTGAGTATACTCGTATGCTCACCCTACATATATAAAACTATTTTCGGGTTTCTTGGAGGACTCTGGGGATCACGTGGGACAATAGTAGCGCAGGACCTTTGGGACAGTTGCAATTGCTTTTTTTATTTCTTTGGTACTTTACCTTTGTAGTGACTTTTTACTCTGTGGTATTTACTTTTGGATCATGCATATGGGAATGGTTGTTTGGCATTTCCTGCACTTACAGTTTTGGTGTTTTTGGATTTACAATCTTATATCCCGATCCTATTAAATGAAAAAGGGTAATTCCTTCCATTTAGTGAGTGATTATATACCCTTGGTGCTGGTCGCCACTCCGGGGCCTATTGAAGGCGGGTTTCGGGGGTCATTATCTCTCCTTCAACTTGAAGAAGGAAGGACCTGGCAATCTGCTGACCCTTCCCTGCTTTTAGAGAAGGAGGGTTGTGACATTATATATAGAAATTTAATTGTAATTTTGAATCAATTTTATAACTCAACAAATAAAAATATTATTGGGGTGAAAATTTGGTATTTTTTTAAAATATATGAACTTTTTTTAAATAGTTAAATATAATAATTTATGGTATTTAATAAATAAGTGAATTATTGAGTCATGAATGATGTATGGATTAGGTAAACACCCATTTTTTATTGATATTATAAACCATTTATTTTATTTATTCATTCTTATAAA
The DNA here is from genome assembly GCA_963277665.1 of Viscum album. Lineage (NCBI taxonomy): Eukaryota > Viridiplantae > Streptophyta > Magnoliopsida > Santalales > Viscaceae > Viscum > Viscum album. The sequence goes on from OY728164.1 coordinate 1,372,984,047, forward strand.
AATATTTATAGTCATGAGCCAAAATAATAAAAAAAAATTAATAAAACAACACCCCTCTACTCCCTAATAAATACCACCCCTCACCACCCAATACCATAACACCTCAGAATCCTTGAATTTTTTATAAATTCAACCCAATTTATTTAATAATACTCTACCAAACATTCAATATCTTCATGTATCAAAAAAATTATAGAACCAAGTTCCTTAAGGTGGTCCTCAAAGAGATGATATGTAAGAGGTAAAATACATATTCCTTCTCTTTTAATTATTTATTTCTAATACCTTATCATCACATACACTATTCAAAGAAATTGATAACTCTAGTATCACATATATAAAATAATTATATTTTTTTAATACAATATCCATAATCAGTTCTTCTATACTTAACATTATTTCTAAAAATGATAACATCATTCGTGATGTATTGATTCACCTACTTTGTGGACAAAAAGTTTTCAATTTTTCATTACCGCCTTGAATTACACTAATAAAATCATTGTTAGTGATAACTCAGATTATAATATGTAAATAATCATTGGTTTCATGTTATGAATCCAAAAAATAAAAAAAAAATTAAATAAAATGATACTAGTTCCTGATGGTCGTAAAAAAATTCCCAAATAAAGTAATAATATTTTCTATTAATGTTTTATAGAATGGATCATTAAAATATCTGAAAAAAATTACACATAAAACCATTTAAAATTATATAAATATATTAATACTATTTTATTCCAATTTTTGATTTTTTTTCATTCATTTGGTATTTACTCCCATAATTAGCCTCAAGGGAACCGACCACAAAACCCTATAATAAATTCTCTCTGAACAATAAAATTAAAAATTATCACTCATTAAAATGATCATAAATTTACATAGTAAAATTATTATAAAAAAAATGTACAATATATTTTATATTAATTAATTTATGGATCTAGTTTTCAAATAAAGTGGATTAAGTAAAAGTATAGAATACATTTTTACATGAGGTAAATTATATATCTAAATCTCCATTTTTTTAAGATACAATTTCCCCATTTAAATAAATTAATTTATTAATAATTATTATATATATATATTTTAAAATGTGTTTATAAGTGCCTGATTTATTTATCCATATCAATTCATTCATCTTTGATGAGGAATACATATTTTAAAAGGTTCAATTTTAAATTCCTTAAGATAAGAAAGCCTGATTGAAAGGAAATTCCCAATTTATTACCACAATTTTAATTACCACTCTGTAATATTTTTTGATTTGCAATTATTTTTATAAAATAAATTATTTTTTCATGAAAATATATATTTTTACATTTCTTGTTTTATACAAACCATAAGTTTTATTAATGGCAATTAAATATTTTCTATTGAAAAACTCTAATGTGTATAGTTTCTATGGTTTCTTAAACACTCATTTGACAAGTTTTTAATTAAATTGAAAATAACTTATCATCACGTATTCCTAGTTTCCATTAATAATGTCCAAGAATTAATTAAGTTCATTACATCATGAACATAAATTGGATATTCCCTTTGTGTATACCTTATGAAGTGATTATGATACCCATTTATTTCCATTGGTAACCCTTATGTTTATTCCTTATGTTTGAATATTTATGTGGAAAAAATATGTATTATAATTTTATTGTTGGTGTACCCAATTTCTAATCCATTTTATTGGGTAATTTATAGTCACATAAGAAATCTAGTATGAAATTTGGGTGCGAACCTAATCTATTATGGGAATTTTTCCACCATGTAATATAGTATTTCTAGATATACTTGAATTGTTTTTATTGAATTTTTTATATATTTCATCCACATTACTAGGTTAAAATGATAATATGATTCCATGTTTCATGATCTATGATTTCATCTAATTATCCATGTACCATGATTTTTATTTTATAATTTTATGCCTTTTGACAGTGGTATTATGTTTAATTCCATTCCATATTTTCATATGCGGGTTTCTATCTCATCCCATTCACTTATGCGATTACCTAGGTTAACATATTCTATTTTAGAAGAATGAGTAGAGTTAGTAAATCATTATGGAAAATAGTTTATATTTTTGTATAAGGTTTTCTAATTATAGATAAAATATAGTTATTCTTAAAATCATGTAATAATATGTTTAAATGTATACAGTAGTTATTGTTGGTATGAAAGCATTGTGATTTTGTTTTTTGTGTATCAGGAATATAGAATATTAGTGAAAACCATATGGTAAATTCTTTGACCACGGAAATCATAGATTGAATGTTTGGGAACCAAAAGTTATGATATTCATTTCCTTTAAAATATTATCATTTAATGATTAAATATTCCATTTTATTTTATTATTATCTATCTATTCATACCATCTAATGGTACTATATTTTTCTTAGTTAATGGATGTTAATAGTATAACACATGGAAACAATCATTTTTACATGAGATTTGATGATTTCCCTAATAAAATATGAAGTTTTTTGGGAATGTGAGCTCACAACATCATGACAGAACTAGTAAATCATGATAAAATTATGAATAACAACTCAAATAATGTAATATTACCACATCATGACAGAACTAGTAAATCATGATATTCATTTCTTTTGTGTATTTTTTTATCCCCTCATCATAGAATAATGGATATACTACATCAAGTTGATAATATCTATCCATTAGTGATTAAGAGAAGAAAATGTTGAAATTAAGGTTTAATATTTTGACGAGTAAGGTGATCATTGGTGGAAACTAAAAAAGAAACATGAATTATAAAGAGAAAATAGATTTCATGAAATTATAATTATTCATGAAAATATATTTCAATAAATATTTCTCATGAAATATCAATATCAATATTGAATGGTAGATTATTTATACAAAAGAAAAACTAAGATGATTCTTTCATGGAATACAAGTAAAACATTACAAGTAATATACAATATATCTCTATCTTGTTCATGAACACCAAAGGAAGAGTGGATAACTTATTTAGTGCACTAAATTTGATTTTATAAAAATAATTGGTTATTTGAGGCTTTGAACACTATGAGAATATTGTATGTTGTTCCACTGAGGATCAAATGGATATTGAATACTCTCAATGGCATCATAGTCCCAGAGATAAATATTGGAAAATAGAGTTTAACATGGGAGGATCAAAATTGAAAATCAATAATGGAAAGAAAAACAAATAACTTACATATCAAATATATGGGAAGAAGAATCCTGAAAATTTCAAAAGGGAAATAGTAGATTATTTAAAAGTGAATGATAGGGGAATCATGCATATTATTTCTAAAGGGATATGATGATGAAAAAAATTATGAAGAAGGTTGAAAATTAAGAAGTAGAAATTCTGGTTTAGATAAACACTCAGCCTATACTGAAGTGTTTCAATAGAAATTAACAAGATCAAAATTCAAGTCAATGCCCACATCCAAGGGTTGTAAGAAGAAATCAACAATAAAAACCTACAAGGTTGAAAGGAATATCAAATGATCTCACTACTATTGTGGTGGATCCCAACTTTTATATGGTAATAGGTACAATGGTTATTCATTCAATAATATTGAATGTAAAATTTCATTAATAATCTATAATTTTTTTAATATATAGAAATATTAGTAGAACTAATAAAACAAAACCTCAAAATAAAGATGTTCAGTTATCTATGGGAAAACAAAATGGTGAAATTATAACATCCAATGTATATAAATCCTTCCAAGTGAATTCTTTTGGACAATAAATTACATCAAATATTTTTTAATATCCAATGGAAGAGTATAATTCTATTTTTTTTGAATCTAATCATTATCATTATACAAATCGAACATCAACTTTTGGGAAAGGTAGATCACCCTTCACATACTAAGTCATTATTAAATTATGTAAAATTTTAAGAAGGATGATGAATCTACTTAATAATCAACATCCCAATTATTGATATAATTTCCTTATGGTAAATAATATCTAGTGTAAATTCTTGAGATAAAAATCATGCTTAAATACATGCTCATTTAGAGGGATTATACTGATGTGTTCCCTAAAGAATTATCTGGTCTTCCTCTTGATCATGAGGTTGAGATTTTAATTGAACCTATAATTAGTTATCTAGATATATCAAAGACTCATTATAGAATAACCACTATATATTTTGAATAACTAAAGATGTATTTACACCAGAATCTGGGAAAGGGTTTTATATGATTGAGTTATTCATTATGTAGTGAACTATTCCCCCTCATCAAGATGATGGATGGATCAATGCACCCCTTCATTTATTATCTTTAATTTTAGAAAAATATAATAATGAAAAAGTATCCCCTTAAATGAATAGATGAATTGTTTTATAAACTCCATGGAACCAAGTATTTCTATAAGGTGGATCTTCGTTTGGGTTATCAAAAATTTATAGCGAGGAGGAAAGATATCCCCAAGACATCCTTTAGAATGAGGTATGGACACTATGAGTTCATACTGATCCCTATTGGACTCAATAATGCTCCAAAATTATTCAAGTACTTAATTTATAGAGTCTTTAGAGGTTACGTTAAAAAATTTGTGATATTATGTATTGATGATATTCTGATATATATTAATATCATGGACGATCATTAAGAGCATATGAATATTTTACTAAAAATTGTGAAGGGATAATTCTTTCAAATGAATAACAAATGATGGTTCTTGATGGAGGATATATCAGTCTTGTGGAATGTTATCACTATGAAAAGACTATCTGGGGGTCCTTCTAAGAAAAATAAAGTTGAAATGTGGCCTAGACCAGCATCAGTAAAGGAGATACATGGGTTACATGGTCAAGATGGTTACAAAAGATGAATTATAAATAAATTATAATGATTTTAAAACACACTAAAAAGATGACTAATATTAGAGTAATGATTTTATCAACTACAGTATTTTAAGAATGCTTTAATGAGTTAAAAAATAGTCTTATCACTTCACTAGAATTCACACTACCAAAAAATGTGAAACTTGTTGTGGTACACTATGATAGTTCTAGAAGGTCTTAGGCTATGTACTTATGTTAAATTATAAAGGGACATATGACACCACAAGGGAGTTGAATGTTCATGAGAAAATTTTTCCACACATGATATCGAGTTTTATGCTTTTATCCTCACATTAAAAATATGGAAATTTTATTTTTATGGGGAGAACAGTTATATATATACTTACCATAAGAGCCTGAAATATATATTCACACAGAAGGATCATAATATGTTTAAAAGAAGATGGTTAGTGAAAATAAGGGACTATGAATTATCAATATACTACCATCATCGTAAATAAAATAAAGTAAAATAATCTCTATGTAGAAATGATCTTGTAACATTTTCAATGAAGAGTACAAATAATGATCCAATCTTCTTAGAATTGAAAAGGAAGGACATGAGACTCATGGAGTAAGGTAAATCATCATTATTTTCACAGTGGATTTCTCAACCACCCCGAATAGAGAAAATAAATGATTATAAATGAAATGATGTTGAAATTCTGAATAATGTTTAATAAATCATTAATGGGAAATCATCATAGTTAAAAATTAATCAGAAAGGAGTTATAAAATTTGGGTCACAACAATGTGATCATCCAATCTGGGATTAATTAAATAGTTTCTAAATGATGAACATATCTAAACCTTATCTATACACTTGAGGAGAAAACAAATGTATCAACATCTGTGGGATAACTATTTGTGGGACAATATAAAGAATGAGATTACTGAATACACATCATAGTTCTTGGTATATCATTAAGTGAAAATGAAAATACAAAAGTCTATGAGGATGATGTACCTATTACCCATACTAACAAGAAAATAAGAAAACACCACCATGGAATTATTCACTGGATTTCCAAATAAATTAGTAGTAAATCATTGTATATTTATTGTTTTATATCGTCTAACATTGACAACTCACATTATTTCAATTCAAATAGGATTTCTAACATGACAAAATTTTTTATATATACATTAAAAATATATTGAGGCTGCATATAGTACCATTTTAAATTATATCTAACTATGATCCAATATTTACCTCATTGTTTAGGAAATATTTCAAACCAGCTCTAAATACTATATTTATCTTATGTATGGTTTATCATCCCCAAAATTATTGATAACCATTTTCAAATATTTTAAATATATAAGATATGTTAAAGGAATGTTCTATGGAATTCAAAGGAGGAGGGAACCAACATCAACATATGGTATAGTTATTTTACAAAATATTATTCCACTCAAGCTTTAAAATGGACCCTTATGAATTTCTTTATGTGAAATGATGTAGAACAATTTAATTCTTGGATGAATTTGGTGAACATAGGTAGTTGGAACCAGAAATGGTTGATGAAATGGTAGATTATGTGAAAACAATTCGACATCACATCAATGTAACCAAAATTTGATAGAAGAGCTATGTAGATATTCATGTATGAGATATAGTGTCTGAGGATATTTGAAGAAGTATTCCTCCACATATCTCCATGGATGGGGGTCACGAGATTTGGGAAGAATTGGAATCTATGTTCCCATACATCGACCCCTTTGGGATCATTGATCCCAATATAGATGTAGCATATCCACTAGAACATCCAACAACAATGTCTCAAGCACATAATATATTCCACATATCCCACTTAAGGATGTACATATTATATGTAACATACTGAATTTTTAAAAGGAAACACAATGTTGGATAACATAAATGATACACCACAACGAGCTTAAATGAACAGCTAAATATTATTATTTAATAGGGAAGTTATCACCTACCAATCAGAATTTTGGGACTGAATATTGTTAATTGTATTAGTAAATTAATGTCTATACATGTTTATATAATGATTCATTGGTTAAAAATTATATTTAAATGAATCTAAATTCCATTTTAATATTAATTAGGATTTTTATTGAAAAACTATTTAAATGTGAATAAGTGTGGTTATAAAATAATAAAATTTCACTTATTGGAATTTATAAAAAAACTATTAATTAAATATAATATTTAAAAACAGTCTTATGTATTTTCTAAACATGATATAATTATAAGTTCATTTAAACGGATGAAATGAATATTTTTCTAAAAATATAGTCTTTCCGTCTTTTGATGGGGAACCCATTTTAAATTTTGATTTTGACACATTTATAAGTATTATTTGAAATAATAATCTTTTTATTCAGAAGAGGGACATAAATATTTAACTTCATTGAATTATTTTTATTTTTTTGATACAATTCATATTTTAATGGAAAGTGAGAAATAATGCATTTTGATTCAGAAATATTTTTTCATTTAATTTATTTATATTGATATTTTATAATTTTAACTGTTTTTAAATTATAATTAGATTTCATTTTTAATTAATACAATTTTGGTCATCAGATGTATGTTCACATTGAAATTAGATATAAATGGACATCCGTCTTTTGATGGGTTTTTATTTTAAAAAACATGTTTTATCATTTTGATAACGAGGATTATTTTTAAATTAATTATTTTAAAATATATTATTGAATTTGGAAAAATGGATACCATATTTAGAATTATATGTACCAAATTATATAAGTAGGACTCTTTTATCTTGGGACCTTATGAATAGTAACTTTAATGATAAATTTTATTAACACAGTTAAAGGTAAATAAATTAATAAATCTTATCAAAAATATTATAATAATATAAAAATACACTAAAACTTGTTGTAAATAAAATTAATGAGTGTATTATGACCATGAGAATAATTGGGTCTATTTTGGGAACACTTGGAGTCATTTGGATGAGTTTGATGCATATATAATATTATATTCAGCGAATGGTTATTTTTTATACACATTTGTTTATAAAAATTAATGAATTTTAATATGCAGTTATCAATGGGATCACTTTGACTAAAAAAGTTATAGTAAATCTAAAAATATTACCTAAATAATAGTAATTTATTTTTAATTTTTAGAAAATAAATAATTTAATTTAATTATGACACAAAGATGATGTATTCATTTATTAAATATTGAAAGAATGAAATAAATGATATTATAAATATTAAAATATATAGTATTTTCCATAATTTATGCCATTAAAGATTTTATGGGTATATTTTTCATTTTGGTGATTATTTAAAGAATTTTTATTGAACTTATCTCACTGTTATGATATTTTTTATGGTCAACTAATGAATAGTTTCCGAATTGACATTATTGGTATTTTAAAATATATACTAGTTTATTAAATGTTATAAAATTCCTAAAACTATAAAATTCATCAAAAATTGATATAATATGTATTAATATTTTATAAAATACATTTTTTGGTTTTTTTACACGTTATTAACATTGAATTAACCCCCCCCCCCCAAGTGTTAATAACATGATATCATGCTAAGATTAACAAAGGAAAAATAAGGGTTAAAACAAAATGATAAGGGTTAAAAAATATAAAAAAATGTATAATATTAAGTTAATTATATTTATTTTACCCAATATTTTATTATAATTGAAATAAATATGTTTGGGACCATTCCAATTCAAAATTGAATTTTTAATAATTTAATAATTTTTATAATTCCAATAGTGACCCTCCACTTTCCAATAAAATACACACATGTCTACCTATTACTCATACTTACAATAAAATTTGGATTAGAAAATATCTACCAAAATCCATTCCTATAATATATACCCACATTCTCAAAGGCTTATCTTTGGAAGAACACCAACCTTAGTGGTTTTAACGTGTTCTTCAAAGGTGGTCAATTGAAGAAGAGGTATTGTTTTCAGTAAGTATTTCAATTTTATTTCTTATTACACTTCTTTAATATATCCTCCAACCATGATGATATAATAACTCAGGTATCCTTAATATATTAAGATGTAAATTTGTTAAAATCATTACCTAAATTCTTCTACAATTCCATCAAATGGTAAATGATCTTTTTATTCATGTGTACGGCAGACTACTCCCTCACGAACCGATATAGTTCTTTTTTCATTAACATTTATCAAGACTAATAATAATGGTATAATTAATGTTTATATATGATATTAGAATCATATTTATCATTATAACAGAAGAATATTTCCATTATGTGCATACTTTCCATGAACATTGAGATGACAATGTCGCTCATGTGTACGCGTGAATTATCACTTCCACAAAGTGATGTGAATCATTTTTATTCACCACATAACTTGCATGATATATATATATAAGTATATTTAAAATATTTTATTTATTTTAATAAAATCATGAAAATTATATAAATATAAAATAATAATTACATAATTTCCATAATGATAAATGAAAAATGGAAATATAAATAATGCGAATATATAACTTACAGACTCTGTGATTGTAACATTGTTCATTATTTCTATACATATTTAATTATTGGATTTAAAGTTATAATTGTTATACAAAATTTATTATAATTTAATGAATATTATTTTAGATAAGATAGAATTATGACAACATTGACTATTGATATCATACCGAGTTCATTTTTGAATCAGGTATTGATTGTCAAGAAAACATATGATATGAACATAAATAATTATGTAATTGTTATAACATGATAATAAGTAATAATAAATGAATAATAAAAATTAAAAAGAGTTTCATGATAGTATAAATTAAACTAGATTAATTATTCAGGATGATAATTATTTAATTTGATGAGTCAGACTCAAGGTAATGGAATTTTTAACTCAAAACATCGTTTTAACGTCATGATGATTTATTCTTATAAATATTTATATTTAATGTCCATTTTTTTTACAATGGTTTCAATTATTTATATATATGGAAATTAATTTTTTTATTTTTTTAATTCATTTCTATATTTTAAATGTGGTATTGGACACTTTCATTCAAAAATATTATTTTCATATGTTTTAATTGTGTTTTAAAAGATGGATTGATTATTTCAATAACATGGACTTTTTTTGAAAATATACATCATTAATGGAATTTCTTGGTTTTATTTTACTATCATGTATTGATGTTTACTATACAGGTTTAATTTTTTATATTTTAAAATATCTTTCCATTTATGAGTGCACAACATGTAAAGATGAAATTTGATTTTGGTGTGAAAATGTTATTTTTCATTATGCATGTCTTATGTGTTGTGATTATGTTATAGTTATTGGGAATTTTTTAAAAAAATTTCATAGGATTTATGGGAGAATATAGTCAAGGATGTGATCAGGAAAAAATTACAATGATTAAACATGTAAAGAAACCATGTTTCATTTTAAATGATTCTCTTTTATAGATGAAATGGATACAATTGGAAGTGTCCACTTTTTATTTTTATTTTTATGTTATGTATTATTAATTTAATAATTATCTAGAGATATAAACATGAATATATACTAAATGTGAAATAAATTCCAATTATTAACATAACTAAATATTATGTAATGTTTAAGGATAGGGCCTCATAGTTAGTATTTGATGATGGTTAAGACATCTGTTGAGATTATGATGTTCTATAAATAGTTTGGGATTTCATCATGAATTCATAATTTTATGGTTTCTTAGATGTTCAATGTCTTATAACTCCCTTTTAATGGTTTATGTTCCAGGATTTTAAGGTGATTAATTGTATTTTTGGAGATATTTTTTATTGGGGTAATTATATGATATTACTTTTTGGGATGAAAAATTATAGGTATGGGATAATATTGGATGTTAAAATATTTTATGGTTATTTTTAAAAATTTTATCTCATTTTTTGGAATGTTATAACATTATATAAATTTTTAAAAAGGAAAAACTATAAGAAGGGTTAAAACCCATCACACTAGACAAGGATGTGGGAATTAGACCCACAACTGGAGTGTGACAAGTCATTATCTCTTACCACTAGCCTAAGTGAAGTCCCTTATTAGTATTATTTTATATTTTTAGTTAAATGAGTAGATATAATAAGAATAATTTGATTTTGGGAACTTATGTTTTATTAAATAGATATCCTTGGTATTAGAATATGATTTTTCGATTTAAGTGATAGCTGTTATTTTAGAATACGTTCACAAATTTGAAACATTTATATGAATAAGGTAAATAGAATACTATGTAATATTAATTAAGGAGTAGTTTTTGAATTATATTTTAGAAGAATCTATGATTTCATTTGTTGTACTTTTGATGAATTAGGTTATTTATGGAAATGATAAAACAATAATGGAAAATATGTGATAAAGAAATTACTTCTTGTTATGAGACATTAAGGGTAAATTTTGTTATTTTGGAGACAATATTTAAAATTTATCCAGGTAGCCTTTATGATCAAACCCATCTAAATTTTTTGTTCAATTTTAGTTTGGATTATTTTGATGAATTTTAAGGATAGTTATTTATTAAATGGTCTATCGAGAACATTAGGTATTACTATTGAATTTTGGAGAATAAATGTAGTATTAATTTTTATAAAGGATTATAATTTTTATGGAATTATATTTTTTTTATCCAATATTTTTGGTTTTGGATAATTTTTTAAGACAACATGAATAAATAGTTAATCTTCTTGGGATTATATGATTCTATAGAAGTTGATTCATCTTGAATACTCATCGTTTGTGAAAAAATATTACTTTTTGGTGGAAATTGAATAATTGAAGAAAATATACCTTTCATGTAAGTATGTTTCCTTATTTTATTAGTCATGGAAGGTAAATTATTCCTTAACATTATGAAAATGACCTTAAAATAGTTTCTTTTTTCTGTTTACTTTTCCTACTATAAAGTCAATGGCCGTTTAAGCCATCACAAATGTATAGTTTTTTTACTATTCAATTTTTTTACAGAAAATGTTTTCAATCACTCTCTATCATAACATGATGGTTAGTATTTCTCCCATATCCATGTTTTCATACTTTTAATACTAGTATGTGTTATCTCAGTTTCCTTTGAACTTTCCTTTCTTTACTTTTAACTGAATATTTTATTAATCCTTTTTCTGATGTGAGAATAAAATGAGGGTATTGTTAATTATAATAACTTATTTAAAAAACCCAAAATAAAATTTCGAGGACACCATTTCTAAAAGGGGAGGAAAATTTAGCATCCTTAGTTTTTAAAAAGAAACCCATTGTTTGAGAATTTACATGATACACCAAATTGATCGTAAATAAAGAACTAAATAATTTTTTTAATATTTTAGTTATCACCAAGATGTTAAAATGGAGAAAATGAATATTATTAACATAATTATGAAATTATGGTTACACATGTTTTTATATTGATTCATTTGATAAGATATTAACCTAAAATTAATTAAAAACCAATTGAATAAAAAAGATGTATTTTTTTAAAAAAACTATTCAAATGTGAAAAATTATGGTTATAAAATAATAAAATAATTTTTTTTTAATTATATTAATGAAATATTATTTCAATATAATGTTTAAAACTAATACTTTGTGTTTTTTAGATATGAAATAAGAACAAATTTTATTTTACGGATGAAAGGATAATTTTTCTAAAAAACAATTTTACGGCCTTTTGATGGGGAGAAAATTTTAAATCTCTTTTTCTAACACTATATTATGTTTTATTTGAAAAAATAAAATTCTTAGTTTGACTAGAGAAATTAAAATTAAAATTTGTTAATGTTTTTGTATTATTCTGAAAAACATTATATTTCAATAATTAGTGAAAAATGCTACATTTTAATTCAAAACAGCATTTTGGTTTAATTTATTCAAATTGATAGATTATATTTTTAACAGGTTTAAAAGTATAAATATATTTTCTTATCATTTAGTTCATTGTTGTAATTTTCAGATATGTTTACATTGAAATTAGATATAAACACACATCAATCTGTTGATTGATTTTATTTTTTTAATAACTGTTTTCCCATTCTGACAATGAGGATTATTTAAAAATTTATTACTATAACTTATGTCTTTTTAATTTGACGAAATGGATACCATATTTAGAATAATAAGATACAAATTATGTCATTATGTCCCTTTTATTTATGGTAATTATAAATAGTAACTGTAGTAATAAATTTTATTACCACAATTAAAAGTAAATTATGTAATTAATGGTAAAAATAATTTTATAATATTGCAAAATTACCATAACAGTTGTCCTAATTTATTATAATGAGGGTGTTACGACCATGATCATACATGGATCTATTTTAGGGCCACTTGAAGACACATGGATGAATTTAATGCATTTATAATATTATATTCAATTAATAGTCATTTTTTTGAACTTTTTTATTAAAAAAGAAATTCATTTTAATATATAGTTATACATGTGATCTTTTCAACTAAAAATACTAATTAAAAAGATATAAGAATTAACTATTTAATGTTAATATAATTATAATATTTAAAAATTATATAATTTAATTTAATTATGACACAAAGATGATGTAGAAATTTCTTAGTTAATGAATGAATCAAATACATGATATTATAAATATTAAAATAAACATTATAAGAAATAAGTTATGACATACACTAATTTTAAGGATATATTTGAAATATTGGTAGTTATTTAATAGATTTTGTATGATATAGTCATTCTGTTAAATGATTTTCTATATTTAAACTAATGAATAGGGTCAGAATGGACACTATTAGTATTCTAAAATATAAAATTGGTCATTAAATGTTATAAAATACCTAGAAATTAAATATTTGAAAAAATGGTCTGGATAATTCCTAATATGTCAGAAGTGACATTTTTTATCTTCTTATTTGTTATGATAATTAAATTAACCCATAATGTGTAAATAACACGATATCACCGTATGATTAAAAAGGGTAAAAATATTGAAAACATGTCAAAATTTAATTTGTTAATTGGGATTCACCAAAAAATAATATTACTATCCAATGAAATTAGATTGGGACTAATTATAATTGAAAATTATTTTATATTAATTTAATACATTTGATATTCCAAGGGTGCCCCTCCCCTCTCCTATAAAAAAGAACTCATTTATCATTATTACTAACACTTCAAAAACCAATTTTCATCCAAGATATGCTGAAAAACCTTAATATATTCCTTCCCCAAATTCATGAGGGATAATTATATTAGGAACACCCTCCTTAGAGTTGTTGAGGTGTTCTTAAAATATGATTAACCAAAAAAGTGGTATTGTTTTTTTAAGTATTTCTATTTTATTTTTTCTTCCAATTCGATAAAATCACATAAAAACATGATGATATAAAAACTCTAGTATCATTAATATACTAAGATATTATTATTATAATAAAACCACATTAATAGTTATACAGTTCCATCATATGGGAAGTTAACTTTTGAATCGTGTGTATAAGGGACTACCGACACACGAACAGATATATTTTTTTTTCATTACCATAACTCAATATTGGTCATAAGGATAAATTAATGTTTATATGTGATAGACATGACATATTTATCATTATAAAATAATAATATATCAATTATATCTATAATTTCTAATCACCTAAAAAGGATAACGTCGTTCATGCTTACGTGTGAACTATCACCCCCAAAAAGTGATGTGAGTAGTTTTTATTCACCAAATCACTTGTATTCTATATATACGTATATTTAAATGATTATAATTATTTTAATAATATTATTATAATTATATAAATATAAAATATTTATTAGCTTATTTTTATAATGGTATATGAAAAATGGAAATGTTACTCATGCATACATATGGCCTAACGTATCTGTGATTGTAATGTTGTTCATTTTGTGTATACATATTTAATGAACAGAATTGAAAGTGCAATTGATATATAAATGTCATTATTATTTCATGATTATCATTCTGGATAATATGGAATTATGATCACATGGACTATTAATGTTTTACCATGTTTATTTTCGACTCAGGTTACAATTATTGACAAAACAATAGATATAAACTTAAATAATTCTGTAAATGTTATAAAATAATAATAACATATATAAAAAATAAATATGAAAATGGTTCTCAATATAATAGAAAATAACCAAACTTTAATATTCATGATTATAAAGATAGTACGTGATTATCCGACTCATGGTAAGGGACTTTCTAACTAAAAACCTTGTTTTAATATCTTGATGATTTATTATTATCAATATTTATATTTAATGTTCATGATTTAAAAATGGATTTATGTATTAATTTATATTGATCAAATTTTTTAATATGAAAATTTAATTATAACATTCTAATAATTTGTGGGACACTTTGATTCAGAAATAATCTTTTTAAACGTTTTAATTGTGTTTTAAAAGAGAGATTAATTATTTCAATAACATGGAATTCTTTTTTAACATATTAACCATGAATGTAATTTCAAACATTCATGTATCTATCGCGTCTTTATTTTTAATTTATAATTTTACAATTATTTAAATTGTATTCATTTAAAAGCGTGTGTCTTGTAAAGATGAAATGTGATTTCAAAGTGAAAATGTAATTTTTCATTTATTAATGTTTTATAAATAATGATGATGTCATACTTATCGAGAATTGTGTATATATACGGGTGGTTCCCTAATGAACTGAGGGATGGTGAGCTCATGATATCTCTCCAATGCATTTGTTAATGACAAAGAGTTAAACAATAAGGTTTCTCCCTATAGGTATAAGGAATATACTATGATGGCTATTCCATAAGTAACCATGAAGATTACCCTCCATGTAGATGTGAATGATTGAATGCATGTTTGATACTGATGCCACAAGTTAGTTTTATTTTCTATTATTTTGATGATGTTTAATAGGAATATTATTACTTCTAGAGTTAAGCTACATAGCTTATGATTTAATGGTGAAAAGTAAGATTTTGTTAAAATGTTTTCATGATTTCAAAATATTCATGATCTAACAGTCTCATTCCTTAATTTATATCCCTTACTGATATGTTTATCCTCAGCCCGAGTTTTTGAAATTTTTTCATTTAATTTATAGATAATATAGTCATAGATGGGATCATGTAAAAGTAATGATTATTAAACATGAAAATAAATCACGTTTAATTTTAAAAGTTTATTTTTAATTGAATTAATGGATACTATTTGAAGTGTACACTTTTTTTAATTTTGTTATGAATGAGTTATATCATAATTCTCTATAGATATAGACATGAAAATATACTCAACGTAAAATAATGTCAAATTTTTGACATAACTCAAGATTATGTAATGTTTAATGCATGGGCCTTATACCAGACCCTTCGCATGTACTAAATTCAGTGTAGATATAGATGAAAATTTATCTCTCTTTCAAGGAGTATCTTATGAAGATATTAGATTGTATAGATAATGTTCTAAGACACAAGAATACTCACCTCGTTAAATTAATGTGGTGGAACCATAAGTAGGAAGAGGTAACATGGGAACTGGAGGAATTAGTGAATGATAAGTACCCTAACATGTTTTTATAATATTAAGTAGTATGGAATTTTGAGGCAAAGAATTCATAAGTGAGGAGGAATGAAAATGCCTAGAATTTTATAAAATAAATTGTCTTTTTATAATTATTTTATGCAGTATGATGCAGATACATCACATAAAGAACATAATAAAATAATTTTTTCACATAAATGAAGAATGTTTCATTAGTTTGAGAGAAAACCAATAAAAATTATAGATATTAAAATGAGACAATAAATAGAAAAAAAATTAGAATAAGAAATTTAGGTTGTGCTTCATCCACTAGAATGACCACACTCACAAAAAATATATAGTAACAAAAAATAATGTTAATATTCATTTAAAAGATGAAACTATATATAATATTTGATAAAAAATGTAAATTGTTAATTGAATAAGATGAAAAATCAAGAATTAGTAAAACCTTATGACCGTTAGAAATATAACTATTAGAATAGTAACCAGGCCGTTGAAATAGTAATGAGACCATTAAGAATAATAATGTAGATGATAGAATAGTTACTTGTCTCAAAAAAGATTAAATAAAATTGTGGTTTCATATAAAATAAAATATGATATATTTATATCATGGAATATGTAAATAAATGTATTTAAAATGATAAATTAAGAGTTAGTATTTTTGAGAAATTTAAATGTTTAATGAAAATTTTATTAGTAATATAATGATTTAAATTAAAATTTATTTTCAAAAAATAATTCACAAATTAATATTTTTAAATTATAATTATAATATATTTCTATGATAAAATATTTTATTATTTTAACTGTCATAAAATCAGTTAGAAAACTAAAATTGTCATTTTTTGGAATAAATGATCATTTTAACTAAAAGATAAATTTCTCATATTTAGAAAATTATTTTCAAAAAATGGATTCCAATTTAGAAATATACACATAAAAACTATTTTGGGTGATTTTTTCGGATTTATCTAAAATAGTTTCTTTTGTGAAAATGAAATATGGTAATTTACAGTATTTAATAAATACATGAATTATTAAGTAATGGATAAATTATGGATACGACAATGACACATTTTTTTAAACACTTAATAATTATTTACTATTTTTATTAATAAGAATCAACACTATTGACAGTACTAAACCAAAATAATAAATAAATGAATAAAATAATCAAAAAACACCACTCCCCTTCTTAATAAATACCACCCTCCCCACCCCTTATCCTCATACCACCGAAGCCATGAATGAATTCAAAAATATACCCAATTACCTTCCCAATCCACTTATCAATGTTAATGAGATTATGGCCTTAACAGATGACCAAACGCATATTCCATAATGAGGTTTTCAACAAAAAGGATATTCAAGAGGTAAAATCCTCCATATTTCTCTTTTAGTTATTTATTTCATCTATATTATCCTCACCGCCCCTATCAAAAAATTGCATGATAAAAAAATTATCATATATATAATATAATTTTATTATGTTAATGTAATATTATTTTTAAAATTTTTTCTTATTATTTTATTCTAAAAATGAAAACATTTTCCTTGATATGTTAATTTACCACCTTTCGAGAACAATAAGTTCTTATTTTTTATTACCACCATCAAGACTGGTCACAAAACCATTATTATTGTTATTTAAGATTATAATATCTATATTACAAGTATTTTATTTCTTTATAAACAATATATAATAATAATATTAAATAAAATGGTTTTATTCTGTGATGGTTATAAAAACCAGCAAAAAATCATGTTTTCATTAACATTTTATCCAACGAATTTTTCTCATATCTAAATAAAATAAATAGGACAATATAAAATTATAAAAATATTTTAATACCTTTTCATTTTAATTTTGGAATTTTTATTCTATTTCAAAAGAGCTCCCATAATTAAACTCAAGGGAACAACCATAATATAATGTACAAATTCTCCCAAAAGTACCAAATTATATAGTATAACATATTTAAATAGCCATAAATGAACTAAATAAAATAATAAAAAAATAATAAATTTTTATTAGATTAAGAATTAATTACATAATGGATATGATTAATTTTTTTACCATAATATGTTCAAGTTTAGAAAACATTCAAACATATGGTATGGGATCTCTCTGAACAGTTATTTTTTCCTTCGAGTTATTCTTTCTATATCATTATATCAATTTTATTCATCATTATTTTATTGTAAATTTTATAAATTATGTTTATATGTTCTCAAATTATGCATCTAAATCAATTCGTCCTTCTTTTATGGGGATGAACATGTTTCAGAAGGTTCTCTTCTCAATTATTTCTTAAAAGAAGGAACTATTAAAGAGAACTACCTAGTTTCTTACCCATTTTTATGTACCCATCATAACCTATTTTAATACATAAATAGTTTTTTAAAATAAAACATTTTATAAAGAATATAAATCTTATATAATTTCGAATTTTATACAATAAAATATTCATTTTCCACTTCAAATATACATTAATATTTTCCAATCAACCACACAAATGTGGCTCATTTCAAATGTTTTTAAAATATATTTTTATATGTTTTCACAAAAATAGGATATCATTTATCTTTATCTATTCATTTTTTCTTATGAATATCCATGTTTGAATTAAATCCATTCGTTCATGAACACTAATATGATATTCCATTTTTCATGACTTATGACATGATTTTGTTACACATTTCTTTCCATGGGTATCCCTTATGTCTATTCCTTATATTTGATTCTTTATATTGCTCATATATGAATTAACATATTTTGACGGGTGAAAATAGAATTCTCATTAATACAATGGATAATTTTTAAACTCGTTGGATGTCATGTTTAGGATTTTGGATTAAACCTAATATATTAAGGGACATTGTACATTATGTAATATAGTCTTAGAAGCTATCCATGACTCATTTTTATTCCATGTTATATGTTTCTACCACATTCATATGTTTTTATGATCATAATATTCATTATTCTACGTGTTAATCTTCCATATGAATATTAATATTCAATGGATTTTCTATTATCATGTTATTCCATATAACTCATCTTATATACTTTATTACTATTGTTATTACCTTATTGGGATTTAAGGTCATCTCTTTTATCTATGTAAATCTCTAGGTTATTCCAAGAAGTTATATGAGTTTTAATTTATTAAAGTTATCATTATATAGAAGTTGTTATAATTTGGTTTCTTGTTTTCTAATTATGTACCTTATATTCCAAAGATAGTAGTCATTATAATCCTTGGTTTTTATTTGATGGTTCATTTTTCTTAAAATCATGTTATAATATTTGTAAAGGTTTGGGTGTTTAGAAATTTTCATATTGATTATTCCCTATTTACTCATGATACCTTCTATAGTTCATAACCACTACTCTGAATTTGAGATCAAAATCATTTTTCCTCTTTCCTCGAGATATGAAGAGGAACTCTTTGAATGATTTCAAGGATTCCAAATGAATTATCTTATAGGTTTTATATTTTATTCCTTATATAAAACATGTCTCATGTATATATATACATCTCAAAGATTACTAAACTGATTAAGCTTATTAAATTAGAAACCTATTTGTCTTCTAAATGTAATAATGTAAAAACTATCTCTGGGATCCCGGATTCGATGGTGTTACAATTAAATCTAATCATGTTTAGCAGAAACATTGGGAACTATATTTAAGAATGCATGTATGAGTGAAAAAAACTCTATGATAAACATTGAATATATGTCTAGTAATTGAATAATTTAAAAAAATTATGAGTTTGATATTATGTGGTATTCACTAGAACAAAATTCTTTTCTATCTACTATATGTTGATCTGGTTATAGAAATTATGAACATAGGGGAAATATCTCTGACAAGAGATGGTAGATTATGTCGCGACCATCATTCTGGTTCATGGTGAATGATTCCTTACAATGAACCAGTTTTGACACTCCCATTAGATATAAATTTAATATTTAATATTTAATTTATAACCAATTATGAATGATTTTCTGATATTTTATATGATTTAAATTTATTCTTATATAAATTATGATTATAATTCTGATATTAACAATGGATAAATTTTCAATTCATGAATAGTGCTATATCATATTTTGAATTATATATTGCGATTTAATGTTTATAATGATATGATAATACTGAGTTTACTTCAATGTATAGTGATGAAACTAAGAAGTATGAAAGAAATTAAAAATGACACATAATACGGATATTTCCCTGGCAAGAAAGCCAATAAAATGAGTATATTAATTAAGAAACTCAAGGTAATGTTAGAAAATATTAACCTAGATAAGAAAAACAATCATTTCTGAATGGAAATTTTTTTCCACAGTGTGATTATCCTATGATGGATAAAATCATGTTATAGAAGACTACATCATTTTGTGGGTCTACAAATGAATTCATATCCAACAACAAATTAAGTCAATTTGAAAGGTATTTTTGAATGTGGGATGTGTTGAAAGGGAAACAGATTTATTTAAAGAATATTTTCACATGGGAGATTCTAATCAATAGTGGTAGTTTTAAAGCAATTATATGTAGGAAGAATAAATAAAAAAAATAGATGGATTTTAATGTGATAATATTTGATAACAATTTCACTCTTGAGTGATGTTTTTAATGTAATTTAAAGTTAATTTGTTTAATGAAAAAGGGAAAATAAAGAGTTGTGGAGTATAGGGATTCCTTTATAAGACTATTTAGTAATGGTATATATTGATTATGTAATATATAATTAAATATTGAACATTTCATTGAATGGTTGAAGATGAGTATGTAAGAACCCGGATCTTCGTTCAGGTATGTTTTTACATTTTCTAGAGTTTTTAAGAAAAATGGAGTTTTTGGAATATTTTGAAGTACACACCGTGTACATTATGAGTACACGCCATGTACTCTTTTCCTGCTTGAATCTGTATGATGGTCGTGTCTAGGCCACACACACGGTGTGTATGGGTGACATGGAGGCCATTTTTGGCGGAGTACCGAAGGACCTAGTACACGCTGTGTACACTAAAAGTACACGCCATGTACTTTTTTTATATTGAATGGACCAGGGTCGCGCCAGACACAAAAAAAACGTCTTCTTCTAGGTCTCGTTCTTCCGAGATCACCGGGGATCCGCGAATCTTCAACAATCCCCTGCCTCTCCGTCCGTTCTCCGATTCGAGCACGGTCGATTGCGTTGGAATCACATCAACATTTTCTCAGATTTACGATGTTCTAAGAAGAATCTGTCTTCTTTTTTCAGGTATATTGATCTCCTAGGATCGAGGTAGGTGGTTTATTCCTTTTTGTATAATGTTCTTGAATATTTTGGGAAAATTCCACCAATACCCCTAAACGGGGTATTGTGTGTTTCTTGTTTTTCCTTGTTGTTTGCCTTCTTTTCTTGATTGCTTATGTAAAGGTGGTTGAAAGTAATTTTAGATAAATTATATTGTGTTCCTATGCCTTTCCTTGCATGTTTTTCTTATTAGGCGTTTTTCTAGTTGTCATGCCTAGTTGTTGGATAGTGGAACTGTTATACTGGTATACTGTTGTGCCTTAGAATGATATCCATGTAGTTCTTGAAGTTTACTTGGGCGATAGATGCGCGTTGTGCATGTTAATTTTACACAGGACTATGAGAACATAGTGTAGTAGACCATAGAGATAATATACGTAAGGGCTTCTCCAGAGTGTCTTTCAATGCGACGCGAGACCACATGGAGAATTGACGATGAGTGCTTCCTCAGAGAGTCTGTAGTTCCTCGACACGGGCCAGAGGGGGGATGTGACGTTCAGTGCTTCCCCAGAGAGCCTTTAGAATGATATAAGATTATAGGGGGAATTGGTGGTTAGTGCTTCATCAGAAATTCTACTCTTAGCTAAACCAGAGGGGTGATACTTTGTGTGCCTCCTAGAGGGTTACTAGTACTTGTAGGTTGAACCATAGGGGTTAGGCTGTGAGAGCTACCCAGAGGGTTACCGATTTTTCTTCTTGTGGTTGGTTATTTACTTGTGTACTTTATATGTTAGTAGTGTGGATTGTAGCTATTATGTGATTTAGTTTTACTGATTCCTACACTCTTACTTTCCTTGTATTCATTGAATGTTATGCACAAATCATTGGGTGATTTCCTGCTGGGATTTTATCTCACACCTTGTTTGGTCCATGCCTTTGGGCCCAATCAGACTTTCTTTTTGCAGGTATAGATAAGGGCAAGCTCCCTTCGACATCTGGGGCATGTTTGATTGGATCCGAAGAGCAAGGGACCAATATTAGGCTTGCGATGCTGCAGGAGTTGCTGTTATTTTAGTACATTGTTATTACTTGTATTCCAGCACGTTGTTGTGTTTGCTGACTTCCTTAGAAACTTGTACCTGCTGCATCATTATCATCATTACTATATATTCATTTCTTCCGCTATTTGGTTTCAGTTGTTGCGAATTGTTTATTGATTCTTCTATTTACTGTTGCTTTCCGTACCTTTTATACCTTACCGAATGAGGGAATAGTATCCCTAATAACATACCAAGGCCCTCACTTCTAGTCAGCAGCCTCTAGCATTTGTGGAAATGTGCTTGAGCTCATGTGGAAAACCATGTATGAGGCACCAGTTGAGGGGATCTAGATTCGGGTCATTACAGAACATTTTGTGTAAGGTTCAGCCATGTAGACGGCCATGTGATTAACAACACGTGCCGCCGAAGCATTGTATAGTACACGCCGTGTCTGTTCAGAACACGTCGTGTAGTCTCGGGTTAAGTCAGACCATGTGGGTTAGTCGTTTAAAGAGACTCAGGAAGGGGAATAGTTTTCATGTACATGTCGTGTGTGTGGTCAACATGCCGTTTAGTTTGAGGTGTTACAGGACCTGGGGGCAGGGGTACATTCCCATGTCAGTGGTTTAAGAAGACGTGTCGTGTAGGTTTTATACATGTCGTGTAGTTGTGTTTTCTAAACTTGTGTGTTTTCCATTCCATGTTCCCGTTTTTCACTCTTGTGTTCTCTGTCCTTGTTTTTCTGATCTAACGTGTGCTTTTTATCTTTCAGAGCTATACCTCTGAGACTTACTCCGGTTGTATGTCTGTCGTCAGGCAGTGATCAAACGCTAGATATGGCTGATCATGGACATCCTACTGATCCTCCAGTCGGGCTAGCCTTAGCACCGACTGTCATACCAGTTGCAGGCACTGAAGCATAGTTTAGGGAAGGTTTTATGAGGATGATGTAGACCTTTTAGGGAGCACCGCACCCAGCCTCAACTGTGGCCAACATGACACGGGTTTTCCAGCATCAGCATCCTCTCACTTTCTCAGGGGAAGGAGGACCTCAGGCTGTCGAGTCATGGTTGGAAGCCATGTTGACCATCTTTGAGCATCTAGATATGCCTCTAGAGATGTGGGTCAAGATCGCTACCTATATGATATGAGAATCCTCCAAGAGGTGGTGGGACGTGATCTCATAGGCGGGTCATCAGCAGGTTATGGTGTGTGATGAGTTTCAATGCATATTTTATGACTACTTCTACCCGGAGACCCTAAGGGTCGACCAAGCCCAAAAGTTCATGAGCTTAGAGCAGGGTACTCTTTCCATCATTGAGTATTTCTCTAGTTTCACCGAGCTACAGAGTTTCCCACCCCTTCGGGATGGGAGTGGTTGTTCATAGCAAGGAAGTTCAAGGATGGTCTCAAGTGGGAGATCCACTCGTAGGTGAATAACTTCTAGTTGACTTCCATCACATCAATCGTCAACTAGGCGCTGATTGCGGAGAGAAATATGAGAGACTTTGGAGCTGTGAGCCAGGGCGGTTCTATTTCTAGAGCTAGTTTTCCTCCAGATGATATCAAGAACCACCATAGGGAGTCTACGTGCGGTGATCCGAGGAAGCGAGATGCATCGTCAGGCAGCCAGGTGATATGCTACAAATGTGGCCGGTCAGGGCACACAAGGCCGCAGTGCCAGAGGGACCCCATGGAGTGCTGATCATGCGGCAAGATGGATCATCTTTAGTGTTTGCACCAGGTTTTCTCACCAACATCTGGGGACCTGGGTTCTTCTATGAATCCTCATTCAAGAGTAGCTCCAACAGTTTCTCACCAGTCGGGGAACTGGAGTCCTTCCGACCATTCGGGACGAGGTGGAGGTCGAGGCCATGGTAGTCATCCACCAGTCCCTCAGCACCTGCAGGTTGTATCAGCTCGAGCGGTCAACCAGGGGCACATGGCCATGGTGCAGTCTAGTCATTCATCGTAGAAAAGACCTATCAGTGGAAGGATCCCAACCCTTCTACATTTTGAGGTATGATTTTAGTAGCCTCAATTTTATCTTTAAATCATTTCTATACTAGTGCTACACATAGATTTATCTCTGTCGATGTCATGGAGAGCCTTGGGCTCTGTATCTTTTCTTCTACCGACTCGTTGGCACTAGACATACCTCTGAGGACAAGGACATCTAGGGTACGTCAGTGTAGATATTTCCCTCTTGAGGTTGTAGTGTATCATTTCTTATGGGATCTCTACGTCCTAGGGAGGATAGGCTATGATTTCATTCATGGGATGGACTGTTTGGTTCCCTTCCAGGAAGTCTTCGACTGTTATCCCCTCAGAGTGAGTTTCGTTTCACTAGAGGGTGAATATTTTCTTCATAGAGGCGAATGGGATGTACAGGCGAGTTGAGCATGACTCAAGCATCATGGGCTAGGAAGGGTGACAGCTCAGGTTGCCAGTCTTTATCTGAATGATCAAGGGACTTCATAGTTGGACATTCCTCCAGCGGTGGATCATTTCAGGGATGTCTTTCCAGAGGAATTTTCAGGTTTTCCTCTGAAGCGAGAGGTATAATTTTCTATTGAGCTCATGCCCAGAGTAGAACTAGTGTCCATTCCTCCTTATAGGATGGCTATACCTGAGTGACAAGAGCTCAAGAAGCAGTTAGAGGAGTTTTAGGAAAAGGGTTTCATCCAACCCAGTACCTCTCCTTGGGGTTCACCTGTCCTGTTTGTGAAGAAGGCACACGGTACCCTTCAGATTTGTGTGGATTATAGGAAGTGGAACCAGTTGATGATCAAGAACCAATATCCCTTTCTAAGGATCGATGACCTCTTTGATCAGATTTGACAAGCCCGAGTGTTCTTGAAGATCAAATTGAGGTCCGATTATCATCAGTTTCACATTAGACCATCAAATATACCTCTAAAAGCCTTCAAGAGTAGGTATGGTCTCTACGAGCATACAGTCATGTCATTCGGTCTCACGAACGCACCTGCAGTTTTCATGGCTCTGATGAATCGAGTGTTCAATCCTTACTTGGATTCCTTTGTCGTGGTCTTCATGGACAATATCTTGGTGTACTCTCACACTCGACATGACCATGCCACACATCTTGAGATCATTCTGAGTACACTGAGAGAGCATCATCACTATGATAAACTCTCGAAGTGCCACTTCTTGATAGATCAGATTCAGTTTTTGGGTCATGTCATCTTAGAGGTAGGAGTATTTGTGGACCCAGATAAAGTGAGAGCTGTAGTTTCCTGGGAGCAAACGAAGAATTTTTTTGAGGTACGGAGTTTCCTAGGGTTGTCTGGATACTAAAAACGCTTCATTCCGGACTTTTCATGCCTAGCAGTACCTTTGGAAGGTCTGACCAAGAAGGGGTCGAAGTTCTTATGGTCAGACTCTTGCGAGTCAACATTTCAAGAGCTGAAGGGAAGGATTATGTTGGCACCGATACTAGTCTTCCAAGACCCA
Organism: Viscum album; assembly: GCA_963277665.1. Taxonomy (NCBI): domain Eukaryota; kingdom Viridiplantae; phylum Streptophyta; class Magnoliopsida; order Santalales; family Viscaceae; genus Viscum; species Viscum album. The sequence goes on from OY728164.1 coordinate 1,373,010,220, forward strand.
TGAAAGAGATACACTATTTTTTGTGATGCTTCAGGTATCAGGCTAGGAGTTGTGCTTATGCAAGGATATGGGGTCGTTTCGTATGGGTCTTAGGAGTTGAGGACCCATGAGAGGAACTACCCGACGCATGATCTGGAGTTTGCAGTTGTTATTCAAACCTTACACTGTTAGAGAAACAATCTTCTGGGAGAGCACTTTGTGGTCTTCACAGACCACAAGAGTATCAAGTACATATTCACTCAGCGTGATCTAAATCTGAGACAGCACAGGTGGGTCAAGTATCTTCAGTTTTTTATTTTGAGCATGCCTATACAATGGGAAGGGGAAACGCAGTGGTAGATGCGTTGAGTAAGAGAACTCATATTCAGGCAGTTCCAGAGACCAGTAGTGAGTGGAAGCTGATGGCTCTGTTCTCTGAGATGCATCTGGAGGTGAATGACAGACAGGGACAGACTTACCTGTCTTCTGTAGATGTTACCTCTACGCTTCGTGATCGGGTACAGATGAGGCAACTATCAGACTCATAATGCTTAGTCCTGTGGGAGACTGTGTCAGGAGAGGACCCTCTTCCTAGATGGACAGTGGGCGAGGATGCGATCTTGCATTTCCAAGGATGGGTATTGGTGCCAACAGATATAAACGAGGAGCTAATGCGGGATTTTCATTCCTCAGTTTGGGAAGTTTTTCCTAGAATCACCAAGATGTATCGGGATCTTCATCGCCAGTACTGGTGGCTAGGTATGAAGAGATATGTTTCTAGTAGCATAATTAGATGTTCTACTTGTCACAAGGTGAAGGTGGAGATCAGTGACCAGCATGCATTTTATAGCAGTTACCCATTTTGGAGTGCAAATTGAATGATGTTTTGATGGACTTCGTGACCGGGTTGCCGAAGTCACCTTGGGGGAATGATGTTGTTTGGGTTGTTGTCGAAAGGATCATGAAGGTTGATCACTTCTTACTGATCAAGGAGACATTCAGTGTCGATGATCCGGGACAACATTACCTCAGATAGATCATTCATCTACACGGAGTTCCACACTCTATTATTTCATACAGATATGCATGCTTTACCTCTCAGTTCTGGCAGGGACTTCAGAATGCCTTGGTTACATAGGTACTTTTGAGTAAAGTATACCATCCCCAGACTGATGGCCAGTCCGAGCGCACGATCCAGGTGCTTGATAATATGAACCGAGCTTGCATCCTAGACTTAGGTGATTTTTGGGAGAATCATATCCCTCTTGTGGAATTCACCTACAACAATAGTTTTCAGGCTACTAATCAGATGGAACAATACGAGGATTTGTACGGTAGGCCATGCTGATCACCCTTATGCTAGCTGGAGGCAGGAGCGGAAGATTTTCTAGGACCTCGTCTTGTTCAGGAGACTTCAGAGCAGAAAGAGCTGATTTGGAAGAGGATGGCGACAACACAATCTCGACAGAAGTCTTATGCTGATCAGTGGAGAAGACCTCTAGAATTCCAGGTCGGGGGTCAGGTTTTTTTGCGTGTCATGCCGAGGATGGGACACAAGAGGATTCTGAGGCAGGGTAAGCTTTCACTACGGTACGTCTGGCTGTTTGATGTTTTGGAGAGTGTTGGGCCGGTCTCCTGTCAGTTGCAACTACCCAGAGGTACCGGCCCATGCACGACGTCTTCCACGTATCATAGATCTGACGTTACTTTTTAAACTCATCTCATGTCTTTCATCCTGAGTAGGTTGATCTCAAAGCGGATGCATCATTTTAGGAGCATCCAATCAAGATTGTCGATCACAGTACGGAGGTTCTCCGTGGGCAGTCTATCCCTCTTGTACGGGTGTTATGGCAGCATGGGCGAGTACAAGATGAGACCTGGGAGGGGGAGTTCGATGTACGATCGCAGTGGCTGGAGTTGTTCAGGGTTTCTTCTTCTCTGCCTCATTATTAAAATTCGGGGATGAATTTCATTAAGGGGGGATGTTTATAAGAACCTGGATCTTTATTCAGGTATGATTTTCCTTTTCCTGGTGTTTTTATGAAAATGGAGTTTCTAGAAAATTTTGATGTACATGCCGTGTACATTCTGAGTACATGTCATGTACTCTTTTCCCACTCAAATATGTGTGTTGGTCGAGTCCGGGCGACACAAACGGTGTGTAGGGGTGACGTGGAGGCCATTTTTTTTCGGAGTACGGAAGGACATAGTACACGCTGAGTACTCTAAAAGTACACGCCGTGTACTTTTTTTATTAAATGGACCAGGGTTGCGCTTGACGCACAGAAACGTCTTCTTCTAGGTCTCGTTTGTCCGAGAGCACTGAGGATCTGCGATTCTTTGACGAGCCCCCACCTCTCCGTCCGTTCTTCGATTCGAGCACGGTCGATTGCGTTGGAATCGCAGCGAAGTTTTCTCAAATAAACGACGTTCTAAGGAGAGTCTGTCATCACTGTTTATGTATATCGATCTCTTAGGATTGAGGTAGGTGGTTTTTTCCTTTCTGTAGAAAGTCCTTGAATATTTTTGTGTAAATTCCACTAATACCCTAAACGCGGTATTGCGTGTTTCCTGTTTTTCCTTGTGGTTTCATGCTTTACATGATTGCTTAAGTAGAGGTGGATGTTTGTAATTTTGGATAATTTATATTTTGTTCCATTTTCTTGCCTTTCATGTTTTTCTTATTAGGCATTTTACCAGTTGTCATGTCTAGTTGTAGGATAGTGGAATTGTTATACTATTATGTTGTTGTGCCTTATAATGATATCCAAGTAGTTCTTGAGGTTTACATGGGTGATATACGTGTGCTAAGCATATTAATTTCACACAGGAGTGTGAGAACCTAGTGTATTATAACATAGGGATAATAGATGTAAGGGATTCTCCAGAGTGTCTTTCAATACGATTAGAGACCATAGGGGGAATTGATGATGACTGCTTCCTCAGAGAGTCTACAGATCCTCAACACCAGCCATAGGGGGAATGAGACATTGAGTGCTTCCCCAGAGAGCCTTTAGCCCAATACGAGACTATAGGGGGAATTGACGGTGAGTGCTTCCTCAGAAAGTCAACTCTTAACTGAACTAGAGGGGTGATACAGTGCGTGCCTCCTAAAGGGTTTCTAGTACTTGTTTGTTGAACCATAGAGGTTAGGATGTGAGAGCTACCTAGAGGGTTACCTGTTTTTCATCTTATGGTTGGTTATTTACTTGTGTAATTTATAAGCTAGAATAGTGGATTGTAGATGTTATGTGTTTTTCTGTTTACTTCTTCCTGCACTGTTACTTGCCTTGTATACATTGACTGTTAGGCACAAATCTTTGGGTGATTTCCTACTGGGATTGTATCTCACACCCTATTTGGGCCATGCTTTTGGGCTCAAGAAGACCTTGTTGTTGCAGGTATAGATAAGGGCAAGCCCCCTTCGACTTCTGGTGCATGATTTCTTGGAGATGGAGAGAAAGTGACCAAGCTTAGTCATGCGATGCTGCATGAGTTGCTGTTATTTTAGTACTTTGTTTTTACTTGCATTCCAGCACATTATTGTGATTGCTTCCTTCATTAGAAACTTGTACTTGCTACATCATTATCATCAATACTATATATTCATTTCTTCTGCTATTTGGTTTTTGTTTTTGCGTATTGTTTACTGCTTCCACTATTTACTGTTGTTTTCCTTACCATGTATACCTTACCGAATGAGGGCATAGTTTCCCCAATAACTTACCAAGGCTCTAACTTCTAGTCGGTTGCCTCTGGCATTTGGTGAAATGTGCTTGAGGTCATTTGGTGAACCGGGTACAGGGAACCAGTGGAGGGGCTCTGGATTCGGGTCGTTACAGAGTACTTAAATGGAATTGGTTAGTAAATATTATTAACCAAATTATTAAAATGTTTTTCACACCATCAAAATAGTGAAATAATTTTATAGAACCTATATGTTCATATGAAATAAAGAAAATATTTTTTCATAAGAACACTGTGAAAAAAGGAACACGTCAATGAAGAATAATATGATGGATAAAATTATAGAAATAAATATCTTAGAAAATATATTATTAGAATGATATTTTTTTATATTCGCAAAATTCAGGGTTATATGGTTCTTGAATGTGTTATAAAGATAGATAAAACTGTAATCTAGTTCTTCAAATATCATGAAATGAGGAATTATTCAAAAAAATATCTTCATTTTCAAGTGAATGATCCAAATAAGTGGATGTAGGTTCCAGAAAAAATCCACAAAGGAGAATGGGAATCCCCTTTAAACGAAGGGATATTCTACCCAATTTCCCCCAAAAAGGTTGAGAAAAGTGTAGAGAATGCTCAAATGAAGTCACAAGTTGAACCTGTCTTCCGACCGGTCCAATGATAACGTTATGCAGCCGGTTCCGTGAAACACCTCCTCCACAGACCGCTGTCATTCGTAAAGTAGAGGCGGGATCCATCCGCAGGAGTGAAGCAGGAAGAGCGCCAACCCGGTTCACTGTCACGAACTACCCCAGCTGCAGACCATGTTGACCGACCCAGGCCGCATCCGCTGTCATTCGCGGAATGGAGGCAGAACCCTACGCGTTCGAGAAGCACTCCCCCTGCGAGTTGTGGATTTACCAAGTCATCCGTAAACCGGGTTTCCAATCATGGGCCTCCGCAAAAGGTGTCGCATGACCACAAATACATAACTTTACCCACTCTATAAAAGGAGATAGACGGGGGAGGGTAAGGGGAGATCGATCAGACTCGGGTGGAAGGATTTTTAAGGAGGGAGCTTAGGATTTCAAAAACAAAAAAGTTCCAGTTCGCTAACCAGAATAGATATGAAGCTGGAATAGAATTAATAAGGATCTAAAAATGGATAACAACTTGGTGAATCGCGAAATTAAAATAACAAAGAAAATAAGACCACAAACCATGGCCCCTCCGCAGATTCACTCCCCAAGGACCATGGAGTTTATGCTCCTTTTCAGATCCGTCACACTGCGTAGCACCCTCATATGCGGGCCAAGCCCGACTGATGAACCACCGACCGGCGTCGCACCCGGTCACCTCTGCTCGCATGGACCCCTCCACGTACCAACCTAGTATGTGGGATGAACCTGAAGCCGTGAACCACCCTGCTACGCGGGATGCCCACCAGTCCATGAACCACCCGGGTTCGCGGGATTCCAATCAGCACTCAGACCACCCTAGTTCGCAGGTGGCCTCTCCAGCCACGTACCACCTCCCTACACGAAGGGAACCACCACTCATACATCTATGTGGCCCACTAGTTACTTCGAAGATCCCATTCCCCAAGAGAGATAAATTCTTTCCAATCTGGCCTGATCCTCCGCACCTCCCTCATTGGACTATTCACCGGCCCCGAGCCGAGGCCTCCGCCAGAGCCACTGGACCTATGTGATGTAACCTTCAGGCGCATTAGCGTGCCGTTTCGAGTTCACATACCCACGGTAAGTGATGGAAAAGGGGTTGTTCCGGCCCTTGCGAAGATTTCTGAAGCATTCCTGGGATCTCATTCCCTCGGTAATGTGGAGTCCGAGTCCGAGAGCCCCCTTCCTGTCCCTCCACTTTTTAGGACTGGGGAACATCTCCCCTCCCTAGGGCGTGGCGGGATACCCATCATAAGGAAGCCCCCATACACCTTCATACTCCCCCACGGCCATGGCCATGGAAGGGAATAGTGGGGAAGGGTGCTGCTCCGTTCTTCTTTGGGGCCAAGTACCTCTCCTGTTGCGCTTTGTCGTCATGGGCATCCATCTCAGATTAAGACCCAATCCATTACCCTGGGACACACCCATGCATAAGCCCCACCCCACTTCTCACGGATGCACCTTTCGTGACGTGATCGTCTTGTCCCTGCTGCCTCTTGTTTCCCACACCGAGCATGAACCATGTGGGCTTAGAGTAAGAATCGACCATGACATCATACCATGGACCTCCTCAGAGTGTAATCCCTAATCCATTACCTTGTACATCCATAGAGTGTAATCCCCAATCCCTTACCATGGGCCTCTTTAGAGTGTAAGCCCCAATTTGTTCCCCTGGGCCTCCTCAGAGTGTAATCCCCAATCCATTACCATGGGCCTCCTCAGAGTGTAATCCCCAATTCGTTACCCAGGGATGCCTTAGAGCGTAATCCCCACTCCAATTTTAACTACATGGACTTTGATTCCCCACCATAGGGATATGTAGGAAGCCTCCAAGAGGTTCATACCCGATCTCCATCGGACCCCTGGGTCCACCTTCAAGTCCGTTTTCCGACACTCCAATTCAAACTACATGGACATTGATCCGTGTCTCCTCGGCAGGGTACGTTGAAAGCCTCCCGGAGGTTCAATCCCAACAACCAGTCAATCTGACTATCTTCATGTCAGTTGGCCACACCAACCATGGGCTGCCTCAGAGCGTAATCCCCATTCCAGCAAAACTACGTGGACTCTGATTCCTCTCATGGGGATACGTAGGAAGCCTGTATCACGGGTCGATCCAGACACTCAAGTCGTTATCTGTCCCCCCCGGTATGACAATATACTCTATAGTGCATGGTTATGATGCTCTAAACAAGTGTTGTATCAGGGATTATAGACTCCTCAGTGTCATTAATCCAATGAGGGATGGTAAACCTCAGGCCTAAATGATTCTGAACCCCTGCGTCCAGCTAACCACTACCAACCAATATTAATCCTTAGATACTATGCTTGGGTATAAACCAAAGATTTTCAAACATATAAATATGTCTTAATACTATAAGAGAGTTATGGAATAAGAAATAATTCCCCCCAAAAGGGTGAGATGATCCCGACATCCCATCCTCTCGACCAATGTCAGTTCTTAAGCATCGTTGGTCAAACCACCCAGCAAACGCCTGCCTTTGGAAAGCAGGTCCATGTATTGCTGGATATGGAACTGTTGGGCATTTTGAGGCAAAAATGGTGCACCCGATATGAGTGATTAATCAGAACCCAATCTTCTCTAGTAAAACATCAGGTAGCGCACGTTTCTCCCCCACGACTTTGTTGTGTGCCGCGAGACAAAAAATGGTGAACCCGATGGGAATCATTAACCAAGAATGATGGATTTAAACTAATCCCACCCTGTGCCGCCTTTATACTCATAAGGAGGGACAAAAAAGGTCATTAATTACATATGGGATCATGAGATGATGCTTTGATGGGTTTTCTGTTTATATTTGTTAAAATATTTTTACAAGTACCACTCAGAACTCTCGTCGATCCAATGGCATCATGGGGGAACTCACAGGTGTGTGCTTCAGGGTACACAATAACTGGACTTCCTCACCAATGAAGGACCCCATCACCGACTCATTGTCTTCAATGCTGGGTCTTGGATGCCTTGATCTAAGAATACCATGTGAACGGTACTCTCCCAATGGTGGAGGCATCCATGCACTCCCTCCAATCCGCTAGGACTCGCAGGTCGCCTACCCCGTAGTGTACACAAAAGCATATCCAAAAGGCCCTTGTTTCCATCTCAAACCGTTTTGGGAGTCTATCCCCAAAAAGAGACAACACATACCTCCCTTACTTTGGAGAGGCGAATTAGGTCAACGCGGAGGACTTCATCCCCACTGAACTGGTGTTTCGATCTAAGCCCCCCACCGAAAGACGTCATCGCGGTCAGACTATGACTCAGTATCCTCTCACCAAAGACGATGTCCCCCCAAGGATCCAGGCCCATGCTCCCTAGGCTCCGGCCCCTCGGACCGCTGGATGAGGGAAGAAAACGTAAAACTAGGGACTGGTCATAACCCTTGTCTCTGAGAAGGAACTCCACTGCCCAGTCACGGAGACGTATCACGAACAGGCGCATACACCTGTTCGCTCCTCCAAAGCCCACAATCTAGACATGTCAGCATCATACAAGCAGGCATGTATCCCCGCCATGCTCCATCAATCCCGTCGCTCACACAGGACGAAACCTACCCGGCAGACACCCCTCACTGCCCGGGGTCGTAAAGCCCACCAACTCGACATGGTGGCGACCTAGCACCTGCAGGACCAGCTCCTAGCAGATGTACTAAACACCTACCATCCTTGAATGGTGGCTATCAACAAAGCATGCCATATAGATGTGGCAAAAATTAAAAGGAGGTCACATATCCCTTCCATCAAAGGCCACCGACTCGATATAGTGGGAAACCAACATATGCAGGGCAAGTTCCCTATGGATGGATGTAAAGTTCTTCATCCCGATATGGCAGAAAATGGAGAGATAAACTGGCATATCCCTTCCTAGGGGCAGATTCGTTCACCTACCCAAACATAAGTGAATTGTCAGTACCTACTGACCACCAGAGGACCGGAGTAGGATATTCCTACTCCGATACCGGAATGGGCCTTCATACCCGTTCTAGCCAATGATATCTCTCTGCATATGCTGGAATTGATGGAGGAGTAGGTATTGATCCTAGATTATATCTTGTAGACTTATTTAATATAATTACATTAGTGGAAACAGCAAGGACTCGGGCCTGTGAGCTCGTGTCCCCAATTGAGGCAACTCATCTAAGAGACGAGATAGCCACCTTGAAGCAGATATGCATCACTTCCTCCTCCCAAGAAGGTCGTCAACCATATTCTGTGATGCAAGGGAAACCGAATCGAGCAGCTTCACTTGTTCCAACTGGGGGACACCCGTCCATCATGGTGGATGCTCTAGAGCAAGCATATATCCCTGCTAAAACTCAAGATGTTCGTCGGCGTATCCCTCCAACATCACGGGAGCCAATTAGACAGGGACCCAAAGGTGAAGGTTGTTTCCAACAACAGAAGGTCCCCGCTGCCCTTAAGAAAGCACCCCAAATGTGTCGAAGACAGCAGGAAAATAAAGAGCGGGTTTATGAATCCACTCTGCTAGAAGCTGGGGTTCCCAATGCTGCTAACCACGTATCAAAGGATCATAACCCTTTCTACCCATTACCATATTATGGGAGTGGTAGTAGCAGTTGTGAAGGTACTCCCCGCAATGTGGCTACTAGAATCTCTAAAAGTCCTCCACAGAGAACTGATGGGGGCCTCCCCCACGGGCGTATAACGATTGATCATGAGAGCTTTTCTTTTGATGCGAGTCACAGAAACCCTCCACATAACCAGAAGATCAATCAACAAGAAGTCCCTCCACTTTTTACAGTCCACCAAGAAGGTCCTACCCGGGGTATACACTGCAAGCACTCTCCATGTAGTGGGACCGCAGATTATGATAGTAGTCCTCGCTATCATAGTCACAACTACAGAGGCCCTCCCCACAGTGACATCTCATAACAACATGAAGACCCTCCCCTTGGCATAGCCTGCCTTGATGGTCCTCCCCAGGGGTTACGTTGCAATGACACTCCAGGAACATGGGCATCAGATCACGGTGGTAGTCCTCGCCACCCTAATAACTGAGGTCCTCCCCGTCGAGATGTAATGCAACAAGAAGGCCCTCCCATCGCTGCGGTACATTCTTGAAGGCCCTCCCTAGGGTGTACCCACAGATATTCTCCATAAGACAACTATAATTGTAGTCCTCGCCATTGCAGCAGCTGTGATGGTAATCCTCGCCACCATGACCACCATTGCGAAGGTCCTCCCGGCAGTTGCCCCAAGCAACAAAAAGGTCCTCCCATTGTCGCAGTGTATCTTGAAGGTCCTCCCCAGGATACACATCGAACGTCAAACCATGATGGTCATCCTCACCATGATTGAAGTTGTTGTGAAAGCCCTCCCTGTAACAATGCTACGCTTCCAGAAGGTCCTCCCCTTGCAGCGACACACCATGGAGGTCCTCCCCAGGGTATACACTACAAAAGTCCTCTATGGAGTGAGGCATCAATCAGTAATGGTAGTCCTAGCCATTGTGGCTGCCATAGCGAAGGTCCTCCCCGCAATGACATATCACATCGATAGGAAGGTCCTCCCCTGCCGAATCAAGCATTGAAAAGCCCTCATATGCCGAGGCACACAGAAGGAGGGGATCAAGCATGTAAGATTCACAGCTAGTCTCCAATAGCACACTTCTTCAATCGGGAGACGTTCTGGGGCCACTTTCATCTACGGAACCACCTCGGAATCACCAACATGATAATTCAACACCTACCGGTCCCACTATCTCTGATTACGCTATCAGTAAGCATCTCAGTTGGGCTGACCGGTAGAGTAATCATTAGCGGAGGAGTATGCCAACATGTTGCACCTAAGGAAACCACTGGCCAGAGATGATATCCCAGTTATGTTTTGTCCCATGACCACCTCTCAATTTGACATACCCAGAAAGTTTTCAGAAGAATGCCAGCACGACATCCGCTACAATATGTGGAAAACCCTTCACCGGATGAAATCATGCTTCATTCATTAAGACAGGTATGTGGACCATGTCAAGACAATAGGATACCTCCTATGTCACATCGACATGGAAGCTCTTCCTCAGCATGACAACAGTGACCTGAGAGGCGTAAGGGAAACATGCAGATAGACTACCTCAATGCTCTACACCAGCTGCACTGCCTCATTGGTAATGTTCTAACGAGAGTCCATATTAGACGATGGGGAGAACATGGTTCTCTGCATTTCACTCCGCACCCCACCCAGAAGAACTCGCTCGGCATAGTGTCTTGCAACGCCATCACGGAAAGGTAGCGATCGAGTGGTCTCCCTGTTCGAGAAAGGCGACAGACCCATCAATGACAAGCCTTGAGTATGTCCTAGAATAGTTAGTCCCGACAGGAACAAGCCATTCAAGAAATATTGAATCAGGCCGCTGAGAGCATACAATAAGCCTCTCGCCTAAAAGAGGCCAATCAGCTATCACTACCATCCTCCCCAGAGAGGATTGTGTCGCAAGTGAAGTCCACATCAGAACCAGTTCACCCCTGAATTGGGGAACACAAGATCAAGTATGTAGTGATAGTAGAAGCCGTTTCCGTAATCCAGAGTCAACCCCAACCTATATGGATGAGGGAATTTTTAACAACAAATGACCCCGTAAGACAAATAAAAATGGGAAGAGACTCAACATCCAAGGAACGGAGCCAACCCCAGCCCTCAGGGCTGGGGGCATTTTTACCTCCTCAAAACAACCTCCCCCATGAGGATCAATATTTTATCATCTAGGGAGGACAGTCAGAAGAGGATGTTCCTACCCTATATCATCCTTTTAATCATCATCCCCTTCAAGAGGAAGGTGTACCATAAGGTCCCATCAAAGAAATCTCCATGTCACCCTTCATCAAGGTGCCCAAAATCAATACCAGGACAGAAGAAGGAAGACTAGTAAAAGATGCTGGAGATCCTCTTCCTATTTGAAAGATGAAATCTTCTCCACCCCGCAATGTGCATCCATCAACTCCATAGAGGTTAACCCTATGGGGACACCAAAGATGATGAAAATCCAGATGGATCGGGAGACAATGGTTCCAGTCATGCTGTGACTCACAATCAACCACCAGGTTTGCACACCCAGAACCAGAGGGTACCCCTAAATATGGCCACCCCTTCTGCTATCCCTCCTCCATCTACCCTTTGAGCTTCCAACAAAGATAGGAACAAAATACTGGTTTCCCTTAACCCGCCCCCCTCTCTCGATAAAAACGAGACACTTATGCTCGAAGAGAGGTTCGCTTGACAGGAAGAAAAAATGAAGAAATTAAGTTGGCTCAACACCGAGCTACTCCAAAGGAACTGTCTTATGAAAAGTGCATCCCCAGAGGAGCCACATCATGAACTCCCAGTAATTTCACCTCAAAGACCAATGTTTTCCATGGAAAATGAATCACAGTCAGGGCCCCCGCCCAATGAGGTGTCTGGACCGTCCAACTACCTAAATGTGGATGCGGATAAATACCAAGGATTCCCTCCACTTAGGAAGCATCCTAAGTGTGTACGTCTGAACCCTCCGAAGGTGTCAAAATTGGCACATGCACCCCAGGTACCAACCGAGTTAGATCCTCAATCAATGCCTCCGGCCACACCTGCCCATGACCGGGCCCAAAAGGATGTATAAAAGGGTCTCACCAACAACATCGAGGCACAAACAGATCGATTGGATTCAATAGAGGGTCGACGCGCTCCGATACAGCCAGAGTGGAAACCCTACCTAGATTGGGTGAGAAACATGCCACATCCACACAATTTTGGGACCCTTTATTACCTGTCTTCAATGGATTATGCCATCCGGAATGGAACTTGATGAACTATGCGTCTTATTGCGACCCTATGATGGGAACTTAGGAACAATAAGAAGAAGTGAAACTCAGATGCTTCGTTCAGACCTTCAACGGATCTGCCTTCATCTAGTATAAAAGTCTTCTAGCCTAGTCAATAAAGAATATGGGAAAACCTTCGGTTGCAGTTCTTGTGCTACATCAGCTCGACATTACCTAAAACAACGGTCATCGACCTCATGAACTGCAAGCAAAGGGAGAATGATAGGGTCTCATATTTCATCGCTAAGTGTAAAGGTCTAACCTACTCCCTAAACAGGACAATTCCTAAAGACAAGTGGCATTCCATATGCATCAATAATGTTCAAGATGAGTTTCAAACCCCATTTATACCAGTGGAGTGCACCATTAGATTCTTCTATCTCTCGGACATTGCCCCGAGAATTGAAGACTCTCGGCAGCGGACCAATTTGAAGTCTCTAATAGCCTCACAGGCTCCCACAAAGTGAGCAGTTAGGACTGAAGCATCCTCTGTACTTCTCAAGCAAGCCCCTGTGCCTGCTCCACTACCTAGGCCTCCACCAAATCTTCAAGGGCCCCTTGTATATCAGCGGCCACCTCCACCTAAGAGGGACGATCAGATAAGATCAAAGAGGAACCGGTTCGAGGAACGAAGACAAAATGTATACTCGTTCTGAGAGGACCAAGTCTGTGGCTATTTAATCGACTTCATGAATTGAAACTTGCTCCACCTCTCGGAGCCAAAGAAACATAAAGAAGCCAGCTGCGATGACAGGCCAGATTACTATCCCTACCATCGAATGATGGGGCATAATATTCTTGAATTATTCGTCTTCAAAGACCTCCTAAAAATGATGGTACACTTCTGGAAGGTCGGGCTTGGACCACCCCCGGCATATGTGGAATATATTTCTACCACTGACTCCGATAAAGGGGAGGGGTGGCAGGATGTAACTAGAAAAAAGGGGATGAAATTCAATAACTGGATGACTTAGAAGACAATCAATCGTGCCCAGGGCATACTCCGTGCTCAACTACAGCAGTCAGTGTTTCCGCCAACAGCCCCTGATTCCGCATAGCCGGAAATATCGGCCTCACAACCATCCTCATGCCATTCATCCAGGCGTAAAAAAAGGGAGGAGACAATCGCAAGAGGAGCAGTACAGAACAAGGCCAAATTTAGCCCCGACACTGTCAGATTTTATGCCCTCAAACTTGGCGCTACGGGCACTGACCCACCAAACGGCACCATCAAGGACAACGAAACAGGTTGACCGGTCACAGGATGATGAGATAATATTTGGTTCCATAAACGTCATCCATCTAATGGAACAGTTTCCCGACGAGGGGTATGGTTATGAACCTGAGTTCCCAACGAAAGGGGGCAGGATGAGGAATCACAGAGGCAGGGGATACTGGGGAAGGCACAGTTGCGGCCGAAACCAACCCTATTGTTTTACCCCGGCCCAAACTGTTAATATCGCGGAAACCCATGGGATATCCCTTCAACGGACACAACAAGAGGAATAATACCCCTACACTACCATAAGCGGCCACTTGGGCCCCATCATTCTGCAGTACCCATTAGAGGAGGAACAAATGTCTAGCCGCCCAGTGCGCACAAACAGACCGGCCATGAAAAGTCCCCAGAACATGGGATCACCGCCAACCTCCAACCCTACAGCTGGTCCTTCCTCATCGCGGGCTCCAAAACCCAAGCATCCTACTAAAACACTCCCACCAATGGAGAAGCATCGGAAACTAGATCAAAAATATGATATCCTTAAGCATCTGGCGTCAGTATCAGCCAAGATATCAATCCTGGATTCGCCTACATTATCAACATATCTCAGGAGGCGCTTATTGAAGCCTTGCTCAGCCCCCAGGAGTTCCAATCCGAGGTAGCTGCTGACGATATTTACCAGATAGAGGCTAGCTCGGCTAAATGCAATGCGGTTATTTCCTTCACTAATCAGGATGAAGATTCCATCATACATGGACACATCAAACCACTATTCATGTCCAGCACACTAAATAACGTTGAGGTCAGAAAAGTCTTTATTTACAACTGCACTGGAGTTAACCTCCTTTCCCTACGGACACTCCCCAAGTTGAGCTACAGTGAGGATGAACTAATCCCCTCATCCACACCTCTGTTGAGTTATGAAAAGAGTGAAATGAAACCAATGGGACAAATCAAGCTAAAACCCCATTCTGGTGACTTTGTGGCCTACTCGGAATTCCTGGTGGTCGGGCAGAACATTGTATTCAATGCCCTGCTGGGAAGGACATTACTCCATAAGAACATTTCTCATCCTTCATCCTACCACCAGTGTATTAAGTACTGCGTCAACGGGAAGAGTGGGATATTGCATGCTGACAAGGCCCCTTTCGAGCTCTTCAAGTCATAGTACATTGATGCCTGTTTTTATGAGAAAAATAAGAAGAAGCCTACACTTGATGGTGTCGACTGGATCCCCTCTCCAAATGGTCTAGAAATGGTTCTTGATGACCCCCTCAGGCAGCTTGGCAGAGACTACGTACTTCCCCTCAAACATATTGAGAGAATGGGTTCATGTCTAGACACACATTTAGCCATCATCATGACTTCATCCATAATGCCTGAGCATGAAAATGTGGGAACGTCTTCCAACCCTTAATCTGGGGGACAGATACTTGAATAGGGACTCCCATGATGCCTCACCTTTAAACCCCCAAGAACCCAAGCTGGGGGTTCTCCCCCCGTCAGATCAAGAAGATGAGGATTTGGAAGATGAGGAGGAAGATCTCTGGGATGCACCTCCTGCATTTGAAGATGGTATCTCCACCATGGTGGATGAGATCAGGGAAATAAACCTTGGTACCGAGGAAGACCCGAGGCCCACTATTGTTAGTGCAGCCATGTCCCCTGAGGAGCATGAGGTATATACTTCCTTTCTGAGGAAACACTGGGATGTCTTCACCTGGAATTACACAGAAATGTCGTGACTCGATCCCGAAGTGGAAAAGCGTCACCTAGGTCTGCCAGAGGACAATCGAGGCTATAAACAGGCCTCCAAGAGAACACGCCCCTCACTTGCTGCCAAAATAGATATTGAAGTCGATAATCTCATTAAATCAGTCTTCATCTTGGAGGTCCAGTACCCCATCCGGTTGGCCAATATTGTGCCTATAAAGAAAAAGAACGGACAAATCCGTGTTTTCATTGATTTCGAAGATCTCAATCGGCATTATCTGAAAGATGTTTTCCCGGTCCCGATCACTGTGTTATTGATCGATGCAAAGGCCGTGTATGAGGCTCTATTCTTCAAGGTCGACTATTCTAGGTATAATCAAATCAGGACGTCCCAAGAAGATGAAGAAGCCACTGCATTCAAGGTCCCTCAAGGAATATTATGTTACAGGGTTATTCCCTTCGGTCTCAAGAATGCTGGCACCACATATCAGCGTGCCATGCATCGCATCTTCATACCATTCTTGGGGAGATTCATCGAATGATACATGGATGACTAGGTGGTTAAGTCTAGGCAGCGCTCAGATCACCTGTCAGACCATGAGACCATCTTCAATAGACTTCGGCAGCATAGCCTGAAGATAAATCCCTTGAAGCGCACCTTCGAGGTTACCTCAGGGAAATTCCCTGGCTTCGTCGTGCACCATTTTGGAATTGAAGTCGACCCCGGAAAGAAAAAAGGCTATCCTCGACCCCCCCCCCCACAATCTCACGGAGTTGAGAGCATTCCAAGGGCACTTGGCCTACATCAGGCGGTTCATAGACAACCTGGTAGGAAAATGTTTTTCATTTACCAGGTTAATGAAGAAGGGGGTTACCTACCAATGGATATATGACTTCCAAGAGGAGTTCTACAACCTAAAGAAGTACCTCTTAAGCCCGCCGGTGCTCATATCCTCAAGTTGAAGAAAGAACTCTCATCCTATACATGACGGCCCCAGAGCGGTTGTTGGGAGCCTTCCTTGCACAAAAGAATGATTCCTAAAGTGAAAATAGTCTCTATTACCTCAGCCGAACAATGATCAATGCTGAAACTCGATACTCAAACATCTAGAAGAGTTGTATGGCCTTGGTATTCGCAGTTCAAAAATTGCGACATTATCTGCAGCATCATGAAGTTTATTTGGTATTGTGAAGTATCAATCTCAAGTACATCCTTAGCCGCCCAATGCTGACTGGGTGCCTATCCTGATGGGCAGTCATCCTATAATAGTTCAACATACAGTTTGTGCCTCAGATGGCTATCAAAGGCCTAGAATTAAAAGAATTTCTAGCAGAACGCCCTTCAACAGGAACCACCACACCGGACGCCGAGCAACATGATGAAGACATCTTCTCAATTCAAGAGGAGTTCTAATCATTGGAAATGTACTTCAACGGTGTATCTCGAAGCCCAATCAGGAAGAGGATGGAAGATCCCAAATTTAACAAGGTGGCCTTGGGGATAATTCCCATGTCCCCAAAAAAGGAAATCATTCCATATTCCTTCCTCCTATCCGAAGGAGGTACAAATAATGAAGTAGAGTATCAGACCGTTATGGCAGGCCTAGAGCTCGCACTCCAGGAACAAGTACAACACCTTAAGGTAAAAGGTGACTCGGAACTGGTCATCAAGCAAGTAAATGGTGACTATGCTATTAGAATAGAGGATCAGATTCCTCTGTTTGACCTTTTACGAGGGTTAATGTCATTATTCTCTACAGAACCAATGTTGACCTATATTCCCAAGTCTCAGAATGCCCAGGATGACACATTAGCTAATGCGTCCACAACCCTAACCGACCCAGATCAGGATTAAACAGTTATCCGTATCACTCATCATCGAATGGTCTTGCCTTTTGTTCAAGATAAGACCGAAGAAATCCACGAAGTCAGTCCTATCTCAGAGCCATATGCTCCCGCCACCAGCTGGATGACCCCCATTGCAAACTACCTTCAATGGGGAGAACTTCCATTAGATAGGGCTGAACGGGAGCAAATACGGAGAAGGGAAATCTCCTTTGTCCTATATGGCGGCTTGGGTCAGCAAGAGGTGCTCTACAAATGAGGCCTTGATGGAATCCTCCTTCGATGCATTGATGGAGAAGAAACGAATGTCGTCATGACTATGGTACATGCCGGAGTATGTTGGGCACATCATTCGGGCTCCATGATTTCGCATAATGTTCGAATACTTGTGTACTATTGGCCCACAATGGCACGAGATTGCGACCGCTTTACCACAAAATGCCACTCATGCCCAATTCATGCCAACTTCATACACCGACCCCCAGAGTCACTTCATTAGGCCATGTTCTCCTAGCCATTTTCCCTTTGGGGAATGGATGTCGTGGGACCATATCCTCCCACCATAGCCAAACAAAAAAAGTATATCCTCACGACAACCGCCACATTTTCTAAATGGGCAGAAGTTGTACCCCTTAAGGAAGTCGGGGCAAGAAGCATTATCAGCTTCATGAAAACCAATATCATCACCAGATTTGGTGTCCCTCATACTATATAGACGGATAACGGTACCAACTTTTGTTCTCCTAAACTTGGGAAACTATACCAAGAATATGGTATCAAGGCTAACCACTCATCCTGCTACTATACAGAGGCCAACAGATAGATAAAGTATTTCAACAAAACCATGTCCAACATTATCCAAAAAATGGTGGACAATACATTAATTCATGTCTGGATAAACTCCTCCATGCATTGTGGGCTTACCGAACCACAACTCGCACTGCTACTCAGGCTACTCCGTACACATTAGTGTACAGAATAAAAGAATCCCTCCCCATTGAGATCCAATTACCCTCGCTCTGCGTCGCCATTCGTGATCAATTATCCATTGATGAGTAATCAGAAAAGATTCTAGGTGAATTAGAGCAGCTAGACGAGAATCGGTTGCACACATTGCCCCATTTGGAAGTATATCAGAACCGGATTGCACGCGCCTTCAATAAAAATGTCCTTCTTTAGTATTTCTTGGAAGGAGAATTGGTGTTGGTCCTCCAAACCCCAATGATACCTGGAAATAAACCTCCAAAGTTGGAGCCCAAGTGGGAGGGAATGTATGTTATAAACATGGTCTACTCCAATGTAGCATATTCCCTTATCTCTGTGGAAGAGCATGTCACCACCGCTCCTAGAAATGCGAGATTCTTGAAGAAGTATTTCTCCTAATAACTAGAAGCAGTTGTCATACGAGCTGCAAGATGTTAAACTGCTAGGCACCCAAGAGTCCAATCTCTATGACCCAAAACTCAGAGTATTCCTTCCTCACTGGTATAGCCAAAAGAAGTTATCGTCAGAGCTTTAGGATGTTAAACTGCCACGCACCCAACGGTCCAAACACTATGACCCTAAACTAAGAGTATTCCATCCTCACCAGCATAACCAAAAGCAGTTATCTTCCGAGATTCAGGACATTAAACTACCAAGCACCCAATGGTCCAAACTATATGACCCCAAACTAATAGTATTCCGTCCTCACCGGCACATCCAAAAGCAGTTATCATCCGAGCTACAGGATGTTAAATTACCAAGCACTAAACGGTCCAAACTCTATGAACCTAAACTAAGAGTATTACATCCTCAACTACATAACTAAAAGCATCTATCGTTTGAGCTATAGGATGTTAAACTGCCAAGCACCCAATAGTCCAAACTATATGACACTAAACTAAGAGTATTTCGTCATCACCGCACGACGTTAAACTGCACGGATTTCAACGAACTAAATATGGCTTGATTCCTGCCCTTCCAGGATAAGTTGTGACACCATAATTCCCCATCTAGGCCCAGCCACCCCCAAGTAAATGTGAAAAATGCCCTTTCACCCCGTACATGGACTAAACCTGCACGAGGTGTATCCCTCGTCCTTCCAGCTCAACATTAAACTGCATGGATAAGAAGATTTAAAAATGCCACATTCCCACATGTATGGGCTAGACCTGGATGGGGTGTATTGTATTTCAGAGAGCTATGTATGGGTTGATTCCTTCCATTGTAGGATACGTAGCGATGCCAGGATCCCCTAACCTAGTCCAGCCACTCCCAAATGGAATAAAATTAAAAAAATTCCCCTCCCCCCGTGTACGGACCAGACCTTCACGGGTTTTACTTATTCCAGAGAACTACGTGGGGCTAGATTCTTGACCTCGCGGGATACATAGTGATGCCAATGTATCTCACCTTGGCCCATCCATCCCCAAATAAAAGTTAAAAATGTCCCCTTCCCTCGTGTACGGACCAGCCCTACACGGGGTGTACTTCCCTTTAAAATAACTATGTGAGGCTTGATTCCTGACCTCGTGGGATACGTAATGACTCATGGGTTCCCCATCCTGGCGCAGCTATTCAAAAAAATAATCTATCCCCCCGTGTACGGACCATACCTAAACAGGGTGTATTCTTCATCCTCAACGCACGCCGTTAAACTGTTCGGAGGTCAAATAACTACACGAGGCTTGATTTCTGCCCTCGTGGTATATGTAGTTATGCTAGGGTCCCTAAACTGAGCCTATACATCCCCAAATAAATGTAAAAAATGTCCCCTTACCCCGTGTATGGACCAGCCCTGCACAGGGTGTAATTCCCTTTAAAAGAACTATGTGAGGCTTGATCCTTGCCCTCGCCGGATATTTAGTGAAGCTAGGGTTCCCCATCCTGGCCCGACCATTCAAAAAAATGCTCTCTTCCCCCGTGTACGGACCAGCCCTGCATGGGGTATATTCTTCGTCCTCACCGCACGATGTTAAACTGCATGGACATCAGATAACTACATGAGTCATGATTACTACCCTCATGGGATACGTAGTGATGCCAGAGTCCCTCACCCTGGTTTAGCCGTCCCCAAATGAAGGTAAAAAATTCCCCTTTCCCCCGAGTACGGACCAGACCTGCACGAGGTGTATTCTTCATCCTCACCGCACGACATTAAACTGTACGGACTTCAGATAACTATGTGAGGCTTGATTACTAACCTCGAGGTATACGTAGTGATTCTAGAGTCCCTCACCATGGCCCAACCACCCCCAAATGAATGTCAAAAATTCCTTTTCTCCCCATGTAATGACCAGACCTACACAGGGTGTGTACCTCGCCCTAACCGCGTGACGTTAAACTTCACGGATAAGAAGATTTAAAAATTCCCTCCCCCCCCCATGTACAAAACAACCCTGCATGGGGTGTCTTCCTCTTCCTTACCGCATGATGTTAAACTGCAGGGAAAAGAAGGGATGAAAATCCCCTCTTCCCCCGTGTAAGGACCAGACCTGCACGAGGTGTATTCCTCATCCTCACTACACGACGCTAAAACTGCCCAGACCTCATCCACACCACATGATGTTAAAACTTCATGGAACTCATCCTCAACACATGATGTTAAAACTTTACGGACTTCGTCCTCACCACACGATGTTAAAACTGCATGGACTTCATCCTCACCGCACGATGGTATAACTGCACGGACTTCGTCCTCACCACACGACACTAAAACTGCACAGACTTCGTCCTCACCATACAATGTTAAAAATTCACGGAATTCATCGCAACCCACCCAAGATATGTGGAAAAACGAGATGGGAATAATCCTTGACCATTTGGATTCATCCTCTACATACATCAGACTCCACCATTATGATAATTATGGATCTTCATAACAATTCACCGCCATCGGAAGTGAAAAGTTATCGACCTGGGGACGTCGTTGCATGACTATGCATACCATTCCCTCAGCGGCACTACATATTGATATCCCCTAGCCCATATACCAAATGTAATATTTCCTCGGGTGGTACTCTTCCTAGCTCCGTACGCTTACCGGCATCAGAGCCCCATATCATATCTCCCGATCCAGAAATTTATGGCGTAGTGGTTGAAAAGTTCGCCCCCCTTGTCACATCCAAATGTTTCCAGGGTATCTCTACCCGGTTTGCCTATGTATCCTCCTGTGGTTCACATTATGACCCATATCTATGAACATCAAGTCAGGACTAGGCTACTTTAACTCAACATACAATGGCAGTGAAGATGTGTCTTGTATGCTCGGAACCCATTATCCCCACATGTCAAACTCTATACTGTGAGAAATCTCGGATTTTCATAATCATTCACGACCATCAGAAGTAGAAAGTCATCGACCTGGGGACACCTTTTCATGACTATGCATACCATGCCCTCAGCAGATCTAATTATTGATAGCCCCGTCCTGTCTACCAAAGGAAAAATTTCATCGGGCCGTACTTTTCCTAGCTCCGTACGCCTACCGGCCTCAGAGCCCCCACACCACATCTCCTGATCCGGGAAACCTCAGTGTTAACGTTTAGAACCTTCATCCTCCACCCTATTTAGAGTATATCAGATCATGGTAACTCAGTTATCCTTCGAGTGACTGAAGCAATAGTCACCCAATGGTCCGAGCTCTATGACCGCTAAACTAGGAGTACTTCATCCTTACCGCACAACGTTAAACTGCATGGAGTAAAGGTACACCACCATGCACAAGATAATTCTACGTAGGGAGCTCTCTATGCTTTAAGAACAACCAAAAAAGAATATATCTGACATGTCTAGATATTTTCTTACCAAATGACAGACTTCATGGACCGGACAATCGCAGATCCTCATAACCATTCATGGCCATCGGAAGTGGAAATTTATCGACCTAGGGACACCTTTGCATGAATATGCATACCATGCCCTCAGTGGATCTCAATATTGACAGCCCCTAGCCCGTCTACCAAAGGCAATATTTCCTCGGGCGGTACTCTTCCTAAAGCTATACACTTTCCAGCTTCAGAGCGACCATATCATTTATCCTAATCCATGAAGGCATGGAACCACGATTTACACCAATCAACCCCTATACATGTCTTGGGCAGGCCGAGATTTTCATGAAAGGTTACATTCTGGTCATGGGTGGCCTTTGAATCTATGTCCTTACCGCATGACGTTAAACTGCATGGAACATCTTGGAAGCTTGGCATAAAGCTGCAAATATCAAGCATTAAACATCCAGATAAATGCCTCCAACTACAAGAATTTTCACTGGTGTAAAAATTCCCCCTATCCTCGCTGCATGACATTAAACTTCACAACATCCTTTAATAATGCTCATCGTCTTTTCTACATGACGCTAAACTGCACAGTCAAACCGGTCATGGGTCGAGAAGGGAACAAAGGCTTTTCACTATCCCTTAGTGCACGGGACATACCTGCACAAACCACTGTCTCACACCATCATAAGAAGGGATGACTCCACCCATTCTCAGAAAATTTAGCCGAGATGTTTCTCCCATATATAGGCACCCTCTCCTCATAAACCATACTCTGTACTCAGAAAAAGACAAACTCTCATAAACCACCCCTAGTGGCCTTGAATCACATACATCCTTGAAGATTCTTGGCTATTGAAATAATGGAATCATTGACCCAAGGACACCTTTGCATGACTATGCATACCATGCCCTCAGCGGCTTTACAAATTCATCGCCCCTAGCCCGTCTACCAAATGCATGATTCCATTAGGCAATGCTTCTCTCAGTACGCCCCTTGTCCCTTGAGCCCCCATGTCCGTCCTAGGATTCAGAAACCCTCTGAGCTACAGTTTAATAGCCTCTTTCATGACCCTGCCTGAATATAGTGGAACGTCTCTGACGAGATTACTGAGAACCAGGAGAAGACGTTCCATTCTAAATGATGTCACGACTGCATGACTTTAAACTGCGCCAAGCTCCAAACATCCTTTACGCTTGATAGATGCATAGGACAAGGACCCTGAGTCCACACTCCTGATTAATACAGATGCCTTCAAACCCTTTCAGATGTTATATACCCTTTCTGAGCCACCCCCTGTGGTTTTAATAATTCTCCAAGCCACCCATGGTGGTTTCCATAAGCTGGACTTCCATAAAGTCCTTAGGCCATAAAAAATGGAGAGTCGTTGACTTTAGGACACCTTTTAATGACTATACATACCATTCCCTCAGCGGATCAGCATATTGATCACCCTTGCACTATCTACCAAAGGCAAGGATTCCTTAGGCAATGGTCTTCCTACTTATACATGCTGGTACGGCACTCATTCCTTGAGACATTCCCTGCATGTCGTTCAAATATACACACGCTTCCCCCACATGCGTTTGAAGGGTATTGAGACATCTTTTAATCATCCAAACCTCATTGGGGCCCTTTCTCCACCATACCTGGTCAAATATGTTCGACCTAAAACATCAGTAATGATAGTCTTGTTAGCATGACTTTAAACCGCTCACATAAAGAGGCGCAAATTCTGTTAGGCCGAAAACCCAAAAAGGGTGACCTAAGAAAAAGTTGGGAAATACCCTTTGGGTCCACAACAAATGGGCTCAAGAAAAATTTGGGTACGAAAATAAAATACAAAAAATGTTTATGGGGTCCTTCTATAAAACCTTAGTAATAGTCATACTATGCTCGCTGGACTCCATGGTCTAGGAAAAAGTTAGAGTTTGTTTCCATTTTCCCGAATTATGATTAATTTTGGTTCAGTGAGTTGTTATTTACAAAAGAATTGTTCCGGTAACAATCAGATTTCATATTATGGGAATATTGAAAAAGATTGTATTTCGTTTGAACAGAAATCGAGGACATTCACAAGCTGGGGCCTCTCCCTCACAAAAAAATGGGTAAAAAAATAATAGTGTACAAGAATGGATTTGATCGTCACAAAAGAGCCTGGCTTGATTTCTCCTTTAGATTGGCAACCGTGCGATGGTGGTTGTTGCAAGTCTGCTCTCGCCCAACCCTCTCCCTGGCCTCAACCTCGACCACCAAAAGAGTGTGTCCCAATATTGTTTGAAGATCGTTGATACCATTTCTTGTGGATTCAAGGTCACCGTTCAGAGTTGACAACTGATCCCTTACCATCACTGCTCGAGCGTCGCATTCACGCAACTCGGTAGATAGGGTAGCCGACTGATATAGAGAGCTCTCCTCCTATGCTATCAGCTGATGGAGCTATATCATGGATTCCTCCAAGGGTCGAGTCCCGTAATGAAAGGCTGTGAAATGAGAAAGTTTTCATTCATTAGTGTAAAATTCCTCAGGGGTCGTGAAAACATGGCAAGCAAGAAACCGAAAATGTCGATACTCAAAGCCACCTGACCCCAAACTAGGAAGAGTTGTCGGAGAGATTCAGTCTTAGTTGCCATATTAGCTAGAGGAGTTTCGATGACAGTCTCACAAATCTAGTTCCAGGACCACCTATGCACTGCTCGGTGGTCCTCCATGACACGAGGATATTTGGTATCCTCTCTAGATAGAACGAGAACTAAGTCTGGAATTGGGGTCAGCATAGACATGTGCACACTAGAAGATGGTTTTCAAGCTAGAAGGTCTGAAGCTTCTAACCCCAGTTCAGGCTTGGGAATCAAGTTTCTAAGTCCAGTATCGGCTGAAAAAACTTCATAAATTGTCTCAATGGGACCCAAATCCACCGGGTCATCCTCATCCACGTCCAATAGGGTTGGTTCCATCTGAACTTCAGCCGTAGGGGGGCTGGGAGAGGAAAATCCCCTGAGTTGCTTTGACCGATGAGACATCAGTCTATCCTCCCTCAGAGCTGATGAGGAGGGTGGGTAAGCACCACAACCACAATGACTTTTGATTTGGAAACCTATCGTACAGCCTTCCCTAGAATCACATCGGGGTAATATTTTACCCACATTCTTGTGTACTCCATGGATAGGCCATCAGCCCCTCTAATGCCAGGTGATGGAATGATTGTGTCTGATCCCTCCCGCATCAGAATCAACCACCATTGATGGAGAGTGATTGGGTGCAGTCCTCGGGCCTGAGGAGGGGTTAGGGATACATGGATTTACATACACCCAACTGGCGGGAAAGACGGTGGGGGGCATAAAACTCGCACAGAGAAACCCCGTCAATTTGCGCAGACAGAAACCTATCCCACAGTGAAATCATGTAAGAGCGCTCCTCCAGTATCCCCTTATGGTTTCCAACCATGAAGCCGGAATGGGTGGGGTAGGGAGTGAAGGAAAACATGGATAAGTCACTCATAATCTTGATGAATTCATCAGAACTGATGATATTCAAGCGAACGACAGCTATATTGAGCAAGATAGTACGAATGGTAGGAAACAAGATGATTGTGTTGTGACAATAATAATAATAGCGGAAACAATTCTCTATGCAGCCGTATAATAATTGAAATGGCCTGATTTGATGATATGTTTACCCGCCCTCCTGCATGTAGCTCAACAGTTCGAAAATCCGAGCCAATGTGGTAAGAACCAAATTCTCCGGGCGACCCTCTGCCAACTCAACTTCCATAATCAAGGTGCAAGCCCTTAGGCCTGGGTTGATACCACAAGAGGGGAATAGCCACCTTCATAAAAACATATCAAACAGACCTACCAACCTGAGCATATGCGTCACACCGGGGCGCACCTCGTAACCCCATGAAAGATAGTTGCCGGCCTCCAGAACCACCCAGTAGGAACCTGGGATGGTTCGAGACTATTGAGAAGGATGAGTCCTGGGGTGCTTGATCTTCAGCACATGGCTAGTGGTGTTCATAAATAACCTTTTCTAGGTGCTATAGGGAATAAGAGGGTGGGCACGCAAGGCCTGGCCCAGTGACCGCTCTGCCATAACAAGCAGATCCCTCACAAACAAAGGCACTTGTTCGACGTCGTCTCATGCATCTGGAGCAGGAAGAAAATCGTCATATATCTCTCCAATAATCAGAATCCATCCCAATTGGTAGATTTCCCATAAACTAATTCCAACTTCACCATGGGCAAGGTGGAATGTATTAGTTCTTGAACACCAGTGACTGAGCAGGTCAGGCAGGATCAAAGATGGTGGGTAAAACGCAAACTGGGAGGCCCACACTATAGAGTAAAGATTAACTACTTCCAACTACTTAGGGGATTCCCGACAATGATGATGGACCCAGAAGGCCCAGGCCCAGTCATTCGAGAAAAGCCCACTAGAGAGAAGATCCCACCTAGAAATCCACCCCGCATCAGGGTCCACTCGAGCAAGGCTGAACGTGGAGGGGTAACTCTTAAGGAAAGCTTCTCGAGAGAAATCTTGTGTGTACTGATCACTTTGAGTCCTGATAGAGACTCTCAAAACAAAAATATCTTTCGGATCAAGATCAGAGATTATCTCCCCCGATTGGGCGAGGATCGCTTGAATTCACTTCCACGACACTTTCAAGCAAGGTGACGGAAGGCCTGGGAAGGTAGGGGTGATAGGGACATCGTCTTGAACACCGAAGCCATAAAGCAGAATCATATTCCATAGTAGTTATCCCGGGAGCTCAAGAGAGTGAAAATCCATCAAGACACCATCGTCGATAATGATGGACCGACTAGGGTCCTCTTTGATGCTTTCCGCTCTACGGATCAAAGCTAGACGTCTCTTTGAACTAATCAGGAGAGGCTCAGTAGCAGGTCTGGGTGCAGGGTGGGAAGAAACCATATTTTCTCCCTTCATTATGAATATTAGGCAAATGGTTAGTCCAGAATAATAAAATCTGGAAAAAAATACCAAGCATATAGAAAAGGAATCGAGAAGCCCTCATGATGAGGTCCGCAAGCAGGCCTCACAATTTGGATTGCAATGACTGGATCCCGTGAACCAACACTACACGGAACAGGTCTGTGGTACTTTGGACCATGGAGCGTTTTCCAAAAAACAGTGAATCAGGTTGCTTCGTGAAATCTTAATCCCGGATTTAAATAATTACATTTGGAAGAGTTAAGAAATATTCAATATCGGTAAGATTTTAGTCTGCAGGTCATCAAAACCGCGGAGCAAGTTCCAATGCAGCCCATCGTGGCTTACTTTTTAATTAGTTAAAATTATTGGTTCACAGCTGGGAGATTGGTCCGTGGGTGAGGGCGATCACGAACGAGGAATGGTTTGCGGAAGTAGCAGGTAGTTCGCGGAGGAGGCGCTTTGTGAAGGAACGAGCATGCGGAGACAAAAAAGTGAGAGAGCTCTGGTTTCACGAAGAATCCGGTAAAATACAAAAGAAGGGGCACCTATATTTATAGGCATGGTCCCTTACCGGGTCCACTCCCCTTCCGCACACCATCCATGTTTCAGGACCTCTCTACATCGGAATGGCCTCCTCTTCGTTCCGATTGGACCCCATTCCGATGGGGTGCATTTTTAGGTTCTTGAAAAATCCATAAAGATGAATGAGAATCCCCATTATCCCAAGAGAGATTCTAACCAATTTCTTCGACAAAGATTGATAAAAGTGTGGAGAATACTTAAAGGATGGAACAAACCGAACTGGTCCGTACACCAGTCCAATGATAACGCTACGTAGCCGGTTCCGCAAAGCACCTCCTCCGCGGACCGATGTCGTTCGTGGAATGGAGGAGGGAGCCCTCTTCAGGCATGAAGCAGGACGAGTGCCAACCCAGTTCACCATCACGAACAACCCCAACCACAGATCGCTTTGACCAGCCAAGGCTGCATCTGCTATCATTCACGGAATGGAGGTGGAACCCTGCGCGGCCGCGAAGAACCTCCCCCACGAGTTTTGGATTTACCAAGTCATCCGTAAACCAGGTTTCCGATCATGGGCCTCTACAAAAGGTTCCACATGACCACATATACATCTATTTCCCCACTCTATAAAAGGATAAGGAGGGGGGAGGGCAAGGGGAGATCGATCAGACTCGATTGGAATGATTTCGAAGGAGGGAGCTTAGGAATTCGCAAACATCGAAGTTCCAGTTCGTGAACTAGAATAGGTATAAATCTGGAAGTGAATTAATAAGAACCTAAAAAGCATAACAACTTGGTGAACGCCGAACTTAAAATAACAAAGAAAAGAAGACCGAAAACCATGGCCCCTATGCGGTTTCACTCCCCACAGTCCAGGGAGTTTATGCCCCTTTTCTGATCCGTCGCACCACGTAGCACCCTCCTACGCGGGTGAAGCCCAGACCGACGAACCCCCGACCTATGTCGCCCTCGACCATCGCTGCATGAATGGACCCCTATGTGTACCAACATGGTATGCGGGCCATACCCAAAGCCACGAACCACCTTGGTTCTTGGGATGCCCACCAGTCCGCGGATCACCCAGGTTCGCAGGATGCCTATCAGTCTACGGACCACCCTAGTTTGTGGACGATATCTCCAGCCGTGTAGCACCTCCCAACGTGAAGGGAACCAACACTCATAAACCTCTGTGGCCCACCAAATCCTTCAGAGTTCACATTCCCCGAGCGAGATAATGTCCTTCAAATCCAGCCTAATCATCCGAACCCCCCTCATTGCCCCATTCACCTGCCCCGAGCCGAGGCCTCCACCCGAGCCACAGTACCTGTGTGATGTAACCTTTAGGCGCATCAGCGCGCCGTTTTCAGTTTACATACACACGGTAAGCGAGGGAAAAGGGGTCGCTCCGACCCTTGAGTGGATTTCCAAAGCATTCTTGGGTTCACATTCCCACGGTAATGCAGAGTCCAAGTCCGAGATCCCCCTTTCTGCCCCTCCACTTGTTAGGACTGGGGAACTTCTCCCCTCCCTGGGGTGTGGTGGAATACCCATCAGAAGGAAGCCCCCATGCACCTCTGTACATCCCCACGACCATGGACAAGGAAGGGCGTAGTGGGGAAGGGTGCATATCCATTCTTCATTGGGGCCAAGTCCCTCTACCGCTGCGCTTTTTCACCATGGACATCCATCTCGGAGTAAACCCCAATCCGTTGCCCTGGGCTGCTGCCATGCCTAAGCCCCCACTCCACTTCTCACGGACGCCCCTTTCGTGACGTGATTGTCTGGTCCTTGATACCTCTTGTTTCCCACACTGAGCGTGACTCACACGGGCTTAGAGTAAGCATTGACCATGAAATCCTACCCTGGGCCTCCTTAGAGTGTAATCCCCAATCCGTTACCCTGGGCCTCCTCAGAGTGTTAGCCCCAATCCATTACCCTGGGCCTCCTCAGAGTGTAAGTCCCAATCCGTTACCCTGGGTCTCCTCAGAGTGTAATCCCCAATCCATTACCATGGGCCTCCTCAGAGTGTAAGCCCCAATCCGTTACCCTAGGCTGCCTCAGAGCGTAATCCCTGCTCCACTTTGAACTATGTGGACTTTGATTACCACCACATGGATACGTAGGAAGCCCCCAAGAAGTTCAAGCCTGATAACCATCAGACCCTCAGGTCCACCTTCACGTCGGTATTCTGACACTCCAATTCAAACTACGTGGACTTTGATCCATGTCTCCTAGGAAGGGTACGTAGGAAGCCTCCCCGAGGATCAAGCCCAAAAACCGGTTGATCTGACAATCTTCATGTTGGTTCACCGCACCAACCCTGGGCTGCCGCAGAGAGTAAGCCCAATGCCAGCTGTACTATGTGCATTCTGATTCCTCTCATGGGGTATGTAGGAAGCCCGTATCATGGGTTCGATCCAAACACTCAAGTCATTATCATTCCCCCTAGATGACAATAATCTTAAGAGTTCCTGGTGATATGGCTTTAAACCAATGTCGTCTCAGTGAGTCCAGACTCCTCGGGGTCATTAATCCAATGAGGGATGGTAAACCATGGGCCTAAATGATTCCGAACACCTGCGTCCATCTGACCACTACCAGCCAAGAGTAATCCATGGGATACTATGCTTGGGT
This sequence comes from Viscum album, assembly GCA_963277665.1. NCBI lineage: Eukaryota > Viridiplantae > Streptophyta > Magnoliopsida > Santalales > Viscaceae > Viscum > Viscum album. The sequence goes on from OY728164.1 coordinate 1,373,040,048, forward strand.
ATAAAACAATGATTCACAAACATATGCATACGTCTTAAATCTATAAGAGAGTACCGATACATGCAATAATTCCCCCCAAATGGGTGTGATGAGCCGGAATTCCCATCCTGTCTACTAATGTGAGTTCTTAAGCATCGCTGGTGAAACCACCCAGCGAATGCCTGCCTTTGGAAAGCATGTCCACGTATTGCTGGATATGTAACCATTGGGCGTTTCGAGGCAAAAACGAGGCACCCGATATGAGTGACTACGCAGAACCCAATCTTCTCTAGTCAACTGTTGGGTAGCGCACATTTCTCCCCCATGACCCAATCGTTCGCCACGAGACAGTGGAAATAGAGAGAAGGTTAGGATTATGTGATAACTAAATCTGAGGTTTTGGTTCCAAAGGATGTGGTGGCAGTTAATTTAATAATAGCCTAAAATATTTCTAATTATCTATTTAAATATAGATCCTCTCTCTTTGGTTTAGCTTAAATTTTTTTAATGAATATAACTTGTTTTCGTATAAAATTAAAAAGGTAGTTTTCAATGAAAACACCAAGTGGGAATATCACTCAAAAAATGATGTGTTATATCCTTCACATTATGACCCATAAAATTGATTTATTTTATTACGAAATTATTATAACAATGTATGAAATTAAAATAGTACTTGGTATAGTATGTATTTTGAAAAAGTACTCAAAAATTTATTTCAAGGTGAATGAATTATTAATTCATACATATGATATGTAATTTTTTATCTTTAGTGTAGGTTTTTAATCTTGTCTATCATGTCTAAAACCGCCACCAGTAACTCATATAAATGAGAAATTTGGGTAAGAAGAGAAGCCATAATTTATATATGGTTAATTTTACGATTAAATTGATTGTGTACCTATTTTGGATATATTGATGTATTTTTTGAATAATTACCTAGAAATCCATTAGAGTTTGAAGTTATGTTTTCCATTGATTGAATACATTAATCAAGAAAAATATAAAATAATCCATATAGACTGGACACTTTTGAATTAGTGGAGTTAAACAAAAAATTATAAGATATGGGTGAATATATATTTATATTCCCTAATATTTTACCTAAGGGTTCCCATATTCGTTTCCTTAAGAATAAAAATAGATTCATGAGGCTGTTCATTTATTATAGCTAAATAAAATCAAATTCAATAAAGAATTTGTCACCTCTACCTCACACATATTAATTATTTGATGAGATTTAGGAATGTGAATATGTTTCAAATATTAACTTTTGTTATTGGTGTAATGATTTTTGAGTAAACGTGGGAGATAGTATATAAAATATATTTCAAATGAGGTATGGAAATTACGTTTTTATATTAATTCCATATCTATTGAGTAATATACCATATTTTCTAATTGATTGTGGAATAAAGTTATAAAAAACAACATTATATTTATTTTTTATTAATAAATGATTTTTTGGTGTATTATGAATCCTTTTAAGGACATAAGAATCAATTGTAGGACATTTCTAAGACTCAATGTGAAAAAGGGTTATATGGGAGATTCATAAAGTGTAAATTCTAGCATCAAATATTTTATTTTAATTCCTACACTATTTCCACTGAGGGTATCTTGGTTAATAATATGAATAAAAATCAATTCAATGAATGGTACAAACCAATAAACATAAAAAAGGTATTTAGTTTAATTTTTTAACAGGTTATTATTAGTTATTTTTTATAATAATTTATTAATTGGCTACACCATTAAACAAGAATACATGTAAAGTGGTCATGTTCATAATGAAAATGGAAGGTGATAAATGTTTTGAATAATTTATGAATATGTTTTTAATTATCCAATTTTTAATTTACCATTTTGAAAGTTTGGATGTGTGATATATACTAAAGCATCAATGAATAGACAAGGTTGTTTCCTTATGAAGAATGATGTAGTTATTTCATATGAATCATTACAATCAAAGACACATGAGTAGGAATCTACAACCCATGATCTTAATTGGGAGTCCATAATCCTATATTTTATAATATAGATTCATCATATACATTGTTTGATAAGTGATATATACAAAGATCTTAATTGGGTAAAATACATCTTTTCAAAAAATTTCTTAATATGAGTTGAATTCAATGGATAAACCTACATAAGGATTATGATTTATTAATAAAATAAGACACATAAAATGAAAATAAAGTATCATATGCATTCATTATGAAGGATCATGGAGTTATAAAAAGAATGAGGATATATAAATATCTTATCGTCATGGATTTAATAAATATGGATATAGTACTTTTATGGATGGGAAGATAACATTATTTTTTCAAATTATTTCAAAACCATATTTATTGAAGTAGATAAAATGATCTCAGTGTGATGATAAATATTTTAAAATAAAATTGAATCCTAGAATTATGGGAAATTATAATTCATTGAATATGAAAATGGAATTATAAAATTTTGAAAGAGTTTTTATTTTCCATCTATGCCTAAGATGAAAAAAAGTATTGGATGATGATAATAACTCAAATTTCACTAAAAATATTTGTAATACTATTATTAATATCTATTTGAAGGAATATTTTCTGTGCGATAATATTGAAAGGTAATATTCTAATTATATATCATGATTCTTGATTTTTCAATATATAAATACCGAGTGACATCATCTTATAGGATTCATGCAACCTCTACCTATTCTTATGTGCAAGTGGGATTTCATTTATATGGTATGTTTTTTACCAAAATACAATATGTTTATATACAGAATGAAAGAATATAGGTTATTATTGATTTTAAAACCAAAATTTTCACATTTAATTTCAATACGATAATATTTACATCTTCATTTACTTGTATAAATTTATATAAATTATTTTGTAAGACATCATGGTGAGAAAAATTTAGATGTTTCATATCATGATAAATGTTTTATGTAAATATTCTAGAAGAGTTTTCGAATGGCCCTTGATACTGAGATACATCTGAGCACTGCCTACCAACATCAAACTGACTAAGTGTCCAAAATGATATTTATAACCTTTGAAAACATGTTGAGATAATTCTCACTTGAAATTCATGGTATATTGGATAAATATTTATCTTCAGTAAATTTTTTTATATAATTATAATTACCATTCAAGTATTCAAATGTTGTTTTATGATGTATTACACTAAAAGAGATGTCATGCTTTAAATTGTTGGGATGAAGTTGGTGAAAGAAAACATATTGTCATATAAATTACCAAGGACACAAATAAAATGGTAAATAATATACAAAAACATATTAAATAAACCCAAATATGTAACAAGAGTTGTTCGAATAACCAAATATATGATTTCAAATTTGTTATGGGAGATCACATTTTCTTGAATGTATCTTCATTTAAGCGTGTTTTACAGTTTAGTAAGAAAGGATAATTAGCCTCAAGTACATCAGAGACACTAAAATTCTAGGAATCGTTTTTGTTTAGCACTACTAATTAGAAAGGATTTCAAGTATAAATAATGAACATGATGTGTTCGAGATATCCTAGTAAGGGAAATACAATCCAGACCTAATTCATGTGCTCAAATCTAATGTGGTATAATTGAAACCAAATTTTTCTTCTGATGAAGGGACCAACGTGATTCATGACATCAAAGAGCATGTATTGATGAATTAGAAGACTATAATGGTAATAGGGTATTATAAAAATAATAAAATATAGTAGGAAATATACGATCCATATGATGTTATGAATAAAAAATACCCTTATCTATTTACAATGTAATACCAATGAAAATTTAGGGGATATAATTTCTATATGGGAAAATAAAGTAAAAATGAGTATAACTTATTTTAATTAAAATAATATTTTAAATAAACACTAATAAAATAAAAAATTAAATATTTTCTGTCACTAAATTATAAATTTTATATTATTAATATCAATATGTTACTTACATAGCCAAAATATTCTTAGAATAAGTTGACTAAATTATTCCTTAAAAATAAGATATAATGATTAATTAATAATGAAGTATTTATCAAATCCATATTTGGTTTATAATAAGGTTTTATAATATTTAAAATAAATAAATTACTAAAAATTAATTTTGATGAAATAATGATAAGATTGTTTGGAGGAAAAAGGTTATCTTTTTTGGAAAAATGTTTTTGAAAAAAATAAAAAATTCCTTTTCCATATTAATTATTTAAAATTATTTTTAACCATGAATTATTTCTATGAAATTTATAGATTATATTCTTATATAAATAATTTATATCCACATAATTATTATTCGAATTCTATAGTTAATGTAAGATCGACTTAATCTTGAAAAAGGCATTTATTTAAAAATTGTTTTCATATAAATTTGCGGGTACATTTTTAAATTAAATTATATCACTTTAGTAAATTGAGTTTGATAAAATTGATTAGATATGTTTATTAAAAATAATTAATATTAGTAAATAATTATTCCTCAATTTTGGTAATATGAATTATAAAAAAATAAAAAACTAATTTTCGCGATTAAGGTCAATAAATTTTTATCTGGGAGTGAAGCAAAAAATATAAGCGTTAAAATGACCTAGAAACAATATGAAACCTAGATGGATGTTTTTATATCATCATTAGTCATATAACCTTACAAAATGTATCACTTTGAATCTATATTTATAATAATGTGACATACAATTATTGAAAATGATTTATAATTTACAAGTGCACCACTAACCTCAGTTACAATTGGGAACCTCCTCCCCACACATATCCACAACTATATAACTATTTAACTAGCCTAGCAGTTAATAAATTATATCTCCATTATACTTATACTTTCTTTAGTGCCTATGGTCTTCCAATAATACCATCCATATGGTCATTAAGATGTTATTAAAATGAGGTTATTCAGGTAAATGTAAATGTCTTCACCAATCTCTTTAATTTTATAGTTATTCTTTTATCACAATAAAAAATGGATCAATAATTCCAATATAAAAAAAGTTATATTAAATATACTGAGATTTTATTTTTTTTAGGGGTTAATATTTATCTATCTTATTGTCTATCATGTGGAAGAGAAAACCATCACTCTTGTTTATAGTGGACTATCGTCTCGTGAACATATGAAAATATTTTCCATCACTGACTAATATGATAATAGAAATGTTGGAAATAATGAATATATATGATAATTATGTAATGGTATTTACTATAAAATTTTAATAAATCAAACATTTACATACCCATTAACCCATTAAGAAAATGTTATCGATATTCATGCATGCCTAATACCAACCTTCTTCATAAAAAGATACAATTTTTTCCCAAGTCCAACATTCAAAAATGACTATAACAATTCATTAAAATAAGAAAATATGAAATCTATAACACTAATATAATTCTATTGATAATAGAAATGGATCATATACACAAGAACTAATCTTTCATGAAAAATAATGAATAATTAAATGAAGTAGTTATCACAATAAGAATCATAATAACAAAACATTACTAATAAAATGGTTATAATATGTTATAATATGATTATATATGATATTATAAATATGAATATTATTATAAAATAAAATATTATGTTTTTTAAAATAATTATATAGAATGTTAGAAAAATACTTAGTTAATGGAACTTTGAGGTGAGAGATATCATCTCAATTTCAATTACATTGAGAAATATTTGATATTATAAAAAAATTATTTTTATATAGTGAATAAATCCCACATTAATATATTTAACTATAATACCTAATCATATATGATGATTAATTTTTATAATCATGATATTAATTTTAGTTTATACATTTTAACAGTAAGTAATTTGGTAATGATTTATTTATTATCCTCATTTTGGGGTTTCTATAATTTTCATTAAAGAGATCATTTATTATATCCTTCAAATAATCCATAAATTTTATTATCCTTTATATATTTTATGATTTTACATAATTTATTCAAATTTATCATCTCTTTTGAAGATGAATCTTGAAAAAAAATAATGAATGAAAAATTTATTTCATTTCTATTTTAATATAACATATTTTTCCTCAAGGATCCTATTTTTGAAAATAGTTTAAAAAATTAATTTTTATTACTCAAATGATATAAATTAGAATTTTTATGTTATTTTGGACAATTGTAAAAGTTTGAATGTTTTATTTTTTTTACAAATGATATTTTTTGAATTTCATTATAAAAACTCAAATGGTATTTATTTAATGTTTAAATCATTAACAGACTTCCCTTTCACTATATTCATTTTCTGTTATTTAGTTTATCGAAAAAATTATAATTTTTTAAAAAGTAAAATATTTAGTGATAGATTATTTTTTACATTTAATATATGTTTTTAGTGTTTTTATAAAAACTAATTTCATATCAAAATATTTATTACCAACGAACTGATTTTAATCTCTTATCACTTATTTATTGTTTCTTCATTACCTTCCTCATGAAACATTCGCATTTATAAGGTCATTGGAAATTAAATTTCCAATTAATATTGATATTATATGAATCATGTATATGATTATTTCTTAAACTATATACCGTTTTACATATGACAATGTACTTTGAAATTTATTTGGATAACTCGGGAAAATCATGAAAAATTTGTTTTCATTATATAATATATTAATCTATTCATAAGTCTTATTGTTAATGAACCTAATTTAGAATTAAATATTAGATTTTTGTGTAGGAAATGAAGTGAAAGGTTCAATACTATTAATGATAGCCCCTCAATTCATCAATAGGTATCATGAGGAAAATAAATTTTCTAAATTAAATGGGATTTTGGTGTATAGAAACTCATAAATTAAACTATTTTTGAGAACGAACATTCGCTATAGATATAATTATACCGGAGATAATAATATCCAATATTATACATTTTCATCATTAATAATTTATTACTTATTATTGATTATATTAATATATTTATAATATCAATGGATGAATTTTTAATCAATTTATTGTTAGTGTAGAATGAGTTTCTGTTATTTACCATTACATATTTAATATTCCTTATTTACATAGGATAAATTTGACTATTGATATCCCTTAATGAGCATTTGAGATCACCCTTATTTTATTTCCCTTCCCCAAGATGTAATGAATAATTCTTATATTGAGGTAAGGATTTCTATTTTTTCCATTTATATTATTTACATATTATTCCTTTTTAAAAATCAGTGTCTTTTATGTATCTATCTCTCAATGATTACAAAATAGATTGTCCCCTTAGGATTATAATCCTTTTATGAATGAAATTATAATAATGTACTCACCGGCTCAACATTACATGATTCTTGGTGGTTACACTCCAAGATTTGTAATAGAGAGAAAATCAATAGAGTTGGGGTTGGGGTGAATATTTTCCTTTAAGTAATTTTCCCATCTTAAAAGAACCCACATTATGTTTTCTTATATATGTCCTTTCTATTTTTATCAAAATATATAGTTGAAATATAATGTAAATAAATATAATTATATTTTTTATTGTGGTTCAGGGATACATAGACTTCTTCTATCCCACTATAGAAACACAAAATATGGTATGGGTTATTTTTAAATATAAAATTTTCCTAGGGATCTGAAAAGGAAGGGTAATTAGTTGAAACATAGGACATGACTAAAAATTATTTTACAATTTTATAACTGATAATTATTTTACTATAAATATATCACATAAAGATTTTATATGGTATTTCTTGAACAAATAGTACAATAGGTGTTTGCTTAAAAATTAGAAAGAATGATGCAGGTTGAATAAAATTCATTACCTAGTTTTGAACATCAATATTTGACAGTTGATGAGTCTTTATCTAGAAAATATGTGTGTCCTAAAATTTTATCTATGAACGAAAACCATGATAGGAATCATTAATATAGTGAAAAAATAAAATATTTCTTCTTATATATCCCACTATTTAAATTATAATATAAAATCAAACTATAATACTTTGTGAATAATCATGACATTCATCAATTTTGACTATATTCCTTTTATTATTGTAGCTTTAATAAAGCACACAATAATATATATATATATATATAATTAATATACTTATATATATCTAAATTTAATTATAATAACTTCATACTCATTTATTCTATAATAAACAACTAAAAACCAAGTCCAGGTAATTCATGATTTTCACTATTAGAATATGAAATCAATGAATTAAAGTCATCTATTATTTTTTTGAACATTTAATTTCATATACTTCTTGGATGATTTCATTTTAGAAAACAAAACAAGATATAATATTTTTTTTAAAATCTTGAAAACATATTTTTTAAAATCTAATATCATCTTCTTAAATATAAACATCGTTAATTACTCATAGGAATAGATTATTTTCATTCCATTAAAATTAGTAATAAATAACATCTAAGAACCCAAAATTTATATCTTAAAATATATCTTCCTTTATGAATATTCATATCCACTTCAACTTTGAAATTCCAAAAAAAATTATTTAAATACTAATTAAAATTTAAATCCCTTGAAATCATTTTTTGATCATATGTTGGTTCACAATGAAGATTACTACCATTTCTACATTTAATGATTACCCCAAATATGTATTTGTATTGGAATTATTCTATCTTCACTGATATATGTAATAGTTGTTTCCTTAAAAAATTTATATTTATAAGTATTTTCTAATTTTTAAATATATAATTATATACTCCCATATGTAAGATTATATTATTTTTATTTGTATTGGTAAATTAGAATTACATATTTTTTATAAATGTAAAACATGAATACATATGACTCTATAATTTTTAAAAAATTTAAAACATAAGAGTGATTTCATTGATAAATATATTATTAATAAATAAAATTTCCGTTGAAAAATATTTAACACATAGTGCCACATTCCATTGAGAAACATCAGATTTGTAAAGGGGGTATTATTAAAAAAATTATTTGTCACGGTTAATTTAGTTATCTAATTCATACATAATGACTATTTGGTAATAAAAAACAATAAGTAATGTTTTTATTAATTCTAAAATGATAATTAAGAGATACTTCTTCAGGAATAAGATCCTCAAAAAAATAGTTTATAAAATATAACACAAGCAATATATATTCCATAATTATAATTATATTTTAATGACTCTCATAAATTTAAAAATAAATGGTAAACCAAATTTTTAAAACATATATAATGATTTAATTAATAAAAAAATAATAAAAACTAAAAATAATACTAATAAATAATTAAAAATAAAAACAATTAATATATAACATATTATTCCTCATCCGTATGATATGGTACAAAAAACTATTACCGTCATATTTCCTAAACTCATCTTAAAATTTTTAGGATAATAATTCCATTTGGGGTAATATCATAGATATATATAAAAATAGAAAACAATTAATTATAAAAACGATTTAATTAAAAATGTTAAATGCATGAAATAATAATAATAAATCACAGAATAAAAAAATAAGAATAATTAATTATAATAAATTATAAGAGAAGATAATACTTATAAAATAAAATAATTTAGAGATCGAGGGAATATGTAATTATCCAAAAATACAACATCAATGTTAGAATAAACCACTCAACATTTTACAACTTTTTTATAATTTTAAAAACAATCACACTCTACCCCGTTAGTAATGATCAAAGCATTACAAAAATATAGTCTATAAAATATAAAAACAAACTAATAGAATACAACATAAGAAATAGGGTCCTATGAATTAGAAATAGAAAACACCCAACCTAATTTTATAAATTATATGATATGAAAACATATGATCTCAATAGTCATAAATAAAAAAACTATCAAGTTTCACATTTGAAGAATAAAAACTATGGAATAAATGTAGTAAATATCAGACATGAAATATGTTGTGATTATCTAAAAAATGAAACTCCTATAGAAATCATAAACAATAAAAATATTTTTTATTCAATATAGTATAACATACTTTTATTTAGTATCAATTTCAATTTTGGAAAGATATGGATGTGGATTTTCATCAAGTGAACTCCCCAAGTACAAGGTAAGTTACATTATGGAAAAATGATTCATGCGAAAAATATACATATAATTAATAGAATACATCAATGTTTTTATATTAGAAACTAATAATTACATAATGATGTTAAAATTAATCAACTTAAACAATGTATATGTTAAATACTATGCCATATTAAACTATTAACTTTAATGAAAATAAATACATTAATTATATTTGGAGAATTAAAATAAAAAATATTCAATGAATTAATTATTATATTTTCATCACAATTCATGTATACTAAAAATATAAAATGATATAGATCCATGAAAAAAGGTCAAGTAATGTTATCCTTTCAAAAAATAAAATAATAATTAAAATAAAAAATAGGTAAAAATTATAAAAGTAGTATGAACACCATTCCCCTATATAATACGGTTAGATATGAATCTCATCTAATGGAAAAATTATAATGGGAGAAACAATAACAGTTATTAAAAATATGATATATGATAAAGAAACACTTCATATAATGTTGTAATCTTATGCCATATGAACTTCAGATTGATTTAAAAAATAAAGATAAGTAGCCATAAAACATAATCACAAAGTAGTCTATTGATGAGAATGAACTAATTATTTACAAGGATATAATTTCAATGATATATATTATATAATTATCTCTAAAAGTGAAATGAAATCCTTCAATTTTTATAGTGAATATAAATTTTAGATGTCTCTATTCTTTTATTTTGAGTATAAATTATCTATATACCATTTATTAATGTTGTTTTTGTGGCTCTTTCCCTCCTCAATACCAACTATAAAGAAATATTTTATTTTTTTGATTTTATTTTTCTTCAGAAGAGTTAATATGAGATGCATTAGTAGAATACATAAAAGAAATCAAATTCTTTTTATTAGATCATTATTCATATCTTTTTATAACATTTTTATTGATTTACATTGATATTTTTGATGATGTACGTTATATCTATTTTTTAAATGTATCACAAATTCATAACATCTAGCCACATTTTTCCATCATTATTACTGATTTTGTCAACGGAAATATGGAATCCATTTTTCTTCATATATAACTAAATGTGTATTCAAAAATTTACTGTAAGTTCATAACTATAATTTTATCTACGATATTCTTCATCCGAGGAGTCCAAATCTGTTGCCTTATCCCACCTCTCATCAATTGATGATCAAAAAATAATAGAATCATTTTTTGTCTTGAGTAACATGTGAGTATCACCTTCTATTTTCCATAAAAGTTCATATGTTGAAAGTGATAAAAAAAATATTTTTAACTCATCAATTTATGTAGACTATCTCATAGTAGTAAAAATTTAACTCTATAATTCATGTATGGAATTGAAAAATTTTAATTTTTGAATTCATTCTAGTAGAATATATCCCAATGAAGTAACTTCATTTACTATATAAGTATTTCATTCATTACATGGAGTAACAATTTCTCTATCAAGCAGCTTAAAAGTATTAAATTTTTTTATTATATAATTTTACCTTAATTATATTTCATTATGAATTTATTCATAGGAATAATCATTAATTTACAACATATCATGTTATGTAACACAAAGAGAATGTCGATTAAACTCATAATGTAATGATACAAAAAATATTTCATTTATAAAACCTTAATTTATATTATAAAAAACTTATTATTTATCTCTCAATAATTCCAGATTACAAGATTAAATCTTTCAATGTTAATAAATATTCATGTAAACTTTTAATTGAAGGCTATTTAAAAATATAATCATTCAAGAAATTCTACCACCGTAATACTTACCATTACAAAATGGAGGTCCTGTTATTTATATTCCTTCTCTAGAATCATCCATTTAAATATTGTTTTTATTATTAGGTTCCTTTCTCTAACTTATTACGGATAATATAATGTCATCTATTTGAATATTAGGCTCTATTATAATTTATTTCCATGATCTACACTTTAAAAAAACAAAAGTGGGTGGGGGTGAATTTGGTCAATTAAAATGTTTCACCACACTTAAAATTACCTATTTATGAATTTTAGATACACCATATCAATTTTATTAATATAATGTAATATAAATTTAATTAAAATAAATAAAAAAATATGTGATTTTTTATAGAGGTACAAGGATATAATGATATTCCCCTAGTATACTCCTCGAATACTGTGTAGAGGCATGCTGATTTTAATTGAAATACCTTTTCATGGGATCACACAATCCAGTGTGTGTTTTAGTAATATTATATATGGTTACAAGAGATTTTACATGTATTTACCATATTAAAAGTGTACTAGTCCTCTATATGAGAAGGATTTTAGAAGGAAATACATCCAAACATTGAATAATAAGTTTAAAATTATAAAGTAAATAGAAATTATTTATAAATATGAATAATTTTATACATAATTCTATGAACATCAACAACTTATAGTTGATGACTCTTTTTAAATATAACATAAAACTCTTTCAAATAAATAAATAAATATTTTTTTATTAGAAACATCAATATATCATAACATAAAATTTATTCTTCTTTATCCTTTTATTTTATTTATAAAATATTTAAGAATTACATCCCTTTGATAATAATAATAATAACTTATAAAAAAATCACTACTTCAGTTTTCTTATTTAATCCACAATCAATCATCCCAGAATGTATTAATATATCTCAAAAATAATTCATACAATTATAGAATCCCTTAACTAATAATATTTTTAGAATAATCAATTCAATTTAATCCAGTATTTTATCCATGAAAATAAAACTCCTAGAATTAATGTATTTCGTGACTTTCACTTTATAAATTAAATTTCATATACCTTGTATAACATTTCATCGCATAAAATTAAACATGAAATATGATTAGTCATAATTACTTAAATATATATTATTTAATATCTAATATTAGAGTTTAAAAAATTATAATCATTATAACCTCAAAACTATTATATATTTTAATTCATGAAATACCATTCATCAATACCAATTCAAATTACAATATTCATACCATGAAATTAATATTATTTTAAGAATAATTATTTTCACTAAGCATTGATCTTTCTAAAAACCATCTTTCAGTTATAAAATTAACCAAAATATATTTAAATATTTTTATAGACATTATTTAGGTCCACTGTGAAGTTAAATACCCATTTTAAATAGAATAATTTCATAAGGTATACTGTTTTTAGGAATCATTTTTATTTCACAAGAATATGTACGAGTTATATAATTAATGAAAATGGATACATTATAATATTATCCCAATTACATGAAAAATTATATCTTTTTTATACATAAGAGTATCTTATCTAAATACATAATGGAAAATCATCATTATGTCTTCATACGTAAGAGTAAAACATGAGTACATAATGGTTAATACTTTTCAAATTTTTTAGTAAGTAACATTCATTACATTGAAAAATTACAAACATGTAAAGGATATTCCTTTCAAAAAATATGTTATACCAAGTGTTAGTTTCTATTTATTAATATTTGATAGATAAGGGTCCTTTCTATATTAAAATATTTGATATATAAAGTCCCCTCCCATTATCTACATTGTATATGAGGTTCATTTCCTTAAAAAATAATATTATTTTTTCAAATTAAGATATAATATGTAATAAATAAATCTATAAGAATAAGATCATGTATTTAGAAAAAAATTATTCATTATTAAGTGATAAAAATTCAGAATATATATTTTAGAATAGTAATTCCTTTTGAAACAATCTAATAAGTAAACAATAAAATGATAAACCAATTGATTAAACCAGAAATATCAAACTATAGAATTCGACACACATAATAATAAAAAATAATAAGAACAAAAAATAAAAGAGAATTATAGTAAAGAATCATAGGGAACAATGAATATATTTGGAAATAAATCAATTTTAGATAGATCATGTAATTGTCTGGAAATATAAATATATGTAGAAAATTTGAAACTCAACATATATTATCCAAGATATATTCAATTAAATATAGAATAACTCACATGAGTATACATAAATACTAGATATCACATAGCTTTCACCAAGCTATTTCTAAAAATCAATGATCAAAATGATCTGCAACTATCATAATAATAAACAGTTGAAGTCCAATTGTGGAAACATCAGTTATATATATCCATGATTTACACAAAAGTATATAGTTTTTCAGATTTATTACTTGAATTAATTCATAATTTTTGTCAAATTTAAAAAACATAGAATTAAATTCATTACAAAATGAGAAATTTATCCTCTTTCATACACAACATCAACACATCCACATAACAAGACTACTATATTTATTTTCGTACACATTATAAAATTATTCAATTAAATCTATTCCACAACATACTATATGTTTCACCAATCATAGACCATAATCACATCGAATGAACATAAAAAAATATCATAATAAAAGAATTCCATTCCCACTATCACATAGAAAAAATCTCAACATCAAAATCATAGTATTTGATATTAATTTTGAAAGATCTGTGATCAATTTTTACTGTGTAGACTATCCCCAAATGTAATCAAATCAGTCATGAAACACCAATATCAACTCTCGGGAAGTTTTGAAGTGTGATCCACCATTAAAATAATTATTCATGTACTAAAGTCTCATCTCTATGATATAAAAAAGATTCATGTGAAAAAATATTTCTATCATTGCGTCCTTTAGAAATCCATATGTTGTGCCTAAATGTTCTAAAGATCCATAGTAAGACTCAATCTAGCCAATCCCAATAAGTAACATATGTTCTTATTTCAATATTCCATCCCTATACTATTATTCATGTATTAATGTACTATTATAAAAATAAGTGAACTCCACAATGTCACTTCAATTAAGAGAAGTGATAGTTACCAATAATGAGGTATCCCAGAAGCATGTTATTTATTATCTCCAACCAACCTATCACCTAATATCATACAACAACATCAACCACAAATGAATTAAATATAAAATAAATATAAAAACATGAATATATATGTAACCCCCCGACCCTAGTTACCCAGATTCGGTGCATTATTACGTAACATTGGTATGATCACAAAAGATCAAGTCTCGAAAGACCGATTAGTTTAGTAGCCTTGGAAACACAGGATACATTCATAAGTCTTACATTACATCATAAAGTAAAACAAAACTACAACAAAATATTGTCTTCATATCCCCTCATACTATCCCAGTAGGTCATTCATAATATACTTCTTCACATCTGGGAAAAATTAAAACATTAGAAGGGGTGAGCTTAGATGCTCAATAAGGATAACAATATAGCAGAAGCTTTCATAAATAAACATTAACATTTAAGGCAATGTATAACTAAAACAAAATCATTTTAAACTTTAACATTAGCATAATATGGAAAAAATAAAATGAAATATTTCCATTTACTTATTCACATGGATATTCTACTAGTCAAATAATTACATGCAATATCAATAACAACTTTCATAATGATGGAATGCATAATCCCAGACTATCATAACCACGTAGCCAAGGCATCGTTCCAAGACTACAAATAAGATTTTGTCAAGGCCTCATTCCAAGACACTAATTTGTCTCATGAGACCTACCGATGCATCGAGGAGCTATTGCGGGCTCCACCCGTCACTTATTAAGTCCAATGCATTCCTTATATGTACAGGTTTAAACATATCATAATCCATAAAATAATCATATCACCTAAAACATGCATAAAGGAAACATAACATTTCCACATTTCAATCACAAGATATTAATACAACACATTCATATAATAAAAACACTTTCAAAACCATTTTCAATACCAAAATAAAAGAAAATTAAATCTTGGTATTTATTTTTCATTTAAAAAAAGTTATGGCTTGTAGAGGAAGCCAAAACTCAAATAATGGTCACAGTGGTGGAGAAGTCATTGTCGCTGCAGACGTACAACAAAAAAACATTCCAATTTGTCGATTAGTAAAACGCTTTATATAAAAATATTCCTTTTGAATAAACGTAAAAGTCAAAGGGGTTTATACACCGTATACAATAAAGTTGTGTATAAAACAAAATATTCTCAAAGAAATGAGGTTGAGATGAAGTCCCTTAAAAAGATCTTTTTTAAATAAAATAGATCAATTAGGTGTATTCACTATAATAACATAAAAAGGAAGTCCAAATAAAAGATAGAACTTAATAATATCATGACATAATTTGAAATTAGGAGATTAACCCAAAGAATGGAAATTGGGTGAAGAAGTTCCTTTACCTCATGTCCAACTTGACTCGACCGTTATTTAACCTCCTGAATAATAAATTAGAGATAATTTATAATTTCATAAGAAAATTTTTCATGTTTATTATTTCTTATATATCACTTGTTACCATGTTATGATCACTATTTAATTATTTATGTTAATAATGGTCATTTTGTCTATCTTTGGTACTTGAGTCAAAAATAAACTTCTTATAATTACAATTTGTTCATATGGTAAAATATCCATTATATCCAGAATTATATTCATGATGTAGATATAATATATATCATATATATCCGGTATATACATTCATTCATAATATTACGTACAATTTATAGGTAAGAAATGAAATGCACCGTTCATGGAGACAGTAAGTCGTACGTAAGCATGAACGCTACTTTCATTTCTATTTCATATTTAATGAAATGAAATCATAATGATATATAGTTGTATTATACTTCCAGTATAATATCATATATAATATCATTTACTCCATCCTTTATACATCCCACATATGGCATAAACGATTCAAATCATTTTGAGGGGGCGGTAGTCCACACTTCTTAAAGTGAAATTATCGCGTTTACCTATAATGGAAATCATAAAGGTATGGTATAAATGAGAAATACAGAATCATAAGGAATACATAAAAATAATATATATATCATATATGAAAATAGTTTTATCAAAATTTCCAACATTAGAGTTGTTAAAAGAATATTGAACAATCATCGTTTCGTGAGGCAGTATTTCGCCACCCATAGAAACGGTATGTTCTTTAACCATTAAACGGAGGTGTGTGAAAGTGTAAATCAAATAATTATCATAAAAAATCCTAGTCTATTTTAGATAATTTTTTTGTTACAAAAAAATTTAATAAAATATTTTAAGGGGTTGGAGAAGCAGAATAAAACAAAAGAACATAAGAGAAGACATTACCTTAAAATTGGGTAACTCTTTTTGATTTCAGCCAAAGGATTCCTTGGAAAGACTTATGCCCAAAGTAAGGCTTCTAAGAGTAAGAGAGAGAAGTATATAGAGTATTTGGGAAGATTTTGGGCGAGCTAAATGGCTTTAATGGTGTGAATAAGGTGGTAGAGGTGGGGGCCTTTTATAAGAGGAGAAGAGGGGTACTCTTGGAAAGTCATGAAATGTTACATTATGAAATTATTTTCGGATGTTAAAGGTCCCACAATGATATATTAAGAGGATAAGGTGATAAGGGTTCTAAATATACTCTTATAATACGTTTTTTCCAAGTTTAAGTCTTATATTTTACATTATCTTTTCATTTTATTTAAATCGTTGATTAATGAGGTAATCGCTGCATCATCATTGTGTCATAAAAAATTTAATTTATTTAATGTCTAAAAATTATAAAAAAATTACCATGATTTAGTAAATATTGTTATCTTTCCAATGAATATTTATAGTAAAATTTTTAACTTATATAACACCATGTAATAATTGTTTTAGTAAAACCACACATGTTTGTGACAATTTTATTTTTACTTTAAATAAAATGTTATTAATGTCATTTTCTTACCCAAGTGGCTCCATGGGATCCCAAAGTTGACCCATGGAATTTCTTGGTCGGCCATGACTCATCCAATAAGTGTAGGACAAGTGTCAAGATATTTTTCATATTTTTATAATATTATTTTTAACTTAAATTTAACTAATTACCTTTAATCGCGATTAATAAAAATTAAAACATACTATTCGTCAAAAAAATTATTTTAATCCCATTGAACAACATTTTACTTCTTAATGACAACCATGTATGTCGGATTTTTTAAAATCAAATCACAGAAGTGGTAATATTTCATTTACATGAAAAATTAGTTTTTAAACTACCATTTAGTGGTTTCACTATTCATCAAAAATTGAGGTTTTTCAGAAAAATACCAAAAATTCACCCCTAAGATATATTTGATATTACTAATTAAAAAATGATGTCTATTTTAAAAAATTCAAAACATATAAGTTGATTTAATTAATTTAATAATTAATTTCCGTTGTCCCACCAAATAGCGTGTTTTTAAAAGCAATATATATCAAAAGATTGACAATTGTTTATGTCTAATTTCAAAGTGAAATTAATTCTAATGAAAATCATTGGATAAAATGGTAAAAATATATTCTAATTATACTTTAAAACCACTCAAGAGTATAATTTATCACTATAAATTATTTTGATTAAAAAATTTGTTTGTATGTATTTTCTCTATTCATAGAAAATTGGATGTTCTCAGAAAATTAAAACAAATTCAAATTAGGATAATTTCGATATTCCGAATACAAAAATGAAGTCCATTTTGAAATATATAATTTATATAATTTCAAAAATTGGGTATTACTATTCATAACTGCTACTTTGATTGGTCGTGGTGTGTTAGAATCTCGAACTTTTGTACAATGAAAGCTATTGCATTATTTAAAGAGAAGCGTATCATGAAATCATGGGGTGTTACATTCTCCAATATTTCAATAAATTACATCCTCGCAATTTGAAAATGTTCTTCGAAAATAAAAGGTTTAAAATAGAAAATACCTTTGTGGAAAACCCACATCGGAAATAGGGTTAATAAAAATATAACATTAAAATAAATAAAGAGAAGTACAAAGGTCACCCGAGATAGCCCAGACTAGGATTCTATGAAAATATAGATATTTTTGAAAAACTGACCATCAAGGTCTAATAGATAGTTTTAGAAAAAGGGTTAGGAAAATGTTAACTATAAGGAAATCACAAATTTGTGATTGGTTAAATGATCATTGATTCCCCAGTAGGAAAAGTTAACCGACAACGTTTTTGTTTTAAGTTACCTTTTATAAAGTTGAGGAATTTATTTAGGAGATTTACTAAGAATGTAAGGGAATATACATACTTGTCATGTAGACTTTCGTTATTTTATAAATTTTTACCACAAACCAATCATTCACTCAAAAATATTATATTTATC
The DNA here is from genome assembly GCA_963277665.1 of Viscum album. Taxonomy (NCBI): domain Eukaryota; kingdom Viridiplantae; phylum Streptophyta; class Magnoliopsida; order Santalales; family Viscaceae; genus Viscum; species Viscum album. The sequence goes on from OY728164.1 coordinate 1,373,059,273, forward strand.
CTAATCGTACAAGGTTCCAAATATTAACACATACCATTTAGATTAGGAAAAATATTTTTTAATAACTATGGACTTTATGTAGGCTAGTGGTAGGTAATAAAGGCATGTCACACTATGGTTTTGGGTTCGATTCCTGCAGCTTTGTCCGACGCGACAGTTTATCCCCCAACCTACAGGTTGTCCTTTTCATAAAACTATAGTATTATAATATTCCAAAAATAATTTTCAGAAATGTTTTAACCATATAAAATAATATCCAAAGTTCAACTTAAACCATTCCAACCTTTATAGTTATCAAAAATACCTCTGTCCAGACATTCTCTAAAAGGTCACTAAATTCAAAAATCAATTGTATCATCAGATTCCTCAAACAAAGTAAAGTTTCTCTTATTGTCACATAAAAAAATATGATTACCTTCATGATATTAAATCCTTAATGAAAACAACAAGTACTACAGTACAATCCTTATATATATATCACATTATTCTTATAACCAGAATATAATCCTTGAGTCCAAAAGCACCAATACATTAATTATTCCACTTCAACTGTAGTAACAACAGAAGATCATCCTTGATCCCTTGGCCTTTTCTAAGGTAAGTTTCCCTGAATCTTAGGACATTCATTATCATAATGCCCCATTTCCCTACAATTGTAGCATTCATCATTTATAGCCTCATTCTTTCCCTTGCAATCACGAGCCTGGCGACCATTTTCTCCACATTTATAACAAACTCCCATTCATTTTAGGAAAGTACCAGGGTGATTCTTCACACAATTATCGCATAATTGAAAATCCTTCTTTGCCTTTTTCCCTTTATCTGTCTCTTGTTCCACCGTTCTCTTCTTCTATTGTTTTACTTTATTGTCATAAGATTTAGAGAATTCATTTTCTGTCTTGATAGCACATGCGACAATATCTTCATACGACGAGAAGGTTTGTGAGACTAATGATCGACGGAGAAATCGTTTTAACCCATCAAAGAAATGATGAATATTACATCTTGGGTTACGTATATAATTTTTAGCATTCCTTGCTAACCATGTAAAGTTAGCCTCATACATTGCGACATTATCATCCTCCTTTTCCTCACACATGGAAATTTCCTTTCCATATCTGCTCGATGGTAATGTGGAAAGTATTTTTCTAATAAAATTTCCTTATACTCCCTCCATTACAGTCTTGATACTTCTTTATCTTATTTTGTGTTTTGAATCAGCGACCACCATTGATCGGCATCTCTAGTGAGGCGGTAAACTGCCATGACAACCTTCTCCCTTTCGCTACTCCCCAAGGTGTGGAATATTTTCTCTAAGGAGTTTTTCTATTACACTACTACTAATGGATTTGTACCCTCATTAAATGTTGGTGGTTGTTGCCTCTTGAAGCGGTCTATCATTGATCCTCCACGTTGCGGATCAGGGTGCTCTATACGAGTAAGGTTATTATTCATAACCTCAGCGAGTTGTCCCTGTATGGTGACAATTTGATCAGCACCAGTTGAATCTCCAGCTTCACAATACTTATCTTGAGCAGGAGGTCAATCCCTACACGGAGTGCGTGCATTGATACGGGTTCCATTCCTCCCACTAGGTGCCATTTCTAAAAAATGGCATAAACTAGATTAGTTTATGAATCAAAATACACAATAACAAACTTGAAAAACACTTAACATAAATTAAAATATTTATGGATATAATCCATAATCATAAAAATGTTTTCTTTGAGGATGTATATACTCATACACCATTCGTAATGGTTTGTAAAGAAAATGAGAATTATCCTAAGAATATCCATCGGGAGTGTTGTAACTAAGAGTGCAGCAAGGCCCATTGTCGTGCATCAGTTCCCGTTCGAGTCTAGCTCAAAGCAGTGTTTTGGGGTTTTACCCCTATGTACATCTGTTCGAGAGCTGCCTCTACCTTCTCATATCCAGACAGGGATGTATTGCTTGGAAAACTCACAAAATCTGTATAATACCAAAATTCTAGGATGTATTTCTATACTAATCCTCAATTTTTATCTTATGGCTATGTGCTCTAATCAGAGTTTTTTCTAAATCTAGCTTCCAAGGTTTGTACTAAACTACCTCTGATACCAACTGTAATGTCCCGACACCAATTACCCAGAGTCGGTGTATTATTACATAACATTGGCATGATCACAAAAGATCAAGTCTCAAAAGACCGATTAGTTTAGTAGCCTTAGAAACACTAGATACATTCAAATGTCATACATTACATCATAAAGTAAAACAAAACTACAAGAACATCTTGTCTTCATATCCCCTCAAATTATCCATGAAGGTCATTCATAATATACTTCTTCACATCCTGTAAAAATTAAAACATTGTAAGGGGTGAGCTCAGATGCTTAGTAAGGATAAAAATATAGCGAAAGCTTTCATAAATAAACATTAACATTTAAGGCAATGTATATCTAAAACAAAAGCCTTTCAAACTTGAACATCAGCATAATGTGGCAAAAATAAAATGAAATAATTCCATTTACTTATTCACATGGATATTCTACTAGTCGAATAATCACACGCAATATCAATAACCACATTCATAATGATGGAATGCATAATGTCAGACTATCATAACCACGTAGCCAAGGCCTCGTGCCAAGAATACAAATAATATTTTGTCAAGGCCTCGTGCCAAGACACTAGTTTGTCTCATGAGACCTACCGATGCATCGATGAGCTATAGCGGGCTCCACCCGTCACTTATTAAGTCCAATGCATTCCTCATATGAACAGTTTTAAACATATCATAAACCATAACATAATCATATCACATAAAACATGCATAAAGGAAACATAACATTTCTAAATTTGAATCACAAGATATCAATACAACACATTGATATAATAAAAAAACTTTCAAAACCAATTTCAATACTAAAATAAAAGAAAATTAAATCTTGGCATTTATTTTTCATTTAAAAAGGTTATGTCCTATAGAGGAAGATGAAACTCAAATAATGGTCACGACGACAGAGAAGTCATTGTCGCCGCATACGTATGACAAAAAGACATTCCTTTTTTTCGTTTAGTAAAATTCTTTTTATAAAAATATTCCTTTTGAATAAACATAAAAGTCAAAGGGGTTTATACACCGTATACAATAAAGTTGTGTATAAAACAAAATATGCCATAATGAAAGGAGATTGAGACGAAATCACTTAAAAAGATCATTTTTTTAATAAAATAGACCAATTATGTGTATTCACTATAAGTACACAAAAATGAAGTAAAAATACAAGATAGAACATAATAATATCATGACATAATTTGAAAGTAGGATATTGACTCAATGAATGGAAATTGGGTTAAGAAGTTCCCCTACCTCGTGTCCGACTTGACTCGACCATTCTTTAACCACCTCAATAATAAACTAGAGTTAATTTATAATTTCTTAAGAACATTTTTCAAGTTTATTATTACTTTTATATCACTTGTTACCATGTTATGATCATTATGCAATTATTTATGTAAATAACGGTCGTTTTGTCGATCTTTGGTACATGAGTCAAAAATTAACTTCTTATAATTACAATTTGTTCATGACGTAAAATATCCATTATATCCATAATTATATTCATGATGTAGATATCATATATATCATATATATCCAGTATATACATTCATTCATAATATTACTTAACATTTAGAGGTAAGAAATTAAATGCACCGTTCATGGAGACGGTAAGTCGTACGTACACATGAACGCTACTTTGATTTATATTTCATATTTAATGGAATGAAATCATAATGATATAAAGTATTATTATAAATAAATTATAATATAATATATAATATCATTTACTCCATCCTTGATACATCCCACATATGGCATTAATGATTCAAATCACTTTGAGGGGGCGGTAGTCCGCACTTCCTAAAATGAAATTATCGCGTTTACCCATAATGGAAATCATAAAGGTATGGAATAAATGAGAAATAAAGAGGCATAATGGAAACATAAACATAATATATATATCATATATGAAAATAATGTCATCAAAATGGCCACCATTAGAGGTGTTAAAAGAATATTGAACAATCATCGTTTTGTGAGACAGTATTTCGCCACCCACAGAAATAGTTTGGTCTTTAACCATTAGACGGAGGTGTGTGTAAGTGTAAATCAAATACATATCATAAAGAAATACTATTATATTTTGGATACTGGTGTTGTTACAAAATAATGTAATAAAAATATTTTAAGGTGTTGGAGAAGAAAAATAAAACAAAAGAACATAAGTGAAGACATTACCTTAAAATCGGGTAACTCTTTTTGATTTCAGCCAAAGGCTTCCTTGGGAAGAATTATTCCCAATGTGAGGCTTCTAGGAGTAAGAGAGGGAAGTCAAGAGATTATTTTGTTAGAGGTTGGCCGAGCCAAATGGCTTTGATGGTGTAAATAAGGTGGTAGATTTAGGGGCCTTTTATAAGAGGAGAGGAGGGTCACTCTTGGAAAGTCATGAAATGTTACATTATTATGAAATGATTTTCGGATTTTAAAGGACTCACAATGATATATTTCGAGGATAAGGTGATAATGGTTCTATATATACTCATCCAATAGGTTTTTTAAAATTTTATGTCTTATATTTTACATTATTTTTTCATTTTATTTAAATCGTTAATTAATGATGTAATCGCTGCATCATCATTGTGTCATAAAAAATTTAATTTATTTAATGTCTAATAATTATAAAAAAATTACCATGATGTTGGAAATATATTTATCTTTCCAATTAATATTTATAGTAAAAAAGTTAACTTATATAACCCTATGTATTAATTGTTTTAGTAAAACAGCACATGTTTGTGAAAATTTTATTTTTACTTTAAATAACAAGTTATTAATGTCATTTTCTTACCCAAGTGGCTCCATGGGGTCCCCAAGTTTACCCATGGATTGTCTTGTTCGGCCATGACTCATCCAATTATGTTAGGAAAAGTTTCAAGATATTTTCATGTTTTTATAATATTATTTTTACATTAAATTTCATTAATTACCTTTAATCGTGATTAATAAAACTTAAAAGATACTATTAACCAAAAAAATTATTTTTATCCCAGTGAACCACATTTTACTTTCTAATGACAACAATGTATGTCAGATTTTTTAAAATCAAATCACAGATGTGGTAATGATTCATTTACCAGAAAAATTAATTTTTAAACTACCACTTAGTGGTTTCACTATTCATCAAAAATTGAACTTTTTTAGAAAAATACCATAAATTCACCCTAAGTTATATTTGACAGTCCTATTTGAAAAATTATTTCTATTTCAAAAAATTAAAAACATATAAGTTGATTTAATTAATTTAATAATTAATTCTTGTTGTCCGAACAAATAGCATGTTTTTAAGAAGCAATATATATTAAAAGATTGATAATTGTTTATGTCCAATTTCAAAGTGAAATTAATTCTAATGACCACAATTGGATAAAATTGTAAAAATATATTCTAATTATACTTTAAAACCACTCAATAGTATAATTTATCACTATAAATTATTTTGATTAAAAAATTTGTTTTTATGTATTTTCTCTATTCATAGAAAATTGGAAGTTCTCAGAAAATTAAAACAAATTCAACTTAGGATAATTTCGATATTCTGAATACAAAAATGAAGACCATTTATAAATATAAAATTTATATAATTTCAAAAAGTGTGTATTACTATTCATAACTGCTACTTTGATTGGGCGCGGTGTGTTAGAATCTCGAACTTGCATACAATAAAATCTATTTCATTATTGAAAGAGAAGCATATCGTGAAATCATGGGGTGTTACTTCTCCCCTCCTTCAATAAATTGCGTCCTCGCAATTTGAAAATGTTCTTCGAAAATAAAAGGATGAAAATAGAAAATACCTTTGTGGAAAACCCACATCGTAAATAGGGTCAATAAAAATAATACATTAAAAGAAAGAAATAGAAGTACAAAGGTCACCCGAGATAGCCCATACTAGGATTCTATGAAAATATTGATATGGAGGAAAAACAGATCATCAAGGTCTGATGGAGAGTTATAGAAAACAGGTTTAGGAGAAAGTTAACTATATGAAAATCAAAACTTGTGATTGGTTAAATGATCATTGATTCCCCAGTATGAAAAAGTTAATCGAAAATGTTTTTGACTTAAGTTACATTTTATAATGTTGAGGAATTTATTTAGGAGATTTACTAAGAACGTAAGGGAATATACATACTTGTCATGTAGACTTCCATTCTTTAATAAATATTTACCACAAACCCATCATTCACTCAAAAATATAATAGAACTCAAAAATATTATATTTATCCTAATCGTACAAGGTTCCAAATATTAACACATACCATTTAGATTAGGAAAACTATTTTGTAACAACCAAGAAATTCATGTAGGCTAGTGGTATGTAATATAGGCCTGTCGCACTATGGTTGTGGGTTTGATTCCTGCAGCTTTGTCTGAGACGACGGTTTATCCCCTGACCTGGAGGTTGTCCTTTTCCTAAAACTATATTATTATAATATTCCAAAAATAATCTTCAGAAATGTTTTAACCTTAAACAATACCATCAAAAGTTCAACTTAATCCATTCCAACCTTTATAGTTATCCAAAATACCTATGTCCTGACTTTCTCTAAAAGGTCTCTAAATTACAAAATCAATTGTATCATCAGATTCCTCAAACAAGGTAAAGTTCCTCTTATTGTCACATACACAAATATGATTACCTTAATAATATTAAAACCATAATGAAAACAAAATGTACTACATTACAATCCTTATATATATCACATTATTCTTATAACGAGAATATAATCATTGAGTCCAAAAGCACCAATACATTAATTATTCCACTTCAACTGTAGTAACAACATAAGATTTTCCTTGATCCCGTGGAATTTTCTGAGGTAATTTTCCTTGATGCATAATAAATTAATTTGAATAATGCCCCATTTCCCTAAAATTTTAGCATTCAACATTGATGGCCTCTTTATTTCCCTTGCAATCACGAGCATGGTGACCATTTTTTCCATATTTATAAAAAACTCTCATTCCTTTTAGGAAAGTAATGGGGTGATTCTTCCCACAATTATCGCATAATGGAAAATCCTTCTTTAACTTTTTCCCTTTATCTTTCTCTTGTTCCACCGTTCCCTTCTTCTCTTGCTTTACTTTATTGTCATAAGATTTAGAGAATTCTTTTTCTGTCTTGATAGCGCATGAGACAATATCTTGATATGACGCGAAGGTTTGTGAGACTAATTCTCGATAGAGAAATGGTTTTATCCCATCAAAGAAACAATAACTCTCACTTATTGGGTTACGTATATAATCTGGAGCATGCCTTGCTGACCTTGTAAAGTTAGCCTCATACTTTGCGACATTCTCATCCTCCTTCTACCTCGGACTCAAGAATTGCCTTTCCATATCTGCTCGATGGTCATGTGGAAAGTATTTTTCTATGAAAATTTCCTTAAACTCCCTCCATCCCATTCTTGATACTTCTCCATCTTCCTTTGTGTTTTGAATCAGCGACCACCATTGATCGGCATCTCCAGTGAGGCGGTAAACTGCCATGACAACCTTCTCCCTTTCACTACTCCCCAAGGCGTTGAATATTTTCTCTAAAGAGTTTATCCATTTCTCAGCTACTAATGGATTTGTACCCCCATTAAATTTTGGCAGTTTTAGCCTAATTAAGCGGTCTAACATTGATCCTCCACGTTGCGGATCAGGGTGCTCCATATGAGTAAGATTATTATTCATAATTTGACTGAGTTGTCCCAGTATGGTGATAAGTTGATCAGCACCAATTGTATCTCCAGCTCTACAATAATTATCTTGAGCAGGAAGTCAATCCCTACACGGAGTGCGTGCATTGATACGGTTTTCATTCCTCCCACTAGGTGCCATTTCTAAACAATGGCATAAACTAGATTTGTTTATGAATCAAAATATATAATAACAAACTTGAAAAACACTTAACATAAATTTAACCATTTATGGATATAATCCATAATCATAAAAATGTTTTCTTTGAGGAAGTATATACTCATAAAACATTCATAATGGTTTGTGAATAAAATGAGAATTATCCTAAGAATATCCCCTAGGAGTGTTGTAACCAAGAGTGTAGAAAGGCCCATTGTCGTGCATCAGTTCCCGTTCGAGTCTAGCTTAAAGTGGTGTTTTTGGGTTTTACCCCTAGGCACATCTATGCAAGAGCCGCCTCTACCTGATCGTATCCAGATAGGGATTTATTTCTCGGAAAAGTCCCAAAATATCTATAATACCAAAATTCTAAAAAGTTCTTATATACTAATCCTCAAAGTATATCTTATGGCTATGTGATCTAATCAGAGTTTTTCCTAAATCTAGCTTCCAATGTTTGTACTAAACTGCCTCTAATACCAACTGTAACGTCCTGACCCCAGTTACCCAGAGTCTGTGCATTATTATGTAACATTGGAATGATCAAAAAAGATCATGTCTTGAAAGACCAATTAGTTTAGTAGCCTTGGAAACACTAGATACATTAATAAGTCTTACATTACATCATAAAGTAAAACAAAACTACAACAACATGTTTTCTCCATATCCCCTCATACTATCCCTGCAGGTCATTCATAAAACACTTCTTCACATCCTGGAAAAATTATAACATTGGAATGGGTGAGATCGGATGCTCAGTAAGGATAACAATATAACTGAATCTTTCATAAATAAAAATTAACATTTAAGGAAATGTATAACTAAAACAAAATCCTTTTAAACATGAACTTCAGCATAATATGGAAAAAAAATGAAATAATTCCATTTACTTATTCACATGGATATTCTACTAGTCGAATAATCACATACAATATCAATAACCAGTTTCATAATGATGGAATGCATAATTCCAGACTATCATAACCATGTAGCCAAGGCCTCGTGCCAAGAATACAAATAATATTTTGTCAAGTCTTCATGCCAAGACACTAGTTTGTCTCATGAGACCTACCTATTCATCGAGGAGCTATAGCGGGCTCTACCCGTCACTTATTAAGTCCAAAGCATTCCTCATATTAATAGGTTTAAACTTATCATAAACCATAACATAATTGTATCACATAAAACATGCATAAAGGAAACATAACATTTCCACATTTCAATCACAAGATATCAATACAAAAAATTGATATAATAAATACACTTTCATAACCATTTTCAATACCAAAATAAAAGAAAATTAAATCTTGGTATATATTTTTCATTTAAAAAAAGATATGGCTTGTAGAGGATGCCAAAACTCAAATAATGGTCATGGCGGCGGAGAAGTCATTGTCACGGAATACTTACTACAAAAGAACATTACTTTTTTTCATTTAGTAAAACCCTTTGTATAAAAATATTTCTTTTGAATAAATGTAAAAGTCAAAGGGTTTTATACAACGTATATAATAAAGTTGTGTATAAAACAAAATATGCCTCAATGAAACGAGATTGAGACGAAGTCCCTTAAAAAGAGCATTTTTTTAAATAAAATAGACCAATTATGTGTATTCACTATAAGTAAACAAAAATTAAGTACAAATACAAGATATAACCTAATAATATCATGACATAATTTGAAAGTATGAGATTAACCTAAAGAATCTAAATTGGGTTAATAAGTTCCCTTACCTCGTGTCCAACTTGACTCGACCATTATTTATCCTCCTGAATAATTAACTAGAGTTAATTTATAATTTCTTAAGAACATTTTAAAGTTTATTATTACTTTTATATCACTTGTTACCATGTTATTATCATTATGTAATTATTTATGTTAATAACGGTCATTTTGTCGATCTTTGGTACCTGAGTCAAAAATAAACATCTTATAATTACAATTTGTTCATGTGGTAAAATATCCATTATATACAGAATTATATTCATGATTTAGATATCATATATATCATATATATCTATTATATACATGCATTCATAATATTACATCACATTTAGAGGTAAGAAATGAAATGCACCGTTCATGGAGACGGTAAGCTGTACGTACGCATGAATGCTACTTGCATTTCTATTTCGTATTTAATGGAATGAAATCATAATGATATAAAATTGTATTATAATTCCAGTATAATATAATATATAATATTATTTACTCCATCCTTTATACATCCCACATATGGAATTAACGATTCAAATCACATTGAGGGGGTGGTAGTCCACACTTCCTAAAATGAAATTATCGTGTTTACCCATAATGGAAATCATAAAGGTATGGAATAAATAAGAAATAGAGAAGAATAAGGAAAACATAAAAATAATATATATATATAATATATTAATATAGTTTCATCAAAATGTCCACCATTAGAGGTTTTAAAAGAATATTGAACAATCATCGTTTCGTGAGGCAATATTTCGCCACCCACAGAAACAGTATGTTCATTAACCATTAGGCAGATGTGTGTGTAAGTGTAAATAAAATACTTATCATAAAAATCCTACTATATTTTAGATACTGGTTTTGTTACAAAAGAAAGTAATAAAAATATTTTAATGTGTTGGAGATGCAAAATAAAACAAAAGAACATAAGAGAACACATTACCTTAAAATCGGGAAACTCTTTTTGATTTCAACCAAAGGCTTCCTTGGGAAGACTTATGCCCAAAGTGAGGCTTCTAGGATTAAGAGATGGAAGTAGAGAGAGTATTTGGGAAGAGGTTGGCCGAGCCAAATGGCTTTGATGGTGTGAATAAGGTGGTAGAGGTGGGGGACTTTTATACGAGGAGAGGAGTGGCACTCTTAGAAAGTCAGGAAATGTTACATTATTATGTAATGTTTTTAAGATTTTAAAGGTCCCACAATGATATATTTTTAGAATATAGTGATAAGGGTTCTAAATATACTCATACCATAGGTTTTTGACAAGTTTATGTCTTATATTTTACATTATCTCTTCATTTTATTGAAATTGTTAATTAATGAGGTAATCGCTGCATCATCATTGTGTCATAAACAATTTAATTTATTTTATCTCTAAAAATTATAAAATAAATACCATGATGTAGGAAATCTTATTATATTTCCAATTAATATTTATAGTAAAAAAGTTAACTTATATAACCCCATTTAATAATTAATTTAGTAAAACAACACATGTTTGTGACAATTTTATTTTTACTTTAAATAAAAAGTTATTAATGTCATTTTCTTACCCAAGTGGCTCCATGGGGTCCCCAAGTTGACCCAAGGATTTTCTTGGTCGGCCATGACTCATAAAATAAGGGTAGGACAATTTTCAAGATATTTTCATATTTTTATAATATCATTTTTACCTTAAATTTCACTAATTACCTTTAATCGCGATTAATAAAACTTAAAAGTTACTATTCAATGAAAAAATTATTTTAATCCAATTGAACCAAATTTTACTTCCTAATTACAACCATGTATGTTGTATTTTTGAAAATCAAATCACAGATGTTTTAATGTTTCATTTACACAAAACATTAGTTTTTAAACTACCACTTTGTGGTTTCACTATTCATCAAAATTGATGTTTTTTAGAAAAATACCAAAAAATTCACCCTAATCTATATTTGATATTCCTAATTAAAAAATGATGCCTATTTTAAAAAATTAAAAACATATAAGTTGATTTAATTAATTTATTAATTAATTCCCACTGTCCTAACAAATAGCGTGTTTTTAAGAAGCAATATATATCAAAAGATTGACAATTGTTTATGTCCAATTTCAAAATGAAATTAATTCTAATGACCGTCATTGGATAAAATGGTAAAAATATATTCTAATTATACTTTAAAACCACTCAATATTATAATTTATCACTATAAATTATTATTATTAAAAAAAATTTTTTTAAGTATTTTCTCTATTCATAGAAAATTGGAAGTTCTCAGAAAATTAAAAAAAATTCAAATTAAGATAATTTTGATATTCCGAATAGAAAAATGCAGTCCATTTTGAAATATAAAATTTAAATAATTTCAAAAAGTGGGTATTACTATTCACAACTGCTACTTTGATTGGTTGCGGTGTGTTAGAATCTCGAACTTGCGTACAATGCAAGCTATTTCATTATTGAAAGAGAAGTGTATCGTGAAATCTTGGGGTGTTACAATATATATATATATATTTATATATAACAAAAATAAAGATACCATGTGATTGATATAATATAAATAACTACAATTCATGGTGACCTAATACTATCTAATCACTTGATCAAATAATGAAACTCTAGAAAGAAGTTGAAAACTGACCACAATTCCATTTTCTAATCTCAAAGTGATTTGATTTGTTAATTCCATATGTAGGATGTATAAAGGATGGACTAAATAGTATTATACATTATATTATACTGTAATTATAGTATTCCTTTATATATAATTATAATTTCATTCTATTAAATACGAAATAGAAATGAATGTAGCGTTAATGCGTACGTACGGCTTACCATCTCTATGAACGGTGCATATCATTTCTTACCTCTAAATGTTACGTTATATTATGAATGAATCTATATACTGGATATATATGATATATATGATATCTACATCATTAATATAATTATGGATATAATGGATATTTTACCACATGAACAACTTGTAATTATAAGAAGATTATTTTTAACTCAAGTACCAAAGATTGACAAAACGACCGTTATTAACTTAAATAATTACATAATGTTCATAACATGGTAATAAGTGATATGAAAGTAATAATGAAAATAAAAAAGGTTCTTAATCAAGTAAAAATTTACTCTAGTTTATTATTTAGGAGGTTAAAGAACGGTCGAGTCAAGATGGACATGAGGTAAGGGAACTTCTTAACCCAATTTCCATTCTTTGGGTTGATATCCTACATTCAAATTATGTCATGATATTATTATCTTTCTTTATGTGTACTTATAGTGAATATACATAATAGATCTATTTTATTAAAAAAATGATCTTTGTAAGGGACTTCGTCTCAATCTCCTTTCATTGAGGCATATTTTATTTTATACAGAACTTTCTTTTATACAGTGTATAAACCCCTTTGTATTTTACATTTATTCAAACGGAATCTTTTTATATGAATCATTTTTACTAAACGAAAAAAGAAATGTTTTGTCTTACGTATGTGGCGAAAATGACTTCTCCGACACCGTGACCATTATTTGAGTTTCGGCTTCCACCACAAGCCATAACATTTTTTAAATAAAAATTAAATACAAAGTTTCAATTTTCTTTTATTTTGGTATTGAAAATGGTTTTGAACGTGTTTTTATTATATCAATGTTTTGTATTGATATCGTGAGATTGAAATGTGGAAGTGTTATGTTTCCTTTAATCATGTTTTATGTGATACGGTTATGTTATGGTTTATGTTATGTTTAAACCTATTCATATGATGAATGCATTGGACTTAATAAGTGATGGGTGGAGCCCGCTATTGCTCCTCGATGCATCGGCAGGTCTAATGAGACAAACTAGTGTCTTGGCATGAGACCTTGACAAAATCTTATATGTAGTCTCGGCACGAGGCCATGGCTATGTAGTTATGATAGTCTGGAATTATGCATTCCATCATTATGGAAGTGGTTATGGATATTTTATGTGATTATTCGACCAGTAGAATATCCATATAAATATGTAAATGGCATTATTTAATTTTACTTTTTCCATATTATGCTAATGTTCAAGTTTAAAAAGATTTTGTTTTAGTTATATATTGCCTTATATGTTTATGTTTATTTATGAAAGCTTCCACTATATTTTTATCCTTACTGAGCATCTGAGATATAACGACCCAGCCTTAAACCTTACTTAATCTTGAGTTATTACAAGATTACACATTGAGGATCTTTTCAGGTTTAGAGTTTTAGAGAATTAGATCATGAAACTTTCATTACATTCCACATTTAATCAAAGTGGTTACATAAAAGACAGTATTCATTCTTCCCATCAACAGAAACATATTTAAAATAAATCATGGATTCTTTCTTGAAACATCCTTGACACTATCATCACATCATGTACCTTTCCCTTGAACTGTGAATAACATTTCAAAAACTTGGTATGAGGATAAAAAGCTCAGTAAGGGTTATAAAAATATGGAAAGGAAACATGAGTTCATATATACATAAGAATGAAATCTTACTTTACCCATAAAACATAGGAACTTTAACATACCTCATCAAATCATGAATAAATCATTGAAATCATAAGATATAAAAGGTAACTTGAGGAATTCATAACATTCTTACGTAGGGAGTAACCATCTTGGTTACGTTTGGATTACCCACCAAAGTATATTCCCTAAATCTTTTCGGAGAAACCTTAACGTTTCACTCCTTCGCGTTACCCAATGCATTGGAGAGCTATATCAGGCTCACCCGCCCTTAGATTATCACGGAACCACATGTTTTAATAACAATGCCCAAGAACCATAACATAAACTTATCACATAAAACATGAATAAAGGAAACATAACATTTCCACATTTCAATCACAATATAACATTTTAGTATATTGAAATAATGAATCCATTCAAAAAGAAACCATTTCCAATACCATTTAAAACATTTAGTAAAGAGATTTTTGAATCAAAGTTTCCCATACCACCTTGAAGCTTTTAAAATTTTAAACCATTAATATCCATGTAAATAAATCCTTAAAACCATTTTGAAAACATGGATATTAATAATAACAAATAATTAAAACATTTAAAGTGATATTTTGGTTAAAGGGGTTCTACCAAAATTATAGACGTTTGAATACAATAATTGAGGAATAAAATTTAGTCAGAACTTTATAATATCATGAGAATAAATGGATTCATGATATAATATTCCAAAGGACAGTATATACACCATATAAGAGTGAAATAGTTCATAACAACAATGAAGTCTCAATAGAAATGTCAAATGTGATGAAATCCCTATAAAGAAGGTATCCTTAAATAAAGGATAAATCAATCTCAAAATTATGTGTGAAAATATAAATACACCCAATATAATTGGATATTAAGTGTAAAACAATAAAAGGTCATTCACACATATTCAAAGGATGACATATTCAATAACTACATGTTGAACCCAAAGAAATCGAAATTGGGTTAAGAAGTTCCCTTGACAGCCTAACGGCGTCACATCAAAATGAGTTGATGAGAGATAAAAAAGGGTATCTCATCACTTGGACGTCAAATTTACATCAATAAGGGTATATGAGAACATACCCCAACATAACAATATGTAAATTAAAAGACCCAACAAAATAAGTCTTTTAAAAAGAGGAGGGTGAAAGGTTCCCTTACCGACATGGGTATCTTTCGAAACATATGCCCCGTGAAATAAGGACAATACATCATTGATTTAAATACTCATAAATGAAATAATATTACACAATGAGTAAAATAATGGTCAGTACATACACCACTCAAAGGAAATTTTGGCAAATGTAGCATAAATCTCACGGGAATAAAAGTGAGATGAAAAATCACTTACGAAAACTCGGTAGCCTAACGGCGCCACTCGAAACTTCCAAAAATGGATTGATGAGATCAAATAGGGTATCTCATCACATTACAATAAAATGTATAGAAAGAGTAATATGAATTAACATCCCCCATCATAACAAATAGGAGCTTAAAAGAAGTGACATAAAGGGGAGTACTTAAAGAGAAAGAGAGGGGTTAGATCTCTTATGAAAATTCGGCAGCCTAACGGCGCCACTCGAAACTTCCAAAATGGTTTGATGAGAGATAATAAGGTCTCTCATAATATGAACATAAAAATTATAGTAAGAGTAATATAAAAGAAAATCCCAATAACAAGAAATATGAGCTTAGAAGGAATGACATAAAAGAGTGTACTTAAAAAAAGAGAGGAGTAGGATCCCTTACCTCAAGTCCAACTTGTCTTGTTCGTTTCTTTAAATTCCTGAATAATAAACTTTGGTCAATTAATAATTTCCTAATTACCTTTTTTAGATATTATTATTCAGTTCATATCACATATTATAATGTTATAATAATTGTTTAATAATGTTAGTTCATATCAGACGTTTTTGCCGATGTTTGGTACATGAGTCAAAAAATGAACTTGTTTGAAAAAAAATTGTCCATGTAGTTATAAGTAAATAATTTCCAGAATAGTATTAATGATTAAAATATCATATACACCCAGTAAATATTCATTTTATACTATTCCATATCATTTGGATATAAAAAAATGAAAATCACCGTTCCTGGAGACGGTTGGCCGTACGTACTCATTAACGCTACTTTCATTTTTTTGTCATATTAATCGAATTAAAAAAAATGAGAGATATATATATATGTTATAATTCCAGAATGATATAAATAATTTAGATGTAATATATTACATATATATCCACTATATATATATACTTATAATATTAAATAACATTTTGAGATAAGAAATGAAATGTACCGTTCATGGAGACGGTAAGTCGTACGTACGAATGAACGCTACTTCCATTTCTATTTCATATTTAATGGAATTAAAAAATAATGTTACATAATATTATTTTAATTACAGTATGGTATCATATATAATATCATTAAATATATCCTTTATGCGTACCATGTATGGTATTAACGAATCAAATCACTTTGAGGGGGCGGTAGTCCGCACTTCCTTAAATGAAGATATCTGGTTTACCCATAATGGAAACCATAAAGGTATTCCCAAAATGAAAAATACAGAATCTTAAGGATATACTAAACATATTATATATCATATATTAATATATTGTCATCTTAATGGCCACCTTTGAAGGTTTTAAAAGATTGTTGAACAATCATCGTTTCGGGAGGCCGAAATTCGCCATCCATGGAAACAGTATGTTTTTTAACCATTAGATGTAGGTGTGTGAATGTGTAGCTCGAATACTTCTTATAACAACATCCTAGTATATTTATGATACTGTATTTGTTACAAAAGAAACGAATAAAAATATTTTAGGGGGTTGGAGAAGCAAAATAAAACAAAAGTACTCAAGTGAAGACATTACCTTAAAATCGGGTAACTCCCTTTGGTGTGAGCTCAAAGGCATCATTGGGAAGACTTATGCCCAAAGTGAGGATTCAAGGAGTAAGAGAGGGAAGTGGAGAGATAAAATGGGCATGGGTTGGCCGATACAAAGGCTTTGGGAGTGTGGGTAAGGAGGTAGAGGTGGGGGCCTTTTATAAGAGGAGAGGAGGGGCACTCCTGTAAAGTTAAAAAATGTTACTTTATTTTCAAAAGTGTTTTGGATTTTAAAAGTCAAAAATTGATTTATTTCGAGGATAAGGTGATAAGGGTTCGAAATACACTCATCCAATAGGTTTTGGACATATGTAGTGTTGGATCGAATAGTAGATATATATGTCTATTAGATGGAACAATACAAGAGGGGGGTGAATTGTAGGTTTAAAAACCTTTGAGTTTTTGCAACAGAGATTAGTTAAAATGATCTTAAACTAATACAAATATAAACACCCACAATTGTATTTGAATAGAAAAGGTATGATGTATTGTAATACTAATGTAAAGTAAAACAATTGTATTCAAGATGAACACAAAAATCAGAGTAATACAAATATGAATGATTCTACCTTAAAGCGTATAGAACCAATCAATACAATATGTAATAGAATGATTGTAATTGAAACAATTACAATTGAATATGTAAAGAAGAAAGGAAACAATACAAATCCCTTTCTAATACAAGTGACAGCGGAAATGTAAAAGTATTACAATTCTTTTAACCCAAAGAGAAGGGTTATCCTTTCACCTAGGATAAAAGGTCTGTCTCACCAACACCTTGGTGAGCCCTCGATACGATGATCGGCACGTCTGTCTGCCTATCCCCGGCAGCCCTTGATTTTGCAGGTAATCGGCACCTCTGTCTTTCAATTACTTGAAAGCCCTCGATACGATGATCGGACGCACAAAGCTGATGAGAGAAGTCACAGTGTCTCTCTCTAGAATCTTCGTAGTTCACAGAGTCTCTTCATTCGTTCTCTTCGTTCATCGTTATTCTCTCAGCTTCAAATGACCTCCTATTTATAGGCCTCGGGTTCCAACGGTCATATTGCCTCCAACGGTCATATTGAAACAGAAAGCACGACATCGTTTTTATTAGTTTGTAACTAACTCAACGACATCGTTTTGTTAGGACAAGAGATATATAGAAATGTAAAACATGAGTATGATTCATATGCAGAGAGAGTTTTTGACAAAGTACCAAAACAAATAGTGATCATCTGAATAGCAGAGTCAGTACGATACGATTGATAGAGTCAGTACGATACGATTGACAGAGTCAGTACGATACGATTGGCAGAGTCAGTATGATACGTTTGACAGAGTCAGTACGATACGATTTGGTCGGTACGATCAACATCGTACGATACGATAAACATCATAAAAGACAATTGTAATTTACAAACATATGATAGAATACATTTGTGATTTCCAAAACATGATATATAAGTCAAAAGAAGACTTTTGACTTAACAATCTCCCCCTTTTTTGGAAAGCACAACCCACAAAATAAATGTGACAAGAAATACTTATCTCCCCCTGAGTTTTTGAAAACTCTTCTGAATAAGAAATTGAATACAACTAACTCCCCCTTAGGTATGGACTTTCCTAAGGATTGTATTCGTAGATTTTCCTTTAAGAGCATTGTAAATCATTCTCCCCCTTTATAAAACATTCTTCCCTTTGTAAACATTCTCCCCCTTTGTGATTTAAAAAAAGAGAGTAATCTTGAATTGACTGAAAGAGTTAGCAATACAAGACAAAAATAAAAGAAAAGGATCATAAGAGTTATTACAAAACAAAGACAAGTTCCAAAAGAAACAAATACAACAATCATTTGTTTTCTCTTTCCTTCTCCTTCTTTATAAGCTCATGAAGCACAGCTTTCATCTTCTTGATCTCCTTCTTGTATTCAGAAATTGATTCACCCTGAGTTTTGAGAAGCTCTTGTTGATCCGCAAAAATCTGATCTTGATTTCTGATAGTCTCCTCCTGGACTCTGATTACCTCTTCAAGGGTATCAATTCTATTTTGCAGAGTCTTGTTATCCTTGGACAACACAGAGTTTTGATTCTTCAGTAAAACCATTTCATCTTTGAAAGATGAAACCTTCAAGAATTCAGATTGGAAAACATTCATCCTCTCTTGCAAATCTTTCACTGAAGGAACATCGGCTCTTTGAGAAGACAAAATGTTCAGCCTTTCAACCGTTTCTCTATCAAGCTTGTTGAAAGCAATTGCTAGCTCATTTGATAACCTCCTTATATCTTCAATAGCTATTTCATGATCATTGATTGAGCTCTCTGTTTTGTAGGACCACTTGGTCATCTTATTGCAAGCCTTCTTATGAGCAACCGAGCTTTCTGAAAGAACTTTCAAATCGGCTTCTACAGATAAAACTTTCTTCCTCAATTCTTTTACAGAGCCAAACTTCTTCCTTTGATTTTCAGTAATAAAATCAATCTTCCCTTCCAGCCTTGGGAAATAAGGAATGGTTTTCTCCATCCTTCTCAAAACATGAATAATGTAATCACTCTTCTTGAGAGAGATTGTATGCTCTGAATCGGTATCTTCATCGTACGATGCTAGTTCATACGATCTGTTTGAATCAACAACTGGTTGTTTCCCTTTCGTTTTTTCTTTCTGCTTTCTTTTTTATTCCACTTTGTCACTAATGACAATTACTTTATCAGAATGAGAAGATTGATCACCTTGCTTTTCTTGAGATGACATTCTGTCCGGAGATTGTGCTTGATCGGCATGAGGAGTTTTTTGAACACCTTCACTCAGCTTTTGAACCGATTCCTCTCTACTTTTCTTTGAACTTTGAAGAAATTCTAAAAGAAAGTCTCCTTCTTCTTCCACTTCTTCTATCACTTGTTTTCCTTTTTCTTTCTCAGAAAGACTCTGTACGATGGGCTCTTGGTGCACTTCTTCAGTTATTTGAGCACTAGCATCTTCAACTGCTTTCAAGACTTTGGAGACATCAAAGTCCTGGGCCTTCCTTTTCAAAAGAACCTTCTTTTTCTTTTCAGCCTGAAGGGTTTCTTCTACCCTTACTCGTTCTGCAAAAGCCTCAACAGGGTCAAGACCGAACTTCGGATCACCTTCTTTTCTTTGTTCTTTGTCCTTTCTCCATTTTGCTACAACCTCCTTACTGTATCTTGGATTCTTCTTTGGCTTCGAACTGGTTTGCGGATCAGACTTTTGAGTAACACCGGTGGATTGAATGTCCTTGGCTGGCATAGGTGCCGATTGATTCTGAGCCAATTCAGCTTCTACATCTCTGACAAAAAGTTTTGAATTTGAATCAAAACAAACATTCAGCTTTTTTATCGTTCTCCTATTAATCCATGATGGCCTCAAATCCATGGGTTTTCCTTTCAAAGGAATGTTACAAAACTTCATACTCTCAAGAATGAACTTCGTAAGAATGGATGGATACATTATCATCTGGGACTTAATCCCTCCTGTCTTGACATTCTTGATGGTTTCAAAAATATACCCCATGAGATTCACTTTTCTCATGTTTACAAGATAGTCGAGCATGAAAATATCAGAAACCTTAAGAGTTTCTCTATCCCCTTTCCTTGGAATAAGAAAACCTTGCATCCATAAGGTGACAAAACGATTGTCCGGTGAAAGATGAGACACTTTCCTCTTTTCCTCATTAATAAGAAACAAATACTTTTCAGCATTTTCTCTATTGAACGTACCAACTTCTTCTGGTAGTTTGTGAGATGGACAAAAAGAATCTCCTTCTATAGAAACATTCAGGAAATGTGCGGCTTGTTTCACAGACATAGATAATTTTCTATCGTACACAGTGAAGTTTATAGTCATATCTTTGTCGAAAGAAACGGTTTTGTAAAACTGACAAACTTCATCAAAAAGAACTGGATCTTGAATGTCAGGCTTTTCCACACAGAGATGTTCCCATCCTTGAAACAAAATGATCCTCCTGATTGTAGAATCGTACGTATCGAAAAAGTCTCGGGATACTAACCTTTCTTTGTTAAAGTCTTTCTCTGTAAAAGTCTTTGAAGACATTTCGGCAGGAGTATTAGCAGAGGATTGAGACATAAAGGTTCTGCCGATGAGAAGATCGTACGATTGTTTATAGCCGGTGGAGCAGAGCTTCGCCTCAATTCCTGAAAAAGCAATGTGGGTTTGGGGAGGGAAGGGGGGTATTTATAGGCGATAAAGAGATGACCGTTGATCTTCTACGGTCGAAAAAGGGTGACCGTTGATATTCTACGGTCAAGATTAGATAAAACTAGATCAATGGTTAGGATTAAAACAAAGGAAGAAAATTTTTAAAAAAAATGAAAAAGATACCTGTCGAAGAACATAAGGTGATTGTTGGTTTTGGTAAGTATAAAAAAAATCGTAAGGAGAAAAAAAATATGATGCCGATGAAAAACAAAGTCATTACTATGATCGGACCGTACGATGGAAAATAATTTTGTTACCATGAGCTGACAGTATGATGGAAAACAATCTCAATACCATCATCGGTCGATACAAAAAAAATTGAATGATACGATGGAAAAGAATTTCAATACTATCATCGGTCGATTCAAACAAAATTGAATGATACAATGGAAAAGAATTTCAATACTATCATCGGTCGATACAAAAATATTGAATGATACGATGGAAAAGAATTTCAATACTATCATCGGTCGATACAATAATATTGAATGATACGATGGAAAAGAATTTCAATACCATCATCGGTCGATAGTAAATGATACTATAAAACTGTCAATACGATAAACAGAAAACTAAAATTATCAATATGATAAACAGAAAACTAAAATAATCAATACGATAAAAAAAACTAAAATTTTCAATATGATAAACAGAAAACTAAAATAATCAATACGATAAACAGAAAAACTAAAATTTTCAATACGATAAACAGAAAACTAAAATAATCAATACGATAAACCGAAAAACTAAAATTTTCAATATGATAAACAGAAAACAAAAATCCAGAGAGTAAATAGTTAAAGAACATAAGATAAAATAAACATAAAGACAGAAAGAAATGTCCTCCCCCTTTCTACGAGGAGTTTTTTTACTATTAGGAGAGATGTAAAACAGGAAGTAGATATGAATGATTATTTTATTGTAATCATTCCTAGCTTCTGTTTTATAAATTCAAATCTATCGGAAGGTAAAGGTTTTGTAAAAATGTCAGCAAGTTGTTCTTGCGTTCCGATGAATTGTAAAATAATATCTCTTTTCTGTGTGTGATCCCTAAGAAAGTGATGCCTAACATCTATGTGTTTTTCACGAGAGTGATGTGCTGGGTTTTTACTAAGAGCTATGGCACTTGTATTATCACAAAGAATTTGAGTTTTAGAAAAACTCAAACCATAGTCAGTGAGTGTGTGCTGTATCCACAATACTTGAGCACAGCAACTTCCAGCTGCTACATATTCAGCTTCAGCAGTGGAGAGTGCTACCGAGTGTTGTTTCTTGCAGGACCAAGAAACCAAAGAGTCTCCTAAGAAATGACATGTTCCAGATGTACTTTTTCTATCCATTCTACAACCACCAAAGTCAGCATCTGAAAAGCTTTTTAAAACAAAATCATTTCCAGAAGAGTAGAAAAGTTGTAAATCCATAGTGTCTTTTAAATACCGAAAGATTCTCTTTACGGCTTTTAAGTGAGACTCTTTTGGATTAGATTGATATCTTGCACATAAGCACACAGAAAACATCAAGTCGGGTCGACTAGCTGTCAAGTATAGCAAACTCCCTATCATACCTCTAAAAATTGTTTGATCTACTGGTTTCCCAGTTTCATCAAGATCAAGAGTATTTGAGGTACCAATTGGGGTGCTAATACTTTTAGTTTTGTCAAATCCATACTTTTTGAGTAAGTCTTTAATATACTTATGTTGAGATATATAAGTACCTTCTGGTTTTTGAGAAATTTGAAAACCTAGAAAGAATGTTAACTCACCCATCATACTCATTTCAAACTCAGATTTCATTAAGTTTGCAAAAGAATCGGTTAAAGATTTCTGAGTTGATCCAAATATGATGTCATCAACATAGATTTGGACAATCAAAAAATTTTTGTTTTCCATTTTGATAAAAAGAGTTGGATCTGATTTACCTTTTGTATAATTGTTTTGTAAAAGAAATCTTGTGAGTCTATCATACCATGCTCTACGGGCTTGTTTAAGACCATATAGAGCCTTGGTAAGTTTAAAAACATGATCAGGATGTTTTGGGTCTTGAAAACCAGGAGGTTGTTCGACAAAAACTTCTTCTTGAACAAAACCATTTAGAAAAGCACATTTGACATCCATTTGAAATAGTTTAAAATTGAAATAAGCTGCGAAGGCTAATAGAATACGAATAGATTCAAGTCTAGCTACAGGAGCATATGTTTCTTCATAGTCTATTCCCTCTTGTTGATTATAGCCTTTAGCAACAAGTCTTGCTTTATTTCTTACAATGATTCCATTTTCATCACACTTGTTTATGAAAACCCATTTTACACCAATCATAGTTGTTTCTTTAGGTCTTTCAACTAAAGTCCAGACTTGATTCCTTTCAAATTCATTTAGTTCATCCTGTATTGCTTTAATCCAATCATCATCACCTAAGGACTCACTTAGACTTTTAGGTTCAAATTGGGAAAGAAAAGCAAGATGTTCTATTTCATTTCTTAAGGAATTTCTGGTCCTTACAGGTTGATTTATATCACCAATGATGTTATCACTGGGATGATTCCTAAGAAACAATTGATTTGGGTTTTGTAAAACCTGTTCATCAACATATGGTAGAAAATCTTCTGTGGTAAATGTTTCAGGAATACTTTCTTGAACATTTTCCTTATCAGAATGGTCTTCTAATAAAGGTTGATAAACATTTTTGGAAAACACATCCGAGGATATAGGATTGGGTTGGTTAAAAACAAAAGGATTAGTTTCATCGAATTTTACATGTACTGTTTCTTCAACAGTACAAGTGTTTTTATTGAAAACTCTATAAGCCTTAGAAGTTGTAGAATAGCCTAGAAAGATTCCTTCATCAGATTTTGGTGCAAATTTGTGAAGATTGTCTTTTGTATTCAGAATGAATACTTTGCATCCAAAAACATTGAAGTATGAAACTTTAGGTTTTCGGCCAGTCCATAACTCATAAGGAGTTTTATTAAGAAATGGTCTAGTTAAAACACGATTTATAGTATAACAGGCAGTACTAACAGCTTCAGCCCAAAAGTGCTTAGCAATTGAGTATTCACTCAACATGGTTCGAGTCATTTCCTGAAGAATACGATTTCTTCTTTCAACAACACCATTTTGTTGAGGAGTTCTTGGAGCTGAGAAATTGTGAGTAATACCTTTCTTACTAAAAAAAGTTTCAAAATCTGAGTTTTGAAATTCACCACCATGATCACTATGAATAGTTATCAATGGTAGGTTTTTCTCATTTTTAACATGGGCTCTAAAAGTTTTGAAATAGGAAAAGGCTTCAGATTTCTTTGTGAGAAAGTAGACCCATGTAAATCTAGTAAAGTCATCAACTAAAACAAATACATAGTATTTGCCTCCAATGCTTCCGGATTGTGAAGGACCAAACAGATCCATATGCACAAGCTGTAATGCATTAGAAGTTGAAACTTCATTAATTGGTTTAAAGCTAGTTTTATGTTGCTTGCCAAATTGACAAGGATCATAGACTTTTGAAGAATCATATCTAAGATCCGTTAGCCCTTTTACAAGTCCTTTCTTTTAGAGTTTTCTTAGGTTTCTCAAATTACAGTGTCCTAGTCTCCTATGCCATAGCCACGATTGGTCTTCTATTACACTTAAACAAGGTATGTTTTGGTTCCTAAGGTCTTCTAAGTTAATAGTGTAAACATTCTCTTGCCTATGGGAAGATAGAACGAATTCATCCTTGGAATTGTGAACTAGACACTTATCATTTCTAAAATTCACAAGGTAACCTTCATCACATAATTGACTTATGCTGATTAGATTGTGCCTAAGACCTTTAACAAACAAAACATTTGAAATAAGAACTTTTCCAAGAAAAACGATATTACCTATACCAACAATCATTCCTTGAGCATTATCTCCGAAGGTAACTTTTCCATCTTTTGTTTTGATAACCTTTTAAAAGAAATCTTTGTTTCCAGTCATATGTCGAGAACAACCACTATACATGTACCAAATGTTCTTATTGATACACTTCTCATTTTCCTGAAAAAGAAACAATTAGATTTTTGGAATCCAAACTTGTTTGGATCCAGAAGGGTTAGATAAAAGAATTTTAGGAATCCACATTTGTTTTGCAAAATGAGCTTTATGAAATCCTAAGGATTGAGTTTTATTAAGAGAACAATCTCTTCTCCAATGTCCACCACATTGACACTTGGAACAGAAAATGGTTTTTTGAGGAACAAAATAGTTATTACTAAAAACAGGTTTGGAATAAGTATAACCAAGACCAGAACGATTTCTCAACAGTCTAATTTGAGAATACATCCTATCAAAGTTTTCTTTTCCATGAGTAAAGTTTGACAAACACTTTTTCAAGGATAAAATCTCTGACTTTAGTTTTAAAACCAAATTCTTGTTTTCTAAAACATTTGAATTAGAACTAGAGTTAGACTCTAAAATGTTTTTCTTTGAAATTTCAGTTTCAAGATCCTTAGAAAGTTTATCCTTATCTGATTTGAATTTCTCAAGGGTTTTCAAAATATTTTCAAAATCAGAAGTTTTCCCATCAAGATCTTTAGAATGATCTGATACTTCGTTAGTCAAAATAGAAATTCTAGAATTTGCTTTTTCAAATCTCTTTTTGAGTTTAGAATTTTCATTTTCAAGTAACTTAGCAAATCTAGAAACTTCTTCAAAAGAAGGTAATGTATCATCTTCTGATGATGAGGGTTCATCATTTGAAGATTCATAATATCTATTATCAACATAATTTGCATTTAAAGAGACATTTGTAACAGCTTCAGTATTATGTACCTTAGCCATGAGACAATGATATTCAATTGGTAGTCTGGCTAGAAGTCCAATATTTCTTTGTCTTGATGTCTCATATTCTGAAGAATCATCTGAGGAATCACTACCACTTGTACTCCACGTATCATTTGCTTTCAAGACTTTCTTTGTCTTATAAAACCTTTTCTTGTTTCTTTCAGAGTGTTTCTCTTTTCTATCTTTCTTCTTCAGTAAAGGACAATCAGGCCTTATATGTCCTGCTTTCTTGCATTCATAACAAGTTACCTCTGAATCTTTCCTATCTTTCCTGTCTTTCTTTTTGAATCTATATTGAAAATCTTTCTTTCCCACAATCTTGTTCATCCTCCGAGCAAGATTGGCTAACTCATTGTCTGAAATATTACAATCACTTGAATCAGATACAACAAATTTCTTGGATTTAGACCTTGTAACCCTTTCAGGTGTTTTAGCTTTAGATGCAAAGGCTACACTTCCATTCCCATTCTTCTTCTTATCAGCATCTCTCTTCATTCTTGTCTCATGCTGTAGAAGAGTTCCAAAGAGTCCATCAAGAGTAATCTGGGAAACTTTTCTATTTTCATCAATAGCTGTCCTTTTAGACTCCCATTCATTTGGCATAATATCTATAATCTTATCAACAAGAGCTTCATCATCAAGTCCTTTTTCTCCCATAGATTGTAAGCTGTTGACAATTGTCATAAACCTTTGTTGAACTTTACATACTGGCTCTCCATAAGGAAAAACAAATCCATGATACTCTGCTCGAAGCATTGCTCTCCTTGTTTCTATAACCTTGGATGTACCAAAATGAGTGACTTCTAATTTCTTCCAAATACAGTTGGCTGCTTCACATGAAGATATCTGACTATATATATTCCTGGTCATAGAGCATAATAAAGTATTGCGTACCTTGTAATTCAGTTGATATTCTTGCTTCTCTTGGTTGGTGAAAGTGCTAACTTCTTTGTCAGGAATTTTGTAACCCCCAGTAAGCATAATAAAATTGTCTACACCAGTATTGATGACGAAATTCTTCATACGATCTCTCCAATACTCATAATCATTCCCATCAAAGATTGGTGGTCTTGAAGGATTCAGATTATCTATTGATCCGATATTCATTCCTGCCATCTAATATAACAAAAACAACTTTCCACTCCACACGTTAGTGTAGTAAGTATTCAAGATAGTAATAAGAAATAAAGCTAGTAATACAAATCAGTGGAAACCTCCTTTGATACCAATTGTTGGATCGAATAGTAGATATATATGTCTATTAGATGGAACAATACAAGAGGGGGGTGAATTGTAGGTTTAAAAACCTTTGAGTTTTTGCAACAGAGATTAGTTTAAATGATCTTAAACTAATACAAATATAAACACCCAAAATTGTATTTGAATATAAAAGGTATGATGTATTGTAATACTAATGTAAAGTAAAACAATTGTATTCAAGATGAACACAAAAATCAGAGTAATACAAATATGAATGATTCTACCTTAAAGCGTATAGAACCAATCAATACAATATGTAATAGAATGATTGTAATTGAAACAATTACAATTGAATATGTAAAGAAGAAAGGAAACAATAAAAATCCCTTTCTAATACAAGTGACAGCGGAAATGTAAAAGTATTACAATTCTTTTAACCCAAAGAGAAGGGTTATCCTTTCACCTAGGATAAAAGGTCTGTCTCACCAACACCTTGGTGAGCCCTCGATACGATGATCGGCACGTCTGTCTGCCTATCCCCGGCAGCCCTTGATACGATGATCGGCACGTCTGTCTGCCTATCCCCGGCAGCCCTCGATTTTGTAGGTAATCGGCACCTCTGTCTTTCAATTACTTGAAAGCCCTCGATACGATGATCGGACGCACAAAGCTGATGAGAGAAATCACAGTGTCTCTCTCTAGAATCTTCGTAGTTCACAGAGTCTCTTCATTCGTTCTCTTCGTTCATCGTTATTCTCTCAGCTTCAAATGACCTCCTATTTATAGGCCTCGGGTTCCAACGGTCATATTGCCTCCAACGGTCATATTGAAACAGAAAGCATGACATCGTTTTGATTAGTTTGTAACTAACTCAACGACATCGTTTTGTTAGGACAAGAGATATATAGAAATGTAAAACATGAGTACGATTCATATGCAGAGAGAGTTTTTGACAAAGTACCAAAACAAATAGTGATCATCTGAATAGCAGAGTCAGTACGATACGATTGACAGAGTCAGTACGATACGATTGACAGAGTCAATACGATACGATTGATAGAGTCAGTATGATACGTTTGACAGAGTCAGTACGATACGATTTGGTCGGTACGATCAACATCATACGATACGATAAACATGATAAAAGACAATTGTAATTTACAAACATATGATAGAATATATTTGTGATTTCCAAAACATGATATATAAGTCAAAAGAAGACTTTTGACTTAACATGTAGGTCTTAGATATTACATTATCTTTCCATTTTATTTAAATCGTTAAATAATGAGGTCATCGCTGCATCATCATGATGTCATAAATAATTTAAATTATTTAATGTCTAAAAATTATAAAAAAATACTATGAAGTAGGAAATCTTTTTATCTTTCCAATGAATATTTATAGTTAAAAATATGATTTGTATAAACCCATGTAAAAATTGTTTTGGTAAAACATCTCATGTTTGTGTCATTTTTACTTTATCATTAAATAAATAGATATTTATGTCATTTCCCAACCAAAGTGGCTCCATGGGGTCCCAAAGTTGACCCATGGATTTTATTGGTCGTCCATGACACATCCAAAGAGGTTAGGACATGTTTCATTTTCATTTCATATTATTAAAACATTATTTTTTCCTTAAACAACACTAATTACCTCTAATCCCAATTAAGAACTTAAAGTTACTATTCACCAAAAATTAGTTTAATCTCATTGAACCACATTTTACTTCTTAATGACAACCATGTATGTCGGATTTTTGAAATTCAAAACACATAAGTGGTAAAATTTCATTTAAACGAAAAAATCAGTTTTTATAAGTACCACTTAGTGGTTTCACTATTCATAAAAAATTGATGTTTTTCAGAAAAATCCCCAAAATTCACCCTAAGCTATATTAGATATTCCGAATTCAAAAATGAACTCTATTTTGCATAATTCATATGTATAAGTCACATTAATTAATTTAATAATTAATTCCCGCTGTCAGATCAAATAGCGTGTTTTTATGAAACAATAAGTATCAAATGATTGACACTGGTTTAAGCCTGATTTCAAAGTGAAATTACTTCCAACAACCACTATTGGATTTAATGGTAAAAATATATTCTAATTTCACTTTAAATCCAAATCAAAAGATAATCTAATCATATAAATAAATTAGATTAAAAATAGGTTTTGAATTAAAATACAACATTTTACAGTATTCATTAAAAAAATGAACTTTATCGGAAAGGTACCAAAAATTTACACAAAGTAAATTTTGATGTCCAAATTCTTAAGAATAGTTTTATTTGGTCCAAAATGATATATAAGAGTGAACAAAACTATATTTAATGACGGTTCTCCATCAAAAGGTGATAAGTGAACCTTTAGTGAAAACTAGGGCATATACGCCTAAAATCGAATTATTTCCGTATTTTAAGCCTTTATCTTTTATTGGATAAATGTAAAAACATTTAAAAACATATATAATCATATTTTAGTTATTTAGATCCATTCCCTCAAATAAAATGGCTACATGTTAACTACCATTTATAATAATATTATTTTATTATTAGAGTGCATCCTAAGATTCCCAAGAAACTCGTTGTTGCGTGTTGGGTACGCCATCGAGCATAGCGTCCCCTTTAAAGTCATATTAATATTTTGTTCACAAATATGGAAAAATATGAAAATGTCATATTCTTTATTTACCTGGGGTGTAACATCCTTCCCCCCTTTTGGGAATTGCGTCCTCGCAATTTTTAAAATTGAGCTTGGAAACATCCTTGAATGTCCCACATCAGAACAAGAGTCAGTAAAACAATCACTTTAAAATAATGGAAGATAAGTACAGAGGTCACACGAGTTAACCCATACTAGGTATTCATGTAGGAAAACATGGACATGGATGGGAAAACATAGGGTCATTTTCTGATGGAGAGTGATAGAAAACATGTTTAGAAGAAAGTTAACAATAAGAAAATCACAAACTTGTGATGGGTTAAACGGTGTTGGGTTCCCCAGTAGGAAAAGTTAATAGAAAACATTTTTGTATTAAGTTACTTTTTATTGAGGAATTAATTCATAAGGAAACATAATCACTTATCATGTTGACATTAAACTTTTACTAGATTCCTTAATCGAACTCTATTTTTTTCCAAAAGACGAGTATTTAGGGAGACTTGTTCGCATTAAGAGTACTATAATCAACTTCTAGAGAATCACCTAATCCACAAAAGAGAACTATATACATCCCATGTATTTAGTCTTTAACCAAAAACAAAACTAGAATGGTTAGTACAAGGTCAGATAATCCAAAAAAGGATAACCCTTTATAAAAAGAAAACCTATTCTTAATCTCAAAATTTGTCCAACAAAACCCAAAGTTCAACGAGGACCATCCGATAAACAATTTTTCCATAAAATTATTCAAAGTAAACCAATATAAGATTGAAACCCAAATATTTTAAGGATTTAGTCACATATTCTTCAAAGTTAAATCGTAACATTTATCTCCAAACAATATCAGTTGCTCCTAAAGTCTCGTATTGAAAAGTAATTAACCTAATCACATATCCTCCATGATAGGTTAATCATTTTCATAAATAACCCAAAATCAACTTACTCTTAATTCATAAAGTCACCTAACTAAAAAGAATCGGTTAAACTAACCAGGGACTTCACGTAGTCTAGTGGTAGGAAATAAATACCAGTCGCACTTTGGTTGTGGGTTCGATTCCCTCAGCTTTGTCCGACGAGACAGGTTGTCACACATTCTGCGTGTTGTCCTTTTTCCAAAACTATATAATTCGTAAATCATTCCCAAAAAGAAATAAAATCATCAAAAATGATCATAACATATTTTAACCTCAAGTTTATCTCATGCCTTTCATTTTCCATCATATCATATAATAACCAATAGTTACCTCAAAAGTAAGGATCATATAAACTCTAATGGTTACCTTTATAATTATTACCTGAACTTCCACATCGATTGGTAATCTTGTACATGATGCATTACAGAACATACCAAGGTTCAAGTGGTTGATCATGACTCCTTGATATTTGGTTTAGAACAACCATGAGTTTCCTCATTGAATCCTTAATTTTATCTAGTATCTTAATCATAGAACCACCACAGTTTCCTTCAAACCTGTTATCTCTTTGGTGCCTGCTAGATCCATCCATTCACTAACAACAGAAATTTTAGTGTGAGTATATCAACAAAACCATCATGTACTAATGAGGAAGGCAAACACTAAGATACACTTACTCATTCACTTTATCTAAAACTAGGACTCTTTCTGAAATCCTAACCATTATGGTAATGTCACTTATGCTTAAATAATACCCTAACCTCTAAAGTTATCTAAACCGACCTTTGATACCAACTATAAGGCCCCAGCCTTAAGCCTTACTTAATCTTGAGTTATTACAAGATTACATGTTGAGGATCTTTTCAGGTTTAGAGTTTTAGAGAATTAGATCATGAAACTTGCATTACATTCCACATTTAAACAAAGTGGTTACATAAAAGACAGTATTCATTCTTCCCATAAACAGAAGCATATTTAAAATAAAACATGGATTCTTTCTTGACACATCCTTGACACAATCATCACATCATGTACCTTTCCCTTGACCTGTGAAAAACATTTCAAAAACTTGTGATGAGCATAAAAAGCTCAGTAAGGGTTATAAAAATATGGAAAGGAAACATGAGTTCATATATACATAAGAATGAAATCATACTTTACCCATAAAACATAGGCACTTTAACATAACTCATCAAAGAATGAATAAATCATTGAAATCATAAGACATAAAAGGTAACTTGAGGCATTCATAACATTCTTACGTAGGGAGTAACCCTCTTGGTTACGTTTGGAATACCCACCACAGTATATTCCCTAAATCTCTTCGGAGAAACCTTAACGTTTCACTCATTCGCGATACCCAATGCATTGGAGAGCTATATCGGGCTCACCCGCCCTTAGTTTATCACGGAACAACCCGTTTTCATAACAATTCCCAAGAACCATAACTTAAACGTATCACATAAAACATGCATAAAGGAAACATAACATTTCCACATTTCAATCACAATATAACATTTTAGTATATTGAAATAATGAATCCATTCAAAAAGAAACCATTTCCAAAACCATTTAAAAACATTTAGTAAAGAGATTTTTGAATCAAAGTGTCCCATACCACCTTGAATCTTTCAAAATTTTAAACCATTAATATCCATGTAAATAATTCCTTAAAACAATTTTTAAAACACGGATATTAATAAGAACAAATAATTAAAACAATTAAATCGATATTTTTGTTAAAGGGGTTCTACCAAAATTATAGACGTTTGAATACAATAATTGAGGAATAACATTTAGTCAGAACATTATAATATCATGATAATAAATGGATTCATGATATAATATTCCAAAGGACAATATATACACCATATAAGAGTGAATTGGTGCATAACAACAATGAAGTCTCAATAGAAATGTCAAATGTGATGAAATCCCTATAAAGAAGTTATCCTTAAATTAAGGATAAATCAATATCAAAATTATGTGTGAAAAATATAAATACATCCAATATAAGTGGATATTAAGTGTAAAACAATAAAAGGTCATTCACACATATTTAAAGGATGACATATTCAATAAATACATGTTGAACCCAAAGATATCGAAATTGGGTTCAGAAGTTCCCTTGACAGCCTAACGGTGTCACATCAAAATGAGTTGATGAGAGATAAAAAAGGGTATCTCATCACTTGGACGTAAAATTTACATCAATAAGGGTAAATGAGAACATACCCCAACATAAAAATATGTAAATTAAAAGACCCAACAAAAGAAGTCTTTTAAAAAGTGGAGGGTGAAAGGTTCCCTTACCGACATGGGTATCTTTTGAAACATACACCCCGTGAAAGAAGGACAATACATCATTGATGTAAATACTCATAAATGAAATAATATTACACAATGAGTAAAATAATGGTCAGTACATACACCACTCAAAGGAAATTGTGGCAAATGTAGCATAAATCTCACGGGAATAAAAGTGAGATGAAAAATCACTTACGAAAACTCGGCAGCCTAACGGCGCCACTCGAAACTTCCAAAAAATGGATTGATGAGTTCAAATAGGGTATCTCATCACATTAAAAAAAATTACAGCAAGAGGAATATGAAATAACATCCCCCATCATAACAAATAGGAGCTTAAAAGAAGTGACATAAAGGGGAGTACTTAAAGAGAAAGAGAGAGGTTAGATCTCTTACGAAAATACGGCTGCCTAACGGCGTCACTCGAAACTTCCAAAATGGTTTGATGAGAGAGAATAGGGTCTCTCATAAAATGAACATAAAAATTACAGTAAGAGTAATATAAAAGAACATCCCAATAACAAGAAATATGAGCTTAGAAGGAATGACATAAAAGAGTGTACTTAAAAAGAAAGAGAGGAGTAAGATCCCTTACCTCAAGTCCAACTTGTCTTGTTCGTTTCTTTATATTCCTGAATAATAAACTTTGGTCAATTAATAATTTCCTAGTTACCTCCTTTAGAGATTATTATTCAGTTCATATCACATATTATAATTTTATAATAATTGTTTAATAACGTTAGTTCATATCAGATGTTTTTGCCGATGATTGGTACATGAGTTAAAAAATGAACTTGTTTGAAAAAATATTTCCCATGTAGTTATAAGTAAATAATTTCAAGAATAGTATCAATGATTAAAATATCATTAATACCCAGTAAATATTCATTTCATACTATTCCATATCATTTGGATATAAAAAAACGAATAGCACTGTTCATGGAGACGGTAGGCCGTATGTACGCATGAACGCTACTTTCATTTTTTGGGTCATATTAATGGAATTAAAACAAAATGAGAGAGATATATATATGTTATAATTACAGAATGATATACATAATTTAGATGTAATATATTACATATATATCCATTATATATATGTACTTATAATATTACATAACATTTTGAGATAAGAAATGAAATGTACCGTTCATGGAGATGGTAAGTCGTACGTACGCATGAACGCTACTTCCATTTCTATTTCATATTTAATGGAATTAAAACATAATGGTACATAATAGTATTTTAATTCCAATATGGTATCATATATAATATCATTAAATATATCCTTTATACGTACCACATATGGTATTAACGAATCAAATCACTTTGAGGGGGCGGTAGTCCGCACTTCCTTAAATGAAGATATCGCGTTTACCCATAATGGAAACCATAAAGGTATGCCCAAAATGAAAAATACAGAAGCTTAAGGAAATAATAAACATATTATATATCATATATAAATATTGTGTCATCTTAATGGCCACCTTTGAAGGTGTTAAAAGAATGTTGAACAATCATCGTTTCGGGAGGCTGAAATTCGCCATCCACAGAAACAGTATGTTCTTTAACCATTAGATTAAGGTGTGTGAATGTGTAGCTCGAATACTTCTTATAAAAACATCTTAGTATATTTATGATACTGTATTTGTTACAAAAGAAATGAATAAATAGAATTTAGGGGGTTGTAGAAGCAAAATAAAACAAAAGTACTCAAGTGAAGACATTACCTTAAAATTGGATAACTCCCTTTGGTTTTATCTCAAAGGCTTCCTTGGGAAGACATATTCCCAAAGTGAGGCTTCAAGGAATAATAGAGGGATGTAGAGAGACAAAATTGGAAGTGTTTGGCCGAGCCAAGGGCTTTCGTAGTGTGGGTAAAGAGGTAGAGGTGGGGGCCTTTTATAAGAGGAAAGGAGGGGCACTCTTGTAAAGTTACAAAATGTTTCTTTATTTTCAAAAGCGTTTCGGATTTTAATGGTCCCACATTGATGTATTTCAATGATAAGGTTATAAGAGGTCTAAATCCACTCATACAATAGGTTTTGGACATGTTTAGGTCTTAGATATTACATTATCTTTCCATTTTATTTAAATCGTTAAATAATGAGGTCATCACTGCATCATCATGATGTCATAAATATTTTAATTTACTTAATGTATAAAAATTAAAAAAAATACTATGATGTTGGAAATAGTTTTATCTTTCCAATGAATATTTATAGTCAAAAATAGGATTTTTATAACCCCATGTAAAGATTGTTCTAGTAAAACAGCTTATGTTTGTGTCATTTTTTACTTTAACATTAAATAAAAAAGATATTTATGTCATTTCCCAACCAAAGTGGCTCCATGGGGTCCCCAAGTTGACCCATGGATTTTATTGGTCGTCCATGACACATCCAATGAGGTTAGGACATGTTTCAAGTTCATTTGATATTATTAATACATTATTTTTAACTTAAACTACACTAATAACCACTAATCGCGATTAAGAACTTAAAAGTTACTATTCACCAAAAAATTATTTTAATCTCATTGAACAAAATTTTACTTATTAATGACAACCATGTATATTGGATTTTTTAAATTCAAAACACATAAGTGGTAAAGTTTCATTTAGATGAAAAAATCAGTTTTTATAAGTACCACTTAGTGGTTTCACTATTAATCAAAAATTGAAGTTTTTCAGAAAAATCCCAAAAATTCACCCTAAGATATATTTGATATTCCGAATTCAAAAATTAAGTCTATTTTACAAAATTCAAAATGTATAAGTCACATTAATTAATTTAATAATTAATTCTCGCTGTCAGATCAAATAGCGTGTTTTTATGAAACAATAAGTATCAAAAGATTGACACTGGTTTATGTCTGATTTCAAAGTGAAATTAATTCCAACGACCACTATTGGATTTAATGGTAAAAATATATTCTAATTTAGCTTTAAAACAAAATCAAAAGATAATCTAATCATATAAATAAATTAGATTAAAAAGTGGTTTTGAATTAAAATACAACATTTTACACTATTCATTAAAAAATGAACTTTATCGGAAGGATACCAAAAATTTACACAAAGTAAATTTTGATGTCCCAATTATTAAGAAGAGTTTTATTTGGTCCAAAAGGATGAATAAGAGTGAAAAAAACTATATTTAATGATGGTTCCCCATCAAAAGGCGATAAGTGAACCTTTAGTGAAAACTAGGGCATATACGCCTAAAATCAAATTATTTCCGTATTTTAAGCCTTTATCTTTTATTGGATAAATGTAAAAACATTTAAAAACATATATAATCATATTTTAGTTATTTCTATCCAATCCCTCCAATACAACGGCTACATGTTAACTACCATTTAAAGTAATATTATTTTATTATTAGAGTGCAACGTAAGATTCCCAAGAAACTCGTTGTTGCGTGTTGGGTATGCCATCGAGCATAGCATCCCCTTTAAAGTCATATTAATATTTTATTCACAAATATGGATAAATATGAAAATTTCATATTCTTTATTTACCTGGGGTGTTACATGAGCTCACCCCTTCCAATGTTTTAATTTTTCCAGGATGTGAAGAAGTATATTATGATTGACCTGCAGGGATAGTATGAGGGGATATGAAGACAAGATGTTGTTGTAGTTTTGTTTTACTTTATGATGTAATGTAAGACTTATGAATGTATCTAGTATTTCCAAGGCTACTAAACTAATCGGTCTTTCGAGACTTGATCTTTTGTGATCCTTCCAATGTTACAAAATAAGGCACCGACTCTGGGTAACTGGGGTCGGGGCGTTACAGTTGGTATCAGAGGCAGTTTAGTACTATCCTTGGAAGCCAGATTTATATAAACCCTGATTAGAGAACATATCCCTAAGATAAACATTGAAAATTTGTATAGAAGAACTTCCTAGAATTTTGGTATTATAGAGATTTTATGAGTTTTCTGAGAAATACATCCTTGTTTGGATACGAGCAGGTAGAGGCCGCTCTGGCACAGATGTATCTAGGGGTAAAACCCAAAAACACCGCTTTGATCTAGACTCGAATGGGAACTCGTGCACGACAATGGGCCTTGCTGCACTCTTGGTTACGATACTCATGTGGGATATGCTTAGGATAATTCTCATTTTCTTTACAAACCATTATGAAGGGTTTATGAGTACATACTTCTCAAAGAAAACATTTCTTTTTATGATTATTTATTATATCCATAAATAGTTCAATTTATGTTAAGTGTTTTACAAATATGGAATTATGTATTTTGATTCATAAACTAATCTAGTTTATGACATTGTTTAGAAATGGCGCCTAGTGGGAGGAATGGAAATCATATAAATGCACGCACTCAATGTAGGGATTTCCCTCCTGCTCAAGATAGTTATTGTGGAGCTAGATATACAACTGGTTCTGATCAACTTATCAACATACTGGGACAACTCACTTAGGTTATGAATAATAACCTTACTTGTATGGAGCACCCTGATCCACAATGTGGAGGATCAATGTTATACCGCTTCATGTGGCAACAACCACCAACATTTAATGGGGGCACAAATCCATTAGTAGCTGAGCAATGGATAAACTCCTTACGTAAAATATTCCATGCCTTGGAAAGTAGCGAAAGGGGGAAGGTTGTCATGGAAGTTTACCAGCTCACGGGAGATGTCGATCAATGGTGGCCTCTAATTCAAAACACAAAGGAAGATGAATAAATATCAAGAATGGAATGGAGGGAGTTTAATAAAATTTTCTTAGAAAAATACATTCCACTTGACCATCGAGCAGATATGGAAAGGCAATTTCTGAGTCTGAGGCAGAAGGAGGATGAGAATGTCCCAATGTATGAGGCTAACTTTACAAGTTTAGCGAGGAATGCTGCATATTATATAAGTAACCCAAGAAATAAGATTGATCGTTTCTTTGATGGGTTAAAACCATTTCTCCATCGAACTTTAGCATCACAATATTTCTCAACATACAAAGATATATTATCATGTGCTTTCAAGAAAGAAGAAGAATTCTCTAAATCTTATGAAAATAATGTAAAGCAAGAGAAGAAGAGAATGGTGGAATAAGAGACAGATGAAGGGAAAAAGGGAGAAAGGATTTTTCATTATGCAATAATTGTGGGAATAATCACCCCGATACTTGCCTAAAAAGAATGGGAGTTTTTTATAAATGTGGAGAAAAGGGTCACCAGGCTCGTGATTGCAAGGGAAAGAAAGAGGCTATCAATGTTGAATGCTACAATTGTAGAGAAATGGGGCATTATGCAAATTAATGTCCTAAGAGTCAGGGAAACTAACCTCAGAAAAGGCCAAGGGATCATGGATAAGCTTATGATATTACTACAAATGAAGTTGAATAATTATGGTATTTGTGCTTTTGGACTCAAGGATTATATTCTGGTTATAAGGATTATGTGATATATATATAACGATTTTACTTCAGTACTTATTGTTTTCATTAAGGATTTAATATGATGAAGGTAATAATATTTTTAGTATGTGACAATAAGAGAAACGTTACTTTGTTTGGGGAATATGATGTTACAATTGATTTTGAATTTAGGGACCTTTTAGAGAAAGTCTGGATAGAGGAATTTTGGATAACTATAAATGTTTGAATGAATTAATTTGAACATTGGATAGTATTGTTTAAGGTTAAAACATTCATGAGGATTATTTTTGGAATATTATAATACTATAATTTTAGGAATAGGACAAACTGCAGGTTGGGGGATAACCCGTCGTGTCGGACAAAGCCGCAGGAATCGAACCCACAACCATAGTGTGACAGGACTTTATTACCTACAACTATCCTACAGGAAGTCCCTAGTAAATAAAAAATAGTTTTCTTAATTTAAATGGTATGTGTTAATGTTTGGAACCTTGTACGATTAGGATAAATATAATATTTTTGAGTTCTATTATCTTTTTTAGTGAAGGATGAGTTTGTGGTAGAAATTAGTTGAAGGTTGAAACTGTACTTGTCAAGTATATATATATATATATACCTATCTCTTATTCTATGAATAAATTAATTCTTAATCTTTAGGAAAGGGATATTAAAACAAAAAAAAATGTTTTCCTAATACCTTATGTTTTGCTGAACTGATGATATTTTAAATCAACATAGATTAAAGGCTTTGAGGCCCTCAATTTTACACTTGTTTGTGATTGATGACCTCAATCACTCCTTACAGATATTTATATTTTTCCTCCAATTATATGTCTCTAATTTCCACCAATGTTCTCTTAATAGAGATCATAATTTGGTGGTGACTTTTTTATTTCCCTTTCCCTCTTATTAAGGCTAAATTTTATTAACCTTATTTTCGATGTGGGTTTTCCACAAAGTTATTTTCTATTTTCAACATTTTATTTTCAAAGAAAAATTTCAAATTTTGAGGAAGCAATTTATTGAAGGGGGGGAGAATGTAACACCCCAAACTTTCACGATACGCTTCTCTTTCAATAATGCAATAGCTTGCATTGTATGCAAGTTTGAGGTTCTAACACACCGCGACCAATCAAAATAGCCATTATGAATAGTAACAGTCACTTTTTGAAATTATATATATTTTATATTTCAAAATGGACTTCATTTTTGGATTCAGAATATCGAAATTATCCTAAGTTGAATTTTTTGTAATTTTCTGAGAACTTCTAATTTTTTATAAATAGTGAAAAATACTTAAAAACAACTTTTTTAATCAAAATAATATATAGTGGTAAATTATACTATTGAGCGGTTTTAAAGTATAATTAGAATATTTTTTACCATTTTATCCAATGGTGTTCATTAGAATTAATTTCACTTTGAAATTGGACATAAACAGTTGTCAATCTTTTGATATATATTATTTCTAAAAAACACGCTATTTGTTGTGACAGTGGGAATTAATTATAAAATTAATTAATGAAACTTATATTCTTGAAATTTTTTAAAATAGAAATCATTTTTGAATTCAGAATATCAATTATAGCTTAGGGTGAAATTTTGGCATTGTTCTGAAAAACTTCAATTTTTGATGAATAATGAAACCACTAAGTGGTAGTTAATTAAATAATTTTTTGTTTAAATGAATCATTACCAATTATGTGATTTTATTTTCAAAAATCCAACATACATGGTTGTCATTATGAAGTAAAATTTGGTTCAATGGGATTAAAATAATTTTTTGTTTAATATTAACTTTTAAGTTTAATTAATCGCGATTAAAGGTAATTAGTGAAATTTAAGGTAAAAATGATTTTATAAAAATAAGAAAATACCCTTACACTTGTACTACCCTTATTGGATGATTAATAGACGAACAAGAAAATCCATTGGTCAACTTGTGGATCCCATGGAGCCACTTGGGTAAGAAAATGACATTAATAACTTTTTATTTAAAGTAAAAATAATATTGTCACAAACATGTGTTGTTTTACTAAACTCATTATTACATGGGGTTATATAAGTTAACATTTAGAATATAAATATTAATTGGAAAGATAAAAAGATATCCTAAATTATGATATTTGTTTTATAATTTTTATAAATTATATAAATTAAATTGTTTATGACACCATGACGATGCGGTGATTACCTCATTAATTAACGATTTAAATAAAATGAAAAGATAATGTAAACTCTAAGGAATACACTTGTCAAAAACCTATTGGATGAGTATATTTCGAACCCTTATCACCTTATCCTTGAAATATATAAGTGTGGGACCTTTAAAATCCGAAACTCATTATATAATAAAGTAACATTTCATGACTTTCCAAGAGTGCCCCTCCTCTCCTCTTATAAAAGGCCCCCATCACTACCACCTTATTCACACCATCGAAGCCTTTTGGATCGGCCAACCTCGGCCCAAATAATATCTCAACATCCCTCTATTACTCCTAGAAGACTCACTTTGGGAAGAATTATTCCCAAGGAATCCTTTGGCTCAAATCAGAAAGAGTTACCCGATTTTAAGGTAATGTCTTCTCTAATGTTGTTTTATTTTATTTTGCTTCTCCAACACCCTAAACTCTTTTTATTCTTTTCTTTTTTAACAAAACCAATATAATAAATATACTAGGATGTTTTTATGATATGTATTTTATTTACATTAACACACACCTTCGTCAAATGGTTAAAGAACATACTATTTCTGTGGGTGGAAAAATACTGCCTCACGAAACGATGATTGTTCAATATTTTTTTAACACCTCTAATGGTGGCCATTTTTATGACACTATTTTCATATATGATATATATATTATGTTTATATTTTCTTTATTCTTATGTATTTATCATTTATGGCATACTTTATGATTTCCATTATGGGTAAACACAATAATTTCATTTTAGGAAGTGCGGACTACCGCCCCCTCAAAGTGATTTGATTCGTTAATGCCATATGTGGGATGTATAAAGGATGGAGTAAATGGTATTATAAATAATATTATACTGGAATTATAGTATACCTTTTTATATAATTATAATTTCATTCCATTAAATATGAAATATAAATGAACGTAGCGTTCATGCGTACGTACGGCTTACCGTCTCCATGAACGGTGCATTTCATTTCTTACCTCTAAATGTTACATACTATTATGAATGAATGTATATACTAGATATAAATGATATATATGAAATCTACATCATGAATATAATTCTGGATATAATGGATATTTTACCACATGAAAAACTTGTAATTATAAGAAGTTTATTTTTGACTCAAGTACCAAATATTGACAAAACGACCGTTATTAACTTAAATAATTACATAATGTTCATAACATGGTAATAAGTGATATGAAATGAATAATGAACATGAAAATGGTTCCTAATCATGTATAAATTATCTCTATTTTAGTATTCAGGAGGTTAAAGAACGGTCGAGTCAAGACGGAAACGAGGTATGGGAACTTCTTAACTCGATTTCCATTCTTTGGGTTAATCTCCTACTTTCAAATTATGTCATAATATTATTATCTTTCTTTGTGTGTACATATAGTTAATATACATAATAGATCTATTTTATTTAAAAAAATTATCTTTGTAAGGGACTTCATCTCAATCTCCTTTCATTGAGGCATATTATATTTTATACAAAACTTTCTTTTATACGGTGTATAAACCCCTTTGACTTTTTCATTTATTCAAACAAAATCTTTTTATAGGAAGCATTTTTACTAAACAAACAATGGAATGTTTTGTCTTACTTATGCGGCGAAACCGACTTCTCCGCCACTGTGACCATTATTTGAGTTTCAGCTTCCTCTACAAGCCATAACTTTTTTTTAAATGAAAAATAAATACAAAGTTTTAATTTTCTTTTATTTTGGTATTGAAAATGATTTTGAAAGTGTTTTTATTATATCAATGTGTTTTATTGATATCTTGAGATTGAAATGTGGAAATTTTATGTTTCCTTTATGCATGTATTATGTGATACTATTATGTTATGGTTTATGATATGTTTAGACCTATTCATATGAGGAATGCATTGGTCTGAATATGTGATGGGTGGAGCCCGTTATAACTCCTCGATGCATCAGCAGGTCTCATGAGACAAACTAGTGTCTTGGCACGAGGCCTTGAAAAAATCTTATTTGTAGTCTTGGCACGAGGACTTGGCTATGTGTTAATGAAAGTCTGGCATTATGCATTCCATCATTATGAAAGTGGTTATTGATATTGCATGTGATTATTTGACCAGTAGAATAACCATGTGAATAAGTAAATGGAATTATTTCATCTTACTTTTTCCATATTATGCTAAAGTTCTTGTTTAAAAGGCTTTTGTTTTAGTTATACATTGCCTTAAATGTTTATGTTTATTTATGAAAGCTTCTGTTATATTTTTATCCTTACTGAGCATCTGAGCTCACCCCTTCCAATGTTTTAATTTTTCCAGGATGTGAAGAAGTATATTATGAATGACCTGTAGTGATAGTATAAGGGAATATGAAGAAAAGATGTTGTTGTAGTTTTGTTTTACTTTATGATGTAATGTAAGACTTAGGAATGCAACTAGTGTTTCCAAGTATACAAAACTAATCAGTCTTTTGAGACTTGATCTTTTGTGATAATTCCAATGTTACGCAATAATGCACCAACTCTGGGTAATTAGGGTCGGGGTGTTACACCCTCACTATATTAAAATAGAGTGTTTG
The DNA here is from genome assembly GCA_963277665.1 of Viscum album. Taxonomy (NCBI): domain Eukaryota; kingdom Viridiplantae; phylum Streptophyta; class Magnoliopsida; order Santalales; family Viscaceae; genus Viscum; species Viscum album. The sequence goes on from OY728164.1 coordinate 1,373,102,618, forward strand.
GGGAAAATATTTATTAAAAAATATTATCTTGAATCATTCCCAATCCTTGAAATTAATTTTCTTTTTGGAATCCATGATCTTAATCATTTTACTACACTGATTATACTCACAATCCAAATTATGTGCATCCCTCATGAATTTCTCTTTTTCTGAGAAATGATGTCTTGAGAATATCTTTTCAATGGAGTTAATCAATTATTTCAAGATGAGGGGATCAAAATATCCATTAATATCGGGAGTCTATTCATGATAAAGGATTCCACTATAACATGATCTTTCATAGGATAAAGAAGATGTTCCATATGGTTCAATTTAATATTCTAATCATATGTGAGCTAAGCTGGTGTTGTCATTTAGTTCTATGCTCTCATCACCATTAGAGTTGGAATCTCATTAGGTCAATCACCACATTTCCTGTCACATTGGTTGTGGTTGTGGGTTATCCTATTTTTTACCATTAACTAGAGTTGACCAAAAGTATATGGGGGCTTAAATACATAGATAATGAGTATATACAATATTATACAATGATCATATAAGGAATAACTTATAAATGGAATGTATATCACAACATTTGATTATCTATGTTTCAATCTTAATTTATAGGGTGATATAATTATCTTTAAGGTTATTACTAAATTTTTTTATTCCTAATCAAAAATAAAAATAGGTCTTTCTATGATACAAACTATAGAGGCACAAACCTTTGGAACATATTATTTCATGATTTTAGGCATAATTATCTATTAAATAAGATCCTAAGATCAAACAGACTATTGTCATTTGATGGCTAGGTACACAGTTGGACAACATAAAACTAGAATAAAGACTTATTTTATTATTATATATATTGAGATCCTATCTTTAATTTAGCTCCCACAAATACATTAGATAACATGTGGAATACATATAACCAACAAATGAGCTAAAAACCCAGTAAGGCAATAAACGTTGGTATAAAGCATAGAAGATGTGTTAGATGGAATAATATGATAACATAAATGTAATGGATTATGAATAAAAATATTGAAGAATAAAATCTATAATATACAATCATATAATCATGTAATTATAGGAAAGTGGCAGAAAATTTTCTCATGACATAAACATGAGTCAAGGCTTGTTGCCAAGACTATATGACATGGTGTATAGTGTCCCCCAATGGGTTATGTTTACTCCGTAGTCCAATAATTAAAGTCTCATGGGACTAAAAAATTTCCCATTTCATTTTAATTATATTTCAGGACCCCCATCATAAAATGTTTTTGAATATGTGTTCTATATAAGGAATAAATCATAAGGAATAAACACAAGGGTTACCCTTGGAATGAAATGAGTATCATAATATTGCCACAAGGGATAACTGAAAGAAGTATTGTAATAAAAGCCATGCAATAGAAGAATTAAATCACTATTGGTCATTATTAATGGGAAAAAAATAAGAGATCAATAATAATAATTATAAACATAATTTAAAACATGAAAAACAATGGTAATTAAAGTTTCACTTATTTTTGGTTATTGGAAAATAATAAAGATTCATTAATGATGATGAAAGAATAATTGTTTGAATAAAACAAAAATTAACTAAATTTGTTTTTCATGATAAAATGAGTTATTTAAAAAACTATTTTTTGTTTAAAAAAAATTATAGTGTGTACATTAAAATGGTTTATAAATGGAGAAGTTCCCTTAAATTAGGTATTCTTATAGAGAGGAATTGAAAGGGAACATTTTAAAATGTGTATTAACCCTTAAAATAAAATGAATTGATAATGAAATATATTTATGGAACATATATATTGAACATATTTAAATTATATAAGAATAATTAATTGATAACTTTATGCAATGAGAGATAAAGTGTTATCCAATTGAAATATGGAGGTTTGAAAATTTTCCATACAGTATGGCTGAATGTCTTATGAACTTTCAAATAATGTTTGGGATAATAAAAATAGATTCATTAATTTTATAAATTTAAATAACACAAACATGTATTATTTTAGTTATTATTTTATTAATTTCATTTCTTTCCATTTTGATGAGTCATAAGATTCAATGTCATCATTCTCGGAGCTTTCATTTCACGGTTTCATTATGGGTTAACTTGTGTATATTTGTGGATGTTCTTGACAATGAAAAAAACTAAAAAATTAAAATTAAAGGGAATATATGCACTTAGAGAAAATTAATTGTTCCTATATATCATTTTTTCAGACATGAGGATGATTCATTTGAGAAAACATTAATGATAAGTGATTAGTTTATTTTGGAAGGTCTTCCATCAATCATGAACTAGGTTTATTTTATTTAATAATATGTCTAAATATTATTTAAATAACATGAAATATATTATAATATAATTATTACAATATGATTTAATAATAATCATAAATTTATGTCCATCCATGATGGAGGTAATAAGGAAAAAAACTTATTATAAATGTAGATGGTTAATCTCCATAATTCGTACAATGATTTCACTTCATTTAATAAGAGGATATGATAAAAAGATATAGATATAAAATATTCCATTATAAATATATAATCCCATTATATAAATTATATTGGAGTTATTATTAATTGATGGATGAATGAGGTGATGATAATGTAGAAGAGGAAAATAAATTAAGAGAGGCATTTTAAGAAAGTTACCTCTTAACATTCATCACTTTAAAAGATCCTTTAGAGAACATGAAATTGGTCTTCTCGTGAGACTAGAAGAACATGGAAATTGGGGGAGTGGCTTGGATGGTTTTTTCAAATATTTTTAAATCATCATGTCTTGGATGGTGTGTGTATAATGGTTTGATATGGTAGATATTTTTAAGGGGAGGAGAGGGGAGATTTTGGAATTTATAAAAATATTAAAATATAAAAAGAAACTTAAAGAGAAAAAATCATCCAAATGCATCATAAAGGTACATGGAACAATACTATTTAAATATTTTTTTCACCATGATTTTATAACATTTATATGATTTTAAAATTATTTATTAAAATATTAAAATCATGAAATATCAATATTGACAAATTTGCTAATATTCAATAAATTGATTATAACAACATCAAAAAAAATTAATTCAAACAAAAAAAATGTTTAATTATATCCTAAAATTTTCATTATCATCTATATTATTCCTCGATAACCTTAAATATCTCAAATTATATTTATTTAAATATTTTTAATATCAGTTATTTGACATTACATTAATTTAATAATTACCACATCGTTATTGAGGTAAGTATTTATTACCCAAAACAAAAAAATGTTAAAATGATTAAGAAAATATTTTTATATTAAAAAATACTATTTATGGTAAAAAAATATCTTATGGATAACCAGATATTAAAAATTATATAATTATTAAAAATAATAGTGTCAAAGCTTTGACTTTTCATTAAATAAATTTCTATAATGGACTATATGTCATCCAAGTATCTCCAAACAGTCATAAATTAGACCTAATGGATGATTATGTTCTATAAGTACTCAAATATTATAATTAGGAAATTGGATAAGATATTTTATATTCATTGTCATATTATTTTTACTCGTGAATATACACTTTACCACTATAACAACATTTACTAAATTAACTATTCATATGGACTAAAATTAAAATTAGTCCATTTAATAAATATAGCCCTAATTATTCCAAATATAGATTAAATATTTATAAAATAATTACAATTAATTTTTTTTAATTTTCCTTAAATCATAAAAATGAAATAAATAACAATTTTTTAGAATAATGCCTTTTTTAATATAAAATATAATTCTAATAATTTTAACTAATTTAAAATTTTAAAAAATTAATAATTTCAATATTATAAATAAAATTTAATTAATATAAATTAAAAATTATCTAAAACATTAATTTACCCTTCAAAAACATTAATAAATAATGTACACTTTTCAATAAAAATTGTTTTTTCAATATTAATTGCAATTTCAAACATTTTAGAAAATTCTCAAAATTTATGCAAGGATATTTTATTCCTGATGAATTAAAAAAAATTATTATTTAAAATAAATTTACTAATAGTTTCAATATTAATAATTTTTTCTAATATAAAGACATAAAATCATTTTTTAAGAAAATATGTTTTTATGAATAATACGACTATTAAAAATTTAGCGTCAATTATCTCAGAATTAAAAAATAAATTTGATAATATGTTTATACTTATTCATACTAACTATATTAAAGGCTAGGATATAATAGTCATGTTAATAATAATATTTTAATACTATGTCTAGGTTCTTTTAAACATGGTGTTCTATAGAATAAAAAAAATCAAGGAAATATAATTATTTAAAGAGAAATATTTAATAAAAATCTTAGGGTGTAACAATTATTAAACTAGATATCATTTAACGCCCCGACCCTAGTTACCCAGAGTCGGTGCATTATTACATTACATTGGCATGATCACAAGAAAGAACAAATCTCTAAAGACCGATTGGTTTAGTAGCCTTGGAAACACTAGATATATTCATAAAGTTTTACATTACATTACAAAGTGAAAAACTACTACAACAACATAGTCTCCATATTCCACACTCATATCCCCACATACTATCCCTGAAGGTCATTCATAACTTACTTCTTCACATCCTGGGAAAAATAATGCATAGAAAAGGGGTGAGCTCAAATGCTCAATAAGGATTACAATATAGTAGAACTTTCAAAAATAAGCATAAACATTTAAGGCAATGCATTACTAAAACAAAAGCTTTTTAAACTTGAACTTCAACATAGTATGGCAAAAGTAAAATGTAATAATGCCATTTACTTATTCACATGGATATTATACTAATCGAATAATCACATGAAATATCAATAACCACTTTCATAATGATAGAATGCATAATGCTGAACTTTAATTTCTTTGTCAAGGCCTCGTCCCAAGACCTAGGGGCTAAGTGTAACCGGAACCCAGCCTGGAGTGCCTCTTATAACCGGACACCAACCCGGAGTGCCTCTAATAACCGGACACCAACCCGGAGCTCCTCTAATAACCGGATAATAAACCAGAGTTTCTCTAATAACCGGAGACCAAACCGGAGGGATTAATTTTACTGGTCACCAACCCGGAACATACTTGTCTAACACATTCATCTGAATTAAAGGTTGAAATATAACATAAACATTCGGATTAAAAATAACTTATAAAATGTCAATACTTAAAACAAAAACCATGAGTGACATAAGAATAACTTATCCACAGTCAAAAATATCACAAAACCTTCAATAAAATAGGGATGTTTTGTAACATAAGAAATCAACTTCAAATAAGCTTAAAATCCATCAAAGGATGTTGACATAGATGAAATCAAAACTATTTTAGAGAAATATCTCTTTTTTTTAAATCATTTTAAAAGTAACATAATTATAAAACAATACATTCAATTTGAACATATTCTTATAAGCTTGAAAGGGAAGCTTCGACGATTTTATAACGATGGTAAATAGCCGCACCCGCCGTATGAGTTAAAAAAAAACATTCTTACCTTAATTCTGTCGAAACGGTTAAAAAGCACCTTGTTTGGAAAACGAAGGATAAATTCCTTTATAATCCTCTTATAAAAAGTCAAACAAGGGTATAAATGACTTTAACCCATATTCTAGTAAATATTAAAATTGTTTTGAAATTCATTTTTAAGAAACATGGATGTGGATGATAAAAAGATCCCATTAGATTATTACGTATTAACAACCTCGGATAATGAAGAGATTGTGAAATAACCCTTACCTTGTACTTTTCCTTGGTTGGGGTAGGTTAACCTCATGTATAATGGTGAAATAATTGTTATTAAATTATAAAATAATCATATACATTAATATGATATCATATATGATATTTTAACATTGATTTGTTAATAATATCTTAGTATTATAGTTGTTTCGGGTGTTAACTTACTCATTTTATTTTATATGTTTTGTTACGTAAGCCATGTTTGTAATGGATAGGTTGTATATTATTCATATCCAGAATGATATCAAGTCCTTAGATACTATTATTAATCATAAAATGAGAATTATACTTGAATGGATACGATGGAGAATGAATCTCATCGCGTTCGCGGAGACGGTAGTCCGTACGTATGCACAAGCGACAATATCATTCTTTTGATATTAAAATAATATATAAATGGTCATTATATCATATATACAGAATCATTAACATTTTATATTTATTATTTACATGAGTTACATATCATTATTATACCCATCCAAATAATAATATATTGAATAACAATTATACCACGATGTGGAGACGGTAAGCCGTACGTACGCACGTGTGGTGACATGTTATTCAAAGGGTGGATAGAATAATGAATATGGTTGTACCATATTTATAATAACATGACATTATATATATGATACTGGAGTTATTATTTTATAATGGTAACAACAAATGAAGAAGAAGTGGAAGAAGAAAGGAACTTGGAAAAGGGTGGTGAAATCATTACATCTTCTTCGGGTTCTTCCTTTTGATTTGATCAAAAGGTCTCCTTAGGTTGGCTTTCTTATCATACTAAGGCCTCTAGGTTGCAGTGAGGGGTGTTGGTAGAGTATTTGGGCAGATTTTTGCCGAACCAAAAGGCTTTGAAGTTGTGAAGAAATAAGAATGAGGAGTGCCCTTTTATAAGAGGGGTGAGGGGCACCTTTGGAAAATCTAGAAATATTAATTAATAATAAATTCATATTTGGTTTCTAATGGCTCAAAAGTTTATTATTAAAATATTAAGGTGGGTATGGGTCTAAAAAAACTCAACCAATATAATTTAGATAGGTTTGGGTACTTATATTAACCTTATCTTTAAGTATTAACTCTATGTTAATTAGTTTCACTTTTACAATGTCTCTTTGTATTTTTATATTATATGGTTAATAAACTTACCATATACATCCAAGAGACCCCCAAGTGGTCCATTAATGATGAAACTATCATTATATAAGTCTCTTGTCCGACCAATAGATTTTTAGGAATTTAATATCAATTAATAATATAATATATGTTTTAAAAACGCTTTTATGTCAATTTTGACACTATTCAATAGTTGATTTTTGTGAAACTAATAACAGAATTATTACATCGAAAAAATTTAATTAAATGGTTAATAACATGTCATATTAACTTATAAAATTAGTTCAATTCATAAAAAGTCTCAAATTATATTTATTTGGGTATTTATAATATCAATTATTTTAAATTTTCACTATTATAGGAATTATTGCATCATCATTGTGTCATAACTAAATTAAAATATTTATTGTTTAAAAATTATAAATAAAATATCATTATGTAGGAAATCTTTTTATCTTTCTAATGAATATTTATAGTCTAAAATAAAACATATATAACCTTATGTAACAATTGTTTTCCTAAAAGATATATGCTTGGGTCATTTTTGTATTCATTTTAACTTAATTAAAATAAAGTGTCCCTATCACCTACAAGTGGCTCCATGGGGTCCCAAAATCAACCCAAAGATGCCTATGGTCGAACAGGTATCAACCAATAAGTTTATGACACATTTTAGGGTAATTTAGTATTATTATAATATTATTTTATAACCCTTATTTACCAGATTTACCCTTAACCATGGTAAATAAAATATTTACTACAGTAATTATTCAAAATGTCTAAAAATAAAAGTTACCTATTTACACAATTTGAAAATCCTGATTCCAAATATGGAATCCATTTTTCCAAATTCAAAACACATAAGTGGCAGAAATTAATTCAAAATTAATTCCCGTTGTTAAAACAAAAAGCGTGTTTTTAAGATATAATAACTATCAAAAGATTGATACTTGTTTATGTTCGGTTGAATTGTGAAATTATGTACAATGACCAAAATTGTATTAAATGGTATGAATATATTCTAAATATACTTTAAAACCACTCAAATGCATAATTTATCACTATTAATTATTCTGATTTAAAAAGTTGTTTTTAATTAAAATTTATTAATTTTCACTATTTATCAAAATATGAAAGTTATCCGAAAAGTACCAAAATTTCACCTTAGGCTAAATTCTATACTCCGAATTCATAAATGAAGTCCATTTTGAAATATAAAATATATATAATTTCAAAAATTAGGTATTACAATTCATAACGGCTAGTTTGATTGGTTGTAGTGTGTGTTAGAACTCGAAGTTGCGTACAACACACGCTACTGTATTATTTAAAGGAAAGCGTACTGTGGAAGCTTGGGATGTTTCATTTTAAATTTCTGATGTCCCCATTTAGTAAAAATTTTTAAAATATTGTATTTAAAAAGGGTTCACTATTAAAAGTTGATAAAAGTGCAATACTGAAAATGAATCTGTTCTTGCATTATGTCTAAGAAACTCATAATATGGATTCTAAAATTATAAGGATTATATAAAGTTTAAAATTTAGTTAATACTATTCACAACCTCTTTTGAATGGATTTTTTTTGGTAATTCATGGTGTGATTGCACTCGGTGTTGTGTGTAGTGCAAGTTATTGAATTATTTTGAAGAAATACCACACTATGAAATCTTGGGGTGTTACATTCTCCCCTCCTTCAATAAATTGAGTCCTCGCAATTTGAAATTGTTCTTCGAAAATAAATGGTTGAAAATAGAAAATATATTTGTGGGAAAACCCACATCGGAAATTGGGTTACTAAAATTTAGTCTTAATATTAGGAAAAGAGAAATGAAAGGGTCACCACCAAATTATGATCTCGATTAGGAGAACATTGGTGGCAATTAGAGACATATAATTGGAGGAAAAACGTAAATATTTATAGGTAGTGATTGAGGTCATCAATCACAAACAAGTTTAATATTGAGGTCCTTAAATTCATCAATCTACGATTATTTAATATACCATCGATTCAACAAAACATAAGGTATTAGGATAACACATTTTTGACGTTTCAAAATATCTTAGTTGAAATCCCACATCGAAAAATGAATTAATGAGGCCTCTATTTAAAATAAAGAGTGGAAAGTATGAAGATTACCGAAAATAACACATACTACGGTTCCATGTAGGAAAATATGGATATGGAAGAGAAATATAACTATCAATTATCTGATGGGGAGTGGTAGAGAACATGGCTATGAAAAGGCAAACAATCCCAAAGCCATAGATTAGTGATGATTTAAGGTACCATCTAGGACACCATTTTTGTTCTATGTTCTTTTTCTTAATGATGAGGAATTTATTTATGAGATTTTCTAATATCATAAGGAGATATACTTACTTTATAATTAGAGTTTTATCCATTAATAAATTTCTACCACAAACTCATCTTTCACTCGTAAAAAAATTCTATTTATACAATTCTTACAGGGTTCCAAAATAAACAAATTTATAATTCATCTACCAGATCTTTTAAAAAAAACTACATTATTTAATCCAGGACATCTCGTGGGCCATTGGTAGGTGATACACCCTTATCGCCCTTCGATTGCGGGTTCAAGTCTCGCGGGATTGCCGGTCGCGACGGGTTGCCGCCCGACCTCTGGGTTGTCCTTTTATGGAAATCAAAAATTAATCTCAAACTAGAATTTATCCAAAATAATTCTGTCCAAACTCACAGTCTAATATTTATAAGGAAGGTAAACTTAATGTAGATCCTTTTTACCTCGTAATGTCATATGAATACCTTCATCATGTATTCTTTTAAAACACTGAAACATCCTGAATTACCATAATAATTATTGATTACATTCATGCTCCCTTATTCCATATAGAATGCTGGATATACTTCATCAATCCAAAAAAAAATTAAACTCCAATAATGATGGAATATACAAATCATTAATCAGCTTCAAGGTAGTCAAGATTATCCAATATAATTTATCCAAATCAATCATGTATTATTCTAAAATCACTACCTCTGTATCAGAACCATATTATGGTTTATCATTCTCTCAACTATATATTTTCCAACAATTTAACCTGCTATTGAGTCACTTTTCTTTGTTCCACACAATCTCAAGTCCTTAATGAAATAGTACTGCAGTACAATCCTTATATACTCCATAATTATTATAACAAGTACATTGTTGATACAACACTCAAATGACATAATCAACATAAGAACTCTAATCATTCCTCTTCATCTGTGGTAGTATCATAACTTGATTATTATCCAGTAGAAACATTTACGGCATAGACTGATGACTGGGACATAGGTTTGCGTAGTGTCCAAACTCCTTGCAAATGAAGAATTATACATTTGAAACCGTTTTCTTACCCTTGCAGTCACGTACTTTGTGCCCTTTTCCTCCACACTTATAACAAACTCTCATTCCTTTCAGACAAGTTCCAGGGTGTTTCTTCCCACAGTTATCACATATGGGAAAATTCTTATTTTCCCTCTTCCCTTTATCCATCGTTCTCTCTTCCATCCTTTTCTTCTCTTGCTTCCCTTAAAAGCCATAGGACTCAGTAAAATATTTACTTATCTTATCAACACATGATATTATTTCTTCATATGATGATAATACATGGGAGACTATTTCTCTTATAAATTCTGGCTTAAGACCATGAAAGATATGATCCTTCTTTCTCTTTGGATCATGTGCATTGATGGAGTTCCCATTCCTCATACTGGGCGCCATTTCTAAAAATGGTATACACTAGATTAGTTTATGAATAACAATACCTAATCCCAAACTTGTAAGACACATAACATAAATTAAATAGTTTATGGATATAGTCCATAATCTTAAAAATTTATCCTTTGAGGAAGTAAATCAACATAAACCCTTCATAATGGTTTGTAAATAAAATGAGAATTATCCTAAGCATATCCCTCGGGAGTGTCGTAACAAAGAGTGCAGCAAGGCCCGTTATCGTGCACCAGTTCCCGTTCGAGTCTAGCTCAAAGCGGTGTTTTCGGGTTTTACCCCTAGGTACATCTGTGCTAGAGCCGCCTCTACCTGCTCGTATCCAGACAGGGATGTATTGCTCGGAAAACTCACAAAATCTCTACAATACCAAAATTCTAGGAAGTTTCTTCTATACTAATCCTCAAAGTTCATCATAGGTCTACGTGCTCTAATCAATGTTTATATAAATCTAGCTTCCAAGGATAGTACTAAACTGACTCTGATACCAACTGTAATGCCCCGACCCTAGTTACCTAGAGTCGGTGCATTATTATATTACATTGGCATGATCACAAGAAAGATCAAATCTCAAAAGACCGATTGGTTTAGTAGCCTTGGAAACACTAGATATATTCATAAAGTTTTACATTACATTACAAAGTGAAAAACTACTACAGCAACATAGTCTCCATATTCCACACTCATATCCCCACATTCTATCCCTGCAGGTCATTCATAACTTACTTCTTCACATCCTGGAAAAAATAAAACAATTAAAAGGGGTGAGATCAAATGCCCAGTAAGGATAAAAATATAACGAAACTTTCATAAATAAGCATAAACATTTAAGGCAATGCATTACTAAAACAAAAGCCTTTGAAACTTGAACTTCAACATAGTATGGAAAAAGTAAAATGTAATAATGCCATTTACTTATTCACATGGATATTCTATTAATCAAATAATCACATGAAATATCAATAACCACTTTCATAATGATGGAATGCATAATTCTGAACTTTAATTTCTTTGTCAAGGCCTCGTCTCAAGACCTAGGGGCTAACTGTAACCGGAACCCAACCCGGAGTGCCTCTAATAACCGGACACCAACCCGGAGTGCCTCTAATAACCGGACATAGACCCAGAGTTCCTCTAATAACCGGAGACCAAACCGGAGTTCCTCTAATAACCGGAGACCAAATCGGAGGGATTAATTTTACCGGTCCCTGACCCGAAACAAACATGTCTAACACATTCATCTGAATGAAAGGTTGAAATATAACATAAACATTTAGATTAAAAATAACTTATAAAATGTCAATACATAAAACAAAAACCATGAGTGACATAAGAATAACTTATCCACAGTAAAAAATATCAAAAAACCTTCAATAAAATAGGGATGTTTTGTAACATAAGAAATCAACTTCAAATAAGCTTAAAATCCATCAAAGGATGTTGACATAGATGAAATCAAAACTATTTTAGAGAAATATCTCTTTTTTTTAAATAATTTTAAAAGTAACATAATTATAAAATAATACATTAAATTTGAAAATATTCTTATAAGCTTTAAAGGGAAGCTTCAAAGATTTTATAACGGCGGTAAATAGCCACACCCGCCGTAGAAGTTAAAAAAAATATTCTTACCTTAATTCTGTCGAAAAGGTTAAAAAGCACCTTGTTTGGAAAACGACGGTAAAATTCCTTTATAAACCTCTTATAAAAAGTCAAACAAGGGTATAAATGACTTTAACCCATATTCTAGTAAATAGTAAAAATGTTTTGAAATTCATTTTTAAGAAACATGGATGGGGATGATAAAAATATCCCAGTAGATTATTACGTATAAACAACCTCGGATAATGAAGAGATTGTGAAATAACCCTTACCTTGTACTTTTCCTTGGTTGGGGTAGGTTAACCTCCTGTATAATGGTGAAATAATATTTATTAAATTATACAAGAATCATATAAATTAATATGATATCATATATGATATTTTAAAATTGATTTGTTAATAATATCTTAGTATTATCGTTGTTTCGGGTGTTAACTTACTCGTTTTATTTTATATGTTTTGTTACGTAAGCCATGTTTTTAATGGATAGTTTGTATATTATTCCTATCCAGAATGATATCAAGTCCTTAGATATTATTATTAATCATAAAATTATAATTATACTTGAATGGATACGATGGAGAATGAATCTCATCGCGTTCGCGGAGACTGTAGTCTGTACGTACGCACGAGCGACAATATCATTCTTTTGATATTAAAATAATATATAAATGGTTGTTCTATCATATATAAAGAATAATTAACATGTTATATTTATTATTTACATGAGTTACATATCATTATTATACCCATCCAAATAATAATATATTGAATAACAATTACACCACGACGTGGAGATGGTAAGCCGTACGTACGCACGTGTGGTGACATGTTATTCAAAAGGTGGATAGAATACTGAATATGGTTGTACCATATTTATAATAACATCACATTATATATATGATACTGGAGTTATTATTTTAGAATGGTAACTACAAATGAAGAAGCAGTGGAAGAAGAATGGAACTTGGAAAAGGGTGGTGAAATCATTACCTCTTCTTCGGGTTCTTCCTTTTGATTTGATCAAAAGGGATCCTTAGGTTGGCTTTCTAATCAAACTAAGGCCTCTATGTTTTAGTGAGGGATTATGGAATAGTATTTGGGAATCGTTTGGCCGAACCAAAAGGCTTTGATGTTGTGAAGAAATGAGAATGAGGGGTGCCCTTTTATAAGAGGGGTGAGGGACACCTTTGGAAAATCTAGAAATATTAATTAATAATAAATTCATATTCGGTTTATAATGGCTCAAAAGTTGATTATTCAAAGTTTAAGGTGGGGATGGGTCTAAAAAACTCAACCAATAGAATTTAGACAGGTTTGGGTTCTTATATTAACCTTATCTTTAAGTATTAACTCTAAGTTAATTAGTTTCACTTTTACAATGTATCTTTGTATTTTTATATTATATGGTTAATAAACTTACCATATACATCCAAGAGACCCCCCAAGTGGTCCATTAATGATGACAATATAATGATATAAGTCTCTTGGCCTAACATTAGATTTTTAGGAATTGAATATAAATTAATAATATAATATTTGATTTAAAAACGCTTTTAGGTCAATTTTGACACTATTCAATTGTTGATTTTTTTGAAACTAATAAATGAATGATTACATGGAAAAAATTTAATTAAATGGTTCCTAACATGTCATATTAACTTATAAAATTAGTTTAATTCATAAAAAGTCTCAAATTATATTTATTTGGGTATTTATAATATCAATTATTTTAAATTTTTACTATTATTGGAATTATTGCATCATCATTGTGTCATAACTAAATTAAATTATATAATGTTTAAAAAATATAAATAAAATATAATTATGTAGTAAATCTTTTTATCTTTCAAATAAATATTTATAGTCAAAAATCCAACATATATAACCTTATGTAAAAATTGTTTTTCTAAAAGATATATGCTTGTGTCATTTTTGTATTCATTTTAACTTAATTAAAATAAAGTGTCCCTATCACCTACAAGTGGCTCAATGGGGTCCCAAAATCGACCCAAAGATGACTATGGTCGAACATGTATCAACCAATATGGTTAGGACACGTTTTTGGGTAATTTAGTATTATTATAATATTATTTTTTAACCCTTATTTACCGGATTTACCCTTAACCATGGTAAATAAAATATTTACCGAAGTAATTATTCAAAATGTCTAAAAATAAAAGTTACCTATTTACACAATTTGAAAATCCTGATTCCAAATATGGAATCCATTTTTCCAAATTCAAAACATAGAAGTGGCAGAAATTAATTCAAAATTAATTCCCGTTGTGAAAACCAAAAGCGTGTTTTTAAGATATAATAACTATCAAAAGATTGATACTTGTTTATGTTCGGTTTAATTGTGAAACTATGTCCAATGACCAAAATTGTATTAAATGGTAAAAATATATTCTAAATATAATTTAAAACCACTCAAATTCATAATTTATCACTAATAATTATTCTGATTAAAAAAGTTGTTTTTAATAAAAATTTAGTAATTTTCACTATTCATCAAAATATGAAAGTTATCCGAAAAGTACCAAAATTTCACCTTAGGCTAAATTCGATACTCCAAATTCAAAAATGAAGTCCATTTTGAAATATAAAATATATATAATTTCAAAAAGTAGGTATTACTATTCATAAAGGCTAGTTTGATTGGTTGTACTGTGTGTTAGAACTCGAAGTTGCGTAAAACACACGCTACTGTATTATTCAAAGGAAAGCGTACCGTGGAAGCTTGGGATGTTTCATTTTAAATTTTTGATGTCCCCATTTAGTCAAAAAATTTAAAATATTGTATTTAAAAAGGGTTCACTATTAAAATTTGATAAAAGTGCAATATTGAAAATGAATCTGTTCTTGCATTATGTCTAAGAAACTCATAATTTGGATTCTAAAATTATAAGGATTATATAAAGTTTAAAATTTAGTTAATACTATTCATAACATCTTTTGAATGTTTTTTTTTGGTAAGTCATGGTGTGATTGAACTCGGTGTTGCGTGTAGTGCAAGTTATTGAATTATTTTGAAGAAATAACACACTATGAAATCTTGGGGCGTTACATATCATTTCACTATGCTTATATATTTCTTAATATTTATAGAAAATTTCTTGAGTTATCCTAGTTCCTTATGATTGTGCAGTAATCACAATGGTAAACATTCACTCAACTGTAACATATTATAATGTTATTTCTTTAAACACAATCTAAAATAGTTTCCTCAATAATGTGACCAATCATTACATTCAAATATATACCTTCATTTTATGTGATTACTCATTACATATCAAAATTATAGACACACAATGAACCATAATGTTATGGTGAATTTTGATAGTTGATACACAATCAATATATTTAAGAAAAATATTTATTGGATCAAAAAATTTCTTCTCCAATTGTACTATTTTTAGTAATATCCAACATAAAAAAATCCAACATAACTTGGGGAAATAAGAACATAATAAGTGGTGACCTTGCATGATTAGTATGTTTAAACATGAGTGATATCAGTTGATGATCATAAGTGAGCATAAGATACTAATAGTGGTATGATAACATGTTCCTAACATATATAAACATGCCCCATAATTGATATTCTATAAATAAAGAGTAAGGGAATAAGGAATTTTACTAACAAAATTCATGTATAATAAGAGTGTGAAATCATCAATAATCAACCATGACCCATGAGAGAATATCACCATCCTAATAAATAATTTCATGGAATAAACATAAACATAAAATATGACGTCCTTACATATTTATAACTGGAAAAACCATCATAAAAAAGTGGATAATTGCATATAGTGGATTCAGTAAAATATATATTCATAATATTCTAGTGGATATTATCCCGTAGTGAATAATGTTTACTAACCATTATCAATAATATTATTTTGTTTGATAACACGCTTTTAATAAATTAAATAAAGGGATTTATAATTCCATGTTTACTTACCCCGTAATGATAATTATATATTTATTTGACAAGATTTCAAGAAAATTCATCATTTCATCATTACTTAATTAACCCATGAGAAATATTTGACTTTTAGGATCAATATCAAAAACAACGGAATCATAATCCATCTATAGAAATAATTTGAATTATATCAAAACAGAATACTCCCCATAATGAAATATATATTGATATTATGTAGAAATAGAATAAAACACATAAAACCATTATTAGTAATATGATTCTTAAAATAGTCAATCATAACTTTGGTAAATATTAACATAATAAATGGCGACCTTAAGTGATTAGTATGTTTAAACATGAGTGATATCAATTGTTGGTCATAAGTGTGAATAAGATAATAATAGGGGTATGATAACATGATCCTAACTTATAAAAACATGCCCCATAATTCATAGTCAATAAACCAAGAGTAATGGAATAAAGATTTTTCTTATGAAAATTCATCTATCATAAAAGTGAGATATAATTAATAATCAACCATGACTAATGAGAGAATATCATTATCCTAATACAGAATTTCATGGAATAAACATAAACATAATATAAATTTTCTTAGTAATTTATAATTGGAGATACTATAATAGCATAGTTGATAAAGTCATATTATTGATTGATTACACAACACATTGTTATAAATCTAGTGGATAGTATCCCATAGTAAATTTATTTAACTACCCATTATCATTATTATTATATCATTCCATATCATCCATTTCCTAAATTCATTAAAGAGATTCAAAATTTCATGTTTACCTACCCTATAATAAAAATGAAATATTTTTTTAGAAGAGTTCATAAAACATTCATAATTTATTGATTAATTAATCAACCCATGGGAAAGAAATGTGTTACATGATCAATATCTAAAACATCATAATCATATATTAATCTCATTCATACATGTGAGCAACCAGCTCCACTAAGATATGTATTCGCTTTTTCATCACCACATTACATAAATTTTTATAAAATTGTATATAACAAATAAATATGATATCTATTATGTAGCACCCCAAGCTTCTACGGTACGCTTCTCTTTGAATAATGTGATAGCGTGTGTTGTACGCAACACCGAGTTCTAACACACCATAACTAATCAAACTAGCCATTATGAATATTAATACCTACTTTTTGAAATTATATATATTTTATATTTGAAAATAGACTTCATTTTTGGATTCGGAATATCGAATTTAGCCTAAGGTGAAATTTTGGTACATTTCGGATAACTTTTATATTTTGATGAATAGTGAAAATTAATAAGTTTTAATTAAAAACAACTTTTTTAATCAAAATAATTAATAGTGATAAATTATGAATTTGAGTGGTTTTAAAGTATATTTAGAATATATTTTTACCATTTAATATAATGTTGGTCATTGGACATAATTTTACAATTAAACCGAACATAAACGAGTGTCAATCTTTTGATAGTTATTATCTCTTAAAAACACGCTTTTTGTTTTGACAGCGAGAATTAATTTTAAATTAATTTCTGCCACTTCTGTGTTTTGAATTTAGGAAAATGGATTCCATATTTGGAATCAGGATGTTCAAATTGTGTAAATAGGTAACTTTTATTTTTAGACATTTTGAATAATTACTGCGGTAAATATTTTATTTACCATGGTTAAGGGTAAATCCGGTAAATAAGGGTTAAAAAATAATATTATAATAATACTAAATTACCCTAAAACGTGTCTTAACCCTATTGGTTGATACATGGTCGACCATGGGAATCTTTGGGTCTATTTTGGGACCCCATGGATCCACTTGTAAGTGATAATGACACTTTATTTTAATTAAGTTAAAATGAATACAAAAATGACACAAGCATATATCTTTTATAAAAACAATTGTTACATAGGGTTATATATGTTGGATTTTAGATTATAAATATTCATTAGAAAGATAAAAAGCTTTCCTACATAATGATATTTTATTTATAATTTTTAGACATTAAATTATTTATTTTATTTATGACACAATGATGATGAAGTAATTACTATAATAGTGAAAAATTAAAATAATTGATATTATAAATACCCAAATAAATATAATATGAAACTTTTAATGAATTAAACTGATTTTATTGGATAATATGATATATTAGGATTTATTTAATTGACTTTGTTAGAAGTAATCAATCTGTTATGAGTTTCAAAAAAATCAACTATTGAATAGTGTCAAAATTGATATAAAAGAGTTCTTAAAACAAATATTATATTATTAATTGATATTAAATTTCTAAAAATCTAAGGTTCGGCCAAAAGACTTATATCATGATAGGTTAATCATTAATGTACCACTTGGGGGTCGCTTGGATGTATATAGTAAGTTTATTAACCATATTATATAAAAATACAAAGAGACATTGTAAAAGTGAAACTAATTAACTTAGAGTTAATACTTAAAGATAAGGTTAATATAAGTACCCAAACCTGTCTAAATTCTATTGGTTGAGTGGTTTTAGACCTATCCCCACCTTAAACTTTGAATAATAAGCTTTGGAGCCATTAGAAACCGAATATGAATTTATTATAAATTAATATTTCTAGCTTTTCCAAAGGTGCCCCTCACCCCTCTTATAAAAGGGCACTCCTCCTTCTCATTTCTTCACACCTTCAAAGCCTTTTGGTTCGGCCAAACTCTGCCAAAATACTCTCCCAACATCCCTCACTACAACCTAGAGGCCTTATTTTGATCAGAAAGCCAACCTAAGAGCCCTTTTGATCAAATCAAAAGGAAGAACCCGAAGAAGAGGAGGTTAACCTACCCCAACCAAGGAAAAGTACAAGGTAAGGGTTTACTTTACAACCTCTTCATTATCCAAGGTTGTTTATACGTAATAATTATCATCCACATCCATGTTTCTTAAAAATGCATTTCAAAACATTTTTACTATTTACTAGAATATGAGTTAAAGTCATTTATACCCTTTTTGACTTTTATAAGTGGTTTATAAAGGAATCTTTCGGTCGTTTTCAAAACAAGGTCCTTTTTAACCTTTTCGACAGAATTAAGGTAAGAATGTTTTTTTTAACTTATACGGAGGGTGCGGCTATTTTCCGCCGTTATAAAATCTTCAAAGTTTCCCTTACAAGCTTATTAGAATATTTTCAAAGAAAATGTTTTATTTTATATGGATCTTAAATTATTTCAAAATAAAAGGAGATATTTCTTTAAAAAGAATTTTGATTTCATCTATGTCAACATCCTTTGATGGATTTTAAGATTATTTGAAGTTGATTTATTATGATACAAAACTTCTATATTGTATTGAAGGTTTTGTGATATGTTTGACTGTGGATGTGCTATTTTTATACCATTCATAGTTTATGGTGAAAGTATTGACATTTCATATGCTAGTTTTAATATGAATGTTTATGTTATGTTTAAACCTTTTCATATGGGAATGCATTGGACTTAATATGTGATGGGTGGAGCCCGCTATAGCTCCTCGATGCATCGGTAGGTCTCATGAGACAAACTAGTGTCTTGGCACAAGGCCTTGACAAAATCTTATTTGTAGTCTTGGCACGAGGCCTTGGCTATGTGGTTATGATAGTCTGACATTATGCATTCCAACATTATGAAAGTGGTTATTGATTTTTGCATGTGATTATTCGATTAGTAGAATATCCATGTGAATAAGTAAATGGCATTATTTCATTTTATTTATGCCATACCATGTTGAAAGTTCATATTTAAAAGGCTTTTGTTTTAGTTATACATTGCCTTAAATGTTTATTCTTATTTATGAAAGTTTCCGCTATATTGTTATCCTTACTGGGCATTTGAGCTCACCCCTTTTATATGTTTTATTTTTCCCAGGATGTGAAGAAGTAAGTTATGAATGACCTGCAGGGATTTTATGAGGGGTTAATAGGGTGGATTGTGGAAACATTATGTTGTTGTAGTAGTTTTTCATTTTATGATGTAATGTAAAACTTATGAATATATCTAGTGTTTCCAAGGCTACTAAACCAATCGGTCTTTTGAGATTTGATCTTTCTTGTGATCATGCCAATGTTATGTAATAATGCACCGACTCTGGGTAACTGGGGCCGGGGCGTTACAGTTGGTATCAGAGGAAGTTTAGTACAAACCTTGGAAGCTAGATTTAGATAAACTCTGATTAGAGCACGTAGACCTAAGATGAACTTTGAGGATTAGTATAGACGAACTTCCTAGAATTTTGGTATTGTAGAGATTTTGTGAGTTTTCCAAGAAATACATCCTTGTCTGGATACGATCAGGTAGAGGCAGCTCTGGCACAGATGTACCTAGGGGTAAAACCCGAAAACACCTCTTTGAGCTAGACTCGAACGGGAACTGGTGCACGACAACGGGCCTTGCTGCACTCTTGGTTACGACACTCCCGGGAGATATGCTTAGGATAACTCTCATTTCTTTAAAAATCATTTTGAAGGGATTATGAGTATATACTTCCTCAAATAAAACATTCTTATGATTATGGATTATATCCATAAATAGTTAAATTTATGTTAAGTGTTTTATAAGTATGGGATTATGTATTTTGATTCATAAACTGATCTAGTTTATGCCATTGTTTAGAAATGGCGCCTAGTGGAAGAAATGGAAACCATATCAATGCACGCACTCCATGTAGGGATTTCCCCCCTGCTCAAGATAATTATAGTGGGGCTGGTGATGCAACTGGTGCTGATCAGCTAATCACCATACTGGGGCAACTTACTCAGGTTATGAATAATAACCTTACCCGTATGGAGCACCCTGATCCGCAGCGTGGATGATCAATGTTAGATCGATTCATGAGGCAACAACCACCAACGTTCAATGGGAATACAAATCCCTTAGTAGCTGAGCAATGGATATTTTCCCTAGAGAAAATATTTCAGGCTTTGGGGAGCAGTGAAAGGGAAAAAGTTATCATGGCAGTTTACTGCCTCACTAGAGATGCTGATCAATGGTGGTCATTGATTCAAAATACGAAGGAAGATGATGAAGTATCAAATATGGAATGGAGGGAGTTCAAAGATCTGTTTTTAGAAAAATACTTCCCTCGTGACCAACGAGCAGATATGGAAAGGCAATTTCTGAGTCTGAGACAAAAGGAGGATGAGAATGTCACAAAGTATGAGGCTAACTTTACAAGGTTAGCGAGGTACGCTGGTGATTATATTCGTAACCCAAGAAGTAAGATTGATCGTTTCTTTGATGGGTTAAAACCATTTCTCCGTAGAGCGTTAGTCTCACAATCCTTTTCATCGTACGAAGACATTGTCTCATGTGCTATCAAGACCGAAAAGGAATTCTCTAAGTCTTATGACTTTAAAGCAAAGCAAGAGAAGAAGAGACCTGCTGATCAATCTGGGAATGGAAATAAGGGGAAGAAGGGAAAGGTTGAATATCCATCTTGTGGTAAATGCGGGAAGAAACATCCTGGTACTTACTTGAAGGGAATGGGAGTCTGTTACAAGTGTGGTGAAAAAGGCCACCAAGCTCATGATTGCAAGGGGAAGAAGGAAGCTTCCAACGTTCAGTGCTACAATTGCAGGGAGATGGGGCATTATGCAAATTCATGTCCTAAGCGTCAGGAGAACTTACCTCAGAAAAGGCCAAGGGATCAAGGCCAGGCTTATGCTATCACTACTGCTGAGGTAGAAGCTCCGAAAGACATGGTGGCAGGTAATTTAATGGTTTCCTCAAGTTTAGCAAATGCATTATTTGATTCTGGATCATCACATTGTTTCATATCTTCCCAGTTTGCTAAGAAAATTAGATATTTCCAATTTGATTTAATAAGGGAGTTGTCAGTTAAAACTCCTAAGGGAAGTATCGTTGCAACAAAGTTTTGTGAATCAGTCCCCATTAGAGCACATAAATTTTCTTTATCTGCTGATTTCGTCGTCATACCTATGATTGAGTTTGATATAATCCTCGGTATGGACTGGCTTTCGGACTATGATCCGAAGATTTATTGTAAGAAGAAAGAGGTTACGATTCTTGATGATAATGATAAGGAGCACCTTATTTTTAGAGCAGAATCGTCACCACCTAATTCTTATTTAGATCCACCCCCAGTAGCTCAACTTAATTTAATTATTGGGGAGGAAGAGAATGAAATAACTGTCGGTGAGGAAAGGAATGTTCAAATAGAGGATTTACCTGTTGTGAAAGAATTTGTAGATGTATTTCCGGAAGATTTACCTGGACATCCTCCAGAACGAGAAGTTGAGTTTTCTATTGATTTGATTCCTAGATCAAGGCCTATATCGAAGACCCCTTATAGAATGGCCACTGTAGAGTTAGTCGAACAAAATAAACAACTAGAGGAATTGAGTAATAAGGGATTTATTCGCCCTAGTGTTTCTCCATGGGGAGCCCCTGTTCTTTTTGTTAAAAAGAAAGATGGATCTATGAGGTTATGTATCGACTACAGGGAGATCAATGCTATAACGATAAAGAACAAGTATCCCCTACCTCGTATTGATGATTTATTTGACCAACTGCATGGAGCTCAATACTTTTCAAAGATTGACCTTCAATCTGGATACCATCAGTTGTGTGTGAAGAAGGAAGACATTCCGAAAACAGCATTTCGAACCAGGTACGGGCATTACGAGTTTACTGTAATGCCGTTTGGATTGACTAATGCACCCTCTGTATTCATGGATCTAATGAATAGAGTTTTCAAGGAGTATCTCGATGAATTTGTGGTGGTATTTATTGATGATATCTTGGTATACTCCAAAACCTACGAAGATCATGAAAATCACTTGCGCATTATCTTGAAGACTCTGAGGAGGCATGAATTATATGGGAAGTTTAGCAAGTGTGAATTCTGGCTTCAGGAGATTTCTTTTCTTGGCCATATTGTTTCTAAAGATGGAATCTTTGTTGATCCTTCTAAGACCAAGGCAATCCAAGAATGGGCAGCACCTACGAGTATAACTGAGGTACGTAGTTTTATTGGTTTGGCAGGTTATTATCGATGTTTCGTCCAGAATTTTTCCCGATTGGCTAACCCATTAACAAAGCTCACACGTAAAGGGGTTAAATTTGTTTGGACAAAAGAGTGTGAAGAATGTTTCGAAAAACTGAAGAGAAGATTAGTCAATGCTTCTATATTGACTCTACCATCGGGGAATGATGGGTTCGTTATTTATAGTGATGCATCGAAGAAAGGACTTGGCTGTGTCCTTATGCAGAATGATAGAGTTATTGCCTATGCATCACGACAGTTGAAAATTCATGAACAAAACTATCCTACTCATGATCTCGAGTTAGCAGCAGTGATCTTTGCTTTGAAGATATGGAGGCACTACCTCTATGGTAAAAAATGTGAGATTTATACTGATCACAAGAGTTTGAAGTATATTTTCTCACAAAAAGAACTCAACATGAGGCAAAGGAGATGGCTTGAATTACTCAAGGATTATGATTGTACGATACACTACCACCCAGGGAAGGCAAACAAGGTGGCAGATGCTTTGAGTAGAAAAGACCATGGAGTTTTGAACAATATGAGAATTGAAAGGGATCCAATTTTCATGGATCTAGTGAAGATGGACATGGGAATAACCAGGGAAGGTGAAACATCAATGCTTTTTCAAATGGTTGCCAAACCATCTTTACTAGAAAGGATTAAGAGTTCTCAGACCGATGATGAAGAATTCCAAAAGAAGATTAAAGCTGTGAATGATGGGAGATTGAGAGACTTTGTGTATGAAGATGGAATTTTGAAATTCGGGAAGAGACTTTGTGTTCCCAATATACCTGATCTAAAAAGGGAATTGATGGATGATGCTCATAGTTCCAATTTCTCTATACACCCTGGGAGCACCAAAATGTATAGAGATTTGAAGGAAAATTTTTGGTGGGACAACATGAAGAGGGAGATTGCTGATTTTGTGTCAAGATGTATGGTTTTTCAACAAGTGAAAGCTGGAAGGCAACAGCCTGGAGGAGTCATGCAACCTCTTCCCATACCGGAGTGGAAATGGGACAATGTTACGATGGACTTTGTCATGGGGTTACCAAAGACTCCTAGAAGGAACTATGCAATATGGGTTATTGTTGATCGTCTTACCAAGACAGCACATTTTCTTGCTATAAGAGAAGATCTACCCCTGGAACGTCTAGCAAGACTATATATTAATGAAGTTGTGAGACTTCATGGAGTACCCCTAACGATTGTTTCTGATCGTGATCCCCGTTTTACTTCAAGATTCTGGAAAAGTCTTCAGAAATCCCTGGATACTGAACTTCATTTGAGCACTGCTTACCACCCTCAGACAGACGGACAATCAGAACGGACTATTCAAACCTTAGAAGACATGTTGAGATCTTGCTCACTTGACTTTCAGGGTATGTGGGATCAATATTTACCTTTGGTAGAATTTTCCTATAACAATAGCTTCCATTTGAGTATTCAGATGGCACCATATGAAGCGTTATACGGAAAGAGATGTCGTACACCAACCTGTTGGGATGACGTTGGTGAAAGAAAACTTGTAGGCCCAGAACTGGTGGAGGAAACAGTGGAAAAGGTGAAAGTAATCCAAAATCACATCAAAGCAGCTCAAAGTATGCAGAAGAGCTATGCCGATAATCGAAGGAAGGATTTGGAATTTCAAGTTGGTGATCATGTTTTTCTGAAGGTATCTCCGTGGAAGGGAGTCATACGTTTTGGTAAGAAAGGTAAATTGAGTCCCAGGTACATCAGACCTTTCGAAATTCTAGAACGAATTGGGGTTGTAGCTTACCGATTGGCAATGCCGCCAAGTCTCTCCAAAGTTCACGATGTGTTCCACGTATCTCTATTGAGGAAATACATGCCTGATCCGACGCATGTACTCACCTATGAAGAATTAGAACTAGAACCCGATCTGTCTTATTGCGAAGAGCCCGTCAAGATTCTTGATACGAGAGAACAAGTGCTGAGAAACCGGACGACGCGTCTGGTAAAAGTTTTGTGGAGAAACCATAAGATGGAAGAGGCAACGTGGGAACCCGAGGAACTTATGATGAAGAACCACCCGAGTCTTTTTATGCAGTAATACCCTATAAATTGAGAGGATGCAATTATTTGAAGGAGGGGAGAATGCAACACCCCAAGCTTCTACGGTACGCTTCTCTTTGAATAATGTGATAGCGTGTGTTGTACGCAACACCGAGTTCTAACACACCATAACTAATCAAACTAGCCGTTATGAATAGTAATACCTACTTTTTGAAATTATATATATTTTATATTTGAAAATGGACTTCATTTTTGGATTTGGAATATCAAATTTAGCCTAAGGTGAAATTTTGGTACATTTCGGATAACTTTCATATTTTGATGAATAGTGAAAATTACTAAGTTTTAATTAAAAACAACTTTTTTAATCAAAATAATTAATAGTGATAAATTATGAATTTGAGTGGTTTTAAAGTATATTTAGA
The DNA here is from genome assembly GCA_963277665.1 of Viscum album. Classification (NCBI taxonomy): domain Eukaryota; kingdom Viridiplantae; phylum Streptophyta; class Magnoliopsida; order Santalales; family Viscaceae; genus Viscum; species Viscum album. The sequence goes on from OY728164.1 coordinate 1,373,128,286, forward strand.
ATATATTTTTACCATTTAATATAATGTTGGTCATTGGACATAATTTTACAATTAAACCAAACATAAACGATTGTCAATCTTTTGATAGTTATTATCTCTTAAAAACACGCTTTTTGTTTTGACAGCGAGAATTAATTTTAAATTAATTTCTGCCACTTCTGTGTTTTGAATTTAGGAAAATGGATTCCATATTTGGAATTAGGATGTTCAAATTGTGTAAATAGGTAACTTTTATTTTTAGACATTTTGAATAATTACTGCGGTAAATATTTTATTTACGATGGTTAAGGGTAAATCCGGTAAATAAGGGTTAAAAAATAATATTATAATAATACTAAATTATCCTAAAACGTGTCTTAACCCTATTGGTTGATACATGGTCGACCATGGGAATCTTTGGGTCTATTTTGGGACCCCATGGATCCACTTGTAAGTGATAATGACACTTTATAGTAATTAAGTTAAAATGAATACAAAAATGACACAAGCATATATCTTTTATAAAAACAATTGTTACATAGGGTTATATATGTTGGATTTTAGATTATAAATATTCATTAGAAAGCTAAAAAGATTTCCTACATAATGATATTTTATTTATAATTTTTAGACATTAATAATTTATTTTATTTATGACACAATGATGATGCAGTAATTACTATAATAGTGAAAAATTAAAATAATTGATATTATAAATACCCAAATAAATATAATATGAAACTTTTAATGAATTAAACTAATTTTCTAGGATAATATGATATATTAGAATTGATTTAATTGACTTTTTTTGAAGTAATAAATCTGTTATGAGTTTCACAAAAATCAACTATTGAATAGTGTCAAAATTGACATAAAAGAGTTCTTAAAACAAATATTATATTATTAATTGAAATTAAATTCCTAAAAATCTAAGGTTCAGCCAAGAGACTTATATCATGATAGGTTCATCATTAATGTACCACTTGGGGGTCGCTTGGATGTATATAGTAAGTTTATTAACCATATTATATAAAAATACAAAGAGACATTGTAAAAGTGAAACTAATTAACTTAGAGTTAATACTTAAAGATAAGGTTAATATAAGTACCCAAACCTGTCTAAATTCTATTGGTTGAGTGTTTTTAGACCTATCCCCACCTTAACCTTTTAATAATAAGCTTTGGAGCCTTTAGAAACCGAATATGAATTTATTATAAATTAATATTTCTAGCTTTTCCAAAGGTGCCCCTCACCCCTCTTATAAAAGGGCACTCCTCCTTCTCATTTCTTCACACCTTCAAAGCCTTTTGGTTCGGCCAAACTCTGCCCAAATAATCTCCCAACATCCCTCACTACAACCTAGAGGCCTTAGTTTGATCAGAAAGCCAACCTAAGGAGCCCTTTTGATCAAATCAAAAGGAAGAACCCGAAGAAGAGGAGGTTAACCTACCCCAACCAAGGAAAAGTACAAGGTAAGGGTTTACTTTACAACCTCTTCATTATCCAAGGTTTTTTATACGTAATAATCTACTGGGATATCTTTATCATCCACATCCATGTTTCTTAAAAATGCATTTCAAAACATTTTTACTATTTACTAGAATATGAGTTAAAGTCATTTATACCCTTTTTGACTTTTATAAGTGGTTTATAAAGGAATCTTTCGGTCGTTTTCAAAACAAGGTCCTTTTTAACCTTTTCGACAGAATTAAGGTAAGAATGTTTTTTTTAACTTATACGGTTGGTGCGGCTATTTTCCGCCGTTATAAAATCTTCAAAGTTTCCCTTACAAGCTTATAAGAATATTTTCAAAGAAAATGTTTTATTTTATATGGATCTTAAATTATTTCAAAATAAAAGGAGATATTTCTGTAAAAAGAATTTTGATTTCATCTATGTCAACATCCTTTGATGGATTTTAAGATTATTTGAAGTTGATTTATTATGATACAAAACTTTTATATTGTATTGAAGGTTTTGTGATATGTTTGACTGTGGATGTGCTATTTTTATACCATTCATAGTTTATGGTGAAAGTATTGACATTTCATATGCTAGTTTTAATATGAATGTTTATGTTATGTTTAAACCTTTTCATATGGGAATGCATTGGACTTAATATGTGACGGGTGGAGCCCGCTATAGCTCCTCGATGCATCGGTAGGTCTCATGAGACAAACTAGTGTCTTGGCACAAGGCCTTGACAAAATCTTATTTGTAGTCTTGGCACGAGGCCTTGGCTATGTGGTTATGATAGTCTGGCATTATGCATTCCAACATTATGAAAGTGGTTATTGATTTTTTCATGTGATTATTCGATTAGTAGAATATCCATTTGAATAAGTAAATGGTATTATTTCATTTTATTTATGCCATACCATGTTGAAAGTTCATATTTAAAAGGCTTTTGTTTTAGTTATACATTGCCTTAAATGTTTATTCTTATTTATGAAAGTTTCCGCTATATTGTTATCTTTACTGGGCATTTGAGCTCACCCCTTTTTTATGTTTTATTTTTCCCAGGATGTGAAGAAGTAAGTTATGAATGACCTGCAGGGATTTTATGAGGGGTTAATAGTGTGGATTGTGGAAACATTATGTTGTTGTAGTAGTTTTTCATTTTATGATGTAATGTAAAACTTATGAATATATCTAGTGTTTCCAAGGCTACTAAACCAATCGGTCTTTCGAGATTTGATCTTTCTTGTGATCATGCCAATGTTATGTAATAATGCACCGACTCTGGGTAACTGGGGTCGGGGCGTTACATATTAAATTAATAATAATATAAAACTATTATGATATTGAAAATATTATAACATTTGATCTGAAAGAAGCATGGAATACTGAAATGTTTACATCCAAAATTTCATTTCTGTTGATGAATAATAATTGTTTTCATTTTTCATCAAAAAGAAAGAAATATAAATATTAAATTATATTAAATAATCTTAATTATGTTATAAATATTTTAAATATTCAATATATATATATATAAATACGTAATAGGCGGTGATGAGAAATTTCATAGATAACTTCATGGAGACAGTAGTTCACACGTAGGCATAAGTGACATTTTAATCTTATGAATGATTAGGAGGAAGGTATAAAATGATTTTTAAATTAACAGAATAAAATTTTAGTCATCTTATGATAGTGATATTTTTATGTTATCATTTGTATAATATATTTGGGGGGAATAAAAGATGAAATAAATGAACGTGAATTAAAAATGAATGAGTAGGAATCATTACCTTACTCCTTGAAACAGCTCATTTTCAAAATAGTTTAGGTATTATAAGAGCAGATATTTGACAAGAGAAGAATATATAGGAAAAAATTGATTGATGTTGAGGGATTTATGTATAATTTTTTCAAACCATGATGCTTTTTGACTGAATATAATTGCAGTGATGAAAAAAAATATGTTTATATGTTAGTAGTGTTTCACTTTTGTAAATATCCATAAAATTATTTAAAATAAATTTAACATTGAATGAAAAGAGGCTAATGAAGTGGAATATAATGATGCGAAGGTAATAATTGGTATATCAGGTCCTCAAGAACACATTTTAAGACATATTTTAAATAGTTTCTTATTTTGACTCATATTTTCCGTTTTTTCCACAATTAAATTTTACATCAAAAAACTCGTTATATTATCTATTGTAAAATATTTTTATGTATAAACATAAAATTCATTTTATTAAATTATTTAGTGATCCTGAAATATAACATGAATTATATTTTTTAAACTTTTTTTTGAAGGTGATAAAAATTAATTCTAAAATAATTAGTGTATAATGCATAATACTAATTTTGTGAAAAATAATTATATAGGATCTAGAATGTAATGAATATATATATAAATTAAACATAATATTTTAAAATGTATAACCTTAATTATTAAAAACATATTTTTTCTATAAAATGGTTTAATTTTCATTAAATCTAGGCGTATATTCTAATGATGTCATAAATCCCTCAATATATGTCGAACAAGTTTTTTTATTCATATAAAATAATCCTTTTTAGTAAACACCCATAAATTTATACTAAGATAATTTTGAAATATTGATTTCAAAAGAATATGTTTATTTTATCCAAAAAAATTAACAAAATTCATAAATTATTCTTTTACATAAATAATATATAATATTAATTAAAAATGGGTATTCTAAATTAAATATTTTTTATCTGTGAATAATTAAATTGAAAATCATTATAATTAGTCAATTAACTCATTTATATTATTAAATTGTCATAATTTTTAATTTATCAATTAATACAACTTATATTATAATAATAAAATGTGATTAATTATAATACATGTTATTGACAACAAATAAATTTAATATATTTTTATTTTCATGTAATTTTTATTGTTGTTTCTAATTTTTTTAATTTTTTTAACATTTTATTTTACTAATTTTTTAGTATTTATCATTCAATATAATAATATATATTTCCATTTTTTTGTTTTTGAGAGTGATAAAAGCTATTGATAAATTAGATTTTTTTAATAGAATTATATTCTAAAATCTAAATGTATTATTTACTACGCCCTTAAATGAATATCACCCTCGAAAATCCATTTTTATAATGAAGAAATATGAGGGTACTTATGCATCATTACATCCTTTTTTTACCCTATAGCTTCATTAAATTTATTTCTTTTACAAAAAAAAAATTACATGGTGAGCGGCCTTATTCCACTACACTTTTTTCTGTTCGATCCTTAATCTACATATTTTATTCTTTATTTGAAAGATCAGTCTAGAACTACATGGCCTTTTATCTTATAAAATTAAAATAATTTTTTATATACTTCTTTAAAAGAGATTGCAAAGACCTGGATTTTTCTATGTAATTTTTTTTAAATAAATGATAATTTTAGGAGTCCGTGAAAATTGACGGCGCGTGATTCTAAGGCCCGGAGTGCTATGAATGAATTTATGAACTTCTCTTCAGGTACATTCAGTAAACGTGCGAGTGGGTTTTTATACCTTTTGAACCGGTGCTCGGAATTGAAATATGAGGGCACATTTGAACTCACAGTGCCGATATTCCGTTAAGGATACATTCACAATGATAGGAGTGGGTCGAGAGTGAAAGATAGTATTTGGGTTTTCATATAAGAATAAAATAAAAATAAAAGTGTGTGACATTTTTTATTTTTATTTTCAACACCCATATGGGTGTTGGGAGGTGGGGTCCACCAGAACTAAACCTCCATGAGGAAGTTGGAAGTGGGGACCACCTGACCTTAACCTCCCATTTTAGTTTATGGTGGTGGGGACCACCCGAACCATAACCTCCCATTAGAGGTTATGGTGGTGGGGACCACCTGGTATTAAACCCCCTTAAAACCCTTCTTTAATTGGGAGAAACCCTCAACTCACTAATACATGTGGGGGGAGCCTCTTCAGCACCTCCGAAATTTAATTATGCCAATGCTCCACAATTTAATTATTCCAATGCTCCCTTAATCAATTAAAACTTTTTGAATATTTTTTTCCAATGAATTAACAGATATTCAAATCTATTATCTTGGGCTGCCTTTTCTTTTTTTTGTGGAATTTGGGGAGGGTAGTAAATTGGGAGAAATATCCTAATGAATAACGCTCCAACGACAAAGAACACTGATGAAGAATGCCTTAGAATACGAAGAACGACCTCGACTTCAATTTTCATCCTTGGAACTTCCATTTACATAGGATGTATTCATCTACAATGAATCGACGTCCTCCTTTTCACACGAACATCAACCAAAAATGAACAAATAGGTGTTTAATTTTGTTTGATTATCAGTTCCCAAGTACACCCTCCCTTCTTTTCATTTTATGGGTTGGGAAGATTCTCTGAGGGATGGTTTGATGTGCTTCGTTCTTCTGAACCTCTTAAAACCACCCTAATGCAAGTGTTGGCCATACTTACATGTTTGATCCTCTCCGTAACCATTGTGTGGTTTTTTGGTGTTCTTCAAAATAGAGGAAGGCGATGACGGCGATGATGAAGACGAAGGAAATGGCGCCGCCACCTGCAGCCTCCGCGCCCTCTCCGCCCACGTGGCGCTCCGACCTCCTGGCCAAACCGGCCACGCACCGCCACCAGACGAACTGGCCCCGAGCCGCCATGCACCCCAGCCTCGCCTCACCCTGGTCGTGCCGCCCCCCGGCCGTGCCACACCCTGGTCTCCCGGTCGGGCCACCCTTGTTGGGCCATCCACTGGTAGAGCCACCCCGTCCCCAGAGCCGAGCAGCCCCGAACCGCGCCCCTGCGGCCCTCCTAGCTGAAACGACCCTGCACCCTAGGCCCTGCCACCCTCGTGGCGCCTTCCAGGCCGAGCCACCCAAGTAGTGCCCTCTGGGCCGAACAACCACCGCACCAACCCGCAGCCGGTCTATGCCCTCATGGCTCTCTGCGGCCCCTCACGACCTGCTAGGGTTGGCCCAACGGGCCAGGCCGATCCCAATGGGCCGACCTACACAACGGGTCGGGCCAAACCCAACTGGTCAGGATGGGTCGACCTGAACTATGTCGGCCCAGACGGGGTCGGGCATGGTCGGTCCGACCGGGTCAGAGTGTACCCTGGCCAACTACATCCCATTTGGGCCTCTTCGACCATATCTTTGGCACTAGAGGTTTTTTTGACAAACCCCGAGTGGCACTGGAAATCATGGAGAATGACGGTCCATTTAAGTATACCACACTAGAGTTTGGGGTATAGTTGAGGAACAGTCTTGTTGGATCGTGCATGAATCCAACCGGTCCCCTGGGACCAAAATACTAATAACTCACGGACCGGGTGACTGATTGACGCGCCGTCTGTTGCGTTGAGACCCCTATGACATGCCAGATCATTGAGATATTTCAGCGTAGGACTTCATGATAGTTGGAGTATAAACCAGTTCCGTATGGAGTGGATCCTCCCAGAGATGATCGAGCGTAGTGCGGAGATCTAATAGTTTGATGAGACCTGAAGACTGCTAACCGTTTTGACATGGAGTGACTCTACTAGGCTAGTGGCGAGATACTTGGGGTCGTGGTAGACCCATATTGGGGAGAGCCTTGGTGTCATCACTAACCCACAGTACTCCACAGGAGGAGTATCTCAGCAGGCTATGAGGGGGAGGGCACTTGGTGATGTGGTAGACCCACAGTGGGGAGCGTGCATAGTGACACAGCAGATCCATGGTACTAGACAGGAGGAGTACCTCAGTAGTCCATGGTTAGTGGGAAGAGCACTTGGTGTCATGCGAGGACCACTGTACTCGATATAAGAGAAGATCTCCAGTAGGCCAGGTTTCGATAATGTGACTAGGGATGTTACTTTATACTACCCACTAGAATAAAATCCTGGTTTGAGATGAGTCAGTTTTTCTATGTTTTCCTCATGATTAAGATGGATCACATGATTTCTTAGGTATATTTAAGAGATATTCCTAAGTAAATTTATTTATTGATTTCATACTTTGTGTTTATCCTTAATGGATTTTGTGAGACCTAGAGGGTCTGGAGGACCCTACTGAGTATCGTTATACTCACCCCTGTACGGGTTATTCCTGCACTTCGTTGTGTTTGGTGTAGACGACGGACAACACTGACTGAGGACAAGATTACTAGGTCTAGACTGTACCGATAGGTGGACCATACGACATGTTGGTACGTGGAGGAGACAGATAGGCGAGGAGTTATAAGGAGGCTATTTTTACCTACCCTTCATGTGTGAGTCCCAGAGGACGACCCAGTAGCTACTTTTCATTCTTCTTCTTCGATTTTATTGTTTTCTGTAGTACTCATACCTTTACTGTTGTGCTTGTATTCTGACTCCTTTTACGTTCAACACTATTTTCGTTATACAGTTTACTCATGATTGTGTCTTGTTGTGTGTTTTTACAGGTTATTAAGACAATGCCTTCCCAATTTTAGGGAATTACACCTTTGGTGCTAGTCGTCATGCCCTATCCTATGGAAGGTGGGCTTAGGGTAGTCACGGAACGTTCCCTAGGGGACAAGTCGTGACAAATTAGTATCAAAGGGGTTGGTTCTACCATAGAACAAAGAACTATGATATTTTTTTCTATGAAGCAATAGTATTAAGGGTAGTGAGTGCAGTTTTCAGTTCAGTGAGTCCAGTGTTGGTACGGCGACCGACGTATCCATATACTAGGACCCTTAATCATGATTTCCAACTGAGTGCACGAAAACAATGAATTCATGTGTGTTCTCAAAAGTTTTCTTTAAGTCAGCTCACCGGGTTTGCTCACTAGGAATAACATTTAACCATTGTGCACCTATTTGTTTTTAGGATGTCTCCACCCAGACAGCCAGCTAGAGTTCTGAGAGTTGTACGCACTGATTCCCCACTAAGAGACAAGGCCTCGGTTCAGGGCCCTTTTCCTATAGAGGCCCCAACAGAGGCAACAACTATACTTTTCCACATTGGGCCTTCGATGCCACCAACCCCAGTAGCAGACAGTGCACGCCGCTAGAGTGTGTTGTATGAGTTCCAGTGCCAGAGGCCACCCAGGTTTAGGGGAGAGACAGACCCACAGACGGCTAAGGATTGGTTGGAGGCTGTGGTGAGAGTTTTTCAACTTTTAGGGACACTAGCAGACTTAATAGTGATACTCGCTGCCATCAATCTATAGGATGCGGTAGGCAGATGGTGGAGCCTGATGCTCCAGGTTCACGATGAGGTGTGCTTCTCTAGGCATACTTCAAGAGATTGTTTCAGGCAGTTTTTGTCCCAGAAACTCTTCGTGCAGTGCACATACAAAATCTACTTCATCTGCATCAATACAGTATGACTGTAGCTCTGTACTCAGCAAGGTTTATAGACCTCTCACACTACTTCACCGATATGTTGTGGGACCCATTCTTTAGGACCCATACCATCGAGATGGGACTCAGGAGGGAGATCAGGGCATTGGTGACATCACTCAGCATCCCAACGCAGGCGGGGGTGTTAGAGAGATCCCTCTTAGTAGAGAGTATTCTTGCTAAGTAGTCTCCAGCACTGAGATACCCCACCAGTCGAGATATAGCAGAGTCTTTTGCAGCTGCAAGAAGACAGATGTCGTAGAGGTCTTAGAGGACCATAACTACAGGTGGATGACCCCATGATTCAGAGTCAATTGTCCAAGGCATATGAATTAGAGACAGACATGATAGGAGCGGGCAATGTTTCACATGCGGTAGACATGGCCACATGGCATGTGACTATCTAAACCATAATTCTGATGATCATCAGACGGTCAAAAGACTGCCCAGGTAGAGACAAAGATTCGATCGAGGTGGTCTGCAGGGAGCATGCCGACATGGTAGTGGAGATGGTCGTGCATCAAGAGGTGGGAGACGATTTTATATATTATTCCCACCACCACCAAGAGGTCCACCTAGACCACAAGGAGTTGGTGGATAGGGGAGATCTCACCTCGAGGCAGCTGAGGCTTACAATCATGGCACTCTGGAGATGATTTGAGTTACGATCTGTGTCTACTCCACCATAGCTACAATTATTATAGATACAGGTTCAAGTTATTCATTTATTTCTACTACCCTCGTTCGGATCACGGAGATTCTGACAGAGCTGTTTTCTTGATCCATATGGCTAGAGACTCATACAAGAGCAGATTCGACGATTACAAACTGGTGTTGGCAGTGTGAGCTTACTCAAGGAGGCGAGAGCGTCGGCTGGGATCTCTTAGTAGCGGCGTTGAGGCCTTATGAGGTCATCATGGGTATCGACTCGTTATCTACAATCCATACTCATATAGACTATATTAAGTGCAATTTGTAGTGTGTCCGCATGGAAGGGACCAAGTTTACCTTCACCGGTGAGAAGGGGGCCTATGCAGCGCAGGATGGATTTACCTAGAGAAAGGTGCAGCCGATTACTCATCTGTTGGCTAGTCATACCCTCGGAGCAGTTGATGTGTAGATTCCAAGCTATCTAGTAGTGGATGAATAGTACATGGATGTATTCCCTGATGATGTCCCAGGTCTACCTCCTCGCAGAGAGGTGGATTTTACATTTACTTTTACCCCAGGATGGCACCTATATCTACAACAGCATATCGGATGGCTCCCGCAGAGCTTCACGAGCCGCGGGTACAGCTAGAGGACTTGTAGCGGAAGAGGTTCATCTAGCCCAGTGTGTTACCTTGGGTAGCCCCGATTCTGTTCACCAAGAAGGTAGATGGGATCATGAGGCTTTGTGTTGACTATCGGTGTCTAAACAGGTGATTGTGAAGAACAAGTACCCACTCCCAAAGATTGACGAACTTTTTGATCAGTTGAAGGGATCTTGGTGGTTCTTGAAGATAGACCTCAGATTAGGCTATCACCATCTCAGAGATCAAGACATGGATTTGCAGAAGACGGCTTTCAGATGTTGGTATGACCACTACATGTTCTTAGTTATGCCATTTATCATAACCAACACTCCAGTAGTGTTCCTGGGACTACTGAAAAATGTCTATCATTTGTACCATGATCTATTTGTAGTGGTCTTCATCGATGATATTATGATCTATTAGACTACTAAGGAGGAGCATGCCTATCATTTGCTGGTAATACTAGACACACTCCGAGAGCACCAACATTATGGTAAGCTCTCGAATATGTCATATCAGAGGCTGGAGTTTCAGTGGATCCAGCGAATATTGGGGAGGTAATTACGTGGGAGGCACCCAGAAGTGTGACGGTGGTACGATGTTTTCTGGGTTTGGCTGGATACTACCGGTGGTTTGTGCCAGTTTATTGACCAAGGATCTATCATATAAGATGAATTAGTCTCATATGATAGCAATTGGAATGAAATTTAGTGTACGTTGTGTAACACCCCAATTAAATAAAGAATATTAAATTTTCATATAAATCCATATTTGTGAATAAAATATTAATATTAATTTAAAGGGAATGCTATGCTCGATGTCGTACCCAATACGCAACAATGATTTTCTTTGAAATCTTACATTGCACTCTAATAATAAAATAATATTATTTTAAATGGTAGTTAATGCCTAGAAATTGTAATGACGGGAATCAACAGAACTAACTACAAAATTATTATATATTTTTTTCAAATATTCTTACTTTTATCCAATAAATGTTAGAGGCTTAAAATACAAATGAATCCAATTTTAATCATAAATCTTCTAATATTCTTTAAAAGGTCGATTAATCGCCTTTTGATGGAGAACCCTTTTTAAATATTCTTTTGACAATTTTATATGTTGTATTTGACAAAATAAAAATCCATCTTTAGAATTTGGACATCAAAAGATACTTTGTGTAAATTTTTGTTATTTTTTTGATAAAGATCATTTATATTGAAAATTTTGGAATTTATTTCAAAACCTCCTTTTAATCTGATTTATTTATATCGATAGATTATATTTTTAATTGATATTAAAGTTTATTTACAATATATTTTTACCATTTAATCCAATGGTGGTCATTGTAATTAATTTCACTTTTAAATTGTACTTAAACTAGTGTCAATATTTTAATAGATATTGTTTCTTAAAAACAGGTTATTTGTTATGACAGTAGAAATTAATTATTAAATTAATTAATGAAACTTATATGTTTTGAATTTTTTAAAATATACATCATTTCTGAATTCAGATTATCAAATATATCTTAGGGTGAATTTTTGGAATTTTTCTGAAAAACTTCTATTTTTGAGGAATAGTGAAACCACTAAGTGGTAGTTAAACTGATTTTTTGTTTAAATGAAACATTGCCACTTCTGTGATTTTATTTTAAAAAATCAGACATACATGGTTGTCATTAGGAAGTAAAATGTGGTTTAATGAGATTAATATAATTTTTTTGAATAGTAACTTTTAAGTTTTATTAATCACGATTAAAGGTAATTAGTGTAATTTAAGGTAAAAATAATGTTTTAATAATATGAAATGACCTAGACACATGTCTTACGCTCATTGGATGTGTAATGGCCGACCAAGACAATCCATGGGTCAACTTGGGGACCCCATGGAGCGACTTTGGTAGGAAAATGACATAAATAACTTTTTATTTAAAGTTATAATAAAAATGTCACAAACATGAGTTGTTTTACTAAAACAATTTTTAAATGGGGTTATACAAGTCATATTTTTGACTATAAATATTCATTAATAAGATAAATGTATTTCCTACATCATTATAAATGTTTTATAATTTTTATACATTAAATAAATTAAAATATTTATGACACCATGATGATGCAGCGATTACCTCATTATTTAATGATTTAAATAAAATGAAAAGATAATGTAAAATCCAAGACCTACACATTTAAAAAACCTATTTTATGGGTGGATTTAGAACCCTTATCACCTTATCCTTGAAATATATAATTTTGGGACCTTTAAAATCCGAAAATCATTTTATAATAATGTAACATTTTATAACTTTCCATGTGTGCCCCTCCTCTCCTCTTATAAAAGGCACCCACCTCTACCAGCTTACCCAAACCTCTCAAGCCATTGGATCGGCCAATCTCTACCCATTTTGTCTCTCCACATACCTATATTACTACTAGAAGCCTCACTTTGGGCAGAATTCTTCCCAAGGAAGACTTTGAGCTCAAATCAATAAAAGTTACCCGTTTTAAAGGTAATGTATTCCCTAGTGTTATTTTGTTTTATTTTGCTTCTCCAACCCCCTAAACTCTTTTTATTTATTTCTTTTGTTACAAAAATAGTATATTCAATATACTAAGATGTTTTTAGGAGGATTATTTGAACTACACTAACACACACCTCTGTCTAATGGTTAAAGAACATACTGTTTTTGTGGATGGAGAATTACTGCCTCACGAAATGATGATTGTTCTATCTTCTCATACCACCTCTCATGATAACCATTATGATGGAAATATATTTGTTTTTGATAAATATTATATTTATTTCCTCTATATTATTCTGTATTTTATATTTAATACATACCTTTATGCTTTGCATGTTGTGAAAATACGATAATTTCATTTGAGGAAGTGTGGACTACCGCCACCTCAAGTGATGTGACTCGTTCATGAAATACATGGAACGTATAAATAATGAAATTGATGAACTTATGTGATATATATAACATATATATTATAGTATAATTATAATATATATATATATATCTCTCATCTAGTTTTAATCTCATTATTGTGCCAAAGAAATGAAAGTAGCATTCATGCATACGTAAGGCTTACCGTCTCCATGAATGGTACATTTAATTTCTTATCTCCAAATGTTATATACTATTATAAGTACATATATATAATGGATATATATGTAATATATTACATCTATATGATGGATATAATTCTGGAATTATAATATATATATATCTCTCTTTTAACTTTAATTCCATTAATATGACAAAAAAATGAAAGTAGGGTTCATGCGTACGTACTGCTTACCGTCTCCATGAATGGTGATTTTAATTTTTTATCTAAAAATGTTATGGAATAGTACAAAATTAATATATACTGGATATATATGATATTTAAAACATTAATACTATTCTGAAGATTATGTACCTATAACTACATGGAATTTTTTTTTCCAACAGGTTCAATTTTTACTCATGTACCGAACATCGACAAAAACGTCTGATATGAACTCATTTTATTAACCAATTAATATAACATTATAATATGTGATATTTAATGAATAATAATATTCAAATTAAGTCCCTCAGAAATTATAAATTGACCAAATTTTATTATGCAGGAGATTAAAGAACGATCGAGTCACGTCAGACACAAGGTAAGGGATCTGACCTCTCTCTTTCTTTTTAGGTATTCTCTTTTATGTAATTTCTTTTAAGATCATCTTTATTATGTTTGGGGATGTTCTTTTATATTCATCATAATGTACTTTTTATTTTCATTTTATTAGAGGCCCTATTGGATCTCATAAATCGATTTTTGGATGTTTTAAGTGGCGTCGTTAGGCTGCCGAGTTTTCGTAAGTGATTTTTCATCTCACGTTTATTCCTGTGACATTTATGCTATGGTTGCCACTATTTCCTTTGATTGGTGTATGTACTTCCCATTATTATACACTTTTCTTAGTATAATTCCATTTATAGGTATTTACATCATCATTGTATGACCCTTCTTCCATGGGGTGTACGTTTCAAAAGTTAGCCAACTTGGTAAGGGGACCTTTCACCCTCCTCTTTTTAAAAGACTTATTTTGTTATGTCTTTCAATTAACATACTATTATGTTGGAATATTTTCTTATATATCCTTACTTATGTAAATTTTATGTCCAAGTGATGAGATACCATTTTCTCTCTCATCAACTCATTTTCGGAATTTTAAAGTGACGCCGTTAGGCTGTCGGATTTCTGTAAGGGACTTTGTCTCAATCTCCTTTCATTAAGGCATATGTTGTTCAAATACAAGGCTTTCTTTTATATGGTGTATAAACCCCTTTTACTTTTAATTTTATTCAAAAGGAATCTTTTTATACTAAGTGTTTTACTAAACAACCAAAAGGAATGTTTCTTTTAACATATGTGGTGATAATGACCTTTTCCGCCGCCGCGAGTATTATTTGGTCTTTGGCTTCCTCAACAAGCCGTAATGTTTTTAAAATAAAATAAATACCATATAATCTTTTATGTATTTTGGTATTGAAAATTTTTTTTATAATGGATTTGTTATTTCAAAATATATAAGTTATATATTGTGATCAAAGTGTGGAAATGTTTTCTTTCCATTTTATTTTCTCTATGTCTTATGATTTTATAATGGGACTTGGACATTTGACCGGTGGTTACATGATAAACCATATGATAGGTGGTGTCGTGAATACTAGGATGGGTGGTTATGTTATAACCTCCAATGCAATGGGTATGGAAGTCGGTCGTATGGCTATTCTATTAAGTGATATGTGTGGAAGTCGACCATATGGTTATTCCATTTAAGTATGTTTATGTCCCAAGTTACCTTTATATGTTATGTGTTCTTTATATGGGTTTATATGGTAATATTTTGGTTACAAAAGGCGTAAGTAATTATCTTTTAATCAGTGAAGAGTTTTTTTACTACTTCATAAAGGTTAAAAGTATTACTTTGATAAAGTATTGTTTCTTTATTTGTTGTTTTGAAAAACTAACAGTTTTCCTTCATTGTGTATCTTTTAGTGGGATTTTTATGCTCATCCCATGTTTTTGAATGGTTTTCCATATGACTTAAAGATGAATAGGGTGAAGGATGGGATCAAGGAAAGACATGATATCTAAAACATGGAATTGGACTTGTTTTTTTTTATGAGTATATATTTTATGGAAAACTTAGTAGAAGTGTATACTTTGTAATCATTGAGATGCAATAGTTATGTCCTAATTCTCTAAAACTATAAACCTGAAAAGATCCTCAGTTTGAATTATTAATTTTATTCAATAATAAGTAATGATTAAGGACGGGGTCTTATAGTTTGTATCAGTGGTTGGTTTAGATAACTTTAGAGGTTAGGGTATTCTATAAGCATAAGTGACATTACCATAATGGCTAGGATTTCAGAAAGAGTCATAGTTTTTAGATAAAATTAATGAGTAAGTATATCTTAGTGTTTATCTTCCTCATTAGTACATGATGATTGTGTTGATATACGCACACTGAAATTTCTGTTCTTAGTAAATGTGTGGATCTAGTAGTCACCAATGTGACAATGGGTTTGATGGAAACTATGGTGGTTCTCTGATTAAGAGATTGGATGAAATGGTGGATTCAATGAGGAATCTCGTGGTTGTGCTAAACCAACTATCAAGGAGTCATGATCAACCAATTGAACCTTGGTGAGTTATTTAATGCATCATGTACGAGATGACCACTCAATTTGTAAGTTCAAGTAATCATTATAAAGGTAACCATTATGGTTTATATGATCCTTACTTTTCAATTAATTATGGGATACTCAATGATAAGATGGGAAATGAAACGCATGAGATAAACATGAAGTTAAAATATGTTATGATCATTTTTGAATATATTATCTCATTTTGGGGAATGTTTTAAGAATTATGTAGTTTTGGAAAAAGGACAACACGCAGACCGTGTGGAAACCCGTCACGTCGGACAAAGTAGTGGGAATTGAACCCACAACCAAAGTGCGACTGGTATTTATCACATACCACTAAAATACGTGAAGTCCCTGGTTAGTTTGACTAATTCATTTTATTTAGATGATTTTAGGAATCAAGAGTAAGTTTATTTTGGGTTATCTATGGAAATGATTAACCTATCATGGAGGATATGTGATTAGGTTAATTACTTTTCAATATGAGACTTTAAAAGAAACTGATGTTATTTGGAGATAATTGTTAATTTTTACCTTGGAAGACTATGTGAATAAATCCTTAAAATATTTGAGTTTCAATCTAAGATTGGTTTACTTTGAATAATTGTATGGAAAAATTGTTTATTGAATGGTCTTTGTTGAACATTGGGTATTGTTTGACAAATTTTGGAGATTAAGAATAGATTTTTTTTATAAAGGATTATCCTTTTTGGGTATTATCTGATCACATACTAACATTTTTGGTTTTAGTTTTGGTTATGGTCTAAAGACAAGGGATGTATAAAGTTCTCTTTTCTGGATTATGTGATTCACTAGATGTTGATTATAACTCTCTTAATGTAAAAAAGTCATCCTAAATACTCATCTTTTGGAGAAAATATGAGTTTGTGTAAGAAATATAGTAATAGTTGAAAGTCAACATGACAAGTAAGTATGTTTCATTAGGTTTTATTTACGCTCATAAATAAATTCCTCAATTAAAAGTAACTTATAAACAAAAATGTTTTCTGTTAATTTTTCCTACTGGGGAATCAAATACTGTTTAACCCATCACATGTTTGTGATTTTATGGTGGTTAAATTTCTCCTAAACATGTTTTATATCACTCTCCATCGGAACAAGACCCTTTTTTTTCTCCTCCATGTCCATGTTTTCCAACATGGAATCCTTGTATGGGTTAACTCGAGTGACCTTTGTACTTCACTTTCTTTATTTTAAAGTGATAGTTTTACTGACTCTTGTTCCGATTTGGGATTTTCAATGAAGTTTCCAAGCCCAATTTTTAAAATTGTGAGGGCGCAATTCCCAAATGGGGGGAAGGATGTAACACCACAGGTAAATAAAGAATATGAAATTTTCATATTTTTCTATATTTGTGAATACAATATTAATATTACTATAAAGGGAATGCTATGCTCAATGGCGTACCCAATACGCAACAACGGGTTTCCTTGAAATCTTATGTTTCACTCTAAAAATCAAATAATATTATTTTAAATGGTAGTTAACTCCTAGACATTGTAATGGGAGGAATGAATAGAACTAACTACAAAATGATTATTTATGTTTTTCAAATATTTTTACTTTTAACCAATAAATGTTTGAGGCTTAAAATGCAAATGAATCCAATTTTAAGCATAAATCTTCTAATATTCTTTAAAAGGTCGATTAACCGCCTTTGATGGAGAACCAATTTTAAATATACTTTTGACAATTTTATATGTTTTATTTGACAAAATAAAATCCATCTTTAGAATCTGGACATCAAAAGTTACTTTGTGAAACATTTTGTTATTTTTCTGATAAAAATCATTTTTATTAAAAATGTTGCATTTTAATTCAATACCTCCGTTTAATCTGATTTATTTATATGGATAGATTATATTTTAAATTTATAATAAAGTGTATTTAGAATATATTTTTACCATTTAATCCAATTTTGGTCATTGTAATTAATTTCACTTTGAAATTGGACTTAAACTAGTGTTAATCTTTTAATAGATATTGTTTCTTAAAAACACGCTATTTGTTTTGACTGCAGGAATTAATAATTAAATTAATTAATGCAACATATATGTTTTGAATTTTTTAAAATTGAAATCATTTTTGAATTCGAATATAAAATATAACTTAGGGTGAATATTTGGTATTTTTCTGAAAAACTTCAATTTTTGATGAATAGTTAAACCACTAAGTGGTCGTTAAAGAAACTAATTTTTCGTTTAAATGAAACATTGACACTTTTTTTATTTGATTTTAAAAAATCTGACATACATGGTTTTTATTAGGAAGTAAAATGTGGTTCAATGAGATTAAAATAATTTTTGGTGCATAGTAACATTTATGTTTTATTAATCGCGATTAAAGGTAATTAGTGTAATTTAAGGTAAAAATAATGGTTTAATAATATGAAATGACCTAGATACATCTCATACCCTCATTGGATATGTTATGGAAGACCAAGACAGTCCATGGGTAAACTTGAATACTCCATGGAGCCACATTGGTAGGAAAATGACACAAATAAATTTTTATTTAAAGTTAAAATAAAAATGTCATAAACATGAGTTGTTTTACTAAAAAAAATTTAAATGGGGTTATACAAGTCATATTTTGGACTATAAATATTTATTTGAAAGCTAAAAATATTTCCTACATAATGATATTTTTTTATAATTTTTAGACTTTAAATAAATTAAATTATTTATGACACCATGATGATGCAGTGATTACCTCGTTATTTAACGATTTAATGAAAATGAAAATATAATATAAAATATTAGACCTATACATGTCAAAAACCTATTGGATGGATGGATTTCAAACTCTTATCACATTAGCGTCTAAATATATAATTTTGGTACCTTTAAATTCCGAAAATCATTTTATAATAAAGTAACCTTTTATAACATTCCAATTGTGCCCCTCCTCTCCTCTTATAAAAGGCCCCCACCTATACCACTTTACCCACTCGTCTCAAGCCTTTGGCTCGGCCAACCACTGACCATTTTGTCTCTAAACATCCCTTTATTACTCCTAGAATCCTCACTTTAGGCATAAGTCTTCCCAATGTAGCCTTTGAGCTCAAATCAAAAAGAGTTACCTGTTTTAATGGTAATGTATTCCCTAGTGTTCTTTTGTTTTATTTTGCTTCTCCAACCCCCAAAACTCTTTTTATTTATTTATTTTGTAACAACACTAGTATCTTCAATATACTATGAATTTTTTATGAGGATTATTCGAGCAATACTAACACAGACCTCCATCTAATGGTTAAAGAACATACTATTTCTATGGATGGCGAATTACGGCCTCACGAAACGATGATTGTTCTATCTTCTTATACCGCCTCTCATGGTGGCCATTACAATGGAACTATATTTATTTATTATATTTATTATATTTATTTCCTCTATATGATTATGTATTTTATATTTAATACATACCTTTATTCTTTTCATGTTGTTCAAATGCGATAATTTCATTTGTGGAAGTGTGGACTACCGCCCCCTCAAGTGATGTGACTCATTCATGTAATACATGGAATGTATAAAGAATGCAATTGATAAACTTATGTGATATATAAAACATATATATTATACTGGAATTATAATATATATATATCTCATATATATATAATCCCATTAATGTGCCAAATAAATGAAAGTAGCGTTCATGCGTACGTACGGTTTACCGTCTCCATGAACAGTACATTTCATTTCTTATCTCCAAATGTTATGTACAATTATAAGTACATATATATATATATAATGGATATATTTTTCATATATTACATATACATGATGCATATAATTCTAGAATTATAATATATATATCTCTCTTTTAACATTAATTCCATTAATATGACAAAAAATGAAAGTAGCGTTCATGTGTACATACGGCCTACCATCTCCATGAACGATGCTTTTAATTTTTTATCTCAAAATGTTATGTAATAGTAAAAAATGAATATATACTGGATATATATGATATTTAAAACATTAATACTATTCTGGAGATGATGCACCTATAACTACATGGAATGTTTTTTCCAACAAGTTCAATTTTTACTCATGCACTGAACGTCGACAAAAACATCTGATATGAACTCACTTTTTTAACCAATTATTATAACATTATAATATGTGGAATGAAATGAATAAATATATTTAATTTATGTCCTTAATAAATTATAAATTGACCAAATTTTATTATTCAGGAGATTAAAGAACGATCGAGTCATGTCAGACACGAGGTAAGGTATCCAACCTTTCTCTTTCTTTTTATGTACTCTCTTTTATGTCATTTATGTTAAGCTAATATTTATTATGTTTGGGGATGTTATTTTATATTACTCAAACTGTAATTTTTATGTTCATTTTATGAGAGACCCTATTTGATCTCATAAATCCATTTTTGAATGTTTTAAGTGGCGCCATTAGGCTGCTGAGTTTTCGTAAGGGATTTTTCATATCACTTTTATTCCCGTGACATTTATGATATGGTTGCCACTATTTCCTTTGAGTTGAGTATGTACTTCCCATTATTATAAACTTTTTGTAGTATAATTCCATTTATGGGTATTTACATCTTCATTGTATGACCCTTCTTCCATGCGGAGTACGTATCGAAAGTTACCCAACTCGGTAAGGGGGCCTTTCAACCTCCTATTTTTAAAAGACTTCTTTTGTAATTTATTTTAATTCACATACTATTATGTTGGGATATGTTTTTCTATATCCTTATTTATGTATATTTTCTTTCCATGTGATGAGATACCATTTTCTCTCTCATCAACTCATTTTTTTAATTTTAAAGTGACGCCATTAGGCTGTCGGATTTCTATAAGGGACTTCATCTCAATGTCCTTTCATTGAGGCATATGTTGTTCTAATACAAGGATTTATTTTATATGGTGTATAAATCCCTTTTAATTTTCATTTTATTCAAAATGAATCTTTTATACGAAGTTTTTTACTAAACGGAAAAAATGAATGTTTCTTTTAACATACGCGGTGACAATGACCTTTTCTGCTGCCGTGATTATTATTTGGTCTTTGGCTTCCTCAATAAGGTGTAATGTATTTAAAATGAATTAAATAACATATACTCTTTTACGTATTTTGGTATTGAAAATGTTTTTTATAATGGATTTTTTATGCCAATATATATCAGTGATATATTGTGATCAATGTGTGGAAATGTTTTCTTTCCATTATATTTATTTTATGTCTTATGATTTTATAATGGTACTTGTACATTTGACGGGTGGTTACGTGATAAACCATATGATGGGTGGTGCCATGAATACCAGGATGGGTGGTTACGTTATAACCTCCAATGCAATGGGTATGGAAGTTGGTCGTATGGCTATTCCATTAAGTGATATGTGTGGAAGTCGATCGTATGGTTATTTCATTTAAGTATGTTTATGTCCCAAGTTAATTTTATATGTTATGTGTTTTTTATATGGGTTTTAGGGTAATATTTTGGTTACAAAAGGGGTAATTAATGATCTTTCATTCAGTGAAGGGTTTTTTTCTACTTTATAAAGGTGAAAAGTATTACTCTGATAAAGTATTCTTTGTTTACATGTTGTTTTGAAAAACTAACAGTTTTCCTTCTTTGTGTATCCTTTACTGGGCTTTTCACGCTCATCCCAAGTTTTTAAAATGATTTCCACAGGAGATAAAGATGAATAGGGTCAAGGATGGGATCAAGGAAAGACATGCTATCTAAAACATGGAACTAGACATGTTTCTTTTTAATAGTTTTTATTTTATGGAAAACTTAGTAGAAGTGTATACTTTGTCTATTTTGAGATGAAATAGTTATGTCCTAGTTCTCTAAAACTCTAAACCTGAAAAGATACTCAATGTGAATTATTCATTTATTTCAATAATAAGTAATGATTAAGGCTGGGGTCTTATATGTTGTCTCTAGTAAATCTGGACGACTGTTGGATTAGGTTCCCTAGATATATGATGTTATTTACTTTATTATGTTTTATTCATTTTTAATGAAATTTTATTATCACATTATTATTGTTCTTCTATATAAATGTTTTATGTGATAATGTTGTAAAAATAATTTTCATACTGAAGGGTGATAAAAGTTCCATACAATGATGATTACATAGAGTTTATGTGACATTATTATTAAATCTTGTTTTATAGCTATATAATATTATCTGTTCGGGAACAAATGTTTTAAAAGGTTATATGTTGAGGGATCATTACACATTAAGACCCCATATCATTCTGTTCACCCCTTTTAACCTCTATGATAAGTGGTTATAAGAATAGACGCATAAAATAATAAAAACACAAACTGATGTGTCATTGGATGTTCCTATATGTATATGTACGTATTGATTGTAGTATTTATGATTAAAATTACTGGATATAATGACTCAGGTACACAGATTTAATATTTAAAACGATGAATACATATATTTTTTGTGAATTAAGATATATTGTTTACATCATTAGTAATAATTTAATAATGTAACTTCCCATGTTTTATGAATTAAATATTATGTTCAATAACATACATGATACGCCACATCGAACTTAAACTAACTACTAAATATTATTATTTAAATAATACAATTATAACCTAGCTTTTGGATGGATGGAATGAAATGAATAAATTGAAATTTGAAAATAGATTTTAAACATGTTTATATACTTATTCATTGGTTACCAAATTAATTTGAAAAACATAAAAAACCCAATTGAATATAGCAGATGTGTTTTTATGAAAAACAATTTCAATGAGAATAATTGTGTTTATAAAATAATAAATCACTATTTTTGAATTAAATTAATATTTTTTACGTATAATATACAATTTATATTTTATAAATAATATTATGGGTTTTCTTGATTTTATATAATATCAAATTCAATTTTACTTATAAAAGATGTATTCTTAAAAAATGGTATTTTTGTCACCTATTTATAGAGAACAAATTTTGAATTTATTTTTTGATAGTTTTATAAGATATATTTGAAATAATATACTTATTAGTTGTAATATTCACATAAAATTTTAATTTTGATAAATATTATGTATTTTTCTAATAATAAATATTTTTAATGAAAAATGAAAAATACTGATTTTAATTCAAAACTTAATTTTAATCTAATTTTTTATATAATAAAATTATACATTAAATTTTTTCTTATTTTAATTAATTTATGTTATTTTTATTTAATACTATTTACTTCATTGCCATTAATTTAAAATTTAGAATAAATATATAAAATTACAAAAATTTGAAGATTTCACTTTAAAACTCTACTTTTCCGTATTTTTTGCAAAATTAATTTTAAATATAATTATTCAAATTATTTGAATTTGATTAGCTATCATGGATTCCATATTATGAATTATAATGCCCAAATTATGTTTTAGGTTCAATTTAATTTTTTGTTATAAAAATGCTACAATGGTAAAAAAATATATTATATATACTGGTTTAGGTAAAAAACAAAACACGTTAAAGTTAAAAGGGTTTTGGATTAAAATACCTAAAACCCACACATTTTAGTAGCTGGTTGAGGTATTTATATATCCTAACAATTTTTAAGCCCATTAATTTAAAGTATACTTATTATATATTAACTCCACCTCAATGTGGTAAGCTTGAAAAATAAAATAATCATTAATTTAATCACTAGATCCCACCTCTCCTCAAGTATACCTACCACACATCACCTCCAAATTTTGACCCAAAAAATATGTATCTCATTAAATATATTTCCAAACCTATCATACTCTTTATAACCATGTATATTTTATTCTTTTCTCACTAAAATACCAAATCCAAGGTCCTCATGGGGCTTTCAAGGTGGGCGATATTCAAGATGTAATTTTCCTATAGTACACCTCTTAATTTTTTTAATTTTTCTACTTTCTCCTCACCAACTTCATCGATCAATTAATATTAACTCCATAATCATTTATTTATGGGATTTTTATTTTTCTAATAGAATGTATCACATACATATCATTTCTCACCTCATCTTATTCAAATAAACAAAATTTTTGTCCATGTTTTGTCGGTCATCGCCTCAATGAATAATGTTTTTGTTATTTTTTCTAATACTGCCTTCATAGGTGGTCTTAAAACTATTTTTCTGGTAATTTTTTATAACATGTATATTATAAACTATTTAATATTCTATAAATGTTATATTAAACATAACATTATTCTTTCTATATTTTGTTTATACAAAAAATTAGTTTTGGGACGTATGGACTATCGCCTAATCACTACAATGTAATTCATTCACTTATCACATAGAATGTATTAAGTATTGTATTAGTAAAAATTTATGATAAAACTGAAATAAAAATTCAACTTTAGTGATAATATATATATACATCTTTTCGTACATTTCATTTTATTTGTTTCTTGAAAATGACTAGAAAAACTAAAATATCATTAATGCATAGGTAAACCGTACTGTCTCTATGGATGGTGTTTTTAGATTGTATATAGATTTTATTATAAATAATTATATAATTAAAATATATGATATTATTATTTTTAGATATATATTTTAAATTATAGACTCATGACTACATGGATTAATAACTTCTTATTATGTTCTTTTTCAACACTAGTATCGAATATCGACAAAGCGTCCGACATGGACCAAAATAATTATGTAATTACACTAAAATGGTAATTAATGATAGAAAAAGGAATAATAAACATGAATATTTTCTTAAAAACTATAAATTAACATATTTCTATTATTAATTAAGAACATGGAACATACAAGACGATTCATACTTGTGGTAAGTGAATTTCTGTACCCAATTTCCATTATTTGGTTTATACTTTTACTTTATGATTTTGTCATTAAACTATTATAAAAGAGATGAATTTTTAATATATATTTTCAATATATTTAACTGCATTAATTTTTTTATTCAAAATTAACATTTCTATATGGACTCATTGAATTTCTGTACAAAATGATAAATTGAATGATTTTTTTTGAAGTATACATTGACAACGACTTCATCACCACTGTAACAGTTACTTAATATTAGGATTCATTTATAAGACTTAATGTTAATAAAATTAAAAATAAATATATTTTACACTTTTTAGGGTACCTTTTTATTGAAATATGTTTGGAAAATTTATATATTATTTAAATATCTTGAAATGATTTTTTGTGATTGAAAATGACATTTTATAAGTGAAATATCAATAATTGTAATATTTTATGTGTTGTGATTATATAATAATTCTTGGAAATTTGATGGCTGGTTATGTGATACAAAATAATGGTGTTTTTATGATAAACCATAGATTTTTAGATAAATTATAACCACTAATGCATTGATAATGGAAGTCATCTGTATGGGTATTTCATTTTCTAATAGTGATATGTGTGGAAGTCGACTGCATGGTTATTCCATTTAAGTATGATTATGTCCCAATATAACTTTATATGTTATAATGTAATTTATAGGGTTCATTAGTTAATATTTAGATTAAGAAAAGGAAATCAATGATATTATATTCAAATGAAAGTATTTACTACTTCTTATGGGTCAAATGTATTACTTTATGATAAAGTATTGATCGTTTACAAGTTTTTACATGGCTAATTGTTTTATTTCTTTTTTTATCCATTGTTGAGATATTATACTCATACCAAGTTTTGAAATATTTTTAAAGGATTTAATGGATAATAGTGTCTACTCTACGATCATGGTTAAATTATGATGATTAAATATGAAACAAAACCATGTTTCTTTTGAAATGTGTCTGTTAAATGAAAAAATAGAGAGTGAGTAGAAGTGTCTACTTTGTAATATTTGAGTTGTTATGTATGCTTTATAGCCTAAATAATAAATCTATAAACATAAAATTTTCCTCAATTTGAAATAATTTTAAATTATAGACTTAACTCAAGATTATGTAATGTTTAATGTCATGGACTTATAATTAGTAACATAGGTCAGTTTAGATAAATTTATAGGTTATGTTGTTATTTAATCATCAGTGTCTTGTAGTATATAACCACAATTGTTAAAATATAAAAATGATTTATAGTTATTTAAGAAAACAATAATTATTCTAAGATAACATAAAAAGGTATCTTTGTTTTTATCTTCTTCGTTAGATATTATATGGTGATTATATTATTATACTCACACTAGACTTTTAGATTTTAGTAAATGGCCAGATCTAGTAGGAAACTATGTAACAATGTTACTAAAATAAAATATTGTGGTTATATGAACAATCAACAAAATGAAATGGGAGATGAAATGAAAACTCTCTTTCATATTCTAATCTAACTATTGGGAGTAGTTATTAACCACATAACCCTTGGGGAATTTTTTAATGAATCATTTATGAGAGAAAAAAATCCTTAAAGAAGTGTAGGTAATGATCATAATGGTTAGTATATTCTATTACATTTGTGTCAAGGATGTAGAAGTAAACACCTAGTAAAATTTTTTAAGGGGACATAAAGATGTTATAGATAGGGAAATGAAGGCCATAAAGTAATAACCTACAAAATAAAAAAGAAAACATCCAGTTGGCTCCATGAAATGAAAGAAGTTCGTTATGAGGTATAAATTGAATGTTTTAAATGTAGGGTTAAGTTCATCATGAAAATATATTTCATATTAAGATGGTTTGAGAAGTGGATCAATAGGACCTTAAAAAAATATTTTTATCAATACCAAATTATATTACAATTAATTATGAGGAAACTGGAAATGACATATGAAATGTGTGGATTATTTCTTAGATCAGGTTTTGGCATTATTGTCTGTTAATAAATGATTAATGCATCAATTTTTTTAATAATATAAAAAATAATGTTTATGGGTATCATGAAGAACAATTTATTATTAAGAAGTCTACATATATGGAATTGAAGAGTTATGTTGGATGATGAAATGTTTAAAAGTATTAATACTATTTTGATTATGAGAGTAATTTTGAAGACTTTTTATTATTTGTTGATATATATAACAAATATTTTTGATATCTGAAACTTTTTTTTGGGAAAGATTTATTATTTCTTTTATGGAAATAATTTTGAAGGTATGTATAACCATTTTGGTTGAAAAATAAATTTATTTGAGATAACTGGAGGTTATTAATTTTTTGGTTCAAAATGAGAGGTATAAGATAATATTTGAGTTTAAAACATAATATGATTGTTTTTTTGATGATTTTATCTCATTTTGGTAATTTTATAAGAATTATGAAAATTAGAACTTGAAGGATGGGTGACAACTTGTCATATCATGAAATACTGTAGTAATCGAACCCAGAACCGAAGGGAGATAAGGGTGAATCACCTACCACTAGCCTACATAAGGTACCTAGTTAGTATATGTTCTCTTTTTAGTTAAATTATTATATGGAATAAGAATAATTTTATTTTTGGAACATATGTTTTTTCAAGTGGGTGATCTTTGTACAAAGAAATGATATTGGGATTAAGTGATAAAAGTTATTTTGTGTGACATTAAATATTTTGGGAACCCTATATGACTATGGTAAAAAAAATTGTGATATTATTTTGGGAGTGATGGTTGAATTTTATTTTAGAATAATATATAATATTATTGTGGACTTATAGATATTTGGGTTGTCTATGAAAATTATTAACCTATATTGGAGAATATTTTATTTTGGAAATTTCATTTTTGGTATGAGACATTATGAGTGATTGATGTTATTTAGAGATAAATATTAAAATTTATATTAGAAGACTATGTTATCAAATTATTCATTTTTTTTGTTTCAAACATAGTTTTGAATATTTTTTATTGATTTCAAGGACATTGATTTTTTAAATTTTTTATGTTTATCTTTTGGAATTATATTTGAATTTTCAAGCATAAAAGTAGTTTTTCATCATACAATGGTTTATTTTTGTGAAGATATTTTTTTTCTTATCCTCACTGTATTATTTTTAATTAATGTTTCAAGATTATAGGAATAGATATTTAATCTTTTATGGATTATATAATTTTAGAAAAGCTGATTCTAGTGATTAGGGTTTGAAAAATTCATCTTGAATTCATACTGTATGGAGAAAAAGATGTTTTTGTAGTAAAATTTTATTTTTGGATGATGCTCCACTTGTTAGGTAAGTATATTTCTATATGATCTTATTCAATTATGTAAATTAATCCTAAAAATCTCAGCAAAAGAACATGAAATAAAAAATAATTAACCTAGTACCTCCTTTTCCAATGAATCAAATGGTTTTTTAGAAAATCACAAATTTTTAGCTTTAGGATTGTTACCTTTTCCCTAAACATTTTTATATCAATCTATAGAATAAAATTATAATTATTATTTTTTAAAATCACTATTTTCCAAAATGGAAACCTAGTATGTGTTTTCTCAGGTTATCTTCATTTTTCCATTTCTATCATTTAAAGAGAAAATTTTATAAATCCTTTTTATGATATGGGATTGAAATAAGGGTATTTTGAAAAGTAATACCTTAGTTAATAACCACAAATTCAAATTTCTAGGATGCAATTTCCAAAATGTTGGAGAATTTTCCGACCCATGACTTATGAAAGAAACACAATGTTTTATAGATTACATGATATGCCGTATCGAGCATAAATGCACAACTAAATGTTATTATTTAAATGTGGTCATTATAACATATCCCAAAAAATGGTGGGAATAAAATATATTAATTAAAATATGGAAATTGGTTTTAAAAATGTTTATATAATAAATCATTGGTCATCTATATTTATAGAATAATAAATAAATACAAATTGAATATACATGATGTGTTTTTTTGAAAAACTATTTCAATGAGAATAATTGTGTTTATAAAATAATAAACCAATATTTTTGGAATATATTTACTATATATATAATTAATATTCAATTTAATTTTTATAATTAATTTTATGTTCTTTATAGAATTTATATTAATACAAATTCTATTTTACCTATTAAAGAAGAATTTTTTCCAAAAAGAAAGTTTTACAACATTTTTGTGGAGAAACCCTTTTAAATATGTTATTTTGACACTTTTATACTTTCTGTTATTCAAAATAAGATTTTTATTTTTATTGAGGAAATAAAATTTATGTTGGATATCTTTATTATATTTTTTGACTATATTTATGTTTTAATGAATAGTTAATGATAATGCATTTTAAATTAAAACTTCTTTTTCATCTAATATATTTATATTGTTAGTTTGACATTTTAATTTGTTTTAGAGTATAATAAATCTATTTTTTAAAATTTAACCCAATTTAGTTCATTGAAATTTATTCTAAATTTAAAATATATATAAAAACATTTAAAACATTTAAACATTTCACTTTAAAAATCCACTTTTTCATTTTATCAGCGGAATTAACTTTAAAAATAATTATTCAAATTGTGTGAATTTAATTTCGTAAAACGTAGTACATATTCATATTTAGAAGGTAAAAATTAGGTTATCTATTCAATTTCATTTTTTATAAAAACTTTACCCTGGTAAAAAAAATTATTTACCACAGTATAGGTAAAAAATGAAACACATCAAATTTAAAAGGCTAGTGGATTCAAATATCAAATAATTACAAAATAAAAAGGTTTTTTGAGTTTTCTACAGATCATAAATATCTTAAGAATTATTATTTTAAATTATAATTTATTGAAATTAACACCACCAAAATGTTTTTAACTTTATATATATAATAACAACTAATTTAATAACTTGATTCCCCTCTCATCATGTATCAATACCACCCCTCACCTCCACATTTCGTCCCAAAAAAACCTGTTGCTCCAAAAATCACTCCCCCAATGTGTCTGTCACACTCTCCATACATGCAAGTGCTTATGGCCTCACCAAAATTTTAAATTCAAGTCCTCAATGGTCTTTTAAGGTGGGGAAATTCAAGTGGAATTTTTTTTTCAATGTACCTCTCTTAATTTTATTTATTTGTCTAATTTATCTTTAGCAACTTCATTTATAAATGCATAATAAATAAGGATTAATCTATACATTGAAGTGTTATATATCTATTAGAATATCTCATATCTATTTAATTTCTCACCTCCTCTTAGTCAAAGAAATGAAATGGTTGTCTATGTTATGTCGGTTAATCGCCTTCGTAAATAATGATTTTGTTCTTTTTTACATTACTACCTTCATGGCTAGTCTTAAAACTAGTTTTATGGTAAAATAATATTTTTATATATATTTTATTACCAATTTAAGGTTTTTAAAATGTTATATTAAACATTCCTTCATGATTTCCATATTATGGTTATACGATATAATCATTTGGGGACATGTAGACTATAGCCTCCTCAAAACGAAGCGATTCATTCAAACATAACCTGGAATATATTATTGATTTTTTAGTAAAAATATATAATATAAATGGAATATTAATTATACTATAATGATAACATATATATACATATTCAAATACATTTCATTTAATATTATTCATGAATACGATAAGGAAAACAAAAAATAGTGTTCTTGTATACGTACATCCTACTGTCTTTAAGAATAGTGTTCTTGGTTTTTCATTAAACATTATTTTAATTTCTTATATATTTAACATATAATAAATTTATATCTTTTTTTATATTCTATTAATTATAGTCTTATGACCACATGGACTATTGAAATCTTATGATATTTATTTTCAACTCAAGTACAAAATATCGACAAAGTATTCAAGATGAACAAAAATAATTACGTATTTAGTATTAAATAAAAATTAATGATATAAAAGTAATAATAAAAATTTCATGTTCCAAATCATGTGTAAATTAATATAAGTTTATTTTTTAGATGAATAAGGAATGTATGAAATGAATCAAACTCAAGGTAAGGGAATTTCATATCCCAATATCCATTCATTGGGTTAATCATATACTTCTTGATTATGATGTTCAACTCTTATGTTTGAAATGAATTTTGAATATATTATCTTATAAAACTATGTTGAATATCATTCATGGGTTTTCAAATGGAATATTTTTGTATGTAGTGTTTGAAATTTCGTACAAAATTTCAAATGAAATATTTTTATCATTTTTGGAAACAACGAGTTCTTCGCAACCACAACCATTATTTTATATTTGGACTCATTTATAAGCCTTATTTTTTTAAAAGGAAAAGAAAAACCTTTTAACATTTTTGTTTATGGTATTAATTTTTTTTGAAATTTTATTTACAATTTCAATATCTTGAAATGGTTTCTTGTGATTTCAATTTAGATTTAATGATTGAAATATTGATAATTGTAATGTTTTATGTGTTGTGATTATATCATGGTACATGGAAAATTGAGGGGTCGATAGATGATAAACCAAATATGAGTGGTTCTTTGTTAATCCAAGGATGGTTGTCCACATTATAACCTCCAATTCTCTTGGTATGTAATTTGACCATATGGTTATTCCATTTTAGGAGTGTTATGTGTGGAAGTTAACCACATGTTTTTTATGTATGATTATGTCTCAACATACCTTTATATCCAATAATGTGACATCATTGGAAATTGTTGGTTATAATTTGATTACAATAAATTTATTTTATGATATTATTTTCAAAGGAATGTATTTACTACTTTTAAGGGTGAAATTTATTACATTCTGATTTTGTATTCATGGTTTACATGTTTTCTTAAGACTAACAGTTTTCATACATTATATATCCTTTACTGATATTTTTATTCCTATGACATGTTATGAATTTTTTTTATAGGATTTAATGGATAATAGAGTTAAGAATGGGATCAAGTAGAAGTGATGGTGATTAATCTTTAAAATAAACCATGTATATTTTTAAAAAATTTTATAAACAAATAAATAGTTAATAGAAGTGTCTATATATTAATATTTGAGTTGTTATGTATGCATTATAAACTATTTCTATAAATTTATAGACATAAAAATATCCTCTATGTAAAATAAAGACAAAATATTGACTTAAGTCAATATTATGTAATTTTTATAGTTGGGACAAAATAATTAATTATCATTGTGATAAATAGTAAATCACATATGTACCTAGAAGGAAGTTTATATCTAAAGTCCCTTGATTGAATTGAACATGCTGTATAAATTTATTGCACTAGTTTAAGGTGTAATGTTTCAATTTAATAATTTCAATGAAAAATTCATTGATAATATAGGATGATAGATGATAGATGAAACCTACATTATTTTAGATATCATGATAAAGAGATCATAGGAAATAGGAATCATTCATATGATGTTGGAAATAGTTGTGATGTTAACATCATTCAATATGGGTACATTGTAATGTTTTGAGATTATAACCATGGAATTTAAGTGGTTATTCCAAATTTCTATAATAATGCATCCTATAGGTCTATATAGTATGTGTATCTACTATATCATTTAAATATAGGTAATGAATTTTTCATATTTGAATAATTATTATTTATTTGCAATTGTTGATCGCAAAAACCTAATAAATAGTTATAAAGTAAAATATATGAGTTAATTAATAATAAATAATAGTTTTAATGTTTTTATAATGTAATATTTGTTATTATTATCATATAATAATTCAATTATATTTAATTAATTAAATTTTTATTTTTCAATAATTAGTAAATTTTGATGAAAGAATTTGGACCAAGCATAATGGAATGATTACAAATATATGACATTAATTTATATTCATAATATGTATCACATGTCTAGATATTAATAATATTTATTTTATTATTAATGTAAATGTTTTAAACTAAGAATATGAAATATTGTTAATGTCTTGTGTAAAATTTATCACATAAAATTCATCAAAAATAAGTATCTATTTATATAACGTTCCAAAATCACAATTCGGTGTGAAAAAATGGATAGAGAGAGACATTATGAATACCTAGTCATAGATATAGAGATATAGAGTGATGTCTCTTCCTCATATATATCATTACCTAGAGTGACATATATAGATAAATATTTTTATTTCAACCTCATATCTCAAGGCTTTTAGAGATCACTAGGCTTTCATTTTCCTTAATGAAGAATGATTCCAAGATCCACCAAGAACAAAAAAATTAATAAAATTAATTTATTCTACCACCCAGTGTTTCTATGGTCTTGATCAAAGATTGGGGTGCACATTTGAGTCACCTATAGAGGGATTATTTACCTAAATCATATAAAGTAATTTTGATGAAATGAATAATATTTCAACAAATCATCAATGAACGTATAATTAAATGTAGTTGTAAATCTATATATTATAATAAATTAATTATATATAACAAGTGATGATCATATAATTATCATTATAATGTATTAATTTATTATATTTATATACTCTTTTTATTGGATATGATATTATAAATATTTAAAGAAATTATGACACTTGATTTAAGAATAAAAGTCGAGTTGGTTATACCTTCCATAGTCTCATTTTTAGCATCTGGAACCTATAATATGTAGGGATAAAATACATGTCAAAAATAATATCAAATATTTATATTAGGTGAATAATTATATTTTCAAGAAGTATATAACCAATAAAAATCAAATCATATATGACATATAGACATGAGATGAAATCATTTTACAAGTAGAATTTGTACTGCCTTTTCAATATCAACTCACAGAGTTGGTGATGTGAAAAACATGTAAAATTTTATAGATATAAATTATTGTCTATAAAATTAATAAAATAATATATATATTTTCTACATTTAATTATATATTTTTTTTCACCACCATTCCATTGTGACATACTATTGTAGTTGGGATAACATAAACCTGCCATTTTATTCAGTTTTATTAAAAGGTTTCTAATGCTAATTATCATCATTAATGCTATGAATACTGAATAGATTAGTGTAATATATAAAATAATTAAAATTATTTCATTTATGTATTGGTGGTGAATTTTGATTTTCTTAATTCTAAACATTGATTAAACTATTCATGTATCCTACATATTCATTTTCATGATGTACTTATTTTTCACATCTGAATGAATTATGTGTTACCATAGTGAAATTTCGTAAATGCTTATTAGAAAAATTTTAGCATGAATGAATGTTAATTTTTCTTTTATGGGATTTATAATTTTAATTTACTTGAAATTTAATTTTTTTATTCTTTCCCCAGAAGCGTGATAAAAAATAAGAGGCTTCACTCTCCATTTCTAACATGAGTGGAAATTCAGTGATTTATTCAATTCTAAAAAAATTATCCTATATCCAATTACTCATAGTGAATTTCTTTTAATCACTAAAGAATCATGAAATATTTATTTCTGGGGTTATTTTAAGACAAGAGTCCTTACTTATAGGTATGACAATATTTTCCTCATGAAAAACATTATTAATCATATATCTAATTTAGATAAATTATTTCAATCTCTATTTTAGTGTGAATAGTTAGAGGAAAATAATTATTGAAAAATAAAATAGTACTCTTCTAATTTAATGGAGTGAATTTTCTGACAATGTCTCACATCTTGAGAAGATTCCAATATTGATCAACGTCACCTACCAATTGCTACATAACCAAACAACCTTATCAGGACCTGATCACTTGAGAATGAAAAATATATTTTTTACAACACTAATCAATTTCCCACACATAATTAGATCAGGAAACCAATTAGAAGAAGGTGATTTTTTTTCCAATAAAGGATTTCATAGGAATTTGAAAAAATATAAATTATATTGGATTCTCACCATAGTTTTTATTTTAATTCATACATTGAGAAAGTCGCCAAAAAATATTCCTGAGTTTCTTCACCCAAACTCCAATCCCATTATTTTCCATTGGTAAAATCACACCATTTTCCCATAAAACCATTATAAACATGGTTACTATTGGATGTAGTCATTTACTAAAGTAAATATTTTCAAAGAGAAGAAAACATTGAAAAGGAAAAATATAATATTAGAAGGAAAAACACACAAAGAATTCATATGACCCAACTCATAATATTAAAGGTTCCAATATATATTTTCTATTATAAAATCATATTAGGTTATTTGACAAAAATATATTCAAATCCATCATAATAGCTCATAAAGTGATTATGAATTAACAAAATTATATCACATAGGACTGTTAAAACAACTGTACAATAATGAAAAATTTGTATATACCAAGTGAATATCAATTTAATACTCAACCATCAATTTTATCTCTTATTATGTATAGGTTAATCATACCAGTCCTTACATCCACTAATCTATATCCTAATGGGGATGTAATTTCATGGAATCTAAAGACTATATGTTTTGAAATAATTCTATTTTATTTCATATATATATATATACATATTGATAGGGATATCACCACTATTTCTAATCAAAATTCCCAATATTAGATAAACTATTCCAGAAAAAACAACTAAAATATTTACCTAATACCAACTACGGAAACTCAATCATAACAAAAATGCATTTAGCTTCATTTTATATAATTATTAATTATGTATCAAAATAATAATCACAAACAAAATGTAATGGTTTAGTTTATTTGGAGTCTAGATACATGGTCAAAAAATAAAGTATACGTTTCAAGAAATTGAACATTTTCACATCACATAGAACAAATCATATATATACCCAATTTAATACCTTCTTTCAAAAAATGTGGAAGTTAAAACATAAGAAAGAAAGATAATAGATGCAAAATAAGGGAAAAGATTTAAAATATCAATTGATGATCATAAGTTAGCACATGATTAGAATAGAAGTATGAGAACATAGTCAAAAATTATGAAAACATATTCAATAAGACATAGGCTATAAATCACAAGTCATGGTAGAAGTATTTTTCATAACAAATGAAATATGTTATAATAGTGTTGAATCATTAATAATAATACATGATCCAAGAGATCATATCATGAGAATAATACCTATTTTTAAGAGTACACATAAGTATATAAAATCATTTCCATAAAAAATACTAACTTCCAATACCATCATAACATTTTGTACATATCCCCACATATGATTTTGTTCAATATTAACTCATACAGAAATAGTAAATATAGTCTCATTGTGGATTGGTCTCACTCCCATTAACTTTCATATTTTCCCATAAGATATAAATATTTACCAAATGCATTAAATAAATGTATAATTTCAATCCCACCAATCACATAATGAAAATGATATATATCTGTACCATGAAATCATAAAAACATTTATAATTTCCTCATATAAAAATTAACCTGTGGGAAAGAAATAGGTTTCATAAAAATATCCTTAAAATGTTATCCTTATATGAAGTATAAAGAAATAAATTTTGTGATATAATAATATAGTATTCCATGTTAATCCTTACAACCCTTAATATATGTTCACATAAATGATAAATACTATTATATACAAATTAGAAATATGCATCGAAATGAAAAAATATATATTATTAAATTTTATTGAATTCTATTAAATTTTAATAATTATAATTAATATTATAATGAAAATAACATTTAATTTAGAAGGACATGTAAAATAGAAAATGAAATTAAATTATAATGAAAAGAAATGAAATTTTGAAAAACCATCAATTCTTTATAAGAAAAACTATTTTTGACACTTTTATAATGATAGTCATAAGAGGTTCAAAAGTAAAACATTTCAAAAGAATCGATTTATCATATTAAGTAATGTAAAATTTAGTATAAAACTCATTTATAAAAAATTTATATGTAGTTAAAAACATAAAAACATCAAATTGTATATTCTAGACATGTAAGAGAATTATTCTACTCCAAAATGTGATAAATAAAGCCATATATAATTATAATATTAATTTTTGATTGATTCATAAAAATTGGTGAATGAAATTAAATGGATATAATAAAAATCCCAAAATAACAAATCTACAACAATATATATGGATTATTATAGATACATAAAATAAAACTGCCCCAATTGAAATCGAATCATAAATAATCTGGATAAAAAGTGATATTCTTACACAAAAAATTATAGCTTTGGTAACAACTGAATTAAAACCTCATGAAAGAGTGAAAAATATAAATATTATTAAATAAAATATACATTAATTATAATATAAATAATAATAATTAGTTTTATATACACTAAAAAATGATAAAAGGTGCAGAATGTGGAATATATCTCAAAAAAGGGTAATTGGAATTAGAAAACCCCAACGCCATGTCTTGACATTCTTTAAACACAATATATCCTCCTATATATTAAATATGTATGCTTTTATAAATATTAAATAGAAACATTTTCATATTTATATTATTATATTTTATACATTAAAATTTTCACATTTTATATTTATTAATAATTCATCCTAAAAATCAATATTTTTGTGAAAACAAATCTTGGTTTATTTGATGTTTTGGTTAGAATATTAAAAACCATTAACATAATAATGGTTATTGAATCCTAATAATTTCATAGATTTAATATTTATTTAATATATACACTTTTAAAACCACCCATGTATGGTGGCAATGAAAAATTCAATACATCACTACGTTGGTATGGTAGTTTTCATATACACATGTGGGATGTTTTCTATTTTCAAAATATATAATGAAGTAATGTAAATAAAAATTTTCGTAATGAAATAATTTTTTTTAAGATTATGATATTTTTTTTCAATCTATATATGTAAGAATCCAAGATAGGTATTAATGAAAATTGGAATACATCGGTTTCTTGAGGTGTTAGTCCGCACATATAAAAGAGAGAGGTTTTTTTTTTCAATATATTTGTAGGAATGTATAAAATGACTATTAAAATAACATAATAAAATTTTAGTCTACATATTATAATTATATAACAATTTGAAAAGGGTTGGAATATTATTTTTGCATAGAATAATAAATAAATGAATAAAATGAAAAGGTACTAATTAATAATTCCCACCTTACTCCTTGAAACAACCCCCATTCAAAATGTATTAGGCCCTTAAAAGGGTAATCATTTTATTAAATACAATGAAATATAGAAATTTAATTAAAATTTTGGAAAGTGTTTGGGATTATTATGTTCAATTATGATTCTTGTGGTGTGAGAATATGTGTAGTGGTGAAGAGTTCATCTTATAAGTGATCGGCATGGCATTTTTGTAAATGCACCTAATTTTATTTTATATTCTAGTACCATTAAAAGGAAGAATACTGAATAAGTAAAAAATTTGTGTATGGTATTTATTGGTTTATAAATACCCTAAATACTCAATTGGAGACATTTTTTCATGTTTTAGGCCATTTTCCCTTATTTTGACATTTTTATATAATTTATCTTTACTATGATAACTCATTTTTAGCCTCATCATAATTTTTATGGAAGAAAATATAACTAAATGTATAAATTTTTTTGGAGTTCAAAATAAATATATGAATAAAATTTTATAATGTTAAATTTATAAAAGTGATTAAAATTAATTCCAGAAAAAAAAATTTGTAATGAAAAAGACAATTTTTAGGAAAAATATTATATAGTATCCATAATGTCTGACATAGATTTATAAATTAAAAATAATATAGTATTAATGATCAATATTCTTTATTCAATAATTTTTTTTTGAAAAAAATGATTTCATAATATTTATTTCATTTTTATATCCAAATGATATCATAAATGTAAAATGATTTATGATAATAGTATTTGTCACTATTCATCAAGAAATCAACTATTTTAGAAAAATCTAAAAATTATAGTTTATTTAAATATTGATAGAATGAGTAATAAATATAATTTAATTTTATGAAAATAAATTTCTAAAATTAAAAAAAAATCCATTTTATGTAAAATATATATTACATACGATAAAAGTAGTGTTTTTGAACCAAAATGCTTTGTTTAGACATGACTCATTAAATTTTCATTCATTATAGTTAGAAAAAATTTCATCAGTATTATTATATTTTTATACCCTGAATATCATCAAAATACTCTATTGATACACAAATAATAATAATTTAGGTAATAAAAAATATGTTTTTACTGTAAATCATTTCAATATCTGTTCAAATTCCTAATGTTTTTTAATTTCCCTCATTATTTTTACATTTCATTTAAATAATTTAGTAATGTTTACCTTTTATTTATGATGTTATAATAAGTTTTTTTCAGTTCGGTGTTTTATGTAAAAATATATGTCAAATGCATCAAATTTATTAATGAGGGATATATTATATAATAATTTTGTGTTATTAATTAGGTCAGTGCAAGGATAACCAATTAAATAAATTTACACTATGATCCCCATGAATTTTAAATTGACATAAGCTTCACTCTGATGTTGTAAATCCTCACTTTTTTATTAAAAAAATAAGAAAATGTAACACAATTAATTGAATACTAGTTGTATGTGAATTCCATTTAATATAATTTACCCACGTAGTAAATTTCTATAGAAAGTATAAAAAGATGATTTTTTTTAGTATAATAATTTTTAAAACTCAATAAAACAAATTGATAACATTCATAAATAATCCATTTATGTTTTCAAAATTGAATGTTTAATAACATAAAACATTCCATTTCTAAATTGAATTTTGAACCATTAATTTCATCATTAATTTTTTAGATAATTGAAAATAAAAACATCTATAAATATATTACATTGTAAAGATGATTTGAAGATATTTTTTCTTATTTAATTCATAAAAACACATTTCAAAATAAAAAATTTATTAAACATTTTCATATCAAATATTAGGTTTTTTGATATCTGAAAATTTATAAGACAAATATTACTAATAGATTTTATGAAAAATATCATCAATATAGTTAATTCCTAATACATATATCATTCAATAAATCAAGTATAACACATATAAACATGTTATGGATAGAATAGAAAATTAATGTTCTATCATAATATACCCAGAAAATCATATAAAACTAATTAATTATAAGATGGAATTAATAAATCATAATAATTCATGATATATATAATTAAATGAGAAATAAAAATTACATCTTTTAAATTGAATTTTCATTAAACATGACAATGAAAAAATAAATGATTTTTAAACCCATTGAAGTATGGAAAGAAAAAACTCACTCCCATACTTCCATAGTAACATGAGATTCCTCAAAAAAATTTAGATCAAGGATGTTTGTTCATTTCATATAAAATTATTATGATACTATTACCACATTATAATTTATGAAATTCTTACATATAATTTAGTATAATTTTGCAATGAACTAAACCAAGATGCCTCATCCAGTTCTTTGATTTGGTCTACCACAAGGCATATGGAATATTCTGAAACACCACATAATATTAAATAGTGATATGGGAATAGATTATCATTGATGGGAATGATTTATCACATAAAAATAATAATTAATGATATAAAAAATATAAAACAAAATGAAATCCAATAAATATAAAATAATAAAAGTCTTGTTATATAAATAAGAAAATATATGGGATATAACAATAATATATGTGATAGATGAATAAAAACATCACCAAAAACTCCACATGAAACATGAACATCATTTCAATTGAATATATATATTATTCCGTGAGTGCGTTAGTGGTCTACAACCTTGTTAAGAATCATATTTTGTATGCCCCTACACAATTTATCTTAAGAAAATGATCTACAAACTCTTGAGGGTGTTAGTAGGGTGTGTGAACACAATACCAATAAGATACCACCATGTGATCTATATATAACTCTTTTAAATGAGTCATTAAAAAATATTTAATCCTTAAATATTAATGCCTGGAATCACTTTTGTAAATAAAATAATGAGAATTTACATAATTTTTTAAAAATTAAACGTATATATTAACCTAAAATAATTTTATAATGTAAAATGACCCCCCCCCCAAGTGAATGTTCATATAATTATTAAAATATTTGATAACCATTTTCCATATATGAAATATGCAATTCCAAAAAGATAAATTATTATTGCCTAACTTTCTAATAATATACAGAGATGGAATAATTAATAGAGATAGGTATAGGCATCTAAATGTTATGAAAAAAATCAATAATAATTTAATGGTGTTTTCATAAAATAGAAATCATAATTTATCCCTCCACTCACTCATATTTAATAACTCTACTAATTGAAATGACTATTTTTTTTTCCAATTATGTACAATTTACTGGGCGAAAGAGTTAGGGATGTGGGATCCTCTGACAAAATAATGATATAACAAAAAATATAGTGGCTACATTATGCAGTCACTATATATATTGAAATATATATAGACATGTTACACATGAATGATATCACTATATTAAGTCAATATGATCATTTTCCTAGTAGAGGGAATATAGATGATCTTATAATCATCATTTTTTCCATAAAATAAATTAAATATTGCTTTTCCCCAATAGAGTATGTCTAATGTATGAACCACATAATGTTATTTGTCATTTTCCATATATTATATTAATATTTTACCGTTATTAATTTATTTCTATGTTAATCAAAAGAGGATATTTTTTTACGTTTGGTAATTTATATGTGTATCCATCTATGTTCTGGAAACCATATCATACTCTCATATACTAATATAATTTTTCAACCTACATATGTTTTGGTGGAGAACATCTAGTGGTTTTTCAATAAGTTAACCATAATAGCAAAATTGGTATCATTTAATTGTCCATATTATATTTATATGGATATAACATGGTGAAGTGGAGTTATTTATTTGTTTAATAACATCATTCGTCCCTTTTTCGTTTCCAAGAGTATTTAGTAAGAAATCATATATACCACATACATGTTCCAAAATTCATTATGAGTTAACTATTTTCTAGAAATTTTGTTAGATTATGAATTGTTATTGGTGGACCTATTGGGTAGCTTGTATTTTGGGTTTTGGAGAATGTAGATGGAAAATTCTCTTCTATACAAGGACCTTGATATATCATTAATGGATACTAAGCTAAAATAAATGGAGAAGGATGAATAAGAAAGATTAGATAATAATGTATTAGGGTCCATATAGATGTCGTTATCCGAATATTTGGATTATGATAATTAAGATGTGAAAATTATTTAGGACATTTTATGAATCTCATTGACATATATGAGAACCCGACATTAGTTAATGTTGTTTTCCTCGTCAAATAATGTTCACATTGTGGATATTGAAATAAAAACTAGTGAAATATCTACTCAATCACATCAAAATGTAACAATGTAGTATAGAGTCAGAAAATGTGTAAATTGGAGATCATGAGTGGGTGATGTAATATCATACATCCCTCTTTATATCTAGGAATTTTATGGTACTCCAGTGGAATGAATGACTTGGTGTTTGAAGATGTTAGAGAACTAATAGTGAAGTAAAAAATTAATTGGAATGAGATATGTGAATATTATTAACACACCTATATTATATAAGGATGACATAAACTCACAATAAGAAAATAATAGAGGAAAAAGAAATTATGAATAAGTCATTGTAGAAGTAGGTCAATATATGGTGATCCCATGTGTTAGAATTGGGGGAAACTATATCACCTAAATAAGGGTTCCAATGAGTAGAGCATGACTTTAAGAATATTCACTCCCAAAAATTTATTTATAAATATTGTATATGATGATAAGAGTCGGAGACTATTGAGTAATCTCAGATCAATTGAAAATTGAATTATAGATTACAGAGATTAAATTCACTCAAAATATGAATGTGAAGTGTCAGAATATATGCATATAGGATACTCAACATGGTGCAACATTTATAATTTTCTTTTCATGAGATCATCTGTAAGGTTAATTTTTTCATCTGGAAAGGTATAAAATGTATACTAATGATGAATGTAATGGAGAGAATAATGATATTTATGGATACAAAATTTCATCATACAATCAGATATTGTTGGTTTCAATATAACATTCATGGATAGTTCTCTCATTAATTCCCTACGTTATATTGTATTGGAAAATGGAATGAAGGAAACTATATAATACCACATAGCTTTATTAAAATGTATGATACATATTTGAGAAGTAACGTTACAATAGTTAATCTAGTGATATCTAGTTTACAATAGTTATAATCATATGAAATCCATCATTGTGAAATACATGATAAAAAAATCTAGTGGAATGGTAAATGAAAATAGTGCATCTTTTTATTTCTATAGAACATGTCCATCAAAATAGAATGAGTATCACTTTCGAACCAGATTGTGGATTTCATGTATATAGACTATGGTGGCCATCTATTGACTTATCTCATTGAGGTTCATTATTCTATATTACATTCATATAAGTAGTGGCATGAAGAGTGTTGGTGTTATTTATTAGTATATGGTTTATGGCATTCAATAAAATTCCAACGAAGATACAACGTGTATTAGAAGATAATTTGATAGCTTATGTGCTTAATGTTCAATAATTGACAAGAGTATGGAAGAAGAGAGTTTTAGAGGTTAATATATTTAATGAGTATATGATTTAATAGGACTCTATCAATTACTATAGAAAATAAGTATTTCATGGAGAGAATTATATTGACACGTGTAGAAATATAATGGATAACGAGGTTTTATACTTGGAAAAATAGGGTGTTTTAGTCATAATCAAAGATTTTTTTTACATTTATGATTAAAAATCCCTCTATTCTATTGGGAAATGAGATTTTGGATGACTATTGGTCGGTAATTATCATTTTTTCATCAATATTATTTTCTCTAGATAACTCCCATATTTCAATATTGGTACAATAGAGATGTAAAAAACATAAATATCTGCCTTGAAATGATTAATTTATGGAATATGGTGATGAATAGTTGTTTTTGGCAATCTATGATGATAGCCTTCAAAAATTAGTGATGTGTTAAAATGTATTTATTAATTAACAGATCAAATTTTTTGATAATTACATAGCTAAGAATGATTATGAGTTGTAAATATTATCAAAAAATGATGTTTAACTGAATTTTTTTTCGATAAATATGGATTTTATGAAGAATTATGAATTACGTTTATTACTAGATACATTAGACTATATAAAATATATTATTGATGATAGTAATATTCTGGTGGTGTTTTTCAGTCCATATATATAAGAGTGATCAATTACAGATAAATATTAGTGTTGATATTTAGAAGAAAGGACTCTAAAAGCTAAATCTCTAGATGTTTCATTATCAAAAGTATTTAATTTTTTCAGGAAGTTTCACAAATATACTAGAGCTATCCTCCAAGTGTAGATATATTAGAGTGGTCTCACTGTATGATTATTATTGAATATAAAATCCTAAGAGCCCATAAGAGGTTATAAATATAATAGAATAAAATTAATTTGAGTTATACATTAAAAAAGTATGTGATTCCCTTTATTTTTATAGAACATGATTTGAAATAGATATACCTAGTGGGAAGAATGAGATTCATAGGAAATGATTGTATTTAATGAAGGAGGAATCATAAGGTAGTTGGAGATTTTTTTTCAAATATTCATAAATGGATTTTAACCAATAGAATGTCATGATTTCCCATAAATTTAATCATTAGTAGGTAAGAATAAAAATATCCAAAAATTACATAATTGTTTTTCTATGGGGGGATTCCATATACAGTAGT
Organism: Viscum album; assembly: GCA_963277665.1. NCBI lineage: Eukaryota > Viridiplantae > Streptophyta > Magnoliopsida > Santalales > Viscaceae > Viscum > Viscum album. The sequence goes on from OY728164.1 coordinate 1,373,172,657, forward strand.
TGGGAAATAAGATAATATTCCTTCATAGAGACTTAGATGTGTAAATATACATGGAGAAATCACCTGGTTTCAATGATAATCAAAACCTAGTACTTTTTTGATGTTGATAAAGTGATTTTATGAGTTAATGTAGGAACTAAAGAAGTGGAATCAAATGTTTAAGTACTTCATGATAAAGGGGATGATCATCTAGATGAATAATGACCATTTATATTTATAGAAGTTATTTTATGATTGGATTTCCATCATAATAATTTTCAATATTGATGACATTATTTTTAATCATATAATTTTTGAAATGGTTAAATAGATAATAATTGAATTGGCTAGAATCATTGAGTTTAATGATATTGTTTTTGATATTCAAATCTTATTGAATAAGAATTTTAAGGAAATAATGTTTGACAGATTTGTACTCTAGTATGTTAGATGACATCCAGAAGTGGTTGAGTGGTTTTATAAGATAATATATATGATTGTATCTAATCACATTGAAAAAAAATTATAATTGAACAAGAGAAAAAGTCAAAAACATAATATGAAGTTTTGTACAATAAAAATATTCCCAATGAATCCAAATTTGTAATCTTAATTCCAAACCAATTTATTAATCTTAAATACATTGTGCATGAACTGGGTTTTTTTGTATAAAAATGTTGAATCCAAAATGAAAACATTAACAAGTAGTAAAGTATATTATATTATATGAATTGAGTTCTAAAAGTTTGTTACATTTCATCAAAATATATGAGCCAATATAGGGTTTTACTGACTCTAAAATTTTTAGATATGTATAAAATATAATTGTAACCACTAGCAAAGTGTTCAATTTTGTAGGGACATCTAGTAGTTTAATGTTTAACCATCAACTGGTAGTTACATTATCGAAATAGGAGTTGTAATATGTTATTTTAATAGATGTTGGGATGTATTTGATTAGGATTGTGGAGAAGTTGGTTGATATTGGTAGGCAACATCATAATTTAATGTTATTTTCAGATTTATAGAGTTATGAACATATAGAATTTGGACGTATTATCAGAAGATGTATAGCATTATCAAAATGTTGTTAGGGGGTGGAGATTTGGATCTATAAATAATAGAAGGGTATCATAATTTAAATAATATATTGAAAGAAAGGAATAATCCACGATGTTATATTGTTGTGATGTGCATCAAAAAGTCTTGTATGAATGAAATCATTGTTGGGGAAACATGAAACACCAATAAAATTATGAGGAATGAAATAGTTATTCTAAAACTGATAGAGGACTTAGTGGTGAATCATATAAAATTATTCTAAAGTGAGAGATTGTTAATATATACTCTAAAACCAATTTGTTAGGATAAGAGTATGAACTTATATATAGGAAATTTTGGGATCTCTAACATCAAAATACTATATAGTGATGATGTAAGGGGAAATGAAATGTCCAGAACGTGGAAATTTCTGAAGACAACATGATATTAACTAAATGGTGTAATCAAATGATGTCGATCGACATTCAGCCCTAATCTCATTCATTCCAATGTTATGTGGAAATATATAAGACATATAAATGTATTAAATTTTTCATAGTGTATTAGGTGATGGAGTTAAGTTAGAGGGATCTTTTAATTAACAATGATATAGACACAAATATATGATTTGTGTGCTGAATCTCTATAGAGAATATTGAGGATATGGTTATTGCTATCACAAGACATATTTTACTATATTGTGAGAGATGGATTATTTGTTCAGTAGAGGGAAAAAATACATTTTAATCCACTTTCAATTCCTTTAATAAAAAATCATAATCCTACAGTAGAATATGAATCATATCTAACCCACATAAATTATGTTGTTAGTTGTGTTTGAATAATTTTTATAATTTTATTATTATTATTTGTTATTTTTTCAAATTGAAATTTTAATTGTATTGTGGTGATTTAGGTGTGTATTATAATGTGTTCCATACATTGTATCATGTGCTAAACTACTGTTCCTTTGTGTTCCCCAAATTATGTTGGCATGGATATCCTATAGTTGGTTTTCTGAAGATAGTATGTATTTGAACATATTAATAAATAAAAACATTTTATTTTTCAAAAATAGTCCACGAATCATGTAAATGATCATAGGGAACTATGGTAGGGAAACAAAATATCCCCTTTCCTAAAATATAAATAATTAATACCTATAGTTGTATGATAATCAATAACTAATTACTATATCCATAGAGTATTTATAACCAGCCACAAAGGTTTCTATCCATATCCTCATCTTAAACTAGTAGTAAGTCCATGATGTAATATCTATAGTGTCATCAATTACATCTATCCTAGAAAGATCCTCATCATGTCTAGGAGGGAAGAAGGTATGGAATGGTTTTACATTACTAAGCTTGGATGATATCATAAGAACCCTCCTAATTACCCCATTATTCCCACGATGTCTTCCAAATATGTAACAGGATTTAATGATATTAGTCATGAAGAATAAAAATTCCATTTGTAACACATAATCATATATCAGTAAAACCAAAAGCATGTATGTTAATTTCATTATTAAATATGGAAACTTGACTGAAATTAAACAAACTTATAGAATCAAATTTAATTAGTCCAAGCACACCATTTCTCATTGAAGTTAAACAAATAAATTTTTAGATAAATTCATTATAAATCATAACTAGATTTCAAAAAAAAATTCCTTTACATTTCATGAAAAAACCATTTAGAATTAAAAAGAACTCCTTGAAAGAAAAAAGATATAAAAAAATTTATTACAGTTTTTACCAAAATGTGACCATGTAGAACATTATGAAAGGAACTGTATTTATAATCATATCTCAACTTGATCAAGGGATTATTTATATTACTTTTATATCATTAATAACAGGTATTAAAAAGTCATAAAATCATAAATCAATTATCCCTGGGATGTTAATTGATTCTAACACCACTAAAATTTAGTTTAACATATAATAATATGGATATATTTTTTAATACAAAATACTAAATTTTAAATGAACTGAGATATATTATAAAAATATTATTATTTAAATCTAACCGTTATAATGTATTCATTTAATTGAAGGTTATGAATATGATTAATTTCAACCTAAAATATATGTATAATGTTCAAAATAAATTCTAACTTATCTACTAATTCTATGTAATTAAGAACATAATTTTTAATAATGTTATTTTATGTATTTTAAAGAAATATTATTCGAAAAGCGATTTTTTCCTATTTTACCTGAAAATTATATATAATGTTTTAAAATATTCTAAAATTTATTTTTTAAATGTAACATTATTATTTAAATTATCATAAAAAAAATAAATTATGTTGAAATTGTGTATTTTTTATGAAATGAATGATTATTTATTTAATAATGAAAAAAACTGATTTTTCAAATACTGTAATTTTGCTACATTAAATCTAGAAATTTAAATGTCATATCATATTTATGATTTCATTCATAAAGTTACATTAGATAAAATTTATTTATAATAATATAATTCAACACAATCGAATCATTAATAATAATAATTTTATATATGTTAATTTTTTCTTAACAAGTTCATTTTTTTGAAATAATTTTTTGTTTCATAATCATTTATTTATCTAGTTATAGAGTTTTAATGTTGAGAAATGGATACATTATTTTTATTAATGTGGTTATAATTGGGTAAATTGGTCCCAATAAATTTTCTCATTTTGAATAATAATTGCGGTAAATATTTTTTCCAACTATAAGGGTAAAATTGCTAAAACTAGGTACAAACAATGATGTAAGGTGTCCAAATGACCACAAAAAATTCCTAAATACTATTATAATTTATAAATTAGATTATATTCATCCGAAATTAGAATATATATGTAATTTATATTCTATTTTCCATTGCTAATGTCTGTTAGATACTTTTATGAATGAAAAATTTGAAATATTCACTCTCTTGACTTCAATATCACTAAATAGAAAATAAAAAGATAAAAATATGATAACGTAAGTTCTAAAAGTATATTTTAAATATTATTTAATTTTTTATAATGGATTTTTTATAATTTTTAATAAAATAATAATGAGCTTATATTCTTACACAACACAAACACATTATTTATATAATCAAAAGAAAAATAAAATTTTATATTAAAAAATAATAAATGTAATATAATATGGATTAATTATTTTGTTCCATCAGTTTTCTAGATAAATATGAAATATTTAATATTTTTTATGAGATTATATTTAAAATCCAAAATTTCATTTTTGTTATTAATTTCAAATTATATGATTTGTTTAAAAACTGACAGTAATGATATTTTATGAAAATGATATTTTATGTAATTATTTAATAATAAAAAATAAATAGAGGTTATGTTTGAAAATATACAATCTAGAATTTCATATGTTTTCCCTTAATGTACCAATGGTTACACTATATTTAAAATTATATCCCTTTATATTGAAATATTTTTACAAGGGATAAAATTAAATGTTGTTAATGAAGAGGAAAATCAAAATGAAAAGGTTTAAATTTAAAAAAATACCTTACTATATTTCTGTGGAGTAAGATTTTTTACATTATCCTGTTTGAATTTGAATCATTTTCAATTTGAAATAATTTTTCTTCAAAATGAATTATTTATATTTAAAAGTTCTTGGTTATTATATGTATGATATTTACATCCATTATAAAACATTACCCTTATAAATATTCATTACACCTCCATAAGCCATCTATAGGATGAATTGAACTGCTGAGGTTTGACCTCTGTCTACCCCATGCTTGCCTCCAATAGGTCAGGGGATCATGACTAGAACGGATTTTGAAGATCAAATAAATAAAAAGTATTATCCAAATATACTGGTACACATTAAACAGTATCCATTCCTACAAAATGATTTAATGTAAAACAACATAAAAAATTATTTCATACTTCCATGACCAAAAAAGTGTTATATGTAAATGTTCTGAATGAAGAAAATTGTCTAAAATGAAAGCCCAAAAAATACTATAAAGAGACACACCTCATCCATTAAATATAACTAAATTCAAATGCAATATCCCATTAAAACACATACGTCAGATAAGCTCTATATATTCCCTACCCAATCCCATTCCTCATAAGACATTATCAAAAGTGACGTCCTCTGCACAAGACATCACATGTGTGGGTAATGCCCATGCATGGTTGAAAATAACAGTACTCAATAGGATACCCCAAAATAATAAACATGATGAAAAAAGTATAGTTAGCTAAACCCAATACATAAAAACAAATGTGTAATAAAAACCCTCAGATATTCTTAAGAAATACACCACACCACTAGAAGATCTTAACCATATTCCAGCCACATGATTCTTCTTGAAGAAAAACTCATTATAAGAGAGTCCACTCCATGAGTCATGATATCATCAAATACACTCTATGAAGAGGTATACATCATTGTACCCCCAACCAAATAATTATAACTGGTCTATGAATTCACTGATACCCAAATAGGGATCACACCCAGAATCACTAGGGGACACCATGAACCCAATCTGGATCAACCGGCTACGTTGGAGAATGTATGTCAACGATACATCAAACCCCATTGATATGGACTTCTACATAGAGTATCAATCCCTAATAAATAAGGTCATGATTATTTCACAAACTCCACCTAGGGAATGAAGGATGATATACGATATCCCACCATTCTCAAAGAGAGATACTACAACCCTATATAACACTCAGCCTCTAGAAGGGATCACAATGAAATGATTTGGATTTAATTTCATAGTGTACAATTTAGTTAAAGGATCAAAAGAACATTATCAACCCATATTGGTCTAAAATGTGAATATGGTAGGAAAAAAATACTATTGATGGGGGTACACTGTGCATAGGAGGGGTTACACGACATGTCTAGTTATCACCGTGAATACTTGTGTTGAAAATCATGACATGTCTTGTAAGTGTCTATATACTTATCATTTAGAATAACTAAATGTAATATAGAGACAAATGGAATTATACCTTTATAGAGTGGTAGTGTCCATGTACCGGTATCCATAATTGGGATCCATATTATGTACTCAAATCAATGTCTATGTCCAATTACAAGGCATGCCACATGGCCGTGTAATTTTAGTTGTGTCTTTGTACTCTCCAAAGTACATTATGAGACTCATAGAAGGGGTCACACACATTGTTACCGGGGTCACATGCCATGTGATCCATATATTCATCCCAAAAACATAGTCACCACTTAAAATTCCCAACATGGTGTTTAATCTAGAGTTGCACACTATTTTTCTCGGGATTTTCCAGAACCCAAGTTTCTCCTTAATTCTTCTTCAAACACCACTTCCACCTTGATAATCAGTAGAAATATCTCCATAGATCCTAGATTTAGGGTTTACTAACTTCTCCCTCAACTATGTATTGGTATTCAGCCCTAAATCACACCATGAAAACACCTCAATTGTTCAGAACATCATGCACCACCATCGAACAAGAAAGATCCCATGAACCAACCTTGTTCTCCCTTGATTTATCCACTATCATCATCGATCCTCGATCCACAATCGCCATCATGTTATACACACATGGTTTCACTCTGTTGTTCTGAATAACAGTTGTGAAATGACCTAGAACAATGTATTTGTCAAACTGTAGTCCAAAAATAACACCAATGATGATCAAACAAATTAAACTATGAGAAAATCATAGGGAAAAAAATTTTGAGGAACAAACCTTGACTGTTGTTCAATTTTCCATTCACATTTGTAATAGAAGAGAATGAACTAGATGAAAATAATCATAGATAATGAAACAATTACATTAATTTATAAAACTACTGATGATTCATGAAAAAATTCTATTTATCAAATTTATTTTTATTATCCCATTATTAAATATTGAGATAGAAATCATAATGAAAATAATCCTACATGGTGTTTAAATCAATAATTAATGTAAAAATATTTTTTTAAATGTTGAAGAGATCATCTAACTCATTTTTCACAGATAACCATGATCTAATACCAATCCATCATTGTTCACCATGAAAAGCACTCCAATGGTTGTCTTAACATATAGGGTCTTAGTATCTAACATTGAGAAAAAACTAATAAACATACATTTAAAGGATAAACCTGCACTATGTAAATACTAAAGTACATTAATTAATTATTCAATTTATTTTATTTAATTACACTCTTTATTAATTTTCCACAAATGACCAATTCTAAGATAATTATGTCACTCCTAGGGTAAAACATGATTTATGAACTCAAAGGTGCTCCTATATTTCTGACTCATGCCTCTATTTGGAATTTATTCCATTTTTTTCAACAAATATGTCTCTTTGTGCAATATAATATATTTAATATATTTCAATCATTTATTCAAATCACACCAGGCCATAGAATTTAACATTGTCTCTATAAAAGGTATAAAAAATAATCCATATAATATATAGAAATAATACACAGAAAATATAAGACATTACATTATACCCACCATATATATTTAGATTCATAAAAGGAAAAAAAATTGATACACAAATATATGTTGTTACTGAAAATGTATTTGAGCCTCCTTCTCCCATGTTCTCTTCTGAAGACTCTCATGTACCCACTAGGAAAGAGCTAAAAAAATTATTATCCATAATGGATCATCTGCTGACTATTTTTGATCTCTATCGGGTATTCAGCAGTGGTTTCTTGATCCTCAATGTGATGTTATCCCTAATCGATAACATGTGACAGTTTGGGAATATACCTCCTCAGATGTGATAAATATAAAATTCCATGTTCCCGTTATAATAGAAGTGGTAGTGTTCTTTTGTATTCCACCTTTTCAACTCAATGAATTATTTTTAAGGGATCAATGAGTCTGAAAGATAAATTAGTGCAGTGAAAAAATCACCTCAATCCACATCTAGGTTAAAATATCAAGAACACATGGTATCCCTACTCACACTCCAGAGGTCGTAATCATCATACTATATAAGACTTTTTATAGCTCTATGTAGTTTTAATCTACTCGTAGATGATATTCACATTTTCATTAGAATAATGCATAAACTCTAAGACCATGGTCACTGAATTGACTACATCATTACAAAAATGCATTTCCCTAAAGGGTCACCTTTGAAAATACTTGAAATGTTCCATTACAATGTATTAATAGTAGATTTTTTATGCAAAAACTCAACCTAGGATAGGTGATCCTACGAACTATGGCTGAATTCCAACATGCAAGAGTGCAACATGCCCTTCAAGACCTGAATGCTCTACACTATCTAGACATCATTCTAGTGGTGAAATGCCTTGCACAAGCCTAACTGATTCCCAATGGCCTCCTATAATAACCTCCATAATCGATTTGTGAAGTAGTTATCATGGTAAGAGATGACCATCGAGGGAACCCAAAGGTTCAAGACTATTTCTTCCATGTAGATACATATAATTTTCATTACTGAACTATGATAAAAAATGCATAGGATGTGGGCCAATGTGTGGAGACGATCAATGGTCACCCAAATAGAATCATTTCCCATGTATATAAATGATAATTCAATTATAAGGTCCATGTAAATCCCATACCACTCTTAATTTGGCACATCCAAGGGTTGAGCTAAACCCACTGGAACATGGAGATCATTATTCACCTACATTCATCAAAGGAAATGAGATATAAACTCTTCAAATATCTTCTTTACACCTAGCCACAAAAATTGATTCCAAGGTTCTTGTTACCACTTTTCCCAACTATGATATACATCCAATGTTAACATAGGAGTCTCTAACATATCATCCTCCCACAATGTCAATGGTACTATCATCCATTATCTGAAATGGTTTTCATGCTCCACACATTCATAATATCCATAATGAGTATATCAATGTTATATCATAATACTTAATGTCTCAATGTTGGTAAATTCATGCTAATGACAGCTAACCTATTGTAAAAGTGGTGGGGATAACATCCATCGACTAAATATATGTTGTAATATCCATGTCCATGAATAATAACTACAATGAGGATAAATTCTCTAACAATAAAACCAATATTTAACAACAATATCTCCTACTAAGAGTTTCTTCCACCATGGTCTCCCTCCCAGGAGTACAAAAAATCTCAAAAGAATAGTCCTTGATGAACTCCAGTCCTCGCCTCTTTCTCATGTTATGATCTTTCTATGAAAAAATATACTTGAAACACTTTTAGTCAAAGTAAATAATAAACCACTAATCCAATAAGTAGTTTCTTAACATCTTCAGTGTGAAGACTACTGAAGCTTACTCAAGATCATGGGCCATGCAGTTATTATCTTGTGGTCTCAACTAGAATGAACCATATGAAATAATTTCTTTCATTCGCATCATTACAAACCCCTGTGAGGTTGTAGATGCATTGCAGAACATTAGATACATGACATATTCATCCAAGAAACTCAAGATAGAAGTGATCCTCCAACTCTATTGCAACTCTTATAAGAAATGTTTTCAAATTTCTATATTAGAAATATGTTCTTCAATTTCAGGTTGAAACATTTAATGGTGATTCATCTCTATAGAAGAATTGTAAAATCCACTGATTGTACCCAATATACTTTAAGAATATTCACACCACTATAACATTCTTATGTGGCTCTAAAGAAATGATTTAGTGAACCATTATTGGACCACTAAACATATATCGTATCAGATGATGTATCCCCTAATGGTGAATTCTCACATCAAAAAACTACAATTCTATAAATTCTTCTAAACATGATGTTATCGGAGTGTCTTCAAGACCATCCAAAAGTGCTACACCTGCTCCTCCTCAAACACCAAATACACTAGGAAGTCATCGATGAAGGGCATAATTAACTATTCTAATAAAGGATGAAAGATCCTGTTTATGAGTCCCATGAATATTGATGGTGAATTCTTATTTTCTAAATACATGAAAAAGTACTCATAGTGACCATAAAAACATTTTAATAATGTCTTCATCATATCATCATCCCGTACTCATAGCCTGATCATAGTTCAATCAGTCTGAACTATTTCATCTATCTTGAGTGATCAATGCAGAAATAGATCATTGTTAAAAGATACTTATTCATCATAGTCATAGTATTCTAGCACTAGTAATCAAAAAACAACATCAATATCTTGTCCTCATTCTTAGTGAACAACCTTGGGGATACCCAAGGGGAAATGATGCGTCTGATAATTCAATTTTGATGAATGTATAATAACTATTCCTTCAGGAAACAAGGATCCATCAATCCATCCAATATTCTGGTACTGATATTGGGGCAATCTTGGGAAGCATGTTAATTCATAATTCAATCTCTTTGTGATGAGGTAATCATAGTTCATCCGCATGAAAGATGTACACATACTCTGTCACCATTATAAGAAACTAATTGCCCAAGGAATCCACTATTCCAAGAGTCATCCTATAAAACTACCTTGATATTATATGTACTCTCCTATTCCTATTCTCATCCTACTCCAACATGGATTCCTTTTCACCCACAAAAGAAAACCTCATTCTGTCACTACAGACAAATCATACCCATTTACAAAAACAAACAATTAGGGAATGAACTGCGGATATCTAATGCATATATAAGATTACATGGTATGATCAAATTTCATCTCTAAAGTTGTTTCAAAATAATAACTTTCCTAAAAGTTTCATATATCACTGTTGGAAAAAGTTCTTAATCATAGATTCACTGCCTTTCAGAGCCTCGAACCACTAAGGTCATGTCAATGTCTCAAACACAATGTCAATTTCTCAGAACAGAGAATTTGAATAGAAGGAATGGCTTCCAAATGTGTCTATTAATACTAATTCTATAATATAGAAGAAACCAATCAAACCATATATCTTTACTAGAACCTCAATATCATAGGAATCCATATCTTACTACTAGCCTCGATGTTGTCCACTAGTTCCTTGAGCCTAGTGCAGTCCACCTTAGGGGGGGGGGGTAATTGATCGAAGCTATGAGAACCAAAGGCTATCATGTTATTTCATCTTCCAAATATTCCTCACTAAAAACCACCCTTATCTTACTTCTATATATTTTTTGGAGGTCCCTGGACCATCTCATGGTCAGTTTTATGATTGGTTGGAAAATACCGAACATGTTGTCCCCAATTGATACAAGATACCCCCACCTCTCACATTAAAAAATTCGAGACACCCAGAGATCCCAACACCACTATAAAAAAATCATAGTATCACCTCCTAAAGTGTCTCACATGGTTAGATCCCAAAATCATTATTCGGCTACCTATTTCAAATGTATCATCTATGGGGTGCCCACTATTATCTCCCCTTGCTATTTCTCACTCTTATAGAATTCTCTCCACCACTAAGGCTCGTTCAAGTACCCTGAAAAATGTGGGAATGAAATGGGATACTATCAAATTCATGATGACTCATCCCATGTAATTATAATTTCTTTTTTGATAGGTGGAAATGATCTTTCATCATATTCATAGAGTAACATGAGAGATTTATAAACCATATTGAATAATATGCCATAGTCATACTTCCATATTTCTAATGAAAAAGATCCTATATGTTTACCAATATCATAATTTTTTTATAGAACTCCTCTCTAAAAAGACTGTTAATGTCTTTCCTAGATAGAGTAGTCTCATCATGAGTCTATGTTAATAATCTCTACCATCATTTGCAGAGAACTACAGAAAACTCTCCACGAGAACAACCATCCTATCTATAGGCATACTTGAAAGGTAGAAAATGAAAGAGACTGTGTATATCTAGTTCTCAAACATATGAGGTTCTAGCTCACACTAAATCCTTGGAGGTCTCTCCCTGTGAACTTTTTCAATGAAATCATCATGTTTGAATTTTCATCCAACACTACTAGTGGAAGATGCTTCTCAATAGCTAGTGGTATTAGTAGTAAACAACATGAATGAAATCACAATAGTACATTCCACTATACAGGTTCCTTTTCACATGGATGGTCATCATCATGTTGAGGTAGTGGAATTCTATATGGATTTCTATAGGGGGACCTGAAATAAAATAGGATGTACCTTGTTCAAATGAGAAATTTTTTGGATCCAACTCAAGAACAAAATTATAAAAAAAACATTCTTATATGATACATGAACCAAAAAATTCCACTAAAACCAATTTTTACATATATCATGTTGAAATATAGGTTATTAGAGTCCTGGTGTGTAGATACATCGGTCTCCACAAAGACACAAAATTACTTACCTTGAAAGATTAAATCAAAACACCAACCATGTTTTTCTCAAACCAATATCAGTAACTCCAATCATATGTTTGAACAGACATCTATTATTCCTCTTTTCTATTATCAAACATGTCGTGGTCTGACCTGCCACTACCCCATTCCCTCCTCAAACAAGCTCGGTGCTGGAGACTAGAATCAAGTTGGCATATTCCACAAATGGTGGGAGTTATCCTACAATTCTTATACACAAGAACCCATATCCATGCCCACACAATGGTAAAATGTAAACCAACTAAAACAATTCTTCTATACATATAAGATAAAAGTATATATTGTGATTGAGATGTCTGAAATAAAAAAATGGTCTAAAATAAAAGATACCCAAAAACTTAAAAGAGTCCAAACTTCTCCAAGGGAGTGAAATAAATTCAAATGAAATCACCTGGTAAAACACCTCGGTCATAAATGTTCCATCTACACTCCAACCAATCACTATCCTCCCCAAAACACCATCAGATGTGTCATCATCTATATAAGATTTCATGAACTGTCCCTTGGGGCCAATGCCATGACTACCCCAAGCCCGCCTTCCATAGGCCAGGGGATGGTGACTAGCACTGAAAGGCATTTTCCCTAAAACTTGGTAGGCATTGCATTTATAACCTGCAAACTCACATAAACAATTACACATAAAGATATTAACACAAGAAAACTATATAACCAAAACAGTGGTGAAGGTAAAGGGTCTGGAATACATGCCCAATAGTAAAGGTACAAGTAAAACTGTTATAACAAACAACTTAATAAAGTGAAAATACAACTATTGGATCATCCTCCATGTTTCCCACCTGAAGGGTAGGTATAGATTGCCTCCTCAACACTCCATGTCCACTCATTTCCTCTACAAACGGACACGTCGTATGGTGCTCATCTGGGTATTATCCATTCATAGTACTCTCAGCCTCAGTCAACATTATCAAATGTTTGAAACCAACAAAACAAGGTGTTGGTTTATCTTGTGTAGGTGTGAGTATAAACATACTCAGTAGTGACCCTATTACCCTCAAGGTCTTACACAAACCTCCAAGGATAAACCACAAAGTATGAAATCAATAGATAACCCTACATATGTATATTCCCATACATATACCTAATATATCAAGTTATCTATTTCAATCATAAAGAAAACATAATGATACTGACTCAGCTTACACCATGATTTATTCTAAGTATAGTAACAAGTAATATCCCCAGTAACATCGTCGAACACCTCGGCTGCTGGATATCCCCTCATCTATCAAGTATAGTGGGCATGCTGTGTCACACAGAGGCGCTTCCCACAAACCTTGGACAGCTGAGGTACTCCTCTAGTTGAGTACCATGGGTCTACCACGTCACACAGAGGTTCTCCCCACCATGGTCCCATCACATCACATAGAGGCTCTTCCCTTCATGACTTGCTAAGGTACACTTCCTATCGAGTACGGTGGGTTTTCCCCATCAAACATAGACACTCCCCACCGTGGACTACTGAGGTACTCCAATCGTGTACCATGGATCTATCGAGTCACATATAGTCACTCCACAGAATGGGTCTTCCGCGTCACACAGATGCACTCCCCACTAGGCCTATCATGTCTCTCTAAGTCGAATAGGTTAGTAGTTGTCAAGTCTTAGCCACCTACTAGGTTCCCGCACTATGCTCGCTCGTCTATGGGAGGATCCGCTCCACAAGCAACTGGTTGATACTCCATTGGTCATGATGTCTGAAAAAGAAGCATCTCAAAGGTCCTCCATATCGCAGGGGTCTCAACGCAATAGACATCGCGTCAATCGGATGCCTGGTCTATGAGTTTTTAGCCATTTAGTCCAGGGGGCCCGGTTGGATTCGTGCTCAATCCAACCGGAACATTACCCATCTTAATCAAAATATCTAGTAGGGTATACTCAAAAGGACAGTCTTGATCCATGATTTTCAGTGCCGCTGATAGTTCGTCAAATGAACATTTGGTACAAAAGTTATGGACAAAAGAAGGTAAAATGGGTCATAGTGGTCCTGGGTCCGGTCTGACCCGGTCGGACCGACCCGGTCCGACCTACTATGTTAGACCCCACCAACAGTTTGGCTCGACTCGTTGTGCTTGGCCTGGCCCATTGTGTCCGGCCCAACCCGTTCTGGGCGGCCCGGCCCGCAGGCGGTCTGGTAGGCCGCGAGGTATCGTGGGGGCTTTATCTGCGGATGGCACGAGACCGCAGGGATGCTCGACATGGTGGGAGACACGGCCGCGGGGCAGTGGTTTGGCCATGGGGTGGATTTTAGGCCGCACTGTTGCAGTCCGGCTACAGAGGGTGGGGGGGGGAGATCTGGATACGGGGAAGCACCTGGCGGTCAGGCCATGCAGGGGCGGTCGACTGCGGGGTGCGGTCTGGCTATGGAGTGGTGCCTTGGTCGTGGGGTGTCGGTTTGACTATGGGGTGGTGGCGGAGCCGCGGGGCCGCAGTCCGGACGTGGGGCGGTGGGTTGGCCACAGGGCGGCGGTCCGGCCAGAGGGTGGAACCTCAGCGATGGGGTGGTGGCCTGGCTGCGGGGTGGTGCAGAGCCGTGGAAGTCAGCAGTGGTCGTTGTAACACCCCAAACTCCTACGGTACACTTCTCTTTGAATAATGCGATAGCGTGTGTTGTACGCAACATCGAGTTCTAACACACCACAACAAATCAAACTAGCCGTTATGAATAGTAATACCTACTTTTTGAAATTATATATATTTTATATTTCAAAATGGACTTCATTTTTGGTTTCGGAATATCAAAATTATCCTAAGATGAATTTTTGGTATTTTTCTGGGAACATCCAATTTTTATGAATAGTGAAAAATACTTAAAAACAACTTTTTTTAATAAAAATAATTTATAGTGGTAAATTATATTATTGAGTGGTTTTAATGTATAATTAGAAAATATTTTTACCAATTTATCCAATGGTGTTCCTTAGAATTAATTTCACTTTGAAATTGGACCTAATCAATTGTCAATCTTTTGGTATATATTGTTTCTTAAAAACACGCTATGTGTTTTCACAGCAAGAATTAATTATAAAATTAATTAATGCAACTTATATGATTGGAATTTTGTAAAATAGACATCATTTTTGAAATCGGAATATCAATTATAGCTTAGGGTGAAATTTTGGCATGTTCTGAAAAACTTCAATTTTTGATGAATAGTGAAACTACTAAGTGGTAGTTAAAAAACTGATTTTTTCATAAAACATAATTTTACCGCATCTGTGAATGGAATTTAGAAAATCCGAGAGACACGGTTAATATCAAGAAGTAAAATTTGGTTTAATGAGATGAAAATAATTTTTGGTGAATAGTAACTTTTTACTTTTATTTACCACGGTTAATAGTAAATAAGGTAATTAAGGGAAAAAAAGATATTAATATTACCCTAAAACATGTCCTAATTCTATTGTAAAAGTGTATCTCGACCAAAAACAACCTTGACAATAAAATATTATCATTTAGGTCTACTTGGATTAGATTAGGACATTTATTATTATTTAATTCAAAGAAGAGTAAAAAGAGTTAAAATCAATGTTTTTTAGTAAAACATTTCCAATATAGTTTTATACATAAGATAAATACGATTGTAAATATTCATTAAGAAGATAATAAGATTTACTACATAATTATATTTTATTTATAATTTTTATACATTAAATAATTTAATTTATTTATGACATAATGATGATGCAGTAATTATCGTAGTAGTGAAAAATTAAAATAATTGATATTATAAATACCCAAATAAATATAATTTGAGACTTTTAATGATTTAAACTAATTTTCTAGGATAATATGACATATTAGGATTGATTTATCCGACTTTTTTTGAAGTAATCATTCTGTTATAAGTTTCATAAAAATCAACTATTGAATAGTGTAAAAATTGACATAAAAGAGTTTTTAAAACAAATATTATATAATTAATTGATATTAAATTCCTAAAAATATAATGTTCGTCCAAGAGACTTATATCATGATAGGTGAATAATTAATTTACCACTTGGGGGTCTCTTGGATGTATATAGTTAGTTTATTTACTATATAATATAAAAATACAAATTGACATGGTAAATGTCAAAAAAAATAACTAGGAGTTAAAACTAAAAGATAAGGTTAATATAGTACCCCAAACCTGTCTAAATTCTCTTGGATGAATGGTTTCCAACCTATACCCACCTTAACCTTTTAATAATCTACTTTCGAGCCATTAAAAACCTAATATGAATTTATTATAAATTAATATTTCTAGCTTTTCCAAAGGTGCCCCTCACCCCTCTTATAAAAGGGCACCCCCCCTTCTCATTACTTAACACCTTAAAAGCCTTTTGGTTCGGCCAAACTCTGCCCAAATACTCTCTCAACTTTTCTCACTACAACCTAGAGGCCTTATTTTGATCATAAAGCCAACCTATGGATCCCTTTTGATAAAATCAAAAGGAAGAACCCGAAGAAGAGGTAATGTTTTCACCACCCATTTTCAAATTCATTTCTTCTTCCACTTATTCATTCTTTGTTATTACCATTATAAAATAATAACTACAGTATCTTATATAAACTGTGATGTTATTATAAATATGGTACAACCATATTCAGTATTTTATCCACCCTTTGAATAACATGTCACCATACGTGCGTACGTACGGCTTACCGTCTCTACGTCGTGGTGTAATTGATATTAAATATATTATAATTTGTATGGGAATAATAATGATGTGTAACTCATGTAAATAATAAATATAACTTGATAATAATTCTGAATATATTATATACTATCCAATTATATAATCAAAATAATTATATTGTTGCTCGTGCGTACGTAGGGACTACCGTCTCCATGAACGTGATGAGATTCATTCTCCATCGTATCCATTCAAGTATAATTATCATTTGATGATTTAAAAATAATGTTTAAGGACTTGATATCATTCTGGATATGAATAATATACAACCTATCCATTACAAACATGGCGTATGTAACAAAACATATAAAAGAAAACGAGTAAGTTAACACCCGAAACGACGATAATACTAAGATATTATTAACAATGTAATGTTAAAAGATCATATATGATATCATATTAATATATATGATTCTTGTATAATTTAATAACAATTATTTCACCATTATACAGGAGGTTAACCTACCCTCAACCAAGGAAAAGTACAAGGTAAGGGTTTATTTTGCATTCTCTTAATTATTTGAGGTTGTTTATACGTAATAATCTACTGGGATCTCTTTATCATCCACATCCATGTTTCTTAAAAATGTATTTCAAAACATTTTTACTATTTAAAAGAATATGGGTTAAAATAATTTGTACCTTGTTTTACTTTTGATAAGTGGTTTATAAAGGAATCTTTCCGTCATTTTCCAAACAAGGTGCTTTTTAACCTTTTCGACAGAATTAGGGTAAGAATGTTTTTTTAACTTATACAGCGGGTGCGGTTATTTTCCACCGTTATAAAATCGTCGAAGCATCCCTTACAATCATATAAGAATATTTTCAAAGAAAATGTTTTATTTCATAAATATATGACTCTTAAATGATTTCAAAATAGAAAGATATGTTTTTCTAAAAAGAGTTTTGATTTCATCTATGTCAACATCCTTTGATGGAATTTATGCTTATTTGAAGTTGATTTATTATGATACAAAACATCTATATTGTATTGAAGGTTTTGTGATATGTTTGACTATGGATGTGCTATTTTTATACCATTCATAGTTTATGGTGAAAGTATTGACATTTTTTATGCTAGTTTTAATACGAATGATTATCTTATGTTAAAAACATTTCATATGGGAATGCATTGGACTTAATATGTGACGGGTGGAGCCCGCTTTAGCTCCTCGATGCATCGGTAGGTCTCATGGGACAAACTAGTGTCTTGGAACAAGGCCTTGGCAAGATCTTATTTTTAGTCTTATCATGAGGCCTTTTCTATGTGGTTATGATAGTCTGGAATTATGCACTCCATCATTATGAAAGTGGTTATTGATATTGCATGTGATTATTCGATTAGTAGAATATTCATGTGAATAAGTAAAGGGAATTATTTAATTTTATTTTTTCCATACTATGTTTAAGTTCAAGTTTAAAAGTCTTCTGTTTTAAGTTATACATTGCCTTAAATGTTTATTATTATTTATGGAAGTTTCCAATATATTGTTATCCTTACTAGGTATTTGAGCTCACCCCTTTTCTATGTTTTATTTTTCCAAGGATGTGAAGAAGTAATTTATGAATGACCTGTAGGGATAGTATGTGGGGATATGAGTGTGGGATTATGGAGACAATATGTTTTTTGTAGTATTTTTTCACATCATGATGTAATTTAAAACTTTATGAATATATATAGTGTTTCCAAGGTTACTGAACCAATCAGTCTTTCGAGATTTTATCATTCTTGTGATCATGCCAATGTTATGTAATAATGCACCGAATCTGGGTAACTGGGGTCGGGGCATTACAGTTGGTATCAGAGGAAGTTTAGTACAAACCTTGGAAGCTAAATTTAGATAAACTCTTATTAGAGCACGTAGACCTATGATGAACTTTGAGGATTAGTATATAAGAACTTCATAGAATATTGGTATTGTAGAAATTTTGTGAGTTTTCTGAGAAAAAAAAAATCCCTGTCTGGATACGAGCAGGTAGAGGCAGCTCTGGAACATATGTACATAGGGGTAAACCCCTAAAACACCGCTTTGAGCTAGACTCGAACGGGAACTGGTGCACGACAACGGGTCTTGCTGCACTCTTGGTTACGACACTCCCGGGGGATATGCTTAGGATAACTCTCATTTTATTTACAAATCATTATGAAGGGTTTATGAGTATATACTTCCTCAAAAAAAACATTTTTATGATTATAGATTATATCCATAAATAGTTCAATTTATGTTAAGTGTTTTATAAGTATGGGATTATGTATTTTGATTCATAAACTAATCTAGTTTATGCCATTGTTTAGAAATGGCACCTAGTGGAAGAAATGGAAACCGTATCAATGCACGCACTCCATGTAGGGATTTCCCTCCTACTCAAGATAATTATAGTGGAGCTGGTGATGCAACTGGTGCTGATCAGCTAATCACCATACTGGGACAACTCACTCGGGTTATGAATAATAACCTTACCCGTATGGAGCACCCTGATCCGCAGCCTGGAGGATCAATGATAGATCGCTTCATGAGGAAAAAAACACCAACATTCAATGGGAGTACAAATCCCTTAGTAGCTGAGCAATGGATAAATTCCCTAGAGAAAATATTTCAGGCTTTGGGGAGTAGTGAAAGGGAAAAAGTTATCATGGCAGTTTACTGCCTCACTGGAGATGCTGATCAATGGTGGTCATTGATTCAAAATACGAAGGAAGATTATGAAGTATCAAATATGGAATGGAGGGAGTTCAAAGATCTGTTTTTAGAAAAATACATTCCTCGTGACCATCGAGCAGATATGGAAAAGAAATTTCTAAGTCTGAGACAAAAGGAGGATGAGAATGTCACAATGTATGAGGATAACATTACAAGGATAGCAAGGTATGCTGGATATTATATACGTAACCCAAGAAGTAAGATTGATAATTTCTTTTATGGGTTAAAACCATTTCTCCATCGAGCATTAGTATCACAATCCTTCTCGTCGTATAAAGACATTGTCTCGGGTGCTATCAAGACCGAAAAGTAATTCTCTAAGTCCTATGATTTTAAAACAAAGCAAGAGAAGAAGAGATCTACTGATCAATCTGAGAATGGAAATAAGGGGAAGAAGGGAAAGGTTGAATATCCATCCTGTGGTAAATGTGGTAAAAAACACCCCAGTACTTTCTTGAAGGGAACATGAGTCTGTTACAAGTGTGGTGATAAAGTCCACCAATCTCATGATTGCAAGGTGAAGAAGGAAGCTACCAATGTTCAGTGCTAAAATTGCAGGGAGATGGGGAATTATGAAAATGAATGTCCTCAGCGTCAGGAGAACTTACCTCAGAAAAGGCCAAGGGATCAAGGCCAAGATTATGCTATCACTACTGCTATGGTAGAAGCTCTGAATGATGTGGTGGGAGGTAATTTAATGGTTTCCTCAAGTTTAGCAAATGCATTATTTGATTCTGGATCATCATATTGTTTCATATCTTCCCAGTTTTCTATGAAAATTAGTTATTTCCAATTTGATTTAATAAGGGAGTTGTCAGTTAGAACTCCTAAGGGAAGTATCATTGCAACAATGTTTTGTGAATCAGTCCCCATTAGAGCACATAAATGTTCTTTATCTGCTGATCTCATCATCATACCTATGATTGAGATTTATATAATCCTTGGTATGGAATATCTTTCGAAATATGATCCAAATATTTATTGTAAGAATAAAGAGGTTATGATTCATGATGATGATGATGATAAGGAACACCTTATCTTTAGAGCAGAATCATCACCACCTAATTCTTATCTAGATCCACCCCCAGTAGCTCAACTAAATTCAATTATTGGGGAGGAAGAGAATGAAATGACTATGGGTGGGGAAAGGAATGTTATAATAGTGGATGTAACCGTTTTTAATGAATATATAGATGTGTTTCCGGATGATTTACTTGGACATCCTCCAGAACGAGAAGTTGAGTTTTCCATTGATTTAATTCATGGATCAAGGCCTATATCGACGACCCCTTATAGAATTTCCACTGTAGAATTAGTTTAAGTAAAGAAAAAACTAGAGGAACTGAGTAATAAGGGATTTATTCTCCCTGGTGTTTCTCCATGGGGAGCTCCTATTATTTTTTTTAAAAGAAATATGGATCTATGAGGTTATGTATCGACTACAGGGAGATCAATTCTATAACAATAAAGAACAAGTATCCCCTACCACGCATTGATGATTTATTTGACCAACTTCATGGAGCTCAATTATATTCAAAGATTGACCTTCGATCTGGATACCATCAGTTGTGTGTGAACAAGGAAGACATTCCGAAGATAGCCTTTCAAACCAGGTACGAGCATTACGAGTTTACAGTAATGCCTTTTGGATTGACTAATTCACCCTATGTATTCATGGATCTGATGAATAGAGTTTTCAAGGAGTATCTCGATGAATTTGTGGTAGTATTTATTGATGATACCTTGGTATACTACAAAATCTACGAAGATCATGAAAATAACTTGCGCATTATCCTGAAGACTTTGAGAAGACATGAATTATATGGAAAGTTTAGCAAGTGTGAATTCTGGCTTCATGAGATTTCTTTTCTTGGCCATATTGTCTCTAAAGATGGAATCTTTGTTGATCCTTCTAAGTCCAAGGAAATACAATAATGGCCAGCACCAAAGAATTTAATTGAGGTACGTAGTTTTATTGGTTTGGCAGGTTATTATAGACATTTCGTCCAGAATTTTGCCCGATTGGCTAACCCATGAACGAAGATCACACGTAAAGGGGTTAAATTTGTTTGGACAAAAGAGTGTGAAGAATGTTTCGAAGAACTGAAGAGAAGATTAGTCAATGACACTATATTGACTCTAACATCGGGGAATGATGGGTTCATTATTTATAGTGATGCATCAAAGAAAGGACTTGGTTGTGTCCTTATGCAGAATGATAGGGTTATTGGCTATGCATCACGACAGTTGAAAATTCATGAACAAAACTACCCTACTCATGATCTTGAGTTAGCAGTTGTGATCATTGCTTTGAAGATATGGATGCACTACCTCTATGGTGAAAAATGTGAGATTTATATTGATCACAAGAGTTTGAAGTATATTTTCTCACAAAAAGAACACAACATGAGGCAAAGGAGATGGCTTGAATTACTCTAGGATTATGATTACACGATACACTACCACCCAGGGAAAGAAAACAAGGTGGCAGATGCTTTGAGCAGAAAAGACCATGGAGTTTTGAACGTGATGAGAATTGAAAGGGATCCAATTTTGATGGATCTAGTGAAGATGGACATGGGAATAACCCGGGAAGGTGAAATATCAATGCTTTTTCAAATGTTTGTTAATCCATCTTTACAAGAAAGGATTAAGAGTTCTCAGACCGATGATGAGGAATTTCAAAATAAGATTAAAGCTATGAATGATGGGAGATTGAGAGACTTTGTGTATGGAGATGGAATTTTAAAATTCGGGAAGAGACTTTCTATTCCTGATATACCAGATCTAAAAAGGGAATGTTTGGATGATTCTCATAGTTCCAATTTCTCTATACACCCTGGGAGCACCAAAATGTATAGAGATCTGAAGGAACATTTTTGGTGGGACAACATGAAGAGGGAGATTGCAGATTTTGTGTCATGATGTATGGTTTTTCAACAAGTGAATGTTGGAAGGCAACAGCCTAGAGGATTCATGCAACGTCTTCCCATACCAGAGAGGAAATGGGACAATATTACGAAGGACTTTGTCATGGGGCTACCAAAGACACCTAGAAGGAACGATGCAATATGGGTTATTGTTGATCATCTTACCATGTCAGCACATTTTCTTGCTATAAGAGAAGATCTACCACTGGAACGTCTAGAAAGACTATATATTAATGAAGTTGTGATACTTCATGGAGTAACCCTATCGATTGTTTCTGATCGTGATCCCTGTTTTACATCATGATTCTGGAAGAGTCATCAGAAATCCCTGGATACTGAACTTCATTTGAGCACTGCCTACCACCCTCAGACTGACGGAAAATCAGAACGAACTATTCAAACCTTAGAAGACAAGTTGAGATCCTGCTCACTTGAATTTTCGGGTATGTGGGATCAATATTTACCTCTGGTAGAATTTTCCTATAACAATAGCTTCCATTCAAGTATTCAGATGGCACCAAATGAAGCGTTATACAGAAAGAGATGTCGCACACCAACCTGTTGGGATGACGTTGGTGAAGGAAAACATGTAGGCCCAGAACTGGTGGAGGAAACGATGGAAAAGGTGAAGGTAATCCAAAATCACATCAAAGCAGCTCAAAGTAGGCAAAAGAGCTATGCCGATAATCAAAGGAAGGATTTGGAATTTTCAGTCGGTGATCATGTTTTCCTGAAGGTATCTCCATGGAAGGGAGTTATATGTTTTGGTAATAAAGGTAAATTTAATCCCAGGTACATTGGAACTTTTGAAATTCTAGAACGAATTGGGGCTATAGCTTACCAATTGGAAATACCGCCAAGTCTCTCCAAAGTTCACGATGTGTTCCACGTATCGCTGTTGAAGAAATACATGCTTGACCCAATGCATGTACTCACCTACGAAGAATTAGAACTGGAACCCAATCTATCTTATTGTGAAGAGCCCTTTATGATTCTTGATACAAGAGAACATGTACTGAGAAACCGGACGACGCGTCTGGTAATAGTTTTGTGGAGAAACCATAAGATGGAAGAGGCAACGTGGGAACCCGAGGAACTTATGATGAAGAACCACCCGAGTCTTTTCATGTGGTAGTATTATGAAAATTTTGAGGATGAATTTATTTGAAGGAGGGGAGAATGTAACACCCCATGCTTCTACGGTACACTTCTCTTGGAATAATGTGATAGCGTGTGTTGTACACAACATCGAGTTCTAACACACCACAACCAATCAAACTAGACGTTATGAATAGTAATACCTACTTTTTGAAATAATATATATTTTATATTTCAAAATGGACTTCATTTTTGGTTTCGTAATATCAAAATTACCGTAAGATGAATTTTTGTTATTTTTATGAGAACTTCCAATTTTTTTGAATAGTGAAAAATACTTAAAAACAAATTTTTTAATCAAAATAATTTATAATGAAAAATTATATCATTGAGTGGTTTTAAATATTAATTAGAATATATTTTTACCATTTTATCCAATGGTGTTCATTAGAATTAATTTCACTTTGAAATTGGACCTAAACAATTGTCAATCTTTTGGTATATATTGTTTTTTAAAAACACGCTACTTGTTGTGATAGTTGGAATTAATTATAAAATTAATTAATTCAACTTATATGTTTGGAATTCTGTAAAATAGACATCATTTTTGAATTTGTAATATCAATTATATCTTAGGGTGAAATTTTGGCATTCTTCTGAAAAACATCAATTTTTGATGAATAGTGAAACTATTAAGTGGTAGTTAAAAAACTGAATTTTTCATAAAACTTAATTTTACCACTTCTGTGAATAGAATTTTGAAAATACTAGAGACACGGTTAATATCAAGAAGTAAAATGTGGTTCAATGAGATGAAAATAATTTTTGGTGTATAGTAACCTTTTACTTTTATTTACCACGGTTAAAAGTAAATAGGGTAATTAAGGGTAAAAATGATATTAATATTATCCTAACACATGACATAATTATATTGGAAAAGTTTATCTACACCAAAAACAACCTTGGGAATAAAATATTATCATTTAGTTCCTTTTGGATTATATTAGGACATTTATTATTATTTAATTCAAAGAAGAGTTAAAAGAGTTAAAATCAATGTTTATTTACTAAAACATTTTTAATATAGGGTTATACATAAGATAAATTCGATTGTAAATATTCCATAGAAGTATAATAATATTTCCTACATAATGATATTATATTTATAATTTTTAGACATTAAATAGGTTAATTTATTTATGACACAATGATGATACAGTAATTACGAAAATAGTGAAAAATTAAAATAATTGATATTGTAAATACCCAAATAAATATAATTTGAGACTTTTAATGAATTACACTAAATTTCTAGGATAATATGACATATTATTATTTATTTAATTTACTTTTTTTGAAGTAATAATTCTGTTATAAGTTTAACAAAAATTAACTATTGAATAGTATCAAAATTGACATAAAAGAGTGTTTAAAACAAACATTATATTATTAATTGATATTAAATTCCTAAAAATCTATTTTTCGGCCAAGGGACTTATAACACTATAGGTGTATCATTAATGGACCACTTGGGGGTCTCTTGGATGTATATAGTATATTTATTTACTATATAATGTAAAAATACAAAGTGACATGGTAAATGTCAAACTAATTAACTAAGAGTTAAAACTAAAAGATAAGGTTAATATTGTAACCCAAACCTGTCTAAATTCTATTGGTTGAATTTTTTTCGACCTATCCCCACCTTAACCTATTAATAATCAACTTTGGAGCCATTAAAAACCGAATATGAATTTATTATAAATTAATATTTCTATCTTTTCCAAAGGTGCCCCTCACCCCTCTTATAAAAGGGCAATCCCCCTTCTCAATACTTCACACCATCAAAGCCTTTTGTTTCGGCCAAAATCTGCCCAAATACTCTCTCAACTTCCATTAATACAACCTAGATTACTTAGTTTGATCATAAAGCCAACCTAAAGAGCCATTTTGATCAAATCAAATGGAAGAACCCGAAGAAGAGATAATTTTTTCACCACCCTTGTTCAAATTCATTTCTTCTTCCACTTTTTCTTTATTTGTTATTACAATTATAAAATAATAAATCCATTATCTTATATATACTGTGATGTTATTATAAAAATGGTACAACCATATTCAGTATTCTATCCAACCTTTGAATAACATGTCACCATACGTGCGTACGTACGACTTACCGTCTCCACGTCGTGGTGTAATTGTTATTCAATATATTATTATTTGGATGGTTATAATAATGATTTATAACTCATGTAAATAATAAATATAAAATGATAATTATTCTGTATATATTATATACTATCAAATTATATAATCAAAAGAATGATAT
Organism: Viscum album; assembly: GCA_963277665.1. Classification (NCBI taxonomy): domain Eukaryota; kingdom Viridiplantae; phylum Streptophyta; class Magnoliopsida; order Santalales; family Viscaceae; genus Viscum; species Viscum album. The sequence continues at coordinate 1,373,198,703 of OY728164.1, forward strand.
TGTCGCTCGTGCGTACGTACGGACTACCATCTCCACGAACGCGATGAGATTCATTCTCCATCGTATCCATTCAAGTATAATTATCATTTGATGATTTAAAAATAATGTTTAAGAACTTGATATAATTCTGGATATTAGTAATATACAACCTATCCATGAAAAATGTGTCTTACGTAACAAAACATATAAAAGAAAATGAGTAAGTTAACACCCAAAATGACGATAATACTAAGATATTAATAACAAAGAAATGTTAAAAGATCATATATGATATCATATTAATATATATGATTCTTGTATAATTTCATAACTATTATTTCACCATTATAAAGGAGTTTAACCTACCCTCAACCAAGTTAAAGTACAAGGTAAAGGTTTATTTCACAATCTCTTCATTATTTGAGGTTGTTTATACGTAATAATCTACTGGGATCTCTTTATCATCCACATCCATGTTTCTTAAAAATGTATTTGAAAACATTTTTACTATTTACAGGAATATGGGGTAAAGTCATTTATACCCTTGTTTGAATTTTTATAAGTGGTTTATAAAGGAATCGTTCCGTCATTTTCCAAACAAGGTGCTTTTTTATCATTTTCGACAGAATTAAGGTAAGAATGTTTTTTAACTTATACGGCGGGTGCGGTTATTTTCTGCCGTTATAAAATCGTCGAAGCATCCCTTCCTATCTTATAAGAATATTTTCAAAGAAAATGTTTTATTTCATAAATATATGACTCTTAAATTATTTCAATATAGGAAGAGATATTTCTCTAAAAAGAGGATTGATTTCATCTATGTCAACACCCTTTGATGGATTTCACGCTTATTTGAAGTTGAATTATTATGATACAAAACTTCTGTATTGTATTGAAGGTTTTGTGATATTTTTGAATGTGGATGTGCTATTTTTATACCGGTCATAGTTTATGGTGAAAGTATTTACATTTCGTATGCTAGTTTTAAAACGAATGTTTATATTATGTTTAAACCTTTTAATATGGGAATGCATTGGACTTAATATGTGACGGGTGGAGCCCGCTACAGCTCCTCGATGCATTGGTAGGTCTCATGGGACAAACTAGTGTTTTGGCACAAAGCCTTGGAAAAATCTTATTTGTAGTCTTGGCATGAGGCCTTGGCTATGTGGTTATGATAGCCTGGCATTATGCATTCCATCATTATGAAAGTGGTTATTGATATTACATGTGATTATTCGATTAGTATAATATCCATGTGAATATGTAAATGGAATTATTTCATTTTATTTTTTCCATACTATGTAGAAGTTCAAGTTTAAAATGATTTTGTTTTAAGTTATACATTGCCTTAAATGTTTATTCTTATTTATGAAAGTTTCTTATATATTGTTTTCCTTACTAGACATTTGTGCTCACCCCTTTTCAAGTTTTTATTTTTCCCAGGATGTGAAGAAGTAATTTATGAATGACCTGCAGGGATAGTATGTGAGGATATGAGTGTGGGATTAAGGAGAAAATATGTTTTTGTAGTAGTTTTTTACGTCATGGTGTAATGTAAAACATTATGAATATATCTAGTGTTTTCAAGGCTACTAAACCAATCGGTCTTTCGAGATTTGATATTTCTTATGATCATGCCAATGTTATGTAATAATGTACCGACTCTGGGTAACTGGGGTCGGGGCGTTACAGTCGTGGTCAGTGCGGAGGCCGCATGGTGGCGGTAGTGGCCATGGAGCAGTGTCATTGCGCCATCGCCTTTTTCGTGTCTGGTGGTGGTGTCGGCCACCGTTCTCATGCCCCAACCATGGATGGTTTCCATCCTCCTCTATCGCAATGGATAAACCATTCAAGAAGAATGCCGAAGGGATCAGGCCATGTTTGTTTGGAACGCACCCTCCACGTTAGAGTGGTAGAAAGTGGCTCATCAAGAACATAAACAATAAACTTCAAATCATATCCTCCTGCAAATATTGTTCAGAACATGCAAAAGAAATAGAAGGGGTGTACATGAGAGGTGATAAAAATATAGAAATAAACCCCTACCTTTTTTTCATGATGACGTTGCCATGAGAATGAAGTATGGATATCAATTCGTCGTAGATGAAGACATCCCACGTCAGATGAATTCTCAAAGAAGAAGGTCTAATTCGAGGTCAGCAGTCTTCATTGGCGGAGCATTCTTCATTGGCGGAGAGTTCTTTATTGGGAGGTGAAGTACTTCATTGGAGAACATTATTTCTACCAAAGGTCTCTCCTCTAGAAATTCCTCCTAAAAAGTCAAGTAGCCAACATAATAGATTATGTTTGCTATTTTGTTCATTGGCATAAAATCCAAATTATATTAATTAAGTTTTATCATCATAATTAACTGATGAGGTTGGAAAAAAATTAATGTGGTGCATTGGCCTAATTAATTTGGAGGAAACTCAAGAGGCTCCTCCACATTAATGATGGAATTGAGGGGTTTTCCCCTCATTCATAGGGGACTTCAAAAGGTTTAGGCCTCTGGTGGTCCCCACCACCATAACCTCTCATGGTAGGTTAGTCGTGGGTGGTCCCCACCACCATAACCACTCAAGGGAGGTTAATGTATGGTAGTACACACTTCAAAACTTCCACATGGAGTGGTTACAACAAATAAAAATAAAATATGTGTTTATTTTATTTTATTACTTCCATGAAAACCTCAAAAATTAACCTTCATCCTCGACCAACTACAGTAGAGGTGGAAGTGTTCTTAAGCGAATATTGGCGCTGCGAGTTCAACGATGCCCTCAGATTTCAATTCCGAGCACCGGTTCAAAATTTAGAAAAATCCACTCTCACGTTTACTGAACGTACATGAAAAAATGTTCAGAAATTCATTTTGGGTTGTCCGAGCCTCGGAATCACGCACCGTCAATTTTTGCGGACTCATAAAATTAACATTTATTTAAAAAATTTACATGGAAATTCCAGGTCTTTACATTCTCCCCACCTCAAGTATTTACATCCCTTTAAGCCACAACTCAAACAATGGAAACATGTGGGGATACTTAGCACACATATAAACCTCCCACTCCTATGTGGTCTCTTAGAGGTTACCATGCTGCTAGTGAACGCGAACCAGAGGTATCGACCGTCCATGAAGGACCCGCTCCTGTCGATCCTCAATCTCTACTGGAACCTCTGTAAAAGTTGCCCCATCGTTGACATCTAGCTCACGATGGTCGAATATGTGAGAAGGGTCATGCATGTATATCCTCAACTGGGATACATAGAAGATGTCATGCACCCGGTACAACTAAGGTGGAATAGATAAGAAGTATGCCACTTTTCCAACTCTACTAAGGACCTGAAAGGGTATGATGAACCTCAAAGATAACTTGCCACCTTGGCCAAATCTCCACAAACCTCATCGGGATGAGACACGTAGAAAGATGTTGTCGCCATCCTCAAACACTAGAGGTCTCTATTTCCAGTCGGCATATGACTTCTTCCTACTCTGTGCAGTCTTCATCCACTCCTGGATGATTTGAACCTTCCTTGGGGTAGCTTGTACCATCTGTGGTCCCATGAGTGCTGAATCCCCTAGGTCAGTCCATAACAAAGGTGATCTACAAAGTCTCCCTTACAACACCTCAAAAGGTGCCATCCCAATGGTGGAGTGATAAATGTTGTTGTAAAAACACTCCACCATAGGAAAGTGATCCTCCCAGATACAATCGAAGTTGAGGAAATAAGCATAGAGAATTTCCTCGAGGGTCTGAATAGTTCACACAGACTGTCTATCCGTCTGAGGATGGAAGGAGGTTCTCAAACTATGTTGTGACCCGAAAGCCTCTTGCAACCCCTTCCATAGGTGAGAAGTAAAGCATGCATCACGATCGAAGACAGTCATTCAAGGTACTCTATATATTCGCACAATATCTTGCACATAGAGGCCTCCCATGATCTCTACTGAACCCTGCTCTCTAATCGGTAGGTAGTGGGATGACTTGGTGAGTCTGTCGATGATCACCCAATTCAAGTCACATACCCTGGATGTACGTGGAAGTCCTGTCATGAAGTCTATGGATATCCCATCCCACTTCCAATATGGGATTTCTAAATGCTGAACCAAGCCTGCTAGTACCTGATCCTCCCCCTTCACTTGCTGACAAGTGTGGCACCTAAAGAAAAACACTCTTATTGCTTTCTTCATTCCCAGCCACCAGTGTTGTCGTCAGATATCCTCTTATATCTTTTCCACTCCAAGATATACCGCTAATTGGGATGTGTGGAACTCCTTCAAAACATACTCCTGATGTGACATTGGTTCCGTGATACGTCCTTTTAAGAGGATGACATGCTCCCCACCTTCAAAAAATATATCAGGTGCCTGTCCTATGCATATATGAGCACATTGTGTCTTGCAGTCAGTGTCCCCATGCTGCACCTCCCTAACTCGTAGATGAAGTGGGGGAGTGACTGTAAGAGACCAAAGAAAAGATTCTCCATCTCAGTCCACAAAGGATATATGTAAAGCAGCTAGCTTCTCTGTTTCCTCACCTAGTAGTTATATACTAGACCTCATGCTGAGTACATCTGCACCAACGTTCCTCTTCCCAAGAGTATAGAATATCTAAAAGTCATAGTCCTGGAGGAACTCAATCCAACTCCGATTTCCCAAGTTCAGTTCCTTCGGAGAGAAGATATACCTGAGACTCTTGTGATCAGAGTACATTGTAGAACATTTTCCAATCAGATAGTGCTGCCACATCTTCAAGTTGAATCCCACTACTGCTAACTCTAGGTCATGGGTATCATAGTTCTGCTCATATTGTCTCAGCTGTCGATAACCATATGTAATCACTGCTCACTCCTACATCAAGAAATGTCCATACATGGTCCATGATGTGTTGTAGTAAACTACATACCCTACACCCTCCTCTGGAAGCCTCAAGATGGGGGCACTAGTCAGTCTCTGCCTTAGCTCATGAAAACTAAGGTGGCATCTCTCCATCCACATGATGAGTAGCCCCTTCTTCATCAAGGATGATAGTGGTGCTGCAACTCTGGAGAAATCTGGCACAAACCTCCGGTAGTATCCAGGCAAACCTAGGAAACACAGTACCTCCATCACACTCTAGGGTCACTCCCAAGAATGTATCGCCTCAATCATTGCTGGATCCAATGCAACTCCATTCTCCGATATGAAATGTTCTAGAAAGTGAATCTCTTGGATCCAAAACTGGAACATCAAGAGCTTACCATATTGTCGGTGCTCTCAGAGTGTGTCCAGTACAACCTGCAAGTGAAAGGCATGCTCCTCCTAAGTAGCCGAGTAGATCAGAATGTCATCAATGAAGAATACTATAATGTGATCAAGGTATTGATGAAAGATCATGTTCATGAGTCCCATGAACACTGTTTGAGTGTTGGACACACCGAACGGCATAAAAAATATCTTGTATTGGCCATACCGACATCTGAATGTTGTTTTCTACACATCCTCATCCCGAACACTAAGCTGGTGATAACGAGATCTGTGGACTATTTTCAAGAACCACCATACTCCCATTCAGCTTATCAAAGAGGTCATCAATCCTCGGGAGTGGGTACTTGTTCTTCATGGTAACTTGGATCGGGCGCTGATTGTAAATACAAAGTTTCACGCTGCATCCGCCTTCTTAGAGAACAATATCGGGGCTACCCAAGGAGAAACACTAGGCTGAATGAATCCTTTCCCCTGTAAGTCCTCTTGCCGAACTCGTAGCTGACAAAGCACCGCTGGATCTATCTGATATACTGATATAGATGTCAGTTCCATACCAGGGAACATGTCATTGTAATAGTCTACCTCTAGGCAAGGGGTTACACCCAAAACATCATTAGGGAATACATCTGCGTACTATTCCACCACAATAGGATAACTCAGACTTTCCACACCAACAGCTTTGAGGGTAAGGCTCGAAAATTGCTGAGTAATCAGCCGCACTCTCCTACGGGGTAGTCTATCCTGTGCTGCAAAGACTCCCTTCTCGTCGGTGAAGTAAAAACTGGTCCCATCCATGTGGACACACAACAATTTGTGCCAAATACAGTCAATCTGAGAATAGACTGTAGATAACCAGTCCATACCCAATATGTAGTCATAAGGCCTCGACATCTCTAATAAGAGATACCAACCAATTCTTTTGCCTCCGAGAGTAAGCTCACACTACTGGAACCAATGCATAATTGTCGAATATGGTCTCGTAGGATTCTATAGCCATAAGGATCATGCTAACGGGTTCGTCTAATTCTCTGAGCTCTGAACGAGGGTATTAGAAATAAAAAAATGATTGGATCCTATGTCTATAAGTACTGCACCTATGGTGGAGTAGTCACAGATTGTACCTCAAATCATCTTTGGAGCACCGTGATCATAGGGCGCATTTTTGTGGAGCTGAGCTCTCCCCTATCCACCTACTCCTTGTGGTCGGGGTGGACCTCCTAGTGGTGGTGGCAGCAACATCTCGAATCATTACCCATCGCCAGCTGCACAACTAGCTCCTCTACCACGTCTGACTGCTCCCTACGGAACTCTTTGGTCAAACCTCTATCTCTGCCTGGGTGGTCCTTAGACCATATTTTGATCATCCGTACGATGGGTGGGACAGTCACGAGTCATGTGACCTTGCCCTCCTCATGAGTAACAATGCATGATCCTTGCCCAACTAGTTCCTCCATGGGTTCCCCGCACAACCAATCCTGAGTCCTGCGCTCGTCTACTAGTAGGTCTGCTTTTCTTGGACATCTATGAAGTTTATTTGATTCCATCTATAGAAGACTCCTCTATGTGACGACTGGTGGTGGGTCTCAATGCTGGTGACTGCTCAGTAAGAAAACTATTTACCAAGTGGGATCTCTCTAACACCACTGCTTGCATCGGGATGCTGGCAGAGATCATCGAAACCCTGATCTCCCACCTGGGCCCCTAGTAGAAGGTCCAAGCCCTAAATAAGGGTCCATTAACCATATCTGTGGAGTAGTTTGAGAGGTCAGTGATCATTGTTGAGTACTAAGAAACAACCATGATTTCCGACTTCAAATGAAGATGCTCGTGTATGCACACTGTGGAAAGAGTTTCTGGGAAAAAATATACCCAAAACAGGCTCTAAAAGTCTTCCTAGAGAAGAGTCACATAGTCATGAACCTGTAGCATCAAGATCCATCATCTTCCCACTGCTTCCTATAGAAGGATAGCGGAAAGGATCATCTTGAGATCAGATGGTGTCCCTATGAGTCAGAAGACTCTCATCACAGCCTCCATCCAATCCTTAGATGCATGTAGGTCAATATATACCCTGAACCTGGGTGGCATCTGGCATTGGAACTCATAAAATGCACTCAATAAGTCGGAACTCTCTACTGCTGGGGCTTGTGGCATCGGTGGACCAACAGGTAATGGTACCGTAGGTTCCTCTACTAAAAAAGGGCCCTGTACGGAGGCCTCGTCACTCAGTGGTATATCAGTGCGTATAACTCTTAGAACCCCAACTGATTGTCTTCATGGAGGAATCCTAAGATGAAACTGGTGAACCACAGTTAATAAGTTATACCTGGTGAAATCAATCAAGAGTTCACAATGAAGACTCTTCAAAACACACATGCAATCCGTGTTTTCATGCACCGGGTAGGAAATCAGAAGTCAAGTTCCTGGTGTATGGATACATCGGCCGCCACACCAACACTAGATTCCCTAAACTGATAACCAAACTCACTACACTTAGCACAATTTCCTTTAAATAAAATATCAGAGCCCTGTGTTATGTAGTATAACCAACTCCTCTAATACCAATTGGTCATGAACTTTCAACCGAGGATCATACCATGACTACCCCAAGCCCTCCTTCCATATGACATGGACTGGAGAGTAGCACCGAAAGGTATTTTCCCTAAAACTAGAAAAGAATGCCTTTATAACCTGCAAACTCATGTAACCAAGCACACAACAAGATACGAACACAAGAAAACTGTATAATCAAAATAGTGCTGAAAGTAAAGGGGATGGAATACAAGTCCAATAGTAAAGGTACAAGTACAACTAAAATATAAAAAAACTGAAGTAAGAGAAAAGACAGCTACTGGATCGTCCTCCGAGGTTCCTACCAGAGGGTTAGGTATAGATCTCCTCCTCAACACTCCATGTCCACTTGTCTTCTATGCGTACCAACACGCCATATGATCCTCCTCCGGGCACCGTACAGTACTAGAACAACTACAAAATGAGGCTATTTCCACGGACCTATAGCCATGGTTTTAAAGTTGTGGAAATATGTTGCTATAGCCACAGTTTTTAGAACCGTTGCAATAGTAAGTGGTTATAGCCACGGTTTTTCTAAACAATGGAAATAGGGTTCCCATGATTTGGTGGGAAAAATTTTCCCGCCAAAACATTAGTTGGAAGACTTACCTCCACAATTTTAAGGATATGCCCATAGTTTATATTAATATATATATTATAATATATATATATATATATACCTGTAATATCCCTTAGGGTAGTGGTTAGTACTCTTGTTCATATAGCAAAGGTGCAGGGATCGAAACCTGCTGGTGACATTTTTTATTTAGGGTATTGCCATGGTTTTCCAAGGCAATAGCCATGCTTAAAACCCTGGAAATATCTTTATATCGCCACAGTTTAAACCATGGCACTAGGTCAACTTCCACGATTGTAATTTTTTAGACGTATTTCCATAGTTAAAACTGTGGCAATAGGACGGAACCTACTGCCACAGCGATAGTGACCACTATTGTCCAAAACTGTGGCTGTAACCTTGGGCCACAGTTTTGGGGCCTATTGCCATGGTTTTGAACTGTGGTAATAGGTATTTTTTTTAGTTTTGTGGTACTCTCAGCCTCAGTCAACATTGTCTGTCATCAGCAACCAACTTAATAAGTTGCGGGAATAGCTTGTTCAGGGGTGAGTATAATGATACTCAGTAGGGACTGCGAGACCCTCATGGTATCACAAAAACCTCCAAGGATAAACCAAAAAGTATGAAATCAATAGATATCCCTACATAGGTATATGAACAGACATATACCTTAGTTATCAAGTAATATATTTCGATCATGAGGGAAACACAAAGATACAGACTCATCTCTCACCAGGATTTATTCTAGGGGTAGTAACTAGTAACATCCCCAGTCACATCATCGAACACCTTGGGTACTAGAGATTCCCTCCACTATCATGTATAGTGGGCCTACCACGTCCCACCGAGGCACTTCCCACAAACCTTGAACTTCTGAGGTACTTCTCCTATCAGGTACTGTGGGTCTACCACGTCACACAGAGGTGCTCCCCACCATGGGTCTTCTACGTCACACAGAGGTGCTCCCCCTCATGACTTGATGTGGTAAATATCTTATCGAGTACAATGGGTCTGCCATATCACACAGAGGCACTCCCCACCATGGCCTACTGAGGTGCTCTTCCTGTCATGTATCGTGGGTCTGACGCATCACATATAGGCGCTCCCCACCGTGGGTCTGCCGCGTCACACAGAGGCACCCCCACTAGGCCTTTCATGTCACTCCAAGTCGAATAGGATAGTAGTCATCAAGTGTTAGCCAGATACTAGGTTCCCTCACTATGCTCAATTGTCTTCGGGGGGATCCACTCCCCAAGCTACTGGTCGATACTCCAACTACAATGAAGTCCCACGATGAAGCATCTCAAAGGTCCTCCACGTCGTAGGCATCTCAATGCAACATATGGCACGTCAATTGTCTGTGAGTTATTATCTTTTTAATCCTGAGGGTCCAGTTTGATTCATTATCGATCCAACCTGGCTGTTCCAAATCTTAATCTAAAACTATAGTAGAGTATACTCAAAGGGACTGTATCGCTCCATGATTTGTAGCACCGCTGATGGTTCATCAAAGAGACTTCTGGTGAAATATTTATGTCCAAAAGAAGGTAAAATGGGTCGTAGTGGGCCCGGGTCCGGTCCGACCCGTTAGGACCGAAACACCCCGACTTAGTTCGGGTCATCCCAGACAAAATCGTTGGGTCTAGGCCAGCACGCAGTGCGGCCCATCATGTTGGGTTCGGCTCGGCCCTGTTGGGTCTGACACAACCCGTTCTAGGCGGCCCAACCCACTGGCGGTCCGGTAGGCCGCGAGGGGCCTCGAGGGTTTTGGCCGCTGACGGCGCGAGACTATAGGGCAGCTCGGCCATGACTGATCAGCTAGGATGGCAGTGTACATGGGGTAGTAATATGGATGTGGGGAGGCGGTCCGGCCGTACGACAGCGGTTCGGCCATGGGGCGGTGATCTGGCTGCGGGGGGGGGGGCTGCTTCAATGTAGCGCCTCATCCACGGGGTGGCAGTCCGCCATCGAGCGGTGCCTTTGTCACGGGGTGGCAGTCCCGCTGTGGGGTGGCTTCTTGGCCGCTGGGTGGTGGCCCGGCTGTGGGGTGGTGAGAAGCTGTAGATGGTGGCATTGGTTGGGGTCAGTGCAGAGGCCGTGGAGTGGCAGCAATGGCCGTGGGGCGGTGTCATTGCGTCGTCGCCTTCGTTGCGGTCGGCGATGGTGTCAACCGCCGTTCTCATTCCCCAACCATGGATAGTTGTCTTCCTCCTCCATCGCAAAGGGTACACCATTCAAGAGGAATGATGGAGGGGTCGGGCCATGTTTTCTCGGCATGCACCCTCCACGTAAGAGTGTTATCAAGCGGCTCATCAAGAACATTAACAATGAACTTCAAATCCAATCCTCCCACAGTGTTTGTTCCCAACTCGCAAAAGAAATAGAAGGGGTGGGGATGGGAAGTGATAAACATATATAAATAAACCCCTGCCTCGTTCACTTGATGACATTGGCATGAGAAGGAAGTACAGACATCTATTTGTCGTAGATGAAGACGTCCCATGTCGGAAGAAGTCTGGATGAAGAAGGTCTAAGTCGAGGTCGGTGTTCTTTGTTGGCGGAGCATTCTTCATTGGCGGAGCATTCTTAATTGGGTGGTGATGTTCTTCATTGGAGAACTTTATTTCAATCCAATCTCTCTTCTTTTCGAATTCCTCCAAAAAAGTCAATTAGCCAATATATTTGATTATGTTGGCTATTTAGTTCATTGGAATAAAATTCAAACTGAATTAATTAAGTTGTCTGCACAAAATTAATGCGGTGCTTTGGATTAATTAATGTGAAGGAAGCTCAGTAGTATAGTCCACATTAAAGAGGGAGTTTAAAGGTTTCTCCCTAATTAAGAGGGGATATCATGAGTTTTAGGCCTCGAGTGGTCCCCACCACCATAACCGCTCATTGAAGGTTAGGTGCGGGTGGTCCGCACCACTATAACATCTCATGGGAGGTTAAGGTCTGGTGGTCCCCACTTCTCAACATCCACATAGAGTGCATACAAAAAATAAAAAGAAAATATGTGTTTATTTTATTTTATTATTTCTATGAAAAACCGAAAAATTAACTTTCACCCTCGACCAACTGCCATAGAGGTCAAAGTATTCTTAAGAAAATACCGGTGATGTGAGTTCAATGGGGCCCTTAGATTTCAGTTCCGAGCACTGGTTCAAATGTTAGAAATACCTGCTCGCATTTTTACTGAACGTACCTGAAAAAATGTTCATAAATTCATTTTGCGCACTCCGGGCCTCAGAATCATGCACCATAAATTTTCACAGAATCATAAATTTCCAATTTATTTAGTAAAAATAAAATGGAAATTTTGGGTCATTGCATAAGACAAGATACATGATGTCAAATCCAATGCAGGGTAGATTATATCAGTACTCCGCAAGACCGTCCAAAAATTGAAAACACAAAGTAAGAAGTATAGTTAGATAAATAATATATATGATAAATATGTAAAATAGATACACCCATATATACCCAGGAAAGACATCACACTACTAGGTCGTGATAACCAACTACCAGCCACATGATTCTGCTGAAAGCGACAGTTTTTATGGGAGTGTCCAATCCACTAGACATATTATTTTCATTGACATGTGATGAAGAGTTTAGAATCATTAGGTCACACCAAATAATTCTCACTTATCTGAGAATTCCATTATACATCGATAAGAGGTCATGCTAAGAACTACTCGGTGGACACCACAAACCCAATCTGGATCAACCCACTACACAGGGGATCATATTTCAATGATACCAACAACCATGCCACTATGAACTACTTTATGTAGGATCAATTACATACTCAACATGGATACACTAATTCTACAAAAATCAAATAGGGAACAAGGGATGATAGAGGTTCACACTCTAGTCTCATTGAGGGGCATGAAAAAGCTTTCTGACACTCAGCCTCTTTAGGGGATCACAATCTGTTGATGTGGATGTAATTCCACATTGTACCATTGAGGGAAAGGACCATTGGAATATAAAACCCCATTACTCATCCAATCTAAGAATATGTAGAGCTAAAAACTCTATTGATGGGTGTAAACAATGTGTACTAGGAGGTTTTGGGCATGTCATTCTATTCCCACGACTACTCAAGTGGAAAATCCTTAAACGAAATGAAATTTTACATATACATGAAGTGTAGACGAAGTACGTACTGTGTAGACTCATATGGTATCTTACTCATTTCTCCTGTATATGATTGGGTTCTGGTGTCCATGTGAATGTTCCATCCAATTTACACCAACACATGTTCATGTCCAAGTACTATCCATGTCACCTAGGTATCTAATTTTTCCTATTTTCATGTACCATTTGAAGTACATAACGACCCCCACAAAAGGGGTCACATGCTTTGTTATAGGGGTCACACATCATATGATCCCAATATTCATCCTAAAATCACAATAGCTACTAAATGTACCCCATATTGAATTGAATCATGAGTTACATGCTCTGTTGACCATAATTTCTTAGATCTGGAGATTCAATTTTGTTCATCCCCGTATGCATCTTCCAACTTGATTCTCACTAACAATCTCACCATAGATCATAGATATAGAGTTATCATACCTATACATCAGCCATTCCTTATAATTAGTTCTAGAAATGATCTAGGTAATCACATCTAAAATTCGTAATGTCATTATCCAACAATCAGTAAGGAAGATCACTCGATCCTGACTCATTATCTCTTGATCTGACTACAATCATAATTTGTCTTCAATAGGAAACATTCATCATGTTCTACAACTATGGATTCACTTCTTTGTACTGACAAATGATCATGAAATGATTGATAACTAGGTATTTATCGATCCACTGGTTAAAAGGAACACAATATATGATTGAACAAATAAAAATGGTAGAAATTTGTAATCCAAAAAATGTTTGGAAAAAACCATGTCCATTTCTCATTATGAAATGATTTATTATCATAAAAATTGAAGAATGAAGATAAAATAATCAAAATACATGAAATAATCTGATCAAATTAAAATTATATATATGAAATGAGAATCAATCCAGTTCCTGTAAATGATCTGGGTTCTCCCATGATTAATTATTGGGATTAAAATACAAACGGAAAAAAATCCTACATCGATTTTGGATCAATATTTAAAGGAAATTTATTATGTTTATATCATTTATGACATCCCCTAACACTGTTGTCCCAATTATCCATGATTGGGTCCAAATCCATCGTCATTAACACATAAAATATTTCAAATAGTTTTCTGAATCTCCATATATTGAGTGTAAAACCCTATGTAAAATACTATAATTGTAATTTAAATGAATAAATAGTCAATGAATCAAAAAATAAAATATTTAATTAATTTTTCAATATATTGTATTTAAGTATTCATAGGAATTATTATTCAGAAAAAACCATCACCAATAATGATTATGTCTCACCTAGTGTAATACATGTGTTTTATACTCTTTAGTTCCATAAAATTTCTTTCCAGGTGTACCTTTTGTGATTTATTCCAAGTATTCTATAAAAATTTACATTCGTACTATTTAATATATGTTGACCAATTGGTTTTATTGATCACAAAATCATGATTCAAATAGTATTAAGGAATTTAACGTTTCTCTGTATGTAATTTGATTTCTATACTAAGTGATATAATTGTCCAAGTACAAGACGTCCTTGATCTTGGCATCCCCAACACGATAAATTGTTTTCAATGAGATACCACCAGCGTATAAAATCAAGATATATATGTGATATCAACAGGATATCAAACTAAAAAAACATATTGTTGGACTGAAAAAATTGAAATGTTTGAGACACCATTAGTCAACATACCGGAAGGATGTAATTCCACTAGAATGAAAATTTATCTATATAATAGATACCTCTTTATGAAGTACCATCAATGTTATACCACTAGAAATGAAATTTTTCTATGTCAAATACACCATCAGACCACACACCACAAGACCAGACACCTCTAGTTGAGACACCACCATCATAGTGTATATTTGGATATGTATAATAAACTACTATTATAATACTGAAAGAACAACATACTACTAGAGCGTGACACCAACAGACAGTCAACACACTACAAATCGAAAACACCACCACATTTTTCTTATCATATTATTTTGAAATAAATTATTATAAATTCTATATTTATTGAAGTTAATTACATTTAATTTTTTAATTTTTTTCTTAAATTCTATATAGAATGCTTTGAACAGAGGGTCAATATGTGCAGTTCCAAGAAATAACTAATCTAAATATTCTTCTTATTTCTACTGATAGAAGTTCACCAAACTCCCCCATGCAGAATAGATTAATAAATGGATGAATCAAACAATAAGAAAGATGATAGTTCATGACTACTAAACACACAATGAGAATAACTAGATTGAAGAAAGATGACATAACATTATTTAAACATTTGACTAGAATCCAAACTACAAATTCACATTTTCTGATTTCCACTAGTTAAATAACAAGAGTCCATGAAACTATATTTTCTACTCTTTTCAATAGAAATATACTCAAGCTTCACTATAGATTCAAACCATGAGTCACAATATTCATTGAAACAAATTGAGAATTCCTAAACTCTATAAATTTATAAATCTCTATTCTATTTATTTTTATTACATTTTGAGTTGTGTGTGTGTATACTCTGTTTTATCACACACACATTGTCTCCAGTGAGAAATATGAAGATACTCGATATCTTCCCAAAATTTTTTCCTACTTTTTTATCGCATAAAAATCGTAGTAGAGGTCCTTGTGTGTTATGTTTTGTTATACTCCTATGTATACTTGTGGAGGAGTTCATGTATAACTCAGATAGTGGTAAAATTTTATAAAACAAATCCATGTTGTGGATTAGGTTGTATATTTTATATTAACTGCTCCATGGAGGGTGATCACCAAGTGGATATGACTAAGTCTTGACATGATACTAAACCTCTTGTATTCATTCTTTCCAATCTGTAATTTAATTTTTGTTTTAAATTATTTCCTCATTAAAACTAAAAATTATTTTAACTAAAAAATATACATGTATTGTTTATTATAATTTCTGTTCATATATTATATTTATCATGTTGATTTATTTCAATGGATCCAGTAATATTTTATATTATTAATCCCATACATATTAAATATTTAGATATATCTTTTGAAATGTGGATATGTATATCAAACTATATATTTTTATAAACTGGATCATATTTAAACATTTGGGAGATTAAAAAATAATCCATTTTGGAAAGAAATTCTTAATGGGTCTTCAATTCACCCCTGCTTCAGTAACTCACTCTGACCAATATTTGGTGTCAAAGGTATTAAATTATTGGTGATCAATTTTTTCAAAAAAAATTCAACTATGATTTTATATGTACATTAATGATCTCAAATTTATTTCATTTATAATTTAATTTCCTTAAATTGATTACCATAAAAAATATCTACAATTAATATACCACCTATCATTAACGGTACAAAATATTTACAATAGAATATTAAAATGAAAATTCATATACATATCCTGGGTTTTGATATTTTTACTACTATACAAAATGAATATGTTATACCAATTAATACTAGTATTACTTGGGTTGATGAAACAAAATTATATTATAATAATAATTATAAATGTATAAATTCTCTTAATTGTGTATTAGGAAAGGTAGAGTTCAATATAATCTCTACAAGAAACACATCATTTAAAATTTGGGACACTCTATATATTTCCCATGAGGTAACTTCAAATGTTCACAAGATGGGGATTATTACTTATACTATTAAATATCATAACTTTATGACTAAGCATAATGGACCCATTTATAACATGTATCTCAGGTTAAATGATATTTTCAACATAATGGGCTCTCTTTAAAAACATGTATCTAATAAGGATAAAATTATGAGATTTTTGATATGTATACTAGAAATCTAGAGAGAAATGTCTATTTCAATAAGGGAAACATGCGACTTAAGTTAACTACTGATGAAATATTTTATTCGAAAACATATGATGTATGAAGTGGAATAAAAGGTAAACTATGAAGAATAAGAGAATCCTAAAAGAAGATCAGTCACCCTCGAGACTACTGCTAATATAAATAAATTTAAGAAAATGATAAAGTCTAAGATGTGGACTGAAGTCATTGTGAATCTAATACTGATAATGATGTGTAGATGGATCACCTAACCCATAGATTTATGAATTTATACTATAATAAAGATATATTTTGAAAATAAAATTATAATGGAAGGTATGAAAACACAAGAAACCATTATAAAAAATGTTTTAAAGATGATGAACCAAAGGAATATGTTTTCTAAGAATTTAAGTTGTAGGGAAACATAAAATCTGACTATCCAAAGCTAATGTACAAAGAGATATATGAGGGTAAGGATGTAATATATTAAATACATTAAGGAACAATGGTGGGATTCATAGTTCAA
This sequence comes from Viscum album, assembly GCA_963277665.1. Classification (NCBI taxonomy): domain Eukaryota; kingdom Viridiplantae; phylum Streptophyta; class Magnoliopsida; order Santalales; family Viscaceae; genus Viscum; species Viscum album. Next base: position 1,373,215,545 of record OY728164.1, read on the forward strand.
CTACATCAACTCTGATACATCACCTGAACATAAGCCATACAAAGCCAATATGTGTTTCCTGACTAATGTTAGATAGGTAAATGATTTATCTTTTGTTATGAATATTCAACCTATGTATAATTCTTCAAAATTTTAAAATAACCAACATGATGTTGAGAATATTTCAAATAAATAATTATTTGAATGCTATATTATTCGAAAGAACCCATTTAATGAATTTACGGATAAGTATAAAATTCTTAAAAGACATCATGAATTATCTATAAATAGATAATCTAAAATTTATATAAAAAATTGAGAAAAATTATCAACTTCTCAAAGAAAACACAGAACATAATCTATCTAATGACAAATTGAAGAATGATCATAAAAAATATACAAATGTTAGTGTGAAAATCACAAAAAAAATTGTAATGAATGTTACACCAAAATATGTTAATTGAAGAGGATGTGATCATGGAAAAAGACAAATATCTTAAAAAACTTTTGTTCGTAGTTCTAGAGAAGACTATTCTTATGCTAATATTTTTCTAATGTACATCTCAAGGTTTTTATTTCAAAAAAATTTCAATCTATTTATGGGAATCCCAATAGGAAAATGTGGGTTCCAAAATCATTAATTATTTAGATTTCTGGACCCAAACAGATTTGGGTACCAATATAATTTCTTTTTTAAATCTTTTTATATGTGTAAAATTATGCATGAACTGATGTATATATCTAGGGAACTTGGAAAATGGGTTTTAATTGAATATGATAAAATATTATTATTTCTTCAACCGACTCATAAAGGATGATAGTGGTCATGTCATCATTATTAAAAATGATAAGGGAAGGATCATAAACCTAGGAAATATTGGTAAAAATAATTCAGTTTTAATTTCTAAAGTATTACATGTTTAAGATAAAATTATAAGGACTACGAATTTATCAATTGCTTGATGATGGATTTTAATTTATGTTTGAGAATGATTATTGTGATGTTTTTTATTATAAAAGTATTTTATTTTTTACTAAATTGAATAATGGAAATTTTTATGCTATTGAACTAAATTATGTTCTCTCTCAAACTGAGTCATTAATAAATTCATTTAATGAAGTGTTATAGATTTTTCATAACATTATAGGCCATTAAAATATTTCCACATATAGGAAAAAAATAGTAAAGAGTAAGTTAGGGATCAACCTAAGCTTGAGTTCCCAAATGGTAAAGTATATAACCCCTTTAAAAAAGGAAAAAACACAATGTTTCATTTATATTAATGAATGATGTTTCAAATTGTAAACCCATTGAGTTGGATCATAATGATTTGTTTGCACCTTCACGAGTTTCATGTCTAAATGGAATGTTTTATTTTTTTTGTTATTTAGATGACTATTATAGGTATACAAGGGTATAATTTCAATATCAAAAAATTGAATCTTTCTCTTACATTAACAAGTATGATAAGTATGTATAAAATTATAGTGGAATTAAGAGTAACACCATAAGATGTGATCATTGTAATGAGATTGAAAATGATGATTCTGAATCATTTTTTCACAAAATTGCTACACTCATGAATTCTATGCTACGAGGAAACCCCATTAGAAGGAAGGTGTTTAATGAAGAAATATATTAATAGAATATATTTCCTAAACTTTAATAAAATTTTATTATGTACCTATATACATTTTAGAAGAATATGCCAATATAGTATCCTACATCATCAATAGAGTTTTGATTAGACCTATTCTTAAAAAATACCCCTTATATAAAATGTATCAATAGGAAACCTATATATAATTACATTAGAGTTTTTGGTTGAAAATTCATTATTTATAACACTAAGGATAATTTGGAAATATATTTTTCTGATAGTGATGATGGTAATTTCCATGGTCATTAAATATCTACGAAATCCAATAAATATTTATATGTGAAGAAAGAACAATGGTAGAATTAGTCCATGTCAAATTTTATAAACTACTCTAAATGAGCCTGAGACCTCCTTAGAAAACCTTGAATATAATTTATCTTATCTGAATTGAAATTCTAAAAAAAATCTCTAATATAAAATAATGATAAAAATAATATAGTTCAAATAAATTTCTAAAACATCCAAAACCTAAAGATAAAAATAAATAATTGACCATTCACACATTCTCTTCAGCTACTTGAAACATTATGTACGATACTTTTGCTGTAGTTGTATGTGAACTTAATACTGTAACAAAAACCAAATATTCTATTAAAAATCAAGTTTAACATCAAGAAATATTTTCTCATCTTGAACATAAAAATATTAATGAATATTTTAATGAAGAATTATAGGTAATATCTATGCATGAAAAATTAAATCAATTTGAAATAAAAAAAAGCATGGTAAAAGGTAGATAATCCGAAGGACACCTTGATTATTTCAACTAAATTTTTGCATAAGAATAATGTTAATGATTTGGGAAATATTTTTAGAAATAATGGTATACATGTTGCATAATCATATAGCTTGGAAAAATAAATATATTATGAGGAATCCTTTTTAAAATTGGACACACTTGAATCCCCAAGAATCAGGTTTCTTATACAGAACATATTGACATCATGGTTTTCATAAGTATGTATAGAGTGAGATATAAAATGGTTTTATAGTTGATTATTCTTTTCTAAAAAAACCATGTTTTCAAAAAAAAAATATTGAAATCATGTTTTTATATGAACCATTGATTTATATGGTTTAACACAAGCTCATAGAGCTTGGTATGATACACTCAACAATTTTATAATTTATAAAGTATTTTAAAAATGAAAATGTGATCCTAATTTTTTTCCTAATTTTTTTTCAAATGATGTATTTGTAGTACAAATATATGTTTGTGATATTATTTTTAGATCATCAAGAATTCCCTTATGTACTTATTTTTCAAAAATTATTAAAAATAAATTTGTAATTATTTTAAAAGGTGAACTCAATTTCTTTATTCGATTTAATATTTTTCAAAACAAATAATGAATTATTTAATATCAATTTAAAAATAAAAATGTTCTTCTAAAATGTTTTAACATGGATAATATTGATAGTAATGATACTGCTATGAGTACCACATGAAAATTAAATCTTTATGGTGCTTGGAAACTATTTAATCAAACTAGTTACATAGGTATAATTTGTAGTCTTTTGTGTTTGGATTATTGCTAACCAAATATTATGTCTAGTGTTTGTATTTATGCTCATTTTATGGAAACCCCAAAAGAGTCAAACATTTTTCTATTAAAATAATATTTAAATACATGAAGCATACAACCAACGTAGGATTGTTCTCCCCTAGGGAACATGTGTTTGATTATATATGTTATTATAATGCTAATTTTGGAGGATAATATTTAAATAGAAAAAGAACCACTGAACTATGTCACCTTCTCAAAAATTCGATAGTTCCATGGTCTAGTAAGAATCAAAATTTTGTTTCATTGTCTTCTGATGAAGCATAGTACATAGATGCGGGTAGTTTCTGTGAACAAATTTTATCGATGAAACACACTCAACTAGACTATGGCTATCAATTATAACATGTACACATAATCTATGACAATGAAAGTGAAATAAATATATATAGGAAAAACATATTTATATAAGATATGACATCTTGGTTGAACAATTTCAAAAAGGAGATATCATTGATGAATATATTGACACATTACATCTGTTAGATAATATATTTAATAAGACATTAAACTATTAGTGAATGAAATAATTCAAACATGATTTAGGATTAATTAATTTTGGGTTGATATTATTTTCAATGATATTCAATTATGATGATAGAAAATTATTATGTCACAATGTGGGATTTTCATATCGTTTCTACACTCTGTCATTTCATTTCAATCTTTTTCAAATTTTTCTATTTCTAGTGATTTTGAATCAACGATTTATTCCATGGTTTATATTATTTTCTACAACATGATGCATGATTTTACTCTATTTTAAAATCAATTTAATGTATTATTTTTATGTTATAATTCCTCAAATACCAAATGTTATCAAAATTTAATAAGGTTTATTCCCAACATATCCTGATACATGCATGATACTCCCTTATATTTCTCTCTAGAGAATAGTGAAAAAAATTACCTCACACCTTTCAACAATTTTCCTATCCTCATTCAAAATTGGAGAACCATTATACATGCTAATAATGATGAATTATTTTGATATTTCTTCTTATAAGTCTTGATATTTTAGAATAATAAGAAAGGGTGATGTGAATCTTTTTATGTTTCAATAGTTAATCTAGACCATGAAAACAATGCTGATGTATCAGTAAAGGAAGAAAAAACAAAGTGGATGTTATATATTAAGTCCTTGGTAGTCAATTTACTCCTGAATCAGGGGTTGTTAGTGTGGTTTTCTTCAAACAAAAGTTATTTCTTCCTTATGATAGTTTATGATTTTAATTAGTATTTAGAGATAACAGTTGATGAAGGTAACATTGATTGTATAGGATATCGTATGAAAGTACATGTATTGTTTTAATTACATAAATTTGATAATTTTTTAGGTGTTACTAATGACGGAATTTATGGTGACTACCAAGGTAGCATTCAAATATCTTGTGATTTGATTATATATAATGATTCCCATGTTGTGTTGATAGGATATAGAACAACAAGAAGAAATATTTCCACAGTGCTGGATTGAGAATGTATGCTACTCTATATCTTATTTCAGAACATTCTATTCCCATTAAAGTGTAATTTATCAACCTCAAGGTAAAAATATTTTTATCAACTATCTCTTATGAATGAAAGTCACAAGAATAATCATTTTAGATATCACATCATTCCAAAGTGTGAGATAAAAAATACATCTAAAATATAAAATTATTCGGTCTACCTAAAGATGATTTATGATACGATGAAGTCCATGTGCCTAGTAACATAGGATGAATAGTCTAGTACATATTGTGATGATTTTTTTATTACAAGTTCTACTTGTTAAAAAGTGAAGATTAGCTGTAATCCTTAGAAGAAAATGTTCGTTTATGATTATCATAAGTTATATACAGAGAATAATCTATTTGAACATCCATTCAAATCAAGGGATGAAGTTGATCCAGGATTGTATCCTGATTTATTTGTTGAATACTCTTATTAGGATAAAGAATAAAATATATCTAATGAAGAAGTAATGTAACCATATTTTGGTTTAAGTAGTGATCTTGGTTTGTCTCTCAAAGATTCTCTTATTTCCATTTGAGCGCATTGTACACCTAGGAGGCATCCAAAAAGAGAAACACTTGTTTTATGAGATGAATATGAGACTGAGGTCTCTAGATAAGATCATTATAAGAGTTATGAGTTCTCTGTAGTTGCTGATGAATACAATGATGAATAAGCTGAAGATAAAAATTGTGAAAATTGATATAATGTTAATGATGATAATGAATGTGATGATGATGATAATGGAGATGATTCTATCTCTATTGTTACTAGTGGATGAATTCATGGGATGTAAGTGGAGATGAATCCAATGCTTTAGGATGCACTTTTTAAGGGGGGTGAAATCCCCATCAATTGAAATTATTCAGGAAGCTTCAACTCTTGATGAAGTCAAGGATATCTTTATTGCAACAGGTAAAAATGTTTTTAATTTCCCTATAGCATAGTTGATGGGATTTATTTCTTTTGCAGCACACTATGATTCTAAACAAGATAAAACATATATTACTGAGGATGAATTTGATAATGAATAGTTAGTTGTTTTAAATTTTTATAAGCCTCCCATGGATGAGAATATCAATGGTGAGTTGACTAATGTTGTTCGAAAAATCAATTTAAGAGGATATATTCCACAAAAAGTAGTAATAAATAAGAATCCAAGTATTCTAGTGCTATTGCTCGAGCTAAGGTGGACTAAAATTAAAAGAAATTCATCCCTATGTATTATATTTTGTTGAAATAAAGGGTTCCGATTTTTTAATGAATATTAAGATGAAGGTCATTGTACCTAAAATTTTTGTCTCACATACAACTTCTCTAGTAATTTTTATTGTTTTTTGGGGGTTTGGTTGATCCCATTTTTGATGAATATTAAAATTACTCAAATGTTTCAAGGAGTCCATCCAATAAGAGTGGACAAGATGTCCGAATTGAAGGAGATCCTAAGGTATCCTTGATTTCAAAAATAGATTTTTATGGGATATTGGAAAATTTATCTTAAGTTATAACTCCTTCAAATTAACCTATTTAAACACCTTTTCTAATCCAGTTAATATGGTCAATAATGGATAATTTGATGCTTTTAGTAAAATGTTTTTGTTTTTTTTTACATTGATGAGAATTAATAAACCTTATAAAATGAATTTCATTTGTTAGAATGATGCTAGATACATTTTCGAGTTGGTTATTCAACTTATCCAACCAAAGATGACACATCACATTTAGAAGATAGAGAGTGAGAATAAGCACATCGTTGGTGAACTAGAATCCCATACCTATTGAGGATACACATTCAAATTCTTCTATTTCAACTTATCCTAATCCTTTAGTACGTTATGTTGATTATTTAAAGATATTGTCCAGATATGAAATGAGAGATGCTCCAGATAGAGCTTTTATAAGTGTCATGAATCAGCACCAAAAGTCCTTGATAATAATACAATATAATTAAAATAATGTTCTAAATTTAGTTTCTATATATTCCCTTAGACATGAAAGCATAATGGGATACTATAACTAATTTCATAATTTTATATATCTCTCATATTTATACCAAGAATTAAATGCATTACAATTTCAAATTCTTGGATAAAAACATGAGGATGCCTCTTGTGACATAGGCTTTCAAAGACCATGTAAGATAGATCATGGAGATGACTCTGGTTTGGAACCCTTATATGGAAGAGAAAAGTGATTTATTTAGTTCAATGTAAGGAGGTTTCCTAATAATAAAGTATTTTATAATTCTCATTAATTAATTTCTTCAAGTTCATGTTCAAGATGTTTTTACGTAGGAAGTATTTCCATTTACCCTTTAGTTGTCTCTCAACCTAAGAGTTACTCGAGATCTATTAGCTCTTTTTTCCTACACAATTCCACCCTTTTCCAATGTCTTCTGCAAATTTGATGAGACACATCTGACAGGTACATAGTTTGGAATATCATCATCATACTATTGATGGATTCTCATATGGTGTTCTATCTATTTTACATCCATCTAATATCGCTATCTCAGATAAAGAGAAACCTAAAGCCAAGGGTAATGGTAATGAACTTATGGACCCGTCTTCCAAATCAAGAACCTTGTTTTTGTTGTTTGAGACTATTTTATTTTTTTTTCATAGGGGTTGTAATGAAATTTTCTTAGTCATTTTAAATTCCTTTGATAATTCTTATTCTATTTTTTACCCTTTTTATATTTTATTTATTTCCCTTTATGATAGACCAAAAATGGGAGAAATCTTATAGATTATTAAAAACTCTATGGATTATCTAATTTATTACAGTATCTTTTCTATGTTATCATTGATACTATATATATATATATATTATTTATAATTACCTTTGATACTTACCCTTTTCTTATTTTCATAATATAGCATCTACACATACTGATAATGTTATATTATTGTACTAATTTATACTCCCTTGGATATCACATTTAAACATTTGTAATAATTTTGATTCCATGATTTGTGATCATAAAAAATTTGGAGTTTTTTGACCAACTAGATTTAATGATAAAAAATAATGATACTAATGATATTAATGAATATCATGTTTCTCTACAATTAATATATATTCTAAGGGTTTTTAAAAAATTATCTACATAAAAAACATCATTAACATTGGTATTTCAAACTCAAGTCACAATTTTCCATGAGATTCCCCCAGAATAAAAATCTCTCTACGTATAAGATATCACTTGGATATCACTATACTAGAATTTCATACAATTAGACTGAAAAATTGATAATGTATGAGGCACCATTAGTTGACATACCATTAGGATGTCATGATTTTAGATAAAAAATTTGGCTACGTACAATAGACCACCATGAAACATATATGTAATACCACCTAAAAAATATTTTATTTTTTTAATACACCATCAGACCAAACACTAGTAGTTGAGCTTCCTCAAATATAGTTGAAATTTCACTAAGTTTAATACACCAACAATATCATAGTGCCAGAGTGTGAAACTGTTATACCTTCAATATAATTACTATCTCAGATACTTCAACTATTTTGTTAACATATATTTTTGAATTAAATTATTCTAACTATAATAATAATTGAATTTAATGTCATTATTAATATTAATGATTGCCTCTAAAATTTTATATATAAGGAATTGAAGAGTGTTGAGATGTCTAGTATAAGGAAGTGGTTTTTCTCGATATTTTCTATAATACTGCAAATAAAAGTAGACCATACTCTATAATGAAGAAGATATGATTGAATATGTTAAGAAAACAATCAAAATGATAAGATTTTAATACTACTAAACACAAAAATAAATAAAAAATATTTAAAAAGAAGAAGAGATCACATGTTGGAAACATTTGACTGGAAGCTGAAATACACATTCACATTTTCTTATTTCCTCGTGTTAATGAACAAGAGACTGTGACACTATTTCGTCCTAATGTTTAGAATTTTACTCTACTCAATATTTACTGAAAATTAAAACCCATAGTTAAAATATGAATTGAAAAAAGAAAACATTCCTAAACTCAAAACTTTTATTTTTCTATCTTCGGCGTGTTTTTTTACTTATTAAGAATTGTCTGTGTATACTATATTTTATCACATGCACGCTATCTCCAACAAAAAACTGGAAGATTCTATATATCTTCTCAAAATATTTTAATATTTGTTTCTCTTATGTATAAGAGTTGTATAGGTCCTTGTGTGTCATGTTTAGTTTTTTTTCCACATATAACTATGAAATAGGTCGTGTGTGAGAAATATAAAAGTAAAATATTTTAAAACATGATCAAGGTTGTGGATCATTTTTTTATTTTATAAAAACTTTTTTTGTCAGGTGATGACCTATTAGAGAGGAAAAATTATCAACATGAGATTAAAAAACATGTACTCATTGTTTCTATTAGGTGAAATAATTTTGTTTTACACTATTTCAGTAGTAAAAAGAAAAAAAGTTTTAACTATAAAAAATAGATATTATATGATAGTTTTTGTAATTTATGTTCATATATTATTTTGATAATGTAAATTTATCTAAAAGGATCCAATAATGTTTATATTAATCATCAGATATCTAATCAATCTTTATAGATATCTATAGAAATATTGAGTTCTATATAATACTACATATTTGGATAAACTGTTCAATATTTAAAAATTTGTGGGATTTAAAAATAATAAATTTTATATAGAAATCTATATTGGGTGTGAAATTGACACATATAATTAGAAAATAACTTAGAACAATAATATATTTAAAATATCTTAATCATCTAATTGGGGCACACTAGGCCACAAATTCGTACACTGTCTGAGTTACTGGTTTAAAAAATAATCAATATAATATTAAAAGAACATGAAAAAATAATGCATTACAACTTATCTAAAAAAACAAAATTTCTTCACAACATCCATAAAAATTAACTATTGGTTCTTGTATCCATAATTTTCCACTATAGGGGTCCTTAATAAGTGATCTAATGGAGGCCTACCAATGGCGATATAATAATTTTACTCAACCACATTAAATTTACTTATTTTTATAACCCCTATAAATTTGTGACATTAAGTATAAAATAATAAAATTAGTATAATTAATATAATAAAATATTATTATGATCAGGAAACCACCTTTACACTCCCACTTTTCAATAAAATTAAATGTAAATGTTTTGCAGGTGTAGAGGTATGGACTATCACTTACATGTAGGGATAAAATTAAATATTTATCTCAATCATTTATTGATGTATACTATAAAGAGTTTAAAGTATATATATATATATTTAAAATAATTAAACCTCTATAAATATAATATCACATATACCTTTTGATATTATAATATATTAGAAAATGATAATTCCACTCATCAGTACATGTTGACTATTCGCTTAACGAGACGATGTGATTTTTAACATTGAAATATTAAATGGATCATAAAAAGGATTGATTTAAAGAATATCCATGATATATATTATATAATTATTATTCTAAAAATTTTAATTAATATTTAAAATTATTTTATTCAATCCACAAAAAAAGAGATAACATTTTTCTTGTGAGTGTACAACCAACCATCTCTATGAATAGTGTAATTAAATTTTTTATCTACCTTTTTTGGATGATTATAAATTTTTATATATTGAATATGTATTATATATTTATAATTATTTACATTATAAATATTTTTTAAAGATGAAAATTATAAAATTATTGAAACTACTATATTTTTTTTCCATAAATACAAAACAATTAACACACGTCAGTGATACTTTTTATAGGGAATTACTAATTTATGGATGGTGAAATGTTTAATGTTTAACATATATTATATTTTTATTTTTTAATATACTATATTATATAATTTTAATTAATTTTAATTTTTTATTTAGTTGTTTAGATCACTTTAAAATAATTTCAGAATCAAGGTAAATGATTTTCATCTCTCTTTTATTCTTGTTAAACACATGACATATTCACCAATTGTTCCTTTTTTTATTCCATATATACATCCAAATAATGTATTCTATTATTCATAACATAAAAATTTTGGGTATTTCATATCAATATATGATTATCTATTTCATGATTTTTCTATTCAAATGTTACAAACATGGTAAGGAATTTATGTTACAATCTCATTATTTATATAGTTTATTATGATAATTTTTTTAAGGATAAAATTTTCTAAACTATCTATCAATACCCCATAAACCATATTATACTCTATTTAATTATATATATTAAATGTTTTCAGTTAATGTTCTTATATTTTGGTACTCATGATACCAAAATTGTATTTAAAAAATAGACTTTATTTCGTTCTTTGGTTTAAAAAACAAGTTCGTCCTTGTCTGTGATATCTATCAATATTTAAAAGAATGTTTTACTATTATTAAATTTTTTGATGTAAATTTATAATAAGTTAAGAATATCAAGAAATGGTTTAAAATTAATATTCTTTCCATTTTTTTCAATGATTTACATTTTATATTTTTGGTTAAAATGTTAATAAAATATTGGTTTTAATGTACATGGCATGGGAAAAATTTATCACCATCAAAACTACTCAGTGATTTGATGCTTCCTTTAGAAGTTTCCAATATTTTATTTGATGAAATTTATTTCATTAATATTTAGGAAATTTTTATATTATAATAATGTGATTTCATAGTGATAGTGTATTTATTAAGAAATGTTTTAGTGATGTTTTGAAGGTATTTTTCACCAATGATAACATCCTTTGATGTTATATATTATTTTTTGGTGTTATATTAAAATGATAAAATTAACTTTCTTTATTTGAATGAATTATTATTATGATCTATAAAAGATTCTATTATTTTGTTTCTTTTCCATCGGCTAATAAATTTATGAGGAAATTATTTATGAAACCCATTACTTTTCCATGAGTTATGTTTTAATGCATTACTAAAATGTTTATAAAACCCATTTCATTTCCCTAAGTTATGATATAATTATTATTTTATGTTACTATTAAATATATATGTGTGATTTAAATTATGTGATTTTTATACCATTAATTATATATTAAACCAATGTTTTGGGTGTAGATGAATTTCTCATGTGGTAAATTGAACAGAAATGGGAAGTGAAATCGGTTTAACAAGGAGAATTTCCAACTTTGAGAGTTTGTAGAGAAAACCATTATTAAAAATAAGATATAATAGGTAATAAACCCAACCCACTATGATATTATTTGAATTTAGATTTGAAAAATGAAATGATAATTCTTGATTATGTGTCTTCTAATAAACATTGGCCTTATTCCATTTTCATGCTCGAATGGCTCAAGTTCACTAAGTCATTTATAATTCATAACTCATGAACTACCAATTATTACTATATGAGTAATGAATATGATCAATGATATATTAGGTATGTTTTTAAAATGTTATTCTCATGTTCCTATACCCTTATACTCATTTTATCATTATTATTTCCATTATATACCCTTACTGAGAATTTGAGATCATTATTTCCACTACATCCTTTCCCTATGTTATGAAGAATGGTTTTAAGTAAGGTATGTATAAAAATTGTACTATATGGTATGTTAATTATAGGATATATTGGTGACATTCCCTGAAATAATAATATTGTGTATTTAGTCTCTATAGACACTCACATGGGATACACATTACGTGAATCACATTTTCTTTACAAACCATTATAATTGATTTCAATATATTATGATTGTGGATAAAAAATGTTAAAACTATGGTTTCATAGACTAAAAATAAGGTTTCCTTATTTACATATCATATAAATGATTTTTCATGTTTATATGGTTTTATAATATGATTATATTTGTTGAAATGATTGTTTTATAGAAAATAATAGAAATATGTGGATTTATTTTAAAAATAAATATGATAACCATTGGAATGATTTTCCACCTAAGAGACTAAAAAAAGTAGGATGGTAAAGAGAAACAATGTCATTATTTATAGTCATCTATATAGATTTATGATTTAAAATGTATAATATTATGTGTTTTCTACATGAATTAAATAAGTAGAATATAGAATTTTATAAATTTTTAGGTTGTAATAAATATAAAGGACTTGATGCATAATTTTATTTATGTCTTCAATGTGGGAAGGAGAACAAATAATAATGTCTCAATATAAGGGGAAGATGTTTACTTATGTGTCAATGATAATAATACATCAATTAATTACCAAGTAATTAACTAAATGTTTCATGGGGAACATGAGAAATATTAAATTTAATACCTAAATACAAGGGAAAACTCTAGCACCATGGAGGGACATTGGCTTTTCCAATCATTGAAATAAAATTATTGAAGTTCATATGTATCGAGATTCATGAATTATATTTTAGAATATTTATATCAATGTTGTTTTAGTTAAAATAATCATGAAGAATTTATATATTATTCTATAGTAGTTTTATTTTATTTATTGGAAAGAGTATATTAAATCGTATTTATGTTATGTTAATGTGATTTTTTGGTAAGAATATACTTTTAGAAAAACATGATTGTTGCGAAGAAAAATAGAAATATTTTCCAATTTTTGATAAAATAATTTTATTTAGAAAAATATATGATTTACATTGATAATGTAAATGGCATATTTTTGGTGACTATGAAATTGGTTATTGACTTGATAAAAAATATATTGAGGTTTTATACTATAAATTTTATTACATTATATTTTTTATAGAACATGTTAAATATTCGTTGAGTTTAGATGAAGAATAAGGATTGAAATTTCTTTATAATATATATATATACATTCACTGGTGTTTTATGGAAATCCATGTTATTAGTATATTATAATATAATATATGATCATGTTGTTCACATGTTGGGTATGTGACATTATGAGCTACATTTTGTTGTGTTGGGATAAATGTTAAAATTAATCTTAAAAATATGTGATTAATCCTATATATTTTTAGTTCTTTAATCTAATGAGACATTTTTTAAGCTATTTTAGGGTTAAATATTTATGGAATGGATTGTGAATATATTTGGGGGTTATTGTTGATGTTTAAGAGATTAATGTGTTATATTTTTCCATATTGGACAGCTCGTGCTAACCAATATTGCATTATTTTTTACATATAGAAATAAGGAATATGTTTTCATTATTTAATGGGTAATATGATCCATTAAATGTTTTTTTATACAACTTCAGGCATGAAAAAATCATCTTGAATATTAATATTAGGGAGTAAGAAAAGAATTCGAAATTCCTCAATGCACAAAAAATGGGTGAAATTATGTTTATGAAGTAAAAAATATATCAAGTAAGTTTCTTTTACTTTGTTCATTATATTTGTGTCAAAATAAACTCTATATATTTACAAAATATTCCTTAAATAATTTTTTTCCTTTTAGCTTTTTTTCTGATTAATTAATATTCATTTCAATCCACATTGATTTATGGTTTTGTGGCCATTATCTTAATCAGGAATAAGTTCTCTATCCCTCACTTTTAGTCATTGGGTTATATTTTTGACTTTTCTGTGTATAATTTACCTTCCCACCAATTTTATCATTATCCAAAAACATGATTACAATCTATTTAAGGTTAGCATTATTCTTTCTACTTTCACTATTTAAGATATATTTTATTATAACATTGTATGGTGTGAATTTTCAAAAAAGGTATTTTAAAATAATAATCATTTAATTATTGAGGTAAAATTTTGATGTACTTTATTAAGGGTACATATTAAAAGTTATAGAATATTTATTTTAAAATAATAATAGTACTTGTTGACTTCTTATTAATAAACTCCATGTTTTAATGAATATCTGATATATTATAAAAATATAATATTTTAAATGTGGACATTGTAAGATAACCATTGAATTGGAGAGTATGGATATGAGTAACATAATTATGAAATATATTTATAATTTCCAAAATCGATATAAATATATTTTATAATTGATATGATATTAGAGTCAATTTTTTAGAAATTCATTATCTACTATAAGAATTCATTTTATACATTACATTATTTTTCTTCTATTTTTTTCACCAAAATTATAATTAATTTCTTCCACATTTATGAAATTTTACTTTATAATATTAACCTAATTTTTGAAATCCACATATCATAATTAACATATGCGTAAATTTTATACTTTTTCTAAAATGAATGATTTTTTCTTAAAATGTGATAAATTCAATATTTTCAGAAACCACCTTTTTAATTCATTAAATACTGTAATTTCAATGTCCCATTATATTATTTATTTCATATTAAAATTACATGAGATTTATTTTATTTATAATATTATAATATAATCTATTAAAATAAGAAATGTTTAGGCTTATGATATAAGTAAAATGTAAAGATTAAGAATTCATTTTGATAAAAACTATTTATTCATTGCATTAGAATTACTATTGGCCACTTCTAGAGATTTAAAAATAGAAAATTTATACCATTATTGAATCTCAATATTAAAATTTGCTAACTAGGAACCCTTTATTTTTGGACATTATGAATTGTTACTATGGTAAATATTTATCAACTTTATAAGGATAAATTGGGTTAAATGGCATCAAACCAGAGATTTACGTTCTTAATGTCAACCTAAAACATACCATAAATTTATTATATGGGATAATAAGGTTAAAACGATTTTATGTTATTTTCTATCTAATTATTTGAAGTATGTAGTAATATGTTTTTCCTCATGGTGATTCTTTATTAGTTTTTTGTGACAAAAAAAATATTATATATTCTTATGCTATGTTGAAAAAATATTAAATAAATTATTAGAAAATAAAATAAATGGTTTTAAAAATATTATTTCAAAATAGATTATGAGAAATTATCGAGTTACAATAATATTATAGATAAATATGACATAGTATTGATGTTTGAAATTATTATATATAATTTTTTTCATTCTTTTTTTTGAATTTAATTTAAAATTATATGAATAGTATAAAAATTGGCATTGCTGATATTTAATGAAAACACAATTTTATTAAATAATTTGAATATATGAACAAAATTTAAAAATACGGTGGAAAATAAATAGTATATAATTTTATTATTTTTCTATTTTTTATCAAATTCATATATTTTTTGTAAAATAACCACTATTTAAGATTCAAATAGTTCCCAGCACAGTTAAGGATTTCATTGGTTAGTGAAGGGGTTACTATAAATGACATAGTAAAAGATGATTCAAAAACTTGTATGATTTTTTTTCTACCTTAGATTCTAGTTGTGTAATATGTCTCTATTTTGAATCATTTATCTTTAAAATGACTTGATTATGTAGAATTTTTTTCAGCAATTACAAGTGTTTCCTCTCCCTCCTCATAAAAAGAAACATCTTCCCAGTTTTCTTTGCACCTACATAAGCCATACATCTCATCAAATCACTAAAAAATTGATTTATAAACATATCTATCCCTAAATTAGTTCAGTTAATATTTTTAATCACAATTCAAATGGTATTTAAGGTGGGATATAAAAAAGGCCTATCGAAGAAGTGGTATGTGTTTTACTTGACCTCTTTCTATTTTATTATTCTCATGAATCATATAAATTATAGGTATTTATCATAAAATTATAAATTATATATCATAAATATATTTAAATATTATTTTAATATTGAAACCACCTTTATTATACATTTTACCAACTAAATCAACAACAAAATTATTACTGGTGTGTTCGTGTGGACTACCACTTCCAGTTTGTGAAATAATTATTTTTCCATAGCATATCTCGTGGATGGTTTTTATGAAAAAATTAATTATTATATTATATATTTATAAAATAATAATGATTTTATAATGACAATATAACATCTAAATTCTTATTTTCCAATCGGTTGGAAATCAATAATGTCGCTCATACAAACATATAGACCCCACCTTTATGAAGAAATGTTATTTTTTTCATTTCCATTTTTAAGGATCTTAATAAGGATATAATTACTTTATATATATTATAAATTCGATATAAAAGTTATTATTAAAACAATAATTACTATTTAACTTCATTTCATTACATCTATCGAAATGAAAAAATATTTCCCATTTATACGTACGTACAACCATCACTGTGAATAAGTAATTAAATTTTTATATATCAAGAATTTTTTATGATTATAATTATGTATATATTTTGTAATACCCAAAAATATTAAATAATTTTCATCTTAGAAAAACTATTATTATTTTCCCTTTATATTGAACACCAGGTTATGCTTATTCTCACTACCACATTGAGTTAGCATGGAATACATGCAAGAATAGGTTATACATACTTTTAATTACGCAGCTATTTTAAAAAGAATTTTTGGAATAATTATAATATTTCTTTTTCAAAATAAAAAAATTTCTAAATTTCTAATACCAAAATTATATTATGTGGTATATTTATTTTTCTGAGAAGTTTCATTTTTGATGAATAGTGATAAATACAACATTTGAGTGAAAAATGCATTTTATTATTGATAAATATTTATTTTAAATTATATTCAATTTTTTTAAAGTCACTGCTCAACAATTATACATATATTAACCCAATTTATATCATTGTAATAATTTTTATTTTACAATTAGATATAAAAAATTATTGAACATTTGAACATTTCTACTTTAAAAACCCATTTTCTCGCCACTTCTGTGAGATTAGCATTAATATTAATTTTCCCACTTATGTGATTTGAATCATTAAAATTAAACATAAAATATCACAATCAGTAAAATATTTATGGTGTAATTGGATAAAATTAATTTTTCACATAAAATATTAGTTAATGTGATTAAAATTAATTATGTTGATAATGGTAGGATTAAGCATAACAAAAGACTAAACCTTAATATCAAGGACCAAAATGTCCTGGAATATTTTATAAAATCCATTATCTAACAATAAACAAACCATATTCCCACTTAGTTCTAATTTTAATGGTTATAATGATATTACCAAATAAAATTTTCCTATATAAAAATTTACTTGAGCAAATAGACAAAAAGAGAACCATCATTTCCTTTAGCATTTATGAAACACCGAAATATGTAATGGATATTA
The DNA here is from genome assembly GCA_963277665.1 of Viscum album. Classification (NCBI taxonomy): domain Eukaryota; kingdom Viridiplantae; phylum Streptophyta; class Magnoliopsida; order Santalales; family Viscaceae; genus Viscum; species Viscum album. The sequence goes on from OY728164.1 coordinate 1,373,233,307, forward strand.
TATTTTAGGTTATAAATATCCTTTTAAAGGAAAATGTATAATTTTTATCATAATAATTTTTCAATAACTTCTATATATGTTTGAGTTACCTAAAATTCATAAGAAACACCAACATAATTATTATTAGGTTAATAATTAACAAATATATATAATAATATAAATATTAAAGTGAAGTATATTGATTAAATTATTATGTATAATTTTTTTTAAATAAATATATCATGTTATAAAACACTAAACATAATATATTGTAATACAAATATGTTTAAATATTTTAAAATTTAAATTAATAAATAATTTCATAATTGACATTGATTTTATTTAACAATTAATTATATTTTATTAATTTATTTAAAATAATTAAAAATATTATATTATGAATAATTATTTTTCATCCATAATAATTATTAAATATGTTCTATTAATGGAATAATTGATCTTTTATAATTAACACATTGACCCATATATTGTAAAAACATTTTAAACATTGTATGGTTTAAGTTGTGTTTTAGCGTATCACATGCGCTAGTTTTAAAATAAATTTTGAAAAAAAATGTATATTTATGTTATAAATTATATATAATCATAATCATTATGTGTATATATATTCTATAATAAATCATCCATTACTTCAGTCTTAATGGTTAAATGTATTATGTTGGAAGTCTATATTCTTTAATAAAAAAAGAAATGAAAAAATTGTTGAATATTAGAATTTAAGGAACTAAATTGTTAAAATGTACATATTTTTTTATGGTTATGATATTAATACAAAATTATTATCCTTGAATCCCTTATTTTTCAATTTTTTAGTAACTGTAGGTATGGTAGACCTCCCATTATTGAATACCTTTTGGAACTTGCAAGAGTGCAATCCCCCATCCACAATAAGATGGAAATAACTATACCCCTTAGTCACACCTCTCATGACACATTGGATTGAAAAAATACATTTGTAAATAGCTTTGAAACATCCATCCCTTAATCCTATAATCCACCACTAGTAATAAAATTTATATCTGTATGCCTTTTGGTACAAATCAAAAGAAGTTACCCAATTAATAGGTAACCGACTTCCATGAACTTTTTAGTTTTATTTAAATTCTCAAATTACTCAAATATTATTAATTAATTATTGTATAAAAACACCAATATCCTAAATAAAATAAGAATTTTAAATGTTATGGGTTCGATATAAAATTTTACACACATTTATCTAATGGTTAACTAACATGTTGTTTCTCTGTATGGTGAACTAGTTCCTCACAAAATGTTGATTGATCAATTTTATTTTACCACTTATTATGGTGAAACTATGATGGAAACAATGTTTATATTTTTCTTATATGATATTTATTATGTATTTATTATTCATTAATTATTTTATTACACATAACCTTATATTTTCAATTATATATAAATAAGATAACGTAATTTATAGAGAATTATAAATACATATTTACTAAATATATAATAAAATTAAGTCATGGTTTACATTATGGAGATGATGAAGTAATAATATATATAATAGAAAGAAAATGTAATAAGTCAAAACATAAATGAGGAACTAGGAAATTAACACTTGATACAGATAAAAAATGAAAGAGTGTTTACAATCGAGTAATAAAATATTGTAAGATGCTAATATATGATATTATAAACATGATTATGGTTTTAGTATGAGTTATTAACATATTTTAATCAACTTTATAGGATATTAAAGTCCACAAAAAATGGTTACATTAAGGGAATATCATCTCAATTCATGTTCTATTGAGAGTTATTTGTTATTATACACTAATTTACTTTTATTTCGTGTTTATACTGCCTTTGTCACAAAATATCATAAATATAGTTATTCTCAGGATATTATTTATTTCATTAAATGTCATCACTTCATGGGGATTATGAAATGTTTTATTGGACACTATTGAATTTATTATGATTATTCCCTTCATGAATGTTTTTAATAATTATCTTTTCAATCACACTTCTATTTTTTGAATTTTAACATTATATTGAAACAATCACATTATTTTAACAATTTTGAATTAGAAATTTACATTAATAACAATTTTATCATTAAACGAGTATTAATATTTCCAAAATCATATGCTATTTTACTAATGGTGTCTACCTTGAGAGTTATTTTATTATTTTTTGGATATATTGAAAATTACACTCTATTAATTCATTAGAGGTATTTTATAAGGAATATTATTTATTTTGACTATTTTATATGAAGAATGCTTCAGATAGTAAATGATGTAGGATCAAGATATTATATATATTTTTGATACATTGAGAGGTTTTCACGTGAAAAATATGTTAGTCGATTTAAATAGGTATTTATCCGTAGTTTTAAACCATCTTCTGAAAGGTCAAACCATTATAATTTTACTTGATTTTCAGACAAGCCAACAATCAATTAAAAATCTCCCTCATTTTGAATAAATTATTTTTACTCCATTATATTTTCAAACAACATAACTATGAATACATTTTATTCACATTATATTTATTAAGTGGCATGTGTTTCAGTTTCTTACATTACATTATTAATTTTTCGTTTTCTAATTATTTTAATAGCATGGGTTTTTTTGTTAAAGACCATTATATTTTGTTTTTTTCTCACTAATTAAATATTTAATCCACTTTACATACCGTTACTAAGCATTTTATCTCTCTCTTCTTATGTTTGTTTCCCCGAGTTAAGAAGAGGAATTGTTAGAATAAGTTATCAAGGATGATATTTATTTATTTTTTTACAAATCACATTTGTATTTGTTATTTACTGATGTATTATAGGTATAATGTATATAGTATGGCTTTACAAGACTTCAAATCTAATCGGTATTTCATGATTGTATTTCTGGCAGTCATGATAATGTAAAAATAATAATGCATCGACTTCGGGATTTTGTGGTTTGGGAGTTACAGTTAGTATCAAAGGAATTTTAGCAGCAACCTTGGAAACTAGATTTAGAAAGAATTGGTTAGGGACCGTAACCAGATAATATAATTTAATTAGGAGTATAGATGAAAACCCTAGAATTTGGGTAGGGTGTGTATTTTATGGGTATTCATATAAATACACCCCTATTTGGATACTACAAGTAGAGGAGGTTTTGGAATAGATGAACCTAAGAGTAATAAATCTGAAATGGTGATCTGGATGATTCAAGGTAACCTAATATATGAAAATGGACCATACGGTGCACCTAGTTTGGCTCTCCCAAGGGATATTTGTAGGATAATTCTCATTTTATTTACCAACCATTATGAATGATTTAAAAGTAATGACACCCCCAAAGTAACCATGTTTTATGAATATTTTAATTATGATACATAAATTTATATTATGTATTATACCATATTTAGAGTTATAAAAATTTTATAATTTCAGGATATTATATAGTATATTCCATTTTTTAGAAATGGATCCAAGAATGGCGAATAGTGTCAATACTCCGGAAAAATGTAGAGATTTACCTATTGAGTAAACAAATATAGTTGGCACTAGAATGGATGAAATCATAGAAATATTAGGGAATATTCATCAGGTTATGAAAAATAACCTTTCCTTAATGGAGAAACCTATTCCATGGAGAGAATCTCTGATGCTGGATTGGTTTGTACAATATAATCCCCCATTGACGAGTGGGACTATTAATTCAATTTTACTTGACCAATGGATTAAACTTTTGTATAAGTTATTTATAGACATGAAATAATGGGAAATAGAAAAAGATACACTTGCGATCTATTGTCTCCAAGGTGATGCTGGTCATTGATCAATAATACAAGAGAGGAAGACAAAATTGAACTCCTGGAATTGAAGACTTTTATAGAGAAATTCTGCAATTAACAATTACCTCAAAAAAAATGAGATGAAGAGGAAGTTCCACAGTTTAAAACAAAAGGAAGAATATTATTTTGCATAGTATGAAGTTTCCCTTATAGGATTTGAATGGAATGCTACAGATTTATTATGAAACAATAATTGCATAATTGACCACTTCTTTGATGGACATAAACAATTTCTTCAAAGGACACTACTATCTCAAAGACATTTATTCATAAAAAATTAATAGTTTGTTTGTGAATTCAATACAAATGAAGAATTATACACATATTATGGATTCATATGGATGAAAAATAAGAAGATAAAGGAAGATAAAATAATTGATGAAGGGGAAAAGGGATATAAGTATTTTCACACATATTAAAACTATGGGAAAATGTACCCATGGAAATGATTAAAGGGACTGATATTTTTCTATAAACAGAGAGAAAATGGTCACATAGAATATGAATTCAATGGGAAGAATAAAAATGTTTTTATTAAACATTTAAACTGTTTGGATATGGGGATCTATGGAAATGAATTCCTCAAACATCAGTGTATTGTACATCCGATAAATATAAGGTATCAATGTGAAGCATTTTTTACTAACACAACCAAAGAGGAATGATTGATGTACTTATATATCTGGATCTATAAAATAAGATGACAATGTATTTCATTGGTTATGTTCTCATTATCTAAATTATAAAATACACAAGGATTGCATTGCAGTAATTTTTCAATAAATATTTTATATGATATTTTTATTGGTACAAAGAATATTTATTCGATAAAAAGTTAATATTTTTGGAGAACACATGATTTAGCGAAATACTACACTTAATATTTTCTTGATATTGAGATAGTGATGATGAAATGATTAATTTGGATAAGTTCTCGCAACCACATAACTGAGTAATGAATTGTCTACAAGTGTTATATTATATCAATAATATAATTGATAACACTTTTAGATTTAGGTAATATATCCAATAACTTCCTCCTTACATAATGAATATGGAATGATTAATTTTTAAAATATTTTTTTATGGTGATTTGAGTTATTACTATATTTCAAGAGGATACATAATGAAGGTATTCACATGTTTGGAATGTGAAAATATAAGTGATGCTTTATGTTACTTAAAAGCTAATGATAATACTATTTTGTAAAATCTGCTACGTAATTTAAAATGTGTTGAATCATAATATTTGTAATGTTTAACCATTTATGAAATAGTTTAAGAATATATTTGGATATTGTTTATAGAATGATATATTACCTCATTTTGTGATGAATCTTGTTATATGATATTGACTCGAGATAGTTCAATGCTAGACTAAATGATAACAATGTGCTTGTAGAATTTTACCAAGTAAGTATATCTAGATATATTATTTGAGAGTTAATGAGTTTTTAAACTCAATGAAAAATGATCTTGAAACCAAAACATCTATCCTAGTACCTTCATTTCAAATGAATCAAATGACCCCTTAGATCATAGTAGATTTATAGATTTGGATTGTTAAACATTCTCTTAACCATGTCCTCTAGCACTCTCAATCAAAACATGATTGTCATGTTTTTCTTATATATACATGATTCCATTTCCAACCTATGATCTCTTATTATGGAACATAGTTATTTGACAATTTTACTATCCATTGTCTCTTATTAAGAATATATTTAATTAAAAAAATCCAGGATATGGGTTAATACAATAGAATTTTTAAATACCAAATCATCGATTTCAATGATATTGATTAAATTTTGAGGATAAAATTAAATTAGGGGGAATAATTTAAAACCCCAATACATTAAAATATTTTCATTTTTGAGTAAATATTAGTCTTTATATCTTTATTTAAACAATTTATTAACCAAACGATAAACACCACATAGAGTTAACTTGTGTTACATATAGAACTGGGTTTTACTTAGCTTTAATAGCGCACATATTTCAAAATTGATTTATGTAAATTTTATATATTTTATTTATAAAAATAAACAACAATTATAATTTTATAATTTCATTACAATATGAAGGGTTTTTTTTATTTTTTTGAGTTCTTTTATTTTTTGATAAATAGTGAAGAATACTACATTTTAGTAAAAAACAACATTTTGATTGAAATAAATACTAATATTAAATTATTTTTTAAATATTTTACTAATAGTAATAATAGATAGAATATATATATAATTATCCAGTGTTTGTCATTAAAATATGTGTTTACTAAAATTAGATATAAACACTTAATAAAATTTTGAATGTTTCTACTTCAAAAAATCGTTTTCTGGCGACTTGTGTGGGATTAGTGTAAATCATAATTTTCCCACTTATGTGGTTTGAATTTTAAAAAACGAAAATAAAAGGTAATACTATGTATTATATTTGTGTTATAATATGATCAATATAATTTTTGATCTAAAATATTAGTGAAAGCTATTAAAATTAATTACAACGATTAAGGTAAGATTATGATTACTAAAGGACTAGAGCTTAATATTAAAGACCAAAATGACCTCAAAACATGTAAACAATCCATTATTTGATAATAAATACACTATATACCCACTATTTATGAATTTCATTTGTTATTGGGATATCATTAAATGGATGTACACTATATAAAAGGTTATGTAAAGAAAACAGACAAAAACGGATGTTTTATTACCTATAACATTTATAAAACATTTAGACATGAAAAAATCATCAAATTTATGGTTATACATGTCCTTTTGAAATATAAATTAGTTATTTTAAGCATTATAATTTATCAATATTTTATGGAGATTATTTTGTTACTTAAAATTCTTAAGAAATATCAATATAGTGATTATTTAGTTAATAATTATCTAAAATAAATGATACAATAAATATTTAAAGGAAAATATATTGATTTAATAATTGTATTTAATTATATTTGTTGATGGGTATATCATTTTAAACTTATATAAAATTAAAATATTGTAATTTATATTTTTTTGATATTTTAAAATAAAAATAAAAATAAAAATTTCCAAAATGACATTTATTTTATTTTACATTATATGATATTTTATTAAATGATTCAAAAATAATAAAAATAAAATATTATAGAAATTCATTTTTAAGTGTTAAAAAATATTAAATATGGTATATGAATGGACCAATTTATCTTTTATAACAATCTTATAGAACCCTAAATTGAAAAAATGTTCTTAACACAATCTTGGTTTATGCATTATTTGAGCAAGTCACATATACTTGTTTTAAAATTAATTTCCAAAAAAATAGGAATTTTATTCAAAAAATTATATTTGAACTAATAAAATTTTGTATGAATATTTTATAATAAATATCTATTTATTTTATTCTAAATGGTTAACTTACTTTGGTTGGAAAACTAGATACTTCAATAAAAATCCAAATTATAAAGTTGAGGATACTTTGATGTTAAGGAACCAAATTATTAAAATGAATTTTTTTTGGATGATTTTATAGAAATTATTTAAAATTAATAAATTATTTTTTTAGGCATTTTTGTTATGTTATACAGACCCATTAATGAATGCGTTTCTGTATTTATAGGAGTTTCACTCCCTCTCGAGTATAACAAAGAAAACACCCTACCCATTACTCACACATATAGATACAAAGTACCACAACATATTTCTTCTAAAATATCACCAAAAATTTTATTCCCCTCAACCTAGAGTCCTAACATTGGGAATAATTAAATCTATGTATTCTTTTTTGTGCAAAACAAAATAAGTTCCCGATTAATTGTTAACAGAATTGATTATTTTTTTTCAATCTTTAGTCTCTCAAATATTATTACTTCAAGACTGTGAAAAAAAACATACCCTAAATATACCAGTATTTATTATTCAATTATTTATTCATAAAATTATGCGCACTTACATATAAATAGTATTTGACATTCTGTTTTAGTGTATGGTGAACTAATTTCACATAAAACCCCGATTACTCGTTTTTTGTTTAAAACCTCTCATGGTGGCCACTATGTTGTACACTATATTTATATATTACATAGATGAAATTTATTATGTATTTATTCCTATATAATTATTTTATAACACATACACTTATACATTCAATATTTTTAAAAAATTATAACATCATTTATGGATGTATGGACTACCGCCCCCTCGAAGCGATGTGACTCGTTCATACTAAACATAAAATGTATAAAAAAGTATTTTAATAAAAATAGGTATATTATATAACATTTATATCTTAATTTAATTAAAATATAAATTTTTATCATTTATTATTAATTATTTTAAATAAAACAATGAAATGAATGTACGGTTCATACGTATGTACATTCTACAATCTCCATGAACATTGCACATTATTTCCTATATCCAAATATAGTGAACTATTATAAACATGCATTTATTGAATATATAAGATAATTTATTCATGGTTTAATTTTTTATATTTATAAATCATGATCTAAAAAATATTAACAATAAGTAACAAGTCAAAACATACTTGAGAAAGTGGGCAATTGACACCTATAATAGTTAATTACTGAAAACGTATTAATAAACATGTAATAAAATATATAAAGAAGTTATTATATGGTATTATAAACATTATTATTGTTTTATTATATTTTATTAACATATATTAAAGGATGATACAAAATAATAAATATCAAGAAACAAAAATTAAGTTTAAGGGAATGGAATTTTGCTTCAATTTACAACCCATTGAGATTTATTTGTTATTATGCAAAATTTCACTTTTATTTAGTGTATTTATAACATTGACACGTAATATCATGAATATATTTATTCTCCAATTATTATATGTTTCTTATAATGTAATAACATCATGGGGATGATGATTTAAATGATTCAATGTGGTATGGAACACTGTGGAAATTTTAATGAATGTTCTCCTCAATAATGTTTTTGGTGATTACATTTCCAATCTCACTTCCTTGTGTGATTTTTAACATTTTCTAGAAACAATAAACTTATTATAATAAATTTCATCGAAAATATACTTTCATATCCATTTTATCATATAGTGGATATTAGTATTTCCTAAACCATATACCATTTTACATACAATTTCTATATTGATTTTTATTTGATTATTATTGGGATATATTAATTATTCCATATAAATAATTCAATATGAATATTTGAGGAGTAATACATTTTATTTATACTATTATATATGTGGAATGATTTGAAGATGAAATGAAGGGGGTGGACAATATATAGATCCTCGATACATTCACGGGTTCTACTGAGAAAATAAGTGGGAAAATTTAAATGGGTTTCTATCCATAGTTTTAGACCATCTCTTGAAAGGTCATGACGATACTGGTGATCACATTCCTTAGAGAAGACGTCCAATAATTAAGAATTTTCCTCATTTAGATTCTACTATTCTTCATCCGTGTCCTTTTCCCTTGATATATCTACCGATACATTTTATCCTCATTTTATTGATTATGTATAATGAGTTTTACTTTCTTACATTTTCCATATTAATTTTCCTTATCTTCTTATTTGATTGAAATTTGTTTTTAGTCGATCATCTTGTCATTTTAAATAACTCTCAATGATTCATTATTTATCTGATTTACTTACCCTTATTGAGCATTTGAGCTCACCCTTATCATGGTTTTCCCCAGGTAATTAATAGGAATCCATTAAATAAGATTTCAAACATGTTGTTTATTTATTTTTTATTATATATAATGATTTATTATTTATTTCCTTATTTATAATAGGTATATTTTATGTAATTTTTCTTTCAAATTCTGTTAAATTTACCATTCCTCCGAGATTTTATTCATTGTAATTATGCCCATGTAATAAAATAGTGCACCTCCTACAATTTTAAAGGGTTAGGGCGTGACATGTTTAATATAGCTCATATTTATATTATTAAAAACATTTTAGTGAGGACATATCAATGATAAAAATAATGATCCAGACTAACCTAACGAAAATTATCATGAAAGATGGAACATTTAACACCATGAAATGATGATTTTAATAAGAAATTATTAATAAATGGGTATCAAAATGTTGAAAGTATAATAAAACTGCTCATTATTACACACTAATACATGATTCATAACATTAAATTTCACTTAATACAACTCTAAGGATCGAGAGGTCTCGTGTCTTGGGAAATCAGAAACATTATATGACAACTTAAGACCTAAAATACAACATCTTTATTGAAAACATATTTTACAAGACCACAACATTCCTTCTGACTTAACATTTCATGGGATAAACTGACAACATACATAAGAAAAGGGTGATTTATAAATCCCAGTAAGTGGGTAAACAAGGTATAACATGATGAATAAAATACGTGTCAGGTTGTGAACATGTCAATGTAGTATACGAGAAATATAAACATAAAGGAATAATATAGCATGATTGTCATTACATGGTTATGTGGAAACAACATTTAACATGATATTAGCATGAGTGAAGGCTCATTGCACATGGAGCCTAGATAAATCCTCATTGAACATGAATTAGTGGTAGTAAAACATAATTGAACTTGAATTAGCATGATTAAAAACTCATTGCACTTGACATATTATGATACTAATCTTTTCCCAATGCATTGGAGTGCCATAATGGTGCACTGTTTATAAAAATTTCATTTCATGCATAAGTGTTCCACATGGATCATACAACATGGATTCATTAAACGACGTAATTTATTACCATAATAATATATGTGGAATACATAAATATAATTACTCAATAAAAAAGTACATGGACATTAATATGACAAACATTGATAGAGAAATGGGTATGGTATTCAATTGAACGATGATTTGGTCATGGGAAATTTTGGTGTAACTTCGGGAGCATAATGACATCAAATTGAAAACGTAAAATGGGTTGAGGAGAGAGAAAGTGGTATATAATCATTTATAAACAAAATTAACCATAATTAGTTGTTTAATAAAATATCCCAACATATTTAATGGAATTTATATTCAAAATATATTATAATTCCTTGAATGTAAATGATTAGAGAGAAATCCTTTACGAAATAATTTACATGTTAGCGGGTGTACATGGGAAGCATTAATGAGAGAGAAAGTGGTAGTTAATAATTTTAACATAAATATGTAAGTATAGTGGAGGTTTGAAAACATACGACAACATTTTTATTTGAAAATAAAACTTAACTACAATATAAGGAAACTTGGACATAAATAATGAAGTAAGGAATGTTAGAATACCGTACTTGGATGTGTGATCCCAAAGGATTGATAGAGGCTTGATAGAGACTTATTTGGATCTTGAGGAACCATGGGAGGATCATAGAAAAATGAAGGAAGAGGTTGGTCTCACTCTAAATTTTTTTAGTAAATATTAATGACATATTGAGTGGGTATATATCGGAAAGGAGTGAGAATTCATTATTATTTTGGTTTTTGACACTACACATTAAACTAGTCAAAACCAAAAACTATCCCATGGTTTTTTCCCATGATTTTTGACAAATATTAGTGTAAAATATTATTTTATAAAGAAAAATTTTCGAACTTATTAAAATATTAGGATTTCTTATGTGGAAGTGACTCACACTCTCAATGAGATCATTTTAAAAAGATAAAATATTTTATTTTCCATGGAGGGTCCACTAAGGCACCATAAAATTAATAAAAAAAATATAAATATCATATTATTTTAAATTTAAACATATATTTTCAGAACAACTATTTTATATTATTTTATTACATCAATATTTGTTCATTATGATGTCATAAAACACAATATATATTTAAATTGTATTTAATTTTTACACAAAAATTTGAATTTCTCAGAAAATAATAAAAAATTAACTGATATATAATAATGACGTCCTGAATAAAAAAATATTATTCATATTAACTAAAAAAATTTCTAAAAATTTCAATTTTTTTATTTTAAAATCAGAACCGATATTTATCAAAAATTCATTGGGTTTGACAAAACCAGTTTTCAAACCACAATAAAAATTTCTATTGTTTTAACAAAAAATATAATATGATAATTTATATTAAATTAAATGTGATTTTATAATAATATTTTATAAAAATATTATTTAATTAAAAAATCATTATTTCATCAATATATATTTTTTAATTGAATATTAACTAAAAAAAATATTTTTCATTAAAAACCATTTACAAAGTATCAATAAAAAAATGAATGTATATTATTTATTACATAAAAAACTAATATAGATAATCATAGTGCTAGTGTATTGTTATATAACCCCTTATAACACAAGTATAATACCTATGGGTACGGTATGCGATGGTGACCGTCTGTTGGGCTAGCTTGGATAACATCTCTTCTGTGGTAATCTCTATTTTAATTCACTTCTTCAGTATGTGATTTTATTCATGATTAACATTGTTAAGCTCATATTGGGATCGGTTAAAAGAGAATCCCAGTGATGCCACCTCTTTTTGGAGCTCTGACAAATTGAATTCATATGGAGGAATTCTACTAGATGAGGGCATTAGTTCATTTATTAGAGTAAATTTTATTTGTTAAAGCCCTATATTTATACTTATAATGTGATCATTATGGAATGAATATATTAGAAATTTTAACAATTCATAATGGTATTTTAAAATAAAAAACCATAAACCAAAGGAAGTGAATATGTTTTATACAACCATTTTAATTAATAAGACTTTTAATTTTATCAAGAGGAATTTTCATTAACAAATTTTTAGGCCTTTACAATTTTCCCACCATATGAAATTTCACCCTTGATATTACCTTTTCCTTCACTAATACAGATGAGGTTAACTATCCTTCATCACTTCCTCTATTTTCGATATTTCTTCTACAAACATATGGTATCTCCACAACACCTTGAGTAGGGTCATATTCTTATTTCGTAGATGTTTTTACCTATGTTATATGATCTTCATTGGATTCTATTCATAAGAGAGGTCATTATCCAATGGTTCCACCTCTGGATTGAGTACATATGATGGAATAGTTATATACTACCTAAATATTGATACCTGGAATATATCATGTACTTGAGATAGGTTTGATGGGAGAGTTTTTCATTAGGCCACTACTCCAATGAGACCTGGGATCACAAAGGGGAAGATGTAACTTTAACTAAGCTTTCCCTTCATCCCAAATCTCATAACTCTCTTCCACAGTGATATGAGGAGGAATACCATTTCTCCAACATAAAATGATAGGTCTCGTCCATGATTATAAGCATAGCTATTTTGCTGACTTTGAGGAGCTTTATTGTGGTGATGTATGGAATTAACATTCTATACAATTTCGTCGACCATTACACAACCTAAGAGTTTTTTATCCCAAATGTCACCCCAACATGCCAGTTTTCATGCATCTATTCCCATAAAGAGATTAATAATAATCCATTTGGATGCTTGAGTGAGATCTTTTATTGTAAGATAACTCAAATAAGGAAGCTATTGATCCCATCAATGTAACGCCCCGACCCCAGTTACCCAGAGTCGGTGCATTATTACATAACATTGGCACGATCACAAGAAAGATCAAATCTCGAAAGACCGATTAGTTTAGTAGCCTTGGAAACACTAGATATATTCATAAGTTTTACATTACATCATAAAATGAAAAACTACTACAACAACATAATGTTTCCAAAATCCACACTATTAACCCCTCATAAAATCCCTGCAGGTCATTCATAACTTACTTCTTCACATCCTGGGAAAAATAAAACATAGAAAAGGGGTGAGCTCAAATTCCCAGTAAGGATAACAATATAGCGGAAACTTTCATAAATAAGAATAAACATTTAAGGCAATGTATAACTAAAACAAAAGCCTTTTAAATATGAACTTTCAATATGGTATGGCATAAATAAAATGAAATAATGCCATTTACTTATTCACATGGATATTCTACTAATCGGATAATCACATGCAAAAATCAATAACCACTTTCATAATGTTGGAATGCATAATGCCAGACTATCATAACCACATAGCCAAGTCCTCGTGCCAAGACTACAAATAAGATTTTGTCAAGGCCTTGTGCCAAGACACTAGTTTGTCTCATGAGACCTACCGATGCATCGAGGAGCTATAGCGGGCTCCACCCGTCACATATTAAGTCCAATGCATTCCCATATGAAAAGGTTTAAACATAACATAAACATTCATATTAAAACTAGCATATGAAATGTCAATACTTTCACCATAAACTATGAATGGTATAAAAATAGCACATCCACAGTCAAACATATCACAAAACCTTCAATACAATATAGAAGTTTTGTATCATAATAAATCAACTTCAAATAATCTTAAAATCCATCAAAGGATGTTGACATAGATGAAATCAAAATTCTTTTTAAAGAAATATCTCCTTTTATTTTGAAATAATTTAAGATCCATATAAAATAAAACATTTTCTTTGAAAATATTCTTATAAGCTTGTAAGGGAAACTTTGAAGATTTTATAACGGCGGAAAATAGCCGCACCCGCCGTATAAGTTAAAAAAAACATTCTTACCTTAATTCTGTCGAAAAGGTTAAAAAGGACCTTGTTTTGAAAACGACCGAAAGATTTCTTTATAAACCACTTATAAAAGTCAAAAAGGGTATAAATGACTTTAACTCATATTCTAGTAAATAGTAAAAATGTTTTGAAATGCATTTTTAAGAAACATGGATGTGGATGATAAAGAGATCCCAGTAGATTATTACGTATAAACAAACTTGGATAATGAAGAGGTTGTAAAGTAAACCCTTACCTTGTACTTTTCCTTGGTTGGGGTAGGTTAACCTCCTGTATAATGATGAAATAGTTGTTATTAAATTATACAAGAATCATATATAATAATATGATATCATATATGATCTTTTAACATTGATTTGTTAATAATATCTTAGAATTATCGTCGTTTCGGGAGTTAACTTACTCATTTTCTTTTATATGTTTTGTTACATAAGCCATGGTTGTTGTATCTTATTCATATCCAGAATTATATCTAGTCCTTAAACATCATTTTTAAATCATAAAATGATAATTATACTTGAATGGATACGATGGAGAATGAATCTCATCGCGTTCGTGGAGACGGTAGTCCGTACGTACGCACGAGCGACAATATCATTCTTTTGATATTAAAATAATATATAAATGGATGGTATATCATATATACAGAATCATTAACATGTTATATTTATTATTTACATGAGTTACACATCATTATTATACCCATCCAAATAATATTATATTGAATAACAATTACACCACGACGTGGAGACGGTAGTCCATACGTACGCACGTATGGTGACATGTTATTCAAAGGGTGGATAGAATACTGAATATGGTTGTACCATATTTATAATAACATCACAGTATATGTGAGATACTGGAGTTATTATTTTAGAATGGTAAGAACAAAGTAAGAAGAAGTGGAAGAAGAAATGAATTTGGAGAAGGGTGGTGAAATCATTACCTCCTCTTCGGGTTCTTCCTTTTGATTTGATCAAAAGGGCTCATTAGGTTGGCTTTCTGATCAAACTAAGGCCTCTAGGCTGTAGTGAGGGATGTTGGGAGAGTATTTGGGCAGAGTTTGGCCGAACCAAAAGGCTTTGAAGGTGTGAAGAAATGAGAAGTAGGAGTGCCCTTTTATAAGAGGGGTGAGGGGCACCTTTGGAAAAGCTAGAAATATTAATTTATAATAAATTCATATTCGGTTTCTAATGGCTACAAATCTTATTATTCAAAGTTTAAGGTGGGTATAGGTCTAAAACCACTCAACCAATAGAATTTATACAGGTTTGGGTACTTATATTAACCTTATCTTGAAGTATTAACTCTAAGTTAATTAGTTTCACTTTTACAATGTCTCTTTGTATTTTTATATAATATGGTTAATAAACTTACTATATACATCCAAGAGACCCCCAAGTGGTACATTAATGATGAACCTATCATGATATAAGTCTCTTGGCCGAACCTTAGATTTTTAGGAATTTAATATCAATTAATAATATAATATTTGTTTTAAGAACTCTTTTATGTCAATTTTGACACTATTCAATAGTTGATTTTTGTGAAACTCATAACAGATTGATTACTTCTAACAAAGTCAATTAAATCAATCCTAATATATCATATTATCCTAGAAAATTAGTTTAATTCATTTAAAGTTTCATATTATATTTATTTGGGTATTTATAATATCAATTAATTTAATTTTTCACTATTATAGTAATTACTGCATCATCATTGTGTCATAAATAAAATACATTATTTAATGTCTAAAAATTATAAATAAAATATCATTATGTAGGAAATCTTTTTATCTTTCTAATTAATATTTATAATCTAAAATCCAACATATATAACCCTATTTAACAATTGTTTTTCTAAAAGATATATGCTTGTGTCATTTTTGTATTCATTTTAACTTAATTAAAATAAAGTGTCATTATCACTTACAAGTGGATCCATGGGGTCCCAAAATAGACCCAAAGATTCCCATGTTCGACCATGTATCAACAAATAGGGTTAAGACACGTTTTAGGGTAATTTAGTATTATTATAATATTATTTTTTAACCCTTATTTACCGGATTTACCCTTAACCATGGTAAATAAAATATTTACCGCAGTAATTATTCAAAATGTCTAAAAATAAAAGTTACCTATTTACACAATTTTAACATCCTGATTCCAAATATGGAATCCATTTTCCTAAATTCAAAACACAGAAGTGACAGAAATTAATTTAAAATAAATTCTCACTGTCAAAACAAAAAGCGTGTTTTTAAGAGATAATAACTATCAAAAGATTGACACTCGTTTATGTTCGGTTTAATTGTAAAATTATGTCCAATGACCAACATTATATTAAATGGTAAAAATATATTCTAAATATACTTTAAAACCACTCAAATTCATAATTTATCACTATAAATTATTTTTATTAAAAAAGTTGTTTTTAATTAAAACTTAGTAATTTTCACTATTCATCAAAATATGAAAGTTATTCGAAATGTACCAAAATTTCACCTTAGGCTAAATTCGATATTCCGAATCCAAAAATGATGTCCATTTTCAAATATAAAATATATATAATTTCAAAAATTAGGTATTACTATTCATAACGGCTAGTTTGATTAGTTATGGTGTGTTAGAACTCGGTGTTGCGTACAACACACGCTATCACATTATTCAAAGAGAAGCGTACCGTAGAAGCTTGGTGTGTTACATTCTCCCCTCCTTCAAATAATTGTGTCCTCGCAATTTCTAGGGTATTACTGCATAAAAAGACTCGGGTGGTTCTTCATCATAAGTTCCTCGGGTTCCCACGTTGCCTCTTCCATCTTATGGTTTCTCCACAAAACTTTTACCAGACGCGTCGTCCGGTTTCTCAGCACTTGTTCTCTCGTATCAAGAATCTTGACGGGCTCTTCGCAATAAGACAGATCGGGTTCCAGTTCTAATTCCTCATAGGTGAGTACATGCGTCGGATCAGGCATGTATTTCCTCAATAGAGATACGTGGAACACATCGTGAACTTTGGAGAGACTTGGCGGCATTGCCAATCGGTAAGCTACAACCCCAATTCGTTCTAGAATTTCGAAAGGTCCGATGTACCTGGGACTCAATTTACCTTTCTTACCAAAACGTATGACTCCCTTCCACTGAGATACCTTCAGAAAAACATGATCACCGACTTGAAATTCCAAATCCTTCCTTCTATTATCGGCATAGCTCTTCTGCCTACTTTGAGCTGCTTTGATGTGATTTTGGATTACATTCACCTTTTCCACCGTTTCCTCCACCAGTTCTGGGCCTACAAGTTTTCTTTCACCAACGTCATCCCAACAGGTTGGTGTACGACATCTCTTTCTGTATAACGCTTCATATGGTGCCATCTGAATACTCGAATGGAAGCTATTGTTATAGGAAAATTCTACCAAAGGTAAATATTGATCCCACATACCCTGAAAGTCAAGTGAGCAAGATCTCAACATGTCTTATAAGGTTTGAATAGTCCGTTCTGATTGTCCGTTTGTCTGAGGGTGGTAAGCAGTGCTCAAATGAAGTTCAGTATCCAGGGATTTCTGAAGACTTTTCCAGAATCTTGAAGTAAAATGGGGATCACGATCAGAAACAATCGATAGGGGTACTCCATGAAGTCTCACAACTTCATTAATATATAGTCTTGCTAGACGTTCCAGGGGTAGATCTTCTCTTATAGCAAGAAAATGTGCTGTCTTGGTAAGACGATCAACAATAACCCATATTGCATCGTTCCTTCTAGGAGTCTTTGGTAGCCCCATGACAAAGTCCATCGTAACTTTGTCCCATTTCCACTCCGGTATGGGAAGAGGTTGCATGACTCCTCCAGGCTGTTGCCTTCCAGCTTTCACTTGTTGACAAACAATACATCTTGACACAAAATCAGCAATCTCCCTCTTCATGTTGTCCCACCAAAAATGTTCCTTCAAATCTCTATACATTTTGGTGCTCCCAGGGTGTATAGAGAAATTGGAACTATGAGCATCATCCAGCAATTCCCTTTTTAGATCGGGTATATTGGGAACACAAAGTCTCTTCCCGAATTTCAAAATTCCATCTTCATACACAAAGTCTCTCAATCTCCCATCATTCACAACTTTAATCTCCTTTTGGAATTCTTCATCATCGGTCTGAGAACTCTTAATCCTTTCTAGTAAAGATGGTTTGGCAACCATTTGAAAAAGCATTGATGTTTCACCTTCCCTGGTTATTCCCATGTCCATCTTCACTAGATCCATGAAAATTGGATCCCTTTCAATTCTCATATTGTTCAAAACTCCATGGTCTTTTCTACTCAAAGCATCTGCCACCTTGTTTGCCTTCCCTGGGTGGTAGTGTATCGTACAATCATAATCCTTGAGTAATTCAAGCCATCTCCTTTGCCTCATGTTGAGTTCTTTTTGTGAGAAAATATACTTCAAACTCTTGTGATCAGTATAAATCTCACATTTTTCACCATAGAGGTAGTGCCTCCATATCTTCAAAGGAAAGATCACTGCTGCTAACTCGAGATCATGAGTAGGATAGTTTTGTTCATGAATTTTCAATTGTCGTGATGCATAGGCAATAACTCTATCATTCTGCATAAGGACACAGCCAAGTACTTTCTTCGATGCATCACTATAAATAACGAACCCATCATTCCCCGATGGTAGAGTCAATATAGGAGCATTGACTAATCTTCTCTTCAGTTCTTCGAAACATTCTTCACACTCTTTTGTCCAAACAAATTTAACCCCTTTACGTGTGAGCTTCGTTAATGGGTTAGCCAATCGGGCAAAATTCTGGACGAAACGTCGATAATAACCTGCCAAACCAATAAAACTACGTACCTCAGTTATACTCGTAGGTGTTGGCCATTCTTGGATTGCCTTGGTCTTAGAAGGATCAACAGAGATTCCATCTTTAGAGACAATATGGCCAAGAAAAGAAATCTCCTGAAGCCAGAATTCACACTTGCTAAACTTCCCATATAATTCATGCCTCCATAGAGTCTTCAAGATAATGCGCAAGTGATTTTCATGATCTTCGTAGGTTTTGGAGTATACCAAGATATCATCAATAAATACCACCACAAATTCATCGAGATACTCCTTGAAAACTCTATTCATTAGATCCATGAATACAGAGGGTGCATTAGTCAATCCAAACGGCATTACAGTAAACTCGTAATGCTCGTACCTGGTTCGAAATGCTGTTTTCGGAATGTCTTCCTTCTTCACACACAACTGATGGTATCCAGATCGAAGGTCAATCTTTGAAAAGTATCGAGCTCCATGCAGTTGGTCAAATAAATCATCAATACGAGGTAGGGGATACTTGTTCTTTATCGTTATAGCATTGATCTCCCTGTAGTCGATACATAACCTCATAGATCCATCATTCTTTTTAACAAAAAGAACAGGGGCTCCCCATGGAGAAACACTAGGGCGAATAAATCCCTTATTACTCAATTCCTCTAGTTGTTTATTTAGTTCGACTAACTCTACAGTGGCCATTCTATAAGGGGTCTTCGATATAGGCCTTGATCCAGGAATCAAATCAATAGAAAACTCAACTTCTCGTTCTGGAGGATGTCCAGGTAAATCTTCCGGAAATACATCTACAAATTCTTTCACAACAGGTGCATCCTCTATTTGAACATTCCTTTCCTCACCGACAGTTATTTCATTCTCTTCCTCCCCAATAATTGAATTAAGTTGAGCTACTGGGGGTGGATCTAAATAAGAATTAGGTGGTGACGATTCTGCTCTAAAAATAAGGTGCTCCTTATCATTATCATCAAGAATCGTAACCTCTTTCTTCTTACAATAAATCTTCGCATCATAGTCTGAAAGCCAGTCCATACCGAGGATTATATCAAACTCAATCATAGGTATGATGATGAAATCAGCAGATAAAGAAAATTTATGTGCTCTAATGGGGACTGATTCACAAAACTTTGTTGCAACGATACTTCCCTTATGAGTTTTAACTGACAACTCCCTTATTAAATCAAATTGGAAATATCTAATTTTCTTAGCAAACTGGGAAGATATGAAACAATGCGATGATCCAGAATCAAATAATGCATTTGCTAAACTTGAGGAAACCATTAAATTACCTGCCACCACGTCTTTCGGAGCTTCTACCTCTGCAGTAGTGATAGCATAAGCCTGGCCTTGATCCCTTGGCCTTTTCTGAGGTAAGTTCTCCTGACGCTTAGGACATGAATTTGCATAATGCCCCATCTCCCTGCAATTGTAGCACTGAATGTTGGTAGCTTCCTTCTTCCCCTTGCAATCATGAGCTTGGTGGCCTTTTTCACCACACTTGTAACAGACTCCCATTCCCTTCAAGCAAGTACCAGGATGTTTCTTCCCGCATTTACCACAAGATGGATATTCAACCTTTCCCTTCTTCCCCTTATTTCCATTCCGAGATTGATCAGCAGGTCTCTTCTTCTCTTGCTTTGCTTTAAAGTCATAAGACTTAGAGAATTCCTTTTCGGCCTTGATAGCACATGAGACAATGTCTTCGTACGATGAAAAGGATTGTGAGACTAACGCTCGACGGAGAAATGGTTTTAACCCATCAAAGAAACGATCAATCTTACTTCTTGGGTTACGAATATAATCACCAGCGTACCTCGCTAACCTTGTAAAGTTAGCCTCATACTTTGTGACATTCTCATCCTCCTTTTGTCTCAGACTCAGAAATTGCCTTTCCATATCTGCTCGATGGTCGCGAGGGAAGTATTTTTCTAAAAACAGATCTTTGAACTCCCTCCATTCCATATTTGATACTTCATCATCTTCCTTCGTATTTTGAATCAATGACCACCATTGATCAGCATCTCCAGTGAGGCGGTAAACTGCCATGATAACTTTTTCCCTTTCACTGCTCCCCAAAGCCTGAAATATTTTCTCTAGGGAAAATATCCATTGTTCAGCTACTAAGGGATTTGTATTCCCATTGAACGTTGGTGGTTGTTGCCTCATGAATCGATCTAACATTGATCCTTCACACTGCGGATCAGGGTGCTCCATACGGGTAAGGTTATTATTCATAACCTGAGTAAGTTGCCCCAGTATGGTGATTAGCTGATCAACACCAGTTGCATCACCAGCCCCACTATAAATATCTTGAGCAGGGGGGAAATCCCTACATGGAGTGCGTGCATTGATACGGTTTCCATTTCTTCCACTAGGCGCCATTTCTAAACAATGGCATAAACTAGATCAGTTTATGAATCAAAATACATAATCCCATACTTATAAAACACTTAACATAAATTGAACTATTTATGGATATAATCCATAATCATAAGAATGTTTTCTTTGAGGAAGTATATACTCATAATCCCTTCAACATGATTTGTAAAGAAAATGAGAGTTATCCTAAGCATATCCCCCGGGAGTGTCGTAACCAAGAGTGCAGCAAGGCCCGTTGTCGTGCACCAGTTCCCGTTCGAGTCTAGCTCAAAGCGGTGTTTTCGGGTTTTACCCCTAGGTACATCTGTTCCAGAGCCGCCTCTACCTGCTCGTATCCAGACAGGGATGTATTCCTTGGAAAACTCACAAAATATCTACAATACCAAAATTCTAGGAAGTTCTTCTATACTAATCCTCAAAGTTCATCTTAGGTCTACGTGCTCTAATCAGAGTTTATCTAAATCTAGCTTCCAAGGTTTGTACTAAACTTCCTCTGATACCAACTGTAACGCCCCGACCCCAGTTACCCAGAGTCGGTGCATTATTACATAACATTGGTATGATCACAAGAAAGATCAAATCTCGAAAGACCGATTGGTTTAGTAGCCTTGGAAACACTAGATATATTCATAAGTTTTACATTACATCATAAAATGAAAAACTACTACAACAACATAATGTTTCCACAATCCACACTATTAACCCCTCATAAAATCCCTGCAGGTCATTCATAACTTACTTCTTCACATCCTGGGAAAAATAAAACATAGAAAAGGGGTGAGCTCAAATGCCCAGTAAGGATAACAATATAGCGGAAACTTTCATAAATAAGAATAAACATTTAAGGCAATGTATAACTAAAACAAAAGCCTTTTAAATATGAACTTTCAACATGGTATGGCATAAATAAAATGAAATAATTCCATTTACTTATTCACGTGGATATTCTACAAATCGAATAATCACATGCAAAAATCAATAACCACTTTCATAATGTTGGAATGCATAATGCCAGACTATCATAACCACATAGCCAAGGCCTCGTGCCAAGACTACAAATAAGATTTTGTCAAGGCCTTGTGCCAAGACACTAGTTTGTCTCATGAGACCTACCGATGCATCGAGGAGCTATAGCGGGCTCCACCCGTCACATATTAATTCCAATGCATTCCCATATGAAAAGGTTTAAACATAACATAAACATTCATATTAAAACTAGCATATGAAATGTCAATACTTTCACCATAAACTATGAATGGTATAAAAATAGCACATCCACATTCAAACATATCACAAAACCTTCAATAAAATATAGAAGTTTTGTATCATAATAAATCAACTTCAAATAATCTTAAAATCCATCAAAGGATGTTGACATAGATGAAATCAAAATTCTTTTTAAAGAAATATCTCCTTTTATTTTGAAATAATTTAAGATCCATATAAAATAAAACATTTTCTTTGAAAATATTCTTATAAGCTTGTAAGGGAAACTTTGAAGATTTTATAACGGCGGAAAATAGCCGCACCCGCCGTATAAGTTAAAAAAAACATTCTTACCTTTATTCTGTCGAAAAGGTTAAAAAGGACCTTGTTTTGAAAACGACCGAAAGATTCCTTTATAAACCACTTATAAAAGTCAAAAAGGGTATAAATGACTTTAACTCATATTCTAGTAAATAGTAAAAAAAATTTGAAATGCATTTTTAAGAAACATGGATGTGGATGATAAAGAGATCCCATTAGATTATTACGTATAAACAACCTTGGATAATGAAGAGGTTGTAAAGTAAACCCTTACCTTGTACTTTTCCTTGGTTGGGGTAGGTTAACCTCCTGTATAATGGTGAAATAGTTGTTATTAAATTATACAAGAATCATATATAATAATATGATATCATATATGATCTTTTAACATTGATTTGTTAATAATATCTTAGAATTATCGTCGTTTCGGGAGTTAACTTACTCATTTTCTTTTATATGTTTTGTTACATAAGCCATGGTTGTTGTATATTATTCATATCCAGAATGATATCTAGTCCTTAAACATCATTTTTAAATCATCAAATGATAATTATACTTGAATGGATACGATGGAGAATGAATCTCATCGCGTTCGTGGAGACGGTAGTCCGTACGTACGCACGAGCGACAATATCATTCTTTTGATATTAAAATAATATATAAATGGATGGTATATCATATATACAGAATCATTAACATGTTATATTTATTATTTACATGAGTTACACATCATTATTATACCCATCCAAATAATATTATATTGAATAACAATTACACCACGACGTGGAGATGGTAGTCCGTACGTACGCACGTATGGTGACATGTTATTCAAAGGGTGGATAGAATACTGAATATGGTTGTACCATATTTATAATAACATCACAGTATATGTGAGATACTGGAGTTATTATTTTAGAGTGGTAAGAACAAAGGAAGAAGAAGTGGAAGAAGAAATGAATTTGGAGAAGGGTGGTGAAATCATTACCTCTTCTTCGGGTTCTTCCTTTTGATTTGATCAAAAGGGCTCCTTAGGTTGGATTTCTGATCAAACTAAGGCCTCTAGGTTGTAGTGAGGGATGTTGGGAGAGTATTTGGGCAGAGTTTGGCTGAACCAAAAGGCTTTGAAGGTGTGAAGAAATGAGAAGGAGGAGTTCCCTTTTATAAGAGGGGTGAGGGGCACCTTTGGAAAAGCTAGAACTATTAATTTATAATAAATTCATATTCGGTTTCTAATGGATCCAAAGCTTATTATTCAAAGGTTAAGGTGGGGATAGGTCTAAAACCACTCAACCAATAGAATTTAGACAGGTTTGGGTACTTATATTAACCTTATCTTTAAGTATTAACTCTAAGTTAATTAGTTTCACTTTTACAATGTCTCTTTGTATTTTTATATAATATGGTAAATAAACTTACTATATACATCCAAGAGACCCCCAAGTGGTACATTAATGATGAACCTATCATGATATAAGTCTCTTGGCCGATCCTTATATTTTTAGGAATTTAATATCATTTAATAATATAATATTTGTTTTAAGAACTCTTTTATGTCAATTTTGACACTATTCAATAGTTGATTTTTGTGAAACTCATAACAGATTGATTACTTCGAACAAAGTCAATTAAATCAATACTAATATATCATATTATCCAATAAAATTATTTTAATTCATTAAAAGTTTCATATTATATTTATTTGGGTATTTATAATATCAATTATTTTAATTGTTCACTATTATAGTAATTACTGCATCATCATTGTGTCATAAATAAAATAAGTTATTTAATGTCTAAAAATTATAAATAAAATATCATTATGTAGGAAATCGTTTTAGCTTTCTAATGAATATTTATAATCTAAAATCAAACATATATAACCCTATGTAACAATTGGTTTTCTAAAAGATATATGCTTGTGTCATTTTTGTATTCATTTTAACTTAATTAAAATAAAGTGTCATTATCACTTACAAGTGGATCCATGAGGTCCCAAAATAGACCCAAAGATTCCCATGGTCGACCATGTATCAACCAATAGGGTTAAGACACGTTTTAGGGTAATTTAGTATTATTATAATATTATTTTTTAACCCTTATTTACCGGATTTACCCTTAACCATGGTAAATAAAATATTTACCGCAGTAATTATTCAAAATGTCTAAAAATAAAAGTTACCTATTTACACAATTTGAACATCCTGATTCCAAATATGGAATCCATTTTCCTAAATTCAAAACACAGAAGTGGCAGAAATTAATTTAAAATTAATTCTCGCTGTCAAAACAAAAAGCGTGTTTTTAAGAGATAATAACTATCAAAAGATTGACACTCGTTTATGTTCGGTTTAATTGTAAAATTATGTCCAATGACAAACATTATATTAAATGGTAAAAATATATTCTAAATATACTTTAAAACCACTCAAATTCATAATTTATCACTATTAATTATTTTGATTAAAAAAGTTGTTTTTAATTAAAACTTAGTAATTTTCACTATTCATCAAAATATGAAAGTTATCCGAAATGTACCAAAATTTCACCTTAGGCTAAATTCGATATTCCGAATCCAAAAATGAAGTACATTTTCAAATATAGAATATATATAATTTCAAAAAGTAGGTATTACTATTCATAACGGCTAGTTTGATTAGTTATGGTGTGTTAGAACTCGGTGTTGCGTACAACACACGCTATCACATTATTCAAAGAGAAGCGTACCGTAGAAGCTTGGGGTGTTACAATCCACCTTTGATGTCCATTGATCATGCTCTCAACAAGTCCTCATGTTTTTTGATAGTTTTCTCAGAATAGCCATCAGTTTGAAGATGAAAAATTGTACTAATGTGTAGATCAGTATTTAGATTGTGTTGAAGACTTTTTGAGAACGTAGAGGTGAATCTTGTATCCCTATTAGATACAATAGATATTGTTACACTATGCAGCCTTACCACTTCTCTGATGTATATCCATGCCAGTTTATCTAATGAGAAATCCCCCCAAATAGAAATGAAGTGTGCAATATTTTTAAGGCGATCCACAAAAACCCAGATATTATTTTTTTCCATAGATGTATTCAGATGTCTGATGAAAAGGTCCATGGTGGTGTTCTCCCATTTTCATGCTTTTATGGGTAATGGTTGACTCATCCTCTTGGAATTCTGCCTCTCATCCTTCACTTGCTGACACACCAGGGAATTTTATGTATACTCAGGGATCTCCTTCATCATGTTATCCCACCAATAATGATCTCGGAGATCTCAATACATCATTGTGTTTCCTTGGTTAATGGTGAAAATCTCACTATTTGAATCATCCAGAAGATCATTGTTTAACTCCTTATTTCATGGAACTCCTATTCTTATCCCAAATCTCAAAATTCCTTATTCGATAACATTGAACTCCAAGGATTCCAATTTCCTTATAGTTTCCACTTTCTTTTTAATTACCACATCATACTTTTAATAATCCTTTAACCTTTTAAAATGATAAGGTTGACAAATAATTTGTGAAAAGGTTGATGATGTTTACTTCTTTTTGATTCACATGTCCATCATCTTCAAACCTAGTAGGATTAGGTCCTTTTCAATTCTCATCAATTAAAGATTTGTTGGATCCTTTAAACTTAGAGCATCTTCCACCTTGTTCCCTTACTCAAATGGAAGTGAGTTTAGCATTATAGTCTTTGATCATATATGTACATCTTCATTGGAACATGTTCAACTCTTTCTATGTGAATATATACTTGAGGATTTTGTGATCCATATATATATATATATATATATTTAACAATTCTCTCCAAAGCAATAATGATGCCCTTTTTCAAAAGAGAATATTACTACAACCAAATCCAGATCATATGTTGTATAGTTTTTCTTGGGAAATTTTAATTTCTTTTTAAGGATAAGAAATTAATTTTTCATTTTGCATCAACACACAACCCAAGACCTTCATTGAAGAATCATTGAATAAAAAAAATTCTACAACTATATCTACTGTGATCACAGGCACTATGATAAGCCTCCATTTCAATTCCTTGAATCATTATTGGAATTCATCACTCTATGAAAACTGGACTCCTTTTTGTGTTAAAAAGGTAAGATTGTGGGACAATCGTGAGAAATTTCTCCAAAATCAGCGATAATATCCAGCTAACCCCAAGAAGCTACGAATTTTTATCACCGATGTTATCCTCGAACATCACTCTATTGTAGAGGTCTTGCCGGGAACCATAGATATCCCATTTCTAGTGATGATATGACCCAAGAATAAGACATCATTAAACCAGAACCCTAAATTGTGGTACTTTTCATATAGCTTCTCCTTTCGCAAGGTCTCCAGTACAGTACT
The DNA here is from genome assembly GCA_963277665.1 of Viscum album. Classification (NCBI taxonomy): domain Eukaryota; kingdom Viridiplantae; phylum Streptophyta; class Magnoliopsida; order Santalales; family Viscaceae; genus Viscum; species Viscum album. Next base: position 1,373,260,796 of record OY728164.1, read on the forward strand.
TAGATGTTCCTCATACTCCTCTTTGGTTTTGGAGTATATTAGAATATCTTCTATAAAGACTAAAAAAATTTGTCAAGGTAATATCTAATGTCACTATTCATCTAGTACATCAATATTTATGGAGAATTTGTGAGTCCAAAAGTCATTACTATAAATTCATAGTGCTCGTATCTTGAACAAAAAGAAATCCTAGAGATATTTTCCTCATTCACTCTTACTTGGTAATATCCCGACTATAGATCCACCTTGGAAAAGTATTGTGCCCCACATAGCTGATCAAACCAGTCATAAATTCGTGGCAAAGGATTCTGGTGCTTTGTCATTATTTTTTTGAGCTCATGATAATCAATTAAATGTTTCATTGACCCATCCTTCATCATGAAAAATAGTATTGTTGCACCCCATAATGAAGCACATAGGCGTATGAACCCTTTTTCAAGATTCTAATATAGTTGTTTCTTTAGCTCCTCAAGATCCATAATAGCCATTCTATATGGATTCATGGATATTTTCAATTCCTTGGGTATAAAATCAATCGAGAATTAAAAATCACTTCTAGAAGGTAGACTAGGAAATTCTGTGAGAAATTCTTCAGCGAATTTCATCACAATAGGAATGTCTTCAATGATTGTAGCTTATATAGACTCAATCATCTTCACATGATACACATGATCATAGGGAAATAATATCACAACTATAGAAGATAGTGCTAAAAAAGATTCATCCTCATTCTTGAACTTGAATATAATTAGGGCTCGATTCTCTATATGGAGAGTGATTTCCCTCTCACAAAAATTTATGGTGACTCTATATAGAAAAATCCAATCCATGTCAAGAATTTCATCAAATTCCACAAGAGGGAGTATGATGAGAATCACTATAGAGTTCAATCCACAAATTATGACAGGGGAAGAGTTATATTCCTGAGATAAAAATATTACCCCATTTTCCATTCTCACTGACATCTCTAATTCCATTATTTGTGGTGGGGTTGGGATTGTTCTACTAAACATATGGGATATAAAAAATGAGTAGAACCAGAACAAAAAAGTATATTCTCTATTCTTGAATGAAAAACTAGTGTACCTGTCACCACTACTTTTTCTGAGTTCTCTTCAGTAGTAGTGATGGAAAATGCTCTCCCTTGCTTTCCTATAAAAATCATTGTCTTAGGTCACATATTTTCAAAGTGAATGGTTTATTTATTGTTGATTAAATGAATGGTCCATTTAGGGTAAAATGGATTGTTCATCTCCACTGTCACATCGACGAGTTTTGTTTTCCAAAAATTAATGGTATGGTTCCCTTCTCTTCCATAACTAATGCATTTCTCTTCCCCTTCATGAAATTTCTGGGGTGCTTCTTTCTCCACCATTGGAAATCATATAGCTGGAATTTCGTAGCACCATTGGATTTGTCCACCATAACCCCAAAATTAATGTCTAATTTCCACTTCTTATCCCAATGATATACGTGAGATTCGCCAATCTCCATTTATATTTTGATGGAACATAAGGAAATTTCCACATAGCTATCGAAGTCAAGGGTTGATAGGGCTTTCCGTAGGCTAGGTTTTAGCCCACCAAATAAGTGGTCAACATTGAAATCGGGGGTAACAACAATGCTAGATGTGTATCATGAAATCCATGTAAACATTTCACCGTACGAACCAATGGATTCATCATCTTTTTGATTAATGTCAAGGAAGTATCTTTTCATATCAAGTCATAGGGTGTGATGAAAATATTAATCAAAAAACATTTTCCAAAAATCCATTCATTCCAACACCTCAATATCTTCCTTGTATTTTGTATTTTTTTTCAATATCCACTATTGATCAGCTTCACCTTCCAAAAAATAAGCATCATGAATAACATTCTCTTGTTCGATACATTGAAGGATGAAGACGATTTTTCAATGGAGTTAATCCATTTTTCGACGATTGAGGGATCATATAATGCATTGAATATAGGAGGAATTTGTCTCATGAAGCTCTCGATTGGAGGGTTGTTCTATCATGGGGGGGGGGGTGGTTGAATGTTCTTCTTTACCCATGCATCTATTTCAGAACATTAGTTAACTGAGATATTATTGTGACAAAGTGTGTGATCCCACTCCCATCAGATTGGGAATCTCATTAGAATAGTCATAACATTGATCATTGCATCGGTTGTTAGACCAATTCCTCATATTACCAGCCATTAGTGATAATACAATGAATGTTTGGTGTAACATTTAAAGGGGAATAAAAATACAAAAAGAGGTAACTTATAAATTACATTTATTTCAATGACTTATGAATTTATAGGCTTAATTCTATGTTATCCATGTTCTACTACCCAAAAAATATTCAAAGGGGGATTTTTTTTATTACTATAACAATGGTTTACATTATGATTATGAATATAACAAGAACTACCCCCAAAATATTTTTACCCAAGAGTTCAGCAGGGCCCATTTTTGAGAACTAGTTCTCATTCAATCCTATTTCAAAGTGGTGTTTTCTGTGTTTTACCCCTAGATGCATATGTGCTAGTGTGACCTCTACTTGTTCATATCTAGATAGAGTCGTATTTTCTTTATTAACCACTTACTCTATACTCACCAAAAATATTTTTTATGTTTTTATTATTCTTAGTCTTATCCATATGATTTTCACTAGGATTTCAGTTTTCTTATCCAAATCCTAAATGTATCCAAACCTATCCTTTGATACCAACAATATCAACTGTACTTTTTATTACACATTTAAACATGATTTATTACATAACCATGAACATTAAAAAACTATGAGGATCTAGAGGTCTAGTGTATTTGAAAATTAAGAACATTCCATGACAACTTAAGACAAAAAATACAACATCTTTAATTAAGACATATTTTACATGACCACAACATTCCTTCTTACCTAGCAATGCATGGGATAACCAAAGGACATAATCAAGAAACGGATGAAATATAAAGCACAGTAAGGGAGTAAAAAAGGAATAAAATTAATAATACAATGCATGTGAGGCAATAGGCATATCAATAGAGCATAATATAAACATGAACATAAGGGTATGATAGAGATTTATTATCATAACATGGAGATTTGGCAAGAACATTTATCATGATATTAGCATGACCCAAGATTCATTGAACATGGAGCATGAGTAAACCCTCATTGAACTTCAATTATCATCAGTAAACCCTTGATACACTAGAATTATCCTGAATAAAACCTCATTTTACATTAAGTATCATGATAGTAATCTATACACAATGCATTGGAGCGCTATCAGGGCATAACCTTTATAAAAAATTTATTTCTTGTATAAGTGTTCCACATGGATCACACAACATTACTTCATTAAATATAAATTTTCCCCCCGAATAAGAGATGTGGAATACATAAATTTATGTCATAAATCAAAAAGTACATGTTCATAAATTTGAATACCCTTAATATGGAAATGGGTATGGAATTCACTTACATGATGATTTTGTCAGGGGAAACATTACTGTATCTTCGGCAGCATTACAATTGAAAATAGAAATTGTAAAATAGGTTAATGAGAGAGAGGGGGTATCTCATCATATATACCATAAATGTAATGTAATGGGGTCATAGAATATAATATCTCAATATATGTAATGGAATTTAGGTGCATAATATAAAGGAATTTCTTGAATGTAAATAATGAGAGAGAAATCCATTACGGAATTTTGGCATGGTATGGGGTGTACATTGGATGAATTAATTAGATAAATGGGTCTCTAATAATTAAAAAACAATGAGTGAAGAACAAGGAAGGTTATAAATGAATTTCCAAATTTTTTATATGAAAATAAAATTGAATAACAATATATCTAAAATTTGAAAATAATAATGAAGGAAGGAAAGTGAGGATCCCATACATGGATATGTGATCCCAAAGGCTTCATAGAGGCTTTAGAGATGATTCTTGGGAGCTTGGTGAACCTTGGGAGGATTTTATAGAGAGTAGGTTAGTGGTTGGTCAAGCTCTAAATGGTTTGATTGAAGTGTAATGAGATATTGACTGGGTTTATATAAGAAAAAAGAGAACATTCTTCATTATTTAGGTTGTGGATACTACCTATTAAACTAATCAAAACCACAAACCATCCCATGGTTTTTGGCCATGGTTTTTTCCTAGAAGGAATAAAAATATAATTTTATAATGAAAATGGACGAACTTATTAAAATATTAGGATTCCTTACATGGAGGTGAGTCACACTCTCAAGGAAGCCATTTTAAAAAGTTAATATATTTTATAAGTATACAAGGGTCCACTAAGTCACCATAAAATTAATAAAACTAATATAATATAAAATTATATTTAAGTTAAAACATATATTGTCTAAAAAACCCTTTTATAGTATATTATAAAATCACTATTCTGTCATTATGATATAATAAAACACATTATATATTTAAATGTTATTTAATATTTACCAAAAATTTTAATGGCTCAGAAAAATATGAAAAATTCACCATTAGATAATTTTGACATCCTAAATAAAAAAAAACATTTTATCTAAATAATTTTTTAAATATGGGAATTTTTACATAGAAAATAAAAACTATCATTTATAGAAAATTCATGGGTTTTAACAAAAATATCTTTGAAACCATAATAAAAATACAAATTGTATTAAAAAAATATATGATAATTTATATTTAATAAAAAGTGATTTACTAAAAATATTTTATGAAAATATTATTTAATTAAAAAATCAATTAATTCATCAAAATGGATTTCATAATTGAATATGAACAAAAAATACTATTTGAACTTTAAAACCAATTTACAGAGTAACAATGATAAAAGGAATGTATATTCATAATTATATAAAAATAAAATGCATATAATCCTAGTTCTATAATCATGTGACATAACCCCTTATAACACCCGCATAATACTTAAGGGTAAGGTATGCGATGGTGACAGACTCTTGGGGTGGATTATAAAACATCGCTAGTGTGGTGATATCTATTAACATCCACTTATCCCGTAGGTGATTCTATTCAAGCGTTACATGTTGAAGCTCGGATTAGGATTGTTCATGAGAAAAGCCCACTGATGCCACCTTCATTACAAGCTCCAACAAATGGGCTTCATATAGTGTAATTCTACTAGATAATTATATCCCTTCCTTTATCTGAGTAAACTGGATTTGATAGTGAACTTTATTTATACTAATCATGTTATCATTGTTCAATGACTATATTAGCAATGGTAAAAAAATTAATTAAATTTTAAAATCCAATAAATAAAACCGTGGATGTTAATATGTTTTATATAACCATTTTAAATAATATGTCATTTTTTGTGATTAAGAACAATTTTCATTAATAAAATTTTGGGTCGTTACAAAAAGATTATGACATATTAGATTATAATCCAAAAAATGAGCCTTTTATAGATTATTATTAAATTTAATTTTATAATATAATAGTTTTATGTTCTTTGAAATCATTTCAATCCCAAGGTAAAATATTTTCATTTAACATTTATTTCAGTGAGCCTAATGTGATATTCACCACTTGTAAATTTTTTGTGTTGAATATACTTCATGTGAACTTATTTAATGATTAATTTCAATATATTTATGTCAACATATATATATATAGGTTATATATTTTATGAAATTTCCATTTTTATAAAAAAATTTGCTTAGGTATTTATGTTACAATCTCATTTTTTATCAGGATTGTTTATGATTTTGTTTCTGATGATGATGTTAGGTGACCTATATCTCTTAAATACAATGAATTTTATTCTACTAAGATAATTTATGAAGAATAAATGCCATTATTTAATTTTATTATCATTAAATAGTCAATATAATAAATAAATATTTTAAATGAAATACAACTTTATTTCATTCTTTGGTCAAAAATAATTTTTTCTTCCTCATCTATGTTTTCTAAAAAAATTATAGAATGTTTTACTTTTATTTATGGATTATTTAAATTCAATTTTACAAATTATGGTATTTTAAAAAAATGTATTAAATGGAATTTATTTCCTTTTTCTAAAATGATGCACTTCTATTTTTTTTTGGAAATTTTGAATGGGGACCTTGTTTTTTAATACATGACATGAATAAAATTTTCCACTATCATGACTATACAATTCTTCTAGGATTACAATTTAAATAGTCAAGATAATTTTTAAATAATATGATTTCATTAATATTTGAAAATTTTATTTATTTTAAATTATTAATTTCATTATGAAAATGAAATGTTTCTAAAGGAATGTTCCAATGATATTTTAATGGGGGTTTTCATTAATAATTAAATCTGTTGATGCTACTTATGATTTATTAGGGTCGCCATCCAATGACACCAACCCATTTATTTTTTAGTATGACATGTGATTATGATCTAAGCATGATTATATGAAACATATTTATTTTTTATTGGTTAATGAAGATGTAATTAAATTTTTTATGAAACATGTTTTTTTCCTATGGGTAATTCTATTATACAATGATGAACGATTGAGGAAACTTATTCCCTCTCCATGGGTTATTATATGATGAATTTTTATGTTATCATAGAAGAAATTTATAATATTTTAATTATTTTAGGGGTGGTACCATTATTATATATCTGACCAATGCATTGAGTGAATATAAGAAAGTCATTATATAATTAGAATTGGAATGTGGAGTCAAGCCGGTTCAGTAATTGAATAAATCCTCAATAATAGTCATAGGAGAAAACAATAAAAAATGAAAATATAAAATAGTGAGTGATCCTAATACAATTTAATAGTAATGGTAGTGATACATCAATACAGAAACTATATTCTTTGAATATGTGTATGAATCAATATTTTTTCTAGTTGCATTGTTATGCTCTGATGGAGTATGTTTTATTCATTTATGATTCATGTCTTCTAAACTAATTATCATTATTACATGACTCAAGATAATGATCTATGATATGAAATGTACGGCTTAAAGATTTCATGATCCCATTCTCATACCTTAATACCAATTTTTTTATTTTGTGATCATTGATATCTTCTTTATCAAACCTTATTAGGAATCTGAACTCATCTTTTCATATGTTTAAATTCCCCATGTTATGAAGAAATTTTTTGAGTAAGGTTGTACATATAAGAGTACTACGTGGAATTAAATTTATGGTATATGTGGAAAATCCTTCATGAAATAATAATATTGTGTATATGATCCCAAAAATTCACTAACAATTGTTTTTTTAGAATGGATCATAGTGATATGTAATTAATATTAAACTAATAAGATGTGATATTATTGAATGAAAACCATGGGTTTCTCTATAGCTTGACCAAAAATTAGAAAATACAACTTAAATAAACCATGTATTATTTATATTACTCTATATATGTATATATGTTAAGATTATTTAAAAATAATTTCTAAACTCAAAATTCCAAGATTCTATCAATATATAGGGACTTAAAATCCATGAACACATACTTCAGTATGTTGGGTTGGAAGTGAATTCACCATCATGGTGAAAATTTCATGAATAAGGATTCTATAACACATAAGATTAAAATACTTTTTTTACAATGTGTTTCGCATTGTCTCGGTGAAAACCCTAAATTCATGTAACCTTATATCAATGAAACATGGGATGGATAATAGAAAATTGGTAGGGAGAATGAAAATTGGATAAAGAGATGAGGAGAAGGTGACATAACATTTATAAATGTATTAAAATACAAATTGAATAGCATATTCCACGTGGTACTATTGTGACAGATCCAAATGATCAATAATTTACTCCATTTTAACCCCCCCCCCCCCAAAACATATCCTCAATTAAAATGCCAATATTCTCACACATCATGATGTTCATACCTATGCTAATATTATTCTAATGAAAGAATCAAATAATAATATGATCCAAAGTATTTATTGATATCAATTATTATAGAATAATTACACTATAAATTTATCTTTTATTTACATTTAAATAGTCATCCGTTGAGGCTTGAATTGTAAACTCCTCAACCAAAAAATCCTAAATGTAATGCATAAGGAGGTCCATGGTAGGGACTATGTCATCATTATGTTTCTCCATCTCTCCTACTCTCCTTCACTTCCTGGTGGAGTACAAGTTTTCTAGCATCATCAAGCTCTATGACTATAATGACTATTTTTGAGTGTATTTATGAAACCTAACTTTGATTTGATAATAAAAAATAAATACCTTTATATTTTTATTAATAGATTCATTATTGAAGAGTTATAGAAAACATAAGTGTCATTAAATTAATACTTATATTAATATATTTATTTTAGTTGATCTTCATGTTATTTTTCATTCTAATGAACTAATTTAAATGGGAAATCCATCACTATGTGAATTAGATTATAAAACCTAACCTTGAATTTTTATATGTTTTAAATAAATCATATGAAGAAGGCATAAGACTCATATTGATAATAAATTTGAGTAAAAAATATTTCTAAATGACTCTTATTTATCTCTCACTTTCCAAAAAAAATTATGTTCTATATGAATCATATAATAGTGAAGAATAACTCAATGGATGTTTGAAATCACTCTTACATTAGGATGATTTTATCATACATTGTTTTAAATTTACCAAAAATTGAAATCACTTATACATAGAACAAAAATGAATCTTACTCAAACAATGGAATAAATCATATATTTAAAATAATAATTATTTATAACCTAATTAGGGAGTGCCTCGTACAGAACTCAATTTAATATTAGAAAATGAAGATATACTCTGACTTATTCTTTTTTTATATCTTGATTTTCTAAAACATTACATTAATTTTCAATTTTCATTATTTATTCTATAATTTTACATTTATTATATGAATAGTGTAAAAAATAGAGATTGTATTGTATAGGATTTATTTTTCAACAAAAAATAACCTTTATGTATATATATTCATGTAGTATTTTTGAAAATTATTAAATTCAAATTAAAATTCATGAAATAGTTAGTTTCAGTATCACATAATTTATGTGGGTTCCTCATGGACTTTATTATTTAATATATTACTAATTTATTAATTGTCTATGTTTTCTAATGATTTTGAAAATAAATATTTCTATTATGCTTTTATATTTACAAATATAAGACTCAAAAATCATATTGATTCACAATTAATTGTGAGACAATCATGAATGATTATCCACTAAATCACCATAGTCGGATGGTTTCATATAAGAATATACATCTCCATATAAAGATAAATCTAAAAAATTAGAATATTCATGTTGATGTGCATGTGACTATAAAAATATAACTTTTTATGATTGAATAAATACTATATTTATTAATCAGAATTTTTTTGTGGTATTTATTTTGAATTTTCGTCAATGATATTTAACTATCAATTATTTTTTTTCCAATATATATGAATGAATAATTTATGTGAATAAAATTTATTAGAAGTAAATTTGAGATGATAAGAAATAAGAGACAGGTTCCAAAGAATGTGTATACTCATAGAATTTTTTATATGAAGATTCATTTTATATATTATATAAAAAAGAAGTTATATCCTTTTTAAATTATAAGATACATTTTTATTCTATAAAAATGTGTTTTATGATTGAATGTCCCACTTTTAATGTATATTGATAAATATATATGAATATGATGAATACATGTTTGATAAATATCCATCCATATTTATGAGAAGATTGAAAAATATGGAAGTGATTATGGAATCATATAAAGAGAATAATATGTTTGAAATTTTGTCCTAATTATATTGTATTTCATGAATTTTTTCAAAAAAAGAGAAAGGAGACTTACGAAAAAACAAAATTTAAATCTCAAGGATTTCTGGGAACTAAGATGACAAGCTATAAAAGGTATACTTCCGTAAAATCATAATGGGGAGACATCTTCAAGAGGCATAGTGAAATCATAGTATTCTGTAGGATTGAATATATTCGATGAGGTGAATTTTGGAGTGGTTGAAATAATGTTATTGGATACACTGTGTGAGTTATCATTATGCATTGAGAGAGTGAAACCAATCCAGAAAATTCATTAGTAGTAAGATAGTGCATCCAAACATATTAAAAGGTAGAATTATTAGTGAAATTTTGATGTTGGAATAGGTTGTATTATATTAATTTTCATCTGTATTAAAATATATTGATACACATAATAGTACACCATTTTTATCTCATAATAATAAACCTCAAGCAGCAAATTATTATGCTTCAAAATTATCTTCTGAAATATACAGAAGAGATATTTTGATTCAGGTATATTGGAATGCACATTGTATTGTTGAAGAATATTTTTTTATAATATAATCATAATATAATTGAAACTATAAGTAAATTTGAAGATATAATATTTGAAGAAAAAAGGACTCTATGAATTATATTATATCTGATCATAGTGAAATAGAAGAAGCTTGTATATACAATATAATAATATATTTATGGAAGTCTTTAGAAGATTCAAATCACATTGGTGAATTCGTAAATGGGAAATATCATAAGGTTGTTTAAAATATTGTCACCATAGAGAAGAATCAAATATGTATTAAAGTTATAATATAATTAGATTCATGTGCGCGAATTCACATATTCAGATCCACATCATTGGGGATTTCTGGATGGTTCATAATTTAAGAGGATCCATGAAATAGTCCAATGTAATAAGTTATAAAACCATATGATACTTGAGATGAAAATTATAAATGAAAAAAATCATGATCAATGTATTATGATTTTATAATATTTTGTGGCGAATGAAGGATATTATTTTTACGGGAATATTTACATCATTAAAATTTAAAGGTGTTGTAAACATTATTTCATTCATGAACATATATATATATATAGGGATTTAATTTTTTTTATTCTTTGAAATAGAGGGGGGAAAATAATACTTTGAGAAGTATATTTTCAATTATTTATTATCACAATCATGAGAAGTTATAACTATATTTTAAAATAGAATTTCTTGGGAAGTTTTAGTGATTCAAAATTTTTTGGGATCTTCTTATGGAAATAAAATTGGGATCCCACATGTTGTTGAATTTTCAAAAGTCATTGAAATTGAAAATTATGAATTTACATGGTTTTATAAATACATGGTTGATAGGTAAAGAGAGAACAAAAGATAAACCAACTCATTCACATTATATTTTGTCATTTATTTATTTATATTGAGGATTTTTGAATATATATATATATATGGTTGTTATATGATACAATTCTATTTTAATATTTTATTTTTTCATCATATTTAAAAGATAATGACACTATGTGGCCTCATTTTTGGTGAATTACATTATGTGAAAATGAATAATTGATTAATAATTGTAGTAGTAATTTTTATTAGGGACGAAGATTAGGAATAAGGTGAATAGGGGATGTTCTGTGTATTATATATTTTCCAATATATAAGAACAGAATCTAATTCATGCAAGGGATGAATAAGAATAATAAGTATATTTTAATCATTCTTCTGAAAATTAGTAGAGAGAGTGTGTGTACTACAATATAAAAAAAATGATAAGAAGTGATTTCATGATGATATATAAGAAAGGTAAAAAGAATAATAAGACCAAGTTACACATAAGTAACATGAAAATATAATAAATGTGTAAATTAATATTTTTTTTACCAATATTATTTCATTATATGGTGTGGGAGGATTTGGAGTATGTGATAACCAAAATGAGTTGTATGAGATAAACTCTTATACACCATTAGAAGAATATAGTTTCAATCTCATGGGTTTATAATGGTGGGTAATGTGATTATAGATGAATCTATATCACACCATGTTTCATATTTGTCACATTGAGAGTTAAAAGATATAAATAATTATTCCCTTTGTGTAATTTATTTTTGGATGTCTTGCATGTGAAGATAATGTTTGGAACTGATAAAAAGATAGTCATACAACATTACAAATAATAAATTTTTAAAGTAAAAGGAATAGGAAGTATAAATTAAATTAAAGGACTCCAAAAATGATTCACAACCCTCTCAGTGTCGAATAAATCCATAATTTTTCAACAATATTGGTATCGAATACTAGTTCATATAATATTATATTCATTATATTTTTGACTATTCTCTTTTCGAGGTTTTACATTTCATTACATTTTTATAAAAAAGTTATCTTTTGGGGATTCTATATATTTCCTATATAAAAATAATATCTCGGTTATGACTATGATAAATGGGGAAAAAATAATATATGGAAGATTTTTTTCCCCATTTCAAAATAAGACCATGTTTATATTTTTTTCCGTAACATTGAATAAGACAGATTTGTGATTGGGTGAGAAGAGATAGTCATACAGTCGAATACCAAATTTATTGACAAATCTTCCACCTCGAAACGATAAAGGGATTACAATGATTATTTGGTAATTGTACATTCTTACAGAATCCTCCCAAAAAAATCAATGTAAATGGGGAAGTAATCAATTTTGTATAGATTATAATGAAATAAAATTTAATGCAATAAATGAAATTTCATATCATTATCCAAAAGAAATATTTTTATTTAAAAAATATTAAATATATTTCCATAGGATATCTAATCTTGATTAAAAATGTTCTTATTTTATAAATGAATCATTTGAAGAAATAATAAATAAATATAAACCCATTGAATATCTTGTAGAGAAGAAACATTAATTTCAAGAAGATGTTGTAATAACATAATACTAATAAGTGTTTCTATGATAATAATATTAACGAACAGTGAAAAATATTACTAAAATGATTAATTATTAAATAAGTAGATGTTGAGAAACTAAAGGAGCATGAATAAATAATAAAATATTTAAATAACATGAAATACCCTCACAAAATGTGAACCCTTGAAGTTGAAAAAAAATTTAAAATATTGAATATATTCCTGAAATTTCTTCACAAAATGTTAATTATAGAAATAAACCCAACAAACATTTTCATAAGGCATATTCTTATAATGAATGCCTCTTAATAGGTTGTAATATAATCTGGAAATTATTTAATTATCATTATCACTATTAATGAATAAAGAAGAACCATCCATAACTATGTTACAAGTGTTTTCTTAAATTATGTAGGATTCTATTTAAAATCCATTCATATATGTTTAATGAACTGACATTAAAATCTAGACACCTTAACTTTTGTGTTAAAATAATCCTTAAAGATTAAGGTTTCCCTTGATGATCCCAGACAATGGTTTAAAATTCAAAAAAATATCATTTTTTGAAAACCTTGAGAGTAAATGGATTTCAATTAATATAAGGGATTATATTGAACTAATATTGTAGAAATTTTATTTTGAATCCTGAATGATATTTTTTTCATAATATATTATTTTTTTGAAGATCAATGATTGCCTATTTCAAATAGAAGGAGGCCAGTGAAATTTTAACAATCACAATCTATGATAAAAAAATATATGTACCTAAAAATTGTTTGAAGATCGTGGAAATATCTATAACAGTTATAATGATTATGGTTAGAAAAATGGGTCATGCACATCTGAAAATTTAACAACGGAAATAAGATAAAAATGACCAAAAAATAAAATGATTTAAGGATGCAAATTATCCTTGAAAAGAACATGAAATATTAAACATAGTGACACTAGCATGAATACTCAAAAAAAAATATCATAAGTGTATGATCAAATATAACTTGGTAGATGATTGAAATTCTTTAAGAGAAGTTTCTAATTTAATAAATATAATGAAAAAATTTACTTTCAATAATCAATGTGAAAACTCTAAATAGGTTTTTAATGTAACAACAATTTTTTAGAAATTTTTAATTCTGATTATTAATGAAAATAATTAATAAGAATAAGAAAAATGTATTTCTACAAGAATGAATGATATTCCACATAAAAAATATGAAAATTAAAAGAGGTATTTAGTAAATGAAACCCCTATAGTTAAAAAAACTATGTGGGAGGTGACACATGGCTAGTCACACTATTAAAGTTTGTTCACAAGGTTTCCATAAAAATAATCATTTTTAAATGTTTTCATTGATTCACATAGAGGGTCTATTGAAAAAACAGATACTGAAGAAAGAAGATACCCACAAAAATTAGCAGATATGACTAGATACATATTCTATTTTTTTGATAATATGACGTATACTATTGAAAAAAGGATGTTTTTTATTGAGAAAATCAAATCCACCATAAATTTTACATTAAATAATATGATGTTCTTAAAATATTACATTAACCATGTTTATTATTTATGCATATAATATAAGTAATTGAAGTCGATCCATATTCTTAGGGGGGAGAACCTAAAAAATTACATTCTATCAATACTAGATAGAAATGTGATGATGAATCAATAATATATTCATCACGATTTATAGTAAATGAAATTTGATAAAATAATCTTTTTTTATTATTTCAATTTTTTCAAATATTCATATTGACATGATTTATTCCATTATATTTCACTCTCAATGCAAAATATCATAAAATTACACTATAAAAGGGATCTACCATCATGATGATTGGTTATATTGTCTTCTTATGTGAGAGATATGTGATGATGAAGAAGAATAATTTATAATTATCATTTCATGAAAATATAAATATTCCTGCATGTGATTGATCATATTTCAATTATGAGGTGTGTTTTATTAATCTATCAAATGTTGTAATAAAATTTACGTTTTTATAGAATGCAAGAGATACTGATTTTGTTAATGACATAAAATTTGATGTATTTGAAGTAGATTTAGAGCTATTTCTATAAATATAAAAATTATTTTACTAGAATTATTAAATATATATTGTAAAGTAAGTGTTGAAATAAAGTTGATATATTTTATGAAAGCCTATATCTTAGTTTTTTACAATAAATATTCACTTTTTAACACGATTCTATATATTTTGAAGAAATAATCGATTTATTGTTTTTAGGGAGAATAAAAATTTATTTTGATAATGGAAAAAATAGTTCCCCAATGAATACACTCTCATTCCTTTCACAAT
This sequence comes from Viscum album, assembly GCA_963277665.1. NCBI lineage: Eukaryota > Viridiplantae > Streptophyta > Magnoliopsida > Santalales > Viscaceae > Viscum > Viscum album. The sequence continues at coordinate 1,373,275,802 of OY728164.1, forward strand.
GAATGGATCAATTAGACATAGAGTCTAATGGATGATGAATCATTTTTAAAGGAACAATTTATAAGACTCACCCATATAATTTTTTTCATGTTAGTGTGTGGAAAAATAGATAAATGGATAACTAATAAGAATATCGGAGTAAAGGGAAAATGGGTATATTGAAATATAAAGGAAATTTCGGTATTAATAAACAAATATAGAGGGGATATGGTAAATCCCTCTTTTTGAGTGATTTTTTTCATTGGTTATCAATGGGGTTGGAGTATCCATGATGGTTGATGTCAATATTGATGATATAGTATATTAATTTAGGATATTTAATTTTATTTAATTAGAGAAACCCAGAAATATAATAAGGGTATAGAAGAAGGTTTCTACTCATATAAGTTTCCATTTATGATTTATTTACGTCTATAATATGAAAAAATTATTTTATGCATCTAAAAATTAGATGAATCAAATATATTTGATGAAAAATGTGTTTATGTATTTGAATTTCCATTGATAACATATATTCATAATTTCATAAATGTTTGAAGAAGGAATTTAGGATAAAAATATATCAACGTATATGAGAAGTATAAAAAAAGGATGATTTGTGGGTGCTAGAAGAAGTGAATATGAGGCTGGTTGATATGTAAAAAGGTTGTTTTATTAAAATTATTTTATTCTAAAACTGGGATAATTACTAGGGAAAAAAATAACAACTTGTGTCTATCTAAAACTTAAGCCTCATGAATTTCTCAAGGATACATTTTCCAAGAATAGAGGATATCTATTCACAAGTGGGATTGTGGAATAATAAGACAATATAGCTATGGAAAATCGTGGGTCATCATATTTTTGTGGTGGTTCTTTTAATGAATGTTTTGGTCAATGTGATCCACTATTGGTGACCATTAGCTCCATGAAATTTCAATAAAATTACAATAGTGAATCCCAACTTATTTAAAAGTGGCATTATTAGTGAAAAGTTTATGTTGGAATATTTTCTATTGGATTATTTCTCATATATTTTAAAATATTTGGAATCATATGAAAAAATTCGATTTTTTCTCTCATTGTATTTAACCTAGCGATGTTCCGGTTTATAATTTGTTGAGACCTTCTGGCTGATATAGAAGAGAAAATGAGTTTCATGTTTTATATAACATACACTATTAGGATTATTGGTGTTTTTAAGATGATTATATGAATATCATCGATACCTTATATTCATATAATATTTGAATTTTCTAACAACAATAACCTCTAATAATTAAAAGAATTTGGAATAAAATGATGTGGAAGAATCCACTATATACACCAAACATGAAGTTACAAAGGTCAATAGAATCTTTAATTAAAATAATTGAATTAAAGTCTTGGACATCATAAAAGTTTATTTTGAGAAAATTATCCTTGTAATTGAATTCATGACGAATTAATATCAACCCATAAAGTGATTCAGATAAGAAAATTCATATATGAAGTTTCAGATATAATGGGATTTATAGATAGAGCTCATCGTAAGAGAATTCATAAAATAGTCTAATGTAAGGATAATTACATTAATGTTATTCTAGGTGGGATGTTGTTAAATAAAAAATTGAATATCATGATATATATATCCTAAATCAATAAAAAATATAATAATGTAATAAGTCGATTTTTGGGGATATTTGCATCACCAAATATGATGGTGTTCTAACTTTTGTACATTGCTTTAAAATAAATTCATATTTAACCCTATTTAACGTTAAAGAAATGTAATAGAAATATAATAAATAATTGTTTTATAGAGGATGATCCATGATGGTTATATACAGATTCTAATCCATATATAACTGTTATTCAGTAATCATGGTTTATATGGATGTTTAAAAGTTACTATATTTTATTGATCTAGTTCAAGAAAATAATGATGAAATTTATGGGGTTCTGATTTACTAAGTTCCATAGTAATTAAAATATAAGTATTTGAATTGTTATATAAATACTATATTAAATATTACTAAGAGTGGGTGGAAGAAATTGACTACTATATATTATTCTTGATAGATATGTATTATTGATTTTTGAACACATATACATATATAAATATATATTTGTGTATGATATCTAAAAAAATTTGGATTGAATATATTATTTTTGTATTAAAGTTATTGGATTCACATCTAACAATGTATTATTAATAAGGATTCCAATGTGTCTAAGATAATAAATGAATAATTACCTGTAAAATTGGTGATTAACAGAATAAATTAGAAAAGACTGAGGATGAAGTGGATGAGTTTTCATGTATTCCATATTTTAATAAATAGTAGATTAGAGTTTCTTTGATGAAGAGAAGAATCTAATGAATGATATCATTGGGAAATATTTTTTTTATTTTCCCCTATAATGAGGAAGAGAGTGTCTTTGTGTTTAGATTTCTATACAAATAGATGAAAAATAGATTGATAAATGATATTAGACAAGTAAGATAAGATTTTGAAAAGGTACATGAAGGACATAAATAAATTGATACTAGTATACACTGGTGATGAAATTATTTTTAGATACACAAAATATTTCAATTTAAGATGCTGGATACAATATAATACATGATACCAAAAATCATGTCATGTGACATTCACACTTATAAATCAACGGGAGACTATAGTGTAAAGGTCACAAGATGATACTAATGGGTCTTGTGATTGTGGAGGAATCCATATAAAAATAAATAATAGTCTTCTCACATTGATATTTAATCCATGTAAATTTATTTTCCATTAATAATTAGGGTGGATTTAATACATAGATATTACTTTTTTTCAGTTGAGTATTTATTATAATGAACTGATACATATGTGTGGAACATAATAGTTTAGTGGCCTTTGAAACATGGAAGAATAAATTTTATTCATATGTGAACAAAATCATTTCTCACAATTTTCTTCATAACTATAAAACATAATAGACAATACAAATAGAGTACATTTCTTCATAACCTGAGGAAATGTAAGATAAGAAATGGGGACTTAATATTCTCAGCAAGGGTAAAAAATGGAGATATCCACATAAAATTTGAATAAGGCTCTGAAAATAAAATAAAAACATTTGAAAACACATATAAATAATATCATAAAATATAAACCTAGGTCATGGAATAAATATTTGGAGTTTATAAGACATGAATCATTATAGAGTCACAGAACCTGATCCCTGAGAATATAACACTAGATTAAGATATAAATATGTTTCCTTTACATTATAATATAACATTTTGAACTTTTACAAATAGAAACTAGTTTACTCATTTCATTAATAATGATAAATCATTCCCTCACATAATGTTATGGACATGAAACAAGGTCTACAAATAACTTTATGAACATGAAATATAGGTCCATTTATAAAATTGTGAACATGTAATTAGGTTTTCACATAATATTGTGAACATGTAATTAGGTTCACACATATCATTGTGAACATGTAATATAGTTAAATCATAAATAAATTAATCATGAGTAATATATACTTATCAAATTAATTATAGGGAGTTATATGTTCCACCAATCACATAATCTATATATCATGGAGCCCCAAGATCATAAAACGTTCATCATATCATAACCCAAGAAAAGAGGTCTTGTTTCATAAATATTTCGTTATAGTATAACCCATTTAATAATATGATTCATGGAAAACCTATAATTATAATCATAAAACTTATATAGAATTAATAATGATGGTTTTATTTTATAATATACCTATTAAATTTCATGTAACATTAATGGATTTCATAATAAATAAAAAATGACTAGGAAATCACTGTGAAAATTTCATGAGGAAAATAGCCTTTCTAGTTTGAAAATTTGTTTTTAAAAATATAATTTTTTATAATAATTTTAAATGAATATAACAAGGTGATATTATATTTTAACCATTAATACAATGAGTGTTCATTACAATGTAAAATTCTATACATATCCAAAATGATTCATTTAAATATTTTTAAGAAATAGAAATTCTCCTTAGTTCTCTTTATCTTTTTTGGAATCAAGACTAAGAAATAAGTAGAAAATAATGGAAAACATTTACTATAAATAATGAACAAAATTATATGAAACTTATTGAGAATTTTGAGATATTTATCATATTATTTCATCATCAAATTCATAATCATAATAAATCCTGAAAAACAATGAGATTGTATCATCAAAACATTACCACTTTGGTTTCCTTTGAATAGTATACCCCATTAAAGAATAAAATGAAAAAAATAGTAAATTTCGTTAAATGAAGTATATTCATGAAACAACATGTCAATTATGTATTATATACACCACATTGAAGTGGTTAGATGCATAAAAAACATTTGTCCAAAAGAAAGTAATTTGTTACAAAAATCTATTACCGCTTTGGTAACATCCAAGTTGTATAAACCATAACAAATATACCCTAAAATAAATATTTAGTTAACAATAATTTACATTATAATAATCATAATATAAATTCATGTGAATTATGTACACTACATAAAATAAACAGGTGATGAATATGACATGTGTCTTATAGGAAACAATGTGAGACGGAAATCCCATACCTTAAATCACAAAATACCTTCTAAAACATTCAAACCAATTTTATAATAAATATATTTATATTAAAATTAAATTATTTATATAATAAAATATAATATAATCTTATAACATTTTAATAAAAATTTAATTACAGTTATTTATTAAAATCGCGTTTTGGGTAATAACTGCATTTCTTTTATCCTTTGTTTTGATTGTTTATTTTTAGTCCTATTAATTTTATCATGGTTTTATAATATACAAATTTTTAAAAATGATATTAAGATAAAATATATTTATTATATATGTTTTATAGAAATCCCTATAATATTGAGACATATGATGAAGGAAACCATTCATTGAGACAGTAGGTCATTCCTATGTATGAACATTATTTCCATTTTCAAGATGGACGAAATGAAGAAATGATAAATAAAATATTACCATTATTGAATAGATATAATTTATATATATATATCAATTTTTTTGTTTAAAGACATCCATATTATCTTCAATGTAATGTGTAATTGAACAACGAATGACATCTCTTTGGGAGGCAGTAGTCAGTCGCACACATGAGCAACACTATTATATCCCCAACAGAATGGAATGTAAAAACATGTATATGATTATATAGTTACATATTAATATTTATGGTAAAAATTTTTAATTTATATAAATATAATTTATATCCATCATTGTAACCAAATTTGATAGGTTTTGATGGAGAATGGGTCACATGAGTTCGTATAACAACATTCCAATATACACCCAAGTGGCATTGTCATTTTACATTTTATGGAAGAGAAGATGGATGTAGGTCATGTACATAGTATAGTAACATATTATAATATTTAATAAATTCATTTTATAATATCATCATGATTTAATTAAATTTTAAATTGGTGGAGAAATAAATAATTAAATGCCAGTTGAAAATGTTACAACTTTTTTCAGGTAACCTCCTTGGGTTCGCACCAATAGCCTTCCTAGGTTAGATTTATAAAAAAAAGGATTATTTTATAATTTAGAAGTTTAGGAATGTATTTTTCTAGTAATTGGATAAACTAAATAATCATTTGAGTGTTATTTGGATAGGACAGGTGGTGACCATTCAAAATTGATCTGAGTGGCAGACTTGTAATTTCATAATAGAAAACGGGTTACCCATGTTTATCACATGAAACATAGCTTAAAATGGACCAATATCAAACCCTAGAGTTTATAATATTGATATTTGGATTTATAATTAGTTATTTACAATATTCTATGTCAATTAACCCCTTATATTTTTAGTTTAACCTCTTGTAAACCATTTTCTACCTTAACAGCTAGAATTATATTATTATGGATTTACTATTTTTATGGTCAAAAATTATATAGGACATGTTATATAATATAAATAATGATGATTCATAATATTGAATCCATTTTTCGAATCATTATTCATATAAGTGGAAAATTTTAATTTATTTAAATACCATAAATGTGATGCAATAGTGGCCTTCTATAGAAAAATGTTTCAAAAGATTTAATAACTCTTTATAAAAATTAAATTTTAAATTGATTAAAATGGACTAAATTGTATTAAAAATATATATATTTGAAAAAATTTACATTTTAAACAGTAATACTGTAATTTTATTTTTTAAAATGCATTAATATAAATGAAAACAATTAATAAGAATAAGTTTTAATCATTATTTATAGAAAAATTATAATTTTTTAAAATAATAAAAAATTCACTCAAAATTAATTTTGAAATGATGTTTTAATAAAATGATGTTGAAAGTTTTTTATAAATTTTTTAAAATCATAAAGACAAATTTATTTTTAAAATATGTATTCAAAAGGTGAAAAAACATATTTTTATAAAAATACATTTTTTTAAAAATGAATTGGATTTATTTATAAGCGTCATCTATAAAAAACATAAGATGAATTATAAATATTATATTAAATAGTTAATATATAAATTTAATTACAATATTACACTAGATTGTTTTTCCAAATTTATTTGAGTAAAATGTGTTTTTTTCATAATATTTCTTTTTAAGGAAAAAATTCAACTATTTTCAAATTTATTTTTTAATTTCTAAATAATTTGTCACAATGTAATTAATTTTAAATACATGTGTAGAAAATATATTTTCATTATTTAGTTAACATTATTTATACCCACCATCCCACTGAATATATTAAAACAATCATATTAAATAATAATATTTTAATGCTATGAAACGTTTTTTATAATCGGTGTTTCATGTAACACAAGGTAAAATCATTGCTACATATAACACAAGATATACCCAGTGTCGCATGTAACTCAAGATAAACATGATGGTGTGCACAAAAAAAATATCAAAAATAATAAATTTATTTTTAAAAAAATATCCAGTCTTTGGGTGCTACATTCTACCCCCCTTAAAATGAATTTCAACCTCAAACACTTTCGAATTAGTTATAAAAACTGAGGATATTTCTACCTAATTACATTAATAGGATTCCATGGTGCTTCCTCAATATGGTGCTTTTTCTATAATAATTTTTCCATGCTAGTGGTCTAGTTTCATAGAACAGTCTATATACATTCCTAAATGTCCATTAATTTCCCATCATAAGAAACACCATGATAAAATTTGGAAATTTCTGAGTAAAGTAGATATGATGGATCAAGTATGTTATTCAACCTGATAGATAAATAGAACACATCTTAACATTGGGATAGTTTTAGTGGAATTTTTAATGGTTATGCTACATTAACAATATGATCAATAATTTTAAAGGGATTGATATGATATAGAGACCCGACCCCATAATGCCCAAATCCAGTGTATACTATCATTATATTTCTATGATAACATGGAATCCAATTTGAAATTTCCATGAGTTTAAAATTCATGGTAAACAAGACACATAAATGATTCTTGTATTAAAAAATAAAAACAAACTACAAAATAAATTTTTTCCTAAATAAATTCAAGGAAAACTTTATTCCATATAGTATATCCATTCATATCTTTCACAATAAGATTTTTGGATTCCTATGGAAAGGAATCAAAATGACGGTGAGATCAAATGATCTTTATCAGAAATGTATATATGATGAGAAAATGAATAAATAGAAATAAATAAATATAGAAAGGTAAATAACAAAACACATATTCTAAGTAATCAACAGGGTAAAAATGGTGTGATTAAACTCTAAGGAAAGATAAATGAAAACATAATCCATTCAAATAAATATAATAGGAAAATTAAATACGGTTGGTTAAAAAGCTGAAACAATTAAAATTTAATCAATGAAATTAAAATGAAATTAAAAAATACATATATCTATGTAAAATATAATGGATAATTAATAAATTTATCTAAATGAGGGAAAATATTAATTTGATGAAATGTTTTATTAGTACATGGAACCTGTAACATCGTTATCTTTCACATGATGACTTATAAATTACTAGGAATAAACTGATTTTATTATTCCAACCTTATCTTTTCTATCAATAAATGTTATAATATAGATTATAACATTCAAGTTATACCACTGAATGGGTTTTCCGACCTAATTTTATCCCATGATACTTACTATGCTTCGATTTTATTTCATTGACTTGTCCCCAAAATGTAGGGCTTACATTAAATTGTCCCCAACCCATTTCTTACATGTATAAATCATTCATCATATCGAATAAAAAATATGCATTATGAAATATATGTATTGAATAAACACTTTAGATTTATCAATATTTCACCAAATGACCAAATAAATTTCTATGTAAACACTATATGAATACTAATATATGTTTCGGGATGTTTTTATATCCATGAAAATGATATGTATATTTATTTGAAATTCAATGATAAATGGTCATAGGAAATTGAATATATTAAGGGGACTAAAAATAATCAATGGTGTTGTTGTGAATAAAATCCTTGGAAAATAAATAATAAACCATCTAGATGAAGACTAATGATGGAATCATGAAAAAATTTCCAATTTGCATTAAAATAAAGGGGTTTATTCATTAAAGAGTTCAAATACTATAAAATGATATTTCAAAAACATTAGTGAGGAATATATCCTATTATTCTGAAAAACCTATCATTGAAAATCACTTTTGGATTTTTTTTATTAAAAGTTCTCCTTTTAATCATGAAATGTAAGACACAAATAAATTATTTTAGATAATTAAATACATTCGATAAGTGGTAAAAAGAGAATTCTATTTGAATTGAAAAAAGATAGAAAATATGGATTGTTTGGAAAGCGAAAAAAATATCCCATAGAAGAGATTAGAAATAAGATAAGTGGGTAAAAAATTTATTTACTTACCCATTTTGAAAAGGATACATTAATTTTAAAAAAAATTAATATAATAATGTTTTTAGAATTAATTGTGTTCTTTGACTAAAATGATTAATGAATTCGGGTTTTCATAAAAAAAAATTTTTAAAACATTTTTAGTTTACAGGTGTGTAAATATAGTACTAATACTTGAGAGGGGTCATGAAAATCTAAAATAGAATATATTCTTTTGGTTAATGCCTCGGTCAAATACCGAAGCACCATTTATTAATTAAAGAAACAACAGTTTACATGAGTTGAAAGGATGAGATTTTATTACAATCTCTTTCAAAGAGGTGAATTAAATCAGCTGGAAGTGCATCCTGCCAAATCATGCTCTGGTGGACACCTTTGTTGGAAAGGGCATCAGCAACAGTACTCGCTTCATGAAAGACATGTGTGGCAATGTAGTCAATCTCCTGAGGTGAATTCAGGCAATTCATCCAACGTGTAGTGAGCGGCCAGGCGAGATGAATAACTCCGTTCAAAATGGCTTGAACAATGGTGGTAGAATCAATTTCAATCCACAGTTTTCGTCACCCTCTTTGGAGAGAAAAATCAACTTCATGGATGACTCAAAGCCTCTCCACTTCAATGGATGAGGCAATCCCACACCCACTATAGAAGCAACCTTGGCAATGGTTAGCAGAATCTCTAAAAATGGCCCCACAGCTGGCAGGTCCAGGATAGCCTTTTGAGGCACCGTCTACATTCACTTTAATCCAACCCGGCATCAGAGGTTGCCAGAATAATTCAAAGGGGTGCTTGGTCTTTGGGAAAATACCCGGGACACGAATACGTCTGAGGATCTCAAAGTCTCCAATATAATTGTTGCAACAATCTTTTTTATTTTAGGCAGCTTCATGTATCGCAATGATAATTTGAGCTTTTCCTCGATTGAGACTGAAAGAGTGATTATTATGGATAAGATCGTTTCTTACATACTAGATTTCATGTAGTAGTTCCGCCACTGCCGCAAGAAACAAATTTTTGACATGATGAGAGGCATCATGTTTAGTACATTTCTTCAAAAGTAAACATATCAGGTCAGATAAGGACCATGAACAATTAAAAATATGAAAGATGTAGTTCCATATAGCCAAGGCTGTAGCACAAGACAAGAAAATATGATCAGAATCCTCCCTGTGCTAATTACATAAATGACATTTTGAGCAAAGTTTAATTCCAAAGGCTTGAAGTCGAGTTTCAGTGGGCAATCTATTGTGATCAATATGCCAAATAAGGTTGAACCTAGAGGGTTTTATCCAAGCCTTATTGAAGGTGCTCACCCATTTATAAATAGGTTCATTTCTAGAGAAGTTGGGCATGTAGAAATTTTTCGAGTCAAGTATGCCATTGGGAGCAGCTTCCCAAACAAGGAAGTCCCCAGAAATGGAGAAGGTATAATTTTCAATGATTTGAGAAATGTTGTTGGGTATATCATGCCTATGAAGTTTCATAACATCTCTAATATTATGGTTGGTGTCTACAGGAGTGTTATTAGGAGGCATCATAGAAATTAAAGGATTACCCATCCAGTTGTCACACAAGAATTTAATGTTGGAGTCAGCACTGACCATCCATCTAGAGTAGGCCATAATCTTCTGATAAGAGTTTCTAATAGAGGTCCAAATCAAGGAGTTAATTAAATTAAAATTTCCTTTTAAAAGTTTATTTAGGAATCTATGATTTAAAAATTCAGAAGCTTTAGAGTTGCTATTAATGATATGCCAAGTGAATCTCGCTTGCAGGGAATCATTGAACAATTTTATGTTTTTGATATCAATGCCTCCATTATCAAGAGGTTTACAGCAGGTCTTCCATGGGATGGGGACGAGTTTCCTTACAAAGATACTTCCCGTCCAAATGAAATTTTTTATATCGGTATTGATTTTCTTGAAAGTACCAATGTGCCATTTATAAATCATGAGCGAGTAAACCAACTTAGAGACAATGGTTGATTGGACAAGACAAATTTGACCAGCCATGGAAAGGGATTTCCCCTTCCAATTAGAGAGTTGATTTATGATTTGATCAGTGATATTAGAGAAATAAAATGATTTAGGACGTCCCGAGAAAATCAGGACGCCTAAGTATGTGAAGGGAAAGAAACCTTATTTAATTCCAAGGTTACTAATGATAGTGGTTTTCCTTCTAACAGGGAAATTTTTTCCAAAGAAAATATGAGATTTTTTCCAGGAAATAGTTTGGCCAGAAATGTTCTCGTAATGAGAGATAACTTTCTTAAGTAATTGAATATTTCTTTGATCTCCCTTTAAAAACAAAATAATATATAATCATCATAGAGGAGGTGAGTGGGGCACTGAGGTTTCTAGCAGCTTGAATGGGTTTAAGATTATTTTGATCAACCAGATTATGAATGAGTCTGCTAAAGTAGTCTTCCGCAATAACAAACAGAATGTCTGAAAGAGGATATCCCTATCTAACACCTTTAGAACATTTGGAAAAACCTAGAGGGGTGCCATTTATTAAAATGGAAATGATATAAGATTTAAATAAGTTCTTGATTCTCTTGATAAAAATATCATGAAAACTAAAGTTTTTCAAGGCTCCAAATATAAATCCCAAATCAATGGTATCAAAGGATTTTTTAAAATCAAGCTTGATGGAAACACAACCTCCTCTATTTTTTTATTGAGGATGTTGGTACATTCTGAGGAAAGACAAACGCAGTCTTGGATGGATCTGTTTTGATGAAGCCAAACTGATTCCATAAAACAATTTTGTTGCAAATCGTAACCAATATGTTGGAAATGATTTTGGTAATGATCTTGTATAGGGTATTGATAAGAGAAATCGGTCTAAATTGATGAATTTCAGAAGCATTATCAACCTTAGGTATTAAGGTGAGGAATTGAGCATTGATACCTTGAGGAAGCGATCCATGAGTGAAAAATGACCTCACCAGTTTACAAACATCTGAACGAAGGGTGTCCTAGTGATTTTGATAGAAACCATTGTTAAAGCCATCCGGTCCGGGAGAACTATTTGGCTTTAAGATAAAGACAATGTCTTTAATTTCATGCTCCAATGGAATATCTAAGAGAGAGTCATTGTCTTTCTCATCCACCATTAAGGGAATAATATTTGGATCAAGATCAATGTTTATCTCAGGGCCTTTGAAAATGTCATTAAAGTAAGAGACAACATGATCTGAGATGGCCTCTTCTGATTCAATGACCAAGTCATTGTGAATCAGTTTAGTAAGTGGATGATTGGATTTTCTGGTTCTTTGGAGAGATTTATAAAACATATTATTTCTATCCCCATCAGTCAGCCATCTGGTCTTAAACATTTGCTTCCGAATTTTATCCTTGAAGTTGAGTAAAGTGTTTAGCTTAAGAGCTGTATTGACCTCCAGCTGAGGGTCAAGGGTAAAATCAGAGTTGGTACTACGAGTTTAGATTTGATTAAGCTCATTTTCAAGTGAGGTGATGTCAGAATCCATTTGTAAGATCTTGGTTTTACACCAACCTTTGAGATCTTGTTTAAAAATTTTCAATTTGAAGATACAGGAAAAAGAGTCATGATGATGGTTCATAGAATTCCAAGTGTTTTTAATCAATGTAACATATTCAAGGTCTAGAGACCAAGCATTATTGAATTTGAAAGGAAGGGAGTTCTGCGTTCATTAGATAAAGAGATGTGTAAGATGGGATGATAGTCATAATTGAGCCTAGGAAGCATTATACAAGAGACATTATCCTAGATGTCCAGGGCCTTCATGTTAACAAAGGCCCTGTCAAGCTTACTGGCAACCGTTTTATTATAATGTCTTCTATACCAAGTGTATATCACCTCAGTAAGGTTAACTTCAAAGAGATTACAGTCTTTAATAGCAGATCTAAATTCTCTTTTGGATATAGAAAGATGTGAGGGTCCAATTTTTTCAGTGGGACTAATAATAGCATTGAAGTCACCACTAATCACCCACGGATCCTGAATTGAGTTAGCCATTTCAAGAAGATCTTTCCAAAGATTTCATCTTTGCTGATACCTATTATTGGCATAGACCATTGTGCAATAGATGTGCTGATCATTCCAAATAAAATCAGAAGTGAAATGTTGTTTAGCGGTTTTAAAAACATTGATGTTTTTAAGGGACGAGTGATAAAAGATCCACATAGAGTCCTTCAAAGGACCATTTTTGTAGGATACTAATAAGTTGTAATGAATAGAGCCAAGTCTCATGAAATTAGGATTGAAATTGACCTTGGGTTCAGAGATGGAAAACAGCTAATGTTTATGAGTGTTTAAGAGCCTCCTATGATTTATAGAGGTGACATTATTGGCAATGCCTTGGTAGTTCCAAAATAGTATATTCATTGTTACTTATGTTTTGGGATAAAACCCCTTTTCTTGGATTTTCCAGAATTTCTCTTCCTCTTAGATATTTTAATAAGATGGGGGGAAGTAGATTCTGATTTTTTCTCAATTGATATGACATTGGAAGTTGAGGAGTTAAGCATAGTAGCCTCAACAGAATGAACCGAAATAGTGGTATCAGGAGTTACAGGTTGAGTAGAACAATTTTGAAAGTGTTCTGGATCTGTTTTTCAGCAGGATAAAATAGAATATAATTAATTTGTTTTTTCAATAATTTTCATATTATTTCCTTGAATGGAAATACAATTTAAAGAAAACTCGTATTATTATTGGGTAAAATAATATTTAAACATTCCATAATGTCCCATACCACATTGAAAATTTTTAAATCATAATCCTCATGAAGGAATAAAATTACATGAACGATATAATGACAGTATTTATATTAATTAAATTTCATCTAATGGTCATTATATACACAATATAAACGAAACTAGGTGTATAACAACAAATAAATTTCATTGGAATATAAATTGAGATGAAATATCTTACCTTGTGTCTGGTTTGTCTCTTGTATGTTTATATTTATGAATAAAATACATATATATATTAATAATATTATTGATAAAAAAAATTCATGTTTATAAAAACTTTTATTTAACTTATTACCATTTTGTACACAGCTACTTAGTCAATTAAGTTTACGTCATGCATTTTTACCAAATTCAGTGTATGTGTCAAAAACAACTTTTTTAGCTCATCTGTGGTCAAAGGGGTCATTATATAACATATATAGAATAATAACCAGGAAATAATTATCATATATATACATTAATTAAACTTTTAAAAAATTAATTAAATATTTTAATGTATAATGAAAAAACGTTTCAATCATGGAGACCGTATTCCATACGTACGCTTGAGTAACGTTCACATTTTTCAATGATTGTTATGGAATCAATGTAGGAAAAAATATTTCTCACTAGATTGAATATGATATCATAAATAAAATATTATTTAATCATATATACTTATATATATATGTAGTTCTTGTGATGTAAAAGGAATCACATCATTTTGAGGAGGTAGTAGTCCAGACGTCCACGAACAATTTTATCCCTTTTTAGGTCTGTGAGTGGGTAATAGAGAAAAGAATATATATATTAAATTTCCATAAAGATAATTATTTCATGAATATAATATATAATTTCTGTATGTATGATATTTTCAATTATAATAATCAATTATACATTCTATGCATCATGTTAATGAATCAAATTTCTTATAGGTGGGGGTAGTCCACACTTCCACAGAGGACATTATCAAATTTTAATAAAATGGAAAGAATAAATGAATGTTTAATAATATAATTACATAATAATAAATAAATTGTATATATATATATATATCAAATATATCATATATAATAATAGTTTCAATCGTAATACCCAACCATGAATGATGGTAATAGAAAAACGATCAACTTTGTTTCGTGATGCAGTAGTTTTCCTCACACATTAAAGGTATGTTTGTTTTCCATTATATGGATGTGTGGTTATGTGGTTGTAAAACCATATACATAAAAACAATTTAGTATATTGATTATACTGCTTTTTTTACATATGCATGGAACAATGAAAATTCATGGAGTGGACAAAGGAATTAAACTAAAGATCTTGAGGAAAGATGTTACCTCTTCCTTACGAAACTCACTTTGGATGGAACTAAAAGGCTTCCTTAGATTTATTTCTATTTGAGTAGAGACATATAGAATTACTTTGGGGATGTATTAGAGATATTTTGGAATATATTTTCTGATAAAAAGCTTCTTGAGAGGTGTGAGGAAGTGGGAGGAGAGGATGCCTTTTAAATTGGAGGAGGAGTGGTAATCTTGTATATTTTGAAAAATGGAATCCTCCCATGTTTTTTCTATTTAATATAGACATGATAATGGTAAAATAGTATAAAATGGCTGAAATGGTTTTATTATGGCCAAAAAATCGATTTTGGACAAGTATATAGGTTATTTTGACACTTATCATTAAGGTTTAATACCATGTAAAACTTAATTTAATCATAATCATTGTTATTAATTCTAATTCTTTTACCAATATTTTTGGTCAAATACTATGTTGAACTTATTTTAATTTTTAGATAAATTTAAATTCAAATATATTATCCAATTTATCAAATTAAAATAATATTCATGGAAAAAGTTAATTTATATATTATCCCATAGATGGGACGATAATGTGGTTTTTTAAAATAAAAACATCCGAAACATTTCTATTTTTTATAGTTAATTTCATATTTAAATTGATACCACTGACCCATATTTGATTAATTGATAAAAAAATTATCTAATTAAAGATTAAAATATATTTAAAATATTATATATCCTTATATATAAATAAAACGATGTAGTAGTTTTGAAGTAAAATTTAGTATTTTTCAATATTCGTTAAAAAAATAAAACATCACAGAAAAATAAAAAAAACACACAATTATAATTTTTATATTTTTATTCCAAATAAAAATTTATTTGAAAATTTAATATTTTTAAACGATTCAAATACTGGGTTTAGGATAGGTTCTCCATTAAAAAGAGTTAAAAGTTCTTTAAAAATATAGAATTTTATGTATAAAATTTTATTTAAAATTTTCTTATGTATATAGTATATATTAAATGAATATCAAAAATATTTTCATGAATATAATTTATATATAATAACTTAATATTAGTCACTAATATTTATTAATTTTAATTTATTAGAATAAAATACCATTGTGCTTATAAAAGTAGATTTTTTATGAAAATACTCTTTTATATTCAACTAGTTCTTATATTAATTTCTACTTAATTAATAACCACTAAATTAATTTCCTATTTATTTTTACCATATATTTTTTTAATATAGTTAATTCTATTCATAAATGATAATTTTACGTCTTGGATATATCATAAAATTTTAAATAATAATATTTTAAGAATATATTGTTCTTCGGTAAAACTCATTCTTGTGTATAAAACTAGCCATAAAATGCAAAATATGCTCGCTCAGTGATGTGTTCATTGAAACTAATAAAATATATTAAATTTATTTAAAATATTAAATATATTATAATTTATTAGGATATTTTGTTCTCTTACATTCTTGGTGTTCTGTGTCTTATAAGAAATCAAATATAATCTAACTAATTTATATTTTCAGGGAATTACATTCTCCCTTCCTCAATTAAATAGCATCCTCACAATTTAAACTCAATATTTATAATATATTGTTTGATACTACCTATTTCAAAAATATCACTACAAGATAAGGGTACCTAAAATATCCTATAGAAAATAGAGAGTGATAATTACCAAGGTCAAATGGACTAACAGGTAACTAGGTCTCTAAGTAGGAGAACATTTGTGGCAAGTACAGATATGTACATGGTGGAAAAGAATAAATTTTTTACGAAGTGATTTAGGTCATCAAATAAATTGAATGATGAATAAAAATTTTAGTGCCACAAATCCATAAATTTGTGATCATTTTTAAGAACAACAGTTCGACAAAAATTATGTTATTAGAACAACATTGTTTTAATCATTTTCATAATCTTGAGTACTTATTTTATTACATAAGAATATAAGGAAATATAATCACTTCCTATATTTCAATAAACACAATTACATCCTGTGGTTATTCTTTTATCAAATCTTAATTCAAAACGTGCTTCATGAAATGGATATTCAAAAATTAACTTTGATGCCTAAAACAATTAAATAATCTTTTAACAAGACATAAGGCCCATAAAAGAGTGAAATGTAATACTTCTTGGCTCTAACTATTCACAAATGGAAATATGGTTAATAAAATAATATATAATCCTAAAAATTTATACTACTGGTTCATCATTAATATTTATTCATTAAATTTTTTCGTTAAAAAATTATATATTAACCAGATTGTTTCATAGGTTAGTGGTTGGCATGAAACCATTATCATCCTTCGGTCATGGGTTCATGTCCTATGACCTTTTCATAACTGATATGTTTTTATCTGAAATAATTTTTTTCGTTTTTAAAACCTTATTAATATAATTTAAAAAATAATTTTATGCTAATCCATGTAAAAATGTTAATCATTAAATATCCTTTTAATGGGGGTTTTCAATACAAACCCAATATATAAATACTTCATCCATTTATTTTCACACATGTTATTACTTGGTTTGGATATTATCCTATGATATCATTTATAGGATTTCTAAATCTTGAAAACCTATCTTCAATATAAAACATTTTAGGTTTAACCTTGGATATTCACCATCAAGATACACTGTAATTAATTTTAAGGAAAATGTAAATCATCTAAAGTGTATCCCCTAGGTGATTCAAACAAGGTTCATAGTACGTATTGTTGTCAAGTACAATGTTCATCTAGGTAAGGTATAACACTCATTTTCAGATATTTTAAACCTATATACATCTATGACAGAACCAAAACCACCTATAATGTCCAGATATTGATGTATTTCTAGGACTAAAAAAATAATATCTACTATACAAAATTTATATGGTGTTCTTATAAACTTATCCCAAAATTCTACCTTAATGTTGTGTTCAATAATCTATGTTTTCCTAAATATAGTTTCCATGTTTTCTACTATAAATCCTTTGATACCAAATTTTAAAAACTGACACCAGAAATATGGGATTTAGTGTCTACTACCATTACATTGACATGATTACAATTAACTGATTCCCAAAGGACCATGATGATTTTAGTCTTGGTAAACCAGATACATAATTATCCCTGTAATAAAAATGAATAAAAAAATTACAATCTATGTTTTTTGTCTCAATATATAACACTATGGATAATAACTATATTCCATCTAGTATATTTCTACATATCTATCATAGTAAACTTCATAGATTCTTGTGTAAAAGAAAATTAATAAGGGTGAGATCTAATTCTAAATAAAGGTAAAGTATATTGGAAGAAAAAATTAATCAATAAAACTAAATCAACATAGAAAAGAAAATAACTAAACAAAATGTGAAGTAAAAATGAAGTTAACAAACTACAAGTAAAGGTAAATGAATAAAAAATTCAATCAAACAAATAATATAAGAGAAAATAAAATTGGAATGGTAAGAAGTAGTGGCACCTACGATTTAATTGAAGAACTTAAAATGAAATGAATCCATAGATATGTCAACTCCAATTCTCTTGGATAAATAATAAATTAACATATATGAGGGATATTATTAATTATTTGACTACTTGCACCATAGATACATGAAACTATTACCATCAAGAACGTTCACAAGGATGTTTATAACATATAGGCTATAGACCAATTGGGCTTGTTTAGCCTTAACTTTATTGAAATGTCCATTAAATTAAAATTTATAACACACCGGTTAAAAAAATGAATGGTTATTTCAAACTAATTAAATACTGTGAGACCAATGATTCATCGAGCTGCTTTCATTAACCCCTTATGTGTTGTAGGGACTACCTTAAATGCTTCCCAATATATGTCTTACCTGCCCCAATCATTACTCATATCAAATAAATAATATGCCTTATCAAATAACTTTATTAAATAAAGGTTACATATTTTCCAATATTTCCCAAATAATCAATTAATGTTCAATGTAAAGACCAAATATAAATATTATATTGGTCAATAAATTCATATCCATAAAATGATATGGATATTTAAGTGAAATTAAATGTCAAATAATGAAAGGAAATTTATTATATCAAGAGAAGTAAAAAGAATCAAGGAAGTGAATTTGAATACTACCCTTGAACAAATCAATTATAATACATCCATGAGAAGAATACTTATTTAATCATCACAAAATTTCCCATGTGTGTTAATATAAAGAGTTATTCTCATTGATGAATAATAATATTATAAGGAAATATATTAAAAACAATCTTTAGGAAAATATCTTTTTGATTTGAAAACTCATTTGAAAACCCTTTTCTTAAAAAATCAATTTTTAAAACATCTTATTATTTAAAAAAAATTACCTTTTAAACATAAGAATTATTATTAAAATAAAATAAGTTTTCTAATTCCATACAGGCCATATGATGTTAAAATAACATTCATCTTTCATGGTAAAAGGTTAGAAAAATTACTTGTTCAGAAATAAAATAACATTCCGTTGAAGACATTAGTAAAAGAAAAAAAATTATAAAAATATATTTAATAAATAATTTTGAAAAAGATAAAATAATTTTTTAAAACATTATAATAAATCATAGTATTTAGAAGAAACTGGGTTCTCTGACTAAAGAGGAAAATGATGGTAGGTTTTCATTAAAAAACGTTTTATAAAAAATTAGTAGTATGAAAGAGTGAAAAAATAGTACTATTACTTAAAATACATGATGATGAAAAATAAGAGATTAAAATTATCATGCTTATTGGAAAATTTTCATACAATATTTTCAATGGGAAAACCCATTTAATGATTAATAGTATAATTCCGATGGAATATATTCTTTAAACATTCAAATGTTTTTCATAATATAATGAAAATTTTTAAATCATAAGAATCGTGAAAAAATAAAATAAAATAAATGGAATAATATCAATAGAGTAATTATATTCATGATATAAAATTTAAAATGGAATTATATATATCATATAAAATAAACATGTTTCATAACAACAAATAATTATCAAGGGAATGTAAATTGAGACGAAATCCCTTAACGTGTGACTAATTTGTATAATGTGGAATTATATTCAAGAGTAACAAACCTATGTTAATTATTTTACTTACTAATAACATTTTTAATTTTTATAATTTCTTTTATTTCAATTATTTACATATTTTATCAAACTACATAATTAATAAAGTTTCCATCAGGTGTTTTAGCCAAGTTTGGTTTATGTGTCAAGTAAACTTTTGTATGTCATCTATGGTCATTGGTGTAATTATATAACATAATGAGAATAAAAAACATGAAATAATTATAATATGTATACATAAATTTTAAATTTTAAATAAATAATTATATATGGTTATGAAAAATGAAACAAATTTCAATCATGGAGATAGTTAGTCATGCGTATGCATTTGTAACATTCTCATATTTCAATGACAGTTATGGATAGAAGGTAGGTAACAATATATATTAAGAGAATGATAACTATATATTTAATAAAATTTTATTTAATTATATATACTTTTATATATATTATTCTTGGGATGTAAAATAAATTACATCGTGTCGAGGATGCAGTAGTACAAACATCCACGAAAGTTGTTCTCACTTTTTATATCAGGGAAATGTTAATACAGAAAATTATATATGTAGAAATATAATATATTCCAAGAAAGTTAATTATTTAATAATTAAATATATATTTTATATATTTATCATCTATTTAATTTTAATAATCTTCTATGCATTAAATGTATCATGTGAAATAATCACATCAATTTTAGGAGGCAGTTGTCCATACTTCCACAAACAACTTTATCATATTTACACTTAAAAAAATAATAAATTAATTTATTGTTATTGAATTAAATAATCATATATCCTTGATATATTTATCATATATATCATATAAAAACATCATTTTTATCATCATTCCCAACCTTGAATGATTGTAATGAAAAAAAAAACAACTTTTTGTCTTGAGGATATAGTTTGTGGTACACATAAATGGAATGTTCATTACCCATTAGAGGGAGGTGTGGTATATATAGGTAGAAAAATAATATTAAATAACACTCAGTTAGTTGAGGATTCTATTTTTCATACATAATCATGTAATAAGTAAAATTCAATGTGTGGAGAGAAGAATAAAATTAAAGATCGTAAGGAAATATTTTACCTCTTCTTTGGGTAGCTCATTTTGGTAAGAACCAATGGAATTCCTTGGATAGATTTCATCCAAAGTGTAGGGGTATATGAGGATTTTATGGCTGTTTATGAGATATATTAGAAGATTATGGTCCATCCAATGTTTCATTGAAGGTGTGAGGATGTGGTAAGAGAGGATTTATTTTTATAGTGGAGGAGGAGTGGCACTCTAGTATAATTTTGGAAAGGAAATTACCCCCAAGGTTTTTACCATTTCAAGTGGATCCAATAGTGGTAAAAATTACAAACAAGGGAGTATTGTATCTAAATATGGCTATAAAATGGATTTTGGATAAATTTATAGGTTATTTAACCCACTATTATTATGGATTATTCCCATGATAATCATAATATCACCATGATCATTATCATTTATTTTAATTCATTCAATAATAATTTCTAGAAAATACTATGTTGAAAGAATTGTAAATACTAAATTATTCTGATTCCAAATATGTAATCAATTTTTAAATTTTACAATAATATAAGTGGTATAAATTAATTTAAATTTAATACTCTATATTGGATGACAATGCAGTTTTTTAAATTATATATTTCTAAATTTTTTATGCTTTTATTGGAATATTTCAAAGTAAAATGTATTTAAATGATCCAATTTTATTAATGGAAGAAAATAGGATCAAATTAAACTTAAAAATAAATTTAAAACATTATTTAACCTTATAAATAAATTATATTAAAATATTCTTTGAACTAACATTTAGTAATTTTCTTTATTCAATTAACAACTAAAAAATAACAAAAAATACCATAAATGCACCCTAACCTAGTTTTTATGGTTATATTCTAAATATTATATTTATTTTCACATTTATAACATAAAAAAATACTAAAAAACTTAAATTAGTTTCTCCATTAAAATTGGGTTAAATTTTCTTAATTAAAATATTTTATTTTATGAATAAAATTTTGTTCCTTCTTATATTATGTAATTAGAATCTATTAGATGATATTATAAATATTTTATTGAATAAATAATTTATAAATATTACATTAATATTAGTCAATTTTTTTATTAATTTATATTATTAAGATAAAAGATCATTATGATCATATCAATAGGTTTCGGTAAACATAATATTTTTATATTTAATTGGTTCACATATTCATTTATAATTAATTTGTATTCAATAAATTTATTTAATATTTAAACAAACCATATAATTTCATAAAATATTTTATACTATCCATAAAAATAAATATAATATCTAGATTATATCTAATTATATAAAATAATAAAATTTTAATAATATATGGTTGTTCGGTAAAACTCATTCGTTCTTACAACAAAAGCCATAAAATAAACTCATTGTTTTTATGATGTATGAAAAATCAGTTCCACGTGAATTAAAGTTATTAAATACATTTAATATATTTTAAATGTTAATTATATTATAGTCTCTAGATATTGTATTCTCTTACACACTTGGTGTTGCATTTCTTATACTCTATGGAATATAATGGTCCTACATTATATTTTTGAGGAATTACATATATATAGTGCTCCGATTCACATCCTTCATAGATCTCATAACGATATTCGATGGAGGAATTATTCAAAAAAACTTTTCACCCAACTGAAATTTCATGACACATAAAATATTACCACTATAACATTTTTTCCGCATTGTTCTACCCTTATGTGGTTTTTAATGGATCTAACATTTCCGTCAATTTCTTCAGCTAGCTCATTTCCAAATAAAATTCATTTTGATTATTCACCAAAGTATTTAAAAGATATATAATTATTTCCATTAAAATAATAATAAATATTTATCTTAATAAACATGTGAAAACTATTGTTGTAATAAAATATGACCACTTGAAGGTGTTTTTCACAGTCGGGGTTTTGTTCTCTCTTTTTGGTCTGATTCATTTTTTGAGACTCAATTTTTATCTTGAGAATCTAGTGCGATAGGTCTAAATATTTTGTGGTATTATTTCCATTTATCATTGGGCTAGGATTTTCCACTTTGGTATCCCAGGTGTTTTTGGATAAAAATAGGAAATTTGGGACATACAGCGTGATGCGAATGGCTGGCGCACAGTTAGTAGAAATTGTGGGCCTCGACTCAGTTAATCATGTCGTAGTAAGAGTTTGGGATAGAACATACTACATGAATTATTCATGGTTTTTTTAGCCATGTGGACCAACCGTGTGGTTTTTTCCTCATTGGTAGAGAGGGGTGCGTGATCTCTATATGGTTTGACTAACCGTGTGGGCTGACCGTGTGCGATGTTCAGGTCATTAAAAATTTTAAAGTAACCAATGTGATATTTATGGAATTAACACTAATTCATCTTTCAGTCACTCCATTCAAGATTTGTAGGCATGAGAGCCTATTAAAAGACATACTATACTCTTTGGGAACCCATCCATGGGTTGATTAATCTCTAATTCATCAATGAATCTCCCTGTAAGTGGTTCTTCATATATTTCATTCCACTTTTTTAGAGTTTATTCTCTTATCCTTAGGGGTATCATATGTCTAGTGGGTTGGGTGGTCTCATTTAGGTGTAAACATAATAATTAGGGTTCTCTCAGTATATTTTTGGTCAGATCATGTCTTACATGGGCCTTGTGGGGTGTGGAAGTGGTTTCTAACCAATTTTCCAAATCTTCTAAACATTCGGTAGGTGGTTCCATTTGTAAACATATTTATATACTTTTAATATGATTTTTAATTATATAATCATCATGTATTGTTTAATTGGGTGGTAAAAAATTTGTTTTTGTAGAGGTTTGACATGATTATTTTTTATTAATGGTATTTATGGAGAAAATGAACGTGTTTTGTGTATGTTGCAATGTTATGTTTCTTAAAAATGGTTTATTTACCATTTGTGGAAGGTGAGAAATCTATTTTCAAGGTAACTTGACGTGTGAATGAGTTAAAAATACATTCTAAACTAAAATTCAGTTTTTTGGAATGTTGGTAATTATTGTGTACCTATAAATGTGAAATGTGAGTTATGTAAATGATGTAAATCATGTTTTAAAGTAAACATGGATTCATTGTGGTTTTGAATTGGTAATGGAAAATTTAAAAATGTTAAATTTGTTATGTTATTTTCTTGGTATGATTTCAATTGGGTTTATTAAATTTTCAATGTGGTGAATATTGTGTTCTTCAACGGTTTTGGTGTGTGTGTGTGGAATGGAAGGTGTTATATTTTTGCGAAAAATAGTGGTATGGTAGGATAATATTTGTTAATGTGGTGATTTCTGTGGTATATGGAATGGAAACTATGTGCAATATGGGACTACTAGGGGTCTATGTGGATGGAATATTACTAGTATGCTAGTTATATGGAAGTGTCATATTCATAGTTTCACTTAGCTGGATTGAATATCACAACACTAACTAAATGATTACTATGATTTGAACAACTAGAATTTTGGACGTAGTCCTCTTTAGTGGCTCATATATATACACACAATACAATGTGGTTTTTATACCCTATTTCCCTGAGATACGACGATCTTATATACCAACTAGATCTAGTGCCTATAAGAATTTTCTATGATATATCTACCATTCTATTTTGAGGCTTATGAAATGTGGTACCATCCATCAACATATGTTGGACCTTGAGTGCTCATTATCTTAAATAAAATTTATATTAATAATTTTTTCCATTGAAATGTGACCTTTAAAAGTGATTTCATTATAGGTGTTTAGCTGAAAATGGGTTTTCCCTAAAATTATCTCTTGGAAATGTTTTGAAGAATTTCAAATAAATTATAAAGTTATTTTTTTTTAAATTTTATTGAATTGAATCCTTATATTTGTGTGGAATTCTACTTGGATTTGACTCACACCCTACATACACCGTTAATTGTATGTATACAATGTTTGTTTGACTTAGGTAAAGTTATGGGGTGAGGTGATGGTAGATCTGGTTTGAGGGATTATCCGTCGTGATGGTCTGGGTGGTGGTGGATCGAGAGAGATTTATCTCTGGTCATATGGAGTTTATTATGTTGGACTCATTATTCTATTCTTATTTTAAGTATTTTTATGATTTGTTTAATTTTGTGAAGAAATGAATCTAAAATAATTTTGTAACTTGTTTTGTTCTCTTGTTAGTAATTGTATGTTATTTAATCATATGGAATTATTTTATGATTTTCTAAATGGGTGAAACTATTTTCCAAAAAAATTGCTGATACCTAGGAACAACTTTCCAACTCGTGGGAAAAGGATACCCAATTCATGACATGCCATGGACCTGGTTTGTTGTGAGGATGGATGAAACTCCAGCTAGGTTCATGAAAAAATGTTATCAATGAAGGTTTATTCTTTAGGATCATGTTGTTTAGGAAAGAGTCTAGATATACTAGAGCTCAGATTGTCAGAAATTTACGTCTTGTTTAAGATTTCGATTTATTCCCCACATGCATCGTAATAGGACTTGAGTTTCCAAGGGATGTAATGTTTTATTTGGGTTGTTTGTTTCTCGTAGTTTGATTAGTGTTTGGGAACTAAAAAGAGAGTTTTTTCAATAGTATTCATGAGTTCACTGGACCTATCATGTAATGTCGATATAGGGGTATCATCTAATAATACTATCTATATTGATGGTGTGATTCATGTATAGCCACCAACCATATGGACAAGTCACCCATCCACAGTATATTCCCATTATGAATTGTTTTCAGTCCCTCATGATTCTAAATAATGTTCGAGAACAATATTTTAAAAACTGTCAAGACGAGATTTTATAGCTAAAATAGTGCATTTTTGGAATGATTTAAAATGAGTTTTTAGAATCATTTTGAATGATGTATTTGAAAAGAAGAATTTTATGAAATGAAATTTTTATGTAATGGGAATTATTTTTCTAAATTGGAATTTTATTATAGAAATTTATGTTGTTTTGTAATAGATTGTTTGAGAAAACAATTTTAATTTTAAAAATGGGTTTATAATCATGTTTTAAATGCGAAGAAGTGATTTTTTAATCTGACAAGGTTTGGTGAAATAAGTTTTTTTGTGTTGCTGAAATTATTTTCAAAAAAATTAATGAATTGCATATTTTTGTGTAAAATATGGTACTTATTTTTTATTAAGAATGTAATGGTTTGATGTGTGGGGTTTGAAAGTGGTTTTGACTTGGTGGTATGTGGGATTTGAAAACTATTGTGAGTTATAGAAATGGGAATGTTTATTTCGTTTGATATTTCCATGGGTGACAACATGTATGGGTAAGTGTGGGAATGTCGATGGTCAGTGTCATATTGGGATAAGTGCCCATATTGACCGAAGATAAGGAATTCCCATTACAGAATGATTACACTCTTATGTGAGACATTATGGGATACCATTTTTGAGTATAAAATCCACCATAATTGATTTTTTAAAAAAGAAACTTTGTGAGAAAAAGTAATATTTTGATTAACTATAGTTGTGTGGTGTTTTTTCTAGTGATTTTGGTATGTCTATTTTAAATGGTATTAAATTTGAAAAACATTGTTGTTTGAATAGAGTTTCAAATATCAAATATTTTCAATAAATTGGTGGGTAATATAATTGTTGGTGATTACTTTTGAAAAGTTTTTAGGAATCTTTTGAGTTGGCCTATTTGTGTTTCGTGTATTGTAGTAGTGAATTATGATTTATGGGTCATCCTTTATTGAGTTTTATGTCTTCTTATTGTCAATTTCACGCATGACCAATATTCTTACATACATTATGGGGCATCTAAAGGTGGTTTACCATTATCAAACCCTCTAGTTGATCAAATTATGGATTTTCTTCTTGGGATTCGGTAGTTGAATCCTTTTTCCTTTTTTAATCATGAAAATATTCTCAAAGAGGAATAGTGGATGTGTAATGTTTAAAGATACATTAGTTTCCCTAAGATATCTAATTTGTTCAATGCGATGTTTGACACCACCATGTTTGATGGTCCTGTCTGGAAGCGGTGAAAGGGAATTATAGCAAGGAGAGTGAAAACCATTCTAAAACTATTGATTTTAGGCAATATGTTAAAATTGAATTTGGATCTTTTGTGAGATTTATTTAATCACAGGATCATGGTGTTGCATCATTGTAGACACTCTTTTTATATGAAGCCATTTTTTCCATTTAATGATTTATTGTGTTGTTTGGGGCTCGGTTTAGGGTCCCTTCTTTTATATTGGTTATTATTATAGAAATGTTTTATGTTAGGATATGTTTTGTGTTTTTTTTTCATGTTTTCTTGGAAATTTAATGGTGTATATGTTGAATCCCTTTAAGAACGTAGACATTAATGGTTGTACTATTTTCTTTCAGAAATTCAAAATTTCTATGCTCTAAATGGGAGTGTCTTTTACATGTTATTGTTTCCATTTTTATCATACAAGGTAAAAAAGTGGTGATTCATGTGTATCTTCTAATCCCCCGTATGGGTGGAAGTGAAATTTTTAGGTGATATATGTTTTATAGAATGATATGCTCCTTTGTGTCAGTCTAGAGTGCTATTCTGTCATTAATGAAACCAAAGAAAGTGATTTGAATAGAGATCATCAATAATTGACTACACGGAAGGACATGATTCAAACATCAAGGCTCTAAAAATAGGCCATGGAGTGAGGTTGGAGGGTAGTCAAGAATCATGTGGGGTGTAAGGGACCATAGTTCCCCTAGGTCCCCAGTGTTTGATGGGGATACTTAAAGATTCTCAATTTTTACTCATTTTTTTTAGAAATTCCATTTTTTTGAGAAGTGTAAGGAAGGCCTCATTCTTCGTTGCAACCTAAGTAGGTGGGAGGGTTACTTCATGGTTATTATGATTTTCCTTGGTCTCATTTATTTGAATACACAGAGGCTATTTTATTTTGGATTCAAATATCTAGTGGGTTTTCCCTATGTGTCAAGATTTGAAAATTTTCTTTAGTTTTGTTGTGTGTTCTTCTAGAGATGGTTTCATCCCATGGGGATGGTATTTTTCATAGTTATTTTGTATTGTTTTTCTATTTTCAGGACCCATGTGGTGGAGATTATGTCACTGTGGAATGTTTATAGTTTGGCCCATGTCAGTTTTACATGTCGGCCTGTGAAATTTTTTTATGTCGGTAGGTTCATATGGTGGAGAGACCCACCATATGTTATATTGATATTGCATCTTGTGTAAGTTAGTTTTTGTTAATTATAAATAGAGGGAGTGACATTTGGTGATAACAAATTCTGATTCCCTTATTGATCTATAATTGTGGTGGGAATATTTCCAGTTCCATTATTAAAGCAAGGTTGCGGGTGTGATTATTGAGAAGGGGTTTGGGTTTGTTTATTATTTTCAAGTAAAATCTATGAGTTTACTTTAGAATTTTTTGAATTATTCTTGTTTTTAAAGGTTGGATTATGCAGTTATGAGGATTCCATTTCATTTTATCAAAAAAATAGTCATGATAAGACCTTATAGGGGGATTAGGCATATGGTAGGGAGTCCATTCTGGGCTATTGATTTCAAACTTGTAAACCAATTTTTTTATCTATGATGTTATTTTTTCCATCTCTTGTGATGTTCATTTGGAATCTCCTTGAGCTATAGAGGAGTCTCGACCTTTGATTTTATTTCAATATCTATTGGGTATTTCTAGGGGTGAAAAGCATTATGGTGGGGAGAATTGTCACACACTGAGTTCTGTTTTTTCTTTTGAATTTGGTTCATTTTTGGGACTATATTTTTCTATGTGGAACCAGGTGTGATGGGTATCAATATTTGAGGTATTACTTTTATTTATCATTGCTCTATAGTATTTTCTTCTGGGTTATCATTTTTGTTTTTTGTGAAAAATTGTAAATTTTTGTCATACAGTATGAGGCACATGGTTAGAGCATGGTATGTAGAAACCATGCATCTCAGCCCAGGTAACTATGCCATTGTTTTGAGTTTCTGAAAGAAGCATCGGAATGGATTCTGCATGGTTAGTCAGGTTGTGCGGGCCAACCAATCGGTAGGTGCCTTATAGGAAGAGAGGGGTACATGATCAAAACACGATTTTACTAACTATGTGGTATAACCATTCATGATGTCCCAGTCACTAATTTTTTTAAAACCAATATTATTCTTGATATTTTTCTTTAATTCCACCCTCATTCGGAAAATTAAATGTTTTCAACCATGGGATCCTCCCCCTAGATCTCATAGTCTCCATGGGAAACTCTACTTGGGTTGGCCCAAACATGATTCATGAAGGAATATATAATTATGTTGTTCTTCCGCCATTTCTAGGGTTTATTTGCTTTTCATTGGGGGTTTCATATGGCCTGTGAGTTGGTTGGTCTCTTTTTGGTTTAATTATAATTATTAGTTTTCGGTCATGATGTTTTTGGTCAGATCCTTCATTACTTAGATCTTGTGGTGTGTGGTTTCATTTTCACACCAATTTTAAGATTTTTCAACGCATTAGGTAGGTGGTTCCATGATTTAACATTTTTAAATTATTTTAATCTTATTTTTTGTACATTTAATAATGTTCTATAGTTCAATTATGTGGTTTAAAATTTATTTTTTATGTGGTTTGACATTCTTACATGTTAGAAATGTGTTTTTATGAAGGAAATGGTAGTTTTTTTAGTATGTTTTATTGTAATGTCTCTTAAAAAGGGGTTTATGACTTCTGTGGAAGTTTATAAATTTTTTTTCAAGGGCCCTAGAGGTGAGAATATGTTGAAAATGGGTGTTTAAAGAAAAATGGTATTTTTTCATGTTTTCCCTGGTTTTGTATAAATAAACTTTAATTTTCAGTTATATAATTGATGTAAATTATTTTTTAAGATGTTAGTGGTTTGTTTTTAGTTTTGAAATGTTCTTGGAACATAGAATATAGTTAAATTGATTATGTGCATTTCATTGGCCAAATTTAAAGTCGTTTCTTGATTTGTGCAAGTGGTGAATATTTTTTTATTAAATGGTATTGGTGTGTCTATAGAACGAAAGGATATTTTTAGAAAATGAGAGGAATAATTGGAAATTATTCTTGAATGTAGTAATTTTTGGGGTATATGGAATGTAAATTGTGGAAAAAAATGGAATCCTAGGTGACTATGTGTATAGTGTAACGCCCCGACCCCAGCTGCCCAGAGTCGGTGCATTACTTCGTAACATTGGAATGATCACAAGAAAGATCAAATCTCGAAAGACCGATTGGTTTAGTAGCCTTGGAAACACTAGATATATTCATAAGTTTTACATTACATCATTAAACGAAAAACTACTACAACAACATATTGTCTCCATAATCCACACTCATATCCCCACATAATATCCCTGCAGGTCATTCATAATTTACTTCTTCACTTCCTGGGAAAAATAAAACATAGAAAAGGGGTGAGCTCAAATGCCCAGTAAGGATAACAATATAGCAGAAACTTTCATAAATAAGAATAAACATTTAAGGCAATGTATAACTAAAACAAAAGCCTTTAAAACTTGAACTTTCAACATAGTATGGCATAAATGAAATGAAATAATGCCATTTACTTATTCACATGGTTATTCTACTAATCGAATAATCACATGAAAAATCAATAACCACTTTCATAATGTTGGAATGCATAATGCTAAACGTTAATTTCTTTGTCTAGGCCTCATCCCAAGACCTAGGGGTTACTTCTAACCGGATCCCAACCCGGAGTGCCTCTAATAACCGGACACCAACCCGGAGTGCCTCTAATAACCGGACACCAACCCGGAGTGCCTCTAATAACCGGACACCAACCCGGAGGGCATACTTTTACCAGTCCCTAACCTGGAGGGCTTACTTTAACCAGTCCCCAACCTGGAGGGCTTACTTTTACCGGTCCCCAACCCGGAACATACTTGTTTAGCACATTCATCTGAAGAAAAGTTTGAAATATAACATAAACATTCGGATTAAAACTAGCATACGAAATGTCTATAGTTTCACCATAAACTATGAATGGTATAAAATAGAACATCCAAAGTCAATCATATCACAAAACCTTCAATACAATATAGAAGTTTTGTATTATAATAAATCAACTTCAAACAAGCGTAAAATCCATTAAAGGATGTTGACATAGATGAAATCAAAACACTTTTTAGAGAAATATCTCTTTCTATTTTTGAAATCATTTTAGAGCCATATAAAATAAAACATTTTCTTGAAAATATTCTTGTAAGCTTGTAAGTAAAGCTTTGACGATTTTATAACGGCGGAAAATAACCGCACCCGCCGTATAAGTTAAAAAAGAATATTCTTACCTCAATTCTGTCGAAAAGGTTAAAAAGGACCTTGTTTTGAAAACGACGGAAAGATTCCTTTATAAACCTCTTATAAAAAGTCAAACAAGGGTATAAATGAATTTAACCCATATTCTTGTAAATAGTAAAAATGTTTTGAAATACATTTTTAAGAAACATGGATGTGGATGATAAAGATATCCCAGTAGATTATTACGTATAAACAACCTCGGATAATGAAGAGATTGTGAAATAAACCCTTACCTTGTACTTTTCCTTGGTTGTGGTAGGTTAACCTCCTGTATAATGGTGAAATAATTGTTATTAAATTATACAAGAATCATATACATTAATATGATATCATATATGACCTTTTAATATTGATTTGATAATAATATCTTAGTATTATCGTTGTTTCGGGTGTTAACTTACTTGTTTTATTTTGTATGTTTTGTTATGTAAGATATGTATGTAAAGGATAGGTTGTATATTATTCATATCCAGAATGATATCAATTCCTTAAACATCATTTTTTAAATCATCAAATTATACTTGAATGGATACGATGGAGAATGAATCTCATCGCGTTCGTGGAGACGGTAGTCCGTACGTACGCACGAGCGACAATATCATTCTTTTGATATTAAAATAATATATAAATGGATGGTATATCATATATAAATAATCATTAACATGTTAGATTTATTATTTACATGAGTTACACATCATTATTATACCCATCCAAATAATATTATATTGAATAACAATTACACCACTACGTGGAGACGGTAAGCCGTACGTACGCACGTATGGTGACATGTTATTCAAAGGGTGGATAGGATAATGAATATGGTTGTACCATATTTATAATAACATCACAGTATATGTGAGATACTGGAGTTATTATTTTAGCATGGTAAGAACAAAGGAAGAAGAAGTGGAAGAAGAAATGAACTTAGAAAAGGGTGGTGAAATCATTACCTCTTCTTCGGGTTCTTCCTTTTGATTTGATCAAAAGGGCTCCTTAGGATGGATTTCTGATCAAACTAAGGCCTATAGGTTGTATTGAGGGATGTTGGGAGAGTATTTGGGCAGAGTTTGGCCGAACCAAAAGGCTTTAGAGGTGTGAAGAAATGAGAAGGAGGAGTGCCCTTTTATAAGAGGGGTGAGGGGCACCTTTGGAAAAGCTAGAAATATTAATTTATAATAAATTCATATTCGGTTTCTAATGGCTCCAAAGTTAATTATTCAAAGGTTAAGGTGGGGATAGGTCGAAAACCACTCAACCAATAGAATTTAGACAGGTTTGGGTACTTATATTAACCTTATCTTTAAGTATTAACTCTAAGTTAATTAGTTTCACTTTTACAATGTCCCTTTGTATTTTTATATAATATGGTTAATAAACTTACTATATACATCGAAGCGACCCCCAAGTGGTCCATTAATGATGTAACTATCATGATATAAGTCTCTTGGCCTAACCTTAGATTTTTAGGAATTTAATATCAATTAATAATATAATATTTGTTTTAAGAACTCTTTTGTGTCAATTTTGACACTATTCAATAGTTGATTTTTGTAAAACTCATAACAGATTGATTACTTCGAACAAAGTCAATTAAATCAATCCTAATATATCATATTATCCTATAAAATTAGTTTAATTCATTAAAAGTTTCATATTATATTTTTTGGGTATTTATAATATCAATTATTTTAATTTTTCACTATTATAGTAATTACTGCATCATCATTGTGTCATAAATAAAATAAATTATTTAATGTCTAAAAATTATAAATAAACTATCATTATGTAGGAAATCTTTTTATATTTCTAATTAATATTTATAATCTAAAATACAACTTATATAACCCTATTTAACAATTGTTTTTCTAAAAGATATATGCTTGTGTCATTTTTGTATTCATTTTGACTTAATTAAAATAAAGTGTCATTATCACTTACAAGTGGATCCATGGGGTCCCAAAATCGATCCAAAGATTCTCATGGTCGACCATGTATCAACAAATAGGGTTAAGACACGTTTTAGGGTAATTTAGTATTATTATAATATTATTTTTTAACCCTTATTTACCGGATTTACCCTTAACCATGGTAAATAAAATATTTACCGCAGTAATTATTCAAAATGTCTAAAAATAAAAGTTTCCTATTTACACAATTTGAACATCCTGATTCCAAATATGGAATCCATTTTTCTAAATTCAAAACACAGAAGTGGCATAAATTAATTTAAAATTAATTCCCGCTGTCAAAACAAAAAGCGTGTTTTTAAGAGATAATAACTATCAAAAGATTGACACTTGTTTATGTTCGGTCTAATTGTGAAATTATGTCTAATGACCAACATTATATTAAATTGTAAAAATATATTCTAAATATACATTAAAACCACTCAAATTCATAATTTATCACTATTAATTATTTTGATTAAAAAAGTTGTTTTTAATTAAAATTTAGTAATTTTCACTATTCATCAAAATATGAAAGTTATCCGAAAAGTACCAAAATTTCACCTTAGGATAAATTCGATATTCCGAATCCAAAAATGAAGTCCATTTAAAAATATAAAATATATATAATTTCAAAATTTAGGTATTACTATTCATAACGGCTAGTTTGATCGGTTGTGGTGTGTGTTAAAACTCGACGTTGCGTACAACACACGCTACTGTTTTATTCAAAGGAAAGCATACCGTGGAAGCTTGGGATGTTTCATTCTAAATTTTTTGATGTCTCCATTTAGTCAAAAAGCTTAAAATATTGTATTTAAAAAGGTTTCACTATCAAAAGTTGATAAAAGTGCAATACTGAAAATGAATCTGTTCTTGCATTATGACTAAGAAACTCATAATATGGATTCTAAAATTATAAGGATTATATAAAGTTAAAAATTTAGTTAATGCTATTAATGACCTCTTTTAATGGCTTTTTTTTGGTAAGTCATGGTGCAATTGAACTCGGTGTTGCGTGTAGTGCAAGTTATTGAATTATTTTGAAGAAATAACACACTATGAAATCTTGGGGTGTTACATTCTCCCCTCCTTCAATAAATTGCGTCCTCGCAATTTGAAATTGTTCTTCGAAAATAAAAGGTTGAAAATAGATAATATATTTGTGGGAAAACCCACATCGGAAATTGGGTTACTAAAATTTAGTCTTAATATGAGGAAAAGAGAAATGAAAGGGTCACCACCAAATTATGATCTTGATTAGGAGAACATTGGTGCCAATTAGAGACATATAATTGGAGGAAAAACGTAAATATTTATAGGTAGTGATTGAGGTCATCAATCACAAACAAGTGTATAATTGAGGTCCTTAAACTCATCAATCTATGATGATTTGAAGTACCATCGGTTCAACAAAATATAGGGTATTGGGATAACACATTTTTGACGTTTCAAAATATCTTAGTTGAAATCCCACATCGAAAAATGAATTAACGAGGCCTCTATTTAAAATAAAGAGTCGAAAGTATGAAGATTACCGAAAATAACACATACTAGGGTTCCATGTAGGAAAATATGGATATGGAAGAGAAATCTAACCATCAATTATCTGATGGAGAGTGGTAGAGAACATGGCTATGAAAAGGCCAACAATCCCAAAGCCATAAATTAGTGATGATTTAAGGTACCATCTAGGAAAACATTTTTGTTCTAAGTTGCTTTTCTTAATGTTGAAGAATTTATTTATGAGATTGGCTAAGATCATAAGGAGATATACTTACTTTATAATTAGAGTTTTATCCATTAATAAATTTCAACCACAAACTCATCTTTCACTCGTAAAAAAAATTCTATTTATACTCTTCATATAGGGTTCCAAAATAAACGAATTTATAATTCATCTACCAGATCTTTTAAAAAAAACTACATTATTTAATCCAGGACATTTCTTGGGACAGTGGTAGGTGATACACCCTTGTCGCCCTTCGGTTGCGGGTTCAAGTCTCACAGCCTTGCCGGACGCGACGGGTTGCCGCCCGACCTCCGGGTTGTCCTTTTATGGCAATCCAAAATAATCCAAACTAGAACTATCCAAAATACTTCTATCCAAACTCACAGTCCAACATTTATAAGTGAGGTAAACATAATGTAGAACCTTTTTACCCCATAATAGCATATGAATACCTTCATCATGTATTCTTTTAATACACCGAAACATCCTGAATTACCATATTCCTTATTGATTACATTCATGATCCCTTATTCCATATAGAAAGCTGGATATACTTCATTAATCCAAAAAAATGTTTTAAACCCCAACAATGATGGAATATACAAATCATTAATCAGTTCCAGGGTAGTCAAGAATATCCAATATAATTTATCCAAAACAATCACATATTATTCCAAAATCACTACCTCAGTATCAGAACTATATTATGATTTATCATTCTCTCAACCATATATTTTCCAAAAATTTATCCTACTATTGAGTCACTTTTCTTTGTTCCACAAAATCTCAAGTCCTTAATGAAATAGTACTGCAGTACAATCCTTATATACTCCATGATTATTGTAACAAGTACATTGTTGATACAACACTCAATTGACATAATCAACATAAGAACTCTAATCATTCCTCTTCATCTGTGGTAGTATCATAACATGATTATTATCCAATAACATCATTTGCGGCATAGTCTGATGACTGGGACATAGGTTCGCGTAGTGTCCAAACTCCTTGCAAATGAAGCATTGTACATTTGAAACCATTTTCTTACCCTTGCAGTCACGTACTTTGTGCCCTTTTCCTCCACACTTATAACAAACTCCCATTCCTTTCAGGCAAGTTCCAGGGTGTTTCTTTCCACAGTTACCACATATGGGAAATTTCTTCTTTTCTCTCTTCCCTTTATCCATCTTTCTCTCTTCCATCCTTTTCTTCTCTTGCTTCCCTTCAAATCCATATGACTCAGTAAACTCTTTACTTATCTTATCAACACATGATAGTATTTCTTCACATGATGATAATACATGGGAGACTATTCCTCTTATAAATTCTGGCTTAAGACCATGAAAGATATGATCCTTCTTTCTCTTTGGATCATGTGCATTGCTGGAGTTCTCATTCCTTCTACTGGGCGCCATTTCTAAACAATGGCATACACTAGATCAGTTTATGAATCAAAATACATAATCCCATACTTATAAAACACTTAACATAAATTGAACTATTTATGGATATAATCCCTAATTATAAGAATGTTTCCTTTGAGGACGTTTATACTCATAAACCCTTCATAATGATTTGTAAAGAAAATGAGAGTTATCCTAAGCATATCCCCTGGGAGTGTCGTAACCAAGAGTGAAGCAAGGCCCGTTGTCGTGCACCAGTTCCCATTCGAGTCTAGCTCAAAGCGGTGTTTTCGGGTTTTACCCCTAGGTACATCTGTGCCAGAGCCGCCTCTACCTGCTCGTATCCAGACAGGGATGTATTGCTCGGAAAACTCACAAAATCTCTACAATACCAAAATTCTAGGAAGTTCTTATATACTAATCCTCAAAGTTCATCTTAGGTCTACGTGCTCTAATCAGAGTTTATCTAAATCTAGCTTCCAAGGTTTGTACTAAACTTCCTCTGATACCAACTGTAACGCCCCGACCCCAGCTGCCCAGAGTCGGTGCATTACTTCGTAACATTGGAATGATCACAAGAAAGATCAAATCTCGAAAGACCGATTGGTTTAGTAGCCTTGGAAACACTAGATATATTCATAAGTTTTACATTACATCATTAAACGAAAAACTACTACAACAACATATTGTCTCCATAATCCACACTCATATCCCCACATAATATCCCTGCAGGTCATTCATAATTTACTTCTTCACTTCCTGGGAAAAATAAAACATAGAAAAGGGGTGAGCTCAAATGCCCAGTAAGGATAACAATATAGCAGAAACTTTCATAAATAAGAATAAACATTTAAGGCAATGTATAACTAAAACAAAAGCCTTTAAAACTTGAACTTTCAACATAGTATGGCATAAATGAAATGAAATAATGCCATTTACTTATTCACATGGTTATTCTACTAATCGAATAATCACATGAAAAATCAATAACCACTTTCATAATGTTGGAATGCATAATGCTAAACGTTAATTTCTTTGTCTAGGCCTCATCCCAAGACCTAGGGGTTACTTCTAACCGGAACCCAACCCGGAGTGCCTCTAATAACCGGACACCAACCCGGAGTGCCTCTAATAACCAGACACCAACCCGGAGTGCCTCTAATAACCGGACACCAACCCGGAGGGCATAATTTTACCAGTCCCTAACCTGGAGGGCTTACTTTAACAAGTCCCCAACCTGGAGGTCTTACTTTTACCGGTCCCCAACCCGGAACATACTTGTTTAGCACATTCATCTGAAGAAAAGTTTGAAATATAACATAAACATTCGGATTAAAACTAGCATACGAAATGTCTATAGTTTCACCATAAACTATGAATGGTATAAAATAGAACATCCACAGTCAAACATATCACAAAACCTTCAATACAATATAGAAGTTTTGTATTATAATAAATCAACTTCAAACAAGCGTAAAATCCATTAAAGGATGTTGACATAGATGAAATCAAAACACTTTTTAGAGAAATATCTCTTTCTATTTTTGAAATCATTTAAGAGCCATATAAAATAAAACATTTTCTTGAAAATATTCTTGTAAGCTTGTAAGGAAAGCTTTGACGATTTTATAACGGCGGAAAATAACCGCACCCGCCGTATAAGTTAAAAAAGAACATTCTTACCTCAATTCTGTCGAAAAGGTTAAAAAGGACCTTGTTTTGAAAACGACGGAAAGATTCCTTTATAAACCTCTTATAAAAAGTCAAACAAGGGTATAAATGACTTTAACCCATATTCTTGTAAATAGTAAAAATGTTTTGAAATACATTTTTAAGAAACATGGATGTGGATGATAAAGATATCCCAGTAGATTATTACGTATAAACAACCTCGGATAATGAAGAGATTGTGAAATAAACCCTTACCTTGTACTTTTCCTTGGTTGTGGTAGGTTAACCTACTGTATAATGGTGAAATAATTGTTATTAAATTATACAAGAATCATATACATTAATATGATATCATATATGACCTTTTAATATTGATTTGATAATAATATCTTAGTATTATCGTTGTTTCGGGTGTTAACTTACTTGTTTTCTTTTGTATGTTTTGTTACGTAAGACATGTATGTAAAGGATAGGTTGTATATTATTCATATCCAGAATGATATCAATTCCTTAAACATCATTTTTTAAATCATCAAATTATACTTGAATGGATACGATGGAGAATGAATCTCATCGCGTTCGTGGAGACGGTAGTCCGTACGTACGCACGAGCGACAATATCATTCTTTTGATATTAAAATAATATATAAATGGATGGTATATCATATATAAATAATCATTAACATGTTAGATTTATTATTTACATGAGTTACACATCATTATTATACCCATCCAAATAATATTATATTGAATAACAATTACACCACGACGTGGAGACGGTAAGCCGTACGTACGCACGTATGGTGACATGTTATTCAAAGGGTGGATAGGATAATGAATATGGTTGTACCATATTTATAATAACATCACAGTATATGTGATATACTGGAGTTATTATTTTAGAATGGTAAGAACAAAGGAAGAAGAAGTGGAAGAAGAAATGAACTTAGAAAAGGGTGGTGAAATCATTACCTCTTCTTCGGGTTCTTCCTTTTGATTTGATCAAAAGGGCTCCTTAGGATGGCTTTCTGATCAAACTAAGGCCTATAGGTTGTATTGAGGGATGTTGGGAGAGTATTTGGGCAGAGTTTGGCCGAACCAAAAGGCTTTAGAGGTGTGAAGAAATGAGAAGGAGGAGTGCCCTTTTATAAGATGGGTGAGGGGCACCTTTGGAAAAGCTAGAAATATTAATTTATAATAAATTCATATTCGGTTTCTAATGGCTCAAAAGTTAATTATTCAAAGGTTAAGGTGGGGATAGGTCGAAAACCACTCAACCAATAGAATTTAGACAGGTTTGGGTACTTATATTAACCTTATCTTTAAGTATTAACTCTAAGTTAATTAGTTTCACTTTTACAATGTCCCTTTGTATTTTTATATAATATGGTTAATAAACTTACTATATACATCCAAGCGACCCCCAAGTGGTCCATTAATGATGTAACTATCATGATATAAGTCTCTTGGCCTAACCTTATATTTTTAGGAATTTAATATCAATTAATAATATAATATTTGTTTTAAGAACTCTTTTGTGTCAATTTTGACACTATTCAATAGTTGATTTTTGAGAAACTCATAACAGATTGATTACTTCGAACAAAGTCAATTAAATCAATCCTAATATATCATATTATCCTATAAAATTAGTTTAATTCATTAGAAGTTTCATATTATATTTTTTGGGTATTTATAATATCAATTATTTTAATTTTTCACTATTATAGTAATTACTGCATCATCATTGTGTCATAAATAAAATAAATTATTTAATGTCTAAAAATTATAAATAAACTATCATTATGTAGGAAATCTTTTTAGATTTCTAATTAATATTTATAATCTAAAATAAAACTTATATAACCCTATTTAACAATTGTTTTTCTAAAAGATATATGCTTGTGTCATTTTTGTATTCATTTTGACTTAATTAAAATAAAGTGTCATTATCACTTACAAGTGGATCCATGGGGTCCCAAAATCGATCCAAAGATTCCCATGGTCGACCATGTATCAACAAATAGGGTTAAGACACGTTTTAGGGTAATTTAGTATTATTATAATATTATTTTTTAACCCTTATTTACCGGATTTACCCTTAACCATGGTAAATAAAATATTTACCGCAGTAATTATTCAAAATGTCTAAAAATAAAAGTTTCCTATTTACAAAATTTGAAAATCCTGATTCCAAATATGGAATCCATTTTTCTAAATTCAAAACACAGAAGTGGCAGAAATTAATTTAAAATTAATTCCCGCTGTCAAAACAAAAAGCGTGTTTTTAAGAGATAATAACTATCAAAAGATTGACACTTGTTCATGTTCGGTCTAATTGTGAAATTATGTCTAATGACCAACATTATATTAAATTGTAAAAATATATTCTAAATATACATTAAAACCACTCAAATTCATAATTTATCACTATTAATTATTTTGATTAAAAAAGTTGTTTTTAATTAAAATTTAGTAATTTTCACTATTCATCAAAATATGAAAGTTATCCGAAAAGTACCAAAATTTCACCTTAGGATAAATTCGATATTCCGAATCCAAAAATGAAGTCCATTTCAAAATATAAAATATATATAATTTCAAAATTTAGGTATTACTATTCATAACGGCTAGTTTGATCGGTTGTGGTGTGTGTTAAAACTCGACGTTGCGTACAACACACGCTACTGTTTTATTCAAAGGAAAGCGTACCGTGGAAGCTTGGGATGTTTCATTCTAAATTTTTTGATGTCTCCATTTAGTCAAAAAGCTTAAAATATTGTATTTAAAAAGGTTTCACTATCAAAAGTTGATAAAAGTGCAATACTGAAAATGAATCTGTTCTTGCATTATGACTAAGAAACTCATAATATGGATTCTAAAATTATAAGTATTATATAAAGTTAAAAATTTAGTTAATGCTATTAATGACCTCTTTTAATGGCTTTTTTTTGGTAAGTCATGGTGCAATTGAACTCGGTGTTGCGTGTAGTGCAAGTTATTGAATTATTTTGAAGAAATAACACACTATGAAATCTTGGGGTGTTACATATAGACTAGGAATAGTACACCATTGATGCAGAAGTGGCATAGTCCTAGTTTAACTAATATGAATTGAAACAAAAATCACAAACTAAATGATTATGAGGATTGGAACTAGTAAAATTTTGTAAGTATTCATATTCAATGGCTCGTTCATGGGGACATAGTACAATATGGTAACCATTAAAGGTTTCACCGAGATATGATGATCCAAGATACCAACTTGAGTTACTGCCTACAGGTATTTATCAATGTATACTACTCCCTCTCTCTCTCTAGGGGCCTATTAAATGTTGAAAAAATCTCTCAGTATACGATGGACCTTGATTGATGTTTATATTAAAAAGAATTTGTATTTAAAAATGATTCCATTTAATTGTTACATATAAAAGTCATCTACTTAATGGTTTTGTGCTAAAAATTATTTTTTTAAAATATTTTTTAGGAAATGTCTCAAGGAAATTAAAATAAATGAGAGAGTTAATTTCTCTTATAATGTTATATTATTGAATCCTTTATAATGGTTGTAATCCTAGATATCTTTTTCTTCTACCCTACATACACCATAGGATGTATGTAAACATGGTTTTTTTGAATTAGTTAAAGGAAATGTGTGAGGTGAGGGTGGATCCATTTGTTAGATATTCTCCTTTAAGTAGGTGTTGGTGGTGGTGGATCGCCGGAGACATCCCATCAGTCACATGGAGGTTGTTGATTTGGTCTCGTAGTTCCCTTTTTTGTTTCAGTATTTTTAATTTTTTTGTTAAAACTGTAAAGTAATGAATACGAAAAATTGGTGTACCTTGTTAGGTTTTCATTTTACTAATGGTTTGTTGTTTTATCTTGTGGCCTTTTTTATGCTAATTTCAATGGGTCAACTCATTCCAGTGGAAAAATTTTGACACATAGAAACTAGTTTCCAGCCCAAGGGTATCGGCAACACCCTTTGGGCCAGTGTATGGAATGGTTCAGGTGTAAGGATGGATGACACTCTGGTTTGGTTTGTGATATTGTTGATCCCAATCACACATTGAAATCCTAGATCAAGATCTAAACATATTCTCAGGGGTTTGAATTTTTCTCTTAGACTGACCACCTATCTGATGATGATATGTATTGCTGAAACTCAGGTCTGTATCATGGTATTTTTGATGAAATTTTCAAAACATTAAATTAAAACGTAGATCTAAAATAGATAAAATTTAATGTTGTTCTATCTCAAGAGTTACATATTCCTTAATGTATATTCATGAATGAAAGTCTATAGATAAATCATATATAATAGAAACTGAGTGTGCATGAATTATAATTTATCAAATTCAACCTATAACTTATTTAAATTAAATATAATATAATCCCAAAATTTTTACCAATACGATTAATCATTTGTTGACAACATTTAAAGGTATTCCTCCCTAAATAATTTTTTCAATAAAACTTATTCAAAACAAATTGGTTATATTTCCCAAATATTCACCTCAAATATTCATAATCATGATAAACTCTTATCACAGAATTCATTAAAAGAAATGTCCATGAATTTGAATTTAGGGTCAACCATAAACTCATAAACTAATGAGAGTATCTGTAACTATTACATTAATATTACATCGAAACACACAGAATTTAAAATGATAATTTAAACATTATTAATTGAATAATCTGTAATTTAGATTAATATATTTTTGTTAGAATCTTGGGTTCATCATTATATGAATTTAATTTAAAATGTGATTTCAGTATTCAATAATCCTTGTAGTGGGAGATAAAAATGCTTAAAATCACATTAAATTTCACTAATGAATGAGAAATATGATTTTAATTGGCCTCATTTATTCAAAATCAAACATTAAATTCCTACCTAATGATGGGATGAAATTTACCCCCTAACAATCATGATTCACTTAATCCATTATGATATTACTATATTTCCTTTTCCCATTATCTTCAAAAAAATTTGTCGCATATCATCCACATTATCCCTTAGATTGTGGAATTGATTCATATAATGAATAACCTCATTAAAATTGATGAACCAGAGTGTGGGTGGGAATTTTGGTAAGATTTAACTCTCTTCAAATAAATATCTAACTTCTTCCCATCACATCATAATTCATATATTATATGGTATTCACTTCCACAAAAAAAATCATTTATTTTTTCCATAAATAATGTTATATCCATTTTCCTTCTACAATTCAAGAATAAAAGAATTATAAACTTCATTTATCTAAGTTTCATAGTTTACATTGAATTCAATGTTCACTTTCTTATAAAAAACATACAATTGATGGGTAACTCCAATATCCAATTTTCTATGTTAGCACAAAAATGGATCTCTTCATATCAATGAAAGTCCCTAATCTATAATCAAATATATATCCCTAGTTATAAGACACATAAGAATATGTCAACTTTACTTTTCGGAAAGATGAGTGTTCTACAAGAATACCTTTCATATATTGTAAGATATACCTCTTAGGTACCAATTGA
Organism: Viscum album; assembly: GCA_963277665.1. Taxonomy (NCBI): domain Eukaryota; kingdom Viridiplantae; phylum Streptophyta; class Magnoliopsida; order Santalales; family Viscaceae; genus Viscum; species Viscum album. The sequence goes on from OY728164.1 coordinate 1,373,319,478, forward strand.
TTAATTATTCATCTACTTTAGCTCAAGTAATTCCTTCTCTATTATTTACATAAAATATTAGGTACATACTAATTGAAAAATAATCTCATAAACTCATCCCACAATATTTTTTCAATATTATCATATTTCCTCGTATACTTATTGAGATTCCACCATTGATCAACTTATCCTTCTAAATAATAGACAACCCAAATGAATTTATTTTTTTCCAATCAATACATATTGGAAAATATCATTTCAATGGTTTGATCTGTTGCCCAGAACTACTGGATCAGTGGCATAAAAAAAGAATGATGTTTCCTCATAAATAACTCAAAAAAACATTGTTCTATATTTTTATCATTTAGAATTTTATAGTAGATCATAGAATTTTTTGGGATAATATCAATGAAATTTTATATTCATAAACCCATAAAATTTTGTTTCAAGAGCGTAAAATCACTGAATTGTCCACTGAATAAAGTATTAACATGATTACTACGATTTATAGCCATTAACTAATACCAAATCCATAGTCTGAGTAAAAATAATCAATATAAGGAACCACATAATCATAAAAAATAACTCATTGGATTTTTGAATCATGACACATTATTTTCAATCTAAGACATATTTTTTTCATCCTATTTAACTCATGAACATTATTCAAATAATTTTTTATGGTTTTTAATGAGTTTTTGAATTTACATTGAATAAAACCTTGTATTTTCAAACTAGGCATAGTGAATGTACCTTTTTCATGCACCAGATGATGGTCGAGTCGAGATCAATGTTCCCTTTTTGTTTTATTACCACTGGATTCTTCATTTATAGAGCCACATCCACATATAAAGAACAATGTGGGATGAAATTTATTAGAGTCCACTATCTCTATCCTTAAAAAAATTAAATTAGTTTTCTAATAGATTGTATCATACTGAGACTTATCATTAGACATATCCAAAGTAATATCCATAAAAAATATCTGTAGGGACATCACTAATGTTTTTTCTTCATAGATTCAAAATATTAAAATAACATTTCCTCTAATACAATATATAGTAGTTTAGAATTATTTATATGTGTCTATAATCTATACCTATCATGGAACTCCATGGGTGGATAATTGTCCAAGGAATTTCACACCACCAACCCATGTAGAAACCCTTAACTCATGGTGTCTTTGGTCCATGATAAATTATTCAACCATTTCTCATATATGAGAGTTCACAAGGCTCAAATGGCTTCTTTTTCTTCTAATAACAACTATAATGACGTAGGAATTCATAAATAGATATTCTTTAATTTTAAATGAATATCCATTACATAGATCACATGCTTGAATAATGGAATAAATCATGTTAGTAGAAAATAAAATTATTATAATGGAATCAAATAACATTATCCATGATAACCTTAAATTCGAATAATAGATATATTTATGTCATGCATATAATATTGTAACATTGTAAACATGTAAAAATCGAAAAAGGTTCACTCATCTCATTATTCACATGACATAATGACCTAAAATCAACATATAGACATGTTAATAGGTCCATGTGTAATTCTAAGGACATGAAATCTAGGTCCACACATTAAATTATAAACATTTAATTAGGTTCATGTATGACATTGTGAACATGTAATCCGATTCAGGAACAACATTATGAATATTTTTTATGGTTTTGGTCTAACATATTTAATCATGAGTTATCCATCATCCCCCAATGATCTAGATGGAGTTATTGGTCCCACCTATCACATAATCCATACATCTATGTTCTATTTGATCATAAAACATTGTTCTTTTCATATCCCATGAAAAGGTATAATTTTTGATAAACATTTCATTATAGTATAAAACAATGTAAAGAAATGAGTTTCATAAATATATATTCATTTTAATCATAAACCGTCTAGAAAAATAAAAAATATGTTTTCATGAGATCATATCTCTATTAAATCATTTGTAACAAAAAATGATGTTTTCTAAGATGAAAAATGGTTTTTAAAAATAATTTGGATCACTTTTTGATGAAAATAGAGATCCCCATTTGAATTTTTTTTGTAAAAACATGAACCATTTTAAAAAAAATTAAAAAAATTAAATTATATAAAGTATGGATTTAACTTTTTAGTGGACTGGATGGTAGAAAATTTCATACATGTTAAAATAAAAATTCTTTTCACATTTTAAGTACAAAAAATTTCATTGTTTTGAAAAAAATATGAATATTCCATTTAAAAACATTATATGAAATCAACCATGTTTAAAATTCTTTTAATAAATAATTTTTTAAATGAAATAATATTATTTAAAATTATATTAGGAAACATGTATATAAAAGACAAATGGGGTTTATTTGAACAAATATTCAAATGTTGTTATCTTTAAAAACATTATTTTGGAATCATGAATACATAGAATAAAAATATGGGAAACCTTGTATTCTCAAAAAATAACTATAGAAGTAAAAAATTTATATATTTATTTTGATATGAATCATATTATTTCATCCCCATAATTATATTCATAAAAAATCTGGATACACATTTATATAGTAACATCAAACCATTATCACTTTGGCATCTTTTAATTTATAGGACTTATGAAGGTATAAAATAAAATAAAATTTTGAATATTATTTAAATATTTATGTTATGATACATCAAATCAATTTGGTATTATACACACCTCATCATTTATGATAGGTACGTATCATATCATTTTTTCCAAAGAAGGAAATTTTGAGACAAAAATCCCCTTTTCCATTGGTATATTTTGAATGGTAAAACACATGAAAGGGGGTAATAAAAAGGGTATTTAAATATCAATAATTTTTATTTGAATCATAATAAAATAGATTCAATGGACTTATATACACCGCATTAAATAAATATGTTGTGAATATGAGATGTGTCTCACCAATGTAAAAAGTGCGATGAAAATCCATTACCTAGTGTATCGATATTCATCACATACATTATAAAATTCATTATAAGAAATAAAGTTTCATTATAAATCTAAATATATATATATATATATATCGTACCATATATTATTTAATTGTTATACTTTATTGAAATTTTAATAGAAACCCCTATTAAGATCACATTTTGGGTAATAACCGCTTTGTATTTCATGTATGTTTTGATTTGCAATTTTCAATCCTCTGAATTTGATCATGATTATGTCATCTCTATAATTTTATATATTAATTAAATATCCTATATTTTATTTATTTATTTATTTATTTTTGTACATAAAAGTTAAATATAAAAAATATAATACACCGTTTTTAGATGGTAGGCCTTGTGTTTGAATGAATGTTGTTTCGTACTTATTAAAAAATGAAATTAATGAAAGTAAAATAATATATTTGATTTAAAGTATCATTTTAATTTCATTGAAGCCACATATATTTATTTAACCATTAAATTATCACATTCCATGTAATGAATATGTGATGAACAAATCACATCGATTCATGTGGCGGTAGTCCGCCATATACACAAGCGACATAATGCCATATTCCATGGAATAAAATTTAAAAAATTATAAATATGATTATATATATTGATGTATATTATTGTAAAAATATCATATATATATATATATATACATCCATGATCATGTCAAACAGTGATCCGTGTTGGAGGAAAATGTGTCGCATTGATTTGTGAGGTAGTAGTCTGCAGTACACATTAGTGACATTATTATTTCCCATTTGAGGGATGTGAAGGTTGATTCAGATCATTACCATAGTGTAATAACACCTAAATATATATAATATACTTATTTATTATATTTTCATGGTTTAAAAATATGATAAAGAGATGGTGGAATAAATGAAATAAAGACTCACATTGGAGAACAATACCTCTTATTCTGCCAGCCACCTTGGGATTGAACAAAAAGATTTATTATAAAGAAATTATGATAAAAATAATTATTATAGGATGGAAGTATAAAATTAAAGAAATTTATTTGGGTATGTCATAGCTGAATGAAATTGTTTTTTAAGTATTTAAAGGAGAGGAGAGCGAGTGGCCTTTTATAAGTGAGGTTTGTGACACACTTTATGTTTTTGAAAAAAATAATATTTTACCCACTCTAATCACATGAAAAAAGGATAAACAATTTACATTAACAATCCATAGAGGTTATATGGTCATAATATTTCCTTTAAATGGTTGTTTTACATGTTTCTAGGTTATTTTACCGCTTATCATTTTAGTAAATCCATAGATAAATCCATTTTAACCTTAACTAGAGTAAAAAAAATTTAGAGCTCCAACTATTAATTATAATCAATAATTCATTTGATCTTATTTGATAATATAAATTTGAGTAATTAAAAATTTTGAATCCATTTTTTATATTCATTTCATAAACGAAGAAATTTTTAATTTTAAATTACTCTTGTAGACGTGTCAAAAAATAATTTTTCAAAAGAGAAATGATTCAAATGTTTCAAAAGATATTATATCAATATTACTTATGAATTATATTACATTTACATAAATTATATTAATATATGTATAATTAAATTAATATTACTTTAATATGCATATTAAAATATTTTTTGTTTTTAAATTCCTTTAAGGAAGTGACAATTCGTAATAAAAATAGTATTTTTTACTTTACCAAGGAAAATGTATCATTATTTTAACTTTGTTAAATATTATTTCAAAGATAATTTTGAATGTATGATTTCAAAAATTTAATATTATTTTCTAAAATAAATTTTATAAAGTAGGAAAAATTTAATTTTTAAAATAGTGTCCAAAAGTTTGGAATTTCTTTTGATAGATAATGTTTTTAAGTGGTAATTTGATTTATTGTAATCACATACCTGGAAAAATCCGAAGATGAATGTTAAAAATTGTCATGAATATATAATATATAAATTTAATTAAAATCATTAAAAAGTGTGATTTTAGATTTTTTTTAAGTAAAACATGTTTGTATGTTTAATTGTTTTCCCAAAAATAGTTTCCATTACATTGAAATTGTTTCAATTTAGATTTTTAATTAATATGTCAACATGATTTCATTTTATATTATTGTGTAATAAAATTATTTTAATATTTTATTAAATATTATTCACACCCACCATTCCAATGTTCAGGTGATAACTATCATATTTAATAATAATATCTTAATAGTATTTCATATTTCATTTAAACTCAGTGTTGCATGTAATAAAAGATAATCACAATGTTACATGTAACTAAAAATAAATAATTTTTACAAGTATGGTAATATAAAATATGTTATCCATGTGACATATCTTAGTGAAAATTTAAGATTTATTTAAAAAACAATAAACAAAATATCATGGTGGTACACCATTTGTGTGTGTGTTTCTTTTTCGATTCTCTGATAATGATGTCAAAGTTAAGATTGGAGAAGAAGATAATTATTAATCCTCATAAGAAACACTTATAAAATGAAAAAGGAATTAAAATAGTTTATTGTAACAATATATATCATCATTGTTTCACCACACCACTTAGTGAGTGTTGGGAAAAACCCCCAAAGATACATTTTAATGTAATTTTGGTTGATTGTTAATGATTAAAATGAATGTGGATAAATGTTTTAAATTATTTTTTTTCAATGTGTAATGTTTTGTTAGTGTTTTAAATTATTATGGTTAGGATTTTTGGGGTAATATGAGTATTTTGTATTCTATGTAAATGAAAAATTAGGGATTTTAAAATGGTTACCAAGTAGACCGGGTGGTATGTTCGAAGGACCAAATAGCTGGTGATTTGACATTCATGATACATACCAATGGGTACATAATCACAATGGAGTCTTTCTGTAGGTTATTTTATGAAGGAATATCACATTGGAACTGCATATAAGGTGTCCAATCTTGATGAATTTTTGTAGTTAAAAGTCCCTTGAGTAATTTCATTAAAACAATGTGGCAAATTAACCATAAAAATTTAGAAGGAATAGACAGCCTCTATATGAACAAACATATGGAAGAAGTAAAAAATAATTTTATGATTTCAGAGAAATCATGGATTTCATTACCGATATATGGATCCCAAAATCACATTATTTAGTAGAAAACAATTTTACATGGCGGTCATCATTATATAATTCCATAAATTTATGAAGGACTATCAGATAACCTATAAGCAACATTGGTAATCCATGAGATAATTACATAGTGGAATAATTTAGAATAGTCTATATTTATAGGATGTACATTCATATAGAGATTCCTTGATGAAAGTTATTTTTTTCAACATAGTTAACTTATAAAGATACATGTGTAGTAAATTGTGGAAAATTAAAAGGGGTTTCTATATGTAAAATTCATAGAGGGGTAGTTGGATAATATATTCTTCCTAGGTGGTGTTGGAAAAATTATGTACCACGAATGAGGATGATGGTGTCAGTGTAGTAAGTGAATTGTACTCATTTCATTGATATGCTTAAATCTGCTAAGGTTATAGCATAATGAGGACGTTATGTGAGAAATTGTTCTTTATCCATCATTTGAAAGTATATCATTATGAAGGAATCACATATGTGTGAAAGAGTATAAAATATTTCAAAAGAATAAGCATATTTTGATGGAACCATTCATTCACATCAAAAGAGGGACCAATAACCATTTAATATGTCAATGGATCTAATATAAGAGAGTAGGGAGTCTATTTCAAATCCTATACCAAATTTTAAATATAGTTGATTATATTACATTGTAACATTACCATTGTAAGCTATTTAAAATATCCTGAATAGGTGTAATAATGTAAACTATTTAGTATCATGTGTATGTTATCATTTTTATTTAAAACTTTAATTTGTAAAGAGATATAATTGTGTTTTTTAATGGTGAATCAATATCTAAAGGGATTTTTTTTTATTTTACATACCGTAATTCACCCCGACCTCAAAGGTTATTTAAAATTTTGGGTCCAAAAATTGGTATCATAGATAAAGTTCAATGTTTTTAAATCACTCTAAATTCAAACCTTATACGAAATAAATAAAAATAGTATTTTGATCTATGAAAAAAAATTAAATTATGTAATTATAAATTGAAGAATATCATCTAGTACATAAAAAAATGATTATACATATACAATTATTAGGATCAAATTTATTATAGAAATTAGGGATTTATCAAATATAAAATGGAGAGAACAATATTAGAGTTCAATAACTATTAATTTCTAAGGTAGCTATTTTTCCAAAAAAAAACTACATGAAGGAAATGTTATATAAATCCTCACTTGTGATATGGGAAAATCAATAAAATATCTTGGATTGATGTTAAAAAAGTTCAAAATTATAATTTTTTTTTGATATTCTTTGAGGATATATTAATACACTATAATAAACCAATTTAAAAATTATTTGATTAGGTGAACATGATTGTAATGGATATGTGTGCTCTCAAGGAAACCCATTTTTCATGATGATCAAAAAGCACATCATGCTAACATTTCTACATCAGTTCAACCAAAAAATAATTAAATAGATGATAATGATCCAAATGAGGTAAAAATATATATTTTTCAGAGTACTCTACTCACAAATTAGATATGAAAATATTATATTGAGTTTGTGGAATGGGGGATTCCCAAGGATGTGGTATTCAGGTCCATGATAAATATTACTATAAAGGGTTGGGAAGATGATGAATAGGTTTATAAGGCCATATAATTCCTTTTCTTAAATATTCTATGGGGAAATATAAATTCTAAATGGAATCATTAACATGAATGATTTCAACGTGGAATAGTTAGGAAACATTAAATAATGTCTCCCAAAAAAATTCAAGATGATGATGAAAATTATGAAGTTCCAATAAATAAATATTTCGCTCATTTAAATGTACTAAAAAGTAAAAAATTATAACTTTATAAAGAATAAGAACCTTCATTAAAAAGAATATGATAGTCTAGATGAATGTGAGATTTAATAAAGAAAAACTACAAAGACCACTGAGAAAATTATATGGTTGAAGTTAAATGGTGTTTATTTGAAAGCGTAGTGAATTATGATTAAAAGTATTACGGGAAAGATGTTTTATCTTCATGATTAAATGGAAGACTCCCTTATGGAGATGAATTTTTGGAGATCTATACTAATGAAATAAAATTGATATATTCATTTTGAAAAAATATACATGTAACAAGAAGAATATGAGATTTCTAAGTTAAATAAAAAAATTGAAATTCATAATTTATGGTGACCTAATATTAAAATAACATAAATAATTCATTAGTATCATGATTTAAATAAAAAATTACACAAATAGTCTACCCATGAAAATAATGGTTTAGTTTATTAGAGATTATAAAAATCAACATCTTATTTTACTACACTAGAAAAAATATCCCCATAATCACACTTCCCTATCCCCCATTCTATAAAAATTACCTAAAATAATCTCCTTCATAACAATGAATATAGAATCATAAGAGTGGGGTGTAATAGGACACTTAGTAATGTAAAAACGAATCAGTATTTATCTGATCATAAATATGAATAATAACATGATCATGTAATAAATATCTTATTAAAATATCACGAGAGAATATATTATAATCAACATATATTATATTGAAACATGATATCATTGAAATACCATTAAATTGGTATATAATTTATAATGTGGAAAAATATTCATCTTCATAATCATACAACATTTTATGTTGGAATAAGAGTTTAAAATATTCTAAATAAAATTCATAACATGAAAAAATAGAATATCTTGAATATGAAAAAGAATAATTGATGTTTGGATAAACTATATTTATAGGAATTCTCTTTTGATAGAACTCAATTTTCCCACGGATTTGTGAAAAAACTATGCATGTCTGTTCTTGATGAATTGGTAAAACTGATTATACCCATTCCTATGTTAAAAAATCATTATGTACATGGATAATTCTCTCAAGAGATATAAACAATAACCAATGTAATGGAGGGATATGTGGACCCCACCCATCATCATCTATACTTATGTGTGGATCATTAAAGAAATAATCATTATATCTTAATGGTGATGTGGAAAAAGAATGGGATTCATAGTCTTCCTTGAATATTACATAACATGAACCTAAAAAATAACAAGATAACAAAAATATAACTGTCAAAAAGGAATCAGATCATAAGAAAATATTTAGGGTGATTAAAACAAAATTTAATGAGAATGAGTATGAGAGGATAAGTTGTAGTTAAAAATCAAAAGTTTTCAAAATAATGATTAAACATTATTATAAAATTTGAGAAGAAAATTATTCTGAAAATAATTATAATCTAAAGAGAGGACATTCGAAATACATATTACAAAAGGGTATGAAATAAGTGATCATTAAAAATAAACATCAAATATAGTATAAAAAAATTGGGTGATGATAAATGAAAAAAATTAATTTATTATTATTTTTGGTTATTTAAAATAAAAAATTCAAATTGCATAAACATTGAAATACATTAATTTCATATAACTTGTAAAAGAAAATATGAATAATTTAAAATAAAAAACATATTTTATCTACTTTAAATTATAAAACTTTGATTAGGAATAAAATGGCATGTGAGAAAATAATTAAATTGTGTGAAGGGGATTTAATATTACCCTAATTATACATTTTTTAGATAAAATATTATAGAAGGAGTGGTTATTTATAAAAAGGAATCATTTACCTAGATAAAACCAATAAATACAACATAAAATAATGGAGTTACAATATTTGTGTATCGATCCTTTTAATTTTAATGCAAATTCTTTTTTTGACCAATTATGAATGATTAATGATTTAAAAAGAGCTTTGGTGGTGTCCATGTTAGTTGAGAGCCCAGAGACCCAGTTTTTGGAAAAGATATTTGGTCTACACAGTAAACTAAATGTATGCAACCCAGGACACGATGTTTTTGTAAACCATGTAAGTTTGGAAAGAGGAAAGAAATTTGTGCATGGTTTTCTCAAAATATATTCCCAAGGACATACACTCATGTGGAAAGATCTACTTTTTTAGAAGAAAAATTAATCATTTTTTTGGGAGTGATTTCAGAAAAAAAATATGTATGAAATATGTGAGTTCCCTATTAAGGCGGAGAGGGATGCACAATTAGTGCATATTTTCCCCAACTATATGGCCAAACCATGTTCCCTATTATTTTTATGAAAAACTAACATTTTACAATAAATGTAATATTTATTTAATCCCACATTCCATTTTCTTTTCTCTAGAAATGGAAAAATTTAAATCTCCGGATGAGATCCTAAATTATAAAGATAGGTTCTTCATAAAATCATCATCATGATTCTGATTTGATCATCGTTCATCTAATTGTTTATGCACCATTAAATTTTTTATTCATGTTATCCCATTATTCATTTGTCTTATTATCCATAGAGTTATTTTCGTGTAATATGATATTCACTATCTTCATATTAATCATTTATTCTTGAGATTTATTCAATGTAGATATAATCATAGGTCGATATGTGACAGAAGTTATACCATGGGTATAAAGTAGCTGTTCTATAATATTCCATTAAATTTTACTATTTTATGTCAATTTTTTCCATTGTACTCTGTATCTTACTTTCCAAATATTCACATAAAAATAAATACATGACTGGATAAAGTCTTTTGGAACTTTTTGGGGTTTCCAATAGTACAATTATTTAGTTGGATGTTGTTACCCTTAACCTAAGCCACTCATGGGGTGCATTCTATCCATTAAATATTATTTAATAAATCAGGAGTTGTGTTATTGAATCTGCAATAAATTTTACCTCCATGTTGGGTTTGTGTAAGATCACCACATATTTTCGGAGATATTTTGAGTTTAATGATATTTTATAAAATGATTTGGAGAGGGGTTATTACTTTTTGGGAATGTGATAACGTGATGTTTTAATGGTTTCTTTAGTTGAATGTAAATTTTGGAATGAGTTTAATGAACTCAATGTTTTTAAATATTTATTAAATGGGTTATGAAATTATAAATTAACTGTGTTTTGCTATGATAATGGTAGTGTTTCTCTCATACTATTCTACTTATTGTATCCAGATTCCATAGAATTATATGGACCTTCCAAATCCATGGATCTAACTAGATTATAATTCCTTGGACAAACTCCCTGGATTACACTAAATTCTATAATATGTTTCCATTGAGATGCTAAATGGGATAGAAAAATATTCCTTTGTAATTTCTACCTTGTATTTGGCTATTTTAGGTCCGAAACATGATTACATGGAAATGAAATTATTGATATTCATGTATGCTTTATAGATTGTCCTTGTATTAGTATTTTATTACCATTGTTATAATGTATGATATCACACTTTCCTATATATGCATTAATATTAGCCAGTGTTTATAGTGATTGATTATTGTTCATAAGAAGATATGTTTTCCTAGGCTGGATCACATTATTTTTTGAAACATTACTTATATGAATATTATACAAATGATTTAATGAAAATTATTACATTGTTTATAAAAATACTAGAAATATTTAAGTCACCATTGGTGGTGTCCTACTGAGTGTTATATCAGAACATGTACAATCCAATATTGGGTACCAAGAGAGACATCATGGATGCAGGTAGGGACCTAGGAAAGATCCCAAATAATAATTATTGATTGATTATACTATGATCGTTGGAGAATATAACTGATTGATGATCTGGATTCTATCTGTAGGTATTTATTTTTGGCTTTTTTTATGCTTGACTCTTATATTTATTGGATATCTTTTCCATGTTTCACCTACCATATTAATAGATCCATGACATGTCCATCATATTGCAGATGACACCTCTTTTTTTATTTTTTATCTTATTGTTGTCCTATGCATATTATTTTTCCACTGATTAGTAATTATTATTCTTATTTTATGTAGTGATATTATTATTTCAATGTGGACCACATTGATCATGTTTCTGTAGTCTCCCCACTATACAACCTTATACTCTCACTACTTTTCGGCATATTCTATCATTCTATGAAGTGAATATGATGCCATGTGACCCACCAGCTCAGAGAACCATTCAATGCATCCATTTTTGACATTTTACAATGATTCATGTGTGATTTCCTTGTCTAATTATCATACTATTTAAGAAAATATATTAAATATAAATAATGAATTGGAGTTTTCTAATGAGCTATGTTTGGGTGCTACTATCCAACATACAAGAAAATAAAAATCTATAGGAACAGGATTGATGTTATGTACTTTTATTGTCACTATTGATTTTACTTCATCATTGGGTGATGCATATGATGTTTGATGTTCCAAATGATTATTCTTTTTATCATGTCCTGATTAGGTGATGGAATTCCATATCATGCATTATTTTAGGCAATTTCCAAAATTCACATTCCATGTATTATGCCTTTCCAAATATGATGAAATTCAGTACAGCACGACATTATCATGTGTTACATAAGGGATATCTCTATGATTTGATTAATTTTTCATGTTGGGGACTGAAAAACATTGTAGTTACATAGTGCTACAATTGTATCCATAAAATTTATTTAGGTAGAATATGTATAATGGGATTAAATTATATTTTAACAGTTTTTCCATCTCATATGTTATATGATGGAATGTATTTTTTATTTACATGGGTTCTCAATTTTCCAATAATCTATGTTCAAATTAAAAAAAATTAAATTTTCTAATGTCATAAATTAAGGTACATTGTGTCTTGGGACATTGGAAGAATGCACTAGAATGGTGTATGGTTATGGTTAATTAAATTCCACAATATAGTTTTTAATGTGTATGGGCCTTTCTCAATCAAATGTGGTGACTGCTTTGGTTCAATCATTTAATGAAAATTGTAAATAAATATTAATTTTAAAATATTTAAAATTTGGAAATAAATAACTCAACCCAGAATCTAATTTAGAGTGTGTAGTAGGTAGTGTCTTTAGTGCTTTGTAAGGTTGTTTCTATTAAAATGACTTTGATTTGGGATCATTATAAAGAGTGTAGCTTGATTATAGAAAGTATTTGACCTATTATATAATTTTATTTATTATATTCTTGTTAAAAAATATTTTTCGAGGTGTGAGCATTGAATTTATAGGGATATTCCACAATGAAAACCTCTTGTTGTATTCCAGGTGGTTTGGAAACATCCATTCTTTAGAAGTGGTGGGCTATAAGCAACTAGTAGAACCTCCCATTGTACCAATTATGGAACCAGATGTCGTTTCATATTTAATTGTTGATTCCAGTTCTATAAGGGTTTCATACACTCTATATAAATTTTAGGGATCCCTATAGCCTTTTATGACTATGTCTCAGTTGGTGTGTGTGTTTCGGCCGCAGAATCCTCCTATATTTTCAGGAGATGGTGGTCCACAAGATAATAAGATGTATATAGCGGAACCATATCAATTTGTTAGAATTTTGAGATACCTTATGAGAAGAGATTGAATCTCACAACAAATATTGTTTATGGAGCATATAGGAATTGGTGGTATGTCTTGAACTAGATTTTTATACGTCGTAATATTGTTTGGAGGGATTTCCAATCGAGATTTTACGATTACATGCTTGTTGTGACCTTAATATATGAAAGGGGTCATGAGTTTATACATCAATATAAATGTTAATTTAACATTATGGGTTATTAATAATGATTTCTAGTGCTTTAGAATTTATGATGATTTATCTTGTAGATAAACCATCGATTTTGATATGATTTGAAGAAGGTATCAAGCCTTCTGTTGGATTACAAGTAAATGTGTTTTATCTAAAAAATCATTTTAATATAGTTAACGAGGAACTTATTACTTAATAAAATTCCATGTATGACCGTGTAGTAGAGTAGTGTTGTTTGGCCTCTCGATGTTTTTGTTCAGTGTCAAGTAGTAAAAAATCTCTATTTTTCAGCTTCCCATGAGTTGAATGCCAGAAAAAGATTGACTACTCATAGTTATGTCTCATGTCATCATTGTAAGAGATAGGGACATGTGAGTTAGTGTAATGGAGACCTAGTTTACTGTTCAATATGTAGTGATATGGTACATATCTAATGATATTATGCCTCCTATAATCATTTAAAGGTATGACTCTGACCCCATGTTTAATAGTGGGATTCATAGCTCCATGTTAGGAAGGGAGATTGATTAATATCGATCGTTTAGGCTAAGGTGGTGATCATGGTCGAGGTATCCAATAACAATTCACACTATGGAAGTAAATTTGGTGTAGACTTATTAGTGTAGTTATTTCATAGACCTCAGTTCTGACCTGATATATTCATTATAGTGTACACTAGAGGAATATAGTGGCATTCACACAATATTAAGAGATATTATTTTAGTAGCTTCTACTTTATTATCATCTTTTTTTGATATGGTTTCATCTCACACATTCTTATATATGAATTTTGTGGCGATACATGGGCTTTCTGTTTATTTTCATAATGGTGTGATGATGGTTGATAAGCCATTTAGATTTAGAATGGGGGACATATTCCAGTATAGTGAATGACCAATTAGGGTTGGTGGGTTTTACTGAAGTTGGAGAGAGTATGAAACTCAATAGGGGGTGAATTTATTTCTTATAGAAACATCTACCTAAAATATAAATTTTAAATGTCCCATAATTTAAAATCGACTATAGCCCAGTTAACCAATGTGAAATATTTATAAATATTTTTACCTTTTGAAAGATTTCTCAAATAACAATTAGTTCTCAATTAAAACAATATGGATTATTATTTTTGATTTTGAAATAAATATACAATACCACATTATAATATAAACACTATCTTAGATTAACTATCATAGTGAATTATGGTTTTCTAATTTTAATAAAATAGTTATAACATAATATTGAAAGACATATCGGATTTTAAAACAAGAGGTTCAGTCTCAAAGTGGGACTTAATCTTCTACACTTGGTGATCACAAGACACCAAGTTATTTTTATAAATAAAATTTTATCTAATCCCAAGATCAGGGTAATTAACATCATAAACATATGTGAAGTTCATCATGAATGCTTCTGTTGTATTTCATGGGAGTGTAAGGTGTAAAAATATTTTTTGTGTGATGATTTTAATATATCTTTCATTTTTCCACATTAGACGATGTGATTTTATATAACCGAGAGACATGCACTTCTCATATTGTGATTAATGTAGACAATAAGAGATGAAATATTGAGAATGGTGTTATAAATATATTTTTGTTTGGATTTGTTTCTTTGAGACTCTGAGAAGATAGATTGAAGTGAATATGGAGTCAAATATTAGTAAGAAAAGAAAAAGAAATTGTTGTGAAGAATTATTTCATCCATTCATAGTGATGTATATATTTTCTAAAAGTTTTCTTCTCCACCTTTCAATTTTTTTTAGAAGTTATTTTATTATGATTTAAATCACTTTTTTTGTTTTTAATAGCTGGTAGTACTTGTATTATTCAATGGTGCATGATTATATTAGTATTTTTTCTTAGGTTACGCCCTTTTTCTTGCTGATCTAGATGTTCCATTTATACACTGTAGCAGACAAGAAACGTTTTCTTTGACACCTCGAACCATGTACTATTATCTAAAATCCATTTAATTTTGTCTTCAAATGATAGAAATGTTCATTTATATAATAAGTCATGAAATGTTTCATAAATATGACCATTATAAGTAACTATTAATTTAAATGGAAAATGATGAAATGACAGTGTCTTAGGGTTGGTAGGTCAGTTAGTAAGTGTCTTAGAATATCAGTATCTCTATATATCAATGTCTCAGATTGTATATTGGTTGGTCTATTGGTATGTACATTGTTGGTTGGTAATATTTCGTAATCTCATCTATAAATAGCTTTTACTTAAAAAAATTAGGAGTACCGATAAGTCTCTCTGTTAGTAGGTCAAGCAATCGGTAAGTCAGGTATCAATGAATTATAACTATTGATGACTTTTTCTTAAAAAATTTCTAATAACATATCATGTTATAAAAACACTAAAAAAGGAGTCAAGATTGAATGTAATCATTGTTAAAAAAGATGCAACTTAACCAAAAATAATTAAGAATTATTTGGGAGAATTAAAATTAGAGGATGAAAATAATTTCCCCCTTTGTTAGGATAAAAAATCGTGGAATTATATAGTAAAATAGTTGAATTATGATAATCAAAGTATGGTATACTTAATATACTATACAGATCATAAGAGATTATATTTTAAGATAAACAAAAATAATATATAGATAACTTATTAATCTTTCATTTTAATCTAATACCCTTTTTTAATGTTATTCCCTCATTTAATATTATATTATACATGATATGTATTCAAAATACATAAACATTCCATAAACATTATCCCCATTATGGACATATAAAAAACGAAACAAAGAATTAAAATAAAGAAAATATAATGGGATGAAAACATTATAGAAATTTACTTACTCAAATAGTACAAGTGGTAATAAAAATTTTACAATAGATACATATCAAAGAGTCATCCAGTCACGACTACTCCAAATTAGATTCCATCACTTTCCATTTTATTAGAAAAATAAGAGGAGGTAGAAACTGGTGGTCCTTAAGTAGTGGTTTGAGTTACATAAAGTGTACCAAAGAAGGGATGATGAACTATTGTAAAAAGAGAAGGAGGAATGATCGGGCTAAAAGAGTTTGGAGGTCTTGTAAACTCAAGATAAATGTTAGGTCATATTTGGATTTTAGATTGAGAAGGAGTCATGGAAAAAGGTGACAAGTTTGAAGATAGAGAAGAAGAAGTGTGTAGGATAGTTCATCTAAGAGAAGCTTCTCAAGCAACAATAACAATGCTATGGTGATGCATGTATGGTTTCAGTAGATTGATGAATTCCTTCATGATCTAAGAACCATAATCCATAGCCTTTTCATAATCATCCTTATTCACTATAAACATCAAAAGGGTAAGATAGAAGTTCTTAGGATTCTTGATATGGTCTTTGATGGCTTGATTGACCATAGGTAGTCCGAAATTCCCAACCAAAATACGGAAAGGACTATACAGCTGATACTTTTAATAAAACCTCTTAAATTAGATGTCTACCTTCTTGTTTATATCTTCCAGATAATCAGATGCCACATTCATGAAAAATAATACCACTTTACATATATAATCACGTTTCTACTAAATTTTGCTTAGGATTTATTGGTTTGTTCCACCCATCATATAATGATGATCTTCACATATTAAAGTTCTGATCATCTCAACATCAGAACAATGATAATCAGGACCAATCAAGGTTAAGTAACCTTGAGTTACATCTTGAAATATAGTTTTCAATTGATTAAAATCAATTTATGTAAATGGATGACTATCATTCCTAGAAGACTCATATGTTTTGTCTCCAAGACCTTTCAGAACCATGTATAAAGATGATCTATATATACCGGTCATGATATTAATGGAAGAAACCAAACTATCCAGTTCATTACACATCTATTTATTATCTGAAAAAACTTATTCCAATTTTGAGATAAATAAGATTAAACCTATGAATCCCCCCTTTAAACTTCCACAGCTGCATCACATTCATTAATCCTCGATACATGAGAAGGTTTATTTGAAGAGAAAGATTTAACCACCGAAAAATATAATGGATTGGTAAAAATGGTATTTATTATATTTACATTGATTTAAAATATATTTTTTCCTTATTTTTAAATATTTTAAACCCATCAAATAATTCGATTTCACCCATTAATCACATTTCAAATTCATTGTGAATTATTTTTGAAAAATCAATACATAAATAATTTTTAGAAGATTAAAAAATGATATTATCAACATATATTTGAACAACTAAAACATTTTTGTAAATTATTTTTATGAAATGTTTTGGATCAAAAATCCCTTTTATGATAAATTTATAAATAAAGAATGTGTTGATCACATCTTACCAAGCTCTTGGGGTGTGATTTAATCAATAAAAAGATTTTCTTATATTAAAAGTATTATTTGGAAAATGAGGATTTCAAAAACTATCCAATTGTTCCAAAAAAAACATCCTCAATTATATACTAATTTTAGAATGTAGTTTTAACATCTATTTAGTAATGTTTGAAGTTAAAATGTTTTTAATAAGCTAGCAGTATCCTAATGGATTCATGTTTTTCAACATGTAAAAATGTTTCTTCATAGTCAATTCCTTCTTGTTAAATAAAACCTTGTAAAATTAATCTTCCCATATTTCTTATTATAGTGTCAGCGTCATCCACTTTGATTCTAAACACCCATTTAGTGCATATGATCAAATTTTTCACTGGGTCTGTCAACAAGTTTGCAAACATTATTTATTTCCAACTGATTAAATTTTTCTAGCATAAAAATCAACCAAAATTCATCACAGACAGCATCATTGATGTTTTATGATTATGTTGTCACAAAAAGGCTTAATGTTCAACAATCTTTCTTAAAGAATCTGTATTCTATATCCCCTTATCTAGGTCTATAACTAATTAAACTAAATGATGATTTATAAGGGTTCTAACTGATATAAAAATCGACAGACTAGTTATTTTAGTTTATTCTACAAGTTCATGTTCACTATGATCGAAATGTAGAAATTATCAAGAACTGAAATATTTAATTTCTTGCTTAACAAGAGAGTCAAAATGATTAGAATTAAATTTTATATTTTCAAAATCATCGACAATATTTTTTAGGGAGGTCTTAGGTTCATGTGGATCTGTTTCATCAAATTTGATATGCACAGATTCTTACAAACACTTGGTTATTTTATTAATGAATATATATGGTTTGTTAAGTGTTAAATTCATAGGAAAATTTCTTCATCACTCATTGATGAAAATTTTTCAAGTTTATATATTTTATTAAGTATATAAAAATTGCAACCAAAAAAATTAATGTAATTAACCATTGCATTCAAATTATTCAACAACTCAAATTAGAGTTTTCTTAAGGATATTCCCAAATAAAACTCTATTTATTATGAATCTAGTTGTATTAATATATTCTACCAAAAAATAGAAAATAGAAGTTATATACATTAAGTATAGTTTGAAATACTTCTTCTAAGGTTCTATTTCTCTTTTATACAACTCCAGACTGCAGGTGTGTCCTAGGAGTAGAGAAGTTATGACTATAGACATATTGCGAGAAAAAATATTCAAAATAATTATTTTCAAACTCACATCTATGATCAATTATTATGGTTTTGATTTTTAGTCCACTTATGTTTTTTACTAACCTAGCATACTTGGTAAAATAAGAGCATGAATTACTTTTGTGAGCTAAAACAAATTCCAAGTATACCTATAAAATATATATACTAAAACATTGAAGTAGTGCTTCACATTTAAACTTGAAAATATAAATGTTCCAAAAAATACATGTGATCCAACCAAAGATGATGAGGAGTTGAAACTTATTTCTTTGTATTGAAATATATTTTATGTTGTTTACCTTTTTGACATGTATTATAAACTTTATTTTCTTGAAAATAATGATTAGGTAGATCCATGACTAGTTTTTATATAGTAAGCATTATAAGTGAGGGAATGTTACAATGTCCTTGTCTAATATTTTAAATCCGATTCTATTTTTGAAAGGCAATTAGGTAGATTTATTTTGGATAATATAAAGAACCTTGGTTAACAACATATACAATATATTTCTAAAAGCAGTAAACACTAAATAATTTTTAGAATTGTAATTATTACATGCATAATTTTCAAATTTAATATGAAATACATCATAAAATAACTTTCAGATCCAAATATGATAAGACTTAAGACTATCAAGAAATAGAACATTAGAAATTAAACCGCAGTTAGAGTTACCAATATGGTCGAGACTAATAATTTTAGCTTTTTCATTATCTACAAAGATGACATTCGCACTATAAATATTGATATGGACCATGAAGCTCGAATAATACCATGTCTTATGTCTTGAACACCTGATTTTCAAATACCATAAGCACTAATAAGAACTCTTGAAAAAATATTCCTACAAAAAATAGATTAAACAAGAAAATATATTAGTACCCTGATTTTCTTAGTTCTAGTAACATTTGTAATTAAATATTTGGGAACTCACATTTTCTCCATTGGTTTCATATATGAAGTTTTAAAATTCATATAAAATAAATACTATTTAATCCAGAGAAAATAGAAGTAATAATGTAACATAATTTGCTGTAACTTGTAGTATATTGTTCAATTCCGGACATAAAACCAAATTTTCCATATTTTGATATAAATTTGTTTTTAATAAAATTTTATTTACCTAGTGGATAACATATAATAGTAGTGTATTTTAAAGCAGTATTATTACAAAAAAATTGAGTTATAGTATTTTTACCATTTTTAATATTTTCTAAATCCTTTTTGAAAGATCATTAGATTGTTTGTGTTCATTATTATCATTGAGAAACTGAAAATTATTTTAATTTTCAATTGTATGTTCGGACATCGTAGGAACTAAAAGAGCATGTTCATTCTTGAGAATTATTTTTATCCATTAGATTATTACATTTATCCTCAGAAATTTTCAAATACTAAAATATTTCTTCATTTTTCAAATCATCAGAATCAGCAGAATCATCTCAAAATTAATATGAACTTTATACAAGATAATCTAGACTTACTTTAGATGTGTTTTTCATAAAACACATGTTGTATTTCTTAACCTTCTCATCATTTGGTAATTATGATTCAATAAAGAAATACCTATAATCAAACTAGGTGGCCTTAATTTCCTTTTCATTCTTTCTATCCTTATACTCATATTTCTTTTTATACATTAATTTCTAACTGTCATATTTTATATACACTATTCTATTACATTCATTGAAAACTATTTCACATGTGTTATCACCTTTTTCTCCAATCCTTTTTCTAGTTTCCATTGTTGTCATACATCCCTTTGTAACTAGTATTTCTAAAAAAAATTCTTTCTTCAAAACATTTTTAGTCATATGGATAGCTGATCCATTTCTTCATCACCATAACTCGGTGATTTTTCATTGCTGTAAATTTCAGTATGTACTTTCATTTTACCTTTTGTATTATGTTTAGAAGTAGTGGTATTGAGAGAGACTGATTTTCTCTGTTAATCTTCAGTTAACCACCATACACAATCAACATATCTATAATATCTTAAAAAGGTATTGAAAAAATGTCACCAGAATCTCTAATAGAGAATGATGACCCTCTATGTCTTCTTGGAATACATTTCAATATCCTTATGATTTGTTCTTTAAAACTAATTGTATTTCTCAGTGAGATCATCGTATTAAAAATCCCATTGAAAATGAGATACTTTTCTAAAATAGGTCCACAAGGCTTCATTTTTAAATCATCATATATAATTCTATATGTGTTAAGAATCATTTATTAATCATTGGTGGTTTCTTCATGTGGAAGAGATAATGTATCCCAAATTTCATAGTATGTTTTACATGAAGAAGCCCAATTAAAGTGATCATCACTAAAAGAACTTTATAAATCATTCACATCATTGTAGTTATTATTATAGGCTTCCTTAGTGGAATCATCCAAAGTGTTTCTAGTAGTATTTGGTTTCATATATTCATCAACTATAGTAGACTAGATCTCAAAACCTATGCTTTGTAAATGAATTTTCATTTTAAGATTCCATTGGGTAGAATTTGTGTAATTGAAATAGGGAGGTGTTTTAGTAGCAAAACCATCCTTTATATTGTATATTAATAAAAAATAAATATTTTAAAGAACTTTAGAATTTTAACAAACAAATATTTAGATATATTTAAAACTAAACTAAAATAATATTTGAAAAGGTGTAAAAAACATTGTGAAAATAAAACCACTAATAAAAAATTTTGTCGGAGTAGGTCACTCAAGAGGGGGGAGGAGTGAATTTAGTTCCTGTAAAAAATTCTATCTGAAATAAATATTTAAATTTCCCATAATTTAAAATAAAATAAGGCCAAATTAACAAAAGTAGAATATTTATAAATGTTTTGACCTATTGAAATATTTCCCAATGATTGATTAGTTCTCACTTAAAATAATTTGACATATCATTTTATAATTTTAAATAAATATACACAACCAAGTTCTATTATTAACACTTTCTAAAATTTACTATCAAAGTGAAGTAATGTTTATTGATTCAAATAAAATATTGAAAAAATTAATTTTAAAGAAACATAGAATATTAAAATAAGAAGTTCAGTCTCAAGGTGAGACTAAAACCTTTCTTCTTAGAGATCACCTACCACCGAGAAATTTATATAAATAAACTTTGATCCACAACATGGATCAAGTTACACATCAACATACTCATCAGTCCATTTCAACTAGACCTCTTCTAATGTTTATCGTGGGAGTTTAAATTATAATCAGCCACACATGGACCTCTTACAATGTTATTAGTGGAAGTGTGTGGTGTAAAAATATATGTATGAGAAGATATTAGTGTATCTTCTTGTTATTAATAGGAGTAATTTTGTGTTTAAATAACCGAGACACACACATTACACATATTTTAAATAATTTACACAAGAAGAGCTAAAATATTGAAATTGGTGTTAGAAATCTCTGTGTCTTTGAATCTAACACATTTAGACTCCTTGGAGATAGATTGAAGTGAAACTAGATTCAAATTTTAGGAACATACAATAAAACAAAGGGTCGGGAAGTATTCAGACTTCATTTCATAGTGAGGTAGATATTTTATCAAAGTTTTCTTCTCTAATCCTGAATTTTTTTTGTAGATGTTCTTAAATTTTTATTCACAATAATCTCTTTTTACTAGCTGGAAGTTCTTTTTTTGTTCTATGGATAATAAGTAGCTTAGTATGTTTTCTGATGTCATATACTTTTTCTTGTTGGTCCAGATAAACCCTTTATATATTTTAGAAAACAAGAATCATGTTCTCTTGTACTTCATACCTCATATTGGTCTTTGAAATCCATTAAATTTCATCTACAAAAGGAACAGAAGCTCATTAATATAATAAAAAATTCTATGTTTCATAAATATGACCCTTAAAAGTAACTATGGATTTAAATGGAAATGTATGTAATTGAGGTGTCTTAGGGTGAGTATGTCAGTCTGTCAGTGTCTCAGACTGTAATGGTTTGAGTTTATCGGTGTCTCAGACATCTTCTAGGTCAGTCTATCGTTAGGTACTCTGTTGGCAGGCACTCCTTTGGTAGGTACTTTGATGGTCGGTACTCTATCATTAACTTAAATATCAGTAGCTTAAATATCATGAATATTCTGAGTATCAGTCAGTCACTCTATCAGTAGGTCAAGCTATATGTAGGTCATGAAATAATGACTTTTAATCATTAGAGAATTATTATTTTCCAATTTCTGGTAACCTATCATATGATATATACAATAACAATAGTGTTTATGATTAGCTGTAAAAATGGTAAAATATGTTGTAACTTAATAAAACATAATTAAACATAATTTTGTGAGAATTAAAACTATAGGCCAATAACTATGTATAATGAATTTTTTCCCCCTGATAATGAGGCTTCACCTCATTCATGGGATGGTTTGACTAGTCTATTAGCATTCCCATGTTAATTTCTTTAAAGAAAGAGTGACTTTCTCATCAACAAATGTTTGGTTTCGGTTCATATAGGTGAATGGGATATTCAAGAGAGTCGATATGGACTCATGAATCATGGTATATGCAGTATGATAGCCCAAATATTATGCTTATATCTAGATGATCATAAAATTTTACATACTGAACTCCCTCCAATGGTTTAACGTTTTAGAGATGTTTTTCTCAGAAAATTTATATACATTACCACTACAGGGAGATGTGAATTTCTCTATCAAGATAGTTTCTAGAGTAGTTAAAATATCCATTAATCCTTATAGGATAGATAATACAGTGTTGTAGGACCTCCACAGGTAGGTAGAGAACTTATAATCAAATGTATTTATATAGCCTAGAGCTTCTCTATAGGGTTCATTGACCCTCTTTGTGATAATGGTTGATGATACCATTGGGCTATGTGTGGATTACCAGATATTGAACTTTTTAAAGGTTATGAATTGGTAACTCGTACCTGATATATATGATCTCATTAAATATATGTTAGGATCATGGGTTTTTCTCAATGATTAACATGAGGTCATGTTATCACTAGGTATATGTTTGAACTACAAACATGCCACATAACTTTTTAAGTAAAAGATATAATCTATATGAATATCCAGTTATTTAATTTAATCTAGTGAACATGACATCAATTTTTAGGGAGTTGATGATGTGTGTTTTCCATCCTTATTTATACTTTTTAGGGTCGTATTTTTGGAGGTAATATTGGTTCATTTTCACAGTCGACATGACCCAGCCAAACATCTTGATATTTTTCATGATACACCAAGAGATAATTAGTTATATGATAACATCACAATGTTCCACTTTTTTATAGATAAGATTCACATACTATGTCAAATTATCTCAGAGATAAGAGTATAATTTTACCAAGAGAAGGTGAGAGAAATAGTTTTCAAGGAGCATCCCGATAAAAACTTTGATATTAAGAGATTACTAGGGAATTATAGTTCTTATAGGAATTTAATATATGGATTCTAATTCATAGCAACATCATTTAAATGATTTAATAATATGGTTGTGAATTTTATGTAGCTATATAGATAGATCTTTTGGAGAAAATAGGATACTGTATTAATCACATGTATTGATTCTTCAAGTACCGGGTATATTCAATGCAATATATTGCAATTCATATATTATTAGACTGGGATACATTTTGATAAAGGAGGGTTGATTCATGGAATAATTGTCTCATTAGTTGTGGTCACCATAGAATAAAAACTAACTACATGATCCTTAGGTAGATGTTATTGTACATTCCATGTTCTATTGGATGAATTATTTATATGTAGAGATTTTTTTTCATTTACACATACTACAAAAGGCAAACGTACTTAATAAAAAATAATGACTTGATCCTGATAAAGTAAAGGTGTGTTGAATACATAAAATAAATTTAATCTGAGCAGTCCTATAAAGAAATAATTGGAAACACAGTACCAATTCACTGAGTATGATTACATAGCTACAGGTAGTTTAAGATGCCCGTAGCGAATAACATCTTATAGACTTTCTTTCAAATATTCCATTAGAGGTATATGATATGTTCAGATTGACTTTTATATGGTCCTTAGTAGTGAAATATACTCTTATACCTAGAGTGAGGATAATATAGCTATCAGACTCTTAGGGACTAGCCTTACGGGATGACCTGCCCGGTTAGGACCCTACTCCTAGTTGGACTGTTAAGGAAGATGAAATTTTACGCATCGATGGTTACATTTTTGTTCCATCAGATATACCAAAGTAGATAATGTGCTAGTTTCATGACTCATCATTGGAATTATATCCTAGTTTTAGTAATATGTACCAATAATTTAATTTCCAGTACTGCTGGATGGGTATGAAACCAGAGGTAATTGGTTTGACATAAGCTGTTCCACCTATAAACATGTGATGGAAAAACCAAAGAAACCAACTCGTCATTTATAGTATTTTCCATTTACCAAGATGAAATGGTATGAAGTTATAATTAATTTATTTACTAGTATTATGAGGTTTCCATGATGTAGTGATGTAGTATGGGTTGTTGTGGGCTCCCTCGTGAAGGTGACCCATTCCGTTCTGAGTAGGGAGACCATCTTATAAAATGTTCTTGGGATATTGAATAAATGTGATACAATGCACCTTGATGGGGTACCAAAAAATGTCATTTAAGTAGGGATTCCTAGTTTATATATGCATCCAAGAATATATTATATAGAGCTGGGGGGACACATGTACTTTTGAGCATATCATGATCCCCCAAGACTGATGGCAAGTTATTTTAAATGATCAATGTTTCTTTGGATATGATTAAATATGGTTTCCTTTATTTTGGTGTTCCAGGGAGAGTCAATTTCCCATGGTACAGGTATCCTAAAAGGACCAATCATGTGACTATATAGAAGAAAACTTATTATGATTTGTTATATTTTCCATGTCGATCTACTATTTTCATACTATATATAGGATAGGTAGTGATTCTTGGATCGTATATCCTGTGGGATACTTCAGATCAGGTCAAGCTGATTAGAAAATAGATGGATACTACAAAGTATAGATATAAATACTATTCTTATTAATGTTATTGACATCTAGATTTCTATTTTAGGGATGGAATATTTTTACATGACCCACCGAGGATGGGACACAAATGGATTTGAAGATATGTAATTATTCCACCATGATTTGTTAAGACGTTTGAGATTTTATTGAAATTTGAGCCTATAACCCATTGGTTACAGTTGTTTTAGAGGTTACAAACCATAAAAAACATCTTCCAGGTATCTTATATGTTTAATTATCACTCATTCCCATCTCATTATATATATATATATATGGATACGGTTTATTTGTAGGAAAGCGATTATTTTAGGTAGCATACTATTCATATTATTGAAATGAGAATGTAGGTTCTTGGACGGTGATTAGTTCTTCTAGTATGGTTCATATCAAAGAGTGTCTATGCAAGGGATGGGTCATGGGAATCATAAGATTACATACATGCTCATTGGACACATTTACTATGAAAATATTCCTAACCACCTATAGAAGAGATGTTTTGGGATAATGTTCTTGAATGGGGGAATATTCGACGTTCTTGAGTTTCTCCTTGTGGTAAAGATATTTTTAATTTTAGTTGAAATGATTGGGTTTTACCAATTATAAATTAGTAATGAGGAATGGATTTTTCTAAAAGTGTCTGGGGAAGGTTCAGAGCTTGGAGGCCTAGTTATTTAGAATTGGATGCTAGGCCTTAAGCTTTGAAAAAACCATGTAACCTAGGATACATGGTTTGTGTAAACTATGTGGGTTTGAGAAAGTGTATAAAAGTGAATATGGTTTACCCTAACAATTATCTTTAGGCCTCATACCCATAAAAATCAATATAATGATTTTAATATAGGTTTTCATCATAATTTTAATACAGTTTCCCAAACAAGGTTCATCAACCATGCAGGTTACCTGTTAAAAATGTTAGGGGTGAACAGTTGGTGCATAGATTGTCCAACCCTGAGAACTATAATTTTGAGGTGAAATATACTTTTTACCCTTAATAGATTATATTTTAACAAACATTTCTCCTTTGTTTATTCAATTACTGGAGGACCTTCCATCTTATATTGAGCATCACCTCCATTGATCTAGGTTCCATGATAACTCTTTCAACCAAAATCAGATTGCATTACCAATTATATAGTTGGATATGTGATTGTATGTTATTATTTAAACCTATATCCTTATTTTTTTTATTTTTAGTAATGGAGTTATTTTGGTGAAATCAAATATTCCATATTTCTATAGTAATCATATGTTCTTATTATTTTTTATAATACTTACCATATCATATATAATTATTAGATGAGTGTTCCACCACAATTATATAGTTGTTGGTATATACATTTCTCTTAGTGGTTTTTAGTTTATATTACTTATTTATATTCTACCACAAACCAAACAATTGGGAGTTAAACTACAATTAAATAAATGTCAGGAAAATTTTTTTTGGGACCTGTTTCGGTTGACTGATAGTACCATTATATGGTTGGATGTAATTTGAATCATCATGATCCATCTCTGGTGTGAATTCTATCATTTTTATATTGTTTAACCTAACAACGTTTTTATATTTTTTGAGAACCTTTTTGGTGTGTTCTTATATCCTCCCTATGTTATACCACCTTTTTTGGGTGAGTATGATCTCGCCATTTGTTTTTTTAACCATTTTGAATCGAATTCGAATTAAATGAATAATTAGGATATGTATTTTCTTCCATGGGATGGTTTATATGATGTTTAAATGGGTTTTTATTGAATGGAAATTGTGTAAAGAATTTAATGAAATAATGTATTATAAATAGTTGTGAAAGGTGTTATTAAATGAATAATTGAATGATATTATAAATTGATAAGTGTAGTGGATGCCTTGTACATTTCTACTCTATGGATCATGATTCAATTAAATTTCACATTGGTTTCTACTACATGGATCAGTATTTATTATAATAGTCAATTCCATGGGAATATCTACTACTTAGATACTAGTTCTATAGTATTCCAAGGTTCTTTCTCCTCCTTTGATAAATATTTCATGGAATTCTATGGATGTGCTCTTTTGATTCCACCCTTATCTTTACTGAGTTACCATTGAGATTTTAATGGACTCGATGAGGATGAATTGGTCATTTAAACATCAAATATGTACCAGTTGGTCCTGCCACATGAATATAATTTATGGTTATTATAGAAATTATACTATTCTTTATAGATATCCTTGGTCTAGGAATTTGATAACAGTTGCTATACATGATTCCATCACACCTGAAAATGGTTTCCTTAAAGATATCCCTTGTGTAAAAATTTTATTTATCATTAAAATTGATAAACATTTGGATGCATGAGGTAAGATGTTATTTAGAAACGTTACATCAATTACTACTATATTGATGTTATAATTCACACCGAATAATTTTTAATACAAATAATGAACATCTTACATACACCCTTAGTGGTGGCCTACTTATTTTTATCTCACGCCATATTTAGGTCATTATTGGGTAGCTAATAAAACATGATGGATATAGGTAGGGACATGGGAATGAACATTATTTATGATGCTTGACTGATTATGTGAGGATAATGGGATCAAATGACTGATCAATACTCATGATTTTATCTTCAAATAGTTATTTTTAGGGTTTTTGTACTTTTGAGTCATTTATTTTATAGTTATCTAATTTTAATTCTTTTCCTGCCATTTTGTATATAGACACGAAATTTCCCTTATATTTTATATGAACCTTACATTGGATTAGATATTTTCAATATTGTCTTATGGATGTTATTCTTCCACTAGTTAGTGATATTTCTGTTAATTA
This sequence comes from Viscum album, assembly GCA_963277665.1. Taxonomy (NCBI): domain Eukaryota; kingdom Viridiplantae; phylum Streptophyta; class Magnoliopsida; order Santalales; family Viscaceae; genus Viscum; species Viscum album. Next base: position 1,373,348,444 of record OY728164.1, read on the forward strand.
TTGATATTATTATTCGGCTATACTACACTCTGATAACGATGGAATTGTCTCCCTATTATACCACCTTATACCCTTATTTCTAGTCTAAATCATCTATAAAATAGAGAGGTGTGCATGATGACATGTGACCCACCAGATCAAATAACCTTTTAGTTTTTCCAGGTTCGGGGTTTAACATTTAGGATTAATTAAACTCAAAAAAATATATTATTTTAAAGATGACTCTGACTCAATGAGTCATAACTAAAATTAATGAAACCTTTACATTGAATTCCTACTTATTTACTCAGACATTATTTTTTTTATTACGAACATACCCATTTTAGTCACATATTTCACCAAATTATTCATGTATATATCGATTTAATATTTATATATGATTTTTATGAATATAAATATAAGTTAGTTATTACCTAATTTCTAAATTAGGTGTCAGTAAATCTTTATCTTTTTTTTATAGTTATGTAATAGGGGAATTTTTCTCAATTGTTCTCTAAATTGTTATCATTATTATATCATATAATTTAATTTAATTAATTTTTAATTTTTAATTATAATTTTAAAATCTCATTTACTATTATAAATTGGAGTTCTACCCATGGACCAATTCTAATGGTTTATAGAAAACCACTGGTATAAGTACAATGGAGAGACCATATAACAACAGTTTTGAAAAAAGTAATAGCAATAGGTCCCCTATCAAGTCCTTATACAAGTTGTTTTCCAAAACCATTGGTATAGAATATATATAATTTTAATTATACTAACTAGTCTCAAAACTAGTGGTATAGGTATATTCTAATAGTTTTTGGAACCCTTGGTATAGGTACCCATGTTTTATTTGGATGATTTTATCAAATTACATTAGAAACATAATAATTTTAAACAAATTTAAACCTTCAAATATATATTTATGAAATAATGTTCAAAAAATTTATCAATGGTCAGTGGTTTGGTTGTTTGATTATAAATTGGTGGTGTGAGGATAAAAACTGGTTTTTGTTTTATTAATACATTAACAATACAAATGTTTTTAAAAAACCATTTGTATAGGTTTTTAATATGATATATACCAACACCATAATTGTTAACACCCCTATAATTCATTTTTATAGGCTATTAAAATGGTTTAGTAAACTATAACAACAGTTCCAAACCATTGTAATTTTATTATTTTTCTAGTAGTGATTCTCTAAGAGTTTTAATAATGGTTCATGTATATGAAATTTGTGAAAAATATATTTCAATGATTTTTTAAAAACAAAGTATGGTGTCATAATTAATGATTTTAGTATTAATGATACCATTAAAGAATAATAAAAAATAATTATTTACTTATTTTTATCATATTTAATATGTTATTTTGTTCTCATAGTCATCCATGATATTATTTCATAACATTTTTCCAGTAGGTGGTTATACAAACCGAAATATTATCTTACTATAAATAATAGATTGTTATAGTAATAAAAGTATTTTATTTATGGAATAATATAGTAATTGTAGAATAATAATTAAAATATTTAGATAATTTAAAAGTGGTGAAACATGTTTTAATATGGAGTATTAGATAGATGAAAATAGTTGAAAAATGTGATATATTACATCATTAAGGAAGCAGTCCACCAAACAGACAATTATATTTTTTGTACAATAATGATATGGAATGAAAAATGTTTATGATTTTTATTTCCATAATAAAAATAATTATATTATATATATCGCATTTATACTTCAATTATGTCACTAAAAATCATTATGAGAGGTGGTGGGTAAAAATAGAAAACATCTCTTTATTGTTGCGGTAGTCCACCCAAATGCATGAACACTGTTATTTTGCTTCACTATATAGATGGAGTGGAATTAAAGAGGATGTTTGGTAAATGTAATAAAATTATATATACCAATTTTATTTATTTATTTATATTATAATGGATATTTTAGACTTGTAAGATAAATACTAAGATGAAAATAATAAGGATAAATTAATACTAACTTTGTGTCATTGAAATTTTTCTTGAATGTCTCCTAGGAAATGGATGGTTTTCTCTATCACATGTTTTCAACATGTTTTATTTAGATCAAGTGAGTTTTATGGGAGGAAATTTCGGTTTTAATTCAATGAAATATTTAAAGGTATGTGCAACATTGAAATGGTGGAAGTGATCCCCTTATAAATGTGAATATAAATGGAGCCATATGAACCCCTATTTTCATTCATTAATAGAATTAAACCATTCAATGTTAAATGGTTTTAAAAGTGATAAATAATTGATTTTCTGTTTAGATATGTTTAAAATATTATAAAAAATTAATTTATACACAATTTTTAATCATGTCTTATGTCATTTAAAATTATTTATTTACATTTTACGATTATCATCTATTACTTTGGTACCAAGTTTTTTACTAAGTAATTTTGATTACATTAAAAATATAAGGTAATCATTTATACAAAATTTGAGTCCACTAAACCAAAAAATAAAATCTATTTAAAATGATTCTAGTTTCAAAATCGGATAAAAAACATTTAAAATATTTATTGTAATATGTTAACAAACATTTTTTATATAATTGATTTTTTAACCATTATGTGTTCTTAATCATGTTTATCATTGTTTAGAAATTAATGTTTTGTAAATTTAACTATATGAATTTAAAAAAACTAATTAAATTAATTAACTAGTTTTTTTTAATTTACTTTATTACATAAAAATTACTCAATATTAATAAAACAAACTATTAAATATAGCCAATTGATCATTATACATGTAATTAACATTAATATTAGTAATATTGTATTTCACCTTTAAAATAAAACTAAAACTGTTTCGTAAAATGAACTATTGATTAATACTATTGAATAAATATTACAATGTAAAAATTATTACGGTGAGAAAAATATAAATTTCATATTAACAAACATAATGTGTAAAGATAATTTGTAGAAAAAGTGTATATCAGACCATAAATTGACATCGGTTTTTTATATATTTATATATAGTTTTCATAAGGTTTTTACTTATACTGACACCAACTAATTTAATGGCTATAACATAATCATAATATTTTTCCTATATACTAATGGATATATATCAATTTTATAACATTCATGTTCGGTATATGGGATTGATATGTTATGTGCTTCCATGAAAGTGATACATGGAACACATCATGTTCTTAAGATAGGTATGGTATGAATTCTAAGAGATAATCTAAAACCCTAAAAGATAAAAGAACTTGAATGGATTTAGGTATCTATAGATTAGCTTTTCATTAATCCCAAACCACATAAACCAATTACATTAATCTATTATAGTGAGAAAATTATCACCAATTTCAATCTCAATATCACATATATGATTATGCTTATAATTATTCTATCAAATTGGTGCCACATTCTTATGTTCCTAATTGGTCTGATCCATATATATAATTTATTGGGCATGGAATGCACTTATCATATTTCTCTCTATCACTTCATCTCTTCATATTTTAGTACTATATATCTTCCCATAATTATAATCATGTTGTATGAAATAAATAATTGAATGGAAATAGTTATTATAATAGACCTCTACAGATGGGAGGTGTTGATCCCAACATACTTTCAAATCTATTGAATAAGATCACTACATTTACTCTAAACTATGAATAGTTACCTTATACTAACTATCTATCCATGGAAGATATTATGTGATGAGTCTCGTCTATATATCTATTTCATTCAAATGGATTCTCTTGAATGTAGAGTTAAATCTCAGATCCCAAAAAGGTATAATGGAGGGTACTTATAAATGTATCATTACCACCTATATTATTTAAAACATTAAGGGTTGGTCAATAGAGAAATATTTTTTATAGAAATTAAATTTTATGACATCCGAAAACCCCAGGATATTTTACTTTTATTCCTTTGAAATATATTTGAATTATAGATAACTTGCTTCAGACGCAATCTGGAGTCCAAATGAAGGAAAATATTTTATAACCACAATAAAATTTCCTTTGTATTAGCTAGAAAGAATAGTATTAAAAAAATTATGAAATATATATAGAATTTTTTTTCCAAAATTAATATGTATTTATTAATTCATGTGAATAAATCATTGAATTTTTAAGAAAAATAATTAATTTTTATTAATTTTTATTTCAATAAAAATTTTATATTGTTTTTGTTTTGTATTTGTATATATAATAAATAAATTTATTAATATTAAAAGTACATTTAAATTATATATGATGATAATTATTTATACATTTTATACCTAATGATAATGAATGGGAATAAAAAAAAATTATGGTAAAAAAGAGTTATTATTTATAATAATTTATTAAGTACTATGTTTTTTATTAATAATAAAACTAAATAAATATTTTCAAATAATTTATTTGATGAAGAAAATAGATTATATATTAAGTAATAAACACTAAAAACCAACTAATATTTTTTGGAAAATCAAGGAATGAATGTAATCAATGTGTTATAATTAATAATATGTTTGTTTTCTAAAAAAATTATCATTGTCCTCTCCCATTAATTTTTAAATTAATTTAAACCACTTCTAGAAATTTAGTTTTTTAAAAAATTACATATTTTGAATAATAATTATAAAAATTGGCGAAGAGGAAACTTTTAGGATTGGTCCTAATGAATAACAAAATATGTAAAAATTTATTACCATAGTTACTGTAAAAATGGGTGTACTATGGGGATTATACTTTGTTATAAGTATAACAATACCCATTTAAAATGTATAAATTTTTTTTTGGTTTATGATATTTAAATATCATAATATCCTATATTTTAAATATTGTCCATTCAGTTCTAGTTTATCAATAAAATGACCTTGTAGTACTTGAAAATTTAAATTATTGCATGCGTGATCCTTCCCTCACTTATAAAAGAGAAAATATTATCCTCCCCTATTCACAATCCTTTATAACTATATCTGATCCAATAACTTCCCAAGACTATTTATTTATTCATTTCCGTCATTCTTGACCTCCTGCTCTTACCCTATGACCATCCATATAATGATTAAAATGAAATCTAATGGAGGTCTCTCACATAATAGGTAATAATGATTTTCAAATATTTCAATGTTTACTTCTTATAATACTTCATAAATATGTATTTTACACAACCAAACATGATTAATATAGTATCTTAAATATACAAATATTTATTTAGTATTATGGGACTATAATGACCCAAAATAATATGGATAAAATTCCCCTTTTCTTTTTATTAAATGCCTTTTGGTTATAGAAAAAAAATTCCCACCATTTGTTTTATTATATCCAAAAGGATTTAAATGACCATTATGTATCATTACCATTGATAATATAGATTATTGACAATGGTCATGATATTAGAATACTTATAAGGTTTTAACAAGTCTAATTGTCACAAACAATGGAAGTTATGGATTCAACAAGTAGGATCGTACCCTATGAAGTCCATTTATTAGAGTATAAAAGGGAGATAAAATATATTAGATTTTACATCCAACTAAGCCCAATATGATATACAATAAATTAATCATGAGAGAAACTGTGGATACGAGAGGTTAAGGCTCATCAAGTTCATGACCCCAACCATATTCATCCAATGACCCCCTGAATGCCCCAACATCACACACCTCACAAATATGGAATATGATGGCCTATTAAAGGGATATTTATCAAAAACCTAGAAATAATAATATGTAAATTTTTTTTTATAAAATAATGAATATATTTTAATCCTATTATCCTTACATTGTGAATTATTTTATAATGCAAATTCTATAAATTTGGATAAATTAGAAATTGAATTAATAAATTTATTAAATAATATATTTTTTAAATAAATAATATTGTAATAAAGTATTATTATTAAAAAAAATTAATCAAATATAAATTATCATATAATTTTTATAATTTCAATTGTAATTTTTATAAGGGTACAAAAAAAGTTATCATCAAAATCCTTATTTTTCAATTAATTTCGGTTTTTATTTTTAATGTGAAAATTCACATATTAGGAAAATTATTTAGATAAAATTAATATTATTTTTTCAAGAAGGATGTTGAAATTATCAATTTTTTTTGTTTTTCATAATTTTGTGAGACAGTCGAATTTATTCATAAAAATGAAAAACCTTATAAAAATACCTTTTCTTTAAGGACATCATAATTACTCAAAATGATGTAATAATTAATATAAGTATGATAAAAGTAAAAATATTTGTATTTTATTTATAATAGTGTGATTTTAAATTTATTTTATTTTTTTTAATTTCATTATGAATCCTCTAATAGTTATAATATATTTTATGATTTTAGAGTAATTTATTTAAGAGTGTGACTCACCTCTACATCATCAATGATACCATTTATATATGTTCATCCCTTTCCATTATAAAACATTTTCAACCACTACCCATTGGAAGAAACCATTGGAAAACCCATGAGATGGTTTTTTGTTTTGGATATCTTATATTATAGAGTCCAAAACAAAATAATAAATAAATCACCCTCCTTTACTATATAATCCCATTTGATACCCCATTTATCTTCACTCAAACTCATTGCTGCATGTTCATACTCATATTTAAACTCGATAGATTCATTCCAATGTGACCCAAGGCTTTAAAAAAGCCCCACCTAGCCGGTGGAGTCACACATTCATGTATGGGACTTTCCTCTCCTCTATTGAAACTCAAGACATCTATTTGAAATTTTTTCATTTAATTTCATATGGTTATATTTTTCTTCATTTATATTCATTCCAATACTATAAATTTGAGTTTTTTATGATGTTACATTAATACTCCTCCATTTTGACACATTAATAAGCAGTTTGAAATCCAAAAATTCCTATAGGTATCCTCATTTTCATTTCTTTGTTCACGTTTCCTTATAAACATATGCATTACATTTCCAATTCATAATGTTGAAAAATGATTTTACATGTCCCTATTACATTATCTTTTATTTTTAAATTATGATGGGCATATTTTTCTTTCATAAACCATTTTTATGAATTTTTATTTAACATAATTATGCTGCATAAATTTTACAACAATTTCCCATGACCAAAAAATTGTAAAATGAATACCATACCCATTATTATATCAACAGAATCCACCTTTTTTCACATATAATTATTTATTAGGGAATAACATGCATGTACTCCACACTTATTAATCATCGAATACCTTTTGATGAAGAATGAATCCATTTTTTTTAATCTATGTGTCCCACTTATGCATAAGAGTGAAATGATTATGATGGGTGCACCCAGATAGTGATCCAATGCATTGGGTAATGTTTAGTATCATGATACTTAATGTAGGGATTATGGAGTAAATTATTCCATTATAGCACATTTTCCACCAGGATGTCTTGGAAGATTTATCCATGGCTTTTGTTTATGATGCATTGTATTAAGTTGTTTTGACATTTCTCATGCCTTGTTTTCTATGAAATATCATTATTTATTATTCATGTTCCATATATTATCCATTGATATTCTATTTGTCTATGATGTATTCTATTCTTCATTTTATTACTGGTTTATTCCCTTACCGGGCATTAGAGATAACCCATTTCTTATATATTTTCTCATTTTATCCCATGCAATATTAAGTATGATGGAATGTTTTTATCATGTTTAATAAGTTTTCAGTAAAGTTGTTTTTTTCATATTTTAATGTGCTGTGAAATGTAGATTATTTCACAAAGAAAATAAAATGATCGATATTCCATATTGTGTTAATCATAATTTTATTTAATAAATCATGCTTAAAAGCAATATAAAGATCATGGTTGTTATAGTTGGTATCATATGAATATTTTAGTTCTTGCTGGTAAAGTGTAGTTAAATAAATATGATTACATAACTATATCAAAAGACTTATGGATAATATTACATATAATAAAGCATCACTAAATTTTGGTAAGTATAGAGTATGTTTTATATCAAGATAAAATGTCCATGTAAGGATACTACATGTGGATGTGGTTGTCACACAGATGTACCAAGGGTAACTACTCCAACAAGATGTCATGTTCCTGACTCAGGGTAATCTGGTAGATGACAATAGGACTTACCTTGCCCTTGATTTGACACTCTTGGGGGATATTCTTTTGGAAATTTATTAGCTCATTATGATTCATATTTAAGGGAACAAAACTTCCCATAAGAATATTTTTTAGTAAATAAATCCTTGATAACATTGATTGAATATTAGAAACTCTTATGTTAAGTAGATACATTTAATTTAGAATTTATACCTTTAAATTCATTTGATTCCCCTTTATGTGATTAATGTTTTAAAATAGTCAACCAAAATAATCCCTTTATTCAATTCTATGGTCGGTAATTGGAAGATTCAGGTTAACTACTACTGCAACGGGCAATATCTTGATGGCCCCAATGACATTCCCAATTAGATGGTAGGAGGAATCAAGAAACATTTTCAAAATTATCTATCATCTAAATCATGTTCTAGATATATACCTAGGTCAATAGGTGAATCCAAATCTCCATAAGAGTGAACAATCCGCAATCAAGAGATTCATGTATAAAAGGCCTCATATTATCAATGGATCAACCGATTCATTAATCATGGAACAATAGATCAAGTCCATTCAAAAGATCATAAACATCTTTCAATGTTATGAACCATATAAGGTTATTAGGACTATTTATCATATGGACAGAGAATATGATAGGTGGTGGAAAGTTTTCTATAATACAAATATAGAGAAAGATATCAAAATAATGGAGTGAAAGGAATTCCCAAAAAAGTAGATAAATATTTTCCTCACTCTCCATCTTAAAATAAAAATTTATTTTCCTTCACTTATGAAAAAAGATGATAAATCTATTGGGTCATGTGTCAACAATTTCAGCAAGATTTCATGATACACCACTTGTTTTTTCATCATCCCTGAATACATGGTTACCCACATCATTGTTGGGAATAAAACTATTCTACAAAAATCATTAGTGATCTGTGACATTGAATTCTATAGGGAAATTATCCAATGTTCCCTCATTTATGATATGGTGATCACAGAATCTAATGGGTAATATAGGTCAAACAAGCATAAATTGGTGTTCAATCATGGTGTTTCAATGGATAAATACAATAGTGTGAAGAAATTTCACCACCGCACATGTCAAAGATGTGAAAAATGATCCCTAGAAATTTCCTAAGGAGAAAAATAAATGATTTTGGTGTTGAAGGGAATAGAACATATCTAATGATTTATGATAGGAGAAACCCACCAATGTGATAGAAAAAAATAGTTCTCTCCTCAACCATCAATGTGTTTATCACTACTTCACCTATAATGAACTAGGGTACATTGTAGACCGGTTCACTATGACAAGGTTTTTTAGAAGATGCCAATGTCTTCAAAGGTATCACATGAGAGCATTTTCTATCACAACCACTGAGGTGGATCTGAAACATGATGTGGTGATAGTTATCATAGTTTTTTATTCAATAATAGTGAACATACTTTTTTATTATGTTTCTACCTATTCCATAATATCCTAAATGATTAGAAGTACAATTAAAACACAACAACAAATCATGGAAGTAACAATGTTTGTGGAAATGGAAAATGGAAAAATTAGTGCATCAAAAATATGTAAATCCTCCCCTAATGTCATATGTGGTCTAAACATCCCAAAAAACCTTGTCTTACTCCCTCTGGTGGAATTTTATTCATTTCAAGGAATGAATTGGCTTTCCCTCTATAGATCCAACATAAATTGTCATTATAAGGAAATCACTCTCCATATTTTGAATCGAACCAAGATTCTATTCATGTGAAAGGAAGAAGTTGAATATTATTTTTCACCATCATCTCAATAATGGAAATTATTTCCCTATGAGATTTAATATCAATCTCAAATGATTGATTCTAAGGAAAGAACTATTCTCAAAGACATGCATATTATGAGGGAAAAGACTTATGTGTTCCATGAGGAATTGTCTAGTCTTCATCTAAGATGAGAGGTTTAATTTTCTAACAATATTACACCTATTGTGTTTCCGATATCCAAAACACCATATATGATGGATTTTATGGAACATGAAAATATATAGAAACAACTACATGGGAATCTAGATAAAGAGTTTATTTTTTCATGTGCATCAACATTGGGTGAACCAGTTATCTTAATTAAGAAGAATGATGGGTATAGGCACCTTTTTATTGATTATCCGATGATCAATAATATCACGGTAAAGAAAATGTATCCTCTTACTTATATTGAAGAGTTATTCAATCAACTAAATGAAACAAAATAATTCTCTATGGTGTATCTTCTGTTGGTATATTTCCATTTAAGGGTGAAGAATAAAGATATCACCATTACCACTTCTCTTACAATGTATGAGCACTATTAGTTCAGAGTGATTCCATTCAGACTGATTAATTCTCATGTAGTCTTCATGGAAATGATTAATATAGACTTTAGATATTACCATGACAATTTTTTGGTAGTCTTTATAAATAAATATTACAATATACACCAAAATCAAGGATGATAATGAGGATCAATTGAAAAGTCTTGGAAAGACCATAGAAAAAAAAGAAGATTTATTCCAACTACATCAACTATGAGCTTTGGTTGAAAGAAGTATCATTCTTGGAGCATATAATCATAAGGAATGGGATCTATTTGGATCCTTAAATACAAATAGCAATTGAAGGATGTATTTTTCCAACATCGATGATAGATATCAATAGTTTTATTGGGTAAGAGGGGTATTATCATGTATTGTTTAGAATGATCTCTCAATTTATAAACCTTCTTACCAAGAAACATTTTATGGGAGTGAATTTTTTGTAGAATGATTAATGGTGTTGAATAAAAGGCTTATCACTACCGATATTCTCACACTACCCATAAGTGGGGAACTATTTGAAATTTGTAGTGATGCATAGAAAAAGGGATTGGGGTATGTGCTGATGAAAAATGCCAACTTCATTGCCTACAACTCACAAAATTTGAATATTCTAGAGAAAAACAATCCCTCCCATGATATTGAGTTCACAGTTTTGATCTTTTTGTGGAGAATCTAGTGTCATGGCCTCTGTGGGGAGAAATTAGAGATATATATTGTTCAATAGAGCATAAAATATATATTCACAAAAAAATTTCTTAATGTGAACCATATAATATGGTTATAGATTATCAAGGATTACAATTTCTTAATCCACTATCATTCATGTAAATAAAATAAGGTAATGGATTCCCTAAGTATAAAAGACGCAATAATTCTAGAAATAAAGCGAATTGAGAATAATCTGAATAAATAAAATTTACAGAGGATGGATATAGAAATCATAACGAAATGGTGGTTATCAATCCCTTTATAAATGATTTCTAAATCATCTCTTTTGGAAATGTTAATGGATTCTCAGAAAGATAATGTGAGAATTTATAAATGAGTAGAAACTATATTGTAAAGGAAATCCTTGGTGTTAAATGTTAATGAAGAAGGAATTGTGAGATTTTGATCAAGACTATGTGTTACATAAAATACTATCTTAAATATGGAACTATTATATGATGCACATAGTTCGACCTTCTCCATTCACCCAAGAAACAGAAAGATATATCAAGATTTCTATGAGAACTATTGGAGGGACAACATGAACAAAATAGATTAATTAATATAAATCCATGTGCATGGTATGTCAACAAGTGAAGGATAAAAGAAAAATGAATAAGGGGATGATAAAACTATAACCCATACCGACATGGAAATGGGAAAAACCATGGACATTATCATCATACATCCATAGACAAACAAGGGAAACAATTATATCGGTGTTATTATGGATTATCTTTCAAATACTACACGCTTCATTAAGATTCAATAGAATTTATCACTCGATCAAATAGTATAGATGTATTTAAAAGAAAAGGTAAGGATTCATAAAGGACCACTATCGATTTTATCTGGTCATGATCCAAGATTCACTTCCATGTTCTAGAAATGACTCTAGCATGATCTAATCATTGAGATAAACTACAGTATGTCCTATCATCCTCAAAGTAATAGACAATCTAAGATGACTATTTTAACAATGAAATACATGATGCAAGCATGTTCTATGGACTTCAAAGCAGGATAAGACAAATATTTTCCTTTTTTGAGTTCTCTTACAACATCAGTGTCCACGGGAATATCCAAATGGCTCCCTATGAAGTCTATTATGGGAAGAGATGTATAACCTAGGCATACTGGGATGATATAGAGGAAATAGGACTTCTAGGTCCTGAAATATATGAATAAATGTTTGAGAAGGTTCAGACCATTTAGAAACACATCATGGGTTCTTAGAGTCGATAGATATCTATATTTAAAATCATCACTAAGAACTATATTTTCATGTTGGAGATATAGTATTCTTACATATATCTATATGTAAAAACATAAGAAATTTGGGTAGAATGGGAACTATTTTCTAAGTTACATTGGCACTTTTATGATCCCTGATCACATTAGAGTAGTGGCCTTTCTACTATCACTCCCACTAAACCAATCACAAGTACATGATATATTTAATGTATCCATTTTGAGAAAGTACATACTAGACCCCTCACTTGTACTCAATCAAGAGGTGGTACCACTAGAGAATGAACATTCTTATGAGGATAATCCAATGAATATCTTACATCATAGATAAAAGGTCCAACTAAATAATAAAATGCCCTCAGTCAAAGAGTTTTGGAGAATCAAATAGTTTGAATAAGAAACATTTGAATTAGAAGAAGTTATGAAGTAGAAATTATGTTATCTAGTTTAGCATGGGAAAATAAAATTTCAAGGGATATGTTTCCAAAAGGGGGTAGGACTGTAACGACTTTTACTATTATGAATAAAATTCTACATTTTCATTTAATTAAATGTCTTATGGTTATATAAAAAACTTTCACACCATTTTTTATTATATCTATTTTGATTTAATTGAACATTATGTGTCATTACTATTGATAATCTAGTTATTGAATAATGATCACAATACTAGTATAAATATAGGGTTTTACCAAATACAATTTTAATAAAAAAGACACTAGTGGACTCATCCAGTAGATTCATACCTTATGAAGACCATTTACAGGAGATATCTAACAAGATAACATTTCTGGGATTTTCCCATGAATAAGACCAAGATAAGAACCATAAAATTAAGAATAAGAGAAACTATTTATAGGATAAGTTCAATATCATTGGGATCCTAACCCAAACCATGTTCACTAAATGGCCCCATGAAAGCCACACCATCATAAATCTCACTTATTGGGTGTATTATGGTGTATTAAATTGTTATGTATTAAGAAAATATCAATAGTAATATATACATTATTTTGAATAAAATATTTAATATATTTTAATCCTATTATGATTACTGTTTAAATTAATTTTTTAGTAGAAATTGTATTTTTGGTCATCATTAATGTTAAATATGTGAACTTATGAATTAATTGGCATTTGAAATAAATAATATTTTAATAAAATACTATTACAAAATAATTTCTATTAAATATAAATTTTCATATAAATTTTATATAGTTAAAAATAATTTTTATAAGGGTCAAAAAAATGTTGTCAAAATCCTATAATTTTTAATAAATGTTAGTTTTTATATTAAAAGTACAGATTGATATTTTTATAAAATATTCAGATAAAATGAATATTACTTATTAAAATCAGGACATCAAAATTATCCAATGGTGATTTTATCCCAATTTTATGAGATAATCGAATTACATGGTAAAAAATAAATATCATAGGAATATACCTTGAGTTTTATGACATAACAAAGGCCTAAAAGTAATGTAATAAGAAATGTAATAGGATCCAAATAATAATATATGTTTTCACTTTAATATATTATGATTTATGTTTAGTTTATTTACATTTTAAAACAATTATTAATCCTCTATGAGTTAGAATATATTTTTTGATTTTAGAATCATTTCTTTTAGAGTGTGACTCACCTCCACATCATAAACGGTAATATTTTAATATGTTTGGATCATGTCCTTTAAAATTAATGTAATACACTCCACTTTTTTAGAAACCATGGGAAAAAACATCGTTTGTATTGTGGGATTGGATATTTGGTAATGTAGATTACAAAACCTAAATAATAAATAATTCCCCATCCTTTTCCTATTTAACCCCAACCAGTACCCCATTTATCTTCACTAAAACTAATTTGACCACATAAACAACTCTACCCTCCACTCCCTAAAGTCCTTTCATGATTCTCCAATGATCTCAGGAATCCCCTCCCAAGCCTTTGGAGGCGCACATTTAAGTAAGTGACTTTTATGTCCTTTCAAATTCGATCAACATATCTGAAATTAGATCCTTTAAACTCCCAAATTTAACCATTATCTAAGTCATTACAATTCCAAAACACTATGAGTGATCCTCACCTTCTCTTTTTTTTCTAGTTTCATTATGGACATATGCATTCTATCTTCATTTCCTAATGTAGAGACATGAATTTCAATTTTCATGTTACTAAATTTTTTTTATTTGATGATATACACATTTCAAACTCAACTACAATTTTAAAGATTTTTTGTAATGGTGTTATGATGCATAAATTTCACAGTGATTATCTATTCCAAAGAAATTGTCTAGTGAATACCATACCAAATTTTCAATCAAGGTTAATGGCTATTATTCCCATATATTTATTAATTTGGGACATACATATATTTTTTACACAATCCTTAATCATGTAATAAGTTATGGTGATGAATGAATCTATGTTTTATGATAAATGTGGTACACTTAAGAATAATAATAAAATGATTATGATGTGTGCACCCAGATAGAACTTCAAATCATTGGGTAATGTTTAGTATTAGGATATGTCATGTTAGGATTGGGGTGTACCTAATTCCTTTATTTGAATATTTCCACTGTGATGTATTGGCATATCCAGCCTCGACATGTGTTTCTGATGTAGTGTTTTATGTTGCTTCCATATGTTGGTCGGAGTGGACACTAAAGAGGGGCGGTGAATTGAGTTCCAATTAAAATTTTTGTTTAAATATTGTCTGTTTAAAATCCACTGATTTATAAAATAAGTTAAATTGTAGTGAATTTATACAGATTGTAAATAATCACTTAGCTTTTCCATGATTGATTAGGTCTCGGTTAGTTTGACCACAAAATCAAACTAACTTTTGAAACTAATATTCTGATTTGCAATAAGTGTAAACACTTTCTAATTTAACTATCAAAGTATCTTAAAAATAGTTTTGTATTTCAAAGTAATAGCAGCGGAATAAATAAGATTTATATAGTATACTTTGAACATAAATTATAGATGCACAACATATATAACAAGAGGTTTAGTATCAATCTGATACTTAGTCCTCTCAGATTTATATAAATTTGATCCACACCCTGGACCGGGGTTAACAACAGTTTACAAAACTATCCAGCCCACACAGGGACCTCCACCACTGTTCTACGTTGGAAACAAAGAAAAGACCAGGCCACAAAAGGACCTCTTCCACAGTTGACGTGGGTAAACAAGAGTTAAAATATTTTGAGTGAGGATTTGATATCCTCCAGTTCAGTACAAACAACAGTGTGTGTATAAGAAATTCAGAGTACACCACACTACTCAAAAGTTAATAAATAAATCACTTAGAGAAGATAGATGAGAGTTTATAAAGCTCTAGTGATTATCAATGAAGCTCTGGACTCGTTGGATTCAGCAGGAAATCTTCTAAGCCCTTCTCTGGTTTTTTTGTTGAAAAACAGAGTGTCGTAGTCAGCTTCTCTTATTCAGGAGTGAGAATGATCTCTTGATTTGATGTGTTTTCTTCAGAGGTGTTTGATTGCATTCATGAGAGTCCTTTGAAAGACTTGCAATATCCCTCTTGTTCAGGATTGTTCTGCTAGTTCAGTATAGTGCACTCAGGTGTATGTAAGTTCTTATTGTTGTATATTCACACTTGCACACCGCTTGCATGTGTACTGCATATTAATCTTCATTATATTCCAAAAGTTCTAGTAGTAGGAATTATTCACTTTTCATATGCATGAGATATAGTTTCTTGACATGCCAACAACTATCATTAAATAACATTAATTGCATTAAAAACATCAAATATGACCGTTAGTATTATTTAAATAATATTGACAAAAAGTTAAGAAACGGTGTAATAGTGATTATATAAATGGTGTCTTCTACACGGTATGTGGCTCACAGTATGAGCTTCATGGTATGTGTTTCACGATATTTCCATGTCACGGTGTCAAGTTCACAGTGAGTCCTTCACAGTGTCTGGGTCACGGTGAGTCCTTCACGGTGTATGGTCACGGTGAGTCCTTCACGGTGTCTGGTCAAGGTGAGTCCTTCACGGTGTCTCAATACTTAGACAAATATCTGTATGTGGACTTAGACATTAATATGCATAATATGGATTATGTTTAATTATTAAAGAGTAAAAAAGCTTGAATCATATATATAAAGGTGTGATAATATATGTGAGATTTATGATCATGCATAAGACTTGTAAATAATAAAGAGAGTAATCGGCATCCATAAGATTTGTTAGTATTAAAACTTGATGTGTAGTTATTATTGAGATTGAAGAGCATTAGAAAGATGTGCAATGAAGATTGAGATTAATTAACAGTAATAATATTTGTGATCATTAAAACAATATTAACACATGAGGAGTCCAACAATCTCCCCCTTTTTGATGATCACAAATCAGATATAGTCAGAATATACATGAAATGTAACATAAAAGAAACTAGCATATTATAATAGCAAAAAAATCATTATAGTACTGACACTTGTAGTTTCACTCCTCCTTTTATACTTGTAGAATTCTCCCCCTTTTGGGATTATCAAAAAGTAGAGAAAACGAAATTAAACATTGCATTTGGCATTAAAAAGGTTTCATAATAGAACATACATGAGAAGTAAAAACAGTAAACAAGAAATGACATCCCATCAAAAAGAAAAACATTCCTCGGACCCTTTAGGGATCCACCTTGTCTTTTCCATTATCAGCAGCAGGAGCTGGTGCTGAAGTAGAAGAAGGCATAGATGTGGCAGACAAAGAGGATAAGGGTAGACCTTCAAAAATATATGGAGCCAAAGTGAGAGCAGTAGATGATATAGGTTGTGGTTGGTCAAGAATGACTGGTCGGATCTGAGAAAGAGCTTGGCTAACTGTTATAGTAGTTGAGGCTAATGAAGGTAGACCAGGTCTAAGGGGTGCAGCAGTTGGAGCAACTATATTAGTGCTCTGCACATGAAGATACAACTTCAAAAGATTGATGAAATCAGTAATGATTTCACCACCATATTGCAAAGCATTTTTCAAAATCATCTTTATTCTCTAGAAATATATCCAAAAATCTATTGAATGCTGAATGTTTCTGAACTTGAGCTTTAAAAGCTTGAGTCACCGAAGGGATTCTCAAATTTTCCACAAGATATCTAAAGTGATCTGTCATATCACTTTTAGAGAAAATATGGGAGATATACAAATCTATTTTCTTGGTGATCTCCTGTTAAGCATAGTTGGCTATCATAGATTGAATTCTAACCAAGTCCAATGCTCTATCGCTGTTGTAAACCACTTCTATCAAAGAGGATATATCCAGGACACTAAAGGAACTCTGAAGTTCTTCCATAATTATGGATCTCATCATAGATTCATCCAAAGAAGGTGTGGAGGGATGACCAGAAGCAGTTGAAGCTTTGATAGCTTCGGTTCGAACTTTGAGCTGTTTCAGAACTTTTCGCAGGCATCCAGTGTATTCATCTGTAAGATTACTTAGATTTTCCACAAGCTCGCTCATGTATTCCAGCATCATGGTGTGTCTATTTCCAATATTTTCATCAAAATAAAGTATGTATGGATGAACTTGAGACACAATCTCCCTAGCAAGTATAGAATCAGATGGCTCAAGAGAAGAAGCAACAGGTGCAGGTGCAGAAACATGAGCAGGCTCTGATCTCAAAGATAACTCATTCTGCAAACTTTCTACCATACTTTTCAGATTTACAACATCAGCACTCAGAAGCTTATTATCTACTATGACTTCATGAATTTCTCAGATCATCCTTCGTTGAATATGCAAGATAATATTTTCCAAGAGAATTGATGCATCTTTTTGACTTAACTGAGTCACTGGACGAGATTGAGTGGAGACAATTTTCTCAACTCCAGCAAACAAAGTATCTCCAAAAATTTTCCGATTCTCTTTGGTCACAAAGGAGTGATTCTCAGGTAAGGGTGCAGGTAAAGGTAGTGGTTCAGATTCTGGTTGAGGTTTAGAGTCATCTTCAGACTCAAGTTCTGATTTAGATTGAGGTTGGGGCTCTGGGTTTGGTACTGGTTCTGGATGAGCTAAAGACTTCAGTTGAAATAGAGAATAAAGATCCATTCTAGTTGCAATAACTTACTATGACACATTCTCATTATAAAAGCTTGGTAATTATTACCGAGTGTACACAGAATATGTGACAGAAGGTTGAGAAGAATCAGATGATCTAGCTTCTATAATATCAAGGTTTTGAGGTTCCTCCCCCTCAACTTGTGCTTTCTTTCCAGATTCTAGAGTCTGAGGAAAGTGGACAAGATCCTCAGGATCATCCCTAATATCTTCAGCAAACTCTTTCCCTGCTAGCTGAAAGGCAATTTCCATCCTCTCTTCGGTAGAGGGAATAATCTCAGGAACCGACTGTTCCACTGGTTGAGCTTCCAGACATGCTTCTTTATCAACAT
Organism: Viscum album; assembly: GCA_963277665.1. Taxonomy (NCBI): domain Eukaryota; kingdom Viridiplantae; phylum Streptophyta; class Magnoliopsida; order Santalales; family Viscaceae; genus Viscum; species Viscum album. The sequence continues at coordinate 1,373,367,249 of OY728164.1, forward strand.
AAAGATCATCTTCTACAGGATTTTCCTCTAATGCTGCTTAAGGTTTTGAATCCGGAAAAACCAATTTACTTGTAGCATTAGGATGAGCTTCTGGATTTACATCTTCACTAGAAGCATGAGCTTCCTCTTCTCTCAAACTAACACCACCTTCCTCTCCTTGAGGTATTTCAGTAGGGATAACTGTAAGGATAATTGTCCTTTCTTTTCCAATAGGAGTTGTTTCCATTGGATGTCTTCTAGATTCTTCTCTAGGATATACTTCATCTCTTACTTCCTCTTCTTCTTCTTCTTCTTCTGAATACTCAGACACTTCACCTAGTTACAAACCATGATCAGATAAATTTTTAGGCCTTCTTGGATAGTCAACAGGATTAAACTTTTTATACACGTGATCATTATCATCAACCCACTGCTTCTTCCATGGGTACCAGCTAATATTCATCCTTCTGATGATAGGCATGGATAGGCAGTAATCAAGGTCCTCTAACTTTTCTTCATTTTGTCCGACCATCCCTTTTGAAACTAACATAGCTGAGATCATCCTTGAGTAAAACAAGGAGGTGGATTTGGAAGTGACATTGATCAGCTCAGAAATATGGTTGATATCATACTTACAAAGATTTATCTTATGGACATTATTCAACAGGTGGATTAGGAACACATCCTGATACATTATCACATCAAAGTCTCCTTTTCTAGGACTAATCAAATTCTGAACAAACTTGAATAGAAGTCTAGTCTCCCCATCTAATTCCCCAGCTATGGACCTTCACTTGGTGCCATTTCTATCAGGATCTCTAAAGCATTCTCCAGGTCAAAGTTGTCAGTTGTTGGAGGAGGGTCTCTCTGGTAATCCTCACAAACTCCTTCACGTGGAATTCATAGGCATGCATCCCAAAACCTTGATGAGAAAGATAACTTCTGACCATTTATCCAGATTGTCACCATAAATCATTCTCCAAACTCAAAGGAGAACTTCACATACTAATATAATTGAGATACCATTCTCTGGTAAATCAGTCTATTCTATCCAGTGAACCATTCAAGCCAACCATGTTCTCTTAAAACATTCAAAACTAAATATCTACTAGACAGTAACCACTCTGGGAAAACCACCTTTTCAGGTACAAATGTACAACTTACCAGGTTTGGGTTTAGAGGTCTTTCAAGAGCTATCCTCAGTATCTTCATCTGTTTCATAGAGCGACGCTTCTCAGACGAAGGTGAGTATTGATGCTTCATCCTTGGCATTCACTAATGGTTAGAGCGAGAGGGAAGAGAAGGTTCAGGAGAGATTTCATGTAAGGAATCGAATGAAACCCTTAATTTTTATCATTTGGGAATGTCAAATGTCAAAAAAACAAAAACGTGGGAAAACAAATAGTGGTGAAATAAAAATTACGGCGATACAGGTTAAAATAAGATTATAAATAACTCTTCACAGTGAGACCATGAGTGGGCATTACGGTGAGATGAAAAATAGTAATCACGGTGAGACAGTTGGTAGTCGTCACTATGAGACAGTGAGCATTCTGTATAGTCACGGTGAGATAGTGAGTTGACAAACCGTGAGCATAGAACAATAACATAGAAACAGTGAGTATGAAACCATAAAGTAATGTATAGTAAAGTATTAAACATTAAGATCAGTAAGATATTCATTTATGATTAATCATACCAGGATCATGTATGATGTTGTCTAATCTTTCATAATTTAATGGTTTAGTGAATATATCTGCAAGTTGATATTCAGTACTAATAAATTCCAAAGTGAGATCACCTTTTTGATAATGATCCCTCAAAAAGTGATGTCTTACATCAATATGTTTTGTTCTAGAATGAGAAACAATATTATTAGAAATGTTAATAGCACTTGTGTAGTCATAATTTATTGGGACATGTCTGAATTGATATCTATAGTCTAGTAATGTGTGTTTCATCCACAAAATTTGTGCACAACAACTGCAAGAAGCTATGTATTCAGCTTCTGCAGTAGATAATGCAACTGAATTTTGTTTCTTACTAGACAATGATAGTAGTGAGTTTCCTAAAAGATGACATGTTCTAGAGGTGACTTTTCTATCTAACTTGCATCCAGCAAAATTAGCATCAGAATAACTAACTAATTCAAATGATTGACCTTTGGGATAGAACAGTCCTAAATTGGGAGTATGCTTGAGGTATTTGAAAATTATCTTTACAACATTTAAATGTGAATCTTTAAGGTTTTCTTGAAAATGAGCACACAAACACACACTAAACAAAATATTAGGACAACTAGCAGTCAGGTAGAGTAGACATCCAATCATTCCTCTATAGGTGGTTTGATCAACGGATTTTCCATTTTCATCAAGATCCAACTTACAGGTCGGACTCATGAGAGTGTCACTACCTTTTGTGCCATCCAAACCAAAACGTTTTAAAATATCTCTAATATATTTAATTTGATTTAAAATAATTCCATTATCATTTTGAATTATTTGAAATCTAAGAATGAATTTAAGTTCACCCATTAAACTCATTTAAAATTAATTTTGCATCATTTTAGAAAAATCAGTACATAATGTAGTTTTTGAAGATCCAAAAATAATATCATCTACATAAATTTGTACAACTAAAACATATTTAGAAATTCGTTTTATAAACAAAATAGGTTCAGCTATTCCTTTTGTAAAACCATTGGAAATTAGAAAAGTACATAATCTATCATACCAAGCTCTTGGAGCTTGTTTTAAACCATATAATGCTTTTGATAATTTGAAAATATGATTTGGAAAACGAGGGTTTGAAAAACCAGGTGGTTGTTCAACAAAAACATCCTCAACAATATAACCATTCAAGAATGCACTCTTAACATCCATTTGATATTGTTTGAAATTTATATTTACAGCATAAGCAAGTAAAATCATAATGGCTTCTAATCTGGTTACTAGAGAAAAATTATCCTCATAGTCAATACCATATTCTTGACTATATCCTTGTGCAACTAGCCTAACATTATTTCTAACTATGTTTATGGATTCATCAAATTTATTTCTAAAAACTCATTTTGTGCCTATTGTGAAAGTGTCCTTAGGTATTTCATCAAGATTCGAAACTTTATTTCTTTAAATCTGATTGAATTCATCTAGCATAGAAATTACCCACAATTCATCATTAATAGAATCATTAATGTCTTTAGGTTCAATTTGTTATAAGAAGTCTTGATGTTCAACATGATTTCTACGAGAATCTCAAGTCTGTGTCCCTCTATCAAGATTTCCTACAACAGCATCTAAAGGATGATTCTTTAGAATTGTAGTTGATCTAGTAAAGGTAGGACTAGAAATTTCTGGTTCTTCTCTATGTTCAGGTTCATATGAGGCAGATTCTGGAATAAGTCCAGAACTGGTTGTCTTTATAGCAAGTTCATTGATTTTATCATTAAGGTCCAAAACAGGTAAATATTCTTCAAGATTTTCAAGAGAGGTTTTAGGCTCATGTGGATGAGTTTCATCAAACTTTATGTGAACAGATTCATCCACACACTTGGTTATTTTGTTGAAAACTCTGTACGCCTTGCTGGTTAAAGAATATCCTAAAAATATTCCTTCATCACTCCTAAAAGAAAACTTATCAAGACTATATTTTGTATTAAGAATGAAAATTTTGTAGCCAAAGACTCTAAAGTAACTAACTTTAGGTTTTCTATTGTTCCACAACTCATATAGAGTTTTCATAAGAACATGTCTAATTAAGACTCTATTAATAATATAACAAGTTGTATTCATAGATTCATCCCAAAAGTAAATAGGTAGGTCATATTCATTAAGCATAGTTCTAGAAATTTCTTGCAGGGTTCTATTTCTTTTTTCTACTAATCCATTATGTTGAGGTGTCTTAGGAGCATAAAAGTTATGACTATAGCCATTCTGTGAGAAATAGGATTCAAATTCATGATTTTCAAACTCATGTTCATGATCACTTCTTGGAGTTTTAATCTTAAGTCCACTATGATTTTCTACATATTTGGAGTATTAAAAAAGTAAGAACAAGCTTCAATTTTCTGAGCTAAGAAGTATACCCTTGTATATCTAGAGAAGTCATCTACTAGGACATAGAACTAATTCTTGCCATTTATGCTACAAAATCTAGATGGTCCAAACAAATCCATGTGAACCAACTCGAGAGGTTGAGAAGTTGAAACTTGTTTCTTTGATTTAAATGAAACCTTATGTTGCTTTCCCTTTTGACAGGGATTACAGACTTTGTCATTACAAAACTCAAGTTTAGGTAGGTCTCTAACTAAGTATTTCCTAGTTAGTTTTCTAAGTGAGTGAATATTGCAGTGTCCTAATCTTCTATTCCATAACCAAGATTCTTTTTGAAATGAATTTAAACAGGTAACATTTTTCTTGGCTAAGGAATTTAAATCAACTGCATAAAAATTTTCATTTCTTAAAGAAAAAAAGGCTAAAACATTTTTAGAATTATAAACATTGCAAGAATCATTTTCAAACTTCACATTAAAGCAATCATCACATAATTGAGAAATACATAGCAGATTATATTTAAGTCAATTAATAAATAAAACATTAAAAATTAAAACTGAATTAGGGTTTCCAATTTGGCCTAGGATGATGATCTTTCCTTTAGAATTATCACCAAATGTGACATGACCTCCATCAACCTTTATTAAAATCTTTAAGCATGAGTAATCCCCAGACATATTTCATGAACATACACTATCCAAATACCATGTCTTCTTGTGGGAACTTTTCATGCTGGTTTCCGATAAAACAGATTTAGATTGGAAATGATTTTGGTTCCCAGATATTCATGGGTCCAGACAGGTTATCAATCAAAGCTTTCGGTACCCATATTTGTCTTATGGGTCTCATAAAATTTATAGAATCAAAAGATTTTGAAAGATAAACTCTATTTTATTTATAACTATGTGAATAACTAGTTGAAGAATATGAATGTCCAGAGCCATAACTAGTAGTATTCTGTCCAGATTTAGGAATAAATCTATTCTTAGTAATCTATCTCTTTCTAGGTTTGTAGCCTAATCCAGTAGTGTATTTTGGTGCATCTTACTTTCCTCGCATTTGAGTTAGTGTATCCTTTCCATTTGTGAACTTCTCTAAGTATTTTATAAGTTTCTCATTTGACATTTTCAATTTAGTATTCTCCATTAACAGTTGAGAATTTTTCTATTTTTCAATAGTAAGTTCAGTTTTAACAATAGAAGTGAGAGCATGGTGTTTCTTTAATGATTTGTATTTATCCTTAAGTTCATTGCATGTCTATTCCAGCATATTACAATATTCAAATAATTCCTCACTAGTCATGTTTTCAGAATCATAATCAGATTCTACATCATCTCACGAATAATATGAATTTAAAACAGGAATATCTAAGGTTTCCTCAGATGTGTTTTTCATGAAACACATGTTGGCACGATTCTTTTCAGAATCAGAAATTTCAGATTCACTTGTGCTGTCTTCAAGAGAACTCCAGGTAGACTTCATAGATTTTTTGTACTTACTGTCCTTGTAATCATATTTCTTCCTGAATTTTAGCTTTGGGAAATCTTCTTTAATGTGTCCTTTCTTTTTGCACTCATATCAAACAACTTCATCACTTTTATCTGGATTTTTCCAGTCCTTCTTCAAATGTCCCGTATTCTCATACTTTCCATTGTAATTAGATTTTCTAAAAAAATTCTTCTTCCTATAAAACTTCATAAACGTTATGGCTATCTGAGCCATTTCAGCATCACTATCAGTGTCTGAATATTCACTGGTTGAACTATCAATAGGTATTTTAGCTTTATCTTTGTCCTTGGTCCTTGAAGCAGTCATCTTGAAAGCCAAAAATTTCCTCATAGGTTCATCATCTTCCTATTTATTCACCTTGAGTTCTTCCTCATACATCATAATCATACCAATGAGTTCTTTGATAGGTAGAGCAGCAATGTCACATGACTCTCTGATTGAAACAGATGTGCCTCTCCATCGGTCTGGTAAACATCTCAAGATTCTCATAATTTGTTCCTTTGCTGGAACAACCTTACCAAGTGAATTCATTGTATTGACTATCTTATTAAACCTGAGATACATATCAGAAATATGGTCATAAATATTTATTTTAAAATTATAATATTTAATAGTATAAGTATTTAATCTCATTTCTTTAACATTGGTTGTTCCTTCATGAGAAACACCCAAAGTATCCTAAATTTCAAAAGCAGTTTTGCAAGCAGAAATTCTGTTAAACTCTTCATCTCCTAAATCACAGTACATGGTATTCATAGCTTTACAATTATTATTGTAAGTAGTCTTTGTTGGTTCATCCCAAGTAGATCTAACAGTAGTGGGAATTTTATATTCTGATTCTATGGCAGTCCAAATATCAAAACCCATGCTTTCTAAATGAATTTCCATTTTCATCTTCCATTGAGCATAGTTTTTACCATTGAAGAAAGGTGGCATGTTAGTAGCATCACCTTCTAGTCTATTATCAATAACTAGATTTAAGAAAGATAATTTAAAGAGATAATAATTTAGAAATAACAGAAATTTTAAGAACATTAAAATACAACTAAAATCACAGTTGAAAAAATATAGAATTTCAAAAATCTTTTAATCCTCTGATACCAAATGTTGGTCGGAGTGGACACTCAAGAGTTGGGGTGTATTGAGTTCCAATTAAAATTTCTGTTAAAATATTGTCTATTTAAAATTCCTCTATTTATAAAATAAGTTAAATAGTAGTGAATTTATACATATTGTAAATGTTCACTTAGATTCTCCAAGATTAATTAGGTCTCAATTAGTTTAACCACAAGATCAAACTAACATTTGAAACTAATCTACTGATTTACAATAAGTGTAAACACTTTCTAATTTAACAATCAACGTATCTTTAAAATAGTTTTGTATATCAAAGTAATAGCAGCGGAATAAATAATATTTATGTAGTATACTTTGAACTTAAATTATAGATGCACATCAGATATAACAAGAGGTTCAGTCTCAAGCCGAGACTTAGTCCTCACAAATTTATATAAATTTGATCCACACCCAAGATCAGGGTTAACAACAGTTTAAAAAATTGTCCAGGCCACACAGGGACCTCCACCACTATTCTACGTGGGAAACAAAGCAAAGACCATGCCACACAAGGACCTCTTCCATAGTTGACTTGGTTAAACAATAGTTAAGAGATTTGGAGTGAGGATTTCATATCATCCATTTCTGTACAGGAGACAATGTGTGTATAAGAAATGTAGAGTACACCACACTGCTCGAAAGTTAATTGATAAATCATGTAGAGAAGATATATGAGGGTTTATAAATATTTAGTGATTATCAATGAAGCTATGGACTCATTGGATTCATCAGGAAAGCTTCTGAGTCCTTCTCTGGTTTTTCTTTTGAAAAACAGAGTGCCGTAGTTAGCTTGTCTTCTTCAGGAGTGAAAATGATCTCTTCATTTGATGTGTGTTCTTTAGAGGTGTTGGATTGCATTGGTGAGAGTTCTTTGAAAGACTTGCAATCTCCTTATTGTTGAGGATTGTTCGGCTTGTTCAGTACAGTGCACTCGGGGGTATGTAAGTTCTTCTTGTTGTATATTCACACTTGCACACTGCATGCACGTGTACTGCATCTTAATCTTTCTTATATTCCACAAGTTCTGGCAGTAGGAATGATTCACTTTTCATAGCTAAAAGATACGGTTTCCTGACATGCCAACAATTATCATTAAATAACATTAATTTCATTAAAAACATCAAATATGACCGTTAGCATTATTTAAATAATATTGACAAAACGTTAAGAAACAATGTCACAATGATTATGTAAACGGTGTCTTCTTCAAGGTATGTGGCTTACGGTATGAGCTTCACGGTATGTGCTTCACGGTATGTCCATGTCATGATTTCTAGTTCATGGTGAGTCCTTCACAGTGTTTGGGTCATGGTGAGTCCTTCACGGTATCTGGTCACGGTGAGTCCATCACGGTGTCTGGTCAAGGTGAGTCCTTCACGGTGTCTCCATACATAGACAAATATCTGAATTTGGACTTAGACAGTTATATGCAGAATATGGATTAAGTTTATTTATTGGAGAGTAAAATAGATTGAATCATAAATATAAAGGTGTGATAATATATGTGAGATTTATGATCATGCATAAGACTTGTAAATAATAAAGAGAGTATTCAGCATCCATAAGATTTGTTAGTATTAAAACATGATGTGTAGTTATTATAGAGATTGAAGAGCATTAACAATATGTGAATTAGAGATTGAGATTAATTAACAGTAATATGATTTGTGATAATTAAAACATGATTAACACATGAGGAGTCCAACGCCATATTTCCCAAGTTATGGTTATCATGTTATATCATTCCTTACTATTCTTTTTTCTTTTAGCTTCCTTTGATATCCCTATTATATAACATGGATTTTCCTCTTCATGTTATGCCATGTTGATTCCCTTTATTATATTTATAGCTCCCCCCTTTCTTATGTATGTCCTTAGGTTATCCCATTCTATGTTAAGTACAAAGGAACACTTTCATCATGTTAAATAGTTTTTCAATAATGAAATTGTTTTTTATTTTTTATTTTTTATGTTGTTATGTAATGTACCTAATTTCCAAAATACACTAGACCTATCCGTATTCCTAGTTTTATTAAGTTTAATTTTATGAAATAAATCATTTTTAAATTTGAAATAAAGAGTAGGGTTTTCATAGGGACAACCACTTTTCACCTTCTTTAAATCAGATGGGAAATGGTGGTATCACTCATGTGTATGTGCAGATTACTTCCTACATAAATAGATAAGATTAATTTTACATAACCCCTTAAAATGGATGGTTCAAATGATGTGTTTAATACATATATATGATATTTTTAAACATATATTTATTTATAATGATAAAATAATTTTTATCTTTATTTATATATTTTCATTAGAAAATTAAAATAGTGTTCATGCGTATGCTCAAACTTCGGCCTCCATGAATGATGTAATTCATTTTTCTATCACTACCTATAACTGATAGTTACAAATATTAATATAATGAGTATATATAATATTTTTATTATGATTATAATTTTTATAATTATATAACCACGATTAGGATTAGTGGACCATAACTTATGAATCAAAATATACCTGAAAAATGAATTAGTTAACACTCAAAATGATGAAGATAATGAATATTTCAAATGAAGGAGTGATAAGATGTTATAATTAAAACATTTTTAGTGTTATAAGTATTATCATGGGTTTTCTATAGATTTGTATTAAATTTAAATTTATTATACATGAAGACAAATTTCTTATTAATCATGTCAAATTTATTGTAAGAGTTTCAGGATACAATCTATATTTTTAGAAAGATTGATTATTCATAAAATTGAAATGAAGAAATTATATGATCAATCTCATAATAATCTTTTGAAACTTATTCCATACTATTTATTGCATAAAATTAATTTTTTTCATTTCCATTTCTCTGTGTAGTCAAAAGAGCTAAATATTTTTTTTAGTAAAATCCTTTTTAAATTTTTATTTTATTGGGAATTTTTTTATTCCATACCCATATTTTCATTTAAAAATTTTCAATTTCCTTTAAAATTTTCTCCAAATATAAATAAAATATATTTATATCAATGTTTTAATTTTATTAAATTGATTAAATGGGATATAGTTATTTCTATTCACATGATGAATGTTTTACCAACGGTGTCATCATAATAATGATATCTACCTTTATTGCAGAAATGACACTTTCTACCAATAAAAATATTAGTATACATAAATCACCAATTAAATTTTTCTCTATGTATTTAATTTATTTAATAATATTCCATAACATTTTAAATTCATAAAAAGTTATTTTAAAAAATATTATTTTCCTCATGAAATCTTCAACATATATTTTAAAGGGTTTTCATCAGCTACAACATCCATTAATGTTACTTATGCATGAAATGGTTTTTGATCTAATGATACAATCTTTATTCACTCTCTATATATATTATGATTGTGATGATGTAAAATTAATTAAACCCATTTTCCATTCCCTATGTTAATTTTTGATGAATATATAAATGTTTTAATGTTCTTGGGAAATACATGTTAATTTATTTTGATTATGAGATGGATGAGTAGGTTTTATACCTATGATGCATCAAGTAATGATTAATGAGTTATAAAATAAAATGGTACATGGGACACATTCCCAATTCAAATGGATGGTACATGGGTTGTTATTCGTAGATTACAGGGAGTAGATAGGTGTTTTCCCCATGCTTAACATGTATAGAATGTATTATGGGATATCCTTTACATATGACTTCTATTATTACAATACTGGATCATTTTACGCCAAAATCTTATGAAATTCTCTTATGCTACTGCTAAATTAGAATGGATCATGATTCCCTTATGATTCATGTTCTATGAACTAGTTTTTATTAATTTCCTGACTCATGAGTATTACCAAAAAATTTATTGGGAATAAATTTATAATTTTAAGCTCATGTTCTAATACAATTTTACCTATAATATTATGAATCATTTTTATCATTTGATATTTCACACTTTTATGCTTACTGAACATCTGTTCTCACCATTTATTATTTTCTTATTGTCCCCATAAAATAATGCTTTTTTGGATGATATGAATTCAAATGGTAATGAGTGTGATGAAGATAGTGGGAGATACTTTTAATATTACTAGTTTCCAAATAAATAAAACCATTATTATTATTAGTGAGGATATTAATTATTTGTAATGAATAATATACAAAAATGTTGAAATAAATATGTATATTATATAGGGGATAGCGTAGTTTTTTCAAATAAAGGTATTGATATTTTTGGATACAATGCATAGAAAACTGCAAAGATAACCCTTCTAAAAAGACTATGTATAATTAAAATCCTCTTTCATGTAAAATGATTGTGGGAGGTTTTCTAATAGATACATAAATATCAAGTTATTGGAACATGGATACTGTTTTTTCACAAATGATCCTATAGAAAACAACTCTAAATGTCAAGAACATGGTATTACCATGATAGTCACTAGTGTGTGATGAGTGGTACTAAGACTAAACCTATTTTTTGACACTTATGAGGGATATTCATGGGTTAATTAAAATTTTCAATATCAACAACTATAAATAATATAAATAGACAATTACCTTTTATGACCTAGGATAATTATTTTGTTGTTGAGAGATAAAATAGACGGTGTCATGATTTAGACACCATATGAATGATTTTTTAGGATTACTGGATATATCACAATGATTATTTTTTTCGAAATATTTTTATTGGTTCTAATCAATTGAAACAACAATGTGGATGTCTACTAACATTGAATATGATTCCCAAAGGTTTTGAGTTCCATCTTGTTTAAATGAATGTTATAGAATTTGGAATGAAAAATCATGTTTTTATACATATGAAACTTTTTCCATGCATGAATCAATATGAACATACCCATAAGGAAAGGTTATAGCAATTCAATTTTGATTATTTTATAGTTAAATTTCCAACTTAATTTAGTTATTATTTTGATACACTAATTGATGAGTAATTAATTTATACTAATGATTTTTTCCTTCATTTTCAGTACTCTAATAATGAAAATTTTATTTCACAGGATTATCATTTTAGAGAAAAAATTGATCAATAGTTTATTCTTGTCAGCAACACTAGGAAATAAGATGAAATTAAAACTAGGGATTATTATGAGTTTATGAAATTTTTTTAAAAGATTAATTTCTAAATATTCATCAAATGAGAATAAATAGGGTATTAATTGAGATAATGTATAATTATAGTGAATCCAACAGCACCTATATGGAAAATATTAGGATTCGTGTCAAGTGTTCATGCAGTATTATAATCTAACAAGTGAACTAGATTGACTAATTATTTGGTGAATTAAAATCAAGTATCTGAAGGTCATTACGCATAAGCTACTTCATTATCTATGATTAAATAGTTTTATGTGATCTCATTTGATAAATAATGATATGAATCATATACTAATATATTGTACTTTATAATAAAATAAATATGGAATTCAAAGGAATTTGTAATAATAAATCCCATGGATGGAATAAGATGTGATTTCATTTATTCCATAACTGTGAAATGAATAATGATGTAAGTTCACACAAGGGGACTAGTAAATTCATTATGAATAGACCATATAGTCATCGAACAATAAAATATTGATGTGATGTGAGGATCTTATTAAAATATATTAATGTATAAAAATCTACACAGAATGAACCACCCAAAATATAGTATTTCCAATTCAAGGAATTTGAGGACAATGATAACATGTTCTTGAATTCAAGTGGTAATGAAAATGATTGACATCAACAAAATCTACAGAAAATTGAAAATGTGATATCTAATGCAGTTTAATTTTTTGATGTGGGATATAATTATAATATTTTGATAAGTACACTTATCATCAAATATAGAATGGCCAATTTCTTATATGATTCTATTTCTACATAATCTTTCGAATCTGAAAAATGTTATAAGGTAATAAAATTATAATTTCAATAGTTATCATGTGAATAAATAGTTAGAAGAATTAATGATATTATTCTAACATATAACATCTATGGTTATTCTCTAATTTACATTTTTGGTCATATACATCATGAAAAAACATGTTTGTTCCCTGGAGTATAATTTGATGTGACTTTAAGAAATGATTTACAATCTTTATATAAATGTCATATCAATTTCAATGTATTGGTAGTAAAATTTAATATTTTGAATTATCCTATGATATTTTATCATTTGGAGGATGAAAAAAATATTCCATAGAAATTTAATTCCATTTTATGTGTCCCGATTCTTATTTAAAGGGGTTATTTATCTCAGATGTTCAGGGATAAAATCAACATAAATTATATTTCTATTTTATAAGAGTTTATTAATGAATTTCCATAAGAGTTTCCTAGTCCTATTAAGAATAATTATGTTTTTTTAATATAACTCATTCCTGGTGGAACACATATTTCTTGAACTCTATGTAGAATAGTCATGTTATATTTATAATAATTGAGAAAGAAAATATACTAGACTCTATATAAGGGATTAATTCGGTCTGGTGATATTACATGGGATAGAATAATATTTTTTTTTAAATATTAATTGATCAACGTGACATTTCATTGATTATCGTGAACATAGGAAGATCGTTATCAGTTATATGAATCTGCACTCTAGTATCGATGATCGATCTGATCAACTGTGAGCAAATAAATACATCTCAAAGCATACCCTTTATTTAGGATAATATATATTTCTGGTAAGAAGTGTTGTTTTACTTTAGATAGTGTTATATATGAGTTGTTAACAATTTTAATTTATATTGAATACATTTAGACAAAACAAGGCCACTTTCATCTTCATAGTTTTAAAGAATTAAATTTTTTGAGACTACCATGATCAATTTGTGGTTGTCTTTATAGATTATATTCTTATATACTCTAAGATAAATGAATAACATGATGATCACTTGAGAATAGTGTTAAAAACACTATGGAATGAGAAACATTATTCTAAATATACATTATATGAATTATGGTTTATAAAGGAACCACTCATTGGGAAGATGATCTCAAGAGAGTGTATATTAATTTATCCATCAATGAGATAAGTCACCAAAAATTATCCCAACCCTACCAATGTAATAAGTATTTATAGTTTTCTTTAATTGGGTTGATATTATAAACACCGTGTGAATAATTTCTCATTGTTATATAATTTACTCCAAAATTTAACAATGAATGGTGTCATGTTTCTTTATAATAATTAATGTAATAAAAATTTCTTGATGATTATGAAATACTCACACTTTATAGTGGTATGTTTTATTATGTTCCTAATCAAACAACTTTTATTTGGATTATTGTAAACTATAAAGGGTGTGGATTGGTTTAGGAGTGTTCAAGGATCGTTTATATACATAGATCCAATTCTTTGGAAGGTATATTGAGCCACATAGTTATTTAATATTTATGGATAACTGTGTGACTAAACAGTGTAGTGAAATCAGTGTACAATAAGAGGATTCATGGTTTTTCTTCAATATTATGAGTTATAACGCTCATCCATGTAGGCGCTGTAATGTTTTTAATAGGGGCATTTCAAAAGGATTTCACATGTCTTGTCAAAATGTGTCCTTATCCCACGTGTGGGTATTTCTTTCATGATGTATTTTACATAGTTGATGTAAGTTCAATCCAACCATGTGGATAAACCTTTAGTCCAACTAATAAATAGAAACAAACCTTTTCCCTTGACATTCATTAAATAATTATCTTTTGTTCCTTCATCCTATAGTTTACATCCTTACATTCTTATTTTCTCCCCTAAGGACGAGCTAGGATTTATTTAACATATCCTCCATATGATTTTCATTCTCTTCACTTTTGGGTGCGTTGGATCCACAACAGTAATTTCTCTATGTAACGTCCCAAACCAATATTCCATCAAATTGGTTCTCCACGAATGCCTGGCCACATGGACCCAATCACATATCCCCAAACTATAGAGGGTTCCTATTATAATATAGGGACTAGAGAGTGTATTTTGGGAGAATATTACTTTATAGACATAGTGTATCATAATAGATATACTATAAAAGATATTTAAAGAAATTAGTAAATCAATATTAAAATAGATAACATCCAAGAAGGAATTAAATAATGAAACTAGAATGAATCTGAAAAATTTTATGATGATCATACATGTCATGGGTTTTGTCTATAAATCATCCCAAACAGGTTTTCATACAACTTTATAATACATGTAAAAAATAATAATAAGTCCAAATGTTATATATCCAAATAGAAACATCAGACTCATCTCAATCCCATGCTAGCATACTCTTAAGCATATTGAAAAGTAAAAAATTAAATTGTGGGAGATTTTCCTAGTCCTAACATGCTTACATAAGGTCAGTTCGGGTACCCAACAACTACTCTAATAGGGTGTGAGATACAATCCAAGATGTATATCACCAAATTTTATTATTTAATATAGCCAGTTAATATATAATAATAATACTACTGTGTAGAAATTAAATAGTATGTAACGTAAGTAATGAATGTATGAAATCAATAAGGTTTTGGGTTCTAATGGACAATCGTCCACTTCAAAATTATTTAGCATTAATTTGAATATCTCTAGATCGTAGCATAGTGTTCCCCATAAAATATCTAATAATGAGATGCCTAATTTGGATATTAATAAGGTGTAAGACCCTAACTATATTTGAACATGTGTTTGGATGGGAAGACACATTTTATAAATCATTTCATCAACTAATCAATTATGAACCTAGGATCATCCTAACAATTCTTTATTTTAAATCCAGGTATCACTCCAAGAGTATCATGATCTAAACACCTTGTATTTCAATCATAGGCATTCCTCATTGGAATCCTCATATTGATATAGGTGTGGTATAACGGAATCACCTCTATGTATATCCTTAGAGGTCCAGTAAGGGAACTCAGTTCCCACATCTGAAATATTTAATCAATCCTAGAATATATAATAAAAATGCATTGTGTCTGTCCTTGTAAAACCATAAGGATTCCATGTATCACTCGAGCGTATACTGAATCCGACCTCTAATTACATCCTTATAAATCCATATATAATTAATTTATCATTCATGAATATAATTTTCATCCCCCTTGATTCTATAAATTGTAGTCCACTAGGGGGTCCATGTGTCACTTGGGTAAAAGCAAGGCAGTAGGTAATTGATTCTTTCCATGATGTTCGTATATGAACCCATGTATTACCCATGATATATAATTATTAAATATATTTCATATAAATAATTAAAAATGTCATCAAAATGATCATTTCAATGTAACCTCACCTAATAATGTGGTGAAGGTCATGCAATAATCATAGAAGTATTATCCTCATAGTAATATAAAATGGGAATTTCATCAAAATAAGAATCAAATCTGTAAGTAAACAATTACATGGAAAAATACTAGGGATGTGGTAATATATTCCCAGTCATTAATAAATTTTATTTACAATTTAAATTTCATCAAATAACATCCCATATAAAGGGGTAATGACACACATAAAAGTGTCCAATTCATGTACAACGCATAGTGGCCCATTTAGTTAAACAATGCACCAATGGGGTGGTACTAATTGAAGGTTCATAACCTTTAATCTTTGATCAACAAGTCTAATTGATTACATTACTCATTACCATGTCTTTAGAACAATTAATTTATTAAATTTCAAGTGTTTATCTTAAATAACTTGGCTTGAAACAAAACAAAATTTATATAAACACTCAGATATTAAGGAAAAATAAAAATACCACATACCATAGGTCCATTGTACATTGCATATCCAATATCATCTATTGACTCGACTCATATATGGAGAAAAAAATAATGGATGAGGACATTGAAAATATAGAATATTATCTTTCACCTAAATATTATATTTGATACCATGATAAATGATGAATGGAATAAAGGGAATGAAGATCTAATAGAGATGGATCCAAATCTTTCGATGAAAATTTATTCGAAGCATGATCAGAGGATTTTTCTTGATTATTAATTTTGGTATTAATGGAGCGATCCAAATTCTAAATGTTATCTAATATAATGAAAGGATATTAAGGTGTAATGTTATAATATATATTAGAGGGAATTTTAAATTCAACCAAAATAATAGGATAAAACATTGGGGTGCAAGGTTGGTGATACTGTCCTCTAACAGTGGTCCTAGTGATGTATGAATGGAACCCCACATGGTTTTCACACATATTTTGGAAAACCATGTATAAACCGTGCCTCAAAGACTCTCAAAAACAACACAGCCTTCTGCATAATTATGAACCTCCAATCTCATAGTTTCTCCAGAATTGAAGGATCTAATTTCTCTCTTCCAAGAATTAAAAAAATTATTTGTAATCATTAAGCCAAATGTAAATGATTTATTATAACCAATAGGAATGCATGTTTTTCCCAAAAAATTGATTTTGTGGCTCTGAACAAGCCCATGACACCCCCTAATACCCTCATGAACTCAATGGGGCATCACAATAGATGCAAATTAGGTATTTAAAATAAAAATTGATAGAATGAAAATATTCTATTCATTAAGAAATTATTAGATTCTTACAAATTTCCCCCCTTGAAGAAATTCATCACATAATTTACCTCTAAAGGGTGGTCAATAATTGCCTATGAATAACTCCTTTCTTTGTTTTTGTATATTGTCTAACCAGTCCCATGTATCATCATGTATATGGTCATTCTACTATATTATCCATAGAAAATGATCTAACTATCCTTGGATAACCTCTGTTCTATGATCCACAATATAAATTGGATGATCATCAAAGGACACATCTACCAAAAACTCATCCACATTTAGTATAAAATAATGAGAAATTTCTATATGATAATACTGAGACTTTGATACATACAATGCATCAAGTATGGGTAAATACCACCAAGGAAACTACAAATGATAGTTTACTAGAACAACTCTCTACAGAATATCAAATGAGATGATATTTTAGGGAGAAAGGTTACCTTGTCTCCAAATGATTTTACACCCCAAGATTGGTGAAACATAGATAAATACCCAATCCCTGACCTTGAACTCTAGAGATCATATACAGTGATCATTGTAAGATATCTATTGAGACTGTATAGTAGCAATTTGGATTCAAATCAATTGAACCTACTATATGGGATCTTACATGAGACATGGACAAAGCATAGATGTCTCCCCTACCTAGAACTATCATAGGGGTAATTTTAATGGCCTACTATAAATATCTACATAAGGTTCTATTTGGATAGTATCTTTAAATCTATTATTTTATGAGAACTCAAAAATGTGTATATTTTTCTCCCAGGAGTCCCTAAAATCCATAATACAAGCCTATAGAATCTTCTAAAGTACATGTATCATGCTCTCAGACTGGACCTCAGTCTGATGGTGGTATGTTGTTCTCAAAAGCACCTATGTGCCCAACTCCTTCATCGTGCATTTCTAGTAATATAAAGTAAATCTGGAAACCATATCTATGAAAATACTATAAAAGACCCTGTGATTTTGTATTATCTCACGTATATATAACCTTCCATGCTCATCTTCTTTAAATGACTCTGTGATATGTAGGAAATATTTCACCTTTATGTGGTTATCATCAAAATCCCAAATAGTTGAAATTTCTTTTAGTTCCATCAATAATCCAATTACAAAATAAATCAAAACAATAAGACAAATCCTCTTAGGATTTTTCAAAAACTGTAAAATTTCAGTTGGGTGTTATTCTTTTAACTTCACCTACTAGTAGGTAGGAAATCTCATGATGAAACCAGGTACCTATTTTCTCTTACAAATCCAACAATATTGAAAATGTAATTATTGATACATATTGGTGACATCAGGGTATACTACGCAAGCTGAAGAATGAATGTATCACGTCGTATCTTCATTAATGTCTGCTGACACCTAGAAATGACCATGTATATGCAGTTTCTCATCCTCTCCAATCCTTCCAATAAAATAATGGTACTCTCCCCCACACATTCCTATAAGATTGTGCCCATTGAATCCAATTTCTACATCATCCTAAAACTATCTACTAGATTATATTTCATAGTTATGGATGAATTAAAGGTCTTCCCATGACTATCCTTCACCTCAATGTCCATCTTAGAGAATAATGCCATAAGATTCCTCTCTCTACTAGCCAGCTGAATGGAATGTATCTAAGTCCCCCTGTATAGTAAACCAGCCAGTGTGTCTGCCTTATCATCAATCATGGAATGAAAAAATTATAAAGACTATAATATTCAACCAACTTTTTTTAAAAATATTCATATGAAACTATGTATAAATTAACATGAGGAATTTTTTTCACATGAACACCACTAATCATCACCCCCATGTATGTTATGTCTCTAATAAAAAAATGCATGAAAAACTAAATCTAAATTTATATCGTGTGTCAGGTATTTCCCATCACGTGGAATCAACTACCAAGAATAATATTCCATGAATCTACCACCTTCATAACAACTACTCCTAGACCGTTACGTCATGAATTATAGTAAATAGTGTAATTCATTCATGGCACTAGAAACATCTCTATCAGTGTAGAATTCTATATCTATTTCTACACCATAATGGTTAGATTATAGGTATATTACCATTAAAAATTCACACCTATCTTATTCAAGACTGTGATATGTGATTATAAGTGTGATAAGTCCTTTATGAAATGCCATTAGTATACATTATGTCCCACGAACCTCTATATATCAAGGAATTTACTTGGATAATCAGAGGAAACTATAGATCTCACCTACTCTAGGATAAATGATACTATTGTCCCTTAGATAATGTGACTAGAGAGTGAATCAAATACATCATTAAGTAGATCATTGTAGGACTTTTAGACAACCTAGTATATCTTAGTGTATCTCATACGATCGCAATACTTTTATCATGGTTGTATTTATTTTGAGAATACAAAAAAAATATCATTCATGAATACAATGGAAAATAATTCCATATAAGTATGGATAAATCAATTCAATAGTTCCTTGAAAATGGATGGCGTGTCTGTGAGAACAAATGGAATAACCAAATACTCATATAGACCGAAACTTCTAAAAAATTCATGTTAGGCATGTCTGATGCTCTAACACACACAAGATGATAACAATACTTCAATTTAATTTTCAAGGACACCAGATATCCTTGTAGTTTATCAAAATGGTCATCTATATGCAGTGGACGATACCAATTTTTAGCCCTCAATTCTTTAAATTTCAATTAATCTAGGCATATCCAATATTTACTATCTATATTTTTTGAAAAAGGAGTGGAAAAACCCATAGATAGGTTTTTGGTAAAAAAAACCTTATGCCTCTAGATCATAAACCTTCTTATGGAGTTTTGTAATCATAATAGTGAACTATTAAGGAGGAATAGATACAAGTGATGATATATAACTAGATCTATAGGGAATTATACCTCCATAACTGGAGGTAATCTGGAAAAGTATTTCATGAAAAAGTACCTAAAATGATCAACCATAAGGGGAAATCAATAGGACATGTTCCCTCATCATCTATATATAATCTTGTAATATTAGATTTAATACCACCCATCCCATGATGACATGGTTTTTAAAATCTTTCCTGCAAAACCCATTCACCCTTGTGACTAACCACTCTACCCTCTAGTGATGTGATGGTCAGGATACGATGATAATATTCAATGAAATCATGAAACAGAACCAACCAGTCCATCCAGATAATGATATAAAACCATATCCTCTCAAATATGAGGATGTCCTATATGAAATGACACCCTCCAATATGAAGGGGTAACTCCCCACACTAACGTACATTCTCCATTCTAATCCCTGGATGAGTATCATGGTCTATAAATCCATCAGAATTCTATACATTGATCCTAAGGATCTCTATAAGGGGAATAGAAATATATCTATGAGCAGAAAGTATATCAAAAAGAGTAGAAAAAAATTTAGTGGCTACAATAATAGTTTCTCATACATTATATGGTACACCATTATGTTCCCCTACTTACATTTGAAGAGTATATTTCTATCCATATCTACAGACCTATGATATACCCTAGATAACTTGATTATATCAATTCTACTATCACTGGAAATTAGTGGTCTGACTACCATGGACACACCCACTTCATCAACCTAATCATCCATTTATACTCCATCTCTATGCCCGACGTGTTGCTACTGAACATACTTTTATACATGAAGTTGGTTTAGACCATCTCATAATAGATTTTTGGGGAAACATTCTACAAATTCATTGTATATAAACCATCATCATATAGGATCGACACTCGACCTAGTCTCATGTGAACTGAATTCTTGTTGATCCCAATCTACCACAGTGGTGGCTCCTCGCCAAGGTATAAGATTATGTTCTATCACTACGTATATCACTTCATGGATGATCCACATAAGGCTTCCTACTGTAGGTTTATATAGCCTTTGATTTAGGTTTCAAACCTCCCTACATTTCACTTGAATCCTATCACATGTTATGATCTGTGATAATCATCTAATTTACTATTCCAGATATGATTATCATCTTAAATACATTAAATTTATATAGGATTTCATACTTGACACTATCCTAAAATCTCATCACATTAGATAACTAATCATCCATTAGAATAGGTTTGAAGCACTAGAGCATTGTAAAATTGTCCAAATAATCCATGGCAGATAACACGCCCTTCGCCAGGTGCATGGCCTATCAGGTATAAATGGACCTCATAGTATCATGATATAAGTAATCATAGATGGCCAAATGAAAATCCTACCATGAAAACATTATATGCGTATCCATATGAGTAATGAAATCCCACAGTCTCTTTGATAAAGAACAAAACATATATATAGTGAATATTTCATCCTCCGAGGATGTGTATTGATATTCTTGAATATAAATAGAATGTAATATAGAAAAAACATCACAACGTGTGCTTTAACAACCCTCGAAAGTGTGGGCAGATGACACTACTATAACTCAAAATTCAACACTTTCATTGTTGGGGTAGGTTATAATGGCCCCTTGACTATCTATATGAAACAAAAAAATCCTTCATAGAATAGCACATCAACAACTATGTCTAGAAAAATCACTTGTCCCTCAGCTGGAAATATTGGACATTCTACTGCTATACCGTGTCCTCCACCTCTTGAACATGATCACCACCACCCTCAGAGAATTCGATTAGAGGATGTCACGGTGTCATACTTCTATAAAGGCGAATCCCATTCCATAGATTAAGAATGTTATCAATGTTCATATATCGACGCATTGATATTTAATTAGGATAAGTACATGCCTTCCAATATAAGATTACATGCCTCTTTCTGCTCCTTGATTCAGGTCTGGATGACAAACAGATCATATAAAATCAAGATCTAATACCCTTTATGCAGTATTCTGGTCATGTCTAGGTCAATTTATCATCTATAATGATTTTATTTTTCATTTTACTCACTTACATATTCCCATAATATTAAATATCATTTTATATGGATAAAAATGGTTCATTGAATTTCAATCTATATAGTCCCATATTATTCAAGAAGAAAATTATGGTGTCCACCCAATCCACACCATAACATGTTACATTCCATGAAAAAAATGGTCTATGATGAATTAATATACAATTGGATCCTTATGGTATTTTTTGTAGTATAATCATGTAAAGACTACTTAGGTTGCGAAATGCACTATAAATACCATCTGTGTTTTCTCAATCCCCTTCACAAAATATCTATCACTCTAGAGGCATGCCATTCATGGATCCTATCATAACATCATGAAACAATGCAATGATTACTATATGGAATGGAATAAAGCATAGCATATGAATTATAATATATTCTTATAATTATGAAGGAGATGGAATAATATCATCTCATCGGGTCAAAACAAAATAAAACCCATAATCATGTTAATGATAACATTATAATTCAGTTGCATCTCCCAATGGTGGACTAGAATCCACTATAATAGACAAAATAATGAAAATGATATTTTCATTCAAGGAAATTTGGAGTTTTAATCTACGAGGTTTAGATATTCCTAGGAAAATCTCATTAATAAATTTCTGAACCCTATTATCCCTTTATATTATCTCAAAGGGTATAGGAAAATAAGGATATGATATTACTTTTTAACATCTTGAACAAATATTCCACTAAATGGTGACATGTTCCCAATTGTCCATATGGCCTCATGTGTGTCTCCCTAAATACAAGAGGATTCCAACTAATAGCGAGGGCCTAGAGTGTTTCTATAAAAATACTATTCCATCATAAAAAATTGTAGCACAATAGATATACAATAACATATAAGTATCAGAATCTTTAAATCAATCAGATAATAAATAACATCGTAGATATATATAAATCAACAAACAAGAAGGAATGTCATATAATATGTGTTGATCATGAAAATCATTTCATGTGTCTACAAAGAATCCAAAATAGTTATCCATTCATCTGCACAATAAATGTTACAAAATATTAAAGGGGGAAAATTTCTATATCTAGATATATTAATGATCTTTATCATGGAAACATGTCCCCCTTCTCCTAAGAATGTAAAAAGGTCAAATATCATACTTTGGGTGCTTTCCTAGGTCTATGCATTCATCCATACAGTTAGTTCTATTACCCAATGGTACCTCGAATAGGGTCTGAGATACAATCCATGTTGGAAATAACCCAAATGTAAAATTCAATCCATTAGTAAATATATAATCATAACGAAGAAGATTTATTATTAAATATGGAAAGAAATTTCTGAATATAAAAAACTCATAAAGTTCTAGGTTCCCATGGAAATCCATCCTCTACCACATAGTATGGACATAGAAAAAATGTCCCTAAATAAATATTTCATCTTGTCTCATTTAATAGTTATTTTCATTTAATTGGTCAACATATTTTTATGAATTTTTTTTCATCATTTCACGTAGGCCACCGGTCCCCAAACAAATTTGTGATCAGAAGATGCAAAATCAGGCCATCAATAAAGTGAAAGACACCAACCAAATGCTAAGTTGTGCACTGGTTTGGTAGAAGTGTTATATATATATAATTTCATTGATTATTCATCTTGTAACCCAATATTGTCCTTATCATTACTGATTTAGAATACACTTATCTCTCTATTCATATCATGAATAAAACACCTTACAAGAACATCTTACTCATTCCTCATTATAATACGGGTATCACTCTAGGCATGTTATAACATAATCACCATTGATTCTACCCTTAGAGGTCTATTAAGGGGGAATATGTCTCACTCTGTGAATATATAATCTCTCTAATAATATATAATCAACTACCCACTTAGTCAATCCTTGGAAAACCATAAATAGATCTAGTATCACATGGGAATTTAGTGAATCATCCAACTGTTTCTATCAATGGAAATCCATATGGAGTCAGAGTATCACTCCGGCATTTAACAGTAATCCCCTATGAGTCCATACTGTATAGTACACTAGGGAGTTTTTGTGTCTCTCGAGTGTAATCAAGGAAGTATCCAAATGACTATGTCCATGGAAACCACATATGAACTCATTTATCACCCAATCATAAAATCATTTTATCAATTTCATTTGATTAAATCAAATGTCATCAACATGATCATTTCAATGTAAAACCACCTAATATGGTAGATCAAGGCCTGAGCCCAAATTAAAATGCATATCCTCTTTATTATATCTTATTTTAATTACAATATATGAAACAACTCATGATAATTCAATCAATTACATGGAAATATCCTAATGACATGGTAATTCATTCCATTTCATTAATAAATTCAATTTAAAATTTATATTTCTTCAATTATCATCACATAGAAATTGGTAGCAACACACTTAAAAGTGAATAATTCACATTACAACCATGGAGGTCCATTTATATAAACAATAAACCCAAGGTGTGGTTACAATTCAAGGGTTGTATTCTTAGATCATTCGTAAAATGGTGTCTTTAATTACATGGGTCATGCCTATCCATTTAAAATAAGGATTGAATTCCATTTCAAAGGAATTTAGCTGATAATTGGTAAAAACAAAAAAAAAATATAAACACTGATAATTTATGGAAAAAATACGATACTACCTATCATAGGTACGTATTAAAGTTCTCATCTAGTATCATCTCATGAATCAACTCATATCAACTTATGAACATGGACATATTTGAATCTTTTTTATAGTGAATATCATCTTAATCCTAAATAAAATATATGATACCATGATGAATGAAGAACAACATAAATGTAATATATATATTACTAAGACTTATATGATTCTTCTGACAGATCATGATTCTGAGCTCGAACAGAAGAGATATATTGATTTTTAATTTACACGTCAATGGAGAGCTCACAATCACAAAAGACATCCAATGTCATTAGAGGATAAATTTTATTTAATTTATATGATATTTTAAAATAGTTTTCATAAATTCAACCAAAATACTAGTTTCCATGGTTTGGATGCACGGTTGTCCTAAATATGCGCCAATCATGCACCCACTACTTTAAGAAGGTGCACCCTACACGGTTTTCCAACACAGTTTGGATAACCATTTGAAATCCATTATTCTTTCCTAGTGTAAAAAAATTCATAGTGTTCCACAAAGTCTTTCACCTCAAATCACTTGGGTTTTCAAACTACACAATCCCCTTACTATCTGCATAGACTTGACCAATTACTAATAATCTTACAGTCAACACTAAATGGTTTATATTAATCGTGCATGTGGCCTTTTTATCCCCAAAAGGCAATTTTTGTGTTATGAACAATCCCTATACAGCTTCATTAACTCCGTGAACTCAAATTGAATTGAAATTAGGCCATTATTAA
The DNA here is from genome assembly GCA_963277665.1 of Viscum album. Lineage (NCBI taxonomy): Eukaryota > Viridiplantae > Streptophyta > Magnoliopsida > Santalales > Viscaceae > Viscum > Viscum album. The sequence goes on from OY728164.1 coordinate 1,373,392,784, forward strand.
TCAAATTATCAATAATTAGTAGAAATAAAATATTATATACCTCAAGAGAGAATAGGGTTCTTATATACTAATTTTATTTCATCTTATTGTGCTTTATCTACTCATCGATTAAGATATTTTGATGCAAGTTAATTTTCCCTATTTTTAGGGTATCTTTGTTTTCTTATAATTTCCCTTTTATATCTTGATTTAAGGGCCAAAACTATACATGGAGAGTGTTATGGGCCTTCTGTAGGTTTTCTAGTTCTTTTCCCATAGTATCATAGCATTATTATTATTTACCGTTGTGCCACATGCTAGATTCATCCAATGTCACATCCATTAATTTTATTTAATTATATTAAATTTCATTACATTATTAATTTCTTCACAGCTTACTATAAGACAACATCGTTGGTTGATCACCTTGACATTGTCCACGTCTATAGGTATGCCCTTATTTAAATAACTAAATTTAATTTACCTTAAATTTTTACATCCATTTACAGGGATAGTTTTCCATTATAATAAATGTTTGGAATATTAAATAAATAAATTAACGATGTTTTGAAAATAATTATCCCCTATTATTTTTGATATAGTTTAATTACATGAATTAAATTATTATCACAACCTGTTAAGATTTCATGAGAGATGTGATATGAGTAATTAATAACTATAAATTTCCCTTCACTTAACACAAGAGAGATACGAGGGTCCCCACATAGGTAATCCTTTTATGATCTCCTCTTGATTTATAATTGGAAATGAAAATGATTACTGTTGCACCAAGAGTGAAACATTGATCATTTTGTGTATTGACCTAGATGGGCTCACCTGATGGATTTCTTACTTAACCATGATTGAAATTTGTTCCCAAATGAAGATACCTTGGATTGGATCATCGGGAGATACTGTTAAAACATCCATGGGAAATAAATATTCCCTTATGTGAGATATTTGGGAGGGGATCAGATGGTCATACTAACACCAAGCAGATAGTGATATGGGTATAATTTTATGGGTCTCAATGGATGAACTATGCAGTGAAGGGTATTTATATAGCTCTATGAGGGATACTTGTTATTCCTATTATGGATAACCTTGGATAAGATCAGGATGAAACATATAATTTCCTGATATTAAAAATATAAATTCATGACATACCACTATATTATGTTAAGGGACGTTTCTTCCAATCCAAATATCATTTTTGGGGTCAGTTTACTCATCATGGTCATTTTATGATGACCCATTATTACACCATATCATATTAGTATAGGTTCACCATCTCATAGAGTCATGTGGAATTGGCTGAAGTAGGTAGTGGAAGTCAGGTATCTATGAGGAATCCATAATGACATTTTTTATAGATTTATTACATTTCAATTATTATATACCTAAACACTTTTCATTTTATATGCAGATAATTGATTGATCTAGATATCATTGGTGGTGGTCTACTGATTATATCTTACACCCTCATTAAAATTCCATTCATACATGAGAAACCCATAAGATTGGATGTGAAGATAAGGGTAAGCATTTATAGTATGATTCCAGATTATGAGTACTAAGATGGACTAAATAGGTAGAGGTTTGAGTCTCTTCTTGTGATGTTAGTATGTGCCTTTTGTTTCCTTTTTTAATTTTTTAGCATGTTGTATATTCAAGATTTCCCTGTATCATTTGTGACTAATTTTTAATAGAAATATTGTATTTACCCACTTTTTTATCGAAGAAAATTCTATTTTTATAATTATTTGATATAATAACATGATGTTACAACACAGTGAACTAATATGTACTATGTGACCATTAAACCTAATATTGTCACTTCTGTGATTTGAATTTAAAAAATCTGAAATGCATATTTTGATTAGTAAGAATTTTGTATTCTGATAAGAAAAACATAATTTTTTTCAATAGTTTCTGAAACTTATTAATAGTAATATGACCCTCATGAATAGTACATTGTCCAATAGAATAGTAACCTGACCCTTGAATTTATAAATAATTATAAGTTATAATATAACCATAGTAAAAGCATAGTTATTTTTGGGAGACATAAATAATTAATTATAATTAGTTAATTAATTTAATTGAAATATATTTTCCTAAAATGTGTAAATAGTTTAACAATTTTATGTCTTTCAGTTTTAAGATGATTTTATATGACATTATGTAATTTTTGAAAGCATTAAAAAATCACGAATAGATTTAAAATCTGTATTTATCATGTAAATTATGATTTTAATAGAAAACTAAATTTATTATATATAAAAGAGTATTTTTGAAAATGGAGTTCATTTATGGATTTTAAACATAGAAAATGGTTAGTGTAAATTTTAAGGAGTTTTCTAAAATACATGAATTTTTTCTAAATAGTAAAAAACGATAATTTAAAAATTAAGCTAAATACCTAATTTGTAGAGTCATGCATGAGGATCTGCTGATTTAAGAACAATTAGTTAGAACCCACATTCAATTATTACTATTTTTGGTCAAGGAATGATCAATATTTCGGTTCTTGAGGGAAATTAATAATCTATGTTATTAAATATTATGAAAACCCTCCGCCCTGTCACTATAAAAACAACCCCCAGTCCCATCTTCCCTTGACTCCTCTAAAGCCTTGTACATTGCCTAAATTGCACTCAAATACCTATCCCACGATCCTACCCCACGTCCTACAGCCCTTAGACTCTTTAAAAGTCATTAACCTCTTCCCTAAAGAGGCTTTCAAACAAGATAAACTCAAGAGGTAAATTTCACTCTCCGATTCTTTTATTTTATTTCCAGTTCTTTTGTTTTTATTTTTTTCTTTCCTCACCCTCCTTCACCAAAATGGTGTGATAACTCAATTAATATACATTTACTGAATTGATATTGTGCTGATGGGATAGTTTATCATAATATCTCTCTCCCCCACCTTTTATATTATAAATTAAAAACCCGTCTGAGATGTGTTGATTTATCAAATTCAAGGGTGAATGGTTTTAAATTTTCATCAACATATTCTACATTAGTTATGAAACCATTTTAATGGTTGAACCAAATAATAATATATGTATTTTATCTTATTTATTGTTATTTAATCATTATAAATCCATGATGTAAAATAATAATACAATACAAGTTAATTGTGAAAAAAAATTACCAAGTTAATCCAAGCGATTATAGTTAATGTTTCATATAATGATTCTACATCACCCAAAATAAATAAATAAATTTTATAATAATGAAATATTTTCAATATTCACTAATTTCGTGTAAATTCATTTCTAGACAACCACATTCATCATACATGTGTATACGAATAGGAATATAAGTGAATCAATCATCAAAACCATGAAAGACAACATATCCAAACAATTAAATTAAACAACATAAACCTATCAAAAATGGTCATGAATGATCTTAATAAGGTTATAATAATTCATTTATATTTTTAATAGGTTATATAATTATTAAATAATGAACCTAATTTTATTATTCATGTAATTAATATCAACTGGAGAATACCATTAGACTTAATGTAAGGGATCTTCGCATTCTCACATTTATTAAAGAATGTCTTCAATGTTATGCCATTTTTTATTTAATACATAATGTTGTGGTATGATTTCTCACCTTCCTCATACTTCCCTAATAATTTTTAAGTGAATAGAAACCCCCTTTCCCTCTCATCAAGTCCTCTCTAGTACACCATAAACCATTCTAATAATTCGGAAGGGATTCAACACGAACATCATTTGTTCCTTTGGGTTCCCTTATATTTGTTTTACCAAAATGAAGTTATCTTATATTTTATTATCATATTATATTTTTTATTTAAATTTTCAAATTCATTTTTAAATACCCTTTCATCATTTTGTATCATGTTATACATGATTAAATGTGATTTCATCCTTAATACTTCCCGATAGGAAAATATGTTTTGAGGGAACTTCAAGAATTCCTACAAGATTTTAAGAGAAATATATCTTATGTTTTAAGCCACATTTTCCTATATAAAATCAGACTTTTTATTATTAAAACCTTCTTTGTTCACTTATGGTTTTATATAAATTATATTTCCCTTTTCTATTCTAAAGACTCTGTAGTATTTTTCTTCAAACCACACAAAAATGTTTTAATTGTAAAATGTATTAAATACTTCTCGTACATGTTGTATCTTATATTTAAAATCACATACCACAACACATACCAATTTTAACTTATGAATTTTCATGTATATTTTAGTTCCTTTTTTTCATGGACACTTTTATGATTCTAACATTTGTTAATATTTATGGCCTGATTGTGGTACCAATTTCATTACATGGGTAATCCATATGATTATTTAAGATGGATTATGTATGATTATTTTTGTGGAAAACATATTCATGAAATTTTAAGTCGGTTGCACTAAGATAGCACTCCAATGAATTGTGTAATGATGAATCTCATGATATGTTATGTATGACAGACTTGGATTTTATCCTTGGGTTGTGCTACCATGTGCAAATGTCTTGGTAGTTAGCCGCGAATAGTGATAAAGTCATGTTTTATATTGTTTCGACATTACCATTACTCTATATTTATATGATTCCATGCTTATATGTTAGGATTCCATATGTTACATGCCTTTTCTATATCATCATGTTAGGTTTTCGGTCCCCTGAGCTAATGCTTTGTTATTATGGTTATTCCCATTAATGGGCTTTATGATAATACCTTTGTTCGTGTTATCCCTTGATTATCATATAAAGATGTTTGAGCACAATGGAAGATATGAGATCATTATAGAGTTAAAATAATAATTTGGTTGTATAATGTGTTATTATGTACCTATTATTCTAATACACTCGAATTTGTGATCGTTGTCTTGTACTCTGAGGTATACATAGGATTAAAATCACGTAATATTATATGTAAATTTATATGGTCACTATAGTTGGTATCAATGGATAGACTAGTTATTTTTTGAGATTAAGAATAGGAAACATTATTTAAAACCATAAAGAGGAGACTATGTATAAGAAAACACCCCTAAATTTTAGTAAATATAGATAATCTGGTTTATCAAGAAAATAAATCCATGTCTAGACTCAAATGTGTAGAGATAGATCTGGCTCAAATGTATCTAAGGTTAAAACCCAAAAACACTTCTTTGAGCAAGACAGGAATGGGAACTGTTTCATGACAATAGACCTTTATGCACTCTTAGTTTGATAGTCTTAGGGGATGTGCTTTGGTAAATTCAAATGCTTATTGTACACCATTATTAAGTTAATAAAAAAATATCACATAATAATATAAGCTAAGAAATAGATCGAGTAAACCCTATATTGAAAGATAAGGAATCACAAGTTTGGATATACTTCTACATTAAAGGTTTTTCTTCTTATGTTTATAGTTTTCTTTTTTATTCCAAATGAAAAATCATTCATGCCCTCTAACTATACTCTCTTTTTCATAGTTACCGGATGGAAATAGAAGAACATGTTCCAAAAATAAATGTGATAGGGAATGTGAATATTTTCTTAATGATATGCCTAATATGATGGGAACAGGTGCTCAAAAAATCATGATAGTACTTGCTCAGCTGGCTCATGTTGTTAATAATAACTTGAATCACGGGGGAAACCATCCTCCTCCAATAAAAGAGAATCTTTTTAATGAATCTTACATGTAGCAACGGCCTCCCATGTTTAGTGGATATTTTGATCCCCTCCTCGCAGAATAGTGGATTAACACCATTGAAAAGATATTATCATTTCTTCATTTCTCAAAATAAGTGAAAGTCCTACATGTTTTCTATTGTTTGATGGGAAGCTGATTAGTGGTGGACACTGATCATGAATATGATGCCCCGAGAGAAAATTGATTCCATGGATTTATAGGAATTAATGAGAATTATTTTCAATAAATATTTTCCCCGAACCCTCAATCCCAAGATGAAATGAGAGTTCTTTGGAATTAAGAAGAATGAAGATGATTCCATCATGGTGTAAGAAGAATTTATCACTAGGTTTTCATGGTATGCCTCTGGCATTTTCATGACCACCGAATAGAAGGTTTATCACTTCTTTAGTGGACTAAAGCCGAGTCTTTGAAATGCATTGGCGGTTCAAGACTCTGATAGCTATGAGGAGATTGTCTGTTGTGCCCTCAATGTTGAAATGGATATCATAGACTCCTAGTGGTATCATGGGTCTTTTGAAAAGAAGAGGAAAATGGAATGTAATGTGGGTGGTTCCACAAATAAATTACATGATGGAAAAAAACATGATCATACTACATGAAAAAATTGGGGGAAGAAGCTTCTTGGGAACTATCTAAAGGAAACTATTAATTGCTTCAAATGGGGAATGTCTGGCCATCGGGCTAAAAACTGCCAATGGGATTTGAAGAATCCCACTAATATGGAATAATAAAGGAAGGTTCAGATCAACACGCAGCCTATAGTGTGTTTCTTTAACTTCAATGATCATGTGCATTATAATTTTTTTTATAAGATGAGGGTTGTCGAGGGAATTAATAAAAACCTCAAAGACAACATGGAAGGGATTATGCTATCTCTATTACTGAGGCGGAGTCGGAAAACGATATGGTTATAGGTAAAATAATTATTCATTACCAAATATGATAATATATTACTTGATTTTTCTTCTACACATTATTTAATATCTTGCATGTTTAGTAGTACTATTCAAAAACCACATAAAAATTTAAGGTATAAGTTATATATGAGAAAAGTGAATTGGGGAATTATTTTATCCCTTATTTATTACTTTTTCCTAGTTAATGTTTTTGGACTGAACCTCCCAGTAAATCTTTTCATAATTCCTTTAGTACAGTTCAATGCTATCTTATGAATGAATTTTCTACCTTTATACAAGAAAAACATCAACATCAGGGAAATGGAGATCACTCTTCACATCTCAAATGATCCTCTAATTCATTAGAAGTGTAGGGAGGATGATGAATCTTTTTTATAGATATTGTTTCAATTTTGGATATTAATTACTCATGAGAAAAATATCTAGCTCAAATGATTTAGACAAAGGAAAAAAAGCATGCATGATGTCATGATGATAGTTAGGTATTACACTAATTTATTCCATGAAGAGTTGTCCGGTATTCTTCCCTATAGAGAGGTTGAGTTATATATTTTACGAATTCGCAGATCATTTCATATATCAAAGAAACTATATATAATGGCCACTGTAGAGCTGGAAGAGGTGATGAAGAAGCTATAGTATAATCTGGAGAAGGGTTTTCTACACCCAAATTCTTCACCATAGGGTTCTCCAGTCCTCTTCATAAAGAATAAGGATGGATCAATGTGAATCTTCATTTATTATCATGAACTCTATAAAATCATGATAAATGACATGTAACCACATCCACTGATAGATGAATTGTTTTATCATCTTCATGGAATGATTTGTTTCTCTAAGTTGGTCCTTCGGTTGGGATATCACCAAGTAATGGTAAAGGAGAAAGATATTCCAAAAATTCTCTTTTCATGTGAGGTATAGACACTATGAGTTCATAGTGATTCCCCTTATACTCACTAATGCTACAACTTTTTTCATGTATTTAATGACTATTGTTGTTAGAAATTACATCATCAAATTATTGTTTGTCTTTATAGATGATTTTATGATATACTCCAAAAGCATAGAGGAATATGATGAGAATTTGAATACTATATTAAAAATTTTTTATAAGGGATAATATGCATGGAAATTAGTGTAAATGTGAGTTTTAGATTAATGAATTATCATTCTTGGGGAATGTTATCACTAGTAAAGAGATATCTGTAGACCCATCCATGACAAAGGGGATTGAATAGTGGCCATTAAAAAATCTATAATGAAGACCCACAACATTCTGGGTCTATCTGGGTATTGTAAATGATTTATGAAGAACATTATTTTGTATCCCAATGACCATGATGTCATGGAAGGGAGTAAATTTTTTTAGGACTCAGTAATGTGAAGACTGTTTTAAGTATTTAAAAAAGAGGCCAATCACTGCACCAGTAATCACACTCCCAAAAGTGGAGAACACTTTATAGTGTATAGTGATTCTTCGGAAAAGGGATTTGTATTTGTGATTATTCAAAATAATAAGGCGATATCCTATGCCTCAAGGTAGCTGAAAATTCATGATAATAACTAACATACGCATGATCTGGAGTTGGAAGATGTGATATTTGCATTAAAAATATAGCTACATTATCTATATGGGGAGAAGTGTGAGATATATACTAATCACAATAGTCTCAAATATATATTCACAAAAAAAGGATATTAATATGAACCAGAGAATATGGATAGATCTAATCATGGATAATGACTTCCCAATCCACTACCATCCTTGTACGTTAAATAAGGTGGTGAATGCTCAATGTAAAAAGGATCCTTCATCTTTATCAATGATGAGAATTAAATAGGATCATTTCATATTAGAATTATAGATGATAGTCATATAAATCCTTAATTTAGGAACATCATCAATCCTTACTCAAATGGTTGCTCAACCATCCCTGATGGTGAAAATAAAGGATGATCAATGAAATATGTAGAAATAATGAAAAGGGTGGAAGATATTAGAAATGGGAAATCATTTGAGTACAATATTGAAAATGATGGATTCATTAGGTTTTGGTCATGATTATCTGTACCATCTGATCCCGAGATAAAGAAGAATATTTTGAATGATGCACAAAGATCAACCTTCTCTATTCACCCATGTAGCATAAAGATATATCAAAATCTCTGAGAGAACATTTGGTGGGACAACATGAAGAAAGATATTGATGGGTATACATCAAAGTTCATGGTATGTCAACAAGATAAGGATTAAATATAGAAGTATATGGGGATGATGAAACCACTACCCATACCCACATGGAAGTGAGAAAACATCACCATTGACATTGTACCTAGACTTTCTATGACAAATAGAGGAAAAAATGATATATGGGTCATTGTGGATCTTCTTACAACGAAATATCACTTTATTATGATTTTAGGGGACTTCTCATAGGATCAACATGCATATATATATATATATATCAAATAGGTGGTAAGGCTGTATAGAGTACCACTATCAATTATATCAGATCAATATCTGATATTCACCTTGATGTTCTGGAAAAGTCTCCAAGTTTCTCAATTCACTGAACTGAACTTCAGTACATCCTATCTTCCTCAAACTAATGGCCAATATTAGAGAGATGTTCATACACTAGAAGATATATTGAGAGCATGTTCAATGGACTTCAAAGGAATATTGTACAAACATCTTCCATTGGTTAAAATATCATACTACTATATTTTCCACTCGAGCATCCAAATGGAACCTTATGAAGCCCTTTATGGGAAATGGTGTGGAACACCAACATGATGGGATAAAGTTAGTGAGAATAATATTATAGGTACTGAAATGGTCAACTAAATTGTAGAAAAAGTGAAAAAAAAGAAGTATCACATCAAGTCATGCAAAAGTCAACAAAAGAGTTATGCAGAAAAACATTGATGAGACCTTGAGTTCAAGGGTGGATACATAGTATTTCTCCACATATCTACAGGGAATAAGGTCATTAGATTTGGGAATAAAGGAAAGCTATGTCATAGGTACATCATCACCTTTGATAATATTGATCATGTCGGGTCAATGACCTATCAACAATCACTTTCACCTACCCTGGCCAAAGTACATGATGTCTTCCATGTATCTATATTATGGAAGTACATACTAGAGGTTTGCAAGAAGATGATATTTTTTATGAGGAGAAACATATTAAGATATTGGAACATACAGATAAATTTCAAGGGAAAATACTACTCACCGGGCATTGTATTGTGGTGGAACCACATGTATGAAGAGGCAACATGTGAACTAGAAGAGGAAATGAAGGAAAAGTACACTCACCAGTTTATATCATAGAATGTAAAAATAAATTTTAGGGGTGAAATTTCATAATGGGGAAAAATGTAACAGCCCAATGTTTTATCAATGAAAATTGCCTTCTTATAATTATGTCATACTATCAAATGAAATTACAACATAATGAACTACTAGGTACAATATGACCACTAAACAAAATATTTCTACATCTTTAATTTCAATTTAAAAAATATGATATACACATTTGTGATTAGTAATATGTTTGGAGTCCAATAAGACAAACATAATTTTTTTGGAGAATAGTAACAAACCATTAATAATAGTAATATGACCCATATAAATATTACCGAATAAAAAAGAATAGTAACCTCACCCTTCAATGTAAAAAATCAAAAAATTTCATCTTATATGTGATAATAAGACCATTGTAAAAGTATTCGTATTTTTGTATGTCATAAATAACTAATTACAATTAATTAATTAATTTAAAATAAAATATATTTTCCTAAATGGTTTCCATAAATTATAAATTTTTTGTCTTATGGTTATAAGATAATTTTATAAGACATTATGTGATTTTGGAATGCATTATAATATCATTTATAGTTTTGAAATCTATATTTCTCAAGTAAATTATGATTTTAAATAAAAATAAAATGAATTTTATTTAGAAAAATATTTTTGAAAAATGGACATCATTTTTGTATTATACATTTTTTAAAATGTTTAAGGTAATTTTATTGGTATTTTTGTAAAATAAATGATTTTTTATGAATAGAAAAATACAATAATTTTCAAATTATGATAAATACATGATTTTTAGAGTCTTGGATAATGTTATGATGATGTAAGCCCATTTGGTTCGAAATAAAAAAGATTTATTACTATTTTTTTCATATAATCTTGACTAATTATGTTTTTTAGGTAATTTAATAAACTAAAAAATTAAAAATTATGAAAACCCTCCTCCCTCCACTATAAATGATACCCACACTCCCCTCTTCTATTGACACATTTGAAGCGTTTTGACTTGCCAAAATTCTGCCCAATTCTCTCCGCAATCTTTTCCCAAACATCTAACATCCCATAATTTCTACAAAAGATAAAAAGATACTCCATAAAGAGGATCTCAAAGAAGAAAAACTCAAGAGGTTAATCCCTCTATCTGATTCTTTTATTTTCATTCATGTTTTTTTTTCTTTTCTTCTTTCCTTACTCACCTACCCTCACTAAAATGGTATGATAAATCCAGTAACATAAATTTATTAGGATGATATTATGATAATGGGATATTTTATCATAATATCTTCCTCCCCCCTTATTTATACAATAAATGAATGTATCATCCAAGATATGTTGATTTATCACATTAAAGGATGATGGGTTTTCAATTACCATTAAAATCTAATAGAATGGTCACGAAACCATTTTATTGGATGAAACAAGTAATGATATATTTATTGTATCTTATTTAATGCTTTGTAATCTTTATAAATTAATGATATAAAATAATAATACAAAACATGTTATTTGTGAATAGAATCGCCATGTTAATCTAAGCATTTATCATTAATGTTTTGGATAATGATTGAACTTCAATCAAAGTAACTAAATGGATTTTATAACCATGTAATATATTGGATACTCACTATTCTCATATAACTTCAATTATTTAAAACTACTTTCATCATACATGTGTGTCCAAACAAGAATTTAGTTGTAGTCGTCATTAAAACTAAGGAAACAAACAGACTCGAAATATAAAATTGAACCTCATTAACCAATAAAAAGGTCATGAATGAACATAAACAGGTGGTAATAAATATTTTAAATATATAATTGGTTCTATAATTATTTATTAATTATACTAATTTTATTATTCATGTCATTAATATCATTTTTATAACACCATCAAAACATATGATAAAGGATTTTCTCTTTGTCACATTTACTCAAGAATGTCCTATATGTTATTCCCCTTTATATGTAATACCTAATGATGGGGTATGATTTATAAAAATTCCCAAACTTTCCTAGTGAAGTATAATTTATTATAATTCCCATTCCTCTCTCATCAAGTTCTCTTATATACACATGAAATCATGAGGATAATCCGTAATGGACTCTACCTGAACCTCCATTATTCTTTTGGGCTGCCTTATAAATATTTTAACAAAATTAAGTCATATAATATATTTATTTACATCCTATAAATTATTTTTACTTGTTCTAAATTCATTTATCAAGACCCTTTCATCATTACCTTTCAGGGTATACATGTTTTTAAAAGATTACCACTTCAATACTTCCTGATAAACAACCCTATTTTGAGGGAACTTCCTAAATTCCTACCCAATTTCACTAGAACTATATATTATGTTTAAACAAACTTTTTCATTATAAAATTATTATATTTATTATGATAACCTTTTTTTCACTTATTGTTTTATAAAATGGATTGATACCTTTTCTATTTTAATGACTCTATAGTATTTTCTTTCAAACCAGACAAAACAGTTTTAATGCTAAAATGTTTTAAATACTTTTATTACATGTTTTATCTTAAATTTGAAATCACATAACATGATAAATGACTATTTTGAATTATAAATATTAATTTATATTTTATATCAACTCATTCATGGACACTTTTATGATACAACCATTTGTTATGCATTATGACCTGATTATGGTTCCCAATTCATTCGATGGGTAACCCTTATGTTTATGTAAGATTGATTATGTTTGATATTTATGTGGAAAAAATATTCAATAAATTTTAATATGGAATCACCTAAATAGCACTTAAATGAATTTGGTAGCTTTTTGTCTCAACAGATGTTATTTTTGACGGTCTTGGCAGTTAGGTGTGGCTTGTACTACCATGTGCAATAGTCTTGGAGGTTAGCCTTGACTCGTGGCTAATTAATGTTTAATGTTGTTTCCACATTAATATGATTGCATGTTTATATGATTTAATGTTTATATGTTATGATTCCATTTTTTATATGTCATTTTTTATATCATCATGTCATGCCCTATGTCTCATGTTCTAATTCATTATTCTTATAGTTGTTCCCTTACTGGGATTTTAGCTCTTCACATTGTTAATGTTATCCCTAGGATGTCCTATGAAGATGTATGTGAACAAAGGAATATATGAGATCATTAATGAGTATAAATAAAAATTAGTTTTTATAATATTTGATTATATACCTCGTCTTCTAAGGCACTAGACATTATGTTCCTTGGCTTGTACTCTAACATATAATTATGCTTAAAATCTTGTAATGTTATATGTAAAATACTAGGGTCACTATATATAGTACAGCATCAAAAAGACAATTTTTTATTTAGTTATGAATCATTATACAACTTTTCATTTATTATCAAAATGATATATTATTAGTATTCCTCTACTACATGTTGTTACATCTTCTAGTTTTTCACATATATTATTCAATATTGTGCTAAAATATGACCCAAAAGGGTATAATATCATAACAAATACAAAATATTACCTCACATATAAGTGGTATCCTCCAGTATTTAGGGAGGTGTAGTTGAGGTGAATTGGCTAACCAACTTGGGGAACTACTTAGTGGATTCTGAGGTGGGACACTACAAAGTTGTATTAGAGCCTTCATTTTCTTATTGTATTACTGGTTGTGTATTTGATAGAAGGCTAGGATGTATCTAAATTTGGTAATGATCCTATTCCTTTGACATGATTACCAACATATAAAAGAAACCTAAATTACCTAGAATGGGTTATTATTGGTATTGTTTTGTTCTTTTTATAGTTTCACTGATTTCGACATTGTGTGACACACATGTTTAGTAATTTTATTAATATTGATTTAATTTATGTTATGGATTTATTTTATTTATATAGTATTTAAAAAATTAATCATTTACTTCATAATTATTTGAAATTATGCCTTATATGCATTGAATTTTTCCTAGTACAGTTTTCTTTCTAATTGCATTGCATGTATTACATTGATTTTTTTGAGTGTGTTTATTATTATATATTGAATTATTCAAATGTCTCTTGTAGGGATGACATAATCTAATCAATTATGGTTCCTGTATAAAAAATTTTTTATTCCTTACTTTATTTATGATAAATCCTTAATTAACAAATTATTACAAAATTTATCAAGGAACCACTAGTTTGATTAGATGAAATACTAGTTGATTTCACTATTGAATGAAAATTTTAATTTATGAAACACATACTCATATAAATTGGGATGGGTAGTTAATTTAATCAAATCAATACACATGACAGGTTTTATCCTAACACCATATGTAAATGTATGTTCATTGCTAGTTGAAGTGCTAATAGAAATTTATATAAAGTATGCGCTTGTATAAATTGGGAATGGTGACACATTTAACTTGATTAGGATAAATACATCCATATAAATAATAATAAACTTAAATAAATATTAATATTAAAATTAAACAATTTCTGATAAAGGGGGATTCTAATTACAAAATAAATGTTGTTTTACACTATACCTTCGAATTGAAACTCCCTATACCAGAACCTCAACTATGTTTGATAAAATGAAACTGACACGACCTTTGTATTTGGTAGTAGGTAGTAAATCGTGATACTTATAGGATATTCCTGACCACATAGTCCACGATTTAAGATCATACATAGTGGTGTGACTCATTTATAGGATATTTGTAAACTTATTATTTTCTAAATTCATCATTTCATATCTTTTTCTATTAAAACTTACCTGATTCATATGTTTGAAAATTATAGAGCATTGAATCTATGATTTTCCTGAACCTTATTCAAGAATGATGGTGACAACCAAGCTCTAGTTGTGGGGGACACAATTCCACTAGTATGTCCTCTTATAGTTCCACATGATGTACTAACTGTTTTTCTTCTACTATGAACTTATGGATGGTTTCATGAAACCTTACTTTGGTACATGTAGACTTTTTAGGGATATCTACATCCTCAAACTACTATGTATGATATTATGGGATAAATATGTTAATATCATAATCCCTCCTTTTTGGGGTATGGAGGTCTTTAGGATATTGAATCTTAAACAGAGGCCAGGATTTAAATATTTACACTTATTGAGAATCCATCAAATATGAGTGTAATGCTTGAATCATATATGCTTCACAAGTAAACAATGAATTTGTGGGATACTATATCTCATCCTAATCATTGAAAAGATATAGTCTAGGAATATTTATAAATGTCCTTCTATAACTACATATTCCTATAGACTATGAGATTGAGCACACTATAGAATTTATGAACCTAAAGTATGGTGCATTGTTGGTGATGGTGTATTTAGATAGTTTCGTTGAGATTAATTATTTAACACATACTTTTATTAGGGATGAGATGATGACTATGATACAATTTGATCATGGGATTGTATATGACATTTGATCGTAGGAACATGTCTTATGGTTGAACTCCATTTATGAGATAGTGAATTATTTCCTCAGTACAATCAAGATCACAAAGGAAGATAGAAATGTGATCTAACATTGTTAGGCTTCTAGAAAGGGGTATTTTTTTCAATTGGTAGGGAACATAATTTTGAGGGTGCACAAGGGTGGAAATTATATCAAAATAAAATTCCCCAACACCTTTGTGTTGCGCCATCAGGGTGGTAGTGAAGATAATAATAATACCTTTTATATGAAGAACCTAGTCGGGTGCTACGCTTATGGTGGGATGGGTCACCTTCATCATTTCATCCAAAAAATCTTTCATGTACTTGTTCAAAAGAGATCTATACTAACAACACATTCATGTATAGGATCAGTATCTCCACATCATGTTGAGGACTAAACCACTATCAGCCGACCAGACTAAGAAGGTGGACAGGTCTGTGGTATTTATACATATATGGTTCATCCCTAGAAGATTGAAACATACCATGTAAGTCAGGTTCTATATCATGGTCACAGTTTAGGCCATATTTATGCAATGGATTGTCTACATGATGAGCATAGTATTGGGACATCTATAGTATGATCTCCTATTTTAGTAGCCACTGCATTTTTAAATCCTTATTTGATAGATGTTCATCCCACTATTTTATATATTTGGAAATTTAAGAATGTATCAGGCTAGAGGAAGAGTACTTCTACAACATTATGAATATCAACTTTACATTAGGGTCTAGAATAGTGAGTACACATAAGTTGAAGGAGTTCCACCAAAAATATGGAGGGAACAATTTCATGTTGAATATCTTTATCCTATAAATGATCGATTTTGACAACATTCTCGGAATGGACCGACTAGTTCCATATCATGACCATGTTGATTTCTATGAATGAACGGTGTTATTCATATCAACTACAGGAATATTTCTTTATTTATAAGGATGAATGGGATATCGTGGAGAGTCAAGCTAGACCTTAATGTCATGGGATAGTCTTAGTGACAACCTAGATGTCTCGTTTATTTATGATTGATCAAGGAATGTAGTGTATGGGATTCTCTCCCACCGAAGATAATTTCATTTATTTCTTGTTAGATTATTTTCCCAACATACCTCTTATGAAAGAAATGGATTTCACTAGAGATATAGTTCTATGAGTAGCACCAATTTCTATTCCACATATTTTGTTGTCAAATACGGAGCTCTACAAACACAAGAAGTAGTTGGAAGACTAGGAATAGTTGGGTTTTATATATAACAGTACCTCTTTGTTGGGTTTAACTATCCTTTTCTGCACTAAAGAGGATGATATCCTATTGTTTTTTGTTGATTATCGATAATTGAACCATATTATAGCGAGGAACTGTTATCCAGTTCTTTTTATAGAATACCTCTTAGATCAGCTCTGAGGAGATACAGTTTTTTATAAAATTTATTTGAGGTTACATAAGCATCAGGTACCCTTTAGACCATCAGACAAACCATGTATAGTATTTTATAGAATATATGACTTTTAAGTGTATATTGTTGTGTTTCTTGGACATAACAATTGACTTTATATTTTAATGGACATGATGAATTAAGTTTCCCACACATATAAGGATTCATTTGTGGTAGAGTATTTAGTAGTTAAATATTCCCTTATGAGAGGATTATGATTACATTGATATCATATCACAAGGGTCTTATCCAGAGGGAGAGTTCCTCTAGTGCAAACCCATCACCAGGTTGGGTTTTGATTAGAATGAGATCCAAGATATGCATAGGCATGTGTGGGTTCCTAATGAAATACATGAAGAGTTGATATGTTTATATCATGGATATTTTTGGGGATTTTCATCCTAGGCATACCGATATGTATAGATAAATATTTTATCATTATTGGTGTTCGGGTATGAAAAGGAAGATTAAAGGCTTTATCATGCGGTGTTCCACATAGAAATAGGAGAAGGAAAAGCACAAGAATCCTGTTATAATTATAAATACAATATCTATTCTGTTCTAGAAATGTAATGGCAACACTTTTAATTTTTTATAGGTTTGATGAGATCCTTTCATGGTAGTGACATATTATAGGTGATTGTTGGTAGGTTAAAAATTGTCACACTCTTCCTACTGATGAAAGTTACCTTATAAATAGATGATCTTGGGAGGCTATATATTATGTAAATTTTGTGCCTTCATGGTATTCTTAGATCTATTGTATCAGACTGTGACACCGATTTACATCACAATTATTAAAGGGGATACCTAAGTCACTAGGTTCATATGTGTTGTTGAGTATATTTTATCACCCATACACAAACAAGTATTCTATGTTAAAAAAATTGTTAGAGGACATGATATGAGAATTCCTCATTTATTTTAAAGACTGATGGGATATACATATCAATCTGTTTGTGTTTCCAGACAAGAAAATATTTCACAAAATGGTTCATAAGGATAAATATTATTCAATTAACTATATGAAAAGGCATTCACCCTTGTTCTTGTTATAGGGAGGTGAAGTTGCACTATATGATCTTCATCTCATTGAGAATACATTAGAGAAAGTATTACAGATTCATAAATGTTTGGCTGAAGCTCATTCCGGGTGAAATTTTTATTCCGATTGTTGCCATGGAACAATGCAGTTTGAGGTGGCACATCAGATAATTCTAAATGTTTCTCCTACAATTGGTCATCAACTGATACAGAGTCAAGGCATGGAATCACATCATTATATCATGCCTATTGAAATCTTGGGGAGAGTCGGGTTAGTAGACTATTGTTTATAGTTAACTTAATGTTATCATGTCATTAATGAATTCTTCTATGTATTATTAATTTAGGGATATCACAATGACACATATCATTCATTTGATCCAACGGATATTGAGAAATACGTTGATACATCTTTATCAGATCCTCTCATATGTATCGTCGATCGAAGAATGAAGTCGCTTCAAGGGAGGTCAATTCAACTGGTCCAGTTGATATAGAAGTTCTAACACGTATAGGATGAGATATAGGAGTGATATGCCAATGCACATGATCAGTGACTAATGTTTTTAATAAGATTCTTTACCACCCTCGAAAGGGAATCATAAGGACATGTTATTTTATGGATGGTAGGTTGTACCATCATATATTTTATTATAGATATAATTGATTTTGTTATTATTAAATCTTATTTTTATGTCTAAAATTTACACTAAAATATTAGGAGTGGTTTGGTGGATTTCAAGGCTAATATGAAGCCTAGAGCTCTAGTTTTTTTGGAAGGAAAACTGACCGACAATGTTAGTGAATGGTTATTTCAAAACATGTAACTAAACAGAGTGAGTAATAGAGTGAATTGATATAGGCCTCATTGTTTGTCAATAACCATGAAATCCAGGCTGCATGAGCATGAAGGAACATCAGAGTTTTTAATATTGGAATTTCACAAGTCATTCACATGGCTGGTAAAAAGTTTTCCTAGCTCATACGATGGGATTTCTTTGGAAGTGGCTATCTCACGGTTGGCTAACGTATTGGCTAACCATGTGGTAAAATCTTTAAACACATTAATTAGGGGGGGGGGTCTTTTTTCCACTTAAATAATTTGTATCCTTAACCTTTATTCCTTACTCATCTAGTGGACAAACTTCTTTGTGAGACCTTTCATCACATAAGACGAGATCATTTTTTCACTCTCCTATGTTTCCTCTCAAATCACTTCACACGTGGATGAATTGGATCCACAATGGTATTCAAAAAAATCCTCATTTTTCTTCTAATTGTTATTTATTCACTTCCCAAGAACTATTTTGTATCATGGTCATTTGTCAAATTTTCATAGAATTGATATAATATTATGATTTCTCTAATTTTATCTCAATTCACAGTCCAACAATAGATTGAGAGAGTGTTAGGGGGATGAGTAAGGTGGTCTATTTATTTTCCAAATGTCTCATGGTATTTTTGTTATGCACTATTTTTTCAAATATGAGACTCCTTCAGTATTGCCACCATGAAGTGAATTTATTTAAATTAAATGTCTTATCATGTTTAGTTTAGTCTTGGTTAATGGATAATAAACATCATTGGTTGATCACTATGATGTGATACACCCCTATGAGTGATCCCTTATTTTGTGGCCTAAATACCTTTTCCATAAATTTTTAAATAATATTTTGATGTGAGTTTTCCTTTTTAATTAATGGTTTGAATGATAATTAAACTAAGGAATTATGTTTTCAATTAATTATGCCCCTTTTATTTTTGACATAGTTGAATTAATTGAATTAAATTTTGTTCCAAACCTATTAACAATGGTAGAGAGGTGTGGTATGAGTAAGTAATAACCATATCCTTCCCATAACTTTATCTTAGAGCAATAAAAATATAAAAACATAAGGATTTCATAGAATAGATATACATTATTCATAATTTGAAATTGAAAATATTAACTTTTCACTAGGAGTGATAATTTGAACATTTATTTTTATTTCATTGGATAAAATCATCGGGTGGATTGCTTACATACCAATAATTGATATCAGTTCCCATTGGGAGAAACCTTAGATGGGATATATGGGTGATATGGTTACACCATCCATGAAAGATACATAGTACCCTATGTGAGATAATTTGGATGTGATAAGTGATTCATTCTTTCACAAGGCTGATAGTGATACATGGTTTTCCTTTTGTGGGTCTACATAGAAGGACTCTATGGAGGGGTGTGTTTATTGATATCCTTGACATATAATTGGGATTCCTATTATGGATAACCTATGATATTCTCAAGATTAAACATAAAATGAGTACATATTCCATATATAAACTCTTGAAATACCCTGATATTAAATTAAAGGATGCATAAGTCCTAGAAAATCACATGTTTTGGGTTGGACCACTCTTGTTGATCAATTTATGATGACCCATTATCACACCATATCAAATATGTATAGGTTCACCTTTGTTCAGAGACATATGATCAAGGATAAAGATGGTAGATTCATTCGATATTACAATAAGAAACTTGATAGAAATGATTTATTTATTTTTTGATATTAATTTATTATGTACCTCCACATTTCTTATTTTATATTCACATACTAAATTGATCTAGACCATTTGGTTCTTACCTACTGATTTTATCTCGAAATCTGATCGAGCATCCCTTGATATCTAAGTAGACCTCAAGATTATTTGTGTAGGTAAGAGGAAGTGTCTAGATTTTGATGCTTGATTAATAGTACTAGGATAAAGTATCTGAGTAGAGGACTGAGCCTATGCTTGTGTTTCTAGTATCAGTATCTTTGTATCATTTTTTATTTTTCATATTTTATTTGATATATAAAAATTTACCCAATATCATATATACCTCATTTTGTATAGCTACATGTC
Organism: Viscum album; assembly: GCA_963277665.1. NCBI lineage: Eukaryota > Viridiplantae > Streptophyta > Magnoliopsida > Santalales > Viscaceae > Viscum > Viscum album. The sequence continues at coordinate 1,373,413,492 of OY728164.1, forward strand.
ATGAACATTATCATAATTTTGAATCTATATATGATTCATCTTTCACCTATTCAGTTATTATATAGATGATTTATTATTATCATAATTCCACTACTATTGGTAATAACTTATTCCTTTATTTCTCATAAAATTTTCACCTCTATATTATATGATTACTCATAAGGGAATAAACTCTACACAAACACACCCTAGTCCCTCACTATTGTTGACAACATGTAAAATTTGGTGGGGCATGGTTGATTTTATGTGGTCGGCTGTCTTAGGGAACCGCTTTGTAGATTCTGGGGTGGGGCACTACATATTTGATGAGAATGATGTTTATAAGATAGTCACACACACTAACCTATAGTTGATATGGGGTTTTTAATGATATTTATGTATCTAATATTCTAATAGTTTATAAAAGGATGATGAATTACATGGTTAGAGATGGTAACTCTATGTCATTAATGGTTTATGAGAAAAATTACCAAACCCTTGACTTAGATTTCACAATTGTAATCTTTTTATTAATTATTTATAAGAATTACCATTACTAATAAACGTGTGACATATATAAAAATCATAAAATTTTAAATTGTATATTAAACCTAAAAAATGTTTATTATGTTCCAGATAAGATGATTAGAGTTGATTGAAGATTATGTACTCTATATACATTTCCACCCTTGGAAAGAGAACATATTGGTTGACGATTTGAATTAAAATGAATATAATAGTTTATCGATAATGAGGATCACAAAAGATCTAATATTTATCAATTTTTAAAGGATAAATATATAAATCTAGAAGTTACTGGATAAATTTTATCATTATTAAATATGGTTTAAACCTGCAATCAATGAAAAGATCAAATATGTTCATAATAAAGATATATAGAGGAATTTTTTTGATAAATTGAGTTCAAAATTCATTATGAGGTAATGATGTGTTTATGGAATAGAATATGTGTCCAATGTTTAATTGAATTTGAAAATGAGTTGTAGGATGAACATCATATCTTATCATTCTCTATTCACACTAATTATATAGGGATGTATAGAGACTGTTAGGATTGTTTGTTTTGTGACTACAATAAGGGTGATATTTCAGTTTATGTATTCTAATTATTGATGTACATAAATGTTATGGATGAGCAGTATAATTAAAAAGGTTTTATACAACCATTTCTTATAACTACATGAAAATTGAAAACATCACCATGGATTTCATCGTACGACTCCATACAATATCTAATGGATTAATACTACTGGGGTGTATTCATTTACCTTTTAAAGTAATAAAATTTCATATATGTTTGAGAAAATTTCTCTATTGATCCGATTTCATGGATATACATTAATAACATGGTAAATGTATATTGATTACACGATTAACATATATTTTATTTATATCTGAAATTAAAATAAATGTTATAGATAGTTAATAAAAATATTATACATAAAATAGTATTTTTCATTAAATTGCTTCATCCTCAGTCATATGGTAGTCCTAGAGAACCGTTAAAACCTATAAGGATATGATAAGATCAATTTGTATATATTTGATATGTTTTTTTGGATCAAAACCTCATGCTTATTGAATTCTCTTTTAGTATTAGCTTTCACATGATAATTAATTGAGATCATTCTGAATCCTTATGTGGAATGTTGTGATGAAAACCATATTTCTTAAATGATTTTAGAGAATGAAATATATTTCGAATTAATAATGATTAGTTTGTGACATAGATTATACGATACAATCAGCATCACATCAATTAATATTAGAGTTGACAAAATAGTTATTCTTCCTAACATAACTCATATCTTAGATTTGAAGATGGTGATATGTTTTTAAAATGAATTTATACATGGAATAATGTTATGTGATTTGGAGTAAAAAAAAGTTCATCCCTAGGTATATTGGTCAACTCTAGATTCATCATCAATTAGATTTGGTAGATTATCATAAGATTCTTCCATAGAAAATCTCCCAAGTTCATGGTGTGTTCAATGAATATATTTTGATGAATTATGTTTATGATCATGTGTATGTACAAATCTACAAGATTGTGTTACTAGAATACGATCGTTCCTATGATAAATAATGAATTAATACATTATATCTTAGATATAAATGTTCTACAGTACCAGTCATCAAACCCAACTATGTTTCTATTGAGGAATCAGAAATTTAGGGAAGCTACATGAGAACTCGGTAATGTGATATTGAAAAATTAACCTAATTGTTTTATTATTATTGGTATTTTTTGAGAAATAAATATTAATTGGGGTTAGAATTTACAACTATTTTATTTTAAATGTATTTTTTTTAAATATATTTTTTATATTTGATTACATTATTTCCACATAACTGCAAGTCCAAATGAAAATATGAATATTATAATATTAATATCCTAGAAATAGGGTTGCTATTTCTGAATAACATTACATTAATTGTAATATAATTATATATATATATTCATTAATTCAAATTTCTTGATTAATTATTATTAAATAGTTAGTATATTCTTTATTAAAAACATTTCATGATTAAAATAACTATTAATTTCTAAAAAAAATTCTACTTATTATGTATATTTAAATAAATACATTATTTATGATTGTTAAAAATAAATTATAGTTAATTTTATAATAAACATCTATTGTTTTTATAATAGTTTTTAATGATGATAAAATCATTTGAAGTCAAAATGTTTTATTTTCAAAAGCATCCATTCAGGTGTGCAGAGTGTTTCTATCATAATAAATTAAAAAAATCATTTTGGGATAATGGTTTTGATGAAAATTTTATATTATAATTTTAATAAAATATTTTAACACTCATCTAATTGTGTTTACAAGTCATGAAATGAAACTAAACATAGTTTTAAGCATGAAATTATTTTACAAAAAAAACAATTATCCTTGTGTTTTTCACATTGATTTTATAAAAAATTTCAACCACTTATGAGGATTTAATTTAATAAATTGGATACCATATGATAAAAAATAACTTATTAATTGTTTAATGAGTCTCTTATCAGTTTTTCATTATTTATAGTAAAATACGTATAAATGTTTTACCGTGGATAGGGATAAAATGGGTATATCGGGCGTTAAACTATAAGACAATGGTGAAAATGAAAATTTAACATATCAAAATTTTATTAGTTAAAACAATTTAGAAATATTATTATCTTATATTAATATTATTTAGAATTTTATTCCACATTCACATGAAAATGACGTAATTTTATTTGAATCATTTTTGTAATTACATTGGTGTCCCTCCCCTCATCTATAAAAAACTACATCTTCCCCTCCCTTATTCATAAAAAATTATAACTAATGATTTGAAATGATCTACCAAAAACATTATTATATTCCATTACATAATTCATTATGATTTTATTTTAACATATGATAATCTTAATATGGCTTATGTTGCATGTCAAATAAGTTATTTAAATAAATTGTAATCATCATTACTAACACATTCAATGATTATTTATTCTTTTATATCCTCTAATTTTTTTATATCCATGATAAAATAATTATTATATTTTTCTCAAGATGATTATATGTATTTTTTATTATAGTATAACCATTTCAAATAACCTTTCCTTAAAATGGGACATGAAATTATTGCTTTTGAATATATGTGTACAATCACTTCAACTTAGTGATATGATTAATTTTCCACCACTATATCACATTTATTATTAAATATATTTTTTTAATAAATATATATGACATTAATGAAATAATTTTTATTCAATAATGATAATATATTATTTAATTTTCATTCAATATTTTAATTATAAAATTATTATAGTATTCATGTGTATGTATGGACTACCATCTCCATGAATAGTGTAATTCCTTTCTGTATCATGACCATTTATGAATGATTATAAATATGTATATAATTGATATGTTATTATATCCTGAATAAAATTATTTAAATTATAGAACCATTATCACAATTCAGGGACCATAATTCCTTAATCAAAACATTAATGAAAATCAAAGTAGTTATAACATGAAATGTTGATGATACTGAAATATTGATACTGAATTAGATATAAGATGTTTTAAATAATCCATTTACAATATTATGAATATGAATATGGTTTTTTATAACTATAACTAATTAAAATTTATTATATAGTATTTTGGAGTGGTAATGATGTTTGTTAGAATTTAGGTAAGTGTTTTCTGTTAAAGTCCTACTATTATGAGGATAATTTATGTATAATTTTTTATGATGATATTGTGTGACATATTTCTCCAATATTTTATTTCTATTATTATCCTATAATTTTAAATTTTAATTACCATATTTTGTTTAATTTTCTTCCCTTTATAACCTCAAATTTATGAAAGATTTTCTTTTATAGAAAGATGGCATTATTTTTCTATTTTGTTTAGAATTTTTTATTAGTTCTTTATATATCCTTCAAGATATATTGAATAATGTTTTTAATATTATCTAATAAATTATTAAATTGATTTTTAAACAGTATTGGATATCTAAAATGGACTAAAATGAATATTCTATTCATTTCTGGAATGAGTTACTTTTAAAAATGATGTGAATGAAATCATTGTTACTATTTTTTTGACATGAACATTTTTTCTTATAATTATTACTATTATGTCCTTAAATATTCCTTTACATGTTCCCATTTTTATTTTCAAAGAATGTTTTTTCCCAATATTCCAAATAAAATTATATTTTAAATATATTTTTCATAAATAAAAGATTATTTTTCTCAATAAATGTTCTTCTGGTCTTCTAAATGTAATTCAATCAATGGAAATATCCATTGATATTACTTACGCTTCACTAGGGATCTGATATAATGGTACCCTATTAATTGATTCCATAAAATTTATTATTAATATTATAATGTAAAATTTTTGAAACATTATTTCTTTTATATGGGTAATGATATGATGAATGATAATTTCGTTAATGTTATTTTGGCCAACATATGAATGGATAATTGTTATTTGATAGGTGACCTCATTATATCCCTCCAACAAATTGGGTAATGAATAATTTTTCATGATGTTAAAGGGTAGAGGTTATTTTTTTCCATTTCCAAATGAGGGAACACAGGTGTTTACCCGTAGACTAATGCTGGTATTTGGGCAGTTATTTGAAACCTATCATGAAATGAATTCCTTGGTGGGTAGCATTGATATATTATATCTAGGATTATTATTATTCAACATTTATTCCACGCAATTATTATATGTTCATATGTTTAATTTTTTTATCATTGATCATGATTGACTTATGATTCATATATATTGAAAAAAGAACGATATGTGACATGACTCCAGACAATAATATATAAATTGTTGTGTATAACTATCTATTATTAGTCTAAAATTCTCTTAACATTGCTCTTATCATATTTTCACTCATGTTTATAATAATATATCTCTCATATGTACTATTATTAATAATATCTTCTCACCCATTAATATGTTTTATCCTCTCTTGATATAAAGAAAGGATTCTATTATGATATGTTTTAGAATTTTTCTAGGTCTGAAGAACATAATGGGAGATAATTTTATGTATAATTTTTTAATGTGTTAATGTATCCAAAGACACGAAAATGCTATGTATATTCCCTTGGATCATAATTTTATTTAATTAATAGTCATTTTAAAATTATAATATTTATATATTTTATTCTTGAGTTTCCTCACTTAAAAAGTATGTCAACTACAACCATAATTTCACTATAGTCTTTATACATTTCAGGGAGTCCTATGAGGAAATACTTGGTGATATTTTCACATTTTCATACTATTTTTGGTAATGTTCAAAACATAACCATAGAATTCTATTTTTTAGCCTTAACTTGCTAGTATATGAATCAACAATATACATCTTCTATAATCTATATCTTCATGTTACCATACCTAAAGTCTTTTCACTTCTCTCTATATGTTTCCATACTTGTTGGATCAATAAAGAAGGATAAAATATGTGAATCATTAAATTGATTCTTATTCAATATCATTTTTCAATGGTAATATATGTGGGTTTAAAAAAACATGAAATTTATCAATGTTTAATTTTAGAATATCGAAAACTTTTTTCTATAAATATACATCATATTTATCGGCTTCTTTGATAATCATGTGGATTGATGGTTGAGTAGTTGGTTGAGTGATATATGATTTCTCCACTCCCAATGAATCATTAAAATTTATAATCAGAAAATCTATGTGAATTAGGCCGTTTTAAATCCTTATCATGAATAGAGTATAATGGAATTTCCTTCTCAGAGAATCAAAAACATTATATACATTTTCTATGTGGTAATGTATTGAGATGTTATAATATATTATCAATTAAAAACAACAATATTAGGTTATATTAAACTTAATTAGTGATAATATATAATTCAACCTCATTATATATATATATATATATCAAAATTATTCCATATATATACTTTATCTAAATCTGTATTGAAAATATCACTAAAAGTTTCTTCAAATCATACATTGGGTAATTTTTTATGAGTATTTAATTGGAATGAGGAATAAGTAACTTCATTAATATTATATAAGTGGATGTAACTCATCCCATTTTACTAATAATATTTGTATATTATTAACCCATATATAGTAAAAGGTGAATGTATATATATGTGTAGTGACCTACCTCAATTTTTGTTCTATGAAACATTTTTCATATTAATTTTTCAAAATGGTAATTACTCTATTATACGTAGGATTTGTTGGTGAATTTCATATCCATGATGAATTACTCACAAATTATGTCTCATATACATATATCTAATGAAAACAATGGTTCTAGGTTACTATAGTCACTCTGGGAAATTTTCCAATTACTTCTTTCTTTGATAGATCTGCAAAATATGGGATTTTTGTGACAACATGATAGAATAATGATAATTTTTTATCCAAAATTAACACATTATAAAATTTTATTATAGTTTATCCTTATTCATAGACTTTAATATAATCCAAAAATTATATTAACTCTATATATTTCTCTTTCAATATATAAGATTATAATTTAGGAAGAAAACTAAAAATTAATCTAGTGAGTCTAAAAACACTCTATTGTGTTGATCCATTATGATAGTGGGAGACTTGTTATTTCAAATTATAATCAATATATATTAATATTTACCCTAACATTAATGGAAGTATTTTGTGTCAATTTCATCCCTTTTTAACCTTAATTGATGGTATCCAAATCGACGGTTAATATTCAGGTAGTATATATATAAGGACCCAGCCTTAAACATTACATAATAATGAATTAAATGTCTAATTCACATTAAGTAAAATGTCAGGTTTAGAGTTTTAGAGAATCGGGCCATAACTATTATATTGCATATCAATAATTACAAAGTAGACACTTCTACTCAGTTTCCAATTTATTTTATAAAAATAAAAACATATAATAAGAAACATGTCTAGTTCCATGTTTTAGATAGTATGACTTTTCCTTGATCTCATCCTTGACCCTATTCATATTTAATTCTTCTGTGAAACATTTCAAGAACATGGTATGATCATAAAAATCTCACTATGTGTTATAAAATAATGAAGGAAACCCATATCCCATAAATAATAACAAATCAATGAAACCAATAATTTTCAATCATAACATACCTTATGATATAATATAAATATATAAATAACACACAGAAATCATAAATCATAATGGTAACTTATAGAATTCATAAAATACTTACATCGTAGCTTTCACAGCTATTTATGGAGTAACGTTAGAATACCCACCACAGTATATTCCCTACATATCTTAGGAGTAACATTAACATTTACCTCTTTCGCATTACCCAATACATTGGAGAGCTATCTTGGGCTCACCTGCCACCAGTTTATCAGGGAACCACCTGTATATGTAAACAATGCCCAATAAACATAACATATTAATAAAAAATAAAACACGAATAATGGAAAGATAACATTCCCCATTGAAATCACAATATATCATTTTAGGATATTGACATAATCAATGATTTATCAAACCATTTTCAAAACCATTTAAAACATTTAATATAATGATTTTTGAATCAATGTGTCCTATACCACTTTGAAACTTGTAAAGTAATTAACGTTTTAATAAATTAATGTCTATATAAATAAATCCAAAAAACAATTTTTAAAACATGGACATTAATGATAAATATTTAAAATAATAAATCTTTAAAAAATATAGAATGATATTTTAGATAAATAGATTTTAACAAAATGAGAGAGGATTGAATACAAAAAATTGAGGAATAACATCAATCAAAGATTATAATATAACCAGAATGGAGATATTCATGATATAATACATCAAAGGGTAGTATCTATACCATATAAAAGTTAATTGGTGTATCATAATAAATAAGTTTCAATGGATTGTAAATTGAGAGAATGTCCTTTGCAAATATCATATCATTAGATTAAGGAAAGATAAATGACATAATTATATGTGAAAAATAATAATATACCATATATAAATGGATATTAAGTTTAAAAAAATCATAGTAAATTAGCACATATTCATTTTACAACATAATCAAGAAGTATAAGGTTAACCAAAATAATTGAAATTGGGTAAACAAGTTCCCTTAAAAAAATTTGACACCCTAACGACATCACTTTATAATTAATAAGATGACTTGATGAGAGAGAAAATAGAATCTCATTACTTGGATGTAAAATTAATAGTAATAAGGATATTGAAGAACATATCCCAATATAAGAAGATGTAAATTAAAAGACATATCAAAAACAAGTCTTTCAAAAAGGGGAGGGTGAAAGGTTCCCTTACCGATTTGGTAACATACAAAACATACACCCCATGAAATAAGTATCAAACAATGAAGATGTAAATACCCAAAATTTATTTAAATTACTCCAATAATAAAGTCATGGGTAGTGCATACAATAAACAAAATAAAATAGTGTCTTATATAGCATTAATCTCACGAGAATACAAAGTGAGAGGAAAACCCCTTAACACGTTGTAATCAATAGTGTCGTATAAACAAAAGTTAATAACCACCAAATGAATCACAGAATACCATGAATATAATGGGATTCGTGATAATATATATCAAATTTTAGTAAAAAATACACCACATTAAATAAATAAGTGGTGAACAATGAAAATCTCCCAAAATTAATAGTGATATATGAAACTCCTTACCTCGTGTTTGACTTCACTTGTTTGTTCCTTGTTATTACTGTATAATAAACATAAGTTAATTTATACTTGACTAAGAACCCTTTATCAAGTTTATTATTCCTTTTATATCACTTATTTAATTGTTATAAACATTACGTAAACATTTAAGTTAATAATGGTCATTTTGTTGATATTTGGTACTTGAGTAAAAAATGATCACCTTATAATTACCAATTTACCATGTGATCAAGATTCCATTATCTCCAAAATGAGATTAATTATTTAGATATAATATATATCATATATATCCAGTATATATATGTATTTATAATAGTACATAATATTTGGAGATAAGAAATGAAATGCATCGTTCAAAGAGACGGCAAGCCATACGTATACATAAACCCAAATTTCATTTCCATTTCGTATTTTAATTGAGAGAAAACATAATGATACCAAGATTTATTATAATTACAGAATAATTTAATATATAATTTCAATAAATCCATCATTTATACGTCCCATGTATGGTATGAATGGGTTTTATCACTTTGAGGGGGCGGTAGTCTGCACTTCTTCAAATGAAATTATCATGATTACTCATTATGGAAACCATAAAGGTATGATACAAATTAAAAATATGAAATCATACAGAAAAAATAAAAATAATATGTATAATATATATAAGTTAGTACCATCTTAATGGACACCATATGAGGCGGTAGGAGATAATTGAACAATCATCGTTTCGTTACGCGTTAGTTTTCCATCCATAGAAACAGTATGCTCTTTACCCATTAGATAGAGGTGTGTGTAAGTTTTGTTTGAATCCTCATCATAAAATCATCATATTATATTTATTATAATGGTGTTGTTATAAAATAAAGGAATAAAATAAGGTTAGTGGTTGGAGAAGTAAAATAAAATAAAAGAACTTAAGAGAAAATGTTACCGTAAAATCAGGTAACTCCCTTTGGTTTGAACCAAAAAAATTTATTGAAGTTCCGTATTCCAAAGTTAAGTATTCTAGGTTTAAGATAGGGATGTAGGGAGATTATGTGGGCATAGTTTGGACGAGAAAATGGGCCTGAGAAGTGTGAGGAATGGGTTAGATGTGAGGTCTTTTTATAAGGGGGATAAGGGGCTCTTTAAGAAAGTGTGAAAGTATAATTTTATTATATGATGATTTTAGGTTTCTAAACGTCCAAAACACATTAAGGTAAAATATAAGATGACTCGTGGTCGAAATAAAATCATCCAATAATAATTGGATAGGTTTTAGATAATATTTTAATATTTATAATCATATTTATTTAAATCATTTATAAATGAAGTAAACACTGCGTCATTATAGTGTCATAAGTAATTTAATTTATTAGATTTCTAAATATTATAAAAAATACCATGATGTAGGAAATATTTTTATATTTCCAAATAATATATATATTAAAAAAGATAACTTATATAACCCCATTTAAAATTTATATACTAAAAGATATTTTGTTGTCCTTTTTTCCATTACTTTATGTTAATTAAAAAAAGTATCATGATCTCTTTTAACTGGACCAATAGGGTCCCAAAATTGACCCAAGGATTTTGATTGTTGGACATGACTCATAAAATAAAGTTAGGATAAGTTTTAAGGTAATTTTGTATTATTATAATTTTTTTGAATTACCCTATTTACCTTCAAATGTGGTAAATAAAAGTCCAAAGTTACTATTCACCAAAAATAATTTTAATCTTATTGAACCAAATTTTACATAATAATAACAACCATGTAGTTTATAATTTTGAAATTATATTCATATAAGTGGTAAAATTTAATTTGAATAAAAATGTCAGGTTTTTAACTATTACTCAGTCATTTCACTATTCATCAAAAATTGATGGTTTTTAGAAAATTACCAAAAACTAGGCCTAAGCTATATTTTATATTATGAATTAAAAAATGATGTATATTTTACCAAATTAAAAAATTAGAATTTGTTTCAATTAATGAAAATTTATTTCCATTGTCAAAACAAAAGGCATGTTTTTAAAAAATAATAACTATCAAAAGACTAACACTTGTTTATGCCACATTTCAAAGAAAAATTTCTTCAAATGACAATACATAGATTAAATGTTAAAAATATAATATAATTACACTTTAAACCCATTTAATGATATAATCTAATCATGTAAATAAGTTATATTAAAAGGCAGTTTTGAATTAAAATACAGTATTTTTCACTATTCATTAAAAAATGAATTTTATCAGAAATATACCTAAAATATACCCAAAGTAAATTTTGATGTCCCGATTCTAAAAAAGAATTTTATTTTTTCAAATAGAACATATAAAAGTGACAAAAACTAGATTTAATGAGGGTTCTCCATCAAAGGTTGGTAAATCGCCCTTTTAAAGAATATTAGAGTATTTATGCTTATAATTGGATTCTTTCTTATTTTATGTCACTAAATATTATTGGATTAATGTAGAAACATTTAACAAACAAGTATAATAATTTTTTAGTTAGTTATATTCATTCCTGCAATTAAAATGGCTAGACTTTAACTACCATTTAAAATAATAATAATATTATATTATTTTTTCAGTACAACTTCATGTTGTGTGCAACGTAAGATTTCAAAGAAACCTATTGTTGCGTATCAGGTACGCCATCAATCATAGAATCCCCTTTAATTAAAAATTAATATTTTACTCACAAATACTAATAAATATGAAAATTTCACATTCTTCATTTACCTAGGATGTTACATCTTTCCCCCCTTTTAGGGATTGTGTCCTCCCAATTTTAAAATTAGGCTCAGAAACATCATTGAAAGTATCACATCGGAAAAATATTAAATAAAAATATCATTTTAAAATAAATGGATATAATTAAAAAGGTCACCCAAGACAAAAGATACTAGGATTCCATGAAATCATCGATATGGAAGAGAATCTAACTCTCATGGATTAATAGAGAGTGGTAGTGAACTTGATCACAGAAATTTAACCACAAAAATACCATAAAGTTGTCATTTTGGTGAATATATAATTATAAAAGAGAGAATATAGCTTTTTTTTCTTCAAGATACATTTCATAGAGTTGATGATTTTTGTTAACAACTAGACTAAGATCCTACATAAATATACTTACTTATCATGTAGAGTGTCATCTTAAAAAAAATTCTACCACAAACTCATCTTCTCTCAAAATGGTAATTATTCAAGATGACTTGGTCACACCTGAAGTGCTAGAATAAACTTCTAGAATATCACATAATCTACAAAAGAAGAACTACATATTTACCTTGTCTTAAGACATCATCCAAAACATAAATTGGTCAGTACTAGATTAGATAATCCCCAAAAAAATAATCATTAAAAAAACTACTCTTAATCTCCAAAATTCAACAAATATTACCCAAAGATCAACAATGGAAATTTAATATATAATTGTCCTTAAAATCCTTCAAAATAATCCAAACTGAGATTTGAAAACCAAAATTCAAAAGGATTTGATCACATAGTCTTCCACAAAAATATTTACATTTGTCTCCAAAAACAATGAATACTCTTAAAGTCTCATAATGTGGTGTAATTAACCTAATCACATATTCTCTATTATAGTTTAATCATTTCTATAAATAAACCAAATCACCTTCTATCCAAAATAAAAACATAAATTCCTCCAAAATAATATCTCAACCATTACTCCACAAATTTTATCTCATACCTCGCATTTTTATAATATAAAATAATAAGATTTAATTGCCTCCAAAATAAAAGTCAATATGAACCCCTAAGATTATACATTATGTCCATGCAATAAAGGATAACAATTTCATGAATGAAATTTTCACATATCAAACATCATGTTTACACATACCTGAAAAAGTCTTCTAATGTAATCCCATCATCAATAGATCTGTAATACTTTTAAGCATTTCATCATCCTAAAATGTGCCATAACTATTGAATCCCTTATATGTAGACTCTTTACTCATTAAACATTCTTCATGATCCATTAAACATTATTTTACGACATATTCTCTAATAATTCATTCCTATAAACAAAATCATTAATCATATCCTAATATTCAATAATCTCTAAACATCAGCTAAGAAATAATTCATATCTTTCATTGGTCATTGTCAATTTCCTCATCTTCAATTGGAATGGTATTAGGAATTGGTAAAAATATATTAGTACGATACTTCTGATTCCGTTCTTGAACCTTTTTTGTCGGACATCGATTTGTATAATGACCATCAGCACTACATTAAAAACATTCAATTGATCCTTTAGAAAGAACTTATATCCCTTTCCGAGAGTCATCTAGATAATTCCTTTTTCCATGGAAATCTCTTTCTTTATGAAATTAATACCGAATTCTATAGCATCTTCTTGTCCCTTTGAATCATTTTCCTAGGTGTTTCGTTCCACCTCCTTGACACGTAGGTTTTTTAACATACTTAAATTTTTTATTATTACCTGAACTTCCGTAGGGATTCGTTTCTCGCATTTATGATGCGTTATAAAAATCACCATGGTTCTGGTGGCCAATAATGACTCTAGATAGTTGTTCGAGAATAACCACCTGATTTATCATTGCATGTAACACCCCAAGATTTTATAGTACATTATCTCATTAAAGTAATTCAATAGCGTGCGCTATACACAACACCAAGTTCGAATGCACCACAACTTACCAAACTAGCCGTTCAAAAAGCGGTTATAAAAAGTATTAACTAAATTTTGAATCATATATACTCTATATAATTTTTTCACCCATATTATGTGTTTCTTAAACATAATATGAGAACAAAAAAAATCAGATAAAGGAAGTATTTTTCAAAAATGCAAATTTTCCACCTATTAATGTTGAATATTTTTTAAATTCAATAACTAACAATTATATATATAATTTTAAAAAATATACTTCTAATTAGAATTGGGACATAAAAATTTAGTTTGAATAAAATATTGGTACTTTTCTGATAATATTTATATTTTTATGAATATTGAACACAATTATGGTTTAATTGAAGAAAAACATTTTTAATCAACATAATTTATAGTGTTAAATAATTAATTTCAATCTTTTTCAAGTATAATTAGATTATATTTTTATCATTTTATACAATGTAGGTCATTATATGTAATTTCACATTTAAATATGATATAAACACATGTTAATCTTTTGATAGTTTTTACTTTTTTAAAAACTCGCATTTTGGATTTGACAACAGAAATTAATTTTAAATTAATAAATGAAAATTATATATATTGAATTTGATAAAATGGAAATCATTTTTTAATTTGTAATATTCAAATTCTGTTCGGGTTAATTTTTTGTATTTTTCGAAAAACTTTCAATTTTTGTTGAATAGTTAAAAACACTATGTTATTATTTAAAACCGACTTTTTATTTAAATAAATATTTATTTTATTTTATTTTATTTTAGGTCAAAATAGATATGTAATTCTTATATAAGTTCAATGTAATTAATTGGTATAATTTTATAATAAGTTTAGATATATAACAATTTTATTGAACTTTTTGTCATCTTTTACCCACATCCAAGGAACATTTTCAAATTTTCATAAAACATAATTTTACCGCTTCTGTGTGTTAAATTTAAAAAATTTGAGAGACACGATAGATATCAGTAATTTAAATATTATTCAACAAGATGAAAATATTTTTTTTGTGAATAGTAACTTTTGACTTTTATTTACCACGGTTTTAAGTAATTAGGGTAATTAGGGGAAAAATAATATCATAATTACCCTAACACATATCCTAATTATATTGTGTAACTGTAATTCAACCAAAAAAACTTTGGAATAAAAAATTACCCCCTTTGGTCCACTTGAATTAGAATAGGACATTTGTTATAATTTTATTTAGAAAAGAGTTAAAAGAGTTAAACACAATGTTTAATAACTAAAATTTTTTTATACAGTGTCATACATAAGATAAATTCGGATATAAATATTTATTAGAATGATAAAAAGATTTACTACATAATTGTATTTTATTAATATTTTTTAGACATTAAATAATTTTATTTATTTATGACATAATGATGATGCAGTAAATACCTTATTAATGAAAGATTAAAATAATTGATATTATAAATATCCAAATAAATTTAAATTGAGACTTAAGATGAATTAAACTAGTATTATAGGCTAATAGTACATATTAGGGATGATTATATAGATTTTTTCTGAAGTTATGTTGTTGTTAAGACTACAAAAAAACAAAATATCAAATAGTGTCAAAATTGACATAAATTAGTTTTTAAAATAAGTACTATATTATTGGATAAAATAATATTCCAAATAATATAAGGTTTGAAAAAAATTATTAAATAATATTATATATGTCATCATTTAACCACTTTAAGTTCTTTTGAATGTTCATAGAATGTTTATTAACCATATTGTGTAAGAATACAAGAAGATACGTTAGAAGGTAACCTATTTAACTAAGAGTTATATCTAAAAGATAATGTTAAAATGGTAACCAAACCTTTATAAAACCTATTGGTTGATATTTTTAGACCCATACCCACCTCAAAATCTATATAATTCATTTTAGAGCCATTAGAAACCGAAAATGTTTTTATTATAAAATAATATTTCATGATTTTCCAAAAGTGACCCTCGACTCTCTTATAAAAGGGCACCTACCCTTATCCTAATTTCAAACTACCAAAGAAATTTGGCTCGGACAAACCAAAAAAAAATATCCTCTGAACATTTCTCCCTTCATCCTAGAGGCCTTACTTTGGTCAGAAATCCAACCTAAAGATCCATTTTGATCAAATCAAAAGAAAGAACCCGATAAAGAGGTAAATATTTCATCACTTCTTTCAAGTTCTTTTTTTCATGCACTTCATCTTTCTTTGTTGTTTCCATTATAAAATAATAAATCATGTATCTTATATATAATAGGATGTTATTATACAAATTTTACTACCATATTCATTATTCGATCCATCATATAAATGACAAAGTCACCATACATGAGTACGTACGGCTTACCGTCATCACGTCGTGGTGTTGTTTGTTATTCAAACACTTAATTATTTGTATGGGTTAATAATGAGTATAAATGATGTAAAAAACTAAATATAACATGTTAATTATTATATATATAAGATATTACATCCAATTACCTACGATTTCACCATCAATATAATGATTTTGTTGTTCGTGCGTACGTATGGATTTCCGTCTCTACGAACGTGATAAGATTAATTTACCACTGTAATCATTCAAGATTAATTTTAATTTTATGATTAAAAATAATTTTTAAGAAATTAATATCATTCTGCATAAGAATCAAATACATTCTATCCATAAAAACATGTATTACGTAACCAATCATATAAAGGAAAACTGATCAGTTAACACCTGATATGATGATACTACTGAAATATTATTGATAGATAAATATTGTAAGATCATATATGATATCATATTTATGTATATTATTTTTGTATAATTTAATAACAATGATATTTCTATTATACAGAAGGTTAATGTACCCTCAACCATTGAAAAGTAATGGTAAGGGTTAATTTCACAATCTCATTATTATCTGGGGTTGTTTTTATGTAAGTATCTACTGGGACATATTTACTATCCATATGATTGTTTCATAAAAGAGTTTTCAAAGGGATTTCTAAGGTACTTTTTTACTAAAACATCATTTTAAATGTTTTAAATATTTATTCTTCTAAATCATTCTCATTAATGTCCATGTTTTCAAAATGGTTTTTTGGATTTATTTATATGTACATGAATGTTTTAAAATGGTAATTCCTTATAAAAGTTTCAAATTGGTATGGGACACTTTCATTCAAAACTATCTTTTAATGGACTTTAATTACAAATTATGGGACTTTTAAATGATTTCATAAAAAGGGATATTTCACTCAATGATTTTTACTGATCATTTTCAAATATGTAAACATCCTTTAAGGGATATTTTTCTTGATCGATGTTGATTTATTATGATAAAAATACTCCATATTGTATTGAAGTTTTTTGGTATGTTTTATTATCCATGTGTTATTTTTACACCATTCATGGTTTGTGAAAAAATTATTGGCATTTCATATGCTATTTTTAATACAAATGTTTATGTTATTTTAAACCTTTTCATATTAGAAATGTATTGGACTTAGTAAGTGATGAGTGGAGCCCGCTATAGCTCTGTGAATTGGTAGGTCTCATGAGACAAACTTGTGTCTTGTCATAAGGACTTGAAAAAATATTATCTATAGTCTTGGCACTAGGCCTTGACTATGTGGTTATGAAGACTTGTATTATGCATTCCATCATTATGAAAGTGGTTATTTATATTTCATGTGATTATTCGACAAGTAGAATATTCATGTGAATATGTAAATGGAATTACTTGATTTTATCTTTTCCATATTATGCTGAAGTTATGTTTAAAAGGTTTTTTTACTCTTACACATTGCCTTAAATATTTATGCTTATTTATGAATTTTTATGCTATATTGTTTTCCTTACTGAGCATCTGAGATCACCCCTTTCTATGTATTATTTTTCCTAGGATGTGAAGAAGTATATTATGGTTGAATTGTTGGGATAGGATAATGATATATGTGTGTTAAAAGGGGGGAAATGTTTTTGATGTTTTTATTTCATGATGTAATGTAAAACTTATGAATGTATCTAGTACTTCCAAGGCTACTAAACTGCTCGGTTTTCAAGATTTGATCCCTTGTGATCATTCCAATGTTATGTAATAATGCACTGACTCTGGGTAACTGGGTTTGGGGAATTACAACTGGTATTAGAGGAAGTTTAATATTTACCTTTGAAACTAGATTTATAAAAACTCAGATTATAGAACCTTACCCTATGATAGACTTTGAGGATTATTATAAAAAAAACATCCTAGATTTTTTGTAATGTAGAGATTATGAATATTTTCCAAGCAATACATCCATGTCTAGATACGACCAAGTAGAGGAAGCTCTGGCACAGAAGTACCTTCGGCTTAAAACTCTGACAAGGAGTTTCGAGATTGACATGGGTTATCATGGTACATGACAATGAGCCTTGCTACACTCTTGGTTATGACACTCATGGGGTTATATGCTTAAAAATATTCATATTTTCTTTACAAGCTGTTATGAAGGATTTATGATTAAATGCTTACTCAAAGAAAACATTTTATGATTATAGATTATATGCATAATGTTTTCAATTTATGTTAGGTATTTTACATGTTTGTAATTATAAATTTTGATTCATAAACTAACCTAGTTTATGCCACTTTTGGAAAATGGCGCCTAGTTGAAGGAATGAGAATTCTAGGAATACGCATCATTGAAAGATTATGAAGGATCATATTTTATAGGTTATTAATCATACATTTAAAAGAGAAATAGTGTGTCACATATTATTGTCATATGAAGAAATAGTATCATGTGTTAATAAGATAAGTAAATAATTATATCAGTCCTATAGCTTTGATGTGAAGGAAGAGAATAAAAGGATGGAAGAGAGAAATATGGATTAAGGGAAGCGGGGAAAAAAGGATTTCCACATATGTGATAACTGGCTAAAGAATCACCTTGGTAAATGCTTTATGGGGATGGGGGCTTGTTATAAGTGTGTAGAAAAACCACACCATTTACATGATTGCACAGGTAAGAAAAAGGTTTCAGATGTACAATTCTTCATCTGCAACGAGTTGGGACACTATGCGAATCAATGTGCAAATCATCAGAGTGTACCCTAAATACTGCTATTAGATAATAATGAAGTTATGAAACCACAAAAGATGAAGAGTAATGATTAGAGTTTTTATTTTTTTATTTAATTATTGTTTCATTTGAGTATTTTATTAATTATGTACATGTTATAAGAATTATATATTACATAAGCATTGTACTGCATTACTTTTTCATTAATGATTTAAGATTATATGGTTCTACGAGAAGTGACTCAATTGCAAGTTGAACTATTTGTAAAATACGTGGTTGAAGGAAATATAAACCTTATTATGATTCTGATATTGTGGTAGTGATTTTGGAATAAGAGATAATTGATTTGGAAAAATTATATTGGATATTATACACACCCTTGGAACTGATTAATGGTTTATTTATTCCATCATTGTTGGTGTTTACAAAATTTTTGGATATAATGAGTATATCTAGTATTAATTAAGGAATAAGGGAGAATTAATGTAATCAATATTGATTTATGGTAATTCAGGGTGTTGCGGTGTTTTAAAAGATTACATGATGAAGGTATTCACATGTTATTATGTTGTAAAAAGGATCTTCATTGTGTTTACCTTTTTATAAATTTTGGGTGGTGAGTTTGGAATGAAGAATTTAGGATAAGTCTAAAAGTTGGAATCAAATAAGTTTCAAATTTGATACGATTTTTATGGTTAAACCATTTCACGAGATTATTTTGGGATTTTCATAAAAAGGACAACCCAGAGGTCGGCCGACAACCCATCGCTTCCGGAAAGGCCGTGAGGCTAGAACCCGTAACCAAAGAGCGACAAGGGTGTATCATCTACCACTAGCCTACATGATATCCTGTTTTGTATAATGTAGTTTTTTTAAAATGTATTTACAGATAAGTTATAAATTCATTTCTTTGGAACCCTATATGATAAAGATAAATATAATATTTTTGAATTATATTGTCTTTTTTAGTGAAAGGTGAGTTTTTTTTCGAAATTAGTTGAATGATAAAACTCTAATGGTCAAATATATATATATATTCTATTTATTCTATGAATAAATTAATTCTTAAACATTAGGGAAGGGATATTAAAACAAAAAATGTGTTACGCTAATACCATATGTTTGGTTGAACCGATTATATTTTATATCATCTTAGATTAATGGATTTCAGGCTGAAAATTTTACTCAAGATTATGATTGATGACATCAATCATTCCCTATAAATATTTTAATTTTTCCTCTAATTATGTGTCCTTAATTTCCTCCAATGTTCTCCTAGTCGAGATCATAATTTGGTGGGGGACTTTTTCCTTTCCCCTTTCCTCTAATTATGACTATATTTTATTAACCCAATGTCTGATGTGGGTTTTCCAAAAACATATTTTTATATTTTTAACCATTTATTTTCAAAGAAAAATTTCGAATTGTGAGGATGAAATTTATTGATGGAGGGGAGAATGTAGTACCCCTTGATTTTTTAGTACGTTATCTTATTAAAGTAATTCAATAGATTGCGCTACACACAACATCGAGTTCGAATGCACCACCTCTTTTCAAACTAGCAATTCAAAAAATGATTATGAATAGTATTAAATGAATTTTGAATCTTTTATACTGTATTAAATTTAGACACCCATATTATGTGTTTCTTAGATATAATATGAGAACAAATTCAATTTTTCAGATAAAGGAAGTATTTTTCAAAAATGCAATTTTACCGCCTACTAATGGTGAATTTTATAAATGCAATATCTGACACATTTATATCAAATTTGACAAAATAAACTTTTTATTTAGAAGTAGGACAAAATATATATATTTTTAAAAAAAATTGGTACTTTTCTGATAACTTTTATATTTCTATGAATAGTTAAAAATGATATGTTTGAATTGAAAAAAACATTTTTAATCAAAATAATTTGTAGTGTTTTATTATGCATTTGAATGGTTTTCAAGAATAATTAGATTATATTTTTAACATTTAATACAAATTAGGTCATTATATGTAATTTTTACATTTAAATTTGACATAAACACATTTCAATCTTTTGATAGTTTTTACTTTATTAAAAACATGCATTTTGGATACGAAAATGGGAACTAATTATAAATTAATATATGAAAATTATTTGTTTTTAATTTGGTAAAATGGAATTTTTTTTGAATTAGAAATATCAAAATTAGATTAGGGTAAATTTTTGGTATTTTTCTGAAAACTTTTAATTTTTGATTAATAGTGAAAAACACCATGTTATTATTTAAAACTGACTTTTTATTTAAATAATTATTTATTTTATTTAAATTTATTTTACGTGAAAATAGATACATAATATTTATATAAGTTCAATGAAATTAATTTGAGTCATTTTATATTATGTTCAGATATATAATAATTTTAATGAACTTTTTACCGTCTTTTACCCACCTCTTAGGAGCATTTTCAAATTTGCATAAAACATAATTTTACCAGTTCTGTGAGTTGAATTTCAAAAATCCGTTAGAAATGGATTATATAAGTAATTAAAATGCAGTTCAATAAGATGAAAATAATTTTTCATGAATAGTAACTTTTGACTTTTATTTACCACGGTTAAAAGTAATTTTGGTAATTAAGGGTTAAAATGATAACATAATTATCCTAAAACATGTTCTAATAGTATCGGTTAAGTGTAATTCGACCAAAAACAACCTTAGAAATAAAATATGATGCGCTTTGGTCCACATGGATTAGATTAAGATATTTATTATTATTTTATTTAAAGAAGAGTTAAAAGAGTTAAATTCAATGTTAAATAACTAATCCATTTTTAATATAGAGTTATAAAAGAGATAAATGAGACTATTAATATTCATTAGAAATATAATAACAATTCTTACATAATCATATTTTATTTATAATTTTTAGACAAAAAAATTTCATTTATTTATGACACAATGATGTTGTAGTAATTACATTATTAATGAATGATTAAAATATTTGAAATTATAAATATAGAGATATATGTAAATTGAGACTTTTGATAAATTCCACTAATTTTCTAGGTTCATATGACATGTTATGGTGGATTGGATAATTTTTTTTCGAATTGAAAAGGTTTTTCTGACTATCACAAAAACAAAATACAAAATAGTGTCAAAATTGTTATAAATATTTTTTTAAAACTAATACTGTATTAGTGGATGAAAAAATATTCCTAAAAATATAAGGTTTTAAAAAAGGGCTTAAATGATATTATATATGTCATTAATGAACTACATGAGGTTCTCTTGGATGTTTAGTGTAATTTTATTAACCATATAGTGCATGAATACAAGGAGACACGGTAAAATCTAAACCATTTAACTAAGAGTTAAATCTAAAGGATACGGTTAAAATGATAAACTAAACCTATCCAAAACTGATTGGTTGAGACGATTTCAACCCATCCCCATGAGATCCCAGAAATAATTCATTTTGGATCCATTAGAAACCAAAAATGATTTGATTATAAAATAATATTTCAAGATTTTCCTAAAGTGAACCTCACCCCTTATATAAAAGTGTACTTCTCCTTCTCGTAATTTCACACCTCAAAAGTCGTTGGTATTGACCAAACCCTATCAAAATATCCTCCCAACTTTCCTCCATTCATCTTATAGGCTTTCCTTTGGTCACAAAGCCAACCTATGGAGCTCTTTTTATCAAATCAAATGGAAGAACCCGAGGAAGAGGTAAATACATCATCACATCTTTGAAGATGATTTCTTCTTCCACTTCATCTTTCTTTGTTGTTTCCATTCTAAAATAATAAATTCATTATCTTATATATACTATTATGTTATTATAAAAATGGTACTACTATATTCATTATTCTATCCATTATAGGAATCGAAAAGTCACCATATGTGTGTACATACGGCTTACCGTCTCCACATCGTGGTGTAGTTTGTCATTCAAACACTTAATTATTTGGATGGGTATAATAATGAGTATAACAGATATAAATAATAAATATAACATGTTAATGATTCTTTATATATGATGTAATATCCAATTAAATATGATTTCACCATCAATATAATGATATTGTCGCTCGTGCATACGTATGGATTACCATCTCCATGAATGCGATGAGATTCATTCCTAATAATAATCATTAAAATGTAATTTTTTTATGGTTAAAAATAATGTTTAAGAACTTAATATCATTCTGGATTTGAATTAAATACATCTTATCCATAACAAACATGGCAAATGAAACCAATCATATAAAGGAAAACAGATTAGTTAACACCTGAAATGATGATACTACAAAAATGTTATTAATAAAGAAATATTGGAAGATCATATATGATATCATATATATATATATATATTTTAAAATTTTAATAAAAATTATTTAACAATTATACAGGAGGTTAACGTACCCTCGAACAAAGAAATGTACATGGTAAGGGTTAATTTCACAATCTCATTATTATCTGATGATGTTTTTACGTAAGCATCTACATGGACATATTTGTTATCCATGTCCTTGTTTCATAAAAGGGTTTTCAAAGAGATTATTTTAAAGTGATTTTTTTAGTAAAACATCATTTTAAATGTTCTAAATATTTATTCTTCTAAACCATTATCATTAATGTCCATGTTTTCCAAATGGTTTTAGGGATTTATTTATATGGACATGATTGTTTTAAAATGATAATTACCTTCAAAAGTTTCAAAGTAGTATGAGACACTTTGATTAAAAACTATCTCTTAAATGAATATTTTTTTATAAATTATGTTACTTTTAAATGATTTCATTGAAAAGGGATATTTCTCTCAATGATTTATACAGATCATTTTCAACTATGTAAACATCCGTTAGGGGATATTATTTTTGATCGAGTTTGATTTATTATGATACAAATCTTCCATACATTATTGAATCTTTTGTGATATGTTTGACTGTAGATGTGTTATTTTTATACCATTAATGGTTTATTGATAAAGCATTGACATTATGTATTCTAGTTTTAATACACTTGTTTATGTTATGTTTATACCATTTCATATGAGGGACGCATTGGACTTAGTATGTGAAGGGTGGATCCCGCTATAGATTCTCAATGCATAAGCAGGATTCATGAGACAAACTAGTCTTTTTGCACAAGGCCTTGACTAAATCTTATTTTTAGTCTTTGCATAAGGTCTTGACTAAGTGGTTATGAAGTCTGGAATTATGCATCCCTTCATTATGAAAGTGGTTATTGATATTGGATGTGATTATTCGAATTTTAGAATATCCATGTGAATAAGTAAATAAAATTATTTAATTTTATCATTTGCGTATTATGCAAAAGATTATGTTTAAAAGGATTTTGTTTTATTCTTATACATTGCATTATATGTTTATGCTTATTTAGAAATTTTCTGCTATATTGTTCTCCTTTCTTAGGATTTGAGATCATCCTTTTCTATGTTTTATTTTTCCGAGGATGTGAAGAAGTATTTTATGGTTGACTTCCAGGGATAGGTTGAGGTTATATGTGTGTTCAAAAGGGGAAAAAATGTTGTTGATTTTTTTTGTCATGATGTAATGTAAAACTTAGGAATGTATCTATTACATCCAAGGATACTAAACTGACTGGTCTTTTCGGGATTTGATCCCTTGTGATCATGACAATGTTAGGTAATAATCCACCAACTCTGGGTAACTGGGGTCGGGGCATTACATTAATGCTACCATGTCATTCAGTTTCTCATTCAGAAAACTATCATAGTTTTCGTCACATCCACTGTTACATTGGTTCCTGCTAGACCCAACCATTTACTAATACCAAAATGGTTAGTGTGAGTATATCAATAAAATCCTCATATAATATATTATAAGGAGGGTAAATACTATGATATACTTATTCAAGTTATCTTAATCTCATTCACAATATCTAAAATAATTATGACTCTTTCTAAAATCCTAACCATTTTGGTAATGTCACTTATGCTTAAAGAACACCATAAACACTAATGTTATATAAACAGACCATTGATTCCAACTATATGGACCAGACCATAAACATTACATAATCTTGAATTAAATGAATAATTCACATTGAGGATATTTTCAGGTTTAGCGTTTTAGAGAATTAGTCCATAAATATTACACTACATCTCAAAAATTACTTTGTAGAAACTTCTACACAGTTTCCAATTTTTTCCACAAAATAAAAACTCTTAAAAATAAATATATCTAGTTCCATGATTTATTCAGAATAACTTTTAATTGATCCCATATTTGACCCTATTCGTATTTATATCATGTGGAAAAAATTCAAAAAATTGGGGTGAGCTTAAAATCTCTTTAATGGTAATAAAATAATGAAGGAAAACATTATCCCATCAATAAAATCAAATCAACGAAACCAAAAAATTTCAACCATAACATACCTTATGAAATCAAAAGATTTATGAATAACACAATGAAATCATAAATCATACAGGTAATTTATGGAATACATAAAATAATTACATTGTAGCTATCCCATCTATGTAGGGAGTTATGTTGGAATACCCATCACAATATATTCCCTAAATCTCATAGGAGAAACATTAATGTTTACCTTCGTCATGTTTCCCAATGCATAAGAGAGCTATCTCTAGATCACCATCTATAAGATTATCATGGAACCACATGTATACATATACAATTCCAAATAACTGTAACATATTCATAAAACAAAAAACACGTTTAATGGAAATATAACAATTCCACATTGAAATCACAATATATCATTTCATGATATTGACATAATCAATTCATTCTCAAACCATTTTCTAATCCAATTAAAAAATTTGTTAAAGAGATTTATTAATTAATGTATCCCATACCACATTGATTATTTTAAAAGAATTAACATTTTAAAACATCAATTTACATATAAATAAATCCTAAAAACAATTTTTAAAACATAGACATTAATGATAAATATTTAAAAGAATAAATCATTAAAACATTTAAAATTATATTTTAGTTAAAGTGTTTTTAACAAAATGAGAGATGATTGAACACAGAAAATTGTAAAATAACATCCATCAAGGATTATAATATCATGAGAATAGAGATATTCATAATATAATACGTAAAAGGGTATTATATACACCATATAAAAGTGAATTTGTGTATAACAATAAATAAGTTTTAATGGAATATAAATTGAGACAATGTCCATTGTAAAGATCATATCCATAGATTAAGGACAAATAAATGACAAAACATTTAATGAAACATTAGAATTTACAAAATCAAAGTGAATATTAAGAGTAAAAAAATCTGTGTAAATTCACAAATATTCATAATAGAACATAATCAAGAAGTATAAGTTTAAGCCAAAGAATTGAAATTGGGAAAAGAAGTTCCCTTAAAGAAATTCAACAGCCTAACGACGTCACTTTAAAATTATAAGATGATTTTATTATAGAGAGAAGGCTATATCATCACTTTGACTTAAAATTTATAGAAATAAAAATATCTAATGACACATCCCAACATAAGAAGATGTAAATTAAAATACATAACAAAAAAAGCCTTTTAATAGAAGAGGGTGAAATATTCCCTTACTGAATTAGTAACCTACGAAACATACACCCCATGAAAGAAGGTCATAAAATGAATATGTAAATACACATAAATTAATATATATTACACCAGGAATACAATCATGTGCAGTACATAAACAATACAAAATGAAATAGTGGGTAATATAGCATGAATCTCAAGTGAATAAAAAGTGGGATGAAAACAGCATACCACGTTGTAATCAATCAAGTCACATTACCAAAAGTTAATAACCACAAAATGAATCACATAATAACAAAAATATAAAGAGAATTTTGATAATATATTTCAATTGGAAGTACATTCTACACTACATGAAGTAAATAAGTGGCGAATAATGGAAATATCATGAAATTAAAAGTGGGATAAAAATCCCTTACCTCGTGTCTGACATGACTTGTTTTCTCCTTGTTCTTCCAGAATAATAAACATAAGTTAATATATACTTGATTAGGAACCCCTTTATAACGTGTATTATTCCTTTTATATCACATATTAAAATGTTATAAACATTGTGTAATCATTTAAGTTAATAATTGTCATTTTGTCGATATTTGGTACTTTTGTCAAAAATGAACACCTTATAATTAAAAGATGTCCATGTGGTCAAGATTCCATTATCTCCAGAATTATATTAATGATTTAGATATAATATATATCATATATATCCAGTATAAATATGTATTTATAATAGTATATAACATTTGGATATAAGAAATGAAATGCACCGTTCATGGAGACGCAAGCTTTACGTACACATGAACACTAATTTCATTTCTATTTCATATTTTAATTGAATGAAAAAATAATGATACATAGTTATATTATAATTATAGTCTAATATAATATATAATTTCAATAACTCCATCATTTATACATCCAACATATGTTATGAATGAGTAATATCACTTTGAGGGGGTGGTAGTCCGCACTTCCTGAAATTAAATTATCATGTTTATACATAATGGAAACCATAAATGTATTATATAAATTAAAAATAAATAAGTATAAGGAATAAATAAACATAATATATATTATATATTAATATAGTGTTATCATTAGGGCCACCATAATAGGTTGTAGGAGATAATAGAACAATCATCATTTCATGAGGTGTTAGTTTTCCATCCACAAAACAGTGTGTTATTTACCCATTAGACGGAGGTGTGTGTAAGTTTAGTTCAAATACTCCTATTCAAAAAATCCTAGTATATTTAGGATACTATTTTTGTTATAAAAGAAAGAAATAAAATAATTTTATGTGTTGGAGATGTAAAAAAAATGAAAAAACATAGGAGAAAACATTACCTTAAATTCAGGTAAATCCCTTTGGTTTGAACAAAAACAATTTCCTGAAGTGCCTTCGGCCTAAGGTAAGGGTTCTAGGTGTAAGAGAGGGATGTAGGGAGATTAATTTATCATATTTTGGATGAGCTAAGGGGCTTGAGATATGTGTTGAATGAGTAAGAAATGATGTATTTTTATAAGGGGGGAGGGGCTCTTTAGGAAAGTGTAAAATACTTATTTTTTTATATAATGATTTTTGGTTTCAAAAGGTCCAAAACACATTAAGGTTGAAGATAAGATGACTCATGGTTGAAATAAAGTCATCCAATAAAAATTGAACAGGTTTTGGATATTAGTTTATTCTTTATAATCTTATTTCATTAAATCATTTATTAATGAGGTAAACACTGCATCATTATTGTGTCATAAATAATTTAATTTATCTGATGACTAAAATATATAAAAAACAATCCATTATGTAGAAAATATTTTTAAATTTCCAAAAAATATTTATAGTAGAAAATATAACTTATATAACCACATGTTACAATTTATTTACTAAAAGATATTGGTTTTTGTTAATTTTTTCCTTTACCAAGTTAATTAAAATATAGTGTCATTATTAATCTTAAATGGATGAATGGGGCCCAAAATCTACCCAATAATGCTCATGGTCGGCCATAAATCATATAATAAGGTTAAAACATGTGTTTATAAAGTTTTTTATTATTATAATATTATTTTTACCATGGATTTCCCTATTTACCTTTAACAACGGTAAATAAAAGTTAAAAGATATTATTCACTAAATTTTTTTTTCTTCTTATTGAACAAAATTTTACTTATTAATAACAACCATGAATGTCAGATTTTCAAAATTAAATTCACAAAAGTGGAAAATTTTAATTTAAATTAATAAAGTCAGTTTTTTTACTATCACTCAGTGTTTTTACTATTCATCAAAAATTAAAGGTTTTATGAAAAATACCAAAAATTCATCCTAATCTATATTTGATATTTATAATTCAAAAATGTTTAATATTTTATCAAATTAAAAACATAAAACTTTCCTTAATCAATTAAAAATTAATTACTGTTGTCGAAATAAAAAGCATGTTTTTAAGAAATAATAACAATCAAAACATTGACACTTGTTTATACCCAATTTCAAAGTAAAATTTCTTCCAATGACTATCATTGAATTAAATGGTAAAAATATAACCTAATTAAACTTAAAATATATTTAAAATATAGTAAAATAATATAAATAAGTTAGATTAAAGGGTAGTTTTGAATTAAAATACCTTATTTTCCACTATTCATTGAAAATGAATTTTATCACAAAAATAACAAAAAAATTACCCAAAGTAAATTTTGATGTCTCAATACTAAAGAAAAACTTTATTTTGACATATAGAACATATAAAAGTGACCAAAACAAGATTTAATGAGGGTTCAACATCAAAAGTCGGTAAATTATCCTTTTTAAGAATATTTGAGTATTTATGCTAAAAATCAGATTCATTATTATTTTAAAACTATAAAAAATTTTGCATAAATGTTAAAACATTTTATAAATGGGTATAATAATTTTTTAGTTAGTTCTGTTCATTCCTGCCTTTAAACCTTCTTGGCATTAAATACCATTTAAAATAATTATAATAATATATTGTTATTTAGTACAACTCAACGTTTTCTGCAACGTAAGATTTCAAAAAAACCCATTGTTGCGTATCAGTTATACTATCAAACATAGAATCCCATTTAAATAAAAATTAATATTTAATTCACAAATATTAATAAATATAAAATGTTCATATTCTCTATTTACCTGTGATGTTACAATATAGGACCTGTGAGTTTATCGAATATATCATCAACATGGGGTAGTTGATACTTCTTGTTCCTCTATGTGGTGTTATTAAACTCATGGTAATAAATACAATGTCACGTGAATCCATTCTTATTTATGATATGTGGGAAATGTTCGCTCCATAGGGAAGAACATGGATGATTATTTATTTAGATTCTCTTACTATTTGTTCATTAATTCTTCTATTTCAATAAAATATACTCTATAAATGAATTTTGAGATAGGCTTGGATATATGTATGTGTTAATTTGGAATAAAAAACTCATGATCAAGGAGAATATGATGATGTTAATATAAAAAACATCAGTATACTCCCATACAATATACATTTCATTGATTATTATTTCCTCTTAGACCATTTGAGTTAAGAGTCACTTCTTACTAAGTACCATAAATCATACTATATAATATACTTACTTATGTAATTTAAAACAATCCTTTTTTTGATACATGAAAATAGGATGATATGGGATATAAAATTATATTTCCTTATCAAAACATTTTATATGTTCATTATAAAGGGATATCCCATCCATAACCAATATGATGTAGAATTAAGAAAAGTGTATTCGAATTAGTTTTATAGAAAGTACCAAACCAAAAATATCAGTACAATTAGCTTTATATATCTTTGGTGCCAACATTATGATACCCTGGGTTTTTAGAAATAGTTCAATATCAATTTCTTGAGGTGGTGATTCCACATTCATAGAAAACACATGTGATATAAAATAATTTGACAAAACAACAAAAAATATGGTACATGATGATATATATAAAAAATCATGTTAAACTGTAATCACTTTTTTAATATGATCTACCTTAAATGTTGTGATCTTGATTTTTTTTCCATGTTACATAGATTATAGAGGTTTATGGGGAATATTTTCATTATTTTCTAGAGTTTTAGGGAATTGATTCTCAAAATGACTACTCTTATAGGACATGATGCATCCCATAATTGGTGGATCATTACTCAGGACTTTCTTACATTCAATGCATTAATTAACCACTTAGCCTTATATCTATAGTCCTAAGAGTTTCATCATACACTATTATACCTATAAAGATCCCCTAGGCCCCCAGATATAATCAACCTTATTCTTTCCTAAAAATTAATTATAGGTAATAAATCAATCTTCTTTACCAAAATGTTTCTTTTCACCAAATATTACATGATACTCAAATTTCCATTCATTTTTCTCTAGATTGTTGAGAGGGTCCTATTTAGATCTCTACTTTAACATCACATCAAAAAAAATCTGCATAGCTTTTTATTATTTTATGGCTAATGATCGTAAAATAATACGAATTAATCTTGTATATAAGTGATTAATTTTACATTCAATATAAATTATGACACCATGGGAAAACCTATAAATTCTTGTTAAATTTTCATCATAATATCCAATACATTTTTCAAAAATTTTCATTAATTCAAATACTTCATTTTCCATATTTTATTGAATATTCCATAGAAAATACATAGTAAAATATTTATTTGTGAACTCATAACATTATATAGAGTCTACTAAATATTTTACAAATGTGTTGTTAATTTTAGTCCATCATTGATCAATATTTCTTTTAAAATATTAGATGAAAAAATTAAGTTTCTCATGATATTTTCACTAGAGAAGCTATAATGTATTTTGCATCACACTTATCCACATCCTTAAAACTTTTCAATTATAAAAAACACTAATAGAGGGTAGATGATTCCTCCTAAATGACTTGATAAATATATTTTCATTACATAGTGAATATGGGATCTCAACATGATTTTCATTGTTTCTCACAATATGAGACAGTTGGGTGAGTGTTACAATGACATTTTGTTATCCATCCCTAATCTCAAAATATTTCCCATTGGGGAAATCTATACATAATCCATTACATCTATTGTTAACATTATTCAATCACATTCCATATAATTACATAGACTAAAGAAAATATGGTAATAAGTATAAATAAATTAATGAATTCACATATAAGGAGACTATTAAAATAGATTGAGGATTCTATAAATCTTGTAAATATGTGAAACTATGATCTATGGGTTACAATATAGGTTATGCATAATTAAATTTTCTAATTGAAAATTTTATATATTCAAATCAATTAAAACGGTTTTTAATTAAAATTTGAATTAACCAAATAATTTCCCCTTGAAATGTATATAAAGGTGTGATATATCATGCCCACATATTTTCCACTAGAGTGATGATATAGTAAATTCTATGCATGTCTTCTTGACACTAATTACCCCTACGTGAAACAGTGCCATAGTCAAATCCACATTCAACTATCTAGACATGGATATAATTTCTAGTAAAACACATAATCTTTATATTTACATTATATTGTATATATTCTAATGTTTAGTTACATCCATAATGGTTTCAATGATATTCCCTTGTCCTATATATAAAATAAAATAACTAATATCAAAAAAAATTATAAATTTTCATCTTAAAAAATATTGGTGATACAATCTCAACATAACATAAATGATACATTCCATTCGTTATTTTATTACAATAACTCAAATATAGTCACAAAACCCAAAGTCCTAGAGTTTTAGTATCATATAGAATATCCACATAAACATCTTATTTTACATTACATGAAAATCATTCTACATAATAATTCTCACATATCCCCCTTTATATACATATCACATTATATAATCATCATCATAACATTGGAATCTGAAACATAATTCATGGGAACATATTCTTAATAAGGAAAAAACTTTCATATTTTATCTGATAATAAACATGAAGGAGAATAAGAGGATGTGTTAAATATCTCATTAAATGATTAAGAGACAATATATGATATTTCTAAAACATGGTATAGAAATATTTAGTCTTAAAAATATCAATAACGAAGCATATTAGTCATCACATATCTCAAAATAAATCTCAATACTCATAAAACATTTGATCTCGATAAAAGAGTGAAAAATACATCCAAAATAACACATACATGAGTACATTTCATACAATGTAAATGAAAAAGCAATATGATAATGTGTAATAACGTTATAAACATCCTGTATGAGTTGAGAAACAATAAATTAATGTTAACCATTGTGAAATAACTCATTTTATCTTCTTTAATGTAAATAAAATAATTATATCCATGATTAAAAATTTGAGCAGACATATTATTCCCCAACTTGTGTGAAATACTAATTATATATAGTAATGAATATTGTAGTATATAAAAACCTGAACCAATTAATTGTTCAGTGATATTATACACCACTCATCATAATCCTTTTTTGGTGTTATACTTAAAATAAATCATCATCATATCATAAATAATATATGGAAAAAATGGGTATTTTAGTATTTTTAAAAACATCACGTAACATTAAATTAATAAATGAATGTAAATATTAAATCTAATTTTCCCAAAACAAAAATATAATAATAAAATACATATTTTTATGAAAACAAATTTCATTAGAGATTATCAATGGAGAAAAAATTGAAGGGATAATATAAAATATTTCCAAAATAACCAATAAAAAATTGTTTTAAATAATTTACTGAAAATTACATTCAAAAAACGTTTTTGTTATGTGAATGTAGTTAATTTTTTAAAAAATATTATAGAGAGTACCAAATAATGTATCTTAAAAAATAAATAAAAATGATAATGCTAATAAATATATATTGCTGAATAATAATGACAAGCTCCTTTATAAAAGTTATTATGTTGTTTTAAAGGGAAACCCCGCATATGAGGAACATTGAAAATATTTTATTTCATAATGTAAATATGGGAAATATTAAAAATATAAATGAAAAAACATATTTTTATTTCTTCATATAAAATAATTTTAATTGGAAAAATTTAGAAATAGGAATAAAAATTAATTGTTATCAATTAGAGTTTTTGAGACTAGTGTTATTCTCTAATTTATAAGTATTTTTATGAAATAAATGGTTTTTGACAGTGGAGTAATTTTTTAAGAGAAAAAGTGGGAAAAAATATAAAATAATATATTTTTTATCAAATAATTCATGAAAATTATATTCATGTAAGAATGAAAACAACTGTAACGCCCCGACCCCAGTTACCTAGAGTCGGTGCATTATTTCATAACATTGGCATGATCACAAAAGATCATGTCTCGAAAGGCCGATAAGTTTATTAGCCTTGGAAACAGTAGATACATTCATAAGTCATACATTACATCATAAAGTAAAAAAAACTACAACAACATCTTGTCTTCATATCCCCCTCATACTATCCTTGTAGGTCATTCATAGTATACTTCTTCACATACTGTAAAAATTACAACATTGGAAGGGGTGAGCTCAGATGCTCAGTAAAGATAACAATATAGAGGAAGCATTCATAAATAAACATAAACATTTAAGGCAATGTATAATTAAGAAAAATCCTTTTAAACATGTACTTCAACATAATATGGAAAAAGTAAAATGAACAAATGCCATTTACTAGTTCACATAGATATTCTACTGGTCGAATAATCACATGCAATATCAATAACCACTTTCATAATGATGGAATGCATAATGCCAGACTATCATAACCACATAACCAAGGCCTCGTGCCAAGACTAGAAATAAGATTTTGTCAAGGCCTCGTGTCAAGACACTAGTTTCTCTCATGATACCTTCTGATGCATCAGGGAGCTGTAGCGGGCTCCACCCGTCACTTATTAAGTCCAATGCATTCCTCATATGAATAGGTTTAAACATATCATAAACCATAACATAATCGTATCACATAAAACATGCATAAAGGAAACATAACATTTCCACATTTCAATCATAAGATATCAACACAACACATTGATATAATAAAAATATTATCAATACCATTTTCAATAGCAAAATAAAAGAAAATTAAAACATGGTATTTATTTTTCATTTAAAAACGTTATGGCTTGTAGAGGAAGTCGAAACTCAAATAACGGTCACGGAGGCATAGAAGTCGTTTTCACCGCATACGTACGACAAAAAAACATTAAATTTTGTCTTTTATTAAAACGCTTCGTATAAAAAGATTTCTTTTGAAAAAAACATAAAATTCAAAGGGTTTTATACACCGTATAAAAGAATGTTGTGTATAAAATAAAATATGCTTCAATGAAAGGAGATTGAGAGAAGTCCCTTACAAAGATAATTTTTAAATAAAATAGATCTATTATGTGTATTAACTATAAGTAAACATAAATAAAGTATAAATACATGATATGAAATAATAATATCATGACATAATTTGAACGTAGGAGATTATCCCAATGAACATAAATTGGGTTAAGAAGTTCCATTACCTCGTGTCCGACTTCACTCAACCATTCTTTAATATCATGAATAATAAACTAGAGTTAATTTAGAATTTTTTAAGAACATTTTTCATGTTAATTATTCCTTTTATATAACTTATTACAATGTTACGAAAATTATGTAGTCATTTAAGTTAATAACAGTCGTTTTGTCGATCTTTGGTACTTGAATCAAAAATAAACTTCTTATAATTACAAGTTTTTCATGTGGTAAAATATCCATTATATCCATAATTATATCCATTATGTAGATATCATATATATCATAGATATCCAATATATACATTCATTCATAATATTACGTAACATTTATAGGTAAGAAATGAAATGCACCGTTCATGGAGACGGTAAGCCGTAGGTACGCATAAACGCTACTTTCATTTCAATTTCATATTTAATGGAATGAAATCATAATGGTATAAATGTGTATTATAATTCCAGTATAATATCATATATAATATCATTTACTTCATCCTTTATACGTCTCACAAATGGCATTAAAGATTCAAATCACTTTGAGGGGGCGGTAGTCTGCACTTCCTAAAATGAAATTATCGCGTTTACCCATAATGGAAATCATAAAGTATGCCATAAATGAGAAATAAATAAGAATAAGGAAAAAAACATAATATATATATCATATATGAAAATAGTGTCATCAAAATGGCCACCATTAGAGGTGTTAAAAAAATATTGAACAATCATCGTTTCTTGAGGCAGTATTTCGCCACCCACAGAAACAGTATGTTATTTAACCATTAGACGAAGGTGTGTGTAAGTGTAAATAAAATACTTATCATAAGAACATCCTAGTATATTGAGGATACTGTTTTATTTACAAAAGAAAATAATAAAAATAGTTTAGGGGGTTGGAGAAGCAAAATAAAACAATACAACATTAGAGAAGACAATACCTTAAAATCAGGTAACTCTTTTTGATTTGAGCCAAAGGCTTCATTGGGAAGACTTATTCCAAAAGTGAGGCTTCTAGAAGTAATAGAGGGAAGTTGAGAGTGTATTTGGGCAGAGTTTGTCAGAGCCAAATGGATTGGATGGTGTGAATAAGGTGGTAGTGGTGGGGGCCTTTTATAATAGGTGAGGAGGGGCACTCTTGGAAAGATTGAAATGTTACATTATTATGAAATGATTTTTGGATTATAAAGGTCCCAAAATTATATATTTCGAGGATACGAAGATAAGGGTTCGAAATATGCTCATTCAATAGGTTTTTTAAAAGTGTATGCCTTAGATTTTACATTATCATTACATTTTATTTAAATCGTTAATTAATGAGGTAATCACTGCATCATCATTGTGTAATAAAAAATTTTATTTATTTAATGTATAAAAATTATAAATATTTTACCATGATGTAGGAAATACTTTTAGTTTTCCAATGAATATTTATAGTAAAAATGTTAACTTATATAACCCCATGTAATAATTGTTTTGGTAAAACAACACATGTTTGTGACAATTTTATTTTTACATTAAATAAAATGTTTTTAATGTCATTTTCTTATCCAAGTGGCTAGACGGGGTCCCCAAGTTGACCCATGGATTTTCATGGTCATCCATGACTCATGAAATAATGTTAGTAAAAGTGTAAAGGTATTTTAATATATTTATAATTTCATTTTTACCTTAAATTTCACTAATTACCTTTAATAACGATTAATTAAACCTAAAAGTTACTATTAATCAAAAAATATATTTTAATCCCATTGAACCACATTTTACATTCTAATGAAAACCATGTATGTCAGATTTTTGAAAATCAAATCTCAGAAGTGGTAATGTTTCATTTAAACAAAAAATCAGTTTTTTAACTACCACTTAGTGGTTTCACTATTCATCAAAAATTGAAGTTTTTCAAAACAATGCGAAAATATCACCCTAAGCTATAATTGTTATTCCGAATTCAAAAATGATGCCTATTATACTAAATTCCAAACATATAATTTCCATTAATTTATTTGATAATTAATTCCCTCTGTCATAACAAATAGCGTGTTTTTATGAAACAATATATATCAAAAAACTGACAATTGTTTTTGTCCAATTTCAAAGTGAAATTAATTCTAATGAACACCATTGGATAGAATGGTAAAAATATATTATAACTATACTTTAAAACCACTCAATAGTATAATTTATCACTGTAAATTATGTTGCTTTAAAAATTTGTTTTTAATTATTTTTCACTATTCATAAAAAATTGGAAGTTCTCAGAAAAATACCAAAAATTCAACATAGGATATTTTTGATATTATGAATCCTAAAATGAAGTCCATTTTTAAATATAAAATATATATACTTTCATAAAGTTGGTATTACTATTCATAATGGCTATTTTGATTGTTCACAGTGCGTTAGAATCTCGAACATGCGTACAATGCAAGCTATTGCATTATTGAAAGAGAATCATATCATGCAAGCTCGAGGTGTTACATTCTCGCCTCCTTCAATAAATTGCATCCTCGTAATTTGAAATTTTTCTTTGAAAATAAAAGGTTGAAAATAGAAAATACCTTTGTGGAAAACCCACATCGGAAATAAGGTTAATAAAAATGTAACATTAAAAGAAAGAAAGAGAAGTACAAAGGTAACCCGAGATAGCCCATACTAAGATTCTATGAAAATATGGATATAGAGGAAAAATAAACCATCAAGGTCTAATGGAAAGTTGTAGAAAATAGGATTAGGAGAAATTTAACCATAAGAAAATCACAAAATTGTGATTGGTTAAATGGTTATTGAATCCCTAGTTGGAAAATTTATCTGACAACGTTTTTATTTTAAGTTACCTTTCATAAACTTGAGGAATTTATTTAAGAGATTTACTAAGAAAGTAAGGAAATATATTTACATGTCATGTAGACTTTCATTCTTTAATAAATTTTTACCACAAACCCATCTTTCACTCCAAATGGTAACAGAACTCAAAAATATTCTATTTATCCTAATTGTATAAGGTACCAAATATTACCACATATCATTTATATTAGGAAAACTATTTTTTAATAACCAGGGACTTCCTCTAGGCTAGTGGTAGGTAATAAAGGCCTGTCGCACTAGGGTTGTGGGTTCGATTCCTGCAGCTTTGTCCGACGTGACGGGTTATCCCCCAACCTGCTGGTTATCCTTTTCCTAAAACTATAATATTTTAATATTCCATAAATAATCTTCATATATGTTTTAACCTTAAACAATACTATCCAATGTTCAACATAATCCATTCCAACCTTTATAGTTATCCAAAATACCTCTGTCTAGACATTCTCTAAAAGGTCTTTAAATTCCAAAATCAATTATAACATCAGATTCCCAAAACAAAGTAAAGTTTATCTTATTGTCACATACTAAAAATATGATTACCTTCACCATATTAAATCCTTAATGAAAACAACAAGTACTGAAGTACAATCCTTATATATATATATCATTATCCCCATAACCAGAATATAATCCTTGGGTCCAAAAGCACCAATACATTAATTATTCCACTTCAACTGTAGTAACAGCATATGATTGTCCTTGATCCCTTGGCCTTTTCTGAGGTAAGTTTCCCTGATGCTTAGGACATTCATTTTCATAATTCCCCATTTCCCTTCATTTGTAGAATTCAACATTGATAGCCTCTTTCTTTCCCTTGCAATCACGAGCCTGGTGACCTTTTTCTCCTCATTTATAACAAACTCCCATTCTTTTTAGGCGTGTACCAGGGTGATTCTTCCCACAATTATTTCATAATGAAAAATACTTATTTCCTTTTTTTCCTTTATCTGTCTCTTGCTCCACTGTTCTTTTCTTATCTTGCTTTACATTATTGTCATAAGATTTAGTGAATTCCTTTTCTCTCTTGATAGCACTTGAGAAAATATCTTCGTATGACGAGAAGGTTTGTGAGACTAATGCTCGATGGAGAAACGGTTTTAACCCATCAAAGAAACGATCGATCTTATTTCTTGGGTTACGTATATAATCTGCAGCATTCCTCGCTATCCTTGTAAAGTTAGCCTCATACTTTGTGACATTGTCATCCTCCTTTTGCCTCAGACTCAGAAATTGCTTTTCCATGTCTGATCGATGGTCACGAGGAAAGTATTTTTCTAAGAAAAGATCTTTTAAATCCCTCCATTCCATATTAGATACTTCTTCATCTTCTTTCGTGTTTTTAATCAGCGACCACCATTGATCAGCATCTTCAGTGAGGCGCAAAACTTCCATGACAACCTTCTCCCTTTTTCTACTCCCCAAGGTGTGGAATATTTTCTCTAAGGAGTTTATCCATTGCTCAGCTACTAATGGATGTGTACCCCCATTAAATGTTGGCATTTGTTTCCTCATGAAGTGGTATAACATTGATCCTCCACATTGCAGATTAGGGTGCTCCATATGAGTAAGGTTATTATTCATAACTTGAGTGAGTTGTCCAAGTATGGTGATAAGGTGATCAGCACTAGTTATATCTTCAGCTCTACAATAATTTTCTTGAGTAGGAGTTAAATTCCTACATGGAGTTCGTGCATTGATACAATTTCCATTCCTCCCACTAGGCGCCATTTCTAAACAATGGCATAAACTAGAGTATTTTATGAATCAAAATACATAATTCCATACTTGTAAAACACTTATCTTAAATTGAACGATCTATGGATATAATCCATAATCATAAAAAGAAATTTTTTCATTAAAGAAGTATATACTCATAAAACATTCATAATGTTTTGTAATGAAAATGAGAATTATCCTAATCATATACCCCAGAAGTGTCATAACGAAGAGTGCAGCAAGGCCCATTGTCGTGCACCAGTTCCCATTCGAGTCTTGCTCAAAGAGGTGTTTTCGGGTTTTACCCCTAGGTACATCTGTGCCAGATCCGCCTCTGCCTGCTCGTATCCAGACAGGGATTTATTTCTCAGAAAACTCACAAAATCTATATAATACCAAAATTCTAGGAAGTTCTTCTATACTAATCCTCAATGTCTATCTTAGTGTTATGTGTTCTAATCAGAGTTTATCTAAATCTAGCTTCCAAGGTTAATACTAAACTGCCTCTGAGACCAACTGTAATGCCCCGACCCCAGTTACCCAGAGTCGGTGCATTATTGCGTAACATTGGCATGATCACAAAAGATCAAATCTCGAAAGACCGATTAGTTTAGTAGCCTTGGAAACACTAGATACATTCATAAGTCTTACATTACATCATAAAGTAAAACAAAACTAAAAAAACATATTGTCTTCATATCCCCTCATACTATCCCTATAGTTCATTCATAGCATACTTCTTCACATCCTGTAAAAATTAAAACATTGGAAGGGGTGAGCTCAGATGCTCAGTATGGATAACAATATACCGAAAGCCTTCATAAATAAACATAAACATTTAAGGAAATGTATAACTAAACAAAATACTTTTAAACAAGAACTAAATCATAATATGGAAAAAGTAAAATGAAATAATGCCATTTACTTGTTGACATGGATATTCTACTGGTCTAATAATCACATGCAATATCAATAACCACTTTCATACTGATGGAATGCATAATGCCATAATATCATAACCACGTAGCCAAGGCCTCGTGCCAAAACTAAAAATAAGATTTTGTCAAGGCCTCGTGCCAAGACACTAGTTTGTCTCATGAGACCTACCAATGCATCGAGGAGTTATATCGGGCTCCACCGGTCACTTATTAAGTCCAATGCATTCCTCATATGAATAGATTTAAACATATCATACACCATAACATAATCGTATCACATAAAACATGAATAAAGGAAACATAACATTTCCACATTTCAATCACAATATATCAATACAACACATTGATATGATAAAAATATTATTAAAACCATTTTCAATTCCAAAATAAAAGAAAATTAAAACTTGGTATTTATTATTCATTTAAAAAAAAGTTATGGCTTGTAGAGGAAGCCGAAACTCAAATAATGGTCACGGCGGCGGAGAAGTTGTTGTCGCCACATACGTACGAAAAAAAAACATTCCATTTTGTCATTTCGTAAAACGCTTCATATAAAAAGATTCCTTTTGAAAAAAACATAAAAGTAAAATGGTTTTATACACCGTATAAAAGAAAGTTGTGTATAAAATAAAATATGCCTCAATGAAAGTAGATTTAGATGAAGTCCCTTATAAAGACCATTTTTAAATAAAATAGATCTATTATGGGTATTCAATATAATTACACATAAAGAATTTATAAATACAAGATATGACATAATAATATCATGACATAATTTGAACGTAGGAGATTAACCCAAAGAACAGAAACTGGGTTAAGAAGTTCCCTTACTTCGTGTCCGACTTCACTCAACCGTTCTTTAATCTCCTGAATAATAAACTAGAGTTAATTTATAATTTATTAAGAGCCTTTTTCAAGTTCATTATTCCTTTTATATCACTTATTACAATGTTACGAAAATTATGTAGTCATTTAAGATAATAACGGTCGTTTTGTCGATCTTTGGTACTTGAGCCAAAAATAAACTTCTTACAATTACATCTTGTTCATGTGGTAAAATATCCATTATATACAGAATTATATCCAAGATTTATATATCATATATATCATATATATCCAGTATATACATTCATTCATAATATTACATAACATTTAGAGGTAAGAAATGAAATGCACCGTTCATGGAGACGGTAAGCCGTACGTACGAATGAACGCTACTTTCCTTTCTATTTCATATTTAATGGAATGAAATCATAATGGTATAAAGTTCTATTATAATTCCAGTATAATATTATATATAATATCATTTACTTCATCTTTTATACATCCCACATATGGCATTAACGATTCAAATCACTTTGAGGGGGCGGTAGTCCGCACTTCCTAAAATGAAATTACCACGTTTACCCATAATGGAAATCATAATTTATGCCATAAATGAGAAATAAAGAAGCATAATAAAAACATAAAAATAATATATATATCATATATTAAAATATTTTCATCAAAATGGCCACCATTAGAGGTATTAAAAGAATATTGAACAATCATCGTTTCGTGAGGCAGTATTTCCCCACCCACAGAAACAGTATGTTCTTTAACCATTAGACGAAGGTGTGTGTAAGTGTATATAAAATAATTATCATAAAAAATTCTTAGTATATTTAGGATACTTGTGTAGTTACAAAAGAAAATATTAAAAATTGTTTAGGGGTTGGAGAAGCAAAATAAAACAAAACAACATTAGAGATGACATTACCTTAAAATCGGGTAACTATTTTTGATTTGAGTGAAAAGCTTCCTTGGGAAAACTTCTGCCCAAATTGAGGCTTTTAGAAGTAAGAGAGAAAATTTTAGAGAGTATTTGGGCAGTTTTTGGCCGAGCCAAATGGCTTGGAAGGTGTGAATAAGGTGGTAGTGGTGGGGGCCTTTTATAAGAAGAGAGGAGATGCACTCTTGGAAAGATTGAAATGTTACATTATTATGAAATTCGTTTTGGATTCTAAAGGTCCCAAAATAATATATTTAGAAGATAAGGTGATAAGGTTTAGAAATATGCTCATCCTGTAGGTTTTTGACAAGTGTAAGCCTTAGAGTTTACATTATCTTTTCATTTTATTTAAATCGTTAATTAATGAGGTAATCGTTGCATCATCATTGTGTCATAAAACATTTAATTTATTTAATGTCAAAAAATTATAAAAAAATTACCATGAAGTATGAAATAATTTTATCTTTCCAATGAATATTTATAGTAAAAATTCTAACTAATATAACCCCATGTAATAATTGTTTTAGTAAAACAACACATGTTTCTGACAATTTTATTTTTACTTTAAATAAAATGTTATTAATGTCATTTTCTTATCCAAGCAGCTCCATGGGGTCCCCAAGTTGACCCATGGATTTTATTGGTCGGCCATGACTCATAAAATAATGGTAGGACAAGTGTAAAGGTATTTTCATATTCTTATAATATCATTTTTTCCTTATATTTCACTAATTACCTTTAATCGCGATTAATTAAACATAAAAGTTACTATTCAGCAAAAAAATATTTTAATCCTATTGAACCACATTTTACATCCTAATGACAACCACGTATGTCATATTTTTGGAAATCAAATCACAGAAGTGGTAATGATTCATTTAAATGAAAAATCAGTTTTTTAACTACCACTTAGTGGTTTCACTATTCATCAAAAACTGAAGTTTTTCAGAACAATGCCGAAATTTCACCCTAAGCTATAATTGTTATTCCGAGTTAAAAAATGATGTCTATTTTAAAAAATTCCAAACATATAATTTACATTAATTAATTTTATAATTAATTCCCGCTGTCACAACAAATAGCATGTTTTTAAGAAAAAATATATATCAAAAGACTCACAATTGTTTTTGTCCAATTTCAAAGTGAAATTAATTCTAATGAACAAAATTGGATAAAATGGTAAAAATATATTCTAATTATACTTTAAAACCACTCAATAGTATAAATTATCACTATAAATTATTTTTATTAAAAAAGTTGTTTTTAAGTATTTTTCACTATTCATAAAAAATTGGATGTTCTCATAAAAATACCAAAAATTCAACATAGGCTAATTTCGATATTCTGAATCCAAAAATGAAGTCCATTTTTAAATATAAAATATGTATAATTTCATAATGTGTGTATCACTATTCATAATGGATATTTTTATTGGTCGTGGTGCGTTAGAATCTCGAACTTGCGTACAATGCAAGCTATTGCATTATTGAAAGAGAAGCGTATCGTGGAAGCTCGGGGTGTTACAAAAACTTAATGAATCAGAAATTGATTCTATAAATCAAGTCCCATGAATTCCACCTTAGTTGATTTCACATTAACATCCTATATAACAAACATAACTATATTAATCACCAATATTAGAATCTTATTATTATATAAAAAATTTCTATAATCATAATTTAAAATTATTCCATACATTTATATTAGATAGTTATTATCTATTTTCAGTATCGAGTGTGAGTAATCTTTGTCATTTTTTATAGTTTTTCAAATTACAGCGTTATTGTTCATTATTATCCTAAATTTCAGCATTAATATCCCAATATGTAGGGGAATTTATATTTTATGAATTTCTATGAATTTTATATTTTACTTTTTTTATTTTTAATTATGGTTCTTGTAGATGAAATTGGTGACAATCACGTTTAAATGATTTTTACCGAATGAAAATTGTTATATTAATTAATGTTTTTAATTTTAATTTTAATAATATAGACAAAAGAAATTTTTGTTTATTAATTTATATCTCATAAAATAATTAATTATATTTTAATATTAAAAATTATATTATTTCATATCATTTTTCCTGTTGGTGTTTAGACCAACCCACACATGAACATTAAATAAGTAATAAATGATTATTACTATGAATTTTGTTTGGGACTGATTGTAATATTATATAATAGTAACAATGTTATTCATATAATTTGATTCTAATAATTAATATTTGGATATATTTTAAAAATATTGGTGAAATGAAATGAAATATGAGATACGATACATCCTGGAGGGGAATTTCCCCACAACGCACAATTAATGATTTCCTTTCTTCATGAATTGGAGAGAAAGGTGTTGGACCATAAATATTTTTTTTATAGTAACATTTATATTATATATATACTTATAAATTAATTTTAAAT
The DNA here is from genome assembly GCA_963277665.1 of Viscum album. Lineage (NCBI taxonomy): Eukaryota > Viridiplantae > Streptophyta > Magnoliopsida > Santalales > Viscaceae > Viscum > Viscum album. Next base: position 1,373,458,190 of record OY728164.1, read on the forward strand.
CCAGTATTTATAAATAGTTATGATAGGTGGTGGTGAAAAAGAAATATTTTTTTCTCATGGAGTCAGTAGTCCGCACATACACAGGATAGTAAATATTTTATTTTTCTATGTGTAGGGGACATTAAAAATTGGGGGTTTTTCCATTAATATAATAAAAAACCAGAATAATAATGATATATTTGTTTTTATATTACTTATTATATTGTATGTTTGGAAGATTAAGATTAATAATAAAATGATAAGTTTTAAGTAGAACTCACATTGGAAACTTGAACATTCTATTGAATGTCTCATTAGAAATAGAGAGCAAAGGGAAACATATACTAACCATGGTATTTAATTAGTGAAATTTAATTATATTAGAGTTAATTGGGTGGGGTTTCCTAGAAATTTTTTAGGTAAGGTTTAAACGTGAGATGGTGTATGTGACCCCTTTTATAAGTGTGGAAAAGGGGCACACTGGTCAACAACCATTATTTGTCACAAATGGAATGAAACTATTGATGGTTTAATAGTTTTAAACATGAAAAATAATAGATTGTGAAGTTATATATGATTAATAATGTCAGAAATATTAATCTAAACAAGTTTATTAAACATTTTTCAATTTTTTTATCATTGGATTTCTACGTTTTAAAATTTTTCTATTTACCAAGGTAACCAATTTATATGCTTTAATTTTATATTTATTAAAAATTTAAGGTAAACCCTATCACCATATTTGGGTGAAATAAAACTATATTTAAAATTCATTTTATCAAAATAAATTTATAAATAATATAAATTTATCTATTGTATTAAAATATTTTATATATAGAATACTTATTTATTGAAGAAAAATGATGTTTTAAACATAATGGGTTCTCAATATTTTATAAACTTGTCTAAAAATAAAATTTCGTTTAATATAATTTTATATGTGTTTAATCATAATATTTAAATCATTATTTTAATTATTTTAATTTTATTTATTAGAAAAAATATATTCCATATTAATAAAAAACTATTGAGAATAACAGTTTCACCAATATTATTGTAATTAACATTAATCATCATAATTTATTATTTTCATTAAAATAAAATGATTTATATATAATTTTTAATTCATTGTACCAAATAAACATTATTATAATGAGAAAATATTAATTTTTATATCAGTAAACGTTTTTTGTAATAATTTTTTTTAGAAAAAATGTACCTCCAAGAAAAAATGACCACTTTATTAATCATTTTTATATATATTATAAGGTAGTTAACTATATTGATACCTTTCAAATTTAATGTCTATAATATAATGAAAATATTTAATAATTTCCTTGAGGTAAAAAAAAATTCATTTTATTTTGGGGTTGCATGAAATATAATCTAATCACATGGTATTTAATTAAAAAAATGTATTTACTAAAATCATGGGATTTTATAAAAATTTAAATAACCAGAAAAAAAATTCCCAATGTACAAGATCAATTTCACAGAATAATCATGAGTTCTCTATTATTTGGGTATCAAAATAAAAAATCAATTTAAACATACCAAAGAGCATGTGGAATATGTTTTTATCCTATGAATAAATGTTATGAAACATGATATAATATTGAATATGGGTATGAAATTAAGAAATCAGGTCACACATGGGGTAGAAAAGATTAAATTGGAACATTGGGGTCTATAAAAATAGTGAAATGAATGTTAGTATAAGAAAAAGCCACATCAGAATAAGAAACATGGTATGGGGATTGGACAAAAATAAAAAATATGGATGGTTTATTATAGACTAGAGTAACCTTATAAGAGGTTGTATGATTATTTGGGTATGAATTAGAGTAAAAAATATGAATAGAAACTAGATTTAAGTGGTGTTATAGGATAGAAAACCATGGATACACCTCATATGTTTTGTCATTTTTTGTGGAAATATTGGGCATTAAAAAAATATTCTCTAGGAAAAATACATCAAAAGGTAGAATATTAATGATGGGATTAAAATAGTGTTTTGTAAATCTAGAATGATTTTAATGGTAAATATGTTTAATGTAGAGGGTTTGGAATATTTTCTGGATATTAATTATAAAAAATATATGTGAGTGTTTATATATAAAAAAAAATTTGTCATATATAATATCTCAATGAATCATTGAGAGAGTTTAAGACTCAGAAAGAATATTTTTTATAAGTTCATCTTTATCAATCAAACATTTAATAGGTTTAATTATGTCCAGAAACACTAGGTATGAATAAAAATATATGCGTTAAAAAGAAAATAACCAAGTGTTATGTTTTTGTGGATACTCCATTTATTAATATGATGAATCCAATGTATTGATTATTGATAGTGGAGGAACTACCAAACTGATGGGAAATAATTATATTTATATAGTAATATAGAACTATAATTTATATTTAACCAGATTAAACAATGATACATTCATAAAGATCATTAGCTCCTGTACTTCCCAATTGTGGTGGGGATGATATGAGATGAAACAATGTCTTAGAGATTTAAGTTCTCTATCACAGAATTCATAGTGTAAATTAACAATGTATCTTGGGGTATTACATTTGATTTAAAAATAATATTAGTATTTTTAAGGGAAAATATTCTAGAGTGGTAATTAGGATGATTTTTATAAAGTGGAATATCTACATTTTTTGTGGGAACATAGATATGTGATTTCTATCAAAAGAGGAAAAATAGTTTTTGTCAAAAAAAAACATGTCCAATTATGCTAGACAATAATAGAATATATGATAAAATATTATTATTATTTATATCTCCCTAAGAAATCATGGAAATATACTCACACCTATGATGCTTTACATTGAGGGAATATCAAAATAAATAAATACATGAGAGAGAAACAGAATCGAACAAGAGTTATTGAAATAGTGTATATAAATATTCATAGACATATATAAAAATGATCATTTAATCGTATAATATTTTATTTCATTTTAACTATTTATTATAGTATCCTTTTATAGGTTACATTTGTCAATAAAAAATATAATATGGTTATTTTCATAATATAATTTTAAAGGGATGCTTAGATGATATTTGGCAATAAAATTCAAAAATTATGAACCAATAGAGGAATGTAGATTACCAACAGCTTTTTGGAATACTATGTCAAGAAATATGGTATAATTAATAATGTTATAATATTGATACTTCTTAATCAAAATGAATTGGTTTAGAAGATAAATTAGAACATAAATAAAATAACAAGAATGATTATCATTAACATATACTAACTTGTGTTGTTTTTTATAGACTCAGTTTTCAAATTATTTTTCTTATCTAATAGATAATTTACGTTCTAAATAGAATAAAATACTCCATATATATTATGGTAATTAATTAATAATAATTTAAATTATTTATACTCATTGAATGTATGTTTTCTATTCTCAATAAAGAGTAATATTGATATTTTAATCCCATGTGTATGAACTGATATTCCATGAAATATCATTAAAAAGGTAGTTCCTTAAATTCCACAATAAGGGGATATGAATTATTCTGTAGAGAAACTAAATTATTTCAGTGTATAATGATTGAAATTATTAACAAATTAATGGGTAGTTTTATGAGGATTGGGTCTGGAGTAGACAAGATCGTAGGAACCATAAATTCCAATTAAAAATCTAGTGGATATTACTAATGATTAGAAGGATAAAGTTGTGAATTTTTTTATATAGTATAGATTCTTGATAAAATTTATTTATATGATATTTTATGTGACAAGATGAATCTATAGTAGATGAGGAGAATGAATTCTCTATAAAGGAAATTTCTATCACAAGTAGTTCAAAAATGTTTTAATGAAAATGATTGAGATAATAATTTGATTTAGGCGATGAATGTTGAACTCCAACAAATCAAAAATTTCAAATATGGGAGATTATTTTAGGGTTGAAAAATAATAATATAATTAAGACTGAAATGGTTTTTCATATTAATGTGATTAATGATTTCATGTTTCTTCAAAACAAAGAATGTCTGGAATGCATGGGATGCCCTAAAATTGAGTGATTTGATATTGATTATATTTTTTATCCTTATAAATACATTATTGAATTATTCTATTTTTAGAAATTATTGTGAAAACAAAGTTCATGGGTTTTTAGAGAGACTTAATTTTAGACATTAAAAGTGGATTTCTAGAAGAATAATTGTTCATCAAAAATCGTATTAGTTTTATTTTCTATGATACTGCGAACATGGATTTTGATATAAGGAATTTTATGTATCAGTTGATGTTGAAATATATAGAAAGGTATTATTAACATGATCTATATTGGGAGAAGCTCAATTTCCATTATGGTGCAGTGGATTCAAATCTCTATGTCAATAAGTAGATTAATAAAAGTATGATGGTTTTTGTGTATATAAAAGAAATAATATATGGTTGAGTGATCAAAGCTCAATTAAAATATACTTTAGACATAATTATGTGAAATTTATAAATGTCTATGATTGGTGGGATGTATTTTTTCTTCCTTTTTTTCTTACACAAGGATGGAATGCTACATTAATTTATCAATATAAACAATATATAGAGATTCTATGAATATATGTAATGCAAGATTCCAAGATAAAGAAAAATTATATTTCTACACTGATGAAGTTTTAAGGAGTTTATGATTGAAAATATGTTAATTTTATTGAATACCAAATTAATATTGGAACACTACTATAAATAATGGTGAAAAAATATAATATTTTTTTCATCATGGTATCACAATTTTTAGAAATAAATCCATGTCCATACATTAACTAAAATACTACAATATATAAATTTAATATTATATTTCATGTTGAAAAATAATTACACATCATAGAACGTTTTTTGAGATATAATGATATTTAATTGGATAGTTAATTAGAAGAAATAAAATCAAAATCAAGAGGTTCATGATAGCATGGGGTAATTTAATTTATTGGTTGACATAGAAATGAGATTAATTTTTTCTATGAACATGTAATATTAAATATATTACCACCAATCAATCATGGAAACAATTACTATGGAAGATGTTGTATCATGAAGACATGGGATATAATGTATATCTCTAACCAAAATCCACTTTGACAATTTAGGTGATATAAATCCAATAATAAATCATATCTATCAATCAATGTTAAAGAATAACAAAATAAAATATCACCTTATCAAAGAGAATGTAGAACCTTGTTTTGATATATTAGAGAATGAGAAGAATCAAGGTCCTGTCAAAGGCATTTTGATATTGGATTTATGTATGGAATATTTTAAATCCATCAAATAGATATTGGAATCCATTCGACTCCCCACACATCAATAGTGTTGTTATTGGACCCCTTCTCCCAATGGTATGTTTTGAATTCTCTTATTTTTGTATCCATAATATTTTATAGGTTTATGATGGTATAATAGGGATCTGTGGGTTAGTTTAAAAAGATAGAGAATTCATGTACATGAAATTGTGAATGTTTTGGTAGGGGGAACTATTTCATGATGAATCTAGGGATGTGTATATGTAGAGATGGATTGAGATTCTGAAATTCTATGTCGATGAAGAGGTTGTTTTAATGGGGAAATATCATAAAATGATGAAAATTGGTTCTTGGCAATAGTGGATTAGGAAGTGTGTTTGATGAAGTGGACTTCATTAGAGATCCACTAATTGCATCATTTTGTATTGATCACCAACCAAAATTAGTATTAACTTCGAAGATCAATTAGTATATAATCAAATTTATTGTTTCATGAAAGGTTCAAAAATTATTTTTGTGAATTAAGGCAATCATTATTGAACTATTATTTTTTACATTATTATTACTATAATCATGTATCATTGTTTCATAGAAAATGTCTCTAGTAAATAATTGATCATTATCTAGAGTTTCATTGTCTGAATGGTTACTTAAGAAGTGAGTGAACATGTCTTTGAAATATTTTGGTATCAAATGGTTCTATATTGTAATGAAACTATATACATTAAAACAGGGTAGATTATTGGGAAACAATATATCAAGGAGATATTTCAATGTTTTTGGGTTGATTGTGTTTGGGGAAAATGATTATAAAAAATGTAAAAAATAAAAATATTTTGTTGGATGAAAATCTCTCAAGGGAACATTGCAGCATTTTTGGGTTGATTTTGTTTTTTGACAAAATAGTTATTGATTTTTTGTTATGGAAATAAAATATGTTCTTAACGGGGAATGTTTATAATGATCCAAGATGAAGGGACAAATTCCATAGAAGTGGTATATAAAATTTTATACTTAATGCGACATCGTTTCCCAACGCTTCTGAAACTTTTGGGGTAAAAATTTGTTTTTTCTAGCATCCTATAAAGTCTATTTTCATGAAGACCATATTAAAATATGTTAAAATAATGAATTTCATGAATATGGTAATCATGGAGAGTGTTTTGTGAAAAATCAAGTAATGTTGACGGTGATCTACATGAACAACAACGAGCATCCCGAAAAGCGGAGGTGGGGAGCATCACAGTTCCACGAACATTTGACGAAACACTCAATGATTACAATGATAATCATGAATGATTAAATTTCATGGAGAATCTCACAATAGAGATATTCATGTTATAAATGAAGGAGATCCATGAAATGGTAATGATGTGGCATGAATGGTTCTGGAATCTGTGGAATGCCGATAAAAAGGCCTCTACCCCATCCAAAAGTAATAGAGATACTAAAAAATATATTTAGGATATATAATCGAAAAGGAGGATCATGAATGGTATTCTGGGAAGGGTGACTCATGAAGGTGATATGCAGAGAATATTTTTAAGGCTGTAAATGCAAACCAAATTATGTAATCATCATGAAAGTAAGGGATTTCACGAAGTCTTAGTATGCTTCACAAAAAGATAGAGTTTCGTGAATTATAATTTAGCTTCAATAAAGTGGTTTTCTTCAAGAAGGCCAAGTAAAATTCATGAAAAGGAACAAGGTTCTTAATTATAGTTTATATTCATTAAAGGAGGATCTTTGTAAAGGTAGTGTGCATTTAAAAAGTGTTTTAAAATGGATTTCTCAGTGAACTGTGTTAAAGTGGTGTTAATCAATTTGATGATAGCAGATCTTAAAAAGTGCATCAATATAAAATTTAGGATGTGTGAATTCATAAAAATTAAGGGACCTAGAAGTCCATAAACTATATATGAATATATTCCATGATCAATGAGAAAAGGAAAAGGAATATATTGATTCTTCCAAAGGTAGTGATCCAGAGGAAAAGACATAGGGAGTAACCCTTAGGAATGAAGTGAACAGACCCAAAACATTTTAAAGGTAGTGGTCCTAGGAATATATGATCAAGCCTGAACATTTTAATTAGAATTAATATTTAATGGAGTATTTACATTGTGACATCACCGTTCTATGCTCATTGGATGTACCCTAGTGAGGGTAAACAAAGTAAAAAAGTATTGTTCTTGTTTGTTAAATTCATGCATTAAATTTAAAGCATCATCATGAGATAATAAAGGAATTAATATGATCACCATTAAAACATAAGTTAAAACAATGTGACCCCTGTAATAAATAGGTCATGTTCTAGTGGGACATGATTAATATTTAAAAGAATATCCACAACCTGATTCACCCCCCCCCCACAGGGTATCTAGGCCTCTTTTGGACCTATCATTTTTTATGTCTATATTGTATCCTGATGTATTCCAAGTTTATGGGATTATTTTTTATGGTAATCTATATTATTTGGATTCCCTAAATATGGGAAATGATAATTTTCATTTCATAACCGGGTGGACTGATCTGTAGGTTTACTATGAAACACAAGATGTAAGAGACCATTAACATGACTTCTTGGTTTGTATGTAGTAATAGGAGAATCACATGGCATGTGACACTATTGAGGAATCTCATGTAATTAGTTTATAGAATTGGTTCATCCATGAACGAAGTGTTCATTTGGGAGTATAATGAGGAATTTTTATGAACCTCATGGTTAATACATGGCCATAAGAATGAAGGAATATTTGGACAATAGTTGATTAAAATAAAGATATAGTGAACATGTATTTTTTTAGTTTTCATTTAAAATATAATATCCACTTCATCACATCAATTTCTTAGAAAAATATTGTCATAGAATATCATTAGAATCCAACCAAGTTAAAAGGACGTATATGGGTAATGTAAGTGGTTATGGGTTGCCTTGAGGGGTTTAAATATCATAAGAGGTCTATATAGTTAGTACATATAATAACAATAATTAAATAGAGGGTTAGTAGTGATGCCAGGTTTTCTACATTGTCCATACATGGAAGAGGGATGCCATCTGTGTTGTGTGAAATGTAATCATTCAAAGGGTGTCCATGGAATCATTAAAAGGATGAGGAGGTCACATAGGATAAATTTAGGTGGAGGTGAGTTAAAAAATTTATACATACCAGGTGGTGCATGGTTTTTTTAGGGTTAGTGCTTTGTACAAAGATCATGTAGAATAAAAATCAAGACATGGGTATTTGTATGAATCGAACACTTCCTAGTGATATGCATTTCATATCTATCATAAGAAATGTTATTAATAACTCGCTGAAATATATTTAAACCAAATATGATCTAATTTAGAAGTTAATAAGAATATTATAATGAAATTGTGTGTCAACTTCAGATAAGAGGAAAATGAATATTCAAAGTGTGAATGGATGAAAAACTATGGCATAATGAGCCTAGTAAAAACCTTATTAAATTAGTGTGAAATACTGGATTATGATACATTTGATCATTTCCATTATATTCTAAATGAAATATCCCTTTAGATTTAATCATGTAGTTATTTTAATTTTTTATTTAACTTTTCATTTCATTTAATACTCTTATCATAGAACGTGTGATAAATTTTTTTGTTTAAAAATGAAAAAGGTGAAAAAAGTGGCATTTGGTTTATCTAACATACCCATATTTTCTAACACACTAAAGTTATTTAATATAGTTGGGAAAATAGTTTTTATTAGATACCTAATTTGGATTCTAAATAAATATATACTTTTATAGGAAGAGTGTAATAATATCTGGGATACTATTAAAGATACTGAAACTATACAATAATAGTCATCTTTGTAATTATCACTAAAAAATCTCAGTTGTACTTGAAAACAACATCTTTTATATTTTAAGTGATCCTAAATTAGTTAAAATTTACATATTTCATTATTAATCATGATTCTATGGGTTTTTAATATCAAAATTTTGTATCTATGTTTATGTTTTTGGTTTTATTTTTTTTTTCTCACAAAAGAATGACCATAGGACCAGGTTATACCTCACATAAAATAAGAATGTCTACTTGTTTCAACGTCCCTTAAAAGGAAATAGTTCCATTTGTGACTTAGTCTTGATCAATCCATTGTATGTTATTCTGTTGGAACAGTACTTGCTGTGGAAGCCCCAAATAGGTGGGTTTTAAAAAAATTCCACCGAAGGTCGATGTAAACATGTCAATGTCAGAGAAGAGTAGCCAGGTCATAGCTGAGGACCACACATGGAGGATTTTAAGCACAAAAATTAAACCATAAAATACTTGGTTGAAATCTGATGTTGTGCACGATGTCTGCTCGTCGTTGGCGATCGCTTCTTGAAGAATCCGAAGTCGAATTCCTCTAGATCATTCAAAAGAACTTCAAAGAATCAACGGAAGCACCCTTCGTCGTAATCGGGGTTCTAGTGCGGATTTTCGACAATGCCTTCGATGCTCCCACGACCACCACATCGCATCGCTAGCGATTCCCAAGAAAGATATATTTGGATCCAGAGCATCTCTCTCTAGAATTTGGGAGAGATGAGAGGAGAGTGAAGCTCCATGAATAAAAAAATACAAATGCCCCTCCTCTTCTATTTATAGTGCTTAATTAAAATACCTGGTATCTCTTCGTCAGCCCCGAATACTTAACGCACTATCAAAGACATTTATAACTACTAATTTGAGTGATAAATATTATTATCATTTACTTGTAATATATTAAAATATATTTCATGATAATAATTGAATCATTAACTCAACTCGTCTCCCCCATAAATATTAACTAAACCTTGAATAATTTAATATTCTTCAATTAATATTTTTTTCCTGTATTTACTTATAACACATAAACAAATTTAATAAACAAATTCAATACTCATTATTATAAAATCAAATAATATGAATTTATTTATTGCATTGGTGATCGTTTAACTTTGGACAAATCCTGGACCCCTGTGGCGGGGCCCACCATGTCCAAAAATCCTATTCAACTGAATAGGGAAGATTCTTGAATACGCTATTGTGTGTGACCCTCAAGGCCATTATTTCGACAGCTGTGAATAGTATTCATAGACCAAGAGCAGGATATAGTAACCCATCATGACCCCTAAAGAAATACGGATTGTCACAGCAGCAACAACCAACCTATGAACACGCACTGTGTAATATAATCTCTTTGTATTTAATATCTCATAAATCAGGACGCACTCTCATGTTATCACCCTTTTTTTTGCTTTATTGTTTGTTGATGTAACTAGATCGATTTATCCTCGACTGCCATGGCCATGGTCTTATAAAGTTACTGCTATCAATATCCACATGGAATGAGATATATTACTTCCATAACCCGGATGCGACAAATCCTTTCTTGATCATTCAACCAATGGCATGCCACCAATGACACACCCGATACAAACTACCTCTCCATGACTTCATCGCCACAGTTTTCATCTTGCATCTAAGTAACCAAACAAATGACATGCATTGGTAATGATCTCAAGTGAGGATACCATTACACATGATCGCAGATAAGAATGTCTAATGACACCCAAAACGTGTGGAGTTCCTATTAGCGGGTCAGTTCTCATGATCTCACTACTAGATATCACCAAGTGTGAACATCATGATAAGAAGTCTCAATTCTTATGAGCCCCCAACACTTGATAGTCAGAAATATACTATGTCCAATTAGTAAGATGTATCTAGACCATAGAACATATATTTATGATTAATGTCATAGTATCTAGAGGGTCTCATTATAGCCTGGGAACTGCTATAAACTTTCGATACGACAATTCATCTTTGGACATTACCATTTCAACAGTGGATGCAAAAAAGTCTACACTATAATGGTAATATGGCATCATGCATAGATAACTATATACCAGATATGGTAATCAAAAAACACATAATAGTTGGGTCTAGTGCACCCACTATTTTAACACTCCCACTTGCAATAGAGACAACCTGATAACCAAACATCTAAGCTACTCACATTATAAGCACAATGTTTCTACTGACTATAGGCCTTAAATACTGGGTCCACCACGGTTTCGTAGCGTGGTTATTCTGCTATAGCGACCTCATCTCTTTGAGTTAAACTACTCAGGATATGGTATCCCGAGTATATCTCACTTTTTTTCCACTTTCATAACATGAAATCTTGGCTAGTAATAATATCATAACCTTCATTATGATAATACTTTTCTCACTAGGTGTGATTCCATGAACTGGAACAAATCATTTCATTTAACTGCTTCTTAGATATCTTAGAAGGTGAAATGTACTTTGTAATGTTGGTATGGCTACCATTGGCTTATATGAGCATGACTCGCTCATCACCATTAGCTTCACAACAATACTAGATCACATTGATTGATGGAATACTAGTTCATGTCCCCATAAACTAGTATCATTTCTTCTCCACTTACAAGGTACATATCTTTTTAACTTTCCGATGTACAATTAGATTGTTCTCACTGTATCCCTTGTAGTGCTCCTGGATATAACTGGTATTTTCTTATTGTAAAATATCCTTCAAAATATCGGTTCTTGTACATATCTAGGAATACATGATTGATCCATCACTCCAATGTATGGATTTCAAATCACCGTATTTATCTTTTCCCATGTCACAGATATGTCATCATGGAGAGATTATGCCCTGTGACATAGGAAACAATTCATCTCTTTAATTGTTCCAAAATGTATTTGTTTCAATACAATTTCACTATATGTACGATTGACTAGGACCAAGCAACATATAGATCTACCTTAGTAGATCATGTTCCCTAGAACTTAGGTTTCTACTTTAAGTCAATCATTAGAGTGTAAATTTCATTGTGGTCTTAACTATCTATCAGACCAATGAATGTTTTCCATTTGTTACAGAACATATTTCTTATTGGGAAACCTTAGCGCTCCCACTAACCTCTGGTAGAAACATAGCAATTTTTTTTAAATGTATATACTATGATCATGTTTCTTACTTTAATCCTAAACTAGATTTCATTAACTTCCAACCTTTATTATCATTCTATGATGTGACCATCCTTTTCTCGTTGCGTCGTATAGACACCATCCACAATCAGTGGTCATGACATCCAATGCTAAATAAATTGATCATAGACATTAGCTATGATAAGTAAAATTCTAAAGGATTTAAGAATAAAAACTTGGTGAAACCAATTGAGCTTTATTGGTACTAAGCTTGTACCATCCATGTATAAACTCACTTGAATTCCCACCGCAATATTCAAAATAATATCCCCTTTTCACTTTGATACATAGAATCCATTAATTGAATTTTTGTTGGTCTTATCAATTTTAGCTAATTGCCATATTCTGTTTAATTGTAGGAAATATTATTCACTTTGAATAATAAATCACTAACTACGGTGAATATAAAAACCATCACAACGGTTTTCTCCTCCCTACGAAGTATGTGTCTCTGGAATATACTTTGTTCCACATGAGCTTGTGGAACTAGATCCTATGCCAACCACTTGTTCATTTTTAGCATTGACTAAACACAAGTCAATAATGCTCCCACTATATCTAATAGAGATGTGCACCGTTATATAGAAGTGTAGTCTATTACTTGACTACGTACTCTTATTTCATATGGATTTATGTAACATCCTAAACAACTATTAGGATTATTACAGTAAATGCACAATGTGTTTGTCTTGACGCTATTTTGTTTATGTCCTAAGAAACTCTTTTCATCCAAACACATGTTCTTATGACATAATGGGTTTACATCATACTATGACTTGTATGCTACAGATTTTCATTATAGTTGGCATATGGTTGTGGGATATCGCTGTTATTTGTAAATCATTTCATGTAATATAATGGATGTCTCTACTAGTTCCAACATTGTTATTACTTACATCAATACTTTGATGTATAAAATGTGCATTTAGGAATTACACCACGCTACATTTTATTGACCAATGTTGATATGTAAGACATCATCTTCTATCCTCTCCATTAACATCAATGTCGTGATGTCGAAAAGGTATTGTGCATTTAAGAATTGCTCCAGGATACATTATCATGATTGATGAATGCTTGGTTGAGATATTCTTCGGTATCCCAACCCGAAGAAACACATATCTCCTGACCATACAAATACTTCACTTTGGTATTCCTTAATTACTTAAAAGAATCTTATGGAGTATATATACATCTATCATATACTTGGAATAGTTCACACTTTTGTGTTGAACAATTTCCAAAGGCATTGTGACGTACCTTTATTTCTAATGGATTTTTTGTCCAAACTAAATACATTGATAATACCAAAAGTATTTAGTTGTGCCGACCCTAAAAACCAAACATGGTATATTAATGATGTCCATTTTTAGTATTACATGACAAAGAATTATCCTGTCACAACTGGGTATAAGTATTACATTTATATTCATCACTAATTGACTATGATTCATGTATCAATGAACTAGTGATTGTGTTTACCAAAAAAAACATTCATTCCAGAAACTAAAAGAATTTCTCCATGCATCCAAGGACACATGAGATTAATGTTTGTGTTTATACTCAACAATAGTTCAACATGAAACTCTCACTTGGAAATTTCAGAAGTCTTGTACTTCTCACCACTAGACTTGGTATCATCCTTTCACATCCACTTGGAGAATACACATGACTACTAGTAATGTTTCTATACTTACTCGGTTATTGTATTTAAATACACATATCTAAAAAAAATTATACAGTATTAAATACCCAAGTAGTAAAATGAAACATTACATTGATGAATATGCATGATGTAGAAGCGAAAACTTGCTTCTTTAAATCAGTATATTGCTTTTAAACTTCCATATTATTATTTTATAATATGCAATACAAATAACCTCTGCTAGTACCTCATTAATTGAAGGATGTCGCGAATATGTAATTGGTATTAAATTCCTTCAACCTTTTCAAATTGTCTTTCAATTTATCAGCCATAAGAACTAAAGATTAATTGTCTTTAATTATTATTCACTTGGTTAACCTTACCAACATTGGTAACGAATCGTTTACTCAATACTTGTTCATTTTGTAACTTAAAACTAGAATTGAGTAATGTGGTGAAAATGATATTTAAAGATCATGATTGATCATTAAATTTACACATGCTGGTGTAAACTTCTCCATATTCATATCATTGTTTCGCTTTCTCCTTGAAAACTTCTCGGAGATGAAACATTATGTTATATCATATATGTCTAGGTGTAGCGACCATAACTGACACTGGATTTTGATGAAAGCATAATGATATAACTATCATATTCTTTGTTCATTAGTCTCTGGAAAGCATTTTCCACTGTCACTTCATGAGGTCATTTAACAGTGTTGGGGACACTAACACCTTGAGTTTCCTATATCATAGTACTATACACAATGCGGCTGTACTATTCATGGACACTCGTGTTAGTGTGGACATTTACTTTTTCCATTTTAATATCGCAGTTTTAATCTTATTGTATAACATGGCATTTTTCTACAAAAATAAATTTTAGTAGATAAGTTCCTTTTATCTGGATTACCGGTTTTGACATTTTGAATAATTACATAAATCATTTTATGTCTCCCATTATTTTATCGGATTCTAGGAACCCTCTATGCTTGAATCAGAATACTCTGTCGCTTGAGAATTCTAGTGGAAAGGGACCTGGATCCACCCCACATAGTCTACAAGCTAAGGCTACGCCACTACATGGAGGGTTCTAGGTAGGATTTTGGCTGGTCGACCACTGTTACTTGCGGTTCCTTGATCTGTTGAGTGAAGTCCAAACTTCTTGAAATCAAAATTTGATTTAATCAACACTTTCCTCTAAAATGATAGAAAGATAGCTATGGCTAATCCTTACTAGCACTTTAGTTATTTCGACCCATCATTCTTATAAGGTCTCCCTATTTGTAAGAGGCACCCTCAGCTAAGGCACGATCAGCACCTCAAACAGCTGGTTTTATCCAAATTTGAATGACAGAAGGTGGTTTTGACTTAATATATCTTTTAGGGTTTTATTATTTTTAGTGTGACGAAAGAAATCATTTTCTAATTTTATAAGCACGTACTACGTGATCGCACTCACAACTGACCGTGCAAGAAATAGAAATTTCATCCCATCACAGGTTCATTTAATCTTACAAGCTGGTTTACTATTATACTATGTGATTGCACAATAAATTAAACATGCACAAAAATAATAAACCACGCAGAAATAAAATGAAAAACTGATCATGAGCCGGTACTATTGGTTGATCCGTTTAGTGAAAAACAGTCCAACCTTAACCTTATGGGTAAGTACCTTTAGTCGCGTGGCTTGCAACTTGAATAGAAATGTCTTCTCATCCAATGCATCCAACTCTTGTCTGGTGTGTCTCTGTCACTTGGTGCGAAATTTTTCACCGGTCATCTCATCATTATACAATTGTACTCGCACGCAGGAGAGGGGGTATCGAGGTATAAAAATACAACTCTGAGAATGGGCGAGCATGCCCTTATACATATAACGACTCTGAGACAACACAAAGATCGCCTTTGTATTTAAAATAATTAATACAATACCACCTGCAATAATTAAATAAATATTTAAATAAATAATTAAATAAAATGCACCAAATATGCATTGGTCACGCTCAGATCATGATTAGAAATATACACACTCAACTCGCGTATATTAAATAAATGCATAATTAAAAATTAAACTTTCATTAAAATTAAACTTTAGGGCATTTTAATTGATTTAAAAATTCACTCTAATAATCTTAATCCAATATTTACGTCGTTCGGTCCCTATTTAATAAATTTAATATTAAAACTAAAATTAAAATAATTAACTAATTTAATTTATTAGAAAAAAAATTAATTATGCCTCTTTAATTTTAAACCAAAGTTAATAGTTAATTAATTTTATTCTGGACAAAAATTAAATTAATTAATTTAATTAACATTTTATTAAAATAAAACTACCAAGCCCCATAAACCCCGGGCAGAGCATGTGCAGGTCGGGGCAGTCTAGTGCAGGCCCATCCTAGGAGTGCTGAACCCCTGCAGGGGCTTTTTGGGCCGAGCAGGTCCTCCCAAGCCTGTTCCGGGATGAGTAGACCTGCCTAAATAAGTTTTGGGGAAGCGAATGTTACCTGCCTACTATGGGGACCGGGCGGCGACCCGGGTTTGCTACTAGACGGTGTGCTGAACTGAACCTGGACGCCGCAACTTCAGACAGGCCCCGAGGGTTGTGCCCAGAACCGCGGGAGAAGGAACCCATGATAGGGTGCAGCGCTGGTTCTGCCAGCAGAGGGAGACTTAATCGGGAGTACTCAGGTGGATGGAGGTATCTCGGTGGGGATATGCATGGCCGACTGGGGCACCGCAGGGCGTCGGTGCAACGGTTCGGGAAAGGTTCGGCCGATCTATTGGAGCTGAGGTACGGGATGAGGATGCCACACCTGGATGTGGTAATTCGGTCGGGATGCTTGCTGGTCGATGGGGTGGTTCAAGGACCTACTATGGGTGGTGTACCAGATGGCTTGGACAAGATGTGGTAAGGGCGGCTCGCGGGGTGAGGCGCGGTCCCTACATGGGGTCTCCGCGAGGGAACCCCCAGGGTGGCCTGCGGGTGGTGCCTGCGCACTATAGGAGGCAAGTCCCGTAGGGGTTCAGGCTTTCACCTGGTTCGGGGAAGCGGCCTTGTGCTCTTGCTGTGCAGCTGAAGCTCAAAGGGAGGTGCAGGGTGGCCTGGGAGCGCAGCAGTGCGACAATGAGAGGCTGGGGCGGTGGCTGGGGCCACGGTATGCCTCCGCGGGAGTTGGCCACGACCGGCCAAGGGAGGAGATGACCCTCATTGCCACGGCATGCGCTGCATCGCGGGTCCGAGCGAGAGGCTGTTGGAGTGGAAGGAGGAGTCCCTGGGATGAAGGAGCCGGCCTGGTGCAGTGCCTCGCTGCGCACAAAGGGAGCTAGGTGTCACGACCCAATCATGGGGGTCCTGTCCCACGCCAGCAAGAACATCAAAGCTGCGGTTCATCTGGTTAGTCCCAATCGAAGAGATGGGAGTCGCCCCGACAAAGAGGATGATGGTGCGTGTCAACCTTGACACCACTGGTTGGGAGTTGGGGCCACTCTCCTGATGAGTCCATGGCAGGACGAAACCAGTGAACCTCACATATGAAGAGCTGGACGGCTGAACCCCGCCCGCCTTGGAGGGGGCTGGGGTGCCGCACGGGCGAACCGCTGTGCTGAGACGCTCAGCCCGTGACAAGTGGTATCAGAGGGAATGTGCCTCGTGGTGTTGCGGAATGCTGCCGGATGGACCTTGGTGGTGGGAGCGGAGTCCCGGGGTGTCATGCGGAGATGACACGACGTAGAAGGTCGCTTTTACGAGATGTCCGAGGCAGAGACGCCACTATGAAGGGTGGGTCTCGTGGAGGTGGTTTTCGACCTTGAGAGAGAGGGTGGACCACGGTGGTTTGCGACCCAGAGAGTGGGTGGGCCATTGATGCCAACGATAAGGAAGGAGCGTCCCCTGAGGCCATGCTTGGTAACCGGTTAGTCGGAAGCAGTCGCGGACACACAGAAGGCCACGATCCTGCATGCACGAGGGCATGCATGGAATGGTGGTGGGAGAATGTCACGACCCAATCATGGGGGTCCTGTCCCACACCAGCAAGAACATCAAAGCTGCGGTTCATCTGGTTAGTCCCAATCGAAGAGATGGGAGTCGCCCCGACAGAGAGGATGATGGTGCGTGTCAACCTTGACACCACTGGTTGGGAGTTGGGGCCACTCTCCTGATGAGTCCATGGCAGGACGAAACCAGTGAACCTCACATATGAAGAGCTGGACGGCTGAACCCCGCCCGCCTTGGAGGGGGCTGGGGTGCCGCACGGGAGAACCGCTGTGCTGAGACGCTCAGCCCGTGACAAGTGGTATCAAAGGGAATGTGCCTCGTGGTGTTGCGGAATGCTGCCGGATGGACCTTGGTGGTGGGAGCGGAGTCCCGGGGTGTCATGCGGAGATGACACGACGTAGAAGGTCGCGCTTACGAGATGTCCGAGGCAGAGACGCCACTATGAAGGGTGGGTCTCGTGGAGGTGGTTTTCGACCCTGAGAAAGAGGGTGGACCACGGTGGTTTGCGACCCAGAGATTGGGTGGGCCATTGATGCCAACGACAAGGAAGGAGCGTCCCCTGAGGCCATGCTTGGTAACCGGTTAGTTAGAAGCAGTCGCGGACACACAGAAGGCCACGATCCTGCATGCACGATGGCGTGCATGGAATGGTGGTGGGAGAATGTCACGACCCAATCATGGGGGTCCTGTCCCACGCCAGCAAGAACATCAAAGTTGCGGTTCATCTGGTTAGTCCCAATCGAAGAGATGGGAGTCGCCCCGACAAAGAGGATGATGGTGCGTGTCAACCTTGACACCACTGGTTGGGAGTTGGGGCCACTCTCCTGATGAGTCCATGGCAGGACGAAACCAGTGAACCTCACATATGAAGAGCTGGACGGCTGAACCCCGCCCGCCTTAGAGGGGACTGGGGTGCCGCACGGGCGAACCGCTGTGCTGAGACGCTCAGCCCGTGACATGGGGCCGCTCGGCACGCTATAGTGTCTCGGGGAGAGGAGGGTGCCAAAAAAAATTCAATGACCTGCACATGCATGCCGTCGACCTGCTTTTTTTTCTTTTAGATTTCTTGCGTGACCTACTTTGCTGGTCGCCCCATTTTACCCCCCTTTACATTATTATTTTTTTAAAAAATTGAGACCTGCAAAGCAAGTGTCCTCTACCTTTAATTTTTTTTTCTAAAGTCTATATTTAGACTAGAAAAACTAAAACATTATAAAATTAAAATATTATTAAAATATCATTTTATAATATCATATTATAATAATAAAATTATTGTTACAATCAAACTATTATTATTATAATAAAATAATTATAACAATAATATTATTAAGGTCCCCCGGAAAACACTATTATGATAATTGGATGTCCACCCGATGATCAAGAAACGAACGGTTTAATTCCGATTTTAATCATTGGATGACCGCAGATGGGTCATCTAATATCGGATTCCAACTCGATCTGTGGTGTTGGGACTGTATCGATGCCCTCTTCAAGAATTAGTGAAAATTTAATTTTGCTTGGCTTAAAATCGACACACATCCCTCTAATACCACTTGTTGGAACCGGGCATACAGCGGAAGCCCCAAACAGGTGGGTTTTAACAATTTTCCACCAACGGTCGATGTAAACATGTCAAAGTTGGAGAATAGTAGCCCGGTCTTAGCCGAGGACCATGAATGGAGGATTTTAAGCACAAAAATTAAACTGTAAAATACATGGTTTAAATCTTAATCTGCACACGACGTCTGCTCATTGTTGGTGATCGTTGCTCGAAGAATCTGAAGTCAAATTCCTCTAGATCTTCCACACACACTTCAGAGAATCTTCGGGAGCGCCGTTCATCTTAATCCGGGTGCTAGCGCGGATTTGCGACGATGCCTTCGATGCTCCAATGACCACCGCATCACATCGATAGCGATGCCCGAGAGAGAGCTCTTTGGATCCAGAGCATCTCTCTCTATAATGTGGGAGAGAGGATAGGAGAGAGAACCTCCATGAATAATAAAAGACAAATTCCCCTCCTCTTCTATTTATATTGCTCAATTAAAATACTCGATATCACATCGCCGACCCCGAATACTTAACACACTATCAATGACATTTATAACTACTAAATTGAGTCATAAAAATTATTATAATTTACTTTTAATATATTAAAATATATTACATGATAATAATTGAATCATTAACACAAGTCATTTCTCCCATAAATATTAATTGATCCTTGAATAATTTAATATTCATCAATTAATATTTTTTCATGTATTTACTTAAAACTCATAAATACATTTAATAAATAAATTCAATACGCATTATTATAAACTTGAATAATATGAATTTATTTATTGCATTGGTGATCGTTTAACATTGTAAAAATCCCAGATCCCTATGGCAGGGCCCACCATGTCCAAAATTCTATTCAACTGAATAGGAAAGATTCTTGAATACGCTATTGTGTGTGACCCTCTAGGCCCTTATTTCGATAGCCGTGAATAGTATTCACATACCAAGAGTGGGATCTAGCAACCCATCATAGCCCCTGAAGAAATAAGGATTGTCACAGTAGCGACTACCAACCTACAAACATGAACTTTTTAATACAATCTCTTTGTCTATAATTTCTCATAAAGCAGGACGCACTCTCATGTCATCACCCTTTTCTTGCATTATTGTTTGTTGATGTAACTGGACAGATTTACCCTCGAATGCCATGGCCATGGTCTTATAAAGGTACTGCCATCCATATCAACATGGCCTGAGATATATTACTTCCATAACCCGGAAGCGAAAAATCCTTTCTTGATCATTCAACCAATGACATGCCACCAATGACGCACCAAATACAAGCTACCTCGCCACGACCTCATCGCCATGGTTTTCATCTTGCGTCAATGTACGTAATAAAATGACATGCATTGGTAATGATCTCAAGTCAGGAGACCATTACACATGATCGAAGATAAGAATGTCCAATGACACCCAAAACATGTGGAGTTCCTATTGGCAGGTCAGTTCTTATGATCTCACTACTAGAGATCACCAAGAGTGAACTTCATGAGAACAAGTCTCAATGCTTATGAGCCCCCAACACCTGATGGTCAGACAACTACTATTTCCAATTAGTACGATGTATCAAGACAATAGAACATATATTTAAGATTATTGTCACAGTATCTAGATGTTCTCATTATAGCCTGAGAACAGCTATAACCATTCGATACGACAATTATTATTTGGGAATTACCATTTCAATAGTGGAAGCAGAAAAGTCTACACTATATTGGTAAGATGACATCATGCATAGTTAACTATATACATGATATGGTAATCAAAAGAACATAATAGTTGGGTCTAGGGCACCCACTATTTCAACATATTCCACATCTTCTAAAATTATGGTGCTAGGTTTTCATTCCAGGTTTCCAAAAAGAAGGATATGTTTCATTCCATTATGTGTGAAAAATGAATTAGAAAGGGTTGTGACAACATTAAAAAATTAATTATATTATATTATGGGAATTGTTCTCTCATGTTAATAATGTGAATATTAGTAATATGATCACATTTAGTTGAACTAAAAAATCGTATATCAATATTATGTATTTATAGAATAATATTACTAACATCAAAATAAGTTTAAAAAATTGTAATGTGGTTAATTTACCACTTCTTGACCCATCAATTATCACACATACTATATGAGAAATGATTATCGGATTATGGACCTTGATAAGATTATTAATATTCTCTTATATATATATATATATATTGTTAACCATATCCATGAAATGACCATTTAAGGAAAATACTAATTTCATTTTGGGGGAACATGTTCTAATTATTGTTTTCCTCTACAAAGAACTCCATTTTTTATCGTAGTGATTTCCTATATTGGAATGTCTAGATAAAATCACATATTAAGGGGAAATGTATTTTAAATTTTAATACTGTATTTTTAACTTATAAACTACTGAAGAAAAATATTTATACTCATAATGTTACAAATTCATTGAAATATGATCATAATTATAAAATCATTAATATACTTTCTTATAAAAGTAATTGAAATATAGTTAGTAAAATTTCACTATGAAAAGTTGTACATGATATGTAGATAATATTATGAAATACTCCTTAGGGTTCTTGTAAATTAATTAGATATACTATTTTTATGGTTATAGTAGAATAATAGATTATATTTTGTGTATAAATGAAACTATAAATTAAATGTTTTATCATTATTCTATTATATTAAATTAAATGAATTAATTATTATAATCTCTAGATAATTACATTATAGTATAATTTGTTTTAATACATATAATTAATTAATTTAATTACATATTTTATCAATTGAGAAGAACAATATTGTTATATAATATGCTCTGAATGGATTATTTGATCCAAATATCAATATTTGTCGATGTTGAGTAAAATTATTGATGAATAATATGGTACATGAAAATATGTTTCATTAAAATAAAATAAAAATTAATATTATTAATAATCATTTAATTAATTATAGGAAAATGAAAATGTTTAATTTTATCATTTTTCTGAATCATTGTACAAAATATTGAATGGATATTCCTAAAGGATCGATATATATTTTCCTTTAGATGATTATATGGGAAAATAAAAATATATTGTTTTTTATGAATCATTATATATATCCATTAATGAATTTGTGAAGAAATGGATAATTATATGTGAATTAAAAATGTTTGGGAAATAATTAATGCACAAAAATATAAACAGGAAATAAAGGTAATCACTAATAGAATACTAGAGTAATACTAGTGATTCATATTCTAGTAGATAATGTGGTTCTGATTATTTTTGGAAACTTATTTTTTATTGATTCTATGAATTTTTTATTTGATTTTAAAAATGAATATTCAAAATATGAATGGGAAAATCATTCATTTGATGAATTATAATATGTATATGAACGTTTAATATTTTTTTTTCAAATTCTCTAATACACACAAGGAACAATGGAATAGTAATAACAAACATGTTGGGGAAAGCAAGATAGGTTTTAATGAAAATAAAAAATGGGGAATCCTATACCCTAGTTATATTTATAGATTATATATATTTTTAAAAAATCCTTAAATAATAATATTATATACTCAAGTATTATATATCTAAAAATAATGATTATGGGGAACATAAATGGAAAGTAGTTCAATATTAAAACAATAAGCTCAGTAATGATGTTCAATGTCTAATTAAACTATATACATTGTTTTTATAGTGAAAAAAGATATTATAAAGTGTAAATATTATCTAAAATAGATAAAAATTTTACATTTCATGGTTATTATAATCAATTAAATAAAATTTACATGACATTTTCGTAAAAATGATCCAAGGTAAGTTTCTCTACGGTTACTTATTCTAAAAGTGCACTGAAATTCATTATGCAAGGGAATTTTTATTTTTATTTTCTATATATCTTGTTGAAACTAATGTATTTATGTATATATTAATATTTTATAAATAACCAATTAATAAGTTTTTTAAGTCAATATAGTTTTATCGTTATTATTTTTCTATCCGAACTTTACCAATGCCAGTATGGTATCAAAATTCTACAAAATCGTACATCATATGATATAACAAATATAATTTGAAAAAATTGAATATTTCTCCTTGACAGTTCATTTTCTAGGAACAAGATATGTGAACGTTAAAATTTCAAATCATTCAAAAAAATTAAAGAAGTTAATGTTACTTTTTGTTATATTCTTATATGTATTGTCATAGTTTTCAAAGAGGTGGGTGTTTCCAAATTCGAAATCATTTCATATATTTTATATGTTCAAGTATTAAAACATAATTTAATAATTATTTCATAATTATGTGACAATATAAGGAAATAATGTTTTTATAATGACATGTTTATAGTTTTTAATTATAAATATTTCTTCTTTTGAAAATTGAAAGAGAAGTGTTAAATTTATTAAATTTTATAAAATTATAGTTAAATGTGTTAAACAATTAGTTTTTTTATTTTTAATAATAAGTCTATGTCATAGGTGAATAAAAAATTAAATTTTATAGCTTTTAAAAAATATTTCCAAATGCTATATTAATATGGACCACTTTCCAAACTAAATCATTATAACCGCTAAATTTTTGCATCACTTAAGAAATGTGAATACCATAATGGCTCATTTATATATATTAATGAAGTGAAATGGTACTTACTCTACAACACAATTAAATTTTTTAGATTTTTTATATAAGTACTATTTATATTTGTTAAAAAGGTATTTAATTATGATTTTTAGTGCCTTTAGTAGATTTATATGGACGTACTTTCTTTCTCAAAAATGTGAAAACTTATATATGATTATTTATTATTGTATAATAGTAAAAATGATATGGGATATTTAATTTTATCAATTATAAGTGATAGATATAGAGTGTGTATGAATTTTAATTTTGAAAAATCATTAGAATAAAATGGATATTAAAATAGTTTTTTATCCCTGAGTGCGTCTCAAGAAAATAATGTTGTTAAATGGTAAAATAGAACTACATGATAATTTTCTAGAACCATGATAAATATGTTTAAAAAAACTATGTATTTTTTAAGAAATATCTCTATAAAAATTGATATTTTTCAAAAATATTTCATTATGGAAATTAAGGATGGAATGTCATAAACATTATAATAAATGAAAACCAAAATTTACATATTTTACATTAATTATTTAAAATTATTATAATCATCACAATAAATATTCCGTAGATAAATTTGATTCTAAATCTAAAATAGTATATTTACTGGATATTTAAATTAAATTAAATAATTTATTTTTTATAATAATATTACCTTGGTGGATTATGTGTCAACAAATAATATGTTTAAAGGGAACTATGAGAATGGATAGAATGAAGATTTCCTCTTGTTTGAATATCTCTTTTGTGATTATATTCTTAGAGGTAATGAGCCTCAAAATAAAAATATAATAATGTTGAGGGGGATAATTTCCCTCCATAAAGAACTGGTAAATCCCATATAGATTATACTATAGATAATATGATTCGAAATATTCATTCATGAAATAAGACTATAAATTTATTATGCAATGTTTGTAATTATAATTTTTTTCATTTTTGATTTTGTTACAAAAAATATTGATGAATAATTAGTTGAATATAATAGAAAATTTTTTATTGAAGAAGAGTTAACCAATTTTATTAAAATAAAGTTTTTTATTTTGTTAAACATCCAAAAGAACAAAATGTTATTGAAACCACATGATTTTTTTTAATAAATATGACGAAATAATAAAAATTATATAAAATAAGCCAGGTTTTTAATCTCAAGGATATTCATAAGAATAAGGAAATTTTTATGAAGTAAATTTTTAACATGTTGTATAGTTAGAATATACATGAATATTATTAGATTTTTCTACTTTTTGTGGATTTAAATTATTTCATATGGATGTTAAAAATACTTTTCAAAAAGGATTTATTTCTATGGATGTATTTGTAAGACATAAACCATTATTGAAAAATGAAAATTATCCCTCTATGATTTTAAATTTTTATAAATAACATTGTGATCGTAATTATGATCCAAGAGAATAGTATGAAGTCTTCTAATATTTTATTTTGGATAACTGTTTTTTAAAATTAAATTTTGATCTTAATTTCTTAATTAATATAAATATTAAATAAATTTTGATGGTCCATCTCTATTTGTATGATATTATTTTTGAAAAATCGAATATCTCTTTATGTAAATATTTATAAAAAATTCTGATAAGTGAATTAGAATTCATACTTATTATAGAATTAATAATATTATATAATATATAATTTTCACAATGTAATGATATAATATTCCAAAACGAATCTCAGTATATAGAGTAACATCATAAATAAATTATATTGGAAAAATGTAAATGTTAAAACATATTGATGAGTACTGTAACACCCAGAGTTTTTATAGACCATATTTTTTTGAATAAATCAAATTTTAATTTATATCATGCAATGAAATCATCCAAACATTCCATTTACATGGAACTATCTATACAAACATTACTTATAATAGATAATTGGCGTGTGATACATGAAAAACTTCAATTGTCCATAGATACACACAACACTGAGTTTATATAAAACATATCATTTCTATAATTATATAAATGAGGTAATTATAACGTAACTTTTAAACAATGATATATGGATAGTAATAAATATTTTTAAAATATATCTTAAATGTATTATATTTAATGAAAATATATTGATAATAAGATATATGATTTTTGGTAATGTCCTTGTACATTTAAAAATATCGGTTTCTCAATAGAATGGCTTTCAATGTCACATTGTATAAAATAAATGAATTATTTATAAAAATCTTTAGATATTTAATTTTATGAAATAAACATAATTTTTTAATTCATAATGTATACATTAAATGATGGTGAATTTTTTGTATTTTTTTAACAAACATCATTTTGTGAATAATAGTGAAAATTACTATATTATAATTCAAGACTAATTTTTAATTTATTTTATTTATAATGATAAATTATATTTTAAACTTTTTATAATGTTCAATTAGAGGATATATTTAACAATTAATCCATCTTTAATCATTGGAACCAATTTCATATTGAAATTGGATATAAAAACATAGCAAACTTTTGGTCATTTGTATTATAAAAACCTTCATTGTTAACCCAGTAACTAGAATAACAATAAATTAATTTCTTCCACATGTGTGATTATAATTTATAAAAAATTTAAAATATTTGGAATATACCAAAATTAATATTCCTTGTAAGATCAAATTTATTTATGTCCAAAAATTTCAACAAAAGTGATTAAAATTTATAACATTTTTAGAGAAAAAAGTTAGGTTGTCAAAGTACCAAACCATAAATATCTGACAAAAATCAACCTATAAACTTTCCCAAAACCTAGTTTATGATAATTAATCATCCATGAATATTCAATTATTGAGGTATCATGGATTTTTATGACATTTTTATGTGAAAAATGGTTATAGATAACTTGATTACAAAAATGTCATGTGTGTCCTTTCCATTCCCTATAAAAGGCCACCACCTCTACCCAATTCATCACACCCCTAAATAACCTTTTATCATAAAAAATATTATAAAAAATTCTCCAAACATCTCTAACTTCTTCTTATAATCCTTCTATTAAGAATAAGGATACTCAAGGAAGCCTTTTTTCACAAACAAAAAGGAGTTACCTAATTAAGAGTTATGGTATCTTCTCAATGAAGATTCCTTTATTTTCCATTCCATCCCTCAACTGTAATTATTAAATTATTTTATGAAAATACTACAGTCGTAAATATACTTTTATTTTATTATTCTAAGGGTCTGATATATAAATACAAAAACTTATATCTAATCGATGACGAGAACGTCGTTTACGTGTATGGTGAACTACTTCCTCACTAAATGATGATTGTTCATTTCTCCTTAATCGACTCTCATGGTGGAAATTATGATATATAACATGTTTATATGGGTCATATATTATATTTATTATTCATTTAATCTTATATTTTACTTTTAAAATCCACATGTTTTTTACTTTTAATTTTGTGTAATTATGATAATTTTGTTTTTCTTGAAGTGTGGACTACCAACCCCTCCAAGTAGTTTGATTTGATCAAAAACTAAAAAAATTTATTAATGATGGGATTAGAAAAATAATATGATATATATATAATTATAATTCTATTGTAATTATATTATTTAAATAAATAATATTATTTCATTTTCATTTCTTTCTTTCAATATGACTGTTAAAAAGGAAAGAGAATTCATGCATACATAGGACTTACCATCTTCATGAATGGTTTATTAAATTTCATACTTATTTATTATATAGACAATAACAATATAAATATAATGGATATTAATGATATTTATATCATTATTTACATTCATTAATAATTTTATAAGTATAAGTACAAACGAAATAACAAATTAAGACACCTATGAAGAACAAAGCGAATGTCACCAGAACTGAACTCTTAACATAAGATTGTTAACAAAAAGGTAATATATGGTCATAATAAATGAATATATGGTATTATGTAAAATAATACATATATTCGGAATATTTATAATAATATTATATTTATTATAAATGAATCATTTACGAGTACCATGAAATTCAAGAGATAAGGTAAGGGGATTTCATTTGACTTTTTATTCTCATCAGATACATGATATGTTTACCACTCATTCTTATTGTGTGGTGTATGTAATATACACTATTGTATTCTATGTATCTTATATATAAATTTATGGGTATTAAAATATCAATTTTATGAAATTTATTTCTTGGGGTTTATGTTTGAAAAGTATCCAAATCGGTAAAAATGTATTGTCTCAATTTGACTTCTTTGAGACTTATGTTCTATTATGCACCTAAACTATATTTAGAGGGGTATATACTTCTATTTTAAATTATATATCAGAAATATAATTAATTTAATGATATTTTATGCTTCATTTAATTTCCTCTTCTTGAATTTATAGCATGATCTCATGTTACCATGTTATATGATTTTATTGAGACAATCTCATCACTTTTCAAGATTATTTACATTTATGTTTGATTTGATGAAATATTTTCATAAATATCTAAAGAATACTCATGAGTTTCATTATCCTATATTTAATCAAGATTTAATCATGTTTCAGTACAAATTTTTTCACTATTTGGTACATATTATAATGTTTTTATGTAAAATTTTACCAATTCTCTTTCTTTGGTCAAGATTTTATTATATTCAAAAAACAATGTTTTTAGAAATAATTTCTAAAAAGTGATCAGATGATCATTGAAGATAAATTTTAAGGACATTTTAAAAAAATTATTCTTTTAACATCTTCCATTATTTATTTTTTAAATATATATTAAATGAACTTTTTTCATAAGTTTTTATGTTATAAAGGTATAATTTTCAATTAATAAAGGATATTTACATCAAGAAATGTTTTTAAAAGTCCTTCCAAAAATATTTCCTATAAAATATAACATCTGTTTGTGTTACATATTCATTTATAGAGAAATTATTCATGGTTTTCATTCATATTATTTATTTGAATAGAGTATGTTTTTATGTAATGATTTTTATGAAACATGTTTCTATTTCACAAGTTATATATTTTTGAAACCCACTTTTTTTCCTGGGTAATGTATAAGATGAAATGATCTTTAAACCTATCTATTTCCACATTTTATAATATGATTACATTTTTATAATACCCCATTCATTTCATGGGATATGAGATAAATATTTATGATCTTGTGAAACATGTATGAATTATTTCACTATGATATGGGTAGGTCCTAAATCTCTCTAAAATACATTGTCTAAATATTTGTATCTGATAATATAGACAAAGACTGTCTTGGGAATGATACTTGACTACATAGATGGTTGTCAGAGTGAACCATAACTACTAATATTGTATAAAGATTTAACTCATGCTACTAATATGGCTATTGGAGTGAACCATGACTATCATTATGGAATGGGGTGGGAACCCATACTCAAAAGATAGTCTTGGATGAAATTCCTTGGATACTGTGGAAATCATATTATATGCTTATGTGTATTTCAAAATTCGAGGTTTTATTCCAATGTTCTTCATTCATAGAATATTCTATTAATTTCATTCTGAATAATATATTATTTACTACCAATATTTATAACATGATTCCTATTATGATCCTTGATATGCATGGGGTGATCATATATCATCATGATCAAGTTCTCATACTCTTATTCTCATGTTTCTTTTTAAATGTCGCCGTTATTTACCCTTACTGAAAATATAAGCTTACCTATTTTCATTATTCCATTACAAAAGTTTATAATGATTTGTATTGTGTTTGATGTGTCTAATAAGGGTCCTAGTCAAGAAGAAAACCATGGGAGATTATGTAGCTCACTTATATAAAATTTTTATATTTCAATGTCTCCAATGGTAGTATACCTATTATGGTATTTGGGTGTCTGTTTTTATAATGGTTTTGTATTCAGAAATATTTATATACTTTTTATGTATGAAAATTGGGGGTCAATATAGATGATATTATAGAAAATTTATTGTTATCCTTTGGAATCTTGGATGAGATAGCATTATTGAGATCCCTATGGACATGTCTAAAAATAATTCTATTGATATTTAAAATAATAGGAAAATATACTAGAATTTTGTGGAAGGATAGAGTGAGTGGGTTCTAATAAATAAATCTATATCTAGATACTACAAGTGGATGTGGCTAAAAAACCAATATAACTAGGGGTAAAAACTCTAATAAGATTTTATAGGCCAAACTTAGGGTAATCTGTTACCTGAAAACTGGCTTTCTACACATTTGGTTTAACACTCCCAGGGGATATGCTTTGGTAACTAACAAACTATTCATTAATAAATATGTAGAATTTAATTTTATGTTAGATATTAATATCCTAGGAGAACCCTATGGTGACATATGTTTGACATTCTAGGAGTGATATTTCAAGATTGCGAGGTTCCTCAATATGATAAATTTTTCTTACTCTTTCCTTTTTTATTTAGTCAATGGTTGGAACCTGAAGGAACCATGTTAATTGTGATTATGATGGACAATGAAATGATTGTCTTCCAAATTAACCTAATTATATAGGATATAGAATGAAAAACATCATGTTTATGATGACACCGATTTATCAATCTCTGAATAATGGTTGATTTCTAAATGAGTTAATGAGGGAACAAAATTCTATTCAGACATTCATAGATAGAAAACCACCCTCACTCAGAGGGTCTTCTAATACACATGTAGTTGAAAATGGATCAGTACTACAGAACATATATTTTCCATTATTCTGTTTTTGGAGACAGTGAAATTCAATCTTGTTATTTATCGATTAGAAGATGATGAAGATCAATAGAAGAATCTAATCAAGAATATGATGTAGCAAGATGATATTGAATCCATTGATTGTAATGAGTAAATGAACAAATTTTTCAATAAGTACATTCCTATAATTCATCACACAAGGTGGATAAATAGTTCCTTGAGTTGAGGAAAAGGGATGATGAATCAGTTTGAAACTACAAAGCTAATTTCATGAGACCTGCGAGGTGTGATTAATTAATTATCATTCAAACTAAAAGTAATGTTCATTGTTTCTTCAGTAGATTAATTACAATTCTTAAAAGGGATTCCAACATAATATACCATTGTATATATAAAGATATTGTGAGTTGGGATGTTGTGGTTGAAATAGATGTTAGTGTCACATTTAAATGTCATGATTTTGATAAGAAGAAGAATATATAGATTAATGTAATATGAGAACACCATGATGAGAAGACGATGATATTTCATATATGATCTAATTGTGGCAAGAAGCCTGGTTAAAAATTCCTTAAGTTTTCTAATAATTTTTTTTATTGGAAGGGATGGCCATAGGGAATTATATTGCCTAAGTGATGGGAAGAAGTTAACTCAATATTTAAATGGAGAAAAAACTGAACAGAATGTTTCTCCATGATTTAAGGATACATGTATAATATGAATGAGAATTGTGAAAACCAGTACCCAAACTCAAATGTTAGTGATGAAGATCAGTGTGAAAAACCTCTTATGATGAGGTACGAGGGGAAATCTCATTAAATTTCAATTTCTAATGATTGGTGAAAAATTATGTGATCAAAGATACACATACCATCCATTAAAGAACATTTAATGTCATATTATATTTTGGATCCACCCACTTTGTAATATATAATGAATTTTATAAGGGTATTAAGATTCCACCAAACCAATATGATTTTGAATTATTAGTGAAAACCCATAATGTTATATTGATTTTATATCAAGTATATCATTCTTCTCCGATTTAAGTTATTGGGAGTGTTCTTCTTATAAATCTTGTAATTCTTCCTTTGGTCAAATTTGATGTCAACATAAGATTAGATTGAATTTATCTTCATAAATCCTCCATAATGTTTCAGGTAAGGAATGTTACTTTTGATATTTCAATCCCTGTTATGATCATCTATCAATGAGATTATACTCATGAACTTCTTATGGATATTACATTCATTTTATCGGTATTAATTCCCATTCAAAGGTTTATTTATCTCAATTTGTCTTAGGGAATATTGACATCAATGATATTCATTTTTTCAGGATATTGTTGATGCCTTTATGGAATATTTTTCTTTACTTCCACCAAAATATGAAGTTGATTTCTCAAGAGAACTCATACATGGTTACACACCAATTTTATAGACTTCTTATTGAATAACCTCGATTGAGTTATAAGAATTGAAAAATAAACTCCAATATACCCTTGATAAGGGATTAATTTTTCCAAGTGTATCTCCCTAGGCTACACCATTTCTTTTTGTGAAAAAATGAAGATGAATAAATTTTAATATTCATTTATGATTAGGAAATGAACAAGATCACAATCAAAAAACATTATCCTCTTCCTCATATTGATGAATTTTTTGATCAACTATTGGGAGCTCAATACTTTTCCAAATTTGAACTTCATTCTAGATATCATCAATTGAGGGTCAGGAAGAATTGTATACCCCAGATCATATACAATAAAAGGGGTTTTCACTATGATTATATATTGATGCCTTTTGGTATTACTAATTCCCAAGATATCTTCATGAATTTAATAATTGTGCCTTTAGAGATTACCTTTATATGTTTGTGGTAAACTCTATAGATGATATTCTTATATATTAAATGGGAAATGATATCACTTGAGAATTGTATCGAGGACCCTATAGAAGGAGAAGCTATATGAAATTTAAAAAGTGATAATTTTTTCTGCAAAATGTTTCATATCTAGGTTATATAATCTCTAGAGATGGTCTAGTAATAGATCCAAAAAATACATAGGATATTGAATGATGGTGTAGAAAAACCATTGTGACTGAGATATATATCGTTCATGGTTTAGTTGTATATTAACTATGGTTTGGGTATAATTTCTCATGACTATATAATCATTTATCTAGGAAAACTCAGAAGGGTGTCATGTCCCTCTTGATAGGTGAATTAGAGAAACATTTCAGGGAACTATAGAAACGATTGTTCATTGTGCCTATAGTTACATTACCCTATAGTGGGGAAGGGTTTATAATATTTATTCATGCATCTAAGAAGGGATTGGTATGTGTTCTTATATATAATAATGCGATTATTGATTATGCCTCATGACTGTTGAAGATTCAATGGAAAAATAACCCAACTCATTATTTGGAGTTAACAACGGGAATTAATTCTTCAAAGATATGGATGAATTATATTTATAGAGAAAAGTGTGATATATATAATAGTCATAATGTTATAAAACATATATTCACATAGATGGAGTTGAACATGATCTAGATAATATGGTTAAGATTGATAAAGGATTATGACTACTCAATATGTTACCACCCAAGGAAAGAGAAAAAGGTTGTTGATGCTTTGAGTCGGAAGGATCATACAAGCTTATCCATGACAAAGATAAAAAATATCTAATATTTATTGATTTAAAATTTATGGCTTTTAAAAATAATTAAGGAAGGAAACCAATATAACTTTCTTAAATGATTTTTCAACCCCTTATCCAACTAATGATTAAGGTGGCGTAGAAGGGGAATGAAGTTCTAAGAAGAATGTTAGAAATGTTCATGAGATTAACTATTATTAGGATGTATTGGTGAGGTTCATGAACCGGGAATGTGTTCTTTCCATACCATATTTGAGGAATGATATTTTAGGGGAAGCTCATATTTACTAATCTTTATTCATCCTTGAAGTATGAAGATGTATTGTGACATTAAAGAATATATATGGTGGGATGGAATGAAGAGAGTTATCACATATTTAGTGAATTAGATCTTGGTATTCCAGAAATCTAAGGATGAATGAAAAGAGTATAAAGGGATATTCCATCCATTATCCATTCCAAAATTGAAATGGTAGAACATCACTACGTATTTCTTTATTGAACTACCCAAAACCTCTGAAGGGTTTAATGTGATTTGGTTTGTATCTGATTATGTTACTATGTCATCGCACTTCATTCCTATGAGATAATATTTATCATTGAATTATCCTGCTGGAAATTTTTTACAGATTTTGTAAGGATTCATGGGTACCAAATTCTATTATATCAAATCGGGATCTGAGGATTACCTCAATGTTCTAGAGAAGTCTCCATTAAGAACTTTAAAAAAATTGAGTTTCAACACTACTTATCCTCCTCAGATTGATGGTTAGTCTGAATGAACAATTCAAACTATATAGGATATGTTGAGATTTTGTTCATTAGACTTCAAAGGTGGTTGGGATCAACCCCATACTACAGTTGAGTTTTCATTTAATATTAGTTTTCCCTAAGGATTTAAAATAGAACCGCATGAATTCATCTATGGGGAAAAATGTAGAGATCTAATGAGTTAGGATGAGGTTTGGGAAAGAAAGAAATTGGGAGCTGAGATAAGTAAAGAAATGACCCACATGGTTATGACCATTCAGTAATATATCAAGGCATATCAATGTATACTAAAACGATATGGTGATAACACTCCAGAATATCCAGAATTTGAAGTTGGTTAAAAGGTGTTTCTATGAATATCAGCTTGGAGTAAAGTTATGAGATTCGAGATGAAAGGGAAACTAAGTCCTAGGTATATTGGTCCCTTGAATATTTCTGATCGTATCTAAAAAGTAGTATCATGATTGGAACTACCTAAAAATATCTCCCAAGTCTATGATATGATCCATTTATCTATCCTAAGGAATTATATACCTGAACCTTCATGTTGACTAAAATCATAGGTCATACTGCTTGAGTAGGATATTTCTTACATGAAACAACCTATTGAAATTCAAGATCCATCATAAAAAGTTATATAAAACAAGAACACTTACATGGTCAAAGTTTATTGAAAATTCAGCAGATAGAGGAAGAAATGTGGGAACATGAGAATATGATAAAGTATAAGTATCAATATTTTTTTTACTTAAGTGACTAATTTGATGGTAAAAAATTATTTTAAGGGTGGTAGAATAAAACACCCAGTGTTTTATGGACATTTTTTAGAATAAATAAAAATTTGATTTATATATAGAAATGAACTGCATGAAAAATTCATTTCACAAAGAACTAACTTGTTTGATTTTACATGTAACACCGAATTGGAGTATGATACACACAATAATGAGTTGGTGTTAGATACATGCATCCCTGAGTTTCTATGAAACATCTATTTTTTATAATTATCTAATTGATGTAATCACAACATATCCATTAAAAATACTTTTATAAATATTAATAATTTCTTTTTTTAATATATCTTATCAATTATTTATTTAAATAAAACATATTGATAAAAAATTATTTGATTTTTGCTAATGTACTTCTATATTAAATAAATATTGTTTTCTAGAATGAACCAATTTTAATGTCATTTAGGAAAAAAATAAAGTTAATTTTAGACAAATTAATAATTTTAATTTCATTAATTAAACATCAATTTTGAATTTAAAATTTCGATATTAGATTAGGTTGAATTTTAGGGATTTTTCTGACAAAAATCATTTTTGGATGAATGGTGAAGAATACCAGATTTAATTTCAAAACTGACTTTTAATTTATTTATATAATAAAATTAGATCATAATTTCTTTTAAAAGATTCAATTTATAATATTTTTACAATTAATCAAA
Organism: Viscum album; assembly: GCA_963277665.1. Classification (NCBI taxonomy): domain Eukaryota; kingdom Viridiplantae; phylum Streptophyta; class Magnoliopsida; order Santalales; family Viscaceae; genus Viscum; species Viscum album. The sequence continues at coordinate 1,373,493,884 of OY728164.1, forward strand.
ATTTGGTCGTTGTAATCAATTTTACAAAGATATTAGATATAAAAACATAGCAAACATTTGATCCTTTTTACTTTAAAACCCTGAATTGTTGACCCGATTGCAGGATTAATTTTAAATTAATTCCAACAACTTATATGATTATAATATGAAAAATGGTTTTGATATTTTGAATGAGAATAAATTATATTGTGTAATAATGTCAACATTGTTTTTGACCAAAAATATTTGTGAAAGTGATTAGAATTAATTACATCAGTTAAGAGGGAAATTAGGTTAATAAAGTTGTAAACCATAAATATTAGACCCAAAATGACATATAAACATTTAACACACCCATATTATATAAATAATTCTTTAATTATTTAGTTTGTTTATTTAGGTGTGACTTTTTTAGGATAAAAAGTGGGTACACCAAACTTCTTTAAAAAAAATGCAAAGTGTCTCTTTTCCCCACCCTATTATATGACACCACATCTACCCACTTCCTCACACCTCTCAAGAAAATTTTCTCACCAAAAATATAAAAACATAAGCTCCCCAATTACCCCTTTCACCTAGAGTCCTAACATTGTGAATAACTGAACTCATGGAAGACTTTTGTCACAAACCATTAGGAGTTGCCCAATTAAAACGTAATGTCACCTCTCAAACTCATTTCCATTATTTTTAGTCTCCACCCCCTTCACTCCATTTGTTAAATTATTTAATAATATAACTAGTTTCCTAAATTTAATAGGCTTTTTTATGTTATGTTTTATACCTACACTTACACACACCTCATTCTAATGGATATCATACATACAATTTAGGTGTACGACGAAGTACTGCCTCACTAAACAATGATTGTTCATTTCTCCTTTGCCACCACTAATGGTTGAAATTATGATGTATAATATACATATATATTTTATACATTAAATTTATTCTCTATTTAATCTCATTTATTTCTTTTATAACACACATATTTTTATATTCCATTTAGTATATTTATGATAATTTTGATTGAGGAAGTGCGAACTACCACCCCTCAATGTGTTGTAATTCACTCACACACTAAATGGAATGTATTAATGATTGGTTTAAACAAATTATATGATATATATAACCTTATAATTCTAATTTAATGGTATTTTATACATATAATATTTTAGTTAATTTTATTTCATTTATTTTAATACTACTATTAAAATGGAAACAATGTTCATGAGAATGCATGGCTTACCATCTCCTTGAATGTAGTATTCAATTTCATACTTATACATGATATAAATTTTTATAATATATATGTACTTGATATATATATATATATGATATTTATTTCATGTTTTACTTTGTAAAATAATGATATAATTAAAACTATCAAGGATATAACAAATTAAGACATGTGTGAAGATCAAAGAGAATATTACTCGAAGTGAAAACATTAACATAGGATTGTGAAAAATGGGTAATATAAGGTCATAAAAAACCATATATGGTATTCTATGTAAGAATATAATTATGTATAATATTTATAATAAAATTAAATTTTTTACATTTGAATATTTTTTGAGTATGAAGAGTGTCAAAACATATGGTAATGAGATTTCATGTATCTTTTTATTCCCATGTGATATATATATGCTATATTTTCCACAAATTCCTATTTTGTATAGTATATAATGAAAATTATAGTATAATATGTATATTATACTAACTTCTATGTGTATTAAAATATCTATTATATATAGTTTAATTCCTGGGGTTTATTTTTTAAAAGAGACCAAATCGGTAAAAAATGTTTTCCCTAAATTTTCATTTTTTGAGAAACATGTTTTTTTATCTACAAAAACACTTCTTTAAGATGTATACACTACTATTTTACATGTTATATCCTGAATCTCATAGTTTTAATGATGTTTTAATCTTAATCTAGTTTATTTTTCGTTCATGTAGAGTATCATCTCAAGCTAATGTTTTATAAGAGTTTATTGACATAATCTCATTACCTGCAGAGCTTTTTTACCTTTATGATCCATTTGATGAGATATTTTCATCCATATCACAATAATTGTCAAAATCTTCCTTCTCATGTGTTTATTAAAGACAAAATCATGTTTTAGAAACAATTTTCTACTCTTTTATACTTTAAATAATTTTTTAGGTAAAATACGATCATATATCGCTCTTAGATAAAAATTTCTATTTTATTATAAAACCCATGTTTTTATAATTTATTTGAAAATGTTTTCAGAAGACCACTAAAGATAATTTTCAATGAAGAATGATTTTAATTTTTTCTATTGTTTTCAAAGATTATTTTTTTAATATATTATAATCTATATTCAAAGAAAATGTTTTTCAATTGGTATTCTGTTATAAAAAATAATTTTTTTTGAATAATAAATGATATTTTCAACAAAAATGATTTTAAATTATTATTAAAAATTATTTCCACTATAAGATAACATCTATTGGTGTTACTCATATCTTATTGGGGAAATTATTCAATGTTTCCATTCATATTCATTCTTTTAATGAATTATTTTATGATGACATGATTTTTATGAAACATTTTTTTCATTCATCGGTACTATTATTTTGAAACTTTATTATTCTCATGTGTTATGTTGATGATGAAATTATTATTAAACCTATCTTTTTCTACAGGTTATGATATGATTAGATTTTTATAATACCCATTTCATTTCATGGGTTATGATATAACAATTTATGATATTTTTGCACATACAATAATGATTTATCTATGATATGGATGTGACCAATATCTCTTTACAATGAATTTGGTAAAGATTTATATCTCATTAGATAGGCTATGTTGTTCATGACAATGAACCATGACTAATAAGATGTCTTGGTGGTGAAACATGACTACCAAGATCGTATGAGGAGTGAAATCATGCAACTAATATGGACATGGGAGTGAACCATGACTTCCACGAAGGTATGGGTAGTGAACCCATACTACAAATATGGTACTAGAAACGATGACTTGGATACTATGGAAATCATATTATATGCTTATGTGTATGAAAAAATTCCTAGTTTTATTCCTATGATATTCTTCCATGGATTTTTCTCTTTATTTTTATATGATTAATTCCTTATAAACTGCCAATCATTATTTCATGATTCTTATTATGATAATTTATATGTAGGTTATGATCTTATAGTTTCATTATCACGTTCTCGTACCCTTATGCTCATGTTTATTCTCAAATGTATCCCTTGTTTACCTTTCAATGAATCTTAGCTCGCCCTTTTTTATGTTTCCTTTCCACCAGGTTATTTTGATATGTTTTATGGTTCAGGTTATTTAGAAGGGTTACAGTCATGAAGAAAATAGTGGGAGATTATGTAGCTAATTTTTGTATCAGTGTTTATGATTCCATGTTTTGAAAGTTACTTGACCAATTACTGTCTTCGGGCATCTGTTTGAATAATGTTTATGTTTTTTGAAAATATTTTGTAATTATTAAGTTTGAAAAGAGTGGGTCTCTGTTAAAACATTATATAAATAGAATATAAATGTATATGAGCAATGTATGGATAGTAATAAGTTTGGATTTATAGATGGTATTATATTATATTTAACTACATCTCGACCTGATTTAGTGATTACTACATGCCATCGCGAAGTATTTCAAATTAAAAAATTGGAAAGTCACATAAACTCTATGAATGAGATCATCAATTTTGTTAATGGTTCTTTAAACCTTGGTCTATTATATCATAGAAGAATTTTTTATTTGGAATGATATATAGAATATTATTTTGTGGATGTAATGTAGATCGACAAAGAACATGTGGAATCTTTCACTTTATAGGTAAAATCACATTATCATAGTCTTTTATGAAATATATTTTAGTTTCACCATATACTAATTAAAAATATTATAAAGATAAACTAATTTATTATGAATTAATAAATATTTAACGAATTAGCAGGTTTACTTTAATAAGTTTACCTAATTTTTTGACAACTGATCAACTATTTAACTATAATATAATCCTTAATATCACATTATAATAAAGAAAAAGATATTTTATACATAATTATATTTTTTACCATGTTAAATAGGTGAAATATATTCAAAACATGTTCTAAATGACGATCTAGTTTGAAATATATTCTCTAAGACATTATGTTTTTATACATTTGAGAATGTCCCCTATTTATATGATTTGAGGAATGTTTAATATAAAAGATCTACATAAATTTTCTTGATTGCCTATAATGACCCATACTTTACATACATGGTTAATACTTCAAAATTGAAGCATACTTATTACAACATATAACAAAACCATGAAAGGACCATATAGGTATAGTGTATTTAGAAACTGGGAAACATAAACAACTGGTTCATAAAGAATCTACACTGTCTCCCATTTATTTCATCATATCTATAGTTCCTTTTTGGAATATCACACTTAATACCCTTCTTTCCTGACCTGGGGAAAGAAAACATACAAAAGGGTGAGCTCAAATGCTCAGTAAGGGTAAACAAAAGAAATATCAATTACATCAAATTCATAAGAACATAACATTTTGAAAATCTTACCCTGCAAAAGAGATCATAATTTCATAACATGGGATAAATCATGGTTGTGAAATGTAGTCCCAATAATCATAACATAAAACATGATACTTTTTGGAATACACACATAATCATAGGGAATCATTTCTTATTAGTCAGGACTCATTGCCAAGACTATCTTAGTGGAAAAAGTCCATTTCTGAAACGAGTTCACTCCTCGTTTCTATCCTGTTTCACTAAACCGGTTTAACCTGCAATTCCAGACATGTCTATCTCATGATATATAAAATCATTACCCAATTCATTGGAGGTAGATATACGTCCCACCCATCTCATAATGATACCATTCTTATGTGTGCCACAAAATCATAAACCATACATCATATCATAACCCATGTAATAAAAATAGGATTCTTAAACATCATGACAACATAAAACAATTCATATAATAGAATGGAATTAATAAAAATAATTCCATCCCAACATAATAAAATCAATGTAATAATAGGGATAAAAACAGAACCCTTTATTATCTTAGATGGAAAATAATTTTGATAAAACACTTTAACTCCATTATTGAGGAAAATATCCTTTCTACTTAAAAAACACTTTTCCTTTCGTAACATGTCAAAAAATTATAAACTAAAAGAAGTTTATTAAAAATAAACATGAAAACATGTAAACAAAGCTTCTTGGAAATAATGTTTTAAAAATCCTTTCATGCCGTATAAGTTAAAAAAACATTCTTCTCGTACTTTTGTCGGAAAAGTCAAAAATTACCTCGTACGAAAAATGACAAAAGATTCCTTTAATATATTTTACTAAAAACTCACCAAATGGTAAAATTGTATTTAAACAATTGTAGGTGGATGGAAATAATATTACATATTGAGGAAATAGTGATGTGGGTGATAAAATACACCCCAGTAAATTCCAAAGTATAAACAATCTCGGATAAAAATTAGATTGTGATATTTCCCTTACCTCAGGTCCGATTTGCTTTGTACATGTCAAAACTCCTGTATAATGATTTAAATAACGTCATTGACTAATTACAGAATAATATTCATTGTAATGATACCATATATGGTCATATTCTTAGTTTCTTATTAGTAATATTTCGTTACTACATGTTATTCGGGTGTTTATTACTTTTTGTTCTTATGCGTGTTTTGTCGAATAAATTCATATTGCTCTTTATAGGATATAGATACATCATTTAAATAATGGTATTAGTGTAATATATATCATATTCATTCATTCAATTCATTTATGTAATCACTATTCAATGAAGATCATATAGAACGAGTCGCATCACATCATGGAGACGGTAGGCCGTATGTATGCACGAGTGATGATATCGTTCCCATGATCGTGGAATTGTATTGAAGTGTATGTATACTATTTAAGAAACAATATCACTTTACAATAATCATATATAGTTATTCTTTAAACCATTATACCCATCCATGTAAGGTGGTGGTGGAGAACAGATTACACCACAGCGTGGAGACGATATTCCGTACGTACGCACGAGTGGTGATTTCGTTTTCCGTAGGATGGATATGAAGTGAAATAGGATTGTTTCATATTTATAATAAAATATCAGTATATGAGGGATACGGATTTTATTACCTCATAATGAAACAACTAAAGAAGATGGAGTAGAAGAAGAATGGAACTTCAAGAAAATGGTAGAAGGTATTACCTCTTTCTCGAAGTGCCTCCTTTAAACTTTCTCTTAAGGCACTAGAGTTGGTCTTTTGATAAGACCAGTACCTATAGTAGGTTTATAAAGAAGTGGGGAAGTGAAATGGGCAGGGGTTGGCCGAGCTTGAAGGCTCAAATTGGTGTGAGGAAGATTTGGAGGAGGTGCCCTTTTATAAGGGAGGAGAGGGGCACCTTTGGAAAGTGTGGAAATATTATTTTATTATAAACTTATCTTCGGTTTAAATAGTTCCAAAAATCATTAAATATGAATATAAGATTACTAATAGTCGAAATAACATCATCCAATCATAATTGGACATGTTTTGGAAAAATTTGTAATCATTATAATCTTATTTATTTAAATCATTTATTAATGAGTTAAATACTTCATCATTATTGTGTCATAAATAATTTAGTTTATTTGGTGTCTAAAAATTATAAAGAAAATATAATTATGTAGGAAATATGTTTAGATTTTCAATTAATATTTATAGTCGAAAATATAATTTATATAACCCCTTATAAAAAATAATTACTAAAATATTTTTCTTAATGTCAATTTTGTCTTTACATTAAATTAAATAATCCAAATTGTCATTGTCACTACTAAGTGGCTCAATGGGGTCCCAAAATCGACCCAAGGATGTCCATGGTCGTCCAATACTCATCCAATAAGGTTAGGACATGTTTCATGGTAATTTTGAATTATTATAATATTCTTTTAACCTTGAATTACCTTATTTACCTTTAACCGTAGTAAATAAAAATTATCGTAGTTACTATTAATAATATCAAAAAAAAGTATCATATTAACATAATTTTGTCCCACTGATTCCAAATATGGAATCCATTTTTAAAAATTTAAAACATAGAAGTTGCATTAATTAATTTAAAATAAATCATGTTGTTAAGAAAATGGGTTTTAAAAGTTAAAACATTGCCAAAGATTGAAATGTTTTTACCTATGAATTCAATGTAAAGCTAATGCTAATGACATACATTATATTAAATGGTAATAATATATTCTATTTATACTTTAAAAACATTCAATATTATAATTTAACCATATAAAGTATTGCGATGAAAAAAGTTGTTTTTAATTAATATATAGCGTGTTTTTACTATTCATTAAAAAATGAAAGTTATCAGAATAATATGAAAATTTTATCCAAAGAAAATTTTTATATCTTGATTCTAAAGAAGAATTTTATTTTTTCAAATTGAACTTATAAACTTGTCAAAAACTAGATTGAATGTGGGTGTGCCATCAAAAGGCGGTAAAAATGCATTTTTTTTAAAAATACTTCATTTATCCAATAAGCTGATTTTGTTTTCATACCTCATTCTAGAAAATGTATAAGATGAATTAAAATGTTATAAAATTCAAAATTTAGTTAATAATATTCATAACGGATAATATTATAATATATCGTTGTTTAGTGAAACTCGGTTATTGCGTACGACGCAAGCTATTGAGGAAGGCCGTGGTTGTGTGTAAAGCAATCCAAGCTAGTGTTGTGTGTAGTGAAAGATTCCTTTGATGATTTATATAACATAAAAACAAAATATTTCTCATAAAAGTCTCAGGTGTTACATTCTACCCCCGTTAAAATTAATTTCGCCCTCGAAATTCGTCACATTGTAACAAACAGATGAGGATACGTCTCCCTCATCATATCCTAAAGTTCCCATGTAGCTTCCTCTAATTGGTGGTTCCTCCAAAAAACATTGACTGAGCGAGTGGTCTTGTTCTGTATGACTTTTTCGTTATGATCCAGAATCTCTATCGGTTGTTCTTCAAAAGAAAGATCTTTTTTCCAGTGATACAACTTCTGAGCTGAGTACATGTGAAGGATCAGGTATGTACTTTCTCAGGAGAGATACATGGAACACATTGTGAACCTGAGAGAGATTTGGTGGAAGCTCCAATCGGTATGCTACCTTCCCAACATGATCCAGAATTTCAAAAGGACCAATATATCTAGGGCTCAACATTCCCTTCTTTCCAAATCTCATGACCCTCTTCCAGGGAGATATTCGTAAGAACACTTTATCACCCACTTCAAACTCTAGGTCTTTTCTTCGGTTGTCGGCATAACTTTTTTGTTGAATCTGAGATGATTTTATGTGTTGTTGAATAGATCTAACCTTTTCTTCCATCTCATCAACAAGATGAGGTCCTAATAGCTTTCTTTCCCCAACCTCATCCCAGCATGTTGGAGTCCTGCATTTCTTTCCATAGAGAGCTTCATAAGGAGCCATCTGAATACTGGAGTGAAAACTATTATTATAAGAAAATTCTTCCAAAGGTATGTGTTGATCCCAACCACCTTTGAAATCCATAGAGAAAGCTCTCAACATATCTTCTAGAGTTTGAATTGTCCTCTCAGACTGACCATCTGTCTGAGTATGATAAGCAGTGATGAAACTGAACTCTGTATCTAGAGTATGCGGAAGACTTCGCCAGAACTTTGAGGTAAACCTCGGATCCCAATCAGATATAATAGAAAGTGGTACTCCATTCAATCTTACCACTTCCTTTATATATATCCTGGCAAGCTGATCTAAGAGAGAAATCCTCTCTAATAGAAATGAAGTGTCCAGACTTTGTAAGACGATCAAATATGACCCAGATAGCATTATTGCCTTTGGATGTTTTAGGATGTCCAGTGACAAAGTCCATAGTGATATTTTCCCATTTCCATTCAGGTATGGGTAATGGTTGTAACATCCCCTTAGACTTCTGTCACTCAGCTTTAACTTGCTGACAAAACAAGAATCGAGAGGCATATTCAGCAACATCTCTTTTAATGCCATCCCACCAGAAGTACTCTTTCAGGTCCATATACATCTTCTTGCTTCCATGATAAATAGAGAATGAAGAACTATGAGCATCATCCAGAAGATCCATCTTTATTTCGGGGATGGGAGGAACACAACCCCGATTCCTGACCTTTATTATCCCATCACAATCAAGGTTGAATTCAGGAACATTTCTCACCTTCTTTTGTAGCTCGACATCTTCTTTCTGTGCCTCTTGAATATTAACATGTATAAATGGTTGAACATTCATTTGAGAAAGGTAATATTTCTCCCCTTCCATTAAAATTCCAAGATCCATCCTTTGTAAATCCATAAATATTGGTTCTTTTGTGATCGTCATCCTGGATAAGCTAGCATGGTCTTGTCGACTTAATGTGTCTGCTACCTTGTTTGCTTTCCCAGGGTGGTAATGGATTGAGCAGTCGTAATCCTTAATCAGCTCCAACCATCTTCTTTGATGCATATTCAGCTAATTTTGTGTGAAAATATACTTTAAACTTTTCTGATCAGTATAAATATCACACCTTTCACCATAAAGGTAATGCCTCCAAATATTTAATGCGATGATTACCGCAGATAACTCTAAATAATGAGTTTGGTAAATTTTCTCATTGATTTTCAACTGTATTGCGGCATAAGCTATCACCATATCATTTTCATGAGAACACATCCCAGTCCCTTCTTGGATGCATCACTGTAGATCACAAACCTTTCTCCACTGAAAGGTAGTGTGAGGACAGGTGCACTAGATAACATTCTTTTTAGCTCTTTGAAATTTTCTTCACATTCCTCCGTCCAAACAAACTTAACTCATTTTTGAGTCAACTTGGTGAGTGGGTTATATAACCTTGAAAAATATTTCACAAAACGTCGGTAATATCCAGCCAAACCAAGAAAACATTGGATCTTAGTTACTGTTGTTGGTCTCGACCATCTTTCAATAACCTCTGTTTTTACTGGATCCATAGATATCCCCTCTTTTGAGATTACGTGACCCAAAAATGCAACTTTTTGAATCCAAAATTCACACATGGTAAATTTGGCATAAAGTTTCTCCTTTCTTAGGGTCTTTAATACAATTCTCAAGTGATATTCATGTTCTTATTTTCTCTTTGAATAGACAAGAATATCATCTATAAAGAGTACCACAAACTGATCAAGATAGTCTCTAATGACTCTATTCATCAAATCCATGAATATAGCAGGGGCTTTAGTAAGACCAAATGGCATCACTATAAATTCACAGTGTCTATACCTTGTACGGAATGCCGTCTTTAGTAAATCCTGCATTTTGACCCTTAATTGTTGATACCCTGAACAAAGATCAATCTTGGAAAAGTATTGAGCTCCACGTAGTTGGTCAAATAGGTCATCAATGTGTGGGAGAGGATATTTGTTCTTGATAGTTATCTTTTTATGTTCTCTATACTCAATTCAGAGTCTCATTGATCCATCTTTATTCTTAACAAATAGAATAGGTGCTCTCCAAGGTGACGCACTAGGGCATATGAATCCTTTATCAAGACTCTCTTGGAGTTTCTTCTTCAATTCATGCAACTCAATTGGGGCCATTCTATAAGGTGTCTTTAAAATAGGCAAAGCACCCGGTACGAGTTCTATTGAAAACACAACTTCATGATTTGGTGTAAGACCCGGAAATTCCTCCGGAAAGACATCGTCAAACTTCTGTACAATGGGAATATTCTTAATCGTGAGTTTCTCACCAACCATTTCAGATAAATAACCTTCATTTAGTGGAATCAAGACCCATAAGATGGAATAAATTTCCACTGCAAGGTTATGTTCATCCTTGCATTGATAGACGATCATAGATTGATTTGGAATATGAAATGTGACATCCCTTCATTGGAAATTGATATGAGATCCATATAAATAAAGCCAATCCATGCCAAGAATCACATCAAATTCCACTCTAGAAAGGACCACAAGATTTGCAGGAAGCACTTTCCCACAAACATCAATCGGAGAAGAATTGCAATCTTTTGATGCGACTGTTGTGCCATTAAGAGTTGTCACAGCCAACACAACATCTAATTGTTTATATAATATTGTGATACCCATAGAAAATTCTTCAGAAATAAAAGAGTGGGTGGATCCAGAATCAAATAAAACATTTTCTACATTAGATTGGATGGTAAGTGTACCTCTCACCACTTCCTTGTTGTACTCCACATCGCCGATAGTAATTGCATGTGACTTTCCTTTGTCTTTGTCCTTAAGAGTTTGTTGACGTCGATCATCATCATCAACCCTTGGATTTGGGCATTTATTGGAATAATGCCACACCTCCTTGCACTTGAAACATTGAAGTGTTGTATGTTCATTCTGTGCATCCCTTCCTTTGTTTGCATCATTAGACATCTTCTTCCCATTATTTCAACATTCAATTTCCCGATGACCTTCTTTTCCACACTTATAACATTTGCTTTTCCCCTTAAGAAAATTTTCTCCATGTTTCTTTCCACACTTTGAGCATAAGGGAAAACTCATCTTCTTTTCTGTGTGGTCTTTAGATTTTCCATTGAATTCCATTTTCTTCATCTTATCAAACCCATGTGACTGATGGATTACAACAATCTCCTTCTCATCCTTGAGAGCACATCAAACAATTTCCTCGTAGCTATTGAAATCCCTTATGGCTAACGCCCTTCGAAGACTTGGTTTAAAGCCACTAAAGAATCGATCGATCTTACTCTCAAGTTGGATAATAATTCCAGAAGCGTACCTTGCATGTCTTGTAAAATTTACTTTGTAGGTACCAACAGATTCATCATCCTTTTGCTTCAGTTCAAGAAACTTCTTCTCCATCTTTGTTCGAAGAATACAAGGGAAATAGTTATTGAAAAATAAGTTCATGAACATGTCCCATTCCATGGACTCCATTTCATCCCTTTGACTCATATTATTAATAAGATTCCACCATTGATCAGCATCACCTTACAAACGATACACTGCTAAGATGACTTTATCATGTTCAGAACATTGAAGAACTGAAAATATCTTTTCAGTGGTACTGATCCATTGTTCAACCAGTAATGGATTAGAAGACTCACTGAATGAAGGTGGATGCTGCCTCATGAAGGATTCGACAGAATGTTGCACCTTCCTTTGCTCATTTGGATGTCCTGCATGATTCATAGTTTGATAATGTTTTGTGAGCATGGATACAAGATTTTGCGTTCCATCTCCCATAATGTTTGGTTGTTTAGGGAGACAATCATTGCATTGCCCGTCGCATTCCGCATTAACACGGTTTCTTCGGGTTCCAGCCATTGACTAAAACCAAGAATAATTGTGTGAGAAACAATAATTATAATTGTAAAACCACATAATCAAGAATAAAATTTCACACTTAAGTTCTTATCATAGGTTGTTCATGTCAATTTCTAAAACACTAAGATTGTGTTCTATGCTTAGACATATCCTTAGGTTTCTTACTAAGGATTTCACATCCTAGTTTCCAATGGTTGACTATACCTTTCCTCTGATACCAACTATAGTGACCCATACATTACATACATGGTTAATACTTCAAAATTGAAGCATACTTATTACAACATATAACAAAACCATGAAAGGACCGTATAGGTATAGTGTCTTTAGAAACTAGGAAACATAAACAACTGGTTCATAAAGCATCTACAATGTCTCCCATTTAATTCATCATATCTATAGTCCCTTTTTGAAATATCTTACATAATACACTTCTTCCTGACCTGGGGAAAGAAAAAATACAAAAGGGTGAGCTCAAATGCTCAGTAAGGGTAAACAAAAGAACTATCAATTACATCAAATTCATAAGAACATAACATTTTCAAAATTTACCCTGCAAAATAGATCATAATTTCATAACATGGGATAAATCATGGTAGTGAAATGTAGTCCCAATAATCATAACTTAAAACATGAAACTTTGTGGCATACACACTATATCATAGATAATCATTTCTTATTAGTCAAGACTCATTTCCAAGACTATCTTAGTGGAAAAAGTCCATTTCTGAACTGAGTTCACTCCTCGTTTCCGTCCTGTTTCACTGAACCGGTTTAACCTGCCGTTCCAGCCATGTATATCTCATGAGATATAAAATCTTTACCCAATTCATTGGAGGGAGATATATGTACCACCCATCTCATAATGATACCATTCTTATGTGTGCCACAAAATCATAAACCATACATAATATCATAACCCATGTAATAAAAATGGGATTCTTAAACATTGTGACATCATAAAACAATTCATATAAGATAAAGGAATTAATAAAAATAATTCCATAACAACATAATCAAATCAATGTAATAATAGGGATAAAAACAAAACCCTTTATTATCTTAGATGGAAAATAATTTTGATAAAACACTTGAACTCCATTCTTGAGGAAAATATCCTTTCTACTTCAAAAACACTTTTCCTTTCATAACATGTCATACAATTATAAACTAAAAGAAGTTGATTAAAAATAAACATGAAAACTTGTAAAGGAATATTCTTGGAAATAATGTTTTAAAAATACATTCATGCCATATAAGTTAAAAAAACATTCTTCTCGTACTTTTTTCGGAAAAGTCAAAAAGTACCTCATACGAAAAACGACAAATGATTCCTTTCATAACTATTTACTAAAAACTCACCGAAGGGTAAAATTGGATTTAAACAATTGTAGGTGGATTGAAATAATATTTCATATTATGTAAAAATGTATGTGGATGATAAAATACACCCCAGTAAATTCCAATGTATAAACAATCTCGGATAAAAATGAGATTGTGATATTTCCCTTACTTCAGGTCCGATATGCCTTTTACGTGTCTGAAACTCCTGTATAATGATTTAAATAATGTCATTGATTTATTACAGAATCATATTCATTGTTATGATACCATATATGGTCATATTATTAGCTTTTTATTAATAATATTTCATTACTACTTGTTATTCTGGTGTTTATTACTTTTTGTTCTTATGCGTGTTTTGTCGAATAAATTCTTATTACTCTTTATAGGATATAGATAAATCATTTAAATAATTTTATTAGTGTAATATATATCATATTCATTCATTTAATTCATTTATATAATCATATTTCAATGAAGATCATATAGAATGAGTCGCATCACATCGTGGAGACGGTAAGCCGTACGTACGCACGAGTGATGATATCGTTCCCATGATCGTGGAATTGTATTGAAGTGTATTTATACTATTTATCAATCAATATAAATTTACAATAATCATATATAGTTATTATTTACACCATTATACCCATCCAAGTATGGTGGTGGTGGAAAACAGATTACACCACGGCGTGGAGACGATATTCCGTACGTATGCACGCGCGGTGATTTCGTTTTCCGTAGGATGGATAAGAGGAGAAATATGGTTGTTTCATATTTATAATAACATATCATTATATGAGGGATACTGATGTTATTAACTCATAATGAAACAACTAAAGAATATGGAGTTGAATAAGAATGGAACTTGAAGAAAATGGTAGAAGGTATTACCTCTTTCTCGAAGTTCCTCCTTTAAGCTTTCTCTTAAGGCACTAGAGGGTCACCTTTGGAAAGTGTGGAAATATTATTTTATTATAAACATATCTTCGGTTTCAAAAGGTCCTAAAATCATTACAGATGAAGATAATTTGACTCATAGTCGAAATAAAATCATCCAATCAAAATTGGACATGTTTTGGAAATTTTTTTAATCATTATAATCTTATTTATTTAAATCATTTATTAATGAGGTAAATACTTAATCATTATTGTGTCATAAATAATTTAATTTATATGGTTTATAAAAATTATAAAACAAATTTTATTATGTAGGAAATCTTTTTATCTTTCCAATGAATATTTATAGTCGAAAATATAATTTATGTAACCCCTTATAAAATTAATTACTAAAATATTTTTGTTAATGTCAATTTTGTCTTTACATTAAATTAATTAATCCAAATTGGAATCGTCACTACTAAGTGGCTCAATGGGGTCCCAAAATAGACCCAAGTATTCCCATGGTAGGACAATACTAATAAAATAAGGATAGGACATGCGTCAAGGTAATTTTGTATTATTATAATATTCTTTTAACATTGAATTACCCTATTTACCTTTAACCGTAGTAAATAAAAATTGCCGCAGTTACTATTCATAATATCAAAAAAAGTAACCAATTAACATAATTTGGACCCACTGATTCGAAATATGGAATCCATTTTTCAAAATTCAAAATACAGAAGTTGCAGTAATTAAATTAAAATTAATCCTGTTGTTAAGCAAACGGGTTTTAAAAGTTAAAACATTGCCAAAGAATGAAATGTTTTTACCTATGAATTCAATGTAAAATTTGTGACCATTACATACATTATATTAAATGGTAAAAATATATTCTATTTATACTTTAATAACATTAAATATTATAATCTAACCATATAATGTATTGCGATGAAAAAATTTGTTTTTAATTAAAATATAGCGTGTTTTTACTATTCATTAAAATATGAAAGTTATCAGAATAATATGTAAATTTTATCCAAAGTAAATTTTTATATCATGATTCTAAAGAATAATTTTATTTTGTTTGCATACGACACAAGCTATCGAGGAAAGTCTCGGTTGCGTGTAAGGCAAGCCAAGCTAGTGTTGTGTGTAGTGAAATATTCCATTGATGATTTATATAACATAAAAAAAATATATTTCTCATAAAATTCTCGGGTGTTACATTGTCTATATGGGTAGATTGGTTCCAAAAAAATTAGTCTCTTTCTTGATGACTAAAATCATTCCACCTTAAGAATCGCATATCAGTAAAAATATATTTGTTTGGAACTGATCATTGTAATAAATTATTCTATCATTGGTAAGATAACATGATTAAGTAATTTTTTCATAGATGAAATTAAATCATTGTCTAATTTTGAATGAAATTTATTTATATTAAGAATAATTTTGACATTGTTTATTTTAATGTTTTTTTGTAATTTTCTAATCACATGTTTACACATATATTACATTCAATAAATTTACGTGTTTTTACTAATCCTTGTGGAATTTAGAATATTTTTAGGAGGAATTTACAATATTTCATGTGATTATTTTTTAGATTTTTCACACTACAAATTTCTATTTTTCAATGAATATATTAATCATATTATTTAAAAGAGAATAGATTAAAATAATGGGAGGCATTATTAAATATATATTCACATTTTTTAATAATTTTATTTGTAATTTTTCTTTTCAAAACATTAATATAATGATATTTATCTTACTTTAATAATATATTTAGTATAATCTACTCATTATGATTTAATCTATAACCCATACATGTATAAATAAATAGTGAGTTAAAAATTTATTCAATATATCTTCTATTCTTTGATGGTAAACATATTTAATTTATTTGATTTATAGTTTCTAAAAAAGGAGGAAGAAAATTTTTCATAAAATTATTCCTTATACTTGATAATAATTTAAAAAACTAGAGATATGTTTTTAAAATGATTTTTTTTCTGTAATTAGTAAATTGGGATGATTTTTTAGTGGATCCATTTAAATTAATAATGTTTTGATAATCTAATATAGCTAAAATTAATTTTTTAGAACATGAGTTTTTTTAATCATTCATAACCAATAAAAGAAGATAATGTATCTACCTTATTATTAATTTTTTATAATTTTTTAGTTTATATTCAGGATCATGATTTATTTTATGAAATTATTTTAATGAAAAATAGGTCATTTCAGGATTTATGGAAGAGCTCATTGGGATAATGTTTTCTATATGTCAAATAAGTCATATGAAAAATAATATGAGTCATACAGAGAAGGAATATGACTCATACTCATGTTTTAAATTAATCATATATATATATATATATATGTATTCATTAAAAAATTATTGTTTAATGAATCATATGAATAGTTAATAATTGTTCCATCACTTATTAGAATGATTGTTTCACTAAGGAGATTGACTGAACTGTAGTAAAAAATGACAATTAGAATGAAATTACCCATACCCAATACATAAATCGATCATAAAAAACTATAAATTTAATCATACATAGGAATATAAAATGATATTTACACAACATAGGGAATTACTGATAAACCCATTAGTTTAGCTTTAAAAAATCAAAATATACACTATGTTGTTCATCTTTTTATTGTTTGATTTAATACATATTAGATCTACTTATTATCTTTGTTTTAGTAATTCTACTATCATAAAATAATTATATTAGTCCTATTTAAAATAAATTTTGAGATTTTGTATATGATTTAATTAACATCATAGTTAAACAATCATGTATTGATACGGATGTTGACTATTTGAATATTAGAAGATTCAAATTTAAAATGTTTTAAATAGTTAGAGTCAATCATTAAAAATTTATATTAGTTGTTCAATTAATTTCATATTGGGTATATCCACAACTGTACTATTTCATTATGAATTGTAATGACTTACAATGTATAAATTCTTATTGTGTTCGCAAATTTTTGTGGAGAAGCAACGTGAATATTATAGTTTGGCACTGAATGAAAAAAATATACTTGATGTATTTTATAGAAAATAAGTATTGAATTACATTGATGTAGTTCATTGGTTTCCCAAGAATGAATAATAATTAGAGAATATATGAGTTTTAAAAGATATAATATTCATGTTCATGTGCATGTGATTATCACCAAATGATTTAGTGGGAATAAATAAAATATATATATATATATATATATATTAACAGAACTACATTAATAACATTAGTTGAACTATCAAGGATATTGTAACGTGCTTTTGATAATCATCTTTGTGATCATCATGAAAACAGTTTCATCTAGACATCAGTATAATTCTTAATTTGTTGTTGATGTGATCCTAAAGTCCAAGAATGTCAAGTCATTTTTAATTAATATGTTTAAGTTGAATTGTATTTCTATATCATATTTCATTGTTCAGGTTCTCTGATTTATTTTTTTTTCATAACCAAGAGTCATAGTGTCCAATTATACCACCCATAGAAAAAATTATATATTGTGGTGCCCTGGAATAGTAAAAGGATGCATTTTTTGATTGACTATGTTCATATAAATGAACATTTTTATAGAGATACAACTTTTTATTACATTACTATTACATTGTTTCAATGAAAAATAGCATAATGTCATTAGAGATCGAGTACCCAATAGTTTAGTGTCATGGAAAAACATTGACCATACATAAATATTATAAAATAAAACATAATACTTTATTTAATTCATTCTACCCAAGATTTTCATTAGACCTTGAATTCTTCATAGTACAAGTAGTCACCTGAGGACATATATCAAAAAGGGGTAAGCTAAAATCCTTGTTAGAGGATATATAATAACATTAAACAATATAAAATGGGGTGACCATATTCATTATCATCATAACATAGACATATGATCATAATCATGAGAGGATGTATGAAGATAAGACTTAGAATGTGGCAATGCATTAAAATGAAACATAATTTCATAGTGGTCAAATACTATAAATAACTTTGAACATATCTATCATCATGTTCAGGAATAATTCACATTACAAATGAGGTTCTTTACATTACCAAATTCATTGCAATGGTATTTAATTCTTGGTGGACACACCACATCACAAAATTTATATTATCATTCATGACATGTAGAAAATGTATCAATCATGAAAATATAATAACCTTTCGAATGGAATTGATATAATTTTATAAGCATAAATCAATTAAAATTGTTTTCCCAAATAAAATAAGCAATAGCATACTTGATACAAGGAACATCTCCCTTGAGTGAAGGAATAATCTTAAGGAGTAGAAGGTGTGTTTTTTTGAAAGAAGAGTTATTTTAGAAAACAATGTGTTGGTAATAAAATCAAGTAGAAAACATTTATATCACATAAAATTTAATATTATGGTGAATAAATTATTTTTAAAGAATAACCATAAAAAATTGGAGTTAAAGAGGGAAAACCCAAAGAATGAGAGTTGGGTTCAAGAATTCCACTTAACTTTTATCCAAATGTTTCCTCTACATTGATATCTGATACAATGACATTAGTTACATTAATAAACAAATAAATAATCTTTTATAATTTAATATTATTCATTATTGTTTTATTCTGTTATTTTATATTCCTTTGTATGAGATATATAGTGTAAATTTATTGTTTGGGAGTGTTCATTTTAATGGCTTCCATGATCGGTTCACATTTTATTCATGAATAGATGTTCATGTATGATTTGTATAAACATAAAAAATTGTTATTATATATTATTAATGATGTAAAAAATTTAAAATTATCTTATTAAAATTATTTATATACCATGAGGATTATTAATACAATAAAATATAATGGTGATCGTTTTAGGTTAATTTTGACCGAGTTTTGTCACAAAAAACTTATTTTGTTTTATAATTAATTTTTATGTGTGGAAAATATTTTTAGAATATAAAAGGGGTTGCCACATACACATTCAAATATATTTTCAATGATATAAATATTTTATTTATATCCTTGAATTAATTTATGGGAAATAAATGTTCATTACACATGATGTCAGTAAAATGACACTTCATAGGTGACAATTTCTTTTTTATAATGAAAGAGATAGTGGGAGGAGTTTTATGCTAGATCAAACATTAACATGATATAATTCCATTATACATATGGTACTGTAGTTATTGTTCCATTTGAATGAAGTTAGCTATAGATATAATAAGAAAAATAATTGAAATAGAAAATCAATTAAAAGAAAAGAGATAGGATTTACCTCTTGAATTCTCCTATAAAGATCCTCCTCAAGGAACATAAGATTTCTCTTTTTATGATAACCAAATCTCTTGGACATGGGGAGGGGACTAAAAAAGATTATTGGTAAATATATTGGAAAGGATCATTGTTTGAGAGGTGTGTGGAAAAGATGGCCTAAGAAGTGTAATTTATAGTTGAGGAGAGGTGTGCTTTATTATTATTGTAATTAGTAGTTAATTATTTAGATCAATACAATAAATAGTTTGTATTATTGTGAAAAAATACAGTAATTATTCCCTATGAGTTAAAAATAATTCCCATTTATATGATCCTTGACTAAATAATGTCGCTGAAATTCATTTATTTAGCCTATTTCGTAAATTATGGAATTTCACTGTTCACACAAAATTAATGTATTTCAGAAAAATCCAAAAAAATAAACTTACATTTTTTTAAATATGTATAATTCAAAAATTACCTCGATTTTATGAAATTTTTTTCTAAATATTAATAATTTAATTTATTATTAAAATAATTATTTACTTGGAAAATACAAATTTTATAATTAAAGCTAGTTTTATAACACTTTGAATAATTACATAAGGTCCCATATTGTTATCATAAAATCAGAAAGCATAAAAATACTTATTAATGAATATATTTTGTGAATATATATTTTCATTTAAATTAATCAAATAATATTTATGACATAGAAAAATACCAAAACATAATTAATGATGTTTTTTATATTTATTTTCTTATACTATGACATAATTATATCACATTGTCACTTATTATTTAGAGAAATTTTATTTTATACTATTATTTGTGAAATTACATTTCACTTGGATGATTTATTATTCATAAGGGTCATATTAAAACTCACAAGGGTAACATTACTATTTATAATGGTATGTTATTGTTGATAAAAAATTATGTTTTTCATATCAGACTACAAATATCATACTTATCGCTACTTTGTGTGTCAAATTTTAAAATTTCAAAACAAAGAAGTGAAAAAATTATGTTTGAAGTCCATAATATATATTTCACATTATATTTAGTAGTTCATAGAATCCTGATGTAGAATTTAGTTTCCTTATTTTATTTTTGTGAATTATTTATCAAAAAAGAATTTCCATTGATTAAACTTTGGGTCTTTACATTGTTCACCCCTTTTGGAAATTTTCACTCTAAATTTCATTTTATACAAAACGTTGATGGTTAATCACCTTCATCACATCCTCGAGTTACCAAGACTATTATTCATACATATAGTTCCCCCACAACACTTTGAAAAGGTGTGTTGTCTTGTTGCATTGAACCTTATGTCTCCGATCGTGAATATTTGTTGGATTTTCCTCAAAAGAGAGATCATCTTCAATATGTACCACCTCTGAGTTCAGTACAAGTGAGGGATGTACTATGTACTTAATTAGGAATGATACGTGAGAAAAATAATAAAATTGACCCATATCCAATGGATTTTGAAGCCGATAGGCCACAGCTCTTATGCAATCAAGGATCTAAAAGGGGCTAATGTACCTTGGGATCAGATTCCATTTATTTTTAAATAGCATGAACCTATTTCATGGTGATATTTAAAGAAAGACTTTATCTCCAACGTCGAACTCCAAGTTCCATTAGCAATTGTAAGTATAGCTCTTTAGCTAATTCTGAGAATATTTGATATGTTAACGGATGGATTGAACCATTATTGTCACCTCTTATACAAGTGCATGTACAAGTTTCTTTTTTTCTCCATCTTCATTCTATTAGGTTTGATTTATACATCGGTTTCCATAGAGAGCATCATATGGAACCATATGAATACTCGAGTGGAAGCTATTATTGTATGAGAACTCAACCAATGGGAGATGATGATCCCATCCACCATTGAAGTCTAATGAGAAAGTTCATAGAATATCATCAAGCATCTAAATAGTCCATTAAGATTTTCCATCCGTTTAGGGGTGAGATGCCATGCAGAAATTCAATTCAATACTCAACGTATGATGAAGACTCCTCCAAAATTTAAATGTGACCATCGGATCACAATGGGAGACAATCAAGAGAGGAACTATATGTAGAATCATCACATTCATCACATATATCATTGACAATTTTTCATGTGAGAGATCTTCCCAAATAGAGATAATGCTAGTAGTCTAAGAGAGTCCATCAACCACATCCCGTATCTCATTTTTTTTAGATGACCTTGGGAGACCCGTGACAAAGTTCATGGTGAAATTCTCCCATTTATCTATGAGTATAGCCAATGTTTTGGTCAACTATGTAGACATTTTTAACTATTCTTTAAATATATTACATATCATGAAACTTAGGATATATTTTTCAAATCCAATATTCATGTTATCCCACAAAAAGTGTTCCCGAAGATCATAGTACATCCTAGTTCTTCTAGGATGGATAGAGAAAGGTGAGATATGTGCATTTCCCAAAAGATCATTCATTATCCCTAGTGATGAAGGAACACATAGCCTTGTTCCAAACCAAATTACCCCATCATCATAGGTATGTATATCTTAAAGCTTCCCTTCCTTTACTATATTCACCCTCTTTTTCAACTCTGGATCATCCCTTTGGGCCTTCTAAATATTCACTTGGATCGATATTTGGAAAATAATTTGGGAAAGATAGGATGTTTTCCCTACTATTATGATATCCAAAACCATCCATACATGTCAAGTAATATAGACTCTTTATCAATATCCTATATGGATAGTGTATTAGGTTCTTTTCTACTAATAGAATTTGTTACCTTGTTTTCATTTCTATAATGATAGTGTATAGAACAATCATAGTCTTTGAATATCTCTAAATATCTTCATTGAATCATTTTGGGCTATTTTTTTTGTGAATATATTCATTAGGATCTTCTGATCAATATATATATCACAATTCTCATGATATAGGTAATGTCACCAGATTTTCTTGGCAAAACTAATAGTGGCTAGCTGTATATCATGTGTAGGTTAGTTCTGCTCATGAATCTTCAACTGTTGTGTGGCGTAGGCTTTCCCATGATGATTTTTCATTAGTACACAAACCAAGTGTTTCTTGGAAGAATAAATGTATTTCAAAAAACTATATACACATTTTGGTAATGTGAGTATAGGTGAAATGACGAGCCTTCTCTTTATCCCCTTGAAGCATTCCTCACATTTTTTAGTCCAGACACATTTTACCCCATTAATTTTTAACGTAGATAGTGGGCTTGAAAATCATGGGAACTTTTTCCCAAAATATATATTGTACCATAGTTATCCCTAAAAACTACGGATTTTTTTGGCACTATATGGTCTAGTCCATTCCTCAATTGCATTAGTTTTTGAAGGTTCCATTGAAATTTCCTTACGTGTGATCACAATTCCCAAAAACGTGACATGTTTCATCAAAAAGTCACTCTTGCTGAACATTGTGTAAAACATCTCCCCCCTCAATGTTTCCAACAGAAGTCTTAGATGTTATTCATGTTACACTATTATCTTGGAGAATATTATAATGTCATTAATAAACAGTACCAAATTTTATTTGAGTCAATATCTCCAGACTCTATTCATTAAATCCCTGAAGATTGTAGGGGAATTATTATGTATGATATGAATCATGAAAAACTAATAGTTCCCATACCATGTATGGAATGTAGACAATTGAATATCTTCCTTCATCACCATTAGATGATGATATCCAGAATAGAGATCCAACTTGGAGATATACTAATATTCTCTCAAATGATCTAACAAGGCATCAATCCTCAGAGTAGGATACTTTTACTTTATGGTGATCTTATTGAGTTCTCGATAATCAAAACTCTTCCATATTGATCAATTATTATTCTTGACAATGATAATTGGTACACCCCAAGGTGACTAACTTGGGAGTATAAAACCATTTCCCAAATGGTCGTTCATGTACTTCTGTAACTCCTCCAATTCGATAGGATCTTTATTATATGGACAAATTGAGATAGGGGTATCTTGGGGTATGAGATCTTTTGAGAATTCTACCTCACAATCTTGGGGTAGCCGAACTAACACATCAAGAAATATATCAATATATTCAGTGACTATAAAAATCCTTCCTAGGTAGATAACATCCACAAACACAATTATTTGAGAGAGGTATACCTCTTCATAGAGAATCAACACCCACACCGTTGAAGGGATTCATGATCTTCTAATAATTTTTAGAGGAGCATAGTATGGTTCAGAATATTAAAAGATAATTTATTATAGAATATTTATATGTTCTTGATATTAAGAGAACCATTCCATCCCTAGTATAGAATTTGATTCCACCAAATTAAGTGTCACAAGATTTTATGGACGAATATTCCCACATACGCCAACATGTGAAGTGTCCAACACATGAGTGAAATTATTTCACCACTGGATATTTTTATAGATATCTACACTTCATGGTTTTTGGGCTTCAATTCAAAAGTTCTAGAATACTGGAATGGTATAATGGAATGCGTTGAACTATAATCAGATCAGATTTTTTCCATTCTTGAGGGAATTTGAAGTGTACCATGTATAACTTAATTTTATTTCTCCACTTCGAGAGTAGTGATGTAATAGGCCTTCAATTTCTCCTTTGTCTTTGATGCATAATGATATTGATTACCCTAAAGAACCTTAGTTTTAGTGCACTGGCTTGTGTAGTGCCCTTCCACCCTATAATTTTAGCATTGGAGCATCGGTGGTGATCCCCTTTCCAACACCACAATGTCTGTCTTTTTCATGTATTTTAGACATTCATGATCTGGGTGGCCTTCTTTCCCAATTTGAATCATTTCCCTGTCCCATTAAGGTAGTTCCCATAATGATTCTACCCACATTTTTGACATGTGGGTGGTTTATTTTTCTTCCCACCTTTATCAATATATCCTCTGTCAAGAAACTCAATATTTTGTTTCTCATTACCATATACATGGGACCATTTTCCAAACACCATATCCACTTTGAGAGCACATCAAAAAACATCTTCATATCTTATAATGTCTCATATTTCAAGAGCCTTTTGAAGGTGTTATTTTAAACTACTAAATAATTTATCAATTTTTCTATTGTTGTTGATAATAAACCTTATGCTTACCAAAGAATATTTTTGAATTTTCTTCTATAGGACATTAAATAATATTCTTCATTTTTCATCACCTCAATGAATTATAACTCTGTATTTTTATGAAGACTTATAGGGATATACTTATTAAGAAAACTGATAATAACTTCTTCCTACTACATTTCTTCAATTTCATCCCTCGACATTCCATTTTTAATCAACACCCACGATTGGTCGAAATCTACATCAAGATGAGAAACAGAAATTGTCGCATTCTCTATCTTAGAATAATGAATCACAAAAAGATCTTCTCTATGGAGTGGACCCATTATTCAGTAACTAGTGTATTAGAAGATCAACTAAACATTGGTGGTCATTTCCACAAAAAACAATCGTTACCTAGTTTCTCTATATTAGGTAGAGGAGGAGGTTCCACGTTATTCAGGAATATGTTAATAACCAAAAATAGATTGGTAATAATCACCATTTTTTTTAACTCTACCTCTCAATGAATTAAGGATTTCATTCAGGAAATTTCTGCAATGTCCCTCACATGGGTTCTTGGCCATGTTTCTCCTGGTTCTAACAATTATTTTAACTAGAAAAGGTTAAAACAAAACATATGTCGAAAACTCAAGAATATATATTTTATTGCTTTTTGAATTTATGTCTAAAAGAATATAATTTTGGATCCTTATGATTATCATTTTCTAAAAAAATATAATTGTGTTATCACTTATACAAATTCTCATCCTATGGGTTTTCACTAAGGTTCTCAAATCTTCCCAAATTAAATAAACTATCCTCTATTACAAACTATAGAAACCCTGATATTTCATAAATTACTATTACATCACATTATATATAGACAACATAAATTCATTACACAATGGGGATCCAAAGGTTTAGTGTCTTTGGAATACTAGGATTATACATTACTTTTACAAAATTAAACAGAAACATTTATTTAATTATTTCTTATATACATTCTTATTAACAATTGAATTCTCATTAGTACAATTAGTCACATTTGGATATAAATAAAAAATGGGTGAGATAAAATCCTTGTAAAATGATATATATGAACATGAAATAATATAACATGGGGTGAGCATAATCATTATCATCATAACATAGACAAATGATCATAATAATTTTAATATCAATGAAGAAATGACATTGAATGTGGAAATGCATAAAAATGAAACAAAATGTCTTAGTGGTAAACTACCACACATAGTTGTGAAAAAATATGTCATCATGTTCATGAATATTTCATTTTACTCATGAGTTAATTCACATTACCCAATGAAATATAGCACTATATAATTCTGGGCTCACCCGTCACTTCACAGCATTTACATTATCATACATTCCACATAAATCATATACCAACCATGAACATATAATAATGCATGAAAAGAAATGGGTTTTATTTCACAATCATAAATTCATAAACACTGGGTTACTAAATTAAATATAGAATAACATACTTGATATAAGGATCATCAACCTTGAGGTAAAGAAAAAATCTTGATAAGTATAATGTATGTTTTTTAAAATATAGTTCTTTTGGAAAATAATGTTATTGTCATAAAATGTTGTTGAAAAAATGTATATCATAATAAACGTAATATAATGATTAATGAATACTTTTTATGGAATAAAAATACTGAAAATTGTGTGAGAGAGGGAAACCCCAAAGAAAGTGAGTTAGGTTCAATAATTCCCTTTACCTTTTGTCTGAAAGCTTCATTCATGTTAATATATTCTGTAATCATATTAGATTAATTAATTAAAAATTAAAAAAACCTTTTATACATGAATATGATTCATTTTGAATTTATAATTTTCTTTTATGGGCCCTTTTATTAGTTACAGAGTCTAAATTTTTTGTTTGTGAGTGTCCGTTTTCATGGTTTCTAGGATAGGTTCACGTTGTATTTGTGAATAGATATTCATGTAAGAATTGGATAAATGAACAGATTTTTTATTATATTTTTTAATTATATAACTTGTTTGTACATTATTATATTCCTGATTAGTTTATATTCCACGATGATGATTCATTAGATACAATTTAATGATGATCATTTTAGGTTAATTTTGGGGGTTTTTTGATAACAATGAACTTGTTTTGTTTTATCATTTAGTATTTTGTGTATAAGATAGATACAAGACATAGTTGGGGGGGAAAATACACATTAAAATATTATTTCAACCATTTAATGGTTCTATTATCACCATTAAGGAATTTATGGAAAATTAAAGTCCATCACCCATGTTGTCAGTAAATTGACACTTCACGGGTGACTATTTCATTTTTAAGATGAAAAAGAGAGAGAGAGAGAAGAAGGATTTTAAGAATGTATCATACATAAACATGATATTATTTTAATATATTTTAGTTATTTTAGTTATAATTCCATTTTTATTAAGGGAGTATATGATATAAAAAAATAAATTGAAAATAAAATGAAATTAAAAGACATGAGAGAGGATATACCACATGAATTCTAATATTGAGATCCTCTTCACGGAAACTAGTATTGGAATTTTTATGAGACCAATATATCCTAGAAATTTAGGGGTAATAAGGATGTGTATTGGGAAGAATATATAAATTAATTAGAGCATGGGGTGTGAGGAGAAGAGGGTGTGTGGGGTGGTATTTATAGTGGATGAAAGGGATTTATGGTCATTATTTTAATGATTATATTATTATTATTCCCAAAAAAAGATATAATGAGTGTTTTTGAGACTAAATAAAGTAATTAGTGCTTGTTAGTTCGAACAAATGGCCTTTTACATCATCCATGACTCAAGAATGATGAAGAAATTCAATTATTTATAAGATTTCGTAAATTATCAAACATCACTATTCAATATAAATTAATGTATTTCATAAAAATCCCAGAAAACCACCAAATAAATTTTGTGATGTGTATAATTAAAAAAATAACATCAATTTTTTAAAATAATTTTCTAATTATGTGTAATTTAATATTATATTAAAATAATCACATACTTGGAAAATAAAAAAGTTAAAATTTAAATGATTTTATAATACATTGAAAACATACATAAGGTCTCATAAGGTTATCATATAATCATAAGAGATCAAAATATTAATTTATGAACACATTTTTCAAAAATAAATTTCCTTTTAAATTAATCATATAATTTTTATGATTTATAAAAATTCAAATACATAATTAGTAAATTTTAATCAATTTATTTTCTTATACTATGATATACATAGATTATATTGTCACTTATTAGATAGATAATTTTTTGTACTATGATTAGTATGATTATTGTTCAATTATTCAATTTAATATTTATAAGGGTCATATGACTATTCAAAAGGGTAACATTACTATTTTGAAAGTTAA
Source organism: Viscum album (assembly GCA_963277665.1). NCBI lineage: Eukaryota > Viridiplantae > Streptophyta > Magnoliopsida > Santalales > Viscaceae > Viscum > Viscum album. The sequence continues at coordinate 1,373,522,236 of OY728164.1, forward strand.
ATTACTATTCACCATAAAATTATGTTTATCATATCAAACTCCAAATATCATACTAATTGAAACCATCAATGTGAGATTTTCAGAATTAAAAATATAGAAGAAGAAAAAATTTGTTTTAATGGATTGGCTATAAAGTTCACATTGTATTTAGTAATTCATTTATGAATGATGTGATATTTTGTTTCCTAATGTGTTTTTATTGTGCAATGAATGATTGTCTTAATGTGAGACAACATCATTTGTATAATCCCATCCCTTCTTAGGTGATTGATGTTAGTAACATTGTAGTTGAGACTGAGGTGTCCTTTGAAGAGATTCAGATACATGTTATTAATCATGGTGAGAAAGTGTTTGGTGGGGTGGAGTTTAAAATATAATAGAACAAGAATTCTTGAAACATGGCCATGTTTGAGAGGAAACATGTGAGTTAGAAGTCGATATATTGACTTTGTGGCCACGCCTTTTTACCTAGCAATCTAAGTGATGTTCGGAGTACAAATCGAGGATGAAATATTATAATTTGTGGAGATTTTATGATCTAGATCATTTTTTTAGAATTTTCATTTTCATTTATAGATACTATTTTAACATTATTTGGTTATATATTTGACGGATTTTTGTTTCAGGATGTTTTAGGTCAAATATGGGAATTTTGGAAGTAAAAGGGGATGTTAACAGTTTGACTTAACTATACACCTACTCTTAAAAAACATTGTAATACCAGATAGTGTGTAATTTCATTTTTGATGCATTTTTCTTCAAAATGAGTGCCCTCATAAAATAATTATTGCACCCTTTGAAGAGGCACACAATAAAGGTAGAAAAAAGGAACAATAACGCGCCCCTTTCTAGGAAAATGTGTGTATGAGTTTTATTTCACTAAAAACCTTATTCTAAATTCCCAAACACCCTGGTTATTTTCCATAAATGAAATTTCTTGGGAAAATAATTTTCCTATCATTTTTATAGATTTTGGGTTTATTACCTGCCTCCATGAACCCCAGTCATGGTGAATCAACGATTAGTTCGAATGATTATCACTCATCAGGCATGAAATTTATTCCCTTCTTGGATTTCTATCTCTCCCATCTCTCTTTCTAGATGAAGAGGAATTATTTATCCTCTAATAGTGATGTTTTAGATCTAGTGTTTTATGGATATAATCTCATTGGATCTTGTTCTAATTTTTTGTTCCTAGATATTCCATATTTTTGTGTTCATGTTTTATCTTCTTTAGTATTCAGTTTTTTAGTTTGGTGAACACTCATAAATGACCATGGGGTATGTGATTTCAATTTCAATATTTATATTCATGAAGTCAAATTGTGTGCATGTAGTTGTGGAATTTATTCTTCCATGTTTCTTAATTGAATTTTGAATTGGATAAATTAATTATTTAATTAATTAATGTACTTATTGAATTGGTGGAATAATGTGATTGTAAAATTAGTGAAAGTCATGATTATGGAATGGGTTGATTAATGGGATTATTGGATTGGTTGATAATTATAAAAAAAGGGTTGCTTTGTTTAACTATTATGTGTCAATGGATATTATGATCTAATATTGATAAACTGTTTAATGGTTATTTTATCAAATTATTATATATCATTTAAATGAGGAACAATGATTTTTGTGATAAATCGAAATGGGATTCTAAGGTAAGTTTGTTTGATAATAAGGTAAATGATGATTTACATTGATGAAAGTGATATATGTGTGATTTATTGATAAATGGGGTGTGGGATAGAGACCTCTTCTCAAATTACCTGCATGCTACTAAACATGACGTTCTGGACCTAAATTCATCCATGTGAAAATTATTTTATGTAACATCGACTGATTCCCCAAATACCCATGGGGTGTCGGATAGGAAATGGTATTCCAAATACCCACGGGGTGGTATACATGATGATCTATTATAATTGTATTCCGATTGGACTGACCATCAATGTATTCATGTGATGAAATCATATTTAAATAAATAATTATTTCCCATGATATAATGAAATGTTATTCCCTCTATGAAATGGTTTACACATTGATATGGTCCAAAATATGTATTTATGGTTTGGGTGTCCTCTTCATCTCAAGTAATAATGTGGTTAATTAAAGAATAATGAAATGTGAAATTTTTTACTTCATTTATTGTAATTATTTATTTATATAACTTCATATACTATTATATATTAGGTATTATTTTAGATGTCATTGGTGGTGGTCTACAAAGAAATACTCACACCCTATTGTGGATTCTTGATTAGTGTACATATAGACATCATGATTTCATTACATGATAACGGAAATATCCCTTTAATAGACAATGATTTGGGATGGATCATGGATTAGGGAACCTGAGCAAATGTTGGGACCCACTTGGGTTGTATTGAGCGAGTCTTTAGTTTTTGGTTTTAATTTTAAAATAGAAATGAATATATCATGACATGAATTTTATTTTGTTTCTGGAAGGATATTTATGTTTTTGGGTTATCATGTGATGTTTGTCTTTATTTTTTATCATATTGTTTTAGTTAGAAATTATTAACATTTTGAAATTATTTAGTTATTTTTATTATTGAGATGATTTTATAAAGAGGTTATAGTCCCCCCCAGATATAAATATTATAACCTCACTAAAATTCCTTTACATCCTTCATATGTTGAGGTGCACATGATGTCATGTGACCAACTAGTTTAGGGCACTGACATGTGGAACCTGGGTTGGGATGTTACATCCCATCATCCTCTACCACCCTATTTGTTTTCTTATAAGAAAAGGAGTTCAAAATTCCTAAAACATCAAATGTACCATCTTCTCATCTGGAAAATCACAAAAAATTATTTATTTTCTATTCAATCATTTATTGATGGTCAAAATTTCTAAATAGAAGTATAAATATAGGACAAATTATCTTTATTATAACTTCTAAACAATTCTTTTTGGATCTGTATCTAACTAGTCACATTTTATTCATATTGAAAATTGCTACACATAGGTATATGTATTTTTGGTTAATGTTATTTGATTCTAATAAAAGTAAAAAATTAAAAAAAAATTGATGATTTATTTTTTCTAATATATAATATAATTTCCATTCACAAGTTTATTAAAATATGTTTCATTTCAATTTTTTGAGGTAGACAATAAAACACATGAATATCATTGCATGAGTTAATGGATTGGGACTATAGAATCTAGAGATAATATTTTAGAATCTAAACTTCTATATAGATATGATTACATGTTATTCATTGATATTTTTAAATCCAAAATCATTATTTATATATTAATAATCTATTTAATATATTATAATTTTATTTTGAAATTCATTTATTCATTTGTGATTGAATTAAACTCGAATAATAAGTAAAAAAATAAACAAAAATTACAGTTTGTCCAAATAATCATTCATTAATTTCATATGTTGTGAGCTTCTTTGATTATCCCTCAAATTGCCTCTTTATCAGAAGAAAATAAATAGAAGTTTGGGTTTTTTGTATGTACATTTCTTAAAGAGTAAATACATATATATTTAGTGGATATTTTTATTTTTTCAGCAATAATAAAATTATTATTACATTTCCTCATTAAATTCACTAAAAAATTCACATAGAATATAAAATTATCAAAATCCCACAAAAATAGAAACCAAAACATTTAAATAGGAATATAGAGTCAAATATTGATTTTGAAATTATGGAAACATGGTAAAATTACCATTTCACTCATCTTAAATTAATTATTAATTATAAAAATTCCCATGAAAAATAATATTCCAACTATAGGGGAAGTACTCCTTTGAAGAAAATTAAAGGACATTTTTTTCATTTATTTAACTTATTACATTCATTATCATTCACGAATATATAATTGTAAATAACAAATTCTTGTATGCCATTTTTTAATGTGTTAAATACCATCTTATAAATTTAATTCATTCTAGTAGTTAAATGCTAGATCATATATAATATTTAGTTACATTCAACGATGATAATAATTTTTTATAGCTTATTAGATTATACATAAAATATAGATATTATTTAAATGTTTTAAGGGTTATGAATTAATTAGGATTAAGGACTCTATTGATTGTTTATAATTGGATGGAGGGACTTCGAGTTAGAGTTCTCAGTGTTTAGGGGATTAATCTCGGACTAGAAAAGTGTTGGTTAAATACCTATCACACTATAGATTCTCATGTAGGATTTTTGGAATCCTATGTTTCAAAACCATTTTTTGAAATTAATACATATTAATTATTAATGTGACCCTTTATAATACCTATAAATATAATTTTATTTTATTTTTTTAATATAATTTAAATAAAAAGTCATATATATTGTTATAGGTTAATACAATTGAACATATTAATTTGGTAAAATTTATATGAGACAAAACAAAATTATTTGAAGAAATATAATATAATGTAAACTTATAATATTTTATGGTGAGAGATTTATCCCCTTGAAAATACTAAGTATTATATTCCATTAATTTAAAAAATATCTAATAACATGATTATCCAAATAGATGTTCCTTTTAATGTTGGGTGACCATGAATTATGTTTTGTAATGAATGTAAGATATATCTAACACTATTAATTGGGTTTCTAATCCAAGAATAAATATGGTTTATACTTATTTATAAAAAATTAATGGTTAGAATATGAGTGGAATAACATTGAAATCATATTTATAATTTATTATAAAAGAATTTTTCAATTAAACCATAATATAATCATATATGATATAATTGATATTATTTTATAATTTTTTTAATAAATGAATAAATTAAGATCTTATCTTGGATAAGTCATAATTAAAATTTGATCATTACCCCTTTAGTATATGATGACATTAAAATGGTTGATCATTATATTAGGATAAAATATACAAAAATTCTATATAAAATTATTGAAAAGAAGATAATAACTACTTAAAAACATTTTTTATTGGTAATATTTATTAAACTTTATAAAACATGAATTTGAGAAAAATTATTAATGAGTATTATATTAATGGTAGCAACTTCCAATTATGTTTTTATAAGTCTTTGTCCAAAATTAATTGAATATTTATATATGTTTAGATCCCCCATTATGAGTAACTGATTTGTAATGATTCTTAATAAAATGATATAAAATCCGAAGATATGAATAAGAGAGATTCAATTTATTATTTCAAAATAATTTTTTAAATTAAATATAGATAAAAACCATAAGTATCTACTCAAAAACTCAATATTATTGGGTATTTAACTGACATGAAGATTTTTTGTTTTCCTTTAGGGATTAAATTTTCAATAAATGTTTTTAAAAATTCATTTCCAGGAAGTTTATCATAATTTAATATACATAAAAATATGAAAGATTTTAATAAATTATTTCTTTTACTTATATATATAATTAATATTTATATGAAAGACATGGGTGATCAATGAATTGATATGTTGAAGTGTGTATTGTATAGTAAATGTTTTATAACAAATTATATATTTTTGGGATTAAATAGTAATCCCATAGCATTGAAACCAAAATGATGTTATATGAAAGAAATTTTATATATCAATTATTGGAAACATTTTCAAAAATATAATTATTGAGTCTGATACATCATATAATAATAGTCCATGTGCTAGTGGATTATACTAAACATTAGTACAATAACACACAAAATTTTATAATCGTGACTTTAGGGATATAGAACTTACTAACATGGGTGTTTTAATACTATAACCCACTAACATGTGTATTGTAGAGTAAATCTCTCAATTAAATAGTGAAATCAATATAACTGTCCATGGTTATAGGTATTCTTCATATATAATTTATACAGTTTTTTCTTGTTATTGATTTTATTGTTTTTATTTTATTTTATCATGTTACACTAATTTCTAGAAAAATTTATAATTAATTGAGTTTCATTTGATTGAAATTGATATCCATGTGTGAGTTTCATATATTTTGGAAATATATAAGGAGTTGGATGGTTTTTATTGAATTTATAATGATAATGATCAATCATTTTAATGGATCTAAAATTAGTTAATGGATTTTAAATATCAAATACAATCTTTATCCAAAGAATATTATCTCGTAGTTTCATGGTGTCAAACTAGTAGAGATGAAAATAGATAAGTGTGATTTTATGGGTTTAAATGATTTGGCTGTTTTTCATATTTCATTGTTTTAAAATTATATTTCCATATTTGAGAAGAGACAAAAATTATTATATTGAATGTGGTTCTCACAAAAATAATTGAGAACATACACACATATATATATATATCTAATATATTTTACATGATGTTGTAATTATTCAATTGAAGGATAATTATATGGAATTTGGTTACTGATAAAATAAAAAATTTCAACACCATAATAAGTAATTTTTTATTATTGGATATAGGATTGTCAAGAAATATGGTCTTGAAATAACTTAGTGTACTATTTTTTCTATTATAAGGTTCCTTACAACATAGTGAGAGTCAGTATACTATGGTGTATTGTGATAAAATGATATAAGAAAATATGATAACAATATAGATATATTAAACCTATAATCCAAATGAAATCACTATCAATAAATCATCATTTTATTATTATTATGAAAAGATAAAACATTTGGGTTGTATTTTTTAAAAAAGTTAAACAATCGAAGGATAATTTCACTATGATTTTCAATATTATAAAACATAATGAGAATTTATGAAATTAGTAAATTAATATAGGATGAGTAACTGAGATTATCTCAGAAAAATATATATCAGTTCATTAATCATAAAATTTGATCGATTCCATGGTGTTGTGAATCATATTAGAACCCCCCAAACCAAAATAATCGTCCAGAGATCTCATCTCTATATTCATTGAAACAAAAATTCTATACTAGACTATTCATACAAAGAGATGCTTCATTATAATCAATAGATTTCTATGATCCCTGGATTCCTCTAATGGAATGTGTCTTTTTGAAACTTCATACAAATTTTTATCAATCTATTATGAATGGTTTTGATAATCACGATTTACAATAGTAAGGTAATGTTTATTTCTCATTGGTATTCATTTCAAATGTATTGATATATTCATGTTTAATCATTTTACAGTTGTTATTATACTAAATTTTTTAATATATGCATTGAAAAAACCCATTAATTTTATTATATAAAGTTTCTCAAGGATTAGATTGAAATTTAGGGGGATATTAATCTATAGAAACATGATTTTCATGTTCTATGTCATAGATAAATCCAAATTACACAATTCATATCTTAATATTTCAAAACACCACTAGCTTCTTCTAAAAGCTAGACTTCTTGATCTTAATGATTACAAACCATGACATAGTTCTAGTAAAATAGTTATCTCTTGCCTCACTAGAATGTTGTATGAAATAGTCTAACCTATTAAAACCACTATACTATGGTCAAGATCTCTTTTTTATGGAGGCCTTTTAAAATGAGGAATACCATTTCATAATGTAAATGGAAAATATATTTTGAACATATGATTTTCTAACTTAATCACATGATAAAAATCAGACCAGAGTAAAATGATCTCTAATATAGCTTAGGTCTATACATTGAAAGTGATTCATCTATAGGGAAGAGCATGTTGTGTGGTAAACAACCATGGATAGAATTTTAATGAAAACTACACTTTATTAATTATATAAACAATTACATATCGCGATCTTGAGGGGATATCTGTAAAACCAAATAGAAAATTTATAAGGAATAAATAATTATTTGGTAGATGTCACCACTGTTTAATCTTGATATACAAACTAAATAATTAGTAAAATGTTTATAAATTAAATGTGCTAAAATATAAAAATATATATATAATTTTTTTTAATATTTCATTATTTTAAATATAAAATGTTTATTTTGGGTTACTATATTTAAAATGCAGTGGAATAATTCCAAAATAGTTTGGGATGTAGATATTAATTTTAATAAAAAATCCACTCTAATATATTAGATTTATTTATTTTTTTAAATATATAAAACAGTTCGTATTCAAAAATAAAAATATTTTTAAACATTATCATGTTATGAAATATAAATGATTTAATACAAATGATATGAAATTTATTTTATGAAATGACCATAATATATAAAAATTAATTGGTCAATGTTATCTAATTCAAGGTTATAATTTTTTTTGTAATTTCATCTTTTAAGAGTAAGTTATAAATAGTTTATCACATGTTTATTTTTATGAATTAGTCATTAAATTTATTTTTTCACCTACATTTTTCACATATATAATGTTTTATATTAAAAATCATAATTTTTTTTATTTTTTAATTTGCTGCATTAATTCTAAGTATTTATACATGCAAATATGAGGGTACAGGTAGAGTATGATAAAAGATTTATTTTTTGTAACTATAATTTGTGTTCATAGTAAATAAGGTTGAATTAATTGGTATATCATAGTTTAAAAATAATTGGAGTTATAGAATTTGATGGATTTTACTCCTCTGTTGAGTAATATATCCCTTAGAAGAGGAAATTTGGATCAAACTACTCACTAGCCTTAAGGGGTATGCATTGTATAAGAAATATTTGTTGGATTTCTATTGCTCTAGGAGTAATCTAATGTGAATTATTTATTTCAAATGATTCAATTATATCACATGAAGGAATTTTCTATACATTAATCATAATATTATATTGGATACAGATGAATATATTTTTCATTAAATTTGTCTTATCAAAAAGATTTGAGAGTTTTGTTAAGAGTTACACATCGATATGGTTTAAAAAATATTGATTTTTAAGGAAGTGGATTAACAAATATATAACAATGAACATGTTTACATGTTAAGGGAATAAAATAATATATTTTGGTCACACTAAATACCACATAATAATAATATTTTTTAGATTTATTCCAAAAATATGTCTTGTAAAGACCTCATTATCCAACCAAGTAGGTCATTAAAACGCAGGTTTCCCATTGATTATCTTGTATAAGGAAAAAATGTAGTGGGTGACCCTCATAATATTATGTTTCCTTTCCTGGAACATGTTTTGTATTACATTTTTTGAAGAGACCCTAATCGGATTAGGTTACCAAAGTAATAGAGTTGAGTTTATCAATATGATGGATTGATTAAATACGTCTATACTCACCTATTTATGAGTTATATATGATATTATATAAATGATTATCTACCAATACAATTTTTATATATATAAATTTCATAATAAACTAATTTCATTTTGGAATGTTGATAATTACCATCTAATTGATATGTTAAATTTAAAATATTTCATTATTTTACAAGGATCAAATTTAATATATGTTCTTAATAATTGAATATGATATACGATACTCATATGATAATAGATTCTGTTTTCGATAAATTGAATAATAATAATAATAATAATCATGTTGATTTAACTATACGAAGGAGAATATTATTGTAAGAATAATATTTGAATTGTATCTTATGATTATTTTAAATGTAACTTGTCAAATTATTCATGTTTGGGATAACACATTCTTATATATCCTATAGTAGGTTTATTTTTATGGATAGACCAAAAATATTATGTTTGGGAGAGTAAAATGATTAACATGTGTTTCAATAAAAAAAGATTATAAATAATTTAAAAAAATTATCTTCACTAAAATATTTTATTGAGTATGACTTAGATAGACTAGAGGATTCCTCAAGGATTGTTTTGGATATTTTTTTCATTATATGGTCACAACTAGAAATGTGTTGAAAATATGAAAATGTTCAGGAAATATAGAATCTTTTTTTTACAAAATATTTATGTTTGATAAACTAGGATTGATATGTCTATGTTTAGTGTCATATAGATAGTGAAATTTGGTATGATTTCCCACAGAAATAATAATAAACAGTTAAAATTTTAATGATATTTATATAAGTAGCCATTCAATGTCACTAAAACCTAAATATAACATCTAGATGGATAGATAATTATTCCATGTGATGGAGTCATTTGAGAAACCATAAAAATTTTAGAAAACACCACAGAATGACCATGTTAGGTAGTGATGTTGTAGAAATACATTCATTAATTTTTCTAAAGGTTTATGATACTGAATCTATGTATTATATGTGTTTCATATATACATATGTTTTTGATAAAGGAAATTATTGATTGAGTATGTAGTTTTTATTCAAGTTATAATGAATTATGTTATTTATTACAAATTCTATTTAAAAAAGAATTTATTATGATCAAAATAAGGCAAATGATGTGTATTTTTATCTAATTTCACCAATATTATAAGAGTATTAGTTTCAATAAATTTACTTTTTATAAAATATATGAAATTAATACACATGTTTTTTGATCCAATAAATGTTTTATACTATTTTAAAATAATATAGGGATAAACAATTTTTTTCATAGGGGTAAGGAGTTATCAACACGTTTTTTTTGAAAATTGATGGAATTAAGACCACCATAATCAATAGAATATTATAAAAAGAATATCACCATTTTAATAAAACACCCCAAACCCATAGAATATGATATTATATATGGACACAATATATTATTTGATATATATTCTCTTATTTGAAATGAGATTTACATACTAGCCTAATATACTTTATCTATCGTATTATGATATTAATAAGTGAATATATGGCTTATAAAGTTAGTGAGAGTATTTCTTATATTTAAGAACTACAATTTTAACAACTAAAATATTGTTCTAGTAATTGTGAATAATAGAAAATATTATAAATTGTTTGGGATATGTCAATAATGTGTTAATGTAAATAGTTACATTAGATACCCAATTATTTCAATATGAATGTTTGATATATTTGTACAGTGGTGGAAGATTATGAACATTGAAATTTGTCTTTAATGATAAAAAATAAATTTAAATCATGTATTGGATGTCTTGAAGTAAATATCTATGGATTCTATATTCAAAATGTTATAAAGTTAGAATAATACTTGTAAGTATTTCTATTATCCACAAAATATTTCTTTAATGATGTCACTCACAACTGATTTTGTTGAAGGTTCTTCCCATATAGTTACATTAGTATGTGTCATGAAATATATAGATATGTAAGGAGTTTAACAAAACCCTTGAAAGAGTAAAAAATATAATGATGATCTATTAGTATATCACATGTGACATGTTTGAAATGTGGTTATTTTTCATTTTTAAAGAATAATGAAGTATTTTATGATTTTAAATATATCGCATTATACAAAAAGGAAATCTAAATATTATTATTTATTCAAATTGGAGACATTTATATATATAACATGAATTGAAATGATAATTTACCTTTAAAATTATGACATCAATTTAACTGTAAATCATTTTTTCACAAAGTACTATTTGATGTGATGAAATGTTATGTTATGAGTTATTATGATTACTCTTTAAAAATATAAAATATCCTCATGAAGAAAAAATGGGTCATGTGTGTTAGATAACCCATTTTTTACACCACATAGAGGGACATACACGATTCCATTGTTTTACTAAGGGATTACTATACATATATGGAGTCCCAAATACCTATGGTTTGAGATATACTGAGAAATTATGACATTAATATTAAGATGACACTCTTACTAAATCCTTTAAATAGGGAAAATTGGTTGGTGGTTAGGTGTTATAATAATACTATAATTTGTAAGAGATTAACCAAGATAGGATTTTTCATCTTATATGACGGGTATAAATTCTAGTCCCATGATTGAGATACAAAAAATAAATTTTACCACAAGTTATAATTAAAGCATATGGTGTTTGAATATATTGTATGATATATAATATGGTGTGAATATCAATATAGTTGAATGATATGTGATGTCTTCATCGACATTATCAGTATAGACATAGAGAATTTAGGTTGTACAATTAAACTATATATGAATGACATACTCTTGGTCATGTGGTCACTCGATGTGTGGGGAAATAGACTTTATATTGTACACCATCATATGATTATTTTTTAAAAATGGTATATATATACATGTGTCTAGTGGATATCATACTAGAAAACTTTAGATATTTAGTAACAAAAATTACTTTATAGGGACCAATTCTTTATTAAATTTTTGGATTAATAAATTCAAAATTATTCTCATTGATATAAATTCCCATAGGGTCACACTTTGGGGTCATCCTAATGATTTCTAAAAGAATATTTTAAAATATCTAAAGAAATATTTGGATATATATTCATGAATCTATTCATTTTATGTGAGATAAGTTGAATATTTCCATAGTCTAGGATTCATTTTTCTACATGGGAAATTGATTTATCTATGAACAGAAATGGTCATGTCAAAAATATATTATATATCATGATATCAACTAAGTTTCACCCAGGAATAGATAATTCCACTATTACACAATGTATTGTGCATGTAAATATCCCAAAATTTGATAATGTGATGAATCCATAAGACTCATAATTTAAATAATGTTACTATTTTTTATCTTTAGAAGATGATTAAAATGAGTGAAAATTACGTTGATTATTTTTTTAATTTAAAAAAACAATGATAAACGTTACCAATCATTTCGATGTGTTGAAATTAAAGGAACCTTCAAAAATAATTCCTTTCACTATTTACTAAATATTTGAGGTTTTTTAGTTATATATAAATATATGTTACCCATTATTTTTATAATTAAATTATGTTTAGGTTCCTATTTGAAATCAAAAAGGAAACACTATATTAAATCTATCACTTATCATTGATTTATTGAACATAAATGTTCTACACGGATTTTCATGGAGATAGATCCATCCTCTACATCAGAAGGTTCATAATATTCATGGATACCTATGAAGGATGTAATCTTTTTATTTATGTTAGTGATCTTGAAAAAACAATTATGGATGTCTTTCATAGGACAGATTGACAAGGGTATGGTATTCCATTATTTTTTTCTATATTCATATTTGTTCTATGTTTATTGATAGATTATGGAATTATAATGTTTTCAGGTTATTCTGATATTCTATTTTATATGATAGGAATTCCTCTAAAACCATTCAAGTGGAAATTATTATACAAGAGGAGGTATGAGGATAGATTTTTTATCTACAGTACCAAGTATTTGGGACGAAATTGTAATGGTTATGAGTAGTTCTATGGGGAGTATATAATTTTAGTTAAATTATGTAGGTAATTATATCAATAGGGAGGATATTTAATGAATTTAATCTAGTGATTTATCTGGTTTAACAATATACACTGAAAAAGAAGAATATTTAAATAAAAATATAAACATATAGGTTTATCAATGTTACGTGGAAATAGTAGATAAATGGTTATGTTGAAAGATCTAAACAATTAGAGTTATGGGAATAAAACACATTTCAAAAATGAGTTAAAGGATAAATGGAAGGAATCTAAAATCCATTCAGCAATCATAGTATCTTAAAGTATTAAGGACGTTTTAGTTGTACTTATCTATATTATATTAGAGGATTATATTTTATATTCATAAGAATCCTTACTTTCTACTTTATAGAAGTACTTCTAGAGTAATTACGACTCTATACATTTTTTAAAGGAGAATCTTGTTGACGTTAAACCATTGCAGATTGCTGTAAATTGTCATATATGGTCCAAAATAAATCATGGGAGAATGATGTTATTAAATAATTTGTCACATATTACAATATTGAAAGGTTATATATTACTATTATATATAGATTTATGTTACTATATTTAGATCCTCTTTCATGGGAAGTGCTAGGAAAGATACAACATAGAAGAGGTCATAGCTTATGGGGAGAATAATTAAACACTATATAATAAGATAGAAGGTCCCATGAATGTTTTATGTAATAAAACTATGTTTGGGATTAATGTTTATTTCATTATGATTTATAATTTAATATTGAAAATTGGATAGAGTTATTGGTTTTAAAGGTAATTCTACAAATTGTTTATTCTAAATAGGTCATTACATGTGAAGATTGAATATTTTGAGACAAAAATTAGTTTTCATTTATGAAGGGAATAAAGAAAATGGAAAGATACCTATAACTTGTGGATATGATTTTTTAATGATTAATACAATTAGATAAAATTCTAGGGTCACTATATTATATGAAATTTATCAATGTCTCAAAGAAGAATGTAACATATTATATTCTCAGAAAGAATTATTAAGTGAATAATATGATGTAAAAGTGGGAGAAAATAGTATTCAATGGGTCAAGAGAGAATCATAAATTATTGGGTTCTTATAGTTATAAATTGTGATATGTTAACCATTTCCAAATATTATATGTTCCCAATGTATTTTTATGGGGGTTTACTATTCCATTTACACCAAAGTTAAATAGAATGGATGAGCTGATTAATAGAAGATTGAATGAAAGTTAACTGAATATATGGCATCAATCAGAATAATAAAATGATTTATAACAATATATATTGAATTTTCAATAATATATTATGAATTGTATTACATCTATTCCAATGGAATACCATCTAATCATGTATCTCTTATTTGGGAGAGATGTAGTTCTCTCTCAAATTTTGAGTCTTGGTCTATTTAGAATATTTACAGTTAAATTGCGATATAATGTACACACCTATTACTATATCAAATGAATAATGATTTATTAGAAATAATGAATTGGTGGTTGGATATTCCATCAAGGATGGTGAAAAATTGAATACCATTTAATATCTAAATGTGATTTTATTAATTTTATAACCTATAAGGACAATTATTAAATTGATACTAATAGTGAAAATAAGAATTATGTGTGAAATGAAAAAGGAAAAAATGAATGTTTAATTGTACATGGGACACTATAACAAGTATATCCAACTTCTCATGTAGACTCAAGGATATAAATATAGATGATAAGAATTTTTTTGATGTATCAATTATCCTTATATTGTTTATTTTTTTTGGGTGATAAAAATTGATATTATTTCTAGAAGAAATGTAGTTTATAGATTTGAGAAAGTGGGAGATTTAAATTAATGAGGAAATTATTCTTAGGTAATTTTATATATATGGAATGGATATTGGTGAGAGTTTTTCAATAGAAGGATGGAGTGGATATGTCTAAATCGTTTTCACATATATAAAATACTTCCACCATTATTGTGGTTCTTAGTTTCGTTTCATCAAAAGAATTAGATATTTAAAATATTGATCATAATACTACTTTTATTCAATAAATATTTAAGTTGAAAATTATATAGAGCTATAGAGGTATTTTTATCAGGAAACAAAAAAATTGATTGAAAACTCTAGAAAGGTTTAAATTGGATAAAGTTGGTGTCCATGATATATAATAACAAATTTTATTCATTCATGAGTAAAAACACATTCAAATTTCGTGATAGACACCAATGTGGCAATTTATTTTCATTTTTTGGAGCATAAATTATATTTCAACTATAAATATACACCCTGATCATGTTAGTGTCATGAAAAAATGGATCTATGAGGCGAAAAAGAGGATGAATTATGTGTTCAAGAGTGTGTATCATAACGAAACCATCATGATTCTAGGTTTGAAACAACATACCTGCAATCCTAGATCTAGGGTATAAATATGTAATCTTTACAAATAGAATTTTAAAACATCTGAGGAATGAACATTAATCATCCATTAATAAATAATTTATATCAAATATTGAGTCACATACATAGTAATTATAATTTACCTTTTTTACTTAGAGATATTTATGAAAAAAATCATAAAAAAAACCAATATATTTCCCATCGAATGTGAATTTTTCCCATTATTCCATGAATTCCTTAGTTAACAACATATATTCAAATTATCTCATAAAATTCACTATGCAATATATTATTTTAAAAATAAAATGTGTAATAATTTTCTTCGTAACATAGTAATATGGAAACACAATAAGGGTGATATGAAATTATGAGTAAGGGGTAGAGTATATTAGTAGATATCAAAGTGTAAAGTAGTATGAAAAAACATGGATTGATCAAATAAAAATAAAATAACATCATATAGGCAATAAAATGAAGTTGGATTAAATCCATTGATAATATATAAATAATAATTACATATATGTACAATAATATCTGATTTCATATTTGTGGAATGCATGATATTAGTCATCTTAATCTAGTTATCAATTCGAAAAAACGAAGATATCATGATCATTACATCAAGGATATATTCTTGGACTTCGTGGTATTAATGTCAAAAAATATACTATTATACCATGATATTACTTTTAAGGCCATGTTTTGGGGCATCATGATCTTATGTGGAGTTTCATAAAGCTATTACTTCATGACATTACCATCAAATCCTCATGTAAATTAAATGTTACAAAATGTGAAGTAAAACACCAAACATACTAATATTTGGTTTTTTCATGAGATCTACAGATATATCTGGGGGTTATAATTCTACACTACCCACCCATCACATTATCTTGTATAATTAATTCACCATATGAGGGAAATTAATATCTATATAAAATATTGTAAACATCCTATATTAATCCACAAACATCCATATATGAATAATAAACATATGAGACATCAATACATCCCCCCATCAATAAATGAAATAAAATGATAATAATATTTCTATAAACAGCAGGTGGGTGGTAATATTACCACATATCATCGGTGAAGTAGAAAAAAATTTAATTATGTTTACATAGATTAATATACTACAATAATAAGAATTTTTTAATTTTATCACATTATATCTGATCTCGAATTGGAACAATTAACACCATATGTATAATATCTAAATTAAATTATTTAAAATAAAATTTATAGGGTAATTCGATGAACATAACTCCAATGGATATAGGAAAATTAGCATTTGATATAAATACTGAAGTCAATCTATTATAAATTACTATTAAAACATATCATAACATTAATAAAAAAAGATGGTATAATAGGAATTTTTTTTTAAAAAAAATGAAATAAACAAGAAATCCTTTTTAAAACACCATTTTAAAATAATTGATAATATTGGTTCTTTGAATTATAGATAATGGTTTTCTTGAGTAACTATGACATGTCTGAAAAAATACATTATCATGAAAGGAAAATAATTTTAAATTTTTTTAAACCCCAAAATTGAAATCCCAAATCTTAAAAATGATAACAATATATTATATTGAATAGACATAAGAAATATAATAATTTCCCATTAGATAAAAACATTATATTTCCTAATAAAAAATGTGTTCCATATTTTGAAATAATAAATATTGATATAAAAAAAATAATCCATAAAGACGATGTAAATTATTCATAACAACACTATAAAATTATGAGAATTAAATTCACTAAATAAGAATCGTGAACCAAAAAAATACAATTTTCCAAGAAAGAGAAGTTGTGGTATCATATAAAATTGGAAATCAAGGATTATATGTTACTTGGAATAATGGTGTTTAAAAGGAAACATTATAACTCATTGAAATGATGTTGAGTTACAAAATTACATTACAACATAGGTACTGTATTAAATAAAAGAACAAGAAATGGATATTATTAAATTTATTATTAAATTATGATGAAATAATGTAATATGTTATTAATTACACCATGTAAACTAATGATAGACATAAAACATAAAATTATGCCTCCATTAAGTATATTTGAGATGAAATAATTTAAAACATTTGTATATATTTCATTTAAATTCCAAGAAAAAATGAGAATTAGGTGAATTTTTATATACATTTTATTTAATAAAAATTCATTTGAAAACATGTACTATGATATATAGGCACCCCATAAAATAATAACATTTTTCAATATGGAATATATCTTGAAGGAAGAATTTTATAGATCAGAAACCCATATCGTAACACTCTAATACTAGTAAAGTGATTTAATATCTTGTATAATAACAAAATTTACATTGTTAAATCATTCGTAACCTTACTCCAATATATTATCTAATCTAAACTATAATTTTTATAATTCATGATTTTATTATTATTATTATTTTTTTGTTTTTATTATCAGATGTTACTAATTGTTCTCATTTTGTAAAAGTATCAAACTGTTGATATAAATAGCCCTTATTTTATAAAATATCATCATTAAAAGAATATGTTAGGTAAAATAATATATGATTTATTATGAGTTATAAATTGAAAATATTACCAAAAAACTATTGTTAAATATGATTCTTGACAATTAATTTTATGAATAACTAATTTTGGATAATTTAGGTTCAGTAAAAGATTTCATTATATTAATCATTAATTTTTTGAATTTTTATAGAACATTAAATTTGATTCAATATACTATTATAATGATATTTAACCATATAATTATTCTTATAACCATACGTGAATGTAGTGATGAAAATACATATCGCCCATAGAGGTGCTGATTCATGTATAACATCATTGATGTTTTCATTTTCCAACAGATGATAATATTGTTAAAGTTCATCATTTATATTTATTTATCCATAAACATTTAAAAAATATTATCTTTATTAATTAAATCCATTTTTATAACAATAAACATTGGTGGTGGTGAAAAATGTAATATGTAATCCATTGAGGTTGTAGTCCACATGTACGCAAGAGTGCCACATTAATTTTTTAATAAATGAAATGAAATAACATTATATAAGGATTTATATTCCATAACGACAATTCTCCACACAAATGCCTAAGTGAATTTTTTTATCATTCATTGGAATTAAAAAATTATTATTTTGTAAATATAATGATATATTAGTATAATAATGATAATTATTTAATTATATTATAATGCCTAAAATAATATCGGAGTTTGATGGATTATAATGATAATTGATATAATATTATGGGATGATATTACTTAAGTTTAGGATTTTTTTTAAATTTAAATTATTATTGTAATACGAAGACTTAGGATAAAATATTTTAAATATGGGATAAAAATTAATAAAGGGATTATAATAGAGTCATAATTTCAAGTCTTCAAGGAAGTTTCTACTTATAGGTGTGTATTTATGTGAGTGGAAGTGATCTTGTTTTTTAGGTGAAAAATAGGGTTTTTTCCTATGAATTGACTTGTTGGTGAGGGGTAAGAATTGTAATACTTGGTAATTAGGTGAGTTAGGGGAGTATATATATTTTTTTTAATGTGGTTATGAATTAAAACATAAAAAATATTTTATAACATCTATTTTTATTTTAATAATTAAAAAATTAAATCCAAATTATGTTACACTTTTATAACATTATTAACCTTGATTTAAAATTTAAAATGTAAGTATTTATTTTAAAATTTTTATTAATAAACCAATTAAAAAATTTAAACATTTTTATTAGGAATATGGACTCCATTTAATTTAATTTATTTTATTAATATGATAAAATTAACATTATAATTAAATAATATTGTCAATAGAAAAAATGTTTTTACTGAGAAAATTCTTTTTATACATTACGTGTTTTTAAGTGAATCTGATAAACAAAAAAATATTTATAAGTTATTTAAATTTTCAAAAAAAAAATTATAATTATTGTATAAAATATATATATTTAATAAATACAAATTAATATTAATTTATAAAGAAATTAATAAAAAAATAACTAGTTTAACATGGTTTATAATATTTTCTTTTGAAACATATTTTTGGTTATAAAAAACTAGAATGAACATTCTACAAATTATAAAAATGTTTATTAAAATTTAAAAAAAAATATTTTACTCTTCATATAAAATTAATGAAAATTAATTTTAAAATAAGAACACATAACTAATAAAATCAAAACATATAATAAAATACATTCTAGGGAAAATATTATATTATTAGTTATTTAGCTATGTTAGTTCAAATTTTTCAATTGTTCAATATAGGTAAAACCATTATTATAATTAACAGTTCAGATGTGAAATTTATATAAATAAACTTGATATATTTTATTACATTACTAAATATATTTATTTATATCAATATAACCTCTACTTATTGTAATCATTTCATAATATTGTCAATTGTAATTATAAAAATTAATTCAAGGATTATTTTATAATGGTGGTTTTTTAATTATAATATGGTTCTTTTTCGTACACTATTTTGTTTTAAAAAATCATCAATAACACTTGGTTATTATAATTTATAGGTTGTAGTAATGTACCATATTAAATATATTGAGTCTTAAAGATTTTAATTATCACTCACTAATGAAAATATATTTGGGTATCTATAAGATAGAAATAAAAAAAGACATGATTATAAATTCAATATGAACATAAAACTCTAACATAATTATTGGAAACTCATAATTTCCATCGTATTCATTGTATATTGGTATTCAAAACTACTTAGTCAAAATGTGTCTCCTTATTTATATATATATGTTATGAATTTATAGAGATATTATTTTCACAACTTCATTTTCCAGATCTTATTTCCTACATAATACAAAAAAATGATTATAATAATATCCAATAAAATCATTGATAATTATCATATGAATATTAGATCTCAATCCTAATATGTCTTCACCAATAACACATTCATTTAAACATATGATTCTTATGGTGAAACAATGATTTAATTGGATCAACCTATATCTCCTTCAGTTTAACCCAGGACTTCCTATGTCATTTTACTATTATATTTTGTAACCTAACAATATACAAATATATCTCATCAAATTACATTGACCTACATTTTCATCCTACATAATAGAGTATTATGTTATTTTTAATAAACCTAGAAATATCACTAGATCGTTTTAATATATGTGTTCATTAATGACCAATTGTTGTGTAATGAGTGAGGATTGAGTTATTACTACACCATATAATTTTAGTGGTATTAACCATAGGTGCATCTATGGAAGTTTTTAAATCCAAATGTTTATATCTATATAGGTATATCATTTCTAGTAAATCACACTCTATTCCTTTAAAAAAATATAATTTTCAAATTCAATATAAATACTCAGCCATTAGGTTTATATTAATGACTTATATACAAAATTTTTTATAATTATATTATCATTATAATTTTTCTTATATCCTAAACTGATAATTAATGAAAAAATATAAATGCAAAATTCAACATAATTTTTATCCATATTTATTCTCAACAAATGAGCATTGAAAAAAAATAAAAAATGATGAAATACCTTGATGTGTGTGTTATTTTCCACGAAAATTAATTGGTAGAAGAAGGTGGATAACACTCATGGATCACATAATATACTAAGAAATAGATGATCAGGTAACCCTAATAAGTTTGTGAAAAGGAACAACATGCAGTTCATAGCTCATTTAGGATCCTATAACATCCCTTCAAAACATTCGTATGCACTTGCAAAGGTTCCTCGAACAATGAGTGATCATAAAGAATTTTCCGGATGAGCTCCCCCATGTCACACGGTTTCTCAACCAGTGGGTGACTAATAGAAAAACTAAAAATACCTAAAAAATATGAGTAAAATGACCAAAATATGGTTTCATATTATGGTTGTAAAACTCAAATGATATATAACCTATGGGGATAATGATTTTCCCTAATAAAATTCTTGAAGACTAAATAAACCAAAATAAATTTAGAAAACATAAATGTAACTAAAATCGAAAAGCAGTTAAGATCCAATCACAGTAATAAAAATCATGTGATACACCCCTGGAGGTCCTCACGAAACATTGAGACCCCAACACGATGTCTACACATCTCTTTAAATCCCACTAGCATGGTATCCTTATCACATGGATAACCACAATTGTTTCTAGGTGACCTCAAAGTCCCTCTTTTTATCCCTAAGGAGAACTAGGTAGAGTTTTACAGGAATTTATCTCACATCTCCATCTAACCATTATTGGTCATGAAATGCATCACCAAGAGGTATAGTATTTTTCTTCAACATTACTCATACAATCAGGCTTTGATCCAGACCACTGTAAAGATAAATAAATAAAAATAATAGAAGGAAGGATCCTCTCATGGTCGTAAAACTCATGTGAAAACATTTTTCCATCTGTAGGAAAATATCATGACACCCCTTGAAAATTCATCCTGATCTCACAAAGTCCCATTGACAAGACATCCTTGTCTTATGAAAATTCATATTCAAGTCATATGAGATCACACGACATCCTTTCAACTAGAACTATGATCTCATGAAGGCAATTGGGCATGTCAATATGGAAAAATGAAATTTATTCCGCATTAATCTATGATTAAAAATGTACCTATTGATTGGAAATAATCAAATAAATGAGTTGTTGATGGGATGGACCCATAGTTTCTGAAAATAAGGTTACTCCCCTGGGGTGATCAATGGCAGGGATTCACAAAGGCATGTGACATCGAATCCTTTAGCAGTCTCCGACCTAGTATCAAAAGATATGTGTTGTATGAATAGTAGAATAAAATGAATGTTAAGTATGATAAATCCACCACCCCAACATCATAATTGCACCACTACACACTAGATAATGATTTGGGATTCTTGAACCCAGACACACGAGCGTAGGATCTAATTTCTCAGAGTGACTAATCTTATTATCCGATATGTTTCCTATCGATTAATATTTTTATAAAAATCAGATCGATCATTAGGCATGCGTAAAAAAATCACACGATCCCTCATAGATCATGAAAATGTCATCTAGTAGGATAGGCAAAGAGAATCCTGTATATATGCTAGATCGACAAACACTTAAAACAATGTAATTATGTAAAAACCTAAGGGACTCATGATATAAGGATGGATAAAAGACTAATGAATTTGAACCATAATAAAAGAACATATACTTTGATCCTATTTTTCTTCTCATGATCCACTTTGGACACACAAAAGCACCCAAACATGTCGCCTAGATCTTATGATGGATCTTCGTTATACTATTTGGGTTATGTGATGTCCTCTATACATTTCAAAGAAAGTAATGTGGTTCCCTTAGAAAATCCCTTATTAGTTTCATAGTACCTATGAGTTCCCCTTAAAATAATAATATTCCCTTTAGATATGTCTTTAGGAACATATATATACAAAAATTCATTATTGAAGAGTTTTTCGTAGCACTCGTGAATGTCAAATGGCTCTCATGATTCCCTATAGGCACGCCTGCTAGATCTCGTGATGCCCTCTTGGAATATCATTCAGGGTATGATACACCCTCTAAGAAATTTCACACTAACCCTCATGAATCCATCTATTTGTGTCATACAACACTTAAGATGACACTAAGAATGTTAGTCAGATCATTTGACACACTATGGACATGTCCGCGTAGATCATTTGATGGATTACAACATCAATCGGTGAGGCCTTTTGATGTCTTCCAATATATCCTGACATGATCATGTGATGACCTTATAAAATGAAATAAATATTATGGGATATCCTATAAAAATTTCATATTGATCATATAATTATATTTGGACATGTCAGACAGACACTCTCAAACATGTTGAGAATGAAATCAGGGAATGTCAGGCGGACAATCAGCACATTCCAGGCAGGCAAGCTGTTGAAATCAGCAAGGGAATCCCAAGAATTGATTACCTTCTCCATACATAGTGTCTAAGACTTGATTATAAGTGAAATTTAATTTTGTAATACATGATCAGGGAAACAATTATGACTCTGATTCCACCCATGTCTAGGATACGTAAGACACCTCCCAAATATTTTATCTATATATTAATATCTAAAGTGAGGTCCTAATTCATAAGTCTTACATCCATATGCAATAGGATTAATCCGTTTACATAATATTTTTCTCACATAAATCATTGACCACATGGTCTTAGGGATCCATAATAATCATATCATTTACACCATAAACCTCCATTAATATATGGAAAGTTTAGTGTGAAGGCCCAAAAAAATTGAGCTATCTGGAATCTGATTCCTTCCTTAACTAAGATACATAGGATGCCTTCACTGGGACTAATATCAATATAAAATGGTTATCAACCCTAATTTAATTCCCTTCATTTTTATGACATTTTATCCTCATTGACTAAATAATTTCCATTGGCCGATCATTGTACCTCAACCCTTAGTCAAATTAGAATTCAACTAAAATATGATGAATCTAATTCCTTCCATCACTAGGATTTTTAAGACACCTCCCCAACGTGAGTTATATATATCAATATACCATGGACGGTCACAATGCATAAGTCCCACATAAATAAGTAATGAGAATTGTCATTTGTGATTCCTTATGTCTCATAATGGGAATAGCACATGTGGGCTTAGGGTGTTGAAATTAACATATCATTTACACCATAAGCGTATATCATGCCATGTAAATGTCAGTGATCATTACCCAACTAAATTAAATACGAGGACTATGATTACATAAATAACTAGGAAATATAGGACACCTTCATAAGGACTTATCCTAAGCTAAAAATGGTATCTACATCGGTCTAATTCCTGTAATGTCTATGAAATCTCAACCATCGATAAAAAATATTTCCCATGGGATGATCTCTCTAACCCATCCCTTGGGAGAACTAAACTATGATGACTCTAATTCCTACCATAGAAAAGATGCAAAGGATGACTCCCCAAGGCTACAGATTTATATTAAATATCCCAAGGTTTATCCTAGTAAATATTCCCAAAATTCATATGTAGTGAGACTTGTTACTTTTTTATCCCTTTTTTCTCACACTGAGCATAGATCACATGATCTTATGGGGTTGGAATAGTTATATCATTTAAATCCTGAATCTCCACAAGTTAGGAAAATTCTATAATGTAATCCCCGATAAGTGGCATGATATAAACCTCCACAATATATGGGAATATACCTTGGGGATAGTCCCATGGTCATGATTGAACAACGACTACACAGATTCCTGTAATGAAGAGGATACATATGACACCTTTCTAAGTCCCAAGATCATATAAGCACTAATATCGATGCATGTCCCCTCATCTCTCAAACATCTAAACCATCAGGACCAAATCGTTCCCATGAGATGATTAGTTGACCTCATCCTTTAGTGGTATGAGAAAAAAATGAACTTTGACAACACTTATTCTCTCTATAATCAATATATATTGTAAGTCCCCCTATGGGACTGAATTATGGATATCTGGTTCTTTTATGAACTCATAAATATCTTTCCTATGATTTTTAACTGCATGGGTTTAACATATTATGTGGGTACTAATTCCAAAATTAACCAATATAAGTATAACACCTCATAATGGCTCAATCCCCTCCTTGGATTATTAATAGCCTAACTATTCTGTATAAAATTACATAGAACCTTTTTTTATTGATTAAAAACATAAGAAACTACTCATTACATTGAAATGGATGATGAACCTCAGATAAATATAGATGGATTCACTAATATGATTCTCATCTTTTTCACAAAGAGAGACTTAACCTATAATCATTTTTTAGGGAAACTAGTATGGTATTTGGATTAGGAAGAGATTCATGAAATTATCTATAATCGATAAGAGAGTTGTAGAGTGTGAAACAATTATGCCAAATAGGGTTTGAGAAGCCTGACCTCCCATCCCCTTGACCAAGGAGAGTCTGTATGTTCAATCAGGACTAAAAACCCACATGACCACCAACCAATAGAAATCTTGTCTGCATCTTTCTGTAGATATGAGATACATTTGTATTTTTTGTTAAATATAGAAAATTACCTCTCAATATCAATTATTGTGCATTATATAGGCCCCAACAATTGACCGTTGGGTCAAACCGGACCCGCCTCGATAGTGGTTTCCAAGTTGAACTCTCTTTTCATGACAAAAAAATCGTTGAACAAGACAAGAATATATAATATAACAAAATAATGGGGTGTTAATCAATGATAACAAATTTTAATACAATACACGAATAAAAATGGAGAAAATTACGTGAAACTCTCCAAAAATAGAATGATTGGTTAATGATACATCAATCCACTTTCCTATGAAAATACAACACAAAAAAGATGATAAGTCAGACACAAATATTACTACCAATCCTCTATTACTAGGGATCCTATAAATAATTTCATCCTCTCATTGATAATTCCATATGAGAAGAATGGTCAATCAAGAATAAAATAAAATTTATGTTAACCATGGATATGAAACTGAGGGTATATTTTCTAGGATATTGAAATATTTAGAAACCCTATTACTTTTTGTATTCATGACTACAGATACTGACCTCATCGAAATAATATTGATCTAAGGCAATGTAATCTTCATCCAATGATTTCTCTAGTAAACTTCCTATGTCTTAAAACTGCATGGGTCGCAAAATAATTTTACCTACTCAAAAACACCAATTTGATTTGGTGAAGAAATGGCCTTGATGTGTGATCAATGTGGTACAATATAAATGTTGTAAGATTACCAAAAATGTATCCATATATGGAATCTAGTGATTCTACATTTCCCTAGTAAAGATGCATCTATGTCAGTTTCCCTCATCACCATAGCCAACCGCTTTATGATCTTATCACTGGATTGTGACAACAGCCACCGTCAGTCTCTAATGAGGGTGGACCATGGAGTCAACTATGGTTCCCTTCCAGTTCAGGTGTCACTAAGGAGTGAACCTATCAACCAATATTTTCAGCACCATCCCACTAATACCCATCTGTCACCAAATGACGGTACAACTCAACACCCAACCGCCTTTGATGTAAATTCATGGGCATGTATAATCATATATAGGGAAAATAATTCTTTTCATATCCATGTTTGGGAACATATACTCACTCTTGTTGATGAATTCCTCATGCATATTATGGAAGTAATTAGAAATCAGCATCATGTCCCTGTTCACTAAGAACAAGTCTGTGGGAATATTCCTTTGTCAGGCATGAGGAAGGCACATATCCCTTCACCCATGTGTGAAGACCATTCGTATATTCTGATGGAACACTTTGAGAATAAGTGGTCATATATCCCTAATTCAATTGATGATATCCTCCATTATATAGGGGAGACAAATAATTTTTAGTCTTCTATCCCTACACACAATTTTCTAAAATTCAATTACATCATAGAAATAGATGAAAAACTCTGCTAGTATATTCAAGAACTAGAACACATATAGGGATCAAACAATAATGCATTCCATACATTCAAGACAGCTAAAATCTATGATCATAATGGACAAGTGGAAACTCTGAAGCCAATTCGCATTCTTTATCCCATCTAGGAGGATTATGGAAATTTTATAATAAAGGAAGAGGCATCAAACCAGTCTCATACTCCTGTTTCAATTGAGGATCACCAGTTGATAGAGGCACATTCTTTAGGACTAGGGTACATTTCCATCGAAAATTTCTGGCAGCATATTTCAATATTCTAGTATCTAGTTCATTTCATCGTTCTAGATGAGACTCACCAAGTGAGAGGGGATAAAGCCTCAATATAGACTCATTTTTTTCAATTATGTATAGTGGTAAATGAAAATGTCCCAATATCAGGCACATATCCATGTTTTATTTTGGGATATTTCTTTGAGAATATAACAAACCACAAAACAGACATGTGTTTATGCCAGTGAATCTCCCTAGCGTATTCCAGAAAATCCTGGAAGTGAGACACATTTTATTAATTCTATCAATGAATAGATTCACTTTCATCATCCCAAGGAAATACATAAGGGGCTCATATACATTCTCATATTACAAATTCTCATCGACATATTTTTGTTGGGAATTCATATTCAGACTAAGATCATACACTATTTCTACTGGGTCTTATGAGGTGAGAGTGGAACATGCCTCAAGGATGATTCATATTCCTATCAATAAATACTAGAACCATATCCAAAAGGCTCATGCTTAGGCTCATACTCTCATAATGAATGGGGATCACCATTTTAGAATGGAACATTATACATGAAATGTTCATATTCAAGTCAACAATGAGATATATCATTGGAATATTTTGATTGCTTATCATCCTCAAGATCATATCCCCACAACATTAGAAATTTATAATAAATTTTTAGAAACTATAATATTTTACACTTATATCCCTACACAACTCCAAAAAGAAAGTTGGCATATTATGTCCATGATGCAGATCGAGACCCATATTTCTAATATTCTCTATGATAGTATCATTGAGGTTAGTTGAGATACGTTCTCTATGACAAAATGGGTTTAAAACTCTTCAACCAAAGAAGAACATGGTCATTACCACGATAGTAATCCTCATGGTAGTGTTGAGATGGATTGTAGTGACTCTGTTCTTGAAATCCACTATGTTCAACACTCCCAAGGTCATATCTCCCCAAATAATGAAATCATCCGCTTTCACAAAACCCCCCATATATAAATGTTTTCAAAACACATAGGTCATCATATAAAGAGTTGACTGAAACATCAGGGTCAACTGCATATGGTTCCACATCAACTACTTGCATCACTCTACTCCAGTTAGTAGATGACT
Source organism: Viscum album (assembly GCA_963277665.1). Classification (NCBI taxonomy): domain Eukaryota; kingdom Viridiplantae; phylum Streptophyta; class Magnoliopsida; order Santalales; family Viscaceae; genus Viscum; species Viscum album. Next base: position 1,373,550,624 of record OY728164.1, read on the forward strand.
CTGGGAAGCATATTTTATATTCTGATTGGATAGAGGCATGTAAGACTAGTAAAGAGGAGGAATAAATTTTCATATGGAGGGATTTAGTTATAAAAAACCTCCCCATCATATTCCAACCCCTCTCCACTTATGACTATGAGATCCTAGAAAAGCTAGAAAAAGAGTGCATGCCTTATCAACGACAAAATAAATGTTATCATTACTGGTTACTAAAAGATATTAATATACCTTATATAGGATATGAGCATCACATTCATACAATCATGATAATCTACTGTCAGCTAGAATGGTCTTCTACCTACGTGGCATGGAATCCAAAACCAGAGAAGCGCAACACAAATCTGCAACCTGATTTCCATTATTGCATCAAAACCCTTCAATAAATAATCTCTAAGGTAACATCATGGTTCCATATTTTGGGATAAGGAAATTATGGAGACATACAAATTTCATACCCCTAGAATAGTATAATACCTTATACATCACATCCTATAATGTTTTATCCTCCAGAAAAAATAAGGGTACTGGGTAACTCTCGAGCCAGTTGGTCACTACAACATAATTCCCAAACATCAATGATGAATATAAATCATGAATGGAGGGTGATAATATCCAATTATTCTTTGATCTAGGCCCCTAAAACAAATGTGAGTTAATTTCATAAACATATACCAAAGTTGTGAAGACCAATAAAACTTCTTTTAAATAATGGTTCTCATCATTGGATTCCATTGAACCCATCACATAAGAGATAACAGTTGGTCCACATCAAATGGGATATAGTTGAAGCTTCCATAGAATCCATACTCATTTATACTTGGTTCATTGGGTGAGAGGAATATTTAAAACAGTATACACCCCCCTCTAATCATGATTTCTTATGGTGATTCATGATATATCTTCAACAACTAAAAATAAACACTAGCCCGCTACACTAGGGGAATTTATATCTCAATCACTATCACAATGTTCATCATCCCTTGAGTGGGTTCCTAAGAAATCAGTGGTGATTCCAGATCACCCCCATCCTCCTAGGATAGGGGAATTTATATCTCAATGTCTATCTTGGGAATTTGTAAATCCATGACTTGAATTATTGAATCCTCAACCATATGATCAATAAATTCCATTCGGTTTCCATAATAAACCACATATATAGAGATGGGGTGAATTTTTACCATCATAATCACTACAAAGGGAACCAGTCTTCTCCTGGTTGGGAGGAAAAGATCAATGGTCAGCATCCCACCTACTTCTACCACTCCAAGAAAAACATATGTTGTTCAGGCCCCCTTTGACAAACATTACCACATACTCCCTCAAGGTCACTATTCAAATACCAAGATGGGAGAAGTTTATGAAAAATGTGATCAGATCCCATTGGGGTCAAAATCCAAATGACCCAATATTGACAAGGTTTTGAATAATGACCCTGATTAAGGAAGTGTAGAATCAACTTGTTATATTGAATGTAATGTAACAATAACCATTTCCAGATATTCTTCTATGAATGTCATCACTATAAATATTGATAATATTGATCAACAAAAATAATATTCATTTGGCCACAACATGGAAAATATAACTTGAGAGGAGGGAGATATTGATGCACCAGAAGAGAATTCACACACCTGGATCTAGAGAATATCAAAAATCAGGCAGCTATGAATAATGACTTTTCACCTCCAATGTGGAACACTTCCAAATAGAATAGGTATGGTGTGGCCATATCCTAATCATTACCCATACGAACTAAGGTTACCCCAAAGAGGAATAGTAGTCATAATATGATTCTAAAATAAAAATCCATTATCAAATCAATGAGGAGAGATAGAGGGGAAATACCCCTACTAGGTATCATCTTCTGGGAAACGAAAATATCCTTCCTCCCATAAAAGACAACCTGATAGTAAAAGTAGCATATGAAATTCACACTGGATCTGAATCTAGGTAGCTAGTGTACATACATGTGGAAATCATAAATTATTGTGACTTCCATATATTAGGTAAAAAACCTATACCTTTCCAAGGATATCAGTCCTTATTAGGAAAAATCAAGAATTATGGGGGGATAATGTTTGTGTCACCTCACGGACCACTTATCCATGGATGAGAGGTTCTTCAAATAGTAGCATCCTCGGATATATTTTATATCATTGAGTACCTCATTTTTAGAATGGAATCCATTGAAGGGAGATGTGAACCTATAAATCCAAAGAGTAATTTATATCCTAGGATGGTGGATGTAAAATTGACTAAAACCAGTTTAGGAAATCCTAACATCCCTACCATTTACGGTGCGGTGACCCTGAATATAATCTCACACACTTTGTATCAAGATGTGGGCCGATGATGTGCCATCAATATCAACAATAGGAAAATAATAATATTTATTTGGTGAATACTTTATCAAGATCCACTTTTTTTGGTATAATAGTTTTCCAGCATGAACTATTGTTGGATGAGAAGACTTTCTCCATCAGTTCCATTATCAGTAAATCTCGACAATAAAAAAAATGGTCATCCTAATGAACATCAAGCAATGAATAAAATGTGAGGCTGACAAACATCAAATCAAGGGGGGGGGGGGAATTATTCAATCAGTATCCCTATTTCATAAGAATATTTTCGGGATATTTATGATGTAAATCTCTAAGATTATCTCTAGATGCCTCTAATCCCAATGAAATAACCAAGTGGGTTATGTGAGTATGATGAAACAACACCACATATAGATTATTCCATTTAGCAGACCTGATCTAAATCTAGACACCTTCCTTTGGGATAGGTGAAAAGGATTGGAAAAGAAGATGTTGTATATTTCATTCTCAACCCAACAAAAGTGTCAGTCCAAGCCCCCAAGTAGGACTCGAAACAACCAGTGTCTCATGTCGAGCTAGAACAACCCCAAAATCACTCTCACCTTGAAGTACATATAAATATTGGTTTCTATATAAATGATTAAAGTATAAGTAAAGCATACCCCTTCCATAATAAACAATTCCCTGTATATTTTGTTGAAAACATGGAAAAAAACCTACATAGGATATCATAGACTTGGAAGACTGTTGAGGTTATCCTCACTTGTCATCCTAACTACATCCCTTAACATAGACGGGTGTATTTGTGTGAGTGGAAGTGATCTTGTTTTATTAGTTTAAAAAGAGGGTCTTCTCCTATGAATTGACTTGTTGGTGAGGGTTAAGAATGGAAATACATTGTAATTAGGTGAGTTAGGGGAGTAAATGTTTTTTTGAATGTGGGTATTAATTTACACCTAAAAACAATCTTTTATAATAACTATTTGTCTTGTAAACATAAAAAAATTAAATCCAAATTATGTTGCACTTTTTTACCCTTATTAACCTTGAATTAAAATTTAAAATTTTAATTATTTATTTCAAAATTATATTAATAAACCAATTTCAAAATTTCAAAATTCTTATTCGGAAATTAGACTCCATTTTATTTAACTGAATTTATTAATATGATAAAATTAACTTTCTAATTAAATAATATAGTAAATAGAAACAATGTAGTTACTAAGAAATATTTTTTTATACTTTATGTGTTTTTACGTGAATCCTATAAACTAACAAGTAAATAAATAATAATAAATTATTTAAATTTTAAAAATATTATAATAATTATATAAAATATATAAATTTAATAAATAAAAATTAATATACATTTAAAAATAAATTCATGAAAAAAAGTATATTACTCATAATTTAAAATTAATGAAAATTAATTTTAATACAAGAACTCATAATTAATAAAAATATAAAATTTAATAAAATAAATTATATGGAAAAATATAATTTTATTAGTTGTTTATCTATGTTAGTTTAAATGTATCAATAGTTCTATATAGATAAAACCGTTATTATAATTAACAGTTGAGATATAACATTTATATAAATAAACTTGATATATTTTATTACATTAATAATTATATGAATTTATATCACCCTAACAACTACTTATTGTAATGATTTCATAATATTGTTAATTCTATTTATATAATGTAATTCAATTATTATTTTATAGTTGTCGTATTTTAATTATAATATAGTTCATTTTTATACACATTTATTTTTAAAAATTCATTAATAATTGTTTGTTATTATAATTTTTAGGGTTTAGTAATCTACCATATTAAATATATAGAGTCCTAACAATTTTAATTATCACACACTAATGAAAATAGATTTGGGTATCCATATGATAGAAATAAAAAAAAAATACCCGATTCTAAATTCCATATGAACCTAAAACTCTTTTGTAATGATAGGGAACTCATATTTTCCATCGTATTCATTATATATTGATATTATAAACCATTTATTCTAAATGTGTCTCCTTATTTATATGTATATTTTAAGAATTTATAGGGACATACCTTTCACAACATTATTTTCATGATCTTATTTCCTACATAATACAGAAATAATAATGTTTATACTAATATCCAATAAAATCATAAATAATTATTATATGAATATTAGATCTCATTCCTAATATGTCTTCACTAATAACACAATCATTTTATCCTATGATTCTTATAGTACAAGAATGATTTAAATGGATCAACCTATAATTCTTTCAGTTTAACCGATGACTTCCTAGTTCATTTTACTAATATATTCAATATTCTAAAAATATATAATTATATATCACGAAATTATATAGAACTACATTTTCACCATACATAATGGTTTATAATTTTATTTTTAATGAACCCAATCATATCCCTACGGAGCATCAATCTATGTTTTCATTAATGACTAATTGTAGTGTAATGAGTAAAGATTGAGTAAATACTCCATCATATTATTTTAGTTTCATTAACCACTGGTTCATCTATGGAAGTTTTTATATCCACAAGTTTATATATATATAGGGATATCATTTCTATGAAATCACACTCTATTCATTTACAAAAAATATTATTTTCAATTTCAATATAAATATTCAACCATTAGGTTTATATTAATGAAATATAGACCAAATTTTAAATAATTATAATATCATTATAATTTTTCTTATATCCTAAACCCATAATTCATGAAAAACTATACAGACAAAATGAAGAATAATTTTTATCCATGTCGATTCTTACTAAATGGGCATTGAAAAAAATAAAAAAAATGAAGAAATACCATGATGTGTGTGTTATTTTCCACACAAATTCAAAGGTATTAAAAAGAGGATGACACTCGTAGATCATATAATAAACTAAGAGATATATGATCTTGTTACCCTAATAAGTTCATGAAAATGAAAAACATGATGTTCATAGATCATTAAAGATCCCATGAAATCCCTTAAAAACGTTCTTAAGCAATTGCAAATGTGCTTTGAACAATGAGTGATCATACGGGAGTAGCTGGATGAGCTCCCCCAAGTCACAGGGTTTTTCAACTGATGGGTGTCTAATTTGAGTCCTCACAATTTCAATTATCACTCACTAATGAAAAACGATTTGGGTATCCATAAGATAGAAATAAAAAATGACATGTTTTTAAATTCCATATGAACATGAAACTCTTACATAATTATTGGAAACTCATATTTTCCATCGTATTCATTATATATTGATATTCTAAACTATTTAGTCTAAATGTGTCTCTTTATTTATATATATATCTTATGAATTTATAAAGATATGCCGCTTACATCTTCATTTTCAAGATCTTATTTTATACTTAATACGAAAACAAAATGGGTTATACAAATATCCAATAAAATCATCGATAATTATCATATGAATATTAGATCTCAATCCTAATATGTCTTCACCAATAACACATTCATTTAAACCTATTATGATTACGGTGCAACAATGATTTAATTGGATCAAAATTTGACTCCTTCGATTTAACCCAAGACTTCCTAGGTCATTTTACTATTATATTTTGTAACCTAACAATATACAAATAAATATCATCAAATTACATTGAACTACATTTTCATCCTACAAAATGGTGTATGATGTTATTTTTAATGAACCCAAACATATCCCTAGAGAGTGTCAATATATTTTTTCATTAATGACCAATTGTTGTATAATGAGTGAAGATGGAGTTATTACTCCTCCATATTATTTTTGTGTTATAACACATAGGTTCATATATGGAACTTTGTAAATAAAAATTTATATATATATATATATATCATTTCTAGTAAATCAAACTCTATTACTTTTAAAAAAATCAATTTCAATATAAATATTCATCCATTAGGTTTATATTAATGACTTATATACCAAATTTTTAATAATTATAATATCACTATTATGTTTCCTATCTCCTAAAACCATAATTCATGAAATAATATACACCCAAAAGTCTACATAAGTTTTATCCAGTTGATTTTCAACAACTCAGCAACGAAAAAAATCAAAAAAGATGAAATACCTTGATGTGTGTGTTATTTTCCATGAAAATTCATTGGTAGAGGAAGGTGGCTGACACTCGTGAATCACGTAATATACTAAGAGATAGATGATCATGTAAACATAATAAGATCATGAAAACGAACAACATGCAGTTCATAGCTCGTTTAAGATCCCATAACATCCATTAAAAACATTCTTATGCACTTGAAAAGGTGCCTCGAACAATGAGTGTTCATATAGAAGTAGTTGGATGAGCTCCCCCATGTCACACATTTTTCAACCAGTGGGTGACTAATAAAAAAATAACTTGAAAATATGAGGAAAATGTCCAAAACATGGTTTCCCATTGTGGTTATAAAACTCAAAAGATAGATAAACTATGGGGAGAATTATTTTCCCTAACAACATTCCTGAAATCTTAGGAAACCAAAATCCTTTGTGAAATCATAAAAGGAAAAAAATTGAAAATTAGTTAAGATCCTATAAATTCCATAAAAACCAGAAGATACACCCCTGGAGGTACTCAAGAAACATCGAGACCCCAAAAATATATCTGCCACATGTCTTGAAATTCCTCTAGCATAGTATCCTCATCACATTGATAGCCACAAGTATGTCAAGGTGACCTCGAACTCCCCCTTTTTCTCCCTAAGGAGAACCAGGTGGAGTTTTACATGAATTTATCTCACATCTCCATATGACTATTATTATTCATGTGATGCATCACCAAGAGGATGCGTATTTTTCTTCAACATTACACAGGAAATCTTGAATTGCTCTAGACCATTATGAAGATAAATAAATAAAATGAATAGAAAGAATGATCCTCTCCCGGCCATAAAACTCATGCAACACAATATGTACATATGTAGAAGAATTTCATGATACCCCTTGAGAAGTCATCCTGATCTCATAATGTCCCATTGACATGACATCCTTTTTTATGGAAAGACCTAGCCAAATCATATGATATCACACAACATCATTTCATCTGGCACCATGATATCATGAAGGCAATATGGCATGTCAATATGACAATATGAATATCCTTATTTATTTCTCCCTGATTAAAAAAATCCCCATTTAATGTAAATAATCAAATAAAGGAGTTTTTGATGGGATGGACACACGTTCGTGGAAAATAAGGATACTCACTTAAGTTGATCAATGGCAGGGATTAAAGAAGACATGTGATGTCGAATCCTTTAACTGACTCCATCCTAGAATTGAAAGATATGATTCATTAATAGATGAGAATAACATGAATGTAACGGATGATAAATCGACCAACCCGACATCAAAATTTTACCACTATACTCTGGATATTGATTTGCAATCTTGCACCCAGACACGTGAGCACAAGAGTTGATTTCTCAGTGTGACTTATCTCATGATCAAACAAGTTTACTATCAATTAAGATTAGGGTAAAAACCAGATCAATCATTAAAAATGAATAAAAAATTCTCATGGTCCATTGTATATCATGAAAATGTCATCTAGTAGGATAAGCTAAGAGAACCTCATATATCTTCTTGATTGAAAAACACTAAAAACAATGTAATAATGAAAAAACCTAAGGGAATCATGATATGAGGATGGATAAAAGACTAATTATTGTGAACCATAAGAAAAGAACATATTATTTGACCCTATTTTTCTTCTCATTATCCATTTAGGACACACAATAACACCAGGACATGTCGCCTAGATCATGTGATGGCTCTTCGGTATACTATCTGGGTCATGTGTTGTCCTCTAGGCATTTCAAAGAAAGTAATGTGGTTCCCCTAGGGAATCCTTACTTAGTGTAATAGTTCCCTATGAGTTCCCCACAAATTACTAAATATTACCTTTATATATGTCTTTAGGCACAAATAGAGACACAAATTCATGATAGAAGAGTTTTGTTGTAGAACTCAAGAATATCAAATCGCTCTCGTGATTCCCACTTAGTATGCTTGCTAAATCTCGGGATGTCCTTCAGGCATGTCATCCCGGATATGATACACCCTCTAATAAAATTTACACCAACCCTCATGAATACATATATTTGTGTCATTCATCACTTTCTATGACACCAAGTATGTCAGTCAGATCATTTGACACCCCATGGACAGGTCCATAAAGATCATTCGATGGATTCCAGCATCAATTGGTGAGGCCTTCTGATGTCATCCAAAATATCTCGACATGATCATGTTATGACCTTCAAAAATTCAAACAATATAATGGGAAATACTCCAAAAAATTCATATGGATAATATAATCGTCTCTGTACATGTCAAGTAGACACTCTCTCACATGTAATGTAAAAAATCAAGGTAAGTTAGGTGGATAATCATCACATTCCAGGTATGAAATTTGGGCAAATCAGCAAGTTCATCCCAAGATTTGATTACGCACTCCATACTTAGTGTTTAATACTTGATTATAAGTGAAATTTCATTGAATTACTTGATCAACGGAACTCTGATGATTCTAATTCCATCCATAACTAGGATTCATAAAACACATATTAACGGTTTGATATATATATTAATATCTAAAGGGAGGTCCCAATGCATAAGTCTCGCATCCATATGAAATAAGAATGACCAGTTTACATAAATGTTTTCTCACAACGAGCATGGAATACATATTCTTATAGATCCATAATAATCATATCATTTTCGCCATAATCCTCCATTAAGATATGGAATTTAAGTGTGCAGGCCCAAGCTAAATGAACTATCTGGAATCTGATTCCTTCCATAATTAAAATACATAGGATGCCTTCCCATGGACTAATATCAATCTAAAATTGGAATCAACCACGATGTAATTCCCTTCATTTCTATGAAATTTTAACCACCATGACCCAATCATTTTCATTGTTTGATCATTGTACCTCATCCCTTAGTCAACATAGAAATCAAATAAATTATGATGATGTTGTTTCCTTCCATCACTATGATATATAAGAAACCTCCACAAGGATAGTTATATATATTAATATCCCATGGATGGTCATAGTGCATATGTCCCCCATCCATAAGTATTGAGAATGATGATTTTTGATCCATTATTTCTCATAATGAGAATTGCTCATGTGGGCTTAGGTTGTTGAAACAAACATAACATTTACACCATAAGCCTCTATCATGCTATGGAAATGTCAGTGTGTATGACCAGAATAAATGAACTATTAGGAATCTGATTACATAAATAAATTGGAAATATAGGACACCTTTATATGAACATATCCTAATCTAAAAATGGTATCAATATTGGTCCAATTCCCATAATGTATATGAAATTTCAACCATCGATACCCAATCATTCCCATGGGATGTTAAAGCTATCCCATCCCTTGGGAGACTATGAAATCAACTAAACTATGCTGACTCTAATTAATACCATAGTAAATATACCCAAGAAGAATTTATAAGGATCTATAATTATATTAAATATCCCAACGGGTTGTCCCAGTACATATTCCCTAAATTCATATATAGTGAGACTGATTACTTTTTATCCTGTGTTTCTCACACTATTAATAAATCACCTGATCTTATGGGGTTGTAATAGTTATATCATTTAAACCATGAATCCTCACATGATAGGAAAATTATATAATGTAATCCTTGATTATTGGCAGTATATAAACGTCCACTATATGTGGGAATGTACCTTGAGGCTAGTCCCAAGGCCATGAATTAACTATGACATCAATGATTCTTATAATGAAGAGGATACATATGACAACTTTCTAAAGCCTGAGATCATATAAGCACCCATACCAATGTAAGTCCCCTCATCTCTCTAACATATTATCCATCGGGACCGAATCATTCCCATGAGATGATTAATTTACCTCATCCCTCAATGGTATGAGAAACAAAATGATCTATGATAAATCTGATTATCTCTATAATCAAGATACATTGTAAGTTCTCATGTGGGACTCAATTCTGGATATCTTGTTTCTCCATGACCTCATAAAAATTTATAATGTTAAATGGCTTGGTTTTAATGTACTATCTGGGTACTGTTTCCTAAAGTAACACAGATAAGTATAGCTCCTCATAATGGCTCTATCCCCTCCATAGAATATTAATAACCTCCCTCTATGGATGAAAACTATGAAGCACATTTTTATATGGATTCAACCCTTAAGAAACTACTCATTACATGGAAATGGACGAAGAACCCCAGATATATATAGATGGATTCACTAATACGATTGTCATTTTGTTCACAAAGAGAGAGTTAACCAATAACCATTTTGTTAGGGTAACCAGTAAGGTATTGGGATTAGGAAGAGATTCATGAAAATATCTCAAATATATAAGAGAGTTGTTGAATACGAAAAAATTACACCAAATAGAGTTTGATAATTCTGACCTCCCATACCCTTGACCAATGTGAGTACCTAGGTTCCATCGGGACTAAAAACCCACATGACCACAACCATAAGAAATATTGTCATCATCTAGTTATCTATGGGTGAGACATTGGGTGTTTTTGTAAAATATATAAAATTATACCTCAATGACAATTATTGTGCATCAAATAAGCCCCCACAATTGACCGTTGCGTCAAACCGGACCCACCTTGACAATGGTCACCCTGTTTCACTCTCTTTTCCTGCCAAAAACTAAATGTTGAAAAAGGCATGATTCTATAATATAATGAAATAATGGGGTTTTTATCAATGATACCAGTTTTTAACACTATATATGAATAAAAATAGAGAAAATGACGTTAAACTCTCTAAAAATAGAATTATCTATTAATGATACATAATGACACTCTCCTATGAAAATCATACACACAAAAAATGATAAGACAGACTCAAATCATACAACTAATCTTCTATTACTAGGGATCCTTTAAATAATTTCATCCTCTCATTGACAATTCCATATGAGAAGAATGGTAAATCAGGAAAAAATAAAATTTATGTTCCCCATGGATATAAAATTGCGCATATATTGTTTATGATATTGAAATAATTAGAATCCCTATTCCTTTTTTTCATGACTAAAGATACTGATCTCATCAAAATAATATCAATATAATGCAATGTATTCTTCATCTAGTGATTTCTATGGTAAACCACCTCTAGCTTCAAACCGCATAGGTCGCAAAATGATCATACCTACTCAAAAACTCCAATGTGAGGGGGTGATGAAATGGCATTGATGTTTGATAATGTGGTGCAATATCATGGTTGTAAACTTCCCAAAAACTTCTCTAAATATAGAAACTAGTTACTCAACATCTCCCCAGTAAATATTTATCTATGTCAGTTTCCCTAATCACCATATCCTACCGCTTCAGGATATTATCTTCAGATTGTGACAACTGACACCTTCAGTCTCTGATGAGGGTGGACCATGGATTCAACTATGGTTCCCTTCCAGTTATGGTGTCACCGAGGAGGGAACCTATCTGCCAATATTTGTATCACCATCCCACTAATACCCATAAGTCTCCTAATGAGGGTAAAACTCAACACACAACCACCTTTGATGTAAATTCATGGGAATGTATAAGGATATATTGGTAAAGGAATTCTTTGGATATCCATTTGTGGAAACATATCCTAACTCCTATTTATGAAGTCTTCATGCATATTCTGACAGTAATCAGAAAGAGGCCTCATGTCCCTGCTCACTAAGAACAAGTTTGTAGAGATATTCCTAAGTCAGGGATGAGGGATGCACATATCCTTTCACCCATGTGTGAAGACCAACCGTATATTCTGATATAACACTGAGGAAAGAAGTAGTCATATATCCATAATTTAATTGATGATATTTTCCATTATTTATTGGAGACATAAAATTTTGAGGCTTCTATACCTACCAACAATTTTCTAAAATTCCATAACATCATAGAAGTAGCTGATGAACTCTACTAGTATATTGAATAACTGTAATAGTTATAAGTATAAGATAATAATACATTCCATATATCCATAAAAGATAAAATATATGATCATAATGAACAAGTAGATACTCCGGAACCAATTCACATTCTTTCTCCCATATAAGAGTATTATTTGAATTTTACAATAAAGGAAGAGGCATGAAACCAGTCTCATACACCCGTTTCAATTGAGGATCACCAGTTGATATCGACACATTCATTGGGACTAGGGTACATGTCTATCGAAAAATACAGGCAGCCTATTCCAATATTCTAGGATTTAGTTCATTTCATCATTCTAGTTAGGACTCATAAAGTGAGAGGGGAGAAATCCTCAATATAAACTCATGTTCTTGTCGATTATGTCTACTGGTATACTCAAAAGGCCCATGATCAGGCATATATCCTTGTTCTATTTGGGGATAGTTATGTGAGAATATAACAAGCCACAAAACAGACTCGTGTTTATGCTAGTGAATCATCCTAGCATATTCCAAACAATTAGGGAATTAAAAACATAATCCTAATTCCACCAATGAATAGATTCAATTTCAACATCCCTAGGAAATAAATGAGGGGCTCATATAAATTCTCCAATTAGAAATTTTCGTTGGCATATTGTTGTAGGAAATTTATATACAGTCTAGGATCATACCCTATTACAATTGGGTCTCATGAGGTGACAGTGGCACATGCCTCAAAGAATAATCATATTCCGACCAATAAATAATATAACCAAATCCAAAAGGCTCATGCTTAGGATCATACTCTCAAAATAAATGAGGATCACCATTTTAGAATAAAACATTCTTCATGACATGTTCATATTCAAGTCATTAATGAGATATCTGAATTGTATATTTTGATAGCTTATCATCTTCAATATCATTTCCCCCACAACATTAGAAATTTATAAAAAAAAATTGGCTACTTTAATATTGTAGTTTTATATCCCTGCACAATTCCAAAAAGAAAGTTGGAATATTATGTCCATGATGCAGATTGAGACACATGTTCTTAATATTTGTGATGATAGTGTTATTGAAGTCAGTGAAAGAAAATTCTCTATGCCAAAATGGTCTTGAATCTCTTCAACCAAAGAATAACAAGGTCATTACCATGATAGTAATCCTCGTGGAAGTGTGGAGATGGATTTTAGTGACTCTATTCTTGACATCCATTGTGTTCAACCTCCCCAAGGTCATTTATCCCATGAATAATGAAATCATCCTCTTTCCCAAAACCCCGCATATATATAGGTGATCAAAACACTAGGTTAATCATATAAAGAGGTGATTGAAACATCAGGGTAAAATGCATATGGTTCCACATCCACTACTAGCATCACTCCACTCTAGTCAGGGAGTGACTCTGGGAAGCATCTTGTATGGTCTGATTGGATAGAGGCATGTAAGACTGGTAAAGAAGAGGAACAAATTTTCATATGGAGGGAATTAGTTTGAAACAACATCCACATCATATTCTAACCCATATCTAATTATTACTATGAAATCTCAGATAAGAGAGATAAGGAGTGCATGCCATATCTATGCCAAAATATCTGTTATCCTCACCAGTTACTGAATGAACTTAATATACCCTATATGGAATATAAGTGTCACATTCATAAAATCATGGTAATCTTCTGTCAGCTAAAATTGGCTTCTACGTACATTGCATGAAATCTAAAACCAGAAAAGAACAACACAAATCTAAAAACATGCTTTCTGTTATTGCATCATAAAAATTCTATAGATAATATCTAAGGAAAAATCATGCATTCATATTTGAGGATGTGTAAATTATGAAGCCTTACACATTTCCATACATCTAGAACAATATAATACCTTATACTTGAAATTATATAATGTTATATCCTCCAGAAAAAAGAAGGGTACCAAGAATCTCTTGAGCAAGTTGGTCACTGTAATAGAATTACCCTACGTCAATGATGAATATAAATCATGAATAGAGGATCATGATATCTAATTTTTCTTTGATCTAGGCCCCTAAAATAAATGTGAATTAATTTTAGATACATAGAATGAAGTTGTGATTACCCATACAACATCTTGTATATAATGGTTCTCTTAATGGGATTCTATTGATCCCATCTCCTAAGAGAGCATAGTTGGTCTACATCAAATGGGGTATCGTTGAAGCATCCATAGAAGCCATACTGGTTCATATTTGACACATTGGGTTGGAGGAATATTTAAAACTGAATACACCCACCTTTGATCATGAGTTCCTATGTTGATTCATGAAATATCCTCAGAAAAAACAAACAAACACTAGACTGATGTACTGGGGGGATTTATATCTCAATCACTATTACAAAGTTCATCATCCTTTGAGTGGGTCCCTTGGAAATAGGCAGTGATTCTTGATCAACCCCATTCTTCTCGGCTAGGAGCATTTTTATATCAATGTCCATCTTGGGAATTAGAAAATCTGTGACATAAATTATTTGATCCTCAAAAATATGACCAAAAAATTCCAATTGTTTCCCAAAATAACCCATATCCATAAATATGTGGTGAAATTTCACCATCATCATCACTACATAGGGAATTAGTCTTCTTAGAGTTGGTAGGAAAAGGTCAATGGTCAGCATCCCACCTACTCCTACCACTCCAAGACAAACATATGTTGTTTTGGCCCCACATGACAACCATAACCAAAAATTCCCTCAAGGTCACTATTCAAATACCAGGAGGAGAGAAGTATATGAAAAATTTGTTCATAACCCATTGAGGACAGAAGCCAAAATGACCGAATATGGACAAGGATTTGAATAATGTCCTTGATTAAGGTAGTTTATAATAATCTTGATATATTTAATGTAAGGGATCAACAACCATTTTCATATATGATTCTATGAATATAATCACCTTTAACAAGGAAGATATTGATGACTAAAAAAATATTCATAGGGACAGAACATGGAAAATATAACATGAGAGGAGGATGATATTGATTCACTAAAAGAGCCTTCACACACCTAGATCTAGAGAATATTCAATAATCTGGTAGCTATGAATAAGGAGTTTTCACCTCTAAATTTGAACACTTCCTAATAGACTAGGTAAGGTGTTTCCACATCTTAATCATTACCTAGAACAACTAAGCTTCCTCCCACAGAGGAATAGTGGTGAAATTATGATACTAAAATAAAAACCTTCTAGAAATTCAATGAGGAGAAAGTTAGGAGAAATACCGCCAATAGGTATCATCTTCTGGGAAACGCAAATATCCCAGCTCCCATAAGAGTCCACCCGAAATTAAAATCAGCATATGACATTCAGACTAGATCCAAATATTGGTAGCTTGTGTATAAACATGTGAAAATCATATTTGATTGTGAATTCCATTTATTGATTCAGAAACCTATCCCATTCCTAGGATATCATTTAGTATTAAGATGAATCAAAAATTAGTGGGGGATAATGTCAGGGTAACCTCATTGACCCCTTATCCATAGATGAGTGGTGGCTCAAATAGTAGCACCCTCAGAGCTATTTAACATCATTGAGTACCTCTCTATTTGAATGGAAGCCATTGAAGGGAGATGTGTACCTATAAATCCTAAGTGTATCTTATATCCTATGATGGTGGATGTAACATTGACAAAAACTAGTTTTTGAAATCCAGCCATCTCTACCTCCTACGGTGTAGTGACCCTAAATATAATCTCACTCACTTTGTATCAAGATGTGGTATAATGATTGGCCATCGATATCAATAATTGGAAAAAAAGAGATTTGTTTTGTATTGACTCTATTAGGTTTCAATTTTTTAGTATAACGGTTTTCCAGCATGACCTATTGTAGGATGGGAACACCTTCTCCATCAGTTCCATTATCAGTTAATCTCGACAATAAAATACAAAAAATGGTCAGCCTAATGAACTAAAATAAATTAATAAAATGTGAGGATGACTAACATCATATCAAGGTGGGGGGGGGTGGGTGGTAGTAAACTCTTCAATTACAATCCCAATCAGATAATTTTTTTTGTCAGATTTGTGCTATAAATCTTTGAGATGATCTCTAGATGCCTCTAATATGAATGATATAACCAAGTGGGTTCCATGAGTTTGATGAAACAACACAACATATAAGAGATTCTATTTAGAAAACCTGATCTAAATGTAGACACATTCCTTTTGAATAGGTGGAATGGACAGGAAAAGAAGAAGCTATAGATTTCATTCTCAATCCAACAAAAGTTCTAGTCTAAGCACCAAGGTAGGTCTCGAACCAACCAACATCTCATGTCGAGCTACAATAATGACATAATCAATCTCACCCATAAGTACATATAAATCTTGTTTCATGATAATTAATTAATTAATGAACATATCATATTCCTTCCATAATAAACAATTCCATGTATATTTTATGGAAAACCTGGAAAATAACCTACACATGATATAGAATAGGAAGACCGATGATGTTATCATCACTTACCATCCTAACAACATCCCTTACAATAGAAGGGCGGGACATAAAATCCATGAATGTATCTTTTTAAAATACTTTTTTCAATGAATGGTCAACTAAGGAATGGTGGTGTGAAATATCTCTGTAGATCATGTGGAATGAATAAGTTATGCCCAATCAGAGGAAGATGATGGTTGGTAGAAAGTCTCATCTAATTATGTGTAGATGTTTAAAAACTGGATGACTTGGATAATATTTTATTCGGCCCATTCCACATGGATATAATCACAACACATACCCGAAATAGCTCCACCATCTAATGAAAAATCATCAAATATACCCCAAGGGTAATCATGACTATCATATTCTTTAAGCGACATAAGAGAAATAGATATATTCTACTTAAATATAGGCTCTAACTCTTTCATATTTCATCCCGAATCATCTGATGCATGGGATCCACCACACCAAACAGAATCCTCATATAATTAAGATATCATCTTTTTTTCTTTCAATGTGATACACATGGATTAACCTTCTCCGATAATGAATATACCTCAGAATACGAGTTCCTCACACATAACTGGTGAATGAGAGGGCATATTCACTGAAACAGAGAATATTGAGTATAACATGGGTATTTTCATACAAAATATTTTGATTTCATTGCCACAAAGGACATAGAAGTAGCTGAGACTCGTGTTCATGCACACCAATGAGCCTAAAAAATAGATAGAGTTGTCTTAGAACCTTCTAATGGACATCCACAACCAATTTTATTCCATGACTATCTTCAAAGGGTATGATTATCTAATCATACTACAAAACATGGAAGGCCATTAAAACCATAGCTTCTATAAGAAGATGCTCTGACAACCTCCATACAAGAACCTGTCCCTCAATCCTCATGTTCCCCATTTAATGTTCCATATGTCCTAGAGGAACCCCACCTCAAGAAGAACCTAGCTCTAGCACAAAATAATGACATTCTGAATAACCTGGTTGTTTTCCTGAAAAATTTATCAATCCATGATGTGCATAAACTTTTAAATGAACTAGGATATGCTCTTGTTAAATCTCCCCAACGCCCAAAATAATTTAACAAAGAAGTAAATGAAATTGAGGAATTTCGAATAGAGACCTTGTCAGCAGAATGTCATGGCATGATATTTTTCATAGAGAATTATTAGAATGAGGCCATTCAAGGGCTCATTAAACCCACATATATTTTATGTCGAATTGATAATGTTAACATATGAATGTATATGAATAAAAATTGCTCCAGGATCAATCTCATATCTATTCAAAACCTCATATGTTTGGGAAATAGAGAAGGGGATTCGTCTCCTTGAAATCTGGCCAATAATGTGTATGATAAGAGTGATAAAATACCTCTCCAGAGGAACAAACTCAAAACAATGTTTGGGATCTCACATTAGATATTGATGTTTTGGTTATCAAGTAAGACACCTCATAAAACTTCTTACTCCAAAGGCCCTAGAACCATAGCCACATGAACGCTCCTTCCACATTTCATCAATATCTAAAATACCCCATCGAGGGAAAATATGGAATTATACATGGTGATTATTATCCCATTGAAATATTAAAATACACATATTCAAAATCAAGAATATAAAAAGGGAGGGAAAAAACCAATGATTGATGATGATATCGAGGTTGCAGCTCCTAATGTTTTGGGAAAAGCCCTTGAAAATGAGGAATCTATGAACATTAGAGAACCTCAAAGGATATTTTGATATTAGGTCATTCCCTCTAGGTTAAATATTGTTGGCATTACATACCAACATTTCAGGAATCATATCATTAATTCATTCCTAAGAAATACAGTTGAATGTTATGTTAATGACTTGGTTTTCAAATCTGGACTACTATTTTATATGTTCAAGGAACATAAAAAACATTTTATAAGATACAGAAATAAATTCTAAGGTTAAATAAACTAAAATTCACCTATATGGTAACATAAATTATGTTTCATGTATTTTTTAATGCCCCCATACAATTATGGCCGACATGGAGAAGTATAGTGCTATTTTAACAATTTCACCCCTAGAATTCTCAAATAAATATAGTGGTTCCTAGGGAAACTCACCTAAATTTGTAATTTCATAGCCAACATAACTAGAAAATCTCTCCCCTTTACATGGATATTGAATTAGGTAATAGCCTATCAAGGGGACGATGAGTGACACGAATCCTCCATAAGCCACTACAAGTTCCCACTGCACACACCATCTCTAATACATTTATTGGAAGAGAGGACACACGTCTTGTATGTGGCCACCATGGAATGATCACTTGGATCCCTCATTATGTAGAAAAATGATGCAGTGAGTGATAACATTCTCTGCAACCTCAACAACACAATACTAAGTAATGAGACCAAATACTTTGGTGCAAAAAATTACCTTGTACTCATATATGTAGTTCAAAAAATGGGGCAATAATTACAACAGCACAAAGTAAATTTGGTCACTAATGTTGATGCACTCAAGTAAATATTTTGTTGTACAACATTGACAGGGCACATGGCTTGATGGCCATGTTTATCTATAACCATTCAATATTTTTTTTGTATCATAGACGTCAGGGAAAGGGGATTACTTGGTTAATTTCCCCATAGAACATCTTTACCCATTGAATACAATGGTTGACATTGACCTTGTAGATTATGAGGTATTATATTCCCTTGACACTCCCCGGACATGAGATATGTTCTTTGATTGTGCTTCCCGGATTTGTATAAGTAAAACAATTGAAAAATCAAGGCTCAATCAGGTGGTCAAGGTATTGTATTTGTCTCACTAGGAAAATAATTTTTTACCTAATACTTCTTACTATCAGACGGCTACATGAATAATGAGGTAGAAAAATATGCCCTCATCACTAGGTAAGAACCACCCTACATCACCACCTATCAAACCTAAATATCAAAGGGTATTAAAAACAAGTTATAGAGCAGATCAATGGAAAATATTCAATGAAAAAAATTTGAAATGGCCCCTCTCACTAGATACATTAATAATATAATGTTAGAGATCGCCTTTTATCCCAAATTTCATCATAATCCATGATCATAGATTTATTATGCAGAAACATTAGAAATATTAGCCACCATCCTTTTCGTCCATGATAAAGAGGAAGCAATCCATTATATCACATATGAATGACTGGTCCCATCTATAATGATATCTGATATAGAATAAATTACACATTTTAACACTACCACAAGGTGTGATGAATAAATAATCTTCTATATCTGGATATAGCCCATAATTTCTTATCTCATAAACAAGACTCTCCTAGTAGGATGAGCTCTAAGAGAACAGATTCAGCATAGTGTGGGGAAATTTTATCTACAATGTGGTATAAATGACCAGAAATCCCCCTATAAGTGAGGCTCTGATAGAATCATACTCAGTTGAAAGAAGAATAAATGAATTTCAAAATCATGGAGGAATCCCATACATGATCTTACAGTTGACATCATTTGGTAGAAGTATTTCACACCAAAAGAGGAGGTTGGTATATTACTGGAAAACCATGATATAAGATAGTGTGTAATTCATCATGAAATGTCATGTGTGCTAGATCCATTCTATATTAATACATCTGTATTGAGAACCTTTTTTCATATATAACTTTTACATCATTTGAATGATAAACTACATAAAATGATTACACCATGAGGATCCAATGTTTTAGTGTCTTGGAAAAACATGGACCATACATATATTTTACAATATTTAGAATAAAAATTTATTTATTTCATTATTCTCTACCTTCTTATTGGCCCATGTCTTCTCTACATTACATGTAGTCACCTATGAATATACAAAAAAGGGGTCACCTAAAATCCTACTAATTGGATAGGTAATAACATGAAATAAATAATCATGGGGTGAGCATAACATCATCATCATAGTCATGAGAAGAAGCATTAGATAATAGCATGAAATTTGAAAATGCATAAAAATGAAACATCATGTCTTAGTGGTAAACTAACATTAATAATTGGGAAAAAATCAATCATCATTTTCACACATAATTATCTTTAATCATGAGGATCTTCACATTACCCAATGCATTAGATCACTATATAATATTGGCCATGCCTGTCACGTCATAACGTTAACTTTATCACAAATGAAACATAGAATGTAATTCCATTAGGTTTATGAATAAATCTTGGGAAGTAATGAGTCTAATTTCATCAATATAAATTCAAAAACATTGGGGTTCACCCATAAAATAGGTAATATAACACTTGATAAAATAATCGACAACCTTGAGTGAGAAGCAATAGGTGTGTTTTGAATGAAGAGATAATTTTAGAAATATGTTTTTAATAATAAACACCATTTGAAAACATTTATATCATATAAAATGTAATATAATGATGATGAAATTATATTTAATGAATAACTTTTATAAAAATGAAGTGAAAGAGGGAAGTCTCAAAATAAATAATGTTGGGTTCGAGAATTCCCTTTACTTTGTGTCTGAATGATTTATTCACTTTATTGTCCTGTATAATGAGATTATATACATTAATTAACAATTATAAAACATTTTATACATGAACATGAGTCATTATGTTTTATTATCTTTATTTATGGTAATTTGGATGTGTTATAGAGTTTAAATTCATTATTTGGGAGTGTTTTTTTCCTTTGTTTTCATGACCAGTTCACTTGTATACAAGAATAGAAGTTCATCTAGAACCTGGATAAATATAGAAAATTAATATTACGTGTTATAAATGAACTTATAGTAGTCTAAATTAATTTATAATGAAATATTTTTTATACCACATGGATGAATCATCAGTTAAAATTTAATGATGATAAATTTTTTTAAATTTGGACAGTTTTTTGATCACAACGAACATGTTTTGTTTCATCATTTAGTATTATGTGTAAAATTTGTTTCTAGAACCTAAAAATGGGTTAAAAAACATAGTACAGACACTTTTCAACCATTTAATGGATTTATTGATAACCTTGATTTATTTAATTGAACATGTGTTTTCATCACCCACAATATAAGTAAATCAACACATCACAGGTGTCAATTTCTTTTTTAAAAAGAAAGATGGGGAGGGAGGAGTATAATTAATAATTGTACATTAACATGATATTATAACATAATATAAATCATACTTGTGTTATAATTTTTTTTGGATAAGAGAATATAGGTATAATAGAACAAATGAAATGAAATTTTAAGGTAATTTGAAAGAAAAGAGATAGAAATTACCCCTTGAAAATATCTTCTTTGAGAGCCTCTTTTTGAGATAGATTTTGGTCCTTTTATGAGACCAAGTGCTGATGGAAGTGGGGAGGAATCTCGGTAAGTTATTTGAGAAGAACATGGAGTTGGTACAATGATTGACAGGTGTTAGAAAATTTTATTGTGATGGGTGATATTTATAATGGAGGGGAGAGGGGTTTTATCAATATTATATTTAATAATTTATAATTTCTCTACAAGGCCATAAATAGTGAGGATTATTGTGAATAAAAACTATAATAAGGGAATTTGATTTATAACCAATATCGATTTACATCATCCATTACTCTCACAATACACAAAAATTAATTTATTTAGCATAATGTGAAAATTACCAAATTTCAATATTCACCAATAATTAATGTATTATAGAAAAATAATAAAAATCTTATTACACAATTTTTTTTCAACATATTGATCTCATGAATAAACTCCATATTATGAAAATAATTTTCTAAATATGATACATTTTATTTTTAATTAATATCATAATTCACATGAAAAATAAAATTTTGAAATTAAAAAATAGGTTTCCAAACAGATTGAAAATATAATTTACAGTGACCTTTGCCTTTTACATATAACATTACATGATTTTAAGAATAATTATACAATAGTGTACAATCTGAGGATAATAAATTATAGTTTCATGTGACACTATGTAAATAATCAAACATTATATGAACAAATTTTTATTTAAACTCTGTAATGAGCTCATATATTCCATTGTTTTCATACATCTATATATGATAACCTAGGGGTAACATGAAAAAATTTATGAGCTAAAATCACAGTAAGGTAATATCTATATGAACAAATCACTTGAACTTGGGATAGAAGCCATGAAAGAATGATATAAAAAAGGCATTTAACATATGGAATCATAACATAAAAACATGGAATCATATAAACACGGAGTCATAGTAATGTGACAGCAACATAAAAAATGACTTTATCACAATTCAAGGATAACTGCCAAGGCTATTACACATGGTAGCACAAGACTAGTCTAACCACCAAGTCCATTACACATAATGTATCCTGAGACTCAAAATTACCCAATTTATTGAAGCACTATATGGGTCCACCCATCATAACATTTCATTAATATTTTTTCCACATAATGAATCCGACAAAATAAATCTTTGATAAACATAAGGGAGAACCATGGAAATAATTGGGTACCACAATCCGGTCATAATGACTAATAACTTGTCATATTGTAAAGGTGTCCATTGAAGAAATGAACTAATATATATGAGGAAATTCATAATATATAATAGTCATCTATCACAGTATGTGATGTAAAATAGAACCAACAACATGTTAGATATGTATTTAATATATTTTAGCATTAAAACTTTTTTTGTATGGTTTTAAGGAAAATAATATATATTATTTATAAAATAATGGGAAAAAATCATTTGTATAAAACCATAATCGAAATAAATAGATTTTCAAAATATAAATACATATTTCTTAAATAAAACATTCTCTTAAAATATAAGATATAGTGCTCTTGAAATTAGGTAGGAATTTGAGAAGTTTTCTCAAAATAGGTTTACTTGTATGGAGGTATTAAGGAGGGAATCACATAAAAACATGTATAACACAAAATATAATTATGAATGGGTATTGATAAATGAATTTGTAAAATTTAAATAGAATTAATAAGGTTCACATAAAAACATAAGATAACTATATTTTGTAAAATGAGTGATAAGGAAACCTGAGGAATAATGGAGGATCATATAGAATCCCTTACAAGTTATCGACACAATTTCAGGTGTATTTAAGGGGACATTATGAGAGTGAAAAGGGGGTTCTCATCACATATACATCATGATGAATTTAAGGGGAATGTTTGAAATAATATTCCATTATTAGGGATTACATATAAAATTTCATAACATAGAGGACATTCTTGAAGAAATGCGAGAAAGAGAAGATCCCCTACCTGAAGTCTGATGGTGTTCTCCACTTGATATTAATGACCTGAATAATCAAATAAGAATCATTAATTATTAATTTTAGAAACTGTTCTATATTTTAAATACTTTTTACAAACTTTTTAATTTCAATCATGACCTTTTTTATTGGTTTATGAAGATCAATTTTATTTTTTGTGTATGTTTTCTTCTTTAGTTTAAATGATCGGTTCACATATATATTAGTTTGGATACACATGTATGATAAAATTGTTTATAAATAATTTATGTTATATGAAATTAGTGAATATATATAAGATTACATGGTAATAAAATACATTTCATTAGTTGGAGAGATATTAAATCATTATATAAGTCATTAAGGATAAATGTGTGGCTTAACTTGGCGATTTTGATAACAATTAACGTGTTTTGTAATATTATTTTATAAAAATAATTTATAAGTATTAAAAAACAATAAATAATATAAAATAAATTTATTACAATATTTTTATGCCATTTAAATGATTTCATTACCGGTCTAAAATATGGTGATTAAAATTGAAGACCTTTCATCCTTGAATGTCATAAATCGACACATATCGGATGATGTCTTCACATATAGAATAAAAAGAGGTGGAGGGAGATATTATTATAAAATATACCATTATCATAATATAATTCCAATAAATGTATGTTACTGGAGTTTTCATTCCATTTGGGTGAAGGGAGGCGAGGAAATAAAATAGAAAAGGAAAGAACATGAAATAAAGTAAAAAAACCAGAGAGTGGAATTTATCTCTTGTGTCTATCTCTTTTAAGCCTCTTTAGGGAATAGATTTTGGTCTTTTTAAGAGACTAATGGATGTTGAATATGTGGTAGGATATTGGAGAGATATTTGTGTAGATTTTAGGAAAATAAAAAGGCTAGAGTGAAGTCAAGAGAAGAAGGGGGTGTGGGTGGTTTTTATAATGGAGGTGATGGGGATTTTCATAATATTTAATTACTTAGTTTATTAATTTCCACCAAGACCAGAAATATTTATGATTACTTGACCAAAAATAGTAATAAGTTCATGTATGTTCATACCAATTGGAATTACATTAGTAGAACATCAACCATGACTCAATAAATTATGTTTTTATATTAATTGGTAAATTATCGCATTTTAGTATTCATAAAAAATTCAATTTTATTAGAAAAATACCGAAAAGTTACCCTAACCATTTTTTAACTTTTAAAGTACCGAAATTATTTCCAATTTTTAAAAATTAATATCTAAATATAATTAAATTTATTTTTAATTAAAATCATAATTTTCTTAAGAAATTCAGATTTAAAAAACTATAACTGATTTTATATTGCATTCAAAAATTAAAAAATTTCTTAGAATATTATATTAAAACAGTAAGGAATAAATATTTTAAATTATGAAAACCTTTTAGGGAAACATACTTTTTTAAAATTAATTAATTAATTGTAATTAATTATTTATGACTTACAAATATATTTAAATGTTTACTATAGTCATATTATTATTTATAAGATGCCTAAATTTTATTTCTACATTCAAGGGTTAGGTTACAATTGTTTTGTATGATGTAATATACACAGGGTTCATATTACTATACATATTGTTATGTTACTATTGAACAAATAAATAGGTTTGTCTTATCATAATCCAAGCATATTAGTGATCAGAATCGTGTATGTCATTTTTTTTAAATTCAAATCACATAGGTGATAACATTATATTGATAGGTCACATAACACTTATAAGTTCATTTTGTTGTAATTTCATTTGATGAAATGAAATAATAATTATAAGGGAGTTTCAATTAATAAAATATTGGATTGATACATTATTCCCCCTTTTAAAATTTCACCCTCAATATTTCATTTTACATTCTAATCTATAAACAAGTGTGGGTAGTTTTCCTTTATTTCCTCCTCTAGTTCTCAAGTCACATGTTTGTACTTGTGGTTCCACCATAGTACATTGTCCAGGTGAGTATTCTTATTATGTATAATGTTATCGCTATGATCTATGATCATTATTGGTGACTCCTCGTAAGAATGATAATTCTCCAACTATACCACCTCCAAAGATAATACATGTGAATGTTCTGGTATGTACTTTTTTAAGAGAGATTCATGGAAGACTTCGTGTACTTCGAACATGGTAGGTGTAACTGCTTCTCGATAGGCCATATCTCCAACATGATCAAGAATCTTGAAGGTCTGATGTACCTGGGACTTGTCTTCCCTTTCTTCCAAAACCACATGACCTTCCTACATAGATATATGCATAGAAATACCATGTCTCCAACATTGTTCTCATGGTCCCATCAACGATTGTCGGAATAAATATTCTATCAAATTTTTCTATCATGATGTGTTGATAAATGGTTTTCCCATCTCACCAATATCATCGACCATTTCTGGTCCTAGCACCTTATGCTCCATGACTTCATCCCAACACACCCATGTACTACACCTTTTCCCACAAATGGATTCAGATGGTGCCATTCAGAATCTCGAGTGGAAACTATTGTTGTTGGAGAATTAGGCCCGTGGATGATCTTGGTCCCACCCTCCTTTGAAGTCCATAGAACTCCCCCTCAAAATATCTTATAAATTTTTAATAGTTTACTCATATAGTATACAATATTGTACATGATAATCCATACAGAAGTTTAGTTCAATGTTTAGAGCATGTTGGAGAATTTCTTAGAACATCGAGGTGAATCTCAGATCTCAATTGGATACAACAGATAATGGTACACCATGAAATCTTACCACTTAATTAATATTTATATGAGAAATTTGATCCAATGGGATGTCCTCTCGAATTACGATAATGTGAGTTGAAATTGTAAGGCAACCCACAATGACCCATATAACTTTGTTTCCTCTAGAAGTCCTTGGATGTCTAGTGACAAAGTCTACAGTGATGTTCTCCCACTTATGTGTTGTTCTGGGTAGTGGTTATATCATCACCTTACACTTCCCACATTCATATGTCACTTGTTGACATGCTAGGAACGTTTATGTATACTCAGCAATCTCCTTCATCATATTGTCCCACCAAAAGTTATCTCGGATATCTCAATGCTTATTTGTGCTCCCAGGGTGAATAGATAAGGTCGAGCAATGTGCATCATTAAATAGCTCCATATTTGTCTCTGGATCAAATAGTACACAAACTTATGAACCAAATATTACAAATCATTCAAAATCAATCATAAACACATAGGATTCCCCATATATAATGGCTTATACCATTTTATGAATTTCGTCATCATTTCTTTGAGGATCCTTTATTTTCTCCATGGGGGATTTGTGAGAAATAAATTGCGACGGGATTGATTATGTTCCACCCTTAATTATTCTCATGTCCATCCACTACAAATCTTTGAAGATCAAATAATTTTCAATTATCATCATTGATAAATTTTTAGGATCATTTCTTCTAAGAGAATTTACCACCTTGTTCACCTTACTGGGATTGTAGATGATTGAATAGTTATAATCCTTTATGAGTTTTATCCATCTTCACTAGAGTATATTGATCTAATTTTTTATGAATATATATTTGAGAATATTTTGATTAGTATATATCTCACACTATTTCTTATAGAGATAATGTCGGCATATTTTTTATGAATATATCACATCTGCCAACTCTAGATCATGTGTAGGATAATTTTGATCATGGATTTTCATCTATCTCAATGAATGGGATATCACCTTATATTTTTTCATTATCACACAGCCTAATATCTTCTTTTAAACATCACTTCACACCACAAAGAGTTCTCCAATTACTAGGAGTGTGAGTACTGGTATATTGATTAACCAATTTTTCAAATCCATAAAACATTCATCACATTATTGAGTAAAAAAAACATCACTCCCTTCCATGTTATCTTGGTAATTAGGTTTGAAAATAGTGAAATGTTCTTCACAAATCATTGGTAATACCCAGATATACCCAAAAATCTATGGATCTCCATTACAGAAGTTGGTATGGGATACTCTTTAATAAACTTTTTCATATAAGGGCCCATAGATATCCATTTTCTCGTGATAACATGCCCCAAGAATGATACTTCCACCATCCATAACATTCATTTACTATACATCATATACTAACTCTCCCTTCGAAATGTATTTAACACAATATTAAAATAATTCTAATATTCCATCTTTCTCATGGAGTATGTCAGAATATCATCGATAAAGACTATCAAAAATTTGTTGAGGAAATATCTAAAGACTATATTACTTAAATCCAATAAAATAGATGGAGAATTAGTGAGTCTGAAGGGAATCACTATGAAATCATGGTGTCCATACCTTTTTCAAAAGGTAGACTTGGGAATATATACCTTTTTTGCCATTAATTGGTGATATCCCAACCAATGTTCCACCTTATAAGATTAACAGGTCCCACAAAGCTGATCAAACAAGACATATATCTGTGGTAGGGTTACATGTTATTTATCGTGATTTTATAGACATGAAGATAATAAATTAAAAGGCACATTGTTCCATACTTTTTCTGGAGGAAGAGGACTGGAACACCCCATGGTGATGCACCCAAGCATATAAAACCATTCTCAATATTCCCTTGTAGCTTCTTCATTATCCATTCAAGCTCCATGTTTTCCATTATATAAGGTTCCTTTGATATAGGCATAGATTCAGGAATATGTTCTATTAAGGACCCCACCTATCGATCATGAGGAAGACCGGAATACTCTTTAGGGAATACATAAGTGTAATACTTAATGATGGGCATGTCTTCAAGCATGATTCTCTCTTTTGTCTCAATCATTTGAGCTATAAATGATGTATCAAAAGAAATTAATATCCACACTTGAGACAAAGATTCTAATTTTGATTCATATTCCTTCATACTCTTTTAAAGAAATGATGAATTTTTGTGAATGTGAAGAGTGATCTCATATTCACGATAGCTGATGCTGACTTATTATAATGATAAAAAATCCATTCCCAAGATAGATTAACTCCACTAAAAGAAGTGTGATGAAATTTTCAAGGAGTTTCCGTCCACAAATATTTATTGGGGAGGAGTTATATGCCCATGACTCTATAATTCCCGCATTCTTTGTTCTCATAGATAATTAATTCTCCAAATTTTGAGGTGGTGTTTGAATATTTCTAATAAACATTCAAAATATGAAAAAATGTGTAGAACCAGAATCAAATAGTACATTCACTATTTTTGAAATAATAACTAGCATGCATGTCACTGCATCATTGTCCGGCTCCACCAAAACTGTATTGATAGAATAAGCCCTTCCTTTTTTCATTGAAGGATTTTACTGATTGCCTATGACAACCCTCAACTTACCAAATTTTTTTGAAGAATTCCCATTCTACTTGTAGTTGTATCACTACATTATAAGATGTGTGATTTTCCGAACCCTTGTTTCTTATTCCACATTAGCGTGATTATTCAAATCTCATCAGGATTTTATAGCGATATGTCCCATCATTCCACATTTGAAGAAATTCCTAGTTCGCTTTAGATAGTTCCCAAGATGATTCTTCGCAAAATTTTTACATGTTCCATGGTCAAGATTTTTTACATCATGGTATTTATTTGCAAAACATCGATTATTAGATTCAATTTTTGGCTTCATCTCACTGGTCCAATGATACTATGGAGAGTATCTAATCTCCATTTCAACCTTGAGGGCACAATAGACAATCTCCTCATAATTATCTTCAATTCCTCCCAAAAAAATGGAATCAATTTTCTCTAGTGGATATTTATTCTTGATCAGTGTCCAACACTGATCAGCTTACCCATCAAAACGATAGACCTCCAGTATGACTTTCTATTCATCTAAGCACTGGATGACATAGAATATAATAACCTTGCTCTTTATTACACACCTAAATGTGATTTATTACATAAAAATTCACTTAAGATAACTCTGAGGATTGATAGGTATAGTGTCTTTAGAAATTAGAAACATTACATGAGATCCTAGAACATAAAACAAAATATAATTGTTGAAAAATTCTTTCACATTACCACAAAATTACTTCGTACTTAGATATTCATGGGATAACCCGGGGACATGAATAAGAAAATGGTGATATATAAAGCCTGGTAATGATGTAAACAAGGAATAAAATGAAAAATATATTACATGTTATGCAATAGGCATATCAATGGAGTACAAAATAAACATGAACATAAAGGCATGATATAGCATGATTATAACCACCTTAAAAATGTGGATACAGAATTTAACATAATATTACAAGATCCAAGGATCATTGCACATAGAGCATGATTAGATAATCATTTCACTTGAATTATCATGACTAAACCATCATTGCACTTGACATATGATGATACTAATCGTTACCCAATGCATTGGATCTCAATCCGGGTGCACCTTTCATAATTATTTCATTCCATGCATAAGTGTACCACATGGATCATACAACATGGAATCACTCAAAATCATCATTTATTCTATAATAATGAAATGTGTAATACATACATAAATATCAATAATAAATAAGTAATTCTTTTAAGGTAAATACCCTTTATTGAAAAATAGACATGGTATTCACTACACAATGACTTGGCTTGGAAAATGATGGTGTAATTTCTGTAGCATAACAACGTGACATAATAATTTATAAAAATGGTTGATGGGAGATAAAGTGGTATATTATAATATGTAAATGAAATTAGTAGTTATAGGGTAATATATATTCATTTACCAACTTATGTAATGGAATTTAGATTCATAATACAAAATAATTGTTAGAAAGTAAATGAGAAGTGAGAAACGCCTTATAGAATATTAGCATAGAAGCAAGTGTACATAAAAAAATAGTGATAGTGAAAGAGGTATATAATCATTCAAACATAATGAGGGATTTATGGAGGTGATTAGATATCATACATAAAAATTTTTAATTTAAAAAAACGTGTGATCAACATAAATAAATTTGGTCAAAAATGAGAAAGGAAGAAATCCTTTAAATGGAAGTGTGATCCTAAAGGCTTGGGAAAGGCTTCAGATGGGATTTTTGGGATCTGGGGGCCCATTGGAATTATTATAGATAGAGGAGGACAGGGTTTGGTCGAGATCCAAATGTTATTGAGTGAAGATGAATAGGATATTGAGTGGGTTTATATTGGAAAGGAGAGAAAATTCATTATGATTTAGGATTTGGACACAACACAATAATATAATCAAAACCACAAACCACACCATTTTTTTGCCCATGGTTTTTTAAAAAGATGCGTGTAAAACATTATTTTATACTTCCAATTTTTGAACATATTAAAATATTAAGCATACTTATGTAGAGGTGAGTCACACTCTCAAGGAAATCATTATAAAATGATAAAATGATTTATAAGTCTTGGAGGGTCCACTAAGGCTTCATAAAATAAATTGAAAAATCTATAAATCTGAATATTTTAAAGGTAAAATGTTTATTGGCTGAAAACCCCATTTATAGTATTTTATTACATAACTATTCGGTCATTATGATGTCATAAAACACATTATATATTTAAACAGTATTTAATTTTTACCCAAACATCCAACTATCACAAAAAATTATAAAAATTTAACTATTGGATAATTTTGACATCCTGATTCAAAAAATAATATTAAATTTATATAAATTATTTTCTAAATATGTGAATTTTTACATTAAAAATAAAAACCGACATTTATAAAAAAATCATGTGTTTTGACAAAAACTACTTTCAAACCTCAATAAAAATTACAATTGTATTCATAAAAATTATTCAATATTTTATATTTAATAAAAATTAATTTAGTAATAATATTTTACTAAAATATTATTTAATTCAAAAATCCACTAATTCATTAAAATAGATTTCTTAATTGAATATCAACTTAAATACTATTTTACCTTTAAAACTATTTAAAAAGTAACAATAATAAAATGAATGCATATTATTTATTATATACACAAATAATGAACATAATCATAATACTAGGGTCTTATGACATAACCACTTATATCACACGCATATGACCTAATGGTATGGTGTGTTATAGTGACAAACTCTTGGGGTGGCTTGGATAACATCACTCGGGTGTTAATCTCTATCAACTTCCACCTCTCCCATAGACTGTTATGTTCATGATTCATGTGTTGAAGCTCGTCTTGGGATTGGTCATGATAGAATACTAGGGATTCCACCTCCTTTCTGAGCTCGGACAAATGGGTTTGGTTTGGAACAATTCTACTGGATGAGGCCATCACTTCCCTTGTCTGTGAAAATTGTATTTGTTAAGACCCTCTATTTAAACTAATCATGTGATCACTATTAAACAACTATATTTGTAAAGACCCAGAATTTCCATGTCTTTTTTAAAAAATAAATGAATATTTTATGAGTCCGCTAAAATTGGTGGTGTTTGATTCCGAGGCCCGGTGTACCTGAATTGAATTTCTGAAAATTTCTTCAGGTACGTTCAGTAAAAATACTAGATGGTTTTTATAACATTTGAACTGGTGCTTGGAATTTAATTCTGAGGGCTTCGTTGAACTCGCAACACAGATATTCTCTTAATAATACCTTCACCTCAACCGCAATATGTCGAGGGTGAATGATATATTTAGGGTTTTTGTGAAATAAATAAATAAAATAAAATTGTGTACTATTTTATTTTATATGAAACTCGTTGTGGATGTAAAGAGGAGGGTACCACCAAAAATAAACCTCCCCTTGAGGTTATTGAGGTGGGGACCACAAATCCTAATACCTCCCATGAGAGCTTATGGTTGTGGGAACCACCAGAGATTAAAACCCCATTGAAACACCCACATAAATGTTGGAAAGTGTCTTGAAATTCCCCTTGTTTAATTATGCCACCCCCTTAATTAATTATTTCAAACACTATGTAATTAATTAATATAATATGAAATTGTTCCAACAAATAAAATTGGGGAAACATATCATAAGTTGGATACTTTGTAATTTAGAGTATTTGGGGCAGGGAGAAATATTGGGATGATTAAACTTCTCCAATGAATAACTCCATCAAACAACGTTCTTCAGAAATCAAGGAATAGGATGACGAGCTAGCCCGACATAGAAGCATGGTTTCGGAAGCGATGATCATTGGCACTCTCTTCGCCTTCCTTGACTTCCATATCACACCAATTTCAACGAACAATCCAAGGTAGGGGTTCTGTTCCCATGTTCTTCCCCTCTAATTTTTCTTTTGTGGGGTTGGGAATAGTGATTGATGAAGGTTGTGGGTATTGATCTTCTTAAATATCTTCCATAAATGTTCTTGATTCAAAAATGGTGATCCACATGCTACCACTATAAAGATGAGGGGGAGGGCCAAACAAACATGGCCCAACCACTATGTCGTTCTTCCTTATTGTGTTCGTCATGATGGAAGAAGGTGGCTTACACCATGATGATGAACGAAGAGAGAGGCTGGATAAACCAGAAACCGGCAAATGCACAGTGCCATGCCGGCCCCCGGCTCCCCCGTTCGTGACCTCCGTGCCCTACAGCCGAGCCACCGCCTGAGCATCCGCCGCCATCTACAGCTGAGCCGCCACTCGACATCGGCGGCATAGACCCCGCCCGTAGATTCGCCACCACCACCTTCTGCGGCCCCGCTGCGCCGCCCCGCAGCACCGTCGCCCGCGGCCCCTCACGCCTTTCTATATCCTCTGCCCTCCTAGCCGAGCCATCCCGCAGCCTCTTCCCTCTCGACCGAGCCACCTCGTGCCGGGATGAGCCGCCCCATGCTGGGTTGAGCTGCCCCGTTCCTGGTCGAGCCGCCTCGCGCCCTCGCAGAACCCCCTCATCCGAGCCACCATCTGCGGTGGAGCCGATTCACGAACTTCACCGCCCCTCGCCCTATGCAGCCCCTCATAGACCTCACGGCCTTCCGGCCTCCCAGAAGGCTGGGCCGCACCACGGGCTGGGTCGACCTAAACCGAATCGACCCAGGTCAGGTCGGGTCAGGTCGGTCCAACCGGGTCGGAATAGACATGGACCAGATATGAACCTATACTTTACTTAGGACATAACTTTGGCACCGAGGGCCCGTTTGACGAACCATCAGAAGTGATGAGATCCTTGGAGAGAGACAGTCCCTTTGATTAATACCCCACTAGATATTTGAATTGATATAGGGTACAATCATGTTGGATCGAGCACCAATCCAATCAGGACCCTCGACTAAAAGGCTAATAATTCACAAATCGAGCGTTCGAATGATGCAATGGCTATAACGATGAGACCCCTTTGACGTGGCAGTCATTTGAGATACTTCTTTGTGGGTCTTGGTGGAATTTATAGTACAGACCAGTTGGTTGGGGTTCAGATCCTCTCTGAGAAGAGTGAGCATAGTGTGGGAACCCTAAGGCTGGTTGTGACATGATTATTGAAGAGTGATCCTCTGTGGGTCAACACCTAGAGATATTATATGGGTAACCACCAAGTGATCCTATGTGGGTCATCACTTAGTGATCATGTGTAGGTCAGCACCATGTGAACTTATATGGGTTAGCACCGAGCAATCCTATGTGAGTCAGCACCGAGCAATCATGTGGGGGTTAGCAGCAGAGCCTCTTAACAGAGTAGGATGATTCAATAGTGTCATCTAATCATCTTTACTATTCCACCTAAGAAATATTTGGTGTTAGATGAGTTTTTACCTGTGTGGTACTTTCCTTCATGGTAATACCATGGTGGTATTATACTCTTGTGGAGTACCTATGTGGTACTTGCCTTCATGGTTTTCCTTACCTTTTAGAACATTAGAGCTATGGTTTGAGTTTGACTCTTTGTTATCCTCATGATTGAAAAGGGTTTACTTGATAACATAGGTATATGTATGGGTGTATACATAAGTAGGATTGAGAGTTGATTCCTTGAGGAATCTTTTATCCTTTGGAGATTTTGTGAGACCTTGAGGGTATCAGTGTCCCTAATGAGTATCATTATACTTACCCCTGCACGGGCTATGCCCACACAACGTTGTGTTTGGTGCAGAAGACGGACAAAGATGAAATAGTCTAAGAGTACTAGGACTGTACGGTGCCTAGAGGTGGACCATATGTCATGTCGGTATGTAGAGGAGACGGGCGGATGTGGATTGATGAGGAGGTGATCTATACATACCCTTAATGTAGTAACCTTGGAGGATGATCCAGTATCTATCTTTATCTTTATCCAGATGTATTGTATTTCAGTTGTACATGTACCATTACTTTTGGTCTTGTATTTTGTCTCCTTTTACTTACTGTACTCACTTTATTTACTATTCAGTTTACTTGAGTTCATATCTTGTTGTGTTCTTGGTTATGTGTGTTTTAGGTTATAAAGGTAATACCTTCCATGTTTTAGGGTATATGCCGTCGGTGTTAGTCGCAAGCCCCTAGAATGTAGAAGGTGGGCTTGGGGTAGTCATGGAACGGGCCCCGGGGGATGGGTCGTAAAAATTTGGTATCATAGGAGTCAGTTCTACCATAGAGAATCAGACTCTGATATTTTTAATGGCAATAGCGTTAAGTTTAATGAGTGTGTTATCAGATTAGGGAATCCGGTGTTGTTGCGGCGGTCGACATATCCATACACCAAGACACTGACTCCTGATTTCTGACTCAGTGCACAAAAAAAATGATTGTGTGTGTGTTTTCAAGAGTCTTCATTGTGAACTCTTTGAGTCATCGCACCATGAATAACTTATTGACCATGGTGCACCTGTTTCTTTTCAGGATGCCTCCACGAAGACAGGTAGCTTGGGTTTCAAGAGTAATATGCACTGATAACCCACCGAGTGACAAGCCTCAGTGCAAGGACCTTTTCCAATGGAGGCACCAGTGCTACCATTACCTATTGGACCACTTATGCCATCAGCCCCAATATCAGAAGGTTCAGCCACCTGAGCGCGTTGCACGAGTTCTAGCGCCAGAGGCCACCGAGGTTTTGGGGAGAGACAAACCACAGACGGCTAAGGATTGGCTGGAGGCTATGGTGAGAGTTTTCTGACTAGTAAGGACACAAGCCTATCTCATAGTGATCCTTCCCACCAGCCCTCTACAGGAAGCATCAGGCAGATGGTGGAGCTTAATGATCCATGTTCAGGATGAGGTGACACTTCATTGAGAAGACTTTGAGATCCTGTTTCAGGCTGTGTTTTTTCCAGCAACCCTCCACACAATGCGCATACAAGAGCTTCTTCTACTACAGTAGGGCAGTATGACTGTAGCTCAGTACTTAGAGATGTTCCGAGTCACCTCACACTACTCCACCGACATGATGTGGGACCCATTCTTCAGGTCCCAGACCTTTCATCAGGGTCTCGGGCGGGAGACCAGGTCTTCGATGATCTCACTCAGCATCTCGATGCAGGTGAGGGTGTTATAGAGATCCCTCTTAGTGGAGAGTTTTCTTGCTGAGCAGTCTCCAGTAGCGAGACCCACCACCGGACGTCAAGTAGTAGAGTCTTCTGTAGCTAGTAGCAGACAAATGTCACAGAGTTCCAAGAGTACCAGACCTACTGGTGGGAAACCGCAAGACTCAGGACCGATTGTGCGGGGAACCTAAGGCAGAGCCAGTCATGCCAGGAGCAGGGAATGTTACGCATGCAGTGGGAAAGGTCACAAGGCTCGTGAATGTCCAGCCTACCATACAAATGATCAGCAAACGATCGAAGGACTACCCAGGAAGAGACATAGGTTCGATCTAGGTGGTCCACAGGGAACAGGAAGATGTGGTAGAGGAGTAGACCGTGTAGCTAACTATGGGTGAAGATTCGATATGTTACCGCCACCACCACCAGGTGGTCCACCCTGATCGTAGGGAGCGGGTGGACAGGGCTGAGCTCATCTCCAGGAAGCTGAGGCATATGATCACGGTGCTCCAGAGATGATACAAGTTATGATCTGTGTCAACTCTACCATTGTTGCAGTACTTATAGACACATGTTCTATTCATTAATTTCTTCCCACTTCCCAATTTTGGAGCTCAGAGATTCCGATAGATCCGTTGGTTCGATCCTTATGGGTAGAGACTCTTACGGGAGTAGATTCGATGATTACGCCCTGGTGATGGTAGAGTGAGATTACTCTAGGAGGAGAGAGCTTCAGATGGGATCTCCTATTAGCAGCATCGAGGCCTTATGACTCTATATTGGGTATGGACTGGTTATCTACTTTTCCTGCTTATATTGACTGTATTAGATGCAATGTGTGGTGTGTCTGTATGGATGGAACTAGGTTTACCTTCACCAGTGAGAAGGGATCCTTTACAGTGTAGGATGGACTTACCTGGAGGAGGGTGGAACCGATTACTCATCATTTGTCTAGCCTTACCCTCGGAACGATTTATGTGGAGTGTTAGATATATCTTATAGTGGTGGAATAGTACATGAATGTCTTCCTTGATGATGTTCTGGATCGACCTATCATAGAGAGGTGGAATTTTACATTGACTTGTACCCCTGGGATGGCACCGATATCTAGACCTGCTTATTGGATGGATCCCACGGAGCTTTGTGAGCTGCGGGTACAACTAGAGGACTTGCAGGGGAAGCAATTCATTTGGCTTAATGAATCTCCATGGGAAGCCCCAATTTTGTTCTACAAGAAGTCAGATGGGAGATTGAGGCTTTGTGTTGACTATCGGCTCATGAACCAGGTGACGGTGAAGAACATGTAACAACTTTAGAGGATTGAAGAACTATTTGATTATTTGAATGGATCACAGTGGTTCTCGAAGATAGACCTCAGAGCAGGATATCTGCAGCTCAGAGTACGAGATGAGGATGTGCGGTAGATGGCTCTCATATGCCGGTACGACCATTACGAGTTCTTGGTTATGCCATTCGGCAAGACCAAAGCTCCAGTAGTTTTCATGGGACTCATGAACATGATCTTTCAGCCATACCTTGATCTATTTGCAGTAGTCTTCATCAATGACATTTTTAGCTTCTCAGCTACTGAGGAGAATAATTCCTATCAATTGCGGGTAGGACTGGACACACTCTGAGAGCACCAGCTTTATGGTATGTTCTCGAAGTGCCAGTTCTGGATCCGAGAGTTTCAATTTTCGGGACATGTCATATTGGATGCTAGAGTTGTGGTGGATCCAGCGAAGATCAAGAAAGTAATTTCTTGGGAGCCACCCAAGAGTGTTCCAGAAGTATGAAGTTTCCCAGGATTGGCTGGATACTACCGAAGATTTGTTCCAGATTTATCTAGAGTTACATCCCCTCTATCAGTGTTGATGATGAAGGGGAAATGCTTCATGTTGTTGGAGAGATTCTAGAAGTGTTTTCAAGAGCTGAGGTAGAGGCTGCCGAGTGCCCCTATCTTGAAACTACTAGAGGAAGGATTAGGGTACATAGTCTACTGCAATGCATCAGAGACCGGACTCAGATTTGTCCTGATGTACAAGCAAGCAGTTAACGCATATGGTTCTCGAAAACTGAGACATCACGAACAGAACTACTCTACCTATAACCTTGAGTTAGCAGTTGTGTACTTTTCAATGAAGATGTGGTGGCATTACTTGATGGAAGAGTGTTTTACAGTTTACTCTAATCACAAGAGTCTCAGGTATATCTTCTCTCAGAAAGACATGAACCTGAGACAGTGATGTGGGCTTGATTTCCTCCATGAATATGACTTCGAGATAGTATATAGTCTTGGAAAGGGGAATGTTGTAGCAGATGAACTCAGCAGGAGGTCTGGTATATAGCTGCTAGGAGAGGCAACAGAATAACTAGACTCTTTGAAGATATCCTTTGTGGATTAGGATGGAGAATATTTTCCTTAGTATCTTATAGGTACTCCCCCAATTATTCAGCGAGTCAGGGAGGAACAACATGGGAACACTGACTAGGAGTCTTGATGTGCTCAGATATCTACAGGGAAGGCATGTGAAGTATTTTCTGAAGTTGAGGAGCACATCATCCACATCAGAGGACGTCCCATGGTACCAGTGACTCTTTGAGAGGAAGTGATTGGGGAGTTACACAAATCCCCTCTAGTAGTACATACAGCAGTGTCAAAGATGTACCATGATCTCTGACGATAGCACTGGTGGCCAAGAATGAAGAAAGTAGTATCAGAGTTTGTCTCTCGTTATCTCACTTGCCTACAATTGAAGGAAGAGCATCATGTAACAGAAGGTTTGGTTTGGACTTCGGAAGTCCCAGAGTTAAAGTGGGATGGGATATCCATGGATTTCGTGACAAGACGTCCACGTACATCCAGAGGTCATGATTCTATCTAGGTGATCATTGACCGACTCACCAAGTCGGCCCACTTTCTAATGACCAAAGTATAGTTTTCAGTAGAGATCTTGGGATGACTCAATGTGAAAATGATTATGTGGCTACATGGAGTACCATCGACAATTGTCTCCGATCGTGATGCACGTTTTACATCATGGCTATGGAAGGGGTGCATGAGGCTTTTAGGATGCAACTTAATTTGTGCTCCGCCTTCCATTCTCAGACGGATGGCCAGACTGAGTGGACTATTTAGAACCACGAGTACATGTTTCATGCTTGTTTCCTCGACTTTGGTCACATATAGGAAGATAATATTCCTTTAGTGGAGTTTTCATACAATAACAAATATCACTCCACCATTGGGATGGTACCTTTCGAGGCATTGTACGAGTGACCTTGTAGAGATCCTTTGTGCTGGACTGACCCAGGGGAGTCAGCACTAGTGAAAGAAAAGATGATTTGGGCTACCGCAGAGAAGGTATAGATCATCCAAGAGAGGATGAAGACTAAATAGAGTAGAAAAAAGTCCTCTGCCGACAGGAGATGGAGACCTCTGATGTTCGAGGATGGTGACCGCGTCTTTCTAGGGGTCTCGCCCCGATGAGGATTATGGATATTTTTCCAAGGTAAAAAGTATTCTCTGAGGTTTATCGAACCCTTACAGGTCCTTAGTAGAGTTGTCAAGGTGGATTATCGACTAGCCCATCCACCTTAGTTGCACTGGGTGCACGACGTCTTCCACGTATCCCAGCTGAGGAGATACGTGCACAACCCTTCTCATATCATCGAGCACGGGGAGCTGGATGTTGAAGATGGGGCGACATTTATGGAGGTTCCAGTGGGAATTAAGGATCGACATGAGCGGTTCCTCCATGGGAGGGTGATACCTCTGGTACGCATTCATTTGCAGCACAGAAACCTCCAGGAGGGAACATTGGAGCGGGAGGCTTATGTTCATGCTCAGAACCCCCACATGTTTACTTAGTTCTGATTTGTTGATTATGGGGACATAAATCCCTAAGGTGGGGAGAATGTAAAGACCTATAATTTCCTTTAAATTTTTTTAAAAATAAATGGGAACTTTACTAGTCTGCGAAAATTGACCGCACGTGATTCTGAGGCCTGGTGTGCCCAGAATTAATTTCTGAAATTTTCTTTAGGTAGGTTCAGTAAACGTTTGAGTGGGTTTTTATAAATTTTGAAGCGGTTCTATGAATTGAAATCTAAGGGCACTATTGAACTCGTAGCGCTGCTGTTCACATAAGGAGACCTTAACCTCGATTGTAGTAAGTCAAGGGTGAATGATAGATTTTGGGTTTTTGTAAAAGAAATAAATTAAATAAAATTGTATAATATTTTATTTTATTTTAAACTCTTTGTGGATGTTAAGAGGAGGGAACCACCAGATATAAACCTCCCCTTGAGATTATGAAGGTGGGACCACTGAACCTAAAACCTCCCATGATAGGTTATAGTGGTGGGACCACCTGAGATCAAAACCCCTTTGAATATCCTACATAAATGTGGGGAAGTCTCTTAAACTTCCTCATGTTTTATATTACCACCCCCTTTATTAATTATGACAATCCCTATTTAATTAATTAATCCAATTTGAAAATGTGCCAACAATTAAACTTGGGATAAAATATCATAAGGTGGCAACTTTTTAATTTGGTGGATTTGGGGAGAGGAGAAATATTGGGAAAATTACACTTCTCCAACGAAGAATGCCATCAAAGAACATTCTTCAAAAATCAATGAATATGATGATGAGAATTCTGGACATTGAAATGTGGTTTCGGAATCGATGTTCTTTGGCACTCTCTTCACCATATTCGAAATCCATCTCCTGCCAATGTCAATGAACAATCCAAGATAGCGGTTTAGTTTCCATGTTCTTTAATTATAATTTTTATTTTTTCGGGCTGGGAATTGTGATTGATGAAGGTTGTGGGGAATGATGTTTTTAAATATCATCCATACACTTTATTGATTAAAAAATGGTGAACCACTTGCTACCACTCTAACGTAGAGGGTGTAGGCCAAACAAAATGGCCCGACCCCTCTATCGTTATTGTATATTGTTTTCTTTGTGATGGAAGAATGTGGATTTCACCACGATGACGAATGAAGAGAGAGGCTGGCTAAACTAGCCACCGACGAAGGAACCCTGCCGCCCTGCGGTTCATTCATCCTCGACCTCCGTGCCCCACGGACGTACCACCGCCAGAGCCGCCGCCGCCGTCTGCAGTGTCATCACTTGATCCATTGTTGTTGTCCGTGGCCCTGCCATGCCATCCCATGGATCTTCCATTCACGGTCCCGCTGTGCCGCCCGCAGCCTCCACCCTCCCGACCGAGTCATCCCGGCCAAGCTGTCCTACGGCCATATCCCTCCCGGCCGAGCCCCCATAGCCGAACCATCCCTCAACCTCCACCCTCCCGGCCGAGCCGCCCCGGGCTGGGCCGCGCTGCCCTCCACCCTCGCTGATCCTCTTCGTCCAGACCGCCATCCGCGGCCGAGCCGAACCACGACGTCTGATGCCTCGTGGCATGCGCGGCCTCCGCGACCCCTCATGGCCCACTTGGCATGTCGGCCGCCCAGTGGGCTAGGCCACACCATGGGAAGGTCTTGAAGCAGCGATTAGGGCTAGGTCGACTCGAGCCGGGTCAACCCAGGCTAGGTTAGGGCGAGTCGGTCCGACCTGGTCGGACTGGACCCATTCCAGATACAAACCTATATTTCACATGGACCCTAAAATTGGCACCAGACCTTCGTTTTATGTACCATCAGCGGTGCTAGGAACCTTGAAGCAAGATGGTACCATTGAGTAATACTCCACTAGAGATTTGTATTGATATGGTATGCGGTCAGTTTGGATCATGCACGAATCCAACCAGGCCCCTGATATTAAAATGCTAATAACTCATAGACCGGGCATCCAAATGACACACCGTATGTAATGTTGAGACCCCTATGATGTGGTGGTCCTTTGAGATAATTCTTAAGGGGTCTTTGTGTAAGTGGTAGTATCGACCAGTGGCATGGGGAAGGGATCTTTCGGAGATGAGCGAGTATATTGAGTGAACCCTATAGTTGGATTTGTCATGAATAATGAAGAGTTATCCTACGTGCGTCAGCACCTAGCGATCCTATGTGGGTCCGCACTGAGTGAACATGTGTGGGTCAGCATATATCGATCTTATGTGGGTCAGCACTGAGCGATCCTGTGGGTTTCAGCCCCGAGTGATCTTTTTTGGGTCATCATCAAGTGATCCTATGTGGGTTAGTAGTATATCCTCTTAACAGATTAGGATTATTCAGTAGTAACCTATAATCCTTACTACTACTGTAACTAAAAAATACCTGGCATGAAATGAGTCTGTACCTGTGTGGTACTTTCCTTCATGGAAATTCCTCAGTGGTATTCTACTATGTGGCGTACAGGTGTAGAACTTGCCTTTCTGGTTTTCCTTCTTTTGTGGAATAGTGGAGCTTTGGGATTGAGTTGGACTATGTGTTTTCCTCATGATTGAGATGGGTTTACTTGATAACTTAGGTATATGTATGGTCATATACCTCTGTAGGGTTGAAAATTCATCTCTTGTTGTATGGTTTATGCTTGGTGGATTTTGTGAGACCAAGAGGGTATCAGGGTCCTTACTAAGTATCGTTATACTCAACCCTACATGGGATATGCACACAATGCGTTGTGTGTGTTTCACTTGATGGAAAATGCTAATAGAGACTAAGGGTACTAGGACTGGACGGTGCCCAGAGGTGGACCATATGGTGTCGGTATGCAGAGGAGATGGGAAAACGTGGAGTGCTGAGGATGCGATCTGTACCTATCCTTTATTTAGCATCCTCGGAGGATGATCTGGAAGCTTTGATTCTCCTTCTTCAGTTGTATTGTATTTCAATTGTAAATGTACATTTATTTTTGGGCTTGTATTCCGGCCCCTTTTACTAACTGGACTCACTGTTTTTACTATTTAGTTTACATATGTTCATATCTTTCTGTGTGCTTGGTTTTGTGTGTTACATGTTATAAATGAATTGTCTTCCCAGTTTTAGAGAATACATCTTCGATGCTAGTCACGATCCCCTAGCCTATGGAAGATGAGTTTGGGGTAGTTAAGACACGGGCCCCGGGGGACGGGTGATGACAATATTAGAAACGAAATTTTTTTTATTGGTATTTTAAATTCATAAAACATAAATCCAAAGTATTGAATACGTTTTATATAACCATTTTACATAATAATTCATTTAATATGATCAAGATGAAATTTCATTAATAAATGTTTGGTTCATTACAATCATCGCATCTTAAGAAATTTCTCCATTGAAATTTCCTTTTCCCAAACAAAAATAGATGTGGGTAACTCTATTTCAGCACTTCCTCTAATTCCCATATTTCTTCATCAAACTTGTGATTTCACAAAAACACCTTGACGAGGGGCATTGAATTATTTTGAATAACTTTTTTCTTACGATCTAAGATCTTCACCGGATTCTCTTCATAGGAGTGGTCATTCTCCAATGATACCACCTCTGTGTTGAGTATATGTGATGGTTATGGTATGTACTTCCTCAAAAGAGATACACGGAATACATGATGAATTTGAGATATGATTGGTGGGAGTGCTAGACGAAAGGCCACTACTCCAGTGCGATCATGGATCTGAAAAGGGCTAATGTAATGTGGACTAAGCATTCCCTTATTCACAAATATTATGACTCTCTTCATGGTGATATGCAGAGGAACACTATGTCTCCAACATCAAACCCTATTTATCATCGAAAATTATCGGTATAACTCTTATGTTGACTCTGAGCAGTTCTAAT
The DNA here is from genome assembly GCA_963277665.1 of Viscum album. Classification (NCBI taxonomy): domain Eukaryota; kingdom Viridiplantae; phylum Streptophyta; class Magnoliopsida; order Santalales; family Viscaceae; genus Viscum; species Viscum album. The sequence goes on from OY728164.1 coordinate 1,373,594,793, forward strand.
GTTGTGTTTGATTGTCTTAAACTTCTTCACTATTTCTTCAACCATTTTTGGACCTAGAAATTTTCTATCCCCAACATCATCCCAACAAGCTAGTGTTTTTCTCCTCTTCTATTACAGATCATCATAAGGAGCCATTTGGATGCTTGAGTGGACACTATTATTGTAAGATAACTCGACCAGTGGAATATGTTGATCCCATCATCCATTAAAGTCCACTGATCATGCTCTCAACATGTCCTCAAGAATTTAGATTGTCTACTCAGATTGGCCATCAGCTTGAGGATTATAAGTTGTAATAAAGTTTAGTTCTATATTCAGGGCATGTTGAAGACTCTTCCATAAGATAGTGGTTAATCTTAGATCTCGATCAAATTCAATAGATAGTGGTACTCCATGCAGCCTTACCACTTCTCTGATATATATCTATGCTAGTTGATCCAATGAGAAATGCTCTCAAATTGTAATGATGTGGGTAGTCTTTGTAATATGATCCACAACAACCTAGATATCATTGTTTCTATTAGATGTATTCATAATTTTGGTGACAAAGACGATGGTATAATTCTCCCATTTCTATGCTGCTATGGGTAATGGTTGCATCATCCCCTTAGACTATTTTCTCTCATCCTTCACTTGCTGACATACTTGGCACCTTCATATAAACTCAGAAATCGCCTTCTACATATTATCCCTACATTAATTCTCTTATATATCTCAATACATATTTATATTTCCTAGGTGAATAGGGAAATTCTAACAATTTGTATAATCCAAAAGTTCATTCTTAAACTTTGGATATGATAGATCATATAGTCATTTCCCAAATCACATAATTCATTCTTCATTAACATTGAAATATGAGTATTTCCCTTTTCGGATATTTTACACATTTTTTTGAATTCCCATAACATCCTTTTGAGCATCCCTTAACCATTCTAAATGATAAGGTTGAGAAATAATTTATGAAAGGATGTATGGTGTTCCCTTCTTTATGATTCCCATGTTGCTATTTAACAAATCTAAGAAGATTGGATCGTTTTCAATTATCATCAATGATAGAATCATTGGGTCCTTTCTACTTATAGCATCTTCCACCATTTCCTCTATCTCAGGGTGGTAATCGATTGAGAAGTCATAGTATTTGATCATCCTTGACTATCTTTGTTGGAGCATGACCATATCTTTCTATGTGAATATATACATGGGGATTTTTTGATATGTTTAAATTTTACACTTCCCCTCAAATAGGTAATTTCACCAAAATATTAATGCTAATATTATTTAATCCATCTCCAGACCATCTGTTTTATCATTTTTTCTCACAAACATTCAATTTCCATGAATCATAGGCAATGAATTGTCATTTTTCATCAACACAAAACACACTCCCTTATTTGAAGAATCACTAAATAACACAAAATGTTATCCACTCATGGGTATTGTGAGCACATGAGCTGTGATAAGCCTCTTTTTTAACTATTTTAGACTATCTTCACAGTAATCACTAAAAGAATACTTTACTCCCTTTCAAGTTAGCTTGGTAAAAGAGTTGGACAATTGTGATAAATTTCTATCAAATCTGTGATAATATCAAGCTAATCTCAAGAAGCAACAGATATCCATCACCGATGTTGGTGTCAACCATCCCTCTATTTTAGATATCTTGGAGGGATCCACAAATATACCACTGCTTGTGAGGATATGACCCAAGAATGAGACTTCCTTTAGCCAAAACACACATTTGATGTACTTTTCATAGAGCTTATCATTTCCCAAGGTCTCTAGTATAGTGCTTAGATGTTCCTCATGCTCCTCCTTGGTTTCGGAGTATATAAGATTATCATCAATAATGACTACCACAATTTTGTTGAGGTAATCTCTAAACACTCAATTCATATAGTCAATGATGATTTCTAGAGCATTACAGAGTCCAAAAGGCATTACTCTGAATTCATTGTGCTCGTACTTTGTATGAAAAGTAGTATTGGTGATATACTCTTTCCTCATGCTTACATGGTAATATCCTGATCACAAATCCACATTGGAGATGTATTGTGATCAAAATAAATAATAGAACAAGACATAAATTAATGGAAGAGTATAATAGTTCTTTATCATGATTTTGTTGAGCTCATTATAATCAATGAGAAGTCGCATTGACCCATCCTTCTTCATGATGAAGAGGACTGGTTCACCCTATAGTGAAGCAGTTGGGTATATAAAACATTTATCTAGATTCTCTTATAGTTGTTTCTTCAGCTCATCACGGTCCACAATAGCCATTCTATACAGAGTCATGGATACTGGGAACACCCTGGATATATGATCAATTGATAATTAAATAGCTTTTCTAGGAGGAAGAGAAGGTATAATTCCTTAAGAAAACACGTCAGTGAATTCCCTCATAATCGGTATGTATTCAAGGATGGTTGCATCCTTAGAATCAATCATTTCAGAAAGATATATGTGTTCATAGTGTAGTAATATCAATTATTGAGATGATGGTTCTAAATAATATTCATCCTTTTATTTTCACATATACAGAATCATGGGATGATTCACCATATGGATATTGATTTCCATCTTATGGAAATTTATATTGGATATATATAAGGAAAACCAATCCATGCCAAGAATTGCATCAAATTCCACCATAGGGAGTATGAAGATGTTTTCTGGGAAGGTCAATCCAGAAATTATGACATGGGATGAGTTATATTCATGGGATGCAATGATTTCCCCATTTTCTATTCTCAGTGATGTCTTTACATCAATGGTTTGTGGTGGTGTTGGAATTGTTATACTAATCTTTTGGGATATTAAAGAATGAATGGAACCATAACCAAAATGTATGTTCTCTATTCATGAATGAACAATTAGAGTACATGTTACCACTTCGTTGTTGGGGTTCACTTAAGCAGTAGTGATGGAAAAAGATTAACCTTTCAACCTTGGAGGCTGTTTATTACCTCCAAAAAGGATAGCCTAAGTGAACTGGTTTGCAAAAGGCCCTGTTTCTTTGTAGCTGAAGCAATGAACAATGTGTTGAGGGTTTAACTGAGCATTCCTCTCCTCTATCAGAGTAGCGGGATTTTTCTTAGGGAATGTTAATAGCCAAGTGACCATATCTTCCATACCTAATGAAATTCCTCGTCCACTTAATGAAACTTCTGGTGTGATTCTGTCTGCTCCTTCGGAATGTGGGGTGACACAACAATTTTACAATTGTTGGATTTATCTATTAGAACACTAAAATTAGAGGCCACCTTAAGCTTCAGACCCCCATGATACCCCTGGGATTCACTGATCTCCATTTCGACTTTGAGAGAACATTAGGAAAATTCCTCATAACTACCAATGTCGCAGATCACTAGGGCTTTCCATTGTTTAGGTTTAACCCTACCAAATAAGTGGTCAACCTTGAATTCAGGGTTAATGAAAAATCTGGAGGCATATCGTGTAAGCCTTATAATGTTTTAATCATATGATCTTATGGATTATTCTTCTTTTTTTTTCTGGAGGGAAAGTCCCTTTCCATATTATATTAGAGGGTGCACAAAAATATTTTTCGAAAGACCTATTCCAGAAATCCTATTATTCCAATGAATCAATCTCTTCCTCATCATTTGTATTTTTTATGAATGTCATCCATTGATCAGCTTCACCAAACATAGGTTATGTTTCCAGAAGCACCTTCACTTGTTCAGAACATTGATGGATGGAAAGGATCATCTTAGGGGATTTGATCCATTGTTCAGAAATTGAAGGATCATATGATAAATTAAATGTAGGAGGCCTTTGTCTCATGAAGCTCTTGATTGCAACTTGTTGTTTCAATGGGGGATGGAAATTACACTTGATCTGTTTTTCTATTCAAATCACGAGTTAACCAAGAATGTATCATAAAAATTTTGTGATTTCTACTCCCATCAGATTGGGAATTTCATTATAAAATTCATCACATTGATCTTTTCATTGGTTATTATCCTGAGTCCTCCTATTACTGGCCATTGGCAAGAAAAAATGAAAGTGAAGGGTAACACCTAAATGAGAATCCAATGAAAAAAAGGAAAACATATAAATTACACTTATTTCCATAACATATCTATGTTATCCATGATTTACATTCAAACATATTTTCTTAGGAGATTTTTTTTGAACTCCAATAAAAATTGTACATAAAAAGCTTATAAATATACCAAAGCTTGTCCCCTATGTGTTTCTTAACCAATAGCATAGCAAGGGCTATGGTCGTGCACTAGTTCTCATTCGAGTCTTGCTCAAAGCGGTGTTTTCTTCGTTTACCCCTAGATAAATCTATTCCAGAGCCTCATTTACCTACTCGTATCTAGATAATGATTTATTTTTTTTTATAAAACACGTACTAAATACTCACCAAAATTTTGGGATGTTTTTATTATACATATTATTACCCATATGGATTTGACTAGGGTTTTCTGATCTTAATCCTAAATATAACAAAACCTATCCTCTGATACAAACTATAAAAATCATACTCTTTATTACACACATAAACATGATTTATTATATAAAATTGTACGTATGAAATCCTTGATGATAGATAGGTATAGTGTCTTTCCAAAATAGGAACACTACATGACAACATTGAACATAAAACACAACATCTGTATTGAAATTTTTTTACATGACCACAACATTCTTTCGTACATAGCTTTGTATGGGATAACATGAAGTAACATACAAGAAAATGGTGACATATAAATCTTACTAAGGTAGTAAAAAAGGCATAACATGAATAATATATTGAATTTTTGGAATTATTCATATCAATGGAGCACAATAGAAACATAAACATAAAGGCACGATATAGCATGATTATCTTAACGTGGAAATTGACACAACAACATTTAACATTTTGTTAGCAAGAGAAAAAGATCATTCCCCATAGAGCTTGATTAAACCATCATTTCACTTAAATTAGCATTATTTAACCATCATTTCACATGACGTACCATGATACTAATCTTTACCCAATGCATTGGTGTTTTATCCGGGTTCACCCTTCTTTATCATTTCATTTCAGGCATAAGTTTTCCACATGGATCAAACAACATGGAATCATTCAACATAATCATTTATTTTAAGATAAAATAATGTTGAATACATACATGGAACTATATAATCAATATGTAATAGTTCTTAATGGTTAATACCCTTAATAGAGAAATGGTAATGTTATTCACTACACAATGACTTTGTCATGAAAAATCACGGTGCAATTTTGGCAGCATAACGACATTACCAAATAACTCATAAAAATGGTTGATGAAAGATAATGTGTATGTCATAATATTTACATAAAATGGATAGTAAGGGGTCATATATATACATTTATCGAAATATTTAATGTAATTTAGATTAACAATAAAAATAATTACTTGAATGTAAAAGAGAAGAGAGAAATTCCTTTCGGATTTTCAGCTTGGTAACAGGTGTACATGGGAGGAATTAATGAGAGAGAAAAAAGTCCCTTATCATTAAAAAATAATGAGGAAAGTATGGGGGAGGTGAGAAATCATACTCCAAATTTTTTAATTGAAAATAAAAGGGTATAATAACATATATTGTTTTTGACAAAAATAATAATTGATGAAATACCTTACTTGGAAGTGTGGTCCCAAAGGCATGGGAGAGGATTCTGAGGGGCTTCTTGGGAGCTTGGGTAACCTTTTAAGGATTATAGATAAATGATTTTAGGGGTTGGGTGATATTTAAATGGTTTTAGTGAAGAGGAATGGGAGATTTAGTAGGTTTATATAGTAAAGGGGAGTGAATTTTTTTTATTTAGGTTTTGGACACAACACATTAAACTAATCAAAACAAAAAAACATCCCAGGGATTTTACCAATGTGGAGTGGAATACATTATTGTATATGGACTATAGCCTAATTTATTAAATTATTATGCTTGCTTATGTGGAGGTGAGTCACACTCTCAAGGAAATCATTTTAAAATGTATAAATATTTTATAAGTATTGAAGGGTCCACTAAGTCTTTGTCAAATATATCAAATAGACCTAAAATCAATTATATTATTGTTAAAACATAAATTTTCCAAACATACAATTTAAAGTATTTTATTACATCACTGTCTGGTCATTATGATGTCATAAAACACATTATATATTTGAATTGTCTTTATTTTTTACCCAAAAAATCGACAATAAAAAATTTATGAAATATTTATCGTCGGATAATTTCAACGTCTTGATTTGAAAAATAATATCCATTTTCTCTAAATGATTTTATAAATATATAAATTTTTTATTTTAAAATAAAAATTGACATTTATCGAAATTTCATGGGTTTTGACAAAAACAACTTTCAAAACTTAATATAAATTACAATTGTATTCAAAAAAATTATATGATCATTTATATTTAATAAATATTAAAATTTTAATAATATTATATTAAAATATTTATTTGTTCAAAAATATATTAATTCAATAAAATAGATTTACTAATCGAATATTAACTAAAAAACAATTTTGTAAAAACAATTTAAAAAGTAACAATAATAAAATGAATGTATATTCTTTATTCTATAACAAATAATACAAATAAACAAAGTTCTAGGGTCTTCTTATATAACCCCCTATAACACCAGCATATGACTTAAGGGTAAGGTGTGGGATAGTGACATACTCTTGGTGTGGCTCAGATAAAATTGCTCGAATGGTAATCCTTATCAACATCTAATTCAACTATAGGAATTTCCACCCGAGTTTAACGCATGGATGCTCGGCTTGGGATTGGTCAAGAGTGAAGCATAGTGACCCCACCAACATTCTGATCTCTGAAAAATGGGATTTTTATGGAGAAATTATACTGGATGAGGCCATCACTTACTTTTTCTGATTAAATTGGATTTATTGAGGCCATATATTTATACTGATCATGTGATCACTGTTCAACTACTATATTAGAAACAGTAAAAATTTGTAATGGTATTTTAAAATACAGAAACATAAAACCAAATAAGTTTATATGTTTTATACTACAATTTTATGTAATAAAAAATTTAATAAGATCAAGATTAATTTTCCTTAATAAATTTTCGGGTCGTGAAAGAGATTATATTTTCAATTGAGTTAATCTACTATTTTGCGAGGAGGGGATCATAAGATCTACTAAACATGGGAGGCATTTTCCACATGATGGATTCAACGAAAAATTTCTCTTTCCTGGGACGATAAGGGTGTTCCACATGATTCATGTTAGTATTCCTGACATGAGCCAGTGGAATAAGTAATGTCTTGTTATTTTGAGCATCATTTCCAATCATATCAGGTATATCATTAGGGAAATTGTCACATTCCATATGACATTGATTGTTGGAACATGTTATTATTTTTCATCCCATTATCTATGAAAAAGAACGTACATTTATAGGCCATGAATAATTAGCTATTGATCATAAAAATAAAACATTACACATAAGAGGATAATCTTTTAAAAGAGAAGCTTATACTAACATGTGATTCAATATATTTCAATCTAGGTTATCATTGATCTATTTCATAACTTTCATTCTTAAGGTCTCTCTATTTTTTATTCCCCTTAATAATGGTTTGTACTATTCTTGTGAATTTACCAAATCATTTCTCCCGGGAGTGTCAAACCAACTGTACAACAAGGCCCTTTTTTGTGCACCAATTTTTGTTCGACTCATTCTCAATGCGGTGTTTTGGGGTTTTCCCCTTGAGAAATATATGCCAGAGCCACCACTACCTATTTGTATCCAAACAAGGATGCATTTTCATGATAAAACACTTACTCTATACTTACCAAAATTTAGGGGTGTTTTCTTATTCATAGACTCATCGTTAAGGTACTTACTAAAGGGATATATTCCAAATCTACAAAAATAACTAGAGCATCCTCTGATACCAACAATAGCAACACTATCCTTTTACATATATCATTACATGATTTTAATCATATTTATACATCACAGTACAATATATGGATTGTAAAGTATTGTGGCTTGGAATACTAGGTACATAATAAAACATTTTTTTAAACGATATAATGAGATCCTATATTCCTTTGTTTTCATACTTCTGTATAGGTTAACCTATGGATAAAATGAACAAAGGGATGATCTAAAAGCCCAATAAGTGAATAACCATAATAAAATTCATTAGCACTTGTGATACAAGGAAAAATTATTTAAAATAGGTATGTAATATATCAAATCATAATAGATAAATAAGGAATCAAATAAACATGGAGTAATACTAATGTGGAAGCAATATAAAACATGACTTTATCATGATTCAAGTATAACCACCAAGACCATTTCCAATGGTTGCACATGAAAAGGCTAACCGCCAAGATTGTCACATATAATATCTCATGGGACTCAAATTTACCCAATTTATTGGGGCGCTATCTGGGGACTCCAATCTTATCTTTTCATAAATATGTTTTCCAATTAAACAATCATACATAATAAATTTTACATAAACATAAGGGTTACCGATGGAATTAATTGGGTTCTATAATCAGATCATAAAGCATAATAAATGGCCATATCATAAAAGTGTCCATGATATAAATGATCCAAAATATAAATGGACATTCATAAGGGAAAATAGGCATGTATCGTGGTATTAAATTTCAAATACATGTGACAACATGTGTGAAAATTATTTAAGACATTTTATCATTATGATTTTTTTTCAATTTAAATGAAATTACTATAGTATCTTTAAAATTGAAAATGGATGAATCCTTTATATAAAACCATAAGTGATCCAATAATGACTTCATAATAAAATTATTTATTTTATAAATAGAAATGTGGCTTAAAATATAAGATAGAGTACTCTTGAAATCAGGTAGGAATTCGGGAAGTTCCCTTAAAACATGTTTGCTCATCAGGAAGTATTGAATATGAAATCACTTAAAACATGTATAACACAAAAGTGGATGATGAAAGGGAATTGATAAATGAAATTGAAAAATTCAGTCAAAATTTATAATATTCCCATAAAAAGATAATATAACATTGTTTTGGTAAAATAATGATAAGGAAACATGAGGTAAGAAATGAGATCGGGGTATAATTCATTACGAATTAACATCATGGTTTTGGGAATACATAAGAGGACTTGATGGGAGATAATTGGGGTTTTTCATCACAAAAAAATCATTAGGGAAGTATTGGAAAGGTGAAAATCATTCCACATCATTAGGTAATACATATAATAGGGGGTAACATATAATATATTCTTTAATAAATATGAGAAATAGAAGATCCCTTACCTTATGTACGATGGTGTTCTCCACATGATATGAATTTCTTGAATAATAAATTTAGGTTAATTAAATAATAATCCAAGAACCTATTCCATATGTAAGTGATTTATTATTATATTTTTAATTTCATTCATGCCCTTTTTATTGGCTTATGTGGTTCTATTTTATTGTTCAGTTACATTTTCTTACCTGGTATTATTGATTAGTTCCCTTATATTCTTGTTTAGATAAACATGTATGATAAAAGGGGTTGTAGAAAATTTATTTTATATGAAATTAGGGAATATCAATATGTTTACATGGTAATAAAATCTATCTAGTTATTTGTAGTGATACTGAATAATTATATAAAACATAAATATTAAATGTTTGGATTAACATGGGGGATTTTCTCCAAATTAACTTGGTTTGTATTATTATTATATATCTAGAATTTATAAAGATTCAAGAACATATAATATAATAAAATAAATTTATTTTGATATGTTTCAACCATTAAAATGGTTTCATGACAAGTCTATAAGATGGTAATTCTAATTGATAGCACACTATCCTTGAATGTGATAAATTGAAACATCTCAGACGGTGTTTTCCTTTATAGTATAAAAGTAGGGGGAGAGATTACGATATAATATCCCATTATCATAATAGAATTATAGTACATGTATTTTAGTGGGGTTATCATACCATTTGGGTGAAGGTTGTTTAGGAAAAAAAACCTATTAAAAAATAAAATTATCGGAGAGAGGAACATACCTTTTGAGAATATCTCCTTTGAGAGGCTCTTAAGGGAATAGGTTTTGGTCTTTTGAAGAGACTAAGGGCTGTAGGATGTGGGGGAAGAGATTTGGGAGAGATAAGGTCACAATTTTTGAAAAACACAATTCCTGAAATGAGTGAAGAGAAGAGGGGAGTGTGGGTGGTTTTTATATTTGAGTGGAGGAGGGTTTTAATAATATATAATTCCTTAGTTTATTAATTTCCCTCCAAAACAAAAAATAATGATGATTCCATGGAAAAAAATATTAATAAGTGCATCTGAGTTTGAACTAGATGTTCTTACATCCACATAACATCATCCATGACATTATAAATCATGTATTTAGCTTAACCCCTCATCTACAATGGACACATATCCACGTGACGAAACCACATCATTTTTGAAACATCAATATAAATTTTGCATTATAATCGAGCTAAACCTAAAAAAAATATATTTACTAAATAACATCATAGTTATTCAATACTACATCATTAAACTATAAAAATAAATGTGAACCAAATGTTATAACATTAAATTCCTATGCATAATAAACTATGAACAAATCATTAGACTAAGGAAAAACCAATTATGAGGGTTCATTACGAAGGCATAACCAATCAATGAAACTAATGTTTTAACTTGACAATCTAAAAAAATCTCATGATGACAACATCCACATACTTTAAATCCATTATCCATTTATATTTCATAAAATCCATAGATACAAAAATAGTGCATCTATGAACTCTAAAATAATTAAACCATTATTATCAATACTTACCATAATTTATGTTTCTTTAACCACAACTGGAATCTAATATTCTATATCATTTAGGGGAATAAATAATGTTCTCCTCTTACTATAAGGGCTATATTTTTCTATTCCAAAATTATATGCTAATCCTTATTAAGAAACCATATAGGGCCCCTTACATGTATTAAATAACTGATGTAAATCACAATCCACCAAGGAATTATCATGTTAAAATATGGTTATCCCAAATTCCTAACAAATATATTAAATGCCCCAATGGAAGAGGTTCACTCACTGAAGTCACAATCTATAACAATAATTCAAAATTATAACAACCAAATATATGATCCTACACTGACCATGATTCCACACTTAAGGGTTTTACAACCTAGGACATGTACTAATATGTACCTAGTATTACCACCCAAGATAAATTTTTTATTTTGGTAAATTGGAAAAAATTATTCATATTCCTCTGAATTTTTTTGAAACACAATCATTTCACTAATCTGTATAAAATTAGTTTCTTCAAATAGAAACCAACATTCATACACTACTAATAGTCTGACCCTTACACTCAAAGCCACGTCTCAATATTTTATGGTGACATACCACACAAAATCATTTTAACAATAGTTTCTTATCCAAAAACAATACCTCACATGATCAACCATTTAAGTATCTCACATCACACCCATGTTTAAAATTATTAAAATATCATGAAACCCTCATATAAACACTTTAGAGAGCGTTATATTTTCATCACATGATACATGGAAATCAAAAAATGACAATAATGGGTTCCCCATGAGCATAATATCTAATACAAACAATTTATCTTTGTTTGATCCCATTCCATAATAAGTATATTTATTGAACTACAGAATCATAACATTACCACACAAGTCAATATTAATCAAAAGAAACATCAACATAAAAAATTTAATAAATTAAAACAAACAAGAGTAATTTAAGAGCTCATAGAATACATATTATGAAAATGTATTTTAAAAGTTCTAAATAGGACTCACAAAATCATTATTCAATTCAAGATTCATTTATAACATTAAAATTTTAAATTCAACTGAAATTTTCAATAAAAATTTTTGAACTAATTAAATAACACCCCTATCTCTTGAAAATACATCAAAACCCAGCCATTTTATTTCACCCATTCCTGGGTCCAAATTGGATGAAATAAAATTTTAAAATCCTTATTACCTTTTCATTTAAACACATGGAAAAAGTCTGACCATTTTTTCCAATTATAGGCCAATAAATTTAAAATTGAACCATTTAAATGTTTCATCATTACTCAATAATTGAATCTATATTTCTATAACAAAATCCATTGAAATAAATTTAACATAATTTATTCTATGTGAATTTTCTCTGTTAAAATCATTTAAAAAGATAAAATAAATCAAATCATGCTAAGGTAAAACACACAAATAATTATTACTTCCTACATATGGATGAAGTCTATTTTTTCAATATGTGCATGTTACACAAACCCAAAAATACATATATAAAATTTTATAATTCATGTTTTTAAATAATTAACAGTTTAAAATAATATATCATGAGGCATAATACTAAAAAAACTTAATTGGATCATAATTATTTGACATTTTATATATAATATATAATTATATGCATGAAATGTATACCAATATTATTAATCAATATGAATGAACACATCCTGATCCCAAATATCATGACACTAGATTCATATTAATTAGTCGAGTTGAAATAGTATAATGTTAAAATATCAAACAAAAATAGAAATATGATCACTGGTATATCAGAAGTACATTAACAATGATGGCCAAAAACCAATGTGAATACCCTCTATATATATTCTAGAAATCCTACCTCATTTATATGAATATCAACAATATAAATGTTAAAAACCATAAAATAAAAAAATACCTTCTAGAAAACATTTTAACACCCGACAAAAAACCACTAGTTTGTGCTAGTATTTTACAAGACCTCAAGTGATTATCCCAAAATTAAATGGCTAACAACTTTTTTCTAGTGTCTAAACGGTGCCCTAGGGAGACTATAAGTTCAGTATAAATATCCATACACTAAAATAAAAATAATAAATAAACAAAAAACACAATGTGAATTAGGAAGAAAACAACCTGTTGTTATAAATTTCATCCCGGTTATCGAATGTAAACAGAAGGCCCTAAATGTGAATTTTCGAACAATGTATTATAATCTATGAAAATAATTTAAAATAAAGTAGAAATAATTTGGATTCTATTCCATCACCACCTCTTTCTTCTTCACTCTACCTGGTTGGAAACCCGACGTAGGGACCTTTTCCTTAGTAGGACCCATGATAATAAAATCCATGTGTGCATCAAGATACCCATTCATAGTGTGGGTGCAAACCTAGTAGGTAACCAAAAAATTCACTATTTACAAAGAATTAACATTTTAATAAAGGAATATTTCATGGTGGAAGGTATATTAACAAACAAGTAACCAATAATATGTCTGGTGATCACGTTCTAACTAATTCACAATGATCCCTAACGGTACCATATTTTACCCAATCAAAGTATGGATTTATTATATGTCATGTAATAAAATATCATTACAAAAGTATAACACATTTCATGGTTCAAGTCCCAGAGCATATCAATCCACAAGTTAGTGCATAAGGCTATGACACCCCTAGCCCAGCCTCATGTCCAACCATAGGGCTATTACACCCCTACTCTTTTGGGTATGTCAAGAAGATCATCTCACTCGATATTCTATCATAGGTCATTACACAACAACATCATGAATTTTAATCTTTCTTGGGCCAAGAAAAGAGGAAATCATACCACACAACTTATGTAGGGTCAATCCATAAGGGATTCAGACCCTAATAATGTCTCATAGTCCCCTCATTGTTATCATCATGACATCACACCATTTATGAATAGTATAAAAGAAACAATCATAACACAAAATTCCCAGGTCTCACGGGCCACACATGCACATCATATTAAAATATCATGAATTCCAAATTATATATTTCTTTTTATGGCTACAAAAAAAAAGTGAATCATGGCATGCTATTTTATATAAAGGCCCTAATTTTTTTTAAATACTATCTAAGTTGCACTGATTTCAATTTCAATGAGTCATTACTAAATCGCTAATGTGCACCAAAGATCACTAGAACTAATCCCAATTTGTCATAAATGGGATTATGGATTCAAAAGTTAAGAATTAAATAGTAATACTGGATTATTGGTAAATCAACTCACTCTACAAGATCCACCATGAACAATAGATTTGTTTCTATTAATAAAATGATGGAAATTATCTCAATGTAGTCGAATATCAATCATTAAATCTAAAATACTATAATATATCATAAAAGAATTTATATATGAATCTATTATAGAATAAATACACTATCCATTCCATGTAGAGTGAAGGATATCTATAAAGATGATAAATAATTGAATAAGACAACCTCTTACATTGAATTATCATGAGACAAATCCTCTAGATCAAATGTAATTGCAGTTCCGAGGTAGATGAATAACCCAAAAAATAAATTATTGTCCCTTTGCCTTAGTGACCTATGTATTAGAGAAATAATGAATCATTTCAATGAGGTTCTATAATAAAATACCATTTTTTAGAAAAATAATATGCAATTCCTAGTTTGGTTAGATAATTTATTAAGCTATGTGCAAACCATTTGGGTGTTAATTTCACTTTGTGGTACCTATGTAGTTTTTCCACACAATATGGTAAATCATTCCCAAACCCTGATGTTTTATATGTTCCATGTTACATTGATTCTTGGAATATATGAAATTGTTTTTAATTATAATACATTTGTAATAGTTTTATAACATAAGACTACAGTTAATACATCCCATATGATCAATAATTATTTTTTTTATTTGGAATTAGGTACATTACATAACAAAATAAAATAAAAAATTAAACATCATTTCTGAAAACTTCTTTAACTTTCCCAAAATACTCCTCCAAACATAAAACTGCATGGTATAACCTAGGGACATACATAAGAAAGGGGTGGGGTAAAATTCTCTATAAGGGAATAAAATTGAAATAAGATATAAATGTTATATAATAGGAATATCAATGAGGGAAAAAATCATAATATAAAATAATATAACGTTATAATCATATCATGGTAAATGAACAAACTACTACTAATAATCATGAATTTTTTCATAAAAGATACCGATTATAGAAAGAGACCACTCATGGTAGTGTAAAATAGTGCTAGTTGAGGGACTTCCCATAAAAAAGGTCACCCTTATAGAGGAAGATAATTGAAATGTTTAAAATGGGTTATATTAGTGTCGTTAGAATCCAAGGAAGCCAAAAACTATGTAACATTGATTTTCTCCATCAAAGAATGTAGAACGTATATTGTGCATCTTAGATACATTCTTTAACTTCAAATATAATAAGTGATTATCCAAGGGATATTACAAAAACCATTCAAGTATTCAAAAATGACCATGAAATCCATGCCAACTACCACAAGAGGATACCTTTTTTGGTGAAAAAGGGGAAGCCCCTTAAGTAGTGTAATCACATAATCATGGAGACCTTCTCAAAGACCGAATAATGCATTAAATGCATAAATGATGTAGCCAAAATGATCATTCACAACCCCTCCCCAATGTGAGATAGTCGAGCATCAAGAACCATCAATATTGAGATTGAGTCCCCAAGGATGTGGAACCCAACAAACCCAATTCCCTTTCCTGACTCCATTGATGAAAGAAGGAAAACTTGCTCAGATGTGCCTGAATTGGGAGAGTCCTCCCCATTCTTGATAAAACAAGTAAATTCAAGTAGCATAAATTTTGTTACAATAATCAATGAATCACTCTGGATGGAAACCATTTCAAATCAAGCTATATTATGGTCCCTCTAAACACACTAGAAATGAACCAACAAAACTGGGGGTCAAAATATTATCTCCAGACCATTAGTACTTACTCCATGAATCCGAGAATCAATAGAACTAGAAGAGTGAGCCTCATAAGAATGGTATCTAGTGAACTCACAAAGAGAACTCCATAATGAGAAATCCTAATCCATTTGAATGAAAATGTGAAGGTAGGTCTCTACCATACACAATATTTAGTATGTACACTAGGAGGCCATGAAAATGGCCGTACAATGTATTTCATTGCTGGTGGCCAATGTTAGGTTTCTGACTCACCAATGTAGAAAAATGATTTGGGTAGAATTTCCTTCATCCACAATATCTCACCCCATGTTTCCTCCCCCAATGTATTGAGAATAACCCATAAATAGTTATGGGAAGTGAAATCCCTAGATGTGGACTTTGTAAAAACAAATATATCTGGATCTGAAAATGTTATCAAAGATAGATCGTTGACAATGGTTGATAATAACATCAATTAACCTAAAAATATTTCTAGACTCATTACATGTGAATTATAGAATAGGGTAAATTCTATGGGGATCTGACTAATATTGGAGGGAGATCATCATCTATCTGGCCCTTTGATTAAACACATATCCAGGTTCTACAAATCTATTCTCAGAGGATTGTGGAAACAACATTAGAAATGATGAAGAAATATAAATCATTTAGTCATAAATATAGGTTATGGATAAACCCTTTGTGAAATTTTCTTAGAAAAATTACTATATAGTAATTATTTTATATTCTTATTCCAATGTGATGTTTCATGACACTAAACATTACCCAATGCACTAGAGCGTTACCTGTGTTCACCCATATATTTAATTTATTCTCAAGATTATGTTTTCAACATAGATCATACAATATGGAATCATAAATAATAATAAATTATTACAAGATCTTTTAATTTAAAATAATCTAATTTAAGTACCCAATAAAATAGAATATGTTCATTAATGTGAATAACCATGAATGAAATGGGCATTCTATTCACTACACCATTGATTTGGCCCGGAAAATCACGATGAAATTTTAGCAGCAAAATGATGTTACATAAAAATTTATAAAAATGGTTGAGAAGTGTGAATGGAGTCTCTCTTCATTGGGACATAAAATTGGTATTAATAGGGATATGTAAATACATTTCCCAAAAATTGGGAAATTTAAATATAATTAATATGTTTATAAAGAAACATTAATAATGAATACAATGTTAGGATCCCTTATATAATTTCAGAATAGTAATGGATTTGGTAACTATCAAAACGAGTGGGGATAAATGATCCATCAATAATATAACAAAAATTGGATAGTATGTTATTGATTATAAATTATTGAAAATATAAACAGTTGAGTATCAAAGCAGTAATTTCAATTATCAAGGAATATAGATAGTTGCGGGAAGATTATGGTTTTGATTAATGGATTTTGAGTTATGATAAATGTGGTCTTGGTGGTATTATATAGTAAAAGAGGAGGGTTTCATTATTATTTTGGTTTTGGACCCAACATAATATAATAACAAAAACCAAAAACAATACAATGGTTTTTTCCAATGGTTTTTTACGAAAAGGGGTGTTTTTAATTAATTTATCAGAAATAGGGATGAAAATATTAAAATAATTCCATTACTTATGTGGAGGTGAGCCACTCTTAAATAAAGGATTCTGAAACCTTAAAATGTAATCTAATTTTTGGAAGGTACAAAATAGATATAAAAAATGAAACAAATATTACATCACATTATGTTAAATATAAAAAATATATTTCATCATGGATCCCATTTATATAAATTTTTACCTAAAATTTCAGTCATCATCATGTCATAAAACAAAAATTACATTTACATGATATTTAATTTTTACCCGAAAATTCTATTGTCATAGAAAATCATGAAAAATTCACCATTGCTTAAATTTTTTGATCAAATTAAAATAATAATATTGTTTTTATCTAAATAATTTTATAAATATTTGAATTTTCAATTTTAAAATAAAACTTACATTTATTAATAAATGACGGGTTTTTGACAATAACATATTTTGAACCCTTATAAAAATTACATTTGACTTCATAAAAATTATATGATAATTAATATTTGATAAAAATTATTAACAATATTTAAATATCATTTATTTACCAAATCCATTAATACCTAAATCCATTAATTAAATTTTAACATTAATTAAAAATACAATTGGTGCTTTATTGTAACACCCCATTCTTCTATGGTACACTTCTCTTTGAATAATACAATAGTGTGTGTTGTATGCAACACTGAGTTCAAGCGCACCAAGACTTACTAAACTAGTCATTCAAAAGTGGTTATGAATAGTATTAACTGAATTTTAAATTTTATGTTATCCTTATAATTTTAGAATCCATATTATCAGTTTCTAAGACATAATTTAAGAACAACTTCTTTTTTTTTCAGATAAAAGAAGTATTTTTTAAAAAAGAATGCAATTTTACCGCCTTTTAATGGAGAAGCCTTCTTAATAAAATATTTGAAACATTTATATATTAAATTTGACAAAATTAAATTATTCATTAGAATCAGGACATAAGAATTTAGTTTCAATAACTTTTTGGTGTTTTCTGATAACTTTTATATTTAGGTGAATATTGAAAAATAGTATATTTTAACTGAAAACATTTTTTTTAATCTAAATAATTTATATTGTTAAATTATACATTTTAATGGTTTGGAAGTATAAATGGATTATATTTTTACCATTTAATCCAATGATGGTCATTATAAGTAATTTCAATTTGAAATTGGACATAAACAAGTGTCAAACTTTTGATAGTTATTATTTCTTAAAAATACACCTTTTGATGTTGACCATAGGAATTAATTTAAAATAAATAAATGAAACTTTTATGTTTTGAATTTGGTAAAATAGACTTCATTTTTGGATTCATAATATCTAAATAATCTTAGGGTGAAATTTTGGTACTTTTCTGATAACTTTCATGTTTTGATGAATAGTGAAAATTACAAAATTTTAATTAAAAATAACTTTTTTAATCGAAATAATTAATGGTGATAAATTATAAATTATAGTGATTTTAAAGTATAATTAAATTATAATTTTACCATTTAATCCACTTTTGTTCATTGTACATAATTTCATATTTAAACTAGACATAAGAAAGTGTTAATCTTATGATAGTTATTATTTGTTAAAAACACGTTTTTTGTTTCTACAATAGGTATTAATTTGAAATTAATTTCTACCACTTCTGTGTTATGAATTTAGAAAAATGGATTCCATATTTAGAATCAGGATGTACAAATTTTTAAAATAGGTAAATTTTATTTTTACACATTTTGAATAATTATTTCGGTAAATATTTTATTTACCATGGTTAAAGGTTAAATCTGGTAAATAAGGGTAAAAAATATTATTATAATAATACTAAATTACCATAAAACGTGTCCTAACCCTATTTTTTGATAACTTTCCGACCATGGACATTTTTGGGTCGATTTTGGGACCCCATAGAGCCACATGTAAGTGATCATGACACTTCATATTAATTAAGTTAAAGTAAATACAAAAATGACATAAGCATATATTTTTTAGAAAAATAATTTTTACAAAGGGCTATATATGTTATATATTAACTAAAAATATTAATTAGAAATAAAAAAATATTTAAAACATCATGGTATTTTATTTATAATTTTTAGACTTTTAATAATATAATATATTTATGACACAATAATGATGCAGTATTTTCCTTATTAATGAAAGAATCAAATAATTGGTTTTATAAATGTTAAAATAAAAATAATTTTAATGTTTTGATGACATAAAAAAATTATTGGTTAACATGCCATGTTATTATTTTTTTAAAGGAATTTAGTTTGAATTAATAAATATTTTAAGACTTTAACAAATATCAATTATTCAATAGTGTCAAAATTGACATAAATGAGTTTTTAAAACAAATAATATATATTAATTGATATTATATTCCTAAAAAATCTAAGATTAAGTTAAAGGACATATATCATTATATTTTTATCATTAATGGACCCCTTTGGGGTTGCATGGATATATATAGTAATTTCATTAACTACATAATATAAAAATACAAAGAGACATGGTAAATGTCAAACTATTTAACAAAGAGTTAAATCTAAAATATAAGGTTACTATAGTGACCCAAACATATCTTAAATCTATTGGATGAGTGGTTTTATACCCATATCCACCTTATAATTTTAATAATTCACTTTGGAGCTATTAGAAACTGAATACGAATTTATTATAAATTAATACTTTAAGTTTTTCTTAAACAACCTCTCCACCCCCTTATAAAAGGACACCACTTCTATCCAATTCGTCACACCTCTCAAGCCATTTGTATCATCCAACCTCTGCCAAATTAAGCTCCCTACATCCCTTTACTCCTCTTAGAAGGCTTATCTTAGTCAGAAAGCACTTTATAAGTACTTTTTTGTTCAAACCAAAGAGAGTTACCCAAATTAAAGTTAACAATTTCTCTTAGCTTCTTTTCTTTTATTTTAATTCTCCTACCCCTATACTCTTCTTATTAGGTTCTAACAAAAATATAATACTAAATATACTAGGATAGTGTTATAAAAAGTATTTGAACTACACTTACATGCACCTATATCTAATGGGTGATGAACATAATGTTTCTGTGGATGGCAACCAATCAGCTCACGGAACGATGATTGTTCAATTATCTCCTGACACATCTCATGGTGGAAATTATGATGGAACTGTAATTAAATATGATATTTATCATATTTATTTTATATAAAACCTTCTTTAATTCCATTTTATATCATACCATTATTCGTTTTATGTTTTATATATATACGATAATTTCATTTGATGAAGTGCGGACTTCCACCCCCTCAAAGGGATATGACTCGTTCATACCATACATGGAACGTAAAAATAATGGAATTAATAAAATTATTTAACATATATAAGATATTATATTATAATTGAATAATAATATACATATTTATCTTTTTTTGATTTCCTTTTAAAATGAAAAATAAAATGGAAGTAGCGTTCGTGAGTACGTATGGACTACCGCCTCCACGAACGTGATGTGATTCATTTCCCATCGTATCCATTCAAGTATAATTATAATTTTTTGATTAAAAATAATGTTTAAGGACTTTATATCATTATGTATATGAATAAGATAAAACCTATCCATAATAAACACATCTTATATAACAAAACATATAAAATAAAACATGTAAGTTATCACCTGAAACGACGATAATACTAATATATTATTTACAAAGCAATGTTAAGTGATCATGTATGATATCATATTAATTTATATGATTCTTGTATAATATAATAACAATTATTTCACCATTATAATAGATTTTATCTTACCCCAGACCAAGGAAAAGTACAAGGTAAGGGTTTATTTCACAATCTCTTCATTATCTGACGTTGTTTATAGGTGATTATCTACTGGGACTTTTTTATCATCCACATCCATTTTTCTTAAACATGTATTTCAAAACATTTTTAATATTTACTAGACTATATGTTAATTTCATTTATACGCTTGTTAGACTTTTTATAAAATGGATTGAAAGGAATCTTTCCGTCATTTTCCAAACAAGGTCCTTTTTAACCTTTTCGACAAAATTACGGTAAGAATGTTTTTTTAACTTATACAGAGGGTGTGGATATTTTTAACCATTATAAAATCATTTAATCTTCCCTACAATCTTATAAGAATATTTTCAAAGTAAATGTTTTTTTATAATTATGTGACTTTTAAATGATTTAAAAAAATGATATATTTCTCTCAAATAGTTTTGATTTCATCTATGTAAATATCCTTTGATGGATTTTAAGCATATTTGAAGTAGATTTATTATGATAAAAAACTTTTGTATAGTATTGAAGGTTTTGTGATATGTTTTATTGTGGATGTGTTACTTTTATACCATTCATGGTTTATGGAGAAAGTATTGACATTTCGTATGTTAGTATTAACACGAATGTTTATGTTATGTTTAAACCTTTTCATATGGGAATGCATTGGGCATAGTAATTGATGGGTGGAGCCCGCTATAGCTCCTCAATTCATCAATAGGTATCAGGAGACCAACCGGTGTCTTTTCATGAGGCCTTGAAAAAATTTTATTTGTAGTCTTGGAACGATGCCTTGGCTACGTGGTTTTGCTAGTCTGGATTTATGTATTCCATCATTATGAAAGTGGTTATTGATATTTAATGTGATTATTCGATTAGTATAATATCCATTTGAATAATTAAATGGAATTATTTCTATTTTTTTCTCCATATTATACTGAAGTTCAAGTTTAAAACTCTTTTTTTAGTTATACACTGTCTTGATTGTTTTTGTTTATTTATTTAAGTTTCTGTTATATTGTTATCCTTACTGAGCATCTGAGCTCACCCCTTTCAATGTATTATTTTTTCCAGGATGTGAAGAAGTGTTATATGAATGACCTGCAGGGATAGTATGAGGGGATATGAAGAAAAGATGTTTTTGTAGTCATTTTCAATTTGTGATGTAATGTAAGACTTATGAATATATATAGTGATTTCAAAGCTACTAAACTAATCTTTATTTCGAGACCTAATCTTTTGTGACCATGCCAATGTTATGTAATAATGCACCGACTCTAGGTAACTGGGTTCGGGGCCTTAATGTTGGTATCAGAGGGAGGTTTAGTACAAACCATGGAAGCTATATTTAGATAAACCCTGATAAGATCACATAGCTGTTAGATAATACATTGAGTATTAGTATTGAATAATTTCCTACAATTTTTGTATTGTAGAAATTTTGTGAGTTTTCTGAGCAATAAATCCTTGTTTGGATACAAGAAGGTAGTGGCGGCTCTGGCAAAGATGTACCTAGCGTTAAAACCTGAAAACACCGCTTTCAGCTAGGCATGAACGGGAACTGGTGCACGATAACGGGCCTTGCTGTACTCTTGGTTACGACACTCCCGTGGGATATGCTTAGGATAATTCTCATTTTCTCTACAAACCACTATGAAGGGTTTATGAGTATATAACTCCTCAAAAAAACATCATTATGATTATGAATTATATTCATAAATCATTCATTTTACGATAGGAATTTTACATGTTTGGAATTATTTATTTCAATTCATAAACTTGCCTAGTTTATGCCATTGTATAGAAATGGAGTCCAGTAGAAGGAATGTGAAATCGAGAAATAAGTATGATCCAAAGAGTAAGAAGGATCATATATTTTACTATACTAAGCAAAAATTTAGAAAAGAAATAGTCTCTGATGTATTCTCAACATATGAAGAAAGAGTAACGTGTGTTAACAATATTTGTAAATAATTCCTTGAGTCCTATGGATTTGAAGGGAAGCAAGAGAAGAAAATGATGGAAGAGAGAAAGATGGATAAATAGAAGAGGGGAAAGAATAATTTTCACATATGTGATAACTATGGGAAGAAACACCCTGGAACTTGCCTGAAGGGAATGTGAGTTTGTTTTATGTGTGGAGAGAAAGGACACCATGTACCTGATAGTAAGGGTAAGAAAAAGGTTTCAAATGTACAATGATTCATTTGCAAAGAGTTGGGACACTATGTGAACCAATGTCCAAATCATCAGAGTATGCCCCAAATGATGTTATTGGATAATAATAATGTTATGATACTACCACAGATGAGGACGAATGACTAGAGTTATTATGTTATTATTATAGAATTTTGTAATTTGAGTGTTTTATCAACAATGTACTGGTTATAATAATTATGGAGTATATAACGACCCATACTTTACATACATTGTTAATACTTCAAAATTTAAGCACACTTATTACAACATATGACAAAACCACAAAGGACCGTATAGGTATAGTGTCTTTAGAAACTGGGAAACATAAAAAACTGGTTCATAAATCTTCTATAGTGCCTCCCATTTATTTCATCATATCTAGGGTCCCTTTTAGCATATTCTACTTAATATCCATCTTCCTGACCTGGGGAAAAGAAAACATAAAAGGGTGAGCTCAAATACTCAGCAAGGGCAATAAAGGAAATAAAAATCATATCATATCTTTTTAAAAATCATAACCTGCAAAAGAGATCATAAAATCTTAATAAATCATAGAAGTGAAAATGAGATCCCCATAATCATAACATGAAACTTGAAACTTTGTGGCATGCACACATAATCATGGAAAATCATTTCTTGTTAGTCTTGACTCATTGCCAAGACCATCTTAGTGGACAAAGTCCCTTTCTGAACCGAGTTCACTCCTCGTTTCAGTCCTGTATCACTGAACCGAAATAACCTTCCGTTCCAGCCATGTCTATCTCATGAGATATATAATCTTTACCCAATGCATTGGAGGGAGATATAGGTCCCACCCATCTTATAATGAATCCTTTCTTATGTGTGCCACATAATCATAAAACATACATCATAGCATAACCCATGTAATAAAAATGGGATTCTGGAAACATCATGACATCATAAATCAATTCATATAAGATAAAGGAATTCATAAACATAATTCCATCACAACATAGTCAAAACAATGTAAAAATATGGATAGAAACAGAACCCTTTATTATCTTAGATGGAAAAATAATTTTGATAAAATACTTGAATTGAATTCTTGAGGAAAATATCCTTTCTTCTTCAAAATCAATTACTTTTCACAAAACATCATGCAATTTTAAAAGAAAGAGATTTTATTGAAAATAGTCATGAAATCTTTTATAGGAAGCTTCATGAAAATAAGGCTTTATAAAACAGTAGAAATCCGTTCGTGCCGTATAAGTTAAAAAAAACATTCTTCGTACTTTTGTCGGAAAAGTCAAAAAAGTACCTCGTACGGAAAAACGACAAAAGATTCCTTTCATATTCTTTACTAAAAACTCACCTAAGGGTAAAATTGGATTTAAACTATTGCAAGTGGATGGAAACAATATTACATATTGAGGGAACATGGATGTGGATGATAAAATACACCCCAGTAAATACTTACGAATAAACAATCTCGGATAAAAAATGAGATTGTGATATTTCCCTTACCTTAGGTCCAATTTGCCTTGTATGTGTCCGAAGCTCCTGTATAATGGTTTAAATAATGTTATTGACTTATTCCAGAATCATACATGTTGATATGATATCATATATGGTCATATTATTAGCTTCTTGTTAGTAATATTTCATTGTTACTTGTTACTCGGGTCTTTATAACTTTTTGTTCTTATGCGTGTTTTGTCGAATAAATTCTTATTCTTATCTTAGGTTATAGATAATTCATTTACAGAATGGTATTAGTGTAGTATATACCATATTCATTCATTCAATTCATTTATATAATCATTATGAAATGAAGATCATGTAGAACGAGTCGCATCACATCGTGGAGGCGGTATTCCGTACGTACGCACGAGTGATGATATCGTTCCTATGATCGTGGAATTGTATTAGAGTATATATATATATTATTTCAGTATCAATATTACTTCATAATAATCATATATAGTTACTTATTACACCATTATAACCATCCTTGTAAGTTGATGGTGGAAAAATAGATTACACCACGGCGTGGAGACGGTATTCCGTACGTACGCATGCGCGGTGATTTCATTTTTCCGTAGGATGGATAGAAGGTGAATTAGGGTTGTTTCATATTTATAATAACATATCAGTATGTAAGTAATACTGATGTTATTACTTTATCATGAAACAACTAAAGAAGAAGAAGTTTGAAGAAGAAAAGAATTGAAAAGATCGGTAATGGATATTACCTCTTCTTTGGAACGCCTCTTTGAATCCTCCACTAAAGGAACTAAGAGTGGTCTTTGGAGAAGAACAGGACCTCTAGGACTATTCTAGGGAAGTGGAGAGGAGAAAATTTCAGGGGTTGGCCGAGCTTGAGTGCTCAATTTGGTGTGAGGAGGAGGGGGAGGAGGTGCCCTTTTATAAGGGAGGAGAGGGGCACCTTAGGAATATCTCAAAATATTATTTTATATTAAAGTCAAAATCGGTTTATAATGGTTCCAAAGGGTCTTATTTCGAAGATAAAGTGGGGAAGGGTCGAAATCCCATCAACCAATAGGATTTAGACAAGTTTAGGGTATTATTTTAACCTTATCAATTAGATTTAACTCTAAGTTAAATAATTTAACTTTTACCATGTCTTTTTGTTTTCTTTCACTATATGGTTAATACACTTACTATAACATGCCAAACGAACCCCAAATTGTTTATTATTAATATATATATCCTTATCTAAGTCATTTGGCCGAACCTTAGATTTTTAGGAATAAAATAACAATTAATAATATAATATTTGATTTAAAAACTATTTTGTGTCAATTTTGACACTATTTGATATATGATTTTTGTGAAAGTCATAACAGAATTATATGTTCGAAACAAGTTGATTAAATCAACACTAATATATCATAGTAACCTAGAAAATTAGTGGAATGCATAAAAATTTTCAAATTACATTTATTTTGGTGTTTATAACATCAATTATGTCAATATTTCATTAATAAGATAATTACTGCATCATCGTTGTGTCATAAATAAATTAAATTATTTGATGTCTAAAAATTACAAATAAAATATCCTCATGTAGGAAATCTTTTTATCTTTCTAATGAATATTTACAATCGAATTTATCTTATGTATAACCCCATATTAAAAATGATTTACTTATTAAACTTTGATTTTAACTATTTTAACCTTTCTTTAAATAAATTAATAATAAATGTCCTAATCTTACCCAAGTGGGCCTAAATGGTCATATTTTATTCCTAAGTTTGTTTTTGGTCGAATTACACTTGTCCAATAGAATTAGGACATGTGTTAGGGTAATATTGATATCATATTTACCCTTAGTTACCCTATTTACTATTAACCGCGGTAAAAATAGTAAAAAGTTACTATTCACCAAAAAATTATTTTCATCTCATTGAACCACATTTTAGTCCTTGATATTAACCGTGTCTCTCGGATTTTTGAAATTCCATTCACAGAAGCGGTAAAATTAAGTTTTATGCAAAAATTCAGTTTATAACCTACCACTTAGTGGTTTCACTATTCATCAAAAATTGAAAGTTTTCAGAAAAATACCAAAATTTCACCCTAGGCTAATTTCGATATTCTGAGTCCAAAAATGAAGTCCATTTTGAAAAATAAAATTTAAAAAAATTTCAAAAAGTGGTTATTACTATTCATAACGGCTAGTTTTAATAGTATATTGTTGTTTAGTGAAACTCGTTATTGCGTACGACGCAAGCTATCGAGGAAGGTCGCGATTGCGTGCAAAGCAAGCCAAGCAAGTGCTGTGTAGAAAAAGATTCCTTTGATGATTTATATAACATAAAAGTCTCGGGTGATACATTCTACCCCCCTTAAAAAGAACTTCGCCCTCGAAATTCGTCACTTTGTAACAAACAGATGAGGATAGTTCTCCCTCATCATATCCTCAAGCTCCCATGTAGCTTCTTCAAGTTGGTGGTTCCTCCATAAAACTTTCACCAATCGAGTGGTCTTGTTTCGTAGAACTTTTTCGCTACGATCCAGAATCTCTATCGGCTGTTCTTCATAAGAAAGATCTTGCTCCAGCGGTACAACTTCTGAGCTGAGTACATGTGAAGGATCAGGTATGTACTTTCTCATGAGAGATACATGGAACACATCTTGAACTTGAGAGAGATTCGGTGGAAGCGCCAATCGGTAAGCTACCTTCCCAACACGATCCAGTATTTCGAAAGGACCGATATATCTAGGGCTCAACTTCCCCTTCTTTCCAAATCTCATAACCCTCTTCCAGGGAGATATTCGTAAGAACACTTTATCACCCACTTCAAACTCTAGGTCTTTTCTTCGGTTGTCGGCATAACTTTTCTGTCGACTCTGAGCTGCTCTTATGTGTTGTTGAATAGTTCTGACCTTTTCTGCCATTTCATCAATGAGATCAGGTCCTAACAGCTTTCTTTCCCCAACTTCATCCCAGCAAGTTGGAGTCCTGCATTTCTTTCCATAGAGAGCTTCATAAGGAGCCATCTGAATACTGGAGTGAAAGCTATTATTATAAGAAAATTCCACCAAAGGTAGGTGTTGATCCCAACCTCCTTTGAAATCCATAGAGCAAGCTCTCAACATATCTTCTAGGGTTTGAATTGTTCTCTCAGACTGACCGTCTGTCTGGGGATGATAAGCAGTGCTGAAACTCAACTCTGTATCCAGAGTATGCTGAAGACTTCGCCAGAACTTCGAGGTAAATCTCGGATCCCGATCAGATATAATAGAAAGTGGTACTCCATGCAATCTTACCACTTCCTTTACATATATCCTGGCAAGCTGATCTAGAGAGAAATCCTCTCTAATAGGAATGAAGTGTGCAGACTTTGTAAGACGATCAACTATGACCCAGATAGCATTATTGCCTTTGGATGTTTTAGGAAGTCCTGTGACAAAGTCCATAGTGATGTTTTCCCATTTCCATTCGGGTATGGGTAATGGTTGTAACATCCCCTTAGACTTCTGTCTCTCAGCTTTAACTTGTTGACAAACCAAGCATCGAGATACATATTCAGCAACATCTCTTTTCATGCCATCCCACCAGAAGTACTCTTTCAGGTCCCTATACATCTTCGTACTTCCAGGATGAATAGAGAATGATGAACTATGAGCCTCATCCAGCAGCTCCTTCTTTAATTCGGGGATGGGAGGAACACAAACCCGATTCCTGAACTTTATTATCCCATCACAATCAAGGTTGAATTCAGGAACATTTCTCACCTTCTTTTGTAACTCGACATCTTCTTTCTGTGCCTCTTTAATCTTCACATGTATAGATGGTTGAACATTCATTTGAGAAAGATAAGATTTTTCCCCTTCCATTATAATTCCAAGATCCAGCCTTTGTAAATCCATAAATATTGGATCTTTTGTGATCCTCATCATGGATAAAATAGCATGGTCTTGTCGACTTAATGCATTTGCCACCTTGTTTGCTTTCCCAGGGTGGTAATGGATTGAGCAGTCATAATCCTTAATCAGCTCCAACCATCTTCTTTGATGCATATTCAACTCCTTTTGTGTGAAAATATACTTTAAACTTTTATGATCAGTATAAATATCACACCTTTCACCATAAAGGTAATGCCTCCAAATCTTTAATGCAAAGATTACCGCAGCCAACTCCAAATCATGTGTTGGGTAATTTTGCTCATGGATTTTCAACTGTCGTGAGGCATAAGCTATCACCATATCATTTTGCATAAGAACACACCCCAATCCCTTCTTGGATGCATCACTGTAGATCACAAACCTTTCTCCACTACAAGGCAGTGTGAGCACAGGTGCACTGGATAACCTTCTTTTCAACTCCTTGAAATTCTCTTCACATTCCTCTGTCCAGACAAACTTAACTCCTTTCCGAGTCAACTTGGTGAGTGGATTAGATAATCGTGAAAAATCTTTTACAAAACGTCGATAATATCCAGCCAAACCAAGAAAACTTCGGATCTCAGTTACTGTTGTTGGTCTCGACCATCTTTCGATAACCTCTGTTTTTGCTGGATCCACAGCTATCCCCTCTTTTGAGATTATATGACCCAAAAATGCAACTTTTTGAAGCCAAAATTCACACTTGGTAAATTTGGCATAAAGCTTCTCCTTTCTCAGGGTCTTCAATATAATTCTCAAGTGATCTTCATGCTCTTCCTTGCTCTTTGAATAGACAAGAATATCGTCTATAAAGACTACCACAAATTGATCAAGGTAGTCTCTAAAGACTCTATTCATTAGATCCATGAAGATAGCAGGGGCATTAGTAAGACCAAATGGCATCACTATAAATTCATAGTGTCCATACCTTGTACGGAAAGCCGTCTTTGGTATATCCTCCCTTTTGACCCTTAATTGATGATACCCTGAACGAAGATCAATCTTGGAAAAGTATTGAGCTCCGCGTAGTTGGTCAAATAAGTCATCAATGCGTGGGAGAGGATATTTGTTCTTGATAGTGATCTTGTTAAGTTCTCGATAATCAATGCAGAGTCTCATTGATCCATCTTTCTTCTTAACAAATAGAACAGGTGCTCCCCAAGGTGACGCACTAGGGCGTATGAATCCCTTATCAAGATTCTCTTGGAGTTGCTTCTTCAATTCCTGCAACTCAATTGGGGCCATTCTATAAGGTGTCTTTGAAATAGGCAAAGCACCCGGTACGAGTTCTATTGAAAACTCAACTTCACGATTTGGTGGAAGACCTGGTAATTCCTCCGGAAAGACATCATCAAACTCCCGTACAATGGGCATATTCTTAATCGTAAGTTTCTCTCCAACCATTTGAGATAAATAACCTTCATTTAGTGGAATCAATACCCATAAGATGGAAGAAATTTCCACTGGAAGGTTATGTTCATCCTTGCATTGATAGACGATCGTAGATTGATCTGGAATATGAAATGTGACTTCCCTTCTTTGGCAATTGATATGAGCTCCGTATAAAGAAAGCCAATCCATGCCAAGAATCACATCAAATTCCACTATAGGAAGGATCACAAGATTTGCAGGAAGCACTTTCCCACAAACTTCGATCGGAGAAGAATTATAAACTTTTGATGCGATTGATGTGCCATTAGGTGTTGTCACAGCTAACTCAACATCTAATTGTTGAGGTAATACGGTGATACCCTTAGAAAATTCTTCAGAAATAAAAGAGTGGGTGGATCCAGAATCAAATAAAACATTTGCTACTTTAGAGTGGATGGTAAGTGTACCTTTCACCACATCGTTATCGTACTCCACATCGCTGATAGAAATTGCATGTGACTTTCCTTTGTCTTTAGCCTTAAGAGTTTGTTGACGTCGACCATCATCATCAACCCTTGGATTTGGGCATTGATTGGCATAATGCCCCATCTCCTTGCACTTGAAACATTGAAGTGTAATAGGATCATTCTGTGTATCCCTTCCTTTGTTTGCATCATTAGACATCTTCTTCCCATTATCACGGCATTCAAATGCCCGATGACCTTCTTTTCCACATTTAAAACATTTACTTGTCCCTTTAAGACAACTCCCTCCATGTTTCTTTCCACACTTTGAGCATAAGGGAAAGTTCATCTTCTTTTCAGTGTGCTCTTTAGAGTTTCCTTTGAATTCCATCTTCCTCTTCTTATCAAACCCATGTGACTGATGGGTTACTCCAATCTCCATCTCGACTTTGAGAGCACATCGAACGATTTCCTCGTAGCTATTGAAGTCCCTTATGGCTAACGCCCTTCGAAGACTTGGTTTTAAGCCACTAAAGAATCGATCGATCTTACTCTCAGGTTGGATAATAATACCAGAAGCGTACCTTGCAAGTCTTGTAAAATTTGCTTCATAGGTACTAACAGATTCATCATCCCTTTGCTTCAGTTCAAGGAACTCTTTCTCCATCTTTGTTCGGAGAATACGAGGGAAGTACTTATTGAAAAATAAGTTCTTGAACTCGTCCCATTCCATAGACTCAATTTCATCCCTTTGCCTTGTATTCTTAACAAGATTCCACCATTGATCAGCATCTCCTTCTAAACGATACACTGCTAGGATGACTTTATCATGTTCAGAACATTGAAGAACTGAAAATATCTTTTCAGTAGTACTAATCCATTGTTCAGCAACTAATGGATCAGTAGACCCACTGAAAGAAGGTGGACGCTGCCTCATGAAGGATTCAACAGAATGTTGCTCCCTCCTTTGCTCATTTGGAAATCCTGCATGATTCATAGCTTGAGAAAGTTGTGTGAGCATGGCTACAAAATTTTGCATTCCATCTCCCATATTGTTTGGTTGCTCAGGGGGACAATCATTGCATTGCCCATCGCATTCCGCATTAACACGGTTCCTTCGGGTTCCAGCCATTGACTAAAACCAAGAAGAATAGTGTGAGCAACACTAATTATAATAGGAAACCACATAATTCAAGAATAAAATTTTCATGCTTATGGTCTTATCCTAGGTTATTCAAGGCCATTTCTAAAACACTAAGATTGTGTTCTATGCTTAGACTTATCCTTAGGGTTCTTACTAAGGCTTTCACATCCTAGTTTCCAAAGGTTGACTATACCTTTCCTCTGATACCAACTATAACGACCCATACTTTACATACATTGTTAATACTTCAAAATTGAAGCACACTTATTACAACATATGACAAAACCACAAAGGACCGTATAGGTATAGTGTCTTTAGAAACTGGGAAACATAAACAACTGGTTCATAAATCTTCTATAGTGCCTCCCATTTATTTCATCATATCTAGGGTCCCTTTTAGCATATTCTACTTAATATCCATATTCCTGACCTGGGGAAAAGAAAACATAAAAGGGTGAGCTCAAATGCTCAGCAAGGGCAATAAAGGAAATAAAAATCATATCATATCTTTTTAAAAATCATAACCTGCAAAAGAGATCATAAAATCTTAATAAATCATAGAAGTGAAAATGAGATCCCCATAATCATAACATGAAACTTGAAACTTTGTGGCATGCACACATAATCATGGAAAATCATTTCTTGTTAGTCTTGACTCATTCCCAAGACCATCTTAGTGGACAAAGTCCCTTTCTGAACCGAGTTCACTCCTCGTTTCAGTCCTGTATCACTGAACCGAAATAACCTTCCGTTCCAGCCATGTCTATCTCATGAGATATATAATCTTTACCCAATGCATTGGAGGGAGATATAGGTCCCACCCATCTTATAATGAATCCTTTCTTATGTGTGCCACATAATCATAAAACATACATCATAGCATAACCCATGTAATAAAAATGGGATTCTGGAAACATCATGACATCATAAATCAATTCATATAAGATAAAGGAATTCATAAACATAATTCCATCACAACATAGTCAAAACAATGTAAAAATATGGATAGAAACAGAACCCTTTATTATCTTAGATGGAAAAATAATTTTGATAAAATACTTGAATTGAATTCTTGAGGAAAATATCCTTTCTTCTTCAAAATCAATTACTTTTCACAAAACATCATGCAATTTTAAAAGAAAGAGATTTTATTGAAAATAGTCATGAAATCTTTTATAGGAAGCTTCATGAAAATAAGGCTTTATAAAACAGTAGAAATCCGTTCGTGCCGTATAAGTTAAAAAAAACATTCTTCGTACTTTTGTCGGAAAAGTCAAAAAAGTACCTCGTACGGAAAAACGACAAAAGATTCCTTTCATATTCTTTACTAAAAACTCACCTAAGGGTAAAATTGGATTTAAACTATTGCAAGTGGATGGAAACAATATTACATATTGAGGGAACATGGATGTGGATGATAAAATACACCCCAGTAAATACTTACGAATAAACAATCTCGGATAAAAAATGAGATTGTGATATTTCCCTTACCTTAGGTCCAATTTGCCTTGTATGTGTCCGAAGCTCCTGTATAATGGTTTAAATAATGTTATTGACTTATTCCAGAATCATACATGTTGATATGATATCATATATGGTCATATTATTAGCTTCTTGTTAGTAATATTTCATTGTTACTTGTTACTCGGGTCTTTATAACTTTTTGTTCTTATGCGTGTTTTGTCGAATAAATTCTTATTCTTATCTTAGGTTATAGATAATTCATTTAAATAATGTTATTAGTGTAGTATATACCATATTCATTCATTCAATTCATTTATATAATCATTATGAAATGAATATCATGTAGAACGAGTCGCATCACATCGTGGAGACGGTATTCCGTACGTACGCACGAGTGATGATATCGTTCCTATGATCGTGGAATTGTATTGGAGTATATATATATATTATTTCAGTATCAATATTACTTCATAATAATCATATATAGTTACTTATTACACCATTATAACCATCCTTGTAAGTTGATGGTGGAAAAATAGATTACACCACGGCGTGGAGACGGTATTCCGTACGTACGCACGCGCGGTGATTTCATTTTTCCGTAGGATGGATAGAAGGTGAATTAGGGTTGTTTCATATTTATAATAACATATCAGTATGTAAGTAATACTGATGTTATTACTTTATCATGAAACAACTAAAGAAGAAGAAGTTTGAAGAAGAAAAGAATTGAAAAGATCGGTAATGGATATTACCTCTTCTTTGGAACGCCTCTTTGAATCCTCCACTTAAGGAACTAAGAGTGGTCTTTGGAGAAGAACAGGACCTCTAGGACTATTCTAGGGAAGTGGAGAGGAGGAAATGGCAGGGGTTGGCCGAGCTTGAGTGCTCAATTTGGTGTGAGGAGGAGGGGGAGGAGGTGCCCTTTTATAAGGGAGGAGAGGGGCACCTTAGGAATATCTCAAAATATTATTTTATATTAAAGTCAAAATCGGTTTATAATGGTTCCAAAGGGTCTTATTTCGAAGATAAAGTGGGGAAGGGTCGAAATCCCATCAACCAATAGGATTTAGACAAGTTTAGGGTATTATTTTAACCTTATCAATTAGATTTAACTCTAAGTTAAATAATTTAACTTTTACCGTGTCTTTTTGTTTTCTTTCACTATATGGTTAATACACTTACTATAACATGCCAAACGAACCCCAAATTGTTTATTATTAATATATATATCCTTATCTAAGTCATTTGGCCGAACCTTAGATTTTTAGGAATAAAATAACAATTAATAATATAATATTTGATTTAAAAACTATTTTGTGTCAATTTTGACACTGTTTGATATATGATTTTTGTGAAAGTCATAACAGAATTATATGTTCGAAACATATTGATTAAATCAACACTAATATATCATAGTAACCTAGAAAATTAGTGGAATGCATAAAAATTTTCAAATTACATTTATTTTGGTGTTTATAACATCAATTATGTCAATATTTCATTAATAAGATAATTACTGCATCATCGTTGTGTCATAAATAAATTAAATTATTTGATGTCTAAAAATTACAAATAAAATATCCTCATGTAGGAAATCTTTTTAGCTTTCTAATTAATATTTACAATCGAATTTATCTTATGTATAACCCCATATTAAAAATGATTTACTTATTAAACTTTGATTTTAACTATTTTAACCCTTCTTTAAATAAATTAATAATAAATGTCCTAATCTAACCCAAGTGGGCCTAAATGGTCATATTTTATTCCTAAGTTTGTTTTTGGTCGAATTACACTTGTCCAATAGAATTAGGACATGTGTTAGGGTAATATTGATATCATATTTACCCTTAGTTACCCTATTTACTATTAACCGCTGTAAAAATAGTAAAAAGTTACTATTCACCAAAAAATTATTTTCATCTCATTGAACCACATTTTAGTCCTTGATATTAACCGTGTCTCTCGGATTTTTGAAATTCCATTCACAGAAGCGGTAAAATTAAGTTTTATGCAAAAATTCAGTTTTTAACCTACCACTTAGTGGTTTCACTATTCATCAAAAATTGAAAGTTTTCAGAAAAATACCAAAATTTCACCCTAGGCTAATTTCGATATTCTGAGTCCAAAAATGAAGTCCATTTTGAAAAATAAAATTTAAAAAAATTTCAAAAAGTGGTTATTACTATTCATAACGGCTAGTTTTAATAGTATATTGTTGTTTAGTGAAACTCGGTATTGCGTACGACGCAAGCTATCGAGGAAGGTCGCGATTGCGTGCAAAGCAAGCCAAGCAAGTGCTGTGTAGAAAAAGATTCCTTTGATGATTTATATAACATAAAAGTCTCGGGTGTTACAGAGTATATAAGGATTGTACTGCAGTACTATTTCATTAAATACTTGAGATTGTGCGGAACCATGAAAAGTGACTCAATAGCAGGTTAAATTTTTGGAAAATACATGGTTGAGAGAATGATAAACCATAATTTGGTTTTGATACTGAATTAGTTATTTTTTAATAATAAATGATTAATTTGGATAAATTATATTGGATATTCTTGACTACATTGAAACTGATTAGTATATTCCATCATTGTTCGAATTTACAAAAATTTGGATGGATATAGTATATCCAGTATTCTATAAGGAATAATACAACATGAATGTAATCAATAAGTTTTTATGGTAATTTAGGATGTTTTAGTGTTTTATAAGAATGCATGATGAAGGTATTCATATGTTATTACGTGTTAAAAAGGTTCTACATTATGTTTACATTCCATATAAATTTTGGACTGAGAGTTTGGACAGAAGTATTTTGGATAAGTATAAAGTTTTTAATGGATTATATTTTACATTGGATACTATTGTTAAGGTTATTTTTGGATATTTATAAAAAGGACAACACGGAGACCATGTGACAACCCGTCGTGTCGGACAATGCTCTGGGAATCAAACCCAAAACCATAGTGCGATTGAGATTTATCACATACCACTGGACTACGTGATGTCCCTAGAGTGTATAATGTAGTTTTTTTAAAGTTTTGATAGATGAATTATAAATTTATTTTTGTAACCCTATACTGTTAAGAAAAATAGAATATTTTTGAGTTCTATTACCTTTTGGAGTGAATGATGGGTTTGTGGTAAAAATTTAAGAAGGAATGAATGTCTACATGATAAGTAAGTATATTTCCTTACGTTCTTAGTAAATCTCATAAATAAATTCTTCAACTTCATGAAATGTAACATAAAACAAATATGTTGTCGGTTAAATTTTCCTACTTGGGAATCAAAGACCGTTTATCCAATCACATGTTTGTGATTTTCTTGTAGTTAACTTTCTCATAATCCTATTTTATACAACTCTCCATTAGACCTTGATGGTTTGTTTCTCCTCCATATCCATGTTTTCATATAATCATAGTATGGGCTATCTCAGGTGACCTTTGTACTTCTCTATCATTATTTTATTGATATATTTTTATTAACCTTATTTCTGAAGTGGGTTTTCAAAAAAATAATTTTCTATTATAAACATTTTATTTTCAAATAAAACATTCAAATTGAGAGGATTCAATTTATTTATGGAGGGGAGAATGTAACACCCCAAAGTTCCACAGTATGCTTCTCTTTGAATAATACAATAGCGTGTGTAGTACACAACACTGAGTTCAAGCGCACCACGACTTACTAAAATAGCCGTTCCAAAAAGATTATGGATAATAGTAACTGAATTTTGAATTTAATATTATCCTCATAATATTAGAATCCATATTATGAGTTTCTACGACATAACTTAAGAACAAATACATTTTCTTCAAATAAAAGAAGTATTTTTCAAAAAATGCAATTTTACCGCCTTTTAATGGCGAAGCATTTTGAAATCCAATATTTGAAACTTTGATATATTCAATTTGAAAAAATGATCTTCTTATTTAAAATTTAGACATAATAATTTAGCTTTAATAATATTTTTGTGTTTTTATGATAACTTTCATAATTGTGTGAATAGTGATAAATACTATATTTTAACTGAAAACAAATTTATTAATCAAAATAATTTATATTTTTAAATTATAAATTTTAATGTCTTGGAAGTATAGATAGATTATATTATTACCATTTAATCCAATTATGGTAATTTTATATAATTTCACTTTGAAATTGGACATAAACAACTGTCAAACTTTTGATAGTTATTATTTCTTAAAAATACGTCTTTTTGTTTTGACAGCGGGAATTAATTTTAATTTAATAAATGAAACTTTTATGTTTTGAATTTGGTAAAATACACTTCATTTTTTGATTCAGAATAGAAAAATTATCTTAGGGTGAAATTTTGGTACTTTTCTGATAACTTTCATCTTTTGATGAATAGTGAAAATTACAAATTTTTAATTAAAATTTTTTTTTGAATCAAAATAATTAATAGCTATAAATTATGAATTTTAGTTATTTTAAAGTGTATTTAAATTATAATTTTACCATTAAATCCAATGTTTGTCATTGGACATAATTTCATTTTTAAACTAGACATAAGAAAGTGTTAATCTTATGATAGTTATTATTTGATAAAAACACGCTTTTTATTTCGACGACATTAATTAATTTTAAATTATTTTATGCCACTTCTCTTTTATGAATATTGAAAAATGGATTCCATGTTTAGAATAAATAGTTCCAAATTGTGTAAATATGTAACTTTTATTTTTAGACATTTTGAATAATTACTTCGGTAAATATTTTATTTACCATGGTTAAAGGGTAAATCCGGAAAATAAGTGTAAAAAATAATTTTATAATAATATTAAATTGCCCTAAAACGTGTTCTAACCCTATTTTTGGATACATTTCCGACCTTGGGCATCTTTGGGTCGATTTTGGGACCCCATGTAGCCACTTTTGAGTGATAATGACACTTTATATTAATTAAGTAAAAGTAAATACAAAAATGATATATGCATATATCTTTTAGAAAAATAATTTTTAAATAGAGTTATATGTTATATTTTAGATTATAAATATTAATTAGAAAGAAAAAAATATTCCCTACATCATTGTATTTTATTTATAATTTTTAGACATTTAATAATTAAATATATTTAAGACACAATATTGATGCAATATTTTCCTTATTTATGAAAGAATCAAATAATTGGTATTATAAATGTTAAAATAAATATAATTTAAATGTTTTGATGACACAAAATAATTTTATTGGATAATATGACATTTTATGATTGCTTAAATGAATTTTTTTCGAATTAATAATGATTTTACGACTTTCACAAATATCTATTATTAAATATTGTCAAAATTGACATAAATGAATTTTTAAAACAAATATTATATATTAATTGATATTTTATTCCTAAAAAATATAAGGATTGTCAAAAGGACTTATATGATGAGAGGTTTATCAGTAATGGATCACTTTGGGGTCTTTTATAAGTATATAGTAATTTTATTAACTATATAATATAAAAATACAAAGAGACTTGGTAAGTGTCAAACAATTTAACTAAGAGTTAAATCTAAAAGATACGGTTACTATAGTAACTCAAACCTGCCTAAAATCTATTTATTGAGTGTTTTTCGACCCATCCCCACCTTAGACATTGAATAATCTACTTTGGATCCATACGAAACCGAATACGAATTAATTATAAATTAATACATTAAGTATTTCTTAAACAGCCCCTCCTCCTCCTTATAAAAGGACACCACTTCTAACATATTCTTCACACCTCTCAAGCCTTTTATAGTCCAAACTCTACCCAATTAAGCTCCCTACATACCTCTCCTCCTATTAGAATCCTTACCTTAGGCATAAAGCACTTAAAAAGTACTTTTTTGTTCAAACCAAAGAGAGTTACCCAAATTAAAGGTAACAATTTCTCTTAGCTTCTTTTATTTTATTTTACTTCTCCAATCCATAAACTCTTCTTATTATTTTTTAAAAAAACATGGTTACTAAATATACTAGGATATTGCTATAAAATGTATTTGAACTACACTTACACACACCTCCATCTAATGGTTTAAGAATATAATGTTTCTATTGATGGTAACCAAACGCCTCACGAAACGATGATTGTTCAATTATCTATTACTGCCTCTCATGGAGGCCATTACGGTGGAACTATAATTAAATATGATATTAATGATATTTATTTTATATATAATCTTATGAAATTCCATTTTATAGCATACCATTATTCGTTTCATGGTGTATATATATACGATAATTTCATTTGAGAAAGTGTGGACTATTACCCCCTCAATATGATATGACTCATTCAAACCATACATAGAACGTATTAATGATGGCGTTAATGAACATAAGTAACATATATAAGATATTATATTATACTAGAATAATAATACACCTATGTATCATTTGGTTTTGATTTCCTTTTAAAATGAAAAATGAAATGGAAGTAGCGTTCGTGCGTACGTACGGACTATCGTCTCTACGAACGTGATGAGATTCATTTCCCATCGTATCAATTAAAGTATAATTCTCATTTGATGATTAAAAATAATTTTTAAGGACTTGATATAATTCTGTATATGAAGAAGATACAACCAATCGATAACAATCACGACATATGTAACAAAACATATAAAAGAAAACGAGTAATTTAACACCCGAAACGATGATAATACTGCGATATTATTAACAAAGCAATGTTAAATATCATATATGATATCATATTAATTTATATGATTCATGTATAATTTAACAAAAATTATTTCACCATTATATAGGAATTTAAGTTACCCTCAACCACGGAAAATTACAAGGTAAGGGTTTATTTCACAATCTCTTTATTAACTGAGGTTGTTTATACGTGATTAACTACTGGGAATTCATTATCATCCACATCCATGTTTTAAAAAAAAATGTATTTCAATATTAATTTACTATTTAATAGAATATGGGTTAAATTCAATTATACCATTGTTAGACTTTTTATAACGTGGTTTGAAGTGAACCTTTCTGTCATTTTCCAGACAAGGAAAATTTTAACCTTTTCAACAAAATTAATGGAAGAATGTTTTTTTAACTTATACAGCAGGTGCAACTATTTTTTATCTTTATAAAATCCTAAAAGCTTCCCTTACAATCTTATAAGAATATTTTCAAAGTAAATGTTTTCTTTTATAATTATGTGTCTTTTAAATGATTTAAAAAAAGATATATTTCTCTCAAATAGTTTTGATTACATCTATGTCAACATCATTTGATGGATTTTAAGCTTATATGAAGTTGATTTGTTATGATACAAAACTTTTGTATAGTATTGAAGGTTTTGTGATATGTTTGACTATGGATGTGTTACTTTTATACCATTCATTGTTTTTGGAGAATTTATTGACATTTCATATGTTAGTTTTAATAAGAATGTTTATGTTATGTTTAAACCATTTCATATGGGTATGCATTGGACTTAGTAAGTGACAGGTGGAGACCGTTGTAGCTCCTCAATGTATCAGTAGGTCTCATGAGACAAACTAGTGTCTTGACACAAGGCCTTGAAAAAATATTATTTTTAGTCTTGGCACGAGGCCTTGGATATGTGGTTATGATAGTCTGGAATTATGCATTTCATCATTATAAAAGTGGTTATTGATATTTCATGTGATTATTCAATTAGTAGAATATACATGTGAATAATTAAATGGAATTATTTCAATTTATTTTTACCATATTATATTAACATTCATGTTTAAAAGGCATTTGTTTTAGTTATACACTACCTTAAATGTTTATTTATATTTATGAAAGTTTCCTCTATATTGTTATCCTTACTGAGCATCTGAGCTCACCCCTTTCAATGTTTTATTTTTCCCATGATTTGATGAAGTATTTTTTGAATGAACTGCAGGGATAGTATGAGAGGATATGAAGACAAGATGTTTTTGTAGTTTTTTTCACATTATTATGTAATGTAAGACTTATAAATATATCTAGTGATTCCAAGGCTACTAAACTAATCAGTCTTTCGAGACTTGATCTTTTGTGAACATGCCAATGTAATGTAATAATGAACCGACTCTAGGTTACTTGGGTCGGGTAGTTATAGTGGGTATAAGAGGGAGGTTTAGTATAAACTTTGGAATCCAGATTTAGATAAACCATGATTACATCACATATCCCTAAGATAAGACTTTGAGGATTAGTATAGAATAATTTCCTAGAATTTTGGTATTGTAGAGAATTTGTGATTTTTCTGAGCAATACATCCCTGCCTAGATACGAGCAAGTATAGGCGGCTCTAGCACATATGTACCTAGTGGTAAAACCCAAAAACACCGCTTTAAGCTAGAATAGAATGAGAACTGGTGCACGAAATCGGTCCTTGCTGCACTCTTGGTTACAACACACCCGAGGGATATGCTTAGGATAATTCTTGTTTTCTCTACAAACCACTATGAACGGTTTATGAGCATATACATCCTCAAAAAAACATCTTTATGACTATGGATTATATCCATAAATATTTCAATTTAAAAATAGTATTTTACACGTTTGTAATTATTTATTGAAAATCATAAACTGACCTATTTTATGCCATTTTATAGAAATGGCGCCCAATAGAAGGAATGTGAACTCACACAATACGTATGATCCAAAGAGTAAGAAGGATCATATCTTTCATGGTATTAAGACAAAATTTAGAAAGGAATTAGTCTCCAAAATATTCTCAACATATGATGAAATAGTATCGTGTTTTAATAATATAAGTAAATAATTCCTGGATTCCTATGGCTTTGAAGGGAAGCAAGAGATGAAAAGGGTGGAAGAGAGAAAGATGGATAAAGGGAAGAGGGAAAAGAAGAATTTTCTCCTATGTGATAACTGTGGGAAGAAACACCCTAGAACATGCCTGATGGGAATGTGAGTTTTTTATAAGTGTGGAGAAAAAGGACACCATGTACGTGACTGCAAGGGTAAGAAAAAAGTTTCAAATGTACAATGCTTCAATTGCAAGGAGTTGGGACACTACGTGAACCAATGTCCAAATCATCAGAGTATGCCTCAAATGATGTTGTTGGATAATAATCATGTTATGATACTACCAAAGATGAGGAGGAATGATTAGAGATCTTATGTTGTTGTTAGAGAATTATGTCATTTGAGTGTTGTATCAACAATGTACTAGTTATAATAATAATGGAGTATATAATGATTGTACTGTAGTACTATTTCATTAAGGACTTGAGATTGTTTGGAACCAAGAAAATTGACTCAATAGCATGTCAAATTTTTGGAAAATATATAGTTCAGAGAAAGATAAACCATAATTTGGTTCTAATACCGAGGTAGTGATTTTGGAATAATACATGATTGATTTGGATAAATTATATTAGATATTATTGACTACCTTTAAATTGATTAATATATTCCATCATTGTTGGAATTTACAACATTTTTTGATGGACGAAGTATATCCAGTATTCTATAAAAAATAAGCGAGCATGAATGTAATCAATAAGGTTACATGGTAATTCAGGATGTTTCAGTGTTTTAAAAGAACACATGATGAAGGTATTCATATGTTATTACTTGGTAAAAATGATCTAAATTATGTTTAGCTTCCATATAAATTTTGGACTGAGAGTTTGGACAGAAGTATTTTGGATAAGTATTAAGGTTGGAATGGATTATATTTTACATTGGATAATATTGTTAAGGATATTTTTGGATATTTATAAAAAGGAAAACACGCAGACCGTGTGACAACCAGTTGCGTCGGACAAAGCTGTGGGAACCAAACCCACAACCATAGTGCGATTGGGATTTATCACCTACCACTGGACTACTTGAAGTACCTAGAGTGTATAATGTAGTTTATTTATGTTTTGATATATGAGTTATAAATTTATTTTTGGAACCCTATACGGTTAGGATAAATAGAATATTGTTAAGTTCTATTACCTTTTTGAGTGAAAGATGGGTTTGTGGTAAAAATTTAGTAAGGAATGAATGTTTACATGAAAATTAAGTATATTTCATTACGTTCTTAGAAAATCTCATAAATAAATTCTTCAACATCATGAAAGGTAACTTGATACAAAAATGTTGTCGGTTAACTTTTCATACTAGGAAATCAAAGACCTTTTAACCAATCACTAGTTTGTGATTTTCTTGTAGTTAACTTTCTCCTAATCTTATTTTCTACAACTCTATATCAGACCTCGATGGGTTGTTGCTCCTCCATATCTATGTTTTCTTAAAATCCTAGTATGGGCTATCTCGAGTGACCGTTTTACTTCTCTTTCATTCTTTTAAAGTTATATTTTTATTAACCTTATTTCCAATATGGGTTTTCAAAAAAAGGTATTTTCTATTTTCAACCTTTTATTTTCAAATAAAAATTTCAAATTGTGAGGACGCAATTTATAGAATGAGGGGAGAATGTAACACCCCAAGCTTCCACGGTACGCTTCTCGTTGAATAATACAATAGCGTGTGTTGTACGCAACACTGAGTTCAAGCGCACCACAAATTACTAAACTAGCCGTTCAAATAAGGTTATGAATAGTAATAACTGAATTTTGAATTTTATATTATCCCAATAATTTTAGAATCCATATTATGAGTTTTAAGACATTATTTAAGAACAATTTCATTTTTTTCATATAAAAGTATTATTTTTAAAAAAATGCAATTTTACCGCCTTTTGATGGCGAATACTTTTTAAATCCAATATTTTAAAATGTGATATATTAAATTTGACAAAATGAACCTTTTATTTAGAATCAGTACATAAGAATTTATTTTCAATAATGTTTTGGTGTTTTTCTGATAACTTTTATATTTGGGTGAATAGTAAAAAATACTATATTTTAACTTAAACCAACTTTTTAATCAAAATAATTTATATTGTTAAATTATACATTTTAATGGTTTGGAAGTAGAAATGGATTATATTTTTACCTTTTTATCCAATTATGGTCATTTTAAATAATTTCACTTTGAAATTGGACATAAACAAGTGTCAACCTTTTGATAGTTATAATTTCTTAAAAATACGCCTTTTGGTTTTGAAAGCGAGAATTAATTTTAAATTAATAAATGAAACTTTTATGTTTTTAATTTGGTAAAATAGACTTCATTTTTGGATTCGGAATATTGAAATTAGATTAGGGTAAAATTTTAGTTCTCTTCTGGTAACTTTCATATTTTGATGAATAGTGAAAATTACAAAATTTTAATTTAAAACAACTTTTTTAATCAAAATAATTAATAGTGATAAATTATGAATTTAAATGATTTTAAAGTATAATTAGATTATAATTTTACCATTTAATACAATTTT
The DNA here is from genome assembly GCA_963277665.1 of Viscum album. Taxonomy (NCBI): domain Eukaryota; kingdom Viridiplantae; phylum Streptophyta; class Magnoliopsida; order Santalales; family Viscaceae; genus Viscum; species Viscum album. Next base: position 1,373,639,322 of record OY728164.1, read on the forward strand.
GGTCATTTTACATAATTTCATATTTAAACTAGACATAAGAAAGTCTTAATCTTATGATAGTTATTATTTGTTAAAAACACGCATTTTGTTTCGAAAACGGGTATTAATTTTAAATTAATTTCTTCCACTTCTGTGTTATGAATTTAGAAAAATGGATTCCATATTTTTAATCAGGAGGTCCAAATTTTATAAATAGGTAAATTTTATTTTTATACATTTTGAATAATTATTTCGCTAAATATTTTATTTACAATGGTTAAAGGGTAAATCCGGTAAATAAAGGTATAAAATAATATTATAGTAATACTAAATTACCCTAAAATGTGTCCTAACCCTATTTTTTTATACAAGTCCGACCATGGGAATCATTGGGTCGATTTTTGGACCCCATGGAGCCACTTGTAAGTGATAATAACACTTTATATTAATTAAGTTAAACTAAATACACAAATAACATAAGCATATATATTTTAGAAAAACAATTTTTACATAAAGTTTTATATGTCATATTTTAGACTATAAATATTCAATAAAAATATAAAAATATTTCCTACATCATGGTATTTTATTTATAATTTTTAGACATTGAATAATTAAATATATTTATGACACAATAATGATGCAGTATTTTCCTTATTAATGAGAGAATCAAATAATTGGTATGATAAATGTTAAAATAAATATAATTTAAAAGTTTTGATGACATAAACTAATTTTTTTGGTTAATATTACATTTTAGTATTTCTTATATTAATTTTTTTATAATTAATAAATATGATAAAACATTAACAAAAATCAATTTCTAAATAGTGTCAAAATTGACAAAAATGTGTTTTTAAAACAAATATTTTATATTAATTGATATTATATTCCTAAAAAATATAAGGTTCATACAAAGGACTTATATCATGATAGGTGTATCATTAATGGACCACTAGGGGGTATCTGGGAAGTATATAGTATGTTTATTAGCTATATAATATAAAAATACAACGAGACATGTAAAATGTCAAACAATTTAACAAAGAGTTAAATCTAAAAGATTAGGTTACTATAGTGACCCAAACCTATCTAAAATCTATTTTTTGAGTGTATTTCGACCCATACCCACATTGGACTTCTAATAATCCACTTTGGATACATTAGATACAGAATATGAATTTATTATAAATTAATACTTTAAGATTTTCCTAAAGAGCCCTTCCTCCCCCTTATAAAAGGACACCACTTCTACCTAATTCCTCACACCTCTTGAACCTTTTGAGTCATCCAAACTCTGCCAAATTAAGCTCCCTAAATCCCTATACTCCTCTTAGAAGCCCTAATTTAGGCCGAAAGAACTTCAAGAGTCCTTTTGGGTTCAAACCAAAGGGAGTTACCCAATTTAGAGGTAACTATTTCTCTTAGCTTCTTTTCTTTTATTTTACATCTCTATCCACTAAAATATTCTTATTCATTTTTATAAAAACCAGTATACTCAATATACTAGGTTATTTTTATAAAAATTATTCAAACTAAACTTATACACACTTCTATATAATGGGTGATGAACATAATGTTTCTATGGATGGAAACCAAACGCCTCACGAAACAATGATTGTTCAATTACCTCCTAAAACCTTTCATGGCAGAAAATATGATTGAACCGTAATTTGATATTATATTAATGATATTTATTATATATATAGCTTATTTACTTCCATTTTATATCATAACATTATTTGTTACATGTTGTATATATATACGATAATTTCATTTGAGGAAGTGCGGACTACCGCCCACTCAAAGTGATATAACTCATTCATACAATACATGGAACATATAAATGATGGTGTTAAATAACTTAAGTAACATATATAAGATATTATATTATACTGTAATAATAATATACATATGTATCTTTTTTTTATTTCCTTTTAAAATGAAAAATGAAATGGAAGTAGAATTTGTGCGTACGTATGGACTACTGTCTCCACGAACGCGATGAGATTAATTTCCCATCGTATCCATTCAAGTATAATTATCATTTGGTGATTAAAAATAATGTTTATGGACTTGATATGATTCTGTATCTGAATAATATACAAACTATCCATAAAAAACACGACTTCTATAACAAAACATATAAAAGAAAATGAGTAAGTTATCACCCGTAACGATGAAAATACATAGATATTATTAAAAAAGAAAAGTTAAAAGATCATATATGATATCATATTAATTTATATGATTATTAAATAATTTAATAAAAATTATTTTACAATTATACAGGAGTTTAATCTACCCTTAATGAAGGAAAAGTACAAGTTATGGGTTTATTTTACAATCTTTTCATTATCCGAGGTTGTTTATACGTGATTATCTACTAGGACTTCTTTATCATCCACATCCATGTTTCTTAAAAATGTATTTCAAATCATTTTTCATATTTATAATACTATGGGTTAACGTCATTTATACCCTTTTTAGACTTTTTATAAAATGGTTTGAAAGAAATATTTCTGTCATTTTCCAAACAAGGTCCTTTTTATCATTTTCGACAAAATTAAGGTAAGAATATTTTTATAACATATACGATGGGTGCAGATATTTGTCACCGTTATAAAATAATTTAATCTTCCTTTACAAGCTTATAAGAATATTTTCAAAGTAACTGTTTTCTTATATAATTATGTGACTTTTAAATAATTTAAAAAAATAGATATTTCTCTCAAATAGTTTTGATTTCTTCTATGTCAAAATCCTTTGATGGATTTTAAGGTTATTTGAAGTTGATTTATTATGATACAAAACTTTTGTATAGTAAGGAAGGTTTTGTGATATGTTTGACTATGGATGTGTTATTTATATACCATTCATGTTTTATAGAGAAAGTATTGACATTTCGTATGCTAGTTTTAACACAAATGTTTATGTTATGTTTAAACCTTTTCATATGGAAATGCGTTGGACTTAGTAAGTGACGGGTGGAGCCCGCTATAGCTCCTCGATGCATCGATAGGTTCCATGAGACAAATTAGTGTCTTGGAATGAGGCCTTGACAAAATCTTATTTCTAATCTTGGAACGAGGCCTTGGCTACGTGGTTATGATAGTCTGGCATTATGGATTCCACCATTATGAAATTTCTTATTGATATTTCATTTGATTATTCAATTTGTAGAATATCTATGTGAATAATTAAAAGGCATTATTTCAATTTATTTTTGACATAGTATACTGATGTTCAAGTTTATAAGTCTTTTTTTAGTTATACACTGCCTTAAATGTTTATGTTTATTTATGAAAGTTTCCGCTATATTGTTATCCCTACTGAGCATCTAAGCTCACCCCTTTAAATGTTTTATTTTTCCCAGGATGTGAAGATGTATTTTATGAATGACCTACAGGGATAGTATGAGGTGATATGAAGATAATATGTTTTTGTAGTTTTTTTCACTTTATGATGTAATGTAAGACTTATGAATATATCTATTGAATCCAAGGCTACTAAACTAATCGGTCTTTCAAGACATGATCTTTTGTGATCATGCTAATGTTATGTAATAATGCACCGACTCTGGGTAACTGGGGTTGGGGAATTACATTTTTTGTATCAAAATAAAAATCATTTACAAAGTAAAAATAATATAATGAAAATATATGCATTATTCAAAAAGAAAGAATATATTATTAGTTACAGTTTATTGATATATATACATTTAATACACTAAAAACACCTTAAGAGTAATGTACGTGGTGGTGGGAATTTCATGGGATGGTTCGACAAACATGGTTTGGGTTGTGATCTAGATGGGCTTGAAATTATTTCATAATATTTTTCTCTCAGGAATTAGTTTTTGGATACTATCTTGGGATTGGACAATGGAAATCCAAAAAATTCTATCTCTATCAAACAATCTTATAAATGGGAGTCCTAAGGTATTATCCTACTATTTGAGGCCATCACATCCTTTGTTTCTATCAATTAGATTAGTTAAAACCCTATATTTATAATAATCATGTAGTCATTGTTCAACATCTATATTTTCAATAGTATTGATTATTACTAGACAATTAATTCCAATTGGATATAATAAAACAAAAAAAATTGTACGTGTTCTCTAAAACCATATTTCATGATGAGAAATTTTATATAAATAAGAAAGATGAAATTTATTTATAATGTTTTAGGTAATTATAATATTCCACCTTAACAAATTTCACCATTGAAATTTTCGTTTACTATACTAAAAAGTATGAGGGTAAATATGTTACATCACCACATCTGGCTTCCATGTTTCTTCTTCAATCATTTGGTTTATCAAATACAATTTCATAAGATGCATAGTCTTATTTCATATAACTTTTTATCTACGATCTATAAACATCACCAGATGCTCTTAAAAGAATAGATCATTCTCCAATGTTTCCATATTACGGTTTAGTACATGTGAGTGGTCTGTTATGTACATTCTCTATAGGTATACAAGAAACACATCATTTACTTCAGATATTTTCAGTTGGAGTGCTAATCGGTAGGCCACCACTCTAATGTGATGAACGATATTGAAGGAGATAATGAATCATTAACTAAGCAAAAGATTATTCATGAATCTATTTATTTTCATCTGTGGATATATGTGGAGGAATACCATGTCTCCAACATCAAACCATATATATCATCGATGATTGTTATTATAAATCTTCTATCAACTATATTCATCATTGATGTGTTTTGTAATGGTATTAACCTTTATCTACTATTTCCTAGACCATTTCGGGATACAGCAGTTATCATTCCCATTACTTCATCCCAACATGCATGTGATCTACACTACATAACATTAAGGTCTTTATAGTGATCCATTTGGATAATTGAGAGAAACAATTTGTTGTTTCGGAACCCATCCAAGGGAATATGTTGGTATCATACTCTTTTGAAGACCACTGAACATACTCTCATCATGTCTTCCACTATTTGAATAGTCCTCTCATATTAGCCATCATTTTGAGGATGATAAGCCATAATGATATTTATTCTAGTATTTCGAGTGTGGTAAAGACTCTTCATGAACATATAGGTGAATCTTGGATCTCGATTGGATAAAATCGATAGTGTTTCTACATGTGGCCTTATAAATTATCTGATGAATATCTATAATAGTAGATCATATAAAAATTTATATCTAATTTTAATAAAGTGTTATGTATTTGTATGATGACACACAAAAAACGATATAGTATTATTTCCCCACGATATCTTCAGAAGTCCAGTGATAATGTCCTTGGAGATGTCCATCCAATTCTCTACTGGCTTGGGTAATAGTTTCCTAATCCCCTCAGACTTCTGTCATTCAACATTTTCTTTTTGGGATACCAAACACTATTTTTATAATGTGCGATCTTCTTCTTCATATCTTCCCAACAATACTTCTCACAGAGATCTTGAAACCATTTTTTTCTTCTTTGATGAATGAATAATATTGAACTATGTGCATCATCCACCAGTTCCTTCCTTAACCAAGGATTTGACAGAACACATATTCTTGAACCAAATCACACAATTACTTCATGATCAATTTAAACCCTAAAGAATTCCCCTTACTCATGGAATCAACCTTCTTCTGATTTTCATCATCATTTCAATGATAATAATTTATCCTTTGAAAAAGAGACAATTGAGAAGTCATTTGTGAAAGGATTGATGATGTTACTTCCTTTATAATTTTCATTCACATAATTTATAGGTCTATGAATATTGGATTCTTATCATTTCTCATCATTGATAAATATGATAGATCATTTATACTTATATCATATTCCACTTTATTCTCTTTACCATGATGAAAATAGATTGAGCATCCATAGTCCTTGATTATGTCTAACCATATTTGTTTTTTCATATTCAAATATTTCTATGTGAATATATACATGAGGATTTTTTGATCCATTTATATCTCACAGTTCCTCCTATATTGATATAGCCACCATATTTTCAACACAAATATTAGAGTTTTCACCTCCAGATCATGTGTGGGATAATATTACTCATTAACATTCAACTACCTTATAGAATGGTTTATGACATTTAATTCCACATTAACACACATCCCAATCCCTTCTTCAATGTATCACTCAATAAAAATAGAGTTATACACTTGTGGATAGTGTGAGAATAGGCATAGTGATGAGACTATTTTTAACTTTCTGATTCTCTATTCACATTCATCATTCCACACTATCATGACACACATATGAGTTTTCATGGTAAAAGGGTTTGGAAATCCCAAAAAAATTCTCACAAATCGGAAATAATAACAATATTTCCCAACGAAACTACTAATATCACTCACAAATGTTGGACTCATCCATCCTTTAAATACATATATCATTATATAGTACACAAAAATCCCATTTCTCAGGATGATATTCCCTAAGAAAGAGTCTTCCTTCATCTATAACTAGAATTTTTTGTGATAAATATTCTCCTTTAGTATGGACATTATCATTGTTATCAAATGTTGCTCATTCTCCTCATTTATAGGGAATTAAATTATAATCATCTATAATGTGTACCAAATATTTGTTAAGGTAATCCCTATAGAGAATATTCCTCGATTTCATGATGATTTCGGAAGAATTAGTGTGTTTTATTTCGTATCAAAATGAACTCATAGTGCTTGTTCTATGTATGAAAAGAGGTCTTGGGGATATCATACTTCTTCCCCATTTCTTTATTATATCCCAAGTGAGGATCCATCTTAGATAATTATTATTCTCTATATAACTGATAAAACATGTCATAAATCTGAGGTAGAGGATACTTTTTCATTTTCATGATCTTATTGAGGTTATGATTATCAATGCAATGGTGTATCAGCCCATCATTCTTCTTTAAAAATAGGATTGGTGAACCCCATGGTGAATAATTTGGGCATATGAAAAATTTATTCAGGTTATCATATTATTTTTTCTTCTTTTCATCATGTTCTACAAAATTCATTCTATGTGGATCCATGGATGATGAAAAATACCCAACTGTAATCTCTATTGAAAATTCATCCTCTCAGCTTGGAGGAAGACCTGAAAATTCCTCCTGAAAAACATTCTCCTTTTACCTCAAAATAGGCATGTATTCAATTATTGTTCATTCCTTAGAATCAATCATATTATCTAGATAAGTTTTCTCATAGGGTAGTTATATCTACGCTTGAGGAGATGTTCTAAAGAATACTCATCCTCCCCCTTTAACTAGTATAAAATATGGGGTTGATTCCCAATACAGAGATCGATTTTATTTTTTAATAATCTATGTTAGTTCTATATAGGGAAATACAATCCATGCCTAGGATTGTGTCAAATTTCAAAAAAATATAGTATGAAAAGGATCCCTAGGATGTTTATCCCCCAAACATTGATAGGGGAGGAGTTATATACATGTGATTTAATAATAGTCCCATTTTCCTTTTTCATAGAATGATATACTTCAATGCTTTGTGGTGGAGTTTTAATAGTTATACTAAACATTCCAAATATGAATGAATATTTTGATCTATAATCAAAAAGTACATTCATTATTCTTGAATCAATAAAAAGTGTACCTGAAACAACATTGTTTCAGGATCCACCACAATAGTTGTGCTGGAAAAAGATCACCCTTTATTTTTAAGAGGTTGTTGGTTGTCGTCAAAACCCCCTGGATTAGGGACTTGTTTTACAATGTTAATGTTTCCCTACAATTGAATAAATAATAAATTAAATAAGGGTTTAATGGAGCATTAATTTCCACTATCACGATATCATGTTTCTCTTGTCAGTAATTTCTATGAAGGTTCCGTTATTTTCAAAATCAAAATCATTTCTTAGTTACCCTTAAAAAATTTCTAGGTTTCTTCTTCTCACTCCATTGACATGTGGTATATTTGAATGTCATTACACCATTAAATTTCTCAATCAAACCTCTAGAACTAAATTCCACTTTATGCATATTATCATAGTGATACCCATGCGACTAAACTATAACTTTTTTTTTTACTTTGAGGGAATATTAGAAAATTTCCACAAATATATAAAATTCATGGATCACCAAGGATTTCATATAATTATTTTTAGCCCATTGAATAATTCACCAAACTTGCATTAGGGGTAATGAAAAAGATAGAGGCTTATCATGCATGTATTGCGATGTTTTTCTCATAGTATACAACAGTTTGTCATCCTTTTTTCTTAAGGGAATAAAAATCCCTTTCCATTTTAGGTTGGAAACTGTGAGAAAAATATTTTTTAAAAAACATTTTCTATAATTCCTTCTACTTAATTGCCTCAATATTTTCTTCAGGATTTGTATTCTTGACCAAGGACCACCAGTGATCATCTTCTTCATCCATATGATGAAAAAACAATAGATTGTTCTCTTTCTCGGAGCATTAAATTATGGAGACAATCATCTTAATCGACTTGATCCATTTTTTTATATTAAGGGATCATAGTATCCATGGAATGTTAGAGGCCACTTTCAGATGAAGCTCTCAACAGTGGCTTGTTCTCTCTTAGGTGGGTTTGGGAATTCCTCCAGAGCCATGATTTTATTTAAAACCTATGTCAGCTGAGAGACTATAGTTATAATTTTCATTATTCCTACTCCCATCGACCTAGGTATCTAATTGGAGAAGTCACCCCATTTCCAATAGCATTGATTTTTTATATAATTCTTCTTTTGTCAGGCCATTTTCTAGAATAAGGGGAAAATTAGGGATAAGTATTTTTAAAATTTAAAATATAAAAATGGGAATACAATGATATTTAATGGATAACATAGAAATTAAATTTATTTATTCAACATATGAATCCCTTGGATTCATTTTATGTTATCCATGATCTATTTCAAAACACATGTTATTATAAGAATTTATTTGTTCCCATAACAATGAATCATAAGGAGCCTTTGAATTTACTAAGAAATATCCCATGGGATTGTCAAAACAGGTGCATTGTAAGGCCCATTATTGAATACCAGAATACCCCAGGTCATGCTTGGAACACCTTGTCATATTTATTACTCCTATGTACATATTTTCCATAACCATGTCCACATTCAGTATCCAGAAAATGATTTATTTTATTGAAAAACTACTCACTATATAATAAGAAAAATATTCATATTTTTTCTTATACATAGTCATGTCCCTAAATATTTCTTTAGTGTTTTTTATTATTAATACACAAAATAACTAATCATTCCCAATAATACCAACTATAACAACCATGCACTTTATTTCACATTAATACTAGATTAATTACATAAGACCATGCTTAATACTACATAAATGATAAAAAATTATTTTTTATTTGGGAAGTAGGTATGTTAAATAAAAAAATAGGTAATAAAACATCTTTATTGAAATTTTTTTTAACCTGATAAAAATATTTCATTGAGCATAATCCTACATGGGATAACCTAGGGATATACAAAAGAAAGAGGTGTTCAATAAAGATCAGTAAGGCAAAAACATGGAATAAGTGATTAATGATAGATAATAGGCATATCAATGAGTAATAAAATAATCATGAATAATAATTACTAAAATTGCAAGATAATTATCTCATGGGAATTTTGGAAAAAACATAAAACACTGAATCATTAAAATAGGTCAAGGATAAACCCACCAAGAAAATATGGTGGAAATTGTCCCATAAACGAACCAGGTTCACTCACATTCCCAACAAAAAGTAGTCATTATTCTTCATAATTGATTTCATTACCCTAAAATGTTGAATACATAAATGTATGTAAAAAATTCAAAAGTATATGTGTATAATGTCGAATACCATTTATAGAAAAACGGGTATGGTATTCACATCACAATTTTCATGTCATGGAAAATCATGATGAAATTTTGGCAACATAACAACATTAAATATAAATTCATAAAAATGGTTCATGAGAGAGAAATGGGACTATAATATATTTTACATAATATTTTCAGTAAAAGGGATGTATAAATACATGTACCAACGTCATGAAATATAAACAAAATGTAAAAGTTCACAATGAGATAATAACAAAACAAGAGAAGTGATGATCACTTAAGGAATTTTTATCTAGTAATTTCTTATGTTAGGGTACAAATGAGAGAAAAATAACGATACCATATTAAATTGAAATAAATTGTAAATGTTGTTAATTGTTATAAATTAATGAAAATACAACCAATTGAAATTAAAATAACTATTTTCATAGAAGGTGCTTGAATTTGAATGGTGGAGAGGAAGGTCCCTTACCTGAATGTGTTACTCTAAAAGCTTATGAGGGGATTCCTAAGGGATTGGGAGTGAATTTGGAGGACTCTGTTGAGTAGAGATTAGATTTTAGTATTTATAAAAATAGTTTTTGTGAAGACAAATGTGATATTGGGTAGTATTATATATGAATCGATGCAGATTTCATTATTATTTTTGTTTTGGACTCTATATAATAAAATATACAAAACCACAATCTATTCCATTATTTTCTCTCATGGATTCCTTAAAAATATTATAGTTTTAATTATTTATTATGTCCAAGGGATGAAAATATTAAAATAATATTCTCTCTTATGTGGAGGTGAGTCACACTCTTAATGAATGGATTTTGAATTAATAATATATATTATATGTTTTTAGGATTAAAATGGGTTCAAAAAATATATCAACTAATTATTAAAATAAATTATTTCTAAATCAAAAAATATATATTTTTTGTATCCCATTTTGATAAATTGTTACATAAGGTTTGGGACATTATGAGGTCAAAAAAACATATTATATTTATATGATTTTTAATTTTTACCTGAAAATCAGACTGTCTCTAAAATTTTCGAAATATACACTATTGAATGAAATAAATGTTATAATCCCAAAAATAATATTAATTTTATCTAACTAAAATTCTATATATGTTAATTTTAAATTCTAAAATAAAAATAACATTTATTAAGGAATGATGAGTTAATTTAAAATTACAGTTTTCAAAACCTAATACAATTTTCATTTTACATCATAAAAGTATATGATTATTGGTATTTGATAGAAATTATTAAATAATATTAGAATATTATTTTATTAGAAAATCTATTGATTTATAAATTAATTAATTTAATTTGAATATTAACCAAAAATTTAATTTTTTTCTTATATCAAAACTAAAATCATTTACAATGTAGAAATAATAGGATGATAATAAAATAATTATTATTTTAAAATGTACATATCCATATATCTGGGGTCTTCATACATATCCCTTCAACACACATGAAAATATCTCAACACTAAATTGATTGATGGTGGGACATTCATGGGACAGTTTGGTGAACATTATTTTGGTCGTGAACTCGATGAGCTTCAACTTATCCTATAAATGGTTTTTCTTATTCTTATGTTGTTGAATCTAATATTGTGATTATCTAGCGGAAAATACCAAAAAATCCTATCTCAAATAGATCCTATGTTAAATATCCTTCATAAGGTACGAAACTACTTGTAGAGTCAACCACTTCCTTTGTCTGCATCAATTAGATTTATTAAAACCTTATTTTTATATTAATCAAAAAATCATAGTTCAATGGATATATTATCAATGATAATTAATTTTAATCGAATTTTAATCCCAGTGGTATATAATAAAACAAAATAAGTCCATTTTTTATCACCATATTTCATTACGAGAAATTTAAATAAATCAAGATGTGGAATTTTATTTTTAACTGTTCGGGTTGTCACAAAATGTAACAGATATAACTCCAATAGTGCACCAACAATATGAGGCTAACTAACTCTTCATAAACATACATGGTTTGGAAACACATTCTTTAAATTTTGATCAAAAGGTGATATATCTACTACCCTTATAACCATCCATATGATTCTACAGGAAGAACCGAATGGTTTTTTCAAAACACTTTCTTAATCGTAGACCCCAATAATGTTTCCAGAAACAATATATAATCATCCAATAGTTACTCAATATTTCACTTAAAAAATTATAACTAAAAATAACATAAATAAGGACCTAATGAAGTGTTCAAATATTTTGAAAATTATAGGACATTCAAATATCCCTTCTATGGAATTCTTGTCCTTGAGAACGTTCTATGGTGTTTTTTCTTGAACAACCAGTGCCATTGATCCTATATGTCATATTCCATATCCCAAGTCAACATTTATATAAAACCATGATTTGATACAAATTTATTAAGGTGAGTATTATTCCCTCATATAACTCTTTCAATCTAATCAAAGATTTATGTTGGATGTTCGTAAAAAAATATATCATGTTCCTAGACAATGGCATCACTATTGATCACATGAATTGGATTTCCCATGTACTCGAATAATGGGACTGATGGTACATATTATTCATACCTATATACCATTGAGGAATACCCAATTTGAGTTACACTGTTTGAGTAAATTTTATTATCTTAAACTGTCCTATAAACATGGATCCAACTTTAACAATCTCTTCAACTATAATTGACCTTTCTAATTTTATACCAATTTAAAATTTTGATATCACAAAATGAACACTATGGGTCTTCTACATGAGTCATCATATGATCATGACCAACTCTAAAAATTATCAAAAAAATTTCACAATCAAATTAGTAGATTAGTATTATCCTATACAATACATTTAATTATTACCACCGTCTCACCTACAACAATCAAGCAAAGTGATGAATGCAATGGATGACCATATTCAACCTATAACTATTTTGTCCAAATAAGATAACAATAACATTAATTTTACATGAATTTGTATAAGGAAATATATCAATTCCATTCTCAAATAAAATCTAGGAATAATTTTTGAAGCATATCCTCAAAAAATGGGAATGTCACATAAAACTACCCATTGATATAGGGATCATATATTGTACATAACATCAACTAATTCATCATATCCTTTTGAAATCATTCCTAAAACAATGACCTGATTCAATTGTAAATGTATGATTCAATTCTCAAGGGAACTCTATTCTATATCTCAATCCTTAAAAATAGACTTTTCTTAACACATATCTCCAATGTGTCTCTTAGAAAAAAAATTCCCAATTCATCAATATGTCGACAATAATTCATGTAATATCATGACCTGTCATGGTATTTGGAATCATGGTAAAAAAAATTATCACCAACTTATACTAATTCTGTAATGGTATAGGATGTTTGTGAAGAAAACCACCTGGTCACTCATGTCAAAACATAACCCTCTGATAGGTAGGATAATAAGCGGAAAGTCATTCAATGTTCATCTTCATACATGGAAAAAATATGCATTATAATATATCATGATACAAAATAAGAAATCATTCTTTTACATCCAACTATGAATCATGAGAATCCCTTATCATCTCTTCTAAAATAGAATTCGGAATCAAAACTCACATGAAAAAGTAGATCACAATTTTCCCATCTAAATTCCATCATATAACTAGGTAGTTTATATAAAACCACATTATCACCAAAATAAATTCTTAATTTTAATAATTTATATCTTTAAATTGGTCCATCAAGGTACAAGAGTGAACAATGGAGGAATATTTCATCACCCATTAGTCCACAAATGCACCCACCAACTTTTAAAACAATATTCTCCCCATTCTTTATAATTTTGTAACAAGGGTCAAAATCCTGGAGACTACCTTCTATCAATATATTTCATGTACATAAATAAAATAACATTTCAAATGGTTTTTGAATTACAAATAGTTCATAAAAAATAATCATTATCTCGAAACCCAAAATCTTTTGTGTTAAATTTTTAGTATTACATCACTAGTGGATTAAAATCCAATAATTATTCTAGTTTATCCTCTACATTAAAAATCATCATGAAACTTCAACTACTAAAATAAAAATATATCTATTCAGAGATCCAAATTGAAAAATAATAGATATCTTTAACACCTATCGTGTATATGCTAAGGTCTCATAATGTTTACCCATGGTCCGCTAAAAAATACACAGATCTGCCATATATTATTTCAATTCTACCTCTACCAAGACCTTCTTTTTAACCAATACTTTACTATATAAATATAGCCACATTAATTTGAAACTTAATTTTTTAACCATAACTACTACTAAAACATTTCAATCGAGCCAATTTCTTGACCGTGTATTTATTTAAAAAACTTCATGGTTGTTCATTGATTATTTAAGAACCCAGAACAAGTTCCGTTTGAACCGAATGTTATGTTGCTCCATTATAATGGAAAATACACCTAGAATATATTTATGGCCTCATGAAACGCCAAATACATGGGTATTTTAAAAATAAATTTCCCATTATAGACACCATAAACCTCACAAAGCCTTATCAAAGAAAATGCCCAACGGAATTGCTCACCAATGTGAACCATACACTTGATGGTCATTATCTTGTGGTCCATTTAAAGACTAAAGGTTAAAAAAAATTAAAACATTAAACTCATGATTCATTACATCATTCTTCTCAATTCATAAAATATTTTATGGTTCTTCAACACCATCAAAACTTCCATTGTCTCTATCATTCTATTGAACAACCACATGTCCCATATAACTTCAATTTATAACATTACATTCAAATATGGAACAACAAGATAAATTATATGAAGAAACATTTCAATGACCCATTTATATATAGTATTAATGTATAGATTTTGGAATTAATAAAACTACTAGAACATAAACAACATGATGATCCAAATTCCCATCTCATCATTGAATTGTGCCTATGTAATCAAGGAACTCGCAAATAATAGGTTCTGTTACATAGAAAAAAAACTAAAAATTCCATTTTGTTTACCATATACTGATAAAGAATAACCAGATATGAGTCCCATAACTAATGTCACATAATACTACTCACATTTCTCCATTACATCATCTTTATTTCATCTAACTTCATGTTGACCAATTTACTCTTTTCCCTCCCAATTATTTTGAAACTGAATCACTCCACTAGTTGATAGAAAACCAGTGGTCATAAAAAGAATTCATAATCCTTAAACTCCTACTAGTATTCTCCCCACCTATAAACACATTTCATAGTACTAGGGTGACATTTCACACAAACTAAATTATCCAAATGGTATTTTCCATTAAATACCTACTATAATTTAATGATTTTCTATAGAGATGTGAATTATGTCTTAGTGATTGAAAGTTTCTTTAGATTTGTGGAGGGTTCATGTTCTTATATAGATTAAAAAATTAAATTTTTTGGGTTATAACCCCTATATGTAGCTTATTTTGACATGTAATGAGGGTCGGTTGGTAGACTGATGGGTCATAATATCATTTTAATGAGAAATGGTTGGTTGTGGTATTATAGTAACCCATGACAGTGGACATGAAAAGTGATAGAAAGACCCTTTTTCCATTGAAATTTGTTGGTATCTTAGTACCTATTATCCAGTGGCCCAGGGGATATAATTTTTAAAAGTATAAAATTGTAATTTTTTACGAAGTATCCTTAAACACCATTTCTTAGGTTTTTTGGGCCAATATGGATAGTATATCCCTCTCATATGACTTCCAATAGATCTCTAAATACATCGATGGTCTTATGTTAATTCATGATGGACCATGAAACCTTTTTTATCATAAAGATTCAATAAGAAATAAATGAGTCTTCCTTTCCACCTCTTTTGATTTATTTTAGTGGTTAATGCTCCCTCATTTTTGTAATACGACTCATTTCCTAGAATTTTTTTGGGGTTCTGTTCTCATACATGCTAGGTGTCGATAATAAATGAGTTGTCCCAACTAATTATAAAGTATATGTTCAGTTTATATTAACATATATTCACACATATTTGTTCATGATCCACGTTAGTATGATCATTATGACTTTCTTTTTCTGACCATAGATTAATTAAATATTTAAATTTGAGGTTCCCTTAGTGAAACACCCCTCTTAGAATTACTTTTTCTATATAAATGAAAATACTTATTAAGGAAACTAGGTAATGGTTTTGATCTCCTAAATACCCAATTAAACATTAATTCAATATATGGAGTTTTAATTGGAATATGTTAAGGTGGATTTTATCATGATTTGTTTATAAAGGGATTCATGAATCAATTTGACGACTATGAAATGGGATTTCACTAAAATAAATGTTGTAAATATAATTTGATGTTAATGAGGATAACAATGATGGTAAATGATTTTGGTCTTTTAATAATATAAAATAGGTTTCAAAACATTATCATCCTATTTTAATGAAATTGGAATTTAATTAAAAGGGAATGTGTCAATGTAAATATATATTTTAATGAGGTATATAGGTTTTATAGGATGTTATTGATAATTAATTATATCATCCCATGAATACAATAAGGGGTGTGCTCTTGATTTATGATTGGTTTCATAGGGTGTGTTTTAGATTATTAGAAATCGTGAATTATTTAATGTATTAATTTAAAATGATGATTGGTGGGAATTAATTGAGAATATTCCAAATATTTTGTGTGGACCTAGAATTGTGGGGAATTACATGATCATTCCATGTATTCAACTAGGGAAATATTATGAGTTTCACAGTGTAATTTCACCAAATGATTCATGGAGGTTACCAAGTATAGAATTCCTTTAGAAAACCTACGTATTCCACTGAGATTAATTGTTTTTATTTCCATTTGGAGTATCCGCCATGGATTTTACTTCTATTTATATTATCTATTTTCAAATATTAATGTCATATCTTCTTGTATTATACCTTGGTAAATGCAATGGGATGAACTCCCTAGATTCAGTATGTTTATATTAAGGGGAATACCTTAGGCATAAGAAAGTATTGCCAAATTATATGCTATTGAATGTCAATCATTGTTTAATATATTCATACTAGTAGTTCAGATTAGTTGAATTCCAAGGGTCACCCTTTCACTAGAACTGAGATGGAATTTTATTGAGATGGAATTCCTAGTGAAGACCTGTGGTTCTTTATAGTTTTTATGATTGTGGTTTATTTAGTATAAAAATGTGAAATGAGGTAGGCCATGATTTATATCATGGTTAGAGACTCCCCAACATTGATTGAAGTTGATGTAGGCTGATGTCAAGCATCACCCTTGATCGCATGCATCTGTGGTTATTTTAAAAAAATATTAATTGAACTATTAATCCATAATATCTAAACTTATAAAAATGGTTTATCATATAATTGGTTAATTATAGTACCCTTCTTGGAAATCTAATTTAGACTAGTTTATTTAGGGACACATTTGGTGGCTCCCATTAAGGTTTAACCAAACCTTGATCAGGCCACCATTGGACTTGGATAATTTAATATATTGATGTCTACATTAATGTGATTGGTTTAGTAAAATTCCAAATGTTTTTGGAACACAATTTTTATGGATGTGAGGAGTGTGAAAGATGGTACTGTGTAAGACTCAACACCTGGTTGACAATTGTTTTTTTATTTTCTATTTATCTATTGTATCATTATATATAATCCACCCATAGGGGATCAATCTAAAATGTATGTAATTACTCATAGTTTTATCTTTTCCAAACTATAGTTATATTTTTCTTTTCCTTATCATATTTATGATGTTTGGACATCCATACTTGTATAATTACTACTATTTATTTATCTTTGGTACTCTACCATGAAGACATTGTCTCTCAAATGTAATCTCAACCAAAATCTCTATAAGTTAGTAGCCTCTAGTGTATAAGGAGGAAC
The DNA here is from genome assembly GCA_963277665.1 of Viscum album. Taxonomy (NCBI): domain Eukaryota; kingdom Viridiplantae; phylum Streptophyta; class Magnoliopsida; order Santalales; family Viscaceae; genus Viscum; species Viscum album. The sequence continues at coordinate 1,373,657,026 of OY728164.1, forward strand.
ACCTAAGCTCATATGGCATAGAAGCCCAAGAATTAGTATAGTGGCATCTGATATGGGGTGGTAAAAGTGGTTTAGAGGATTTATTATTGTTATTTTGGGATGGTTAAAATGTGTCTAAAAATATTTTGGACCTTGGTATTTAACTCATTCATTGGATTGATGTACATCAACACAAGGTAAAACACTATTTTTTGGGGGGATGATGCATGTTTTCTTAGAACTCACAGGTTATAGTTGAAATGATTTCACCATGAGTGCATAAATAGATTTATTTGGATATAAATTTATTAGATTATAATATATAAAATCATGAACCTATATTGAATGAGGATGTGGCTATGTTCATCAATATTTTATGGAATATAGGTATTAAAATGACATGCATCCTATTAGGGATATGAATTTTATATGTGGTTTCCTTACTAATAGTGGTATGTGTAGCAGGAGATAATAATTTCTTAATTAACTCTATAATTTATTTTTTCATAATGTCTATAATATACTGGTAATAAAGGTTTTGATATTTATAATGTCTAAAACATCATATATTGTGTTTCCCATATATTGAAATCATGGAATCTTAAGCAATTCCAAAGAATATTTAATAAATCATAGTGAGATATATATGGATTGATGAGTGTGTTGAGTAAAAACGATTTTATTAATATCCATATACATTTTTTCCTTCGTAGAATCTGAATGAATCTCTCATTAATTAAGTATTATAAAATGGAAATCATTCAAAATACTAGAATGAATGAAATTTTTTCTTCTCCAAAAATTTAAATAAAATAACAAATAAATAAATTAGTTATATAGAGTTATGTTAAGATACCTATAAAATATATTCCTCTATATCTTTCTAATTAAAACCTATTTATACAATCCTTGAGAATATAAATTTTTGGAGAATACTTGGAGGGTGTATGTGGGAATGATGGTTTTGATGGAAAATAGACATGCATGAAGTTGTGAACATGATAGATATCGAAAATGGGAACTCCTTATAATGATTTTTTCTTGGGAAATGTTACTTGGGTTTCAAAAAATTTCATCAAGAAACAAATAAAGTGTATTCTACTATATCTTGTAAAAGGAATTAAACATTAAATGACCTAAAAGGAGACATTATAAAATGATAAATTCATGCAAGTGTATGATTATATGGAATTAACCCTATAATTAATAAGGTGATAGGGAATACTTATAATTTTATCATTTCCTGGGGATTGGGTTGATTAAAAAACTATAAGAACATAAGTTTTGAGGTTTCTATATTGTGTGTTGTGATATAAACTGTAAGGGTATTGTGGGATGTTACATTATAAAATAACCTCAGTGAGAGTAGTATGTGGTATAGTGATAGGGGTATGGTTTGTAAAAACCTAGAGTTGGGTGTTACGAATACTAACTAATATGTGAATTTGGGGGTAGGGATGACTATTTTTCAATGAGTGGAGGCTCTTATGATTACTTTTTAGGGTCCAGGATGCGGGACCTAGGGGACATTGATGGAGAATATGATTAATTAGTTTATCTATTATGATAGTTGAGGGTTACCCCTGAGACATCTTAAACCAATATTATGAGATTTATTCTTGTGTGAGGCATTATAAAATACCATGTTTTATATTATAGGTTAATTTTTAGTGATATTAGGGAATTTTTACTTCTGATTAATAAATAATAGTGCTACAGAATTTATCTATGATGGTTTTTTATGGTCACAATCATTAGAATGATTGAACCAAATAGTTGTGGTAATTTTTCAGGAATGTAATGGATTTTTAGTTAGGTGGTTGGAGGTTCTGGAAAATATGTTTGAGTTAACAGGTGGTGGGGAATTTGATCTTGACATGTGTATGGTAAAATGGACATTATAAGAGAGCTTCCTAGATACCTATATTTAGTAAATAAAATACTTGGATGGTTTCAAATTTTAATTCAATTGGGTTACCTGTTCTTGTATTAAATGAAGTGTGTTTAAGGGAGGTTTGGTTGAGTGCGCAGCCCATCGTGTTTTGGATATTATTCTAGTACATTTATAGGAGTGGGTATTGATTCCTGTAGTTTCTAGAAAACAATAGTTGGTGGGAAGTCCTGTTTTGAAATTTTCACAGGTGAAGTGTAATTTAAAAGAGGAGTGATGAGGGTACTCTTGGTCATTTAGGAAAGAACTTCATGTGAGAATTTTCTTAGGTTTTGAAATGTGAGCCCAGTTTGAATGATACATAATTATTAATAAAATGATGTAGGATTCAATTTTTTGAGGCGAAGTAGTGAAAACCTATTTTGTTCAAGAGTTTTACGTAGTTAATGTTGGTGATGAATATTCCTTCCTTGTTATGGGTTGGAAACCATCCGTGTAAAACATGATGGCTAATGAACATGATGGGAAGGAACTAGTAAATATGTCCAAGGATTGGATGGAAAATGTATAGTTTAATAGCCAGTGAATTTTTAATAAATTTCTCATTAAATTAATTTAGTATTTTTGACAGTATGTGATTCAAGATAAACAAGGATTAAATGAAACACAATACACTATTAAAATATGAATATTCAAAAAAAATTATTATAAACTAGATACTAAATTGGGGTGTATGAATACGAATAACTAAATTTTGAGAATTATATGATTTCACTTGAATTAAATAATTTAAAGGGTTATCTATTGATAAGAAATAAAAAAGAACATTTTGAAAGAAAAATATATGATTTTTTTAAAATTTATATATGTCTAAAAGAATTTATTTTTATTATTTTAACACATTATATAAAATTCTTTTAACAAATTTTTTAAAAAATAATTAACAAAAAAATGTTTTTTAAAATTTCCATATCGATATTACCTTATGGTAATGTTGTAGGATTTTTAAAACATAACATTTTTCATGTAATAGTGAAATATACTAATTTGTTCTAGAATTATCATTTAAGTTAATAAACTAGGTCCAATTATAAATTAATTTTTTTAAAGTAACAGAAATATAATTTAGTTATATTAAATAAAATTAACTGAACTTAAATTATCATTATATTATGTTCTTGTATAGGATTATCTTTAGTCATTTGGAACTACATTTTCTGAAAACTATTTTAAAGAGCATAAAATTTGTAAATTTTAAATAATTTAAATTGCATGCATTAAGGATGTATTAAAATGAAATATTTTGATTAAATTATGAAAAATTTATTTAAATTCATCTAATTATGATTACTTCCAATATTTTTAATATTATATCAATTTTCCCTTAAAAAAATTAATTTTCTAAAATCGGTTGTTCCATTATTTTTGTAGATTTAATTTCAAATTAATCTCTTCCACTTAATTGAGTTGAATTTCCTAAAATGGGCTCGAAATGTAGAATATTCATAATTTATATAATCTACAAATTCCCTCTTAATTTTAGACAACAATGAATTGTGAAAATAGTAATATTTATTTATCACAGTTAAGTTAAAAATGGGATTACTAGGTGTTAATCAACAATTATATGGGTTGAAAATGAACCAAAACATATCTAATACCTATTTATTGGTCTTATATCCACCTTATATCTTATAAGGTTCACTAATTGTGTCTTTTGGTGCCTTTTTAAATTTAAAAAAGTTCGGTGGAATTCTATTATTTATAAAATCCAATAAGTGCCATCTACCCCTCTTATAAAAGGCTATACTCGCTAATGTATTAAAACAAATAGAAAACACTTTTATAGCCAATACTAGCCCAAATAACATCCCTAATTCAATCCCATTATACAAGAATACTTTTTTGTTAATAGTTTTATCCAAGGTAAGCGTAATGTAAAAACTGGAATAAGTTGTCTGAATAAAATGAAATGTCATTAACCGAACATTTGATTTCATTTATTCCTCCACATAAAAAAATATTATTTAACCATGATGATACAATATAAATTATATCTTATTAATGTTTATATTTCATTATGTTATATTCATGACCAACAAAAATATCTTCCTCCATTAAATGGGAAACAAAATTTTTTATTGTGTGTACAATGAATTACAACTTCGCGAGCCAATGTAAATTTTTACCCATACCTTATTCTCGCCTATATATATAATGATTTATGTGAAATTTTTATATGATATTTGTGATATAATAATTCCTCTTTAATTATAAAATAAAATACACTTTCTTAATTTCCATTCTATATTGAATTTGATAACTTCGGTCATGTGTGATGCAGTCTACCACCACGTGAAGTGATGTGATTTGTTTTTCACTCACCCTTAACATGGAATGTAATAATGATAAATTTTATGTTGATATATTATGTTAAGGAAATTTTAATTTCTATTTAAAATAAATGTATCATATATTTTTTACCAAACCATCCATTTAGTAAATGATAATGTCATTTGTGTGTACTGTCCACTACCAAAATTGGAAGCAGTGAAATTATTTTATACTAACGATTTAAATGGAAGGTAATAAATGAAAATTTAAATATATTATATATATGAAATTATTTTTATTACATAAAACTAATATTAAATCAACTTATATACCTTTTCACCCATTAAATATATGATAATGTCACTCGTGCATACATACAACCTGCCGTCTCTACGATAGATGTGATTCATTCTCCATGATCAAAATTAAATAATTCCAATAATGATTTATATATTAATAAATGGAAATTATAACATTAATTTCATTGAAGGTATTAATTATTTTAACCACTATTATATATTTATAATATTCATGGCCAAACAAGCATGGGAAAACAAGGCAATTAACACCTGAAACAACAGTGATAATGAATGATTATTAATGAACAACTAATAAAATTTTATATAAGTGATCATTTATGATATTATAGGTAACAAAATAAATATGAAATTCATAAATAACTTGTTTAAAACAACTATATATTATTTCAAATAGTTCTCATCTAAATGTAAGAATGTGGTAATGGTATTCTAAACCCATTTTCATTCATTGATTTATATGACTACATCGTCGATTATATTTTTCCAAGATAACATTTGAAATTATTTCTGGTTAATTTATTTTTTATTTAATATATATTTGTTTTGATTAACACTTTTACACATAATCACCATATTTTATAAACTCCCCTCACTGATTGTGAGGCTTTCATCTCAAACTTCTTTTATTGAGACAGATATACTTTTATGCACCTAATTTCTTTTGAATGGTGTATATAATGTAATTTTATATACTATATCATGAAAAATTCATAAATATTGAAATATTAAGTTACAATTCATCTACATCATTCATGTTATATTATGATTCAAAATTTTCCAAAGTGATATGGTGTTATAATTAAATCTCATTTTAATCAAGCTTTCTTATGCTTTTATTTACATTAAAAGAAAATTAAGTGATCATTTTCTAATAAAACAAATCCATTTTATTCTCTTGTGTTTATTCCTGAATGTTTCAAGTAATATTACCATTTCACTCCATTTGGTACTTAAAATTATGGAGTTTTTAAAGAAAACATGACTTTTTTCTCTCTTTAGTTTAACACCCTTTTTCATACAAATCCATGTATTATATAATTATTTGAGAATGTTTTATTATGATTTTTAATATAATTATTAACCTTAATATTATTTTTACAAAAACAAATCAATGGAATCTTAAAATAATTTTCAAAATCAGGCTATTTATTAATATTCATAAAAAATTGATATAAATAATAGATCTTCAATATATTCCGCATGAATGGAACTATTTTTCTATCATAACTATTCATTTTTCTAAAGAATCATTTTTATGTTTCAAATTTTTTTAATAATTTATTTTGTTAAATGGTTAAATGTGTGCTATATTTTAAATATTTTCTTTAAAAATTGAATGGATATTTTACTCAAAAAAATTTCAATGTGATCTTTTATAATTATTTTCAATTTAATATGACATCTTTTGCTGTTTTTCAAACTAAAAATATTATATTCCTCATGACTTTTTTATTCATTTAAAATTATTTTCTGCAATCAAAAAAACATTTATGTTATGTATTTCATATAAATTATTTATATATTCTAATCACTTATATAATTGGTTTATTCTCCATTAATTTTATAGAGAAATAAATGCCATACAGTCATTTAAAAAATGCATTCATTATATAATTTTCTTTGAATGTGATTTGACAATATATTTTGAAATCCATTCTCATTATTGATTAATTATTAAGATTATGATTTATTATTTACATCCATATTTTAAAATAATATTCATATATATATAATGAATTTTATGGGTGGCCTCATAATTTTCTATCCCTCTAATTCACTAGGTAATGTTTTAGCCTCATCAAATATCTTGTACTGGATTTGGGAGTGAACTTAATCTATTATGGGACGCTATCATCAATGTGATGTTTTTTGATAGTTATCTGTGAATTATTCATATGTTATCTTTTATATTGATTTTACATTTCCTATATTCTATTATATTATGATATATATTTTTAACTTTATGTTCCCAATGATTACACATGTTTCTTCTCTTCTATAATATTTTTTTTTCACATTGGATCACATGTTGTGCTTCTCGATTATTTTAATTCCATAAATGGTATTTTTAGGTAACACTATTATTTATGTAGTCCACATGTTTTCCCATGATAAATTTGCAGGTCAAATAAAACATAAAAGCTCACAGTAGAAAATAGAATTAGGATGCCATTCTTTATGTATTAAGAACCCAATCATCTAATGAGACTAGGTCTGTATGATACTTGTGTTGGATTCATGGATATTTACTTTTAAGAATCATGTACTATAATGTGTATAAGTAATTAGTCACTAAATTTGGTATAAAAAGAAAAGGATTATTTATCCATTGAAACTGGGATGATAAAACTTGAGTGAGAACCCAAAGAATGAGTCTGAGGATAAGACCATGTATATATAATTGTATTGAAATCATGGGGAAGTATAGAGCGAGTGGTTTCTATGAAATTTTATCCATTACTGTATACTTCAAGTGATTATTTTTCTATAACAGATAAACCATGGGGTAAAAAATCTAAAAATGTATGTTAGTATTAGAATTATAATTTCTTAATACATGAAAATGAATCTTACTACACACCAAGTTAGATAATATTATGGGATATTCTTTGGAATTTAGAAACAAAATGTACGAAAAATATTAGAGGACTTGAACCAATTGATATGCTCGATTACCAAATTAGAATCATTACCGTGAATAAAATTGATTAAAACCTAGAATCCCATATGTCATAATATACATATCATTTTAAATATAATATCTATAGGTTTATAAATTTATCTTTGATATGATAACTCATTCACATATGGTATTTTTTCTTCATTTTATTTAATAAATTGAAATTGGAGAAGGATTTTTCATAAACAATGTGATGGGATATATAATTATATATCTAACGAGGTGTATATACCAATTGGAATAGAATTTATATATCTTGTGATCCTGAAAAATGAGATATCTCTATGTACCATAAAAAATTGAACACAATTTAATTTTCAATGGAATTACTAAAGTTATGGATGGTGACTCATGGATGTTAAATTTATAGAGATGAAAGATGAAAATATAATTTAATTTTCTATATACAAAAAATGATGGAATTAGAAGAATGGAGAAATCATTAAATTAATAGGAAATTATTTCGGTCTGGAAGAAGAGGAAAATAATCAACTAATTTATGATGAAGAATGAATAGGATGGTTAATAAGATGAAATAAAGTAAAGTTCCACCTTTGGAACCTATAAATATAAATGTTCTAAATATGGGGAACTTTGTCATTATTTTATTGAAATCATGAATCCTATAATTAATTTCCAATGTGAAAATTTTTAATAATTATTGTAGTGGAATGATGAAATTATGTGAGAATTGGAAATTGAGATTCATTTTGTTAGATCATTTTTTTCAATAGTATTTTGGTAACTAGAACAATGAAACTCTTAAGGAATCTTCTATAGTAGTTTTTATAAATAAATTTGTAGGAATATTTTTAATGTTACAAATTACCTAAAAATGCGATCAAATGTTAATGTGAAACTATATATAAAAACAAATAATTTAAGAAAATAAAATATAAGATATTTACATGATGTTGAGTAAATTATAGTAAATTAAAATTAGTTTATTTTTTGGAATTTTTTATAGAAAACTATTATAATTATACACTAACATAATGGTTAATGTTATTATATGTATATTAGTCATATTTTTTATGAAATTTCAATTTTGGTTAATATATATATATAACTGTTAGTTTTAAAATATAGGATTTTTTGGAATGAATAATATTATGATTTTGGTTATGTTTGTTGAAGGGTATGAGATAAAATTATAGAATATGACCTTTTCTTAATTAGTTTATTAATGTTATTTTGGATATAGGGTTTCTTATCTATAGAATGATCAATGTTAAAAAATTTAGTTTTGAGGTTAAATTTCTGAGATTCATATATTAATTTTAGGAATTATCGTACCTTTTTCTAACTATTTATGGTTTGGTATAATGTCTATAGAAATTGTTAATATCCTGATTTTTTTGAGTCATGTGATGTGTTAAGAGTGAATTTTTGTGATTCAGACATAAAAAAATTCATCTAGAATACACATTATGTCGATCAAAGGTTGAAATTGAGGTGGAAAATTATTATATGATGAAATTATTCTCTTTATGTAATTATATTTCCCCCTAGTCTTAATATATATATTAAAATGTTTCCTTAATATTATGAAATGGATCGTGATGTAAATGTTTTATTCATACACAGTAAATTGATGGTATATTCTTATATAAAAAAAGTTTCTACGTTAATCTCTTAAGAAGATGATCTCTACAAATCCTTATTTTCATTTTCCACCATGGTTATTCTATGCGGAAACGTAGTAATCCTATTACCTTAACATTTCCATTTACATATTTATAAGAATAAATTTTATTAACCCTTTTTTGGATGTTGATTTTTTTATAAATAAATTTTCAAATGTCAAACACATTATTACTATGAAGAAGTTAAAATTATGAGCTTGTTTTTTTAATTCGGTATAATTTAACACCTATGAATTTGGAATATATTAATATTTAAATATATTAAATATCAATGATATCTTGCAACTTTTTCAACACCAAGTTGAAATGGAATAGGATACTTTTTTAAAATATTAATATTAAAACATTATTGTTATACTCTAGAAGCTAAATTGGTGGGTATGTATATGTATAATTCAATTATTAAAATATATGGTTTTTAAATTAATAAAATAAATTCATTGGTTATCTATTTATTATAAATATAATAAAAATCATTGGAATAAAAAGAATATTTTTTAGAAAAATTGTATTTAACTAAAATATGGTTTACTCGTGATTTATTAAAATAATTTATAATTAATTTAAAAGAATTATTTAAGATTTATATTAAAAATAAGACATCTATTTTTGAATCAAAATATATATATTATCAAATTATTGATGTTTTTATTTTTCAAAAAATATTAATTTTTATTAAATAGTGAAAATTACTCATTTTTCAAAAATTGTTATTTATTCAAATAATATAAGTCAAATATTTCATCTAAATTTTTTGAAAATTAAAATAATTATTATTCATTTATGATAAATCAACATAATTATATTTAAATCATCTCATAACTAAAATTTGTTATATGATATTCTATAATTATTAAAACACTTCTTTAAATCAAAACTATTTGAAGCATATAATGTTTAACAATTTTAAAAACAGAAAATAAACCATCACGAGGAATTATTTTATAAAAATTATATATTATATTTATATAAAGGTAAATATAAATTAATCCAATTATTATTACTTTTATTATATTTCTTGATCTGATCAACTAATCGTTAAAAAATGAAATTTTTGAAAACCGATTTTTTAAACTGGTGTGGGTTTAATATCTTAATAAATTCTAGAACATATATGAGTTGAATTTGTAAAATTGGATACCATTTATGGAATAATTATAATTTATGCTATCTAATAAATAAAATTAATTTTAAAACAAAATGAATAGTGAAAAAGTAAAAATCATTTAATGTGATTAAGGTAAAAAATGATTTACTGGGGGTTAAAATTAATTTATAATGGTTACAAATCACCCAAAAAGTGTAATTTCTATTTGTGGTTATATTTAGACATTTTATTTTATATGGATTGATAATGTTACATTTCTTATCGTTTTTTTCATGAGAAACATATGGGTGTAATTCGTTCTTTTCAAAAATTTCAAATGTTTCCTCTCCCCCAATTATAAATTGATACCTCCTCTTATCTCCTTTAACACATAAATAACCCATTTTTATGGAATAATAATACCAAAATAAATTCCCTAATCCCATAAAATAATCATATAATAATTTCAACATTTTATAAATCCATTCTTGTAAGGCTTTGGTAAAACTACAAGAAGTTTTCTGAAGAAGAGGCATCATTCGTAATTGTCCATTTTATTTTATTTACATCTCCAACTCCATAAAAAGTCACTAAACAATTATTTTAATATATAAATATATTCCTTATAATTTTATTTATTCAGGTTAAGGTAATTACCAAAAAACCATATCCTCTTCCATCAAATGAGAAATGAAACCATTAACTGTGTTTATGGAGGACTAATACCTCATTAATAGACATAATTTGGATCCCATCACCCCGTATTATATATGGATATAAGGATTTATCTAATTTATATTTATTATATATATAATATAATTAATCTTATGACAGTATAATATAAAAAAATATTACTTTCCATTCCTTTTAGAATACAAAAATGTTGCCCATGTGTATGGAAGAATTCCACCCCACGAAAATTTGTGATTCATTTTTCTCATACTTATTGCATGAAAGTTAATAAGGATTAATTTAATTTTATATAATATATTTATGAAATATTAACAAATATTTAAAAATTATATATTATATACATTCTTACCTTACCATTAATTGATTAAATAACAATGGCATTCATGGGTTCGTATTACTACTACCTCACCAAGCGAAGTATGTTTTTTCACTAACGCTTTACATTGATGGTAATAAAGGATAAATTTAATATATGTGACATATATTACAAGATATTGATTATATAAAATTAATATACAATCCACTTACATAACCATTAATCATTTACTTAAATGATAATGTTAATTGTGCTTAGGAATAACATAATGTCTCTTTAAAGTGATGTGATTCATTATGCACGTTCAAATATTAATAATGATTATATGTCTGTATATAATGAAATAATGATTTTTATAACATTAATATCTTTATTTATATGATTTATCAATATCTTATGTTCGAAATATATGACATTAATGTAAAACATTTACTGAGAAAACAAGGCAATTAACACCCTAAACAATAGTTATTAATGAAATATTGTTAACAAATCGGTGATACTATGTTATAAAATGGATCATATATGAAATTATAAATTATAATAAGGTTCTTTTATAAGTTACAAATCTGATTAAAACAACATTATAGTAGTATTAAGAGATATTAACTAAAGGGAAACATGAATAAATGGGTCTATTAAAACAATTTTCATTCATTGGGTTATATTCCTAGTTAATTAATAAGATTATTTCCAAATTATGTTTGAAATAATTTTTGATTAATTTATGTTGAATATATATTATATTTAAGTGGATATAATTTTTTTATACATAATAACCTCATTGATTAACTACAACCACAATGATAAACACATTGTTAGGTTTTTTGTCTAAAACTTCATTCTTTGAGACACTTATTCTTTTATGCACATATTTTATTTTCGATGGTGTATATACTAAAAAATTACATTATATATCATAAATCCTTCCAAAATAATGATATTTTATGTTAAAAAATTTTCTACATTTTTCATGGGTATTTATTATTCAAAATTTACCAAAGTGATAAGGGTTTATGTTTTAATTTCATAAACATTAGGAACTCTTATACCTAAATTCCCATAAAAAGAAATTAATTTATATTTTTATAATAAATCCCCTAAATTTTATTCTCTTCTATATATTCATTGTTGTTTGAAGTAATAGTACACCGTCCTTCTTTTTAGTACTTAAAATTAATTTTAATATTTTCTGAAAATATGACTACATTAATCTATTTTTTCAAAAATAATTTTTCTTATAAATCCATGTTTAATAAAAATATTCTCAAAAAAATGTTACTATGATTTTTTAATTTAATATTTTATCTTTATTTAAATTTTTAAAAATATATTTAAATAAAATATTCCAATCATTTTCTAGAAAAGATACATTTCGTCTTTTCATACAAAAATCACAATGGAATGTTTTTAACGTATTCAATTTGAATTGGATTCTTCCACCATCATAAATATTGAAGGATTTAAGGATTAATTTTTATGTTTGAGAGTTTATTCTAAAAAAAATATTCATTAATCATTTAGTGAGTTCTACATTTTTAATTAATTTTGTAAAAAAATTAACGACATTTTTTTCATGAAATGTTCAATGTGATGTTTCAAAATCATTTTCCATGTATGATTTCATCTTTAGAAACTATTCATTGTAAAAATGTTATTTCCATAAAGAATGTTTTAAATTTATATAAAATTATTTTCATCATCATGAAAAAAACATTTCTTTTATTGAGTGATTCTAAATTAGTTATAAATTTATCTGAAAAATATTCCTAGCTTATTCTACCTTAAAATGAAGGGATAATGCATTATTTATGATCATTTATCAAATCCCTTCATCAGGAAATTTACATTTGATGTGATAGGAAGGATAAATTTTCAACCCACTTTCTTTCTAGGGATAATTCTTATGTTTATGTATTATGAATGATATCTTTTTGTGGAAGACATAAGAATAAATACTAATTTTATCTTATTTGTGGTATTTTATTTATATATCATTTTAATGCATGGGGTGATGTTATATTCAAATGAAACATTATGTACAGAATTATAGAGTGATCCTAATTCATTATGGGACTTTTTTTATAACGTGATGTTATCTTTGAAGTTATCCTTAACAACTGGTTATTCTATGTTTTATATTTCATCCACAATTCCTATTATTCTATTTTAATATGTTACCTTGTTATTTACATTTTGATTTTATTTTATTACTCTTGAACTTTCTAACTTATGATATCATGTTATTCTATTGAATCACATGCAATTATTCACACACATATTTATTCCCATACATTTATTTTAATATCACACTTTATTTCTATATTTCCCATGTAATTAGATGTATATTTTGGAGCTCTAATAGATTTTATTGGATCACTATGGAAAATAAAATAAGGATTCTATGCTTTATATAATAAGATCCTTGTCTTCTATAGACACTAGGTGTTTCTGATCATTTTTTTGTATTAATGGGTATCAATGATTAATAATTATGTTATAAACTATTTAAAAGGAATTGGAATCTATAAACAGACCCTCGGTTGAGAGGGGTCGGGCCATATCAGATCAATGTTCTATGAAATGGACTATCCAAAAGAAAAATCCTAGTCCTGTTTTGATAAGATGGAAATCATGGCTTGATAAGAGTGAAATGTGTGCGATAATGTATGGAATTGTTATGGTGTTTTCTGAAGAAGTAAATTGAGGAGTTCTATATGATACAAATCCAACATTAAGGTATGGGGGGAATGAAAATCAATTGAATGGGTCTTATTGAGGAACGAAGATAGTGTTCTAGTACATAGGAACATGAAACACTGATATTTAGTGTAATGGGAGAATGTAAACGAGTTAGGATCTAATGAAAGATTATATTTATTGGTTTATTTGTGGTTCACCATTATTACCATTGTGTTGGCTTATTAGGATGATAAAAATGGAACTTTGGTGGGGAGAATCATACGTTTTATGGGTTTGTCACCCTAGTTCTTCATGGCGATGGTGGTCTCAGTTTGGATGATGATGTTGTCAAAGATTGAATCTCGAGTTAGTGGTTTTTTGGGATACATAAATGGTAGATGGGTTGTGATAGTGGATTTTGGGGTTTTGATTTATTTTTATACAATATTGTTGATGATCCATGTCGGTCAGACTCGATCACATGGATCATGCCCCAAGGTAGGATTAGAGCTAGGGATTCATCTTTATAGTTCATTTTAGATTTGGATATTTGAGAGGGTATGGAATCAACCATCTATTCAGAACATTTATTTTAAACACGAAACTTTCTTACTAATAACCCTTGTAATGATGGATATCTTCATCATGATCAAATACTAGGTAGGGGAAGTTCAATGTTGTCATGTGGTTTTAATATTTGGGTCTTTTCTTGTCATTATGTCCAAGGATTCTTTTAGGGTTTCCCCCTTCTTCCCATAAAAGTGATTTTTATTATAATACAAAAAATTGAAGGCCTTTGGACTGTTGGATGGATGAGACTAGTCATTTCCTTGAAAATGTCTGATGCCGGTGTATATGCTTTTTTTATACAGTCATGATTCCCTAGATAATTATATGTGTTGTCACTATGTACTTATGATCAATGTCACTATGGTTGTTATAGGATTATGATTATATTTATTGATTCAATCCTAGATTGATGTGGGGGAACTATGGTGGTCAAGTTAGAGAATGGTAAATAGTTTTTTGATCTTTTCCCCATGGAATAAAGAATCAATGTCAATTATATGCCCCAGTTTGTGTCTGAGAGGGACACATGAAACCTCTTGAGATAATGGTATCGTGGTCCGAATTTTTATAGATGTGTTGGTATTGAAGGCCAATCATTTTTATGATGGGTTGGATGGAGCATGTCCCATTAAAAATTTTATGTTGGACTCATTGTGGTGGGATTATAACCACTTTAGGAATATTCATATCAATGATGTAGACAAGGTTCTATTATTTAATGGGGATTTTCAAGGAACTCCCATCTTATAATAGGATTTTCTTGGATAGAATTGGTACAACCATTTTGGATTTGTTAGAATGAGATTAGTACTATCATTGACTAGCACTATTAGTTATGTTGAGTTGTAGTGTATCTAGAATCATACTGAGTGGGTTTTAAGTCCACTGATAATTGGATTTATTACGTAAATTCTAATAATGTAAGGTTCCAAAATTCTAAATTATCCCTTTTGAACTATGTCACATGTTGGGGAGAACTATTGGCCTAATAATTAACAGGATGATACCACTTGTGTGACTTCAGATATATGATCTCAGATAAAGTCTTGTGTATGTGTTTTTTTATCAATATAAGTGTTGTATTGGTTTTTTTGTGGCATTATATCTCATATATGAAGTATGGATTTGTAATCATTTTGGGTATTGGGGAACGAAATATATATTTTGTGCATCGAATATACTACTGTAGTACACCAAGTAACACTATCTGATTTCCATTATAAATTCTTAATAATGATAAGTGAAATATTTGGGTGTTTATGATACCACGGTGTATAGACGGTCCATTATTCTTGATGAAGGATCAATAAAATTATATTACTATTTTGGTGAGATTATCAAAAATCATTGGATTTGAATTCATATGGTTTGAAACCCTAAAAATAGTATCCCTAGATAAGGAATGAGGGTTTGGTGGTAGATTTAGGGTTCAAAGGAACACCAGACAGTGATTGAAAATGTACAACTAGCAGTAGTTGTAAGAGGCCAACTAGTTTCCCTACCACGGGCTAAGTATACCTTATAGGGACACTGGTTTTCCAGATGACTAATATCAACTAGACAATAGCCACTAGTTCCATGTTTAATGAATGGGATAAAATTTTATTTTCCCCATTGATTCCTCAAATTCCCTTTTATGGATTTTTTTCCAAAAAGTGGCTAGTATCCCACTCTCTCACATTGTCTCTTGCATTTTTTATTCAATGGGATATCCCAATTTATTATTCTCATATAGAGATTCACCATAGAGTGACCAAAACTAGATGATTAGTCTATAAATCCATTTTCCTCCATATTCATTTTTTTGCTAATGCTCTCTCAATTTGTGTTTCTAATGTAAAATATTATCAAGTATTTTTGTTATATTTCCTCAAATTATTTATTGAAAGATTATCCAATACTTAATGTGTAGTCTCTTATAATCATAATTAGATGATCCCATTAAATTAAAACAGAGCCCCAAATATTTTTTAAACTGCTAGTGTGGTGAAATCATTCCACACATCCATAATTAAATTTAGTATAATTAATTATTAAAATGTATGGTCACCTCAGTGAGACCCCCTCATAGCATAACATGCTACTTATAAATTAGAATACATCATATGGAACATGTGAAATGGGTTTGATCATATAATTGTCAGGGAAAATGTTGTTTCTATTTAAGGAAATTTAATTAGAATATGTTAGTAGGGGTTTATATTGAAATAGTCAAAAAGGGGTTGGTGAATTATTTAGTGATTTTGGAAATTAATTTAATAACCATTGATAGGGTAAATGGAATTTTATCTTCATGAGGATAATTTTTTTTAATTTCTAGAGACTTCTATGAAATGTGAAATTACTTAAAAAAGTGTCTTCGACGGTGAAAATAATTAAAGATTTAATTTAAATGGTAAATTTAAAATTATTTATATAATGAAATGATATTAATGGGATGACATGGAAGATTTTGATAATTTATTTCAATGGTCCATGAATGGAATAATAGGGTTTATCGAGATTGATTATTTTATTATTAGGGAGTGAGGTTCTAATCCCATATAATGAAACTTTGAATATTCATATTTTATATGATGATGGGGGTAATTTCGTGGGAATATTTCATTAAATATGTGTGGATATAATTTTTTTTGAATAGCAGGAGTGGATGATGGATTCCAATAGGGGACTCTCATGAATATCATAGTCTGATGAAACCATTAGATTCATTGTTTTCCAATGGTATATAATTCCTAAAATAGAACCATTTGATTCCACTTATATTCATTATTATGAATTAATTGTGGTGGATCCCCATTGGATTTGGAAAATGAATAGATTATCATATTCTCTATATTAATGAATTTTATTCTTCTATGGTTACATAGTGAATCATATTAGATTATCTCCACATAATGGGCCAGGAAATGTTGAGTGGAATTCTACGGGGGTAAGTGGAGGATTCCCCTTAGGCCCTGGTTCTAAATCCATCCAACGGCCCAAAGGCCTTCAATTTATTTTTATTATTATAGACAAAGCCCATTTTAAAATAATAAGGGGGAAACCTAGACATCATGAACATTAGAAAATCAATAACCCGAAGGACAAATAGATAGAAACTATATAAACAACATGGAGGAACTCCACCCTAGCAAATGATTACGATGAAGCCCTTCAACATTGCATAACAGCTCAACAAGAAAGTGTATTGTGTCAAAGCACAGGCCCGTTTTGATGGTTGACGCCATACCCTGTCAAACAACAAAATATGATAATCTCCACAAAGATGAACAACCAGCTCTGAATCATCTCATAGGTTCTTCCATGTGGTCAAATTTGGCTACACCCATTGACTTAAATTCCAAAAGAAATACATCACCATCATAAATTCAAATTCAAACCACCACATCTTCGAATCCAAGAAGCCATCTTACCCATAAGAAATAACCTTCACGGGATCATACCAGCACACAAATAACAATACAGAGCCCAAACACCAGTTCCCAAACCAGAATCATACCACCGTAGCCACAAAAATCCTCCATCCGCATCCATATCAACCTGATGAAGAAGACAATCTAGCAATAATGAAGGCGGTTCTTCGTCACCCAGGACAGGAAGGACCAACAACACTTTGAGGGAAGGTCTCCATTGAGGGGATCTAAGCATAATTGAGATAGAAGCACCTCTATGGGATGATGCTATACCAAACTAAACACCAGAAGATCCCTCAATAGGTTCCAAAACATGAAAACTACAGAAATCTGGAAGAATCAAAGGGCCGGAGGATACACCGCAAAAGGCACCGTTGCAAGAACGCTGGCATGAACACACAAAGACATCCTCAAAAAACCCTGAAAATTAAACAAAAAACAAAAAAAGACCCTCCCTAATCCACACCACTTTGGGGCTAACGCAAAGCTGCTCAAGAGAGGATATCGCCCACATACACCAAGCATACATCCGCCATCAGGTCACCTCCGCCCGCCAGAACCGAAGCCTCACCCACCGAGACGAGGCGATGACGATAGCCAAGCCACTAAGGAACACTGATGAAGGGAGATGCCAACACCGAGCGGACACTGAGCTGTCTGAGAAGATGGAGGAGGGAAGGGAGAAAAAGCCGAGGTTGAAACCCTTGCCTTCAAAGACATGTTGTTTCCATTACGTTATTATGATTTTGGTTTCTATACATGCATACATTAGAACTAGTTGGTCCATGCTGTGTATAGTGATTAGCATGTCATTAGTTTTAGATGATTTATGTATATACGATTATAGGTAATCAACCCATATCCTAATCATAAAGGGGTTTTAACACATTTTATTTAAATTTTCAATCCATAACTCATAAAATGATTAAATTGGATGAATATAAAAAAATTATTTTTATATTACACTAACATGGATTCTCATATGGATGCATTATTTTATGGAAATCATTAGTGTTGTCCAACTCATTGTTACTGACACCATAATTATGACCCTATGGACATTGGTAACATAGTATAAGACCATATCCATTGGATAGTAAATTTTGTGGAAAACACGTGATGATGATGATTTCCTTTGTTTTGGTTGCATTGAATTTGTTATGGATGATGAGACATGGTAGGACTAAGAACTATTTTGGGTAAGTGTTTTAGTTATATTTTAATTTTTATCATTTTTCCTTGTATATTATTCATTCATGGGGGATCTTTCTTTCTTGTGTGTCATTACTCATTAGATTTGGAATTTTCCATATAATATATTTTATAATTGTTTGGAATATATTATATGACTAAAACAATTTCTGCTACATGGATACTCTAACATAAGATCAATTTCCCCATGATAACCCAATATTTCTTCACATCTAGTCGGTAACCTCCTCCATTCATGGAGGCCCACATAAGGACATATGACACAATGGTCTAGGGCCCCAGTTCAAGGGATTCTAGGATGGGGATTTACACGATCGAACACTAAAGGGGTTTGTATCTCACACTACAAAAAAAGTGACTTGTACCAACAAAAAATTTCTAACAGATAACATGTCTATTGGTAAAAATATGTAATTATAACTAATATCAAATTTTGTTCATATTAAATATGGGCACCGACAATTTTTTTACCAACAAATATATCTATTTATATTAATAGATTAATACCAACAATGTTTTTACTAAAATTTTAATTTGTTGGTTTATAATAGTATTACCAACATTTGTATTATCAACAAATGTATATGTTATTATTAATTTTTTCTAACAAAAAAACATTTTATAATTATAAAAAATTGTTTCATTATTTTATTCAATAATATATCTTATTCTAATAAAAATTGTATATATATGTGTGTGTGTGATGTAAATAAATGATCTAAATTTTTCATGACTCTTATAACAAAAATATATAAATTTTAAATCGTTATATATATATATATTATGATATTTTATTTAGATTATTATTTCTATAAACCATTATTTCTATGCTTAATTATTAATTTAAAACAAATATCATTACAGACCCCAATTCCCATATCCATTCCCAATTCTATTTAATCTTGATAAAACCCGGACACAGTTAAATTTTCCAAATCATTGTCGTGCCGTCGATGGTACCCTAAAAACCATAAAATTCCACCCCGATTCATCTGCATCGGTTCTTCCACCACTTATTCATCACCACCCGTGTTTGTTATTTCTCTTTCCTTGTGTTCCAACTCAGTTCGTCACAAAATTTTCAGATTCCATTTGTCCTCTGTCGCATTTTGTTTGTTTTTCACTCTCCCACCTCGTTTCTCCCCACCACCCTCCCCTTCACTGGTGACCCGCTTCTTGACCCCACATGTCCAGTTCATCGTTGTTTCCACCGTCACCCCACAAAAAAAATTCTAATGGGCTCGATTTGAATTTTTATTGAGGTTCAAATGCTTCGATCAACCAATTCTCCAAGGGAATTCTGTCCGTGATGCATTTGGTCAACCTGCAATGATGAATGGAGTTTGAATATTTGCTGTAAAATTTTGATGTGTTCAAGGAAACATCGTGCGATGGAAGGTAATTGAAGAAAAAATCTATATAATGTAGGTTTGGTGTGTATATTTGATGAACATTCGCCTCATTTTTTTAGAGTCATTCATTTGGTTACAACGATCATTGAAGTAGTCTCAAGAAAACAAGTTTTCTTGATTTACTGGTGAGGAATATTCTAGAGATATCATTTTTGTTGATGTAAATAAACAAGAGTCAAGTAGCAGGCTTGTGGTTCTGTGTTTCCCACTATAGAAAATTTGTTAAAGGGTATCATAGTTTGGATTCAAGAGAATGTAGTTGTAGGTCCTTTTCTCCGATCTCTTTCTCTGTTCGAGAAAATAGTATTTAGCAGTCTCCATGCAGTAGTGGTGGTCTCGGTAGTGAAGTTATAGTAGGTTATATTAGTACCACATAGATATTATCTTATTCCCCGTTATTTCTCAGTCCTTGCAGCACCATGTATGTGCTCATTTTTCTATTGTTGTTTCTCTCTCTTTCTCTTAGTAGCACAAACTATATATTCTGTATATTTTTCTAGGTTCACTTTCTCTATTCCAGTAGACAAAGAATGCATTTATATCCTCCATCAACTGTAAGTATAATCTGTTCTCTTGTTGCATTAAAATCCTCTATCCACTGCAAGTATAATCTGTTCTCTTGTTTTAATTCATATATGACTGTGTTGTTACCTTAAATTCCATCATTTTTTAGTATAAATTGAGTTTTGAAGTTCATCCATGAATTACTATTAATCATTTATTTCAATTAATTATTTCTCTTTTGATCTTAATCATGTAATATTGAATTTATTTCATGAATTATTGAAACTGATTCAAAATTATTTCCTCATATTAGAAGATATTTTTCAATTAAGTTGTAAAAAGTTCATTTAAGCTGTTTAAATTTGAATTATAGTTGTAAATGTTGAGAATTTTGGTCATTTATATTTGATAATTTTATTTATTTATTAATATATCATTAGAGCTTGATTAAAGTCACATTTTCAATTCGTTGTGGATGAATCAATGTTTTTTATTTCATGTTTAGTCTTATTTCATTTATTATTTTAAATATCTCATTTATAATTCCCTACATTTTCATAACAATCCATCAATATAATAATCATAAAGTACAGTGAATAAATTACCTTCTTCAAGATAAACGACTTGTGGTAAAAACTAATATTACATTATTAATGAAGGGAAAACAATTTTGTGTGGTGTTACATTTTTTGGCTAGGCTAGACATTCTTGAGACAACAGTTACAAAACTCGACATAATTTTTGATGAAAATTGAAGATATGAACTTTATTAGGAGTTCCCATGAATATTCCAGCAGGTTCTATACCCACCTTTAACATTTAAAATTAACGAATAATTCATATAATAATGTATCCTGAAAAACACTTATAGTTCAATATTTCTTATAACTGATGAAGATGTTGTAGGAGTATTAGTTTTATGGCCTTTTGATTACAAGAATTAAACGATGATACAAGATGTATTATATGATGTTCTTCATGATGTTTTTTTGATGATTCTATCTTAGAGTTATGGATTCCCATAATTGGAATTTTTAAGGATCATGTTCAGTGTACTCACCTGTTAAGCACTACATTATTCATGTATGTCCATTAATTGTTATTTGCAATCTATTTTTAATATATTTTCCATGAATGAATGTCAAGTATGTCCTGTAATTGTAATTTTATATCTATTTTTTAATATCTTTTTTCATGAAGGCATCCATTACATTTTCTCCTTCAGGTTATAAGAATCCCATATATTGTGTTCATTCATGTCAGCAATGACACCCATACTCCCTTCGTCCATGGTCTATGCATTTTTCCCTTTTTCTCGCTTTACTTAATCAGTTGTAGTCCTAACAACATTAACACCACTTTTTTTGTGCTAGGGGTTCTAGGTAATGCTTCAAAAGAAATAGTATCAGCTTCATAAGGCTACTTCCCAATCCCATTAGTCGACAAGCTCTTCTGCTTCAAAGTGAAAGACACGGTAATCCCAATAGCACTGCCACCAGAAATCAGCTTTGGATTATTGAGAATGCTTCTTATTAAGGCATAAACCTTTACACTTTATTTATAAAGATCCTTTCTAGCATCCCATGGATGAATAGTGAAAATTTTTGGCTCCTAACACTCCACATTAAAAGATAAAAACTGGTAACTAATCTTCTTGACCTAAAAAATCCCAACATATGTTCCCAGATAGGATTCCAATGTCCATCGAGTCTATTTACAAAAAACAATTCCCTAATCCTTCACTACCTTACCATCTTCTTTTCTCCATCATCTAATGGCACTGACTCCTGATTTTCTTAAGTAATGGAATTCCAAATCACTCATCCCTCTCTCAGTTATAGCCAAATAAAGTTTGAAATTTTTTATCTATATGTAAGGATTCTCAATGTACTTTTCTTTTTTCATACTCCCCAATCATCATCTCTCACCAACTCTACATTTTTTTCGTTCTCCCAAGTCTTATACTCTAGAGGACAATCAAGAAGAATGGTTCAAGGGTTCACAACCCTTTTCTCATTTTTTAGGGGTAACAACGTCTTTGTCTAACATTAAACCTTTCAGAACCTTGGAAGCCTATAATTTTCCACTAAGGAGTTTTTCAACCATTATATACATAATGTTAACCTCTTGAAAACATTTACCATTGTCCACCCCAACTGTTTTGATAACATTTAGTGCTAAATCTGACAATATATCCTTGAATTGGCTTGTAAATATTTCACAAATGGAACTCTTCACCAGTCCAAGTATTACAACGTGATCATTCACATTGATATGCATCGTAATCTTGTCAAGAACTACAGTTGAATCCATGAGATCTTTTTTGTGGGCTTGAAAAATGACCATAAACCCATTTTAGTAAAAATTAAGTCATCGACAGCCATTGATGATTGTATATTATCAAGGTACACCTTATTCCCTGATTCACATTTTGAATAATCCTTGTGGACTGGTACTAGTGTGTTTGGGATTGTAGAAGCAATGTTCAAACCATACTGATGTTTCAAATAATTATTTTCGAGTTGGTATTGTTTGTTTTGATGTTTATCTATCATTATTAACTTTTTTTAGACCTCATAAAACATTATATTATCCATGATACAGATGGAAAATTTTATTCTGGTCATATATGATGGGAATTTGATAATATTGGAAACATATTCCCCCTTTGATCCAAGTTTCCAAATTATTTTATATAGTTGATATGGGGATTTCATTTTCCAATATTGGATGGTAATTCTGAATCACCTCCTCATATTTATCCACTAAGATACCCCAGTAGCCATGCAAGTAATACGAAATCTCCAGGTATACCTTGTCACCCCACTTCTCCCTCTGGGTTGCCAACAGATACACCATGGCAGACTGGTCATCCGCCTCGAACACAGGACTGTCCATGAGCTCCCTCATCAAAACCTTCCCAGACTCAACCCTAACCTTCCCCTTGGGACCCATGGGAGCCCAGGCATCCTGTATTTCCCACGACCACTGTGAGTTTCACAACTGAAAGTTTCTCATATTCAACCTGATCCCTTTCTTTTGATAGTACAACATCTCCTTCTAGCCATGCATCACCAAGTTGAGCATGGTGTTGATGTGGATAATTAGAGTATTGGAGTCTTATATTATTAATGTCTTTGTAGGGTTCTCTTTTTTGTCATGCATGAACATTAAAACATGTACAAAATAGGTTGAAACCATGAATGGTGAGAGTTTAAGAACGAATAGTGTCTTGATTTGGTAATTTTTCTTGTGTATGAAATGGTTTTATTTGGAATTTCATCCAATTCAAGTTCCAATATTTTAATTTTTTATTTTATGTGGGTGTGAATATATGGATCATGGAAGAACATTCACTGCTCTAAAGATAGAATTTGTTTCCATTATTAGGGATTGCATTAATCTGGTGTACTATTCTTCATTATAATTTTATAAAAGATCCATGTTTCCATTTCCTTTATTTAAATATTTTGAATTTATATTTGATTTTGATGTGTTGTTCTATGTAGATGCCCATGAAAGACTGAAGGAAATTGTGTCTATGTCATGGTTGAGTGGCTGAACTGCATAAGTGTAACACCACCACGACAGTAACAACTTATGCATGAGAGAAACAAACCAATAAAGGTGTGTTGTTATCTTTTTCACTGCCATGATAGTGAAAATAGATTAGTTCGATAAGTTCAAGCACTAATTTTTCTAGCCTAAGAATAAAAAAAATAGAAAATAGAATAAATTACTTTGTGCTTATTTCATGTTTTTGTTTTGTGTTATGTTCTTCTATTGGTAATATTTTATGACGATTAACCCATTTTCACGTGGATGATGTATTTATTGGGAATTGTGTTTCTTCATGTCAGGTGAGGAAAATATTACGATGAATCTTCAAATTGTCTACCAAGTTTCCATTAGAGACATCATTGGGGGCTGGTTTGTGGATATCACTGAGATTCAAGAAAGTTTTCAAGCATGAATAGAAGAGGTAACATTAGAGACTCATGGATATTGTCAGGCATGAACAGAAGAGGTCACAATAGAGACTCATGGATGGGCGTTGTCGTGACATGGGATCATTTCATGGTGGAGGTGTGGATAATTACAACATGAAAGAACATGGTTTGAGCCACGGAATGATAAATCATGTGTGTCAGTTTGGAGATTCATGTAATGTCTATTTGATTACATTTAAATATATATGTACCATGTTTATTGGAGCTACATGGCAAGTTTGAAATATCCATATATTATAATTTTATAATTATTATATAATAAATATATTATTTATAATTTTATTAATAAATATTAAAAAAAATTAGCAATATATATTGAAATAGCAACATATAATATTTTATATAAGTTTCATATAGATATTCATCATTGATATTGGTTATAATAAATGGAAAGGTAAATATTAATAATATTACCCACAGATAAATTTTTTTGTATTAATTCGTTGCTAAACATTTTAACCAACAGATATATTATCTATTGGTATCCTTATAATACCAACAAAACAATTTTATCTGACATAATAAAATTTATCGATAGAGTTTTTACCAACAATTTAGTGACCTGGCAATTTTTTTTGGTAAAAAATTTTACCGTCATATATCGCACTTTTACCAATAGATATACTCTTGTTAGAAAAATATATTTATTTTGTAGTGTCAAATAAGGATCACATAATAATATAAATCTAAAAAAATACTCTACACAATTTATATAGTGTCAAAATGTATTCACAACAAACATTGTTATGCAACCACCCCTTTGAAGAGTCCCTGCTAACATAATCACAAATCCCAACTGGTCAACCACTTTTGAACACATTATTTAACATTTCAATTTACTAAATTGAACGTTTATAAAATTTCCAATTAATATAATCTAAAAACCATTGCCTCTTACCTCATTCCAAACCAAAATGGCAATCAAGGGGGTTTAGGATTCATAAAACAATACCCAGTATAAAAGTTCCAAATCTGGTATGAAAAATTCCGGGTTTTTACACCAATTAATTTATAACCTTGAATATTCAAATCCAAACAAAATTTCAAACCAAATTAATTTTATGAAATACATCAATTGAGATTAAATAATCAAAAATTGCTCAAAAACAAATAAAATTCAGAGTAATATCCATACATATACTTACAACCTAAAAAATTATCATGTCTATGTCATTAATATAATCATGATACTCACAACAAAAAATTGATATATATATATATATATATATATCTCTGTGTGTGTGTGTGTGTGTGTGTGTGTAGGATTACTAGGTTAAAATAATTCACTTTCATTAATAATATATCTTTAATAAAATCTCAAAAAAATTATAATTGTAACATAACTGTTTGAATTACTAACTATCACAAGTAATTATATACATAACACGTGTAATTTCAATCCTAATAAAGATGAATGGATGGAACCAAATCCAAAAAATCATGATAATAAAATCATGTGCATAAATCCATGTAAAATAAGTCTATAGTGAAATATCAAACAAAAATAATAATCCCATATCAGGTAACACTAAGGTCGATTACACTTTAGCTTTCCCAAAACGTGTTTGAATCCCTTATCCATCTTACACATGATATATGTAATTTATCCATATCCCAATAAAATAAAAGAATAAAAATCACTATATAAATATAATTAAGAAATAACCTTCCTCTTATACCACTTTGTAACACCCCGACACAAATCACCAAGTCTGTGTTGGTGGGTAAAAATAAATCTTTCATGTCTAACAATACAGATGATTTTGTTAACTTTTGATGAGGATACAAATTTTTTAGTTTAGGATAATATACCATAGATAATAATATATATATACTAGACTATGAAAAATGGGTTAAGAATAATACCATAATAAAATAATGGAAACTAGATGGAAAACACTCTTTAATAAAAAAAATTAATCCATGTCATCCATTATAAACTAAGGACAACCAATGATTTTGTTCAACAAATGTGTGATACACAATCAATATGAAACAAAAAAATTAGAATATTATGTATTGCATCTCGGTATCGGCTCAATCCCTTATGCTTCACACACATAACTCCCTGACACATGGCCATTTCCCATAGTTAGATCCATGACCATGGAAACTACACATGAATAAATATTTATATATAGGGTTTATGTTTGAAAAAATAAAGATATACACAATTAATGTTTTGTATAAATATTATATGGATATAAAAATGTATTTCATATTGGAAGAAAAATGAAAAAAAAAGAAACCAACCATATGTTTTGTGATCATGCGCCGACCAAACTACCAAAATCTCCATTTATACTAAATAAGATCCATTCTAGATGGGGTATACTATATATAATCACACAAGAAAACACATTTATGGTATTAAGGATCATATGAGATCAAGCCCTAGGTCATGCCATAATTCTGTCAAAACCCTAGCTTGGCCTCATGTATGTCCATAAAGAGAATATGTTTAAACCTCTACTAGGTCAAGAAACATGAATGGTTCACTATCAATCTATCACAATTAAAATCCTAAAAAGTATATCTCTTATCCTCCATCTTGTTTTAGGAAATATGGCATTAATAACTCATCCATTTTATTGGGTTAAAAAACATGGTCCTCATACCCCATCCATTTCTCAATGTCTCATTGTTATCATCGAAACCTTTTTCATCTGTATATGGTCCACTTCGTGGGGATAAACAAGACACGATGATTCTTCTGTCACATAGATACTAGATATAAAACACCACATGAAAATGT
This sequence comes from Viscum album, assembly GCA_963277665.1. Lineage (NCBI taxonomy): Eukaryota > Viridiplantae > Streptophyta > Magnoliopsida > Santalales > Viscaceae > Viscum > Viscum album. The sequence continues at coordinate 1,373,684,533 of OY728164.1, forward strand.
TTCACACACAACATGGAATAGTATACAAGCAACAATCATAGAATATATAATATTGTTCTCACAGTTTGTACACGTACATTATATGTAAAATTATATGAACACCATATATAAAAGGTTTCTCAAGGCTATGAATTCCCCATATATGAATCATAACATAAAATTTCATCAAATTACCCATAATGGTAATTTTGACTCTCCTTAGGTGTACCAATGTCAATTTTCTAGTGTTTTCCCCGAATAAAACCTGCACATTAACGATCTATAAACCAATACAGATTCCTCAAAAAGAGGAATTCTAATTTAATAATAATAAATTAATATTAAAAATTTGTTTATAAATACATTAAGACACTAAACTATATCTATTACTAATGGTAAATGTAGTGAAATTTTGATAAAGGATATAAATTATTTAGATATGACCATAAATCCATCAATAAATCAAAAATACATCATTAGATCATAAGAGAATTTCTATATCAAAACATGAAATCCTAAATATGTTATTCCTAACAAGTAGAGATGAATATTTAATTAAAAAATGTTAAAAATATAGTATAAGAACCCACATACATTAAATTTCCAATGTCCAAAGCATCACAATCCACTAAAATTGGAGTATTAATGGGGATTAAATTTCCAGAACCACTTGAGTATATAAGATAAAATAGAAAACTTGTAGTGTAATAATTAATGGTTTTGTGGTGAAATCCACATAAAATAAAAATTTTACATTAATTAATTTTTTGACACCTTAATGGTCACATGTTTTACTAAATTAAGATATAGCCATGGGATTACCGTTGCCTCTTTATGGAACCTATGTGGTTAAGTTGTACAGTTTGATAGACCATGCAAAGACTATGATTTTCCTCTATTTCTAGTTTGATGGTTTTATGGGGATTGTATCATAGAAAGATATAATCATAAAAAAATCATGTGAGGATCAATAATTGTTTATTGAACCCATAGGGTCTAGACATATGGTTTGGTAATCCATTTTTTGTCCATGTGCCATCTATTTCTCCTCTCCAACAAGCCAGATAGTTTTTATAGGAAGTCACAATTTATTTTCCCAATATGTGTTCAACTTCTGAAACCCATTAATTTTTCACTAAAACACCACACAAAATTTTATAAATATTACTTTAGACATCACCCAACAAATTAATAACTCAATAACACCTAGATAAGAACCAAAATCAAGGTGTGACATACTTGAAAATTTCAAGGCCATTATAGATATGAAGGTAGAATATTATTGTTTCATTAATATAATGAAATATTAGTATACTATGTGTACTAATTTAAAATTATTAGAATGGGTATAATATATTTAGAAGAGGATGAATGATCAAGATAATGAAGAGAATTCTGGGGTTTGATATTATATTTTATTAGAATTGGTGTCTTATCATTAACGAATTTTTGTAATTGGAAGAATTTGGGAGAATTATTTTAAAATAAGTCTATAAAATGATAATATTAATTCATAGGGAGGTAAAATAAGAATTGTTTTCAAAGAATTTCAATGTTTATATATTGCATTAGGTTGATGGAAGGATCACCTTTTCCAGGTGGAAAAGAGGTACTTTTCCATAGAATTGAATAGTTGGTGTGGCGTAAGAATGGAATCATAGAGAAGTAAGGTGAGGTAGGAGGGGATGGTTGGTGGGACATGTGTGTAAGAAATTTTATTACAAAAATTCTTAGAAAATTATTATATTCCAAGTAAACATAACATTGTTATACCCCTATTAAATATACCATTTTTACCCTAATTCACCCTAATTACATTTTTTGGAATTTATGTTTTTATTAATAACATAAGTTGAAACTACATAAAAAATATAAAATTTGTAATCCATAAATATAAATAAGCTTATTATTAATCTACTTCAATATATGATATACTTAACATTGAAATTAAAACACATAATTTATTGGAAAATTATTTTTAGAGAGAATTTAATTTAAACATTTACTGTTTATATTCATATTAGTTATAAAAACAAATTAAATGATTGTTAATATATATTTTTATATGTATAAACATAAATAATTTGTCAATATATAATATATATTAATTTAATAGTTAAAAATTACATTATTATTATAAAAATAATATTTTAAAAATATTTTTTTGGCTACAGAAAATAATATCTACCTTACTAATTAATTATTATGTTTAATAAAGGAAATGACATATTAAATATATTATAAGTTGATTAAAAAGTGTAATATGTTTATTAGAATAAGTTTCTAATGTTGATACCAATTAATTAGAATATATGTTTTCATCATGAAAAAATAAAAATATTAGTAAAATTTATTTTCTTAAAAATAGTGATATTATTAGTTATTTAGCTATATTAGTTAACTTGTATCACTAATTTTTTATTAAAAAATAGTTATTGTTACATAAATGTATCAGTATAAAATTTATTGACATACAAATGATATATTTGTTGACATTGATAATTGTGTATAAATATCTCTCTACGTTTAGCTTATGAATTTTTTTTTCATAATAAGGCTAAATCTATTTATGATTACTAATTAAAAATCTATGTTAAAATGGTAATATTATAATGATTATATGGTAAATTTTAAAAAATTATTTTTTTGTAAATTGAACAATCATTAATCAATTTTATTATAATTTTAAGGATGTTACACTATGAATAAATATCTTGAGAGATAACAAATCGGAATCCTTGGTGATATTATCATTATAAAACATTATAAAATTTCTAATAATGTTTATAAGGTTGTAAAATTACTCTTTTATTCACTTATCTTGTGATTTTATATTTTCCATGGATTGAAAAATATAGTTAAGTGAATATATTCAGTACTTGAAAATAGTTCCCTATGAATATAATTTTCTAAATCATGTTATCTACTATGGTTTATTCCTAAATTGATATTTCTCATGTCTTATATATTATGGTAATTTACATGAATAATAGATAAAAATAACATATGGAATTTGTTATATTAATAAAATGGTATTTTAAGTGAAAATTCAACAATCCATCTGTTTTATTAAAGAAAATGTATTTTCTGTTTATGTGCATACTGAACACATACATGTTATAAATAATAAGATGAGTACTAAAGAAAATGCGTTACTCATGAAGGAACTATATAAATTTGATTATAATATTTATATAATGTGGTGCTATTATCCAACATAGAGATAGAGGACATTATAGTAGTAGAAGTTGATAATTAGACAGTTTGTCTTACTAACATCTAAGGAGGAGTAGGTAGAAAGGGTGAAGAAAACATATAACACTATGGTAGTTGATAAGTGAATTTATTATTTACTATATTAATATTTATATATATTTATTTTTATGATTTATTATATATTGCATTCATATATCCCAGATGTTTTCTTCATAATTTTTATACGGAAATATATGATGAAATTCAATAAAAAAGATGACAAAACGACAAATAATTTCAACTAATAATGGTTTTCCACAATGAGGAATGATCATGGAGCACTTTGAGGACATGAAACTAATCCACTAGGGATAAAAAGAGGTTCAATATATAAAAATTTACTTTACACATATTATAATCATTACTTATTCTAAATAAATTATATTAGTGAAAGAAATAATAATATTGATGTGAAAGAAACATTTCCAAATAAGAGATAACAAGTTCCACAATGTGGCACATATGGTCATTCCATGACACTAGTGAAAAATAAAATTAAATATTTCGTGTAATTAATTTATTATAAGTGGTGGAACATTTCCAAGGCATGTATTGATTATATGGCCTGAAAAAGTCAAAATGACAAAGAAATATCCATATACAAGAAATCAAGTGGTGAAGACCTATTTTATGACACTAGAACAACCCTATATTTATCTATGAACATTAATAACTTCTATTTAAGGACTCCCAAACCATATGGAAGACTATAAATAGAGGGAAGATCCAACACACCAAAATATATTTAGATACCAAATTATAGGGTGAGATGATATGATGGAGGGTCCTCCTCCACATTTTATGCATTTTTTAATTATTAATTCCTCTCATATCACCCTTCCCAATTATTCTATCATCACTAGAATGAGGGAGGTAAAACTAATTTTTTAAATGGATATGTTTTCGAAAGGGTAAATGTGTTGTTTGATTCATTAGTTTCACTTTATTCATGTATTTTGTTCGCCTCAATTAAATTAAAAATTACTATCTATTTCTTCTTATGTCTATGACCTTTGAGTTAAACCTTAACTGAAATATTTTAATACAAAAATTATCTGCCACAAATTTTTTCATGACCATTTTCACATTCATAGAATTCGTGTTTAAATCTGGTATCAAGAAAAACTCAATATGGAGAAACCCTAAAGTACCAAACCATAGGTATTAAGGGATTGTAGTGTCGATGAGTGAATACCATGAAAATTGGATCAAACACAACTTTACTCTATCCCCAAACATGGATAAATGAAGTTATTTTCTAAATACTCATTACACATGAACCCTAAAACAAAATAAACCTCAACATGCATTCAAATATCATTATGAAACAACCAATCCGAATTTCTCCATTCATAAACATTATTCAAATAAATTAATCCAATATTTTTTCCCCACATTATTCAATTAAAATAAATGAACTCTTTTTAGAAGGAAAATTTAAATAAATCCTCATATATGTTGGTTTAACCTCAAAATTTCATATTACTATATTTTATTAATTAAGTAGAAAAGATTGAATTTTTGTTATAATTTTATTTTTATTTTAAGTAGGGGAAATAAAAATTCCATTGTGGAATATCAAAATTGGATACTTTTCTATGGATGATTACCAATTATTTTTTATGTTTAGTTACATTTTTTTCTTTTTTTCGGTTGCACTTTTTAAATTGGGTATTTTGTGATACTATTTTCTAAATTATAAATCTTAATTCATGACCAAAATACCGTCATAAATAGAAAATAAATCATTGACATTTATTCTCAACCTAATATCATACATAGAAAGTATATAATGGTGACCATAGAGGAAATATAAATAATCTACCATGTTGGGGCTCATCAAAGAGATCCAGGGATGCATACACTCACAAAATATGAAAGGACATAAAATAAAGGATTAGAATAAAAGAAACCTAGATCCCCTATTTCTGAAAACCACTATGGGATCTAGACTGTGATAATTGTTATGACCTCTGACAAAATAAAATATATCAGACACCAATATTAGTATCCAATAACACATATATGAAGATTCTTTGAGATTTTTCATGCATTTAATTTATAGAATTTTTTATATTACATAACAAGGATCAATATAATTTGATTTAGATTATGATAGTTTGATTTGGACTGGATTCAATGTGTTCTAGTGCATTCTACAATGACATGAAATGAGAATTCATGAAGCATTATCACCCAATTCATACCACATTTCAAATTAATGTTCCTAGGGCTATGTATAATAAAAAAATAAGTATAAGGATCAATCAATATACTCGAAATATGAATGTTACCGAGATATGGATTTTAAATGCACCAAAAATATAATAGATATATGTCTGATAGAGAATTCATTTATATGATATTTTAATAGGGAATAAGTTTGATTAAAGATGCTACTGTTGGAGGATCACTGATAATGATTTCCACTAAAGATAGATACCCCTAGTTGGTTGAAATAGGGATAAATAGTTTCAAATATCTAGGAGAAGGGATAAAAAAATTTGAAATCCATGCGATCAATAACAATGACACAGTAGGGGAGCAGACAGAATGATTGACCAAGAATTTGAAAATAATGAAGGTCTAGTTTTAAAACAACTGAGGTATGTGTGTTGAAGATATAATTTTTACTTATTTCAACTGTGGTAATCAATTTTATGGATGGAGGCCAAAAAATTATAAATCACAAGGATTCCATAAAAACAATAAGAGTTCAGAAAATACCAAAAGGTCCCACACTAACAATCTAGGTCCATACATTAAGAGAGAAAGTTGAAAAATTTATGAACACAACTAAAGAAATGATAAATTAAATAAAGGAGGATATGAAATGACAGATGTCCAAATTATATAATTTTGAAGATAAAGTTGGAATGATCACTAAGAAGCTTAGAGGTAAGCCCATAATAATATTTTTTTAGGGAAAATCATGCATTTTTTCCCCAGAAACAGTTCAACCTATTTAGAGAGTTATAAAGAGGAAAATGTATTAACCAAAATGTGTAGACTCCATCCCCCAAACTATGAACCCATAGACAGAGTGGGTTTCTAAGGACAATAAATAGTTTTTCAATATATTCACTCTTCATATAACGAACCATAATTTTGAAACATGTAAATTAAACCTTTTAGATGAATACTTATTTCATTACCCAAACACATGCCTATAGACCAAAATAGTTTAGTGACTCTGTAGACATAAGACACATTATTATAATATTGTGAAATATCTCCAAAATATTACACAATGATCATAACATTTAGCACTCCTCCATTAAACCATTACTTATAAAATTGGGAAAGTAAACATAAGAAAGGGTGAGATAAAATGATCAGTAAGAGTATGAAAAGAAGACACACAATTATAATCAGGAAAATAGGGATATGAGAACATGATATTAACATTAGAATGTCATACCCTTCATATCAATGATAATATAAATGATTAATAGAATAAATAATGTAATTTGATAACACATGAATGATAAGGGAGTCAAGATCATAAACCATGAAAGGATAACATAGTAATAATATTTGAAATTATCACAAACAAATAATCCTATAAAATAATTTCATAGCAGTAAATAAATAACAAAAAAAAGAAAAATAAGTAGTCTATGATAACTCCCAATACCATATTTGTAGTCATGGTTCACTCATGTGACCATCATAGTAGTCAAGTTTTACTACAATATCTATCTTAGTAGACAAAGACCTTTATTGAACTATGTTTACTCTTTATTCCAACATTGTTTATCTAATGAGATATAAATCCTTACCTAGTGGATTGGTGAGAGATATAGTTATCATCCATCATATAATAATAAAAATACATAAATATTCCAAGAAAACATAATCATTAGTCATATTAGAACCCATGGAATGAAATGGGTTTCATAAAAATCATTTAATAATATGATAACTCATGAAAAATAAGGGTATCTTAAAAATAATTCCAACATAAACCAATCATAGTAAAAATATGGATAATATCCTTTAAAAATATCCCCATTAAAATATATGTAATATCAATTAATATTATTCTTGATTGAAAATAATTTCAAATATCAGTTGAAAATAATTCATGAGGAAAATATCCTTTCTTCTTGGAATATGTTTTCTATTCATAAAATTACTCTCTATTTTAAAATAAAAAATTGTATTTGAAAAAAACTATATAATATTTTAATGTAAAATTAAATCCAATAAGGCATCATGATTTCATAAAATAATTTTTGTGATGAATATTTTAAAAAACAGTCCATTTGAACATTAGATGAAAAATTGACAAAGAACATCATTTGAAAAACAAAAAAAAATTATTCCTTTAAAAAAATGTAATAAAAAATTAAATATGGGTAAATATGTCTTTAAAAAACAACTAGAAAATATTAATAACTTTTATTGATTTTTTTTAAAACATGGACATGGATGATTTATATTCCCTAAAAGAGACATAAACCTAAATAATCCCAAATAATCATGAGAATATGAAATAAATACTGATCAATTTATAATTAGACGAATCATATGCCCCATGATAGAAATAAAATTATATGGATATGAAAATAACCTAATTTTTTAGATATGACACATGAAATACATTCATGGTATGTATATACACCATTTATATGAAACATGTCTTTAATAAGGCATGTGTCTAATAGAAATAAATGCGAGACCTAAATCCCTTACCGTATGTCTTGACTCTCATCATACTCATGAAAACTACAATATAATTAATATAATTATATTATAAATCAATTAAAAATCATATTATTATATATAATACAATATATGATTTACATATGACTTTATATTTCCCTCTTGTTGACAATTCCTGTTTTAGTTTATGTTTTGTGTAATAACGTGTTTGTTTCCTATATATGTTATGTCTTTTTATTGTTGTTAATACTATATAGATCTAGACATAATTTTCTATAGAATTAAATACATGATAAAATATCATATATTTTCACTATATATTTATTAATGATTATCTATAAAATGTAGAAATAGAAAATGAAATACATCATTCATGGAGATGGTAGGTCGTACATACACATGAACATTGCTTGCATTTAATGTCATATTGAATGAAATATGTAAATGACACATATAAATATATATAAATATATAATATCATTATTGTAGAATTATTATGTCATATATTTCATATACATTCAGTAATCCCATAAATAATAAATTCCATGTAATGTGTGAATCAATCAAATCACTTTGGGGAGGAAAAACTCCACAAATCCATAAATGACATTATTACATTTTTGAAAAATGGAAATAATGATTTAATAGTATATATAATAATTATATAATTAAAATTAAATAATAAATACAATATATATATATATATATATTAAATAAAAATAGAGTATCCATCATAATTACGAAGTACAATATGTGGTAAATGTCAAATGAACATTGTCATTTCGTGGGGTGATAGTTAACCATACACAAGAAGAGTAACTTTATTAAAAATTTGAAGTATGTGTGTGTTATTTTAGGTAGATCATGTAATACAAACAAATATTCGTATATTTAGGATTATATGTATATTATATAAACATTAAATAAGAATAATTGAAGGATTTTATGGAATAAATAATACAAAAATGTTTGTTGATGGATGTTACCTCTTCTTTGGTTGTCTCTATTTTATTTTCACAAAATGACTTATTCGGTTGGATTTCATCCTATAGTGAGAATTATAGGATTGGGGAAGATATTTTGGGAGGATATTTTGACAGTGTTTCCCCGGGAAAACTAGGTTATGATGTTTGAAGATAATATAAGGATAGGTTCTCTTTAATATGAGTGGGGAAGGGAAATTTTTGAATTTCTCCAAAGGGTAAATTATAATAAATTAAATATGAATAAAAATACCTCCAAAATGATATAAATTATAAGAGAAGATGTTATAAAGATGTAATATCATCAACCAATATTTTTTAAATAGGTATTGGTTTCATTTTAATCCTTGTCATTTGGAAGAAACCTACGTTATACCATTTGAATTTTAACGGTGATAAGAAATTTTTTGATATTATGATACTTTTTTTTCAATATTATGATTAAATTATAAAAATGAACTAAAAATTTAAGATATATTTCGACCATATAACATCCACTATTCTTCATTGAATATTTTTATGTTTCTTATATAATTTAATACAATATTTTTTTCATAAAATATCATTAGTGTCTATTTTTACACTATTCATAACATTAAATTTAATAAAATCGATAAATTAAGATAAAATTGATCCAATTCATTAAATACTACTTTAAAATTTTAGATTCAAATATTAAATTTGTGTAACACCGTAAATAAGTGATACTAAATTTATTTCTATATTTCGAATATCATTTAATTTATTGCTTCATTAATTGAATTGTTTCTGCATTATCAATGTGTAATTATTCATGAAAATTATTTTTTTCACTAAAAATTTAAAATAAAATTATAAGATATATAAAAACATTCCACTACAATATAATCACCATTTAGTGGTGGTTTGTTTTGAGTTTAGCGGCGTTTTAAAACGCCGCTAAACTGTTTGGGGGAGGTTTACAGAAACCACCGCCTAATAGGTCATTGATAATCTATTAGTGGCGGTTTTTATCGTTTCGTGGTGGTTTCAGGAAAGAATCGTAGTTGCCTCATTTCACAGCGGTTTTCCTAAATTTAGCGTCGGTTTTACGAGCCCTGGATATCACTTTATTCGCAGCAGTTATAACCGCCATGAATAAAATCAAATTCTAGAAGATGTAAAACCGCCGCTAAAGTCCTGAGAACCGCATCTGAATGAGGCACCCATGATACTCCTATTTAGTGGCGGTTATAACTGGAGCTAAAAGTAAATTTTATTTTAAATTTAGTGGCAGTTTAAACCACTTCCAGTATACATTTCGTGGCGGTTAAAACTGCCATGAAAAGCTGGCCAGAAATAAAAATCATTATTTTCTTCTGCTGCACCAATGCCCTGAAAAACAAATAAAACCAGAAAAAACCATCCCTAGCCTCCCACCAATGACCAAGAGCTGAATATCCAGAATAAATCACAACACCCAAAAAACATGTTTTTCTCTCAATGAGAAATAATATACAACTTTAATATTTAAAAATTGAACAAAAATCTGAAACTCTGGAAAATAAGAATTCCTATTAGAGAAAGTATTATTAACACAGTAGTCAGATATCCATCAAAGGATTCAACACATTCCTCATACTCATGTATACAATATCCTAAATAGTAAATAATATGAATATAAAACTCTATTGAAACATTATTGTAACATCCCAAACTGGATTCCACTAAATCTTATAACTTCACGTTCTTAGGATAGACCATCCATAGAGATTCCACTCTACTTATTAAAATTGATAATTGATGAATTTGTAGTTATATTAGTACCAACCCATTTATATAATGATTTTTTTGGTTTTTTGGCCTTGAAACCATCCTTAATACTTATAATAAATTTGAACTGATGAAACATCTTAAATAACACATTAGAAATATATTGTTATAAAAAATCCTATTGTGGGAATAGTTTTAGAGTTACATTGGGATATATCTTTTATAGGAATGTGGCTATTTATAGTGAGTCTTAGTTTATATCTGTTTATGTTGGAATATAGGTTAGGTGGGAGATTATTGTGACCTTTTGGGAATAAACCAATAATTAGAGTTGATTCCTCGTGTTATGTGAGGGGTTAACCTAGTTTTTCTAGCATCCTTGGAGATATTAAGCATCATTGGATGCATCTTTTTAGTTTTTGGTCATGGAATGTGTTTTTTAATGTATTATGGGATTGAGTAGGACTGTAGTTGTGGAATGATTCCCCATGTTAGTAGGCGATCATGAGATAAGTAAAACTTCTAGGTGTTATGACAATCTTTAATGCTTGAGATTAGTGGGACTGACATGAAAATCTAATTTTATTTAGTTTAGTTAGTTGTGTTAACCAATCACTCCCTGAGTGAGGTTACCTAGGTATTAACTATGTTGTGGTGAGTGATGTAGACCAGAGTTTTTAGTAGAAAAGATATGTTATCCTAGTTCTATGGATGACTATGTAAGAGGATCAAGTTTTATAACATCATAAATCCAGGTTAAAATTCAAGATGTAGTTATTGATGTTGATTGAATGTGTGCACATGGAATGAGGATTGCATAATTAATGTGATTATGAATATACCATTTCTATTTATTATTAAGTGGATGATGTAAATCTATGTGGTAGGAAGTGAACCACAGGTTGTTCAAGGATGGAATATTATTTCCCGATGAGGCTTCAGTATATGCCAAGGATGGATTTTCGTGATGGAACATGGTATAATTATGTTGACTCACATCCAGAAACCATGTTTAGTGGTGGATAGAGTGTTGTTCATGAGAATTAGATTCCTATTTTTATTAAAATTATGAATATTAAAATCCCATGGTGGGGAGAATCACACAGGTCATGGAAAATGGAACCTTTGGGAGAGTGGTTGTAGAAAGAATAGTCATGAATGGAAAGAAGAAAGTTCTAAATTCCAGTAATTAAAGATTCATGACCGGATAGATTGTAATGAATCAAATAATGAAATTAAGAATCATAATATAAATAATTCAGGGATATAATGATAGGTAACTATTACCAGAAAGACCATGATTAAGTGGAAATTGTGTTGGGAATGCAGTTCAAGTCATGCAGTAACAGTTCAGTGATCAAAACAGTTATGGTTGGAAATGGTCCATTGTAACCAACCTAATATTGAAGTATTTGGTAGATGTTCTTTTATGAAAATTCATGTTTTTATAAGACATACCAATTGTGCGTCAAGTCGACAACAATCTTCGAGATTATATTTTAATTTATAAAGTATTCTTGCCTATATTCAAGGACTTATGCTAATTTATCACCCCTCAGTCAGACCAATATCTTAGTGAACCGCCCTTGATTTAGAATATTTCCATGAAATTTTAGAAGAGCTAGAGCATGTTTAGATTCTTTTGATGCTTAAATCAGACATTTTCAACAATGGGCCTCACCAAAGAGTCCACAACACTATCCCCTTGATCACTATGAAATGACCCAATTTGTTCAACACATCAACAATGGGTTTAACTCCTAATTATCCAAAATCTCGACTACCAATTCAAACAAATTCATAAATGGAATGATTTATACCACACTCGAGAAATGATGACATACAAAGAAACATCATAAATCAATAAAATGCATAAAAACAAACACGAGACATCAAGGAAATTTTAGGACAGGAAAATTTGTGGTGGAAACTATGTGCCACAAATGTTACATATACAAACCAACTGTTTTCATTTTTTCCCAACACATCAACAATACAACTACTCAGAGTCCAATGATGCATCGTCACCCTCTCCACCTTCATTTCCACTTTGTGTTGTCACCTGTAAGAACATTATATTGAAAATAAAATAAAGTTACATATTTATATTAAAACATAAAACAAATGAATGTTAGAAAACTAAATGATTTTGATTTTCTGTGATTTACCTGAATACCACCAATTGATGAACTCCCACCGAGGGCATATCTGCTCATCTGCTGACGTAGTTCAGTCAACTCTTTCTGCAATGCAGATATCGGATCCCCCTGCTGGTGAAATGTGTTTCGTAAAGAAACAATCTCTTTCTTAGCATCACCATGTATGAGCTGACTAAAGCCAGAAGTAGATATAGCAGCTATCCCTTGTGGCCTGCTAAAAACCTCAGATAGAACAGGTCCCAAACCCATCCCACGCACTCTACCAGGATTCTCCTTCCCAAGGACTTAACAACCGGGTCATCCTGGGAGATAGAGTAGGAATGCGTAGGATTGGGATCCCATAGTTCTTTAATTTTTATCTATAAATAAAATATCAATATTTATTAACACAGAAAAAAATGATAATATGTTATTATGATAAAAAATTGACTTCATAGCCTAACTTCTTTAGCATGCTCATTAACAAAACATCCATCTGATTTCTTATGAACAGCCAACCACAGTTCTGTTCTGGATGCTTCATGGCCTAAACTCTGTGACTGCATTAATCAAAGATAAATCAACAATTCAGAATATTAAATAGATAATATTGTCTTATAAATATTTAAACTAATTAAAAGATTACCAATATACTTCGATTTCTAGAAAAACTTTTTGAGCCCGCAATGTGCGGGATGACTTTCTTCGCTCGGTTTGACGCATTCTGTCTTGATAGATCATGAAATAAATAAAATGCAATTTTATACTGATGTATTGAATGTCATGTCGTTTTCATATACATGTATAAATGTAAAATGAGGATAATATAATAATATATATATTTTAATAACATTCGCTTCTGATCCCGATGCCTGTCAACAAACACTTTCCATTGCCCTTTCGGTACCCCACTGGGTATATTCTCATACATTTGCAGCGTGGTCAATGAAGCATCGTTGACATCACAACATAATCTCCATTTAAAATATTTCCACTTATTACCTAGATTATACAATGTCCACTTCTGTGCTATCACATCAGCAACGGTAAAGTGGAAGAACATCTGTATACCAAAATTCATTTTGAACAAATTAGTAACATGACATTCAATTAAACCATAATGTAATAAATTTACCTTGATTTGAGAATCAAACACTTCATTTATCCAGATTGGAGGCATGTGTCTCCAATTTTCATATGAAATGGGAAGGCAAATGGGCTCTGTTTCCAGCTGGCCTAGAATCTGGCCAAGCAACCCCGCGACATCATCCGTAGGGACCCCGTAACAATCAAATGTCACAACAATCTTCTCGCCATTCAGATTCCAAACATCTGAAAATTTTATTTTTCTCTCCATGGTTGCATTTTTTCATCTTCAATGACAAAAAAATTAGTATAAACAAAATGAAATAAATTTATTTAATTAAAATTTATACCTATGATAGTGACACTCTAGTATGTCTGTGATGAACTGAAAGGGGAGAGTCGCTGCCCCACTACTGAGGCTCCTGGAGGGGGAGTCGATGACTCAACCTCTACTGGGACATCCACAGATGGTGTGAGAGAAGGTACAGGGGGAGACGATGCAGGGGTGTCGGAAGCTGGTGCATCAGTTGTCATGGGGAGGGAGCCAGATGGATAGTCATCTGTCGCAGAACTGGATGAACTAATGTAACGCTTCTTCCTTGGCATTCCTGACATTTAATCAAATAAAATTACATTCATAATATATATTTCAAAAAAATTATACAGAAAAAAAATTAAAAATTAAAATAGATAGAGTACTAACAGACAAAAGAAATTATCTTTCTCATAATTGATAACCCATATCATTAGAGAATATATATCACACCCTGAAAGGTTATTGACATACTACCATACAAATCTATCACCAATAAAAAGTCTCATGAGCTCAGTCTATTTCTCTACATTCATTCCCTTAGAAAATAACCATTAAAAAATCAATCTTGATGAGATTCAAATTCATACATTCATAAAGTCAAGAAGGTACCACTGACTCCCACAAGACTCTACTGAAACTATAAATCTAGTTCTAAAAAATTCTAACACACAAAGTATCAGGTTCCCTAAGATAATTGAGGATCACCTCAATTTGTTCAACTACCTAACTGCTTAAACTGACCCCTGAAAAACACATAATGAAGGAAGATAGTGATTCAGGAATCATATGACAGTGTCCGAGATTGAATATGATTTAACATCAACAAATCAACATGTATTCTAGGTCGGAATAAGAACTAAATAATCCTTTTTGAAAATTAAAGTGGACAACAATAACATCTAAATGAACTATATCAATTAAATACTTAAATTAGATTTATAGGTTTATACAAGATAGGATATCGAGATTTATCTATGTATACTATAAGAGTAGGAATCATGCTCTTTTTAGTTCTAATAAAGGGACTACTATATAGATCATGATCAATCATTAATGAACTAAATTTTAAATATAAGTACATTGATGAATATGCCTCTAGTGAAATATATCATGTAGAAATATATCCTATGTATGATAGGGGATATCATTAAAATACCATGGATTCATGGGTAGGGGAACATGTTTATATTGAGATATTTTATTTATCTGACTCTCATGTACATATTTATATCAAATAAAGTTATTATACAATAACCAGATTGAGGTCATTTAGAATTTACTATATATCAAGCAATTTTTTCCCATGCAATGATGAAACAGTACCCTTAGGTTGTTCATGAGTATAAAATTTTTCATCTAACACTATCCATGTTTGAGTGGCCTAGTGACTATTTCCCTATTTTTTCTATGGTTGAATGGTTGTCCCTATGTGATTTTTTTATTTATTTTTACCATAAATTTTCGTGAGACATTAACTGTGGGCTCTAGTGGGAATAAAAACGAATTTATAGAAAGATACCCTTTTAGGGGTTTAAATTGAAACTTTTTATGGATTTACCATTTTTATTGAATTATATAATTCTCATATGTTTTTCAATGTGCATTCATAGTAGGGGTACTCAAATATTTCCCTAGGTTCTTATTGTATTTTTCCAACATAGTTATTGTTATGTATATTTCAATTAGTATTTTAAATTAATGAATGTTAGTCACATTTTTATATTTTAATGGAAATTATTTTTTAATCGAATGTGAGGTGGTTGGAATTTTGAAATGTGTTGAATAAAATAACGTGAGTTTGGTGCCTAATTTCATTATTGCAGAAAGCCATGTGGTGTTGTGCACATATTTTAATATAAAAAAATACAAATATTTTTATTCTATTTTAGGATCAGATGTATTGAAAAAATATTATTGTCTTTTAATCACATATATCATGGATATAATAGGCGGGTGTGGAATATTATAAAACAATGGAAATGAGAGAATTACATGAATTGTGATCCCAATGATCATATAAACAATCTCTTGGATATTCACACTATTTTTAATTTCATTGTTCATAGGCTAATCTAGGAATAGAGTTTAAGGGAATGTATCCTTGGAAAAAATTATGTTATATATATAGCGATATAAGAGAGGAATAAAAATATGATATGGATGTAGATCTTGACACACATATGCATATATCCTTAGGGGATGACTCAGATACTTTATGGTCATGGTTCTTAGACCTGTAGCTGCTAACATTTTTATATATAAAAACATAGAACCAATGATTGGTTAGTCTTCATAGATATTCCAAAACACAACCTGATGTGAATTAAGTATTATTAGTATCATATAATACCTTGGAGGGGGACATTAATTTTATGGTCATGATGTTTTGACCATTGTGTCACAAAGTTTAATATCCTATGAGAAGGACCATGGTTTTGATAAGACATTACAAAAGGAGAATATAATTTTATGTATTTGGGGTATCCAAAAGAGATTCATACCCAAATTGGAAGTGGCAGAAGAATATAATTTCATAATTTATTTAACTGTTAAAATGATTCTCAAATGTTTAAACTTCAGGTTACAACAATCACATTGAATATAATGATTTTGGAAGGTTTAAAACATACATTATGAATTCCTGAGTTAATAAGAAATTGAGACCCACTAGTGAAGAATGACCATTACAAATAGTAGAATACTAATACCATTATTATTAAATAGAATTTAATGGTAGTAGGTTGTATATTTTCTCAATCAGAACATTGATTGATTATGTGGTTTAGGTGGAACTATCGTCCATGACTGATATATCCCACAGGGATAACATTATTTACTTCGAAGAAAGGTGTGATATTCAGTATCAAATCCTAATAGGTTAGCTCAAAATAAATCAACATCCACAGAGAATTTTTAAATGAATATAGAAAAAATTATTGATTAAATCATGTTTAAGGGATCCTAAGAGTAGTATATCAACTTGGGAAATTTATCAGTGTTGAATCACACATCAGAGTTATGAACTGGCTTCATAGAGAAAAAATATTCAAAAAGAATTTTAAAACATTATAAGTTATTCCACCATGTACTGAAATTGTTTCTTGTGTGATGTAATGCAACATGAGACTCCTATGTATTAAATCACTTAATGTAGTGATATATTCGATTTGAAGAGGTAGTATTTTAATTGAGGAGAATGTACTATTAAAATTTCCTAAGTGTAGTTGAAAATGGGATGTGATATCCAATATAACTTTTCCAAGATGAAACTCTTATAGGGAATAGGAATAAATTATCAAGGATCACATAGTGAACCCCATGAGATATTTATGATAGTATTCTTATAAGAAATATTTTTCCAAATCCATAAAAGGGAACACATTAGTAGGAGTAAAACATTACACCTCTAATGATTTGTTTAAGAGGGTTTAGACCTAAAACATAGTTGTGACTATTTTGATTTTTAGTTTATGTAATTTTAATTAGGAAAAAGAGTTAAAATTTAAGGTCATACAGATTTGAAAAAATGTTTATGAGGTTCAACATCACTTAACAAAGATATGGAAGGTAGAACAACTAGTACATAAATGGGGAGGACATATCCAACTTCAGTTGGGATCCCAATTGATGTATATTTTTCCCATGGTTAAATTCACAATGTTTATGTTTGTAGTACATGTACTATGTATTTGTGGTCATGCCTATGAAAATAAATATCACTATCACCATGTATTTCATTCGAATGAGATAAATCCACACATAGTTCTTGAAATTAAAATCCCTCTGTCAAAGATATGAATCATATAAAAGGAAAGGGAAATTTTATTCTTATCATGGGTCTATATATATGATAACCCATTTAAAAATCTACTACATAGATTCACCACATATGTAGGTGATAGTAATTATAATATTTTGACAAGGAATATGGTAGTTGGTTCCATGGTAGGGTACCTAGATATCACTACATATCATAATGTGATAGGTGTCAATCCAATTTGTAGTTATATTTATAGATGATTCATTGCCTAGATTTATATCACATGTGATGAATATGTGCACTAATTCTCTAATATACTTGTCAACCATGTGGAAAAGACTTCTATATTGATCATGATCTCATTTAGTGGGGTTTGGATTTTAATATCTCATCCTTGTATGGGATTGTAAAAAGGTGATGATCTATATCTAATACCCAATAGATAAGATACATTTTTCTATAGAAATAAAATATTCAACTATACAATTAGTATATAGTTTTGAATAATCTACACTATACAATTACATGGATGAAGATCTCATATTGGTAATGGGTCGCATAGAAAGGAAAAATTTTCTTGCATTTTATTTTAGAAAAACAAGTACTCATGTGATAAGGGATGATTTTTATGATGTTAAATTGAATGTAATTAGGAAAAATGTCAGGCAGTTTACAATCATGAGACCAGGAGGTTGTAAACTAATGTGGAGATTATACCAAACTATATACTAAAAACCTACCTACTGGAAAACCAGAAAACCTAAAGAAGGAGAAACAAAACCCTACCTAGAGGGGAAGATGGTGCAGCTTCTGGGGTCACGGGGGGCCGGGGGTCACGGGGGGCTGGGGGTCACGGGGTTGCCGGGGTCGCGGGGGTCGCGGGGCTCGGGGTCGCGGGGTCACCAGGGTCACGTGGGGCCGGGGACGTGAGGGAAGTGGGAGGCCAGGGTCGCGGGGGAAAGAGGGCCGGGGTGGGGGGAAGGGTCGGGTGTTAAAAAAACCAATGTTTTGCGGCGGTTTATTATAAACCACCACGAAACCTTTTTAACAAAAGGTTTAGCGGTGGTTCCTAGAACCGCCGCTAAACAACCACCGCTAAACATCAGTTTTATTGTACTGTTTTATATTTCATTAAAATATACATATTAAAGAATATATTCAATATAATCATATATTAAAAATAATATACTTATTATATGTAAAAGTCTATCATTTTTCAACTCTCTTTATTATTTATAATATCTAAGTGATTTTAATGAAAAAGTGTTTATTAAATTAATAAATTTCAGACCATCTGTGATAATGGTCGAAAAACCCTCTTAAAATAACATTTAGAAGAATTTTACTTTCATTTTATAAAATTTGTAACATTTTCTACCCTTAATTAGCCGATTTACAATAATCGTTGTGATAAAAATTACTAAAACATGTATTTGTATTGTCTAAAAAATGGACCTAATTACTAATTTTAGAATCTTTTATTCCAACTTTAAAATCCATTTTTCTATATTAAATTAAACTAGTTATCATAAATTATTTAAAAATTAATACTATATATGGGATGAAACAACATGTCGTTAAAGTGAAAATGTTCAAAAGATTGATATTTTTAATTCAAAATTTATTGTAAAAATGATTTTATTGACCTAAATAACATTAAATAAAAAAAATATTTATTTATCCTCTAAAACCTATAACAAATACAATTTAATAGTAAATATTATTTTGATGAAATGATGTTTTAAATTAATATTTTTTATTTTTCACTATTCATCAGACCATGAATATAATAAAAAAATAGCAAACAATAAACCAAATTAAATTTTTATTTTCCTTTTTCAAATAATGTTTTTATTTATTCTAATAAATTTTTTAAAATTTTCAGAAATTATATTTAAAATTCATGATCCATTAAAATGTGGAAAAAACTGTTTTTTTAGAAAAATACATCTTATTTATCCCAATTAGAAATTTAAATATTTGTGATGGGGAAATTACGAGGGGGATGAATTGAAAAAAGTCATTTGCAATGATAAATAATTTCAAATACCCCATTTCAGAAAAGGGCCTCATAAATAGAGTTTTCTATGACATGCCATTGTAACAAAGTACTATTTGTGATGGGTCCAAGACCCATCCCAAGTAGTTTTCTTGAGGATTTTAAAAAAACCTTATTGTAATGCCCCTTCACAAAAACTATTTTCAATAGGTTGGTGACCCATTGTGAAAGGGCCTATCACAAATAGATTAATAAAATAAAAAAATAATTTTAAAAAATAATATTAATAATAATAAAAAATTAATATTCAAAAATAATAATAATAATACTAATATAAATATTATAATTAATATTATAAAAATAATTAAAAAAAATATAAAATTTATATTAATGAAAAAATATTATTAATATTATTAATGTAAAAAATGAAAATTATAAAATAATAATAATATTAATAATATTAATATAATAATAATAAATAATTTTATTTATTTAATAATAATATTATTTTTATTTTTATTATTAATGAAAAAATAATATTAATATTAGAAAAATAATAAATAATAATCATAATAATAACTTCAATATTCGAAAAAATTTAAAAAATTATTATTTACAAGATAATAAATAATAATAAACAAGAAAATATTTAAAATAATAAAAAAAAAATAAATTAATAAAATAATAAAAAATAACATAAATAAGAAACAATAAAATATTTGTAATAATATAAAAATGCATTATATGGAAATGCAAATATTTAATATTACAAATAAAAATTATATTCGATTGATTTATCATAAAAAACCTCTCACTGATTGGGAGGGACACTTGCAAGAGATGGAGGATATATTGGATGGAACTAAATCCATAAATCATGAGTCATACATCACATGTACTCTATATTCACATGTTGTTTCTACTTCTGTCGACCCATCACCTTCTACTACTTTTAATACTGCCTGCAAAGCTCTTTCGGCTGCTACTGCTTCCATTGGCGCATCTCCTCCTGCTTCCTACACATACTCTCTAAAAGCTCACCCTCAGCTCGTAGTTTCTCCGGATATTATCCATGTCACGACCCGCCTTCACCATGATGAGGGAAGGACCAATAAATTTCCAAATCCTTCCTTCCTCAAGTTGAAGGAGAGATAATGTCCCCTGAGTCCCACCTTCAATAGGCCCCAGAGTAGGGATTAACACCAAGGGTATAGAATCACATGTAATATTGAAATCATTACCCATTTTTTGTAGTATCGGGATATAAGGTACTAAATCCCAAACAAAACCAAAGTTGGAAGTAATGGTAAATCTAAAACAATCCATTCCCATATGCATGTTCCAATAATAAAGTGCTATAAGTACAAGAAAAACACCAAAGAGATGTACCAAAAGAAAAAAACAACAACGCCAACGGTCTCTGCATCCGAGATAATAGTGTCTTGCAGGGTCCTCTATGTCCTTATAGGAACCTGAACGTATTTTTATATACATAGGTTGAATATACAGGTATATGCAGTAGGGAGAACCAAAATCTCTCATTTACAAGTAGTGATGCATTTGAATGCCCTGTTAGAAAAAGGAGATAACTGAAGCACCTAGCAAGGAAACTGTCCACCCAACCTCACCAAGGAACACTCTCCAAATAACGCAAGTCAAGTAATATAATATTAATATCACATCAATATTTGGGCACCCCGCACCACTTTTCCACTAGTTATTGAAGTAGCCCTATACATCAGACCTCTCCTACCATTCTCACCACAGTCCCACTACCATACCCCACCCACACATACCTAGGCCATAACCACCACACATAACCAGCCCAAAAAAAACTTTTCCAAAACAACTACCACCATGCCTGAAGACTCATGGGTCTGAAAAACTATAGCCATGCCTGAAGACACACGGGCCTCATCCCAATGACACTTGAGAATCATCCTGCTCGCACATACACCTGGCCCAACACACACAACTACCCGGCCTAAACAATCATGGGCTATAATTGACCTCAGACAGTCACAGCATGCATATTGTGTCTTGGGCTACTAGGGAAAGGGAGCAGAAAATGAGCTAATAAATATCCACTCATAGGAGTGTTGGAAAAACACCCTCCCCTATTGAAATTGGGTTGTTTACCCTAAAGGTCTCAACATGGGTGGAACGCGAATACAAAATATAAGAAATAAAATATACATATAGGTAAACAAGAACTAATCCCAACCTAGGGGTTCCAAAACCAGCCTATACACAAACACCCTCATTACTATTCATTTATAAAAATAACACCACCCATATCTAAGATACAACTCATTCCGAGAAAACAATTCCCCATTGAAAATGTTATAGTTATCACATTTGAGTGGTTATATTTAAATAATTATTCACTACTGGGGAAGTAACATGCATAGCCAAAAGCCAAGGAAGTAAAAACAACCAAGATGCAGATTAAGCATTCACAACTGGTTCTCTTGTAAAGTCATATAAAAGGGACCTGTGAGATCCTTCAATTTACTAGAACCAACCCAAGCCCCACCATACGGCTCCACACAGCCATAGATCCACAAACATATAACTACACCAGAACAGGGAATCCCATACCCAACCATGTCACCCCAGAAGAAACAAACAGAACAACCACACATATTACGAAGATAGAGCAAGGGTGTTTTCATATTCTATAAGACCATTCATTGAGTTTCTTATCTTTGATTGGTTAACCAGGGTGATCAAATTAGGATTTGTGTTCACTGCACATTCATTTAATTTACCAAGTTTATGTGATTGACCAATTTCCATGATACATCCATTCAATCATTACAAAAGGAAGGGGTCCATTAGTTCACAAGGAAATACCACCAATGACCATGATTTTCAGTGGACACAAGCCCATACAATTGAAAACATATAATCAAGGGTAAAAGAGTATAACTACATCATCAAAAAAAACCATTCATATTTTAAATGTCCATTTATTATTTTTATTAGGGTTTGGATTCATGGATCCCCATAAAAACATTATCATGCATTCCCTGTATGATATAATGTAATGAAACATGAAGGATGATCCCTTATTGGATGATCAACGATTGAAGTTTATCTCCATGCACAAAAAATTGGGGATGCACGACTTGAAGGGGAGGAACTGTGAGGTATCTGAGAGTGAAAAGAAAATCTCCAGCATAGGTGCACCACTTTCCTTAGGAATGGGGGACTCCAAAATCATCAAGGATAAGAAGAAAATATTTCTAGTGCGAAAAAAGGAGAGATCTTGAAATTAAGGGATATAAAAATCTTGAATGGATTTAAAGGTAGATCGTGGTTTCACCACACGGGTTGGTTGTTACACAAGATGGAATTAATTTTCATTTAATAATTATCAACTGAGAGGTGGCCATAATAGTTTGAGTTAAAGGATTTCTTTTAACCAGAGGAAAATGCATGTAACATGGGTGAACTGAATGATCCGGAAAAAGGGTTTGTTACTGAGGTCAAAGCCACACATTTTGTTAAGTCAAGGGTCACCTGACTCATTTGAAATATTAGATATCATTTATGGGATTTTAATGGATTTAAAAGGGGTATTAAAACTCTACAATATCAAAGGATTTTTTATGGGAGAGGATCAAGAAAAAGAAACAAGGGTGGGGCACCATTTTCTGAGACACTGTATGTGGTGCCACGGTCATGGTGTCACCGTCATGGTGCCATCCTCATTATGTCACCATAAGTAGTGCCATTGATTCTGTGTGAGAATACGACAGTGTGATATTTATGGTGCCACCATCATGGTGCCGCCGTCATGGTGCCACCATCAGCAGTGCCACTGCTTTGGTGTGCGACCGTGACAATGTGACCATGATAGTGACATCGTCACGATGCCACCGTTTTTGTGGAACCATTTGATGAAAATGATTTTTTCTGGCCAACTCCTTAAATGTGTCATTTTTTGGGCCGTTACAATCCAGTGGATGATGATAACTCTTTACAAACTCCCCTTGAGTTGGATGCTGGCTTCCCACAAGTACCATAATAACAATAAAGAATAATATATTACTAATTAACCATAATTAGTCCAAATTGTTTTTATTTACAACTAATTATACATAAGAAAATTTATTTATTACTATTTAGTAATATTTATTACTAATTTTTAATAATTATTAGTAATTATTTGTAATTATATAAAATTATTACTAGTTAATCACATTTATTTCTAATTAATCAATTTTATTACTAATTACACATTTGTATTAAAAATTATTCAAATTTATTCAAATTTGTTACTAATTATTCCTAATTATTCTTAATTATTCAAAATTATTAGTAATTATTCCTAATTATTTCCAATTATTACTTACTACTACTAATTAATACAAATTATAACTACTTTTTATAAATTATTACTAATTATTAATAATAATTACTAATTATTAATATTTATTACTAATAAATAGTAATTATTAGTAATTATTACAAATTATTACCAATTATTACAAGTTATTCTTAATTATTACTAAATATTCCTAATTAATGCTACTTATTATAAATTATTCCAATGTATTTCTATTTATTCCTAGTTATTACTAATTATTCATAATTAGTCCAAAATCATTCTAATTGCTGTTAATTATTCTTAATTACTACTAATTACTCATAATTACTATTACTTATTCTTAATTACTATTAATTATTCCTAATTACGACTAATTATTACTATTTATTACTATTTACTACTGATTATAACTAATTATTCTTAATTATCATTAATTATTAGTACTTTTAAATAATTATTACTAATTGTTACTAATTAATACTTATTAATCATATTTAATAAAAATTATTACTAATTATTACTCATTAATCATAGTTATAAATAATTAATCATATTTATAACTAATTGTTACTAATTATTACTAAATTTTTTTAAGTATTCTTTTTTATCCCTAATTATTCCTAATTATTACTATTTATTCCCACTTATTACTATTTATTCCCAATTATTCATAATTATTCCTAATTTTTTACGTTTTATTCACAATTATTATTAATTATTTCTCTGTATTACTATCTATTACTAATTATTACTAATTTTTAATAATTATTACTAATTATTACTAATTATTACTAACTATTACAATGTGATAGTATTTCTTTCTAATTATTACAAATTATTACTATTTATTACAAATTATTTCTATATATTACTATTTATTTCCATTTTTTACTATTTATTACTATTTATTATTAATTATTATGAATTATTTTGAATTATTACCACTTATTACCATTTGTTATGAATTATTACTAAATATTACAATTTATTTAAAATTATTACTAATTATTAACATTTATTACCATTTAATCGTAATTATTTCTATTTATTACTATTATTTGATATTTTTCTCCTTATTGTTAATTAATATTAATTATTTCTAATTAATATTAAATATTTCTAATTAATACTAATTATTACTAATTATTACCAATCATTACAAATTTTTACTAATTATTTCTAATTACTACTACTTATTTTTAATTATTTTTAATAATATCTAATTATTACTAATTATTACTCTTTATAATTTTTTTCAATTTATTACTTATTAATGATAATTTATTCTAAATATCACTAATTTTTTTTCTTTAAAACTAATTATTAATAATTATTATAAATTTTTCTAATTAATGATAATGAATACTAATTAATAATAATTCATATAATAAATATTAATTAATACTAATTTGTAATAATCACAAGTAATTATTTGTAAAAAATAATGCAAAATAAAAAGACCTAATTCTAATTTAATTTAATTGCATCTAATTGAAAATAATTATAACTAACAAAAAATAAAATGAATTGACTAAAATATAAAAGAAATAGTTAAATAACATAAACTAAATCTTTGGGATGATATAAACCGTGAATATTGCTTCGATGGAGAATTTTAGACATTAAATGATTTTGGGAGAAAAAATGTGAGTAGATAGGTAGATAGAGGTAGAAAAAGGAGTGATATTGGGAAACCATATGTGTTATATATATGTTAGATTATTTATGAATGTTATATTTATGATGGGTCCCGTCACAAATGTAAAACCATCTATTAATTTTTGGTAGTAGTAAAAAAGGTATTTACGACACTTCCTATCCTAAATACCAACCTTCAAACATACTATTTGCAATAAGTGATAAATCTCATCGAAAATACTAAAAAACGTCATAGGGTATTTGTGAAGGGAATTTATAGCAATAGCAAATATCATTCTCAAGGTTTGGCATATAACGTGCACCAATACTTTTGCTATGGGTTCCATCATCCCATCACAAATAATTAGTTATATGCGATGGAGAGAGGGTCCCATTACAAATAATCCATCCAGTGGGACTATATTCGACATCAACCTTCATCGCCACAAATACCCCATAAAAAATATCTATTTCTCCTATAGTGTATTAAAAATTGTATTTCTTATTATATAATTTCTAAAAAACACATACAATGAATTTTTAAATATTATATATATATAATATTAATATAATTTCACAAGATTTATGTGTTTATTTATTATTATAAGTCACACTTGTTTTCATTTAAATAAATTATCATAAAAGCATTTCCTTTTATTATAAAGTGGTATTTATCATTTTTTATAATTAATAGGTAAAATAACCATGTGTAAAATATTATTTCATAATTCAGTTAATACGATTCAGATCTTCCTTTCAAAAGGATGGGTTATAATTTTTTATTTAAAATAAGTATAATAATAAAATCATGTTATGTATAAACTCAGTGATGCATGCAAAGAAAGTTCAGCTGGTGTTGTGTGTAGCGTAATATTAACATGGTGTAGTGTGTAACACAATACATTAACAAAAATTATTTTATTCAAAAAATAAAAATGTTCCAAAAAATATTGGGTGTCACATTCTACACTTTTAAAATGAACTTCTCTAAAAACATTCTCATTCTATTATAAAAAATGATGATGCATCAACTTCGTCATAACCTCAAGTTACCACATAGCTTCTTCAAACTAGTAGTTTATCTACAACACTTATTCTAGGTGAGTGGTGAAGTTTTATAGAACTTTATCACTACAATTCAAAATTTCTATCGGTTTCCCTTCATAAAAATAATCTTGTTTACTGTTAATACCTTTAAGTTTAGTATACGTGAAAAAATAAAGTATGTTCTTCTTTAGAATAGATACACGAAACCAATCAATAACATTAGATCTATTTGTTGGAAGTTTCAATAGATGGGGTATTGTTCTAATACATTTAGGAATTTAATAATTATGTTGTATCCTGACAATTTCATATTGATCATTGAAAATCAAAGGTGGATGTTTGAGAATTTCTTTGTTGGAAACCAACATTGTAAACAGAGTCCATAAAATTTCCTATTAAAAAGAGGGAAAATAAATGGTGATGATCCCCACATAACTAGGTATCCAATTTGAGAACATTATAGGAATGTGAAAATAGAGGCATAAAATACAATTCTAACCATCATTTCCTAATAGAGAATGATAGAAAACGTTGTCAAGTGAAAGTTAACAATCAGAATGCCTTAAATCTATCATGATCTATGGGACCTTTTGATTCATCATAAATTTATGTTCTAGTATAACATTTGTTCAACATAATTTTCTTAATTTTGAATAATGTTCATGAGAAGATAAACATAGTTTTTTTAATTCTATTTTGCAAGAAAAATCTCATCCATCAGTAGTTTTTTCATCAATTTATGCTTCATATCATACATTATGAAATGAAGGTGAATTTTTCATTCAATAATTATTATCATATCATGTGATCCATAAATGTAATGAAATCCATTCCATATATCGTTTTGAAAAAAATGGTTATCACATGTTATCTAATACACATAAATCTTCATGTGGAAACATAATACTTTAACCCCTAATACCTAATTCAATGATTAAAAAAATAGTTCATAAATGGTTAGCCTTGTAACCCTTCTAAAAGCTTAATGTACAAAACATTATAAAGAATGTAACTAAATTTCTCAAAAATCAGCAAACCATTGATCCCATTATATTATAAATTAGCCACTCTTTGTTACATAACAAACATGTGAATACCTTCATAATTTATTTTCCTGAAAAATGGTAATTACCACAAATCCTTATTGGAAGAATAACTTATTTATTATTACAATGACTGTTTTATATATTCCATGAGTCCAAAAAATGTCATAAACTCCATCCATGATATCATATGTGACTTCGAAAAAAATACCTTATTTAGTTTCAAGGTAATCAATACCGTCCAATTTACTTTTACATATCCAACGTATCGTTTTTCAAATATCATTATATCCACATAGGAAACATATTAATTGTTATGTTTCCCTAAATATTTTGTATCCCATGAGTATCATTTTTTCATTAAATTGGGTTTCTAAGTCATTAGCACCATTTAACATATCCTTTTTAAACTATAAAAAAATACTGAAAATACATATATATTTCATGATTCATATAACATAATTATCAAATTTAAAAACATATACACTTCAATAGTCAAACTATATTCTTAAACAACGACACATACTTCATTATCTTATTCTTTCATAGAACCTGAAATATGTATCATGCCATAATGTTGCTCATCCTCAATCTAACTGTTCATCTATCAAATAATTTAAAAAATAATGTTAGAACATCCAATACATTTCACATGTTGTTTACGGTCTCTTTATCCTTATTAGTATAATCAATACTCGTACCACCTTCCTGATTATCGCAATGTGACTCCCATTTAGGACATCTATTTTCATAATGTACATACATTCCACATCTAATTCATTCAATGTTAACTGTATTGCTTCCATAATCCTGCTATTTACTAAAACCAGAAATCATATTGTGATAAACGCGCATCACGGCCGAAAAAATATAATCAACAGAAAGTACTTATAAAATTTCTATCTATGATAACATATGTATAGTAATATTATATTTATTGTTGATAAAAAATATCAGATTATATCCTAAACATATCCTTAGAAATATCTCTAGGGATCTCATAAAAGTTTTATCATCCTACATTCAAAAGGTTGACTAAATCCTTTCTCTAATATCAACTATATCAACCATAGATATTCATATATTTATATTACATATTTTAGATGAATACTCATTTCATTACAAAAACAAAAGCCTAAGAACCATAATAGATTAGTTAAAGTGGAATCATGGAACACATTAATTAATTTCTTTAAATGATCTTTAACATATATATTACATATTTTCCCCATTATTAGTCATAATTAAATAATTTATTTAAACCTTTGGTGAAATGAAACATAAGAAAGAGTGATATCAGATGCCCAGTAATGGTAGAAAAAGGAGATACGTAAGAATAATCATGAATATAAGGGTTCAAGAACATGAAATTAACATTACAATGTCATAAAATACATAAAAAATATCTTATTAATTATTCATGGAATAAATAAAGTAATTAAATAAAACATACATCTTAATGGAGTCAAGATCATAAACCACAAATGCATGACATTAGAATAAGATCTAAAATTGTGGTTAACACATGATTATATAAATGTTTTTCAATAATAATAAAGATTCAATTCCAATTCCATATTGGTAGTACGAGTTCACTCCCCAAACAATACTAGTATTCATGGTTCACTTTCATGACCATATTAGTAGTCATGTTTCACTTCCAAGGAAATATTAGTGGACAAAGTCCTTTATTTGACAGATTTAACTCCATGCTCCAGCAATGTCCACCTCATGAGATATAAATATTTACCCAAGTCATTGAAGAATGATATAGGTACCACCCATAAAATAATGAAAATCATACATATGTTTTTGACTAGAACATAAATCTATCATTATATTAGAACCCATTGAATGAATCATGTTTGATATACATCATTTAATCATATGATAACTCATTGAAAAAAATGGATTTACTTAATATGATTCCAAAATAAACCAACCATAATAAATAATAGGGATAGCATATTTTAAAAATATTCCTATTAATACATATTAAATATCAAATAATGTTATTGAATATTGAAAATAATGTTGAGAGATCACATGAGGATAGTTTTTGAGGAAAATATCAATTATAGTAAGAAAAAATCTACTTTATATAAAATGAATTAAAATTTTAAAATACCAAATTTTATTTGAAAATAACCATTTTTTATTATAATTATGACTTCAAAGAATAAATTTTTCATTATGGTGGAAATATTTATTTCATATTTTAGAGGTTGAAAAAATATCATGTTCGTACATTTTGTAGTAAATTCAAAAAGTACCTCATTTGGAGAAAAACCAAAATATTTTTCTCAAACCATATATAATATATGTCAAAATGGGAAAAATGTATTTAAATATCCATAGTAAAAAATTTATAAATATGAAAACATTTTTGGAAAATATGGGCATAGAAGATCAATATTCCACAATAGATAATTAAAACGAAAAAAATCCCAATTATTGAAGAGATTGTAAATCAAAATTCCTCACATTATTACCAATAGAATCCCAAACAACATAAAATAAACAGAATGGACATTAAAATACTATAATATTATTTATCATACACATAAAATACATTCATGTGTTGTATATACACTAAGTTAAAGAAACTTGTATTTTATAACGCATGTGTCCCACAGAAATAAAAGTGACACCTCAATCCCTTATCGTAAGTATTGACTCTCATAATAATCATGAAAAATTATATATAATAAACAAGATATTATTATATATAAATATTATATAATAATATTAATATATATAATACCATATAATATTTATCAAGAACTTTATATTACATAGTAATTAACAATTCCATGATTATTTTATAATTTATGTAATAAACGTTTTGTTTCTCATATCTTTTTTAACAAGTTATTTGTGTTACTCATACTTTAATAATGAATTGATTGTAAAAAAAAATAAAATTCCTGAATAAATATCATATATATTCATTATATATTTATTAATGGATATCTATAAAAGATAGAAATATAAAATGAAATACATCATTCATGGAGACAATAGGTCGTACATAACCATGAACAATGCTTCTATTTCAAGTCTTATTGAAATAAATAATGTGAATGAAAAAAATTTATACATATAATATCAATAAATTATAATTATTATGTTATATATATCATATAACTTCACTAAAACCATCCTTAATATATTTTATTTAATGTGTGAACGAATCGCATCGATTTGAGGAGGCGACTGTCCACACATCCACAAACAAATATTTCATATTTACAAAAAATGGAATTCTTAAATTACTATTTTAAATAATATTAATAGAAGATTAAATAAATGATAACTATAATATATATCAAATAAAAACATAGCGTCATTTATAATTATCATCCATGATTAGTGGTAATGGAAAAACAGATAAGATCATTTTGTGTGGCAGTATTTTTTCGTACACAAGAATTGTAACTTTATTACCCATTAGATTAAAGTGTATTTGAGTGTAGGTATAACCATATATATATTAACATATAATTATTTTTATGATACATTGGTTGTTATATAAACATCAGAAAAAAATAATTTAAGTGTTTGATGGAAGAAAAAAAAACAAAAATGTTGGTTGATGAATTTTAAGTCTTCCTTGGGTATCACCTTTTGATTTTCTAAAAAAGAATTCAGCGGTTGGATTTATACCTAATTTAAGGATTATATGATGAATTTAGATAAGTTTAAAAAATATTTGGTTAGATTTTGGCCAATCCAAATAGTCCTGATGTGTGATGAGATGAGACAAATAGTTTCCCTTTTATAAGAGAGGGGTGGGGATATTTTGGAATTTATTAGAATATTAAATTATAATAAATTAAATCTGAATAAAAATACCACAAAATGTACATTTATTATATGAGAATATATAAAAGGGTTGTAATATAATAAAAATATATATTTCATACCCATTTTTTAATAATTTTAAAGCTTAAAATATTTATTAACCCTTAGAAAATCCCTTTAAATTTTAACCATGGTAACAATGTTTTTAGTATTAATAGGATTCCATTTTTATATATAAAGTATTAATTTGACTTTAATTGGACTATTAAATATATTTTAGATAATATATATTCTCTTCATTCCAATTTAATATTTTTATTATTTTTAAATTATTTTATATAATATTCTTATAAAAAAATATCATAAAAGTCAATTTTGGAACTATTCATAACATTGACTTTAATAAAATCAATACAACAAGATAACTTCAAAAAAATTAATTTAATACACCCATGAAATATCATATTCACCTATAAAATTTTTATATCCCATTAATTATGTAAATATATATTTACTTTAATATTTATAATATCATTTAATTGAGTTTTTCATTAATGGAATAATTACTACATCATCATTGCGTAATTATTCATGATAATTGTTTCTTGAATAATAATTATAATTAAAATTTTGTGATGTGTAAAATACATTTATATTTCATAATAATATACATATTCAAACATATCTTATATAAATACCTATATTAAAAATATTATATTTATGAAAAGTAAGAGTGCGACATTTTGTCACTCTCTTTGATTTTAATACTATCTAAGCCATTTTCATGGAATAGATTGCATTCAATTAATAAATTTTGAAACTTATGTTATAAGGGTATATTTAAATCCATTAAATAACATTTATGAATGTTTTATGGTAGTTTTATATTATCTATAATAATATTTGTGTACATAATTAACTGATTTACTCGTAGCCATTAAAAGAAAAATTACTAAAATTATTATTCAACTTTTTCAAAAATATAGACCTAATAAATTACCTTTTATATTATTATTGAAAATAAGAAATCTATTTTCCTAAAATAAATTCACAAACATTTAATAAATTAATTAACAATTAACCCCAAACATGGGACAAAATAATAGATCATTAACGTGAAAGCATTCCAAATATTTATATGTTCTTATATCCAAATTCAATGTAAGATTCATTCAATTGAGATAAATTGGATTAACTGAATAAAATTTTATGTATTTATACATTAATATATTCTAAAAAATAATTTTATCTAATAAATTATTTTAATGAAAAATATGTTTTAAATTAAAATTCAGTATTTTTCATTATTGATCAAAATAGAAAACTTATTAGAAAAAAGAATTAATCCAAAGTCAAATTTGATATAAATTATTAAAAGAACAATTTTATTTTTAAAAATATAATATTTCAATGTGTCCAAAATTATATTTAAAATGGGTACTCCATTAAAAGAAGGAATATTAATTTTTTAGAAAAATAATTCTTTTATATTTATAATTGGATTTGTTCTTATATCACGTCTCAATAACACATTATATGAATGTTAAATGTTATATATATATTTAATATAATTACATAAGATTATTTTGTTTATTTAATAGTATTAAACATATTTGTTCACATTAAAATTTTTTTTATAACATTTTCTTTTTATTTTAAAAATGGATTAACGTTCATTAATAATTAGTTGACCAATGAATTATGTGTCGACCATAAGTTCATAATTCGTTTATTACTATTAATATTTTCTTTCTAATGGATATATTATAATATTGTCTTTTGAATAAGTATAATTATAAATGATATTTTTTCAAATCTAAATGTTTCCTGTAAAGAAAAGTGAGTCAGTTTTGGGTATAGTACAAGCTTAACATAGTGTAGAGTATAACACATTAACATAATAAAATTTAATTTATTCAGTAAAAAGCTTCATAAAATGCCAGTTCTTACAAAACTAGGAGTAATAGTGTACCCCAGATCGTAGAGGCGCATGGTTAGGGCACACAGTAGGTATAACAGTACGGCCCATCCCTTAAAAACTTGTGAGCATGTTTTTAAACCCCCTAAAATTTATTAAAAAAATTTCAGACCCCTGATTTTTATCATAATATATCTTAAAAATCATAATATGAATTCATTTTCCCTAGGAGTTTCCTGATTGGATTCATATTCTACTTGAACCACTTCCTTTTTGAATCGAATATATTTTGGAATAAATAATGACCTTCTTTGTTTATGATCTAATACTTGATTGGGTTCCTATGTCTACTATATTTAATTCCTTAGAGGGAGATGAATTAGTTTTTATGGGTGTTAAATATTTATTCTAATGGATATTATCTCACTATAACATAATCCTAGGTTTTGATCCTAGATCATCTTATTTTTTGTGAACTCGATAATTCTACATTGATAATATGATATAGTTGGGGGAGTATTCATCAATGATACAATGATAGGTGAATGAATTTATAATTCCCATAGACATCCTATTGTTATTAATTATATTTTTTTTTTCATTTCCATTTTCTAAGAGTATTTCTAAATTACCAAAATTGATTTATTTTCCTTAAATTGAGAGACCGTTAACAGATCCCATTGTACTCATTGGAGATTTTGAAATCATTCTTGATGAAAACCCATGGGGAGTTCCAATTATCTTGGAAATATGAAAATTTTAATGTATATGGGGAAATTATGGGTTTATAAAAATAAACTAAATATTTATTTCATTAATGCGAATGGGATTTAAATGTTTTTTCCCTTCACCATGAAGGGATAATTTCTTGTGAAATCAATAATGTGAAATCGATTAATGGGTAATTTTTTATGCTAATACTTATGATAAATGTTATGAATCATGGATTTTGATGAAAAATAAATTGGAACCGATTGTTATAAATTGTTTATCAATGTGTTATGAAATTATAAGCATGATATATGTATATGAATGTGAAAAATGAGTTGTGGGTCAGATAGTGATGCTCTAAATAACAATGGGGTTATAATATACTACTCTAGGAACCTGATAAATATATATTTATATGTTAATGCGAGAAATGATTATTGGTTCATGGAATAATACTTTAAATTCTTCTGGTGTTCCTATCTAATAATCTAGGCCCCCCGATGAATATATACATGCGTGTATGTGTGTGTTTGTGGATGTGAACAATCATTTGTGGGCTAGGGAATGATTCTATAAATAACCTTGGGGTTTCAAACTACTACTCTAGGCCCTGATTCATGAATAATAATTTAATAACATTGAAAAAATGAAAACCCATGAAAAAAGTAAAATGTTAAATCCCAATTGTGTATGGTTCATAAATCAACATGGTATGAAACATCAATGATGTGGTTCAATGAAAAATAAAAAATGATATACATATTTACATATATCATATTATTATTATTTATATAGCTTCTTACTCCATTATAAACTAGATATTTCATTAGATTCCATTTTTTGTGGCCTAATGAGTTTTACTCAACCCTAATTAGGTAACCTAATTGGTAATTGAGTAAAATTAATTTTGTCCAAATTAGATAATAGATTGAGACCTATGTTAGATGGATGAATTGGGATTTTTTTATGATGCATGGCTAAGAAATTCGAAATGATTTTGGGACCCATCACTACAAATTAAATACCTTTTTTCTAACAAGAGTATTTCTATTAGTAAAAGTGTGATATCTGTTGGTAAAAAAAATTTCCAAAAAATATTGTCTTGTCACTAAATTTTTGGTAAAAACTCTGTCGCTAAATGTTATTGCGATAGATAAAATAGTTCTTTTGGAATTATAATAATACCATCATATAATATATATTTTGGTTAAAATGTTTAGCAACTTATTAATAGAACAAATTTATCTGTTGGTAATATTATAAATATTTATATTTCTATTATTTATAATCAATATCACTGATGAATATATATATGTAAATTATATAAAATATTATATGTTGGTATTTCAATATATGTTGCTAAATTATATATTATATTTTTCAATATAATTATATATAATATATTTATTATATAATAATTAAAATTTATAATATAGGACATTTCAAACTCACCATGGAGCTCCAAAAAACAACGTACAAATATATTTAAATGTATTCAAGCAGACTTTACAAGAAACTCCAAACTGGCACACATGATTTGTTATTCCATGGTTCACACTATGTACTTGCATACTGTAATTATCCGTCCCTCCACCATGAAAGGCTCCCATGTCACGACCACACCCATCCATGAGTCTCCACTATGACCTCTTCTGTTCATGCTTGAAAACATCCATGAGTCTCTAATGTGACCTCTTCTGTTCATGCTTGACAACTTTCTAGAAGCTCAGTGATATCCACAAACCATTGTCCAATGATGACCCTAAGAGAAACATGGCAGACAATATGAAGATTCATCATAAGATTTTCCTCACCTGACATGAAGAAACACAATTCCCAATAAATACTTCATCCATGTGAAGGATGAGTTAATCATCATAGAATCATTCTAATAGAAGAACATAACATGAAATAAGGATAAAGTAATTTATTCTTTTTTCTATTGTTTTTCTTCTTAGGCTATAAAATTTAGTTCTTGAATTTATCAGACAAATTGATTATCACTGTCGATGCAACAACAATGATTACAACACACCATTATTCATATGTTTCTCTCATGCATCGGTAGTCGCTGCCGTGGTGGGGTTACAAGTATGCAGTTCACCCACTAAACCATGACATAGCCACAATTGCCTAGTTTATTTCAGGGGAATCTACTTAAAACAACATAAAAAACAAATACAAAGTCCCAAATTAGAATAACAGAAAAGGAAACATGGATCTTGTATAAAATTAAAATGAAGAAGGGTTCACCTGAGAAATGCAATCCCTAAGAATGGAAACAACATCTATCTTTGAAGCATTTAATGTTCTTATATGATCCATATATTCAAAACCACAACACATAAAAAATTAAAATATTGGAACATGAATTACATGAAATTCAAATAAAACCATTTCTTACACAAGAAAAATTACCAAATCAAGACACTATTCATTTTTAAACTCTCACCATTCATGGTCGCAAACTCTTTTGTACATGTTTTAATGTTCATGAACCACAAAAATGAGAACCATAAAAAGATAGTTATAATATAAGACTCCATGACTCTAATTATCAACATCAACACCATGCTCAACCTAGTGATGCATGGCTGAAAGGAGGTTGTGTACGACCAAAAGAAATGGATCGGGATGAATGTAGGTAACTATCTATTGCAAAGCTCATAGTTTTCGTTGGACATCATGGATGCCTTGGGTTCCATGGGTCCTAAGGGGAAGGTAAGGGATGAGTCTAGGAAGGTTCTGATGATGGATCTCAAGGACAACCCTGTGTTTGAGGCAGATGACCAGACTGCCATTGTGTATCTGCTAGCGACCCAGAGGGAGAAGTGGGGTGAAAAGGTATTCCTGGAGAGTTCATACTACTTGCATGGATACTAGGGTATCTTCGTGCATCGATATTAGGATATTATTGAGAATTACCATCCTAGATTGGGCAACCAAATACCACTCTCAACTATACAAAATACTCTAGAAAGTGGGTTAATGGAGGAATATGTTGCCAATATTTCCAAATTCCCATCATATATGACCATAATAAATCATTCCATATATATCATGGATAATATAATGTTTTATGAGGTTTAAAAAAGTTTATAATGATATATAAACATCAAAACGAACAATACCTACTTGACAATAATTAGTTGAAACATCAGTATGGTTTGAACATTGCTTCTCAAATAACAAACAAAATAGTACCTGTCTTCAAGGATTCTTCGACACGTGAATAAGGGAATAAGGTGTACCTTGATAATATTCAATCATCAAAAGGCTTTAGATGACATAATTTTTACTAAAATGGGTGTATGTTCATTTTTCAAGCCCACAACAAAATTTATCAAAGTTGAAATTGTAGTGCTTGACAAGGTTATGATTCATATCAATGTGAATGATCATGTTGTAATAATTGGACTGGGGAAGTGTTCTATTGGTAGAAAATTTACTTGCTGATTCAGGGATCTAATGTCAGATTTAGCACTCAATGTTATGGAAACATATGGGGTGGAAATTCTTCAATGATTGCATGAGGTTAACATTAAGTATATAATGGTTGAAAAATTCCTTGGTTGACAATTAGAGGATTCTATGGTTCTGAAAGGTGTAATGTTAGACAAAGACGTTGTTACACCTAGAAAAATGAGAAAAGAGTTTTGAACCCTTTCACCATTCTTCTTGATTGTCCTCTGGAGTATAATAATTGGGAGAACCAAAAAAATTTAGAGTTGGTGACATAAGATGATTGTGGAGTATGAAAAATGAAAAGTAAATTGAGAATCCTTACATATAGATCCAAAAGATCAAACTTGATTTTTCTATAACCGAGAGAGGGCTGAGTGATTTGTAATTCCATTACATAAAAAAAATTGGAGTCAGTCCCATTAGACGACTGAGATACAAAGATGATAAGGTAGTGAAGGATTAAGTAATTGTTTTTTGTAAATAGACTCGATGGACATTGGAATCCTATGTGGAAACAAAAGTTTGGATTTTTTAGGTCAAGAGGATCAGTGACCGGTTTTTATCTTTTATAGTTGAGTATTCATAGCCAACGTTTTTCACCATTCGTCCATGGGATGATAGAAAGGATCTTCGAAATAAAGTGTAATGGTTTTTGCCTTAATAATAAGCATTCTCAAGAATCCAAAGCTGATACCTGGTGGTAGTTCTACTGGGATTACCATGTATTTCACTTTGAAGAAGAAGAGCTTGTATTTTGAAGGCATTGAAAAGTAGCCTTATGAAGCTACTAATATTTATTTTGAGGCATTACCCAGAATCCCTAGGACAAAAAAGTGGTGTTAATGTGATTAGGACTACAGCTGCTCTACAAGTAAAGCAAGAATAAGGTAAAAATGCATGGACCAGGAAAGAAGAGAGTACGGGTGTCATTGCTGACATGAATGAATAGAATATATGGGATTTTTATAACCTAAAGGAGAAAATGTAAGGGATGCATTCTAGAATAAAGCTATTAAAAAAAGATGGAAAATAACAATTATAGGCCATAATTGACATGATTTCTTGGAAAAAGCTATTAAAAATGGATAGAAAATAACAATTAATGGCAATACATTAATAATGTAGTGCTTAACTGGTGAGTTTAGTGAATAGGAGCCTTAAAGTTTCCAATTCTAGGAAACCATAACTCTAAGATAGAATCATAAAAAACATCATGAAGAACATCATATAGGACATCTTGTATCATCCTTACATTCTTTTCATCAAAAGACCATCAAACTAACACACCTCCAACATTTTCATTAGTTATAGGGAATATGGAACAATAAGTGTTTTTCAAGATACATTATTATATGCATTATTCGTTAATTTTAAAGATTAAAGGTGGGTATAATACCTGCTGGAATATTCATAGGAAATCCTAGGAAATGGAATATCTTAAATTTTCATCAAAAATCTTTTTGAGTGCTATGAGTGTTGTCTCAAGAATGTCCATCCTAGCCTAAAAATGTAACACCACACAAAAATTGTTTTCCTTGAATTAATAATTTAATATTAGTGATGACCACATGTCATTTATCTCGAAGATGTTAATTTATTCAATCTACATTAATACTATTATATTGATGGATGGTTCTGAAAATGTAGGGCATTATAAATGATATATTTAAAAGAACAAATGAAATAAGACTAATCTAGAAATAAAAAACATTGATTCATCCACAAAGAACTGAAAATGCGACTTCAAACATGCTCCAATGATATATCAGTCAATAAAAATAAAAATTTTCCAATCTAAAAGACGAAAATTATCAACTGTTACACCTATAATTAAAATTAAATAGCTTCAATGCACTTTTTACAACTTAATTGAATAATATCTTCTAATCCGAGAAAAATAATTTTGAATCAATTTCAATAATTCCTGAAATAAATTCAATCTTTCATGATTAAGATCAAAAGAGAAATAATTAATTTAAATCAGATGATTAATATTAATTCATGGATGATAATCATCAATAAATTTATACTAAAAAATGATGGAATTTAAGGTGACAACACAGTCATATATGAATTAAAACAGGAGAATAGATTATGCTTGCAATGGATGGAGGATTTGAATGAAACATGAGAATATATTATACTTATAGTGGATAGAGGATATGAATGCATTCTTTGTCTACTGGAATAGAGAATTTTAACATAGAAAACTGTACAGAATCTATACTTTGTGCTACCAAGAGTAAGAGAGACAAACAACAACAGAAAAATGAGCACATACCTATTGTTGCAAGGACTGAGAAATAAAGGGGAATAAGAAAATATCTATGTGGTAAAACTACAACCTACTAGAACTTCACTACCGAGACCACCACTACAGCAGGCTGGCTGCTAAATACTATTTTTTCAAACAGAGAAAGAGAACGGAGAAAAGGACATACAACTACTTTCTCTCGAATCCAAACTATGCTACCCTGCCACAAATTTTCTATAGTGGGTAAGACTGAACCGCAGGCCTGCTTCTTGACTCAAGATTATTTTCATAAACAACAATGATATCTCTAGAATATTACTCAGCAGTAAAGCATGCAAACTTGTTTTCTCGAGTCTGCTTCAACGATCGCTGTAACCAAATGAATAACTCTAAAAAATCAGGCGACCGTTCATCAAATCTAGACACCAAACCTCATTGTATATTGCCTCTTTCTTAATGTACCTTCCATCGCACGGTGTCGACTTGAAGTCATCAAAATTTTACAGGAAATATTTAAACACCATTCATCATTATAGGTTGACTATATGTATCACAGAAAGAAATCCCTTTGAGCATTGGTTGATCGAAGAATTTGAAACTCAACAAAAATTTATATCGTGCACCTTGGATAAATTTTGTGTGGGGGTGATGGTGGAAACAATGATGAACTGGACATGTGGGGGCAGGAAGTGGGTCACCAGTGAAGGGGCGGGTTGTGTGGATAAATGAAGAGGGAGAGCAATAGACACTCAAAATGGGGAAAAGGGGAAATGGAATCTAAACAATTTGTGATGAACTGAGTGGGCACACAGAGAAAGAACAATAACAATCCCATACGGTGATGAATAAGTGGTGGAAGAACCAATGCAGATGAATCGGGGTGGAATTTTAGGGTTTTCTGGGTACCATCAATGACATGACAATGATTTTGAGAATTGAAATATGCCAGGGTTTTATCAAGATTAAATAGATTTGGGAATGGATTTAGGAATTGGGGTTTGTTATGCTATTTGTTTTAAATTAATAATTATAAATAGAAATAATGGTTTAGGGAAATAATAATTTAAGTAAAATATCATAACAAATATATATATATATATATATAATTTAAAATTTATATATTTTTGTTATAAGATTCATGAAAAATTTAGATCATTTATTTAAATCACACACAAACACATATATACAATTTTTATTAGAATATGTGATATTATTGAATAATTAATTACAACAAATTTTTATAATTATAAAAGGTTTTTTTGTTATAAAAAATTAATTATAACATATGCTTTTTTTGATAAAACAAATGTTAGTAATACTATGATAAACCAATAGATTAAAATGTCATTAAAAGATTTGTTGGTATTAATATATTAATATAAAATGATATATTTGTTGGTAAAAACAATTTTCGGTACCTATATTTAATATGAACATAATTTGATATTTGTTGTAATTTATTATTTTTACCAACAGATATGTTATCTAATAGTAATGTTTTGTTGGTAAAAGTCGCTTTTTTTTAGTTCATGTGGGATATAGTAGTGACTTTATTTTGGGTTTTCACTTGAAACTTGAATTTTTTATGGAATGAAATATTTACATCTTTGGTTTATGTTAATTTTTCATTTTATGATCATTTTAATTTTTTGTTAATTATTTATTATTTTAGTATCTTGGTTATATTTTTTCTTTATTTCCATTATTTCACTACCTTGAAAAAGAGGGTATTGTTTCCCTATGTTACATATTAGAGCCTCATTATTAGTTAGTATATATTGGAATAGGAGGAGGTACACCTGAGGCCATGTGGTGAATTATCTCTGGGAACTAGTATGTTGCACATGGGTCAGGAATTACACATTTTTATTCTTCTTCCACATTGTTTAAGTTTATTATAAAATATGTTTATAAATTTTTTTCCACTTTCATGGGTTATATCACGATAAAAATAATATGAAATCTATATTCATTTAGACATGTTATACTATGACGAAGTGATGAAATGGTTATAACCCATTCTTATTTTACATGTGTTGTTCCATGATGAAATATATATCAAAACCATTTATTTCAAATATTTCTTATATGATGAATGTTTTATGATCATTCATTACACTTATGTATGTTTTTAATTATGTGTTTTTGGTTATTTTATAACCAACTATGGTGGTTATTTTATTAAAAAGGATGGTTGATATGTTATTACCAATGGTGGGGGTTATGTTATTACCAATTTTGATGGGACATATATTTCCTTCAAATGAATTGGAGAAAGATTGATATTTTATGTGATAAAAATGACTAGAATGGGGAGTAATTCTTGTTCATTTAATAGCATTATCTTCTCTACAAGTCTTTGGAGGGAACATTGGATACTATGATATTTTTGATGAGTTAATTCATTTCACTATTGTAATATTTTCAATAATCCTTGAAATATTATATAAATGATTTTCTATGCATATTTTAATGCAATAAATACATTTCATATGCCAATTTTATGATCTAATAGTTCATGTTCGTTGTTTCCATTATGATTTATGTCTTATGTACTACCATGATTTATGTCACGACTAATTTTTATAATATAAAATATTAAGGGTATGGTTTCAATTTTTTATTCTTAGGTTTTCATACCGATATGCTATGGTTATGTTGGTATATCCATTGTTTAACCTTAATGAGCATCCAATATCAACCTTTGTAATGTTTTCATTCCCCATGTAATGAAAAATGGTTTTAATTTGGGTATGTATAAGAAGATTAAAATGTGGGAAGATTTTTATGGAAGATGTTTAAGATATTTTGATAAATAAGTATATTTTTGTCATGTATCCAAGGATACTGTCTCCTATATGGTCCATAATTGGGTTTTGTGAAATTAATTGAATATACATATAAAATCAGGTAATATAGTTGTTTAAAATATTGGGGCTTCTATAATTCTTATATAGGTTTGAGTGTATACAACCATAGGAGGATGCCCCAAAAAACAAAAATAATTAAAAACGAACCACTAAAATCATCTAAAAATATAGGTAAAAGATAATGATAAAGTCAAAAATTATCAACGAGAAAGAACATAGTAATTAAAGTGGTTTCTATCTTCATAGCTAGACATAGGTCAAAAACAACACAACACACCACTCCATAAATTAATTATCCAAAAAAAAATCCCAATGTAACCTCTCTGAAACAATAATTTAGGATCATAAACCCTTGACATATGTGGGGAATACTAACTCTAGTGTTGGATCCCATACTATTAATGAGATCTTAGAAAAGGGGATTACTGAAAAAGAAAATATAGGATATTTTGCCCTATGATGGCATGAGGAATACAAACCCTATTTGATCGAATGGTAGAGGATCCCACAATCATTCAATTTAGGGATAATTTCACAGCCTTGAATATGTCAAAAAGATATCTTCCCCTTGATGAAATTATTCTATAAAGGGAATTTTGTTTTTTAGAGTTGGGTGATCTCCATGAATGAACCAAATGTTCAATTATCTTAAGTGTTGTTTAGACTAGATTTAAACTTCAAGATGTGGGGGTGAATTTACCATTACAAATAAAAGGAAAAAAATATTTAAATATTATTTAAAAAATAAGGAATAAAAAACACAATATCAAATTATAGAAGGGAAAAATTAATTATGTTAAATATTTTTAACTAAAGAATAAAACAAAGAGAAATTTTTAGTGATTATAATAAAAAAATAAATGATTCAAAAAACTTAAAAAATAATTTATAGTTATTTGATGGAATTCGATAAATAATGAATAACTGAAAATGATAAATAATTTCTTTTATAAAGAGTAAACGAGAAAATATATTTGGAAAGGAAGTTCAAAAGAATCATAGGAAATATACCTTAGTTTTAAAAACTCAATCACTGGGGTATATAATGTATTATTATCTAGGATTAATAATTATTATGGATTCCAAATCTATACATTTATTTTCTATTTTTATAATAAGTAACCATAAATACAATAGAAAATAGATAATGAATGTTTAATCTAGAAATATAAAGAAGAGTAGTCCTATGAATTTTAAATTAAATGGAAAAAAATATATTGCCCCTTAATTTAATTATTGTAATAATGAAATATATGAGAAAGAGGAAAAGAATATATTTTTTTAAAAGAAATCAACTTTTTCATTCTCACAATTAAGTTAATGAATATAAAAAACACTAAAAGGTAATGAAAATAAAAAAAGAGTGATTAAATATTACAATTTTATTAGAACTCTATAAGATAAATGGATATATAGAAGTATAATGAAATTTTTATTG
The DNA here is from genome assembly GCA_963277665.1 of Viscum album. Lineage (NCBI taxonomy): Eukaryota > Viridiplantae > Streptophyta > Magnoliopsida > Santalales > Viscaceae > Viscum > Viscum album. The sequence continues at coordinate 1,373,728,972 of OY728164.1, forward strand.
AAATTGAGTGTACAGGTGTTAGATATTAGATTAGAAAATATTGTTTTGTGTAATTTTTATTCCCTTCCAATGTCACTATTTTGTTATATTAATGATTTGGTAAACATATAGTTTTTTATAGAGTAATTATGTTGAATATATCCATATTATATTTTTTATATCACATTAAATGTTTACCTTATATTATTATAACTGATGAAACTAGGTACTCAGTAGCCTTCACTGAATATGCGGTTGTATTCATAGAACATGGTGGGATTTTTCAACTACCATAGGATAGCTAGTTAAACTTGCCCAAATTTTGGTAGAAACATATTAAAAAATTGATAATTTTACACTAGTAATTTTAATCTATTTCACATTTACCAAGTATCTGATTTTATTTTTCTATGTGGGGAATAAGTTATGCATGCCACCGGTTGGTGGGTGATACTACTCTAGTTGTCTGGTGCTACCACTAGTCATGCACTTTAAAATATGCCTTCTCCACATCCTTATATGGTCTCCTAAGGATTCTATATCAATTTTATAAGGATTTAAATAATCCATTAATATATTTTCATGGCTTATTCATGTAATTCTAACAACAAGAAATTTGGGCTCATTGTACATCCCTTAAATGAAAACATGAAACTATTTAGGAGTGTTTGTGATAACTACTAACAATAAAACATGAAAAAAAATAATCACCACCTTATTGATGTTCAATAATACTTGAAAATTAATTTAAATTAAATAATATTATAGTAAAATAAGGAAAAATTATTATCATGATATTGAAATACGATATTTCTTCCATATTTAAAAAATGAATAATTATGTCACTATTTTTACGTTATTAAATTTTATAATCATAAAAATACTACATAATAATAAACACAAAAATTTATACCACATTAATATTATTGAAAAATATTTAAAAATAAGGATAGATATTAGAATAATAAAATTTTAAAGTATATTTATCATAGATAATTATCTCTCATCATATAAAAAAATAATGATTTTAAATTAGTGTAAAATATCAAAATTTTAAAAAATATATTTTTAATAAAGATCAATATAAAATGAAATTTCTAATGTTTCCTAAAAATGATTTTTAACATTAAATAAGACATAGGAAAAAATATATATGTAAATATAATTTTTCATAATTACTATTTAACTTTGGGAATGTTATTATATATATGGTTTTTAAAAATAATATTAATGTTGTTATTTTTATTTTGGAATTTGATTTCAAAAAATAAAAATTATCTTCTATAATAATTTCATAATTAACAAGGTTTAAACCCACTCAATTAGTGTCTCCATAGAGTTCAAAGGGATCATATCCATTAAATAATAATAAAATAATGAAATTAAGGACTTCGAATATAAATATTTTGAAAATTTGTTCCATTATTAAGGACTAAAAAAATATGTTATTAATAAACAATAGAAAATTCTTTAGGCATGTCTAACCTAGTGTTTAGTAAATTCCCTATCACTATGAACAAGATAAATATGTGTTTAAAACCACAATAAATACTTCTTGGGATAAATACCTAAAGTAATATGGTCTAGAACCAAATCTACTTGCTTGTATTAACAAAATAATTTTTTCATGGTGTATCATTGTCACATTACTTATCCAAAATTATGAATTTTTATAGAAGAAATATTTAATATGAAATCTATTTTGTAAAATAAATATACATAAATTTAAAAAATTATCAATATTTACATTATATTAGTGTTGATGTAGGTTCCCTATAACTTACATCTTTAGTAATTGATTATATGTTTTCATTATTAATTAAGCTACATATAATATCTGTATTTTTCATCTTCATACACTTTTTATGTAATAATGTATTAGAAATATATATTTCACTGAACGATCATGGATGTTCTATGATATAATGATCATTGAACAGTTCCAGGACATGAGTTTTGAATGTTTTCTAATAGCCAAATGATATTTACTGAAGGGACACATATAATACAATCCATTAAGGGTAGGTGGATCATAAGTCCTTGAGACCCATTCTCATGGTCTTTTCAATTTGTGGTATCAAATTTAAGAGTTTCTATGAACTAACCCATCAATATGAAATCAATATTTATATGTTTCTCCAGAAGTGCCAATTTGTAGTTGCATAAATTGAACCTTATAATAAAATGTAATCATTATTGTATTTGATTACTCATATTCATTGATGTTTTTATAAAAACCCGTATTCTATATGCTCAAAGTGGGGTGGGATTCTTTGGGTGCTTCATTAATGATATTGAACTAATGTATAATGAGAGAACTAATTTATCTCTTTCCTCCCCTTATAGAAGTAGATATTCTAGTCTATTAATTTGGTGTGAATCTACATGGATAAATCCACGAATATGGTGTTTGGTTGGAATTTTCATTTCCAAAAAGTCAAGGAAAGATACATTAAACCTATTTCTTGATGAAATTACATATATCCTAATTGATTTTATATAAAATGATAAATCGATTAAATTACATGGTAATAATTCATAAGGTGTTGGAAGTCGTTGAGAAAATAAAATCATCTCCAATGGGTGCGTTGGCATGTTCCCATATCATGACCATGGACATTAGGCTCTTCAGCATAATTTCACTAAGAAATAGTCATTGAGTTATACATACCAGGAGTATCCCCAATCTCAGTTATATTCTTGTATATAATTTTACAACCTATAATAAATAATATATATATGTTTGTAGTTTCTAATTTTCATTTTAGTAACATGTTATTAGAAATAATAATTGTGTTGATTAATAGTAATTTTTTCATATTTGGTCAGTATCATATTTGTTATATTTATAAATGAATAATCAGGTTACATTTATTTATCAAATACATATTTAATATTCAAGAATAATATAATTTCAATGAGGGAATATGTTCTAATCATAATGGAAAATATATAATATAACAAATGATATTTATAAATATTATATAATTTTTGTGCATAAAATCAGATTGAAAATTATAATATAATTTTATTATTTCATTTAACTAAGAACTGAAAAGTAAGGAATGTGCTTGTGAATAATTTTAAAACCCTAAACCTATCATAATAAAAATATACTTAAATCATTATCCATCATCACACTCATTTCAAAAAAAGGATAGAGTCACACATTATCAATCCCTTTATAGAATTATAGTTATCTAGAATGAGATATCTCTTCTTCCCATTTCAATCATTTGAGAGGACATCAATGGTTATTCTTCGATCATGAATAATTCTATTAAAATCAATAATGAACAAGATAAGAAATTAGGACCAAGAATACATTCAACTGATAATTCTCTAATGATTTTTAGATATTGTGCCACATGTGTGATTTTCTACTAGTGTAATTATGCACATGAATACTATGGTTTAATGAATGTAATATTAGATCTTGTCAACCTATTGATCAATGAAGAAGGAATTAAAATCCATTGAAATTATATATCTCTCCATTACTTAATAATGGAATACCAGTTAATATCATACTCTTATGGTTATGATATTTTATGTAGTAATGTAATCAATTCTTTCATTATAAGTTATGGTTTCCTCTATATACGAACAATTACTCATAATTTAATACTAAATAGTTCATTTTTATTTGATATGAAGCTGCTTCCACTTTGCCGAAAACTAAAATGTTGTATCATAGCAGTCAAACTCTTCATTTATAATCTTTTATTGTTTGTTTATTATTTTAAAAAATATATATTCCGCTTACTTATGATATTTTTCTTATACTCATAAGAAACACTAGTTTTACAAACAATTCAAAATATTACATGTTATGTAAAATAGGACACCCATGTACTGGGATGCGGAGAGTGTGTCCAATTTTATATATAGAAATTAATAAAATATGTAGTTAATCATATTCAATTCTATTCCATAGGTTTTTTATTGGATGATAAATTCCATTTCATAGTGGATCAGATTTCAAATTTAAAATATTTTATCAACACAAGAATTTTCAACAATGTTCTCTTGGGCAGAAAATTAATTTTAAATGATTTTTATTTATGGAATCATGGATTGAATTAAGAGATAATGAATTAATTATATTAATTATTAGTTTATTATCTGATGTAATGCGTGAATCAAATATATTTTTTACTATATTAACAATGTATTCTCTTGGAATATTATGATTATGATGATAATATAATACCATTTGTACATTTGTGAATTGGTTCTTTAAATTTATTGTGGTTAAATTAAAATATATGGAATCTATTTCACCACCTCATCCTTATTATGTGTGTTCTTGAAATATTGTGGGGTTTATAAATACATAAATTTTCAAATACATTGGATCATATCAACTACATGCGAGTTAATGCTTATGTAATGATATTACACCCATGTGATAAGAAGAATTCCATGTCCAAGAGATTAGGAAAATCAAATCAATGTGAAGCATATAATCAATGGTGGAGTACTATGACACAGACCATGATATAGATCAAGTTATTTTCCCATATGTTTTAGGTTTATTTATTATATATTTGAAAACATAATAATTAGATAAGATCATGATCACACCACATATTTTTTTCTATTAGTTGTACGGTTAATTATTATTCTTTGAATATTTTAGATCACCTAATAAATGAATTTCAAGCATATGATATGGAAGAAAATATAAATAATTTTGCATGTATTTTATATCAACATTGGTAACCACATTTGAATAATTCACTTAATATTAATGATTCATGTAAAAGGATAAAATGGAAATTAACAAAAGATAAAAAATATCATCAAATAAAATAGTAGGTCTAAATGGAATTTCCCATCATAAGTTATAATCAACATAATATTTCAATGTTCTTGGCCAACCAATTTTTGGATGCTTTATGTTATTATGGTAAATTTTTAAGAAGTTTTGGGTTTTTGTAACACGGTTCACATTAAGGATTGAATGAACAAAAAATACTGGTGTAATAAGAGGAAAGGGTTGGGAAAGTTTCACTCAATATTTTAGGATTGGGGATTCCTCTCAATTGATCCACACACTGTGAGTTAATGTAGTTTTCATATAAATCTTACTAAAAACACTTCAAATTAACATCAAGACAAAATAAAATTTATAATAAGGAGAATATATATCATTTCCACTTGAATATCTATTATATATGGTATTTTAAACCTAATGGTGAGAGATAAATGGATTTGAAACAAGTGAGAGAATAATGGAATTTCAAAATCATTAATTAGTTTTTTAATCCAATTATATACTAGTCATATACTATGAATTTTATAAATTGCAATATCAAAATGCTTAAAAAATATCATTGTGATATATTCATGTAGAAGGATAACCCTCTCACCATTGTGAATTTATTGGAAATGTATAGGATATTATTTTTTATACTACACAAAAAATAGACATTTTATGTGTAGGAAACCCCACATTTCTATTAACATTCCAAATAAGTTATTGAGGAAGAAGTATATCTTTATATAAGACATGTGCTTGATACAATGGATGTACAATGATTCAATTTGATACTCTATTTACATTAAAATTATAATGAATTATCTATACAGGTATATAAAACAATCATTTCTCTCCTTCATTATCTCTATCATGAGATGATGTGATCAAAGTGATATGAGATATCCAATGCTCTATTGATGTTAATTCGTGGACATTTTTCACCCATTGATCTATATGTATTCAATATGATTGCATAGATTGAATTTAAATAAATAACGTGGTTTAAAATTCTTAATTCGATACATATATATCTAATTATATCCTCACTACCATGATTATATTATAGTTTTATTGTGAATTATAATATGATAAATATTTAAAGTTCACTTTTACAACATCTTACTCTTATTCCCTATGTTAGTAAAGACATAGAATAATACAAACCCATAGTATTTATGTTATATAGGGTGAGGGAGAGCATGTAAAAGGGGATAAAGACTCATTATATGTTTATTAATATATAGAAAAATATTTCCTTAAGAAATAATACCCATATTAAAAGAAGTGAACCTGATTTGTTATGTTTTTTAATGTGGTTATTAGAGTCACTTGAAGAAGAAATTCACCTAGCCATAGATGCAAGGGGGTATTTTTTGGGTGTTTTTTGTTCATTTTAATCATCCATTGAAATAATTGAGGTATTATTATATACATCTGGTTCTCACATTTGTATCCAAATGTATGAACCGAGTATATTTCAGAAGGACGATATAGGTGAGATGGAACTACAGTATACTAGTTATGTAACACCCTGAGGTTTTGAGAATTTTTTTGAATTAATTTAATCTGTCGATATAATTAATCTCAAATAACATGGAAAATTAATATTAACTAAGTCAAATATTCCTTTCACATGGATTCAACTTGTGTTATGTTACACACAATAATTAATTTTAGTACGTTACAAGAAAAATTGAGTTTCCATATGATACTAGAAACACTATGTTTCTACAAAACATAATTTTATTGTCTAAATAATTTATTCATATAGTGGATGTTAAGATAAGTTATAATAATAGTATTAATATCTTTTCAAATATTTTTCATAAAAAATTTAGATAAATAAAATATATTGATAGTGAAAGATAATACATTTTGTAAATTCCTTTTTATATTAAAAATATTGTTCAACTGAAAGGGTCAATTTTAATAATAAATTAAATTTTATTAAAATATAAAAATTTATTTTAATAAAATAAGCATCATTATTTAATTTAAAACTTCAAAATTATCCTATAGTGAATTTATGGGGTTTTTTTGAGAAACATCAACTTTTGATGAATAGTTTTAACTTCTGCTTTTTAGTTTAAAACTTACTTTTGTCTAATTCAAAATTAATGATAAATGATATTATAAATATGTTTTATGGTAAAATTATATAAATATTAAATTTATTAACTCAATTTAATTCATTAGAATAAATTTCACAATAAACTATGAATAAAATTTGAAAAAAATTGAACGTTTTCCTACATTAAAACCTTGTTATTTCATCACCTCTACGGGATTAGCACAAAATTTAGTTTTACCACATCTTGGATTTGAATTTAAAAAATCCAAAATAAACAATTTTAGTCATTAGAATATATTTTTTATAATATTTAATTTTTAATTTTTTATCAAAATGATTTGTTAAATTGATAAAAAATAATTAAGTAGTTCAGGATAAATTAAGCTTTATTAGGGACTAAACATTACAATTAGGGGACCAAAAAACCAAGAAACATGTCCAAAAACAGGTTTATGTACTTGTATAGTTATTAATAATTCCATTATTGACTTTTTTGGTTTGGTATGTCTTTTTTAAGGTAACAACATGTGCACACCTAACATGTTTCAAACAATTCCATGTGAGTCCTTCTTCATCCCTATAAAAGGACACCCACTATACCCATTCATCACACAACTAAAAAATTTTATTTTAGTAAAACAATATTCCCATGTAGCCTCCAAAAAATACCCCATTATTCTTTTAATCCTCATTTTAGACAGAAATCCTCTCAAGGAAGCCTTTCGGTACTAACCAAAATGTGTTACCTGATTAAGAGGTAATGTCTACGATCAAAATCATTTCTTTTATTTTCATCCCCCCCCCAAATCACGTTATTCCATTATTATGTGAAAAAAAAGTATCTAACATGTATTATTATGTTTTTAGGAAATGGTTTTTACCTACACATGCACACACCTCCATCTAATGGATGTTGATCATCCACTTTCTTTATACGACGAACTACAGCTACACGAAATAATGATTATTCATTTCTCCTTTAATGTCATCCTTGGAGGCCATTATGATGGAAAATATATTATATATGTAATATATTATATTTATTAGTCCTTTATTATTCTGTATTCTTTTCACACCTCACATCTTTTTACCATCCATTTGGTGTTAATATGATAATATCGTTCGAGGATGTGTGGACTACCACCCATTCCAAGTGATGTGATTTGATCACAAACCACCTATAATGTATTAGGTGTGGGGTTAATGAAATTATATGATATAAATGATATATTATTTCTAATTCAATATATAAATAAATAAATATATATATATATACATATTTTATTAACATATATTCATTCAATACGACAATAAAAACTGAAAACAACGTTCATGTGTGCGTAAAACTTACCCTCTCCATGGATGGTGTATTCTATTATGAACATAATTATGATTTATAATATTATAATATAATTAAACATTATATAAGTGATATTTATATCATGTTTTACATTCTTTAATCATGATACAAATATAAGGACCAACAATATAATAAATCAAGACACGTGTGAAGAACAAAACAAATATTACTAGAAGAGAAAAATTAATATATGATCATGAACAAGTGGGTGATATGAGGTTATAATAAAAACATATATAGTAATATATATAATAATATATTTATATAAAATATCTATAATAATTTATATTTATTATACAGGATGCATGTACTATTATTGAGAGAGTCAAGACACAGGGTAAGGGGATTTCATCTCGCTTTTAGTTTTTGTCAGATACGAGCTATGTTTTCTACACATTACATTTGTGTGGTTTATATAATTAACATTATATTATTATAAGAATCATTTACATAAAATTTTGGTTGTTCACATTCCTATTAATTATCCTTCTTCCATTGTGTTTAGCATTCAAAAATTACCAAATCGGTTAAACAGTTTGGTCTCAATTTTCCTTCTTTGAGATTCATGTCTTCTTATGAACCTAAAATCATATTATAGGTATAAATGAATCTATTTTACAAGTTATAAATTGAATTTAATAACTTTAAATATATATTAATCATAATGTAAATTCATTTTTTTACATGGAGAGTATGATCCCATGTTACCCAGTTATAAAAGTTTATTTAGACAATATGATCGCTTTCTGAGATTGTTTATGTTATATCATCCTATGACGAACTATTATGATCCATCTCTCAAAAATATTCATTATTATACTTATCTTATATTATTTAATGATATAACCACGTATTACTACCATATTAACACCTCTGGTACATAATATAGTTTTGAAATTTTTCATAGGAATGCCGAACTATACCCTTTCTTCTGTCAGAAATCTATGTATTCTAAAAGGGGTTTCCAAGAATATTATAAGACTATAAAATAATATTTTGGATAAATTTATACCCTTTTTTCTTTTACCCAACTCTCCAATGGAACATTATTATCTCTTTCAAAACAATGCATTCCATTTAGCCTTTTCAAAGTCCAAATGGAATGTTCCTTTTTTACATTGTACAACATGTACAGATTTACCCACCTTCATTCAATTGATGATTACTTTTCATTTTTAAAAGGATAATATTTAAGAAATTATTTTAAATGTAATTTTAATTGAAAAATATTTTCAAAATGGTTTCGTTTATTCTTTATTTTTTTCAATAAATTTTCCAAGAAAAATGTTTTTTAAATTGTTTTATATATTAAAAAGCCTTTTTAAAGAAGCAAGGATATTTTCATGAAGAAATGTTTTTGAAGATACTTAAAAACTATTTTCCATGTAATATTACATAAAATAATGTTACTCATTACATTTATGGAAATTCTTTAATGGTTGTATTCATATCCTTTCTATGAACGGGTCACTCCTAATGTCATGGTCTTTATAAAACCTATTCCAATTTCCTGGGTTATATGTTTATGAAATCTATTTCTATTACATAGGTTATGATTAAATAAAATTTTTATCAATCCTATATCTTCTACATATGTTATGATGAGAAGAAATTTTAATGATACCAATTTCATTTTAAGGGTCATGATTTGATGTTTATAAGACTTATATCTTTTTATGGGTAATGATATGATTAATGTCTTATTATATTTCAGTATAAGTTTAAATGATTTTACTATGAGATGGGTGGGTCTTATATATCCCTATAATGCATTATGTAATGATATATTTCATATGAGATCAATGTGGGAACATGTGTTTTATCTTAAGCCTAAATGAAAGTGGGTAAAAAGTTTTCTTGCCCAAGCCTGATATTAGTACATAGGATAAAGCTTAATCATAACATATAAATGTCTTGGTAGGTTTCCTTAGCATAAATTATTATATTAATTTATGTATGCCAGAAATCCAATTTTTTTTCTTTAGTTATTATTTCATGGATCATTATGTTTATTTATGATTCATGTCTTATGAACTGCTAAGATTTATCCCATAGGTCATGTTTTGACCTTTGATATGCAGGGTCGGATCTCCCAATGTTACAATCACAATATCATACTGCTATGTTGATGTTTATACATACATATCTCCCTTGTATACCATTACTGAACATATGATGTCACCCATTTCCTAGGTTTTCTTTTTTTTACATTATGACAAAATATTATAGGTTGAAGTGATAACGATGTAGATTTTTACTGGAGATTTTGAAGATCTTTCACCAAGATAGAATATTTTGATTGTACATATACAAATACACTAAATTATTACATCCCCCATGAATATATTTTTGAAATGTACTAAATATTTATCTAATATGATGTTATATTCACATATTTTAAGACTGGGTCACTATAGTCGGTATCAAAGGAATGGTTTAGTCAATATATGAAAACTATGATGACAAATACTTAGTGGTATCCCTAGGTTTATTTCTAAGGATATGTCTTCATATCTCTCTCTAGATGATAATAATAAAGTGTTAACATTTAGGAAAATTTCATAGATTTTTAGTAAAGGATAGAGTGAGTGGTTTCCAAGAAATGTATCCATATCTAGATACTAAATGAGGATTTCTCTATATAATTGCAGTATATATGGGTAAAAACTCTGAAATGATGTTCTAGGATTTACTCAGGGTAATTTGGTACACAATAATGGGCCTTGCTGTACACTTAGTTTAAATCTCCAGGGGATATAATTTTGGAATTCACAAACACATCATGAACCATCAACAATGATTTATCTATAGTTCAGTTGTGAATATCATAGAATAAAACTATGGTTTCATATATTATGGGAGGTGTCATGATTTTGACATCCTCTAAGTGATTTGATTCATGACTACGTGGTTTTATGATATAATAAGTATTTTACATGTTATTATTTTAGTTTATGTTAATGGACAGAACTCGAAGGATCTGGATTAATGTTGAATGTGATGGAATATTTTACGGTTATATGTCAAATGGGACGATCAGTGGAGAAATAGATTTTGTGATTATTCTGAATAATTTGGCACAGTATATGATTAATAATGATAGATTTTGGAATTTTTCTAATAGGTCTAATAATAGAAAGATGTATATTCTTAGTTGGTACCATATAGGAAAAGAAGATTATGATTTCTGAATGCCAAGAATAAGGGATTAAGAATCTTTAATAATACCTCAAATAGAGGGGAAAATTTTATTTGTGTGGAAAAAAGGGTCGTAGGGTTGTGAGTTTTCACAGATTACAATGTACTATTTGTAGAGAACATGGGAATTATACAACACAATTCCATGAGCAAATCATTTAACTCTAAATCAAGTAAGGACCTTATCCATTCCAAATAATAAAGTTAAATAATTAAAGTATTTACATATTTGGATTCCAGAATATAGAATGGTAAATTACATATGGATCATTCAGTTTATGTTTTTCTAAGGATTTACAAGAATATGTTTAATTGACATGGGGGATTAGAAAAGGTGATTTCATGGAATGGATAAATTCGGCTAAGTGAATGTATTCCCTAATAAGTTCCTAGAGACAAGATAATAATGTTTGGATAAAGATATAAGAGATATGAAAAATTAAATTGGATGGCCTAGGTTGACCTAAAACTGATTATTGAATAAATGGTCAATGTAATCAAGGATTATGTTTAAAACTTCTTGGATTTAAGGGATATATCTAGTAATCATATGAATAAGGAAGCATAAATATTTTCCAAATGGATTTATGGTAATTCATATTATTACCATGTTTCACGAAAATATATGTTGAGGTTATTCACATGTTTGTAATAGTACATCCAAGATATACTTTTTGATATATATTTGAATCAATGTTAATCTGATTTAGAAACTCTCTTTATAAGGTTTTTGATTTCCACATTTTTGAAGGGTTATGTTTAGCTTCAAAGGAAGTAGTTGTGCAATGAGTTTGTGTTGAAAATATTGGTTCAAAGGACAATTTGTTATGAGACATATTTCAAGGATATCCATCTTTTATATTTTTGTGAAATGGATATCATGTATGTTGGGTGACAACCAATCACGACCGAAAAGTTTGGTGGTCTTGAACCCCTTATAGAATGATGATAAGGAATCCATGCCTACCATTTTCCTACGCAATTTCTTAGTTTATATATATTTATTTGAAATGAATAAATATTTATGATGAAATATTATTTTCTCTTTTATTATATTAATTGATGTTTTTTATGAGAAAAATAGTTAGAATTTTATTTCTTTTTTGGTCCTTAAGATCCATTAATATAATATTTTAGGGAATTATTCATCATAGTTAATTTCTATATATTCATTTTTTGAAGAAATGAATGTATTTGAATTTTTTCAAAGAACAACCCAATAGTGAATTTTTTTTATATATATTTATCATGAATTATTAAATGTTCTGAAAGTGACAAATAAAATGTGGTCCTGAAACCTTAAATTTTATTAAACCAATTGATTTTAGAATAATTAATGATTTATGAATTTGATTCCCTCAACATTCATTTCATTATTCACTTGTTTGGGATTGATGACCCCAATAACTCTCTCTATATATTTACGGTTTTCCTCCACGTCCAATATTCACTCCCAACCTATGTTCTTCTATGTGAAAACACATCTATATGTTACTTTGGGTAAAAATTATGGTTATGATATTCCCTTTTTGGGTTTTCTGTATCCATTTTTACAATATTTGTTTCAATGTATGAGAATTTCAAGTATTATACCTTTGATGACCCATACAAATATCGAGCGATAAATTCATTTTAGGGGGGTAGAATGTAACACCCAATTCTTTAGAGGATTTCCTCAAATTAATTTTATATTTTAATATAATATATTTCACATAACAGAAAAATTATATTTTTAACTAAGTAAATAATTCGTTTTATATGGAGCCAATTTGAATTTATGTTACACACAACACGAATTTTCCAAATGTTACAAGTAACACTGGGTTGGCATATAGTACACACAATAGTGAATTTCTAAAAAACATAATTTTATTGTCTAAATGAGAAATTAATAACCAATCCTTTAATATTAGTTATTTTAATATTAATAAATAATTTTAAAATAGTTTTTAAAATATATTTATTTAAATGAAACATATTGATAATGAAAGATAATATATTTGTTAATGTCCATTTATAATAAAATTATCATTCTCTTTAATAGGCCTCATTTATTAGTAAAACTAATTTTATAAACATTTGTAAAAATAATTTAATAAAATAAACATATTTTTTGAATTCTGAACATCAAAATTATCCTATGATGAATTTTTTGGATTTTTCTGAGCGACTTCATTTTTTGATGAATTGTGATAAATACGGATTTATAGTTGAAAAGTTATTTTTTTCTAATTAATTACTTATGATAAATGATATTATATATATTTTTTGAGGTCACATTAGATAAATGTTACATTTTTAAGACAATTTAATTCATTAGATTTAATTTCACTTTGAAACTAAATATAAAATCTTATCAATCTGTTGAACTTTTTTTTTACTTTAAAACATTGTTATTTCGTCCCATCTACAAAATTAGCACAAATCTTAATTTTTATGCCTTTGGGATACGAATTTAAAAAAAAATCAAAAGTATATAATTTTATTATGTCTAATATTTTGATTCAAATATGACCATGTTCATTTTTGACCAAAATGATTAGTAAAAGTGATTAAAATTAATAATAGTAGTTAAGGTCAAAATAAAAATATTAGGGACTAAATCATAAAATTATGGTCCCAATGACCTTCAAGCATGTATAAAATACATTTTATGTCCATATTTCAGCCATAAACCTTCTATTATGGAGTGTTTTTTGTTTGTTATGAATTTCTTTCGGTAATAACATTTTCACATCTAACTAGTTTCTAAAAATTCCATGTAAGTCATTTTCTTGTCCTATAATAGGCCACCACTTCTACCAATTGATCACACCTATAAAACCATTTTTTGGCCAAGAATGGACCAATTAGCCTCCAAACAATACTCCATTCGATCATTGATCCTTATATTGAGTATAAACCCTCTCATAGAAGCTTCTTGGCACAAACCAAAAGGAGTTACCTGATTATGAGATAATGTCTTCTCTCAGGCTCTATTACCTTATTTTCATTCCCCACCCACGATAATATTTTTTTTCCATTCTTTTGGGACTATGCCATTATCCTCTATATAATCAATTTTTTATTGTAATCTTCTGACCTAGAATTACACATATATTCATCTAATGGATGTTGAACATACTATTTTTGTGTACGGAGATCTATTGCCACACCAAACGATGATTGATCATTTAACTTTTACCACAAATCATGGTGGCCATTATGATGGACACCCAATTTATATATGTAATTTTTTATATTTATTATGTCACTAAGCTTATTTATTAATTTTAAAACATGCAAACGTTTTAAATTCTATTTTCATGTTAACATGATAACATCGTTTGAGGAAGTACCAACTACCACCCCTCAAAGCGATGTGATACGTTCACACACCAATAAAAATTATTAAGGATGGTTTTAATGAAACTATATGATATTAATGATATAATAATGATAGTTTAATAATGATATATATACACATATATATAAATATTTTATTTCTATAAATTATTTCAATTCGACAATAAAAACAATAAATAGCATTCATGTGTATGTACGACTTACCATCTCTATGAATGATGTATATTACCCGAATTGAAACATAAATATAAGATTGTTAACTAGCATATAATATATAGGTATAATTAAAATAAATATTGTAATATATATAAGAATACTAAATATTGTAATATATATAAGAATATTATTCGGTTAAATATTCATAATAAAAATATATTTATTAGATAGGATTCTTGAACATGTACATAGAATGTCAACAGGCAGGGTTAGGGGATTTCATCTCACTTTTAATTTCGGTGTGATACAAGCTATGTTCATCACTATTTACTATTAAGTGTTGTATGTAAAACTAATGATTCTATTATATGTATATTTTAATTAAAATTTTACGTATTCAGATTCCCATGTTATTATCTTTTTTCCATGGGGTTTAGGTTTCAAAATATACCAATTCGGTAAAAAAAAATTGTCTCAATTTTCCATCTTTGAGATTCATTTATAGTTATGAAACTAAACTCTTCTTAGAGATGAATATAATTCTGTTTAATATGTTATACCAATAATCTATTTATTTTCCTCATATATTAAGATTAATTTAATTTCACTTTTTTACATAGAGCGTATGGTCCCATGTTACGGATTTATAATAGTTTTTTGAGATAATGTAATCGATTTCCGATAATTTTTATGTTATTGCTTCCCATTAAGATAAATTATGACCATCCTCTAAATAATATTCCTGATATTACTTATACTCTCTTATTTTATGATATAATCATGTTTTATTACCATATTATACTCTATGGTGCATAATATAGTTAAGAAGGTGTTTTTTAGAAAACCCGACATAACCCATTTTTCGGTCAAAAATATATGTTCTCTAAAAAGGGATTTAAATAATATTATACAATTATAATATAATATTTTAAATAAATTTTTACTATTTTTATATTTTTCCATTCTATTAATGGTAATATTCATGTATCTTTCTGGAAATTTCATTCATTCTAACCTCATTATAATGTAAAAGGAATGATCTTTTTTACATTCTACAGCATGGATAGATTTACCCATGACATTCCATTCAACATTACATTTCAATTTCAAAAGTTTAATCTTTAATGAATTATTTTAAATTTAACATTCAAGGGAAAATATTTCCAAATTATTTCAATTATTTATATTTTCTAAATGTATTTTCTGAGAAAATGTTTTTAAGAGGTTTTATATATTTACAAGAAATTTTCAATGAATAAATGTTATTTTCCTCAAGAAACAATTTTGAAAGATATTTAAAACATATTTTCCATCAATGATGATATCTTTTAATGATAATAATTGCCTTTTTGGAAATTATATAAAGGTTCTATTTATATCTTTTCAATGAATGGGTGATTCTTAATTCCATGGTCTTTATGAAATCATTTCTCTTTCGTGGGATATATGTTAATGAAATGTTTTCTATTTGATGGGTTATTCTACAATGAAATGGGTAAGAGACCTATCCTTTATCCATAGGTTATGATGGGATGAAATTATAATGAAACCCATTTCATTTTATGGGTCATTATTTGATGTATATAAGACCAATCATATTTTAAGGGTCATGACATGATAAATATTTTATTATCATGGGGCACATTTTTGAATGATTTCACTATGATATGGGTGGGACCTATATAACCCACCAATAATTTGGGTAAATATATTTTTATACGATCTCAATGTGGGTACATGGTTTATAGAATATGCCTAATAGAACATGGGTACATGGGTTTCTATCCAAAGCCCGGTGTAGGTACATAGGTCGTAGCCCAAACCTAACTTATAAAGGTCATAGTAGGTTTCCATGACATAATAGGTTCTCTTCTTATATGAATTCCACAAATCCTATGTCTTATTCCTTAGTTATGATTTCATATCTTAGTATTTTTATTTTTGATTCATGTCCTATGAAATGTCGAGGTTTATCCCATAACTCATGTTTATGACATTTGGTATGAAAGGTTTGATCTCCCAATGTAATGATCGTGTTATCATACTATTATGTTAATGTTCTTAATACACGTCTTTATTGCTTACCTATACTGAGAATATGAGCTCAACCCTTTCTTATGTTTACTTTTCTATGTTGTATAGAATGATTTTAGGATGAATTGATAATGGTGTAGATCTTTATTGGACATGTTGAAGATCTTTCACTAGGATATAAGATTTATTTTCCATGTATCCAAAGACACTAAACTATTACAGTCCTCAACCATGTATTTTTAAAGTGTACTAAATTTTCATATAAAATGATTCAATATCTTTGTATGTTAACCCTGGTTCTCTATAGGTGGAGCGAGGATGGATACTCTAACCATTAGGTACTTCAATATCTAAATTACAACCTTATTAATTTTGGTTTTAGAGAAATAATATTATATTCTTACAGTTACCATAGCATCATTTATGATTCTTGTTTATATACAGATAAATTTATTTACAATTTTTTAAATAAGAGGTGTTATTTTTATTAATATAACTTATGTTATGGTATGGTACTATTAAAAATAACAAATGTTTTATTTTATGAAATCCAAAAATTAGAAATTATTAGTGAATAAAATATAGATGACTCACAAGACAATCAATTATTACATCATCATATTTTTCACACAAAATAAATGGATTTTACCAAGATATATTAGGATGGTTAATAAAATTTTGTTGAGCATAAACCACTAAAAATATATCATGATCATTTATAAGTAAATATTACCAACCCACCATTCAACATTCAATGTGATAATTCCATAGATGTTTTGAAATTAGTACAAAATGATGTGTTCAGACCTTTTCAAGTCACGGATAGTGGTGGATTATCAAATAATAATGGGTTTTCCATTGACTAGGGTAGGTGTGGTTATTTCTACGTGAATATTTATATGTTTAATTACATTAAGAATTTCATAGAGTTCATGAATTAATTTGATAATCATCTTGGTAAGAAGATAATGCAACTTAGATCAGATAAACATGGTGAATATCTTAACCTACCCACTATCAACATTCTACTGTAGTATGGGATTTTATGTAAACTCACTTCAACTTATACAACATGTTAGAATGGTGTTGGTGAAATGAGGGGATGTAGGCTAATTTACAGAGTATGGTCAATGGTTATACACACAATACTTCCATTATCCTATTGGGGATATACATTACACAAAAAATCATAATTTTCGAGTATCAAATAATGTTGTTAACAATAATCCCACTGACTTATGCATTGGAAAGATTCATGTTTTGTCACATGATTCATCATGGGTTGTGATGCGTATGTTAAATATAACTAAAAAACATGAACCCTAATGAATTATGTTTACATTTACATGGTATTTAATAGAAACTAGGGAACACAATCTATTGATCCCTTTAGATAAAAATGTAATTATCACAATAAATGTCATATTTCTTAAGAGGGAGTACATCCTCACGGAGGATTGGGGAAGAAATATTGACTATGATGAATTTTATGTTCAATATCCATGGGAGGTTGTACATAAACAGATTTTGTAGGTCCCATTAGAATACATTATTCATAAAACATGTTTTGAATTGGATCACCATAGATTTTATAGAACAAATAATTTATGGTATTAAGTTCACTGATGGTGGTGGATCATTATTGGATGATAATAATGATTACTTCTCTCATTCAAGAGAATAATGGACATGGAAGATAATATTAATACCTATGAAGAACAACTGGTGGCTAAATAGTCTGGGAAAAATTAACCAAATTATTATGATGAACCATTTATTCTTATTTAATGATTAAATACATAATATTTTTTAACTAAATAATATCATAACATGAATCTAATATTTATAAAATGGATTTCAAAACTGATTTCATTAATAAGAACCTTAAAAGGTTATTGATATGACAAAAATATATGGTTTTGTGAATCCTTGAAAATCAGAAAAATTAAGATTGTTAAAGTGATAAATATATGGATTAAATAAATCATTTAGGCATAAAATCATTCAGTTTGATGAAACCATAAAATAAATTTTTATCATTATGAATGAATGTGATCCATGTAATTGCAAGAGATTTAGTGGGAGTGCAATTTTTTTTATATTAGAACATATTTACATCATATTACTAATTGGAAATGGGATATTATACTTATAAAGGGTCTTGTTTTGGTTGGTAAATTACAGGACCATGAATTAATTTAGTGAAACAACATACATTAGAGACATCATGATCATCTATGATAGATCAAAGTGGACACTTGGTCTATGTCAAGATATATATAAGCCAAATAATAAATATGATTACTGTGTAATTCTGCAACAAGGGATTATTTATAGTGTCACAAGGTATTCATCATTGAATCAAAATGATTCCACAGACACTATATGAAGGATATAAAATTAGTAATATCTCATAAACGTATGTGTGATGTTATATAATATATCCCAGGTTTTATATGAGTCACGGCCTGGAATATTCCATGAAATGGTCAAAAATATATATAATTTGTGATACATTTGATACAAAGATATTTTTTCTAAATCTAATAATATTCATTTCGGAACATTAAAATAACATGTCTAGATCATATAATATTAGTGTATTTGGAATCTGGAAAACATAAACAACTAGTTTATAAAATATCTATGTCATCTACTACTTCTTCCTTCATTTCTATAACCCCTTTTGACATATACTAATTAACACCCTTCTTCAAATCCCGAGGAAAAGAACCATAAAAAGGGTGAAAATAGATGATCAGTAAGAGTCATATTAAACATATCATACTTATATGAAGTAAGAGAATAAGAAAAACATATAAAAAAATTTACCTCCACATCAAAGATTATGATATCGGCTCATGGGATAATTCATAGAAGTTCATAAATATTGTAATTCATGATATAATAATATAATACCTAAAATATTATCATACAAATAAGCATAGATAATAATTTTCATATTATTTAATTCACATTTACAAGACCATTATTGTGGTCAAAGTAATTTATTGAACCTGGTTCACTCCTTGTTTTAACCCTGTGATACTGAAACGGGTTTACACCAAGTTCCAGCCCTATATTATTGAACCAATATCATTTAGCATTCTCTTCCTTTCCATTTGATGTGATATAAATCAGTACCCAATTCAAATTAGGGAGATATAGGTCCCACCTATCACATTATGAAAACCATACATATATCTTCCAAAAGAACATAAATCATTCATCATATAATAACACTAGAAAATAAATGTGTTTCTTAAGTATCATTCAATCATAACATAACCCCTGGAAATAAATGGGTTTCATATAATGCAAAATCTTGTATAATAGGTATAAAATCGTAGAAAAATATAACCATTAAAACAATTGTAATATTTATGATATCATTTATCTGATTTAAAAATAGTTTCATAACATAAAATATAGAGTAATATTAAAATAAAACATTTTCGTGGAAAATAACCTTATATGATTGTACGAAATGTTTCAAGGAAACAAAGAGATATCAAATAGAAAAAACTCTTTCATGTCATATATGTTAAAAGAAAACATTCTTCTCATAATTTATTTCGGATAAGTCAAAAAAGTACCTCGTAGGGAAAATCACAAAAGATTCTTTTTCAAACACGTAGTAAAAACATAAAATGGGATAAAATGACTTTAGAAAGTTTTATAATAATGGTAAGAATAATTTTGAGTACATTTTTAAGTAACATGAACATGGGTGATAAATATACCCTAGTCAGTAATTACATATAAACAATCTCAGATAAAAATGATATTGTGAAATAATCCATTACCTTCAGTTTGGGATCCCTCATAAGTTTCAGAATGATATTTCTAATGGATCAAATAATTTTTTTTATTTATTCCATAACCATATTTATATTAATGATATCATATATAATCATATTTTCACCAGTTTAATAATATTTCATTATTACGCTTTATTAAGGTGTTAACTACTTCATTTTCTTATGAATGTTTTTTCGTTTAAGTTGTAGTTCTTGCACATTGAATGTATTCTTATAGTTTCCTAAATTTTATTAAGGTAATATATATATCATATTATTCATTCTATACATTTAAATAATCATTCTCTAATGGTGGTCATGGAAAATGAATTACATAGTGTTATAGAGGGTTTAAGCCATACGTACACACGAGCGACTATATCATTTCTTTAATTTTGAAATGGTATTGATTTTGAAGGTGTATATATTATTCTATAATATATTTAAATTTAAAATCATCATATTTAGTTATATTTCCCATCATTTCACCCATATAAGTAATGCGGGGATGAAATAATTAGTACCCTACGGTGTGGAGACTGCAGGTCTTATACACGCATGCATGATGATTTTATTTTTCATAGGATAGAGAGAATATAGAATATGGTAATTCCATTATTATAATAAAATCTCATAATATTTATGACACTAGAGTTATAACATTATAATGGATTCAACTAAGTAAGTGAAAGAAGAAGTAGAAATGATCTTTAGAGAGTTTGTAATGGAGATTTCCTTTTCATTAGTGATCTCCCCGGGATATCCTCTTAGGTTCACTAATGCTAGAATTATTAAAATACAAATGATATGGGTTGAAGGTCATCACAACACAAAAAATTAACTTTTTATTCCTACACCATAATAGTAGTGAAGGCTCGTACGATGTGGAAGGTTGGTGAGTGTTCCTAATGGTTTCAAACAAGTCCACTAGTGTCAATAGTGGGGGAACATAATTTTTATATTTTTTTTAACTTTTTCAAAATTTTATAGAAGAATAAATGATGAAACAATGATTTTTATTTTTTATTGAACAAATTTATATTGGAGAAATAATGACAAGAAGTACAGACATGGATAGAAATGTGGACATCTAAATAATTGCTTGAAAAAAAACTAATAATACGTGTTTAAATGATAGAATCTTTGAAAAAATAATGGTGAGTTTGATAGCAAGAAAAATATTGGATCGGTATCCCTCGCTAGAAGAATAATCACAAAGATTAGTGATTCTAAAAGTCCACTACAACTAGAATACCAAACTTCTTAAGTATTTTTTTTAAAAAATGTTTGTTGGAATAAATCATGATAACCTGATCCAATATTTGAAATTATGTTTTGAAAAGATACATCTATGAGATTTCTCCCTAATAGAACATAGAGTAATGAAAAAAAATTGATGGAGGTGAAAACACAATATGTTTTTGGATTTGTAATGCATCTCTCTGATCAATTCTTAATCTTGAATATGAAAATTTGTAAAGCTGAAATAATATAAAATAGTAAATTATAATCCCATAGGAATTAATTAATTACTCAGAATTCCTCATAGAAATTAATGATTACCAATTGGAGTATCATAATAATAAAAAGAAAATATAATGAAGAATAATTCTCTCTCACTATATTCTAAGCTACTCCTCTATTATTTCCCTCATGATGTCACCAACGTTCTCCCATTGTCCGCTCCATGAAATGTTCTGCTACTACTCCATGTGGTCTTTGTGAGAGTGTCATGAATTGGGCAGTGAAAGTTTATCTCCCATACATCAGCTCGTCATTTTTTAATCATTCATAAAACTACTACTTTTTCACCCACATTTTTCACCGGCTCAAATTGTTATTCAATGAATTACTACACACATGTGTTTTATCGTGCAACACACTTCACTTTTACTTGTTTCTTATAATTAACTCAGTAGGATCAGTAGCTGTCTGTTTGAGTTGAACCTAGATGAAAACTTGAGTTTCATACTAAAAATATAAACATATAGAAATAAATGAAATAAATAACGTTAAAATAAAACATTAGTAAAAAATTATATTAAATTTTAATGTTAATTGAACAATACTTAATTAATGTTATTTAATATTAAGGTTTATAAATTTAGTAACCTTATTACTATAACTAATTTATTAAGAATATTAATTAATATTTATTTAATTTATTGTGTTATATAATAATAAAAATTATTAATAATTAGTTATTATTTAATAAAATTTATTATTATTATGTTTTAAATTATATTATCTTTTTGTTAAATTAACAACATTATTATTTTTATTACTTAAGTAATTATAATTACAATTATTTTATTTAAAAATCTAAATTATATGTATTATATTTATTAAAATAAATATTAATGTATTCTTACTTTTATTTAATAAGATTATTTTAATAATTCTATTTTTTTGTAAATTATTATTATTAAAATTTTAGTATTTTATATTTAATTTATTTTATAATTTATTCTATTACAATTAATTAATTAATTATTTTATATTAACGTATTATTTTTTAAATTTTTTAAATTATCCCCCACCCTTATCTTCATCACTACGCATGGTGGGAGAGGGATTTTGGTGGCTTCTACGAGATGTCAATGGCCTCACCTCCTCCGGTCTTCCAAAACCAGTGCCGAAGAGTGGTCATGGACTCTCCATCATGCAACGACAGTAGCTCACAACATTAGTTCTGCAGTAATTCAAATTTTTGGTGAGATCCATTTTGGAGGATGATGATAATGGTGATGTCATCCTTCAACCCGATAGGGGGACTCCTCAATAGCGTTGTATCTAATCCTAGTAGAAATGGATCCTATTCATGAGTAAGTTCTAGGTTATTCAGTAGAGGATGTTGACTCGTGCTCGTTGGACCTTATCCATCAACACCTCCTTAGAAGCATCAGATTGTCCACAACTCTTTAGTAGAGGCACCACCTGATCTGGTTTGTGGAGTTATGTCAACAACTGGTGGCTGTAGATCTATCTTTGACTATAAATATAAAATCTATTCTTTAGAGATCTTAATCTATGTCTGTTTTTATGTTGAAATCTGATTTGGTATTGAATTGTTTTGTGAATTATCTTGTTCGTGTCTAGTGGTTAATGGTCAATAGTTACAGGGGTGGAGGTGTCTTTGAGACTGAAGAGGGATGGGTTGTCAGTGTGTTGCGCTACTAGTGCATCATTAGGTCACGAAAGGATAAGTGAGATGGATATGAATGACACTGTTGGTAACTCGGGATTACTATTGTTGGTAGATCAGTGAATCAATTAGTCATAGAAATCAGTACATTGTAGAGTTAGTAACTCATGACTGTCAGTACGTGGTGGGGAAAAGAGGATTAGTGAGTTGTTTCGGTAGCTCTTGAACCTCCAACGATGGGTCAAATATCTGATAGTGTGTGGGAAAGAAATGAATCTACAAGTAAAAGAACAAATTATCATGTTATTTTTAAAACTAATGAAATGATAACTAAATTTCAATTTAAATAATTAATTTACAATAAGAGTGAGAAATAACATAATACACAAAAATAACTAACAAAATTGATGAAAAAAGAAAAAGAATATTAAAAACCAAAATTAATTTAAAGACTAACCAGCATTTAAAATGGTAGAACACATAAATATTTAAACATTAAATTTCAAAATGAAATTTAAAAATTAAAACGAATATATAAATAAAAGAATTGTCTAGATGGAATTATTTACTTAATTTAATAAACTGAACAAAATATGAGGGAAAAATTAAAGAATTATAAATTAAATTAAAATTTATGTTAATTATGTGTAAAATAAAATAATTAAATTATTAATTAATTTAAAAACATATTATTTAATATAAAATAAGATATAAATCTAATAAAGTAATTAGATTTTTGTTGGACCAGGAAAATATGTATGACACAAAAAACTATTATTTAGGAATAAAAAAAAATAAATAAAATAACTTGATTAATTATTAAATTTTATTATAAAATTATGAATATATAATTAGTTTTTTAAAAATGAAATAAAACACTAACTAAATAATTAAAATATTAATATTATATTTGAAAAATAGGTCAATTTAAGGACACGTCAAATTCAACCACACGTAAACATTAATTTCACTTAATCAATTTCGTTTTTAATTAACTTCGAAAAATAGAGGTTTGTTTTTATTAATCAACTAAAAATATGACATATAAATCACTTTAAAAATATAGGACATGAAAATATATGTAATTATTTTTACATATAATGTTCTAAATATTCTTGCCCAATATTAAATACTGAATGGATAATCTAGAGGGTAAAGAATCATCAACTTTTGTGGATTTATATCCTTTTATATGAGACTATATAATGACTTGCTATGGTTTAAATCCATGTGATAAATTAAAGAGTGATAAAAGGTTAAAAGTTAGCGAAGTTTAGAACACAACCAAAGGCCGCTTGTACTGGGACATTCTACTATGTTTCAAAAGAAAAAATTAAATTAATTTTTTTAATAACCATATTGATAAGAAATAAATGGCTCTATACAAATCAGTTTTCACCATTTTTATCAGGCATTCATTATTCCCCTCACCTTAATGAACTCTTTTTTAACTATTGATATTTTATTTTATTTTTTCCCAAGAAATGTATCTTGCACTAAGCATTGTGCGTATGCACTTATAAAATATTTGTAGAGGGATTTTATTAACAGAAACACACCGAGTGCATAAAGTCTCAAAAGTTCATCATGGGTTCCCCAATCCCCATTTTATTTGAGTTTTAAAATACCAAAATTAATACTCTTTACATTGTCTAACTAAGGTGATTTTTTAATAATTAAAAAATATTTCCCATAAGTTAAAAGTTTGATCTTCCAGTTCCTAACAACATGATCATATCCCCCAAAAAAGAATCGTATATCACTCTCAAACATTATTCCAAAACAAAAAATTAATAAAATTATTATGAAATATCACTCATAAATCATTAATCCTCACATGTTTCATATTCATGTAATATTCTAACTACAAATCATACAATATCTATAGGCAAGTTAGACTTGAAATACTATGAAAAGAAAAAAATAATTTCAAATAGTGAATGCATTTTGAAATAAATTAACAATTTCGTAACATATAATTTTAATTTAATAGTGATATTATGGGTTTAGATTAAGCACAAATTAAATAAAAAACTTTACCACCACACACACACACATAAACACAACATTTCCCAAAAGATTAATTTAAATATGAAGAATAACAATTTGAAATTTTAAATTTCAAATAGACTTTCATTTTAGAAGATTATAAACATGTTGGGGGTCTCTATGAAGTTCACCAATAAGTTTTTTCAATAAAAATTATGATAATGAAATAGGTTTTCATGATTTTTCATAAATTCCAATTAATAATGTTTTTAATTAATTTTTTTATAGTAGCACGTAAACATATTTAATTTCACTTTTAATGGGGGTAATCATGTTTGATAGATTTGTTTCAAAATTATTTTTAACATAAAAGAAAAAATAATTGCTAAAGACCTATAAAATTATATCAAATTCAATTAATAAGAAAAATACCCTAATTATACCCAGCCTTACACACACAATTAATTTTCAACCATTGAATATTTCAAAACATTGAAAAAAAAATTTCAGAAACAGGTACATGAAAAATTATTATTTAACATAGAGATAGTTGTAGTAGAATTTTCCAGTATCTACATGATTATTGAGGACTCACCACTAATAACAATTGGGTAACCATTATAGTGACTCACCGATAGTAGTGGATCAATGGCTCATGTGTAATAGTAATCCCACAGTGAATTCTTATTAATAAATAAATAGAAAAAATATTCTTAAAAAATAAAATAAAAAACATCCCTAATTAATTTTTTCTAGATATGACATATTAAGGGAATTACACTCCTTTTAAACACCCAAAACAAAATATTTTTTACACTAATAACAACTATGGAGATAAAAAAAGGAACATGAATCTTGTAGAAAGATAGAATACAATGAAACAGAGGTATCATGAAACACTTTATTAAAAAATAATGATGTAATGAAAATGAATGAACCTTGGGTTGACTCCCACGAAGAACTATGATTTATGTCTTTAGTAAGAGTTTATTGAAAACATGAAATTTCTTTTATTTAATGCAGTAAAGTCATTGGTTACCTCCCATGTAGCAGTAGATTTAAATTCCCTAGCCAGACATCCTTAGGGACTAACCGAAGTCATTAGGTTGGTGTTGGTTCCTCAATGGGAACCACCAAATGTGTTTGTGCCAAAACAAATTAACATAATTTTTTTGTTTTTGTGAACTTATGATACTAATGGAAGACTTGACTCCTTTATAAAAAACACACATTCCTATGAAACCCACTTTATCATTTAGAAACTACTCAAGGGAGTTTACAGGTTAAAACAAAAATTAATCACACAAATCCACCACATTATTATTTTTCTAGGAAATCAAGTTGAAGTGGAATGTAATGAGCTCCTTAATGATCTGTCAAGATTCATTTATGTTCAGACCTAAGAAATTCTCTCTTGGTAGTAGGGATTTATACTTCATTTATAAAATCACATTTTTTATTATTTAAATTTTGATGATGGGAAATTGGTGAAATGTGTGATTATAAAGGTGCGGTGTTATCCAAATTGATATATCACTCCACTTCATCACCCAAAAAATAAAATACAAGGGTTCTGGTAACTTATTTCTAACAAACTGGTTCATAAATAGGGTTTCCAAGAGATGGTGGTAATGTTTCAAAATTACAAATAAAAAATTCTACCACATCCAGTCTACTCTCTACCCAAAAAGAGTTTTATCACCCAGGTCAGTTGAAGTTTAAGGTGGAGATACTAAAGAGTTTTTATTTTCTCATTTATAAAATTAGGTTTTATATTGATATAAATAAATTCAAATAAATCTTAACCAGAAATGAAAAAATTATCAACTACTATATCTAGATAATTAACTCTTATTAATACTTCTTGTGTGAGTTCATCCTCTTATTCATGTATACGTTCAAAAAGATCATTTTATAAAACAATATCTCTAGTAATTTCTTGATAGTTGAGTTCATGGAGAGAATTTTTTAGTTCGGATTCAATAAATTCATATTTTTTTTTATTCAAATTCGAACAATTTCCCCCATGTATGTCAACACAATTTTCCATTTTCAAAAAAAAAATGGTAAATGATCAATATTAGAATATCATAGTGAAATCTAAAAAGTTATCATTTCTTAAAATATCATTCCCTCATCATTGTCCTCAAACAAAAAATTAGTAATTGTTTGGATTTCAATTTTCATACTATAAAGATAAGTTTCCAAAACAGGTTTAAAAATTTAAGAATCAATGTTTTCCATGTTAATGTTCTATTCCAGCATACTCCCAATTTAATGATCATTTTCTTTATTGAGAATGACATAAATTTTGGGTGATGTATTTTTAATACTCATGTTCTCTTTATTCAGGTTATTTTTATCTTGAGGTATTATATTTTCAATGTTCATAAAATAGTGAAAATTATAAATAATGGGAATAATAAATAGGGTAGAGCACCCTCTACAATCTATTTTTGTAGATTCTAAAAAATTTATAATCAAACATCAGTTATGTTCATTATGGTATCATTTGAATTGATTTCATAATTCTAAGAGATGGTTATATGACCATTTGGTTTAGTATCATATTTAGATTCTTCAAAGTAGAAGGGTTCTTGCATATTTTTAGTCTCATTATTTATGAAAATATCTTTCTAAAATTAATAATAATAAGTTTTTTAATATTAATATTCTAACCATATTATATCTTTTATGTTTTCTTGTGATTCAAATTTAATAGTTTAAACTTTTGGCATTATGTCATTGTGTGCTTCATTAAATTTTTCAAATTTTACTATGATATTTGACAACATTTGATCCAGTTTAGTGAAATCCTTGAGTTAATGTTCTTGATAATAAATGTAATATTCTCATTTTTCATGCTATTGTGGCACATTATATACACATTTCCATGTAGTGTGTCCATAGTAACCAAAGAAAACACAAAAAAATATTACTATCTTAATTTGAATCCCATTGACACTAAATTTTTTATAAATTTTCTAAAAAAATGTCGTTTTGATAAAAGGCCAAAACATAGTTGAAGAACAACACTAACAAAACAAAAAAAAGGGAAATGAATCACACTAACAAAATAATTCAATCAAAACTTGAAAAATATAAAAATAATCCCAAGTAGTAGGTTTTTTTTTGATTTTTTTAATTTAACCTATGAACACTAACCACATTTCCTCCATATAATAATTTCTAAAATTTGATTATGTTCTCATATCATCATAGCCCAAAAATTAATTTGTTTCCTACACTAGTATAGTAGTAAAGGGTAGAACCACATGAAAGGTAGGTGAGTGGTCTTAATGGTTTCAAAGAATCCCACTAGTGTCAATAGTGGGAAACATCCTTATTATATTTTTACTTTTTTAAAAAATTTCAAAGAAGCAGAAAAGATGAAATAATGATTTTTATTTTTTATATGACTAATTTTTATTGGTGAAATATATACATGCGATATATGTAGATATTGAGAAATATGGTTATATAAAATTACTTGGGTAAAAACTAATAATATTTGATGAATTGACAAATTCATTGAAAAAATGTTGTTTGGATTTAAAAGATAAAATTAATTGGATCACTCTCCCTCACCAAGAGAATAATCAGACATATTAGTGATTCAAGATGTTTTCCATAACTATAATACCAAACTGCTGAAGAATTTATTTTAAAAAATTTTATTGGATTAACTCTCACTAATGTAATCCAATTGTTGAAGTTATGTTTTTAAAAGATTCATCTATGACATTTCTCATCAAAAGAAAATAGAGTAATAAAATTAAAATTATGGTGGTGAAAAACAATAATATTTAAAATTTGGAACTGATCTCACCGATCAATTCTGAATCCTGAATATGAATATTTATAATGAAGAAAAAAAATATGAACTAGAAAATTATAATACCCTTAGCCTAAATCAATTACTCAGAATTCATCACAAAAATAAAAGATTAAAATTTTAAATTACAAAATAATCCATAGAAAATATAATGGAGAATAATTCTCCAACACAAACTTCTATATTGTGTCTCTGTTCTACTCTTCCTGGTGTCACCAGGTCACACCCTCTATCTACTCAAGGAAAAGTACTACTACTGCTCCAAGTGGCCTGTTTGAGAGTGCTGTGAATTGTGGAGAGACTGGTTTACTACCCTCCTATTAATGTTAATTTTTTAAATCATTTTTAAAACGGAAACGCTTTCAGCTATGTTTTCCACCAACATCAATTGTTCTTTAATGTGTTACCGCACATGTGCATTTTTTAATGCAACACACATCACATTTACTTTTCTCTTGTTAAAAACAATGCGGACTCAACAGCTATTTGTTTGAGGTGAACCTCAATGCCTTTTTGAGCTGTATACTACAAATATAAAAATAGAAATAAATTAATTAAATAATTTTAAAATAAACTTCTATAGGAAACATTATTAAATTATTAAGTTAGTTAATAAATATTTAATTAATGTCATTTAATATTACAATTTGTTAATTTTTTATACTTATTATTATAGATACTTTATTATGAGGATTAATTAATAGTTATTTGATTGATTATATTAAATAATAATAATTTTTATTATTAATTATTTATTATTTATTAACATTTTTAATAACTATGTTTTATGTTTTTTTATTATTTAGTTAAGTTAACTATTTTATTTTATTTTATTTATTTATTTATTATAATTATAAATTTTTTATTTAATACATAATCTTATTATTATTATATTTATTAGAATAGATATTATAGTATTATTTATTTGATTGGATTAGTTTATTTTAATATTTTTTTTATTTTTAAATTTTTATTATTTAAAAAAATTATTATATATTTTATTTTATTTATTTATTATATAATTTATTCTATTATTGTCAATTATTTATTTATTTCATATTATATTTTATTTGTTATTATATTTATATAATTTTCCAAAACCTCTGTCTTCTTTAAGGTGCAAGGGGGAGGGGATTTTTCTGGTTTCTCCAGGAAGTCTACAGCTTCGCCCCCACCAGTCTATGAAAACCAGTTGCTGACAATGGTAAAAAAATCGCTATCATGTAATAGTAGTTGGTCACAACATTGTATCTGGTGGACATTAAATCTACGGTGGGATCCCATTTGAAAAATAATGATAGTAGTGAAGTATTCCTTCCACCCGACAGGGAGACTCCCTATTAGTGCTCCTTTAAATATAAGTAACAAAGACTCCTTTTCAATTGGGAGATCACGATTCATCATTAAGAGCTGGTGACTCATGGTCACGATTCCTCCTCCTTCATCACATCCTCATCAGTAGAGTCGTTTCCATTATTTTTTAAAATAGGTTACTCTGGATCTGGTTTGAGGATTTTCATCAACAACCAGTGGCTAGAGATCCAGCTTTGAAGTTCTATTTCATATCTATTTGTCGTAGATCATAATAAATGTATGGTTTTTTGTTATGATCTAATATTATATTGGATTAGTTTGTGAATTCTTTGGTTTGATTCTGGTTATTCAAAGTTAACAGTTGCAGGGCTGGAGGCCTTAGTGAGACCGAAGAGGGATGGGCTCTCGATGTGTCGTACTACTAGTGCAAGAGTAGGTCTTGAAAGGATCAGTGAGATAAAATGGAATGAAAGTATCAGTAACTTGAGAATGTTATTGTAGGTAGCTCAAAGAATTAGTGATTCACAGACGTTAGTAAGTGGTATAGTTTGTAACTCATGGTTGTTGATAGTTAGTGAGAAAATGAGGATTAGTAAGTTATATTGGTTTCTCTTGAAAAAATGAAAATTTAAAAAAATGGGATAACATTTAATACCAATGATGAGCCAAATATCTGACAGTGAGTGGGATAATAAATTTAATTTTCCTATAAAATAAAAAATTATTAATTAATGTTTAATACTAAAATAAGAATAAATAAATTTCAATTTAAACAATTAATTTACAATAAGAACGAGAAGTAATGTAATACGCATAAATAACTAATTAAATTGATGAAACATGAAAATGAAAATTAAAAACAAATCATAAATTAAAAACTAACTTACATATAAAAATTTAGAACAATTAAATATTAAATCATTAAATTTCTAAATATAATTTAATCATTAAAACTAAAATATCGAAAGAAATTATAAGGATCAAATTAATTACATAAATTAATGAACTGAACTTAATATGAGAAAAAACATAAAGAGTTAGAAAAATTTAATTAAATTGTATGTTAATTATGTGTAATGTAAATTTATTTAAAGAATAATTAATTATAAAAATATTAATAAAAAATATCATATTAAAAACGAAAATGTAATTTAATAGTCACAGTTTTAGAAAAAAAGTAAAAAATAATTAAATATTTTATGTCTTAAAATAATTAAATAACTATAATTTTTTTTAATTAATAAATTTATTTATGAAATTTGAAAAGTAAAATTATTTTACAAAAAAACAAAAAAAACTAATTAAATGACTAAAATAATAATAAAAGTCTGGGAAAATTAGGTGAATTTGTGGCCACATTAACCATCACCACTAGAATGTAGCTATGGGTTTTGATAAGCTAAACAGGTTTGGTGTTAATAACCTTGAAAGCTTAATGAGTTTTGAAAAAAAATAGGGGACGAGGTTCCCTTTTATAATTTAGGTGGGGGAACAATTGAAATTTCCATATGTATTTTTTTTAATAAATTAAATCTCATTCCAAATACCAATAATGTAATATATTTGAATATGATATGTGATAATTTTGTAATATCAACAACTGATATATTTTAGAAATGTACTAGTATTCTATTAAATATTATGATTTTAATTAACCCTAAGTTAAGTGATTTTAATTTTAATTAGGGTAACTACATTTAAATATAAAATTATTGAAAGTTTTAAGTTAAAGATATAAATTATACCTTCATTCGGAAATGTAGAACCTATAAAAATATATTATAATTATTTTCTAATTTTTAAAAATATGTAATTATTTTTAAAAAATTTAATAAAACATTATTTTTATACAATAATAATAGTTTAAATTTTGACACTATTCATTTATTTATTTCTAAAAATATCTCTATGGAAAGTTAAAATCAAGAAAATTATTTCATTATATTCATAATAGTTCAAGGATATTTATATATTTATTTTTAAATATAAATTATCCAAAATTTTATTTATTTTAATATTTATTATAGCATATATTTTATATTTCCATTACTAAAATAATTAATACAATGGATTTTGTAATTATTAAATATACTAATTTATTTTATAAAAAAATTAAAATAAATTACTTGGGGATGAAGATAAATATTATATATTTCAAAATAATATTTATAGTCTAATTTATATAATGTATAATCACATAATAAAAATGTTATATTATTTAAAAATGAATTCCACGTCTTGAAATTTTTATTAAATAAAATATTATAAATAACATTTTTTCATGCAAGTATACCTAATCCTAAAAAATAAATTTTAGTCAAGAATATATGTTTTTTTATTTGAATATTATCTTCATATTCATTCATATCATTCATTTTTCCCATTTAGAAACACAATGTATATTAAAGATAACAAAAAAGATATTTTTTTCATTCATTAATGTAAATATTATATAAGACATTTTAAGGGAAAATTTTCTTCTAAATGACAAAACATCAATATTTTTCTATTTATGGCTGAACATTATTCATATAATAAAATTTTTATATATGTTCAAGTAGTTTTATTATATTTATAATTTTATAATTAATGTATATTATCTATTTTATCCTTTATGGGGGTTAATTTTTTATTATGGTTACTATTCAAATTAGAAAGAAATAAGAGATATATTTTGAAAAATTATAAATTCAGAATCTTACATTTTCACACATTTTTTTAAAATTCTAAACATGCTTGTTGTAGAATTTATTTTTACATTAAACCAGTAACACTCATTCAACTAAGATTTAATGAAAAATTCTACTTTTAAAACAGAAAATGTTTGTATAATATATTTTTGTATGAAATATTTTTCAAAAAACATAATATGATTATTTTAAATAGAAATTATTTAATTATAATTTAAAACTAATCCAAAAAATGATGTGACTTTTTTAACAAAATTCAATGAAAATATAGTTCTTAATATAAATGAAAATTTTTACTATTCCATAGAAATAAATGTTTTCAAATAAATAAATAATTTAAAGATAATTTTGACTTAATGAATTCAAAAATTAAATTCATTTTTTTCAATATTTTTTTAACTAAAAATATGAAAAACTTGTTTTTAAAGAAAACATAGTATTGAGGAGTAAAGTGATTTTACTAAAAATGTGTGATTATTTTCATAACATTCACTAATAAATTCATGTTGATATGGAACATTATTTTTATTTAATAAATTATTTATACATATTTACTCTTAGTAATTTAGTGTACAGGATATAATGATATTTTAATATTAATAGCATCTTACGTTTTTTAAACTCATAGTAGCATGGACTGAATGTTATTGAAGAATTGAAGGTATTTAAAGAGAAATATTATTTGACCTATTAGGGTGCTACATTCTATCCGCCATAAAATAAATTTATCACTTGAAATTAATTACTTGGATTCAATCAGATGATGAGACCTCTACATCATCACATTCTTAGGTTCACATATAGCTTCCTCAAATTGGTTGTTCTACCATAAAACATTAACCAAGCGAGTGGTCTTGTTTTGAAGAAAATTTTACCCATGACCCAGAATATATATAGATAGTTAATATTAAGAATGATCATTCTCTAGTCCTTCAAATTCAGAATATTGTATATGTGTATGATTTGTTACTTATAATTGAAGGAGAGATACATTGAACACATCATGAAATTGAGAGAGATTCGGTGGAGCACAAATTAATATGCTAGCTTCCCAACACGATTCAAAATTTAAAAATGACCAATATAATTAGGGATTAGATTTCTCTTCTTTCCAAATATAATTAATTTTTTCCCTAGATTCGGTGGAGCACCAACTGATTAGAACAATATTATGAAATAATAATTTAAATGAAATTCTCATTGAATTTGGAATTAATCAGTTAATAGATTTTCCATATGAACTATAAATACTAAAAATTAAAGTTAAAATATAACATATGTTAATAAAATTTTATTATAAAAATAATAATATAATAACACAACAAAATAATTAGAAGATTAACCTAGTGAGAAAAAATTAGGTTACAAAATCCATTACCTTGTACTTCATTTTGATTGAATGATCTTTAAAATTATATATAATGCATTTAATAATTTTATTGACCTAATATGTAAGATTATTAAAATATTAAATATCATATATGATACTATTATAACATCTTTTCACCTATTCATTAATATTCTTTCATTATTTTCATTATTTTGATTGTTAATTTCCTGGTTTTCTCATGTATGTCTTCCCATGAATGATCTGGTTTTTATGAATATTATATAGTAATATAATTTCCAAAATAATAATAATAATTACATAAAATTAATTTTAATTCATTAATTATATTTATATATCATACACATTTTTTGGTGTTGAAAATAGTGTCACATCACTTCATAAAGGCGGTAATCCGCACATGCAGAAACTATATTATCACCTTTTTGTGAGTGAAAAGAAATGAAAGTAAATGATACATATATATATATTAACTATACATAATAATAAAAATTTAATAATTATTATATTTATTTCACATATAATCATTACCTTTAACAAAATAACCTTCCATTTGAAGTGTTAGTGAAAGACAAATCACTTCGCTTTGTGTTATTGTAGTCCTCTGTACAAATGATCGACATTATCATATCTCGAACAGAATGGAAGGTAACATAATATATTTTAAATAATGAATCTAATTTTATGAGGATTTTATTTATATCATATAGAATATATTAACTGTAAATCCATCATTATTTTCAACATTAAAATGTGTTAATTAAAAAACAAATGACATTAGTTCACAAGGTGGTTGTATACTATACACATAAATGATGATTTCATAAACAATTTTATGGATGTTTATTTTGGTTTTGGACATAACAAAATAATATCATAATATGTAATATAATGATTTTATTATATAATCATGGTATAATAGAAATTTAAGGAGGTAGAGTTGGAAATAAAATGAAGACACATGTTGACGAACATTATCTCTTCTTTGGGTATCCTCATTAGATATTCACAAAATCCTTCACATGATGGATTTAATGTAAAAATAATTATTCGAGGATATGGGTAGGAAGGTTTTGGAGTGATTTGGTAAGGTTTTGAATGATCCAAATACCTTGAGTGGTGTGAATAAGCAAGGGGAGTGAGTGTTTTTTATAGTTCACGAGGAGTTGCATTCTTAAACATACTAATAAGTATTAACTATTATGAAGTCTTCATCACATCATGTGGCATAAAAAAATTAGAAAAAATTCAATGAGGGTTTATTTATTTTAAAATACCTCCCCCATAACAAAAAAATCATTTTTTCATTGTGTTCATTTGTATTTATGTTAAAACAATTTTATCCACTCTGTCTTCACTATGGTAACTATTTTTTTAACACATGTAATTTTTTCAATAAGACTAAATTATAGGGATATATATTAGAACATTTATACCAAATTATTATAAATATTATAAATATTTTATAAAATTAAAAACCCATGTGTGTTGAAAATTAATTTTAACAAAAGCACATAAGATTCCCAAGAACTTTTTTTAAACGTAATTGTGCTAATAGAATATCTATTAATTAGAGATCAATATGTTTATTATGAAAGATCATTTGTAACATGAATTGTAGATATTTTAAACCAATTATCATTTAAAAATCCCTTGGTGAAATACATTATTTTTTTAATCTTAAATCATTTAATAAAAAATAATTTATTAATAAAAACATTAATGTCAATTTTGTAATTATTTAATTATATTGAAGATAAAAATAACAAAAAATTATGGAATAAAAATATATTTTGTTAAAACATGTTTAAAATGATATATTAATATCAATGAATAATAGATCACAATAATTATTTCAATTTACATAAATTTTTATATTTTTAGTGTCATTTATTTTATTATTTATTAAATTAATAATTACTCTATTTGAATTTCATAAGAAATTTATGCAATTAATTCATCTCTGAAAACTAATGGTAAATTATTATCAAAAAAATTAATATAAATTCCAACATAATATCTATATTCAATCCTATTTTCCTCCTATCCCAAACCATTTTAGATATTAAAAATTAATAAAGGGTTCTTTTTTTTCTAATATTAACTAACTAAATATGTCCCTTTAATGTAATAGATTCACTAAAACTCATAAAAATATATACAAAAGTAATAAGGTTTTAAATATGTTCATATAATGGGATTTGGACATGTATTTTGTCATTATAACACCATATATTATATGTTTAACCACTTCGTGAACTCGTTTTTACCTTAGTCGCTCAAAATTAATTTAATAATATTCACTAAAAATTATTGACACAAAATATTTAAACATATTATATAAAATAAATTATTTTTATTCCAAATATGGAATCCATTTTCAAAATTAATTTAATCAATTTTAGTCATTTTAATTTAAAATTAATCTTGTTGAGGTGATATGAATGTTGATTTTTAAAGTAGAAATATTTGAATGTTTAAAAAATATGTATATTTAATTCTATAAAAAAATTATTTGAATGAGCTAAATTAGATTTATTGACATAAAATTGAACTTAATTAACAATTAAATGATTTATAAATATAATTTTACATTATATATATTTTAAACAAAATGATATATTTAACTAAAAAATCCTTAATTTTTACAGTCCATCAATAAATAAATCTTTTCAGAAAAATACGATAAATTCACCATAAGATAATTTTGGTATTTTAATTAAAATAGTATCATCTTTATATAAATTAAAAAAAAATTGGTAAAAAATAATTTTAAACTATACACAAAAAAACAATTAAATGATAGTTATTGAAATAATGATGTTCTTCAGAAATCATTTATTTTTCATTCAAATGATTATTATTTTATTTAAAATCAGTAGAAAACCAATAATTGTGTGTAAAATTTATAGTTTTATAATTTTTTAATGATATTCAAACACACCATTCCAATTTATAGGCGATTACTATCATATTAAATAATAATATTAATAGTATATTATTCTTTGGTAAAACTCAATCTTGTATACAACGCAATACAACTCAATGATTCATGTTCTGAAATATAAATTCAATGTTTCATGTCGCATAATCTATTGAATGAAATGTCATTCATTCATAATTTAAAAGTGGTTACATTATCCCCATCTTAAATAAATTTCCTCCTTACAATTTAAACATGATAGTGGATAATAATGGTTTGAAAACCCCACATTGAAAAAGAGGTAATAAAAAATATCCTTAATAATATATAAAGGAATGTAAGAAAGTTATATGTAATAACTAATATATTGGTTTCCAATGGTAGAAAATTGGTTTAATGTGATGATATATTCAAGGATAAAAAAGAATAAACTATTATTGGATGTGGTTGAGGTCACCGATCAAAAGCAAATTAATGACAAATGGAATTTTATTGGGATCCAAATTGTAAATCAAATAGGTGTGAATGGGGTAATTGATTTCATTATAAATGAATGTAATAGGATAAAATTTTACTACGAGATCACTATATTCAACTAAATTTTTAGAATTATTTTATTTTCCTGAAGTATTCTTAAAAATACATATTTTATATGATTCTATTTTGTAAGAACAGTTTCATAATTTGGTTAGAATTTGTTATATTTTTTTATTTATCTCTTACTCAAATATATTAATATCAAAAAATGAATTTTTTAATCTTGAAGAAGAAAAATTTACATTAAACATATCAAATGCTCCAAAAAAATTAATATCTATTCACATTAATCAAAAATTATTCTCCAAAACACATATGGTTTGCATAACTTATTCAATATAAGTAAATAACATATAAACCTAGAAATAAACACAAATTTTATGCATTTTTTTATTTATTTATAAAATATTTCTCCTAAAAATAGTGAAATATTAACAAGGACATCAGGTGGGACAATGTTTATATTGAAAACCTTATCATCCTTTGGTCATGGTTTCAGGCCCCACCACCTTTCCAGATTCAACAGGTTTTCACCCACCATACTGGTTTCCCTTCTTCTAAACTATTTTATTAAAATTTATATAAAAAATACTCATTGAAACCCTTGAAATAAAATAAATCATCAAATAACATTTTTTAATATGTTTTTTAACAAAAAAAAATTGTTTCCAACATTTAATAATCTAATTTGAAAATTATGACAATGTCATTAATCATTATATCAAGCCTAAAGGTTATAAAATCCACTATATTTATGACTTTGAAATGTAAATGAAATATTCCTAAAAAATTATTAAAACATATACTTTCTATAAATTTATAAAAAATCATTAATATTGGTATACTACCACCACATAAAACATAAAAATGGGTTTTAAGACGTTGAACATATAATCAAACTTTTGTTCATAAATCCACTAGGGTAGTCATATCATATAAGTTAATAAATTCAAAAATTCTTCTAAAATTTAACACAATAACTGTATTCATTGGAAATATTTTGACATAAATATTGTTTTTAAAATACATCAATAATTTAATTAATGAATCCTAATAATTGATCTATTTTATTTTAACATAGGTCCTTCCTTGGTTTAAGGATCAACCTAGGAAATTCATTGCCATTACCTATTTTAATCATTCTAAATAGTTTGTAATTAAAATGTGGGCTACCCTAAGAATATCCCCCAAGAGTGTAAAATTAGGAGTTTAGGATGACCTCTTTTTGAGTATTAGGAAATGATTTATTCAAGGCTGATGTGATTTTTTCAGAGTTAATACCCAATTGTACCATTATTCCAAAACCACATCAACTTTTAGTATCCAAATAGTTATGTATTAATAGGAGAAACCACATAATCAATTTCTTAATAAAATAATAATATATTCATATACACTTATCTACAATGTATATAATAGGGTTATGTTCTCTATTAATTTTTTACCAAAAACATAATTCTTTGTTTTATACAAAATAGTCACTGATACAGACTTCAGAGGCCCCGACCTGAGAAGCCTATAGATAGTTCCTTCTACCATGACATGAGTATATTATACAATCAGTTTCATCCTAACATTTTAGATAATGTTTTTGGTCATGGTAAACTAGATACATACATGAGTCTTGAATTATAATTGAATTAAAAAATCCCAACATAATAATTTTTTGACAATAATTTTCTTCCCTCTAGAATATATTTACCTATCAAAGATAGTATTCTTTTTGAAATCCTTCAGAATGAAAAAAAGAATAGTGACCTCCAATTCCCAGTAATGGTTAAGTACAATGGTACTTATCATAATTCCATAATAAAAAATTAGTAAATGATTATAATTGGACACACATTACATTTAAATTACATTAAATCAATAATATATAATGAGTAATTAATATGGTAAGGTAAATAAATAAAAAAACATATAATTTAATCATAAAATGATATTGAAAATCATATAGAGATAATTTCAATGTTAAAATCATATATTATTAAAACAAAAATATTGAATAAAGGAAAGGAATATTTATTTGATGCCATTTTTCCTTGGTATATGAAAAATATATGGTCAATACATTTCACTCTACATATTAAAACATTAAACATTATAGAAAAAAATAGTTTAAACAATTTTGTTTCAATTGGGAATAAATTTCTTAATCGATTTTATCTCACGACACTACTGATTATTTAATGTCTTTTTTAAAAATTGTTTCAGGACCATAGAATACCTATCCACTTCATCATATATATATTAATAATTTTATTTAATTTATATACAAAATTCCCTATCATCATGTTTCTGTATTGAGTAAATGATATGTGTTTAAAAATATTTCTTGAGTTAGTCAAAGAACTATCATGTAAGCATCATATCAAAATATATTATATGTTTCATGTAATTAAAATCTCTATGATAAATAATATTTTAATTTTGGGAAAACATAATGTGTATAAGAAATTGATTAATTGATGCTAATGTTAATGAAAACAAATAAATGACTCCAGGATGTGAATAACAATAATTTCTTTTTGAAAAGTGATCATAAAACGTGAAATTAAATAATAACGATGGTTTCAATATAATATGATCCTATTTGATTTATAATAAATGGTTCATGACTTATATGAATATAAAAACCATAAAAATATATTTAAAATAAATAGTAATGAGAATATCTTTTCCATATTATAATAACATTTATAAAATTGACAGCATTAAAAATATATTTTAAAAAATAATAATTTCGAAAAAATTAATTAAAAATAACTTTCATTTTAAATTACCTTTCAAACATATATAATGATAAAAAAAATTAGTTTTCATTATATATAAAAATTAATTACATGTAGTACACATTATAACAATGTTTTCCTTTCACTTTTTTGGTAAATGAAATATAGGACTTTTTTGAAAAGAAAACAAATATTTCATTGAAATCGTTTATAAAGATTAAAAACGGTTTAAAATTACATTAATAATTAATTTTTTAATTTTAATACATTTTTAAAAACATTTTTACAAAACACTATTTTGGATGAAAATATATTCACATCCAAATGAGAAATAAATTCATGTTTTTTGACAACATTTTAATTAATAAATATCAGTGAAATTGTACCATTTCATTAAAAATATCTCATTTAACAATATGAGGATAAAATTAAAATGTTTATTGAAAAAATATCAAATAATCTCCTTCAATGTAAATTTAAGGGTAAACAATTTCAATTAGAATTTGATTAAGAAATAGATTCTTAAAATAAACATAACATGGATGTCCGAATTAATAAATGAATAAATTATTCATATAAACTATAAATACCCAAAAATAATGTTGAAGTACTACATAATTTAATAAAATGTAATTATGATCAAAATCATCGAAGGAAATAATTAATTATCTAGATGATTATCTCAACAAACAAAATTTTAATTAAGAAATTTAGTGTGTTAATTTCCATGTTTTTTCATATGTGTCTCGTTATTATGATTATGTTCATGAGTATATTATAAAGTTCCATAATCTAAAAAATAAAAACCATTATCTAATAATCATATTAATTAATTAATTATACTTTTATATCATCAATTTTGTTGGTGATTAAAAGAGAGTCACATCGCTTCATGAAGGCAGTAGTCCACCCATACACTAATGATGTTATCAAAATTATGACAGTGAAAAAAAATAATGGAAATGATATATATGTATATTATATTTCTATAATGATAATTATTCCATAATTATGTCATTATTTACAAATATAAACTCTAACATTTTCTTTATCACCAACCATGTGAAGTGTTTGTGAAATAGAAATCACATTGTTTCTCAAGGAGGTTGTCTGCTAAACACATGAGCAACATTATTGTATCTTTTTCTGAATGGAAGGTTAATATATATAAATATATTAAATAATGAATAAAGTGTTATTAAAATTTTATCTATAACATATATGTAATAAAAAAACTATAAATCCATCATTATTTTCTTCCTTGAAAGGTGATAATGGAAAACAAATTACATTGCTTCTCAAGGTGGTAGTTTTTGGTACACATTAATAATGATTTCATAACCAATTTTATGGAAGTGTGTGGGGATATAGGAAATAAACATAACATAAATATTTATTATTATATGTATGATACAAATGTTATTATATAATATTGGTGTAATTTAAATTAATGAAGGTGGATAAGGAAATAAACTTAAGATTCTTATTGAAGAGTGTTACATCTTCTTCAAGTATCCTTATTAGCTTTGCACCACAACCATCAACGGATAAATTTCTATACAAAATAAGGCCTCTAAAATTACGGTATGGATGTTTTGGAGTGATTTCGATAGGTATTAGATCACCCAAATGGGTTTAGTGGTGTGAAAAAGTGATGGGAGTGACTGCCTTTTTATATTTGAGGGGAGTGACAATCATCAAAATACTCAAAATTATTCACTACTAGGAGTTATACCTTACCAAATGTTTCAAATAAAATTGACTAATAATGGAGGGTCTTTAGCTATTTATGTGTCCTAGATAAAAATCCAGTATATAATCATAAAATCATTTAATGATGTTACTCCTTAATCTATATGTTTACTCAATTTTACCTCTTTTTTACCCTGGTAACTAGTTTTCTAACCTATGTAATTTTCCATTATAATTAATATAATTTGAGAAATATTATAATATTTATACCCACTGATTATAAATATGATATCTAATTTATAAAATAGGAATCCCATTTTTTTTAAATCAATTTTAATATAATTTATTGTATAATGTACAAACACTGCTTTTACCCTTACTATGCTAAATATATTTTTACAATTTAGGTGTCAATATTTTCATTATAAAATTTCAATTTTTAAATTAATTAGACATAGTTGATATTTATTATCATTTAAAAATAACTATGCAGAATATAATATTTTGTTTATTTTAATTCATTTAATAAAATATAATTTCTTATAAAATAACAATAATTTAGATTTTGAAATTATTTATTTATATATTCTTTTAAATATATCAACAGAATTATGGATATGACACCCCAAAATAATATTGTATGTATAATTTTAAATAAATTAA
Organism: Viscum album; assembly: GCA_963277665.1. NCBI lineage: Eukaryota > Viridiplantae > Streptophyta > Magnoliopsida > Santalales > Viscaceae > Viscum > Viscum album. The sequence goes on from OY728164.1 coordinate 1,373,772,548, forward strand.
ATTATTTCAATATTATTATAGTGTACAAAAAAATATTTCACATTGCATAAATAATATAAAATCTCATAGAGAACACAAAACATACTTTATAAATGACGAATTAATGAAATAAGAGGATTTTTCTAGAAATTAAGGATCATATAGTGACTTCAATATTCGAATACTAATGGTACCCTTGAGAATAATAATTAATCCAATATAATAGTAACTTCTACTATGAATGTACGAATAATAATTAGGCCTCCTTTAAATGTTAATATGGAATAATTATATCATAGTACAAGTAAATAAATGATTTCGAAATTATTAACCAAGTGATGATATTTTTTATAGACAAGAATATTTATTTTAAATTTTATAATTTCTATAATGATTTAAAAATAATTTTATTTAATTATAATTTTTTCATAAATGAATATTTTTTTGCCTTATTATTGTGAAAAAAATTTATGATACAATAATTAATTTTACAAATTCTTATAAAATCAGTTTTAATTTTAAAATTTCTCTTTTTTAAGTAAAGGAGGATTTTAATTAAAAATTAAATTTCTCATATATATAAAATTATCTTCCTAAAATGGGGTTCATTTTAATATTCTGAACATTTAAAAATGGTTTTAGTGATTTATTTTATTTTTCAAAAATAGTTTATTTTTTAGTAAATAGTGAAATACATTTATTTTTTATATTAGCTTAATATATGAATTTTCGAGTCATGAATAATGAATGGTTGGGATATTCCCATTATCTCAAACATTCATTAATTATTTTAATATATTTAGTGACAATGATAAAATTATTTATATTTTTGTGGAAAAATAATACACAAATGAATAAAATAATGAGAAAACACCCATCTCTTCCACTATAAATACATACCCGGACCACCGATTCTCCTCAAACATAGTATGCCCTGATGCTTACCCAATTTCATCCAAATAATATTAACAATTATCTCCCCACCTTTATGAGCATTTTTTCTGAATAAAAGGCCAAAACCCATGTTTGTTAAATATTTTCTCATGGAGATGAAATTCAAGAGGTAAAATCCTCTGTTGTTTTCCTTTATTTTCATTTCAATTTCATTTCATTTCTAATCTTTCCATCAATTATTATATAAAAAAACGTATGAAAACTCCACTATATTTTATATTCTGTAATATAATTATGTTAATTTCAATTATGTCATCAATCCCATTATCCTCTCAATTTTATTCTAAAAATGAAAATATCATCTGTGATGTGCTGATGTACCACTATCATAGATGATACTCTATCATTTTCTTTTACCATCTTGAAAGATGGTAATAAAAAAATTATTATAGAAAAATAACATTTTTTATACATAATATAATTCTTATTATTTTCTGAAACAAATATTTATGAATAATATTAATTAATTAAACCAAACAAGTTCGTGATGCTCCCAAATTCGCCAAAATAAAATAACATTAATCATTAATGTTTTTTAAGATATAAAATTCATATCTACAATAAAATTATATATAATAAAATTCATTATTAATTATGTTTATTAATAACATATAATTTTAATTTTTTATAATTAATCCCATTTTACATGAACTTTTATACATTTGTACAAGTGAACCAATCATGAAAACCAAAGAAATGTACCCTCCCAAATGACAAAATTGTATATTATAACTCCTAAAAGGCCATAAAATGAAATTAATAAAATTATTTGGAATAAAATACATGTTAAAGAGGTTATTAATTATTTTATTAGTAATTATAATCTCATTATCTAGAACATTAAGTGCAATTGTAGAACACTTTCAGACATATTGTAATTGTTAATTCTCCATATATACTTCTATATAATTCAATGTGTACATTGCAAATATATATACTTAACTAAATTATTATTTTACTAATGGGTAATACATGTTTTATAATGATTTATATTCAATTCCTCATAGTATGAAATTTCTATTAAAAGGAATGTGTCATGTATTTAACCATTTCCATGTAACATCCATAGTATGTTTTAATATAACAATATTATTTAAAAATCAATAATTTGATCATTAAAACTATATTTTTTCATTTATAGTTTAATACAAACAATTATTCATTTTTTCCATTTAATGACTTTAATATTTGTCTTAAACTGCACTAAAGTGGCTCATTTCAATATTTTCTTAAACCCTCTTATTACATGATTTCACATCAGTTGGACATAATTTATCATATTCAATGCATATTTTACCACATTAATTTCGATTTATGATTTAAATCCATTCATTGAGATATACTATCATGATATCCCCTTTTGTTATGCTTTATTCTAATCTTTTTTCATATGTGTGGTGTATATATACTTCACTTTTATTTATGATCATAACTCTTTGAATATTTCAATAAATTTCCATATTAGTTTTCATGAATATGATAATTTTGTTATCCATATAACATTTTATATCTTTTTTTTCTATTTAATGTTGAGTTTACTAGTAAAATATAAACAATCTATATTTTTTACTCAATACATATATTTGGATAAATTATATAGTTAATGAATTAAATATATGTATAAAAAATGATTTAGAATTTTAGTGATGGGTGGGGAATAATTATATAAATCCCCTCAATCCATCTATATGTCTCATAATCCTAAAAAAATTGGTGAAAACCCTTTCATGTTTGTTTCCAATAAGAATTAGATAGGTTATTACGCACTAAATCAAATAGTCTTTATAGTATAATAGTTCATGTACAAGGTACTTGATGTCCAATAAATAAGAATCATCTTCATTAACTATTCATTTATTTAATTCCATGAGGTTTTCACAATGAAAAAATATATGGATTCATTTTCATTCACTGTGTATTAAGGGAATGTGTTTTTTGAATAATTTTCATTTCTAAAATGTCTAAAAATTATTGAATTTTCTCCATTTTTTATTGTATCATATAAAATTTATTGAGAGTTTGAGCTAACCCTTTAATTTTTCCCCTTCCATAGGTTGTGATGATGAAATTTTTTAGTAGGTGATAAGAAAAAGTTTATTTTCATTTATTTGATTCAATTACTAATGTAATAAATAGAGTATTTATGTTTCTAGTTCATCAATAATACTAAACTAATATATCCTTAATGATTTGATCTATTGTATCTTGGACATTATAATAAAATTACAGAAAACATTGGAATATTGGGGCCAAGGTTATTATAGTTGGTATTAGAGTAATATTCATAGAAACCATAGGTATAAGAAGATAAATAAACATGAGAATTAAAATAACTCCTTATAGTGAATTTTTGTCTCAACACTCATGATTAACATAACATAGTATGTATCATTATTTAGTGGTGGAACCTAATAAAAAAAATATATCAACACCTATAGAAAATGTAGGGATTTCCTTAATATGTAAGTCAATATTTTTTGTTCGATATGAGCAGATCATGTCTATTAAAATAAATATTACATGGGTTATGATTATTAACCAAACTACACCAATGTGGGAACTTTTCATGTGAAAAAATCCACAATATTTTAGTGGGACAACTAATCTAGTGGTATCTAAGAAGTGGATCATGTCCCATGGAAATATTTTTCTAGTATTGGGATGCAATGAAAATGAAAATATAGTATTATATATATATTGTATCAAGGGAGATATTTATCAATAGTGATCAATGGTCTAGAATACTAAGAGGATAAAAAATATAAGACATGGAATGGAAATATTTTTATAAAATGTTATTCTCAAAATATTTCCCCCGTGAGATAAAATTAAAATTAATAGAAAATTCTATAACATAAAGAAAGGGGATGAAGACAGTGTTGCATAGTATGATATATCATCCCAATACTTTAAAGGTATGTTAGTGATTACATATGGGATTATAAAGATAAGATTTACAATCTGATTGACAGTATTCAGACAAGTCTATAAAGGTCACTCGCTTCTCAAACATTTTCATCGTTTGATGAAATAGTATTATTTTCCATAAAATATGGAAGTAATTTTTGGTATCATATATGTTCTAGGGAAATCAAGAGAAGAAGATGTATTTTAATAACCATGGAAAATATGAGGAGTAAAATAATAAAAATGGAATGAATAAATTTTCATTATGTTGAAATTATAGACAGAATCATCCTAGTAAATGATTGAAATACATGGGAGTTTTCTAAAAGTGATAAGAAAATGGTCATCAAGATAATGATTGAAATGGGAGTAAAAAATCAATTATATTTAATGATATAATTATAATGAAATGAGAAATTATTAAAATCATGTTTTAAAGGATCAGGGAACCTATGATTGAATAATCCTTGGGGAGATAGACAAGATTATGTAGTCACAAAAACTGAAGTATAAGTGCCTAATGATGCGGTTGAAGGTACATTAATCCTATAATCAAATCTATCCAATTATATAATTTATTCTGTATCATGTGACTCTTTTTTTCTACCCAATTTAAAAAGAAAATTAGATATATCCCATTCTATTTAATATTGGATTTGTTAGTCAAAACCTCTATTGGAAGTCTCATTACAAAATAAATTTGTTTGGGAGTTTCCATTATAGAATATAATTGTGTTTTATTCCCTAGCCTTTTCCTTATACATTTGGTGAATTTTCATATAATCCTTGAAATGGAATAGAATTACAAATATGATGTTAGATTTTATTTCAAGAAGAAGGAAATTTTTATTTTTGAAGAAGATGTATAATCCCTTATCTTTATAGTAGAAACATCCAAATTTTATTCTTTTCTAGATCAACTCATATTATCTCTACAGAATGAATTTGTTGGAGAGGAAGAGAGAAAAATATATATGGATGATTAAATTCGTATTAAAATTTTGGATGTACCAATTTTATTGGGGTAAATTGATGCATTTCAAAATGAATTACCTGGACACCCCCTGATGCGTGTTATTGAATTTACAATTGATATAATCCATAAATCCTTATAGTATGGAAACATTAGATTTTATACAGCTAAAGAAAGGAATAATAGATTTTTGATATAAGGAACTTATTTTCCCAAGTGTTTCTCCATGGGATCCCATATTCACCTTATTAAGAAGAAAGATGGATCCATTAGGATGTGCAGTGAGAATATAAAAATCAATTTAATTATGATAATGAACAAGTATCATCTACCTCATATTGATGATTTATTTGATCATATTCAAAGATATGATTATTTACCAATGATTTAAATTTGTTCTGGGCATCATCAGTTGAATGTAATGAAGGAATATATTTTAAAGACAAATTATAGAATGAGGTATTGACATTAAATGTTCATAGTAGTTCCATTTTGATTAACTAATGCTACAATTTTATTGATGGATCTAATTAACTGAGTAGTCAAGGAATATCATTATATATTATATGTAAAATTCAATAATGATATTATTGTGTATTCTAAAAGATATAGGGACAATTATAATCACATTTGGATTACTTTTGAAACTCTCTGATGAAAATAATTTTATGTTAAATTTAGAATGATTGAATTATGACTTAAAAAAAATTTCTTTTATTGGCCATATTGTCTCTAATTTTAGAATCTTGGTTGATCATATAATGACAAAGGCAATCCAAGAATAGCATGCATAAACAAACATAACCAAGTTAAATAGTTTCAAAAGTTTAGCACGTCATTATCATTATTTTTTCAATAATTTTTCCCGATTGGCTAACCCCTTAACCAAGATTACACATAAAGGGGTTAAGATTGTATGGATAAAAAAATGTGAAGAATGGTTTGATGAATTAAATAGAATATTATCCAATTATCTGATTTTTTAATCTACCATTAAGAAATTATTGGTTTTTGATATATAGTGATGCATCAAATAAATAACTAGTTGTTTCATTATGAAAAATCTTAATGTTATTTCATTTGAATCAAGGCAGTTTACGTCTAATAAACAACACAATACAACTAATATCTTTAGTTTGTAGTTGTAATCATTTCTTTAAACATATGGAGAAAGTAAATATATAAGGAATGATGTGATATATATAAGAATTACAAGAGTTTGAAAAACATCTTTACATAGAAATAACTCAACTTTCAAAAAAATGAAAAGGATATAATCACTCAAGGATTATTATTTTTCAATACAATACCACCCAAGAGAGGAAAATAACGCAAAATATGCATTAAGAAAGAAAGATCATGGACTTTTAACCTAAATGAGGGTTATGAAAGAGCTTATGTTAATGGATTTTGTAAATATAGATATGTGAATAATTATGGAATGGGAAATAAAACACATATTTCAAATGATTATACACACTATTTACTAGAGAAGTTAAAAATTTCTCAATTAGATGATGAGTACTTTCAAAATAAAATTAATTCCATTAAGGACGGAATATTAGAAGTCTTAGTGTATAAGGATTGAATTATGATATTTATAAAGATGTTATTTGTTCTATCAAAACCTAATCTAAAAGGTAATAATTATATAACACTCCTAATTTCAACGTCTCTATCAACCATTATAGTACCAAAATGTATAATGATCTGAAGGAACATTTTTTGTGGGATAATATGAAGTGGGAAATTGTTGAATGTGTGAAAAGGTGTTGATATTCTCTACATGTTAAGTATAAAATAAAATAACCTATGGTAGTAATGAAAGAATTACCTATTTTTATATGAATGTTGGATGACATTAAGATGGAATATATCATAGGACTAAACAGAACACCAAGAAAGAATGATGTAATGATGGTTATTATTCATCTTCTTACAAAAAATATAATTTTTTACTATAACAAAAGATTTACCTCTTGAGATCCCAGAAAGAATCTATATTAATGAAGTTATAATACTAATTGGTTTACCTCAATATACTATGTCTAATCGGGATCCCTATATCACATCAATGTTCTTGGAGAGTCATTAGAAAGATTTGGACTCTGAGAATCATATGAGTACAATTAATCACTGTCAAACCAACAGACAGACTCAAAAAACTATTCTAACATTAGAAGACATATTTAGATCATGATCACATGAACTCAAAGGTATATGGGATAATTATATACATTTTATGGAATTTTCCTAATATAATAGTTTCCATTATAGTTAAAAAATGGTTTCATATAATGCATTAAATGGGAAAATATATCAAACTCCAAAATGATGGAATAAATTTGGTGATAAGAAACTAATAAGTCCAAAACATATTTAAGAAACCCAAAAAAAGATTAAAATAATTTAGTCTAATAATAAAGAATCCAAAAGTGTGATTATGAGTTATGCTAACCACCAGAGAAAGGATTTGTAATTTAACTTGAGAGATCATGTCATTCTAAAAGGTTCTCTCTGGGTGAGTGTCTTATGATTCTGTAAAAAATTGAAACTGATCCATAGGTACATAAAACCATTTGAAATTATTTAAATAATTGGAGTATTGGATTATTTATTATCAATTCTGATATTTCTCTCTAAATCTCATGATATCTTATATATATCATTATTAATTACGTAAGTGCTAGACCTGATACATGTACATACCTATGATGAAACAGAACTGGAACATGATTTTTCTTACATTAAGGTGCCTATTGAGATTATTGACCCAATAGTGTATGCATTTAGAAATAGGATGACTCAAATGTTAATGGTTATCTGGAGAAACTATATAATGGAAGAAGAATCATGGGAACCTGAAGATGTTATGAAGATGAAAAATCGACATATGTTTATTGGGAAACTTTCATGAAAAATTTTGAGGATTAAATTTCGGAATGAGGTGAGATTATAACATGCCATGATTTTATAATATGTATCCTATTAATAAATTCAGTTAATTAAATAGTTTAATTTTAAAAAAAATCATTATAGTATAAATTATATAATATAACATAGAGAAAATAAGAAAAATATTATAATTGATGAATGATTTAAATTAGAGGCTTTTCTATTTATTATTAGACACATAGTAACTTGAACTTTGGAGTAAAAATGTGTATCATAGGAATAATAATTCAATGAATAGAATAGTGACCTCACTTATGAATGTATAATTAAAATATTGTCATTTTATAAATGGTAATATTATTTAACTATATCATAGAAAATATAAATAATTTTTTTTGAAATTATTAATTATGTGTTGATATTTATTATAAATGTAATAGTTTATTTAATTTTAATAATTATTATAATGATTTAAGAAAAATTATTTAACCAAAATGTAATCATGAATTAATATTTATTTTATTACAAGACCTTAGATAATTTTTCAATGTGTTATAAAATGAGTTATACTTTTAAAATTGTTATCATCCAAGTAAATGATGATTTTAATTAAAAAGTAAATATGTAATATTTAAAAACATTCTTCCAAAAAAATGAGTTTATTTTTGAATTTAATACATCATAAAATTATTTGGGTGATTTTTTCTGATTTTCCTAAAATAGTTGATTTTTTGTGAATAGTAAAATATAGTAATTTATATTATTTTCCAAAAACAAGAATTATTGAGTTATAGATGATGTATGAAAAATTTAATATCATAATATAAAACTATCCTAAATTAGGTCAATATATTTAGTGATAATTTTAAAACAATTCAAAGTATTTAATAAAAATAATAATGTAATGAATAAAAAAATGAGAAAACACCCCTCTCTTCCAATATAAATATATTTTGTTATCCTCACACCTATTAAGACTTTATGATTTTTTATTTCTACAAAATATTCATAATAAGTCTCTAAAAAATTTATAAGATACATTGTTATTACTAAAAGTCAAAAACCCTATCTTTTTAAAGAGGTTCCACTTGGAAGAAATTCAAAATGTAAAATCATCTTTTGTTTACATTTATTTTATTTTAAATATAATTTAGTTTATTATCATTCCATCGGATCCTCTATCTTATAATTAATGAATACCTATGTATTATCATATATACTAGAATGTTTTTATGTTGTAATAAAATATATCATCAATCCCCTTATACTCTACCTTTTACTCTAAGAATGTAAATATCTTCTGTGATGTGTCGATTTACGTTCATCATGGAAGATTCATTTTCATTTTCCACCAACACATTCACGTCAATTAATAAAATAATTATTATAGTTAAATAATATTTTAGTATTCATATACTAATTCATATTATTTTTTGTAACCAGTATATGCACCTAATATTAATAAATAAAACAAAAGTTGTTTATGATAATAAAAAATTTACCAAAATAAACTAACGTTCATCAATATTGTTTTATCAAATGAATAATAATTATATCTAAAAAATTCTATATAAGAGCACATAATAATATTTAATTTTACTAATAAAAAATAATTCCAATTATTGAGATTAATCCCATTTTACCAAAACTTCCAATTAAACCAATCTTGTAAACCAAGGAAGAGAACACTTTTGAAGGAAAAGGATGCATATTATAACTCATCAAAAGGACATAAATGATCATAATAAAATTATAATGAATCAATTAATTTTTTAATGGAATCTCTAATAAATTATTAATGAATCTAATTTCACCATATAGAAAATTAAGTGTTAGGGGAGAACACTTTTGTACATAAGGTAATGGATTCTCCCCCAAACATCGATTTTTTCATTTAGGTTACTATTTCCATCTCTTTTCCCCATTATAATTCTTAATTATTATTATTTACACTTACAAAATTACATGTGTATGTTACAAATATATGTACTTAACTCAAGTATTCTTTCATTGGTGGGTAATACATGTTTTATAATGATCTATTTTCAATTAATCTCGATAAGCAAGACCGATTTAAGGGAACTTATTATATATATATATATACAAATTTTCATATACCATATATAATCTAATTTAATATACTAATATAGTTCCAAAATCACTAATTTTAACATGAAAATTATATTTTTTTCATTTTAGAATTTACAAAAACAATTAATCAATTTTCTATTTTACTGAATCTTTAATATGTTCTATAAACTACAAAATTGAGGGTCATTTATAATTATTATTAAACACTAGTTTTAAATGTTTTCAATTTAGTTTATCATAATTTATCATATTATTTGCCTATTTTCTCTTAGTAATTTCCAATTTTGTTTTATATATATTATTTTATGGATACTATTAGGATATTCACTTTGATTTTTCCTTATTCATCACCTATTCCTTGTGTGTGGTGTAAATATACTTCAATTTATTTATGATTATCTTTAATTTTTAATTTAATTAAATATAAATATTTCTTTTGTCGTAGATATGATTATTATTTTATCCTTATACCATTTTACACACAATGTTCATTTTTAATGTTGTTTTAAGATGGGAAATATTGAGAAATCCATATCTTTTACTTAGTACAAATATATGGATATTTCTCATTGACAATGAATTAAATATATATATGTGAATAATGATTTTGAAATTACATGATGGTGGGACCCTTTTATACATAGCCCCTTAAAGCATCAGAAACTCTCTTGGGGAAAAATAGTTTGCGATAAACTTTTCATGTTTTTTTTTCAAGAATAATCAGATGGGTTTTTACCAAAAGTCAGGAACTATATTTATAGTATAATGATTCTTTTGCTGCATACATTTCGTACAATAAATAAGAATTGTCTTTATTCATTATTAATTTATTACGTTCCATGAGGCTATCAATATAACGAAATCTATTAATTCATTTTCATTCTCATTGTATTGATGAAATGTGTTTTTTAGATTATTTTCCATTAAATTATGTCTTTTCTTTATTGAGTCTGGTTATTTTATTATTATCTCATATTGAAATTACTGAGTGTTTGAGATCTCAATTTTAATTTATTTTTCCTTCACAGCTCTTCATGATGAAATATTTTACTATATGACAGGAATTATTTTATTTTCTTTTGTTAGGTTTAATTAAATTTTTTTTATTTTAACAAAGTATGTTTATAGTTTTTCAAAAATACTAATCTAATAGAATATTGGTGAAGATATGTATTTTATATATGTAATTGTAATTTAATGACCACTTACATTGGTCTGCAAGGGTCAAAGTCGTTAAAATGGATTTAAAATCTATTATGTCAAAAACTATTTTACATGATATATTCATCTAATTAATAATAGAACCCAATAATTCATTCAAGTTTAATTAATTTCATTATTGTTATTATAATTTATTTTATTTTATATTATCTTAATAATTAATATTTTGGAACTCTATAAGCATATTATGTAATTATATCATCACTACAATTTAGAGGGTAAATTGTTGTGGTAACAAAAAATAAATTTTCACTTAAAATAATATCTATAACATAACCTATGTTGTTTTTCCCTATCCAAAATCCTTATAGATATTAACATAATGAAAGGTTCCTTTTATGTATTCAACCTTACTTATCCTATTGGATAGGATAATTTCATATAAATGTATCCATAAGAATCATAAACATCTATCAAAAAGTCATAGGGGTATAAATACAGACATCCAAGGGTCATAAGATAAGTGTTGGATAATTCATACACCATATATTCTAATTTTAACCAATAATTAAATTTGTTTTTTCCATACTGACAGTAATTAATTTTAAATGTTATTACTAATCATTATAGAAAAAATTCATGTTGACCTTACTAGATAATATAAATAATTATTATTATTAATTAGGAATACATTGGGACAAATTTAATTCCCAGAAGTAAATGATTTTAATTTAAATTTAATCTAACAGATGCGAAGAGAAAACATGTTTGTAAAGTAAAAATATTTGAAAGATTACATAGTTTAAATATCAAATTAAATATTAATGAGATTACAAAGACCTTAATTAAATTAATTGTTAAATAATATAACTATTTTTACATAAAAACCAAATTAAATTATAATTTATCATTAAAAATAATTTAAATAGAAAATTAGTTTTAAATTAGAATTTAGTATTTTTATTTTTCAAGAAAATGAAACATTTCAGAAAAATACAAAAATTTCACCCAATGATAATTTTTCTTTTCTACTTTATATATTTTTTAGATTTTATAATATTCGTTTTAATAGTGTAAAAATATTAATTTTTTTGTTCTAAGAATGTCTAAACATTCTTTTTAGAAAGAATACAAGTTTTCAAAAAACATTAATTTTTATTTCAAAGGATTATTATTTTATTTATAGTCAATATATAACCAATAAACATGTAAAAATATATATTTTCATAATTTATATAAAAAAATTCAAACCCATTATTGTAACATCTTTATGATCACTATGATATTAAATTAAAATATAAATAGTATATTGTCACTTAGTAAACTCAGTCTTGCATGAAACTCAAGATAGCATAGTGTTGTGTGTTCCAAAAGATAAGCTAACTGTTTTTGTCAAATAATATATTAAATAAGTAGTTATTATTTCATATTTATATAGGTTTTATATCTCTTACATTATATCCAACAATTTTTCAATTTTGATACTTCTCATTATAGTTGGTTCACTTGGTCATGTTGTAAATTAGTTGAAAAAATTAAAAACATGGTTTCTTTTATTTTTCCTTGTGGTGGATCTATTAGGTATTAATTAGATCTTAAATTTTAAAAAAAAATCAGGTTATGGTATATTAGAATACAAAATCTGGTCATTTAGTTATGTCTTATGATCAATTTATTCTATCTTACAGTCTTTTGGTTCCTTTTTCATTAATTAATCATGATTGATGAGGTGGTAACATGGTCGACAGAATATAGACTTCGTTTTATTACATATATCATTATATAAATTACTAACATAGGTAAATATTAATTATTTTATTGAAGATTAATTTACTTACATAAAACATAAATTGGATTAATAATAACAAAAACATGTTTTGTTGATTATTAAGATAAAAGTTTTTTAAAATAATACAACATTATCCACATTTTCTATGATAATAAATTATGGAATTTGTTTTTATCCATATAATTATAGATTATTCATGAAATAATTGAGTCTATAGTCACTATTCCATGTAAGTAATAATCATTGATCGTTTCATATTATTACATTTTGGAATAATTGATTCTAATTTTTTTACGACATGTAGTTTACTTTCCCACTGGAATTGACAAGAAAAATTAATAAAGGGATAAAAAGAAAAGAGTAAATGAAATGAAAAGTAAACATATAGAATAAAAATAAAAAAAGAAAAATAACAAAGTAATATTTCGTTAAATGTATATAAATTTTTACATAATCCAAATAATATTATAGATACCCTATAATTTTACACATATCATTACATGATTTTATGTATAATGAAACATCATATTACAAATTGAGGATCGTGAAGTCTAGTGTCTTGGAAGACTAGGAACATAAAACTGAAAACATGGGACTAAATAAAAAATTCATTATTTATTCTTCATAAAGATCTCATAACTTTGATTATGCTCATATATATTCATAAGATAACCTATGGATAACATGAACATTGGGATGAGCTAAAATCCTTGTAATGGAATAAACAAAAGAATAATGATTTAGCACATGGGTTTGGTGGAATGAAATAATGATATAAACAGGAATGAAACATATGGAATCATAACATATAAACATGGATTCATAGTAATGTTCCAGAAACATAAGACATGAATTAAGAATGATTCATGCCTTGATTCACATATGGGATCACAAGTCAAGGTTAACCCCCATGACCGTTCGACATGGTAGCATGATTCAAGGCTAACTACCAATACCATTTCACATAATGTCTAATGATTCTCAACATTACCTAATGAATTGAGTCTTTATATGGTCGTACTTGTCGTTACTTATTAATGAATGTTATTTTCAAATATATAATCATACATAATCAAGAATACATAAACATAAGTTTACCCTTGGAAACAAATGGGTATCAAAATCAAATCATAAAGCATAATAGATGGGAATATAATACATGTTTCTTTAAAAGAAAAAAATTAAACCATAAATGGATATCGATAAGGTAATATATGCATGTATAATGGTATGTTATTTTAAATTTATGTTCCAACATGTAAGAAGTGTGTTTATAGAATTTTAGCACTACATTATTTTTGTGCGGTTTCATTGAAAATTGAAAGTGTCAATAATATAGAAAAAGGAATAATATATTATATAAAATGAAAAGTGAACAAAGAAGGTTTTAATAATAAAAAGGGTTATTTTATAAAAATAATAGTGTCATCAAAATTAGATAGAGTGCCCATGAAATTGTGTAAGAATTTGGGAAGTTCCCTAAAAACAGGTTTGTATATCGGGAAGTATTGGGGAGGGACCCACATAAATTCATGTATATACCTTATAGATAATAATGAATTGATCTTGATTAATTATTTTGGATCATTTACTCATATTTTATAATATTTAATGAAAAATAAAATATAAATAATTAGCTTAAAGGGAATGATAGTGCAACCTGATGGAATAATGGATGTTCTTGTAGAATCCCTTACCTTAAGTGTGATGGTGTCCTTCACATGATCTTAATGTCCTAGGAATCTAAATTAAATTCATTAATTTATTTTCTTACATAACCTCATATGCATGAAATTTATTTATTATAGACTTTTTAAGTTCATCAATGACTTTTTTAGGTTAAGAGGTTCATGTTCATTGCTTTGGAGCGTTTGTTTCCATGGTTTTGCATGGTTGGTTTACCGATATACATGTAAAGAAAAATATAGAATATGAGAATGGTTTTCTAGAATTTATTTCAAATTTTTTTACATAATATAAATAAGATTATATAATCATAAAATTAATTTGGTTGTTTCGAGTTAAGATGAATCATTATATAAAACATTAATGATTACCCTTTTGGTTAAATAGCGGGTTTCTATCACATCAAACACATTTTTCATTATAAATTAATATCATGTGTTCCTTAGATTACATAATCATACACTAGAAATAATACACATATAATATTTTGGTTATACTTTCAAAATGGTTTCACGGCCAGAATTGAATATTGTAACAGAAATTGAAAACCTGTCATCCTTGAATGTGATAATTAAACACATCTTGGATGGTGTTTTCATTTCTTGTATAAATGTAGGGTAAATGAGATATGACGATAAATTAATGTATTAAAAAATATCTAGTACATGTATGTTACTTGTGTTATCATAGAATTATGATAAATTAGGTGAGGAATTAAAAATAGTGAACAAAACTTGAAAGGAAATATAAGAAATGAAAAAGTGGAGTTTACCTCTTGAATATAACATCATTGAGGACTTCATTAGGGGATAGTATTGGGTCTTTTTAACAAACCAAGTAATGATAGAAATGGGAGGGAGAATTAGGGAGATATTTTAATATAAAATAGGCAAGGCACAAGGAAAGATATGAGTGAAGGGAAGAGGTATTAAAGGTTTGTATGTATAATGGAGGAGTGGAGGGGGTTCTTGTTATTTTAATCATTATTTTAATATTTTTTTTTCAAAACTATATATATTCATTATTATTTTTATTAAAAATAGTAATAAGTTAATGTTATTTTGAACCATTGAATA
The DNA here is from genome assembly GCA_963277665.1 of Viscum album. NCBI lineage: Eukaryota > Viridiplantae > Streptophyta > Magnoliopsida > Santalales > Viscaceae > Viscum > Viscum album. Next base: position 1,373,788,059 of record OY728164.1, read on the forward strand.
TTTACATCATCCCCAATTCAAGCACGGTGTAGAAAATCATTTTTTATCACTTATCATAAATTATGGTATTTAACTATTCATAAAAAATTCATGTATTTTAGAAAAATCCCAAAAATTCACCCGAACCATTTTTTCATGTGTAGAATGAAAAAATTAACTATATTTTATGTAAATAATTTTCTCAATAGGGGAAATTTAATTTTTATATAGAATAATCAGTTACTTGAAAATAAATATTTTAAAATTATAACTGATTTTATATTACATTGATAAATTAACTAAGGTTTCATAAAATTATCCTATGATCATACGACCTAAAAACGATATTTTATGAATCAATTTTATGAAAATAAATTTTCTTTTTTTTATTGTTAAATTATTCAAAAAAATTTAATCAAATGTTTTTAATTTGTAATAATACCAACACTATCATACTGTAACATATAAGATGGGTGAATTTAGTTTATACTTTCATTGGTATGGTTACTATTTACATGGATACATTACTATTCTTAAGGTTCATATTACTTTTCATAAGGGTAATCTTACTATTCATAAGGGTAAGTTACTATTCACAAAAAAAAAATTAATCATTTATTATCAGACTCCAAACATCTTACTGATCGCAACCATGTATGGTAGATTTTATAATTTAAATAGTAGAAGTGTAAATTTTATGTTTAAAGATCACATGGTACTTATTAGTTTATTATGTTGTGATTTTCTGTGATTATATGACATAATTATAAAAAATATTCCATTTATTAATGTTTGGGTCATTACATTCTTCCCGCTTATAAAATTTTACCATCGAAATTTCATTTTACATTCTAATCCATAAACTTGTGTGGGTACTTTTCCATCATTTCAACCTCCAGATCCCATGTTTCCTCTTCGCACTTATGGTTTTTCCACAATACATTGACCAGGTGGGTAGTCTTATTTCATTGAACTTTATCTATATGATATAATATATTCACCAGCCTCTCCTAAAAAAGAACGATCATTCATAAACTATACCACCTATAATGAAATTACATGTGAAGGAACTAGTATGTAATTTATTAATTGGGATACAAGGGAGACATAATTTACATTAGAAATGGTAGTGGAAAGTGCTAGTCGATAGTCCATAGATCCAACACTATCAAGAATTTGAAAGGGGATGACATACCTAGGACTTATCTTTAACTTCTTCCAAAACCACATATACTTATTCCATGGAGATATGTATAGGAATACCATGTCTCAAACTTTGAACTGAAGGTCTCACCCATGATTGTTTATATTACACTTCAGTATACTTTGGGCTGCCTTGATGTGGTACTAAATGGATTTCACTTTTTCCACCGTTTCATCAACCTTTTCAGGTCAAAGAAGCTTTCGCTCACTGACTACATCCCAACATTCTAGTGTTCTGCACCTTTTCCCATATTGGGCTTTATATGGTGACATTCAGATGCTACAGTGGAAACTATTAATGTATGAGAATTAAACCATAGGAAGATGTTGGTCCCACCATTTTTTGAAGTCCTTAGAACACAATCTAAGAATTTCTTCAAGTGTAGGAATATTTTTATCTGATATGTCAATCGTTTGAGGATGGTAGGCTATAATGAAGTTCAGTTCAGTGCTATGTTAATTTTAGAGACTTTTCAAGAATTCTGATGTGAATCTCAGATATCTATCAGATACAATATATAGAGGTACTCCATGTGGCCTCACAAACACTTTGATATATATCCATGAATTTTGAGTAAATGAGAAGTCCTCTAGAATTTCAATAATTTGAGCTATCATTGATAGACGATCCCCAATGACCCATTTGCATTGTTTTCATTAGATTTCCTTATATGTCTAGTGAAACAATCCAAGATGAAGGTCTCCCACTTCCATGTTGGTATGTGTAGTGATTTGATTATCCCATTATATTTCAATCTTTCATCCTTAACTTGTTGAAAAACAAGGAACATTGATCTATATTTAAAAAAATCATACTTCATGTTGTCCTAACAAAAGTTCTCTCGGAGATCTCAGTACCTCATTCTGCTCCCCGTGAGAATTGAGAAGGTTATGCTATGTGCATCATTTAAAAGATCTTTATTTATCTCTGGATCATATGGTACATATAACCAGGACCCAAATCATTCACCTCCTTCTATATAAATCATTAACTCAGAGGATTTATCATTTCTAATAGCTTCCACCATTTTCTAAACATCTACATATTTCTTTTGAGAACAATTATTTTTTCTATAAGGGATGGTTTAGAAATCATTTGAGAATGGATTGATGATGTTCTTCTTATAATGATGACCATGTCCATCCTATGTAATTATAACAAGGTAGGATTCTTTACAATTTTCACAATTCATAAAGATGCATGATCCTTTCTATTTAGTGCATCTTCCACCTTATTGGCCTTACTGATATGGTATTGGATAGAGATGTCATAATCATTTATGAGATCTAACTATTTTTTCGGGTTCCTATTAATATATTTATGTATTAATATATATTTGAGACTCTTTTTTTCATTATATATCTCTCAATTCTCCCCATATAGATAATGCAACTAGATTTTCAATGCAAATTTTAGAGACGCTAACTCCAAATCATGCATTGGATGGTGTTTCTCATGGACTTTCAACTTCCTTGAAGCATAGGGTATCACTTTATCATTTTTCATCAAAACACAACCAAATACATTCTTTTAATCATCACTAAACACCAAAATTATTTATCCACTGGTTGGGAGTGTGAGTATTAATGTAGTGATAAGCCACTTTTGGAGCCCCTTAATGCTTTCCTCACATTCATGAGTGCAGAAAAACATAAATCCCTTCTATGTCAGCATGGTTATTGGGTATGAAAATCATGATAATATCTAATGGAATTTTTGATAATACCCAGCTAGACCCAGAATGATACAGATCATAATTATAGATGTTGGCATGGGCCATTATTCATTATCTTTTATCAAGGAAGGATTTGCAGATATCTATATTCCGGTGATTACATGCCCCAAGAATGATACTTCCTCCATCCACAAATATCATTTACTATAATTTTCATATATTTTTTCCCTTTATAAAGCCTTTATTAATTTATTCAAATTCTCCACATGTTCCACATTTCAATTAGAATATATGATAATATCATCGATAAAGACTTCCAAATATTTGTTGAGGTAATCTCTAATGAATCTATTCATTAGATCCATGAAAATTTCTCAATCATTTTTGAGTTCAAAGGGCAACACTAAGAACTCATATTGTCCATACCTTATTAGAAAGGCAGTCATCGAAATATCTTCCGTCTTCTCATTTAGTTGGTGGTATATCGACCAAAGGTCCACCTTAGATGAATATGTTTCCCCATGAAGTTGGTCGATGAATTCATCTATTTATGGCAGGGGATACTTATTCATTATCTTGACCTTATTACAATCACGATAATCCATGCATTGGAGCATTGAACAGTTATTATTTAAAAAAAAGACATGCACACCCTATGGTGAATCACTTTGTCTTATAAAACCCTTCTCCTGATCCTCATGTAACTACGTCTTTAGCTCTTCTAGATCCATGGTGGACCTTCTATAAGGTGAATTTGATATAGGTATATATCTAACAAAATTTTCAATTAAGAACTCAGAATATATATTACAAGGAAGACTAAGACAATATCCCGAGAATACATCAATGTAATCCCTCATGATGGGCATATCTTTGGGAAGTACTTCCTCATTTGTCATAATCATTTGAGTTAACGACAATTTATAATAAATATGTAATATAAATACATGAGAAAATAATTCTAGAGTATATTCATATTACTCCTTACACTTGTAAAGAATTAGAGGACGCTTCGGGATATAAAGAGTGATATACCTTTCCCTAAATTTGATGTTGTATTTCTATAATGATAGAAAATTCAATCCCAAGATCACATCAAACTCCACTGAAGGAGGTATAACAAGATTTTTTGGGAGGTTTTGTCCCAAAAAATTTAACATGGAGGTGTTATAAACCATGGATGCAATAATTTCCCCATTCAACCTTATTATAGTTAACATATCCTCGAAATTTTGAGGTGGTGTTTCTATATTTTCTACTAAACTTGAAAGATATATAAAAATTAATAGAACCAGAATAAAATAGTATGTTTTCAATTCCAGAATGAATAACTAGCATACTTATCCCCACATTGTTTTCTAGCTCCACTTAAATTGTAGTGTTATCATAATACCTTCATTGTTTCCTTGGAGGTTCTTATTGATTTCCTCTTAAAACCATTTGTTTAGGGAAATCGTTCACATAATTTTAATGCTATTGGAAGCTGTAATACTAAACCAGAGTCAGAGTGATGATATAGAAAATACTTTCATCTTCTTTATTAGTGGAATTAATTATATCCCTTTTGAGGTTCATTACTAGATGTGCCATCTTTCCCCATTTCATGTAATTTTTCCCCATTAGACAGTTATCCAGATGCTCCTTCACATAATTTTGACACATGGGATGTTCTATATTCTTTTCATCAGGGGATTTATTTGTAGATCCCCCCATTTTAGACTCTATATTATTTATTTTTCCATAGGTCCCATGAGACAACTGAGAGTCTTCGATCTCTATTTCATGCTTTAGGGAATAATGGAAAATCTTGTCATAACTATCCAAGTATTGAATCGCCAAAGGTTCTCATAGACTCGTATTTAGTCCACTAATGATGTGATCACCCTTACATTCAGTTTTCATGAAAAATCTTGGGGTGTATCTTGCAAGCCTTGTGAGGTCTGCTTCATTGCCTTGATGGACTCATCTTTTTTAGGTATGAGTCTAAGGAACTCTCTTTCTATCGTGAGGTGGAGGGTTCGAAAAAATTTATGGAAAACTAATTTCATGAATTCCTCCCAATACTGGGAATCAATTTCTTCTCAAGACATAATTTTCTTGATCAGTTTCACCAACTGATCAACATCCCCATCAAAATAATAGACTTCCCATATGACTTTCTCTTCTTCTAAGCTCTACCGGACAAGGAATATATTTTCAAATGAATTAATACACTCTTTCTTGGGGATGGAATTAAAAGATCCACTAATCATGGGACGTATTTTCTATAAGATGGATTTAATGGAAACATTCTCCTTCTTTATGGGAGGAGGTCATTCTATATGATTCATATTATTATTCAGAACATGAGCTAGCTGAGAAAGTATTTTCGCAACGTTTTGAGTATCTATTCCTATCATATTTGGAATATTGTTTGGGAAATCACCATATTCTCCATCACATTGATTTTTGGTATGTGTTCATCTATTTATCTTTATTTACTATGAAAAATAATGTACTATTTGGGTTCTAGAATAATTAGCTAATAAGCATAAAAAATGAATCTTTACAAATAAAATGATAAACACATTAAGGCAATGTATATCCTAACAAGATATTACCTATGTTTTAATCTAGGTTATCCATGATTTGTTTCTTATCATATATTATTATGGGATCTCTTTTTTTATTCACTTAATAATGTTTCATAATGAGATCATTAATTTACCAAATGTGTATCACCTGGGAGTTTCAAACCAGTAGTGCAGTTAGGCCCATTTTCGTCCACCGATTTCCATTGGAGTTTATCTCAATGAGGTTATTTAGGGGTTTACCATTACATAGATCTGTTCTAGAGCCATGTCCATGTGTTTTTATCAAGACATGGATCTATTTCATTGATAAACTACATACTCTATTTTTATGATAATTTATGGATTTTTTCTTATACTTAGTCTCATCCTTATGGTTTTTACTAATGTTCTCTATTCATAATCTTCAAAAATAACCAGACCTTTATTTGATACCAAATATAGAGACCCTATCATTTTTCACAAATAATTACTTGATTTTAATCATAATAAAACATCATATAAAAATTCATTGATAGTAAATTCTAGTGTCTTGGAAGAATAATTACATAAAAAGGAAAACATGGGACTAAATAAACCATTAATTTATTTATTCTTCAAAAAGAGATCCTACCAACCATTGTTCTCAAACATCTTCATAGGATAACTTCGGAATAACATGAAAAATAGGATGAGATAATCAACCACAAAGCGAATAAACATAAGAATAAAGATTTTTCACATGGGTTAGAAGGCATGACTTATGATATAGGAAGGCATGGGACCTATGGAATTATAAAATATAAAAATGGGATCATATAAACATAGAGTCATAGAAATGTGGAAGGAACATAAATCATTACTTTACCCTGATTTAAATCTCATTACACATATAGGAGCACAAGTAATGGTTAACCACCAAGACTGTTGCACATGGTTTCAGATTATAAGGATAACCACCAAGATAGTTACAAATAATGTCTCATGAGACTCAACATTATCCAATTTTTTATAGTCATATCTGGGTGTTCCCATCATTATATGTTCATGAATATTCTTGCAACATATAGGATCATACATAATAAATCATACACAAACATAAGGGTACCCATGGAAAAAATGGGTATCATAATCATGTAATAAATCATAATAGATGGATGTATCATACAAGGGTCCATGAAATAATGAAATCAAACTATTAAAGAAAATTTATAAGGTAAAAATGGTGTATATCATGGTAAGTGATATAAAATTGTATTGAAAACATGTAATAAGAGTAATTAAGAAACGTTATCATTTAAATGTTTTAGTACAGTTTTATGGAAAATACTAATAAGTCATAAAAATAAAAAAGGAATAATTTTTTCTATAAAACAAAAAGTGAACCACAAATGGTTTAAATATAATAATACTTAATTTATATAAATAATTTTTTTAAAAATAGTTGATAGAGTGCACTTGAAGTAGGGTAAGAATTTGGGATTTTCCCTTAAAATAGGTTTTCTTATCGATAAGTATTGAGGTGGGATCCACTTAAAAACATGTATATTCATAAAAGAGAAAAATTAATGGATAATGATACCTGAAAATGGATCTTATACATAGAATTTATAATATGTACATAAAAAATTAAATTATTTTGGGTAAAAATAAAGATAGGGTAGCCCGGAGGAATAAAAGAAGTTCGTGTAGAATCACTTAACTTATTTCGGATTGTCTCTTTCAAAAGATCTTATTGTCCTAGATAACCAAATAAAATTACATAAATAATATGTCCAGAACCACTTATTTATGTAATTTATATATTATATCCATATTAAGGACATTCATGATATTTTTTGACAGGTTAAGAGGTTCAATTTTATTATTTGGGAACAATTGTTCCCTTGATTTTCATTATTGGTTTACATACATATATATATAAATATAATGATAAACATGAAATATGAGAATGGTTTTTAAGAAATGATGTTTTTAATTATTTTTTCACATCAAGAAGATTACATGATCATAAATTTCATTTGGTTTTTTGGAGTGAAGAAGAATAATTATATTAAACCTCAATGATAAGAATTTTGGGTAAATAGCTATTTTTGATCACATAAAACAGATTTTTCTTCATAAATTGATATCATGAGTAAAAAATATTTCATAAAATGAAAATATAAAAAATACATATATTATATTATAGTTTTAATATCAAAATGATTTCATCACCATAATTGATGATGGTAATATAAATTGAAAACCTTTATCCCTTGAATGTGATAATTTATCACATCTCAGATAGTATTTTCATTTATCATATAAAATTAGAGGGAATGACATATGATGTTGAATTATTCCATTATAATTACAAAATTATAGTACAAGTAAGGTACAAGATATATCATTATATTTTGATTAAAATATTTGAGGAAAGAAAAAAATCGAAAGGAACTTGATGAAAATAAAATAAATGAAAATAAGAGTTTACCTATTAAATATTACTTCCTTGAGAACCTCATTAAGAGAGAGGATTTCATCTTTTGATGAGACAAAAGTCTGATGGAAATGGTATAGGGTATTATGGAGATATTTTAATCGAATTTACACAAGTCATAAGATTTAGTGGAGTGAATAGAAGATGTAAAGAGGGGTGGTAATTATAGTGGAGGAGAAGAGGGGTTTTTTATCTTAAGATTAATATTTTATCTCAAGACTAGTAATAGTCTTGATTATAGTTACCAAAAATCTAAATTATTGCATGTGAGTCTGAACCAATAACCATTTATATCATCCATGACGCAAGCATGATGAAAAAATTTAGTTTTCAGTAGTTATCCTAAAATATCGTATTTTACACTTCAAAAAAATTAAGTATATCAGAAAAATACCAAAAATTTACTCCAACCATTTTTCAATGTGTTGAATACAAAAATGAACTACATTATATTAAATTATATTTCAATATATTGGAAATTTAATTTTTAATTAAAAGCATCATTTAATTTTAAAATAGATATTTTAAGTTTATAACTGATTTTATAATACTTTTTGAAAATAACTCATGGCTCATAATATTATCTTACAATCATAAGACATAAAAAGAATAATTTATGAAAATAATTTGATTTAATTATTAAAATATTGATAATTTTTTAATTAAATATTTATAACTTATAAATATAGAAAAACGGTCATATTATCCTTTATAAGATGGATAAATTTTATTTATACTTTCATTGATATGTTTACTATTTACATGGATAATTTACTATTCATAAGTGTCATATTACTATTCAGAATGTTTAGTTACTATTCACCAAAAATTACTTTTTTCTTGTTAGACTCCAAAATCATGCGGATCGTAATTGTGTATTTCATATTTTTGAAATTCAAATCACAGAAGAGACAATAATATGTTTAAAGGTCACATTGTACTTAGTATTTAATTAGGTTGTGATTTCATGTGATTCTATGGAATAACTATAAGAAGTCAATTTCAATTTATTAAACATTGGGTCGTTACAAATTGACTAATAATAATAAGTATCCTTCAGATCTAAATCTGTAGTAGGGTCAGAGGGATCCTTCTATTTCTCTAAATCATGAGTAGAAATTGAAGTAGTATTATGATCTACAATATGTCCTAGAATAGAAATTCCTTTGGAAATAGGCCAAATCTAGCCAAGGGCTTGAGAAACTGAGAGACCAAAAGGTCCTATTGGAGGGATTGGTGGGGTTGAGGGTGGAATAGTTCATCAGACATGAACAAAACAGGGGTTGATGCTTGGGTAGAAGAGGAATACATGAAATGTAAGGGAAGTGAAGGAGGTTATAGTATAGGGAATTAGAAACAAATATGTAAGGATCTTTAATCCTTACAATGTCATCCAAAAAACTGGTCCAATGTTCCGTCATATAAAGGATCATATATTATTTCATACATAAAGTAATTAAGCGGTGTATTAAAGTAAAATATTATAATTAAAACGGCATTAAATGAAATTTTTAGAGGTGTTATCTATGAATATATAAACAATGACATGACCTAACTCTAAAGGTATTTTTTTCAATTAAATTCTTGTTAGATAGTACCTTACTACATGATTGATTACAAATTCATCATTATCATTCAAAATAAAATTAGTTTAAATCACATAATGTTATTTTTCATTCTGGGTTGAAATTTCAATTTTTTCATGGTTTATTAGATCATGTATTTTATTTAAAATAATATTAAACTACTCATTAATAAACCTTATATTTACACCATCATAAAAAGATAATGAAATAGGATGACATTCTTGAACAATTTTTGTAGTTCTTGATGTATCAGTCACCTATGAAATATATATTGAATCTATGTAATCCATCATATTTGATTGATCATCATTAATGGATAAAATTTGAATTCTAAAATTCCCCATTTATTTTCCAAAAATGGATCTCTGGGTTTATAAGGTTTGTTTTAAGAAGAATTATTGGATGACTAAATGAAACAAGACATTGAATCATTCATGTAATGTCATCTTCCAAATCATGAGTATTATCCCATCAAATACTAAATAAATTTTTTAATACATCCATATCACTATTTTTTAATTTAATGACATCTTAAGAGGTTACTATATATGGATGTATAGAGTATAGTCTACCTTCATGAGGATAGTCAGTCAAGATTTATAAAAAATAATCATCGGGAATGAAACAAGCATTTATAAATAGAAGAAACCCACTAAAAATGGATTCATTTAGAAATATTATTTCATAGGAGAGAATTTCATAAGGGTTACCTCAATACCCACCTGAGAGCCAATGATTCAACCTATATTTTTTTCAAGGCCACAACAATGGATCTAGTAGAAGAGTACCAAAGATTATAATTTTTAAAAATGTTTTTAGGGAGAAGGTTGAGTATCAAAAAACGTCAATATATATTTAGAAGTGTTTAGCCCTACTGATCATTTTGAAATAGTCGTAGAATGTTTTGGATAAACTAGTCTTTCTTTCCTTACAAAAAATAAATAAAAAGATCATCTATATACTATTTAATTTCATTCACATCAACATATTTATTTCTATCCTCATTGTCCTTATCATCATTTTCATATTCTTTATACTTATTTCCATTAACATCACTAGTAAGAGATAAAACCACATTAAATAAATGGTTATTTATATGGGATTCTTTTTTGGATAGTGAGAAATAAAATAATAGATGTCCACCCATCTCTAACACATGCTGACTCTACACTACAGTATGCTTGTTTTCCTTATCTCTTTTAGAATCTATATGTTCTAGTATAAGAACCATAGATATAAATACACTCTCCCTATCAAGAGCTACAAAATCTTATACTGATTCAATCATTAAGTTTAACTCAGTTTCAATTACATATTCCACTAAAATTTTATGAATCTATTGAACATACATAGTATTATATATAGAACATATTATAGGTTATCATTCATCAAAATATCATGGAAATAAGACCATTATTTGATTTTATAAAACTATTTTCTAGATTCCACATCCAAATATACACCATGAGTCTCTTCCTCATCCGAGGAATAATCATCATAAATAATTTCATCTTGTTCATTACAAAGGATAATTAAATATCTTGGAAAAAGGGATGAGATGAATGATTAATTTTATCATAAATCTTATCCACATCAAATATCCAAATAATTTTCCAAGTATCTATATAGAAATATATCATCTTACATGTATTATTATTCAAAATAACACCAATTGGAAGTAATGTTCTTTCATATCATATAGAAACTAAATTTTTATATTTTTGTGACAGAAAAATATACATCAAGTAACTAAATGTGTAAAATAAGTATGGTGGTTTGTTTAAGGAAACTATATGTATGAGTAAGAATCAATGAAGAATAATATGAATCCTTAAACAATCATGATTAAAAGAAATCATGAATACTTATTGAACTAAAATATCTCTTCCCAGTTTAGATAGATTTTTGAATGATCATCAATGAAATCCTACATTTTGATCTTAGTTATATTTTTAATTGTATTTTTTTAGTTTTAGAAGTCTATAATTTCTTCTATAATATTAGAAATCATGAAATATAAAATATTTATAGGGTATGAACTTTGGTTGCCAACATATACTCTGATATGTGGAACCCTTCAATAGTTAGCTTAAAAGGATGAATTAAACTCACATTCATAACCACTAATGTTTGTTCTTATTTTATACTCAAACACATCAACATAGAACACGATATTTGAGGAAAAGTTTTCTCAAAATTGAGTGTAGAATGGTTTATTTTCTTCTCAAACACTGTGATTCTAGTTTTTATGAAAAACTAATCTCCACAAAATAGATCATCTACTTTTAAAGCATTCAATATCCACAACTCTTTTGAGACACAATATCTCAATAAAGTAAATGTGGATTTCAATGCTTTGTATAAAAAATTATTTGTAATTAATATTTTTAGATAATTCTAGAACCACTTATCCAAATGATCTCCTTATCATTTTTGAGATGACATAAAATCTTCAATATGAATCTAGGGATTTAACAAAATTGTTTGATAAAGAGGGTTAAAATAGGAGTTATAGGGTTATATGAGTATTGACGATGAGAATTTGATTTTAAATTTTAATAAAATAAGGATTTACATGTATAGTAACACATGTGACATAACTATAATAATTTAATATATTCCAAAAGAAATATAACATATTTTAATGGAAAATATCTAAATTTAACATTCTATATAGGATGAACATAAATAAAGTAAAAAATATTAATATAATATATGAAAAAATTTAATAAAATTATAGAAAAAATTAATAATTAATAATTCATGTTTGGTATAATTAATTCCCTAATAATTTAATGGATTTGTAAAAATTCCATCATGCTAATTCTCTATGAAAATAAATTAAATAATCTTGTTTAGTTTTGAAAATGATCCAACAAAAATAGATGTCTTATATGAATAGGTTTTTTCTCTAGTATGTGATAAAATATTCATAGAAATTATAATTTCACTTTTAGTATGTATATTTATAAGGATAGATATGAATTTATATGCATTGTAATTGATTCAACCATAAAATATGTGCATAATAACTATCTACAACAACGTACATAGCTTTTATAGAAGATAATTCATATAATAATTAATTCATACTACACAATGAAACTAAAATCATTCCATAAAATAACATGATCTGGATGTGGAATTTCTATAAAACATAGAACCACCAAAATTAAAATTTGAATAACTAACGAATTCAAGTATTTTTCTTAGAAAAAACATAAAAAAATGTTTTAGTGGTTAAAGTATTTTAAAATTGTTTTAACAAAAATTTATTGATATTATTTAGAGTTTTCATGAAAATGTGCAAACATTGACGCACTAAACATAATACCCCATCATCTAGAAGTTAAGTATAATAAACACCCAAGAATACATCTATATTTATTTTGATCTACTGGTTTTTATTTTTCATTAATATATAACATACTACTTGTAATCAAGAGAGTATCACTATGTTTGGTGATGTCCAAGGAAAACATGATTTAAAAAATTATTTGTTTATTTTATTTTATTTAAAACAACTATTCATTTCTTGATAGAAATTTGAGATCTAGGAATTTATTTTTATTTTCCCATTAATCACATTTCACAGTCATTTGTCAACATTTTGTAAAATTCAATACCAAATGAAATTTCAGGTGATCCGAAAATAATACCCTAAATGTAGATTTAGACTACTAAAACATCCTTTGAGTATATATTAAAAAATTAGGGAGTTTTAGTAACTCATTTTATAAAACCATTTGAACTAGGAATAGTTTAAAGACTATCATACCAAGTCCTGTGAGTTTATTTTATTCCACCAAAAGTTTTTATTAGTTAAAAACCATGATTTGGAAAATGTGGGTTATGAAATCTTGTGGATTGTTCTACAAATAGAACCTAAATAATATAACCAGTTAATTTTCAACATTCAACATTTGTGTGACAATATTTGAAATTAAAATGTTCTTTATAGGCACGAAACATTATGATATATTCAAATCCAGGTACTCATGAAATGTTTTTATCATATTCAATAACTTTATTATTACTATATCATTAGGCAACCAATTTAGCATTGTTTTGCATTACAATACCATAATAATCCACTTTATTGCTAATCCTCACATTACTTACAATGGATAGGAATTCCTTAGGTCATTCTAATAGTTCTCATAAATATTTACATTCAAAAGGATTCATCTTTTACTGCTTTTTATTACTAATAATTCACAATCTATATCATCTACATTATTCTTAAGTTTATTTTACGACAAGAATGAACTATGTTCACATTTTTTTCTAATAAAATCACCAGTTTATGTTTTTTTGTCTACAAATCCAACTATATATTCTTTGGGATAGTCTCTTTGGGTTCTAATTATTTTAATGATAAATGATTTAGTTAAATCATTTTCTTCTATCGTTTTTTGTTCAGGTAGTTCCTCAAAACTAATAGATTTATCTATATAATGTATCAAATAATTTTTACTAGGTATGGAATTAATATTCAGGTTGGGAAGGCCATCCTCAATGTTTTATAAATAGTTCATAGGTTCATCGGGATCACATTTATGGAATTTTAGATGTATATATTCTTCCAAAAATTTCCATTAATTGAATACCCTACATAATTTTTTGAATATTTAATATCTAAAATAATACTTATACACTTTTGGATGAATAGTTTTCAAAATTATCATTTTTATTTAATATAAATTCCTTTCATATAAAACCTATTATGTATTTAAACATTTCTTTTATAGAATTGGATAAATAAAATAGTGTTGTTACTAAATTTTATCTAATAAGATCACTATTAAAAATACATCAACTTTCATTCACAAACTATTCCCAAAAGTATGTAAGAAAATCATACTCATTGAGCATGTTCTGGGAATTCTCTTAAAGAGTTATCTTTTTTTTATATGAAATCATTCTGTTGTTGGGTCATAATAGGAGAATGTTTTTTATTTCTTCAATGTTTTTACCATATATATTTAATTTCTTAATTTTCTAACTCATGACCATGATCACATTATATGGTTATAATATTTATACTATTAAATATTCCTATAAATTTTTTATACTAGGAAATATTGGAATATTATTCAATTTTATATTCTATGAAAAATAACAAGTTGTATCTATAAAATAAATCACCTATAAAATAATTTTAGTGTTTCCCATTAATAATAGAAACTATTAAATTTCCAAAAAAGTACATGTGAGCCAACTATAGGGTTTATGGATTTGAAAAATCATTATTTGGTTTGAACATTATCTTATGTTTCATTCCTTTTTGTCAAGGGTTTCAAATATTTTATGTTGGTAGTTATACTTTAGGGTGATCATTTCTAAATCGATACACAATATCTTCATATGTAAGTGAATGTTATAATGGAATAGTAACATATGCCAACCCAAATATTATTTATGAATGGATGTTAAACAATAAATATTTTTTAAAAAATAGTCAATTCTAATCAATAGAATATACATTTTCATTAAAAAAATGTTATAAAAACTAAATATTTCTTGGAATAAATATATTATACTAATTATATCTATATTTTACATGATACACATCATTAAATAAATATGATAAGGTAAGAATATTATATTCTAGGTTTTCTATAAATAATATTTTACAAACAAAAAGAATACTTGAATTATAAATTTGACTGAATATAGTTATTTTTATATTCTCGATGTCCCCTATGGTGAAATTTCCACTATCTGCTTTTATATGGGTCTTGAATTTCTAATAAAACCCATTCAGTCAATGAGGACACCCACTATCCATATGCCATATATTATTTCTCATACTATTAAAAAAATTATCCTTTGGTAATTTTAAATAAGTAATTAATTCAGAACCACTGTTTTCTTAGGTCTGGAAATGATAGTGATAAAATCCATAGCAATCCAAAGATGATTAATTTTTCTCCCATAATTAGATTTAATATATTATAAATGAATAACTTTTTAGGTATATTGGGATAAAAAGTATTAATATATTTAATAGAACTAGAGTTTGGTGATAATTTTTTCAGATATATCATTCTTTGTCTAGGCTAGTACCTGGACCCTATGTAATATTTAAAATATGTTTTCCCATGAAATTTTTTAGGGATTCTCTACTATTTTCAAATCATTCCAAATCCTTTTTCATTTTCTAATTTTTCATTTTATGATTTTTTTCATTTTAAAAATTGATTATTTATTTCCATCTCTATAGAAAAATCAAACATAGAATTAGTACATAAGCAATAATTATTTATTATATTCTATTATTTATCATCCAATTTACTGAATGCTTCATCTATCATGTCATGGTACTAAAATAAATACTCAATACATATATTATATAAAATCTTTTCATTTATATAATGATCTAAATAATGAAGAAGTCACACTAAAATATTATTTAGTACATCAGATGCGTTTTTCAAGAAAATTAGTTAGCCTACTCGTTTTTATCTTCTCTTCTCAATTCATAGTCGCATGAACTCTCTTTAGAGGGAATATAATTAACATTTATAGCCTTCATTTACCTTTTTTCATGTTCTAGTTCTTTTTCATAAATTCTATCTTGGGAAACCCAACATTAATGTGTCTATTTTTTTGAGAAATATCATGTCATCTCATTAGTTGATTCATCCTTATTCCGCTCATTCCATTAATTTTTTTCTTGACATACATACCTCTGTGATTGATTTTTTTTTTCAATAATTTATTATATTTATATAATTTATTGATTATCCAAGATTAGTAAGCCAATTTCGCATCACTATATGAGGGTGGATAGTCATCACTTTTAGTGTATATTATTTAATGGAAACCTGCATATGTTACATGACTCTCTTATAGAAACATAGTTATTTCTCAACCAATCAAATAAACATCTCATAAGTCCAATCGCATGATCTTTGTCAATAATTTTTTCCCATGTACCTGAATATTGATTACAATTTCATTGAACCTGATATATATATCAAAAATTGATTTTTCATGCATCATTTTTAGTGCATATTATTTAATTGTATATGAATTTAATACCATCAATTTAAAATTTGAGTTTCCTAAATTAGTTATAGAAAGTGTTTCCCATATATCAAAAGTCATAAAACAAGAAGACATTCTACTTAATTATTCTTTTCTTAATGCATATTATAATTAATTAATATAATAATAATTACATTCATATATTTATTTAGTTTCATTTTCTCAATTAAAATATAATTTATTTGTGGTTTTAATTTTTTCCTAAATAAGTGTATATGTATTAATTCCACTGATCTCAAAAAGGATATTAATTTTGATCTTAAATTGATAATAATTAGTTCAAATAAAATAAGGTGTATTATTAGTGGATGTTCCTTCTTGTATATTATTATACCTAATGAAATAGATTGTGAATTAAAATAAATTTTCATCTTTAGGTAAAACATGATTAGAGTGAAAATTATTTCAACAATTATTTGATATGAAATAGTAGATGGAGAGGAAAACATAGAGGGGTGAATTGAGTATTCCATAAAGAAATAGATTAAAAATAATTTAAAAACAAAAACTTCTATTTTATTAAAAAAATTCAATTTAATATAATAGTAGAGTTATGTTAATTAATCTTTTTAATAATATTAATATAAGATCATTTACAAATCAATTATAAATAATGGGTTTTTGTCTCAAGATGATACAAAATCCACTCCATAGGAAATCACCCACTTCCATGTAGTTTATTATAAATTAAACAAATCTAGACAATAGATTATGTTTTCACAATAACCCACAAGGTTGTCATGTTTTCACAAAACATCTTTTATGGTACTACACAATAGAAATAGATGATATCAAATGCACATATAGAGTCCAATCTATAGATATTATCCTACAGTAATGCAAAGGAAAATCAATAATAAAATGAGATACATTATGTGGATTTCACTATCTATTTAATCATTGGAGATGTTGATAAATTATAAATAGTGTAGAACACACATAGATCACTAGAAAATAAAACTGAATGTGTAAAATAAAAGTGTTTATGGTAGTATAGTGTGTTTTTCTACTATTCTGTATGTAGTTAATCTCTTCTCGTAGTATTATTTTTATTTTTAATGGATGCATGTATATATTAATATGTTTTACTGATATTTCATTGATTATGTTATGAGACCCGAGTGTCACAAATATTCAATCTAAAGGAATTATTCATCAATTTTTTAAGGAAAAATAGGATCTCTATGTCATGAGTTTGTGATTTTCTTTAGATATTATTGTTTTATTAGGTCTTATTATTTCTTTTTCATTAATTATTATTTGAAAAAAAAATATGGAAATGGAACTTGAGAAATCATAAGGAAATTCATTGTACATTGGTAAAAAAAATTAGGTTCATTTTCTACTACTCAATGACATTTAATTCCAAAGAGAATGGTTTTTGATTTTTTATATTTTAATGTATAATAATATAATACATAACATTAGATGAAATAAATTTATAATTTTTCACATCTGTATCTATGTTTACATCCATAAATTTTGGATTTTTTGACATGTCGTATGGTCTATCAATAGTACCTTTAGTCCATAACAATGTACATGTAATTGATCATATTATTTTTTTAGTCATGAAATAATTATTCAATTACGAGAATTATAACCATGGATAGTTCATATAATCTTGTTTTCATTTCTTAAAATTAAATATCACAACATTTATTATTTTAATTTTCATTACCATTTCTCAGTTAGGCATGTAGTCTACCCCTACAACTTTGTCAAATAATTTCGTATTTGAATGAATTACAACGTTCATTTGTTTTTATATAATGGACATTGATTTCGTCTTATATACACATATTTGAAAGTACATAAATATGAAACAGTAGATTTGGGGGTAGTGTGGATGACTATATATGTTGTTTGATTGATTTTAGATATCATGAGGTTGATTCTAATCATAGTGACATTTTCGTTCATTTTATACAAATGAATTTACATTAATAAAATATAAAATGGATTTAAATAAGGAACACTTATTTATTATGACTAATATAATTAATTTTTGGAACATTCCAATAAATATAAAATTATGATTCATGATTTTAATTAGTTAAACATATTTAATTATAGTTGATCTGTAGAAAGAAATCATATAAATTCTAATTTTTTCATTTTTTAATCATCTCCAAATGTGACATTTCCAAAATAAAAAAAATTCTAAATGATTGGATTCAGAATGGTCAAAAACATATTTCTTGATCACCTTCAATCCATATACATTGAATTATTATTGTTTTTTCATTTATTCAATAAATTATTTAGACACTATTTATTTTTTTGATTATATATAGGGTCTGCTTAAGTTAAATAATAAATATTTTTGAATCCAAACATGTAGAAAAAATTTTCTACAGTTGAAGTATCAAAAAAGTGATGGATGTTTTTTATAATTTCTTTAAAATATTTTCTAAAACATTATTCTTATACAAGTTCACCATTATTATTTCAATATTTACAACATTTAATTTGGGAAATTAACCTCACAAATGCAGCTTTTTTAGAATTTTTGGACTATCCAATTTTTTTCAAAAATAAAAACCAGAGTCATTTTAATTAGGTTTTTTAGATCCAAAAATATTATTTAAAAATTCATCCCCTTGTGTCGAATTATTATGTCATTTTCACGCACTTTTATTAAAAATTATATGATTTCAACATTTGGTTATTCATTTAATTTTAAATCCAAATCCCCTTTTTATTTTGAATACTGAACATTGTTTTGGAAACAACATGATTTTTCATCTTTTTAATGTCTTTTAATTTTAAAATAATAACCTAAAGACCCTTTTGAAGTCCATTTTTATCACTTATAATACCATAATAAGTAGAAGATTTAGTAGAAGATTCAAAAGTGTAAGAATAATATTTAGAATAAAAAGATGGACAAAAATTAGAAATAACCTCAGTTTGACCATTAACATGTGTAATGAGACACCTGTTTTCTTTTTCACGTGATTATTATTTTGAAAATGAGTACTCTACAGTCATCCATGTTATGACCATTATATATTTAACACCTTTCTTCTTGAATTATAAATATTTTATATTAAATGGAAAATAAAATTTTATACTTCCATTATTTTTTTCATCCAAATCAAGTTACCTCAAATTATTTATTTTCATTAATAATTTTACAAGTCGGTGTATTCTATTATGTTCACTTTTACATCATCTCAGTAATGTTGGAATCAATGTAGTAACTATCAGATGGGTTATTTTTTTCACATTGAAAATGATAAATCATTTAGATTCCATTAGGTCCTTAGCGCATTTAACTGCTTATCTACTCATGGTAATCTCATATTCCAAGAATAAAAATTTGAGCTCCTCTATAAGAATATTATTAAGATATCTATTTTCATAGATCATATATAATTTTGGGAAGAAACTTATCATTAAAACCCAGACATTTTCCTTTAATATTGTTTATATAAATAGTGAGTCCTTAAGTTCTTTTATTCCATTAAAATTATCAATAAATATAGAAAATATTTAAGTGACAGACTCATTAGGATAGAAATAGAAAGTCTTAATTTCATGACAATAAATGTGAATCATTTCTAATTTTGATTTATTTTTATCTTTATGTGAAACTTTTAATAATTTCTATATTTCTTGAATGGTTTTATAAAATGAAATTATATTAAACTCAATGACATACAAACCACAATTTAAACTAATAATTGTTTTACCGTAATTTTCATAAGTAATAATATCAATAATGGATCATTCTTATTCATTATTAGATGAATCATTAAAATATTTAAAAATAATTTTAAAAATAGTATATCCAATATATCTATAAAATTAACCATTCATTTTTTTAAAAAGCATAATTATTAAAATAAAAAATAGAGTATGGATGAAGTACTATAAACCGAGACCACCATGGGTATTTGAAAAAATGATTGAGAAAATTAATCTTTCTTAGAATTAATTTAATAATTTTATAAATACAAACATTGAATGAATTTGAAAATAAATAAATTAAAAAATTCATAAAAACAATATTCATAGAAAATTTGTCTTACTATATAGTAATATTGAAATAAATGGGTTGAATATCTATTTTATAAATTCCATAGAAAAATAAAAATATTGAAAACGTCTTCAATAAACATTAATTAAATAATAAATAATGTTTTAACTTTAAAATCAAAAAAATAATTATATATAATTATATATGAGGATGTTTAAATAAATTAGTGCTTGAGAGACGTTCAAATATAAAGAAATAATATGATTCAAATGAAAACAAATAACTGATAAATAATTATTTGAGGAAAATAATAAAATAACAAATGATATTAAATAACAAATATATTTAATTTTTTTACTTAAATGATAAATATATTTGGAATGTATGTTTTGAAATAGATCTAAAAAGAGAAACTATATTTCCCTACTCAATACCTTGATGATTTATGTTTTTATTTCATTTATTTTACTAGTATCCATGATTCCAAAACCATCCCCTTCGTTTTAAGTTATATAATGAAATGATAAAAATAATATTCATCAAATATTTAATGGGGAATGTAGAGATCATAAGAATATTAATTTATTTTCATTTTAAATTTTATATAATTTTATCGTGGTACCTCAAATTAAGGGTAGTAAGCACAAAATATAGTAGATATATAATGATATGAGATTTACTGGAAGAAAGGACATTGTAGCCTTGTCTCAATTCCCTAAAAGAATATCATGAGAACAAGGAGAGAATATTTTTAAAACATAAGTCTGAATTTTTTTCAGAATTATTTGACACTCTAAAATGAAAAATGATGCTTAGGGATAGAGTGAAACATTTGGAAATAATTAACAATACAGTGTGTATGTTTTTGACAGCAGATAAGAAAGACCTTTTATTTGTAAATTTTCAATGCCTCCCATAGTCTCTATAAATTGGCTGTAAATTTTTTTTTAATGTAATATATTCCATCAGGTTTTATCAAATTAGGATATATCCACATTATATGTATTATATACACATTCAATGTATTCCATATATTTTTATATCTGATGCTATCATGCACATGGTATCCTCCACCAGGTAGCCAGTGGGATTCTATAATCTTAGTAGGCTCTGTCATCTACCACTGGATGTTTGGTACACCTATAATATTTTTATAGTTGACTATTTGAAATTTAATTTTAACTATCCATTAATATAGACTATCTAGATCAACTCTACCATGTGTCTGATAGGGTTATCCTTCCTGGAGAAGGATCTGGGTATTCCATGAGTTTCGTGTAACATCTAGTAGTCTTACACTTTTAAATGTGACATACACTTCTTTATATACCCCTAAATGTTTTATTTTTTACATATTCCATGGATTCAAAATATCATTAATATATATTTCGTGTTCCCTTCAAGAATATCTAAAAATATTCCATCTATGCTCGCTACACATCACAATTAAAATATTAAACAATTCAGAGGTGTAAATTATCATTAAAAATCCATTAATGGTGATTATGAAAACATTAAGATTAAGAGAGAAAAATAAATTCATACTTATTCATACAACATGTTAAATATGTAATATATGGCCACCATTTTGTTCTTGTAAGAAAAACAATAACGTTGGTCCCCTCGTAAGTCCAAATATTAATATGTACAATAATATATTCCTAGTCTATTAGTAAACAAGAAGCACACTACATGTGACTTTGGGTTCTGGATGTGAATCCATAAGTAATAGAAAAAAAATTCAGTAATTCCATTAATAGAGTGTATGGTCACCCATAAACAGAATGTTTGATAGTATACACTATCTATGAGACCTTGGATGGTACCCATCCTGAACCAAAATTCCCTAGGCCTTGTTAATTCTATTTATAGAGCATGTGGTTCAGAACCACAAAATATTTTTTTATCTAAATGGAATCATAAGAGTTTATTCCATAAACAACCTATTTTCTAAACTAGGGAAACAAAGGGTGTGATTGAATAACATGGCATGTGAAATTTATCTTGGACTAAAACACTACCCACCATAGCACGGGGATTTCATTGAGTTAGTTCTTCCAAACTACGTTCCATGTAGTCATATTTTCCAAACCAAATTCAACTATATACGAGAAATCATTTAAAATATATATATCTCAACTAAAATATATCTTTTGTATTTATTTCATGGGTCACTGACTAAGATTCAAATCCAAAATATTGATTTCTGGCCACTAGTTTCTATAAAAGTAAATATTTATCAAAGACCATCACCTCCATGCATGTCCTATCAGGATTCAAAAGCCTTCAATTGAATAATTGTGATAATCTATGAACCCAAAATATGTTCTTTCATCAAGGTCCCCATCAATAATCCAGGAACACACAATCCAATAGATGATATTTAATTGAAATTTGAATCTGAATGGTAATAGTTGAATCATATTCCAAAACATGAACGTTGATGAATATGAAAATAATGATGGAATAAAACAATGAAATAATTTTTCTCAGTAAGTATATGGAATATTATGAACTTGTAAAATGTTCATTGTAACACCATAGATTGATATAGGGTTAAATGAGTAAATTATATAACTCATGTTAACAAGGTGTACCTTCCTTTTCGTGAGATTTCCTGATTAGAACTCCATAGTTAAGCATGTTTTTCCTGGAGTAGTGATCAGGATGTGTGACCTTCTGAGAAGAAGCTCGGGGTGTGTGTGAGTGAGGAAAAATAACACTGGAAAGAATATGTTTTGGCCTGTGGGGATTGGAATTATTAACATGACTCATTCAGGCATGTGGGTGGGCCCCAAGGTGGGGACCACATGTGGTCCGAGAAACTAGTGGTACAAGGAGGGTGAGGACCCAACAACCATGTTATGTCTGGGTGTATGTACAATCAGCAAGACATAGTTGTTACATTTGGAATTAGATGCGGGTTCTCAGGCTAATGTGTGGTGCACTTCTGGGGTTCAATTGTAGGGCCCACAATGAGGACATTGTGCTTTAAAGGGGGGTTAATGTAACACCCCATAATGATACAAGGATAAATGGATAAATCATATAAATCATTTTAAGAAGATTCACCTTCCTTTTTAGGATCCCACCTAATTAGTAATCCATAGTTAAGTGTGCTTTTCCTAGAGTAGTGATTAGGATGGGTAACCTTCTGGGAAGTTACCCAGAGTGTGTGTCTGTGAGGAAAAATAACATTATATAGGACATGTGATGGAATATGGGGATTTTAATTAGGTAGATAACCCGTTTGGGAATGTGGGTGGGCCCCAAGGTGGAGACCAAGTGTCTTCAATGAAACTGGTGTTACATGGTGGGGCAGGACATAATGACCATTTTAAGGTGGGGGGTATGTGTTGTCAGCAGGACCCACTTGTTACATTCTTTCTATAGAAATGATTGTTTCAAAGGGTTTTCAATGCATTTTCCTGATCAATGAGCTCTATAAATATGGCCTAAAATCGATTGGTTGATAAGGATGTGCTTATATATAGAATCTATTGAATAAATCATTCAAGCATGATAAAAAATCATGATAAATTTAGAAAATTTTAAATTAATGATATCCAACCTCAACCATTAATCAATCATTGATGAAGATTGAGTATTGAATGATTTTTTGAGCGATACCACAATGTTTTTCATCAAACATCTGTTTCCCTTATCTTGAGCCAATACCTCCCACCCAATTGATCTACAATCTTTATGGTCTATGCAAGAGATTTTAAAGTGTATGGATTAAATAGGGTTCCAATACATCATGATAATTAATTTATAAATTTTATGTTATATATAAATTATTCCCTTTAATCCTCTAATGAATATGCGACATCTCAAGGTTGGATGCAAAAGGAAATTAAATAATTCCAATGGTAAAACATATATTTTAGACTCAATTATGGTATTAGATTTCTCATCCAAGACCTTATTTTAAATTATTGACATAATTTCGAAAAATATTCAAATACAATATTTTTATATTTTTATATATTTGAAAAATTTATTATTGAGGTTCCCAAAGAACATTAAATCCATGATGACACTAAAAACAAATTAATGGAAAATACCAAAAAATTTAAAAGGGTACCAATAGAAATGTTATGCTCATAAAACCCTCTCTACCTTTAATTATTTCCAATATATAAATCATAAGATACTATTATCAATGAGATAAATAAGTCCTCATATTTCATTCTTGCTCCCATGACGAGTCATGGTGGATACCAAGTAATCAAATGATGTGATTTAGTGGAATAGTGTTACCCCATTAGGTCCCCTATAGATGATCCTCCATCATAAAAATATACTATAAATATGTATCCCTATAAAATATGTATATCTTTCGTTAGTCAATTATATCTTCCAGTTTGTACATGTATCTCATCAATTGGGAAATAAAAAAATACTAGGTTCACTCAATCTAACTAAATTGTAATAGCCATGTTGAATGAATGCCCACCCATTGTGAATAGTATTTTCAACGGACCAATTAATCTAGGTGAAACCATTACACACTAATAGAATCTCAAAACTACAATATGAAATGTGTCCTTTATAATGATGTTATCTACCTCAAAAAACTCAAATATCCTGTGTTAATTTACTATATATGAATTCTGATGTATTTTAGTTTTCCTCATCCACTATTATAACATTTGAACCTTCTTTATCATCTCTAGATCCAATTCAGAACCCATGATTGAGGATATCACTATCAATATCCAAAACAAGGGTGACCAATAAGGTCTCCTATATAGTTCCTCATTTTGTTCCATATTGATAGTGGATTGATAATTATTGTCCTAAGAAAACTCCAGTAAGTAATAATTATAATTTTTTATATATATAATTTATCAGAAACATTATTCAAACATATTCTTTGGAATAAGAATGATTCAATCTATGTGACCATTTGGATGAAAAATGGAAGCTATGGTCAATATCAAGTGGTTTCCAAAAGAATATTTCAATAATATCCACAACTAATATGTAAATATAGGTTCATTATTTTAAAAAATAATTATAGGGAATAAATTAAGATGGATGGTATCCTACACATAAAATAACACAAATATGTAAATATAATTGTTCCCATCAATAAGAAAAATTTTAAGAACTTAGTTCTTATCTTTGAGGTACGGGATTCTGCTTTTTAGTTCTCCTCAAGTGTTTTTAATAAAATATGGAAAATGGGGAAAAATCCTAAATTTTGGAAGTACAGGCCGTGTAATTTTTCCACACGCCGTGTACTTATGGAAGTGTGGGGATGAGTACACGGGGCGTGCAGCCATGTCAGCGACAAAGGATGTAGGAACCAACTACATGCCGTGTAGTGGTCCTGTACATGATGTGTAGTCAGTCGGCAGGCCAAACAGTAATGCGGTGGAGTAGCCGCCAGCAAGGTGACAGTACACGTCGTGTACTCAGGAGTACATGTCATGTACCCATGTCAACGGGTGAAGAGTATGGCGGTGCCGCCAGAGGAACAGTTAAATTAAGGGAGTACACGCCGTATACTTGGAAGTAAAGGTCGTGTACTTTGTTTTTTCCTTAAATCGGGTCGTAGCCTCCAATGTTCACAAGGAAGGCATAGAACCGGAGGATGGAGCGGGAGGGGACGACCGAACCTTTGAAGATCCACCAAGTGTTCGTCTGGAATCTGATTCCGCCTCGGACGATCTCATTGGAACCACGTGGGTAAGACCCCTCTTCTTTTAGTGTGTTGCTTCCCAATTCTTCTCATACTGGGAGTTATTTTAGATTAAGCGAGTTTTGTTCTTCGTCAGATCTACGCTGTTCTTAGGCTTTTCTAAAGTCAACGTTCTGGTATACCCCTAGTTGGCGTATAATGTAAGTGGCTTTGTCTTAATTTTTACAACTGTAAAGTGTTTTGTGTATTTTTGTGCCACGAACCCATGTTGGTGTGTCGTGTGGTTGAGTCCATGGCTATATTAACTACCTAGAACTGTAAAGGTAATTGAATAATTTGTAAAACTGCTGATTGGGATCTTTGCTTGGTTCTGGAACCACCCAGGGGGTGTGTTCCACTATTTAGCCATTTTTCCAGGATACTTGAGGGTATGCCTTTAAAGTAGTAATTGTAGAATTTCCTTGAGAGTAATTTCTTGTTTACTGCTTGTTTACATGTTGGTCATGGCCCGATTACCTGTTTAGCATAAGTGAATTATTGTGATTATCCCGTGGACACTGCACTGTTTAGCCCGAGGGCAGTAGTTATTTCGGTCTGAGGGAAACTTCTTCTGTTCCTATGGGTAGTCGATTCTATGCCTGAGGGCGACACTACCTATGCCTGAGGGAAAAATCTGTTATACCAGATGGTAGATTCTTATGTTGGATACTCTTTACCTGGGGGTAGGGGTTTTTTTATTTGCGGACATTTAGCGGTTACTTAGAATATACACTATGGTGATATTTAAATGTTAAATGATTAAAATGAATATTAAAATGGAAATTTAACTGTTATGTTGGTTACTTGTGAGTACTGCTTACTTTATTGCATTTTACTATTGCACTATTTTTGCATGCTTACACGCAGATGGGATGGGCATTTGGTAGGTGCCTACTCGGATATGTTTCTCACACACTCATTGAGTCACGCTTTTCGGCCCAAATAGATTATGTTTCTTAAGGTGTGGATAGGGAAATGAGTCCCTATACAAGTACATGATTGCAACTGAGGAGTAGGAGTGCATGGGACCGAGCCTAGGCTCGCGATGCCGCTGCCAGCTGTTTTTTTTGTTTTTCTATACTCTGCTTTTGTTGTACTAAATTGATGTATAACATGTTCTGGTTGTTTTCTAAGAACATGAGACATATAGCATCATTGTTTATATTCTATCGGATATATCCACTACAGTTGTTTATTACAGATGTGTATGTTTTAATGCTTCCATTGTTTGTTGAATGTTTAATTTTGTATTCCACTGCGCTACACATTGACAACTGAGGGTATAGTTTCTCCACTATCATATCTGGGCCCTCACTACTAGTCGGCAGCCTCTGGCGTTTGAGAAATGCGCTTGAGGTCACGTGGCGAACCGGGATCGGGGCACCTGTTGAGTGGAACCAAGAACCGGGACATTACAAAGTGGTATCAGAGGGGTTCTTTTCATTGACTTACTATTTGGAGCTGTAGTCAGGGATAAGATGAATGGTAGTTGGTAATAAGCTATGCCCGGGCATAGCAAACCCGTGTATAGGGAAAATCCAATCTACCTCGTATTTTGCAATTTTTTATGATTTTGCAAATTTTAGAGCATGTATGTTTTCACCATTTGGTGACGCACCTCTGATTGTGCTATGATATTTTATCAGTGGGTTCTATTTAGGTGCATCCTGGTGAGATGAGGGTATTCCATCTCATAAATCATATATTCATATGCTATAAACACATGCCATGCATAGTTTTCATGCCATGTAGGTGCATTAGAAAATTGCATGTTGTTGTGATAGTTATTGTGCTAGAAAAGCATGCTATTGTGATAGCTGGTTTATAAATACCTGCTATGTGATAGGGTATTTTGTAAGATACTGTTTCTATAATGGACGCCAAACTTTGGTTTTTGGGGAGTATGGGCCCCCATTTACCGGAATTTGGTGGATCATTTACTGTTTATTTTGTTATAACAATGATAAGATGTCAAACTCTGATTTGTGGGGAGTATGGGCCCTCACTGATCAGAATTTGACACCTA
The DNA here is from genome assembly GCA_963277665.1 of Viscum album. Classification (NCBI taxonomy): domain Eukaryota; kingdom Viridiplantae; phylum Streptophyta; class Magnoliopsida; order Santalales; family Viscaceae; genus Viscum; species Viscum album. The sequence continues at coordinate 1,373,816,287 of OY728164.1, forward strand.
GGGGTTGTTTTGTGGTATTTTCTGGGTTCCTGGGAAGTTTCTGAGGCATACTGTCTGGAAACCCAGTGTACACGCCGTGTAGTATCTTAAACACAATGTGTATGGCCTTCTGTTCGGGAAGAAAAATGTTCTTTTTAAGTACACGCCGTGTAATCTGAGTACACGTTGTGTAGTCTCTTCCCGTGTCACAAACCATGTTGGTGGCGACACGGGGAGGGAAGATCTTAGGGAGAACATGCTGTGTAGATTCTGTACACGCCGTGTAGTCTCTTTCCGTGTCACAAACCATGTGGGTGGTGACACGGGGTAGGGAAGTGCTTAGGTAAAACACACTGTGTACCTTATATACAGGCCGTGAAGTGTTGACCCGGAGTCCAGCCGTGTAACTAACAACACGGGGTCGGTGACCTCCTGTATAGAACTCATCATGTCAATGATGAACATGCCGTGTAGTGTGACCTGGGGACTCGGCCGTGTAACTAACAACACGGACCGGTGTCACCATTCCTTGAACACGTCGTGTACCTATGTGACACGCCATGTAGTCTTGTCCGAGGACACACCATGTGGACTTAATCGTGTGGCTGGGAAACAGGGTGATGTACACTCTGTGTATGGGTGTAACACGCCATGTATTTTTAAGCCAAGTACTCGGCCGTGTCATGGATGACATGGCCAGTTGGAAAATAACACCATACAAACCGTGTAGATTATATACAGACGATGTAGTTTTTGTTCAACAGGAGCCGTGTGGCTTAGCCATGTAGAAGGACTCGGGTAGGGGAAGGTGAAGTCAAGTACATGTCATGTAGTCGTTGTACATGCTGTGTAGTCTTATTTGGAAAATCATGAAATGATAGATTCCTCTTATTTCCTTTGGGTTTCTTCATCATTGGTCTTTGATAATCTTGTTCTAAGGCTTGTTTTTGACCATGTAGTTTCATGCCGCCTAGACGACTGCACGTTTTTCACAATGAGAGAGGCAATGAGAATACTTTGGAGATGGTGGGCCATGGGCTACTAGTTGATCCTCCAATAGGGCCAGATGTGGTGCGAGCTGCTATACTGAAGACAGGCGTGGAGGCGCAGTTCCATGAAGGCTTATTGTGGTTCATACTGACCTTTCAGCAAGCACCACAGGCTGCCACATCTATGGCCGAGCTGACACGTCTCTTCTAGAAGCAGCATCCGCCTACGTTCTCAGGGGATGGTGGACCACAGGCTGTAGAGTCATGGTTGGGGTTGATGCAGACTATTTTTGAGCATCTTGAGATGCCTCCAGGCTGGAGGGTCAAGCTCGCGACATATATGTTGTGTGATTCCACCAATAGGTGGTGGGATGTTACCACCCAGTCAGAGCATCACAAGGACATGGCATGGGAATATTTTCAGGCAGACTTCTATGACTTCTTATTTCTCGAGACGTTGAGGGATGATAAAGCTCGAGTGTTGATGAATCTGCACCAGGGCGCTATGTTGGTGATGGACTATTCTTCTCGTTTTACCGAGCTTCAGTGCTTTGTACCTGTGATGGTGGGTGATGAGACACTAAGGGCCAGACGTTTTTAGGGTGGTCTTCGTTATGACATCCGAGCACTGGTAAACGTTTTCCAGTTGCCTACTGTACATGCAATTATGAACTAGGTTCTGATTGTAGAGAGGAACCTTCGAGAATCTAGTGGTGTGGGCCAGTGTGGTTTAGCACCAGTTATTGGTACTTTTTCTATTGGTAAGTGGAAGAGACAGGTGGACTTCTCTCAGGGCGGCAGTACCAGCCAGAAGAATGTTTCAGGTGGCCAGGTCATTTGCTACCAGTGTGGTAGAGAGGGGCACAAGAGGCCATAGTGTCCACGTGATCTAGTGGAGTGCTGAGAATGGGGTAAGATGGGTCAACTGCAGCGCTTTTGATGGGCGTTTCCACCAGTGGCTAGTGAGAGGGGTTCTGTGTAGACACCACATGCGGGGGCAGGACCCATGGATTCTTACCAGTTAGGGAACTGAAATACGTCAGGGCGTTCAGGTAGATATGGTGGTCATGGTCGTGGTAGCCAGACACCAGTATCTCAGAGGCAGTAGGGTGGGACAGCTCAGGGCAGCCAAGCTGTGTCGCAGGGCCGCGACACTCGGCAGGAATATGCGGTGCAACAGACCTAGCATGAGCAGGATCCCGGACCTTCTATAGTTAGAGGTACTATTTTAGTCGCTTTTTTCTTATCTTTTTTAATATTTTATAATGGTGCTACACATAGTTTCATATCTGTACCCGTAGTGGAGAGCCTTGGGCTCTGTGTTTCTACTTCTTGGGATATCATGATGCTAGACACTCCTTTGGGGACTAGAACAGATGGTGTGCATGAGTGCAAGGTGTACCCCCTTGAGGTTGGTGGGTGCCACTTCCTTTGGGACCTTTATGTCTTAGAGATGACAAACTATGATTTCATTCTCAGGATTTACTGGTTGGATTCCTTCTGAGCCTTTGTTGACTACTATCGTCGCAGGGTGGGTTCTACCTCACCATAGGGTGAAGAGTTTTTATAAAAGGGTGAATGGGATGTTCAGGCGAGTCGAGCTGGACCAGAGCATCGTGGGTGAGGTGGAGTCACAGCCGAGATTACGAGCTTATATCTGGATGATCAGGGGACTTGTCAGGAAGATTTTCCTCGAGTTGTTGATCGTTTCAGGTATTTCTTCTTGAACGACTTTTCAGGTCTACCTCCGAAGTGAGAGGTGTATTTCCTCATTGAGCTTGTGCCAGGAGTTGCACCGGTTTCCATTCCTCCATATAGGATGGCTACACCTGAGTTGCAGGAGCTCAAAAGGTAGTTGGTGGAGTTACAGGAAAAGGGATTTATTCGACCCAGTACTTCTTCGTGTGGTTCTATGGTCCTTTTTGTGAAGAAGGTGGATGGTACCCTCAGACTTTGCGTGGATTATGGGAAGCTGAACTAGTTGACGGTTAATAACTGATATCCCTTACTGAGGATTGATGATCTTTTTCATCAGCTTCGTGGAGCACGAGTGTTCTCGAAGATTGACATGCGATCAGGATATCATCAGTTGCACGTGAGACCATCTGATATATCTCTCACAGCTTTCAGGAGTAAGTACGGTCTAAATGAGTATATGGTTATGTCGTTCGGACTCACGAACGCGCCAACAGTTTTCATGGCTCTGATGAATCATGTGTTCCATCTGTATCTTGATTCTTTTGGGGTAGTATTCATGGAAATATCTTGGTGTACTATGACACTCGACACAAACATGCCACCCATCATGAGATCGTATTGAGTACACTGAGATAGCATCGTCTATATGCTAAGCTCTCAAAGTGCCTCTTTTGAATGGACCAGATTCTCTTCCTGGGTCATATCATCTTAGAGGAAGGAGTTTCAATAGACCTAGAGAAGATGAGACCAGTAGTTTCCTGGGAGCAGCCTAAGAACGTGTTTGAGATACAGAGTTTCTTTGGTCTGGCTGGTTACTACTGACATTTCATACAGGACATATCCCGCTTAGAATCACTGTTGACTGGTCTGACAAAGAAGGGTGTGAAGATCATCTGGTTGGAAGCTTGTGAGGAAGCCTTTCAGGACCTGAAAGGAAGGTTGACATCAACACCAATCCTGATACTCTCAAAGTCAGGGAAGATATATACAGTTTACTGTGATGCATCAGGTATTGGCCATGGAGCAGTGTTGATGCAGGGTGACCGAGTTTTTTCGTACGAGTCTTGGCAGTTGAGGCCACATGAGAGGAATTACTCGATGCATGATCTCAAGTTGGAATTAGTTGTTCATGCGTTGCGCTGTTGGAGAAAGTATCTATTGGAGGAACATTTTGTGGTTTTCACCAACCACAAAATCCACAAGTATATCTTTACACAGTGTGACACGAATCTGAGGCAGCGAAGGTGGGTCGAGAACCTACAGTCCTTAGATTTTGAGCTTGCCTATACACCTGGTAAAGGTAATGCAGTAGCTGATGCACTGAGAAGGAAGACTCAGATACAAGCTATGCAGGAGGCCAGTGGTGAGTGGCAGCTTATGGCTTTGTTCTCTAAGATCCATTTGGAGGTGCATGACAGTCAGGGGAAGACTTATCTTTCCTCTTTACCTATGACTTCTACCCTCCTGGATAGAGTGAGGATGGGACAACTATCTGATTTAGAAGGCCAAGTTCTACGGGAGTCAGTGGAAAGTGGGGACCCTCCTCCTGGGTGGACGATAGGCGATGATGATGTTCTGCATTTACGTGGACGCGTATGGGTTCTAGGGGATATACGCAAGGAGATGATACAGGAGTTTCATGCTTCAGCTTGGGCAGTTCATCTCAGGGTTAACAAGATGTACTGCGAATTGAGATGTCAGTACTGGTGGCTGGGTATGAAGAGAGATATAGCCGGTTTTGTTACGAGGTGTTCCACCTGTCAGCAGGTGAAGGCGGAGCATCAGAGACTAGCTGGGCTGTTACAACAGTTACCCATTCCGGAATGGAAATGGGATGATGTTGCGATGGATTTTGTGACTAGTTTGTCGAGGTCACCTCATGGAAATGATGTCGTGTGGGTTGTTGTGGACAGACTCACAAAGGTAGCTCACTTCTTGACGATCAAGGAGACCTTCGGTGTGGACGAACCTTGAAGGATGTATATCTGAGAGATCATGCGTCTTCATGTGGTCCCTCGTTCTATCATCTCATATAGGGATGCCCACTTTACGTCGCGTTTCTGGAAGAGTTTTCAGAGGGCACTGGGTACACGAGTGCTTTTGAGCACAGCATACAACCCTCAGACCGATGGCCAGTGAGAGCGTACTATACAGGTTCTTGAGGACATGATGCGAACATGCGTCCTATACTTTGGGGTCTCTTGGGAGAAGCATATACCCATAGTCGAGTTTTCCAATAATAATAGTTTTTAGGAAACTATCGAGATGGAACCATATGAGGCTTTATACGATAGGCCACTTTGATCACCTTTGTGCTGGTTAGAGGCAGGTGAGGCAACTTTACTGGGGCCACAGCTCGTGCACGAGACTTTTGCGTAGGTCCAGTTGATTCAGAAGTGGATGGCTACCGTATAGTCTCGTCAGAAGTCATGTGTTGATCACCGCAGACAACCTTTGGAGTTTGTACTCAGGGATCAGGTTTTTCTACATGTTTCGCCGAGGCTGGGACACAAGCGGATCAGGAGACAGGGTAAACTTTCACCACAGTATGTGGGGACATTTGAGATTCTGGAGAGAGTCAGGATGGCTGCTTATCGGTTGCGGTTACTGCAGTGGTAACGAGCCATGCACAACGTCTTTAACGTATCCCAGTTGCATCACTATCATTCCGACCCATCTCACGTCTTTCAGCCCGAGGAGGTTGAGATGGAGGTAGACGTGTCCTTTGAGGAGCATCTGATTTGTATCGTTGATAGGACCACTAAGGTTCTTCAAGGTTGGTCAGTTCCTCTCGTGCGGGTGCTATGGAAGCATGGCTGAATGTAGGATGATATTTTGGAGTGGGAAACCGATGTAGGTGATCAGTGGCTGGTTTCATTCACGGCTATATCTTCACCACCATTGGAAGGGGAATTTGGGGACGAATTGCTATAAGGGGGGAAGTTTGTAAGAACATGGTTCTTATCTTTGAGGTACGAGCTTCTTCTTTTCTCTTTTCCTCAACTGTTTTTAATAAAATATGGAAATTGGGGAAACTACAAAATTTTGGATGTACACGCCCTGTCCTTTTTCCACACGCCGTGTACTTCTGGTCGTGTGGGGATGAGTACACAGGGCGTGTAGCCGTGTCAGTGAAAAATGGTGTAGGAACCGACTACATGCCGTGTAGTGGTCCTATACATGCCGTGTAGTCAGTAGGGAGGCCAAACAGTAAGGCGGTGGAGTAGCCTCCATCTGGGCGACATTACACACCGTATACTCACGAGTACATGTCGTGTACTCATGTGGATTGGTGAACAGTTTGGAGAAGCTGCTAGAGGAACAGTTAAATTAAGGGATTACACGTCGTGTACTTGGAATTACATGCATTGTACATTGTTTTTTTGCTTAAATTAGGATGTAGTTTACCCTGTTCACAGGGAAGGATTAGAACCGGAGGACGGAGCGGGAGGGGATGGTCGAACCATTGATGATCCTCTAGTTCTTCGTCTAGACTCTAATTCCGCCTCGGATGATCTCATTGGAATAGTGCAAGTAATCCCTCTCTTCTCCTATCGTGTTGCATACCAATTTTTCTCCTAACGGGAGTTATTTGAGGTTAAGCGTGTTTTGTTCTTTTTCAGATTTACACCATTCTTAGGCGTTTCTAGAGTAGACGTTTAGGTATACCACTCATTGGCTTATAAGGTAGGTGGCATTGTGTTAATTTTTTCCAACTATCGTGTGTTTTGTGCTTTTTTGTGCCACGAACCCATGTTGGGGTGTCATGTGGCTGAGGTCGTGGCTATATTAACTACCTAGACTTGTAAAGGTAACTGGATAATTTGTAAAACTGCTATTTGGGATCATTGCTTGGATCTGGAACCGCCCCGGGGGTGTGTTCCACTGTTTAGCTGTTTGGCCAGGATACCCAAGGGTATGCCTTTAAAGTAGTAATAGTATAATTTCCTTGAGAGGAATTTCTTGTTTACTGCTTGTTTACATGTTGGGCATGGCCCGGTTAACTGTTTAGCCTGATGGAATTGTTGTGGTTAGCCCGTGGGCACTACAGTGTTTAGCCTGAGAGAAGTAGTTATTTCAGCCTGAGGGAAACATCTTCCGCGCCTGTGGACAGCTCATTTTGTGCCTGAGGGCGACACTACCTAAGCCTGAGGGAAAAATCTGTTATGCCTGAGGGCATATTCTTGTGTTGGATACTCTTTACCTAAGTGTAGGGGTTTACGCGTCTGCAGACTTTTAGCGGTTACATAGAATATTAACTGTGGTGATATTTTTAAATCAAATGACTAAAATGAATATTAAAATCTCAATTTAACTGTTAATTTAGTTACTTGTGAGTACTTCTTACTTTATTGCATTTTACTATTGCACTGTTGTTTCATGCTTACACGTAGTTGGGCATGGTCCTTTGGTGGGTGCCTACTGAGATATGTTTCTCACACCCTGTTTGGGTCACACTTTTTAGCCCAAACAGATTACGTTGCTGCAGGTGTGGATAGGGGCAAGAGTCACTATACAGGTACATGATTGCTACTGAGGAGTAGGAGGGAATGGGACCGAGCCTAGGCTCACGATGCCGCTGCCAGCTGTTTTGCTTTGTTTTGGTGTACTATTCTTTTGTTGTACTGCATTGATGTATAACATGTTCTGGTTGTTTTCATAGAACTTCATACATGTAGCATCATTATTTATATATTGTCGGTTATATCCACTACTTTTGTTTATTTCAGTTTTGTATGTTTTAATGCTTCCGCTATTCATTGTTTATTTAATATTGTATTTCGTTGCACTACACTTTGACAAATGAAGGCATAGTTTCACCACTATCATACATGGGCCCTCGCTGCTAGTCGGTAGCCTCTGGTGTTTAGGGAAATGTGCTGAAGTCACATGGTGAACCGGGTTCGGGGTACCCGTTGAGTGGCACATGGAACCAGGACATTACAAAAATAAAGGGTCAACTTGGTCATTAATTCAATAAAAAACGTGATGGAATCATGATATCTCACAAATAAAATAACTCCAATTATTAAATTCATCAATATTAAATCTTTATAGCACAATAGAACCTAAAGGGGATCATCAAATAATTCTAGGACTTGTAATTCAACCATCAATTGTTGATAGGTAACCCATTGAGAAAAATAATCAACAACACTATACTTTATTCATGCACAACAAAATGGGAATAAATGGTATCCCTACATCTTTTCCAGATTAGGATTTTCCATAGAAGGATAATTATGTATCTACCATAGAATCACTACTCACAATATGATAGGAAGCATTGAACATATTTTAAAGAGTATGTCATCCTCCCCAGCTTCATTAATTTTATTTCATTCATGGACCATGGAAATATTATTATGAAATACCTTCCACCTAGTGTCCCCATTATGAGAATCCCTCATGCACTAAATATATGTAGGATTATACACTATCGATTATAGGTATGATTCATGTAATGCCCTGACCCCAGAATCCCAAGGTCGGTGCATTATTACATAACATTGGCATGATACAAGGAAATCATGTCCCGAAAGACCAATCAGTTTAGTATCCCAGGAAATACTAGATACATTCATAAGGTCATCATTACAACTTGAAAAAAAAATATCAATAAATTATTCCATTAGAAACATCCATGCTTCCTAGATTATGCCTGCAAGTCACTCATAACAAACTTCATCATATCTTGGGAAAATGAATCATAAAAAGGGGTGATATCAAATTATCAGTAAGAGTAAGAAATGGAGTGTAAGATAACATAAACATTAGGCATGGTGAGTAATTGAAAACACATGCCTTTACAAATAATTAACATGAACACCTTATGGCAGAAATATGAGCTGAGTAAATAATTCCATAATAAAACATAGTCATGGGTATTCTTCTAGTCGAATAACCCAATGAAATATCTATATGTAATATCATAATGATTTAATTCATAATGTCAGACATCATAAACACATATTCATGGCTTTGTGCCAAGACTACAAATAAGATTATGTCAAGGCCTTATGCAAAGACACAATTCAGTCTCATGAGACCTATAGATGCATCGAGGAGCTATAGTGGGCTCCACCCATCACATACTAAGTCTAAATCATTCCTCATATGAAAATGGGTGAAACATAATCTAAACATTCATATTAAAACTAGCATACAAAATGTCAATACATTATCCACAAACATTGAGTGGTATAAAAATAGCACATCCACATTCAAACATAACTCATTTAATACAATATATTAGATTGTATTGTAATATATTTACCTCAATCGAGAATAATGAAATATATCGACATAGATGAAAATAATCATGAATACTATTTGAATGAAATATCCACTTTTCTTGAAAACATTTAAAAGTCACACTATTTTTCAAGAAGCCATTTTAAAATAGATTTCTGAATCATAGTGTCCCATATTACTTTGAAACATATAAAAGGAATTTTAATTTTATAACTTTATTTTCTATATAAATAAATCATTAAAACTATTTTTAAAACATCAACATTAACGCGAAAAATTAAGAATAATAAATCTTTAAAACATTTAAAATAATATTTTAGTTAGAGATCCTAAAAAAAAGAGAGACACTTGAATACAAATAATTGAAGTAATAAATACATTATAATATCATGAGAATAAATGGATTCAGGATATACTATGTCAAATTACATTATATACACCATATAAAAGTGATTTGGTGTATAACAACGATGAAGTCTCAATGGAAGGTAAATTGAGATGAAATCTATTACAAAGAACATATCCTTAGGTTAAGGATAAATCAATGAAATAATTATGTGTCACAAGTTTAAATACACTCTCTATTATTGTATATTAATTGTAAATAAATCATATGACATTTACACATATTATTGTTAAAACAACACCAATGAATTGGATCATTAACTCAATAAATGGAGATTGAGTTAAAATTACTCTTATCAATTTCATATCGATGACTTGAGAATTTATCAATGGAGTGATTATGTGTATCAAAATTATATCCATAGAAAGGGGAGTGGAAATTATGACAAAAGCAAATGAATATTTATTCCACAAATAAGCTTTGATTAAAATAATCAATGAAGTATACGTAAAGGTGAATGAGTGGAAATTGAAATTTAAAATTCCCTTATCTTCTTGGAAAGTTATGAAAGATACAACCATAAAACAAGGAACATACAATGATGATTTAAATATCCATAAATTAAGGTACATTACACAATGAATACTATCATGGGCAGTACACACACACATGCAATAAATAAGTGGTGAACAATAGAAATCTAACGGAATTAAAAGTGAGATAAGAAACCCCTTACTTTGTACTTTTTCATTGGTTGTGGGTAGGTTAAACTATTGTATATTGGTGAAATAATTGTTTTTAAATAATAAAATAATCATATACATTAATACTATATCATATATGATCTTTTAACATTTCTTTGTTAGAAATATCTTAGTATTATCGTCGTTTTTGGTGTTAACAGAATCGTTTTCCATTATATTATTTGTTATGTGAGTCATATTTGTTATGGATGGGATGTATCATATTCATATCCAGAATTATATCAAGTCTCTAAAAATTATTTATAAACTTCAAATGAAAATTAGTCTTGAACGGATATGATGGGGAATGAATCTCATCGTGTTCGTGGAGACGGTAATCCGTACATACTCATGAGCGACAAAATCATTTTTTGATAGAAAAATAATATATAATTGGATGGTATATCATATATTCATAATAATTATCATGTTATATTTATTATTTACATCAATTATACATCATTATTATACCCATCCAAATAATAATGTTTTGAATAATGTTTACACCACGACGTGGAGACGGTAAGCCGTACGTACGCACGTATCGTGACATGTCATTCAAAGGGTGGATAGAATAATTAATATGGATGTACTATATTTATAATAACATCACAGTATATATAATATAATAGAGTTATTATTTTATAATGGAAACAAAAATGAAAGAATACGTGGAAGAAGAAAAGAACTTGAAAGGGGGTGGTGAAATTATTACCTCTTCTTCGGGTGTTTCCTTTTGAGTTGATCAAAAGGGCTCCATAGGTTGGCTATAGGACAAAAATAAGTATCTATTATGGAGTGAGGGAAGTTTATAAGATATTTTGGCTGGTGTTGGCTGGGCCAAAAGGCTTTTAAGGTATGAATTTGATAGAAAGGGGAGTGCCCTTTCATAAGAGGGGTGAGGGGCACCTTAGGAAAAACATAAAATATTATTTTATAATAAATTCATACTAATGGCTCAAAATTGATTTATATCGAGGCTAAGGTGGGTATGGGTCGAAAACCACCAAACCAATAGGTTTTATACAGGTTTCTATCACTATATTAACATTATCGTTTAGATTTAACTCTTAGTTAATTAGTTAGGCATTTACCATGTCTCTTTGTATTTTTATACTATATTATTAAAAACATACAATAAACATTAAATAGAACTTCAAGTGGTTCATTAATGATACACCTTTCATTATATAATCCTTTTATCCAATTCTAATATTTTTATTAATATAATATCAAATTATAATATATTAATTTTTTTAAAAACTCTTTTATGTCAATTTTGACAGTACTTCGTATTTTGCTTTTTCTAAATATATAACAGAATTATTACTTTTAAAAAAATACTCTAACCAACCCTAAAATGTTATATTGACCTATTAAATTAGTGTTATTCATAAAAAAGCTCAAATTACATTTATTTGGATATTTATAATATCAATTATTTTAATATTTTATTGATATGGTAATTACTACATCATCAGTGTGTCATAAATATATTGAATTATATAATGTCTAAAATTTATAAATAAAATACCATTATGTATGAAATTGTTTTAGATTTCCAATTAATATACATAGTCAAATATATCTTACGTATAAATCTATATTAAAAATGATTTAGTTATTAAAATTTATTTTAACTCTTTTGACTCTTCTTTAAATAAATTAATATTAAATGTCCTAATCTAATCCAAGTGGACCTAAATGATCATATTTTATTCCTAAGGTTGTTTTCTGTCTAATTAAACTTATCTAATATAATTAGGACATGTGTTAAAGTAATAATATTATCATTTTTACCCTTAATTACCCTATTTACATTTAACCGTGGTAAATAAAAGTAAAAAAGACACTATTCACCAAAAATATTTTCATCTTATTAAACCACATTATATTTAATGATATCAATTTTGTCTTTCATGTTTTTAAAATTACACTCACAAAAGCGGTAAAATTTAGTTTTATGTGAATTTAAAAATTCTCCAAGGAGGTGGGTAAAAGACGGTGAAAAGTTCAATAAAATTATTATATATCTAAAATTATAATAAACTGACTCCAATTAATTACATTGAACTTATATAGGTATTATGTATCTATTTTGAACTAATATAAATTCAAATAAAATAAATAATTATTTAAAAAAAATTGGTTTTAAACTATATCTCAGTGTTTTTCACTATTCTTCAAAAATTAAACGTTTTCAAAAAAATACTAAAATTTAACCCTAAGCTAATTTCGATATTCCAAATACAAAAATGTAGTCCGTATTGAAAGATAAAATTTAAAAAATTTCATAGAGTGGGTATTACTATTCATAACATCTAGTTTGATTGGTCGTGGTGTGTTAGAATCTCGAAGTTGCGTATAATGCAAGCTATTACAGTATTCAAAGGGAAATATACTGTGGAAGATTGGGTTGTCACATTCTTCACTTCTTTTGGAAATTTCATCCTAGTAATTTTTAAAATTTGGCTTGGGAACATAATTGAAAGTCTCACATCGGAAAAAGAGTCAATTAAATTATCACTTCAAAAGAAAGAAAGAGAAGTACAATGGTCACCTGAGATAACCCATACTAGGATTCCATGTAGGAAAACATGGATATGGAAGATAAACTAAGTGTCATGTTCTGATCGAGAGGGATAGAAAATATGATTTTGAGAAATTTAATAACAAGAAAACCACAAACTTGTTATGGGACAAATGGTCATTAGTTTCCCAGTAGTAAAAGTAAACGACCAACGTTTTTTTATGTTAAATTTCATTAATATGAGGAATTTATTTATGAGAATGACCAAGAACATAAAGAGATATACTTAATTTTTTTTATAGTTTCATTCTTTTATAAATTTAACTACTAAAACATTATTTTAAACGATGAGTATTCAAGATGACTTGGTCACACTGGAAGAGCTGGAATCATCATCTAGAGAATCACATGATTCACAATGGATAAACTATATATTTACCTTTCCTTTAGAGATTAATAAAAACCAAAATGGTTAGTATAAGATCAGATGATACCCCAAAAGGATATACCATTAGAAAAAGAAATACTAATTATAATTTCTAAAATTAAACTAGAAATACCCCAATGTTAAATAAATACCATTCAATAAACAATTTTCCATAAAATACTTCAATATAATCAAAAGTAATATTGAATCCCAAAACATAAAATAATTTTGTTATGTAGTCTTCCACATTAAGTTGTATCTCTCAATGATATCGACTACTCTTAAAGTCACATACTTAATATTATTTAACCTAATCACATATTCTCTATTATAGGTTAATCATTTCCATTAATTACCCAACTCACTATAAATCCACAGAAAATACATAGATAAAAATCCACCATTACTCCTCAAATGAAATCTCATATTATTCTATTTCCTTAGGCATATAGGGGTCCCAACAGAGTGAACATCTTCCAAAATAACATTTATCACTTAATCACCAAATAAATTTTCTATAATAAGGGTATTCATTTGATAAGAAATAAAATCCCAAATCAAATTATTATAGATCAATAAAATAATTTACAAAAATTAATTAGTCACACTAACTAGGGACTTTACGAAGTCCAGTGGTAGGTGATAAATCCCAATCGCACTCTCGTTGTGGGTTCGATTCCCATAGCTTTGTCTGACATGGCGAGTTATCACATTGTATATGTGTTGTCCTTTTTTGTAAACTATATTTTATAAAATTACCAAAATAAGATAAATTATTCAAAGTAACCATAAAATAATTTAACCTCAAATGTTATCTAATACCATTCATTTTCATCCCAAAATATAATAACATGTAATTGCCTAAAATTCAAGAATCATATAAAACCGAATTGTTATTTATAACTATATCCACAAGAGAAAAGATAATTCTTCCACAAATATAATTTTCACATTATAAATTTACAGGTTACACATATAAGATAAAATTTATACAATGTAATCTCAAAAAAATGAGCACTAATACCTTTAAACATTTTTCCATCCATTTATTTCCACATAGGTTATTCCTGGACCAAGAGGTTATATTATAGAATAATGAATTGACCTGGGTGATTCCAAGGTCACTTACATTTACAAAAAATGACCGTAATTGGAATCTTAGGATCATTTTTATTTTCATCCATAGTTATTTTCATTTTTCCTCGTAAATTCTTTACATTATGCCCTTTTTTCCCACAAAAAAATCATTTGTTTTTTCCATTGAGACACTTTCCTGGGTGTATCTTTCCACATTTATGGCATGATGAAAATTGAGCTTTTTTTTCTCCATAGTCTCCACTGCTGGAGCTCTAATCATTCACTGCATTTCTCATCATCATTAACTCCGGGAGTGGGTTAATATTAATGTTGTTGATCATATTTTTGGAAAAGTAGTTTGGCATGAAGGTAATATCTTCTACACCTATCAACATTCCTTTTAGTTTCTCATTTCCCCCAATGTTCCCACCTTTTACATATTGTTCAATCTTACTAAGACTTCCTTGGAATCCAGCCATTAACTAAAACCAAAAAATATTGTATGAGTATGAATATTCATAAAATTATTTATAAAATATCATCACACCTTATTTTCAATCAAAAACACCCAAGTATTAACCAAGGATATTTATTCGGATATTATATTAAAATCCTTAAAATCATTTTGTAAAGAAAATATATATTATCCTAAGGTTATACTCTGGGAGTTTCATAACCAAGGGTGCCTCATGGTCCGTTGTTGTGCACCAGTTCCTGTTCGAGTCTAGATTAAAGCGGTGTTTTCAGGTTTTACCACTAGGTGCATTTGTGCCAGAGTTGCCTCTACCTACTCATATATAGATAGGGATGTAGTTCTTGGAAAACTCACAAAATATATACAATACCAAAATTCAATGAAGTTCTTCTATACTAATCCTCAAAATCTATCTTAGGGATATGTGCTCTAATCAGAGTTTATCTAAATCTAGATTCCATGGTTTGTACTAAACTTCCTCGGATACCAACTGTAATTCCCCGACCCCAGAATCATAGAATCAATGCATTATGATATAACATTGGCATGATACAAGGAAATAATGTCCCAAAACACCGATTAGTTTAGTTTCCTTGGAAATACTATATACATTTATAAGGTCAACATTACAACTTGAAAATAAAAAAATACTAAATAATTCAATTAGAAACATCCAATATTCCTAGATTATGCCTTCAATTCACTCATATATAACTTCTTCAAATCGTGTTAAAATGAATCATAAGAATAGGGTGAGCTCAAATGCTCAGTAAGAGTAAGAAATACAGCAGAAGATGACATAAAAATTAGGCATGTTGAATAATTGATAACAAATGCCTTTAAAAATAATTAACATGAACACTTTATGGGAGGAATATGAGCCAAGTAAATAATTCAAAAATAAAACATAGTCATTGGTATTATACTAGTCGAATAACCACATGAAATATCAATATCTAATCTCATAATGATGGAATGCACAATGTCAAACATCATATCTACAAAGTCAAGGTCTTGTGCCAAGACTACAAATAAGATTTTGTCAAGGCCTTATGCAAAGACACTAGTTTATCTCCTGAGACATACCAATGCATCGAGGATCTATTGCGGGCTCCACTCGTCACATACTAAGTACAATGTATTATTCATATGAAATGGTGGAAATATAATCGAAACATTCATATTAAAAATATCATATGAAATGTCAATACTTCATCCACAAACAATGAGTAGTATAAAAATAGCACATCCACAGTAAAAAATTACACATTCAATACAATATATATGATTTTATTGTAACAGATTAACCTCAATCGATAATAATGAATGATATCGACATAGATGAAAATAAGCATCAATACTATTTGATAGAAATATCACCCATTTTCTTGAAAACATGTAAATGTTAGACTATTTTTCAAGAAGCCATTTAAAAATTTATTTTTGAATCATAGTGTCCCATGACACTTTGAATCTTTTAAAAGGAATTTAATTTTTAGAACATTAATGTCCATATAAATAAATCTTTAAAACTATTTTTAAAACATGGAAATTAATGAGAAACATTTTCAATAATAAATCTTTAAAACATTTAAAATTATATTTTAGTTAGAGTTACTAACCAAAAGAGTGAAACTTGAATACAAATATTTGTGGTAATAAAAACATTATAATATCATGATAATAAAAGGATTCATGATATACTGTGTCAAAGTACATTATGTACACCATATAAATGTGATTTGGTGTATAATAACGAAAAAGTCTCAATGGAATGTAAATTGAGATGAAATATCATACAAAGACCGTGTCCTTAGGTAAAGGATAAATCAACGAAATAAATATGTGTGAAAAATATAAATACACTCAATATGATTAGATATTCGGTGTAAATCAATAAGATAACATTCAAACATATTCTTGTAAAAACAACACCAATGAATTGGATGTGTAACTCAATAAATGGGGATCGAGTTAAAATTACTCTTATCAAGTTCATATCGATGACTTGAGAATTAATCAATGGAGAGATTATGTGTATCAAAATTATATCCACAGAAAGGGGAGTAGAAATTATGACATAATCACATGAATAGTTAGTCCACACATAATCTTGGAGTAAAATAATCAATGAAGTATGTGTAAAGTTGAATGAGTGGAAATTGAAATTTTGAATTCCATTAAAGATTTGGTAACATAAGAAACATACACCCATGAAAGAAGTATTGTACGATAATGATGTAAATATCCATAAATTAATGTATATTACACAATGAATACAATAATGGCCAGTACACACACCATATGAAATAAATAAGTGGTGAACAATGTAAATCTCAAGGAATTAAATGTGAGATAAGAAACCCATTACTTTGTACATTTTCGTTGGTTGAGGATAGATTTTCCTTCTGTATAATGGTGAAATAATTTTTATTATATTATACTAGATTCATATTCATTAATATGATATCATATATGATCTTTTAACATTGCTTTGTTAATAATATCTTTGTATTATCTTCTTTTTTGGTGTTAATGTATTTATTTTCCTGTATATATTTTTTATGTGAGTCATATTTGTCAAGCATGGGATATATATTATTCGTATCGAGAATGATATCAGGTCTCCAAACATTATATTTAATCATCAAATGAAAATTAATCTTGAATGGATATGATGGGGAATGAATCTCATCGCGTTCGTGGAGATGGTAATCCATACGTACGCACGAGCGACAATATCATTCTTTTGATATAAAAATAATATATAATTTGATGGTATATCATATATGAATAATCATTATCATGATATATTTATTATTTACATAAATTACACATCATTATTATACCCATCCAAATAATAATGTATTGAATAACAATTACACCACGAAGTGGAGACGATAAGTCGTACGTTTGAACCTATGGTGACATGTCATTCAAAGGATGGATAGAATAATGAATATGGTTATAAAATATTTATAATAAAATAAAATTATATATAAGATACTAGATTTGTTATTTTATAATGGAAACAATAAATAAATAATAAGTGGAAGAAGAAAAGAACTTGAAAGAGAGTAGTGAAATTATTACCTCTTCTTTGGGTGTTTTATTTTCAGTTGATCAGAAGGGCTCCTTAGGATGGATTTATGACTAAAGGAATGCCTCTAAGATGGAGTGCGGGAAGTTTAAAGGTTATTTGGGAAGGGTTTTTTGAAGCCAAAAGGAATTGATGGTATGAATTTGAGAGAAGGGGAGTGCACTTTTATAAGAGGGGTGAGAGGCATCTTAGGAAAAACTAAAAATATTATTTTATAATAAATACATATTGGGTATATAATGACTAAAAACTGATTTATTTAAAGCCTAAGGTGGGGATGGTTCGAAAACAACTCAAAAAATTGGTTTTAGATAGGTTTGGGTCACTATATTAACCTTATCTTTTAGAGTTAAGTCTTAGTTAATTAGTTTGACATTTACCACGTCTCTTGGTATTTTTATGTTATATGATTAATAAACATACTATAAACATCCAAGATAACCTCAAGTTATTTATTAATAATACACCTATCATTATATATGTATTTTTTCTGAACCTTTTATTTCTAGAAATATGAGATTAATTAATAATATAATGTTTGTTTTAAAAACTATTTTATGTAAATTTTGACACTATTTTGTTTTTTTTTGATAAATTCATAACATAATTATTACTTCACAAAAAAGTCATGAAACCAACCCTAACATGTTATATTAACCTATAAAATTAGTGGAATTCATAAAAAGTCTCAAATTACATTTATTTGGATATTTATAATAACAATTATTTGAATATTTCATTGATACAGTAATTACTACATCATCACTTTTTCATAAATAAATTTAATTATTCAATGTTTAAATTTTATAAATAAAATACAATTTTATAGGAAATATTTTTTCATTTCCAATTAATATTTATAGTAAAATTTATCATATCTATAACCCTATATTAAAAATATTTTAGTTATTAAACATTATTTTAACTCTTTTAACTCTTTTTTAAATAAAATAATATTAAATGTCCTAATCTAATCCAAGTGGACCTAAAGGACCATATTTAATTCCTCAGGTTTTTTTGGTTGAATTACACTTAGCCAATAGAATTATGACATGTGTTAGGATAATAATAATATCATTTTTACCCTTAATTACTCTATTTACTTTTATCCGTGTTAAATAAAATTAAAAAGGTACTATTCACCAAAAAAAATTCAGCTTGTTGAATGAAATTTTAATTATTGATATCGAATGTGTCTCTAATTTTTTTTGAAATTCCACTCACAAAAGAAATAAAATTATTTTTTTTTTGTGAATTTGAAATTCTACTAGGAGGTGGGTAAAAGACGGTGAAAAGTTCAATAAAATTTTTATATATCTAAAATTATTATAAAATGACTCCAATGAATTATACTGAAATTATATATGCATTATATATCTACTATGACCTAAAATAAATTTAAATAAAATAAATAATTTTTTAAATTAAAATTTCGTTTTAAACTATCACTTATTGTTTTTCAGTATTCATAAAAAATAGAGTGTTTTCTGAAAAATACCAAAAATTCACCCTAAGATAATTTCGATACTTCGAATCCAAAAATGATTTCCATTTTGAAATACAAAATTTACAAAATTTCAAAAAGTTGGTATTACTATTCATAACAGCTAGTTTGATTGGTCACGGTGTGTTAGAATCTCAAAGTTGCGTATAATGCATGATATTACATTATTCACAGGAAAACATACCGTGGATTCTTGGGGTGTTACAATTCCTGTCTCACACCTACAAAAAAACATCAAAAAATAAACAACCTTAGCACCTTTCATAGTAATCACGATGAGGGGATTCATAATAAATGAATCAATGAACACCATTTTTTCTATTGTATATAGTATATCAGGGTCATAAAATCCTGATAATCTATCAATTTAATTTTTATAATGTTGATATATCTATATCTATTGATATACCACAGACTGAAGTGGTCTATATAGACCATAAATAACTTTCCAAAAAGGTAGATTGTATACGTTTTTATAGAGAGCACTATTGAAACAAACTCCATGTCCTGGGTTATGTTCTACTCATGTGTTGTAATATTAATAGACTAATAAAAACCTATAACCATCGTATTTGTAAAAACACTTCTAAATCCAACTCTATAGGAATCACTATTCACTTTTTACTCAACCCCCTAATTTGTATGTATCAAGATATGAGAGCTGGTGTGGCTCCACCTTAGCTCCTAAAATTCTTACTAATATTGTTCAAACCAAGTGAATAGACTAACATTTTGGTCATGTGAGTCAATATTTCTATGATCCTCCAAAATTCTACCAGGAATCATAGATAATATTCATCCAACCCAAGGAGGATTCACACCTTAGAGACAAACAAAAGTGGATACCATTCTAACACAACCCAATTTTTTCAATGTTCACCACTACTCCAAAATATGAGATAACATGTCCCAATAAGGGAACTTATTTAATCTTGTACTAATACATTGGGATCATTACATTATGTCTATTCTCCTATAGTATGAATAATATGTTGGGCAAAAATCCCTCAACGTATCATTGAAGCATTTTTGAGGTGATTGTGTTTGTTGACAAAGTTGACATCTGAGCAGTGATTGTTGACAAAGCAAAACAATGACATACAAATTTGTTGACAAAGAGGAATTCATGGTTGAATGTCGAGTTCAAGAGACGAGGTCAACGATCCATGTTTGATTCAAGAACGTCGATAAAAGGAATGGATGATCTGGAGGCGGTACAAAAGAACAGATACAAGGTGGCGCCGTTTTCCAGTGTTTGCCAAATTTTTGGGCCTGAAAATCGGCAAATGAAGAAAAGTGTTTTTTGGAAAAGGGACTTGCGCGTCGTGGACTTGGAGTAGGTGGAACTTGCGCGCCATATGTTTTTCAAGATCAGATGATCAAAATATGGCTAAGGAAATAGGTTCGCGCAAGTTTGGGAGTTGGTCGCGCAAGTGTCCAAAAGGGCAGAAGACTTGCGCGCCGAAACTGCGTCGCGCAGGTGACTTGCGCGCCGTCACGCAGGGTGGTCAGATCGCCTATAAATACTGGACCACCCCTCTTCATTTCTCACCGGAGTTCAAGACGAGAGCTCCCGACGCGCAGGTGTGGTGGTCGCGCAAGTGGTGTGTGTGGTCGCGCAGGTGGGACTTGCGCGCCAGAGGTTGAAGTTGTGTGCCAGCATTAGAAGTTGTGCGCCAGTTGGCAGTTGGGCGCCAATATTTGTTTGGGCGTGAAAGGAAGATAGTCGCGCAAGTTTGGAGTTGAGGAAGGTTGAGTCGCGCAAGTGTTTGAGGAAGACTTGCGCGCCCGTTGTGACTTGCGCGCCGATACTTGCGCGCCGCGATTGACTTGCGCGCCAAGTAAGGCTTTGTTCCAGCAGTGCTTCTCGGACTGCGTGGAAGCTGGTTCGTTGCCCGATACCTTCGGTGCAAAGAGAGATTCATCTACGGGTGAAAGTTGTACTTCAACAGAGCATCTACATACAAGAGAAGATGCATTCATTCATGCAAATGAAGAGACCTACAGGTCTATAAACTGTGAGTGAATCCCTTCTAAGAGCAGTGAGCTTAGGAAGAGGAAGAAGGTGATCCTCTCCACCGGCAGTGAGCCAGAGAGAGAGAAACAGGGAGTGACCCTTGGGAAAGCAGTGAGCTGACCCTAAACATTGTAAAGGCAGTGAGCCTGGGCATAGAAGTGATCTAGCCCGAACCTTGTAATCCACAGCTAGTGAAGATTAGTGGAATTTGGTACGACCGGCAACCTTTCGGCGTATGCTCCTTGGACGTAGCCCTTAGCGGTGAACCAAGTAAAATTGTTGTGTCCTATGCTTGTCTTACTTTCTGTTTATATCGTGCAGCAGGAAAAAGAGAGAAGAGTGTTTTGCTTAACAGCGAAACAAGATCAGAACATGCATTAATTTTTAATTAGCAATACCCTGATTCACCCCCCCTCTCAGGGTATCCATCCTAGTGGACCTAACATAATACTATCCTCAGATTATTCTCATTCATTACCTATGATGTCAAATAAATGATTATTTAATCGATAAAGGATATTATTAACCAATCTAATAATGGATGAAAGAGTCACACTATGAGTCATATGAAAACATGTGGGATGTTTTTTTACTATATATATAATCCCTAAGAACTTAGAATTTATAAAGAATCATAGGAACACCCTTTTAGATACACCCTCCCCATGAACCCTTGGATGATGATAGCCATACCAGAGATCAACCTTCATGAACCAATTTGATCCCTTTAGAAGGTATAAAATATAATCGATCTCAAAATAGGTTATTTATTTCTGATAGTCACTCGATTCAAATTCCAATATT
This sequence comes from Viscum album, assembly GCA_963277665.1. Taxonomy (NCBI): domain Eukaryota; kingdom Viridiplantae; phylum Streptophyta; class Magnoliopsida; order Santalales; family Viscaceae; genus Viscum; species Viscum album. Next base: position 1,373,838,231 of record OY728164.1, read on the forward strand.
CATTACAAATCCTAAATCTCTCATATGCATTTTTAGTGAATAAGATATTCCTAAGGGGATTCATTAGGTCTGATAAAAGCATTATCATCATAATCTCATAGATTTTACCAGGGTCCATTTATTATGTCATGAAATATATCAATGAATATCCATAGTTCAAAACAATAATATATTCCCCCTATCGGTGAGAGGGTAATAATGATACAACCTTCGGAAAGGCATTATGACAGTCTTCCACCACCGTTAGTAGTTGAGTGTCTAAACCACGAGTTGTTCCAAGATTCAAAATTACAAACTTTTGGGTGACGTATTCCAGTTTCCCACATATTATCCCTGGACATATCATAAAAATCTCTCTCACACATAAATGGAAAATTTTTCTCATCTACTCAAGGTCACCAAACCCTTATATAGAAATAATCAATTTGTAAATGAATCATTGATGGATAATCCATGCATAGGGTGAAGTCATAAAACATCATACAATACACAAGGGTAAATATATATAACTATTGAATAATAAATTGTAGATTTAAACCTATATTTCAGGAACTTTACAATAGATAATCCATTGTAACCGCGAAAATAAGTTATAACCTATATTCTTGATGAAACCTCACCCTATGGTCAAAATAATCTATCTAGATATGAAATTTAGATATCCATATTATTCAAGGGATGGAATTCTAAATTATTATATGAGACACAATTAAATATAATTTGAAACACTCTTCATTGATTGTTAGTTTACACTATTATAATTAGTCCATAATCAGGTTATCACTACCAGTAGAAGTCCATAGATGCAAGGGTCAATCTAGAGGCTATACAAAAATATAATTTTCATTGAAAATGGATATTTAAATGAATGAGGTAATCACACTCAATTCTATAATTAGTGACCACAAAGTTTAAAATATATGGATGCTACCTCCAATGATGGTGGGTGTATCCGGTCCATATCCCCAAATTTCATGCAATTAACAATGTCATTGAAAACTAGAACTCTCTTACAAGACTGGTTTACTAGTGGGTGGGGGTAACATTTATGGGTAATAATGTTTCCATCCTCTTGAACCTCCTCCTAGTTCTCTCCCAACCCTTTTACCAGAACAATCTCTCTAATGGTCACCTAATCCAACAATTGGAGGCATATAGTCACATAACTGCATATACATAATGGGTTCATGATTTCCAATCCACCCACTTATATATGATAGGTCAGGTATTCATCCAATATGTGAACCCACCAATGATATAAAAAAATCATATCTTTGGACTAACTACATCCCATATTTGAGCATTGAGGTTCTTGTCATTTATTCTAAGTATACTAACATGAAATCTTTTAATGTTTCAAACCCAATTGTCATCAATGACCCACAACAAATGATTATACCACCAAGATACCCGCTAATAGAATCATCTATATTTCATTCCTCATCCAAGAAAATCACCCTTATGAGATCTCACTCTAACTCCCAAACATGGGTAGTGATGCACAAAGGAACCTCATGTGCTAGAATATATCATTACAATTACCATTTGATGTTATGTTCCAAAAATAAAACATCATATATCATATCAAATATTTGTTGTGTTTGATCCTTGAATCTCAAAATATACTCAACACTATTTTTTCATCTCTCTTACGAGTCAATGAGATCTTGAATATGCATGTAACTCAAAATCATAGGACAATAATCCTCTTAAAATATGTATTCAAACATGACCCAGGGTGGGAGTTACTTGATCACATGTCTTCATGAGAAAATTCCATAGGTTTACCACCATTCCATGAGGAATACTAGACATAATCATCACAATCTTGTCAAAAGGGGTCAAAAAATAAAAAACACTCAAACTACATACTCTATAAATCCATTTTACTCATGCAGGTTAGGTTCCCCTAAAAAAATAACCCACCTATGACATTGAAACTATTGGAGCATGATCGAATTAAACACACCCTCACCATGAGTTGATAAAGTGATCAGTTTTTTTGTAATGGAGAGAAGCTTTAGAATGATCCATAAGAGATGGGTTTTCTCATCACTTAATGTTTGGTGTAACCAATTTCAAATAACACATAGGAAAACTCTCATGAATTAGCCCCTGAAGAGAAAACATTTAACAAAAATATTCAACCTCATGAAATTACTATCAAAATTTACTATAAATATATATGGAATCATCCTTTAATTTATCAAGACATACCACTATTAGAAGAGTGCATCTGGGGAACTAACTCATGAATAAAATAATAATTCCAAAATCCATTCCTATATGATGCAAGAAAAGTTATTTCCTAGGACCACAATTTATACACATTGGGTTGATTAACATTCTATAAATATCTGTAGGAATTTATATGTTGACCAGAGCATCATAACTAGGTTTCATTGAAAACAATTTTTACTGAACGATTTCTATCAACATCGTAGGGACACAAACCATAATCTCTATCCATTAGATAACCCATTTTCATATATCTATAAAAGGATCCAACCCATCGGGACCCTCAAGAGTTGTTATTAGATGATTGTGCCTCCCTAATATAACTTGTTATATTCTAGGAGAATGTAACTTGAACTGATAAATAATACAACTCATATAATAATACATGGCCTAATTTAACGTTATAATATGCTTACCTAAAAAATTTCCAACATAATATGATACAATGAATGAAATATCAAGTTTATTTGACAACTAAATTAAAAAACCTCTTGAATACACAAGTTAATAACGATACATATTTCACAATGTAATGAAGAAAATGTATTTCTAATAGAAAAAATGATCCAAAAAATGAAAGGACAATTTTCAATGATCACCTTATGATCTGGACACCATCATGAGACACAAATACTAATAATTTCTAAGAACTAATGACTCATATTCCACCCATATCTCCACTAAAGTTCATAATTTGTGAATAATACATGAAATGTGTAGGACAGATACCCATGCATAGGTTTGTATAATCATTAAATATAAGATTCCCCAAACACCACACACAGAACAATAGATCTATCAGCTCATTCAATTACCCAAACAACTAGGGCCCATCAAAATGGAAATAATCCAAGTGTGACATCTCTATGATTTCCACCAATAAGATATCTTCTAACCACCAACATTGATTAGGAATATCTAGCACATGTGTGGAATTCACCTAGGTCCATGAAGTCATGAACTTCTTTCTATTCCCAAACAATGATTAAAATAAATTATAACTAATAACAGTTTTCAGACATCTAAAAGCCACAATGAATGACTAAAATTTACTCATAGTGTGAAAGGGGTTAAATAGAATCCCTTTACAAGTGACAATGAGACCTACCATCTCATAAGGAGTATAATACTATAAAATGTAACAACGTTAAGAACTTCACTATATCTATCTCTACACTATGCTCATCCTACACCTAGTCCCCCTAAGACTCTATAAAAATATATTTCATTTGAATAATACATAAAATGTGAGTGAAAATCCCATGTAGGGGAGTATAAAAATATTTCACAGGACACCTCCAAATCAATAAGCCTAAAGCATCAAGAGTAGTCAACTCATCAATATACAAGTATATCAATAAAAATATGATACCTAACAATAATCAAAACAACATACATATAATAACAAAAAAATATAGTCTAATTTTTTTCTCAATAGATACTTATGTCTATAATAATTTTTTTATGTATCACGTCTATACTCATTTGGTAGCATATAGTCCAGAAGCCATTATGTCACTAATGAAATTGTGTGGCATTTAGTGATTTTCTAGAATCTCCATGATGTACTGATTGTATATCTAAATATATCAACATCCATGTAGTGGATCACTCCCAATGATACTGGAGTACAACACAAACCATAATGAATCCACCTTCTTGATAAGGGGTTGACGACCTTTCCATAACAGAGATGCTGATACTTTGATCCATATATAGGATAGAGAATTAATGATAGAGGATCCCATATCTGTCTCAAATAGGGATGCAATGAACACTATCTGATAAAAAATTTATAGATGTAAACCCAATCCAATGTTAAGGAACTAATACCACACAATACCCTCTTAAAAATGGACCAATAAACAATAATACTCCAATCATGGAATTTAGTGAGGAAACAATGGTGTAAATTCTATATAATAGGAAGTACATGATGTGTATAAAGGTAAAGAGTATTGTACCTATAATCCCAGACCATCCCATTCCTATTCTCATATTCCTCTACACATTCATGTGTGCACCAAGCCTTGAATATATACCCTTTTTCATTCCCATGTATAATTGGTTCTTTCAGTGTACTTATTCATGTCTGAGTATCAAGATATTAACATGTACTCTACCCATTTGCTTGTTAATGGTGGTTTATATTAATGTGTACCCTCCAGAGTATATTTCATGTCCTCTTTTAAAAATTAAAATGATGGGTGACATGTTTCACATAGCACGTGATAATTATCTTTATAAATAATCCCTAGAACCACATATAGGTACCAACAAAACATGTGTTATTCAAGGTTATATTCCATGTAACACGATATATTCTATATTTCCCAGAATCCTTCATCTGAATCTAATTCTACTACTACTTTCATTTCCACAAACATTGATCACAAACATAAATCTTAGATCAGGCCTTGATCAAACCTTTTCTTATTTTGTGTAGATATTCCAACAACCAAATCTAATATAAAATTTTACATTATTGGACCACTACATCATTACACACCAAACCATGAATGGGGAACCTCTAATACAACCACATATCCTTATCTTCTACCATAAATCTATTAAATGATTTCCGTCCCAAATGTGAAAATATGATATTGATTAGTTGCATCAATAATAATTTTCTCAACAATCATCTCTAGGGTATCCATTGAATCATTGGTAAAACTAACATCAACAATGAACTTTATATGAAAAAAATAGAAAATCAAAATTCCCATCAAATGGAATGATTTATTATCATGCCCCCCCCCCCCACAATGTGTACCCCTTATAGGTTTGTGATGGGGGATGATATATGGTGACCCTCGAGTCCTACCATGAGTAGGAACCAAATAACATTGAGGGTAGAATAAACATGTATATGAGAGGAATTACTCTCTATGATAACACATGTGTAATAGATAGATATGATAGACACAACCAAATCTTTCTCAGACATTAATATAAAAATAAAACCATGGTGCATATATGTATTATAATGAAAAAACTCATATAACTTAATAACAAACTACTAGTACCAAGAGAAAAGTAAATACGGTTGCAACCACGATGTCCAAACATCTCTATATAAACCACAATATAGTAGTAACCATCATGATCTCCAACCTACTCCAACTGACATGAAATTTTTTTATATATACATTAGATGATTATAACTGTATAATCAGTATGATCCTCCTCATATCATCTCTCTAAAATATAAATAAAGAATACTATAGAACATTGAACAATAAGTGAAACTATCCAATAACATACACATGTACACTATGTTCTTTGAATAACCAAGGAAACTCTTACAAAGTATCTCATTCAAGATAATATAATATAATAAATAATATCAAGTGTACCATGCTACCACTTCCACACTAGTTATCCTCTATTCCTCAACATCACATGTCGTTACCATCTCTCTCTAAAAAGGATATCTCATAAACAAATTAGTGAAGAAACATAACATAAACCTCATGTTACAAACCACCACATCCACATATCAAAAAATGACATGGTTGTTTCTGGGAGCCACCTTAGCCAACATAACATGTATTATACCTCAATACATCACAACACATACACTGATTATGGATCTACAATACATCCCTTCATATACATGTTATACCTATAGTATTCCTTAGGAAACTTTAACTAGAATTCATATGGATCAAATAACCAAAATTCATTATAGAATTCTACACAATTATATGGGGAAAACTAATCATATTGAATTCCAACACATGTAATTACCAAGAGAAAAGAGCAGGGCTGAAGGGGGTAGTCTGCCATTAATCCTCCCACTAGGATGTAGGAAAAACACCCCCTTGTCTTAGAAAGGAAAGGTGTCACTTTTCGTAACTAACTGGGTGGAGTCACATACTGAAACAAAAAGGAAGATGATATAATATATCTCACAATAATAATATGGGATATCAAAGTTTAAGACTCAACAATCTCTAATGTCTCTTGGGCTCCCAGCTACCACTGCTAAAACCAGATATCTTATAACCTCACAACATTTTAAAGAGATACATTAAGTTATATTATCCCCCTTTTAACAGTTTAAATTTATATTAATTATATCTTAACCACTAATTAGCTATTACCATTATCCCTGTTACATTACATTTGTATTACAACAAAGATCTATCTCCTCTAGATATAAGAAAACAGACTCCATGGCATCTCAGAATATCAGCCTTAGAATTGTATCCCCAAAATATCCAACCCAATGGTTTAAAAATTTATTCATTTATTAACAACAAAAATATTTATATTACCATGTATTCTAGGAAAACACTCTATGCTTCCAAACATAAGGGGCTAAACATGGTGAGTAGATGAACTACACATCGAGTCTTCCCCACCTATACGAGGAGCATAGAATCCTCTAACAACATGAATCTAAATACAAGAATATCATGAAATACCCCATGAATTCATGCCTATATTGGAAGGTGAGTAACCAAAAACATCTACCTAAAGTAGTGGTAATGGAAATAAGACGAAAAAAACATGGCCTTTGTCAAATCTATGGATTCAATGAAGCATCTACCATTAATAACAATGGGTAAGCCCAACATCAACCCATTCTTTCATCACAAGTGTCCTCCCCACATCCACATGAATATCCCAATGAATATTAGCTATCTAGGAATCAATTGATTCCTCAACAACTAGGCCTATCCACCACTCATATCACAAAAATGCTTAAAGATCATCCATTTCATGATCAAATTGCAATCATCCCTCCCCACCCCACATACTTCAATAGCCTTCCGGGATCATCCATCCCAAGATCACATCACTAGAAGTAGGAAAAATCAAATAAAATGATCACTTGGCACTAAATCAAGGCATCCATCCTTCAAAAACAATGAGTTCTCAGGGATTCGAATCTCAAGGCACATGGAATTTACATGAAAACAATAATATGAGTTCTAAAAAAGGTATTATATTTTTTCCAAAAACAAGTTTTTATTCCATATTGAATTAACCCATCATTATCTTTGGTAGTACCCATAAGAATCCTAAGAAATAATTTATTAAAGATATTAGAAATTAATCAGAAAATTTGTAACGCCTCGACCCTAGAAGCCCAAAGTTGGTGCATTATTACATAACATTGGCATGATACAAGGAAATCATGTCAAAAAATACCGATCAGTTTAGTAGCCATGGAAATACTATATATATTAATAAGGTCAAAATTACAACGTGAAAATAAAAACAACATTAAATTTTTCCATTAGAAACATCCAAGATCCCTAGATTTTGCCTGAAAGTCACTCATAACTATCTTCATCTTATCCTGGTAAAATGAAACATAAGAAAGTATTGATCTCAAATGCTCAGTAAGATTAAAAAATATATTGGAAGATAACATAAACATTATACCTCATGAATAATTGAAAACACATTCCTTTACAAATAATTAACATGAACACTTTATGGAAGGAATATGAGAAGAGTAAATAATGCCACAAAAAAACATAGTCATGGGTATTCTACTATTAAAATAACCACATGGAATATCAATATCTAATCTTATAATGAGGGAATGCATAATTCCGGACATCATAACCACATAGTCAATTCCTTGTTCCAAGACTACAAATAATATTTTGTCAAGGCCTTCCGCCAAGACACTAGTTTGTCTCATGAGTCCTACCGATTCATCAAGGAGCTATAGCGGGATCCAGTCGTCACTTTCTAAGTCCAATGCATTCCTCGTATGAAATGGGTGAAACATAATCTAAACATTCGTATTAAAACTATATGATAAATGTCAATACATTATCCACAAACCATGACTACTATAAAAATAGCTCATCCACAATCAAACATAACTCATTCAATACAATATGAAATATTGTATTGTAACATATTAACCTCAATAGAGAATAATAAAATATATCGACATATATGAAAATAATCATCAAAACTATTTGAGTAAAATATCCCCTATTTCTTTAAAAAATTTAAAAGTCACACTATTTGTCAAGAAGCCATTTAAAAATAGATTTTTGAATCAAAGTGTCCAATACCACTTTGGAAATTTTAAAAAGAATTTTAATTTTAAAACTTTAATGTCCATATTAATAAATATTTTGAAATATTTTAAAAACATGGACAATAATGAGAAATATTTAGAATAATATATCATTAAAACATTGAAAATGATATTTTAGTTAGAGTTCCTAACCCAAAGAGAGACACTTGAATACAAATAATTGAGTTAATAAAAACATTATAATATCATGAGAATTAAGGGATTCATGATATACTACGTCAAAGTACATTATAAACACTATATAAAAGTTATTCGGTGTATAACAAAAAAGAAGTCTCAATGGAATGTAAATTGAGATGAAATATCTTACTAAGACTGTATCTATAGGTTAAGGTTAAATATATGACATAATTATGTGTGGAAATTATAAATTAACTCAATATGATTTGATATTTACTGTAAATCAATCAGAAGACATTAAAAAATATTCCTGTAAAAACAACACCAATGGATTTGATGTTTAACTCAATAAATGGAGATTGAGTTAAAATTACTATTATCAAGTTCATATCAATGACTTGAGAATTTATCAACTAATTGATTATTTATATCAAAATTATATACATATAAAGGGGAGTGGAAATTATGACATAAGAAAATTAATAGTGATTCCACCCATAATCTTGGATTAAAATAATCAATGAATTATACATAAAGCCGAATAAGTTGAAATTGAAAGTTCAAATTCACTTATCAATGAGGTAACTTACGAAACATACACCCATGAAATAAGGATCATAAAATGATGATGTAAATGTCCATACATTAATGTATATTACACAATGAATAAAATCATGGGAAGTAAACACACCACATGTAATAAAAAAGTGGTGAACAGTGGAAATCTCACAGAATTAAAAGTGAGATAAGAAACCCCTTACTTTGTAATTTTTCTTGGGTCGAGGGTAGGTTAACCTCTAGTATAATAGTGAAATAATTGTTATTAAATTATACAATAATCATATACGTTAATATGATATCATATATGATCTTTTAACATTGCTTTGTTAATAATAACTTCGTATTATCGTCGTTTCGGGTGTTAACAGATTTGATTTCCATTATATTCTTTGTTATGGGAGTCATATTTGTTATGGATGGGAAGTATATTATTAATATCCAGAATTATATCAAGTATATAAACATTTTTTAATCATCAAATGAAAATTTGTCTTCAATGGATACAATGGGGAATGAATCTCATTGCGTTCGTGGAGACAATAATCCGTACATATGCATGAGAAACAGTATCATTCTTTTGATATTAAAATAAAATTTCATTGGATGGTATATAATATGAACAGAATAATTATCTTGTTATATTTATTATTTACATAAATTAAAGATCATTATTATAATCATCCAACTAATAATGTATTGAATAACAATTACACCACAACTTCGAGATGGTAAGTTGTACGTACACACGTATGGTAACATGTCATTCGAAGGATGGATAGAATAATAAATATGGTTGTACCATATTTATAATAACATCATAGTATATAGAAGATACTGGAGTTATTATTTTAGAATTGAAACAACAAAGAGAGGAGAAGTGGAAGAAGAAAATAACTTGAAAGAGGGTGGTGAAATTATTACCTCTTCTTCGGGTGCTTTCTTTCGAGAGATCAAAATGGATTCCTATAATGTCTTTCTGACTAAAAAAGGACTATAGGATGGATTGAGGGAATTTGAGAGGATATTTGGGTAGGGTTTAGCCGAGACAAAAAGATTTGAAGGTATGAATTTGAGAGATGGGGTATTACCCTTTTATAAAAGGGGTGAGGGGAACCTTAGGAAAACGTAAAACTATTATTTTATAATAAATTCATATTCGGTTTTAATGACACCAAACTGATTTATTTCGAGGATAAGGTGGGTATGGGTCGAAGAAAACTAAACCAGCAGGTTTAAGATAGGATTTTATCACTATATTAACCTTATCTTTTAGATTTAACTCATAGTTAATTAGTTTGACATTTACCATGTCTCTTTGTATTTTTATATTATATGGTTAATAAACATACTATAAACATACAAAATAATATCAAGTGGTTCATTAATGATAAACCTATCATTATATAAGTCTTTTTACCAAACCATATATTTCTAGGAATAGAATATCAATTAAAAATATAAAATTTGTTTTAAAAACTCTTTTACGTCAATTTTTACACTATTTGGTATTGTGTTTTTTCTAAAATCATTACAGAATTATTAATTCAAACATAATTCATATAACCAACCATAACATCATATATTAACCTATTAAATTAGTAGAATTCATGAAATGTTTCAAATTACATTTATTTGGATATATATAATACCAAGTATATTAATATTTCATTGATACGGTAATTACTACATCATAACTGTATCATAAATAAATTTAATTATTTAATATCAAAAAATTATAAATAAAATACCATTATATAGGAAATATTTTTATCTTTAAAATTAATATTTATAGTTGAATTTATCTTATGTATAACCCTATATTAATGATGTTTTAGTTATTTAACATGATTTAAACTTTTTTAACTCTTCCTTAAATAAAATAATATTAAATGTCCTAATCTACTCCAAGTGGAGCTAAAGGATAATATTTTATTCCTAAGGTTTTTTTTGTTCTAATTACACTTAGCCAATAGAATTTGAACATGTGTTAAGGTAATAATTATATTATTTTTCCCTTTAATTACCCTATTTACTTTTAACCGCGGTAAATAAAAGTAAAAAGTTACTATTCAACAAAAATTATTATCATCTTATTGAACCAAATTTTATTTACTAGTATCAATCGTGTCTCTTGGATTTTTGAAATTTCTCTCATAGAAGCGTTAAACTTATGTTTTATGTGAATTTGAAAATTCTCCCAGGAGGTGGGTAAAAGATGGTGAAAATTTCAATAAAATTTTTATATATCTAAAATTATTATAAACTGACTCAAATTAATTACATTTAACATATATGGGTTTTATGTATCTTTTTTTTACCTAAAATAAATATTAATAAAATAAATAAATATTTAAACAAAAAGTTGATTTTTATCTATAACTTAGTGTTTTTAACTATTCATAAAAAATCTATAGTTTTCAGAAAAATACCAAAAATTCACCCAAAGCCAATTTCGATACTCAGAATCCAAAAATCAAGTCCATTTTGGAAGATAAAATTTATGAAATTTCGAAAAGTTGGTATTACTATTCATAACGGCTAGATTGATTGGTCGCGGTGTGTTATAATCTCAAAGTTGCAAATAATGCAAGCAATTACATTATTCAAAGGGAAACGTATTGTGGAAGCTTGGGGTGTTACATTATTCCCCCCCTTTTGGAAATTTTATCCTCTCAATTTTTTAAATTGGGTTTGGGAACATAATTGGAAGTCCCACATCAAAAAATGAGTCAACAAAACTATCAATTTAAAAGAAAGAAAGAGAAGTTAAAAGGTCACCCGAGATAACCCGTACTAGGATTTCATGTAGGAAAACATGGATATGGAAGATAAACTAAGTGTAAAGTTTTGATGGACAGGGATAGAAAACATGATTCGGAGAAATTTAACAACAAGAAAAACACAAAATTTTGAAGGGACAAATGGTCATTAGTTTCCCAGTAGGAAAATTAAACAGACAATGTTTGTTTATGTTAAATTTCATAAAGATGAGGACTTTATTTATGAGATTGACCAAGAACATATTGATATATACTTTCTTTTTAAGTAGAGTTTCATCCATTAATAAATTTATACTACTAAATCAATTATTTTAAATAATAAGTATTCATGATGACTTGGTCATACTGGAAGAGCTAGAATCAACTTCTAGAGAATCACATGATTCACAAAGGATAAACTATATATTTACCTTTTCTTTAGAGATTAATCAAAACCAAAATGGTTAGTAAAAGATTAGATGATACCCCAAAAGGATATTCATTTAGAGAAAGAAATAATAATATTAATATCTAAAACTAAACCAGCAATACCCTAAAGATAAATAAATACAATTCAATAAAAAATTGTCCTTAAAATCCTTCAATATAATCCAAACTAATATTGAAACCCAAAACATAGAAGAATTTGGTTATGTAGTCTTCCACGTTAAATTGTATCTCCTAATGACATCGACTACTCTTAAAGCAACATACTTAAAAGTAATTAACCTAATCACATATTCTCTATTATAGTATTATCATTTCCATAAATAACCCAAATCACTATAAATATACAATAAAAACATAAATAAAAATCCACCATTACTCCTCAAATGAAATCTCATAGTATTCTATTTTTTTAGGCATATAGTGTTCCCAATAGAGTGAACGTCTTCCAAAATAACATTTATCGCTTAATCACCTAATCATTTTTTTATACTAAGTGTATTAATTTGATAAATCATAAGATCCCAAAATACTTATTATTGATCAATAAAATAATTCATCTAACATTAATTAGTCACACTAACCAGGGACTTCACGTAGTCTAGTGCTATGTGAAAAATTCCAATCCCACTCTAGTTGTTGGTTTGATTCCCAAAGATTTGTCCAACGCAACGAGTTTTTATACAGTCTGTGTGTTGTCCTTTTTCAAATAATATATTTTATAACATTACCAAAATGAGATAAATTCCTCAAAATAACCATAACATAATTTAACCTCAAATGTTATCTCCTACCTTGTAATTTCATCCAAAAATATAATAACTTGTAATTGGCTTAAATTCAAAAATCATATAAAACCAAATGGTTATTTATAACTATATCCACAAGAAAAAGATAATTCTACCTCAAATATTATTTTCACATGATAAAATGTAGGGTTACACATATAAGATAAAATTCATCCAACGTAATCTCAACAACAAAGAGCACTAATACCTTTAGAAATTTTTCCATCGATTTATTTCCACAATGGTTCTTCCTTGACCAAGACTTTATCTTATAGGATATATAATTAACTTGGGTGATGCCAAGGTCCCTTACATTTACGATAAATAATAGAAATTGAAATATTAGTATCATTTTAATTTTCTTTATAATACTCTTCATTTTTTCTGAGAAAATCTTTACTTTATGACCTTCTTTCCCACACATAAATCATTTCTTTGTTCCATTGAGACACTTTCCTGGGTGTCTCCATCTATATTTCTGGCATGATAGAAATTTACCTTTCTTCTATCCATGGTCTCCACAGCTAGGGCTCCTATCATTCATTGCCTTCCTCTTCTTGGTTGAATCCGGGAGTGGGTTAATATATTTTTTGTTCATCATATTTTTAGAAAACTGATTCAAAAAGTAGACAATATCATTTACGCCTATCAACATTCCATTTTGTTTCTCATTTCCACCACTTTACCTACCTTGTACATCATATTCAATGTAACTATGACTTCCTAGGAATCCATCCATTAAATAAAACCAGAAAACAAAATTGAGTAAAAATAGTCATAAAATTATTTATGAAATATCTTCATACCTTATTTTCAATCAGAAACACCCTAGTATTAACCAAGGTTATTTATCCTCATTTTATATTAAAATCCTTCTAATCAATTTGTAAAGAAAATGTAAATTATCATAAGCATATCCCCCGATAGTTTCATAACCAAGAGTGCATAAAGGCCCATTGTCGTGCACCAGTTCCCATTTGAGTCAAGCTCAAAGTGGTGTTTTTGGATTTTACCACAAGGTACATATGTGCCAGAGCCACCTCAACATGCATGTATCCAAAGAGGGATTTATTTCTTGGAAAACTCAAAAAATATCTGAATTACCGGATTTATAGGAAGTTCTTCTATATTAATCCTCAAAATCTATCTTTGGGCTATGTGCTCTAATCAGAGTTTATCTCAATCTAGATTCCAAGTTTTATACTAAACTTACTCTGATACCAACTGTATTGCCCCGACCCCAGAAGCCCAGAGTCGTTGCATTATTACATAACATTGGCATGATATAGGGAAATCATGTCCCAAAAGGCCGATATGTTTAGTAGCCTTGTAAATACTAGATACATTCATAACAACAACATTACAACTTGAAAAAAACAACACTAAATTATTCTATTTGAAATATCCATGCTTCCTAGATTATGCCTTCAAGTCACTCATAACAAACTTCTTCATATCCTGGGAAAATAAAACATAAGAAAGTGGTGAGCTCAAATTCTCAGTAAGAGTAAGCAGTACATCAAAAGAAAACATAAATAGTAGGCATGTTGAATAATTGAAAACACATGCCTTTACAAATAATTAACATGAACACTTTATGGTAGGAATATGAGCTGAGTAAATAATTCCATAATATAACATAGTCATGGGTACTATACTAGTTGAATAACCACATCAAATATCCATTATCTAATCTCATAATGATGGAATGCATAATGTCGGACATCATAACTACATAGTCAAGGCCTTGTGCCAAGACTACAAATAATATTTTTTCAAGGCCTTGTGCCCATACACTAGTTTTTCTCATGATAAATACCGATGAATAGATGAGCTATAGCGGGCTCCACCCGTCACTTACTAAGTCCAATTCATTCCTCATATGAAAAGGGTGAAACATAATCCAAACATTTATATTAAAACTAGCATACGAAATGTCAATACTTTATCTACAGACCATGAGTGGTATAAAAATAGCACATCCACAGTCATACATAACACATTCAATAAAATATGGAAGATTGTATTGTAACGGATTAACCTCAATTGAGAATAATGAAATATATCAACATAGATTAAAATAATCATCAAAACAGTTTGATAGAAATATCCCTCTTTATCTTGAAAACATTTAAAAGTCACAATATTTGTCAAGAAGCCATTTAAAAATATATTTTTGAATCAAAGTTTCCCATACCACATTTAAACTTTAAAGAGGAATTTTAATATTAAAATATTATGATCTATATATATATATTTTTAAAACTATTTTTAAAACATGGACATTAATGAGAATGATTTGGAATAATAAATATTTAAATCATTTAAAATGATATTTTAGATTGAGTTACTAACCAAAAGAGAGACACTTGAATAAAAATAATGAAGGTAATCAAAACATTATAATATCATGATAATAAAGGGATTCATGATATACTATGTCAAAGTATATTATATACACCATTTAAAAGTGTTTTGGTGTATAACAACAAAGAAGTCTCAAATGGAATGTAAATTGAGATGAAATCTCTTAAAAAGACAGTATCCTTATGTTAAGGATAAATCAACAAAATAATTATGTGTGACAAATATAAATACACTCAATATGATTGGATATTCAGTGTAAATCAATCAGTGGACATTCACACGTATTTTTGTAAAAACAACACCAATTAATTGGATGTTTAACTCAATAAATAGAGATTGAGTTAAAATTACTCTTATGAAGTTCATATCGATGACCTGAGAATATATCAATGGAGTGATTATGTTTATCAAAATTATATCCATAGAAAGGGGAGTGGAATATTTGACATAAGCAAATGAATAGTGATTGCACAATTAATCTTGGAGTAAAATAATCAATGAAGTATGTGTAAAGTCGAATGAGTGGAAATTAAAATTCCAAATTCCATTATCGATTTGGTAACATATGAAACATACACGCATGAAAGAAGGATCATAAAATTAAGATTTAAATATCCCTTATTAAAGTATATTACACAATTAATAAAATCATGGGTAGTACACACACCATATGCAATAAATAAGTGGTGAACAATGGAAATCTCACGGAATTAAAAGTGAGATAAGAAACACCTTACTTTGTACATTTTCGTTGGTAGAGGGGAGGTTTAACTCCCGTATAATAGTGAAATACGTTTTATTAAATTATACAATAATAATATACATTAATAGGATATCATATATGATCTTTTCACATTTCATTGTTAATAATATCTTAGTATTATCGTCGTTTCAGGTGTTAACAGATTCTTTTTCCTTTATATTATTTGTTATGTGAGTCATATTTGTCATGGATGGGATTTATCTTATTAATATCCAGAATGATATCAAGTATATAAGAATTTTTTAATCATTAAATTAAACTTATTCATGAATAGATACGATGGGGAACGAATCTCATCGCGTTCATGGAGACGGTAATCTGTACGTATACACGAGCGAAAATATCAATCTTTTGATATTAAAATAATATATAATTGAGTGTTATATCATATATTCAGAATAATTATCATGTTATATTTATTATTTAAATCAATTACACATCATTATTATACCCATACAAATAATAATGTATTGAATAACAATTACACCTAAACGTGGAGATTGTAACTTGTACGTATGCACGTATGGTGACATGTCATTAATAGGATGGATATAATAATTAATATTGTTTTACCATATTTATAATAACATCATAGTACATATAAGGTACTAGATTTATTATTTTATAATGGAAACAATAAATAAAGAAGAAGTGGAAGAAGATAAGAACTTGAAAGAGGGTGATGCAATTATTACCTCTTCTTCAAATGTTTCCTTTTCAGTTGATCAAAAGGGCTCCTTAGGTTGGATTTATATCTAAAGGAAAGACTCTATGATATATTGACGGAAGTTGAGAGGATATTTGGGCAGGGGTTGGCCATGCCAAATTTTTTTGAAGGTATGAATTTGAGAGAAGGGGGAGTGCCCTTTTATAAGAGGGGTGAGGTGAACCTTAGGAAAAACCTAAAATATTATTCTATAATAAATTAAAATTAGGTTTCTAATGGCTCTAAACTGATTTAGTTGGAATATAAGGTGGGAATGGATCGAAAACCACTCAAAAAATATGTTTTAGACAGGTTTGGGTTACTACAATAACCTTATCTTTTATATTTAACTCTCAGTTAATTAGTTTGACATTTACCATGTCTCTTTATATTTTTTAAATTATATGGTTAGTAAAGTTACTATAAACTTCAAAAAGAAGCTCGAGTGGTTAATTAATGATACACCTATAATTTTATTAGTCTTTTGGTCAATCCTTAGATTTTTATGAATATAATATCAATTAACAATATAATATTTGTTTTAAAAACTCTTTTATATCAATTTTGAAACTATTTGGTATTTTGGTTTTTCTAAATTTATAACAGAATTATTACTTCAAAAAAATTCATCTAACCAACCCTAACGTGTTATTTTAACCTATAAAATTAGTTTAATTCATAAAATGTCTCAAATTGCATTTATTTGGACATTTATAATATCATTTATTTTAATATTTTATTGATACGGTAATTACTACATCATCACTGTGTCATAAATAAACAACATCTGTAACGTATAAAAATTAAAAAAAGAATACCATTATGTAGTAAATATTTTTATATTTCTAATGAATATTTATAGTCGAATTTATCTTATGTATAACCCTATATTAAGAATATTTTAGTCAATAAACTTGATTTTAACTCTTTTAACTATTCTTCGAATAAAAAAATATTAAATGTCCTAGTCTAATCTAAGTGGACCTAAAGGATAATATTTTATTCCTAAGGTTGTTTTTGGTTGAATTAATCTTAGCCAATAGAATTGAGACTTGTGTTAGGGTAATAATAATATCATTTTTACCCTTAATTACCCTATTTACTTTTAACCTTGGTAAATAAAAGTAAAAGGTTACTATTCACCAAAGATTATTTTAATCTTATTGAATGAAATTTTACTTACTAACATCAACCATGTCTCTCATATTTTTAAAATTCCACTGACAGATGAGTTTAAATTATGTTTCATGTGAATATGAAAATTCTCCTAGGAGGTGTGTAAAAGACAGTGAAAAGTTCAATAAAATTTTTATATATATAAAATTTTTATAAACTAACTCCAATGAAATACATTGAACTTAAAAAGGTATTATGTTTCTATTTTGACCTAAAATAAATTTAAATAAAAGAAATAATTCTTTAAATAAAAATTCGGTTTTAAACTATAACTCAGTGTTTTTCAGTATTCATCAAAAATTGAATGCTTTCAGAAAAATACCAAAAAATCACCCTAAGATAATTTCAATATTCTAAATCCAAAAATGATTTCCATTTTGAATGATAAAATTTATAATATTTTAAAAAGTGGGTATTACTATTCATAATGGCTAGTTTGATTGGTCGCAGTGTGTTAGGTTGTGTATAATGAAAGCTATTACATTATTCAAAGGGAAACATACCATGGAAGCATGTGGTGTTACAAAATTTATTTAACATTTCATTATTTCTTTTATCAACAAGTATCAACAATCTTCATGTTCAATAAAAAATAAAATTAGTCATGTATACTAGTATCAATTTCATTAACTTTAAATTACATCATCAAAAATATTATTCCTGAGACTTGAATCATTAATTACATTAAGAAAATTAATTAAAATTAATTCATTCTTTACATTCTTTACCAATTCCCATCCAGAAACATATTTTAATCCATGCAAGGCATAGATATCACACTATTTAGAATATCAATTAGGATATCGTTGTCATGGTAAAAAGAAACAACATTGTTATGTGATCTATACGAATTCTTTAATATGTTTTAGTAATTACTATATTAATTTTATTTCGATCCAAGGGGATAAATGATTCTGACCCTTTAATTTCACATAAATAAATAGATAAGTAATAAATCCTCTACCAAAGAATCATTTTTGATTTTATTTGCATGAGAACGAACCACACAATGGTTCTCCTATCTCCCCTCCCACAAGAACCGTATCCATCCAAAAAATGTCACAACACATCCATAAAAATAACAACCAATAGAAATAACATTATAACCATGGATAAAAAGACTCCATAGCACATCATGATTATAAAAGAGGAAATAAGACAAAACTGGGAGAAGAATCTAGAAAATAAAGGAATAATGATTCTTAGACCACCATGGATCACCATGGATCAAAGAGGAAAGCACAATGATTGATTACCCTTGAAGGGAATCCAAAAATATTAAGGGGAGAGCTATCAATCACTAGAAAACAAGGGTAGTTTTAGGTATTGATAGCACGAGTTGTAATAAATGTTTAAAGACATACATCATCAGGGAATTACATGATGTGTATTCCCCTTTTAGATCATATTATTCTAAGGGTTCAGTTTCTGCCAAAAAAATAATGAAACATAAATTTATTTTACATTTCAATAACAAAAATATTAAATGTTTTGAAAACATTATTCACATCATATAACTTTTCATGATGTGAATTCTTCAATGCTTCTAGCTTCATGCAACCGAACTACTTTATACTTCATCCACTCCTCCTTTAAGAACCTCGAGCCTTAGAAACACATAAAGGATATATCCATGTGAATATGAGACCTTATTTATATTGAAACGTTTTATATTTTACTCAACTCATTAAAATTAGAATGATGAACGAACTATAATCAAATAAAATATCAAATAATATACACTGGATTCAAACATAGATCCACAAACCAAATATTTTTTGTGAATTGGTTCACATTTTAAATGGCATATAAAAACAATAAAAATAAAAATAAATTGAATTACCGACCTCAGGTTATGATAAATTGATGGTAAATAATTGTCATGCATCATCATAATTGGTATGTTCCACAAGTTTTTAGTTGAAAATTTTCTAAAGAATTTTTTATTTATCATTATTCATCAAATAATATTCCTACAATATCCTACCAATGGATCATATAATATATCTATCATTTTCATGATAACATTAGTATTTTACCACAATATTGTTTTGTTTGTGCAGGGATAAGTAAAGGAAATTAAAATATCAAATTAATTTATTATTCCACCCACAAAAATGCTTAACCTAAGAATCATATACACTCTTAGTTTATGTCCCACCTAGGTTAAAAACCACATTATAGAATAAACATTGTTTTCTATTCCCAATCTCAGACTCTATTCATGAGTTATTTCACTATTTTAGGAAAAATCCACAACATGATATTAATATATTTAATAATTTTATAATATAAATTTCAAGCTCACCTGGCCTCATATTCTCACAGTTTCTCAACTATTGGATTTTAAAATATAATTAGAGATAATATGAATATTTATATGAAAAAAGTGAAGTTAATTTCGTCCCAATGTAGGTGTTTTCAAACAAAAAGGTAAAAATGTATACCTAAAAATATGTGGGTAATGATCTCGGATCTAGGTATCCCACTAATTGGTGGTATTGTGAAGATTCTACTATTTCTAAAGAGTATGATCCAAATGAATTTAACCCCCATTCAAGATATTCTATAGAAGATCTCTGATCTCAATTTTTTAGTCTAAAATTCTAGATCCATTCGTGATGACCAGATCAACTAGGTCAACAACATGTGATGTGTCATTCACATACCTCATCAGTTGTGACTCATAAAAGAAATCATGTACCCAGTATCACTATAGTGGTAGGTTGATGTTGTACATGACCTCACTAAACCTACATAGTATCAGGAAATATATAATGAGCCTCAAAGATAAGTTTTCACCTTTTTTTCGTAATCAACATCATGGAAAGACCTCTAAGAACACGTGGTATCCCTTTTCAAATTCCAAAGTCCCCATAAAATATCCATATAATACTTGTGATGGTTTTTTTAGTTCTCTTTTGTTACTGAGTGATCAGAACGTTCTTTGTCGTAGGTTGCACGACCTCTAGGCCCATGAGAATAGACTAAACCAGATCAGTCCAACGTAGTCGTGACCTATAGGTTTGACCATAATAATCCTTGAATGATTTTATTTGGATGGTGCAGTAGGAGATTTTAATGTTAGAAAATTCCAATAAATGAAATTGATCCTCCCAACTATAGATAATATTCAACATATCATCTGGACAATTATGATGTAGAACACCAAGGGTTTTCTTTGACTAACCATTAGTCTGGGGTGGTAACACCATTCGCAATCAAAACTCATTCCCAATGGCCCCTTCAATCCTCTCTATAATCATGTTGTAAAATGAGCTACATTTTATGAAACAAATTTCAAGAGATATATGTCAAGCTAGACTATCTAATACTTGTAATGATATCCCAAGATATCTACCTCAACTATTGGATATCTATGAAGTGGGAAGAGATGTTGAGATTGTCTATGACCACCCATATGGAATCATTTCCCCTATATATTCATCGAATCCCTATCTTGAAGTCTCTATATATCCAATCATAATTCTACTATAGCACGAAAATTTTGTGAGATAAATATAGTGGAACTTGGTGCTCAATCATCTCTTATGGACAAGTGAGGCATCAAAAGAAAAACTCTACTATAAAATTCATCATTCCATGACACAAAATAAGATATATAAGTTCTTGGTACATCTTCTCAACACTATGATGTACCACTAAGGGGTTTGTATCAAAATCCATCTTGACTACCTCACACAATATCACTAGCACATTGACTATCCTCAGAAAAGGATGACGTGATCCCCATGATCATAAAATTCATCATGACCACATCTAATTGATAGTTGGGAACATAAGGTCTTATATTTAGTATCTCAGTGTTGAGATTTCATAACATGTTGTATAAGCAGTGGGAGTGATACCCTTCAACTATATATATTTCAAACCATCCAAATCCACTCTAAAAACTACAATGAGGATAAATACTCATAATTCTAGGTCAACAACCGTGAACAAGATCCTTTCCAGAGGAAATATATCACTACGTTTCCCCTTACATGAGTATAAAATATCTCAAAGTAATAATCATGCTGGATCTCAATCCATCTCCACTGTATCATATTATTATTTTTCAAATATAAGATATAATTGAGACTCTTATGGTTAGAATATATGAAATAATTCTTACCAATAAGGTTGTATTTACACATCTTTAGGATATGGATTTTAAAATCCAACTCCATATCATCGGATTCATAGTTCAACTCATGTGTTTCTAACTAATGATACCCATAGAAACGTATTGACTACCTCTTTATGTAAACAGAACCATATCCTGTCATTGAGGTATTAAAGAACACAATGTACTCGACACCTTGATCTGGGAATATCGGGTTAAGAGATCTCATCAATCTTGGCCACAACTCCAAAAAGGCCTAATAAGACACTTTTATCCTTATAATTCCTAACCACATTTGGGTCAAATCATTCAATGGTGCTAATATTTGGGGGAAATCAGGCATGGATCATCTGCAATATCCTTCAAACCCAATGAATCTCTAGACATCTATCACAATCTTGGGTGTCTACCATATTATAAATAATACATTCTTTTTCAGGTCAACAACCACACACTCCAATGAGATGAAATGTAACAAAATTTTGGCCTCCTGAATCTATTGAATACACTTTGAGTGCTTCTAATAAATTTTGTTCCCTCAATGTGTAATAGTAGAAAACAATTCTATCCTCTTGGTTCTACAAAAAACCATGGGTATAGGTGATGCATATACCGAAAATTTTTTAAACCATGGAAATATGTTTTGTGTAATTTTTTTCCTAGTTATTAATTATACCAATGGTTCTAAAAATATAGTGGGTATCTGTCACCACTATACCCGCCTTTTTTTAAAATCTGAGGGATTGGTTTCGTGGGATTATTTTTTGAATAATGGACCTATACATATAATTCTCCAAAAACCTTGGGCATAGGCCACCCTCTATAGATATGAGTTTTTTATTCTATAGAAATCGGTTGCATCTGAAAAAAGTGTGAAAAGCCCATGAGAAAACGAATAACCATGTTTTGATGAAACAATGAGTATAAGAAATATTTCAAGCCACATATTCCAATGGTTTTGGTAAACTGTTGGTATAGATCTCTTATAGCAATTTTTTTGACCAAAGTATGGGCGTATGTTGGCCCATTATTCTCCAATCATAATAGTAATAATAAATAATTTATCATAAGTAAATTTATAAATATATATATACTTATTTTATTATATAAGAACAAAAAAAATTTAGTATAAAGGTATAATCATTGTATTATAAGTGGAAGGTTTTGGGATCAATTCCCAGAAGAGGATTTCTTTAACAAAGAACCTATACCTAATGTTTGAGTAAACCGTGGGTATAGGTTCACCAATTTTTTCCCCAATAAAATATAGAATAATAAATACTCAATTAAAAATAAATTTTATATATATATTTATTAATATTATAGTAGAAGATATATTATAAGATATTGGTAATGTCATTGTAGTGTAGGTGGAAGGTGTTGGGATCAAATCAAATTGGTGGTATTTTCTAAGGGCCTATAGCTACAGATTTACCAAACCATATGTATATGTATTTCAATTAAAATTCCCTACATCAACAGTTTTTGAACTATGTGTATTGGTACACCATACCCATGGTTTGTTTAAACAATGGGTATAGGTCTATCCCGATGGCTTAAAAACACATGGTTCATAGATTCATGGTTATAGTCAATACAGATGGTTTTTTGGGATATACTAATGGTTTGGAACTATGGGTATATGAAAAGATTCCAAGAGTGGTGTGTCCATAAAAATCATAAAGTGTCTTATGACTCATTAATGGATTTTTGAGTAAACTGTTATATCTTCAGTGATTCCCCTCACAAAAAACTATAATATGTTCTTAAATAATTGATCTATGAGACCCATAAACACTATCGGGGAAATAATCATTTCAAAATGAAACACCAAGTAGTTATGGTGACTACAGGGACATTGAAATATAATATTTTGTATATCCTCGTCATATTATCATAGCATATCATATCATAGTATGAGGTTAGTCTTAATGAACCATTATTACACTCTCAGCTTATCAAAAAGCCTGATTCCCTTTTATTTTGGATTGTTATTCTCTACGTTCACCATGTCCCTAAAAAAATAATACACACATAACCTCAAGATCATATCCCCCTTCTGGTTGAAAACATTCGGACTTCCTAGGGAAAAATATTGGCTCTAACAACTCCCTTCTTCAGCATGTCCTCCAATAGAACCTTCAGATCATGATACCCTATGAGAGCAATCCAACATATTTTTGTAGATATAGGTGTTTTCCTTATGTTCAAGGTGATGATAAAGTCTCCCTCTCAATAGGGATCTATGCCCATAAAGTCCTTTGTAAGTAATAGTCATAATCAACCACCACGATATGGAGAATAAATCCCATATCATCCACGGATCCATAGAAGATACTAGAAACTATATGAGTAATTTATTGTATCATCCTACACATTATCCAATCCTGCTCTCTTATTGTTTCATTCTCACTCACAAAGAAAAAACATGATTCTACACCATAGATAATCTGCTTCCTCTTCCTATAACAGTAAATATAGGCATGAATATTGAATATCTACTTCATATCAATGTTGAAATCATATTCCTCGTCACTAAGAAAAATAGACCCCATTAGAATCACATGCCTATCAGAGTAGTGCCACACTATTGGAAGAATATTGTGGTCATTGAGTCACCTCTAGTAATAGTCTATCTATGTAAGGTAAATCCAAGGGATCCACCATAATATATATGTCTAGAACTTGATAAATTAAAACAAAAATGGGGCACACACCTCCCTTAGTCAGTACTACATCAACGGTAGAATATAAATAGAACTTTCCTAAAATTATCCTATGAGGATTGGGGTTATAATACTCTACTTCCTGTAGTTGACCGTTTAATGACCACGAGTTCCTTGATCCTCTCTGAGACAACCTTTGGTGGTGCTCTTTGTGACTCAAACCCCCTTCCACAGCTTACTGATCTACCTGCTACTCTGTTGTATCATCCACCCTTGAGACCTCTTTTCTTATACTTATTTCTCTATATGTGTGTTCTTCTGACCGTCTCCCCATAAGCTATAAGTAATGTCAAAAAATATCATGATGGAATTCCCTAATAATAATTAAATAATAACCACATCTATCTAGGATGAATATAACCATCATAGGATCCCGAAACATTATACCCTCTATCATGGTATTTCCTCTTACATTTTCTTTCATTCTTAGATCCCTTTTACATATATCATCTAATAGCTTCTATGTTCATAGATACTAGGTTTTTACTACCATCACATACTATAGGATCCACCTCTTGTAAAAATCACTCCACTACAAAGTCCCACACAAGTAATCTACCATAGGGGGAATGAAAATAGATATCACTACATTTTAAATATATCTACATTATCCCCACTATATGATTCAATGAACTGATCTCAAACCATATCTGGAGAGTATCATGAATGGTAAATGAACTAAACTGAGTACCCTTCCTTGGTTATAAATCCTTTAAATAACAAAATAATTACATGTATTAACACTAATCCAAACATGGATAGATAAAATGCATCAATAATGAGATGCTCAATATATAAATTACAGTGGTCTCATCATGTGTCTCAGTAACTAGACTACACTATAACACAGTGGTCCCATGGTGAAGACTCACAACTATGACCACAATATGATATTTCATTATCCTCACAAGGACCTATAATTTTTTTTCCTTTTTTATTGTTTGGCTTATATAGAAACCTGAGAGGTTACTGCCTCTAAAACTATTAGAGTGAACCCATCATACACATTTCTTCATCCAGTGATACTAGTTCAAATTTCATCTCATTGGGTGGTTGAAAATTTGGTAAATGAACCAAAGGTACCACCTCCTATAAATTCCCCAATAGCGAAGCCTCATCGCATGGAAGATCATCCCCATGATCACACTATAGAGTATAGGTTTTCTATAATTTCTATGGAGTCCTGAAAAAAATTATGATTTTAAAAAATCAATTAATATAACTTTGGAGATGACCAATGGAGGTATTTTACACCAAACCCCATTCTTATATGATCAATGTACACTTTTTTCATTTAATCAGTGCCAATATGTACCGAGTAATCAGTAAGGTTATCAATGTACTAGTGGATCAATATGCTAACCACTTCACCAGCACTAGACATCATGTATTGAAATTCAAATATGAAATAATTTAACATTATATCCATTATACCAAAAAAAATCTCACAGCTATACAACACTCTACACTTTGGTCCTAAGGTATAACCGAATCATTTGATACATGTTGGTCACAATCGAATCCACTCGTTAACTATTAACCATTTATAAGATGAGAGTGAAACCCCAAATCCAATCGCCAATAGGCTAGGGGATAGTTACCGATTCTAAATAAGTATATCATACACATGGTAGGAATTATCCTATGTTCAAGTGTGCACAAAAACCTCTAAAATCCTATACAATGATCCATGTAATGTAAAACTGATACGAATGCATGTATAAATCTATAACCCATATTTAGTGAATAAAAACGTTTTAAAAGTGATAAAGGGTCTTAAAAGAATCCCAAAAAGTGAAAAAGATTCTATCTTAATCAAAAAAAGGGGATGGATTTCAAATGTTAAAATAGTATGAACCTCTGTATTTCTATGTCAATAATATACTTCACCTACAACCCGTCCACCCAGATCATTGTGAAATGGACTATCATCTGCATGATACATGGCATATACATGAAGATACCATCAAGGAATGTGTAAAAAAAGACTCTATAGGACACCTTAATATCACTAATAATAAATAATCAACAGAATAAATATCATTAGTAAAAAAGTATGTCAATAATGATATGACAAATAACGATAATGAAAACACCCATGATTATTCAAATTAGAAAAATAGTCATATGGGAGTCTCAAAAAATAATTCCAACCACTATAATCTTCTAAAGGAATTAATGTATCACTATTCTAGTATAATCCACTCAAAGAGACATTTTTTAATGAATACACTAATCTAGTGGGTTGTTATCATCTTGAATCACTATAATGTACTCACTAGATCTGCAAATTTGTTTTTGTCTTTGTAGGGAATCACTCCTAGGGCCTATAGAGGACACCACAAACCCTACCGGATCAGCATTCTATATAAGGGGTTGATACCCTATGCATTGTATTTATACTGATACAATGAACCATTATTGTATGAGGAATAAATGATATAGGATCCCACCCTAGTATCATAGAGTGATAAACAAAACCCTATCTAATAAAAATCTACATTGGGAATCATAATCCAATGTTAAGAATATAATGTCACAATGTACCATTTTTAGGATGAACCAAGGAACTATAATCAACTGAACCTGGAATATACTATGTAAATAATGGTTTCCAAGATATCTCAGAGGAAGAACATGGATTATATAAAGGGTTTATGTTGTGTACATCTATACTCAGACATTGTCATTAAAATTAACATATTCCTCTACTCATTCCAATGCACACATAGTCATTACCTTATACCCAAGGTCATGGAAATTTCAAATTTGTTGTTCCTGGGTACATAGTCATGTCTGAGTACTATGCCATGCCCATGTAATCTACCCTTTCTTAGGTTCATAGAAATTTATGTGACCAATTTCACTCCATAGTAAACATTGGTCTATAATCATAGAACCTCACTGGGATTGATAGTTGTCACATTGTGTGTAATACTTTTCTTCACATCAAAACCCAAAAACCATAGCTAGGACCCTAAGTTGTGTGTCTTCTTCTGGGTAAACACCATATAACACCATATTTTACAAAATTCCATGGTTTATTACATCATCTCTAATTCCCCTCCCACTATAATTTCTAATTATTCAAATCACTCAGATGAATCCTAGTTGTGGCATCGAACATCCCTTTTCATCAATGGTGACCAGATTCTACTAAACAAATATGATTGGGGAAATGCCTTCAACGAACCATGGAATTGACCCATCCAAAACCAATAATAGAGAACCTCCAATCTAATTGTATCACTTTTATGATCATTTTTTACTACAAACCAATAATATATCCCATATTTGAATCCTCTGTATCGATCTATTGTAATAATTATCAGTTTTAGAATGATGGTCTATCGGGTGACCATCAAATCACTAGTAAAAGAAACAAAAATGGTGAATGCGTGATGAATGGGGAATAAAATCACTATACACAGCTAGAGGAAATTACCTCATCCATTCATTTGTTTTGAATTTATTTATTTTGATTATAATGATGATTGAAGTTTAATCAAAAAAAATTTCAAATAATATCCACTGGAATCTACCATTATTCTGTGAATATATTTTTTTAGCTCAAATTTCTGTCATTTGACATAGAATGTCAAAATAGGATAATATAAAATAAATAAAATTAAAACCATTTTGTTTTCATCAATACATAGTATATAATAGTCATATGTTTTAATCATTGGAGAGATCCACAATCTCTTATTAGAACAACAATCATCAAACCTTGATCTACCATTGTTCATTTGAGATTCTTTTACGAATCTCCTACTAATGCATATTCTAAAATATTATAGGATAAGGGAAACCATTTCAATTCTAATATAACTAGGTATTTATATGATGAGTGTTATGTTGTGTAATTAATGATTCAAATTAATTTAATAAATTAATTCATTTATTAATACACCCATGATTGCGCACAACCTCAGTGTCCAACGAACTCAAAGGATATGTTGTGCCTATGGTGATACTCACATTATAAACTCAATGGTATTATCATATATTCAATTTGAGATTTTTTTTTCATGATTTAATGAACTATATTTTAATATTGTGTTAACATGAGATTAATATATTGAATATTTTAATAATGTCAATATTGGGCTCACTAGACATCAGAATCTCACACTATCTCAGTTCCTGGATCTGAAAATTTTAATAGATATATTTAGAAGTATTAAATTGAAAAATTTGAGAAGTTAGAACCTATATATAATATAAAATGGATAATATAATGATAATATAATACATTATTGATGGATAATAACATGAGAAAATGGAATAAGTCCCCATTTTCCCTGCCACCCAAAGATATAAACTTGTACACAACATAAAAAATCCACAATCCAACACTAGATGCCCATAATTTCATCTCTAGAACCATAATAGTAGATTAACATCCTATTCATATAGTTGGAATAATAAATATAGTGGATAATACTTCTCCCTTAATGATATATTGGACTAGGGGAATACAAGCTTCATATATAGTGAATCTATCACTCCCTTAGGTGAGGATACCAACACATAAAAATAAACATGTAGAGGATCTCATTCCTCTTCTAACTGAAGGTGTCTCCAAACCTAACATTGGGTACTGGGATACCTATTTCCTGACTAATATTTTTTTCTAGAGGGTATTATTCTTGAAGTATACTATGGTCTCCAAGAATGAACACCATCATTGATGATCTGATCATGATGAGAGAATAAACTACCGGTACAAACTTTTAATTGTATCTAATATTATTGATAATGGAAGGATCACATTTTATATAAAAAAAATAAGGATAAATAACTCACAATTTAAAAAAATGTGTTCATAAATAGATATATAGATAGTAGGTGGGTCTGGATGAATCACACCATGTGTGCCTTGGAGAACATGGCATGCATCCTATTGAATTATCGTGGTTATGAATTGATTACCCCTATGGTCTGTAAAGTTATGTATAAAAGAGGTGTAGGTTAGAATATACAATTCATGGGTATTGATTTGGTACCCACCATATACCATAGTTCCTTTTCTTATGTGACTTTAATGTACAAGGCATTTGTTCCAAACCTATATGTAGTGTACAACAAAAAGACATATTGGGAATTTACTCCATGTATGTCAAAATATTTGTCTTGGGAAAAATTTTAATTTGAGTGTATCAAGTGAAATGATACATTTTTTTTAAAACTAAAACATAGTAACAATTAATCCATATGTTTAATATATTTTTCATCTAAACTATTTTCCATTTATTTATTCTTCCTTATCATTATTTATCTTCAACCCTAAAAAGTTTTCAAAAATACAAATATTTGACCAAATATTTCCTTTATCTACATTGATCATGTTTCTTTTGTGGATATGGCCACTAGATATCAATTACTAATCACCAGTTTCTATAACCATAAAACCTTTTAGAATAAAATCACCACCCAAAATCTCTACATAGGCTTATATCTTCACTAATGGTTTCTAGTGATTTCACACTATCTAATGATCCTACCACATATCAAGGTCGAAATTGTTGGATGGAAAACACGTACACTGATGTAAAAGACTCAATAATTATTTTAATCAAACCTATATCATTTAAATAACCACACAAATCATGTTTTATTTATGAATTCACCATTTAAGGTGGGATAAATCAATGATATCAAAAAAATCTGTTGATTTGGAGGCTATTACGAGCATTTCCACCAGCCCTATTTTGAGAATGAAGGTAAAAGTGGTTGGATAATATAAAATCATTCTCAATAAATCCTTAACTTATATATAGTAAAAAAATATGTTTATATGGACGTTCTCATGTTTAATATTTAAGGGAAACAATCCTCAAACCATGCTTGAAAATTCACAGGTAATAGAGTGAGTCAAAAAATTAAAAATTCCATCATTAACCACCAATACATAAATATTGATGTTTAATCAACATTATAAGTGATGTTATGATGTTATTCATTGATCCAAATATTCCATAATCCTTATGCAATACCGCTTATTTTATTGATCTCAAATCTATCTGAGATATACGAGTAACTGAATAAATTTTGTTAAAAATTTATTAATTATGGATATTATAATTCAACATAATTAATTAAATAATTTTAAATAACAATCCAATAAAATACCTTTAATCAGACCATGATTGTTCACTATCATGGAGGCTGTTGAAAAAAAATGATTTTTGCCAATTCTAAAACCAATATTTTTAACTCCATCATGACCCCATATTTCCTTTTCCAGATTTCATCTGAATGATACAATATAATATCCAAAAGAACACACAAAGAGTACTCAAATATTTTTATAAATTTTTTTATTTTAGTATTAGGTTTTCTTTTGACACTCAAAATACACTATCTTATTTCAAATATATTAACTCTTATTTTTTATATTTTTTAAAGAGTCCAAATGAAATAACTTTTTTCATTAAAGGTATGCTCAATTGATTCTTTGTTTCAATTAATAGTGTGAGATATAAAACACTATACATCTCTTAGGAATACAAGGATTTGGATTCACTAGCCTTTTGTGAAACATTAAACAGTATAGGTCATGTAATTTTGGGTCACATGCCATGTATCTTGAGAAAATGTAATTTTTTGTTTAATTAATTTCATAATCTGACTGTGAGATAGGGAAACATTAATTTTTTCACCTTTATATATAATGTGTATATACTATTAGTATCCTTATGTTTATATGATGTATACATCAAGAGATTATTGGGCTTATATACTAAGTATTTCATAAATATACAATTTTAAAAAAATTGGGTTATACATTGCATATATCTCAATGTACATTTCACATATAAAAATTTCATATGAATTGAGCTATGATAATACAAAACCATACTTTCTTGGGAGATGAATATATTGTGTACCATAATGAGAAGGTCGTGAAATTATCTATTTTCACAGTAAATAGTAATTTTATAATTGGTTGTCTGATTTTGATATGTGGGTATTATTTTTTTATATTAATTTAGTGTGATCATTTATTTCATTTAGTGTTGATTATGAACAATTTTGAATGGTCATGGATATGATTTCACTTAAGGTGAAGATAAAAATTGAGTGTGATATTGGGAGAAGATATAGTCTTTAAGTACCAATGCATTTATCCTGTTAGAATTTTCTATGAATGGTGTTCTAGTAATATCCTAGTAGTATACATGAAATAGGGTATGTTCCCCATATGATTGATATATTATGTAATGCCTAGTATTTTTGTGTGTGCTCCACTGTTAATGGTTGTAACACACCATAGTGTGTTGGTGTGAGGTTCTCTATCCTTGGAGATAGCTCACCATTTTGTGTGTGGTTGTGACCCTATATTTCCATCATTTACAACCTTTATCCAGACATAAATACCACAATGAGGTGTGGTCCCACCAATGATTTCAAGGATATAGTATAAATATTATATATGTTTAGTAGTTGATATGTATTATTTTTTTATATATTGAGTTATGTGGATGAATTCAATTCACATATGTTGTATTGGTTCATTTTGGTAACCTTTGAGTTTCATCTTACTAATTTTTCATTTACATTAGGATTTATGAATCTCTTTGACACGATCAGTATCAATGATTATTAGTGATGTTAAAATAATTCAAGGTACTCAATTGAAATGTATGGTATTATACATTTCCAATGGATATATTACCAAAATATTACATTTCATTCCATTGGGGTTTGAGTGGAATTGTTTTTTGATCATGAATTTTTATTTTTGGTGGGTTTGTTATACTCACCCGTTAATAGTTTGTGTTCTCACAAAAATTTTTCCTATATAAATTTAGTGCTATTAAATTATGGTCTTGGAAGATGTGAAGTGTAGAAACCGCTACCCTAGTAACATGGTTTCCATGTCAAAATTATTACATTGGAATAATATACAAGGAATCACATATTAATGGTCTGATTAGATTTTTAGTATTGGAAAGCTAGATATATACATGAAATTAAAATTACCTTTCAAATATAATAATACACAAACAAGTTTTTTTATAACATCATTACCCCCCAAATAATATCCCAAGATCTCAATCATAAAATATTTCCCAGTATCCTGGTGAAAATAATACATATGAATTGGGTTAGATAAAGACATTATATTTATTAAATAATTTGATCCTAATAGGATATGAATATATTATGATCAATTATTTCCATTTAAATAATCACATTAGCTTGAAACATAACCATGGATATTATATAAAACTAAATAATAACATGGAATATCAATAAAAGTATTCATAATTACAGAATTAAAGATATTGGACATCTAAAATTTACTTCTAAGGCCTTTTTTCATGAAATATATTTAAATTGGTAAGCCCTTGTCCACAACCCATTTTAGTTATTCTTATAATACCTAATAATGCATCAAGGGGCTATCAACAATCTGGTCCTAACCAACTATTTCTATTTCCAATTCATTCCTCATATTAAATGGTCGATGGAAAATCATCAAAATCATTAATATTGAAAATGTAACAATCTAAATTATCCTTATTACCCCAATCAAATAAACATAATTATAAACCATCCAGAGTAATATTGTGATTGATAATAAAATTGTACATCCTTAGTCAACTTGATTATAAACCATAAAAATAAATAATAACTATGATATTGTTTCCAAATATCACTAGTAGATCATTAATACAACAAATATATTATTTCGTTGAATCATTGAAATATCATAATAATTTCATTTATAAAAACATTTGAGAAAAATATAATTTTCACATTGATTATTTTTTCAGAAATAGATTTTCACAAAATATATTGAAGATAAATTTCCATGGTTTTTTTTAAATCGTAAAATATTTATTTAAACATTGAGTGGTTATGATTTTGGTTACTTAAATTCATTTCGTACATGTTGAAACAAATATTACATTCACATATTTAGTAAATTCCAAACGGGCCTTGTTTTGAATTTTTTTTTAAATTTTCATTGATTCATTTAATAAAAAATAAAAATTGGGTAATAATGTCAATATTTATTTATTTTTAAAAGGTTACAAACGTTCTTGAAATCAATGTTATGTAACATTTATTATGATGAAAAAGAGTGAAATAAAGTAAAAATATTTTAAAAACATTGTCTCAATCATTTTAAGAACCAAATACCTGAATAATGACACTATTAAGTGAAAATATCATGAATAATAATAGGGAATTATAATATATTGAGTTATGATAGAAATATCAAATAATTTCTCTAATATAAAATTTAACAACAAAATTTATGAATGATATTGATATTGTGAAATAAACCCTTACCAATTTAGTAACATTGAATCATAGGCCACATGAAGTAAATAAAATTATATGAATCATAAAGTAACATGAATTTAAATATATTCTTGATATAGAAAATCAAATGGGGAAGTATATACACAACACAATGATATAATAGGTGAATGTGATATATGTCTCACGGAAGTAAAAGTGAGTTGAGAAACCGATATCTGTAGATTTATTTCATTCATATGTGTTAAAAACTGCCATATAATAAATATTAGTTTATTTTAAATTGATAAAATCACCATAATAATATATATCATACCATATATAATCCTCTTATAACATTTTACAACCACTACATTAATAATATTTCATTGTTTTCATTCCTTCGGGTGTCAAATGCGTTAATTTCTCTTGCATGTTTTGTCAAGAGAGTTCTAATTATTGATTTTACAATATAGTTTCTTTATATAAATATGGATAATTAATATATTATTATTCTAACATTCAATAGATAAATCCATAGAACCATTCATGAAAATTGTACATAGAAAATGAATTACATCGCTTCCGGGAGATGATAGGTTGTACATACGCATGAATAATGATATCATTCCTCTAAAGGGTGATACGGTAAGGAATGTTATGATATATTGTTTTATATAATATAAATAAATTTATATATATATATATAATATATTCATTAAATTTATACTCATTAATTTCCATGTAACATTTTTCTAAAAAAATAATAACATCTTCTCCAAAGGTAGTAGTCTTCTATATATGCAAGCGATGATATAGTATTTCAAACAGAATGTAAGGTAAAAAAGTATAAGTGATATTTGTTCCATAATTACAATAATATAATTAATATTATATATAAATATATCCAATAAACCCATAATTATATGCTAATGTGAGTAGTATTCATGGAAATAAGATAGATCAGTTAGTGAGGTGGTAGTATGTCGTACACACAATCATCAGTTTCATTTTGCATTTGATGAAGGTTGAGATGGATATAAGTATTTTTATTATAATAATAATATTAAATTATTATGGATATTAATTTCTTATTATATTTAATGTTTTAATTCATAATATACTATGGTAAAATAATAAATTAAACAAAAATAATTTGTTATGATGATTACCTTCTCATTGAAAAACATCCATTAGATCTCTATTTAATGACCCTAGGGATAGAATTTTGGAAAGACCAAATTATATAGAATTACGATTTTTTTAGATAATTTTTTAGGGTTTTTGAAGTGAAATTTTGTGATGGGTGTTAATTTAGAATGGGATAGTATTACATTTTATAAGTGGGAAAAGTGTACTTTAATGAAAATTACATTCAAATTTCTTAAAAATGACCCACCATGATCATGTATTTAAAATTTAAAAAATGTAATAATAACCCAATATTATAACTTGAGAATTTTAAGGTGAACATATTTCCACAAAATAATATTTTTACCAGATGGTAGGTCATTTTGACCCTTATCTTTTTTGTTTATCCCTAGTTAAACCACTTATAACCATAATTATGGTAATTAATGTTTACTATTTTCACTATTCGTTTTGGTAATTAATTAATTAATTAATATTATATAAAATATATTATTATGATTCCAACTTGGACTCCATTTTCAAAATACATTTCACTTAATTTAAATTATTCAATTTAAAATTATATCCACAAACGTGACAAAGGAGAGGTTTTCCAATGAGATATTATCATAAATATATAGGGTTTTAATATCAAAACTAAAGTCAAAATTTATTACAATGAACTAATATGTATTTATTATAATATAAATTAACTTCATTGACTATAAACCCAATTTAAAATAAAATATATCTTTTAATATAATTTAAATGAAATTTCATTTTCAAAAAAAATCAATACTTTTAACTATACATTGAAATTTTAATCAATTATTAAAAATTCCAATAATTTAAAATGACTTAATATTGATATGGTTATTTCTAAAATTAAGCTAATTTTTATAAAATAATATTTCTAAAAGTGGTATAAATAATCAATAAATTATATTTTCAATGCACGACTAGACAACCTTTTAGAAAAATACATTTTTTAAAAAAAAATCATTCAAGTAATTATTATTTTCTTTCAAATCAATATAAATCTATTGATTTTATTTTATTAATGTTTGGAGTAATACAATGATCATAATTTATTTGGTATTATGCATACCATCCAACATAACTAATATGTTATAAAAGTCATGTTTAATTAATATTTTTATATAGTATCACACTTCATTCAAACCCTGTGTTGTCTAAATTGAAAGCTCTAAAAGAGATTGAAATCATTTAAATATAAAAAATCCTATAATGTATCATGATTTTTCTTTCCCTTTTAATATTTTTGGTCCATGACTTATATTCCACCGAATACGATTTTATTTTTTAAAAGTCATGTTGTCATACATTCTACCCCTTAAATAAATTTTGTTCTCATAATTTAATGTTAATCTCAACAATCATGGATTGGACAATTTAAAATTCATTTATTTAAAAATTACATCAATATAAAGGTAAATAATGTATCTTCTTGATAATATGTATAGGTAAGTACAATGGTTATCAAGAATGATAAGATAACTAGGTTTCAAAATAAAACAAAAATAGGTGGGAAATGACGATATAGACATGAAAGAAAGACATAAATATTTATAGTGAGTCATAGAGATCATTAATCAAAATAACATGAATTATCCTAAAAATTTAATGAAAAAAAAGAAATAAATGTGTGTTGGATGAATATTCCATTAAATTAATTAAAGTGAAGGTTTTAGGATAACATTTTTTTACTATCCTTTTCCAAGAGATGAGGTAATATATTTCTATATAAAAATATAAGAGAATAAATTACTTTCTATCCTTCTATATCATAGAAAAAATTTCATCCATTATTTTATCATCAAACAATTTCCATTTTTCCTCTTACTCCATGAAATTAATAGCTAATAAATAATTTTTTAGGCCTAAATCACATTAAATTTTTTTTTATCATCACAATTTATTCATCTAATATCTATTTATTTTTTAAAACCTATTTGTTTTTAAAAAGTTATCCAATAACACCGAAAGTTAAAATTTATCAATCCCATATACAGTCGACCTTATGACCCATATAAAATATTTTTTTATAAATAAAATGTCAAAAAATTTATTTGTCATTAAATATACACTATATTATTGATAAAAAAAGTGCCACTTAAAGAAAAATTCCAAATATGTAAATACATTGATCACTATAAAAAAATAACAATAACATTAATGATTCCAAAAATAAAATATAATGTGTCCTAATATATTCCATAAATCGATTCATACAGCAAACTCTATAAAATATGATATAAACCATCAAACCTATAACAAATTATTTGGTTAAAAATACAATCAACTAATCATCTATTTTTCTATTTTTTTTTTAAATTGTGAATGTATTAAGGTTTATCCCTGCAAAAAAAAATTTCTAGAAAGATAAACTTTTCACTAATTAACTCTTCTTTATCAACAGTAAGATTTTAGATATACTCTCAAATCTATGAAGATAAATTATTTTGGACAATCCTCAAACATTTCATGATTCATATAAGCAGAATATCACAGATAAAATATTTTTTATAAAATAATTCTTGAATTATAAAAAAACACAACAATAATTCTACATCATATGTAGTATTATCATAATATTAACCTTGATACCATAGAATCTGCAGAAGTATATTCTATTATGGATTGGGGAATTGGTTTTTATAATTACTCATCACATTAAAGTTAAATCATTGCACATTTGTAGATTCATTCATTCCATTGAAATCATGAACATGATGTATTTTTTTACACACATGTTTTAAAATCTCATTCCCTTATAGAATGTACAATGGTGTTTGTTTTCACACATATCATAGGGGGGAAATTAATTCTTTCCTTTCATCCCCTTACCAAAGTTTTTGTCTTCCATCCTCTTCAAATCTTACTTCACATTGAGGACATAATTCATAGATAATTATTTAATTGTCCTCAAATAAACTGATATTATGTCCACATATGATGATATTTTTTGAGATAGTAGTTCTCTTTGATATATTAGACAAATCCCATAAAAGAAATGATCAATATATCTCTTTGGATTGTGTTTATTAATACAAATTACATTCCTTCACTAGGAACAATTCCTGAATAATTTAATACACAATATTAAATCATAATATTATGATGAATAATTTATAATATCAAAAGTAGAGGAATAAATAACATAAATTGAAACATATATTCATATATGATCTCATAATCATAATAATAGTTTTTTGGGGATTGTTTTCAAATCAAAAATAAATATCACATTCATCATAATGTTTCATAATGAATCTTTAAATTATCCCAAATCATATCCCTCGAGAGTCTCAAACTAGGGGATCATGAAGGCCTTTTTTATCCTAAAAGTGATGAATGGGATAGGAGAAATGTTCCTTTTTAGAGTTATTACTCATATGTTTAACCATTCCAAAACCATGTAAACCTATAGTATCCAAACAATGATGTATTCCATGGAAAACCCATGTACTATCTTAATTACGATAACCTTTGATGTTTAATCTATGGTTATCCGTAAATTATATAATAGGGTTATATTCCCAAATTAATTTTTTCCAAAATCTACTACCAACTGTAGTGACCCCAACCACAATAACCTATAGCAAGTGTCTACATTATTAAATTATAAGTAGATACAGGGAATATGTACCCAAAGTATTTAACAGTTTAGTAGTCTTTGTAAACTACACACATACTTGAAATTACCAAAATATTTTAACCATAAAAATATAGAAGTTGGATTCATTTAAGACATTATTATTCCCCTTTTTATAACCCTACACATCAATCATACAATAATTCCTTATATCATGGGTAAAATAAAAAATAAGAAAAGGGTGGGATCTGATGTGCATTAAGGGTATGAGTATAATGGAAGCTATGAATAAAATAGTAATAATAAATATGAGAAGTTAAATAAATTAAATAAATTATACTTAGTCAATAACATGAGAATTATATGATA
Source organism: Viscum album (assembly GCA_963277665.1). NCBI lineage: Eukaryota > Viridiplantae > Streptophyta > Magnoliopsida > Santalales > Viscaceae > Viscum > Viscum album. The sequence goes on from OY728164.1 coordinate 1,373,877,458, forward strand.
GGAATAAATGATGATAAAATAATTCCATATAAATAATCCCAGGATCGTGAAATTTTCCCATGTATTATATAACTAATCTAATTATAACATGGAATACCAATAAGAGAATTTATAATGATGGAATGCATAATGAAATGACAATTGATACATTTTTTTGAGGTACAATGAAGTTTGTCTCATAAGACATGTCGATGCCTTGAAGAGCTATTTTGTAACCACACCACACCCATGACCTACTAGTTTAATGTATTCCTATTATGAAAGGGGTGAAGCTTAATCATCATAAACATTTACATTAAAAAACAATCATATGATGTTTTGATACACACCCCTATTGAATTAACATATTTATAAACCATCCAGAGTATTATAGAAAAATGCAATAAAATTATACATCATTACAAAAGTAGATCATAAACCAGCCAAAGAAATAATAATACCGATATGAAAAAAATATTTCCGCATGGATCATAAGTAAAATAAAGGTTTTATGTCTTTGATGAATAGAAACAGTATATGTATGTCATTAAAAACATTTTTTTGGTGCATTAACCATTTCACTTGGAAAATTATTTTTTGAAAACTAAAATTCCCTAAAATATTTTTAAAATAAATCTCATTGAATTTAATCTTTCAAAACATGTAGAAAAAACTGTATAACATTTATTAGTCATGATATTGGTAAATTATATTTATTCCATACATGTTAGGATAAATATTTTTTTTTAATTTTTTATAAATGCTAAATGGGCCATGCCTGAAAATTAAATAAATATTTCTTTAAAATATATTCAAGAAGAAGAAATTTGTTAAAATATCTTCAGTAAAATATTTATAAAAGGTTAAAAAAATTGAAATCATTTTTATAAAACAATAATTTTGAAGAAATTGAGACAAATAATGTCAAATATGCATGAAAACATATTCTGAATCATTTTAAGTACTAATGAGTAGAAAATGGTAATATTACATGAAAAAATTCAGTAATAACTAGAGGGGAATAAAATATAATGAGTTTAAGATAAAACTCTCTAATATCCCCCAAAATGGTTACATCAGTAGAAAAATATTGAATAATTATGAGATTGTGAAATAAACACCTTTTATTTCAGTAGCTTTGAATCCAAAGCCCCATGAAAATGATAACTTCAGCAGAAGCATTAAATACAAAGGAATAAAATAGAGTCATTATGTATCATATCAAAAGGGTAATTATAAAAACCACATAATTATAATATATTGTGAATATAGTGTATGTCTCATATAAGTAAAAGTTATATTGGAAACTATTACCTTGGTATTGAGTTCTATAATATGTGTTTGAAACACCTATATATAAAATATTGTTTTATTATATATTTATTATATAACCACTATAATATATATAACCATAAATGATTCTGTTACACAAATTTCCCCTAGTTTCTCAATAATAATTTATTATTTTGATAATTTTGGATAATAATTGTCTTCTTTTCTCATTCGTGTTTTTTCATTAATGTTATGATTATTTAATATAAAATATATTTCTATAATCATCAGAATGATATTAATGTTATAAATATTTTTTATAATTTGATACATCTTTATTTCCATTCTTGAAAAGTAGACATAAAAAATGAATTCACTGCTTCGTGGTGATGGTAGGTCGTATATATATAAAAGTGAGGATATCATTTACTTAAAGGGTGAAAGTGTAAGGAATCGTATGATATAATAATTTTAACTAATTTTTATCTGGTTAAATTTTTCACATATATTCATTAAATGTATCTTAAATATCTTTTATATAATGTGTTTGTGAACAAATGTTTAATGATGATTTGTTTTTTTTAATTAAAAAAATACATATGTTATCTGATAAAAATGCGATGAATGAATAAAGAAAGATTGGGGAGAACAAGTAATGAAATTCATATGGAGTATTAGATTGGGAGAAACGGAGATTCCAATAGTTTTTTTGTTGGGAATCATATTTAACTGTAAATCGTTTTGGGATTTCTATAATTAAAACAGAAATGGTTCAGAATTCTGTCAATTGTATTCAGATAGAGTCATATTATCATATTAAAAAAATTAGACATATGAATCACACTGAATAATTCGCACAGATGAAATATTACTAAAGAAATCATATTTGGAAATATTATTGGAAAATAAAGGAAATATTAATATTCAAAAAGGAATTTAATTATTTAAAGGGAGATCTGAAAATTAAAGATATTTGAATAATATAAAATCAATCGGATAACTCGAAGGGAGATCCAAAAATCAAGTATATTTAAATATTTTATAAGGAATTGAATGAGTCAAATATAGATATGAGATTTAAGTAAAATTAATGGTTTGAGATATTTTGTTAAGATATAATGGTTTTAAAAATCCCACCTAAACCATTTATTGAGGTCCCTATAATGGGAAATATGAGAACATTTGTTAAACTGAATTTAATTTGTTCATGTTCTTGAGATATAGTTTTTATGGAATAGTTATTAAGTACATAACAAAACATTATGTTTTAGGTTGATACTAAAAAATATCATTATATTGATGATCAATACAATCATCCAAGGAAGATTCATTGGTTGTAGAATTTTGAGCTTTTGATTAAGTTCTTACTCAATTAAAGAATGAAGTGGAAAAAGAGAATCTGACCATACTGGACATCGAAATGATATCCATCATATCTTGGTTCATCATACTAGTTTCTACTAGATATAGAATTGTGATCATCAAATTGAGTTATTACTCAATTGAAGAATGATGTGTAAAAGTAGAATCAGAACAGACTGAGCATTAGACAAAGATAATCATATTGAGTTTTCTAGACTAGGAAGATCAGACTAACACTACCGAGGAAGATTTCTGACCCAGGAAAATATAATAGTTTTATCAAAAAAAAGTTCCTTTATAAATTTTTGATGTTCATGAAGGTTATACATAGAAAGAGTTTGATTCGAGTTACTTATGGAAGAAGTTAAGACATTCTAATGTGAACCAGAAAAAAAAACATAAAAAGTAAGGCATGTAACTTTCTATACTTACCAGTTTCTGAAAATGCATGTTTGTGGGATGTGGATACTGGAAATGATAGTTAGGGATATAAACAACTATAGTAGGAATGTCTCTACTAAGATTCTAGAATGTTTTTTTTTGGGTTTTTCTGTTGTATTTCAGAAAGAAGATGGTGAAAGAATCCAGGTTCATGGGACTATCCAACATGGTAATGAGTAATAATTTGTATCGAACCTTTTAAATATTGTATGATTCATTCTCTTTATAAATTTTTTTCATATGAAGGGTGAGTTTGGGAGTTATATTTTAGTGAATATTTACTCTAACATGTTTCAGAGGGTAGGAATATATTTTATTGAGTTAATAAAATTTCTTATAAATGAAAAAGGAACCACTGATTCACCCCCTTCCCTCTCAGTAGACTCGATTATAAATGGGGAAAAATGGCATTATAGGTAGGACACCACTAAAATTTCCTTCTTTGAGTATGGAGAACATAAATTCATTGAATTATAAGGTGATTCTAGTTTTCAATTTTAAGAATTATCTTATCTAGAATGATAGAATTCTAACTTATCGTATGCCCCTTGGGTAAGATGTTTGGGATGTTACTAAATAGTGATTCCCTCATAATATTGAGAATACTCCTCTAAATACTACTGATAAGGTAATTCTTGATAATGGTGCAAGTGGTAATTTCTTTACTCTCATCACTTACTGATAGTGAGGTTTTTAGATTTAAATGTGTTTTAACTACCAATGTTATTTGGGATAAGTTTAAAAATATTTTGGAATGAAATACCAAGGTGAAGAAGGAAAAGTTAAAACATTGGAGGTTAAAATAAAAAGATCTAAAAATGGTTGTGCATGATTCTGTTGGTGGCTTCTTTACAAGGGTAAGTGATATTATTATCTCTATAATTTTTATGGGTGTAATTTTGGAAGACTCTACAATAGATTAAATGATCATTAGAATTCATCTTGATAATTATGATGCTAAATTTTCTTATTTGGACGATTTGGAACCTAAAACATTATCTCTAGATGTTTCACATATTATTCTTGCCACTTAAGAAACAATAACATATAATTAGTATGAATTGAAAGAAAATATTGATTAAGAAATTTCATTGAAATCCTTGAAAAAATGGACAAACAAAGATATGAAAATTAAATAAGTATCAAGTGATTTAGAAGTAGTGGAAGAAGTAAAAGACTTCAATAAATAATTTTCCCATTATTCTATGAAATAAAATAACATAAAATTGAAAATTAAAACTCTGAAGTGTATGATTTGTGAAGGTAAAGACCATTTTTCTCAATTATTAAATCAAAAATATTATTAATGTTAAAAATTGAAGTGATTTATCTGGAAGTGATAATGATAAAAAATGAGAAGATATAAATGGAATCTAGAGAAAAAAATGAGAAACATACTAGACTAAAAAATAAAATAATGCTTCTAAAGTAACATATTTAAATAATAACATTTCAAAACTGTGATCATGAATGAAAACTATTAAGTTAAAATGAAAATTTATCTCAGAATAAGAATCTCAACAATATTGAATATACCCTTATTGAAGAAAGTAAATACAATAATTTGAATAAATATGATTCTGAAGAAATCATTGATGTTTTGAAATTTAATTGGGATGAGAAAAAATTGGAGTTTTTAGAAACACAATCAATGTTTCTTACAACACAATATGAGATAATAAATATGATAGAAATCATTACTAAGGCAATTAAAGTTACAGGAGAAACATCTAAAGAAGGTTAAAATAGAGGATAAAAAATAATGTTTTTGAGAAAACAACATTCATCTTGAATGATATAAAATATTTAGAAAATTATTATTCTGAGCAATGTAATCTAGGATTTTTGAAGAAACATCAATAAAAAATTTCTTAATGTATTTTCTCTCAATCATAATGATCACAATTTAGAGGTCACAATTATTGTTCTTTAATTTTTAGATATAGACCCTATTCATGTTGTATAACATTTCTCTACCTGTAAATTGGCATGAATAGAGGAGGGATGTGATGAAAAAAGAAGTTCAAATGTTTCTAAAAATTATTTGGACTTGAAAAAAGAAAACTCACTAGATGATGAAACGTGAGTATGTTAAGAATTTTGAGTGTGTTAAAATATTGAAGAAAAAAATTAATATGTAAAGAATGTGTGCATAGTTATTTCTCTAGAACATGTTGATATTGAAAGAAGATAGAATACACACAAATACCAGCTCAAGAAACTATAGGTAAAAGGTTTTTTATTATGTGATCTATGTTGATAAAAATGTATTAATAGATTGTGTGTTGAAAATTCAAAAAATATGCAAGATTTGTGAGAATGAAGGGCAAGGTACTAAATGTTCTTTGACTATACTTATAGAACAAGAAGAAGGGATGAATGAGTTGTTAAAAAATCACATTAACAAAAACTGTTATAAAGGAAAAATGAAGTTTAGATCCTTATTAGAATAATATAAAGGTGAAAATTAATATATAATAAAATATTAGAATGGTTCTCATATGGAAATAAATATATCCAATGAAAAATCAACAATGAAGAAGAAAAATGAACAAATGAGAGAGTAATCTCATTCTAAAACATGATTCTAGGAATAAAATAATGTTCCCCCTTATGTAAAATATATTTCTATTTGTATGAAACTACAACTAATTGAATTTTTTGAGGCAAGGAAGCTGATAATGAGTCTCTTAATACACTTGAAAAAAAATTAATGAGGTTATGAAACAAATTTGAACTTTTTTATACAAATGAATATTCTAATATGTTTTTTGAGATGGTTTTAGGTTACCTTTATCTTAAAAAATTATTTTAAATAATTTCCCTAGACATGAGAATGTTTATGGAAACATGAAAATGAATAACATGATAGTTGTGTAATGGAAAACATTGATAACCTTGGTTATACAATCTTATTAACTACATCAGGTTTTCCCTTTTAGATGTAGTTTTGATTAGTTAATTTATCTTTATTAATAATCTTATGTGATACATAATTTCCTTTGACAATTAATTTCAATTTTTCTTGATGAAAAGTTACATCCTTTTGAAATGGGAACACTTTTCCACAATGAATGAATCTTGACATGACAACCCATTTGAGTATGATTTTGAATAAGGGGGAGAGAATATATTTAGTGGGAGAGACATGAAATAAGGGAATAAAATAAAAGAAGAAATGGAGAAGAAAATGTATGAAAAGAAGTGAATATAAATTATTTTGAAGTGATTAAATCCAGGTATTGAAGTATGTATTTCCAAAAACAAATAGGGGAGATTGTTGGACCATGGTAATGTTTTTGTTATATTAATTGTTAATAGTTCAAAATTTTTATTTTTTTGATTAAGGAATGTTTATTGAGGACATAAAAATAGCAGTTGAGTAAATACGTAGAATGAGATCCAGAACTATAAGGATGTTAATTGGATCTAAGAAGATCATATAAAGATAATTGGATCCCGAAGGATCAAATTCCAAGACACTGACATGAGTCAAAAGATCCAGGTAATTTTAATGAGACTTTAATGAAATTTCACAAGCTACTGAAAATCATATTGAATTTGGAATGAAATTAGAGATCATAATAAGGAATCTATTTCAGAGTCAGAATGGCTCTGATGAAAATTTAACAATGCTTTTATATTTTGTAATTAGAATAAGTCATAAGTTATATATGAATCATGTGATTACTATTTGAAAATAGGAAGTGGAGAAAAAGTGATTTTAGTCGTATTGAGCATCATATTGGGAGAAAGGGAGCTTCCAATAACATTTGGCTAGGAATCATATTTTTTTTAGAATAATATTTTGATTTCCATACTCAGAATAAAATTGGTTAAGAACTATCTCAATCTTATTCAGATAGAGTCATATCATCATATTTAGTAAATTGGACTTCATATTCATAATAAATAATTTGTACTATTGAAATCATACTAAAGTAATATTATTGAGAAATCTTAATGGAAAATCATGGAAATTTGATGATTAAAAATGTAATTGAATTAGTCAAATGGAGAAATTAAAATAAATAATATTTGAGGATTCAAAAAGGAATTGAATTATTCAAAGGGATATACAAAAATAAAGGATATTTTAAGATTTAGAAAGAAATTGAATGAGTCAAAGATATATCCAAGATATAATGAATAATTATCCTTTAAAAAAAATTTAAGATGAAATGGTTTTCAGAATCCCACCTTAAACTTTTTTGAGGTCCCTATAAAAGGAGAGTTGAGTTCATTAATAAAAATGAATTGAAACTATTTAAGAATGAGAGCTCTAGTTTTTTGTGGAACATGTATGAAGTACTTACCCAAACATTATGTTCCAGGATGGTACTGAGGAAGATCTTCATATTTATGTTCTATAAAATCATCTAATAAAGATTCATTGAATACAAAATTGTGACGTTTTGATTGAAATTTTACTCAATTAAAAGAGAATATGAAAAAGGAGAATCGGACTAGGCCAGCCATCAAAACAAAATACATCATATATATGTTCCTCAAACTGGGATCTATTAGAAGTAGAACTATGAGCTACCGATAGAGTTCTTACAAAAAGTAAGAATCGAGTGAAAATATAGATTCAAACCAGACATTCCATTGGACAGGGATTATTGTATTGAGGTTTCTGGACATGGAGATCAAAATGACACATCTGAGAAAGATTTCTGGATTCAGGATCTGGAAGAATATTTAATACCAACAAGTTCCATTGTGAATTGTAAAAATTATTGAAAGTTGTATGCAGGTAATGTTTTATTCATCATAATTTTGGAGGAAGTGAAGACATTATGAATTGAATTAAAAAAGAATAATAATAGGTAAGTTTATAACAATAGATACATACCAGTTTCTAAAAATATTTTTTTATGTAGATAATGGAAAGGATATATGGGGGATTCTACAGCTATATAAGGTGATGTTGTGAGTTATATTTGAGTGGATTATAACTATATAATGTTTTAGAGGTTATATAAGTTTTTGTTAAGGAGTTAAGAAACATTATAATAAAATAAATAGAAACCACTCATTCACCCCCACTTAATGTACTCTATCATACTTGATAACAAAAAAGACAAATCACATTTTTTATGACGGGATAGTCTTCCATACACATGAGTGATGTTAACCTAACTTAAATTGAAAATAAAGATTAAAGGTCTGAGTTATAATTTATTTTTAGAATTATAAGTATATCCTAAATATTATATATATCATTTAAACCCACCATTCTATCCTATAATGATATTTCTTGATGGAAAATGATTTTCATTTGTTCACGAGGTGGGGTCCCCCATACACACAATTGACAATTTCATTCACTAGTTTATGGATGTGGAGATAGATATAAGTTATGCCATTAAATAGAAGTAAGTTATTATATTTTAAATATTGGTGTTGTTATATTAGATGATTTAATGAATAATTTTATGTGTAAAAATAATAATTAAAAATTTGTGTAGATGATTACTTTCTAATAGAGAAACCTCCTTTGGATCTCTTCTTCTGGACACTAGGGATGCTTTTTTGAGATGACTAGAAATTATAAAATGTTTTAAAGGTTATAGGAGAGATAATTATCCAGTTTTTATAAAATTAAATAGACTTTATAGGTTTCATTAATTGAAGTTAGGGAGTTCTTTTTTATAATGGGGGAATGGGTTCCATCTTGGAAATTGAATGAAAATTCCCTAAAAGAATCCAAAATAATAGAGTAATTCACATGAAAAAATTATATAAATTGACCCTATATTAAATATTTTTAAGTATATGGTGGATACATATTCATAAAATAATTTTTTTACATGTTTTCAAGAAATTTTAACCACTATATTCTATGATTAATGCCTCAGTTATCCAGTTTTAACCTTAACTACATTAATTTGTTTTTACTATCTTCACTATTAATTTTCATAAAAAAGATTAATATTTCCGTATTAAATAATATGAATTAGTAAAAATCTTAATATTTATTATATTGTTTCGAAATGAATTCACATAAGTGGAAAAATTAAAATTAATATTAAACCCACATATGGGTCGAATGAGTGGTTTTCCAAAGAGAAAATTCTCATTACTACATATGATTTTAATATAAAACCCCTATATGATACTGATTCCACTGAAAGAATTTTTATTTATAATCATATTATTCAACTAATGTTACTTTAAAACCAATTTAATATAAAATTTAACTTTTTAAATAATATAGGTAAATACAAATCTCAATAAAAAACATTTTTTTCACTATTAATAAAAAAAGAAACTTTTTAGTGAAATAAAAAAATCTAACCATAAGATAATTATGATATTATTATTTAAAAAATGAATTAAATTTTTCAGATATATTTTTTGGAAAGTGGTAAAAATTAATTTTAATATTAGAGTGCAATGCATGTCCAGACCGCCTTTTAGAGAAATATTTTTTAGAAAACAATTATTTTCCCTTAAAATGATCCTTATTTTATTTATAATAATTTGATAATAATTTTATTGATTTATAAAATGTTTAAACAATATTTTTTTTATAATTTAGTTAGTAATATTCATACCCTCCTACATAATATCTAATTTATAATACTCACATTTAATTAATAACATTATAATATATTATCACATTTTGTTCACACTCGGTGCTCTATGCATTTCAAGCTATCAAAAAGAATAAAATTATTTAAAATTAATTATATTGAAAAATATTGTTGTTCCACATAATCTTTTTAGTATTATTTATTATTATCATATATTCTATTTAATATGATATTCCTTTTTTCAAATGTTGGGATGATACATGTATCTACTGCAGTTGGATGATTTTTTGCCTATGAGCTGATAATGGTTTGTAATAGATATAGTTGTAGATAATGTTTGTTCAATGAGACCATGTAGATATGTGGTTTCATTAATTATAAAGATTCTATTTGACTAAGTTATATTTTTCCTCTACATTTGAGTTTCCACAAGAAGTATTTTTTTTCTGTAGCACTATGCTCAATAGTGTTGTCCCATACTTATAAAAAGTACAATTAAATTGTTATATATATAGTGGAGTTGTTGAATATTACTGAATACAGATGATGCATTTATATTATATATTTTTATATTCTATGGAATATATTTATGATTAATCCTTCATGGGTATTGTCTATTTCACCTAGTAATATATAGATGGGAATGTGGTGCCACACTCGGTTTACCACAATCCCATGCGGGGTCCAGTTATAGTAATCCAAGAAATAAAAATTCAAATAATACATTAATTTCGTGATTTTTATATTATTGGTCCCAAAATTTTATAGAACAATTGAACTAAGTGGATTTTTGTGTTTTAGATTTGATAAATAAATATCATAAACTATAATCATTCTCTTATAATCTATCACTATTAGACGACCTTGATTACATTCAACATGTTATTCCAATCTTTGTAACATGGGGAATAAAATCATAAGAAGCAGGTGATCTAAAATAAAAATAAGGAAATAATTAGCAATATTTCATCACTAGTAATATCATAATAATATTTTAATACATTATAATAGGATACAATTCTTATTTAAATCACAATTGAATAATAATCATGTCACCTAAGTCATGATAGACTGATTTTTATTCTCAGATGAACAACCATAATCATAAAAAAGGAGCATGGAGGTAGTAGACCTTAAACATGTGTAAAAGAAAATAATAATAGGCACAATATTATAGTATAATATTTTTGGAACAAACATAAGCATAATATCTATTTCAAGTATTCTGATTAAGTCATTCATCACATAGTAGGGTTGTGTTAACCCCCTGTATAGCTTTTTACGGTTGGGTTAATCCTCGGACATTCCATTAGGATTAGGATAAAACCTATTTTATACCCATTTCTCATTTGATAAGCCCTATATTTTACCTCATATCGTGGGACAAATCAACCCATTTACCAATGGTCTTGATATAAACCTTCCAATGTACACATTTGACTAAGATAAAAACTCTTATGTACACTTTTTTCATGGCACAAATTCACCTATCAACCCTTCTGAGCACTTGATACATAATCATAAACCAATTAATTATGAGGGTGTATAATACCATAACCATCAAATTAATAATCATTAATACGTGTTAATTTAAATTTCAAAAACATTCATAATTCGAATTTCACTTAATTATCTAGTGGAAAAAAGTCTTGTTTCTTAAAAATTCTTCCCAAAAAACATTCCATAAGACATCCGGAGAGAGGATATCATGCTTTTCTAAAAAATATATCCAGTTAAACAATGGAAACTTTTGGTTGTTTTCATAGATTAAATATTAATATTTAATATGTTTTGATAAGTCGCTTGAAAAATAAGAGACTTTAACCTTTTTAAAGGGATTAAAAACACATCTCAAATTTGTTCTAAAAAATTAAATACATTCTCTTGATAAAATATTTTATAATAATTATTTAAATATTATTTTTCTTTTTATGTATAAAAATTTTATAAATTATTTTTTTTTCAAAAACACTTCATCGCGAAGACATCAAAAATTAAGTAATCCTTTATTAAAAGACATGAATTAAAATACATTTTGAAAAAAAATAATTTCTTATAGAAAAACTGATTACATTATAAAAATATATGAATATTTCATTTCATTCTCATAATCATCAAGGGAAAAAATGGAAACAATTCTGTTATAGGGATTGACCACTTCATAAAGGAGAATTATCGTTTCATGAAAGGAATCGAAAAATCCTTTTTAATAATGGTTTTTACTATACCCATAAAAGATTAATATACTTGTAAAATTTGATATTAATTTTCCTCATAGAGTTATATAATGTACCATGAAATAAAATTTTATACTGTAATGAATCAATCATGGATGGATGATTTTTAAGAAGACACATTATACATTAATGAACAGAGTTGAGTTAACAAAAACCCTTATGACATTGTTATATTTTGAGTAAAATTCCATTCAAATAAGTACCATTACATGGCTAATCAAGCCATGTTAACATCATGAATTTGTGGAAATACATTAATTTTAACGTAATCCCACCATATAAAATAAATTGTGGTGTGAAATGTCAAACATTTTGCATGGATTTGAACACATGACAAATAAATCCTTTTGAGAATATAAACATTCATATCAAATCCCTCTGAAAGAAAATATTTCCAATGAAACATTAAATAATATTTATAATGAAAGATAATGATATAAAATATTAAATGGGTATTAGATACAACATTATAATTAATATTTTCTGTATAATAAAAAATATTTGTCCAAAAATAAATATGAGATACAGAACCCATACCACGAATTTACCAATAGTTGAAAACCATCTAACCTTCTATAATAAAAAATTAACCATATCTATTTTCTTTTTAATAATATTAGTCATGTATATATCCTTTTATATACGTAATTTACCATTATTATTTAAAAATTATAATGGTTAATTTATATCTATTTTTAATATTCGGTTACAGTAATCATGATCATTTTGAAATAGTATCAAAATATCATTGTTGTTCTTAATTTCCCCAAAAAAATCAACATTAAAAATAATAAAAGGAACTATAATAAATATTATATACTTATTTTTTATTTTAAATTTTCATTCTATGGTATCTTTGGTCATGATCTGTACGGATCAATTTGTGGATAATAATGTTTCAACTATTCTTAGTGACCGAATTGTGTTTTATAAAATAGTAAGTAAATTTTTATATTACCATTCCATAACCAAAAATATTTTATTTAACTATTTTTATGATATTTTCCAAGAATATAAATTCCCATATTCAACCAATATATTAATTTATATTATTGTTCATTTATGTAGAGAAACAAACACAAATTAGAACATACAATAATTAATGGATGATTATTAAGTGATTCAGTTGTAAATTTATTAATCCAGATGTATAATTATCTTATATAGTTTTTATTAGGGTTAGATATCATGATTAAAATGTATTTGAAAAATAATATATCCAATATGATGTTATTTTATTTTATGAAGAAATCATTTTTTACTCATCAAATTACCTTTTAGACCATTGTATTTATCATGTTTATTTGTGGATAATATTTTTTAGAGTTTGTACAAATTTTTTCCCCAAACATGTTTATTTCATAAACATATTATTTATATGTTAAATAAATTCTCATTTCCATACTTGTAAAATGTTTATGAAAATAAAATCATAAATCAATCGTTCACTAGTAGTGGTCATTCACATGTACACATTGATGAATATTTAATTTTCCATTGAATGAAAAAAATAAGTAGTATTTTGAATAATTTAATTATATAATATATGTAAAAAATATCATTATTTTATGTAAAATTCCCTATATAAACTATTCATATAACATGGTTAAGTAAGATGATACATGTTGTTTCATAAAGAACTCTATCAAACAAATTGATTATTTTAGTAATATGTATAGTGAAGTCTCTATAAATTACAGTATCCCTCCAAATATATTATGTCCTTATAGAATTAATTATCACTAACTAATATATAATTATAAATTATTTCATTAAGGTAGTTATAACTGAAGGAATTAATTCTAAAAGGTGTGAACTAGAGTAACATTGATAACACTAGAAAAATCATTATTTCATTTATAATAGATATATTATATTATAGGGTATCTTCATTACAATTTGAGAAAATCAGCCCTCATGATTTCATGTCATGATATTTAAACATGAATTATAATTCTAAGAGATATCATATTCGTCTTTCAAATTATAGAAAATAATTGGATAAAATTTAACATGGGTCCTTCATTCTAAAAAATAACTATATTCTTAGCATGTAGATAGAATAAATCCATTTAAAAACACCCATTAAATTTATATAATGTAAGTATAATAAGTATTACATGTATTATAATCCCATAAACCCTAATAATTATTGATACCAATGACATAATAATGATACTAATTTTTGTTTTTATTTCAAGAACTAATAGTTGGTTAAAACATAAATGATTTTAGTCATTTAAAAATATATAGTGATGAAAATTTATACCTATAATGATTAAATTTCTACTATCCACTTAAATATTATTTATTTTAAAACCCCAAGATTTCATATTATGTACTTATTCAAAACAAGTCAATAACTTGCCCTACACGCAACACCGAGTTCAATTGCACCATGACTTACCAAACAAGCCGTTCAAAAGAGGTTATGAATAGTATTAACTAAATTGTGAACATTATATAATAATTATAATTTTATAATCCATATTATTAGTTTCTTAGACATAATATAAAAACAAATTCATTTTTTTCAGATAAAAGAAGTATTTTTAGAAAATGCACTTTTACCAACTTTTAATAGTGAACCCTTTTTAAATCCTATATTTGAAACTTTTATATATTCAATTTGACTAAATAAATTGATTCTTTAGAATGCGGACATCAAAAATTTACAACGGAACACCCCAAGCATCCATGTTACACTTCTCTTTGAATAATATAGTATCGTATGTTGTACGCAACCTCGAGTTCAAAAACACACACCACAACCAATCAAACTAGCCGTCATGAATAGTAATACTCACTTTTTGAAATTTTATAAATTTTATCTCACAAAATAGACTTCATTTTTGGATTCATATTATCTAATTTTTCCTTAGGTGAAATTTTGGTACTTTTCGGATAAATTTTATATTTTGATAAAGAGTGAAAATTACTAAATTTTAATTAAAAACAACTTTTTTAATTGAAATAATTAATATTGATAAATTCTGAATTTGAGTGGTTTTAAAGTATATTTAGAATATATATTTTCCATTTAATATAATTTTGGTCATTGGACATAATTTCACAATTAAACCGGACATGAACAATTGTCAATTTTTTGATAGTTATTATCTCTTAAAAACACACATTTTGTTTTAACACATGGAATTAATTTTAAATTAATTTCTGCCACTTTTGTGTATTGAATTTGGAAAAATGAATTCTATATTTGGAATCAAGAAGTCCAATTTTTTTAAATATGTAACTTTTGTTTTTAGAAATTTCGACTAATTCGGTAAAAAGTTTATTTACCATGGTTAAATGGTAAATCCGGTAAATAAGGGTTAACAAATAATGTTATAATAATACTAAATTACCCTAAAACGTGTCCTAACCTTATTTGTGGATACATTTCCGACCATGAGAATCTTTGGGTCGAATATTGGGCCCCATGGAGCCACTTTTAGGTGATATGGACACTTTATTTTAATTAAGTTAAAAAAATACAAAAAATGACAAAAGCATATATCTTTTAGGAATACAATTTTTAAATAGGGTTATACATGTTTGATTTTTGACTATAATTATTAATTATAAATATAATAATATTTCCTAGATAAAGGTATTTTATTTATAATTTTTAGAAATTAAATATTTTAATTTATTAATGACACAATGATGATGCAGTAATTACAATAATAGTAAAAAATTAAAATAATTGATATTATAAACACCCAAATAAAAAAAATTTGAGAATTTTTATGAATTACACTAATTTTATAGGTTAATATGACATGTTTTTATTTCTTTAATTAACTTTGTTCAAAGTAATCATTATGTTATGATTTTTACCAAAATCAATTATTAGATAGTGTCAAAATTGACAAAAAAGAGTTTTTAAAACAAATATTATATTACTAATTGATATTAAATTTATAAAAATCTATGGTTCAGCCAAGAGACTTATATCATGATATTTGTATCATTAATGGACCACTTGGGGGGACTCATGGATGTATATAGTAATTTTATTAACTGTATAATAAAAAAATACAAAGTGACATGGTAATTGTTAAACTAATTAACTAAGAGTTAAAACTAAAAGATAAGGTTAATATAGTGACCCAAACCTGTCTAAATCCTATTATTTGAGTGGTTATAGACCCATCCCAACCTTTACATTTATATAATCTACTTTGGAGCCATTATAAGCCCAATATGAATTTATTATAAAATAATATTTCTAGCTTTTCCAAAGGTGCCCCTCACCCCTCTTATAAAAGGGAACTCACCCTTCTCATTAATTCACAACTTCAAAGCCTTTTTGTTCAGACAAAACCTGCCCAAATACTCTCTAATAATTCCTCAATTCATCCTAGAGGCCTTAATTTAGCCATGAAGGCAACCTTTGGAGCCATTTTGATCAAATCAAAAGGAAGAACCCGAATAAGAGGTAATGTTTTCACCACCCTCTTTCAAGTTCCTTTCTTCTTCCACTTATTATTTTCTTGTTATTTCCATTATAAAATAATAAAACTAGTATATTCTAAATACTGTGATGTTATTATAATTATGGAACAAACAAATTCATTATTCTACCCATCCCTTGAATGACATGTCACCATCCGTACATACGTATGACATACCGTCTCCACGTTGTGGTGTAATTGTTATTCAATATAATATTATTTAGATGGTTATAATAATTCTGTATAATTCATGTAAATAATAAATATAAAATTATAATTATTATGTATATATGATGTAACATCCAATAATATATTATTTTAATATCAAAATAATGATATTTTCGCTCGTGCGTACATACTGATTACCGTCCCCACGACGCGATGAGATTCATTTCCAAGTTCACCATTCATCGATGATTATAAAAATATATATTACTAATAAGAATGTAATATATGACATAATAATGCTAATGGAGATATATATAATTATATATATATATAAGTATTTATGTACATACATTCACTTACTTCCGTTCAATACTATATGAAAACAGAAACAACATTTATGCGTACATACGGACTACCGTCTCCATAAACGGTGTTTTCCATTTCATATATATGTCTATTATACATATTTATATTCTAAATATATATGATATATTTATCATGATTTATATTCTGGATGTATTTAAATCATGATCTAAGTGATAAAATCAAGAGTATCATGTTAAAACACGTACGATAAAGAAAACGATTATCACCGAAAAAGTTAATTTAACATGGAAATTATTATTAAATTGGTAGTATAAAGTCATAAATTAATCATGTATGATATCATAAATATTAATATGGTTCTTTTATAGTTTTATAACATACTATGATCTTCGTACAAGAGGTTAAACATACCCTCGACTAAAAGAAAGTTCAAGGAAAGGGGTTTTCATCTCACTCCTTATTCCCGTGAGATTCATGCCATATTACAACTATTAACTTTTGTGTGGTGTATGTACTACCCATAATTGTATTAATTGTGTAATACACTTTAATTTATGTGTATTTACATATTCCTAGTATGATACCTCTTTCATGGGTTGTATGTTTCGTAAGTTACCAAATTGGCAAGGGTTAATTCCTCAATCTCATTATTATCCGAGATTGTTTATGTGTATGTATTTACTGGGACATTTTTATCATCCACATCCATTTTTCATAAAAACGATTTCAAAATTAATATATTAATGATTTTAGAAGGTACTCTTTATCAAGATCAAAAATTCAAATGTTTTAATGATTTATCTTTCTAAATCTTTTTAATTAATATCCATGTTTTCAAAATGATTTTAAGGATTTATTTATATGGAAATGACTGTTTTGAAATGATAATTCTTTTCAAAAGTTTCAAAGTGGTATGAGACACTTTGACTCAAAAATCCCTTTTAAATTACTTCCTTTATAAATGTGTGAGTTTTAAATGATTTTACAAAAAATATATTTCTCTCAATAAATTTTACTCATCATTTTCATCTATGTCAACATCCTTTGATGGATTTTAACTTATATGAAGTTTATTTATTATAAATAACTTTTATTGAAGTTTTTTTGATATTTTTGACTGTGGATGTGTTATTTTTATACCATTCATGGTTTATGGAGAATGTATTATCATTTTTTATGCTAGTTTTAAAACGAATATATATGTTATGTTTAAACCTGTTCATATAAGGAATGCATTAGAATTAGTAAGTGACGGGTGGAGCCCACTATAGCTCCACTATGCATCGATAAGTTTCATGAGATAAACTAGTGTCTTGGTCCGAGGCCTTGAAAAAATCTAATTTGTAGTCTTGGCATGAGGCCTTGGCTATGTGGTTATGATATCTGGTATTATGCATCCCATCATGATGAAAGTGGTTATTGATATTGCATGTGATTAGTCGACTAGTAGAATATTCATGTAAATAAGTAAAAGGAATTATTACATTTTATATTTTCCATTTTATTTTTAAGTTCAAGTTTAAAAGGCTATTGTTTTAGTTATACATTTCCTTAAATGTTTATGCTGATTTTTATGAATGTTTCTGCTGTTTTGCTTGCCCTTACTGAGCGTTTGAGCTCACCCCTTTCTATGTTTTATTTTTCCCAGGATTCCAAAAGTGTATTGTGATTGATATTTAGGGTTAAGAAAAAGTAATAATGGTATTCATAAAGGATTATTTATGTTGTTTTCTATGTTATGAAGTGTAATGTAACATTCATGTATGTAATCTATTTTCCAAGACTGCTAAACTGATCGGTCCTTCGGGACTTGATTCCTTGTAATCATGCCAATGTTATGTAACAATGCACCGACTCTAGGTAACAAGGTTTGGGGCATTATAGTTGGTATTAGAGGCATTTTATCAATATATTGGAAGCTAGATTTAGATAAACTCTAATTAGAGCACATATCCCTAAGATAGATTTTGAGGATTATTATAGAATTACTTCCAAGAATTTTAGTATTGTAGAAATTTTGTGAGTTTTTCGAGCAATACATCCCTGTCTGGATACGAGTAGGTAGAGGCGGCTCTGGCATAGATGTACCTAGGGGTAAAAACCGAAAACACCGCTTTGAGCTAGACTTGAATGGGAATTGGTGCATGACAACGGGCCTTGATGCACTCTTGGTTACGACACTCCCGGGGGATATGCTTAGGATAATTCTCACATTCATTACAAACCGCTATGAAGGGTTTCTGAGTATATACCTCCTCAATGAATTTTTTTTTGTGATTATGTATTATATCCATAAACTATTCAATATATGTTAGGTATTTTACATGTTTGGAATTATTCATTTCAATTCATAAACTGATCTATTTTATGATATTGTATAGAAATGGTTCCCAATAGAAGGAATGTGAACTCCAGCAATATGTATGATCCAGAGAGTAAGAAGGATCATATCTTTCATGGTATTAATCAATCATTAAGAAGGGAAATAGTCTCCCATGTATTATCATCATATAAAGGAATAGTATCATGTGTTGATAAGATAAGTAAAAATTTTAATAAGTCCTATGGCTTTGAAGGGAAGCAAGAGAAGAAATGGATGGAAGTGGGAAAGATGGATAAAGGGAAGAGGGAAAAGAAGAATTTCCCCATATGTGATAACTGTGGGAAGAAACACCCTGGAAATTTCCTGAATAGTGTGGGAGTTTGTTATAAGTGTGGAGGAAAAGGGAGCCAAGTACATGACTGCAAGGGTAAGAAAATGGATTCAAATGTACAATGGTCCATTTACAAAGAGTTTGGACACTATGCGAACATATGTCCCAGTCATCAGACTATTCCGCAAATGATGCTATTGGATAATAATAAAGTTATTATACAACCATAGATGAAGAAGAATGATTAGAGTTCTTATGTTGATTATGTCATTTGAGTGTTGTATCAACAATGTACTTGCTATAATAATTATGTAAGATATATGGATTGTACTGCAATACTATTTCATTGAGGATTTGAGATTTTATGGTACTAAGAAAAGTTACTCTACAACGAGATAAACGTTTTGTAAATTGCATGGTTGAAGGAAATATAAACATTAATATGGTCCTAATATTGAGATACTGATTTTGTAATAAGATATGATTGATTTGGGTAAATTATATTGGATATTCTTGACTGCCTTGAAACCGATTAAAGATTTGTATATTCCTTCATTGTTGGAGTTTACAAATTTTTTGGATGGATGAAGTATATCTAGTATTCTATATAGAATAAGGGATCTTGAATGTAATCAATAAGCATTATTGTAATTCAGGATGTTTCAGTGTTTTAAAAGAATACATGATGAAGGTATTCACATGCTATTACGGGGTAAAAAAGATCTACATTATGGTTACCTTCTTTATAAATGTTGGACTTTGGGTTTCGACAAAATAATTTTGGTTAACTCTAGTTTGAGATTAATTTTGGATTGCCATAAAAGAAGAACCCGGAGGTCGGGCGGCAACCTATCGCGACAGGAAAGGCCGCGAGACTTGAACCCACAACCGAAGGGCGACAAGGGTGTATCACCTACCACTAGGCCATGAGATGTCCTGGATTAAATAATGTAGTTTATTTTAAGTAGGTCTAGTAGATGAATTATAAATTGATTTTTTTAACCCCAATCAAATAGGATAAATAGAATATATTTTTTATGGTCTATTATCTTTTATATTAATGGATGAGTTTGTTGTAGAAATTAGTTAAATGATGGAACTCTACTTTTCATGTATTTTATTTTCTCCTCCTCTTATTCTATGACTAAATTAATTATTATACATTATTGAAGGGATCTTAAAACCGAAAATGGGTTATCTAAATACCTTATGTTTTGTTGAACCGATGGAATTTTAAATCATCATAGATTGATGAATTTAAGGACTTCAATTTTATCCTTGTTTATGATTGATGACCTCAACCACTACCTATAAATATTTACATTTTACTCCAATTATATGTCTCTAATTTCCACCAATGTTCTTCTAGTCGAGATCATAATTTGGTGGTGACCCTTTCATTTCTCTTTTCCACTTATTCAGAGTAAATTTTATTAACAAAATTTCAGATGTGGGTTTTCCCACAAAGATATTTTCTATTTTCAACCTTTATTTTCGAGGAACAATATCAAATTGTGAGGACACAATTTATTGAAAGAGTGGAGAATGTAACACCCCAATATTTCATAGTATGTACTTCTTCGAAAGAAGTCAATAACTTGCACTACAGGCAACACTGTGTTCAAGCTCACCATGACTTACCAAACAAGCCGTTCAAAAGAGGTTATGAATAGTATTAACTAAATTTTGAACATTATATAATCCTTATAATTTTATAATCCATATTATGAGTTTCTTAGAAATAATGTAAAAACAAATTCATTTTTTTCAGATAAAAGATGTATTTTTTGAAAATGCACTTTTCCCAACTTTTAATAGTGACCCCTTTTTAAATCCTATATTTTAAACATTTATATATTCAAATTGACAAAATAAATTTATTCATTAGAATGTTGAAATAAAAAATTTACAATGTGACACCCCAATCATCCATGCTACGCTTCTCTTTGAAAAATACAATAGCATTTGTTGTATGCAACTTCGAGTTCTAACACACATACCACAACCAATCAAACTAGATGTTATGAATAGTAATACCCACTTTTTGAAATTTTATAATTTTTATATCTCAAAATGGACTTCATTTTTTGATTAGGAGTATCAAATTTTTCCTAAGGTGAAATTTGGGTACTTTTCGGATAACTTTTATATTTTGATGAATAGTGAAAATTTCTAAATTTTAATTAAAAACAACTTTTTTAATAGAAATAATTAATTGTTATAAATTATGAATTTGAGTGGTTTTAAAGAATATTTAGAATATATTTTTACCATTTAATATATTTTTTTTTCATTTTACATAATTTCACAATTAAACCAGAAATCAACAAGTGTCAATCTTTTGATAGTTATTATCTCTTAAAAACATGCTTTTTGTTTTAACAACGAGAATTAATTTTAATTTAATTTCTTCCACTTCTATGTTTTGAATTTAGAAAAATGGATTCCATATTTGGAATCAGGATTTCCAAATTGTGTAAATAGGTAACTTTTAGTTTTAGTCATTTTGAATAATTACATCGGTAAAAATTTTATTTACCATGGTTAAAGGGTAAATCCGGTAAATACGGGTTAAAAATAATGTTATAATAATAATAAATTACCCTAAAACGTATCCTAACCTTATTTTTGGATACATGTCCGACAAGGGGAATATTTATTTCGATTTTAGGGACCCATGGAGCCAGTTGTAGGTGATAGGGACACTTTATTTTAATTGAGTTAAATTAAATACAAAAAATGACAAAAGAATATATCTTTTAGAAAAACAATATTTACATAGGGTTATTCATGTTGGATTTATGACTATAAATATTCATTAGATATATAAACATATTTCCTACATAATGGTTCTTTATTGATAATTTTTAGACATTAAATATTGTAATTTATTTAGGACACAATGATGATGCACTAATTACCATAATAGTGAAAAATTAAAATAATTGATATTATAAATACCCAAATAAATATAATTTGTGACTTTTTATGAATTAAAATAATTTTCTAGGTTAATATGGCATTTTAGGATTTATTTAATTAACTTTTTTAGAAGTAATAATTCTGTTATTATTTCTACAAAAATCAATTATTGGATAGTGTCAAAATTGACATAAAAGAGTTTTTAAAACAAATATTATATTATTAATTGATATTAAATTCGTAAAAATCTATGGTTCATCAAGGAGACTTATATCATGATAGGTGTATCATTAATGGATAACTTTGGGGTCTCATGGGTGTATATAGTATGTTTATAAACTATATAATATAAAAATACAAAGTGACATGGTAATTGTAAAACTAATTAACTAAGAGTTAAAACTAAAAGATAAGGTTAATATAGTGACTCAAACCTACCTAAATCCTATTGTTTGATTTTTTTTCGACCCATACACACCTTAAAATTTAAATAATACACTTTGGACCCATTAAAAACCGAATATGAATTCACACCTTCAAAACCTCTTGGTTCGGCCAACCCCTGCCCAAATACTCTCTAAAATTTCCTCGATTCATCCTAGAGGCATTCCTTTAGTTAGAATGCCAACCTATGGAGGCCTTTTGATAAAATAAAATGGAAGAACCCGAAGAAGAGGTAATATTTTCAATACCCTCTTTCATGTTCCTTTCTTCTTCCACTTATTATTTTCCTGTTATTTCCATTCTAAAATAATAACCCCAGTATATTCTATAAACTGTGATGTTATTATAATAATGGAAAAAACAAATTCATTATTCTACCCATCCCATGAATGACATGTCACCATACGTGCGTACGTACGACCAACCGTCTCCACATTGTGGTGTAATTGTTATTCAATATATTATTATTTAAATGGATATAATAATGATGTATAATTCATTTAAATAATAAATATAACATAATAATTATTCTGTATATATGATATACCATAAAATTATATATTATTTTAATATCAAAAGAATAATATTTTCGCTCGTGCGTACGTACGGATTACCGTCCCCATGACACGATGAGATTCATTTCCAGGTTCACCATTCATCGATGATTATAAAAATATATGTTACTTATAAGTATGTAATATGTGACATAATAATTCTACTGGAGATATATATATATATATATATATAAGTATTTATGTACTTACATCCACTTACTTCTATTCAATACTATATGAAAACAAAAACAACGTTTATGTGTACGTACGAACTACCGTCTCCATAAACAGTGTTTTCCATTTCATATATATGTCTGTTATACATATTTATATTCTAAATATATATTATATATTTATCATTTTTTATATTCTGGATGTATTTAGATCATGATCTAAGTGATACAATCAAGAGTAACAATTTAAAACACATACTATAAAGAAAAAGATTATCACTCGAAATTTTAATTTAACATGGAAAATATTATTTATGGGTAGTATAAAGTCATAAATGAATCATGTATGATATCATAAATATTAATATGACTCTGTTATATTTTAATAATATACTAATATATTCATATAGGAGGTTAAACATACCCTCAACTAAAGGAATGTTCAAGGTAAGTGGTTTTCATCTCACTCCTTATTCATGTGAGATTCATGCCATATTGCCACTATTACCTTTTGTGTGGTGTATTTACAGCTCATAATTGTATTCATTATGTAATACACTTTAATTTATGTGTATTTACATATTCATTTTATGATACCTCTTTTAGGGGTTCTTTGTTTCGTAAGTTACAAAATTGGTAAGGGTTAATTCCCCAATCTCATTATTATTCGAGATTGTTTATGCGTAAGTATTTACTGGGAAATTTTTATCATCCATGTCCATTTTTCATAAAAATGATTTCAAAATGAATATTTTAAGGATTTTAGAAGGTACTCTTTATCATGATCAGAAATTCAAATTTTTTAAACATTTATCTTTCTAAATCTTTTTAATTAATATCCATGTTTTCAAAATGTATTTAAGGATTTATTTATATGGAAATGACTGTTTTGAAATGATAATTCATTTCAAAAGATTCAACGTGGTATGGGACACTTTGACTCAAAAATATCTTTTAAATTACTTCCTTTAAAAATTTGTGTATTTTAAATGGTTTTACAAAAAAGATATTTCTCTCAAAAAGTTTTACACATCATTTTCATCTATGCCAACATCCTTTGTTGGATTTTAAGCTTATTTGAAGTTGATTTCTTATACAAAACTTCTATTGAAGGTTTTGTGATATGTTTGATTGTGGATGTGTTATTTTTATTCCATTAATGGTTTATAGAGAAAGTATTGACATTTTGTATGCTAGTTTTAATACGAATGTTTATGTTATGTTTAAACCTGTTCATATAAGAAATTCATTGGACTTAGTAAGTGATGGGTGGATCCCGCTATAGCTCCGCGATGCATCGATAGGTCTCATGAGATAAACTAGTGTCTTGGTACAAGTCCTTGACAAAATCTTATTTGTAGTCTTGGAACGAGGCCTTGGCTATGTGGTTGTGATAGTCTGGCATTATGCATCCCATCATTATGAAAGTAGTTATTGATATTGCATGTGATTATTCGACTAGTAGAATATCCATGTAAATAAGTAAAAGGAATTATTTCATTTTATCATTTCCATATTATGCTGAAGTTAAAGATTAAAATGCTCTTGTTTTAGTTATACATTGCCTTAAATGTTTATGCTGATTTTTATGAATGTTTCTGCTGTATTGCTTACCCTTACTGAGTGTTTGAGCTCACCCATTTTTATGTTTTATTTTTCCTAGGATTCCAAGAAGTTTATTGTGATTGATATGTAGGGTTAAAAAATTGGAATAATGGCATTCATAAAGGATTATTTTTGTTGTTTTCTATCTTATGAAGTGTAATGTAACATTCATGTATGTAATCTATTTTCCAAGACTACTAAACTGATCGGTCCTTCGAGACTTGATTCCTTGTAATCATGCCAATGTTATGTAATAATGCACCGACTTTTGGTAACTGGGGTCTGGACATTACATTTATTACATTGGAATTTCCATGACACCTTGGTTATAAATATTTTTTGTGTTATTGTCATCATAATCCCAGGGAATAGTGCTCTGGTTTTCATAGTGCTTAAATTTTTCATATCTAAAACAACAAGCTGCTAATGGATCCATTGGATGAATATTGTTTTACTCCAGCATTTCAATTAAACACTTCATTTTTTCTATAGATAGTGGCCTGATTTCCCCCTTTAACACATATAACACATATTAGTGTTCCATGGATACATTCCCCTTTGTTGTATCTTAAAAAAAGACATGAAGGAAATAAAAAATTAATTCTTTAATAATCATCATCAGTAGATATTATATAAATCCAAATACATTTCTTCTTTATGGATTCCATATGTTTAGTAAGACTCCTCATAGAAATCATATCCCATGATATTTTTCTAAGAATATCAAAAATATTTTATACAAAAGCTCGTATCCAATTTTTTCCATTTAAAATTATCATAACATTGT
Source organism: Viscum album (assembly GCA_963277665.1). Taxonomy (NCBI): domain Eukaryota; kingdom Viridiplantae; phylum Streptophyta; class Magnoliopsida; order Santalales; family Viscaceae; genus Viscum; species Viscum album. Next base: position 1,373,903,379 of record OY728164.1, read on the forward strand.
CCATAAAATACATTATTGAAATGGTTACTCCCTACTGTAAAAATTACAAAAAATTAATGAATATTGGAAATGACATACTCTTAAAATCATTGAATGAAAACTAGGATTCAGGATGAAATTACAGAGAAAAAAAATTAAAACCCTAACTTATGAATATCTAGGTTTTAATATTGTTATCCATGGATATCAACTTACTAAGTTATCTAACATTAATTGCATGTTATTTAAATCATCCATAATGGTTCTTTAAGAAAATTTTGATTAAAAAAACATATCCATCGATATTCTGAAATGTGAAATTAATGTTTTTCTCTTTACCATGAACATAAATGATGAATAATTGAAAACCCAAAATTCCCATTCAAGGGTTATTACCTCTAGGTATATCTATTATACATTCTAGATCCACTTGTAGTATCTATACTGGGATGTAATTTCTAGGATAACCACATAATCACATCTTTAACAAAACTATGATTTGTTATCCAATACTTATTATTATCACTTATATTTATCACTTACATTTTCTCTAATGTTCTATAATCTAATCCACTAAATATCTAAACTATTATCTTAAATTTATAAACAAATATAAAAAAATTATGCGACCCATTAGTACAAAATATAGAAAACTATAATAGACATTAAATGCGTAATACATTAATATATAGGTATATATAAAACATCTTAAAAAATATGGCACAACCATAGGATCTAAATAATTTTTTTATAATAGTTTAATTATATAAAAAAGTAATATATAATCATTTATCCATAATAAAACTCATATACACACCCTTATTGAGTTTCCATATGATTTTGATATTATCATGATAAGGGGATGGAAAAAATAAGAAATGGATGAGATGATAAAATCATTAAAGGAAAACCTATCAACATTTACATGAGGGTTTGGTCATAATAATATGATAAACCATGGATATGGGATAATTGAAATGTTAAATAGAATATTAAACCACAAGAATATCCCACATGTCATTATATATGGAAAAGAAATCTAAAATTAACAAACATACACCACAAAAAAAGATTTTTGAATCGTGATACAATAATCAAGTGTCAAGGGGTATAATCATTAGCACAAAATTATGACATAAGAGTGTCTTATAAACATGTTCTTAGATACCATATTTCATGGATACCCACTAAACAATTAATGACATAATAGTATTGGTCTAACCATTCTTTCATCTTATTGGGATTTAAAAATCCCAACCTATATTTGTGGGATTCGGATAGAGACACTTGAATACCCCATTATATTTGGATGAATACTCTCATGTACCCTTTATCTAGGTAGAAAAACAACAATTTACTATCTTTCTTTTGACAAATAATATCATTTATTCTTTTTCATGGGATATATCCTACAACAAAACTTTTTGGTATCAATGCATAGGTTGGTGATATAAGACCCCAACCCTTAGAATAAACCTAAAGATACATATTTTTGGCATTAGATAATTAAAATATTTAAACATAAAACATCTCTTAATTATCGCATGTAATATTGTTGGGCTTAATGAAAAATACATTTCATAAAAAATTACATAAGACACTATAGAAAGAATTTTTTTGTGGCATAAAAATATAATGAGTATATCATCAGGAGAATTTATGTTATTTTCACATAAGAAAAATAAAAAATTAAATTGATAGGATTAATGACATGAAAATATATAAGAAGATACCCTTTTCTATGGGCTTGAAATAACTTTATAATTTTATTCATTAAAAAGAAAATACTTGGTCAACCTAAAAAATTTTAAAATCATCTTTTAAAAGAAGGTTTTAAAATTTTAAAAATATGTTTTTCAATAAAAATATGATTTCAATAAAATATTCATTGTGATGAATTAAAAATACATTTGAAATAATTTATTAAAATTATTACTACAAAAACACATTTTAAAATGTACTATTATTTTTTATATCAAAAGTTTACTTCAGAAAAATATATTAATATTTCATTTCATTTTCCAAATCATAAAAGAAAAATAAATATTTTAGAAAAATATTTTAATAAATTGAATGTAATATTTTTTGAAAATAATTTTCTCACAATGAAAGAAACTATGAATTACTTTTTAGAAAATAAATTACATTAGTAATAAAAGAAAAATTATGTGTCACATTAAAAATTAATTTTCATTAGTAAGTTAAGAAATGTATCGTGACATAAAATATTATCGTTGACTCAAAAAATCATGGAAGAAATAAATTCAAGAAGAAAAATTATTATTAAAAAAAGTGACTAATGTGGGAAAAAAATATACATGTTCAGAATCAATTGAATAAGATACCATTCAAATAAAGAACCTGAAATGGCTCTTCAAACCCCATTAATTTCATGAATATGGGAAAAATCATTAAGATGTAATCACACCATATAGAAATAATTTATTCTATGAAACATAAAATATTTGAACATGTATTTAAAATGATCCAAATATATCCTTATGAAAATATTAACATTTTAAAAAAACCTTTAAGGATATGTTTTAATGTATCACCCTATGAATTTACATAATCTACCATTTGATTTTATTTATATCCTTGAAATACACACAACACCAGATTTAAAAAAATATTTAGTCACATATTTAATATTCAATTAAAATTTAACACTTTTAGAAAGTTTATATAGTCAATTTAAATATTATATTTCCATTAAAATATTTTAACAATCATCTAATGTGCATAAGATAAGAACAAACCCAATAATACAATTAAAATACTATATTTTTATTAACATTTGTTTTACCGCATGTTATAGAGAACCAATTTGAAATAATATTTTTAACCCTTTTATAAATTATATATATCAATATAAACTTCTTCCATGGAATATAAACATAAAATTTTGGTTTCGGTGACTTTTTGGTATTTTTTCGATAAATATTCATTTTATAATGAATAAAGAAAAATACTAAAATTTTATTCAATTTTTTTCTTGGGATTTATATTTATTTTAAAACGATACATTTAATGGGTTTTAAAGTTATATTAGGTAATATTTGTATAAATTAATCAACTTTATATCATTGTATTCAATTTCAAATTGAAATTGATTATTAAAACAGATCAAACGATAGGACATTTTTACTCTAAAAACCAGCATTATCGTTCTGTCTATATGATGAAATTTAACTTATGTTATGCCACTTATTTGATTTAAATTAGGACAAATTGATTTCATATTTGGAATCGGGATAATTTATAATTCCTAATATAGCCAAAAAAAATTTATATAAAATATTAGTGAAAGTGATTAAATTTAATTAAAATTATTAATGTTAAATAAAGGTTAATGATGGACTAAAATAGTAATTTAAGGAACCAATTGACATATCCACATGTCCAAAACCCCTTTTATGGATATAATTCATTAATTTACCATCCATGAAAATGTTTTTTTTATTTGTTATGAATTTTTTTGTATGATCATGTGCACACCTAACTTTTTCCATAAATTCCAAGTGGGTCATTTTCATTCCCTATAAATGGCCCAAAATTATCCCCACTCCCCACACCTTTTAAACCACTTAAATTAGTCCAATATCTACTAAAATAGTCTCCAAAGATCCCTCCCCTTGATCTAAAAGCCTATAATTTTCGAGGAATCCACCAAAGGAATGTTTTTTGCTCAAACCAAAAGAAGTTACCTGATTATGAGGTAACATCTTGAGGAATTTGTGTTAGTTTCTTTTCCATTATCTACTCCCTATACACATAATATAATATAATTAGATAAAAAAGCATTATAAATAACATAATATTATTTTTATACTAATGGTTTTACCTAAACATACACACACCTCCATCAAATCAGTACGGAACATAGTGTTTCTATGTTTGGTGAATTACTGCCTCATAAAACTCTGATTATTGAATTCTACTTTATCACCTCTCATTGTTTCTATTATGTGGCCACTATATTTATATATAATATTTATGTTATTTATAATTTCTTTATTATTCTAATTTTTTTTATTTAAAACATACATTTATGCTTTTCAAGTTATGTAAATAATCTAATTTTGTTTGAGGACTTGTTGACTACCAACCCTGAAAGCGATATGACTCATTCAAACAATAAATGGAATTAATAAAGGATGGTTTTAATTAACCTATGTTACATATATAAATTATATTTTATATTGGAACTATAATATTCATATGTATCATTTATCTTTAATTTTTTTTATTAAATAAAGAAAGGGATGTAGTGTCAATGTGTATGTACGACCTACCATCTCCATGAACGGTGAACTTCATTTCGAATCTAAAAATACCGTGGAATAATATAAATAAATATTTATTTAATATATATGATATTTTATTCACTTTTAACATTCTATATATTATTATACCATGATATATTTAACAAGAATAGCTAATAACTAGTCAAAACGTATTTGAGAAAACTAGGCAATTAAGACCCAAAACAGTTAAAATAATGAAAGAGTGTTAACAAATGGGTAATAAAATATTATAATATGTTAATATATTATATTATAAACATGATTATGGTTCTATTATTAGTTATTAACATATTATAAACCACCATATAGGATGTGAAAGACCCCACAAAAAATTGGAAGGATAAGGTAAGGGATATCATATCAACTTACATTTCATTGAGACATATTTTTAATAATGCACCAATTCACATTTAATTGGATTATATAATTTTCATTGACATGTTATATCATGAATAAACTTATTATCATGATATTATAAGTATCATTTAATTCATGGGTAATAAATATTTAATTGTTTCAATGTGGTACAAGACACTTTAGAATGTTTAACGATTATTTTCCCTGGAGATCATTTTAATTCCAACAAACCTTGTTGTTACATAAACTCCCATGAATTATTATTGATAAATACATATTATTTATTCAATATGGATATTTGATAAGAAAAATTATTTAATTTATATATGAGGAATGATTTAGATATGAAATACACGGGTTAGGGACCGTTTAAGGAAAGCACTACAAGATGGGGACCAGTTAATGAAAACCCCTTGATGCATCAGTAGTCTCTTAATGAAAATCAGTTGGCCAAACATTTGAAAATGTATTTTTTTTTTGTAAAGGTATCATGTTTCATTGAAAAATGAAGTTTGACAAATAATAATTTTCATTATTGATATTTTAGTTATTATTTATCCATGAGATATTGTGTCAGTATATCTATGGATGTATTTTATTTTCAAATCATTGATTAAATTGAACGTGTTTTCAGTTTATTAACTTTATATATTGATATATCCTTATATAGTTATTTAATGGACTATGTTATTAGTTATATACCTTCCCATGGTAATTCATGTCCATAAATTCATTATTGCTTCGACATTACAAACCATTACTAAGCATTTGAGATCACCTTTGTTTTGTTTCATTCCCCATGTTATGAAGAATATATCATTGAATAAGCATTTAAGAATTATTTTTTTTCCATTTTATGTATTTTGTTTGTATTTACAACTTCTTATTGATTATGGGTATCATTTCTATTATCTTTCTTTCCAATTGTGCAAAAAGAAATAGTCCTTTATAATTTTCATATTTGATATAATTCCAATATAATTTAATAATTCACTGACTCTAGGAAATTAGGTACGGGCCACATAAGTTGGTATTAAATAATTGTTAGAAACATCCTCTGAAACTAGGTTTAGAAAAAATATATTAGGGATTAAAACCCAAAGATAGATATTGAAGATAAGAGTGAAATAATATCCATGAATATTGGTAAAGTAGGTATTATGAGGGTATTCCTAGAAATATATCCATGTATGGATACTGAAAGTAGATCTAGTTCTAGAACATATGTACTTAGTAGTAGCAACATTGACAAGGTGTTACAAGCCTGAATCGGGGTACCCCAGTATATAAAAATGGGTCTTACTATGCACCTGTATTGACACAATTAGGGGATATGATTAGGAGGGTTCAAATTTTCATTACCTTAGGTTATAAAGGATTTGGGAGTGAATATTTCTTAAAAGTAACTAATGTTTATGATTTTATGATTCATGATGCATAAATTTATATCTGCTATACAATATTTAGAATTATCTTTTATGATTTAATTAGAAAATCTAGTATGTTATCCTGTTTATAAATTGAATCTATAAGGATAAATTATTTCAATACTCATGAACAATATAGAGATTTTCATATTGAGGAAACCAATACACCTTGTATTGGACAATGGGAAATCATGGAAATATTAGCGCAACATAATCAAGTTAAGGAAAATAACCTTTCCTAAATGGACAAACCTATTCCACAGAAAGAATAACCTATGTTAGGTCACTATATGTGCTAGAAGCCTCCATAATTTAGTCGGAGTACTAATCTAATTTTAGCTTACTGGTGAATTAAATCACTTTGGAATATTTTTATGGCCATAGAATTCTTTGAAAAGAAAAATGATTCACATATGGAATAAATCGTCTAAGGTGATGCTGATCTGTGGTGGTATCTGATCTAGAATACAAGGTATGAACAATAAAATTAAATCATAAAATGGTGGACATTAAATATAAATTCGTCGGTAAATACTCCCTTCATTGTCAACAAATTATGGCAAAGAGAAAGTACCTCAGATTGAAGTAAAAGTATAATGAGTATGTTGTGAATTTTGAATCTACCTTTAGAATGATATATAGGTATGCTATAGATTATATTGTCAACATTGAGTGGATTATTAAAATAAAAATTAAGTCTTAAGACAAATCACTAAAGTGTACTATTTTCTCACACCTTTTCACTATCCGAAGAAATTTTTTTGTGCCATCATGACAGAGAAGGAATTATAAAATTCCTTTATTATCGATGGAATCCAATAGTAGAAGATGTATATTTAACATCATGATAAAAGGAATGTGTCAAAGAAGAATAAGGGAATAAAGTAAATGCCACCTTTGGAGAAATATGGGAAAAATAACTCTGGGACATGCTTGAAGGGACTGGGATTTTGTTTTAAGTATGGAGAAAAGGATTATATTTTTAATGACTATAAAGGGAAGAAGGAAACTAATGATATTGAGTGTTTCTATTATAGAGATATGGGTCATTACTCAACTTAAATGAATAATAATCAAGATAATTTACCACAGAAGAGGACAGGGGGAGATGAAAAATATATGTGATCACTACGAAACAGGATGAAGTGCCAAATTTCATGGAATAAGGTACACTAGTACTATCTTAAAATTTATCCAATGCATTATTTGATTATTTATCATCACACTCCATTATATCAACCCAATTCTCTATGAATAGTATAAATTCAATTTTGATTTAATAATATAGTTTCCAGAAATATTATTAGGGAAAGTATCATTGCAACAAAGATATGTCTTAAAATTGCAATTATAAAATATAAACGTACTTTATGTGTTTACAATATTATCATATTTATATTTTACTTTGATATTATGCTTGTTATAGACTGGCTCTCAAAATATAATGAAAAAAAATTTAAAAGAGAAATGAAGTTATGATTTGTGAGTAAAATGTCGAATCCTTAATTTTTAGAGTAAAGGCTTCTGTACATGATTAATATTTAGATAAAACTTTAGTATATCTACTGAATGAAATTCTTGGGGAAGAATAGAAAAAAAATGTTTTCTGAAGAGGAAGGTAATATAAAAAATTAATATGTACCAATTGTGTTTGAATACATTAAAATATATTTTGGGGATTTATATGGACACTTCCCAGAACATGAGGTTGAATTCTCCATAAATTTAATCAATGATGCAGTATTAATATTATAGACTTCTTAGAGTATGCCCACTATGGAATTGGTAGAGTTGAATAAAAAACTATAGGATTTGGTTAATGATGGATTTATTCACCATAGTGTTTCACCTTGGGTATCCTCTAAACTTTTTTTCAAGAATAACGATGGTTCCAAGATGTTGTGCATTGATTATAGTGTTTCTTTGTTCAATACATTGATAACTTTTTTAATTAGCTACACATAACCTAATTTTTCTCCTAGATTGATATTCATTCTTGGTATCAACAATTGTGAGTGAAGAAGGAAGAAATTATAAAGATAGATTTTCAAACTAGGCATGGACATTATGAGTTTATAGTAATGTCATTTAGATTGACTAATTCCCCCTCTATTTTTTAGAAATAATGATATTATTATTCAAATAATAACTTAATGATTTTTTTATCGTAATCATTGATGACATTAGGGTGTATTATAAAACCCTTGAGGATCATGAGGATCACGTGTAGATCATCCATAAGACTCAAAGAAGGTAATATCTATATTGGAAATTCATTATATGTGAATTCTAGCCTCATGGTGTCTCTTTTAGTTTTCATATAGTTTTTAAATATGGTATATCAGTTGATCCTAAAAAGACAATGGTAGATAGAGAATGTTCTTCCCCAACATACATAATTTAGGTATGTGGTTTCATTGCTTTTGGTGGATACTTTCGGTGATTTGTTCATAATTTTTCCCAATTATCTAACCCATTAACCACGCTTAAACATAAACGGGTTATGTTTTTTCAGAAAATTATTGTACAGAATGCTATTATGAACATAAGACAAGATTAGTCAATGCTCTGATTTTGTCACTACCATCTGGGAGTGATGGGTTTTTATATATAGTAATGAATAAAAAAGGAATTCGTTGTTTCTTAATGTATAATGAAATATTTATTTCATATGTATCAAAGAAATTGAAAAATTGTGAAAAGTAAAACCAAACCCATGATCTAGAGTTAGTAGATATAATCATCATTTCAATAATATAGAGAGATTATCTTTATGTAATAATATGTGAGATATACACTGATCATTAGTGTTTGAAATAAATGTTCTCACAAAAAGATCTAAATATGAGAAGATGATGATGGATCTAACTACTGAATTATTATGATTTCATAATACACTACCACCCAGGGAAGGAGAATAAGGTGGAAGATGCATTGATTCAGAAATATAATAATGTTCTAACTTAAATATGGATTGAGAAGGATCTTATTTTCATGTTTCAAATGAAGATGAATATGGAAATTTATATAGAAGGGGTGACATCAATCATTTAACAAATGATTAAAAACAATATTTATTAGGGTAGATAAATAATTCTAAATATGATGATAGTGGATTTGAGGAAAAAAAATAAAGGAATTAATGATGGAAAATTAATAGAAATTGTTAGTGAATATGGTTTTATAAAATTTGGAAAGAGGTTATGTCTTCCATCTTTACCAGAGAAAAAAATATAATTTTTTGTATGATGATCAGAGCCCAAATTTCTCAATACACACAAGTAGCACAAATATGTATAGGGATTTGAAGGAAAAAATTTGGTGGGATAAAATGAAATAATAAATTGTGGATTATGTGTCATAATGTATAGTTTTCCAATAAGTGAAAGATTTAAGGAAACATCCAAAAACGGTTCTATAATCTCCTCCTATCCCTGTGTGGAAGTCAAGTGAAATTTCAATGGATTTTCTCACATAACATCCAATGATGTATAGAAAGAATGATGCAACATGGGTTATTTTTTATCACTTCACCAAATATTCAAATTTCCTTTCCACAATATAATATTATCCTTTAGAGCTCCTCACAAGACTCTACTTTTATGAAGTTGTAATACTTCCTAGTTCACCTCTGTCAATTTTCTTCAATCAAGACCCCTACATTACAACAATGTTTTGGAAGTTTACTATGAAAGATCTTGACACTAAATTTTTTTTGAGAACTAATTACCATCCTCAAACTGATGGATAGTTTGAGAGAACATTTCAAACTATGGAAGACATATTGAGATAATTTTTAGTTTATTTTAAATGAATGTCAGATCAATACTTATTGTTGGTAGAGTTTGACAATAATAATAGTTTCTATTAAAGTATTAGAATGGAAAAATATCAAGCATTACATGGTAAGATATGTAATGAACAATTTTGTTGGGATAAAGTTGGTGAACAGAAACTCATATTCTTGGAACTTATTAAAGATAAAATTATGATGTTAAAGGTTATCGAGGGTCATATCAAAACAGCTCCGAGTATAAAAAAGATTTATGATGATAATCAAATAAATGATTTGGAATTATAAATTTCAGATCATGTTTTAAAGAAGGTATCTTTATTGAAGTTTTTTATTATATTCGTTATAAAGCGGAAACATATTCCGAGGTATATCAGACCCTTAAAGATTCTTGAACAAGTAGGATTTGATGCCTATCATTTTTCATTTTGACAAATCTCTCAATGGTTCATGATGTATTCCATATATCCTTGGTAATGAAGTACATATATGATCCAACTTATGTGCTCACATATGATTAAATATAGTAGGATCCTAAAATATCTTATTACAAGGAACCCTTTTAGATTCATGACACTAGAGAATAATTCTTTATGAATTAGATGACTCAAATGGTAAAAGTTATCTAGAGAAATCACAAAATGGAATAAGAAATATGAGATCCAATGGATTCTATTGTGGGGAAATACCCACATATTTTCGAATGTAAAAACCATAAAATTTTTATTAATTTTTTTTTTAGGAGGTAAGAATGTAGAACCCCATGACATTTCATTATTTACTTTTAGATTTTGTTGGTATCCTTTAATACACACAACACCTAATTTAAAAAATAAATTATTTATTCATGTTTTGTATACGCAATTAAATTATAACAATTATAGAGTTTTTATATATTTAATTTATATATTATATGTCCAAAAAAATATTTTGACACTCATATAATAGGCTTAAGATAAGAGAAAACATATTATTACTCAAAAAAAATTATTATTAGTATTTTTGCCTCGCTATGATGGAGAACCAATTTTAAATCCATAATTTGTCCATTTTATAAATTTTATATATTAAAATAACCTTATCTATTGAAATATAAACATAGATATTAGATTTGGGTGATTTTTTTGGTATTTTTCGGTGAATATTCATTTTTTAATTAATAATAAAAATTACTGAAGTCTTATTCAAAATTGGATTTTCAAACAATATAATTATATTGATAAACTATTTTTTTAATTGGCTATAAATTTTGACTTTATAATTTTTTATCAATTAATCAAATAAAGAAAACATGAATTAATTTCACATTGAAAATGTTTATAAAAACATATCAAACATTATGAAATTTTTACTCTAAATAACTACATTATAATCTCATCTGCGTGATTAATTTTAATTTAACTTATTCCACTTCTATGATTTTAATTTTTAAAAATATATATCATAAATAAAATAAGAATAATGTCTAATATAAACAATAGTGTTTTTGAAAAATAAATATTAGGGAACATGATTAAAATTAATTATAATTATTAACGTTAGATCAAGATTAATAATAGAAAAAACTGTAATTTAAGGGCCCAAATGACATATCCCCTTCTAGAACACCCATTGGAATAAAATAATTTGCCCATTAACCTTCCATTAATGAGTTTGGTTGGTTTGAAATGACTTTTATAGGTAATATTATAGGCACACCAAACATGTTTCCAAAAATTCTAAGTGACTCATTTTCTTTCCCTTTAAAAGGAAACCACTTCTCCCTACTCTTCGCACCTCTCAAGCCGCATTGCTTTGGGTAATATAGACACAATTAGTCACTGAAATTATCTCCCCTATACTGATAATAATTCTATTAGTATGTAACACACCTATAGAATCCTTTTGGTTCAAACCAAAAGAAGTTACCTGATTAAGGGGAAACACCTTCTTCAAAGATTTGAGATTAATTTCGATTATCCACTCCCTATACTCTTCTCATTATATGATTAAATAAAAACCTAGTATCCTCAGTATACCATGAGGTTTATATTTTATGGACTTGACCTACACTAACATACACATCCATATAATGGGTTACAAATATAGTGTTTCGTTGTGTGGGGAATTACTGCCTCCTGAAATGATGATTGATGAATTATCATTTAACGCTTCTAATGGTGGACATTATGATGGAAAATATATATCTATATTATATATATTTTATTTATAAAGTCATAATTTTTCATTAATTTTCAATTAAATCATACCATTATGATTTCCATGTTGTGAAAATACAATAATTTCATTTGTGGAAGTGTAGACTATCTCCCCCTCAAAGGGATATAAATCATTCATTCTATAAAGAGAATGTATAATGGATGGTTTCAATAAACCTATATAACATACATATGATACAATATTTATACTTTACAGATGTATCATTTATATTTAATTATTTTAATTCAAGAATGAAATGAACGTAGCATTAATGTCTACATACGACCTACCGCCTCCATGAATGGTGCACTTCATTTCTAATATCCAAATACTATGGACTATTATAAATACATATATACTGAATATATAAGATAATTTATTCAGGGGAAACATTATAGAGATGATTGAACAATGATATATTAAATATGAATAACAAATTAGATGTCAAAACGTACATGAGAAAACTAGGAAATTAACACTCAAAATTGATAAACTAATGAAATAATGTTAACAAATGTGTAATAAAATATTGTAAGAATTTAATATATGATATTATAAACATGAATATTTTCTTGGTATTAGTTAGTAACAAATTCTAAACCACTATATATGAGGCTAAATTCCCCCACAACTAAAATGAAGGATATGGTAAGGGATTTCATCTCAACTTACATTTCATTGAGGCTTAATTGTTATTTTGAGCCATTTAACTTTTTCTTGGTGTATATACTTCCCATGTACATGTTATATAATAAATCCAATAATTATCATTATATTATAGGTTTCATTTAATTCATGTTTAATTATTATTTAAATTTTTTAAAGAGATATGAGACACTTTGGAAAGTTTGATGATTATTTTTTCCCAAGATCATTTTAATGTCAACAGTCTTTTTTGTTACATAACCTCCTATGAGAAATTATTGATAAATCGTTATTATTTATTAAATATGGATATTTAAAAAGGAAAATAATTTTTTTTATATATGATGAATTATTTGGACAAACAATAAATGTGTTGGAGACCATTTACGAAAAGCTCTATGGGTTGGGGACCGAAAAATCAAATCTCCTTGAAGAATCAAAAGTATCCTGAGGAGAATTAGTTAGAAAAATAGATTCAATAGTATTTTATGGTAAAACTATTATCTACCTAGGAATAATGAAATATTACAAGTAATAATATCCGTTATTTATAATACAATTATGATTTATCCATTAGATTTGGATCGACATATCAATTGATTCAGTTCATTTTGAATTCATTGATTTAATGGAATGTGTTTTAAATTTCATACATTTACATATTAATATTTCATTATTTAGTTATTTTATGGAATTTTTTAATAATTATTTATATTTCCATGTCAATTCATTTCCATTTATTCATTATTTCTTCCTCTTTACTTACTGTAACATAGCATTTCATCTCACAGTTATTTTTTTATTTCCCTAGGTTATGAAGAATAAATCATTAAATATTCATTCAAGGATTCAGTTTATTTTGTTTTTATTTATAGTGTTTTTATTTTCTATTTCCCAATATATTATGGGTATGATTTATGTTATCATGATTTCCATGGCTTCTAGACATAATGGTAATTCAAAATTTTCTTCTTTGTTATAATGCAATTATAATGTAATAATGCACCGGCTCTGTGATATCTAGGGTCGAGTGTTACATTTAAAATATGGTAAAAAATATTGGATAATTGGATAATTTTGATACAACATATTAAGGAGGTAAAATATATTAAATTCCAAAGAAAACATAGTATATAATAAGAAATATATATTAGGAAATTATATTTGAGAAACAAACCCATTACATAAAATTCTCTATTCGTAAATCAAAATCTAACAACCAATATAAAAAACAGACATAATATTCACCTATTTAATAAAAATATTCATTTCTCTAATATTTTATAGCATTGATTTTCAATTATTTCTTACATGTATGAAGTTATGAGTGGGATCTCTAGACCCAAATCTTTTATGTAAATTTATTACAAATAATTGTATAAAGTTTGATATAAATAATTTTTCTTTTAACATCATTCTAATGATTATTTTACATGTAATATTTATATCATAATGTCCTAAAGATATATATATCATAAAACATTGTTGAAATTCTCAACAATAATATTATCCTTCAGATTCTATGATGATTATTTTAAACACATGTAAGTTGGAATAGATACATAATTCTGACATGAAACGAATTATTTTAGACTATAAGATGCTAGGGGATAATATAAATGAAGACTTAATCTCATGAATTTTACACCTGGTCATCTCGATTACATAATATCATTTGGAATGAACCTTAATAGAAGCACCTCTTGTTTTAAGTGTTTTTGTTTGTTCTTGTCTATGAGAATTGACATTTTTTTGACTTGAGTTCATTATCAATGACTTCAACTTGATCACATACATTGATTTTAGTTAAAAAGAATTAAATTGAAGTTGTGGTGATATAGATTGTGTTTGGGGTTTCATTGGTTATATAACATTAGGGAGTGTTCAATGTAAGATTCATTCCTTATAAAAGTGAGATATGACATATGTCTAGTTATTTAGGATTATAATTCATTTTTTATATCTATGGAAAGAGTGATTGAAGTAAGGTCTATATTGTAAGGTAAATATATTAATTAATTAATAAAGGATGATGACATTGAGTTCACATCCTTCATTATGAGATATCATGAGATATAGATATTATATTACACAATGTTGGTTAGAGGGAGGATATCGAAGTTATGAAATTATTTGTGTCCTTACGGTCTATGAAGCATTTCAATACACTATAATTAGTTTATAGGTAGAATTTTCTACTAAAAAACGAGGGTCTAGAGGGTCGCAGATTATATGTTTCTAAATGATCCACATATTTAGATGAATATTAGATTATCATTACATGGATACCATAAGAGGCGGCTGTAATATTTCTTTATTTTATAGATCTAAAATAAAATAATAAAATAATAGTATACATTTTTAGTTTAGAAATAAATAATTTAATTTTTCAAGCCATTCACATGTAATTTCATGGTAAATGTGCATATTGTAAAATATATTTTTTTGAACATGCATAACATGTTCATGGCTCATTAAATTATTAGAGGAGCATACAATGTAATTACATAATTTTCATTTTACCACGTGACATGTTAATAATTTTACAATAATAAGAAAAAATATATTCAATACTCATTTTGAGTTAAATACCTCAATAGTGTTGTTTTTTAGTGTAATTGAATATTAGGATTCAATATGTGCCAGAAATATATGTGTATACATAAAATGTGATAAAAATTGCTTTCTTTTTAACCAATTATACTGGTTATCCTTTTTTATAAATATAGTGTTCTCCCTTCCTCTCTCTCCCATTTTTAAAAAGGTAAACCAAAGGAATTCCATGTTTGATCGATTACCTCTCTCTAGTTGATCACATGTTCTTCTCACGATTGAAGGTATTTCATAAATAAATTTTATTTTTCATTAGAACACCTAAAAATTGAATAATGAAAATACAAGGAATTTGGTGCAACTCATTAGGACCTAGATCATTCATATCTTGGAGCCTTTTAGCTAGGACATAATTAACGTGTCCAAATTATATTAGTATTTTCAAATAAACAAGCTTCCATTTCTGGTTTCATTAAAATTTTTCTTCATGATAAAATTTATTAGAAAATGATACATGATAAATCCATGATATGGGAACTAATGATTTTATGTGGATAAAATGGTTAAAAACAAAATTTCATAAATTATTTTATTTAATTTCTTCCCTAAAGTCCCAATTTAAATTAATTGGTATCATAGAAGACATGTAACTATTTATGTTCAAAATATTAAAAAATGTTGATTAAAGTTTTATTGATTCAAAAGATGGATTCAATAAATTTCAAACCCAACTTATGGTGTATCAATAATATTTAGTATGACCAACATATGGTTGAGAAAATGTTGATGGATTTTATAAAAATTTATCATGTAAATTCTATGTTTATTTTATATCGAATTTTTATGGCTACCAATGTTAGAGATTTATTTCTAGAGTTGGTCATAGTAAAACAGTATATTTGACAGAGATAGAAGGTGTCATTCAGTTTAGATTAGGTTGGTTGTGTAGGCCTATAAGACAAATATAAGAGCTATATCAAGAAATATATCCTTGAAGGTGCAGTGATAAGTTATAATAAAATTTATATATCTTTTGGACATTGGAATAAAGAATCCATTTTTTAATTACACTCCACCCCATTGATCGGCATGTCCCTTATATAATAAAAATATATATTATTATTTATTACATAATATACATTACATATAATATATTACACATAAATATGCGGTTTCCCCCTTGAAAACCATGTTTATGCCATATACATTAGACTCGACTCTTATTATAGTCAACCCAACTCAAGGTAGCCCCTACCATGTTAGTATGGATACAACATTGTTGGTGTGTTATAAATTCCTAAATCAAGATATCATTGTTCGAGGACATGTTTTAGGTCAAATTAGACAACAAAAAATAATAAAATATAAATATAAATTTATTTTTCAATAATTTAGAAATACTATTTCAGGCCCCATGGGATATATAAATAAAAAATGAAATTATTTTAATGCATGAAAATGTAATGAATTTATCCATACATTGATGTTTTTATATTTTAATTTATTTGATATATTTTTTCTTGTTGACTAATCAATAGTTGTGTCCAAAAAATTTCAGTTTGGTTTATTTTTTTTAATTAATTAATGAATTTGAGTTTTTATATTGTAATATTTATTTTTTATGAAGATATACATATCGTCACTCTTACAATAATTATATAAGTGTATGTATGTCAAAATTTAAGTGATAAATGTAATTTCATATACTATTTCCCCATCCATGTGTGTGAGTTCTCTATGTAAAGAGAGTAGTCAACTAGAATGAAAAGTTTGAGTCCAGAGTTTCTATGAGACCAAACAATTGAAATAACAGATATTTTACATGTGTAGTAATTCCAATACACTATTGAGTTATTGAATTTCGAAAGGCTCTTCATAAATCCATTATTTTCTCAATCACCTATATTATATATAATATATCCTACTAATATATTTATTTATTTATTTTATGGTTTTTGGTTTTTATTATTTTTTGTATTGGTATTTATTACATGATATCACATAAAATGATAAAAATAAATGTATAGAAAAAACCAACCTATGTAGTGAATGTTTTATATTTTAAATTTATTTATGTTTTTAGTGTGATCACATTGAAGATTATTTTTAAAAATAAAAATAATTGTTCAAAAAAATCAATATAAAACAATATTATATTAGGTAAAAAAACCCTCCATAATTTTAATTGAAACAATATTATATTATTGATGTGTTGTTCCTTAGAATATGTTGGTTTCATTTACTAGTATATTATTATAATGGAATATAGTGGGTGGATATAATTTTTTTTTTTAATATTAGTGGGTGTAAATTTTACATTGAGTCTTTAGAGGCAATTTGTTACGTAAATAAACGTTATGATTTATAACATCTTATAATAGACTTAAATAATCATATAGTCATGTTTCAATGAGATTAACCAATTAATTTCATACCTTGAAACTCATTTAGTTATGGTTGTAACACCAAAAGTTTTTAAAAATAAATTTATTATATAATTTAATTCTGGAAACATCAATTATTTGTGAAACATCACCTTTTTATTATAACCTAGCCGTTAATCATAATTTTGTCGACTATGTGTCTTGAATTTCATAAAACTGACATACATGATTGTGATCAGTAGTGTTTTTATAGTCTGATAGGATTAATATAAATATTTGGAGAATATTAATATAAACTGTATTTAATAGTAACCTCACCCATTTATGTATAAATTAAAATTTGGAACCTTATAAATTAGAGTAAATATTTCATAAAATATTAATTAATTGTCAGTATTTATGAGAGAAATAAATATTTAATTCCTTTTTTAAATTAATAAAATTATTTAAAATAAAATTAGTTTTCATAAAATGTGATCATACTTAAATAATATGGATTCCTATAATTTAAGGATAATTTTATGATATTTTATCTTATTAATGAAAGTGATATAATATCATTAAAAAATAAAACTCTGTGTTTTTTATTTAGATAGTGATCCTGTTTAAAAATTAATGTTCACATATCTATAGTTTTATCCTTAATAATATTGATCCAATTTTGGATGTATACACATCCAAAAAATTTATGTTGATTGTTTTGGATTTTTCTAAAATACATGAATATTTTGTAAATAGAAAAATATAGTAATTTATGGAATATATACATTAGAATCTAAATAAACTATTCCATGAGTCATCTTTGTTGTATGAACACATGGTTAGAATTAAAATGCACTTATTACTAGTTTTTTTCCACTAGAATCAATATTATTTTTTTACTTGTGAAAACTATTAAAATACTGATTATGATATTCAAAAATTACCCCTCTCCCTCACTATAAAACACATCCCTCACTCCCTCATCTCATCACTCCTCTAATACTTGAATATTAAAAAATATCTTTTGAAATCCACTTCACTAGTCACTACCCACATCCAGGATCTCTATTAATCTTTAAATGATCATAACTTGTTCCCAAAATGAGGTTCATATGGTTGATATTTCAAGAGGTAAACCCTTATCCTTCTTCATTTAATTCCAATACCAATTTAATATTTTTTAACAACTCTTTACCTCATCTATCCAAATGATCATGATCAATACTGTATAATATATAAATTGGTATGATATCATGTTAATTTAATATCTTCCCTTAAACTACTATATTTCACTCTTTTAATTAAAAATGAAATCATCATCTCGGAGACGCCGATTTACAACAATCATGGACGATGAAGCTTAGTTCATCAATTTTTATTTCTAGGCTAGTCATGAAACTATTTTTAGTGATGATCCAAATTTAAAAACATGTATTATGTCCTATTTAATGTTTGGAAACCAGTATATATAAATAATATGAATTTATATGACAAAACATGTTTGAAGTAATCAAAATATATCTAAAATAATATAAATAATTATCATTTTTTTTCTATATAACAACTCATTTTCATACCATATAAATAATTAATTATATCACCTTTTAATATTTTATATCTTCATTATTATCTTATAAAAATAATTTTTGAAAATTATACCAATTCCAGATGAACATCCATACTCATGTACAGGTATACCGATTATAAAAACCAAGGAATTGAACGATCCCGAGCGATAAAATTGTATCTTATAACTCATCAAAAATTAAATAAATTAACTTAATAATGAAACAATAAATTTTATAAATATAGATAATTTTATGAATAAATGAATGATTGAATTAATTAATTGTATTATCCAGATGTTAAGTTCAAGTGGAGAACTCATTTGGATATATGGTTGGGGTTATCTAACTGAATCTCCTTTTTCATTGGGGTAACTCTATGTCTCTCTTAATCTAAATTAAATTATTAATTTCTCTTATTTACTATAGAAATTTCACAATGAAATTTTATATATGTTTGTACCAACAATAATCTTTATTTATGTTCTGTATAGTTAAATGTTTTATAAATATCTTTCTCAATTCTTCCTGATAAACAGATCTGATTCAAGGGAAATTCTCAAATTCTTACCTATATTCACGTTCACTATATAATCTATTTTAAGCCACAAATTTTTTTATTAAACCACTAATTTATTAATATTAAACTACAATATCTCATTTATAGTTCTATGTAAATATTTTTCTAATATAATTATTTTTTTCATTGAAAAGGTATATTTCTCTCAAAAAATTCAATGATTTTATGAGAGTATTTTTATCTATTTCAACACATTTATTGAATTTTATGTCTCATTTAGTTAAATGTCATATTTTTAGCATATACCATATTTTTATTGAGATTAGTTTGACTATGTATGTGTTATCTTGGAAGGATTCACTAAACTACTCAGAATGGTTAGTGTTTATGTGTACAGATTGGGAAAAGTTATTTCATATTTTCATGATGTTTATGTTTAGACCCAAACCTATGAGGAATGAATTGAACAAAAAAGTGATATTTGGGGACCTATATATTCCCTAAATGTATTATTAGATCTCATAAGACCAATAGAAATTGTGATTTGTCCAAGGCATGTCCCTTGTATTTTCAGACATCTTGGACACAGCTTTGAGAATATGTTTCAGATGTCCAATATTATGAACTTTCTCATTATGGTATTAGTAATTAATAAACCACATGATTATATGACTAGAATAATATCAATGGTTAACTTGTATTATCATATTATCATTTATATGAACTTGTTTAATCATGTTTCATTACTTATATATTATGATCAAGTATATTTTCAAAGGCATGTGATTTTAGTTGTTCACTATGACTAGTGGTTATTTTTTTGATAACATCTACTATATTACATACCCTTATTTACCATTTGATATTACCATGTTATTATGTTTTATTTTACATATTTTGTGAACATGAATATTATAAATGACGTTAATGGATTATCTTTGAGTTATAACTATTTTCTGTGGAAATTTTATTATGTTTTTCATTTCAGGTTGTAATGTTGAACTAATGTTCGAATATTGTTTTAGAAAACTACTAAACAATTTTTTCCCTTGAAATACTACATTCATTCAATCAAGAAAAAATATTTAAATAATGCAATGGCTATGGGAAACTATGTATAAGGTCCTTAGAGTTGGTATAAGAGAATGATTAGTAGAATCCTTGGAAACTATATTTAAAAAAAATTGATTTAGGAAGAAAAAATATGATATACTTTGAGGATTGTTGGCATCGGAAAATGCATTCCTTGTAATTCACCGAATGCTTCCATACATGATACCATAGCTTAGAATTTTTTTAAGGATTCAATTTTAATGGTCATATAGTCCAAACGGAGTTGTGGAATAGAATATACGACCATTTGAAGTTAAGATACCTAAAAGTATATCTGGGGTGATTTTGGGGAAATGTATGGTCCTATATACAATAATTGATATTTGGCATGCAATAAAAAAAAATTTCACGTAAGAATGGAATCGTTTATGAAATAATAAAATCTAGTGCACAACCCAACACACAAACCTTTTAAGTGCCCAATGAGATGTCATATTATACCTTGGCCACCCAAAAAAATATCCAAGTAAGGTGAACACGAGATTCGATATGTGCGTATAAGAATGAAATATATGCACAAGATTCTTATGCGCCCAATGTCATGTATGTCAAGAATGTTCAGATAATTCCTAGTAAAATAGATATGTAAGGTTCACACATGTTTTGGGATGTGCACACAATATTTTCATATGCGCCCAAGATTGTTACATGCCCAATGCGATGTCAAACACCCCTTGGCGTGCATACCCATCGCAAGGTGAATGTTACATCACTTTTGTTCATGGAATCATTTTCACAACCACTCTCGGGATTTACTATAAATAAAATTGCACCCCTTCCCACCATAAATGTCTCATGAAGTCATTCACTGCTCTGCTACGTGTAATAACGCATCTTCCATGCTTATGCAGATGAATCAAAACCTCCCTATGAGATCTTTCATGATAGGTACCATATTGGTCCACCTTCACGCGAGCCCACATTGGTTTGACCCTCGCACAACCTCATTTCTTCCTATGTCATGTGCTAGCAAGATTCCATTCCTGGACAAGAAAATTCAAATCTTGCACCAAGACTTCAATCTTATATGCAATAGTGCGATGGTGCCACGTATGTTGCGCACATCTATGCCGCACAGTCAAATATTTTATATATCCCGTCCTACATATAGCACTTCATACACACAATAGAATCTAGGCCTGTGCCTAAACCCCCACACCCCCCACTCGGGATCACTAACAACCTTCACTCCCGGCCCTCCGGGCCTATCATATCACTATTGTCACTGAACCACATCAAAATTGGAGAGTCGCATCATGAAATTTTCAGGTCAGGATGTCAGCATTTTCCATTGAGACTCTATGTGCATCCACCTTCCACCTATGGAATAACATGTTTTAGATACTCCTACATACACCATCAAATACATTACACCAACATATTCTTCTTGGTCCCATTCACATTTCATGACTTGAGATCCCCGTCATCAATTCCCTGAGTACCTTGAGTAGAACCATTCCTCAAGTAACTCATCCATACCCCATAACATGACCCTATTTTCAAGTTGAATCAGAAGGGTCCACTCTTGCGTAAGTCCCAAAACCAGCAATTTCTAAGCGCCATATTCCTAATAATCATATCTATATGACTTTAAACTGTAGTGAACCTTATATTACAATTAAAGGATTCATCTTTCTCCAAACACGTGATTCCTTATGTGCCAAGCATAAGATGGAAATAGTCTTATCTACATGATTTTAAACTATAGTCAACCATATATGACAAATATATGATTACTCTTCTTCTAAATAAGATATTACTTATGTGCCAAGCATAAGATGATAATGGTCCTCTCTACATGAACATAAACTCTAGTACTCCCTATATGAAAAATATTTGATTTCTCTTATTCCAAATATGGGATTCCTTATGTGCCAGGAATAAGATTCCTGTAGTCCTCACTACATGACATTAAAATATTGCATGCCCTATATTTTTGTAAGAGGATTAACCATGTTCCAATGAAGTGATGGATTATGTGACAAGCATAAGATACCTCATTCCATGATTACATTGGAATAATTTCAACAGTGTTGGAAACTGTTTGAGAATTCCATAATTCCACATCATGTATCATGTGTACTTCATTTGGATCATCATTCTCAATCATCTCTAAAGGGACCCTCTAATAGCCTAGACCCATGATGCTTCGTCTCACCTTCCATCCTAGTCCAACTCACTAGAAGACTTTTGGATGACACCTTGAGTTAGGCCCCATGTTTTGAATACGGTCAACAGTTGGCCCTCATTTGTTTGTTTCCATATCAGGCTTACATGATGTGGATGTTGTGATTATAATATGGTCTATAGTCATATAACTTCATCATTTCACCCTTATTGTGATCCGAATGTTGGGAATTCGATCCTCATTTTCCATCTACATTTTTTCTGACTGATTCCAATGCCTTTTGCATTATCATTCTTATGCATTATCACATATGTGTAATCCTAAATTATATGTCACAACCCACCGGTGATTTTGGATTCCTTAATATCCATACATGAGAAGGAAATTATATGAATTTTTCATTTGAAAGCCACATCCACTATTTCCACTCCTTATGGCACCTAGGTAGCACCCATGGGTAAGCCACATTCACTATCGTTGCTCCTTAGTGACTCCCAGGAAGCTTCCATGCATAATCCCCTTTAACCATTACCACTCCATTGTGGCACAAAGGTCACTTACATTAATAAGCCCCATCAACCATTTCCACTCTATAGTGGCACTCAAACATCATACATGTGTTACCCCCTCTTACTATGGCTTCTCCATAGCAGCACATGGGCATCTCCATACAGAAGCCCCATCCACCATTGTCTCTCTATAGCCGCACATGGGTTGCTTCCATGCATAAGACTCATGAACCATTTTATCTCCATAGCGGTAGATGGGAAGAACCCATACGTTAGACCCGTCCACTATTTCCACCCTTTACGACACTCGGATAGATGCCTTGCATAAGCCCCATCCTCCATTTCTTCACTATAGTAGCACTCGGACATTTTCCATGCATAATCCCCATACACTGTTGATGCCCATTAGTGGCACCTGACTAGCTTCCATGTGTATGCCCCACTCCCCATTTTCGCTCTATAGCGGCGCACGAGTAGCTTCCATAAGTAAGCCCCATTTACCATTTCTGCTCATAGCAGCATAGGGGCAGCTTCCACGCATAAGCCCCATTCACTATTGTCGCTTTTTAGATGAAATCGATCAGCTTCCATGTGTAATCCTCATCCACCGTTGCCACTCCATAGAAGCACACAGGTAGTTCCCAAGTGTAATCCCCATCCATCATTTTCGTTCCATGTGAACCAATGCAACTCCTATGTGTAAGTCCCAATCTCTATCTCCCTCGGCAGCTAACAAAGTGTAATACCATATTTTCTCTTCAGGTCACTAACCATGAGTATTCAAAACATCATTCCCCATGTATACACCTTTAACGATGTAATCGTCACCTCTTTTCTACCTCTTGTTTCTCACACCGAGCAAAACTCACATGGGATTAGATTAACCATTGACCATGGAATCCTTTCTGGGCCACCATATCGTGTATGTACCAAGTCCCCATTCAGAACTATGTGGAATTTCATCCTTTCCTTTTCCATGTAATTACATAGGATGCCTCCCTAAGGTTCATGGCCTACACCCATCGGTCCCAACCACTCCATGTTGGTGAACCCATTTCATCCCGCGTGATGTTAAACTGTATCCTCATTTTCAAACTTTGTGGACTTTGATCCTTAAATTTTACATAAATGAAATGTAGAAATCCTACTTGATGTTCAATTCCATCACCAATCAGTCCCAAGTACTTCACATCGGTTCACCCTCATCCCACATGACGTTAAAGTTTACACCCCCTTTTCATCTAGCATAACACAAAATTGTATCCCTTTGAATAATGTGGGTTTTGATCAATGTTTCATGGATAGGGTACATATGAAGCCTTCCTATGGTTCAACCCCAACTAGTAGTAAGACGTTATAGCCCCCAAATAGCGTTAATCTACTCTGGACACCAACCAACACTATGCTATTGTAGCCCCAACCAGTGACAATCCATTGTAGCCCCCAAACTGTGGTATTCCCTTGTAGCGCCCATCTAGATGTAAGCTATTGTAACTCCAACCATTCGTAAGCCATTATAATCCCAACCAGTGGTAATCTTCTATCTCCCCCAACAAATGTTAAGACGATGTAACCCCCAACCAATGGTAATCCGGTGTATTCCACAATCGATGATAGGCTTTTGTAGTCCTCTTTTTTGGGACCCACATCTCTAGTACACCCCTTGAGATTGAGAAAAACCTGGGCTACTAACAACGCATAATCCTTAGTACATTGTCAGGTCATTTTCCTACGTGTACACCCCAATTCTATTCCCTCATACTAAACTATGTGGAATTTCATTAACTATCACCAGTATACACATGATACCTCTCTGAGGTTCAATCCCTTCACTCATGTCCCATCGTGGCCTCTCCCTCTAGCCATCTATGTCCTGGGAAGATCATTCCCCAACTCGAAGGATATATTTCCTCAAGGTCCCATCCCTATGTCTATTCCTAAGGGCCTCCTCCTTAGGCTTCCCATCGCCCCACTGAACTATGTGGAATTTGATTCTTAACTATGGGGATACAGAGGAAGTCTCTTCGAGGCTCAAAACCAGCATCACTGTCATCCTCACGTCAGTTTGGTCCCATTATCCATCAACATATCTGAAACATCCATATCCATCTAGATTCTTACCCAGGACACCACATCCCAATGAGATTAGATCGCCCACATTATCATCGTTCATTGCAGTAATTGGGCCGCTAACCACTTGTAATCTCCAACATGTCTCTAGGTCGCTGTCATCTGTGAACACCTTGATTCATCACCCCTTGGAACTATGGGGGCTTGATCCATGTATTTTGGGATAGGTACGTAGGAATCCTCCCTAAGTTTCAATCCTAGCTAATGGAAAACACTATCATCCCCTTCATAGGGACCCATGAATCACCATATTCATCTTCAATTTGATTTCTTGATCTGCCATTCTAGTAGGAGTATCAGGTGTCACTCTAGGGGATTCAACCAGACAATTCACTCATTTCAGTGTTCTGATCGGTTTGATCCATCTCTACTAGATGTTAAACTCACGATATACCCTGTTTTAAACATGGGAATCTGAGGAAAACCTCAGATACATTCCTATGACATATAATTCCCCACACACAATGTGGGATTCCTCAAGCTTCTACACCACCAAGAAGCCCTATCATAAAGAGAAGAAACCCAAATGCTTTAGTGTTACAGTGTCCAGAAATGCCAACAATTTCCAACATGACTACTCCCTCGAACAATAGTTACTTTCATAACATGAACCCTTAGAATTTACATAAAAAATAATTGTAATTAGCCATCGTCCACAATTATATGGCACTGGGAAGAGTTTCAGGAACAATGTCTAAATCTATAAGGGAGACCCGGACTAGGTAGTGAGTTCGGAGGAGGAATCCAAGAAATGAGAGACCGACATCCCATCATCACATTTCAATCAAGTAGAAAATGCACCTGAAAATGCAATAGATTCCTCACACCTTTGGAAAGCGGGAATATAGGGAAATAATTAGAACGTCTTCCATAGACGGATGTACACATCAGCAAAAGAGTCTGTAATAAGGATAATAATATAAAAACATCATTAAGTGTTTGGAAAGTTATATATTATATGGATATTCCTATAAAATACATCCATGTTTGGATAATTTAAGTGGAAGTGGTTCTGGAATAGATGTACCTAGGTGTAACAACACTGACAAGGTGTTATGGGATGGACTCGAGGTAACATGGTACGTGAAAATAAGCCTTATTTATCACCTGGTTTGACACTCATAGGGGATATGATTAGGATAATTCATATTTTCTTTATAAACCATTATTAATTATTTATATTAAAATATTAACTCAATGAAACAATTCATGTGATTATGAAATTAGACATGCATAAAATTTCAATTTATGTTAAGTGTTTTTCTAGTTTAAATTTTTTGTTATGATAAATAACATAATTTAGTGTATGACATTATTAAGATATGGTTCCTAAAGGATGTAAGGGAAACTACATGAATACACATATCCCATCTATAGATTTACCTACTATAAAAAACAATGATGTTCTTTATGAAGCTCCCACAAGTGCTGAGAAACTAATAGCTATAATATGATAATTGAATCCGGTTAGGGAGAATAACCATAACCGTATGGAGCTTCTAGATCCAAAACAAAGAGGAGTAAGGTTAGAATAATTTATGCGACAATATCTTCCATCATTTAATGGTACTAAAAGCCCATTCTTATTAGATTAGTGGAAATGCTCCGTAGAAATGATATTTCTCGCATTGGGATATAAAAAAATTTATTAGGATATAAAGTTAGATAATTGTCTATTGGGAGATATGGAGCAGTGGTGGTCATTTATTCAAAAAATGAAAGAGGATGAGGAAAAAGATGAAATTTAATGGAGTTAATTAATGGAAATATTATAAAAAAAATATTTTCCTCCAGAACAGCAAGCTGATATAGATAAGAAATTACAATTTTTAAACAAAAAAGATGATGAAAATATTCTGATGTATGGATAAAATTTTATATTGTTATCAATGAATTATGCAAACTACCTATGTAATCTGAGGATCAAGATTGATCAATTTTTTGATGGATTAAAACCATTTCTACCAAGGGCATTGTTTTCCCAACATTCTGATCATATAAAGAAATAGTCTCACGTGAATTCAAAAAAATGAAATAATTTTATATGTAATGATAAGTTAAACAAAATCAATTTGATAATAAGTTGGACTAGGAATGAAATGATAATAAAAAGAATAAAAAGTGTAATTTTCCAAAACATGATACTTCTAAAAATAAACACCCCAAATCCAGATTAAAAGGAAAAGGGTTATGTTAAAAATGTGGAGAAAGAGGCCACGAATCTCCTGATTTAAATTAAATAAATGATACAGGCAACACTTACTGTTACAATTGTATGATTTTTGAGGCATTAGTCCAATGATTGTTCTAAGCATCAAGGAAACATTACACAAAAAAGGTCAATGTAGAAAATCCATTCTATGAAATCCAAACTGCTGAGGTTGAGGTTCTTAATGATGTGGTGTTAGGTACTTTAATCATATACTCCAAATTAGGTAATGATTTTTCAATTTTGGATAGTCACATTCTTTTATATCTTCCCAATTTCCCCAGAAAATTATACATTTCCAATTTGAATTAATAAAATAGTTTTTAGGAAAAACTCATAAGGGATGTATCATTGTAATAAAGATGAATCGATCAATTTAGCTAGTGACACATAAATATGATTTAGTTGTTCAACTTATCATCATACCAATGATAATCTTTTTTATAATTCATGGTATGAATTCTCTTTCATGTAATGATATGAAAATCTATTACCAGAAGAAAGAAGATATATTTTTTTTAGAATTATGTATAATCTCTTATCTTTAGAGAAGAAAGCTGGAAAATTGATTCTTATCTAGATCCACCCCTAGTAGCACTATTGAATGAAATTCATGTACAAGAATATAAAACAATATCTACGAGTTAGGAAAGAAATATTCAAATTGAGGACGTACCTATTTTGAAAGAATACATTGATGTCTTTCAAAAGGATTTAGCTAGACATCGTCTAGAGTGGGAAATTAAAATTTATATTGATTTAATTCTTAGTTAAAGGCCTACATCAAAGACTCTATATTGAATGTCCATAGAGTAATCCGTAGAACGGATGAAACAATTGGATGAATTGAGTGAGAAATTATTTATCAAAACCAGAGTTTCTCTATGGAAATCCCATAATATATTTATCAAGATTAAATATGGATCACCTTTGTTGTGTTTTCACTATAGATAAATCGATGATATTATAATAAAGTAGAAGTATCCCCTGCCACGGATTGATGCTTTATTTTATTAACATTACATAGTCTGGTATTCTTTGAAGATTGATCTTTGATATGGATATCATCAGTTGCATGTGATAAAGCAATATATTCCAATGATATAATTACGAACCATGTATGGGAATTTAGAGTTTATATTAATGAATTTTGGATTAACAAATTCACCCTATACATTCATATATTTAATAAACATAGTTTTCATGGTATATTTTGATGAAATTTTGTGGTATTAATTAAGGATATCTTAGAATACTCAAAAATATACTAATGCCATGAATATCACTTGCACATTTTTCTGAATACTATTTGAAGAAAAGACTTTTATGATAATTTTAGCATCTGTGAATTCTATATTGAAATAGTTTCCTTTCATAGCCATATTGTCACTAAAGATGAAATCATAGTTAATCCATTAAAGATAAAGGTAGTTCAGGAATGATATTATCCAATGAAGATAACGGAGGTACGTAGTTCTATTTGTTTAGCATGTGACTATCTGTTTTAGGTTCAGAAATTGATGCAATAGTCTAACTTGTTAACCATTTCGACTCGTAAAGGGGTTATGGTTATATGGACAAAAGAACTTGGAAAATGTTTTGAAAAATTGAATATGTGGTTAGTGAATGATCCGGTGTTGACTATAATTTCAAGAAATGGTGGATTTTGATTTTATAGTGATGAATCAAAGAGTGTAATTGGTTATTTCCTTATGTAGACTGATATATTTTTTCATATTCATCAAGGGAGTACAAAATTCATGAACTTAACTTTAAAACTCATGATATTTAGTTAGTATGATATATTATTTTCTCTGATGATTCAGATAAATTATATCTAGCATGAAAGATTTGAGATATGTACTGATCACATGATCTTAAAAAATATATTCTCATATAATGAACTCAATATAATGAAAAGGGGAAGGATCTAGCTACTATTGTATTATTATTGTTCTATACACTACCATCTAGGGGTGGAAAATAAGTTGGTGGATGCATTGAGTAGGAAGGACCATGGAGTTCCAAACAAAATGAGGATTGATAAAGAACCTATGTACATAGATCTATTGAGGTTGGATGAGGGAATTATCAAACAAGATGATGAATTATTACTTTTTCAATGGTTTTTCCAACCATCTCTATTGGAAAGAATTAAAAATTCTCAATTTGAAGATTTAAATATTCAATATAAAATTAAATCTGTGAATTATGGGATGTTGTCGGATTTCATGTGTGAGGATAAAATTGTGAAATTTGGGAAAAGGATATGTGTTCTCTATATACTTGAGATAAAAAGGGAGTTATTTGATGATACCCATAGATCGAACTTATCTTTACACTCTGGTTGCACAATGATGTGTAGAGATTTTAAAGAACATTTTTGGTGGGACAACATGAAGCTTAGAATTTCTGATTCTGTGTCAAGATGTTAAGTATTTCATTAGGTCAAGGATGAAATAAAACACCCTTGATGAGTTATAAAACATATACATATTTCTATATATAAATTGGTTGACATAACCATGTATTTTTCGATCAATTACAAGAATAAATAATAATGAATGAATCAATATGGGAAATTGTTGACTGACTTACAGAATATGCATATTGACTCGCAATAAGGGAGTATTTTCCACTAGAGTTCCTTTCACGACTCTATATAAATTTTTTTATAAGTCATAATTGAGAACCACTCTTAATTATGTCTGATCATGATCCATCATTTATATAAAAAATCTAGAAAACCTCCAAAAATCATTAGATACTGAGCATCATTTGAGTATAGCTAATCATCCTCAAACTGACTTGAAATTAGAATGAAAAATCAAAACATTAGAAGACATGTTGAGATAATTCCCACATGATTTTCATGGTTTGTGGGATCATTATTTACCTTTGGTATAGTTTTATTGAAATAATAGTTTTCATACAAGTATTCAAATGACACCATATGAAGCATTATATGAAAATAGACACTGTACACCAACATGTTGGGTTGAAGTTGGTGAATGGGAGCTTGTAGGATGAGAAATTGTAGAGGAAACACTAGAAAATGTAAAGAATATTCAAACCCTTATCAAATCATCTCAAAGAATGAAAAACAAATATGCCGATATTCAAATGAATGATTTGGAATTTAAAGTATGGGATCTTGTTTTCATAATATTATCTCCATTGAAGGTTGTTATTTTATTTTTAAAGAAAGGAAAAAAGCACCACATATACATTCCTCCTTTTGAAATTAAGGAGATGAATAGGTGTTGAGGAATCATAAAACTCAGCAAGTAAGGAAACATTGTTATATAAACAAATTAATGATGCAATGTGGGAGCATGAGGAAATTATGACGAAGACCAACCAAAATTTATTTATGAGGTAACATATTGAAAATTTTGAGGATGAAACTTTTATAAGGGGGGGAAATATAAAACCATAGGGTTTTATAAATACATTTCATAGGGAATATAATTTATTAAACACAAATTCAATATGAATCAACACCTTGTTTTATCACTAAACTATTAAACATTATTTTTTCATCTCTAACTTTTGAATTACAAATAACACACATACATGGTTGTGAATAGTTTGACATTTAGAGTTTGATAAAAATGAAATAATTTTTTAGTGAATAGTAATATGACCCTTATGAATAGTAACCTCATCCATGTATGTATAAATAAAATTTAGGTTATTAATAAATAAGAGTGAATATTTTAAAAATTAATAATTAAGTGTCTATATTTTTTTGAATCAAAGATATTTAATTAAAATTAAAAATTAAAAAAATTATTTCAAATAAAATTAATTTTCAGAATTTGTGTTTGTAATTATATATATTTTTGTCCTATGATTATATTATAATTTTATGAAAACATTGTGGATTTATGAAAGTGTTATAGTATCAAATATAAAATTAAAATCTATATTTTTCAAGTAAATAAAGATTTTATTTAAAAATTAAATTTCACATTTTTAAAAAATTATTTTTGATGAAATTTAATTCATATTTGAAATCTACAAATTGAAAAATTGTTGTGGTGAGTATTTAGTATTTCACTAAAATACATGAATTTTGTGAATAGTAAAATACGGTAATTTATAGTATAAATATAGTAGAAGTTAAATACACTATTCCTTGAGTCATTTCTGATGTAAGAACACTTTATTAGAATTAAAATGAAATTATTATGTTTTTTTAAAAAATAATCAACACTATTACTTATCTTGAGAAAAATAACAAATAACTGAATATGATATTAAAAAATCATCCCTCTTTTACACTATAAAACCCACCCCTCACTCCCTCTTCTCCTCAATCCTCTAAGACATTAATATTCTCAAATTTCTACCCAAATACTCATCCCTATTATATCCCCATGTTCAAGATCTCTTCATATTTTCAAAATACCAAAACCCCTTCTCTTAAAGAGGTTATCATGGTGGATATTTTATGAGGTAAACCCTAATCTTTTTTCTTTTAACATTATTTTCAATTTATTTTGTTTTCATATAATATCCTCACCTCTAAAATTTTAATGATAATGATAAATCTACTGTTATTTATATACTATAATTATATCATGTTAGTGGAATATATTTCCCCAAACTACTATATCTCTCTCTTTTATTTAAAAACTAAATCATTATCTAAGAGGTGTTATTTACAATCATCATGGATGATGAACCTTCGTTATTCAATTTCATGTTCATGTCTGTTGATGGAATCATTTTTATTTTTTAACTAGAATATAAAAAAATTATTCTTTATTATGTCTTCTAGAATTTTATGAATCCTTATATATACATTTTTCTAATTCATATGAAAAAACAATTTCATAATATTCAAAATATCACAAAAATAATCTAAATTATTATTACTAATGTTCTATCAAATAACACATCCTCATACAATATAACCTAAAGAATTATATAACCATATAATCATATGTATGTTCACTATTATCATATAACCTCAATTCTGGGTAATTATACCATTTCCAAATGAACATCCATTTTCATATACAAGTACAATGATCTTGAAAACCGAGGAATCGAACACTCCTGGGAAATAAAATTATATCTTATAACTCATCCAGAATTCCAAAAATCGACTAAGTAAATCTAAAATAAATAATATTCAAGTATATAATGTTCTTGGATTAATTAATTAAAATGTTGAATTTGATTATCCAGGATGTTAATCTTAAGTGCAGAACTCATTCAGATATAATATAATTGTTTTCTACCCAATCCTCCTTTTTCTTTCATGCAACTCGTTATAACTCTTAATCCCAATTAAATTATTAATTATTATAATGTACTGATCATAAATTATTTTTGAATGTACTATATATGTGTACCAATCAATATCCTTATTTATTTTATGGGAAGTAAATTTTTTTATTAAGATCATTCTCAATTCTTCCCGATAAACAATTTCAATTAAGGGAAACTTCTCAAATTCATCCCTATTTTCATGTGCAATCTATAATATATTTTAAGCCAAAATTATTTTTCTCAACCCATTAATTTCATAATGGAGAATTTAACATATTTAATTTCTTATTTTATTCATATATTTTTCAAAAATAAATCTTTTTTACAAAATAAAATATTATTTCTCTCCAAAATTCTTCGATGATTTTATTGTAGTATTTTTGTCTATTTCAACACCTCTATTAAATTTTACATCTTATTATGGTTAATATATATTTTTTATCATATAACATATTTTATTATGTTTATTTTGACTACAAGTGTCCTATATTGAAATCATTCACTGTACTACTCAGAAAAGTTTATGTTATATATTCATGTTGTTTTTGTTTAATCACTCTCATATGAGGAACTCATCAGACATAGAAATTGATGGGTGGCGCCCCTTTATCCTATCAGTGCATCAGTAGGTCTCATGATAAAAAATAAAAATGGATTTTTTTCCTAGGTCTAACCCTAGTATTTTCAGACTTCTTGTTCGAGGTATTGAGAATATGTTTCAGACTTTGGGCATTATGACTTCCCTCATTACGGTGAATGTAAATCATAACCCAGGTGATTATTCGACTTGTAAAATATTAATGGTCATGTTTCATTGTCTCATGATCATTTATATGGACTTATATAATCAAATTTCATTTGTTTAATAATATTATCATGTATATTTATAAAGGAAAGTGTTTTCTGTGGTTCGCAATTCCATGTATTTATTTTTAGGATAACATCTAAAATATATCTTACCCATACTGAGCATCTGAGAAGAACCCTTTTATATATTTTATTTTACCCAGTTTATGAATATTAATATTAGGAATGACTTTTTGGGATATTATAGGAGTCATTGATTCTTCCAATGGAATTCATTTAATGTATTTCATTTCATGTTGTAATTTTGAACTTCTAATTGTATTTTGTTTTCAAAAACAACTAATATATCTATTCCATTATTATATAACATTCTTATAATCATTCAAATGTATTAATATAAGTCATTGACTATAGTAAACTGGGTTCAAGGTCTGAATTTTTTTGGATCCATAGCTTGAACTATAAGGATTGGTTTTGATGGATTTTTACAACATTAATAGTCAATATAATGAATGAGTTATTTGGTTGTGGGTTTCTGAATTTTATAAAATCACGGAATGTATTTGAAATTGAAGAACATAAAAATTTTCATTATGTATAAAAATTTTACTAAGACTCTAATGTCTATTTTCTATAGAATAAATGTCCATCAACACCATGAATACAATATTAGTGAAATAAATATTGGATGACATGAATATATTGACCATCAATAATATTATGGAGTGGTAAAAGAACATTATCATATTATTCTGATAAAAAAGTAAGTATTATGTGATGGAACACAAAATCCTGTTGAAGCCCCTTTAAGAGAAGTAATTACAGATAGAGATAAATATATCAATAACATGGATCATTCAATTGATATCATATGTTTCATGTTTTTATTTATGCCTAGTGAGTTGTTGTAACATCCTAACATGTGGTCCCTAAACCAGCACCCCAAGATGGTGGGTCACATGGAATCAAGCACACATCCCCATACACATGAGGTTACCAACTATTAGAAAGGGTTTGAAGGTGGTACTGTGGGGAGACTATAACTTCTAATCAGAATGGAATACTAGATACAATCGTAAACATACAATAGTGGATGCATATATTAACATCATGAACAAATAAATTAGCATAATAATGACAGTTGAAAAACTGAATAAAATATCAAAATCCTCTATGGTAGTGTAAATACATGGATTATTGTAATACATATTTCGAAAAATGGAATAGGTTAAATGTATATATTAATTCTATAAAAAAGAAAAAAAGGATTCTCTACTAGCTTCTCCAGCGTATTCTCAGTCCTCTACTCATAATCACCATCTATAAGTTAAAAGAATCAAAAACCTATATCAAGTCCCTTTCCCTTATTCAAACATATAGAAAACTAATCTTCTCATCTATAATGGGTAAATCGATTAGGTTTTGTGATGAAATTTCTTTAGGCCACCATCGGTGGTGTCTAAAATTAATACAACTAGTTTTCATGACTAAATAGTTTGGATGTATTAATGAATGAATAAAAAAACTGAACAAATATATAACATTCCACTTAGGTTCTGAAAGGACACACGAAAGCTCTACCAACATTAGATCATGGGTGGGAGAAATGTCTTATTAGTCATTATATATATAGTAAAAACATTTGTATAGTATATTTATATATTTCATATTCCTATATGAACCATGTATATGCAGATGTAACTGGACATGTACTTGGAATACTAGTTTTTTGTTGACCAGGTTATAACATATATATCATTTACTAGTCTGACAAGCCTATAAGATAAAAAAATTAGGTACATGATGTCATCTAAAAATGAGTTGGTAGAGTCATTATTAGTACTAATGATGGTGAGTGTCGCATCCTATTAACAATCAAAAAAATAAAGGTGGTGTTTCAATCGAAACATCATCATAGTGGAAATGGTGTGAGATGTCATGATCAACACCCGATATAGGGAAACATGAACCCATAATTCTAAAATAACACCATACTATCATTACACATCCTCTATCAAGTCGATACTCATGTTTACAAATATAGGCATGCATAATTACCTCCCAAAAATCTCATTTATCAAGCTCATTATAAATGAGGCTTCACAATTCATTTCCTTATATTTTATTAATCATGAAAAATAATTACCTTACCATCCATATAGGTCATTAAAAATAATTCATCTATTTCATTTTATGAATGGAAATCATCATGAATTTTCAATTCCACTCAATTAATCCATTAAATTCCTCAAAAATGGAATTTCAATTTATTAGGATTATGGAGCCATTTAGAATTTACACGGTGAACAAGCCAATTTCCTATATGGGAAATTACAACTATAGTGTGATCAAAACAACTATGATGTTCCTTATGTTGTATTAACCTTACTATTTTAATGGAAAATTCATTTTAAGCCTAATACCGAAGAAAAAAATGTGTTCTGGGAAATTGTTCAATTATCCGCATGAGAGAATTCAAAGTGGCACACTCAATCCGGGTCTATATGTGTGGAAATGATATTATAAAAACTAAATTAACATCGTAGGATGTTTATCAAGATGTTGTGATCAATTTTTTAAGAATAAAACAATAAAAGGATATTCATAGAAAAATTCAGTGTGTGGCACAACAACATAGCTATAAAGCATATAAACTCATGGGAATATATAGGAGAACACATAAATCAATGAAATATATTACTCCCCACTTTTTGTCATCCATATATTTAGATTCGGTAGGAATAGATCAATGAAATAGTATAATAACATAAAAATAGAGAAAATAAGCATTCACTTATATTTTGTGATGGATAAAGCCATAAAATTCTATCCAAGGTGAGAGACAATGATTTTATACTTATTCATATATGCGGCTTCTGTTGGATCAGGATTTCAAGTTCGGACAAAGGACATTTTCAAAATACTAGATTGAGAGGATTTTGAGCTCATGGGAGAAGAATATCAAATTCAGCATCTGGAATGATGGAGGGAAAATGGTATATATAATTTTTTTGGGTATAAAATTAATTTCACACCTAATACAATGGTTTATGGTTTGGACAAATGTTTAGCCAAACTATGCACCAACCGTGCAGTAATTACCACTTGATAGGGGAACAACACATGGTTAGGATAAAAACTTGTGTAAATGTGCACAAAATGTTAAAATGGGCATTGTCCCAAAATTAGGCAGCACCACACGATAGTGTTCCAGGGTTACACTATTGTACAAAAACCGTGCGACTCCCAGGTTATGATTTTTTTCAACTTCATGGTTTATGGAAATAGTGCGGGATGGGTGGCACAATTTGTCATAAACATACATACCAGTCTTTTCATCCCATTTTTGGGATATGAGATCCGAATATTCCCTAGACACACCATAGAACTTCATTATATGGTTCTAAATCATTATTGAGTATGTTCAAAGTAAATTAACCAAAACAATATTTTGTGTACCTCTGTGAATAAAGGGATTGATATAACCACCCATCCATAAAGAAAATCATCCCACAACTGGATTAGTAAGTATTAACAAGTATTGTTGGTGAAGAGGTATTTCCATTGAGCTCATATATCATCTTCATGTTTCAAGGTATCATCTTGTGCATAGATACGTTGTTATACCACATGTACCCAATGTACCACCCTTATTCATAATTTCTTCACACATTGTTCAACCATACGAACATGATACTAATTGGAGGAATCATATACATCCAATTCAACCTCATCTAGGTAAACTATATGTGGCGGTTCATGATAGTATCGAACTGTCTAATACATGAAGGATATCTTGGATAGAACGATATCTCTGATAGTGTTCCAACTAGTAATCCATTGGTCCTATCAATTTCACAACCTCAAAGGGTCAAATGAACCTCATTGAGAGATTAAAATACTTTTAATTATGTCTATTCCCCAAAATGGGTGAGATTCATAAGAAAACCTAGTCTTCATTCTCAAACATGAGATGTCACCAACATCTATTGGCATATTAATTATATGTGGACTAAACTACCATCAGGATCATTTTGATCTATTGGACCAACATTGTTGTCTCCTACAGAATATGTGGTCCAATAATATCTTCCGCTCTTTCCTCTATCCCACACAAAGGTGAGTGTTAAGTCCAAAAAAACAATTCTTAATAAGTAACCATCATGATGGTAAAAAAATGCTATTATTATAATTTAACTCATTATTGGGAATGTGTTTCTATTAAGAACTCCCGAACACAAGGAGACATAAACAGAGCATTTTCACTAACACCTGAATATTATTCTTAGTATGTCCATCCATATTTGGGTGATTGGTCATGATAAAAAGCACAAGTGTACCGAAAGCCATCTACAAAACCTTTTATGATATTGATGGAAGGTTATATTCATTGTCAGAAATTATATAGAAAGGATATCCGTGGTGAAATAAAACCTCCATGACATGAATCATTCTTATCTCATCTACCTAGAAGGTCTCTCACATTTGTTAGAAGAGTGTTACCTTCTTTAAATGATCAATGATAATCAACATTGAATAATTTCAATGATGTGATCTTGATAAAGTAATCATGAAATCCATCAAAACATCACCTAATTTTTTACTTGGGAAGAGAAAAAAACTGTAAAATCCATTAAGGACACTAGTGCTCCTCCTTCACCTATTGATTGGTTGAACATTGAGTGTAAAGGCAGTAATATCCCATTTCATACCATGCCACCAATAATGGTCTAGTAGGTCTCAATACATTGTGGCAAAACAGGGGGTGAACCACCAATGCTGAGGCATATAATTCTTTCATCATCACCTCTATATAGTTCACTTGGACCCACACATGATCATGGAGTAATAAGGTTTCAATTCAATCCATGGAAGAACCTGAATATGTATCATCATCTAAGATTAATTCTTTTTTGAGGGGCTTTTAGGGTCATTTAGATACATCATTAAAACCCATTAAATGATGGTAGAAGTCACAAAAAAGGACAAGAACATAGTATGACCATGGCCCTCCTCAACCTCAATATGCATATCTAAGAATAAGATTATGAGATTCCATTCACCAGCAGAATCCTAAACCACTTGTGTCTGAGTCTTCAGACACAGATCATTGACTACAACATTACATTTAATAGGAATGTATGAAATATTTAAATAAAATGACTCTAGGTACTCCAACCACTGGTGCTGCCAAATATTTAGACTCTATAGTATAAAGATGTACATGAGGGTTTAGTGATCATTTAATACCATAAGAAGCTATCCAAGTATATAATTTATCTAATATTGTATGGAATGAAAAACATTAGTGATCTCAAGGTCATGTGTTAGGTAATTGTTCTTTTTATATCTCAACTAATGATACTCTTGCGTGATGACTCGCTCATCCTACATAAAAAATGATCCAAACCTGATACCTAATGGGTCATAATATATAGTATTGATCATAATGAAATCCAGAAAAATCAGAATTGGCACATAAGTCAAATTATCATTAAACTCATAAAATGATTCTTTATCACCTTATAGAGATACAAATTTCACACCTTTATTTATCAAGCATGTAATTGGCACTTCTATATGTGAGATATCATGGACGAAGTCTTTGCTATATCTATATGGCCCCATGAAAACTCTGATGTCAAATAAAATTTTGGGATTCTTTCAATAAACTACAACTATCACATTTTATGGGTCTACTAAAACTCGCGACTTTGAGATGATATGACATAGACAGTGGACCTTGTCGATCCAAAAGTGGCATTTACTAGGTTTACCATAGATCTAATGCCCTCTATGTCTGTGATAAATTATATCAATGTGGTTGGAATGGTATTCTTTGGAGTTTTAATAGACTATAATTCCATTAAAAAAGCACTTCTATGAATTCATGTAGATATGGGTCTAAGACTGGATTCATAAGATCCACAAATACTAAAGGTTTATTTATATGTTCGAACGATATAACCTAGTACTATTATAAAACATATCTATTCATAAAATATAATCATGGTATGTATAAAGGCATAAAGTGCACCTGATGAAATCCCAATGTCAAA
Organism: Viscum album; assembly: GCA_963277665.1. NCBI lineage: Eukaryota > Viridiplantae > Streptophyta > Magnoliopsida > Santalales > Viscaceae > Viscum > Viscum album. The sequence continues at coordinate 1,373,943,328 of OY728164.1, forward strand.
TATATCTTTAAAAACAATCTCGGTCATTAGATCTTATGCAAGAGGTCATCTAATCTAGGAAGTGGAAACTGAATCTTTATCATGAGTTAGTTTGTTCAGAGGTAATCCATGCGGATCCTAATGGTATCATCTTTCGGCATGGAAAAAATATGGTAAAACTCAAACATATGTGATGGGGCATATAAATACTTTAGACTAAAGATCATCCAATTTTTCTTTAGTTATATTTACTATTTAGGTTCTATCCAATAACGAGGAAATATTACTGGTGTTTCTCCTAGTACAAGATCTATGGTGAAATATACCCCTATCACAAAAGGAATACCAGATAATCCATCAAGAAATATCTTCTATAAATTAACCATTACATGAGAAAATATAGTGGGTAATAACCTCTGGTCTTCTAAGTAATGATTAGTGATATGAGCTATCACACTACCAATCCTATGATGCTTGAGTGTAGATAATGTATCTTAAAAATCCCATTATCACTTATTCATGTGTCTACATCCCTCTAGTGTAGTAAACGTCACCCCTATTGAGAACACTCAATATATCCTCGACATGGAACTAACCGTTGTGCCATGTGGATTACTTCGATGCTCGTCATATCAAGGATGAAATGATTCCTTATGAACAGGTAACCCCCTATCTCAATGGGGAAATCCTTATAATGGTGAATTCCCTACAATAAGATACCCAATGGGGTCTCAAGATTCATAATTCGATGAAATATTTTGAACTCAATGCCCAAAAAATCCAATAAAGTCTCAGAATGAAAATGGTGAGACGTTCCTGTGTAAAACGAAGAAGACACTATAGTGCATGATACTAGAACAATGCCTCATACTATAGATGTTCTGGTGCTCTGAACTTCTATAATAGGTTTTAATTCATGTAACTAGCATGTACCACGTCTTAGAGTCACTTCCTAACTTCCCAGGCCTAGCTCGTTTTGTCGAAGCATAGAATCATAAGTCTGAATACCTCATCCATGAATGCCACCTCATCCAGATCATTCAGTGTTATACCAACTGCCTATCTACCATGATCTTACTGGCCCAACTATTGATCATAGAGTAGGAGAAGATATATTCTCACAAGGTATTGATGTGGATTTCTAGTAGAAGAACTGAATATGCCACATCCTATCATTGCCTCTTCATTCCACTAGAAAATATATGCACTCAGGTTTCGTGTGTACCAAATTCCCACACTGATGACATATATAAAATATATCAAAATGATGATCATGATTGTTGTTACCTTTATAAGTAGCCTAAAAACAACCCTTTAAACATGGATAAGAACCACTGCTAAATCTAGATACTGGACCCCCATGACTCGTACCATCATCTTCCCTCAAGTTTCCCTCTTAAAAATGTCACTATTGATTATCTATAATATAGTGGTAAACCAAAAACTGTTGACTTGTAAATAGATTTTGTACACCGGACCATCCTAAAATTTCATAAAGGTGATAAAATCATCTCATGTTAGAGTAGAAGAGAACCACTACAGCACAGTAAAACAGGAAGCATAATCCATAACTCATATGATCCCCTACTAAAGGATCATAAATTATCTAGATCTGTCTACCCTTAGTGTATGGGGATAGAAATATTCATAGAATTTGGTCTAAAAATATTCACAGACTATATCATCATGTTGATCCACCTAGGTGATAACATCCCACCACCGCTTGGAATAATCGTGCACCAAATACATAGCTAGTTTGTTCCTAAGGTATAGCGGCATCTCCAGATGCTTGAATATAGATATAATCTTCTAATTGGTCTTGTTATAGTAAAAACCAAGAAATTATTTCCTAATTCAAAATATAAATGAAATGAAATGAAATTATTTTCATTTCCTTTCATCTTGTTTTTATAAAAAATTCCTTAAAAAAAGATAAATTATTATAATTTCTCTCCATCTTTTTTGGTGAATTTTTTTAAAAGAAATGAAAAGTATAGTTTGGGAAATAAGATAAAAATAAACGTTTTTAAGAAAATATAGTTTTCCTATGCACAATTCTTCAAAATAAAAAAAAATTATGATTTTAATTTGTATCTCTGCTTTTCGAATAAATAAATATATTTATATTAAATATATATTTACAAATATATTTGTATATTTATATATATACATATATATTAATAAATAAATATATTTATGTATAATTTCATAAATATGCATTCATAAATATATATATTTATCAAATAAATTTATAGCTATATAAATGTTTTTTTAATATATTAGATATATATTTATAAATATCATTTTATAAATATATATATATAAATATATATATATACATATTTATAAATAAATTTATTTATATATAATTTTACAAATATGAAATCATAAATAAATATACTTATAAATTAAATTTATATATATATACATATTTCTTAATATATTAGACATATATTTATAAATATCTTTATATAAATATCTTTATATAAATATCTCTATAAATATATATATATAACAGAATTTAAATATAAATTATTCTCTTATTATTAATTTTGATGGATTCAGGTAATGTTCATAAAAAATATTGTTTTTCAATATGTAATTATTCCAAATGAAAATATATTATAATTTTAAATTGAATGTTTGATTTTTATATCATGTCATTATACAGACATGTAATTTTGAAATATAAATTAGCAATGATTTTTTTTATATCAGGTAAATTGGATAAACTACATTTTTTATTTTAATCAATCATTGTATTTCATAACAAAAAAATTATGTAAAAATTATTAATTAAAAATTATTATTAATTAAAAATAAATATTAATTCAATAATATTAACCCAAATTTTTTTATTATATATTTATTAAAATTATTAATTTAAGATAATCAAAATTATATTAAATAAAAAATTAACTATAATAATAAATAAATATAATCAAAATTATTTATAAGTATTTATAATGGTTTTTTATTACCTAAAAATTACGTTAAAGTTATATAAAAATTTAGAATTTATGTTTAAAAAAATATTTATATACGCATGAAAATTAATATTCCAATTATTAATTATCACAAAGATGAAAATTTATATAAATAATAATTAAATAAAATATAAAATAAAATAAAAAATTCATAGGGTCATTGTTGGAGATTTTTCAAAAATATCACACATTGGGATCGTTATTTTCCGAATCACCCTGATTTTTTTGTGATTGTCAAAATGAAGTCGAGGGAAATATGTATCTCTCTAATTCCCTTTTCCACCATTTCTTTCAGTTAACTATTATCTCACCAGACAATAGAAATCACTTTTCATCTCCTGATATCATTTTTCCCCAAACCATAATTTCCCAATGAGCTCTTATAGAATTTAGCCATGACTCAGTATCACATGGTTCACCCCTCTGAGAATGTGGTAGGAGGATGCTGATGGAATTATCAATTCAAGTCTACAATGATCAGAGTAGGTTGAACAATACCATGCATATTTTTCAGCATATAAAGAAAGATGTATCAAAACTAGGATCAGTTCCCATTTTAGGAACATGAACAGGTTCCATATGTGGAACTATTTGAGGAATCAGTGGCATCTGAATGCCTACCACATCATGGGAAATTTGTTTGCCTCTTCAGGGTGTTTGACCATAGGACGTCGTGGTAGTATAATGCTATAATTATAAACAAATGCCTGGGGAAATATTTACTCCACTGAAAATATTGAAGATAGGAAACTATGATAGGTACATAACATTCCAATAGAAATATCATGCATTTATCCCTTCTCCAAAATCCAGGTCTAGATGGTTGAAGAAAGTAAAATGGACAAAAGAACGTAATATATACCAAACAACCCACAACTAAGGTTGATTCAGGGTCTAAGTATCTGTGTCAAATATATGTGATGGACACTATTGCCTTTAAGTCCATAATTATTTTGAGTTTTTTCATGTTCAAATATTTGAATCGAATAAATATTATTCAATTTGATGCATTTCAATTCCAAATCCAAAAGGGAACATAATACTTATGAAACAAAATATGGAATCCAACTAACTGACAAAATTACATGTTCCAAATATTGTGACCAATGGTCCATGGCTCAATGTGCCATAATATACTTCTTATGGTGTCTAAATAATCATATTTAAGACAACAATGTTATGTTAATGTGGTAACTTTTTATATCAATTGGTTTTTCCAATCCCTGTATGAACTAGGGTAGGTACAATTTACCACATTGTAACATACCAACCACGGGCCCACATAACCCATTCCTCAAGCAGGTGGGTCACAGGGCTTCATGCATTCCCTCTCATATGCTATAGGTTTTTGACTAGCAGGGAGGTTGTGAACTTGGTTTAGTGGGATGGCAATACCATCCAATCAGAATGGAACAATAAATACTACCCGAAACATAAAATAATAAAATAATATATGAACTAATGAATTTTATTACAGTGGAAGAATAACAACTAATGAACTGAATAATAATATCAAAATCCTATATGATAGTGTGAATACATGGATACGTGGCCAGATAATACACAAAAGAAGAATATAGGAAATGCATAAAATTATTCTATAAAAATGGTAATAAGTAAACAAATGTTTTCTCCACTATCAACATGAGTGAATTATTCGTCATATACTCCAAAAATCTATCTATAACTAAATAGTATTAGTAACCTATAACAAGGACCATTCCATTATCTAATCCTACATTAAAATATTATTGTTGGGTTCTAAATGCTTATTTAGTAAGGTGTTAGAAAAAATCACAGTAGACCGCCACCAATGGTCTCTACAAGTGATACAATGTCTTCTCATAACTAAATATTGTGATGGTATAAATGATTTAATAATCCAAACAGAAAAAATATATAACTTCCCACTCAGGTTCCTGAAGGACACATGGAATCTCACCCTAAATTTCTTGATTTATGAGAGAAATTTATAATCAGTCACTACATATATAGTAAAAACTATATATTGTATATTTATATATTTCTTCCACTTAAATGAATAATTAATTTGCAAATATATGTGGTGATATACTAGTAATATTGTGTGCTAGATGGATTTGGGTTCAACTCATACATCCATGAATATTATAGAAACCAATAATATCATGAAATATATTGTATTCCCTTGTCTCAAAATGATTGGGAAACATCATGATCATCCCTCGACATGGTGAGTGTTCCATCTTGTCAAGACTAGAACAATGGAATGTGGCTCATCAACCCCAACATCCTAAGTGTGTAAATGATTAAGAATGTCATGTTCAGCAACAAATTTAATGGATCATGATTCTGTCATGTTCAATTGATCCCTTACCATTGTACAATATCTTCTACCAAAGAATATGTATTATTCAAAAATCTTTTCTTGAAGATTTACCCATGATGAATCCTATTTATCAAGAAAAATATGGACATGACCTCACAATTGAATTTTTTATATTTGATTAATTGTTGAAAGGCATGTCTATACACCCCTTATAATTCATTTCAATTTGTTAATCTAATTAACTTTAATAAGGGAAACCATCATGAATCATAAATTTCAATAAATTAATCCATTACAATACTCGTAATAAGGAATTTAAATTTATAAGGCTCTATGAGACATTTATAAGGTTATACATTCAATAATGAAATTACATACATAATAAATTGTAAAAATTGGTTGGGCGATACACCTAAAAGGAACCTTTAGTTCTATACACATTAATATAATAAAGAAATATCTATTTTTATTATAATATGAATGCTAAAATGGTGTTCCAAAAATTTAGTAATTATAAACAAGGTCCAATTCAAACTGGAAGACCCTAGATGTGTCTATAAGTTTGGTTACAATCCTTCAAAATTATACACTTGGATCAAATGATGTTTATCATGGTGTGACGATAAATTTGATATGAATAAGTCAATAAAACATACACTCTATAAAAAATATGGATTTCGAAAGTAAGTCATTGCAATGAAGAATCAAAATTTATGGGGAGCATGATGATACCACAACCTCATGGTTTTGGATGACTCCCACTCGATATCATCCCCAGATTCGGTGTAGGCTAGAAGAGATCAAAGAAACAATCCAACTAACAGAAAATAAGGAAAAATAACATTCACCTATATAGTGTGATAGATGAGGAAATAAAAGTAGATAAGAGGTGTGAGGCAATGAGATCTAACTCATATGGATCTGTTGCTTCTGACAGATCATAATTTGGATTCCTGATGAAGAACATATGACAAATACTAGATTCATAGGATTTTAAGCTCATGGGAGAAAAATAACCAATTAAGTAATTAAATAGAAGAATAAAGAATAAGAAAAGTGTAAATATATTTATATAGGGGAGGAATTTAATTTCAACCCAAAATTCAAAGGCCCACAGTTGGCCAAACTATAATCCAACCATGAACCTGTTACTATTAGATAGGGGGCACGTCACAGAGTTAGGTGCATTATTTCTCTAATAGTGGGAAAACCATGTGAATGGAATCTTTCCAAAAAGGTGGTAGCATCAAATGGACATGTTCCTATGGTTGAGTGGTTATAGAAAAACTATTCTACCCACATGTACCCACTACCTTTAACCACATGGTTTGGGGAAACCATGCGGGCTGGGTTGCATGACATCTCTTAATTGTGTAACCTAGTCTTTTCTGAACATTTCATGGATTGCAGCCCTAATGATCCCTAGAAATACCCAATATCTAAATTACTTGATTATTCTTCATTATTAGATATGTTTATAGTAAATTTAAAAAAAATTGATTGGTACCTTTTGGAAACGATGAGACATCGTAATTGTAGATAATTTCTAGGGATTAAGATTCTAACAAGATGTTATCTCAACTTTAATAATTATACACGATTAGAGCTTGAAAACAATTATATGAGATATCAAGTACATTATAATAATTCCTTCTAGAATAATGGAATCATAAAAATCCTCTAATAATCAAAATTATTGTGTATATTAAGAGATTGGGTTACCTTGGCATTAAATTGAACCTTGTACTTTCAACTGATCTCATTGTTTCTTATTTATAGCTTAGCATCCCAACATTCATCATTAACTATACAGTGAATAACATGAATAATTTTATCTTAGATTTATTAGATTTATCTCACTATAATGATAATTATATGATGAATTCCAACAATTTTTTCCATATAGTGAACAATGTAAGGAAAGTAAAATATCTAGTGTCAAAGGTTAAGTCTAAGTTGAAGTCACTGAACTACCACTATTCTATGAAACTAGATATACAATGGGGGGAACTGATAAATAGAGACTCTATTTTTTATGTGTAATGAAAGTAAAATGGAAGAAAAATTATCGATTTAGAAGAGAAATAAAGAAGATGATTCTGTATTATCTATATTTATAATTGAATGAATTTATATGTATCAACATATTGGAATTTGATACATTATATCAAAATAATTTTTTATTAAAATTTCGGAGCCATGTAAATTCTATACAATTAAAATGTGTTAGGTGTCTCAATGTTAACAAAATGGTGAAATATAATGAATATAAGGAATTGAAGATTACCATATCACTTTATCATATGGGTTAGTTGTTATATTAAATATTTATCCTTATGTATCTTTGATTACTTGAAAAATAATCTTAGAGACAATCTAATAAACAATAATATTTTATTTTCTGATTATAATTGAATATATTCTTTTTAATAAGGATAAAATATGGTTTGTGATTGAACGTCTTAAAAATGGAAGGTATATTTTGGAAACCATTTTTTAGAAATTAATAAAATAATGATCTAGAATGACTTGTATACTAGCAGGCTATGGATATTTATAATTTTTTATGTTTATGGAACTAATTTATGAAAATTTCATCCAGAGAGTTTTGAGAATATTTTTGCTAAAACCCATTAAACATATTTCTTTCATTTATTCAGGAAAAATGACAAAAAAAACTCTTAGTGGGAATGGGGAAAGAGCCAAAATACTTCTAGATTTGATTCATATTGATGTATGTGTTCTATTTCTAGTAGAGGCTATGGGTAGATTTTCATAGTTCTTAACATTTAATAATTACTATAGTGGGCATTTCATAGTCAATATAATGTGTTATCTATCACATTCAATTCATATTTTTAACAAATACTAATATAGGGTATAAAAAACATTTCAAAAATATAATGAAAATTAATTTATTTTGTGGATGAGATTACTTAAAAAACATTGATCGATCAGTTGAATGAGTGTGGGATTTTCTGTTAAGTCTTTCTTCAATACAAATATTTTTGGACAGTTATTAGTGGAAGGCTGAAGCATATATTTAATACATGGTAAGGTCAATTATGATTCATCCAACACTACCACTATAATTTAGAGGATATACTCTATAAACTATGGAAAATATATTAAATAGATAACCAAATAAATTGAAGAAATGAATTTATTTATGATTTATGGTGTGGATGGAAACCCAGACCATTTTATATCTATGTAAGAGGTTGTGAGGGATTTTTTAAATAGATATCAATTAAAAACTAACACATTAAGGAACAAAGTGAATATTTATTTGTTATATCATGCTAACAAAATGGTATTTTTTTATAACGATTTAGATAGAAAAGTCAGTGTATAATGAAATAATATATTTCTAAAAAGGTAACTTATTTCCAATATAAATTTTTGAAACAAGATTGAAATTAATAAAGTTTATGATCTAGATGAACAATAGTGTCTACATTAACAATATATATAATATACTATGGTAGATGAAGATGATCTCAAGAAATATGTACAAAATAGGTCAACTAGAGAGGTTAAACAACATGGGAAATATGCTTTTCATTTCATTGAGTCATGTTACATGTTACTTGGTGAAAATTAACCTATAAAATATAATGATAAAGTAAATGTAAATGATTTAGGAAAATATCAGGATTCCCTAGTTTTTTAGATGGAGTTCATGTTTGAAAATAAATTTTGGATTTCAATTAACCCTCCATCTTATTGAAAACCTACTCAGTATTAATTGGTGTTAAAGAAAAAGATATTCATGGATTGAAATATTAGTCCTTATAAATAAGACTCATTATATAAGGATTCAAGAAATTTCTATGGAATGAATCTCAAGATACTATCTCACTAGTTTGAATGATAATATCCATTAAAATTATAGTTTTTGAAATAGCCTTCCATGATTAGTAAATAATAAAAATGGAAATTAAAACTTATTTGGAAAATTATTTGTTTGTCGATGATATCTATATAAAAAACATAAGGGTTTTATCATGTTAAATATTGTGAATAATGTGTTCTTACAAGAGATATCTATCAAGTTAATGATGTGGAAATCACTATCAAGGATTGTTAATTTTGATGAATCCATTTGTGAATTTGGTTTCATCAAGATTTATATTTAACCTTGTTTAAATAATAATGCGAATTGAAATTCCCTAATTTTCATGGTTTAATATAATGATGTCATATTAATTATTAGAATCAATGTGAAAGTATTGTTGTTATCTATGAAATGTTTAAATGAATTCTTTTTAATGAAATTCATTTGAGAAACAACCTATATTAATGGGGACAATATATATCAATATATTTCTTATACGCTATTTGGCCTAAATCAATGTATATATATTGAAAAGGAACTAAAAAGGTAAAATATGAAATTATCAATGAAAATATTAAAATCAATGTAACATAATATTATACACTCTAAGAATATGGTACCATATATTCAAGGGAGATTGAAAAAATGTGTATTATACATTACGGTTTAGTAGTGGGATCAATCATTTATTCAAATATATGTACTCTGTTTGATGTTTCCATTTCATTAATCATGAAGAAAAAATATCAAGATAGTCCATGAGAGATACACTGGGTAGCTATGAAAGCTATCCTAAAATATATCAAATGAATAATTTTTATATTCTTGTTGTGAGGAAGAGATGTAGATATATTTTTAAGGAGATGCATTGATACTAGTTTCTAGATAGGTCCTAGTGATATTAAAACATAGTCCAAATATGTATTCTTCCTAAATGGTTGTGTAGGGAGATATATATGAATGAAATAGTCTATGATAGAAGATTTATATAGTATAATATGAGCATATAGTGGCTTTTTATAGCTAAGGGAGTATTTTTTATATTTTAATTTATCTCATAAGAAAGTGTTTTACCCTTGTGTGAAAACACTTTTATAAATTTATTTTGGTAATAATATAGTGGCAGCGCATTACAGGGAACCTAGGTCACACTATAGTATGAATCATATACATCAAATGTTATACTATGAGGGATTTGTTTCCTAAAGTTAAAGTTAATTTTACCATAAAATCCATATAGGGTAACTTGGATATCCCTAGACTAAATCCATATCCCAAAATTACATTAATTTAATATTTGATATAGGAGGTTAAGAATTGTTAGTTTTTCTCTCTATTAGTAGTGTGATTGTTGTGAGTGGGTTCCTTAGACCAAAATACTATAGTAAATTTATTAAAATAATTATCATTTAGTTTGATATATATTAGTGTTTATATTACAATATTATTAAAATTTCATAGTCATATACTTTTTGTATGGAAATTTCCATAGTTTACATATTTTATCATAAGGTTATAGAATTTCTTAGTTATAATGAGAAACATGAGATACTATGACACTAATTTTAATCATATTTCCTATTATATAGAATCATCATAGACATAATAACCATAGGATTTCATGATATCATGTCTTATGTGATCATAATAACTGGTAATTATTCTAATGAAGTTAAAAAAAAATTATATCGTGTAGAGGATATCATGAGGAATAATAACAAAATAGGAACATCACTTATTTCAAGTATAATTTTGTGTTGCTATTTGTGAGAATTTTTATTGTTCACGATAATTGAGATCATTATCAATGTTTAACATTTGATCACATAAATTGATGCTAGATGGAAAAATTATGGTGAAGTAGTGGTGAGATATCTTTCATTGGTTGTTTCATTGGTGGAATGACATTTGTATTGTGACCAAGATATTGTTTCTCACTTATAAAACGGAGATCTATATCTATCCACATTCACTTAATGGTAGTAAATATATTAAATAATTGGATATGGTGATTTTTGGTCTGTCCATATAGTGTAGTCACTAAATAAATAATGTAATAATGTAAGATTTCATAGATTATACATCCTTTATTATTAGATATCGTGGGGGAAAGATATTATGTTGCATAGTGTGTCTTCACAGGGTGTTTTCAAGGATACATCATTATTTATAACCATAGTTTCTATGATCTATTTCTAAATACAACCCATTATATGTTGATATTACTAACTGCAATTGAGATAAGGTCATTGAGGGTCACATATTATGTGTATCCAAAAGTCCATCTATTCACATGTATATGAGTTTAGTAAGAAGTGTGTCTTAATTGGGGTGTAGTAAACATTCATGTTAGATGCATCAAAATTAAAATAAATCATTTATATTATATATGTTTCCCAAATTAATTAATTAATTAATTTCAAAATATATTCAAATGTTATTTAGTAATATAAGTGAATTTGAGGAAATATTATTTTTGGAATGAACCTAACAAGTATAATATATGTTAAATTATCTAGGGAGTTTACAATATTATAATATTGTTCAAATTATAACATTTGGAATCATAATAATTTCTTGAAAAAATGATAAAATATTTATGATTACTTGGCCATGATTCTGGGTTTTTGGTTTTTCTGAATGTATTATTTCTATAAAGACTAGAATGAAATTTATAAAAACTCAAACATTAACAGGAATTGATGTTTTGAAACAAGAATGTAGAGAAAATCATTTTCATTAAATTATTTTCCCCTAATATATCTCATTATTTAGTGATATTGACTAAAAGAAGAACAATATTTGATTTATTCCCTCCATGAAATCCATCATCTTTTCTTCCTACTGTCAAAGGGAAGTTGAAATGAAATTTAATTTCAAATTCTATAACTCATAAATAAAATTTAAATAATCTAGGAGAGGTGATGAATGTGTAATTTATCTAAATTATTCCTATATATGATAATTTTAGATACAACACATTGATAGTGAGAAAATCATATTTCTATTTTAAAATAGAAAATGTAAAGTTTCTAGTTTAATTCAATTTTTTCCTCCTTGCTTAAATTTAATTCCAACTAATCTATGATAAATACTAGAAAAATATAATGTCTATTCATTGTTTTTAACCTTATATTTATAAATATATTTATAATTCATAATTTACATTCTTTTACAAAGACTAATTTTTTATTATATTTTCATCACTTATTATCGATTTTCAATATCTTATGATACAAATAGTGATCATTTTAACTAGTTTCATAGTAGTGTTGTCAATATTTAATATTATATATTTTTTAATCATGTACAGATGATAATATGATATAGAATTTGAATTTAAAATTATTTATAATGTAATAGTTTCATTTTCTGAAAATTTTGGTTATGATTCTTATAGATGAATTTAAATATTATCATGTTTTGATGTTTTTAGTGTCTGAAGGGTCATTTATATAATAGATAGTTAAATATTTATAATACCATTTTAGAATAAAAAATTATATTAATTTACTTATTTATATCAAATATTACATGAAAATATTTTTATATAGTCATACATGATATAAACAAGTAGCATGTTCATATTAGTGGTCAAACCAATCCAAAAAAGAACACATAATAAATAATTTATGATAATGATGTGATTTAGTTATTAAATCATTATTCTATAAAAATTATTTTAATTTTTTGTATGAAATTTCAGAAGAGTAAAAGATTAATATTATGATGAAAAGCTATATGAATTTATTTCATTTTATTAAGAAATAATTTTTTCTTCTTAACATGAACATTTGTATAATTGAATTGTATATTATTTTTCATTATTGATTTTGTTTATACATTGTCCAATATTATGTTTATAAACTTAATAATTTCATAAAAATCATATGTATCCATTAAATCCATTTTCATCACTACACATGTATGTTGGTGGTGTAGTGAATAATTGAAATCATTAATTCCATGGATGTTTATTTATAAATGTATGCAAATGACGATGATTTAATTTTCTCGAGAATGTGGAAATATGGAAATATATTTAGGAATATAAGAATCTAAATTATTTCATAAATTTCCAACATATAATTAAATATTTGATAAGGATTATCCTTGTAATGAGTTAAATAAAAAACCCAATTGTATCATGGAGAATGTTTTCAAACAAATTTTGTAACGAAGGAAATTATATTCTAAAATCTCATGATATTAAACCCATATATTCTGGTATTTTTAAAATGGAATCAAAGCATTTTATATCTTAGGGATGAATTCTAGAGTTATTTTCCTTGTATGGATTGGTTTCAGAAATAGTATAGTGATGATAAGGGAGTCTTTGGTACAATAATGTATATAGGGAGATCAACATTGGTAGATAAACTAATATGTATTTTAGCAGGACTCTAAAAATATATTAGTCAAACCACTTATCCGAGGCATCATATTACTGGTTGAAGTATGTTGGTAAATACATCATTGAAAGGTCAATCATGGTTTTTCATATAATTTGAACCAAACATCAACCATAAATCAATTATGTAAATCATTGTATCCTTATGTTTTGTAGGGAATTATACCCAATTATTTATAGTTCATATTTAACTATAGGGTTGTGGTGTTCCCATTCTATTGTTTGGGACTCTCACTACTAATTCATGGGGAGGTGAGGAATTTATTTTGAGGGTTATTGTGATATATAATCGCCTCATGAGTAGATATAATATTCTACAAAATTTAGGAATATTAAATATTTTAATTTAATAGTGTAGGGTAGATCTCACTAAGCCTTATAGTACTAGATATATTTTTACTAGGTTGTGTCTGTGAAAATGTGGGATGAATGGTTTGATTTTTAGGTTATCCTAATACTTAAATGGTAGAAGTTTAGTTCTTGATCGATATTTATGATACCAATCAGGATCAAACACCTGTTGGCAATTAGATGTTCTAAGATTTTATTTACCCTTTATGATGTGGAATATCATTTCATGCTGTATAACAAACCTCATTGTGGTACTACCCTATAATTATTTTTATTTGATATTTTTCACAAGATTTTGAATATTTAATTTTTATAAGAAAAAATCGATATATATTCCTATATAAAATCTTTTGGGTTAGACATTTTTTGGGGTTTTGAGTTTGGGGTTGTGTCTTATTTATATACATCGTATATGTCCGAGCAGTGGGGTGAGTTTTTGGTACGTAATATTTTCTAGGTTTTTGATGCTCCCAATATTTTTCAATAGAAAAAATAATTCCTAGGTATATAATAATTTGTTAAAATTGTATAACATCACAAAAAATATACCTTTCTATGTAAAATTCCTTTTATAATCCTCATTTGTTACGTTTAGGTTATTATCATCAGAACCATATTGGTTTTAACCAAACTCTAGATTGATTAAAGTGATTGATAACCCGGAATAGGAATTTAATTGTATAGTAAAAAGTAAAAAAATTTCTCTATCATTATCACACATTCTCATAATTTACATTTTGAACCATTCTTCCCTTTTAGATTTATCATTTAAGGGTTAGTGAATTCAGTGGAGATTACGCCAAACCCTTTATATCTTGATACTCTAACTGATGGTGTTTATATCCTTCTAGTAAATAATTGAATTTAAGGATTCCTTTTGATGAGGAATATCATTGACTATATTGCAGTGGAGTGTCAAATTATTTTGGGGAATAACATTTTGTTCTTTTGGGACTATGATAAAAAATTTACAATTGGTTACCGTTGAGCATATTGACATTATCCAGTAGTAAAACCTAGTTTTTCCGCATTATTTTTTTTGTTTTTTATTATCATTATACATTTGATGTACAAATAATTTTTATTATAAATCAAATATAATTAAAAACTAATGGTAAATTGGTATATAATGTAAAAAAAATTTAATGGTTGGGGATGCTTTTTTTTGTTCTCTATATAATCTTTCCAACTAACAGTTACTAGAGGTTTGTCTTAGGTATGGTTTGTAATATCTTTGATTCTATGAGAATTACACTCTATGGAAATATTTTTATGAATTAATGGAAGATGTTATTTATAATAATTATGTTTTAGTGTGTTTTGAATATAATAAAAAAGTATTTTATAGTTTTCTTTCTTAATTTAAACCATGTTTGATCTAAATAGTATGGTGAATATTTCAGTTATTTGGGGGTTATTTTTTCCATCTTTCTAATGGATAATTATTTGAAAAATTACCAAGGAATAAATTAAGGGTTTATAAATTAATAAGTATGAGCATTAAATTGAAGATGATGGATTAGTCCCTCAACTATATTAATCTCTACGAAATAATAACTTATCTGATCTAACTGGTGGGACAATGTTGTTCAATAATCACTATGAATAGGTGTTCTGGGTGTCTATTTATTTTGATGAAATTTGTGAAAGTTCCTCGATATGGATATTTATTTTATGATAGGTGGCATGTATTTAATTTGTTAAAATGATCCTAAAATCCTTATGAATTATATATTCATTTTATATAGGAATTAATTTTAAATTTATGTGGGATATGTTATCCCTGAGTATTGTTTTCTTACAAATACCCTTAATGGGAGAGAATATGAAATCTTTATTCAGTATCAAATATTGATTTATTGTAAGTAATTCAAGGTTATTATGGGATTAGAAGGGGTAAAATGTGTCTTCCATGTGTGTATGAGGCCTTTTATTTATTATTATAATATAGGATTGGTGATCATTGTGTTTCAATATTTCCAATGCGGTGAATCTTGTTTTTCGATCATTTATTATTCAATTTTAGTGAGTTTATCAGTTACTATCTAAAGATCCTTAATAAATTTAGACAATTATATCCTAATATTAGTGACCCCCCTCGTTATATTTTGGGTGATTGGGTAACTAACAAACTTTGTATTTTTTCACTTGGTAATGTGAGGAAGTCTTCATTTTTTCCTGATATTCTAAATAGTTACATTCATGTCATGTGATCATAACCATTTTTATAGATCATTAGTAGTGGTTAAAATCTTATACAGAGTCATAAGTGAAGTTATGTGTTACTACTTTCCGATTTTACATTTCACTTTAAGGTGGTGAGGTGTACTATTATTATTGGTTCCTTTGATAATGTGTGTTTTGAAGGATAATGTTCATGGGTTGTAGTTTTAACATCATTGTTTGTAGATGAATAATATATTGTTTCAGATATATTTGGTAAAAAGATATTTTTGAATGTTTTAAATGCGATATTATTCCCTTTTATATGTCATTGATTAAAAAGGAATGAACTGGGATTTTCTTATACTCACGTGAATGGTTTTTATAGAGCAGTTCTTCTATGGGACTACATATGTATTATACATCTAGAGGTGAAATTGTTGTGGGAGATTGTAGCTTTTATTCTATATATGTTTGATTAATTTTATTATTATTAATTTCATGGTTTATTTCCTTTTACTAGAATATGTGTTTAAAATATTGGAATGACATAAATATGATATTTTTCATTAGAATATCAAAAAATATTTTCAATTTTTGATGATTTGGTCCTTTAAATAGGGTTCTATGTTTCATTTTTCCTAGTTGTTCATCTAGAAAATATTTTTGATTAATTTCTTGTGATAATATTATAGTTTTGACTCCACTGATCAATTTTCTAAAAATTATGAGCTTATTGAGTGTTTTGGGATAGTTTACATATATTAAAAAATATAATTTTTTTCTAAAGAGCATATATTTTAATATATTCAAAATGGATGATCGTATAAAAACTAAAAAAACAAGGTTGTTTCTGGAATATTTTGTTTTAATTAAGAAACATATAAATTATGTTGATTGTTTTATGAATGGTTAGATGACAATGTATTTTAATATGACAGATATTGGGAAGTTATCCTAGCAAGGTGAATTGTTTGGTAAAAGAGTGAAATTTTCTATTAAATGTAAAAAACTAATATGTATAGTGGTGAACCCCATATTCATGTTGTTAAGATGATTTTTTTATTTTATTATGATTTTTATGTGTATATGGGTTATAGTATTCAATTTCATTCTATGTATTTCTCAATCTCAAATTATTTTTTTCATTATTTCCATGCAACACGTGACTCTAGAAATCTGAGAGTGTTTCTTGGATTTGTAAAAAATCACATTTCACATTATTTTTAACAATACATTATATATGACTTATGGTCACATTCCATGAAACTCAAAAATACGTTCTTTTTCATATATCTACACGCATTAAAAGACAATGATCTAAAACCACATGATATGTACACCTTTTACACACATTATGTATTTCCCATCTAGTGGGTTCAAGTGAAGATGTTATAAATTCCATGAGGTATGTTTAATTAGACACAAAGTATTCTATAGAGACTCCATATACCACTTGATAGATACTACGCATGATGTAGGTCACTAGAAATGTTGTGTATATTGACATCGCATGTATTGAGTTGCAACAACACACAACTATCTTGTCCTGAGAGATCTAAATGAAACGTACCCTATGGGAAATTCCATATACAATGATATATACAATATCTTTTATGATTTTTTACCCATGCATCGGTATTGTATGTATGAGTAGTCAATTTCAGGAATTTTTAGGTAATGTGCCATACTGTAATCATCATAGTCATTGGAAGTTGTTCACATAAAATATTGGAATTCCCGAGGATCAAATATCTATTAAGGTTATATAATATTAATATTGAGAAATTTTGAGTTTATTTTGAGTTTATGTACTCCCACATGTATTGGGGAATATTCCTCTCTGCATGGGGTTTAGCCTCTCCATGATTGGCAAACTAGCGATTGGGATCTATCACCAATAAGACAAACAGAGCAAGTAATCACCTATGTGATGGGGTGATTTCCTCCATTCATGGAGCTAACACTACCCTTTGTTTCGAGGGTTTATTTTCCATCATTCTAATTTGTAATTCATCATGTTTTTGGGATGCATCATTTATGGGGGATTTTGGATCCCTTAGTTGACACATATATAAAACTATGGAGCCCAATATCCAACTATAATTTCCAAGATCTATAATGGATGTTATGAATGTTTAGTAATTTATATTTCATTTTTATTATGTCTTATCGAAATAATATGATATAACAAAGTAAATAATTTCATATTTTATTTGATTTGGTTACCTTCTTGTTACATCTTATAACATGGCTGTTGACATAAGTTTTTATAGATCTTTTTAATATTTTTTGTATCAATAATTTAATAAAAATTAAATTTTTTGAGGAGTTTAGTTGAAATGTATTGGAATATAACCATTACATGTATTTCATTATCATTGAGTATATATTGTTCCTTTTGGATAAGTATTGTGACTCCATGGTTTTGGGTTGGAGATAACTATTCGAATTTTCATTAAATTTTGTTCATAAAGAATCATACAAGGTATATTTACTCTCCCTCTGCATGAGTATCATGTCCAAACATTTTGTTTCTCAATACTTTTTTCATAATCTATGGATGAACAAGGTAGATCTAGAGTTTGTGGTGTTTCGGAGCTATTTCGTAGTAGCAGAAGACGGTTCATGGTAGAGAAAGTACCAATTGGATTTTATTCAAGTATACCATGTAGAAAAAAGGTGTCAACCCATAACTAGATTATATTTCACCATTTTATAATTTAATCTACGTATTATCTTCCCATTTTTTTATATTTCCAAAATATAATTATTATTTAAAATGATTTCTCATTCTGATATTGGTTATAATTCAGTTCATATATATATATATATTGATTTTTTCCTATTATTATAAATTGGTAGTTATTTTTTCTATAGGTTATTATAATCTAAAGTGTCCCATGTATTGTTTTTTTCATCATGACTCTTGTGTTTATCACCTTACATATTAGAGGTATGATTGAATTGGTACCTTTGTATTATTATATGGCTATGTGTGGTTTGACGTGACATATTCGTTGTAACAGCCCAAGATTTTATAAAAAAAATATTCTTTTTAATTTTATTAATGTCTTGTGTTGTACGCTACACCAAAAGGAGCTTGCACAACACGCATCCTTGTCTTGCCTTGCATTACACGCAATCGCGACCTTCCTCGATAGCGTGTGTAATACGCAATACCGAGTTTCACTAAACAATGATATGCTATTAAAATATTATTTAAACTAGCCGTTATGAATAGTAATAACCACTTTTTAAAATTCTGTAAATCTTATTTTTCAAAATGAACTTCATTCTTGGATTCGGAGTATCGAATTTAGCCTAAGGTGAAATTTTGGTACTTTTCGGATAACTTTCATATTCTGATGAATAGTGAAAATTACTAAATTATAATTAAAAACAACTTTTTTAATCAAAATAATTAATAGTGATAAATTATTAATTTGAGTGGTTTTAAAGTATATTTAGAATATATTTTTACAATGTAATACAATGTTGGTCATTGGTTGTAATTTCACATTTAAACCAGACATAATCATGTGTCAATCTTTTGATATATATTGTTTCCTAAAAACACGCTATTTATTTTAACAGCAGGATTTAATTATAAAATTAATTAATGCAACTTCTATGTTATGAATTTGGTAAAATAGATTTCATTTTTGAATTCGGAAAATGAAATATAGCTTAGGATCAAATTTTGGCATTGTTCTGAAAAACATCAATTTTTGATGAATAGTGAAACTACTAAGTGGTAGTTAAAAAAACTGAATTTTTCATAAAACTTAATTTTTCCACTTCTGTGAATGAAATTTCGAAAATCCGAGAGACACGGTTAATATCAAGGACTAAAATGTGGTTCAATGAGATGAAAATAATTTTTTGGTGAATAGTAACTTTTTACTTTTTTTACCGCGGTTAATAGTAAATAGGGTAACTAAGGATAAATATGATATTACTATTACCCTAACACATGTCCTAATTCTATTGGATAAGTGTAATTCGGCCAAAAAACAACCTTATGAATAAAATATGACCATTTAGGCCCACTTGGATTAGATTAGGACATTTATTATTAATTTATTTAAGGAAAGGTTAAAATAGTTAAAATCAAAGTTTAATAAGTAAATCATTTTTAATATGGGGTTATACATAAGATAAATTCGATTGTAAATATTCATTAGAAAGCTAAAAAGATTTCCTACATGATGGTATTTTATTTGTAATTTTTAGACATAAAATAATTTAATTTATTTATGACACAACGATGATGCAGTAATAATCTTATTAATGAAATATTGACATAATTGATGTTATAAACACCAAATTAAATGTAATTTGAGATTTTTTATGAATTCCACTAATTTTATAGGTTACTATGATATATTAATGTTTATTTAATCAACTTGGTTCGAACATTTAATTCTGTTATGACTTTCACAAAAATCATATATCAAATAGTGTCAAAATTGACACAAAATAGTTTTTAAATCACATATTATATTATTAATTGTTATTGTATTCCTAAAAATCTAAGGTTCGGCCACATGACTTAGATAAGGATATATATATTAATGATAAACAATTTGGGGTTCGTTTGGCATGTTATAGTAAGTTTATTAACCATATAGTGAAAGAAAACAAAAAGACATGGTAAAAGTTAAATTATTTAACTTAGAGTTAAATCTAATTGATAAGGTTAAAATAATATCCTAAACTTGTCTAAATTCTATTGGTTGATAGTATTTCGACCCATCCCCACTTTAGCTTCGAAATAAGACCCTTTGGAACCATTATAAACCGATTTTGACTTTAATATAAAATAATATTTTGAGATATTCCTAAGGTGCCCCTCTCCTCCCCTATAAAAGGACACCTCCTCCCCCTCCTCCTCACACCAATTTTAGCACTCAAGCTCGGCCAACCCCTGCCAAAATCTCTTCTACACTTCCCTAGCAACATCCTAGAGGTTCTGGTCTTCCTCAAGGACCAATTCTAGTTCCCTAAGAGGAGGTCTCAAAGAGGCACTTCAAAGAAGAGGTAATTACCGTTACCAATTCTTTCATCTTTATTTCTTCTTCCACTTCTTCTTCTTAGGTTGTTTCATTATGAAGTAATAACATCAGTATCACTCATATACTGGTATGTTATTATAAGTATGAAACAACCCTATTTCACCATCTATCCATCCTACGGAAAAAGAAATCACCACGCGTGCGTACGTACGGAATACCGTCTCCACGCCGTGGTGTAATCTATTTTCCACCACCACCTTACATGGATGGGTATAATGGTGTAAAGAATAACTATACATAGTTATTACAACATCATATTGATTCTGATATATTGTATAATCCACTCCAATTCAATTCAATATTTATAGAAATGATATCATCGCTCGTGCGTACGTACGGAATACCGTCTCCACGACGCGATGAGATTCATTCTCCATGTTAACCATTTAAGAATGATTATAATGTATATATAAGAAATAATAATGAAATATATGACATTATAAATCTACTGGATTTATGTATATATATACATATGTATGTCATCTACTTACTTCCATTTCAAGACAATAAGGAAAGAAAAACAGCGTTCATGCGTACGTACGGACTACCGTCTCCATGAACGGTGTTTTTCATTTTATTTATCTATCTATTATATATATATATATACTGAATATATATGATATATAAATCATATTTTATATTCTGGAAGTAAGTAAATCATGATATAAGTAATAATGATGTCAAGAACAACAAGTCAAAACACCTACGATAAATGAAACGATTTTACCCAAAACGCTTCTTTAACATGGAATTTACAAAAGAACGGGTAATATAATGTCATAAGTGAACCATATATGATATCATAACAATGAATATGATTCTGTAATAAGTCAATGACATTATTTAAATCATTATACAGGAGTTTCGGACACATACGAAGCAAATTGGACATAAGGTAAGGGAAATATCACAATCTCATTTTTATCCGAGATTGTTTATACGTTGGTATTTACTGGGGTGTATTTTATCATCCACATCCATGTTTTCTCAATATGTAATATTATTTACATCCACCTACAATTTTTTAAATCCAATTTTACCCTTCTATGAGTTTTTAGTAAAAGATATGAAAGGAATCTTTTGTCGTTTTTTTATATACGAGGTACTTTTTGACTTTTCCGACAAAAGTACGAAGAATGTTTTTTTTAACTTATACGGCACGAACAGATTTCTACTGTTTTATAAAGCCTTATTTTAATGAAGCTTCCTCTAAAAGATTTCATGACTATTTTCAATAAAATCTCTTTCTTTTAAAATTGCATGATGTTTTGTGAAAAGAAATTGATTTTGAAGAAGAAAGGATATTTTCCTCAAGAATTCAATTCAAGTGTTTTATCAAAATTATTTTCCATCTAAGATAATAAAGGGTTCTGTTTTTATCCCTATTATTACATTGATTTGATCATGTTGTGATGGAATTATTTTTATGAATTCCATTATCTTATATGAATTGATTTATGATGTCATGATGTTTCAAGAATCCCATTTTTGTTACATGTGTTATGCGATGATGTATGTTTTATGATTATGTGGAACACATAAGAAAGGATTCATTATAAGATGGGTGGGACCTATATCTCCCTCCAATGCATTGGGTAATGATTTTATATCTCATGAGATAGACATGGCTGAAATGGTAGGTTATACCGGTTCAGTGAAACAGGACTGAAACGAGGGTTACTCGATTCAGAAAGGGACTTTGTCCACTAAGATGGTCTTGGCAATGAGTCATGACTAACAAGAAATGATTTTCCATGATTATGTGTGCATGCCACAAAGTTTCATGTTTTAAGTTATGATTATTCTGATTACATTTCACTACCATGATTTATCCCATGTTATGAAATTATGCTCTCTTTTGCAGGTTATGATTTCCAAAATATTATGTTCTTATGAATATGATGTGATAGATATTTCTTTTGTTTACCCTTACTGAGCATTTGCGCTCACCCTTTTATGTTTTCTTTTCCCCAGGATATAAAGAAAGGTTTTAGGTATAAAAAAAAGAAGATCTTTATGGGAGATGTTGAAGATCTTTCACCACGATTAGAAGATTATAGTCCGAGTTTCCAAATACACTAAACTATTACGATCCTTTAGTGTGTGTTTTTGTTATGTACTAAGTATTCCGCAAAAGTAATGTAATGTCCATGTACGATAAGCTTCGGGTCTCTACAGTTGGTATCAGAGGAAAGGTTTAGTCAACCTTTGGAAACTAGGATGCGAAAACATTAGTGAGATCCCTAGAGATATTTCTAAGGTATGTCTAGGGATGTCCCTAGGGATAAGTATACGTATAGGTTATAGTAATAGAAGTACGCTAACGATCATAGAATTAAACCTAAGATGTTGGATATTGAGGATACTCCCCCTTTACTATGTTCTTTTCCTTAGCATTATTTTTCCTCTCACACTATTCTTTTGGGTTTTAGAAAATGGCTGGAAACAAGATGATTCACAATAATGGAGGATATGATGGACAATGGAATGATATTCTTCATGAGCAACCAAATGAAATGGGATTTGGATGTCCAAACATCATTATTATGCCGAATCAGCAATCTCACAATATGATCAATAAAGTAAAATTTGGTAAGTTTCCTGACTCGACTAATAAGAGAAAGATGGAGTTCCATGATGATCATAGAGGAAAGAAAGTTCAATTTCCCCTATGTAAATCATGTGGGAAGAGGCATCAAGGAGAATGTTTCAAGGGAACTGGAAGATGCTTTGGGTGTGGAAAAGAAGGACACAAAGCAAGTAAGTGCAAAGGAAAAGGGTCGTTTAACACCATGGATGAGGATAATGGTATTGCTACGACATCAAAAATGGTTAAGTGTTTTAAATGTGGAATGTATGGGCATTATGAAAACAAATGCCCTAAGGGAAAGACTCATGAAGAGAATCAGTATGGTCATATGGGTAGTATTTATGTGGATGATGATGAAGAGACTACAAATGATATGTGAGATGAAAGAATTTTTGAAGCTCGGTCAATGGTTTGAGAATGTAGTGGAATGATTACATGTTTATCATGTGTAATTTTGGAATAAAGAGACATCTATGGATTGTTACACTGTTGTCTTTCCTTGTGTTTTGAAAGTGTATGATTAATGTTACCAGTATCCTTGAAAGGTTATTCAGATATTTTTGGAATGTAGATGATATGCGCATAATGAAGGGATAAGGAGAAAATTAAATGTTTGATAGTATTCATGAGCTCATGATTGATATAAGGACTAAGTGATATCATGGTTTGAGTATATAGAATTTTGAGGATTTTGGTATGTGGAAAGTGTTAACTTTTAACTACATTCATGTTTTCACTAAGGTTCAATGGGTATTCAAGAGAATACATGATTAAGGACATTGAATGTTTGGAATGTGACCAAAAAAACATATCTTATGATATATGGGGATCAACAATGGTATTAAATCTCTGGTAATCATTTTCACTATGTTATGAGAATGGACTGCAGTACTATGGATAAGCCTAAAGATTGGAATGGATTATATTGGAATAAGTTAGTATTGTTTAAGGATAGTAGTTTTTTCGATATTATTGATGGGATGTTACAGTAATATAGTTTTAGAAAAAGGACAACCTGCAGGACGGGCGACATCCCATCGCTTCGGACAAGGCTGTGGGAATCGAACCCACAACCGAAGTGTGACTGGCCTTTATCGCTTACCACTGGCCTACAGGAAGTCCCTGTTTAGTAGAAACTAGTTTTATTATATTAAGCAGTGTGATATATGAAGTATAAGTCCATTTTAGGAACCATATATGATTAATCTCACTATAGATCGATTTATGCATATAATTTTTGCTAACCTTTTGTTTGAGACAGATGGAATGACCCGTCATTCTATCACATGATCTGCTAACACTTCACGAATAACAAATTAAACTTCATTTCTTTAAGAGATGAAGTGGAAATTGTTCAAGGCACGAACAACAGTGAGATTGTACCAAAATAAAGTAAGTATTTATTAAAATTCAAATTTTCAACTTTAGGGGAAATGATCTTGAAAACCAAAAATGTTGTCCTAGTGATCTTATACCTGATGAATCAGATGGTACCTTATATCATCACAAATCTATGGATTTCTGATTACTGGCTTTTCCATAGCCATGTTCTCTACCACTCTCCATCAGAACATGATGGTTAGATTTCTCTTCCATATCCATATTTTCACCTATGTGGAAACCCAATGATTAGTTTATTTGGGTAACCGTTACGTTTCATACTTTTGTTTTTAAAGATTGGTTTTGATATTCCTTTTTACGATGTGGGTTTCTATTAAAGAAACTTTCGAATAGTAAACCATTTATAACCCCAACGAATTTCGAGGGCGAAATTCATTTTAAGGGGGGTAGAATGTAACAGCCCAAGATTTTATAAAAAAAATATTCTTTTTAATTTTATTAATGTCTTGTGTTGTACGCTACACCAAAAGGAGCTTGCACAACACGCATCCTTGTCTTGCCTTGCATTACACGCAATCGCGACCTTCCTCGATAGCGTGTGTAATACGCAATACCGAGTTTCACTAAACAATGATATGCTATTAAAATATTATTTAAACTAGCCGTTATGAATAGTAATAACCACTTTTTAAAATTCTGTAAATCTTATTTTTCAAAATGAACTTCATTCTTGGATTCGGAGTATCGAATTTAGCCTAAGGTGAAATTTTGGTACTTTTCGGATAACTTTCATATTCTGATGAATAGTGAAAATTACTAAATTATAATTAAAAACAACTTTTTTAATCAAAATAATTAATAGTGATAAATTATTAATTTGAGTGGTTTTAAAGTATATTTAGAATATATTTTTACAATGTAATACAATGTTGGTCATTGGTTGTAATTTCACATTTAAACCAGACATAATCATGTGTCAATCTTTTGATATATATTGTTTCCTAAAAACATGGTATTTATTTTAACAGCAGGATTTAATTATAAAATTAATTAATGCAACTTCTATGTTATGAATTTGGTAAAATAGATTTCATTTTTGAATTCGGAAAATGAAATATAGCTTAGGATGAAATTTTGGCATTGTTCTGAAAAACATCAATTTTTGATGAATAGTGAAACTACTAAGTGGTAGTTAAAAAAACTGAATTTTTCATAAAACTTAATTTTGCCGCTTCTGTGAATGAAATTTCGAAAATCCGAGAGACACGGTTAATATCAAGGACTAAAATGTGGTTCAATGAGATGAAAATAATTTTTTGGTGAATAGTAACTTTTTACTTTTTTTACCGCGGTTAATAGTAAGTAGGGTAACTAAGGGTAAATATGATATTACTATTACCCTAACACATGTCCTAATTCTATTGGATAAGTGTAATTCGGCCAAAAACAACCTTATGAATAAAATATGACCATTTAGGCCCACTTGGATTAGATTAGGACATTTATTATTAATTTATTTAAAGAAAGGTTAAAATAGTTAAAATCAAAGTTTAATAAGTAAATCATTTTTAATATGGGGTTATACATATGATAAATTCGATTGTAAATATTCATTAGAAAGCTAAAAATATTTCCTACATGATGGTATTTTATTTGTAATTTTTAGACATAAAATAATTTAATTTATTTATGACACAACGATGATGCAGTAATTATCTTATTAATGAAATATTGACATAATTGATGTTATAAACACCAAATTAAATGTAATTTGAGATTTTTTATGAATTCCACTAATTTTCTAGGTTACTATGATATATTAATGTTGATTTAATCAACTTGGTTCGAACATTTAATTCTGTTATGACTTTCACAAAAATCATATATCAAATAGTGTCAAAATTGACACAAAATAGTTTTTAAATCACATATTATATTATTAATTGTTATTGTATTCCTAAAAATCTAAGGTTCGGCCACATGACTTAGATAAGGATATATATATTAATGATAAACAATTTGGGGTTCTTTTGGCATGTTATAGTAAGTTTATTAACCATATAGTGAAAGAAAACAAAAAGACATGGTAAAAGTTAAATTATTTAACTTAGAGTTAAATCTAATTGATAAGGTTAAAATAATATCCTAAACTTGTCTAAATTCTATTGGTTGATAGGATTTCGACCCATCCCCACTTTAGCTTCGAAATAAGACCCTTTGGAACCATTATAAACCGATTTTTACTTTAATATAAAATAATATTTTGAGATATTCCTAAGGTGCCCCTCTCCTCCCCTATAAAAGGACACCTCCTCCCCCTCCTCCTCACACCATTTTGAGCACTCAAGCTCGGCCAACCCCTGCCAAAATCTCTTCTACACTTCCCTAGCAACATCCTAGAGGTTCTGGTCTTCCTCAAGGACCAATTCTAGTTCCCTAAGAGGAGGTCTCAAAGAGGCACTTCAAAGAAGAGGTAATTACCGTTACCAATTCTTTCATCTTTATTTCTTCTTCCACTTCTTCTTCTTAGGTTGTTTCATTATGAAGTAATAACATCAGTATCACTCATATACTGGTATGTTATTATAAGTATGAAACAACCCTATTTCACCATCTATCCATCCTACGGAAAAAGAAATCACCACGCGTGCGTACGTACGGAATACCGTCTCCACGCCGTGGTGTAATCTATTTTCCACCACCACCTTACATGGATGGGTATAATGGTGTAAAGAATAACTATACATAGTTATTACAACATCATATTGATTCTGATATATTGTATAATCCACTCCAATTCAATTCAATATTTATAGAAATGATATCATCGCTCGTGCGTACGTACGGAATACCGTCTCCACGACGCGATGAGATTCATTCTCCATGTTAACCATTTAAGAATGATTATAATGTATATATAAGAAATAATAATGAAATATATGACATTATAAATCTACTGGATTTATGTATATATATACATATGTATGTCATCTACTTACTTCCATTTCAAGACAATAAGGAAAGAAAAACAGCGTTCATGCGTACGTACGGACTACCGTCTCCATGAACGGTGTTTTTCATTTTATTTATCTATCTATATATATATATATATATACTGAATATATATGATATATAAATCATATTTTATATTCTGGAAGTAAGTAAATCATGATATAAGTAATAATGATGTCAAGAACAACAAGTCAAAACACCTACGATAAATGAAACGATTTTACCCAAAACGCTTCTTTAACATGGAATTTACAAAAGAACGGGTAATATAATGTCATAAGTGAACCATATATGATATCATAACAATGAATATGATTCTGTAATAAGTCAATGACATTATTTAAATCATTATACAGGAGTTTCGGACGCATACGAAGCAAATTGGACATAAGGTAAGGGAAATATCACAATCTCATTTTTATCCGAGATTGTTTATACGTTGGTATTTACTGGGGTGTATTTTATCATCCACATCCATGTTTTCTCAATATGTAATATTATTTACATCCACCTACAATTTTTTAAATCCAATTCTACCCTTCTATGAGTTTTTAGTAAAAGATATGAAAGGAATCTTTTGTCGTTTTTTTTATATACGAGGTACTTTTTGACTTTTCCGACAAAAGTACGAAGAATGTTTTTTTTAACTTATACGGCACGAACAGATTTCTACTGTTTTATAAAGCCTTATTTTAATGAAGCTTCCTCTAAAAGATTTCATGACTATTTTCAATAAAATCTCTTTCTTTTAAAATTGCATGATGTTTTGTGAAAAGAAATTGATTTTGAAGAAGAAAGGATATTTTCCTCAAGAATTCAATTCAAGTGTTTTATCAAAATTATTTTCCATCTAAGATAATAAAGGGTTCTGTTTTTATCCCTATTATTACATTGATTTGATCATGTTGTGATGGAATTATTTTTATGAATTCCATTATCTTATATGAATTGATTTATGATGTCATGATGTTTCAAGAATCCCATTTTTGTTACATGTGTTATGCGATGATGTATGTTTTATGATTATGTGGAACACATAAGAAATGATTCATTATAAGATGGGTGGGACCTATATCTCCCTCCAATGCATTGGGTAATGATTTTATATCTCATGAGATAGACATGGCTGAAATGGTAGGTTATACCAGTTCAGTGAAACAGGACTGAAACGAGGGTTACTCGATTCAGAAAGGGACTTTGTCCACTAAGATGGTCTTGGCAATGAGTCATGACTAACAAGAAATGATTTTCCATGATTATGTGTGCATGCCACAAAGTTTCATGTTTTAAGTTATGATTATTCTGATTACATTTCACTACCATGATTTATCCCATGTTATGAAATTATGCTCTCTTTTGCAGGTTATGATTTCCAAAATATTATGTTCTTATGAATATGATGTGATAGATATTTCTTTTGTTTACCCTTACTGAGCATTTGCGCTCACCCTTTTATGTTTTCTTTTCCCCAGGATATAAAGAAAGGTTTTAGGTATAAAAAAAAGAAGATCTTTATGGGAGATGTTGAAGATCTTTCACCACGATTAGAAGATTATAGTCCGAGTTTCCAAAGACACTAAACTATTACGATCCTTTAGTGTGTGTTTTTGTTATGTACTAAGTATTCTGCAAAAGTAATGTAATGTCCATGTACGATAAGCTTCGGGTCTCTACATTCGTGTTAATATTAAACAATGATTAAAGACGAGATAGGTTCTGAGATTCTAAGAATTCATTTTCACAATTATATGGATCGTTACTCCATTATATTGTGATTTTATATTAGTAAACACATTTTGAAAAATGATATAGGTTTTTATATTCATGATAGATGTAAAATATTATTGTTAAGTAAAAACATGTGAGGAATAATTTGAATGATATTGTATGTGGGTTGAATATTATGATTTTATTTTCTCCATCTTGGAAAACAATGATGGAGTATCTTTTAGGAAGAAATTTGACAGGATTCAAATATTAAGATCATGTGGCTGATTTCCATGAAGGATTATAATGCAAAATTTTATGAAATATCCCCAAAAAATTTAATGGGTTTTCAAATACAAAAATAAAATCGGGTAGTAAAATAAATACTATTACAGTATTTTTGTAAAATATTCTATGAAGTCATGTGAATTTAATATATCCTACATAGATTTTTTATAGATTATTTGAATGAAGAACATATTCTAAGAGTCCACTAAATAACATTACTTTCACTAGAGATCATCATTTGATGTCATTTCATTTATGATGTTGTGTAATAAATGTGTGCCTATTTAAACATATAGGTTCCACCGTTGTCTTTGGATCACAGATATTTCCTTACTCATAGCTTCTCCATCCTAATAACATATGATATATGTGTTTATGAGAGAAAATCTATACACCAATGATTTAATAATCTACATTTTTGTAAAACTTTTTCACTAAATTTATTTGATTCACTATTTATTCTTGATACTAGGTTAGTTGAGTGTATATTAGTGGACAAAAATTAGATAAGTTATTCTTAAAATAATTAAATTTTACTAACAATATTTTACCCCCAATTTCAATTTTGGGTTTCGTTTTTTTGGTAATAATAATATGTATTGAATCAATGGTTCTCTCTGAACTATCTCTTTTGAAAATTGTTATAGATTACCACAACTCATTAAATATCTAATAAATTTCATCTTTTGATGTAACATATTTTTATATATTGTATGAATTATTGATATTTTATTATATATCTCTTAGTAATGTTGTCCTTAAGTATCCCTTTAAATGTTTTATTGCACCATATGAGACTATAATATGGCTATTTTTTATAATAAAAATATTAGAAGTGATAGAATGAACATGAATACAATATCATCTACATTGAAAAATAATTACTTATCCATTGTATGAGAATGTAATAATTATAAAGATATCAAGGAAACATTTGAAATCATTAATTATTGTGATATGAAGAAGAAAGAATAAATATTACATATTGTCAATATTCATTTTGATGATATGAGAATGTAACAAGTTGAATTTTTGATACATTACTTACCCAAGTTAATATAATTTTCTCTACCAAAAATTATTTCAATAAAACTCTTGATCTCAATAATTATTTGAAAATTTTTGTGAGTTTTACCAGAAGAATTTTTTAAATATTATATTTTATCTATTTAATATATATATCATGATATCTTAAAATATTAATTATTCTAAAATATTTTAAATTATAATGAAATGAAAGGGGAAGTTGATCTCAAAATTATGTTCAATAAATGTAATTATACTTCCTTTAAATCATTCATTAATTTGAATATTTAATATTCATATATATATCTTCTGGGAAATGTGAGAATAATTTGGGGTTTTATGAGATCATATCCCTAATTAAAATATAATTCAAAATGTTGAAAGGTTTCCTTGAAAGTGAATTTCGATATAATTTTTATATTTTTAAAAAACAATCCACTTTTCTACCATGTTTTCATTGAGAATAATGAATTGAGATATAAAATATCATGAAAATAATTGGAAATTTAATGAGATTATTAAAAAAAATCCATTGAAATGATTAGAAGTATATTCCCCAATATGTCATCATAAATAATTGTTTATTCCATGTAGAATATACCGAAAAAATTATGATGGATATATTGATAACGAAACATATAACATAACCACAAAAAAAGTCTGCATTATTAAAAAAATTATTAAATTCAATCCTTTTAGGATGAAACAATTATTCTTTTTGAGATTATCATTAACCAAGGATAATTATACAAGAATTAAATGATGACAATTAAGAACAACAGTTTTGAAATGTGGTTATAATAATACATAATGAAAATTAAAATAACAATAAGAAAATTTTTGAAGGTAAAAAAATATATATTAAAAAAGAATGTATTTTTAATGATGTTGAGAAGTTAATCTAGACAATATCGATAAATGAATTAAAATTTAGAAAATTATTTCCATAATCATTCTATGAGGATAATAGGTTGACGATTTGAAAATGTAAATTTTTAAGAAAATAGCTAGTGGATAAACTCAATCATTTTAATAATGTAGATATTAAAGATATTACAGTCCTCTCTAAAAAATATATTTATAAAAGTAATTCTTTTAATTATTTAAATGCATTTAGAAATGATAAAAATAAATTCTATCCGAGTACACAATATGTTAGACAAAAATAAGGCATGTCTACTTACGAAACACCTCAAATAATAATAATTTATTAATGAGAAACTAGTAAAAAATGCCTTATTGAGTCAACTAAGAAGTCATAGAAATAGGTAAAACGTATCATACATGGATGGGAAACATTATAGAATAAATTTTTTCATCATCAATAAATGTTCAAATAATTATTACACTAGAGGGTTTGGTAAAATCGTTACATTTTAGGTAATAGAGTATAGTTGGGTAATAACTATAAAATAAGAAATTGTTTAACATAAAAGATATTTAGATTATATTACTTGTTTTATTATTTTTTTTGGTAACAAATATTTTATAAATTTGTATAAAATAACACTACATTGAAAATGGAGAGATCATGGATCAGGGTTGGATAATTAATAGTAAAAAATAATTCTTTCATCAATTTTAGATGAAAATTTTGGTGAACATTTTCTTGAGAATTTCAAATAATATTGTTCATGTGTGACTAAGTAGGAAATAAATCTAATTACTGTATTATAATCTTACTAGATCAATAAAATAAATATATGATATTTCGGAATGGTCAAAATAATTTAAAAAACAAAATCAGAATATTATTAATGTTTTCCTAAGGGGATAAAAATATCATAATAAATCAATCAGTGATAGTGGTTGTTCATAAAACCTAAAGAGTAATGAAAATAACATCAAATTTTTTTAATGGAATAATAGATTATTTATTTCCTTTTAAAATGTTAAAACATTTTAGTTCAAATTTGAGAGAGTAGATACAATTTAAAAATAAATATAAACTACTATTAATCTTTCATTTTTTATACGATGAATCTGAATAAACACTATTTATCAAAACATTGTTCTGATGTAAATAAAGTAATTTTTAAAAAAATGGTTGTTTAGGGATGATTGTAAAATTTTAACAAGTTATATCCCAAGGTTTGAGAACATATAGTAATTTTTCCAGTTGGAGAAGCCAAAAATGGTTGTAATATGTGTATAAAATATTTAAATATTTATTGTCATATATGTCTTTCTCATGTATGAAAAAATATAAGTAAATGTTTTTATAAATAAGCTGATATGATAAATATAGAAGTGTTGAAGGAAGACACTATCAAGATTTGGAAAATAATTCAATAGGGAAGTATTTTGAATAAAATCCATAACAGAGTTTATATTTATTCTATGATGCCATTAGAGTTGGTTAAATCTTATGTTACTAGACGAATGTGAAAAGAGTAAAAAATGGGAGTTATATATTTTATCTAAATCAATTTTTTCCTTGAAATAATTAAATTCACTATGTTTGTATCTCATAAATCTCAATAATTATGTATGATTATATAATTTAAGAGACTTTTTATGAAGAACCTAGTTTTAATCAAATTAATATGTGGTATAAAATAGAGATTCAGTATGAC
Organism: Viscum album; assembly: GCA_963277665.1. Lineage (NCBI taxonomy): Eukaryota > Viridiplantae > Streptophyta > Magnoliopsida > Santalales > Viscaceae > Viscum > Viscum album. Next base: position 1,373,976,983 of record OY728164.1, read on the forward strand.
AACATGTAATTTTTATAATTCCATAATAAACATGGGAGATATAATTTAATAAATTAAACATATACCTGATAAAAATGAATTGGATGATAAGACGATCAGATTCCTTGTAGATATGTCTAGAGCTATGCTCATCTAGAATGATACGTCTTGGTTTTTCGTGCTAATAATAATTGTAGAGTACAATAAATATTAAAAAAACTATTTATTTTTTACATTTTAAGACATGAATTCTTATGACATTCAGTTAAAAAATCTTGATAAAATCCATTTTGAGTTCTTGGTAATATATTTATGATCTAGAAGAAAAAAGTATTGGGGAAATTATTTTAATGTTAAAGATGAATATCAAATATTTCAAGATTTTATACCTAGTTAAACATTATATAAATTATAAAAAACATATATTAGATGGTAATTAATTATTATTATGTGGGATTCATTAAAATTTAATATTAAATCAAAACATAAATAATGGATTATGATTAGAATGATGCATTCAAATCCCAACCATCTACAATGTATGATGAAAATATATAGATCCATGATGTTGATAAAAATTATGATAATTCATGTAATGCTGGTGTGGATTTAAGAAACCCAACCTTAAATACTATATTGGAAAATTATATTTATTCTTATTATATAATTATAGATCATAATAAAAGAGTATATAAAAGAAAGAAAATAATAACAACTAGTGATAATAGTTTGTCATCATGCGATGAGCCCCAAATAATTAATAATTATTTTGATAGAAAATAATTGATTTTTTTAATTATATTACAATTTAATCAGATTTAAAGGAATTAAAAATTTGATATATTCACCAAGTTAAAAATAATAATTCAAAAAATTAGTGTTTAATATTTTTTTGAACGAAGGGTCTGGTTTTTTGTAATAAAGATATATTGGATTTCAAATGGTATTCCCAAAATTGTTCCAATTTATTTTATTGAAAATTGTTCCCTTATATATATATACTCTATAACTTTATGATCTTTTTTTCTATTAAAATAATTCCCTTTACCAATTTCGGTTAATGGAGTCTAAAAAGAAAAGGGTTTCAAATAGTTCTAAACCCAATACAATTTATATTTTTATATTTAAATCTAAAATTTCATTTTTGTAACACTTATAAAATATTTTTATTTTTATTTTTTATGTAGTGTAATGGGTGGTTGAGGCCAAAGTTGAGTTTTTGGTGATTGAGAGATGGTAATTGGATATTTGGTGGATGATGGAGGCCACTAGGTTCCTCGTTCAATGGTGTTGGGTTTATGATGTGGTTTACATTAAGGGTTACACATAGATATGGCCACTAGGATGCCAGTGTTAAAGAATAAGTTATCAAGTGGAACATTGAGGTGATGATACTAAGGGACTAGTAGCCTATTGCTCCCTAAAATAAATATTAATGGGTTTTATGTTTTACATGAGGTTTAATTTTGAAACCCCATTTGGGGGTTATTGGGTCTCGTTAAATCAAACTCATGTAGGAGTTATCTAGTATCATATCCACTCCCTTAAATCATTGTCTTAGTGTGGAATTCAACTAGAGGAATTTAATCTAAAATGTCAGTGAGTTCTAATATATTATTTTATTGTGTTTTCTTATCATTTATTCATATATTATTTTATTGATATAGATTTATGATTTTTGTGACTATTCCATCATGGTTGAATAATACCGATATGATAATAATTCATTTGGGATGGATAGTGGAGGCTCTAGGAAGGTGAACACGCTATGTATTACGAGGTTCTTATACCCATACTCCTAGATCTATAGTAAAATACTTTTTCTTTAAGAACTATTAATTAAACCATGTTAGATTATACTATCTTTACATATATTGAGTATAAATTATTGTCATAATATGTACAATGTATAATAAAATAACATAAAATCCCAAGAGAGGAATTTTTATTGTCTTTACAGTCATTCTATAAAAGAAAATTAATTTACTATTATTCTAAACCTTTTAGTATAATTGATCCAATATATAATTCATTATAGGATTTTCATAAGTTATAATAATAAGAATAAATTAGAAAATTGAAACTTCATAAATTGGTGAGGTCAAACACTTAGTATGGGGAAAACTATAACATCCCCAACTCCACAGTCCAGGATCTAGAGCTGATAAAATAAACCACACATTTCTAGTTTTGATACATATGATGGTGGAAAAATTTCACCATCGAAAACATATAAGATAAAAATTAAAGTACTCGATTAGAAATATTCCCAAAAACCATTTTGGTTTATAGTTTGGGATAATCAAGAGAATCTCTAATGTAAACAGTACACATTTCAATCATTTTTAATTTCTCATGCATAATAGATATTTTTTTTTCACATTAATTCAACATCATCATCTATATAATCCATTATATAATTTATTTATTCAATATATATATTGACAACTTCAGTAAAATGAAATATAATAAGTGTCATTTTAAATGATCTGCATGGTAGGTCATATTCATTAACAATTGAATGTAATTAGTGAAAATAAGATGATCTTAAGTGTAAGATGAAATAATAAAATTGAATGAGAATAATAGAAGAATATTCAAACCCATAGATACTTGGAACATCAAACATGAAAACATAGAATAATTAATACAATATTTCATGTGTTATTAGAATAAATAATCATGTTTCATGTGATAGAAATCCGGAAAAAAATATTTAAAACCCATAGAAATGCTAACAAAAAAATGTTTGTCTCTAGGAACATTATCTTCATAATCCATTATACACCCATCCTATAAATAACTATTTCCTAGTAAAATCCATATTATAAAACAACTCATAAATGCCATCTTCTTCTCTTTTAAGAAAATAATATGACCTAACGAATTATACCACTATCATTGTTCTCCCATAATATATGTTGTAATGGGATCACCCAATTCTCTTTAAGAACACCCATCATGTGATTTGATGTTATTCTTTCATTGTTCTTACAATTAATGATTCTCCAAAGTGGATATTCATTAATATTTTAGTATCCATTCTTTTTTTCATATTGTACATTTTTATGGTAAAATTGGAGGAAATCATATTCTCTTATTTTCTTCAGCCAAATACCCATATATTGTTATCAATTAAGGAGAACCAATTTTCACCATCTAATGAATACAACCAAAAAAATAAATTATTGGGTCACAAACCTTTTAGGATTAGTGTTTTATAGAATTATGACAAAATCATACAAAAACAATACCCATATATTTAAACATGGTGTTCTCCCACATAACCCACCTATTCATTTTTAATATATATTCATAACCATAATATATATTAAATCCATAGTGATTTAAATAATTTATATTCATTGTGGTTAAAATTATGAAAATGTAATATAATGTGGGTGATCACATTCTATTTAAGGGTAATCATATGAAATTAAAATTTAATGTTATCAGTGAGAACAAGATTATCTAAATTGTGTGAGGAAATAATAAAACTATATGATCATAAAATAATAATATTTATACAAAAAAAATACCCAGACCTTAAAACATAAAAACATAGAATAAATATTTCACAAATTAAAGGGTTATCAGATTAAATAATCATGATCTATGTGATATAAATCCTATCCAAAGGTTACATTTAAAACCAACATAAATAATAACAAACATTGTTTTATCTTGGTACATTATCTACATACTCATTTATGAACCCATGAATGTAATAACTAAATCCCAGTTCAATTCATAGGATAAAACTACTGTTAACCCCTTCATTATTTTCTACTATGAAAAGGAACAATACCTAGTGTATTAGAGCACAATCTTGGAAATGTGAAAAATAATTTAATAACTCGATATATTTTCACTAGGTTATATTACTTCTTCATTGTTATTTATATAATATGATTATGTATGTAATAAATTTTTACTATTTTATATTGTCTATCAACTTTTTTAAGTAGATTTTAGTTTTATACACATAATCAATTCACTAATTAATTCTAAAAATCAATTGTATAATATTTAATGGTTTTTTATCCACATTTTTATTTCTATAGGAAATATTACTTTTCAACACTAATTTTATTGGGTAGTGTAAATATTTCACATTAATGTATTTTATTATTTTTTCCATGAAAATTATTGGGAGTAAAAAATCCATAATTTTTTATCTATTTCATAGGGTTTTCATCCAAATATTATAAAATATATAATGGATTTTATCTCAATTCACAATCACTAAGGCGTATATTATTTTGGTGATATAGTCTCTTTATATGGTTTTTATACTCTCATTTTAATTTTTATGTATGTAAATAATGATAATCATTATCTTTAAAATATCATATTATGTTATTCTCTAGTATGGATAATGATTGAGGAGTTACAAAAGCAGAAGAGGAATTATCTTATAGTCTTTTTTTATATTTTGATCGTTAATGTTCGTATTTAATTTATAGGAAAAAATGTGATATTATTTTATTAATATATATCATTTATTTTATCATTCGTTTTTTTTGTTTTTCACATGTTTAATTTCCATTTAAATCCTTATTTATTAAAGAAACATCAAAAAATTCATTTCTAATTGACACCATTATAGTATTTTTTTTATATCGGGTACCTTATTCTTATATATCCAGGTAATATAAGATGTTTTGAAATTTTTTATTTTCATAAAATAAAATTTTTCTTAAATCGATCTTATATGATATATTTACTTATTTTAAAATCATTTAAAAATTGTATTTCTAAACCGTCTCCAAATGTGTTTCTTTAGTAACAATTTTTTAAAATATTTTAAAATCTCTGATTATTGTTAAAATTTATGACATTATATTATATATTTTTGCATTCACATAATTTATTTTATATTTTGTTTTATTAATTTATTTGCAAGGTTTTTTCAAAGAAAAGTGTCATTTTCAAAAAATATTATAACATAATATTTCTTCTAAAGTAAACATAAATAGAAACAATTCAAAAATAAATGATATAGTAGAATAAAAACTTTCAACTATGAAAAATTTATAATCATAACCCCCAATTAATTAATAACATCTGTCAATAAATTTAATATCATTAACATAAGTAATTTCATGATATAAGGTACTCAAAGGGTTGTATATCAACTATAAAAAGATATTAGGTGCATAAAAATAAATTATTCCTGAATTAATGTAAATTGAGATGAAATATTTTACATCTAATGTTGTTTTGAAATAAAATAGGCGGGGTTCATGAAAATTTGTGCTTAATATTTCCTCGAAAGAAACCTTAAATATAGATAATCTTGAAACAAATGATATTCTAACAGTAAGAATTTTTCACATTGGAAGCTCTTCAATCATTATCCTTGTAGTGACCTGACCCTAAAAATACTAAAGCCAGTTTCTACAACCATTACATTGGAATGATTACAATGAATCAAATCCTGAAGGACCATAGATTATAGTAGTCTTGGTAAATAAGATACATACATGTGTCTTGTATTTCAATCCAAAAAACTAATTACAATATATATTCTTTCTTTCTTTTCAAGATTATAACAATATTCAATCCATTATATCCTTAAATATTACTATTATTATTTGTATTGGATTTCAGGGGAATATAAAATAATAAGGGTGAGCTCAAATTCTCAATAATGGTAAAGTAAACAAAAGAAACAATGAATCAATTACAACAATCAAATGGTAATGAAAATAAATTAGAACACATTCCATGTAATTAATAACTTAGAAAGACATGGGTATATAATATGGATAGGTAAATAACTATAAAAACATTACATTCAAATAAATATAAAGTGAAAAATAAATATGTTAGGGTATGAAATAGAAACACATGTTAATTAATCAGTAAACAAAAAATGAAATATATCTATAGGCATGTCGATGAAAAAACTTATGGATGAATAATAACTAAAATTAAATGAGTGAAATGATTAATTGTTAGATTTAATATTTGAGTAACATGAAAACAAATACCATCAATAAATTTTACAAGATTTTTTAAACTATTCTAATCTATCAAAATTATTTTTCTTCTAAAAACCTATCGATGTGTCAAGGTGATATATATGTCTAGGACCCACACATAAATTATAGTCCAAATCAATCTTCATATAAATCAATATAAATAAATATTAATCCTTATAAAATATCTATTTTTATAAGATATTAATGTTTCATTAATAACTCCTCGTTACTGGATATAAAACAACATGTATTGTTGACATTGATGAATGGAAATACCAATGGAAAAATATTCTTGAGGGAAATAATATTTAAACATTACAAAATGTACCATACCACATTGCAATATTTTAATCATAATTACAAGGAAATGATAACATTAAAGGATATTATAATATCTTTTTAATTATGAATTTCATGATAAAAAATTGCAAATTGTAGTATATACACAAAATAAAATATACAAGGTGGATAACATTACCAAAAGTCTCAGTAAAATTAAATTGGGATTTAATCACTTAACTTCTCTTTCCTTTTGGTTGAATATCATTTAAATTATTTTATAATGGTTTTAAATAATATAATAATTAATAACATAACCATAATCATATTTGAGATATCATATGTAAACATATTTTAATATATTTTTACCTTTTTTCGGACAATATTTGATTATTTTCTTCGTTTTGGGTGTTAATTTCCCAGTTTCTTATAGCGACCCATCCCTAGATAGCCCAACAATAGTGTCTTATATAATTTTGATTGTAATTATTATAAGTAATCATTTCATTATATAACAATCAATTTAGAATTTTTTTAAAACCATATACATGAATAATAATTGTATTACAAATGGATACAAAAATTACAATACATTTTATCTTCTAAACTAATAAATAACATCAAGTAATTCTCCAATCCATATTTTATATTATTTTTGTTATAGAATGATTAATGGAATCCTAGGGAATGAAACCAAAATGGGTGATCTCAATTTCTCACTAAGAGAAAAATATAGTGGAAGCAACAATGAATCAATGTGAATAGTAAATAAGGCATGGTAAATTACTATAAATACATTACACTAAAATATGTAGATAAGGAAAAATAAATATTGAAAGGTATGAAACTAAATAATATTCAATTAATCAATTAACTAAAATTTAATGTATCCATAGATATTTCTATGAAAAATATCATGGATGAAAAATGACTAAAACAAATATGAAAGCAATGCTTAATTATTAGATGTTATGTTTCATATGTAAATGGAACCAGTACCGTCAAGACCATTAACAAGAAGATTTATCTATTGGGTAAAAACCAATATTTGGTTTATTTTCAAATATTTATTTTCATTAGAGTACTGATACAACATGGGGGTTTCATTCACTGGTCCCTAACCTGTAGTTCTTTCTTTAAGTAGTCCCGAACCCATATGTTCCATGTCCAAAGAATTCCTCATATTGAAAAATAAAATACAAAATTATCTATATAAAATATCCGTATTTAATAAAAACATGGATTAATAAAAAATTCTTCATTTAATCATATAATTTTCAAAGTATACATCATATGTACAATGTTATACAATTTAGGCAATAGTAATATCTACGATAAATAATCTGTATAATTAAGAGAAATTTAATGATGAAAAATTATATGAAATTAAACATTTCAAGGGTAAATTGTGAAGGAATCAAGGCAATAAATTTGATTACTATACTAGGAAAAATCAATCATAAACTATCTAGAGGAATTATAAGGATAATATTAATAAAATAAATCCATAGTAGAGAAAAATAGAGGGTTATTGTTGTTGAAGAAATAAAATAATTACTTTTAAAAATATTCTTGAAAAAAATATAATTTTCTTCAAAAAAAAACGTTTTTAAAAATACATTAAAATTAAATTTGATTTTAAATATATTTTAAAAAAAAACCATTCTAACTTTATAAGGAGGCTTCTAATAAATTACAGCGAATAAAAATGTGCATGTCATACGAAGTAAAAATAATAATCCATCTGTGAGGAAAAATGGTAGTAAATGTATCATTTGGAAAGAAACAAGAATAAAACTTAAAATAAAAAAGGTAAATGACAAGTACTGTAAACATTTTCATTAATATATTATAAGTGAATGAAATAATATTATTGTAAACCCTTCATGGGAATCATGGTTTTGAATATATTTCTGACCGAAGAGTGGGTAATGTCAGACATTTTTAGAAATAGTTTCCTAACTCTATTATTTTCCAATGATTATAAAATTGTACCAATACATAATTATATCCTGAAATAACATAGGATAAGTAATCTCATGAGTTTTCTTGATAGTTAGATCATTTGATTTCATCAAATGTATCATAAACATAAACAATCTCAAAAAAGTGATACACTTGTCTCAATAAACTCATATAACTTGGTAATAGGGATGATAATAATCATGTAAGAAATGTAAATTACATGAAGCATATAATACAATGAAAATATTTTGATTCATGATATATCAGATAAAATGAAAATATATTCACTTAAAAAAATTTAGGTGCATAAAAAACATGAGTTCAAAGAAGAGAAATTGAGACAAAACATTTTAACGATTTGGATACTTTTGAATCGTAAACCACGTTAAAGAAGGATCATAAAATGGTTATGTGAATAAACCAAACAATAAGTATAATATATATGTAATACAATAATATAAGAACATACATGACACAAAAATTAATAATTAGTGAACAAAACTTTTATCTCATGGAAAATAAAAGTGAGATGAAATACCCTTAAATTGTGATCCATTTTGGGTAAATGTCTTCTAACATAATATAAAATAACAATATGTAAATTATATGATTTATTAATAACATTTTGAAGATATTTAATTATTATTTTTCATTTATATCCCTATTGTGCACACTACATATCAAATTATGTTTACATCGGGTGTATTTGACCATATTTGGTTTCTGTGTCAAAACAACTATTGTTGGCCAACTGTGGTCCAAGGGGTCATTAGATAACATCTCCAGATTAACAAACATGAAATTATTATAATATTTATAAATAAATTTAACATTTAAAATCAATAATTAAATATCATTATGAAAATTTTCCAATTTTACAATAATAGAGACAGTAGGCCAAACGTACGTAGGGGTAAAATTCTCATTTTTAAATGATCATTATTTTAAGATGGTAAGTAACTCAAATATTTCCATTATTATAATTATATAAAAAATACACTATTATTTAATCATATATAATTTTTTATAAATCTTTGATGTAAAATGAATCACATCATGTCGATGAGGCGGTAGTCCATATATCTATGAATAAAGTTATCTCGTTTAAAGTGTGTGAAAAGGTAATAAATGAGAAAATATTTATATATATGTAATATTTACCAAAAAAATAATTATCTTATTAATATATTATTTATTTTATATATTTTACTTATGTTAAATTATAAACATTCATTTATATATTCTATGTATCATGTGAACGAATCACATCACATTGAGGGGCCGGTAGTCCACACTTAATCGATGTTATCATAAAATGGGAAGTATTCAATGTATATATAATAAAATAAAATTATAATAAATAAATTTTAAATACCTTATATAACATATATAAATAGAGTTACCATCATAATGGCCATCATGAGAGGTGTTTTTTGACAACTGAACAATCATCGTTTCGTGAGGCAGTATTTCACCATATACCGAAGCAATATGTTCATTGATCATTAGATGGATGTGGTTTTAAGTTAAGGTAGAGACCATAGTATAAATAGAATAATATTATATTGAGGATACTTTTTTTATTTAATCACAAAATAAGATTTTTATACAGAGTGGATAATGGAAATGAAATTAAAAAGCATGAGAGAAGGCATTACCTCTTAATCGGGTCACTTCTTTTTGTTTATACCAAAAGGAATCTTTTGGAGGATTTAAACACTAAGGGATTATCCAAGTTCTGTGGGAGGATTTTTGGAAAAATATTTTTGAAGATAATTTCCAAACATATGTTGTTTTAAATTTGTGATGAAATGGGATATGTGGTGGCCTTTTATAGGGAATTAAAAGGACTCACATAGAATGATTGGAAACAAGTAAGGTGTGCACATGTTCTTAAATAATAAATTCATAATAAAAATATAAATAATAAATAATTGATCATTAATGGATAAAATATGTCAATAAAATAGGTTTTGGTAATGTGTCTAGGTCATTTTGGAACAAATATTAAAGGCTTAGTCCTTTTTTAAGATTAATTTTTCCTTAATAATTGTAATTAATTTTATGCGTATTCATGAATATATTTGGAAAAAAGTATGTATTATTCGAAATTATAAAATATTCTGATTAGAAATATGGAAACAATTTTTCCAAACTCTAGTAATAGAATTCGAATAATTTATATTTAAATTAATCCTGCAGACGAGACGACAATACGAGGTTTTTAACAAAAACCCCCTTAAAATTGAATTTGATTTTAGTGAATTTCAAAATGAAAATGATTACGATGACATAAATTGGATTAAATTATAAAAATATTATCAAATTAAACTTTATAATCAATAATAATTATAATTTGACATTATAAAATAATTATATTAAAAAAGTAGATTTGAAGTAAAATTCAGTATTTTTAACTATTTGTTAAATAAATAAAATGTCTCAAAAAATATCAAAATTTCAATCTATACTATTTATTATGTTTTTATTTCCTGAATTATATTTATATCGACAAATTAATTAAATAAATGTGTCAAAATTCATATTTAAAATGTGTTCTCTGTTAAAAGATAGTAAAATTTCCATTATAAAAATATAGGTTTTTATAAGGGAAATAACTTTTTTTCTTATCTTGTGAATACCTTACCAAATGTATGAAAATAAAAAATACTTTATTGAATATATATATATATACATATATATTACATTGAAATAAATAACTAATTTTAATTACATAAATTTATTACTATAACTAAAATTCAGGAACATTCAAATAGATTATACAAAACATTCGGTTCGTATTCAATTGGTTACTATATTCATTTCTTATTAATTTTTAACCTATGAATTAATATTATAGTATTATAAAACATATATTGTGGTATTTTAGTTAATAAAATTCATAATGTCTAGTTTATATATTATTATTATAATATTTTAATAATATATTGTTTTTTGGTGAAACTCGGTCTTACGTATAACCAAGCTTTCAAGGATATTCGTTTATCCTATAATACATGCGAAATCCATGGTGAATTCCATGAACTATATTGAATATATTTTAAATATATTTTATATAATATGGAAATTATATTACCTTACACGCTTCTAGTCATGTATCATACACACTATCAAATTCTATGTTCATTGTTTAGTTATTCAGGGCACCACATTCACCCAAACTTATTTAAATTGAATCCACACTATTTAAACTTAATCATGATGGTAGATTGTTTGATACATCACATGTTTGAAATCCCACGTCTTGAGGAGGGCCCATAATTAACTATCATTAAAAGATATAATTTAAATAACAAAGGTCACATGGAATACAATGTAGATTTGTCTAAAAGTAGGAGAACATCAGTGGAATGTAGAGTTATGTGCTTAGAGGAAAACCATAAATCTTTATAGATATTAAAAAAGGTAATTAGTTAAAAAATATTGAATGATCAATGGAATGATGAGGGCATAAAATCCAAAAATCATTGATGATTTGAAGTCCATGAGTTCAACATAAATTTAGGTATTTGGAAGACATTTTATATATAAGTCATTTTAAATATGATGGGTAGTTCATGAATATTACATAATTTTCAATCTCATATAATAAATCCTGACATCTTTTAGTTACTTTATCAAATTCTAATTCATCCCATTACTCCGAAAACATTAATTCCTAATAATTAATTTCATTCTTTCTTGAAGCACTTAAAGAATCTTTAATGGATTGTACGGCCTATAAATGAGTGACATGTCTCTCTATTTTTCTATAAATATCTCCCAAAATTTATATGGTTAATATATTAATTTCTAATATTCAAAATTTTTCCAACTAGTTCATCATTAATATTTATTCATTATATTTTTTAACTAAAAACAATGAAAATTAACAAGGAAATTATGTAGGTCAGTGGTTGGTGTGGAAACCTTATCATCCTTTGGTCATCGGTTCAAGACCAAAGGCCTTGCCTAATTTTATTGGATGTCACCCAAATTATATTTTTTCCCTTTCTATTACCATGTTAATATAATTTCCAATATATATATAACAGGTATCCTTGAAATTAGGTTAATCAATAAATTGAATTTTAACTATGGTTTTCAATAAAAAATCAATACATAAATAATTAATACATTTATTTCCACATATATCCTTCCACTTTATAGGTTTTATTCTCTTTTAAAGGTCATTAACTTAGGTAATTTCCAAGTTACCCACATTTATGATAATGAACAATAAAGTATTTCTTAGGGTGTTGTTCATTTCGTTCCATCATACTCTTCCTTTTTCCTTAGAAATCCTTTTAATTATGTACCATTTTACCACACATAATGATTTTACATGTTCTATTGAGACACTTTAATGGTTGTTTCCTTTCACACTTCTCAAATGTCAAAAATAGAGCCTTCTTTTCTACGAAATCTCCACAACTCAAGCTCTTATCATCCAACATCATTCACTTCTATGGTTTTCTTGAAATTTGGTAAGGGTATATAATATTTATAATTTTTTGGGAAACTATAATGACCCACCAATTATCATTGGCTTGAGAGTACAATGAGTCATTACTAGGCCATAGGAGACATCCCCAAGATGCCAAAGGCTGGCAATAACTACCGAATGGTTTAAAATATATGTTGGGGTATGATTTACCCTTTAAGAAATAACTCATAAACCCACCCATCATAACCAAAAAATCACTATATGATGCATCAAAAAAAGAAAGACCACTAAATAGCTTCATTATGTCAAACCACATCATGTACACAATAGCGGAAGACCAAACTAAGAATTTAGGTACATAGCAGATGAATGACTCAAGACTCTCAAAATACACCATAACTCCATGCTCCACAATCTCCAAGCTCCACAACATCTCCTAAGAATAACCATTGACCACTAGCAATAAGATGCTTAACCTTTACCTAGGTCCCAGAATACAACATATGAAAAAGAACCAATCTTCCAAAGTAGGAGTGAGTATAAAACTCATTAGTTTTCCCCAATGACTTCCCTACTCATTCCACTAGGATAGAAAGGTTAGAAACATTTATATAAAGAAAAATTTATATAAAAAATTTTCTCAGAAGCAGTTTATAAATAAATATAAACAAGTTTCCAAAACCATTCATAACCAAAGGCATTCCAAAAGCAATTGAAACCAATTTTCAAGCAAGTTATTTTTCTAGAAAAATAACCAAACAATCTTTAGAACCATTTCACAAGCATTAATTTTTATGGAATACCCAACCATTTCAAAAACTCATGCAACCAACCATGCAAGCTACCTAGAAGAGGGGAGAATCCCTAAACCTTATACATCCCAACCTTGATGGGGGATACTTCTTACCCTTATCCAACCCAAATTCACATGAATTCCTGATGAGGGAGATCCCTAACCCTTATTCATCCCAACACTGATGGGGGAGACCCCTAACCCATATACATCCCGAATACAATATGAATGATTGATGGGGGAGTGACCTAACCCTTATCCATCCCAACACTAATGGGGAAGACTCCTAACCCTTTTCATTCCCGAATGCAATATGAACTTACACCACATATTTTTATCAATCATTCCAAAACACCCCTTCAATAATAATACCATTTTACTGAAAACCATTTCCATCAAAACCATTTCAAAGCCAAACCATTTCAATTCTAAACCATTTCAAAAAAACACCCTTTTTATTGAAAACCAATATTTCATCAAACCATTTACAATTTCATAAAAATCATAATTTAAAATAAACATTATAATTTCAATATGCCCAATCACTTTTCACAGCAATTCGCCAAAATTTCACAATTTCACTAAAACCATAAATCATCACTAAATAAGATTTATTTTATTGTTTTCACAATCAATTACACACCACACACTCAATTTGAATGAATTAAAATTAGTAATACTATGTGGAGTATAGAAATAATCCCCTTACCTCAATGGTTTTGATGAAAACAACAATGGTCAAAGAACGCTCAAGAAAACCGAGTTGCCACTTCAAAAACCCGCCTTAGATATCTTCTCCTCAAGAATCTGGTTTCAATTCGCCAATAGAAGGTAGCGGATCACCTCCAGAATGATGGGAGAACCCTATTTGACCTTAGGAGAATCAAAATCCCAATTTAAGGCCGTTTAGGATAGAAAATGTGCCACTTAGAGGCTAAAAATGTGTGAGATCCACCATTATAGGATCTTGTTTAAGTGACTGCACGGTTTTCCCGCACGGTTAGACAAAACATGCACTAACTGTGTGTTAGCCACTGCCTCCGTAGATCCTCCACGGATGGATTGTATGCATGGTTATACAAACTGTGCGCCTCCTGTGTAGAAGCTACTACCTCCAAGACCAACTACACTCGGTTTTTCTGCACGGTTTAGACAAACTTGGCACCATCCATATGCCTTCCCCTTTTCCTCAAAACATCATTCAAAGTTCCCCAGACTCTCCAATTCATCACCATTAACTTTAAAACCATGAAATGCATCAATTAACGGTTACATACCAGAATCAGGGGGTATTACATTCTCCCCACCATTGGTCTTTCCGTCCTCAGAAAGTAGAAAAACTTTACCCAACTGAAAGAGTTCTGACCACTGCTCTTTAATTTCCTTCTCATGTTCCCAAGTCTCTTCTTGAATTTAACGATGCTACCATAAAACTCAAACTAGAACAATAATTTTTTCACATAAGACTTTATATTTCCTATCCATAATCTGTATGGGGATATGTATCAATGAAGCATCCGGCTCTAGGTCAACGTGATCCCATCTGATCACATGGTCAGGATCAGGCAGATACTTTTTCAACTGAGATACATGGAACACATTATGCACCAAATTGAACTATGGTGGTAATCTAAACTGATATTCCACCTCTTAAACCTATTCTAGTATCTCAAATGGGCCAATGTATCTAGGAGATAACATTCCATGCTTCTCGAAATGATGGTGTCCAAGCGTTGTAGAGATCCTCAAGAAGACATGATCACCCATAATGAATGACAACTGTCTTCGACGGTGATCTCCATAAGATTTCTGACGACTTTGAGTTGTCGACATCCTCTTTCTAATAAACTGGATCTTTTCTGTTGTTTCTTGGATGATTCTTGGTCCGACTAGTGATGTTTCACCAGTTTCCACCCAATATAGTGGACAACGACAAGGTCGCCCATACAATTCTTCAAACGGAGCCATGTGTATCGAGGCATGATAGCTTTTATTGTATGAGAACTCCACTAAGGGTATATTATCTTCCCATGAGCCACCAAAACCCACTACACAAGCCTGAAACAAATATTCCAAAGTTTGTATCATCTTCTCGGATTTCTCATCCATCTAAGGACGAAACGCCGTGCTCATAGTCAACTGAGTTCAGAGGACCTACTGTAATGATTTCCGGAAATGATATGTGAACCTCAGATCTCTATCCGAGACTATAGACACTGGTACATCATGCTTCTTTACCAATTATTTGATATAGACATTTTAATGATCTTCCACCATATGGGTTCACGAATAGGGATTAAATGGGCTGACTTGGTTAGATGATCCATTATCAACCAAATGACATCGTGTTTCTAGACCATTCAGGGAAAAACTGTAACAAAATCCATTGCTATCTGATCCCATTTCTACACTGGGATAGGTAATGATTGTAACATACCAGCTGGTCTTTGATGCTTTGTTTTAACCTGCTGACAAGTTATGCACCGTGAGACGAACTCAGCCAACTTCCTTTTCATGCTGCTCCACCAAAACTATGCCTTCAACGCCTTAAACATATTATGTATACCAGGGTGTACAGCCCATTTTGAATGGTGATAAACATGAAAGAGTTGTTCCTGAAAAACCATAGGTAGAACCATCCAATCTCTGAAACACAAAACTAAACCCCCATCATGTTTCCATCCATCAATGGTCTCCCCACCATTGAGTTTTGAACTTAAAACCAGACAATCCACATCATATGTTTGTGCATCATTGATCATTTTTACTAAATCAGGAACAAGTATAGATGAAAATAAAACAACAACATCACCTTGGTCTTCACATTCCACATTCATGTCGGCTAAGACCATCATTAACTGCCAATCATTTGATGCTTCTTTTGCTAACTGAGCATATGACCTTCTAATCAATTCAAACGCCACCTAATTTCCTTTCATGGGTGTGTACATCAAGTCAAAGTTAAATATTTAAAGATACTTCATCCAAATCTTTTGCCTTAGGTTTAGCTATTTCTATCAGAAGATGTGTTTCAAAAAAATTTGATCCGCAAACAAAATAAATTTCACACCAAAGAGATAATTTCTCCATGTTTTCAAAGCATGGACGACTACAGCTAACTCCAAATCATGTATTGTCAATTTTTCTCATGCACCCTCAACATCCTTGAACAATAAGAAACCACATTATCTCTTTTCATGAGAACACAATCCAACCCTGATCCTGAAGCATCACAATACACCACATACCCATATCCTGAATCAGGAAAGATCAAAATAGGTGTCGATGTAAGCCGAACATTTACTTCCTGAAAGGATTTATGACATTATTCTGTCCATTGGAAGAGAATATTCTTCTCAATTAGAGCTTTCAATGGTGAAGCTAGTCATGAAAAGTCACACACAAAGCATTAGTAAAAACTAGATAGACTAAGAAAACTATGTATCTCGAACACATTCTTCAATGTTTGCCAAGAGATAACTGCTTTTATCTTTTTTGGATCAACAGAAACTTTTTTCTCTAAAATGACATGGCCAAGGAAACATACTTCCCATATCCAAAAATCTCACTTTGATAATTTGGCATACAAACGATGATCTCTCGAGATTTGTAACACTATTTCCAGGTGCACCTCATGATCATCCCATGTCTTTGAATACACCAAGATATCATTGACAAACACCACAATAAAAGAATCAAGATAACGATGAAATATATGATTCCTCAAATCCATGACTACAGTTGCTGTATTTGTTAGACCGAAAGGCATGACTACATATTCGTAGTGGCCACATCTTTCCTTGAAAGCTGCCTTTGGAATATCCTCCTTCTAAACTCACAATTAGTGATATCTTGATCTCAAGTCAATATTGGAGAAAAACTAAGCTCCCCTTAATTGATCAAACATATCATCAATTCATGGAAGTGGATATCTATAATTTATCGTAAATTGGTTAATCATACGATAATCAACACACAGCCGAAGAGTTCCATTTTCCTTCTTCACAAACAACATCGATGCTTCCCATTGAGAAGTAGTTGGTCGAAGGAAACCCTTGTTTTCCATCTCCTCTAACTTCACTATCAATTCCCGTAACTCTATTGGTTCCATACTGTAAGATTGATGGGAAATAGGACTGGTCCCCAGCAGGAGATCAATTGTAAACTCCACTTCACATGGAGGTGGTAACCCAAAGAGGTTTTTGGGAAAGACATAGGTAAATTGATCCACCACAGATGGAAAAATATTTTCCTCAATATCATTCATTGATTCCAAAGTCAATGCTTCAAATTTGTAAGAGATTGTTCCCACCATTGGTGCCAACAACCTCTTTTCACCTTTCTTTACCATCCTCTCTCCTCGGACGAGATGGTCGATTCCATCCTCAGTCATGAAACTAACTGTTCTCCAATAAAATTTGATGTGAGCCTTAAAAATTGTGAACCAATACATATGCATGATTACGTTATAGACATCAATGTCCAATGTTGAGAAGTCCCGTTTTAACTTAGCTCCATCAACGGTTATAGCACATGCTCTACACACAAAGTCTTGACATTCTCTTTTACCAAGAGGAGTTTTCAGTTTCAAAATAGAAGGCCTCATTTCTAGTTTTAAACATAGCAAGTCAACAGCACGAGATTAAATGAAAGAATGTGATGCACCAGTAACAAAGAAAACTTTCACAAGCATTTAATTCAAAATAATCGTACCTCTCACTGTAGATGGTCCAGCATGATCATCGACCATCATCTTCTCAGCTCCATACAATTGCTTTGTCACTGTACTATTCTCCTTGTTGCCCTGTTGAGATTCACCTAGTTGAGGAGTCATGATATTTTGTGAATCACCATGGCTATATTTGTTATGTTGACCAGACTGATTTTATTGTCCACGTCCTGTCGAAGAATATGATGCTTGGGACACCTGAGGGGTGTCACGCACACCCGACGTCTGCGCATGCCTACAATATCGATGTAGATGCCCCATATGCATGCAATTTTGATAGGATATAGGTTTCATCGTACAATCTCACCTTTTGTGGTCAAGTTAACCACATTGAAAACAACCTGCTTTGCTCTAGGGTTGTCGAGGAAGGTTCACCGATCCCGCTGTCTAATAGTGATTTCCACTTGCACTATGGAAATATGTGTTCATTTTCTTCTTGTTCCAAAAGTTTGAGTTACCACCGTTTCCCGTAGGTATCTTCATTACTCCTCCTATCGATCCCATGATATCACATTCATCAAACATTGCTCTGTTCACCATCTCTTTATAATCCGTAGTACAGAGCACTGCAATCTTCAATCGAATATCTTTCCTTATCCCCAATTCGAAGATGTGTGCCCTCAACGACGCACTTGTCGTGAACTCTATTTAAAAATAGACTAAATTAATGAATTTATCCATATATTTTTTGATAGGGAGTGTATCCTATTTCAAGATAAAGAAGTCCATTATTTTCGGGATCTTGAACGTGTGAGGATAGAATTTTTTGTTGAAAAATTCTTTAAAATCCTCCCAGGTAAGGCCTTCATCCAATTTAGCATGCATTGTTAAATCCCACCACTGACGTGCATGATCCTCGAGCATATACGTCGCCAAATTGTCTATCATCTCTACTGGTGTGTCAATGAAAATTAAGATACGATTAATCATACCTAGTCGCACCTCCGCATTATCGGGTTTATCATCCCCCAAAAGTTCGGTGGATTATCCTTCTTGAAATGAATGGTATGATCCACATGCCTTGGTTCATTCCTCTGGTTCCCCATATCCACAACATGAAAAGCCTGGAAAATACTCTAAACTGGCTCTTGGTTCACATGTGGTTCTGGATAAACTACATTCTCTGCAGCCTCTTTGGGTTGGTTCCGACGACGCCTATCAGGTGCCATTTTCTAAACTAACAACAAACTCCGTCAATCTCACTCTATACTAACTGATGTCTTAGAATTTCAAATTCTATCACATCATCTTTCACAATGATGTTTTTAAAAAACCTTTTTTACCATGTTCAAACATTTTTTAAAACATTCCTCATGCCTTTTGAAAATCTACGAATTTTCAAAATAAGCCAAATACCCTGTTTTCAAAATCTTTTACTTGAAATCAATTTCTGCATTTGTCAAAAATTCGCACCTTGCTCAAAATCCTTACTCTTTCATCACAAAGAGATATAAAATCCTTGTGCGAATTCATTCCTCTACAATGCATGTCTTTATTATCTCATTGGCTAAACCCATGACAATGAGATTTCCCAACATTCTAGAAGTGTATCCAAAACACTAATGTACCCAACAGCCTGGTAACTTGATGTTCAACATAAATGGGTTATCTACATAGTTTTTTGATATACATTTCATGTTCTGACAATCCTACTCCTGTCTAAGATTTCATCCTAAGGAATATAAAATAATTAATTTTAACTCCAAGACCAAGAACACCGATGACTACTTGTTAGGCAAGGACTGAACAAGATGATACCATTTGTAATGACCCGCAAATTCCCATTGGCATGAGAGTACAAAGAGTCATTACTAGGCCTTAAGAGACATCCCCGAGGCACCAAGGCTAGAAATAAATGCCTAAGGGTTTAAAATATAGGTTGGGGATGATTTTCCCTTTAAGAAATAACCCATAAACCTACCTAGTAGAACAAAACATTCACTATATGATGCATGAACAAAAGAAAGTCCACTAACCAACTTCATTATGTCAAACCACATTAAGTGCACAACAGTGGAAGTCCAAACTAATAATCAAGGTATATAACTGATGAACAAATAAAGACTCTCAAAAGACACCACAACTTTGTGCTTCACAAGATCTAAGCTCCACAACATCTCCCAAGGATCGCCATTGACCACTAGAAATAATATTATTTACATTTACCTGTGTCTGGAATAAAAAATATGCCAAAGCACCAAAGTACCAAATAAGGGGTGGGTATAAAACTCATAAGGTTTCTCCAATTACTACCCTGATCATGCCACAAGGATAGAAAGGTTAGTACCATTTATATAAAGAACAGTTTATAAAAAAATATTTTCTCAAAAGTAGTTTATAACTGAACACACAAAAGTTTCCAAAACCATTCATAACCAAAGGCATTCCAAAATCAATTGAAACCAATTTCGCAGCAAGTTATTTTTATAGAAAAATAACCAAACAATCTTTATAACCATTTAACAACCATTCCTTTTTTGGTATACCCAACCATTTTACAAACTCATGCAACCAACCATTCATGCTACCTAGAAAAGGGGAAAAGCCGAAACCCTTATCCACCCAAACCATGAATGGGGAGACTTCTCACCCTTATGCAACCCAAATTCACATGGATTCTAGATGGCAGAGAGTCCTAAACCTTATCCATCCCAACACTGATGGGGGATACCACAAACCCTTATCTATTTCGAATGCAATATTAATGTTTGACGGGGGAGAAAAGTAACCCTTATCCATCCCAAAACTGATGGGGGAGACTCCTAAGCCTTGTCCGTGTCGAATGAAATATGAAAACACACCACATATTCCCATCAATCTTTCCAAAACACCCTTTTAATAAAAACACCTTTTTATTGAAAACCATTTCCATCAAAAACATCTCAAAGCCAAACCATTTAAATTCCCAATCATTTCAATAAAACACCATTTTTATTGAAATCCATTTTTTCATCAAACCATTTATAATATGAGAAAATCAATAATTTAAAATCAATATTTTAAATTAATTCATCCAAATCACTTTGCATAACAATTCACCAAGATTTTACAATTTTACTAAAAGCATAAATCATTACTAAAGAATATTTATTATATGATTTTCACAATAAATTCTACACCAAAAAATCAATTTAAAATCATTCTAATCATCTTTAATATTTGGTGTCAATAAATAATCCCCCTACCATAATGGTTTTGATGAAATCCACAATGGTCGAAGAACACTCAAGAAAACTGGGTTGCTTCTTCAAGAACCCACCTTAGATATATTCTCCTCCAGAATCTAGCCTTGATTCACCAAGATAAGCCTTTGAATCACCTTCAGAATGATGGTAGAACCCTCTTTGAACTTAGGAGAAGCGAAATCCTGAGTTAGGGCCGCTTAGGATGGAAAACGAGCCACTTAGAGGCAAAAACGCGTGAGATACACCTTTATTGGATCTAGTTTAAGGGGATGCATGGTTTTCCCACACGGTTAGACAAACCATGATCTAGACACTACCTTCGTAGATCCTCCATTCATGGATTGGATGCACAATTATACAAGTCGTGCACTGCCTGTGTGGAAGCTACTACCTCCAAGACCAACTACGCACGGTTTTGCCGCACCGTTTTGAAAAAACATGCGCCGTCCGTGCGCCCTCCCCTTTATCTCAAAAATCATTCAAGGTTTTCCCAACTCTAGAATTAATCATCCATAACTTTAAAACTATGAAAATTATCAAGTAAGTGTTAAATACCGAAAACCTGGGGTACTACAAAAACCTTGATTGGAAGAAACCTGAAAAAAATCAATAATTTCAACACTTCATTTGGTTTATCTTTTTTTACCAACATTTCCTTCATAATTAATATTAAATTGGATCCATATGTTTCCATTCATTGACTAAAACCTGAAATAATATTGTCAGAAACATTATTCATAATGATAAAAGTGTATAATTATCAATAAGATATCGAAATCACGACACCATAGGTTGAACCGTAATTATTCATTTTCAAAATCATTTCAAAACATTCAGAATTATTTGTAAAGATAATGAGAATTATCCTAAGAATATCCCCAAGTAGTGTCAAACTAGGAATGTAGTAAGGCCCATTATCATGCATCAGGTTACCCCAAGTCATGCCCTTAACACCTTATCAGAGTTGTAACTATTTGGTACATATGTTACAGAACCACATCCACTTGTAGTATCCAAACATGGATGAATTTCTAAGAATACCCAAATAATATATACTCAACAAAATTCTAGTGTTTTCAACTGTACTTATTCTAAAATTCTATATTAGGGTTATGTTCTCTGATCTATGTCTTCCTAAATCTAGTCTCGTATGATGCTAGTAAAATTCTGTGGATACCAAATGTAGTGACCCAGCCCCATATTTATTATATCCAGTGTCTATTATCAATTTCATTGTCATGATTACATGGAATCAAGGCTCGATGGACTGATTATTTTAGTAGTCTTGAAAAAAATACATAAATGATAATTTTATAAAAAATGGATACACAAATTATAAAAAAATTCCTCTAAACAAATAAAAAACATCGAGGATTGATATAATCCGTCTATTATATTCGTGAAATATAATTCATAGTATTCTTTATGGATTTCTAGGGAAAGAAAAATATTAATGGTGACATAAAAGTTTTTGTATGTGAAAAATATAAAAGAATTAATAATGAATCAATGAGAATAGACAATATTAAAAGGTAAATAACTAGAAATACATTCCATTCAAACAACTTGATAATGGAAAATAAATATGACAAGGTATCAAACAAAAGAACATTCCATTAATCAATGAACTAAAATGAAATGTATCCATAGATAGGCTGATGAAAAATCTCAGGGATGAATAATCACATAAACTAATATGAAATAAATCCCTAATTATTGGACTCCAAGTTTCCTAGGTACATTGAACCAGTACCATCAATACCATTCCAAATACTATATAGCTATCAGGTAAAAACCTAACTAAGGCCGCTATCTAAATATTTCATCTCATGAGAAAACTAATGCATCAAGGGTCATTAATTCACTTATCCTTAACCCATAGGTCTCTCTTTAAATGTTCAGCAACCCTCCTATTTCATGTCCAAACCATTCCTCCTATTGAATAATCAAATAAATATTAATCTATATAGAATATCCATACTGAATAAATAATATTTATTAAAAAATAATAATTTTTTTAATCAAATAACTATCAAATTAAAGACAATATGTAAAAAATTTTATGGTTTAGGCAATAGTAGTATTTTTGATAAATGAAATGTATAATTAAGAGAAATTAATTCTTCAACAATTATATGAAAATGAAAATTGTAAGGGGATTTAAAGAATAAATCAACGATGTGAATGTGAATAACATATTCCTCCAAATAAATCTCAAACTATCCAAGGAAATAATATGTATAATATCAATAAATCAAATCCTTATTGGAGTAAAATCGAGGGGTTTGGTCATTGATGAAATAAAAAATTAACTTTTATAAATATTATTAATTAAAATATCTTTTTTCATTTAAAAAACGTTTGAAAATACCTTTTGAAAATAATTTTTATAATAAATTCCATTTTAAAATATTTAAAAATATATCTTTTTGAACTTGATAATATGGCTTCAAAGAAATGAAGGCGGATAAATTTTTACATGTCATGCGAGGAAAAAGAAATATTCCATTTGTACAATAAAATGGTCGAAAATGCCTTGTTTGGAAAGAGACAAGAAGATTAATTCTAAGAGATTGGTAAAATACAAAAGGTTAAACATTTCTTTTAAATAATACAGGTGAATGGAATAATATTTTGTAAAAACCTTTTCAAGAAAAATGCTTTTGAATATATTTCTTACCAAAGAGAGGTTAGTGTATGGATTTCATAGAAGTACATTTTTAAATATCTTATGAACCAAATAGTATAAAATTTCACCAATACATGATTATATACTAATTTAATAGAGGCTAAGGAAACCCAATAGTTTTATAGATATTTGTATTGTAATATTTCATAAAACGGGGAATAAACATAACAAAATTTCGAAAAGGTGATGCGATTATCTCAATACACTCTTATAACTTAGTAACTAGAATCATACTCTCAATGTAAGAAAGCAAAATTAAATGAATCATATAATATCATGAAAATGATAAGATTCAACATATATAATTTAAAATTGAAATATATTCACCATGAAAAATGGTTTATAAGAATTATAAAAACAAGAGTTCAAAGTACGAAAAATGGGACAAAACATTTTACCTATTTGATAACTTTTGAATCTTAAACCTAATGAATGAATATTCATAAAATGGATATGATAATATCCATAAAAATAAGTATAAGATACATATAATACACACATTGTTGTACATAAAACATAATAAATGAATGTGTGGCAAACATAATGTGTATCTCATAGAAATTAGAAGACAGATGAAAACCCATTAATTATTGTTTCCATATGGCTGAATTCCCATTAAATTAATTTATAATACATTTATGTGATTTTTATTATTTCTTCAGAACATTTTTCATATTTATAATTTTATTTATTTCACATAAAACCTTATAGTGTACACTACATTAATAATTATGTTTACATTGGGCCGTTGTCTTACATAAATCAATTTATGTGTCAAAACAACTATTGTTGGTCAACTATGGTTAAAAGGGCCCGTATATAACATATAAATAAAAATAAACCTGAAATAATTATAAAATGTTAATTTCAATTATAATTTTAAAATTAATCATTAAATATCATTATGAAAATGATCCAACTTTTCAATCATGGAGACGGTAGGTCGAATGTACGCATGAGTAAAATTCCCATTTTTAAATGATGATTTTGGAAAGAAGGTAAGTAACTAAAAAATTTAAAAATAATTAATTATATAATAAATTGATATTATTTATTCATATAAACTTATATATATAAATATTTGATGTAAAATGAATCACATCATGTTGAGGAGGTGGTAGTCCACAAATCCACAAACGACATTAACTCTTTTAAAGTGTGTGAAGGGGTAATAAAGGGGATGATATGTATATATATATATATATATTATTTTCAGAAATATAATTATTTAATTAATATATTATTGATTTAGGTTATGTCTCTTATGCTTAATTATAACCATTTATTTTTAATATATATATATATATCATGTGAACAAATCACATCACCTTGAGAGGTAGTAGTCCATACTTTCTCAAACGATGTTATCATAAAATCGAAAGATTTAATTGTATGTATTATAAAAATAAATAACTATAATGACATATTAAATATAATATATAAAAATATACCTATATTTACCATTATAATTTCCCCCATTAGAGGTGGTAGGAGAAAAATAAACTATCATCATTTTGTGAGACAGTATATTGTTTAAAATAGAAACAGTATGTTTGTTTCCCATAAAGATGAATGTGAGTGTAATTATAGGTAGAGACCATATAATAAAAACTTCATAGAATATTTAGGAAACTTTTTTTGTTATTTATTAATAAAATAATAATAGTATAGATATTGGGGAATGGAAATTAAACTAAAAACCCTGAGAGAAGGTGTTACCTATTAATCGGGTAACTTCTTTTCGTTTATTCCAAAAGGATACCAGGGGTGTATTTTTTACCTAAGGGGTGAATAAAGGTATAGGTTATTATTGTTAGGAAAATCTTTTAGAAGATATTGGCCGAACATATGGTACATTATATGTATTAAGAATGGGGTGAGGTGGTGGCCTTATAAAGGGATGGAAAATGACCAACCTGATATTTTCTTAAACAAGTTATGTGGGCACATGTTATTACCATAAAATACAATAAAAAGACAAAAAACTCAATAATGTATATTTAAAGACCTATATATGGTCAAAAAGTGTTTTTGGATTAGTTGATATGTTATTTGAGCACTTATATTAAAGCAACTGTCAATTAATAAGCTTATTTTGCGTTAATAATTGTATTTAATTTTAATCACATTCACTAATAGTTTTTTTTTCAAAAACACATTTTATTGTTATAAATTATAAATTATG
The DNA here is from genome assembly GCA_963277665.1 of Viscum album. Lineage (NCBI taxonomy): Eukaryota > Viridiplantae > Streptophyta > Magnoliopsida > Santalales > Viscaceae > Viscum > Viscum album. The sequence goes on from OY728164.1 coordinate 1,374,003,221, forward strand.
ATGATTAAAAATATTTTACACATTTTTTCAAATTCAAATCACAAAAATGTTAGAAAATAAATTAAAACTAATCCCCTAGACAGGAGAATAATGAATGTTTTTAAAGTAAAAACATCTGAATGTTTGCTATGTTTTTATAGTAAATTTAAATTTTAAAATTATTCCAATTACCTAAATTAGATTATCTTATAAAAAATGATATAATTAAACATTATAACCCTGAAATATTATAATTTATCCTAATAAATAAATTAGTTTAAAAATTCTTTTTGAACTAAAATTAAGTATTTTTATTTATTTCGTAAAAAATTGAAATGCCTCTGAAAATTAAAAAACTTTTACCCTAACCTAAATGTTATGGTTTTATTTAAAATATTTATTTTGGTTTGAAATATTTAATAAATTAATGTTTTAAATTTGGTATTTAATATTTGTGCTCCATTGAAAGGTGGTAAAATTTCCTTTATAAAAATATAGGTTTTTATGTGTGAAATATGATTTGTTCTTATATTATGCAAATAAAACTTATTTTATTAATATAAAATATATTTTCCTGAATATATAACCTTATATTAAAATAAAATGATTAACTACATGTAATTACATTTATTTATTAGTGTAAAACTATCTTTTGACCATAAAAATGGTTTTATATAAAAATATTTTTTTAATATTCAATTTGTACCAATATTCATTTGTAATTATTTTTTAAACTATAAATTTATCATTTATTATTATAAAAAAAATATTTTTTTAATTTATTTAATAATATTTATAACATATAGTTTATATCTTATCATATTAACATTTTTATTATATATCTTTGTTTGGTGAAACTCGGTCTTGGGTATAAAGAAAGATTTCGAGGAAAGTTCCTCTTGTGTTTATTGCAAGATAACAAGGTGTTGCATGAATTTAAATATATAGAATATATTTTATATATATTATAATGTATAAGAATATTATATTATCTTATGTTCTTGTTGCCATGTGTCATACATGTTGTCGAATACAAGGTTCCAACTTTAGTTATTTCTGGGCATTACATTTCTCATATATGTTCTTGCCTGTTACTTGTTGTTCTGATTTATTAGAACATGATTATATGAACTATATAATTTAAACCATTTTTTAATTATAATATTATATATATATATGTGTGTGTATATATAAAAATTCAAAACATTTGAATATACAAAATGATATTCACCTTTCATGGAGACGCTAGGTCGTATGTGGGCATGGACACTAATTTCACTTCATTTCCATTTTAAAATAATGAAAAATAAATTATAAATATGTAGATTATAAATCCAGAAACATTTATATTTCATATATATTATATTGGTTTACAAAAATAACCTTTTATATTTTCCCTTTATAGTTTGAATGAATCACATTGCTTTGAGGGGTGGTCGTACACACTTCCATAAACGATGTTATGGAATTTACAAAAAATGGAAATTATAAAGATATGGGTTATAAAATAATTAAAATTTTTTAAATATATAATACATATCATATATATCTGATCTATATTTTGTTACTATCATAATTTCAAACCATTAATAGTGGTAAAGGAAAAATACGAACTTTATTTCACGAGGTCGTAATTCTCTGAAGAAAAAAATGTTATGTTCATTAACCATTAAATGGAAGTCTGAGTAATTTTAGGAGAAAAAAATAACACAAAATAATATTTGTATATTGAGGTTAATTTTTTCTTATATATTCATGAAATAATGAGAATTTAAGTAGTGGAGAATGGAAATAAAACTAAAGAGCTTGAGGAAACATGTCACCTCTTAATCATGGAACTCTTTTTGGTTGGTACCAAATGGATTCATCAGATGGTTTTCAGCACAAAGAGATGCTTATATAATTATTTCATAGATTTTGACGAACCATTTGGTTATATATTGTTTGATCAAATGTTTCCCTAGAGATGTGAGGATGTGGGAGGGGAGGATGCCTTTTATTGTCGTGGAGAAGTGGCACCCTTATAAATTTGGAAAAGGGAATTGCCCCAAATATATTGCAATTAAATGTGGATAAATAATAGTAATAAAAGGATATATATTTTATTAATTTTTCTATAAAATATTTTTTTACAATTTTATTGGTCATTTGGGAACTTAATTTTAAGATTTAGTCCCCTTTCATCTATAATTTCACCTAAATCACTGTATTTATTTTTAATTACTTTCACTAAAAGATTGGGACAAAAACTATGTTCAACTTATTTGAAATTAGAAATTATTATGATTACAAATATGGAATACATTTTTCAATGTTACAATCAAAAAAGTTGAATAAATTAATTTAATCTTAATCGCATGGACCAAATGATAATGTGGATTTTAATAGTAAAAAAGTTGAAAATATTGCTATATTTTTATATATAATTTTAGGTTGAAATTTTTTCCAGTGATAAAATTTTGATTAATTTATAATAAATTATTCTAATTATAATTTAATAAAAAATTAAAATATTTTTAATTTTTATACTATATTAGATGAAAAACTAGTTTGGAATTAAAAGTCGTTATTTTTTATTAGTCATTAAAAATTTATATTTAAATGAAAATTTCCAAAAATTCCCGTGAACTTAATTTTTATTTTTATATTTAAATTTTTGAGTATATTTTTACATATAATATTTTTAGAAGTTCCAAAAACTATACTTAAAAAAATTCTTCATTAAAAGGCAGTAAACATTCCATAATAAAAATATAGTTTTTAATGCATTAAATTTGGTTTGTCTTAATCTTATTAATATTTAATTTGTTGGATGAATATAAAAAAAAAATATATAATATATATATTTCATCAAAATCATTAACCAATTGGAATTAATTTAATTTATTAGGATAAAAACTATTTTTCAGCATTTAAATAATAATATTTTGTTTTATATTCGATTGGTTTTAATATTTATTTCTAATTAATTTGTAGGAACTGAATTCATTTAATATTTTTTAACCTAGAGATTATCAAATTTTAATATGAGTTTTTAATAAATTCTAATTTAATGAATATTTTAAATATTTTTATATTAAAAAATAATAGTTTTATGATATATTTATGTTTGGTAAAAATCAGTCTTACGTGTAGTAAAAGAAATTAAAGAATTTGATTGTGGTGTGTGACATATGATAACTGAGTTTCACATTCATTATATGGTATAAAATATATATAAATTATTTAAAATATTAAAATCTGGATATTATATTTCCTTATGTTCTTGGTGTTGTGTGTCATACATACTATCGAATACAATGTTCCAACTTCTGATTTTAGGGGGTGCTACATTTTAAGCACCTTAATTAAATTGCATCCTCAAATTTTAAACATGAAATTCATATGGTATTGTTTGAAATTTTCTATGTTAAAATACAACATCAAGAAAATGTTTCATAAAAACCTTCTAGAAAAGAGATATTGGATGTACAAAAATAACATGGACTAATATATTACTAGGTCTCTACGTAAGATAAATTTTTTGGTAATTAGAGATATGCACTAAAAATAAAATCATAAGTATTTATAGGAGTGATTGATCTCATTAATCAAAAATAAGTGACCAATATATATTATTTTGTAGACCTCAAAAATATAAATCTTTTATGATTTAAAAAACCATTTGTTCTAGAAAATTTGTACTATTTGAAAAACATGTTTTTTAATATATTTTTATTAAGGGTGAGGAATTATTTTATAGCCAAAGTATAAAATAAAATATACTTACTTGATATATTTTTTTAGACATAATTTTATCATTTTTTGTGCTTTGATAAATTTACAATTCATCCATTTCATCATAAAATTGAATCTTAAAAATTAAAATTAATTCCTGAAGCATTAAAATAAACATTTAACACATCATTAGGCCCAAAAATAATGAAAAGTCTAACTATTGGTATCTAAGTATTATCTAAACCCAATATTGTTAATAAATTAATATCTAAACCTATAAGTGACACAACTGGTTCATAATTAATATTTATTCATTAAATTTTACAACAAAAAATGACATATTAACTAGGACATTGGGTGGGTATGTGGTTGGCATTAAACCCTAATCATACTTCATTAATTGTTTCAAGTCATGCTGTGACCAAACTGGATTTGATTGATTATGACCTAGTATAGAAAATTTCATTTTCAAATTCCACATTAACATAATTAAAAAAATATATGGTGTGAACCCTTGAAAAAAGTGTAATCACTAAATATAATTTTGACTATATTTTTCAATAAAATCTCAATTCATATATATTTCAACCATTTTATTTCATCATAGTTCCATCCTTGGTCTAAGGTTTATCAAAGGTTACTAATTTTTAATATCTCTTCATATTTTTCAAAATAAATTTAAATCAAATTTGAGTTATCCTAATAATATCCCTCATGAGTGTAAAACTAGGTGCACAGTAAGGCTTGATGTCATGTACTAAGTTACGTCGAGTCATGACCAACACACCTTGTTGGCATTGATACCCCTCAAGATATCTATGCCAAAACCACATCAACTTGTAGTATCTATATAGGTATGTATTTACATTAAGACCCAATTAATATCCATATGTCCAAATTTTTTGGATGTTCATATATAAGTAATAGCATATTCTACCATAGAATTATGTTCTATAATCTATGTTTTCAGAAATCTAGTTCCCAATGTACATACTAAACATTCATTGATGACAACTATAATGACCCAAACCCAGAAATACCATAGCTATTGTCTACTAAAATTAAATTTTAATGATTACAAGGGATCAAATACCAATATAACAATAAGTTTAAAAGTCTTGGTAAACCAGATACATACATTAGTCTTGTACTACAAAAAAATAGATTACGAAAAAAATTCAATCATTTTAGGATAATGACATTATTCCATGTATGATATCCTTGAATATATATCTTAGAATGATTTTTGGATTCTTGTGGAAATAAAACATAATAAGTGAGAGCTCAAGTTCATATTAATGCAATTTTATAGTGTAAGAAATAATGAATCAATTAGAATAATAAAATACATGGAAAATAACTTAGAACAAGTGCAATGTAATCAATAAAAGAGGAAAATGTGAGTAAATAATATGGAATGGTACATAACTATAGACACAAGGAATTAAAATAAATATATAATGACAAATAAATATGTAATGGAAAGAAACTAAATCACATTATTTTTAATAAATGAATTGAAAATGAAATGTTCCTATAAAAATGTGGACATAATATCTCTTGGATGAATAATAACAGAAAGTAAATGAGAGAAATGGTTAATTTTTGGATGTCACATAAGAGGCACATTAAAACCTATAGCATCATGACCTTTCATAGTATGGTTTAAAAATTTATGTTCTGGCCAAATTATTTGTCACATGATATCTCATTGATGAATAGAGGGGATATATAATGTCTGGGATCCACTCATCATTCCTAGTTCCAATCATTCATCATTAGAATAATCAAAATAAACAAAAATAATTAATAAATATTTTTATTGAATATAAAATATTGGATCATCAATAATTATCCATTGTAGGGTAAATAATAACAAGGATTGTTGATATTTCTGAAAGGAAATACCCTTAGATAAATATTCTTTATGGAATTAATCTTTAAACATTCTAAAGTGTCTCAAACAACTTTAAAAATAATTATTCATAATTACCATGAAATTTTAACATTAATGGATCTTATAATATTTTTTTAATAAGTAAATTAATGACACAGATTTTCAAATTGAAGTATATACACAATAGAAAATAAACAAGGGGCATAACATTAAAAAATATCCCAGTGAAATGAAATTGAGATGAAATATCGTACATTAATTTTCATTTTGGGTGAACATACATTAAATTCTATTATAATTTTTAAATCATGTTAAAAACTCTAAAATAACCATACTCATTCTTATAATATAATATATAAAATCTTATTATATATTTTCAGTTTTTTACCAACAATATTCAATTATTTTCATTGTTTTGGGTATTAATTGATTAGTTTCTCATGTATGTATTAACATGTTACTTGTTGATCCTTTTAATTAGATCATGATTACATAATTCCTATAATGTAACCATGATGTAATTATAAAATATATTTTAATATATGTATTTATAGTAATTCAATCATATTAAAAAACGAAAGGAAATGTATCATTCATGAAGATAGTATTCTATATGTAGGCATTAACATTTCTTTCATTTCATTTTTATTTTAGAATAATGAAAAGTAAATAACATATTTACATATTAAAATTACAGTTTCATATTAATTTTATATATGTTATATATTTTTATAAAAACAAAAATTTATATTTTTTGGGTATAGTTTTAATAATTCACATTGCATTGAGGGGGTGGTAGTCCACACTTCCAAAAATGTTGTTACATTATTTAGACAAAATATAAAGTATAAGTGTATCTATTATAAAATATTTAAATAAAAATAAAGAAAAAATAGGTATCATATATTTATATATTAAATAACTTTACCTTCATAATTCCCAACCATAAATGATGGTAATGTAGAAACAAATAACATTATTTCATGAGGATATAATTCACCATACACATAAATAGTAGGTTTGTTACCCATTAGATGTATTTTTTTTATGTTTACGTGAAACCCTAAACATAAAAAAATATCATTATATTGCGGATACTAGTATTTTTATATAATATTTTAATATGGATAATATAAGGATTTCATAACAGAAATAAGACTAAAGAGCTTCAGGAAAGATTTTTCCTATTAACCGGGTAACACATTTGAGTTAGTTCCAAAACGATTCATTGGATGGCTTTCTATCAAATGGGAGGCCCCTAGGATTAGAGTAGGTACGTTGAGGATTTATTTTAGAATTTATTTTTTGAGATGCTGTAAGGACCAAATATTTTATCAATGGAAATTATATTCTTATAATTATGTTATATAATCACATAAAATCAGAACTCAATGAACATCTGAGTACTATGTGACCATTAAACATAATTATGTCACATCTGTTATTTGAATTTTGAAATGGTTGTGATTAGCAAGACGATTGGATTCGGGTAAGAAAAATGTAATTTTTGGTGAATAGTAATTGACCCTGATGAATAGTAATGTGATCCTTATGAATAGTAAATAGTCCAAGTAAATAGGTACCATGCCAATGAAAGTATAATTAAAATTTATCCATCTTATAAGTTACAATATGATAGTATCGTTATTTTTATAAGTCATACAAATTTATTTAAAAATTTATGAATAATTTAATAATTTAAAAGGAAAATATATTTTCGTAAAATTTATTCTTAAATTATTGGTTTTATATTATACTATTATAGGATAATTTTGTGATACATTAGTTTTTTAAAAGTATTATAAAATCAGTTTTAATTTTAAAATATGTATTTTTTCAAGTAAAAGATGATTTTATTATAAATTAAATTTTCAGTATCTAGAAAATTATTTTCATAAAATGGAGTTCATTTTTTGATTCTACACATCTAAAAATGATAGAGTTGAGTTTTTTGAGATTTTTCTTAAATACTTGAATTTGTGATGAACAGTAAATTAAGATAACTTATGATAAGTGCTAAAACCTGAATTTATGCATCATGCATGAGTCATGTATGATGTTAATTGATATTGGTTTGAAATAACATGAACTTATTAATATTATTTGTCATGTAATCATCAGTATTATTTTTTCTTATGGAGAAATAATAAACTAATCAATAAAATATTAGTAAAATCGTCCTTACCAACACTATAAAAACCACCCACACTCCCCTCTTCTTTTCAATCATCTCAAGACATATTCCTTTCCTAAATTATACTCAAATATATCCCCAAGCTATTTCACCACGTCCATAAGCACTTTTTATCTTTAAATACCAAATAATATCCCCTTAAGAGGCTCTCAAGTAATATTATTTTAAGATTTAAATTCCACTTTTCAAATATTTTACTTTCCTTTCATGTTCCTATGTATTCTTTTTTTCCTTGAATATTTTTATAAAAATGTTATGACCACACCAATACCTTATATATAATTTAATTATATTATGATAATGGAATAATTTATTATCATCTCTCATTTACCCTTTTTTTATACATGTATTAGAAACACAATCTCAGATGTGTTAATTTACCACATTCAAGGAAAATGGGTTTTCATTTTCCATTACCATATTTATTTATGGTAATGAACCCATAAATATAGTTGAATCAGACTATAATATATGTATTATGTATCATCTAATGTTATGGATTCTTTTTTTAGACATGATTTTTTATTTATAAAACAAAATATATTCATTGGGACAAAAACCGTACATTAGCCCAAAATATTATCATTAAAGTTTTATATAATGATTCATCTTCATAGGAAGTAAAAAAATGTAATTTACAACCATTTAACCTAATATATGTTTAATAATAATATATAACTCTATTTTTAGACGACCATCATTATTTGACATGATTATCCATTCATATATATAAGTAAAATGATCATGAATCAAATGGACCGGAACAATGAAATTGAACATCATAACCAATCAAAAAGGTTATTAATAAACTCAAAAGGATATAATAAATAAATTAAATTTAAATTAGGTTATACAATTATTAATTAAAGAACTTAATTTCATTATTCATGTCATAAATATCATGTTGATTACAACATCATATTTAAGGTAATAGATTCTACCCAAACCTCCATTATTCTGTCTGGTTGCTCTTACTCTCCAATTACCAAAATGAAATCCTATATTATGTTTATGAACATATTTTAATTGAGTTTATATTTCCAAACACATTTATCATAATCTATTAATTATTTTATTTTGGGGATACACATTCTTTTATGTGAATCCCACCTCAATACATCTCAAGAAGCAATCTCTTTTTAAGGGAACTTCCTGAATTTTTACACAATTTCAAGTACATTGTACGACCTATTTTGAAGAAACAATTATATTTAGAAAACTAATATTTTTAACATGAAAACTTTCCTGGTTCACTTCTGGTAATATATGAATGTTTATTCCCTATTCTGTATTAAATGATCATTGATATTTTAATTAAACCACACTAAAATGTTTTAATTTTAATATTTCAGAAAACTCCTTTTCATGTTATCACATAAATTTGGTATATCATATTATGATATCTGATTATTATTTCTTATTAGTGTCCATTACAAATCTAACTCATTTTTTCTTATACATGTGTATGATACACCCATTCATTATGCTTTATGATAAGATTATGATACCCATTTCATTCTGTGGGCACAACTATTTTTATGTATGATTGATTTAGTATGATTCATTATATGGAAACAATATTAATGAACATAATAAGATTGGTTCACCTAGACAGTTCTCCAATACATTGGGTAAAGTTGAGTCGCATTAGATGTTATGTGAAATGGTCTTGGCGGTGATCCTTGACTCGTACTACCATGTGAAAAAATCTTGGTGGTTAACTGTGACTTGTGTTTCTCTTTGGCCAATGAGCCTTGACTCATGTTATAGTGATTTTATTTGTTTCTTCCATACTATTGGGACTCCATGAACCCCTAATTATATGTTATGATTTCACTTCTTCCATTCCTTTTTATATCATTACTTTGTGCCTTCTAACCCATATGTAAAAACATTATTTCAATTCTCTTTCCATTACTAGACTTTTAGACCATCCTTTTATTCATGTTATCTCAAGGATACCTTATGATGATGTATGATCACAATGGAATTTAGGATATCATTGCGAATAATAAACAAATAAATGTTTTATTTAGTCCCATGTTTCTTGTTTTATGTACCTAGTCTTCCCAGACACAATACTTCACGATCCCTATCATGTAAGATGATGTTTTATTATGCATAAAATCATTTAATGGTATGTGTAAAAGGATAAGGTTAGATTTGTTCATTTAATAGGATGGTCTAGTTATTTTTGGACATTATGAACAGAGCAAATTAGTAAGAACTATAAGTATTAGACTATATATAAGAAAATATCCACAAATTTTGGTAATTATGGGTAAGTGGTTTATCAAGAAAATGAATCCTTGTATAGATACAAACATGTATTGGTGGATCTGGGATAGATGTATCTTGGGGAAAAACTCGAAGAAACCACTCTTAGATAGACTGTAATGGGAACTTGTGCACAACAATGGGACTTTTTCCACTCTGATTTCACACTCCCATAGGATAGGATATGGTATATTCATGAGCATGGTACAAAACATTGTTAAGGGAATAAACAAAAAATACCATAAGAATATATGTTATGAAATAGATCAAGTGTAACCTAGATTTAATCCAAGGGAATCCCAAGTTAGGATATACTAATCATTTAGAAATTTTCCATTAATTTTCAAAGTTTTCTTTTTAAGATTAATAGATTAGTATTCAAGTGCTAAAATTGTACATTCTTTTTTTAGTTATTGGTGGGAAATGGAAGAATATGTTCCAAAAATCATTGTGATAGGGAGTGTGAACATTACCCTAATGATATTCTGAATATGTTTGGAATAGGTGCTCAAAACATCATGATGGTACTTGCTCTTCTGGATCAAGTTATGAAAAATAATAAAAAAACACATGGAATTACCTCCTTCACCCAAGAAATAGAAAGTTGTCATTAAATCCTTCATGTGAAAAGGCCTCCCATGTTTATGGGATCTTCTGATACTCACCTCATGGAATAGTGAATTAACAATATTGAAAAGATATTCTCTATCCTCTAGTTGTTAGAAGAATAGAATGTTTTACTGTTAGTCTATCATTTTGAGGGGGTAGATGATCAGTGGTGGACACTGATCAAGAATACGAAATATGAGGAGGAAATTAATTCCATGGATTAAGAGGAATTCAATAAATGTGTTTCAATAAATATTTTCCCCAAACCCTCTATCTCAATATGGAAAGAGAGTTACTCGGAATCAATCATAGATAAGATGATTTCATTGAGGTGGTTGAAGAATACATCACAATTATTGCAAGATATGCCTCGAACCATTCCATGAAAACAAAAAGAAAGGTGGATTTCTTCTATAGTGGACTAAAGTTGACTGTAATAAAATTCTTAGAGATTTGAGAAATTAAAAATTATGAAGCGATTTTATGTTGTTATATCAAGGATTAAATGGAGATCGGAGACTCCCAGAGGTCTTACAGAATCAGTGATAAAAAGTGTAAGATATATTCTAATTTGGGAGTTTCATAAAATAAATCCCTTGATGGATATAATATCTGAGATCCAACCTATCAAAATTGTAGGAAAATTAATCCTAAGTACTATCTAAAAGGAATCATAACATTCTTCAAATGAGTAAATGTAGTAAATCTAGAAAATCATTGTTGAAGGTATTTGATGAATCCCACTAATGTGCAAGAAGAAAGGATGTTTCATGTAAACGCTTAGCCAGTGGTGTAGTGTTTTAACTACAAGAATAAAGTTCATTATGCAAACAATTTTTCTAATCCAATGGATGTCCGAGGAAACCAAAAAAACCTCTATGCAAAAAATGGACTTATGATGTCACTGCTGCATAGGTGAAATCAGACAGTGCTGTAGTGATAGGTATTGAAGTTATTTATTAAATAATAGTGGGTGTAATATTTTATTCTAGTTATACTCATTATTCCATATCTTTATGGTTTAGTAGAACTATTCAAACACCACTTCAACATTTGGACTTTATGTTGCCTACGAGAATAGTGAATGGGGAAATTTTCTCTTACAGGGTTTATAACTCATCCCCAGTAAATTTTTGTAGACTAAACCTCACAAAAAATGTTTTTAGAGTTTGTTTAGTGGAGATTGATGTTATCTTGGGTAGGTATTGTATATCTTTATAAAAATTCATCATCAACAATAACGAAAGGGAGATCACTCTTCACATCCCAAAGAATCCTCCAATTTTTTACAAGTGTAAAGAGGAATATTAAAATCCTTTAAAATCATTTTCTAAACTGTAGATAATATTTTGTTATGAGAAACCATGTATAGCTGAAATTATTAAGGAAAATGAGATGATACATTTCGAAGATATGCCAATTGAGAGAGATTACACTTATGTATTACCTAATGATTTTCATGGCCTTCCTCTTAATTGAGATGTTGAGTTATTAATTTAACATATTCATGGATACCAACCTATATCAAAGACACCTTTAAGAATGACCATCATAGACCTAGAAGATCTAAACAAGCAATTATAGGAAAATCTAGATAAGGGGTTTGTACACCCAAGTGCTTCACCATAGGGTGAGCCATTCCTTTTCAGCAATAAGAATAATGGTTCAATGTGCTTGTGAATTGATTATCGTTATCTCAATATAATCATAATAAAGAAAGTGTGTCCATTTTCCATGTATTGATCACTTGTGTAACCAGATTCATGGGGCCAATTATTTCTCTATGGTGGACATTTGGTTGAGATATCACCAATTGAAGGTGAGAAATGATGCCATTACAAGACTGCATTAAAACGAGGTATAGACACTATGAGTTTCTAGTCATTCCTTTTAAACTCACTAATGATCCAGAAAATTTCATGGATTTAATGAATAGAGTCTATAGAAATAAAATCATAATATTTTTTGTAGTCTTTATCAATGATATTCTAATATACTTCAAGAGAAAGGAGGAACATGAAAAGAATTTAAATATTGTGCTAAAGTCATTTAGAATGGAGAAAATATATATGAAAATTATAGTGATTGTGGGTAATGGATAGATGATGTATCATTCTCGGGGCATGTTATCACCATAAAATGTATTTATATGGACCCTTCCACGAAAAATGGAATTAAAGAGTGGCCCAAATCTGCATCTGTAATGGAGATCGACAACATTCTCAGCCTAGATAGGTTTTATAGATTATTTTTTAATAACTTATCATGATTTTAAAACCCAATGACCAATATGACATGGAAGGGAGTGACGTTCATATGGACATAAGAATGTAAACACTACTTTAAGGAGTTGAAAATAGGCTTATCACTACATCAATACTCACACTCCCAATGAGTGGAGAACACTTTTTGGGGTAAAATGTTTCCTTAAAAATGGGTTTAATTTTTGTAATGATTAAAAATTGGAATTATAAATCATGTGCCTCAAGGATGTAGAAAATCCATGAGAAAGTCCATCTTGCACATGATATGGAGCTGGTGATTGTGATCATTGCGTTGAAAATCATGTTGAATTATCGATGTGGGGAGAAGTGTGAGATATATACTGATCATAAGAATATAAAATATATTTTCACAAAAAAGGATATTAATATGTACCAGTAAAGATGGTTATATTTCATCCTCGATCATGAATTCTCAATCCACTACCATCCTGGAAAATCAAATAAGGCGGCGAATTCTCTAAGTTGATAGGATCCCGCATCTTTAAAAACTATGAGAATTGAAAAGGATGAAATATTATTAGATTTTCATTGGATGGAAATGAGAATAATTAGGGGATAAATCATTAATCCATTCTTAAATTACTTCTCAACCATCCCTCATTAATAAAATAATGGATTCTCCAAGAAAAGTTGTTGAAATTCAGAAAAGGGTTGAAACCATTTGATATGGGAAATCCTCTTAGTTCATGATTGATGATGAAAGAGTTGTAAGATTTGGGTCACATTTAATTATACAATCTAATACATAGATAAAAGAGGATATTTTGAATTATTAACCTAGCTCAACCATCTATATTCACCCATAGATCCTAATGATGTATCGATATCACCGAGAGATGTTTTGGTAGGACAATATGATGAAGTAGATTACTGAGTATACATCAATGTGCCTGGTATGTCAACATGTGAAGGCTACAAGATAGAAGTATAATGGGGCGAGGAATCCACTACCCATACCAAAATGGAAGTGGGAGACCATCACCATTGTCTTTTTCACTAGACTTCCAAGGACATCCATATGAAACAATGTTATATGGGTCATTTTGGATCGTCTTACAAATACGTAACGCTTTGTCACAATTTAGGAGGAATTATCATTGGATCAAATTTCATGGAAATATATCAAAGATTATGTAAGGTTTCATGGAGTACCTCAATCTATTGTTTCTGATGGGGATCCTAGATTCACCATGATGTTCAGAAAAAAAACACCAAGAAGCTCTAAGAATCGAACTGAACTTCAGTAAGGCATATCATCTTCAATCTGATGTCCAATATGAATGAACAATTATGACACTAGAAGATATGTAGAGAGGATGTTCAATGGACTTCAAAGGAGGGTGTGACCATCATCTATCACTGTTTTAATTCTCTTATGATAACAGTTCCTACTCTAGCATCCAAATACACTAGGTGAAGCAATTTATGGAAAAGGGTTCATACCAATATCATGTTGGGATAAAGTATATGATCAAAAACTATGAGGACCTAAAATGGTTAAAGAAATCGTACAGATGGTGAAAAAAATTCAGCAACACATCACACCCGCCCAATTTTGACATAATATTTTTGCAGACAATTGTATATGGGACCTTGAGTTCAAAGTTTTAGATATGGTAATCCTCGACATATCTCTATGAAAGTAGGTTAGGGGATTTGGGAATAAAGGAAAGAAATTTCCCAGGTACATTATCCCCTTCGGGATTCTTGATTATTTTACGGTTGTGGCCTATCAATTGGCACTTCCAACTACCATGTCTAAAGTACACGATATCTTCCATGTATCCATCTTAATGTAAGTACAAACTAGATCCTTCACAAGCCTCTCTTCAAAGGTGGTACTGTAACACCCCAGGCAAATAAACAATATTACATTTTCCTATTTATACGTATTTGTGAATAAAATGTTAATATTAATTTAAAAGGAACGCTATGCTTGATGGCGTACCCAATACGCAACAACGAGTTTCATGGAAATATTACGTTGCACTAAAATAATAAAATAATATTATTTTAAATGGTAGTTAACATCTAGTTGTTGTAATGGTGGGAATGAACATAACTAAATAAAAAATGATTATATATGTTTGCCAAATATTTTAACTTTTATCCAGTAAATGTTAGAGGATTAAAATTTGAATGAATCGAATTTTAAGGGCAAATATTCTAATACTCTTTAAAAGGTCGATTAATCGCCTTTTGTTGGTGAACCCTTTCTAAATCCACTTTTTGAAAATTTTATATGTCATATTGGACCAAATAAAATCTTTCTTTATAATAGGGACATCAAAATTTACTTTGTGTATGTTTTTGTTATTTTTTTGATAATGTTCATTTCTAATGAATAAGTGAAAAATGATGTATTTTAATTCAAAACCTCTTTTTAATCTAATTTATTTATATGATTAGATCATCTTTTCAATTGGTTTTAAAGTGAAACTAGAATATATTTTTACCATTCAATCCAATGGTGGTCATTGTAATTAATTTCACTATGAAACTGGACTTAAAGAAGTGTCAATCTTTAAATATATATTGTTTCTTAAAAACACGCTATTTGTTTTGAAAGCGAGAATTAATTATTAAATTAATTAATGAAACTTATATGTTTCTAATTTTTTAAAATAGACATCATTTTTTAATATGGAATATCAAATATTTCTTAGAGAGAATTTTTGGTATTTTTCTGAAAAACTTCAATTTTTGATGAATAGTGAAACCACGAAGTGGTAGTTAAGAAACTGATTTTTCGTTTGAATGAATCTTTACCACTTCTATGATTTGAATTTCACAAATCTAACATACATTGTTTTAATTAGGATGTTAAATGTTTTTTAATGGGATTAATATAATTTTTTTGGTGAATAGTAACTTTTAAGATTTATTAATCACGATTAAAGTTAATTTGTGTAATTTAAGGTAAAGATAATGTTATAATAATATAAAATGACCTTGACACATGTCCTACCCATATTTTATGAGTCATGGCCGACCAAGAATATCCATGGGGAATCTTGGGGACCCCATGGAGCCACATTGGTTGTAAAATGACATTAATAACATTTTATTTAAAGTTAAAATAAAAATGTCACAAACATGTATTGTTTTACGAAAAAAAAAGTCACATAGGGTTATAAAAGTCATATTTATAAATCTAAAAATATTTCCTACATAATGATTTTTTTAATAATTTTTAGACATTAAATAAATAAATTTATTTATGACACCATGATAATGCAGTGATTACCTCATTAATGAACGATTTAAATAAAATGAGAATATAAGGTAAAATATAATCTTACACTAGTCAAAAAAATATTGTATGGGTGGATTTAGAACCCTTATCACCTTACCCTAGAAATATATAATTTTGGGACCTTTAATATCTAAAAATCATTTTATAATAAAGTAACTTTTCAAGACATTCCAAGAGTGCCCCTCCTCCCTCTTATAAAAGGCCCCCACCTCTACCTCCTTACCCACACATCTCAAGCCTTTGGCTCGGCCAAACTCTGCTTATTTTATCTCTCCAAATCCCTATATTCATCCTAGAGTCCTTTCATTAGTCATAAAGCTCTTCAAGAAACCCTTTTGGTTCAAACCAAGAGGAGTTACCCGATTTAAAGATAATGTCTTCACTTGTGTTATTTGGTTTTATTTTTCTTATTCAACCACATAAACTCTTTTTATTCCATAATTTTGTGACAAAATAAGTATCTTCAATATACTAGGATTTTTCTTAATCATTATTCTTGGAACACTTACACACAACTCCGTCTAATGGTTAAATAACATATTGTTTCCGTGGATGGCGAATTACTGCCTCACGAAATGATGATTGTTCTATCTTCTCCTACCACCTCTCATGGTGGCCATTATGATGGAACAATATTTATTTATGATATATATTATATTTATTTCCACTCTATAATTCTGTATTTTATATTTTATACATACCTTTATGCTTTTCATGTAGTGCAAATTCGATAATTTCATTTGAGGAAGTGTGGACTACCGGCCCCTCAAGTGATGTGACTTGTTCATGCAATACATGGGATGTATAAAGAATGAAATTTATGAACATAAGTGACCTATATAACATATATATTATACTGTAATTATAATATATATATATCTCTCATCTAGTTTAATTCCATTAATGTGCCAAAGAAATGAAACTAGCGTTTATGCGTACATACGGCCTACCATCTCCATGAACGGTGAATTTCATTTATTTTTATCTCCAAATGTTATGGAAAAGTATAAAATGAATATATACTGAATATATATGATATTTAAATCATTATTACTATTATGGAGATGATGTACGTATAACTACATGGAAAATTCTTTTCCAACAAGTTCAATTTTTACTCATGTACTGAACATCGACAAAAACGACTGATATGAAATCACATTATTAACATATTAATATAACATTATAATATGTGATATGAACTGAAAAATAATATTTAAATGAGGTACTTAATCAATTATTAATTGACCAAAGTTTTTAATTCAGGAATATAAATAAACGATCAAGAGAGGTCGGACTTGAGGTAAGGGATCCTACCTCTCTCTTTCTTTTTAAGTACTCTCCTTTATGTCATTCCTTTTAAGATCATATTTCTTATGTTGGGAGATGCTATTTTATATCCCTATTACTGTAATTTTTATGTTCATATGATGTGAGACCCTATTTGACCTCATCAAACCTTTTTTTGGAAGTTTTATGTAGCGTCGTTAGGCTGCCGAATTTTCGTAAGGGATTTCTTATCTCACTTTTAATTCTGTGTGATTTCCATTGTTCGCCACTTATTTATTTCATGTGGTGTATTTTTTACTTCCCATTAATATATATTATCATTATTATATTTATATTCATTGTATTATGTGATTCATTTGGTGTTTATTTTCATTTGGTCATACGACTCGATTGATCACTATGAGGTTAGGGGTTTTTATCTCACTTTTTGTTCTCGTGATATTAGTACTACATTTGCCACTATTTCTTTTTGTGTGGTGTATGTACTTCACATTATTGTATTCTGTGTGTAATATACATTAATTTATGAGTATTTTCATCTTCATTGTATGGCCCTTCTTTCATAGTGTGTATGTTTCAAAAGTTACACAAATTGGTATGGGAACCTTTCACCCTCCATTTTTTTTACAAGACTTCATTTGTTATGCCTTTTAATTTTCATCTTATAATGTAGGGATATGTTCTTCTATATCCTTATTTAAGAAAAATTTATTTCCAAGTTATGAGATACCCTTTTTGTCTCATCAACTCATTTTCTGAATTTTAAAGTTACATCGTTAGGCTGTCAAAATTTTACAAGGAAACTTTATAACCCAATTTCGATTTCTTTGGGTTCAAATTGTAGTTATTGAATATTTCATCATATGAATATGTGTGAATGACCTATGATTGTTTTACACATAATATCCAATTATATTCAGTGTATTTATATTTGTCACAAATAATTATGAGATTGATTTATCCTTAATTTTTGGATACCTTCTTTATAAGGGATTTCATCTCATTTTACATTTCTATTGAGACTTCATTGTTGTTATGCACCAATTCTCTCTTATATGGTATATATAATATCTTTTATCATGTTATATCATGAATCCCTTTATTCTCATGATATTATAATGTTCTGATTTAATGTTATTCATCAATTATTTGTATTCCAGTGTATCTCATTCTGTTAAAAACTCTTTAACTTAAATATCGTTTTAAATGTTTTAATTATTTATTATTATAAATATTTCTCATTAATATCCATGTTTTCAAAATGATTTTAATGATTTATTTATATGGATATTAATGGTCTAAAATTTTGAAAGCTTCAAAGTGGTATGGGACACTTTGATTCAAAAATCACTTTATTAAATAATTTAAATGGTTTTGAAAATGGTTTTGATAATGGATTTGTTATGTCAATATATTTAAGTGATATATTGTGATTGAAATGTGGAAATGTTTTCATTACATTATATTTGTTTTATGTATTATGATTTTGTAATGGTACTTTGACATTTGACGAGTGGTTATGTGATAAACCATATGACGGGTGGTGCCGTGAATACCATGATGGGTGGTTACGTTATAACCTCCAATGCATTGGGTATGGAAGTCGGCCGTATGGATATTCCATTTAGTGATATGTGTGGAATTCGACCGTATGGTTATTCCATTTAAGTATGTTTATGTCCCATGTTACCTTTATATGTTATGTGTTCTCTATATGGTTTTTATGGTAATATTTTGGTTAATAAAGGGTAAGTAATGATATTTTATTCAATGAAGAGTATTTACTACTTCTTAAAGGTGAAAAGTGTTGCTTTGATAATTTTTTCATGGTTTACTTGTTGTTTTGAAAAACAAGAAGTTTTCCATCTTTGTGTATCCTTTACTATGATTTTTATGCTCATCCCATGTTTTTTAAATGTTTTCCACAGGACTTAAAGATGAATAGGGTCAAGGATGGGATCAAGTAAAGACATGAAATCTAAAACATGGAACTAGAAATGTTTTTTTTAAGAGTTTTTATTTTATGGAAACTTAGTAGAAGTGTCTAGTTTGTAATCTTATGAGATGTAATAGTTTTTTCATAATTCTATAAAACTCTAAACCTGAAAAGATCTTCTATGTGAATTATTCATTTAATTCATGATTATGTAATGTTATAAGGCTGAGTCCTTATACTTGATATCAGAGGTCGGTTTAGATAACTTTAGAGGATAGGGTATCCTTTAATCACAAGTGAGATTACCATAATGGTTAGGATTTCAGAAAGGGTCATAGTATTAGATAAATGAATGAGTTTAAGATAACATGAATAATTATATCTTAGTATTAAATGACGATTCTAATGATATACTCACACTAACCTTTTTGGTTTAGTAAATGAATGAGTCTAGTAGGAACCAAAGTGACAACGGGTTTGAAGGATGTTGTGGTGGTTCTCTATTTAAGAGACTGAATGAAATGTGGGATTCAGTGATAAATCTTGTGGTTATTCTAAACTAACTATCAAGAGGCATGATTAACCACTAGAAACTTGGTGAGTTCTCTAAATCATCATGTACGGGATGACCAACTCGATGTGGAAGTTCAGGTAATAATTATAAAGGTAACCATTAGGATTGATCTGATCCTTACTTTTGAAATAATTATGGGTTACTTTATGTTATAATGGAAAATAAAAGGCATGAGATAAAATTGAGTTTAAATTATGTTATGGTTATTTTTGATGATTAAATCTCTTTTTGGGGAATGTTTTGAGAAATATATAGTTTTGGAAAATGGACAATGCACAGACCGTGTGACAACCCATCACGTCGGACAAAGCTGTGGGAATCGAACCCACAACCAAAGTGCGACTGGTATTTATCGCCTACCACTAGACTACGTGATATCCTTGGTTATTATGACAAATTATTTTCAGTTAGATGATCTTATGAATCCAGAATATGTTGATTTTGGGTTATCTATGAAAATTATTAACCTATCATGTAGGATATGTGATTAGGTAAATTACTTTTCATTATGAGACTTTAAGAGTAACTGATGATTGGAGATAAATATTAAGGTTTATCTTGGAAGGCTATGTGATTAAATCCTTCAGAGAATTGGGTTTCAATATTATTTTTGATTACTTTGAAAAATTTTATAGATAGATGTTTATTGAATGGTATTTTTTGAACATTGGGGATTTTTTGACAAATTTTTGATATTAAGAATATATTTTTTTTATAAAGGATTATCCTTTTTAGGTATTATCTGTTCTTGTACTAACCTTTTTGGTTTTGGTTTTGGTTCTGGTCTAAATACATGGGAAATATATATTTCTCTTTTATGGATTAGGTGATTCTCTAGAATTTGATAATAAAACTCTTAATGTGAACAAGTCATCCTAAATACTCATCTTTTGGAGAAAATATGAGTTTGTGTAAGAAATCTAGTAATAGGTGAAAGTATATATGACAATTAAGTATGTTTCTTTAGGATTCAGTTAAGCTCATAAATAAAATCCTCAATGAAAAGTAACTTAAAAATGTTGTCCGTTAACTTTTCCTACTAGGGAATCAAATACTGTTTAACCCATCACAAGTTTGTGATTTTCTGGTTCTGAACTTTTTCCAAATCATGTTTTCTATCACTCTCCATCAGAACATGAACGTTTGTTTTTTTCCTTCCATATCCACATTTTCCTATATGAAATCCTAGTATGGGTTTACTCAGGTGACCATTTTACTTCTCTTTCTTTCTTTTAAAGTGATAGTCTAATTTACTTCTTTTCTGATGTGGGTCTTTCAATGAAGTTTCTAAGCCCAATTTTAAAATTTTGAGGACACAATTCCCAAAAAGGGGGGAAGGATGTAACACCCCAGGTAAAAAAAGAATATGATATTTTTATATTTATCCATATTGGGGAATAAAATGTTAATATTAATTTAAACGGAACGCTATGCTCGATGGCGTACCCAATACGCCACAACAAGTTTCTTGGAAATCTTACGTTGCACTCTAATAAGAAAATAATGTTACTTTAAATGGTAGTTAATGCCTAGCCGTTATAATGGCTAGAATGAACAGAACTTACTAAAAAATGATTATATATGTTTTTCAAATATTTTTACTTTTATCCAATAAATTTTAGAGGGTTAAAATGTAAATGAATCGAATTTTAAGCGCAAATATTCTAATACTCTTTAAATGGTCGATTAACCGCCTTTTGATGGAGAACCCTTTTTAAATACACTTTTTGACAATTCTATAAGTTATATTTGACCTAACAAAATCCTTCTTTTGAATCGGGACATCAAAATTTACTTTGTGTATGTTTTTTTTATTTTTTCAATAAAGTTTATTTTTAATGAATAAGTGAAAAATGTTGTATTTTAATTCAAAACCACTTTTTAATATAATTTATTTATATGATTATATCATCTTTTGAATAGGTTTTAGAAAGAAATTGGAATATATTTTTACCATTTAATCTAATGGTGGTCATTGGAATTAATTTCACATTGAAATTGGACTTAAACTAGTGTCAATCTTTTAATAGTTATTGTTTCTTAAAAACACGCTATTTGTTTTGACAGTGGAAATTAATTATTAAATTAATTAATGCAACTTATATGTTTTGAATTTTGTAAAATATACATCATTTTTTAATTTGGAATATCAAATATAGCTTAGTGTGAATTTTTTGTATTTTTCTGAAAAACATCGATTTTGATGAATAGTGAAACCACTAAGTGGTAGTTAAAAAACTTATTTTTCTTTTAAATGAAACTTTACCAATTTTGTGATTTTAATTTCAAAAATACAACATACATGGTTTTAATTAGGATTTAAAATATGGTTCAATGAAATTAAAATAATTTTTGGTGAATCGTAACTTTTATGTTTTATTAATCGTGATTAAAGGTAATTTGTTTAGTTTAAGGTAAAGATAATGTTATAATAATATTAAATGGCATTGAAACATGTCCAACCCTTATTGGATAAGTCATGGCCGACCATGAAAATCCATAGGTCTACTTGGGGACCCCATGGAGCCACTTTGGTAAGAAAATGACATTAATAACTTTTTATTTAATGATAAAATGAAAATGTCACAAACATGTATGGTTTTACTAAAACAATTTTTACATGGGGTTATACATGTCATATTTTTTAATATAAATATTATTTATAATTATAATAATATTTCCTATATCATGATATTTTTTTTATAATTTTTATACATTAAACAGATAAATTTATTGATGACCCCGTGATGATGCAGTGATTACCTCATTAATGAACGATTTAAATAAAATGAGAAGATAAGGTAAAATAAAAGGCATACACTAGTAAAATAACTATTGGATAGGTGGATTTATAACCCTTATCACCATACTCTAGAAATATATAATTGTGGGACCTTTAATATCTGAAAATCATTTTATAATAAAGTAACTTTTCAAGACATTCCAAGAGTGCCCCTCCTCCCACTTATAAAAGGCCCCCACCTCTACCTTCTTACCAACAAATATCAAGCCATTGGATAGGACAATATCAAATCATTTTATCTCTCCACATCCCTATCTTAATCCTAGAATCCTTACCTTATTCAGGAAGCTCTTCAAAGAAACCCTTTTGGTTCAAACCAAGAGGAGTTTCCAAATTTAAAGGTAATGTCTTCACTTGTGTTCTTTTGTTTTATTTTGCTTCTCCAATCCCATAAACTCTTTTATTCCTTTATTTTGTAAAAAAAAGTATATTAAATATACTAGGATGTTTTTATAATAATTATTCTAGCATCACATACAAACACCTCCGTCTAATGGTTAAAGAACATATTGTTTCTGTGGATGGTGAATTACTGCCTCACGAAACGATGAGTGTTCTATCTTCTCCTAGCACCTCTCATGGTGGCCATTATGATGGAACTATATTTATTTATGATATATATTATATTTATTTCCTCTCTATTCTTCTGTATTTAATATTTAATACATACCTTTATGCTTTCCTTGTTGTGCAAATGTGATAATTTCATTTGAGGAAGTGTGGACTACTGCCCCCTCAAGTGACGTGACTCGTTCATGCAATGCATGGAATGTATAAAGAATGAAATTTATGAACTTATGTGACCTATATAACATATATATTATACGAGAATTATAATATATATATATATATATATATATATATATATATCTCATCTAGTTTTAATTACATTAATGTTCCAAAGAAATGAAAGTAGCGTTCATGTGTATGAACGGCCTACCGTCTCCATGAACAATGCATTTTATTTCTTTTTATCTACAAATGTTATGGAAAAGTATAAAATGAATATATACAGGATATAAATGATATTTAAATCATTAATACTATTCTGGAGATGATGTACATATAACTTCATGGAAAATTGTTTTCCAACAAGTTTAATTTTTACTCATGTACCGAACATTGACAAAAATGTATGATATGAACTCACATTATTACCAATTTATTATAACATTATAATATGTTATATGAACAGAATAATAATCTTTAAAGGAGGTACATATGAAACTATAAATTGACCAAAGTTTATTATTCATGAATATAATGAAACGAACAAGACAAGTCGAATTTGAGGTAAGGGATCATACCTCTCTCTTTCTTTTTAAGTACTATCCTTTATGTCATTCCTTTTAAGCTGATATTTCTTATGTTGGGGGATGTTATTTTATATCCCCCAATCTGTAATTTTTATATTAATATGATGATAGACCCTATTTGATCTCATCAAATCATTTTGGGAAGTTTTATGTGGCGTCGTTATGCTGCCGAATTTTCGTAAGAGATTTCTTATCTCACTTTTAATTCTGTGAGACTTCTATAGTTCTCCACTTATTTATTTCATGAGGTGTATTTTGTACTGAACTTTCATATATATTATCATTATTCTATTTTTGTTCATGGTATTATGTTATTAATTTGGTGTTTATTATCTTTTGGTCACACAACTCGATTGATCATAACGATGTAAGGGGTTTTTATCTCACTTTTTGTTCTCGTGTGATTCATGCTGCATTTGACACTATTTACTTTTGTGTGGTGTATGCACTGAAAATTATTGTATTCTTTGTGTAATATACTTCAATTTATTGGTATTTAAATCTTCATTTTATGACCCTTCTTTCGTAGGGTGTACGTTTCGAAAGTTACCCAAATCGGTAAGGGAACATTTCACCCTCCTTTTTTAAAAAGACTTCTTTTGATATGTCTTTTAATTTACATCTTATTTTGTAGGGATATGTTCTTCTATATCCTTATTGATGTAAAATTTATTTCCAATTTATGAGGTACCCTTTTTTCTCATAAACTCTTTTTCTGAATTTTAATGTGACGTTGTTAGGCTGTCAATATTTTACAAGGGAACTTCTTCACCCAATTTGGATTTCTTGGGGTTCAACTTGTAGTTATTGAATATTTAATCCTATGAATATGTGTGAATGACCTATAATTGTTTTACACTTAATATCCACTTATATTCGGTCTTTTTATATTTTTCACACATAATTATGAGATTGATTTATCCTTAATTTAAAGATACCTTCTTTATAACTGATTTCATCTCATTTTACATTTCTATTGAGACTTCATTGTTGTTATGCACCAATTCACTCATATATGGTGCATATGTTGTCCTTTGGAATATTATATCATGAATCCCTTTATTCTCGTGATATTATTATGTTTTTATTAAATGTTATTCCTCAATTATTACTATTCAAGTGTCTCTCATTTTGTTAAGAAATCATTAATGAAAATATCATTTTAAATGTTTTAATGATTTATTATTATAAATATTTCTCATTACTATCAATGTTTTAAAAATGGTTTTAAGGATTTATTTATATGGATATTATTGGTTTAAAATGTTGAATGCTTCAAAGTGGTATGGGACACATTGATTCAAAAATAACTTTATTAAATATTTTAAATGTTTTTGAAAATGGTTTTGAGAATGGATTTGTTATGTAAATATATTTAAGTGATATATTGTGATTGAAATGTGGAAATGTTTTCATTCCATTATATTTGTTTTATATATTATGACTTTTTAATGGTACATGGATATTTGAAGGGTGGTTATGTGATAAACCATATGACGGATGGTGCCCTTAATACTAGGATGGGTGGTTACGTTATAACCTCCAATGCATTGGGTATGGAAGTCGGCCATATGGATATTCCATTTAGTGATATGAGTGGAAGTAGAACATATGGTTATTTCATTTAAGTATGTTTATGTCCAAAGTTATCTTTATACATTATGTGTTCTTTATATGGGTTTTATGGTAATATTTTGGTTACAAAAGGGTATGTAATGATCTTTTATTCTGTGAAGAGTATTTACTACTTATTAAAGGTGAAAAGTGTTGCTTTGATAATGTTTTACTGGTTTACTTGTTGTTTTGAAAAACTAACAGTTGTCCTTCTTTTTTTATTCTTTACTGGGTTTTTATGCTTATCCCAAGTTTTTGAAATGTTTTCCATAGGACTTAAAGATGAATAGGGTCAAGGATGGGATCATGGAAAGACGTCCTATCTAAAACATGGAACTAGACTTGTTTCTTTTTAAGAGTTTTTATTTTATGGAAAATTAGAAGAAGTGTCTACATTGTAATCTGTTGAGATATAATAGTTATGTATTAATTCTCTAAAACTCTAAATTGTAAAATATCCTCTATGTGAATTATTCATTTAATTTATGATTATGTAATTTTATAAGGTCGGGTCTTTATAGGTACAGTTGGAGAATGATATTTCTTATGAGTATCATCCGTTAAAGTTATTGAATATTAGAGATAATGTTATACATACCAAGAATAATCACCTGTAAAAACTACTTTAGAAGGAACCTATGTAGAAAGAGGCAACAATGGAACTGTTGGAGGCAAAGAAGAAAATTTACCCACTACTATTTATGACTTATAATGAAAAACAAAATTTCAAGGGTAAAATTTTATAAGTGGGGAAGAACATAATGACCCAGTGTTTTGTCAATAGAAATTACCTTATTATAATTATGTCATATAATCACATGAAATCAAAACTCATTAAACTATTAATTAATATGTGACCTTTAAATATAATATTGTCACTTTTGTGATTTGAAATTCGAAAATATGACACACACAGTTGTGATCAATATGATGTTTGGACTACGATAAGACAAACTTAATTATTAGTCAATAGTAACTGACCCTTATGAATATTAAGGCCACCCTTATGAATAGTAATATGAACCTTATGAATATTAAATCATCCAATTAAATAGTAACCTTACAAATGAAAGTATAAATAAAATTTATGAAACTTATATGTGACAATATGATATTATAGGTAATTTTATAAGTCACAAATATTTAATTATAAATTAATGAACAAATAAATAATGTAAAAATATATTTTATTTTAATATAATTTATTAATATATTATTATTTCGTTTTCTTATGATTATAGGTTAATTTTATGAGTACCTAGTTAATTTTTCAATGTCTTATAAAATTAGTTATAGTTATAAAATAAATATTTTTCAAGAAAATGAAGGTTTTATATAAAAATTATATTCCATTTATATATAAAATTATTTTCATAAAATGGAGTTAATTTTTCTACTCTAAATATTAAAAATGGTTTGGTTTTGTCTCTGGGATTTTTCTAAAATACTTGAACTTTTGCTTAATAGTAAAATATGGTAATTTACGATAAGTGAAAACTCCTGAATTTATGCATTATTTTTGAGATATTGATAATTTAAATGGGCATTCGTTCTAAATCACATGAACTTATTACTACTTTTCTCATCTATTAATAACTATTTCTTCACATATATAGGTATAATAAACTAATGATTAAATTATTAGAAAAACTATTCTCCCCTCCAGTATAAATATCACCTACTCTCCCCTCTTCTCTTCACTCATATCAATCCTTGTAACATGCCTAAATTCTACTAAAATAAATCCAAAATCTCTTTCCCCACAACCATAATCTCTTTTTCTCTTCATATACCAAATCATATCCCCTTATGTGGCTTTGGTGGAAGATTAATGTAAGAGGTAAATTCCTCTTTTCAATTTGTTTACATTACTTTCAAGCTCCCTTATTTTCTTTTCTATGATTACCTGTACTCATCCAAATCATATGAAAACTCCAGTAACATATATGTAATATATATTTATTATGATAATTGAATAATTTTTTATCATATCTCTTTTACACATCTTTTATAATAACAGTTAAATCATCATCCAAGATGTGTTAATTTTCCACCTTCAAGGTTTATGGGTTTTCAATTTGAATTAGTATACTTAATTATTTTCATTTTATCATTATTATGATTGAAACAGAATATAATATATGTATTATTTTTGACCTATGGATCATTAATCTTTTTTAAACATGGTTTTCATTTATAAACCAAAATATTTTCATTGTGATCAAACACCACCAACTAACCCAAAAGGTTAACACTAATGTTTTATATAATTATTCGTCATCACTCTAAGTATACAAATTGAATTTATTACTATGTAACCTTATTTATGTTCAATAATAAAATATAACTCTAATTATAGGTATGAATTTTCTTTTACATGATTATGCATTCATGTATAAGTAAACCAAATATGAAATAAATGGACCAAAATAATGAAATTGAACATCGTAACCAATAAAAAAAGATAATAATGAAATCAAAAAGGTTACAATAAATAAATTACATGTAAAAAGGATTATGTAATTATCATTTAATGAACCTAAATTTTTTATTCAGACCATTAATATCATGTGGAGAAGACCATCAGACTTAATGTAAGGGATTCTACTTGAACCTCCATTATTCCATGGGGTTATTATTACATGATTTTTACCCAAATGAAATCCAATATTCTATTTATGTATATATTCAAAAAAAAAGATTATATGTCCAAAATCATTTATCAAGATCCATTAATCATTATATTTTTGGGATATACATTCTTTTAAGGGATTCCTTCCTCAATACTTTCTCGATTAGCAAACATGTTTTAAGGAAACTTCCCGAATTATTTCCCTATTTCAAGTACACTATATGATATATTTATAATTAATCATTCTTTATTTGAAACCAATATTTTTATCATGAAAAAATTGCTAGTTCAAGTCTTGTTTTATATGTATTATTATTACCTTTCAAATTTTAAATTTTCTTTGATAGTTTCATTAAACCGCACTAAAATGTTTAAATATTAATGTTTCATAAAAACAATTTTATATGTTATCAAATCAATTAGGAATCAAATATTATGATATATTCCTATTATACCTTATAATTTTCCATTCTTTATCGAATCTATTTTTTCATGGACACTTGTATGATTCTACCATTCATTATGTTTTATGACATGATTATTATTGTAACACCCTGAGATTTTATGAGAAATATTATTTTTTAATTTCTATGATGTCTTGTGTTGTACACTACACCAAAATTGTATTTCTCTATTTGAAACACTGTATTAGCTTGTATTATATGCAAACACTATTCTTGGATTGTGTTTCACGCTAGAGCGACCATCCTCAATAGTGTGTGTTGTACACAATACCGAGATTCACTAAACAATGATGTATTGTTATTATGAACTAGCTGTTATGAATATTAATAACCAAAATATTAATTTTATATCATTATCATTCATCTTACACATAACCTAGACCATTGTATGAGAAAAAAATAATTTTTTTGCATAAAATATGTATTTTTAAAAAAATGCAGTTTTGCCGCCTTTTGATGGCGCACCCACTATAAATCTTTATTATGACATGTTTATAAGTGAAATTTGTTAAATAAAACTTATTCCATGGAATCAGGATATAAAAACATACTTTGGAAAAAAATTACTTTATTCTAGTAACCTTCATATTTTGATTATGAGTAAAAATACGCTAAATTTGAATTAAAAACAACATTTTTATCAAGATACTTTATATGGTAAAATTATAATATTTAATGGTTTTAAAGTATAAATAGAATATATTTTTACCATTTAATATTATTTAAGTCATTATCATTAATTTTACACTGAATTCATAGGACCAAACATTTCAATCTTTTACAATGTATTATCTTTTAAAACCTATTTTCTCAACTGCGGGATTAATTTTAAATTAAATCTTGCAACATCTATGAATTGAATTTGGAAAAATGGATTCAATATTTTTAATAAGTAGGTAAAAATTATGTTAATAGGATACTTCTTATTTTTAGGCATTATGAATAGTAACTACGGTAAATTTTTTTACTACAGTTAAAGGTAAATTGGGTAATTAAGGGTAAAAATAAGATTATAAAATTACCCTAACACCCACAAAAATTATATTGGATGAATAAAAGTGTACCCATTTTACACAAGGGTCATAATAGATTCATTTCATGGACTTTTTACCATGAAAATGATGTAATTATTATTAAAACCAAAGAAAGTGACAACATGTCACTCTCTTATATCTTATAAGTGTAATAATATTAATTTTGTGATAAACATCATAAAAAATCAAAGATAAATAGTAACAAAAAATATAATAAATTTATCTACAACAGATGAATTTATTTATAATTTTTATGGATTACATAATTATCATTAATGGTGACACAATAGTGTTGTATAAATTATTTTATTGACTGAAATATCAAATAAATGGTTTTAAAATTTTTAAAATAAATATTATATGAACTATTTAATGTAATCCACCAATTTTTTAAACAAATATGACATGTTAGAAATCTATTAAATATTTTGTTTCAAATATATCTTCTGTGTGGATTTTATTTAAATTCAAACAAATGAATAGTGTCAAAATTGACACTATTTATATTGTATATTATTAAATTGTATAAAAATCACAAAAATATTTAATAATTATAAATTGAAATTTATATGGTCTAACATGTCAAAATTTATACAATTATTGACAATTCACAATAGATAATTAATTATTTATAACAATTTAAAACATATAATATTATTACAAAAAATAAAATTAAATAGATTAAATAAGGATAAATCAAGTTGATAAGGTTTAAAATAAATTCCCAACATGTAAATTTTTTTTTGGATGATTATATTACAACCCTATATCATCTCATATTTGAATTTGAGTTATTTTGGAGGTTTTTAATTGGGATTTTAATTAATTATAAAATATTATTTTTGTGGAATCCAAAAGTCCCCTCTCTTCTCTTATAAAAAGGAACCTCATCCCTCTCCTCTTCACAAAATTTTAAGCCTTAAAGCTCAGCCAAAACCTACCCATTTCTCTTCTCAACTTCCATAGAAACATTCTAAAGATCATAGTCTTCTTCAAAGTCCAAATTAATGCCCTAAGAGGAGGTTTTAAAGAGGCTCGCCGAAGAAGAGGTAATATCCTTTATCGATTCATTCAAATTCATTTCTTCTTCTTCCTCGTCTTATTTTGATATTTCATAATTAAGTAATAACATAAGTATCACTGATAAACTGATATGTAATTATAAATATTAAACAACCTTATTTTACCTACTATCCATCTGACAGAAAATGAAATTACTACGCGTGTGTACGTATGAAATATCGTCTCCACACCGTGGTGTAATATTTTTTGAACCACCACCATACTTGGATAGGTATAATTGTGTAAATAATAACAATAGAAGATTATTATAAAATTATAGTAATTCTGAGATATTCTATCATCTACTCAAATGCCAAGAAGTAATTATTTGATCGATATCATCCCTCGTACGTGTGTACTGATTACCGTCTCCACGACGTGATGAGATTCATTCTCAAGGATAACCATTCAAGAATGGTTATAAAGTATATATATAATAAATAATCATGAAATATCTGAAATAATAATGCTAATGGATATATATATATATATATATATTATCTACTTACTTCCATTCAATTCAATAAGAAAATGAAAATAGCGTTCATGCGTATGTACAAGTCTACCATCTCCATGAATGGTGTATTTCATTTCATTTGTCTAAATATTATATATATTCTGAATATATATTATATATAAATAATTTTTTACATTATTGATGTAATTAATTCGTAATATAAGTAATAATAATATCAGGAACAACAATTCCAAACACGTACGATAAATGAAACGATTTTACCCGAACACATCTTTAACATGGAATTGCCAAATGAACAGGTAATATAGAGTCGTAAGTGAATCATATATGATATCATAAATACTATTATGGCTCTGTTTCAAGTTAATAATATGTTTAAATCCACTATAAAATATTTTTAGACATGTACAGAAGAAATTGGACCTAAGTTAAGGGATAATTATTCCAATCTCATTCTTATCCGAGATTGTTTATTCGTCAGTATTTACTGGGGTTATTTTTATCATCCATGTCCAAGTTTTCTCAAAATGTATTCATAAAATTTATACTTTTATTCCATGAAATTTTTAAATTCATTTTTACCCTTTTATGACTTTTACCATAAGGTATGGAAAGAATCTTTCTTTTTTTTACCATATGAGGTACTTTTTTACTTTTCCGGCAAAAGTACAAGAAGAATATTTTTTGTATCTTATACGATATGAATAGTTTTTTACAGATTTGTAACACCTTATTTAACTGAAGATTCCAATACAAGATTTCATGATTATTTTGAATGAAATTCTTTTATTTTAAAATTGCACGATATTATGATAAAAGAATATGATTTTGAAGAAGAGATAATATTTTACTCAAGAATTTATTTCAAGTGTTTAATAAAAACTATTTCCCATATAAGATGACATTATTTAGGATGATTATGTTTCAATTATAATGTCTCTATTATTTACATGGT
The DNA here is from genome assembly GCA_963277665.1 of Viscum album. Lineage (NCBI taxonomy): Eukaryota > Viridiplantae > Streptophyta > Magnoliopsida > Santalales > Viscaceae > Viscum > Viscum album. Next base: position 1,374,035,593 of record OY728164.1, read on the forward strand.
TTTGTTTTTCTTATCATGAAATAATATACATTTGTTTTATATGGATTATGTTATGATGGTATGATGTTTATGAACCCCATTTTGTTCATTGGGTTATGATGAAGGATTTATGTCTATTTTTTGGCACAGATAAGAATGATTTCATTATGATATGGGTGGGACATATATATACCTCCAATTAATTGGGTAAGGATTTATATCTCATGAGATAGACATGGCTAGAACAACATGTAAATCTGGTTCAGTAATACCAAGCGGGAATGGCAAGTAAACCTGGTTCAGTAATGGACATTGTCCATTATGATGGACTTGGCAACAATGCCTTGGCTACAATTGAAATCATATCATGTACTTAATGGTTTTACAAAATTACATGTTGTATTCCCATGCTATTTTATCATGATTGATGTTCCTTTATGATCTATGCCTTACGTACTATCAAGATTTAATTCACACCTCATGATTTTGATGTTTAAGAATTATGTTCATGTTTTTATGTTCAAATGTACATGGTTTTGTGTAATTTTATCCATTCATACCATTACTGAGCATTTGAGATCACCCTTTATATGTTTTCTTTTCCCCACGATATAGAGAAAGGTTTTAGGTAAGAAAACAAAATTGGAAGATCTGTATGGGAGATGTTGAAGATATTTCAACATGATTAGAAGATTATGTTCCTAGTTACCAAAGACACTAAACTATTATGGTCCTTAGGTGTCTGTTTTTGTTATGTAATAAGTATTCCACAAAATTAATTTAATTTCCATGTACATCAAGCTTGGGTCTCTACAGTTGGTATCAGAGGAAAGGTTTAGTCGACCATTGGAAACTAGGATGTGAAAACTTAAGTGAGATCCCTAGAGATATATCTAAGGTATGTCTAAGGATGTCCTTAAGGTTATGTATAGGATAAAATCCTAGAATTACGATGATGATCATGAATAACCTAGTATTATACCTCAGATATTAGAGATTGAAAGTACACCCCTTGATTATTTTGTTTTCCTAGTATGATTTTTTCCGCTCACACTATTATTTTCTGGGTTTTATATAATGGATTGATCCAGAAGGAACCGTTTTAATGATCAATGAACTGGGAAATGAAATGACTGTCCTCTTGAAAAACCAAATGTTATGGGGAATGTAGTGAAAAATCATATTTCATTACTTACACAATCTAAGAGTCATTCTGGACTTCCAAATGAGCATATAAGGAAACAATATTCTATTGAGTCCTTCATGAGGCAACATCCACCTTCTTTCAGTGGGTATTCTGATCCACTTATTGTTGAAAAATGGATTAGTATCATTGAAAATATATTTTCCATACATCGTTGCTCAGAACATGAAAAGGTCATTTTAGCTATTTACCATTTAGAGATGAAGCAGACCAATGGTGGACTCTAATTATGAATACAAGGCCCCAAGATGAAATTGAATCCATAGAATGGGACGAGTTCAAGAACTTGTTTTTCAATAATTAGTTCCCTTGTATTATTCAAAAAAATATGGAAATGTACTTCCTTGAACTGAAGAAAAATGATGATGAATCTGTTGGTATATACGAGGTAAATTTTACAGAGCATGAAATGAATGTATCTGGATTTATCATCAAACCTAAAAGTAATGTTGACTGATTCATTGGTGGCTTAAAACCAAGTCTTCGAATGGAATTAGCTATAAGATACATTAGTATCCATTGTGATATCATGGTAGAACTGGAAAGTTGGTGTTACATATCCATCTCAGGGTTTTGACAAGAAACAAAAGATGGAGTTCAATGAAAAATCTCCGAAAATTGTGAAAAGAATACCGATGTTTCTTTATGCTCAAAGTGTGGAAAGAAGCACGGTGGAGATTTTCTTAAAGGGAATAGAACATGTTTTATGTGTGGAAAAGAAGGTCATCAAGTATTTGAGTGTCGATGTAATGGGGAAAAGGTATCTAATGATGTGAATAGAGAAAAAACTACAGAGAACACACCACTAACACTTAAATGCTACAAGTTCAAGGAAATGGGGGAATTATTATAACAAATGACCTAATCCAAAGGTTAATGATGATCGTTATCAACAACCTCATAAGGAAAAGGAAAAATGGATATCACATGTGATCACTATTGGTGATGTTTAGTATGATAAAAATTTGGTGTAATGATTGACTTTTTATGTAATGGGATTGGAAAATAATGTTTGTGGAATCTCATTTATAGTATCGTGGAATATTGGAATATCTATGTATTGGTTTATTGTGGTTTTCAATAATTATATGGTACCAGTAACCACAAAATATGATTGAAATATTTTTGTAAAGTAGATGATATGCACATAATAAACTGATAAGGAGAAAATAATATGTTTGATAGTATTAATGAGCTCATGACTGATATAAGGACAAAGTGATATCATGGTTTGAGTATATAGAAATTTTGGGATTTTTCTATGTGGAAGGTTTTAACTTTTTCCAAAATTCACTTTTTTCAATAAGGTTCAATGGGTGTTCATTTTTCAAGAGAATAAATGATTAAGGTATTCACAGGTCTGCAATGTAACCAACAACAAGATATATCTTATTCTATATGGGGGATAAATGTTGGTATTCACATGCTTAGTAGATTACCTTTCTGGTAATTGTTTTCTTTATACTATGATATTGGACAAAAGTATTTTCGATAAGCCAAAAGGTTGGACTGGATTAATTTAGACATCAGATAGTATTGTTTAAGTATATAACTTTTTTATTTTATTTCTGGAATGTTATAATAGTATTGCTTTAGAAAAAGGACAACCCGTGAGACGGGCGACAACCCGTCGTGTTGGACAGGGCTGTGGGAATTATACCAACAACTAAGTCTGACATTCCTTTATCGCATACCACTGGCCTACTGGAAGTCCCTGTTTTGTAGAAATTAGTTATTTTTGTTAAGTGTTGTGATAGATGAAGTATAAGTCCAATTTTTGGAACCACAAATGATTTATCTCACCATATATGGACTTATGCATATTTAATATCTTATTCTAACATTTTTTTGATAGAGATAGATGGAATGACCTATCATTCTATCACATGATCTACTAATAATTCATGAAAGAAAAATTCAACCTCATTTATTTAAATAATAGATGATGTGGAATGATCAATGATGATATTACACTAAAATCAAGTAAGTATTTCTCCCAATGCAAAGATTTATCAACATTAGGGAAATGATCTTGAAATCCAAAATTTTTTTCCTAGTACCATCATATCTGATGAATCAGATGGTACCTTAGATAATCACAAATTTATGGATTTCTGATTGTTTGCCTTTTTATATCAATGCTCTCCACCACCCTCTATCAGAACGTAATGGTTAGATTTCTCTTCCATATCTATATTTTCACCTATGTTCTCTTATGTGGAAACCCAGTGATCAGTTAATTTGGGTAATTTTTATGTTCAATACTTTAGTTTTTAAAATAATGTTTTAGTATTCCTTTTAACGATGTAGGTTTCTATGAATGAAACTTTCAAGTTATAAACGATTTATAACCCGGATGAATTTTGAGGGTGAAATTCATTTCAAGGGGGGTAGAATGTAACACCCCAATATTTTATGAGAAATATTTTTTTTAATTTATTTGATGTCTTTTGTTGTATGCTATACCAAAATTAGCTTGTTCTATAAACAACACTATATTATCTTTTATTATATGAAAACATTATTTTTGGATTGTGTTACACGCAAGAGCGACCATCCTCAATAGCGTGTGTTGTACGCATTATCGAGATTCACTAAACAACGATATATTTTTATTATGAACTAGCTTTTATGAATATTTATAACTAAAATTTTAATTGTATAACATTATCACTCATCTTAAACATTTTCTAGAACATGGTATGAGAAAAAAATAAATTTTTCGGGTAAAATAAGTATTTTTCAAAAAAATGCAGTTCTTCCACCTTTTGATGGCGTACCCACTGTAAATATAGTTTTTAACATGATTATAAGTTCAATTTGAAAAAAAAATTATTCCTTTGAATAAGGATATTAAATTTTACTTTAGATAAATTTTCGACATTATTCTGATAACCTTCATATTTTGATGAATATTAAAAATATGCTAAATTTTAATTAAATTTTTTTTCCATCAAGATAATTTATATGGTTAAATTAAAATATTAAATGGTATTAAATTATAAATATAATATATTTTTACCATTTAATATAATTTACATCATCATAATTAATTTTACACAAAATTCATAGGTCAAAACCTTTCAATATTTTGCAACTTTTTAACTTTTAAAACTAATTTTCTCAACAGTGGGATTTATTTTAAATTAAATACCAGAAATTTTCTGTTTTGGATTTGGAAAAATTGATTCCATATTTGGAATCAGTAGTTCTAAATTATGTTAATAGGATACTTTTTTAGGCATTATGAATAGTAACTATGGTAAATATTATTTACTACAATTAAAGGTAAATCGGGTAATTAGGGGTAAAAATAAGATTATAAAATTACCCCAACACCTGATAAAATTCTATTGGATTAATAAAAGTCGACCCATATCACCTAAGGGTTAGAATATATTAATTTAATGAACTTTTTATTATAAAAATGATGTAATTATTTTTAAAACAAATGAAAGTGACAACATGTCACTCTCTTATATCTTATAAGTGTAATAATTTTAATTTAGTGATATAATTTATAAAACTCTAAACCTAAATAGTCACTAGAAAGATAATAATATTATCTGCATCATGTGAATTTATGTATAATTTTTAGGGATTAAATAATTATCATTAATGATTACACAATAGTGATGTATAAATTATATTATTGACTGAAATATCAAATAAATGGTTTTAAAAATATTAAAATAAATGTTATATGAACTATTTAACATGATCCACAAATTTACTAGATAAATATGACATTTTTGGAATCTATTAAAAAATTTGGTTCGAACAGATCTTTTGTGTGTAATTTATTTAAATTCAAACAAATGATTACTGTCAAAATTGACGCTATTGATATTTTATATTATTAAATTGTTTAAAAATCACAAAAATATTTAAAAATTATAAAATGGAATTTATACAGTCTAAAATGTCATAAAGTATCCAATTATGGAAAATTCATAACACATATGTAATTATTTATAACAATTTAAAATATAGAATATTATTACCACAAATAAAATTAAATTGATTAAATAAGGCTAAAGCAAGTTGATAATGTTAAAATAAATTCCCAATAGGTATAAATATTATTGGATGATGAGACTACAACCCTATCTCATCTCAACATAAAATTTGAGTCGTTTTTGTGGTTTTTATGTGGGGTTTTATTTTATTATAAAGTAATATTTTTGAGGCCTCCAAAAGTGCCACTCTCTTCTCTTATAAAAGGGAACATCCTCCCTATCCTATTCACAACATTTTCAGCCTTAAATATCATCCAACCACAGACCATTTATCTTCTACACTTCCCTATAAACATACTAGATGTCCTTTTCTTCTTCCAAGACCAACTTCTATGCCCTAAGTGGAGGTTTAGAAAAGGGGCATCGAAGAGGAGGCAATATCCATTACCGATTCTTTAAAATTCATTTCTTCTTCTTCCTCCTCTTATTTAGTTGTTTCATAATAAAGTAATAACAACAGTATCAATAATATACTGATATGTTATTATAAATATGAAACAACCCTATTTCACTTTCTATCCATCCTACGGAAAATGAAATCACCGCGTGTGCGTATGTACGGAATACGGTCTCCACGCCGTGGTGTAATATGTTTTCCACCATCACCTTATTTGGATGGGTATAATGGTGTAAATAATAACTATATATTATTATTATAACATGATACTAATTCTGAGATATTGTATCACCCACTCCAATTCCAATAAATAATTATTGGAACGATATCATCTCTCATGCGTACATACAGATTACTGTCTCCATGCCTTGATGAGATTCATTCTAATTGTCAACCATTCAAGAAAGATTATAAAGTATATATATAATAAATAATCATGAATTATATGAAATAATAATGCTACAGGATTTATTTACATATATATTTGTGTGTCATCTACTTACATCCATTCAATTCAATAAGTAAATGAAAACAGCGTTCATGCGTATGTATGGTCTACTGTCTCCATGAACAGAGTATTTCATTTCATTTATCTATCTATTATATATATATACTAAATATATATGATATATAAATCATTTTTACATTCTAGAAGTAATTAAATATTGATATAATTAATAATAATATCACAAACAACAAGTCCAAACACGTACGATAAATGAAACGACTTACCAAAAATGTAGATTTAACATGGAATTGACAAATGAACGAGTAATATAAAGTTGTAAGTGAATCATATATGATATCATAAATATTATTATGGTTTTTTTACAAGTTAATAATATGTTTAAACCCACTATATAATAGTTTTGGGTGCGTATGGAAGAAATTGGACCCAAGGTAAGGGATAATTATTCCAATCACATTTTTATCTGAGATTGTTTATTTGTAAGTATTTTCTCGGGTATTGATCATCATCCTTGCCCATGCTTTTTTAAAATTTATTCATAAAATGTTTACTATTCTTCCATGTATGTTTAAAGTCATTTTTACCCTTTTATGACATTTACCATAAGGTATGTAAGGATTCTTTCTTTTGTTTACCATACGAGGTACTTTTTGACTTTTCTCGAAAAAGTACGAGTAAAATGTTTTTTAACTTATACGACATGAACAGATTTTTACAGTTTCATAACTCCTTATTTAAATGAAGCTTCTTATAGAAGCTTTCATGACTATCATTAATTAAATTATTATTTTTGAAAATGGAATGATATTTTTAGAAAAGAATATGATTTTGAAGAAGATAGGATATTTTCCTCAAAAATTCATTTCAAGTGTTTTATCAAAACTATTTCCCATCTAAGATAAAATTATTTAGTATAATTATGTTTCAAGTATAATGTCTCTATTATTTACATGGTTTGATTTTTCTTATCATGAAATTATATCCATATTTTTTATATGGATTATGTTATGATGGGATGATGCTTATGAAACCCATTTTATTCATTGGGTTATGATAAATGATTTTTGTTTATTTTGTGGAATAGGTAAGAATTATTTGATTATGAGATGGTTGGGACCTATATCTCTATCCCGTGCATCGGGTAAAGATTTATATCTCATGATATAGACATGGTTGTAATGGAATGTACATCTGGTTTAGTAATATAGGTCTGGAACGACAAGTAATCCCAGTTCTGTAATAGACTTTATCCATTATGATGGTCTTTGCAGCAATGTCTTGGCTACAATGGAAATTATATCATGTTCTTAATGTTTTTCCACAATATCATTTTTTATTCCCAATTATATTTTATCATGATTTATGTACCCTTATGTTGGGAAAAAATACCTCAAGGTATCATTGAAGTATTTTTGAGGTGATTGTGTTTGTTGACAAAGTGGACATCTATGTGTTGATTATTGACAAAGCAAAACAATGACATACAAATTTGTTGACAAAGCGAATTTACTGGTGGAATTTCATGTTCAAGAACTGTGTTCAACAATCCATGTTGGATTCACAAACGTCAACAAAGGAATGGATGATATGGAGGTGGTAAAAAAAGAACAGATACAAGGTGGCGATCTTTTCTAGTGTTTGCCAAATTTTTGGGCCTAAAAATCGTCAAATGATGAAAAGTGGTTTTTGGAAAAGGGACTTGCACGCCATGTACATGAAGTCTTGGAAACTTGCACACCATAAGCATTTCAAGATTAGGACATCAAAATATGGAAATGGAAAGAGGGTCGTGAAAGTATTTGGTTGGTCGTGCAAGTGACTTGTGTGCTATGAAGAGACATGTGTGCCGTCGTGCAGGGTGTTCAGATGCCAATTAATACAAGACCACCCACCTCATTTTCAATGGAGTTCAACACATATAAAAATCAGAGCTCCCGTTACGCAAGTGTATTGGTCGCGCAAGTGGTGGTTTGCCGCGCAAGTAGGACTTGCGTGCCAGATTTGAAGAAGGGTGATTGTTGTTTGTTGCACGCAATGTTGGTTTGGGCATAAAGGGGAGTGCGTCGTGAAAGTTTGGATTTTAAGAATATTTCCTCGTGCAAGTGTCTGAGGTGGACCTACGTGCCAGTTGTGACTTGCGCACTGGGTTTGACATCCGCGCTATGTATGGTTGATTCACATCAGTATTTTAGGGTTGAGTGAAAGCTGGAGATTTCCTGACACCTTCGGTGCAAAGTGAGATTAATATATGGGTGAAATCTAGACTTCAACAGAGAATCTACTTACAATAGAGGATGTATTCATTAGAGATAATGAAGAGACCTACAAATCTATAAACTTTGAGTGGATCCTTTCCAGAGCAATGAGGAAAGGAAGAGGGAGAAGGTGATCCTCTCAACCGGCAGTGAGCCAGAGAGAGAAATAGGGAGTGGCCCTTGGGAAAGTACTGTTCTGACCCTAAACCTTGTAAAGGTAGTGAGCTTGGGACAAAGTGATTGTGCCTAAACATTGTAATCCATAGCTAGTGATGTTTAGTTGAATTTGGTACGACCGAAAACCAGTCGGCGTATGATCCTTGGATGTAGCCCTTAGCGATGCACCAATTAAAAATTATTGTGTCATGTTCTTGCTTTACATTCGGTTTATATTGTGCAACAGGAAAGAGAGAGTAGAGTGTTTTCATTAACAGTTAAAAAAGATCAGAACGGGCTTTAATTTTTAATTACTCATACCCTGATTCACCCCCGCCTCTCTGGGTATTCAAACTTGGGGACAGAGCAATTGGTATTAGAGGGAAAGGTTGATATTTGTTCTTCTCTCAATGAAGGTAACTAAACATAAAGGGATTCCGATCATTGATGGATGTAGTTTTCAGATATGAAATAATCAAATGCAACACTATTTCTAATCTTTGGGAATGGATGTGTTTTCAGCATCTATGCATGGTATCATAGCTGATATTACTAGTGGTGCATTAGAAGTTGAGCATAGAGTGTTGGATGCTGATGCCAAAGCAATCAATGCCTTAGGGAGAGCCCTTTCCAATTCCATATATACAAAAGTGATGTCATGCAAAACGTCACATGCCATTTGGGAAAATATTTTGAATATATATGAAGAGGATACAAAGGTCAGAGAGGAAAAGCTGCAAGTGTTGTGGAACAATTATGAAGATCTAAGGATGAGCTCGAATGAATCTGTTGATGCATTCTTTGATATGGTAAATGTTGTGGTAGAAGACATGCAAAATCATTGTGAAATTATTGAAGGTATAAAAATTGTTAAGTACATATTGAGAAAACATCCACCTCAGTTCAATCCGAATGTTTCTATTTTGGATGATAAAGACCTGAAAGATGTGACATTGGATAACTTGCACAACACCCTTATTTCATATGAAATGATAAATGATAATAACGACGTAGTGGAAAAGGGGAAATCCAAAGAGGTGGCATTTAAGGCCCTAAATAAGCTCACCATTGAAGATTCATAGGAGGAAGAAGAGACAGATGGGGTAATGTCATTCCTCTCCTCAAATGATCAAAGTGGAAAAGGAAAGTTCAAAGGGAAACATCCACTTGCTTTCTTTAGATGTGGAAAATTTTGTCATCATGTGGAAAGGTGCCCCAAAAAGATTCAAGGAGAAAATGATAATGATGATGTTTAAATTCCAATGAATTGAACTTTAGACAATGTGAAAGGGAAGAAGTAGTTCAAGAGAAATTTCATCAAAAAGAATAATCTTCTTTCACAAGAAATAGAATGTTCAGATGAGTCTGAGGTTGAAGAGGTTGAGGAAATAGATAATTGTAATGATAGAGGTGAAAATGATTTTGTGTCAGTCATCGATAGTTCTCAGGAAAAGGAGAAATTGATGCTGGAGAATAAGAAGAAGAAGTTGAAGGAAGAGTTGATATAGAAGCCGAATTGAAATTAGCTCTTGAAGAGATAGACGTTTGGAGAGCCAAAACGAAGTAATCTAGTAAAGTGGTTCATGATTCCAAACTCTATATACAACAACAGGATGAAGAAAATTATGAGCTATTTAAAGAAATTGAAAGACTAAAATCTTCAGCACTAGAGAGAATAGAAAATATTGTTGTGTATAAGCTTATAATTGGGGAATAGAAGAAGAAAATTGATAGTTTGAATAACATAGGAAAGGAGCAGGTCAGACATATCAAAGAGATTGAAGAAGAAGTGGTCAGTCTGTGATGAAAAATGAAGGATCAAGAAAAACCCTTGACCTCTAATGTGATGTCAGGAAAGCACGTAATTCGAAAGGATGAAATTGTGAAAGTGGAGCCTAGTGGATCAGCAGGAAAGAAATAGAAATTGACCTCAGATGGTAAGTATAATTCAGTGCTTAATAAGAAGCAAAAATCTGTGGTAATTGATGTCAAACTGCAAGCACCCGTCCTGAAATTGAATGTTGATTTTGGCACAATGCCGAATCAAAACATTCAGAGATCTCAAGGAGAAACTCGTAATGTTGAAGTAATGAGAAGGAACACACCTTATATCCGGTGTTATTGTTGTGGGAATATTGGAAATTCAGAGTATGTGTGTTCCATAGCCAAGAGATATCGAAGGGAATAAGAACAGAGGTGGTAGCCAAACAGAGAACAGTTTTCCAAAACATATTTTGAAGGACACAGTGTTTGGTGTGGTGGATTTGGGCACATGGCTAGGTACTGAACTTCAACCATACAGAGAAATGATCCAAAGCAGAATCAAAAAGTTTTTAAGGAGGAGATCAATAATCCAACATGTGAGTTAAAAATTTAGAACATATTGATAGCTTTGCAAGATGAAGTTGGTCCATCATACTCTGAGAAAAAACAGAAGTCTCAATCCATGCCAAGTGTGAAGGAGAAATTAAGGACCAAGAAGAAGAAAAATGAGAAGGATGTGGTGGAAGAAATTGCCCTTAAGGCATCAGATCACTCTTGTGTATAGATCCTTGATAGTGGTTGCACTTCTCACATGACAGGTAATAAGGATCTTGTTATAGGCATAAAATATGAAAAAGAAGGAGTTGTCAAATTTAAAAATGATGAAAACCTGAAGATTTTGGGATTAGGAAAAGCCATGTTTGGGGGAAAATAAATGAGACATAATGATGTCTTTGTTATATAGGGTCTCAGTCATAAGTTGCTCAGTGTCAGTCAACTATGTGACTTTGGGTACTCTATCTGTTTTACCAAGAATATGTGTGTTGTGAATGGAAAAGAATGAGAAGTTGTTATATATGGAAAAAGGAAACAGGGAAATCTTTACCTTGTAGGTGGGGAAAAAGATATTTTCCTTTTATCCAGAGAGGAAGAAAACTAGTTGTAGCATAAGCGACTTGGTCATCTATGCCAACCATCCAGGGAAGATTTGGTAAAGTGTGATGCTGCTAGAGACCTTCCTAAACTGTCACGTGATCGCACTCATACGTGTGATGATTTCCAACAAGGGAAGATAATCAAAAAGACATATATTCCAAAGGAATAGAAATCAATTGGACTACTCGAATTGGTGCATGCTGATGTATGTGGACATATATCACCACGAGCTATAAATGGGAAAAGTTACTATGTTCTTTTCATTGATGTTTATATCAGAATGGCCTGGGTATTTATTGTTACCCATAAGATTGAGGTGTTCAGTTGCATAAAGCATCATAGGAGGGAATCATAAAGGATTCTTGGGTAGAAAATTCTAATGTTTCGTACTGATAACGGTATGAAATTCACAAACAGTCAGGTCAAAAACTATATCGAGAAACACATGATAAGTCATCAAGTTTCATCAGTGAGAAATACCCAATAGAATGGAAAGGTTGAGAGGAGGAATCAGATCATTAACAACATGGCCAAAAGGACGTTTATTGAAAAGGACCTAACAGAGAAATTTCGGAAGGAAGCCGTTTTGACATCATCTTATATTTTGATCAGGTCTTTGTTGTGTCCGAAGGATGGGAAGAATCTGTATTAAATGTGGTACGGAATGAAGTCAATGCTGAAATACTTTTGATTCTTTGAGAGTAAGTGCTTCATTATCAACAAAGAAAATCACAGGATGTTTGAGTCACGAGGAGATGAGGGGATATTCCTTGGCTACTCAGGGAAAAGAAAAGAATATAAATGGTTCAACAAAAGGCTTGGAAAAATTGTTGGGAGCAATGATATAACTATAGTTGAAAATGAACAGAATAGTCAATGAACTAGTGAATAGTTTCTGGATGAAAGTGATGATGAGGTAAGCAACAGAAGGGGAGAAGAAGTGGCAGAAACTGATTCAGAAGAAGATACTAATGATGAACAAGAAAGTTTCAAGTCTGTGTCTGCACGGAAGCCATAGAGTCATGATAAAATTGACAGGCAGAATATCATTTGTGATCGGACAGCATTAGATCAGGCTCGAAGAATGAGATCATTATAGAAAACATCATTTCTATCTCAGGTGGAGAGGAAATGTTTTTATGATGCATCTGAAGATGAAAACTGGGTTTAGGAAATGAATCAAGAGCTTGATCAGATTGAGAAGAACTAGACATAAGAGATTGTTTTGAGGACATTAGACAAGAATTTCATCAGGACTAAATGGGTCTATCGCAACAAGATAAATGAAGATGGCACAGTGATTCAGAACAAAGCATGGCTATTGTGAAAGGGATACTACCAGATAGAGGGAATATATTTTTATGAGACATTTTCACTGGTGGCAAGGCTAGAGACAATAAGATTATTTTTTTCCATAGCAGTGCAAAGAAAGTTCAAAGTGTTATAGATGAATGTAAAATCCAAATTCTTGAATGGTGTTCTGGAATATGTGGTGTATATTGAGCAGATAGATGGTTTTCTCATTCATGAGGATGAGAGCAAAGTTTCCAGGCTGAATAAGGCATTGTATGGGCTGAAACTAGAACCAAGAGCATGGTACTCATGGCTTGATCAGTACTTGAAGAAATGTGGTTTCTAGTATGGGGGAGTTGATTACAATCTCTATTTCAGCAACAATAGTAATCAAAGGATGATGGTGTTGGTTTATGTCGATGACATAATATTTGGCGTATCTGATGAATCTCAATGTAGAAAATTTTCCAAATTCATCAAAAATGAGTGTGAAATGTCAATGATTGGTGAGATACCGTTTTTCATTGGTCTACAGGTGACACATGGAAGGAATGGAACATTTATTTCTCAATCCAAATATGCCAAGGAGGATTTAATAAGGATTGGCATGGAGAATTCCATGGAGATGAACACTCTGTTTTCTACCCAGATGAAATTATCAAAAGATGAGGATGGCAGGGAAGTTAATATCACATAATACAGGAAAATCATTGGAAGTTTGTTGTACTTGACCGTGAAAAGGTCTGATATTATTTTTTCCACATGCCAAGCAGCATGATTTCAGAGTAATCCCAAGGAAAGACACATTCTTGCATTGAAAAGAATACTTTGGTATATCAAAGGCCCCATGGATTTTGTTCTGATGTATAATGACAAATATCAATTAGTGTTATTGGGTTACAAAGATGCTAATTGGGCCGGATCAGCAGATTACAGAAAATCAACATCTGGAAGTGCATTCTATCATGGTGGATTGTGTATCTCTTGGATAAGAAAGAAGCAAGATTGAATTTCATTGTGAACCGCAGAAGCTGGGTATATTGCGGCCACTCAAGCATGCACATAGTTATTGTGGATGAAGCAGGAGCTTGAAGATATGTGCATTGAAGTTATGTCTACAATCGAAATACAGTGTGATAACTCAAGTTCTATCAATCATAGAAAAAATGACATCCATCACTCAAGGACCAAGAACATTGATATCAAATATCATTTCATCAAGGAGAAGGTTGAGCAAGGAATTTTGAAATTGGAGTATGTGCCTACAGAGTAACAGGTTGCAGACATTCTGACAAAGGCCTTACCCAAAGAAGCTTTTGATTGGCATCTACTTTCTCAGGGAGTTCAGTTGACTCCTCACACTTGAATGAGTGTGGATGTGGAACACCCCCCTCTCCCAGAGTATAATGTGTTTTTCCCTAATGTATTGATATGTGTTCTATATTCTGTTAAAGACTACAAAAGAGTGCCCTTTGGGATCGTTGAAAAAGGGGGAGAAGATAGTGATTGTTCAAAGGGGAGACCGTGTGGTTATTTGAGTAATCATGAATGATACGGGGAGAATATGATTGGTGGAGCATCCAGATAGGGGGAGTTGATCGTGATTTTCCAGAGCATAGCTTGGACAACAAATAACATAGGGATATAGAGGATTTCAATATTACAAGAGTTGAAGCTGTGAATAGAAAGGGGGAGCATTTTAAATCTGACGTTGCTAGAAGTGATAGATCAAATAACAGATTTCACGATAGCTGAGGATCGTGATGAATGTAGAAGAGTGATGTTGGAATGTGGTAAGAATATTTCCAACAATTGGTATTAGTTTGGTAAAAATTGGTATCTGTTGGAATGTGGTAAGAATATTTCCAACAATTTCCATCAGTTTGGTGCAAAGTGAGATTCTTCTACGGGTGAAAGCTAGATTTCAATAGAGCATCTACATACAACATAGGATGTATTAATTATAGATATTGAAAAGACATACAAGTCTATAAACTGTTAGTGGATCCTTTCTAGAGCAGTGAGCAAAGGAAGAGGAAAAAGGTGATCCTCTCCAATGACATTGATTCAGAGAGAGAGAAACAAGGAGTGACCCTTGGGAATGCAGTGAGCTGGTCTTACACCTTCTAAAGGCAATGAGCCTGGGACAGAGTGACTGTGGCCGAACCATGTAATTCGCAGCTAGTGATGTTTTGTAGAATTTGGTACGACCGACAACCTGTCGGTGTAAGCTCCTTGGATGTAGCCCTTAGCAGTGAACCAAGTAAAAATCGATGTGTCATGTGGTTGATTTACTTTTTTTTATATTGTGCAACATGAAAGGGAGAGAAGAGTGTTTTTCTTAACAGTGAAACAATATCAGAACTGCCTTTAATTTTAAATTATTCATACCCTTATTCACCCTCCCTCCCAGGGTATTCATCCTTGTGGACCTAACACTTTAGGATCTATTCCTTACGTAATGTCACGATTTAATTCACACTCAGGATTTTGATTTTTAAGCATTATGTTCATGTTTCTGTGTTCAAATGTATATGTTTTTGTGTTATTTTCTCCACGCTTACCCTTACTGAGTATTTGAGCTCACCCTTTATAGGTTTTCTTTTCCCCAGGATATAAGGAAAGGTTTTAGGTAAGAAAACAGAAGTGGAAGATCTATATGGGAGATATTGAAGATCATTCACCATGATTAGAAGATTATGTTCTGAGATTCCAAAGACACTAAACTATTACAGTCCTTAGGTGTCTGTTTTTATTATGAATTAAGTATTCCAGAAAACTAATGTAATGTCCATGTACATCAATCTTGGGTCTCTATAATGATACTCATTTATTTATATTTGTGACCTTATGTTTATGTATGATTGATTATGTATGATTCCATATTTAGAAGTAATATTCATAAAAATTTCAATACAGGTGAACCTAGATAGTACTCCAATTCATTTAGTAATGTTGAGCCTCATGAGATGTTTTGTTCAATGGTCTTGGTGGTTACCCTTGACTCATGCTACCAAGGTCTACGGTCTTGGTGTTTATCCTTGAAATATAATCCTCTATATGCAAGGAGCCTTGACTCATGCTAAAGTCTTGATATAGTTCTCTACAACATATTATTACTCCCTGATCCCATGTATATATGTTATGATTTCACATGTTCCATTACATTTTATACCACTATGTCATGCCTTTTAGCCCATGTTCTAAAGATTTATTGCTATGTGTTTTCCCTTACTAGGATTTTAGCGCATCCCTTTTCTCTTTTTGTCCCTAGGATACACAATGAAGATGTATTAGAAAAATGTATGTTAGTATCTCTTGGAAAATATTAAATAAAGAACTATTTTATTTAGTCCCTTGTTTTCAGTTTAATGTACCTAGTCTTCCAAGACACTAGACATCACGATACATTTCTTCTGATGTTATGTTTTATTATGATTAAAATAATGTAATGATATGTGTAAAAGTCTAGGGTCACTATAAAAAAAATTCATGAGAGGTTTGAGGAAGTTGGTATAAAGGATTCCTTTTCTAGTGGAAGAGGAGTGGTACTCTAGTAAATTATTGAAATGTGAATTCCACCAACATTTTTCCAATTTACATGGGTTCCAATAATGGTTAAAATTATAGAAAAGGGTGTGTTGGGTCTATATATGTCCATCCAATGGAATTTTTAAAATTTTATTGGCCTTTTTATCCCTTTAGTTTATGGTTTATTCCCTTTGTAAACTCAATGTAACCAATATCGTTATAGTGAATTTTAATTACTTTCACTAATATTGTTGGTCAAAAAGTAATTTAAACTTATTTGATATTATATATTATTATAAATACAAATTTTTTATCCATTATTAGAAATTTTATTCATATAATTTTCATAACTTAATTTAAATTTTACCTCACAAACAAGATGACAATATAGGGTTTTAAAGTAAAAACGTTCAAAATTCTACTATGTTTTTATATAAAATCTCAGAGTGAAATTCCTTCCAATAACCGAAATTGGATTAATTGATAAATATTTTATCTAATTGAACACTAATACCAATATATATTATAGTATATCCTTATAAATAAATTATATGAAAAATAGTTTTTGAATTAAAATTAATTATTTTTCCATATTGATTAAAATAATAATCATTATAGAAAAAACAAAAAATTCACCTTAGCCAAATTATTATGTTTCATTTAATAATATTACAGGTATTTTGAAAATTAATATTTATAACGCTACAAAATATTGGATTTAAAATAAGTTCCTCAGTAAAAGGATATTAAATCACCTTAAAATAGTATTTGATGCATACAATTATTTTTATTTTAAAATTATTTGTAAGAAATATATTAAATTAATATCAATATTTTATTAATTATATAGTATATATATTTCATAAAAATAATTAATTTAATTGATATATTAAAATATATTTATGAGCATACAAATATTTTATATTCTTATATATTCAACTGATTTTAATATTTATTTCAATTTAATTTCATGCCAATGAATTCCATTCATATATGTGTAAAACAAATATTTTGAAATATTAGTTAACCATTTTCAAAAATAATAATTTAATTTCTTGGTTATATATTTATATATTTAATAATATTTTTTTAAAAATATTTTTTTTGTAAAACTCAGACTTGCGTGTAATTAAATTCATCTAAGAAACTCATTGCTGCTTGTGACATATGCTAAATCAGTGTCACTATTATTGAAAGATATATAATATATATAATATATTTAAAATAAAAAATATATTATAATTTTTTTGGGATATTAAATCCCCAAACGCACTTGGTGTTGGGTGCATACACACTATTGAATAAAATGCTCCTACTTTATATTTTTAGGTAATTAAAATCCCCATGAATGAATAACATTAAATGATACATTAAACATCAAGAAAAAAGTAGTATCATCATATAAGATGTCAAAGGAAAGTATATACATCATATATAGATATTTGGTGCATAAAAATAAAATATTCCTCAATTATATTGAATTGATATAAAATTCATTACTGATTTTGTAATCTCAATATCTACCCCCTGGAAATAGAGACACATTAGTGGGTTTTTTTACTCCCAATAATTTTCATGAAAATAGTCATAAAAGAAATTATTTTGAAGTATATACACTACATAACAAAAATAATTAGTGAATATTGAATATGTTATATTAAATATTCACCACATAATAATATATTGTGGTGTATATAATTCACATTTTACATGTAACCTCATGACTCCTTCATACATAACATTTCTTTTTGTTTCAATTTGAATTATTTCATCCAAGGTTATTTGACATGAATGCTACCATATGGTATATAATTTCATGATTCGCTTAATTTTCATTGGGTTTTATTATATTTTGATTATCATTCCTATAATATGAAAATTTTTGTAATTAATTTAGACTATATTATGGTGTCTATACAATTTTTAGGTGGATTTAAATTTGATACAAAAAACATATTATTTTATAAATTCACAAATTCAATGGTATTATATTTTAAAGGGTTTTTTCTTACATTTCATTCTTGTCTGACATGTTCCTTTTTAACCACTTATTGATTTTTAATTTTTTATACACACCACCTGAATTATTTTTATGTCTATTTTAATGATAAATGTTTCTATTTAAAAATACTTTTATAATTATATCTTTCATGTGGTTTTTATCCAATGATTATCTAAAATGTAAAAGATTTTATCTCAATTCACATAAATTGTGGAATATTTTATTTTTATGCACCCGAAATCTTATCAGAGAATATATATGTGCCTTATACATGTTATATCATGAAACTACTTATATTGTTTATAAATGTTTCATTTTTTTCACGATTGATATCTCATGACTCTTGATAAATGATTCAAATAAACCATGACTCTTTCAAGTCCTTATACCATGATTTCGTTTTTGATGATGAAATTAATGATGGGTATAATAATTACAATGTTATACTCCTTAAATTTTATAATTTCTTCTTGACATTATGATAATCTTATTCTTACTAATAGAATTCAATTATTAATGTTTGTGTTTAAATTTGTTGAGAATTTGATCTCACCCTTCCAATCTTTACTTTTCCCGGAGTTATCATGTAATATGTTGAAATAATTATATCTAGAATAGATCCACATGGTTTGTGATAATGAAAAATAAGAAATTATAGGTCTATTTGGAAAAATTTCCATTAAAATAATTTTGAAATGTTTATGTAAGAGTAGTTACTAATTTTATTAGGCTCTAATCCTTAAAGTTCTTTTGGTATGTAAGTGAACAATAATTTTCCATTCAATGTTTTAAAATTTGGATTGTGGAAATGGGGCCATCTTCATCAGTATCATAGCTGGATATGTCATGTTTTTATTTTATACACCAAATATGAGAGTGAGATATTATGGTTATTTTATGAACTCATGAGAAATCTGTCATGGGTTACATCATAATCAGACAATAAAACACAATCAAGGGAGAAATATCCTTTTAAATTAAAATGTACCCTTAAATTTTTTTCATATACTATAATAAAAAGATATGTAATATCAATAGAGAAAACATATACCATGGAATATGAGTTTAGTAAAAGGAGAAAATAAAAATTGGCATAGAGACTAATCATATGAATAAATATAATTCCATTCATGGAAATTAAGAATTATTAAAAATATAGTACTACCACAATAATAGAAATCATAAAATAGTTTATAATTAATAAGTACATGTTTCCCACAATATGGTAGAGTTAGAATCACTACCTATCTTCAATAATGGAGGACACAAAACTACCTAATTCCTATAAACACAATGGGGTATGAAATATTATCTCATTCATGTAAACATATTAGAGCTGGAATCACTTCCTAGTTCATAGAACATATAGGAGAAGGAAAACTACACGATTACTATAATATAGTAAATCACGAGTTACTTATTTATTCCCATAGACATAGTGCAACAAGAATCACTTCCTAATTTCTATGGTGGAGAGAGAATTAATACAGGGATCCATCAATTATCTCATGATTTATCATATAAAAACCAATGCTTGTAGGTTGATAGAGGACCCCACTCGTTGTTATAAGAAAAATTTATATTCATGTGATCTAAGGAAGAATGAAACTTTTCATAATTAATTATTTAGAAAATTAACACATGTAAAAGAGATGGTATTTCAAGATAACATCCCATGAATATTTCATAATCCATTAATAAAAAGAAGGAATACAAATTCATTATAGCATATACCCAGTTAATCAAAGGAATCAATAAGGAATGTTGATATAGATTATAAAAATGCGAATAATATTAATAATTAGAATGAAACTATATTATAATACATGAATAATATATGAATTTTTTACCACATTTTTAGTTTGAAAAAATAAAAAATTTGTATATTTTTTTGTGAAATTCATTAAAATAATTTCTATAGTATTTTTTTAGATATAGTGTAAAATGTAGACAAAAACATAAATTATTAATAAAAATAATCTTTTAGAATTTTCATAAAGGAATAAGTAATGGATCAATTTTAAAACTCATTTTGTAAAATGTGAAGTTATTTCTTTAACACATTCTTTACAAATTAGGTTTAGTAATATTACCTTAAAAAAGATAACAATTTTATAAGGAAAATGTGGATTATAAGATAAATAATTTGATCATGGATTGATTTAAAATATTTTTTCTATTTTGATGTACCCTTGTGGAAAACCAACTTTTTAATATGTGTAACAAAAATTAATTTAGTAAAAATGGAGAAATTGGGGAAACATGTGATGAAGAATTATTAGATTTCAACGGAAAATAAAACATTCGATAGAACAAAATATATGTACATGGAAATTAAATAATCATTATAGAGAATGTGAAATACTCATAACAATTTTATATTTTTTGGGGATTAAATTCATTACAGATGGTGATTTAAAAATAAATGTCACCCCCTTAGTGAGAAATATTAAGAGAAATATAAATCACATTTTTAATGAAAAAGGTAATATAATTATGGAGTTAAAAATAAAACACTATAAGTCAACTAAAGGGGGTTTGAGTTTAGAAATAAATTAAAACTTCTTTATCCTTTGAATATATAAATCGAGAATGTTAAAAAATTATATTAATTTGTAAATACCTATAATGAAATAAATAACATGATAATATCAACAAAATAAAAAGTGTATTCACAACAAAAAATTTATTAATTTATTAATTTGGAATAATTTTCATTAAGAATAATTTATGTAAGAATATATTATGGTTTAAGAAATGTTTTAATGGAATCTCGTTGAATGTAAATTTTTATATTGAACTTCAAATACCATTATTGAATAATAATTCATGATTGTATTTATCTAACTAGTGGTATAGACTACATTATAAGTCAAATTATGTTCATTAAAAAATCTCATGTATTGTAAATTGAGATTAAACACCTTCAATAGATATTCCCTATTAATTTAACATACTCTAACTTCCTTGATGGAATAAAGAATTAGAAAATTCTGATATTGCATTAAGATGAGGTATTTGAGAATAACAAACCCCTATGATATTTTTTCATGTTTTGGAGTGTTATTTGGTTAGATATTGGAAAAATCTAAGAGGTATGGGATTTGTCGTAATGTGGGGTGGTGATGGCTCCATTTATAAGGTAGAGGAGTACAATTTTTGTAATATTATAGAAGAGAAAATTAAATAATAAATAGTTATCATGAACTAATATTACATAATAATCAATTGGGTGAAATTGAAATGACATGAAAATGTCAAGAATAAATTTTTTCATATTTTTAACATTTTTTAAAATTTGTTATTCTGAGATTTTTAACTTTTATCGTTTTTATTTATATTATCATAACTTATTTCAACCAATTAATGTAATTTTGTTGTAAAAACATATAATGATCTTTATTACATAAATTTTACCAAATTAATTCGAATATTAAATTATTTATTGAAAATAATTTTTATTAGGGTCATACAAATTAATTTTAATATTATCATAAAAAATAAGAAAAATAATTTTTTAGTATAAGTTTAATTTATGCATAATAACAAAAATTAATATAAAATTATAAATATTAATTATTTCTATTACATTTTATAGTTTATTAGTCACCTAATAATATTTCTTTGTCTTTAAAATAATAAAATACTAATTTTTACCATTTTAATACTTAGTTAAAATAAACATATCAAGAATTGTATTATTAGAGTAAAATATTAAATATAAGTGTGGATATTTCTCCATGGGTTTTGAAATATGTTGGATGTGTATTATATGCTATATTTTATTATCTAGAAATCTATATATTTTTCTCAACATGTTGGTGAGTGTAACAACCCGAGATTTTATGAGAATTATTCTTTCTAATTTAATTGATGTCTAGTGTTGTACACAACACCAAAATTATCATGTTCTATATGCAACACCGTATACGTAACACTATTCTTGGCTTGTGTTACAAAAAATTTCAAGTTTGTTTGATAGAAGTTATCCTCCGCTACATTGAATTTATATATATATATATATTAAATGTATAAATGAAATATGGTTGGATTCTATTATACACAACCACAAAGGAATTGTGCACTACACGCAGCCCTGACTTAGCTTGCTTTACACGCAATTGTGACCTTTCATGTAAGCGTGTGTTGTACGCAAAACCAAGTTTTACTAAACAATGATATGTTATTTAAATATTATATAAACTAGCAGTTATGAATAGTAATAACCACTTTTTAAACATTTATTTTTCAAAATTAACATCATTTTTGGATTTGGAATATCAAAATTAGAATATGGTGAATTTTTGGTATTTTTCTGAAAACTTTTAATTACTGATGAATAGTGAAAACACTATGTTAGTATTTAAAAACCAAAATTTTATTTAAATAATTATTTAATTTATTTAAATTTATTTTGTGTCAAAATTGAAACATAATACATATATATGTTTAATGTAATTCATTGGAGTAATTTTATAATAATTTTAGATATATAAAAATTTTATTTGACTTTTCATCATTTTTCACCCGCCTCATATGAGAATTTGAAAATTTACATAAAACATAATTTTACCACTTCTGTGAGTGGAATTTAGAAAATCTGATAGACACAGTTAATATCAAGGAGTGAAATCTGGTTCAATAAGATAAAAATAATTTTGGGGAATTGTAACTTTTTACTTTTATTTACCACTGTTAAATGTAAATGGGGTAATTAAGGGTAAAAATGATATTATTATTACCCTAAAACATGTACTAATTCTATTATATATGTATAATTCGACCCAAAACAACCTTAGAAATATAATATTATCATTTAGGTCCACTTGGATTGGATTAGGACATTTATTATTATTTAATTCAAAGTAGAGTTAAAAGAGTTAAAATTAATGTTTAATAAATAAAACATTTTTAATATAGATTAATACATATGATAAATTTGACTATAAATATTAATTATAAATATATATAGATTTCCTACATAATGGTATTTTATTTATAATTTTTATACATTAAATAGCTTAATTTATTTATGACACAATGATGATGCAGTAATTACCTAGGTAATGAAATATTAAAATATTTTATATTATAAATACCCAAATAAATTTAATTTGAGACTTTTTATGAATTATAATAATTTTATAAGTTAATATGACATGATAGTATTTATTTAATTAACATTGTTAGAACTAATCATGCTGTTATAATTTTCACAAAAATCATTTACCAAATAGTGTCAAAATTGACATAAAATAGTTTTTAAAACAAATATAATATTATAAATTATTATTATATTCTTCAAAATCTAAGGTTCTGCCAAATTACGTAGATAAGACTATATATGTTAATGATTAACCACTTTGGGTTCGTTTGGTTTGTTATAGTATGTTTATTAACCATATAATGTAAGAAAACAAGAAGACATGGTAAAAGTTAAATTATTAAACTTAGAGTTAATTCAAAATAATAAGGTTAAAATAGTCACCCAAACGTGTTTAAAACCTATGGGTTGCACGTATTTCAACCTATCCCCACTTTAGATTCTAAATAAATCAATTTTGAGCTATTATAAACCGAATATGACTTTATTATAAAATAATAGTTTATATTTTTCCAAAGGTACCCCTCTCCTCCCTTATAAAAAGGGAACCCCTTACCTCTTCTCCTCACACCATTTTGGGCCTTGATGCACGGCCAAACCCTGAAAATTACTCTCCTCAACCTCTCTAGTCATATCATAGAGGTTCTAGTCTTCTCAAAAGACCAACTCTAGTGCCCTAATAAGAAGTTTAAAGGAGCTGCGTCAAGGAAGAGGTAATCTCTTCTACCGACTCTTTCAAGTTTCTCTCTACTTATACATATTTTTTTAGTTGATTCATTATAAAGTAATAACATAAGTATTAATTATATACTTATATGTTATTATAAATATGAATCAATCCTATTTCACCATCTATCCATCCTACAGAAAACAAAATCACCGCACGTGCGTCTGTACAGAATACCGTCTCCACGCCGTGGTGTAATTAGTTTTTCCACCACCACCTTTATTGGATGGGTATAATGTTGAAAATAAAAACTATATATTATTATTATAACATCATACTGATTCTATGATATTATATAATCCACTCCAATTCCATTCAATATATATGGGAACAATATCATCGCTCGTGCGTACATACGGATTACCGTCTCCACGACGCGATGATATTCTTTTTCTGTGTTAACAATTCAAGAATGATTATAAAGTACATATAATAAGTAATCATAAAATATATGACATAATAATGCTACTGGATTTATTTATATATATATTTATTTATTTAATCTACTTAATTCCATTCAATTCAATAAAAAATGAAAAACAGTGTTCATGTGTACGTATGGCCTACCGTCTCCATGAATAGTGAATCTCTTTCCATCTATCGATCTATTATATATATGAATATTCTTAATATATATTATATTAAAATCATGTTTTATATTCTAGAATTAAGTAATCATGATCTAAGTAATCATATTAATAATTACAAGTCAAAACAGGGACGATAAATGAAACAATTTTACCCAAAATGCTGCTTTATCATGGAATTAACAAATGAACAGATAATATAAAGTTGTAAGTGAATAATATATGATATTATAAATATTAATATGGTTTTTTACAAGTTAATAATATGTTTAAACCTACTAAATAGGAGTGTCGGACACATAAAAAATAAATTGGACGTATGGTAAGGGATAATTTTTCAAATCACATTTTTATCTGAGATTGCTTATATGTAAGTATTTACTGGGGTATATTTTTCATCCATGTCCATAAAAATGTTTTTCATAAAGTTTTTAATATTTTTCCATGTATTTTTAAAGTCATTTTTAACCCTCTTTGACTTTTACTTTGTGTTATGGAAGGAATATTTATTTTTTTACCATACATGGTACTTTTTTACTTTTCCCTTAAAAGTACAAAGAGAATGATTTTTTACTTATAAGGCATGGATGAATTTTTACAGTTTTATAACACCTTATTTTAATGAAGATTTCTCTGCATGTTTTCATGTTTATTTTCAACAAAATAATTTTCATTCAAAATTGTGTGGCATTTTAGGAAAATAGAATTATTTTGAAGAAGGAAGGATATTTTTCTCAAGAATTCATTTCAAGTGTTTTGTAAAAACTATTTTACATCAAAGATAAAATTGTTTCATACGTGCATGTTTCATGTATAATGTATCTATGATTTAAATGGTTTCACATTTCTTATGATGAAATAATATCCATTTGTTTTATATGGATAATTTTATGATGGGATAAAGTTTATGAATCCAAATTTATTATTTGGGTTATGATGAATGATTTATGTTTATTTTGTGGAAATTAAAAATGATTTCATTATGATATGGGTGGGACTTATATCTCCCTCCAATGAATTGGGTAGAGATTTATATCTCATGAGATAGACATGGCTGGAACGACAAGTTAATCTGGTTCAGTGATATATGACTGGAACGAGGAGTGAACTCAGTTTAGTAAGGGACTTTGTCCACTAAGATGGTCTTGGAAACAATGCCTTGGATACTATGGAAATCATATCATGTGCTTAATGTTTTTCCACAATTACATGTTTTATTTCAAAGATATTTTATCATGATTGATGTTCTATTATGATCTATGCCTTACGTACTGTTATGTTTTATGTCATTGATCAAGATTTTGATGTTTAAAAATTATGTTCATGTTTTTATGTTCAAATGTATATGGTTTGTTTTATTTTCTACATGCATACCCATACTAAGAATTTGAGTTCACCCTTTATATGTTTTATTTTCCCCAGTATATAAAGAAACGTTTTGGGTAAGATAAAAAAGGGAAGTTCTTTATGGGATATTTTGAAGATCTTTCACCGTGATTAGAAGATTATGTTCTGAGTTTCCAAAGAAACTAAACTATTACGATCCTTTGTTGTCTGTTTTTGTTAGGTATTATGTATTCCACAAATGTAATGTAATGTCTTAGTACATCAAGATTTGGGTCTCTACTGTTGGTATCAGAGCAAATGATTAGTCAACCTTTGGAAACTATGCTGTGAAAACTTTAGTGAGATCCCTATAGATATTTATAAGAAATGTCTAGGGATTTCCCTAAGGTTAAGTATAACTATAGGTTATAGTACTAGGATTAGGGTAAAGGTCATAGAATTAAACCTAAGATGTTATATATTTAATGTGATTCCCCTCTATTAAGTTGTTTTCCTAGAATGATTTCATCCTCTCACACTTTTATTTTTGGGGTTTAGACGATGGATGGAACCTGAAGGAACCATTTTGATCAATGTATTGGAAAATGCAATGGTTGTCCTCATGAACAACCAAATATTATGGGAAATGGAGTGAAAAATATTGTTTTTATACTTACACAAGCTATGAATCAATCTAGACTTCTGAATAAGCAGAGAAGGGAACAATATTATATTGAGTCCTTCAAGACGCAATGTAAACCTTCATTCAGTGGGTCTTCTGATCCACTTGTTGGTGAACAATGGATCAGTAGCCTTGAAATGATATTTTCCATACATCGCTGTTCAGATCATGAAAAATTCATTTTGTATGTTTACCATTTAGAAGGTGAAACAGACTGGTGGTGGACTCTAATTAAGAATACAAGGCCCTAAGATGAAATTGTATACCTTGAATGGGATGAGTTCAAGAACATGTTTTTCATTAGGTACTTCCCTCATATTCTTAGAAAAAAGATGGAAAAGGAGTTCCTTGAGCTTAAGAAAAAAGATGATGAATCTGCTGGTATATACGAAGCGAATTTTACAAGGCATTAAAGGTATGCATCTGGATTTATCATCCAACTAGAAAGTAAAGTTGATAGATTCTTCATTGGCATAAAACCAAGTCTTCAAAGGGCATTTTCTATAAGAGAATTCGGTATCTATGAATTAATTGTGCATTGTGCAATCAAGGTAGAAATGGAATTTGGTTTAACATATCCATATCTTTGTATTGACAAGAAACGAATGATAGAGTTCTAAGAAAAACCTCAGAACAATGGTTTAAAGAAGATGAATGTTTCTTTATGCTTAAAGTGTGGAAAAAAGCATGGTGGAGATTTTCTAAAAGGTACTAGAATATTTTTTATCTATGGAAAAGAAGGTCATCGAGTAGATGAGTGTCCATGTAATGGGAAAAGGGTAGCTAATGATGTGAATAATAAAAATACTATAGAGAACGCACTACCAACACTTCAATGCTACAAGTGCAAGGAAATGTGACATTATGCTAATCAATGCCCTAGTTCAAGGGTTAATGATGATCGACGTGAGCAACCTCTTAATACAAAGGATAAAGGGAAGTCACATGTGTTCACTATTTGTGATGTTGAATATGACTATGATGTTGTGGAATGATTAAGTGTTTATGTAATGGGATTTCAAATTAGTTTCATGGAATCTCATTTATTGTATCATGGAATTTTGGAATATCCATGTATTGGTTTTCAATAATTATATGTTACTGATAACCATGAAAAGTGATTGCAATATTTTTGGAAAGAAGATGATATGAAAATAATGAAGGGATAAAGAGAAAATGAAATGAGTTCATGAATGATATCATGGTTTGAGTATATAGAACTTCTGGGATTTCGGTATGAGGAAAGAGATAACTTTTGACAACATTCTTGTTTTCACTAAGGTTCAATAAGTATTATTTTTCAATAGAATACATGATTATGGTATTCACATTCTTGGAATGTGACCAAAAAGATATATTGTATGATATATAAGTGATAAATGATGGTATTCAAAATCTTGGTAGATAACATTTCTTGTAATTGTTATCTTTATACTATGAGCTTGGATAGAAGTATTATAGATAAGATTAAAGATTGGAATGGATTATGTTGGAAATAAGTTAGTATTGTTTAAGGATATAAATTTTTCGATATTATTGATGGGATTTTATAATAATGAAGTTTTCGAAAAAGGAAAACCTATAGGATGGGCAACAACGCATCACGTCAGACAAGGCTGTGGGAATCAAACACACAACTGAAGTGCGACAGACCGTTATCGTATGCCACTGGCGTACTGGTAGTCCCTGGTTAGTAAAAAATATTACTATTTTATTAGGAGTTATAATATATGAAGCATAAGTCCATTTTAGCAGCCATATGTGATTAATCTCAAGATATATGAACTTATGTAAATTTAATAAATTGTGATAAAATTTTTTCGATAGAAATAGATGTAATGACAGATCATCCTATCGCATGATCTGGTAACACTTCCAAAATGACAAATTCAACATTATTTTTTAAGAGATAAAGTGGGAAATGTTCATGGAACGAACAACGGTGTGATTGTACCAAAATCAAGTAAGTATTTTGTATAATTAAACAATTCTTCAACATTGGGAAATGATCTTGAGAACTAAAAACGTTGTCCTAGTACCATCATACATGATGAATTAGATGGTACCTTAAACAATCACAAATTTATTGCTTTTTGATTGATGCCTTTTTCATATCCATGTTTTCTACCCCTCTACATAAGAACATGATGGTTAGATTTCTCTTCCATATCCATATTTTAAGCTTTGTTGTCCTATGTGGAAACCCAGTGCTGAGTTACTTTGGGTGACTATTTTGATTATAAATTCCTTTTTTAAAATGAAGTTTTAGTATTCCTTTTTACGATGTGGGTTTCTATGAAAGAAACTTTCAAGTATTAATCCATTTATATCCCCGACGAATTTCAAGGGAGAAATTCATTTTAAGGGGAGTAGAATGTAACAACCCGAGATTTTATGAGAATTATTCTTTTTAATTTCATTGATGTCTTGTGTTGTACACAACACCAAAATTGTCTTGTTCTATACGCAACACCGTATATGAAACACTATCCGTGGCTTGTGTTCCTCAAAATTTCAAATTAGTTTGATATAAGTTATTCTACGCAACATTGAGTGTATATATATATTCAATGTATAAATGAAATATGGTTGGATTCTATTGTACACAACAACAAAGGAATATTTCACTATAAGAAACCCTGACTTGTCTTGCTTTACAGGCAATCACGACCTTCCACGATAGCCTGTGTTGTATGCAATACCAAGTTTCACTAAACAACGATATGTTATAAAAATATTATATAAACTAGACATTATGAATAGTAATACCCACTTTTTGAAATTTTATTTTTGAAAATGGGCTTCATTTTTGGATTCGGAATATCGAAATTAGACTAGGATGAATTTTTGGTATTTTTCTGAGAACTTTCAATTTTTGCTGAATAGTGAAAACACTGGGATACTATTTGAAAACTGACTTTTTATTTAAATAATTATTTATTTTATTTAAATTTATTTTATGTCCAAATTGATACATAATACCTATATAAGTTCAATTTAATTCATTGGAGTCATTTTATAATAATTTTAGATATATAAAAATTTTATTGATCTCTTCACAGTCTTTTACCCACCTTCTATGATAATTTAAAATTTTACATAAAACATAATTTTACTGCTTCTATGACTGGAATTTAGAAAATCTGAGAGACATGGTTAATATCAAGGAGTCAAATTTTGTTCAATAAGATAATTTTTTGGTTGAATAGTAACTTTTTACTTTTATTTACCACGGTTAAAAGTAAATAAGGTAATTAAGGGTAAAAATGATATTATTATTACCCTAACACATGTCCTAATTCTATTGGATATGTACAATTGGAAACAAAACAACCTTAGGAATAGAATATTTTCATTTAGGTCCACTTGGTTTAGATTAAGACATTTATTATTATTTAATTCAAAGAAGAGTTAAAAGAGATAAAATCAATGTTTAATAACTAAAACATATTTAATATAGTGTTATACGTAAGATAAATTCTAATTTAAATATTAAATTGATAGATAAAAATATTGCCTACATTACGGTAGTTTATTTTTAATTTTTATACATTAAATAATATAATTTATTTATGACACAATGATGATGCTGTAATTACCAAAATAATGAAATATTAAAATAATTGACAGTATAAATACCCAAATAAAAGTAATTTGAGACTTTTAATGAATTAAAATAATTATCTAGGTTAATATGACATGTTATTATTGATTTAATTAACTTTTTTTTAACTAATCATGCTGTTATGATTTTCAAAAAAATTAATTACCAAATAGTGTCAAAATTGACATAAAATAGTTTTTAAAAAATATTATATTAATAATTGTTTTTGTATTCTTAAAAAACTAAAGATCGTCCAAATTACATAGATAAGGTTATATATATTAGTAGATAACAACTTGGGGTTCCTTTGGCTTGTTATAGCATGTTTATTAACCATATAGTGTAAGAAAACAAGAAGATAGGGTAAAAGTTAAATTATTTCACTTAGAGTTAAATCTAAACGATAACGTTAAAATAGTAACCTAAACTTGTCTAAAACCTATTGGTTGAGAGGATTACAACCCATCCCCACTTTATCTTAGAAATAAATAAATTTGGAGATATTATAAACAGAATATGACTTTATTATAAAATAATATTTTATGTTTTTCCATTGGTTCCCAACTCCTCCCTTATAAATAGGGCACCCCTGCCCTCTTCTCATCACACACATTTCAGCCTTAAAACTAATACAAACCCCACAAATTCCTCTTCTCAACCTATCTAGTTATATAATAGAGGTTATGGTCTTCTCAAAAGACCAACTCTAGTTCCCTAAGAAGAATTTTAAAGGAGGTGCGCCGAGGAAGAGGTAATCTCTTCTACCGACTCTTTCAAGATTCTTTCATCTTATACTTCCTCTTTTTTAGTTGTTTCATTATAAAGTAATAACATAAGTATTAATTATATACTTATATGTTATTATAAATATGAAACAACCCTATTTCACCTTCTATCCATCTTACGGAAAATGAAATCACCACACGTGCGTACGTACGGAATACCGTCTCCACGCCGTGGTGTAATCAGTTTTTCCACCACCACCTTACTTGGATTGGTATAATGGTATAAAGAATAAATATATATTATTATTATAAAATAATACTTATTCTATGAAATTATATCAGCCAATCCAATTTCATTCAATAAATATGGGAATGTTATCATTGCTCGGGCGTACGTACGAATTACCGTCTCCACGATGCGATGAGATTCATTATCCATGTTATCAATTTAAGAATGATTATAATGTATATATAATAAGTAATAATGAAATATATGAAATAATAATTCTACAGTATTTATATATATTTACATGCATTTAATCTACTTAATTCAATTCAATTCAATAAGGAAATAAAAAACACCATTCATGTGTATGTAGGGCCTACCGTCTCCATTAACGGTGTATTTCATTCCATTTTTTGATCAATTATATATATTAATATTCTGAATATATATTATATATAAATCATGTTTTATATTCCATAATTATGTAATCATGATCTAAGTAATCATATTAATAATTACAAGTCAAATCATGGACGATAAATGAAACGATTTTACCCAAAACGCTGCTTTAACGTGAAATTGACAAATGAACGGATAATATAAAGTCGTAAGTGAATCATATATGATATTATAAATATTATTATGGTTCTGTTACAAGTTAATAATATGTTTAAACCCACTATACAGGAGTCTCGGACACATACGGAAGAAATTGGACATAAGGTAAGGGATAATTTTTCAAACCTCATTTTTATCTCAGATTGCTTCTACATAAGTATTTACTGGTGTATATTTTATATCCATGTCCATAAATATGTTTTTAATAAAGTTTTTAACATTATTTCATGTATTTTTAAAGTTATTTTTAACCCTCTTTGACTTTTAATTTGTGTTATGGAAGGAATCTTTCTTTTGTTTACGATACGTGGTACTTTTTGACTTTTCTGTTAAAAGTACGAGGAGAATGTTTTTTATTTATATGGAATGAATGAATTGTTATAGTTCTATAATTCCTTATTTTCATGAAGCTTACTCTAAAAGTTTTAATTTTTATTTTCAATGAAATCCTTTTCTTTTAAAATTGTGTGTCGTTTTTGGAAAATAAAATGATTTTGAAGAAGAAAGGATATTTTCCTCATTAATTCTTTTCAAGTGTTTTCTCAAAACTATTTTACATATAAGAAGAATTTATTTCATATGTTTATGTTTCATGTAAAATGTATTTATGAGTATATGTTTTTACTTTTCTTATGATGAAATGATATCCATTTGTTTTATACAGATTATGTTATGATGGGATGATGTTTATGAAACTCGTTTTAATTATTGGGTTAGAATGAATGATTTATATTTATTGTGTGGCACACTAATGAATGATTTCATTATGAGATGGGTGGGACCTATATATCCCTCCAATTTATTGGGTAAGGATTTATATCTCATGATATAGACATGTGTGGAATAGTATGTTAATACGGTTCAGTGATACATGACTGGAATGAGGAGTGGACTCGGTTAAGTAGGGGACTTTGTCCACTAATATGGTCTTGGAAGCAATGCCTTGGATATTATTTGTATCATATCAGGTGCTTAATGTTTTTAAATAATTAAAATTATTATTTCAATGCTATTTTATCATGATTGATGTTCCATTATTATATACACCTTACGTACTTCAATGTTTTATGTCATTGGTCAAGATTTTGATGTTTAAACATTATGTTAAAGGTTTTTTGTTCAAATGTATATGGTTTGTTTTATTTTCTCCATTTATTCCCATAATGAGAATTTGAGTTCACCATTTATATGTTTTCTCTTCCCCAAGATATAAATAAAGGTTTTAGGTAAGAAAAAAAGGGAAGATCTTTAGGGGAGATGTTGATGATCTTTCACCATGATTAGAAGATTATGTTCTAAGTTTCCAAAGACACTAAACTATTACGATCCTTTGGTGTCTATTTTTATTATGTATTATGTATTCGACAAAAGTAATGTAATTTCCATGGACATCAAGCTTTGGGTCTCTATAGTGAGGTTTAAATATAATAGTATTATAGGGTGTTTTCATATATTTTTTAAGATGGGTTGTGGTATATGAGTGTTGCCTAATATATAAGGGTTATACTCTCCTTGTGGTTACCTTATAATATCTAATGTTTGGTTATATTATTTTGGTTATAGTGAAAACATAAATCTTGTGTATGATCAGGAATCTAGTTAGGAATGATGATTCTTAGGGATATATATGTGGAGTATGGGTGGTTATATATTTTTTGGTTTGGAATGAGTGAGAAAGATGGTAAATTTTTATTATTTTTTTAATCATAAACATATTTTTAGATATCCCATAATTTTTTAATTTGTTATATATTAAAACATAATAATATGGTAATTCCTAATTAGTTATAAGTAATTATTAGAAATGGGGGTTATCCAAAACCACTATAAAAATAGTTAGTTGGATTATCTTTTACCATTGGTCACAATGGGGAGATTTTTTAACCTATATGCTAGGTGTATTGGTGTTTCCAATTCATTTCCTTATAGTGGTATGAATGGTGTTGGGATGGAGTGATTTCAATTAAATTACAAGTGATACATGTTATGTTGTTTGTATTTTTAAAATATATAAGGTATTTAGAATGTGTTTCAGAGGTCTTAAGTTTCACTGGGTGAGGCTAAAATGATATAAAGTGATGCACAATGGTCACTTTTGACACCTTCTATGTCTTTGTAAAAGTTGAACTATGGTTTTTATTTGTCTTTGTTAGACTATTATGAGTTGTAACACCTTAAAGGTATTCTATATATCAATATGGGATCCCTTACACGATATACACTATCAAATATAGAATTTGGTTTATAGGTTAGCAATGGGATTGGTCAATGATCTGGTGGGGATGGTGATGAGATATGAGAAGATAATAGAAAGGTTTGATACATCATATTGATACCATGACAGGAAAAAAATGTGTTCTCTACTTACATTACTATATATCATGTTTTTCTTGGATAAAGGGCCTAATTGGAAGAACATAAAAAGTTGAATCTCTTTGGAAAGGTTGCCCTTTTCAGGTGGTGATTAATGAACATGTTATCTTGGTCTTGTTGGTATGTTGAGCTAATCATATCATCTGAGAGATGATCCATTATCGTCATTCAATGTGTGATAATGGGTTTTGAACATTTAATCTTGTGATATGTAGAGTGTATTGGTTTGATGATTAATGGATTCTAATGTGTTGTGTAACTATAATTATTCTTGCAATGATGAGATTAACAACTTCTAGTGAGACTAGCTGGAAGATGTAGTAAGATATATCCTACAAATTTTGTGGTTGTGATAAACATTATAATCAGGGAGTTATAACTATTGAGACTGTGCATCTTGATGATGGATCATTAGTGGAGTTGGCCAGTAGTTTTATAAGACACTATGATATCATGTGATTCTTTAGGGAGGCTTATGGTTTGGATCTATTACATATATATATAAGAAATGAAATCAAGCATCAAAATTTCCATGATTTGGGTTCTTGGGTAGGATTGTTCTTGTGGATTGGATATAAAAAACATTTTACAGTTGGGAGCCAATATATATTTATTTTTTATTATACCATTGTTAAAGGGGTCCGTGATTGATAATCATGGTGATATTTTGGTAGAGTCAATCAATAGGTATTCACAATTTTTTTGTTGGTTGTTGGAGGTTAGTGGATGGAGAATAACTAGAAATTAGGAAATACCTAGATATGTTTATAAACTAATATAAATTGTGTAATGTTAAAATACTTGATTGATAGTAGAAAAAAATTACACCAAAAATTCAGTTGGATGACTTAAATTGAGTTTTGAGAAATTTCTTCATGGATATACCTAGATAGTGTAGTAATGGAATTCATGATGATTATAATATCAGGTATGATTATGTATAGAATTATGTTATGGGTACGTTATAAGTGGGGAGATAAATTGTCATTATGAGAATCGTTCGGTGTTTCTTGGGTAAGATGTTTGAAAGGTGATGTTCTAATGTAAACCAATAAAGTTGATTGATGGTGTATGACATCAATAACATATAATTTTATGTGTTCCTTTTGGAGTTGGGAATCCTCATCAAAGTAGTAGTTCAGTCTATGTTATAGTTAGTGGGACACTGATTTTTCCAATATAACCATTGTAGTGGTGGTACAAGATAGTGTATTTTTCATTAGGATTGAATTTAGTAGATGATTTATTTATTCCAATAATCCCATTAAAAAATTCTTAGTATTGCGAGGGTCTAGAGTAAGAGGCTCTAAAGGGTTTTAGTGGGGGATCAAGTTTGTGTGATTTATCATCATGGCTATTACTTGTTAATTCTAGGTAATCAGACTATGAATCAGGGATTAGTAATAATGACATTTCATGTTATATTCATGTTGATAGATATATAGTATGGTAATTGTTATATTGGGTAGGTTATAACTCCCCAAAGCGGGTTATATTGGTGGATTTTGAAACAAACCGACATATAATGTTAACGGAATAGAAAACTATTCTATTTTATATTATTGAATAATAAATTTGGATGTGGTATTTTAAAATATATATATATATATATATATCATTTTAATGTAGTGGTTCAGGCGGTAGAGGCTCGAGTTGAGTTTCATTTTTTGGAGTGATAGGAAATTTCTTGTTGGTGGTTACAGCAGGTCACCAAGAACCTAGTGAGGTGTCCAGGTGAGTTACCCCATTGACGGTCCCACTGGTGGTTGGTACTAGTGCGATTATTAACCAATTTTGGTTAGAGAATCATTGATACTATAATCATCCTAAGGAACATAAAATGTGTAATATATTATGTGATTTCCCTGAATTATAAAAATCATTAATGATAGATCATCTAAACCAAGATGAAAAACCACACCCAAACTAGGTAGTAAATCACCACCCTCACACAGCCAAGTAAAATACAACATTTTTATATAAGAATGATAAATATATAAACACCCATTATAAATGAAAGCAATATATTTAAGGGAACATACATTTGACCAAGGACATGGGATGATATTGATTCTTCATTTACAAATGGATGAATAGACTATATTTATTAACTCTATCCCTTACATTAAAAAGATACCATGATATAAAAAATTTTAGTTTGCTCAATCTAGTGAAACTGTTTATGCCTGTTTTTATTGTTCAAAGTGAACCACCCATTTAATATAGACTCCTTTGTTTACTTATATATTTTACTGAATCCATTATTATTTTATGTTTAATATTTTTTTCTCAAAAAGTCATTTTATTCTCCTATTTCTTCATTAGGGTTCCCCATAACTACCTTTTGGATGTAATTTGGCTTCCAATACACATATACTTTGTGAAATAATACGTGTGTGTATCATGAAATTTTGGTGTTGATACATTTACATACACTATATTTAGGGTAATTTATTCAGATTAAATGTCGTATAAAACGGTTATAGTAGTTCCCATGCTAAAATGAGAACATAGAGATTCTATGATTGATATCTTAAATTAATGTCATATGGTCCAGATATAACATATTTACAAGACATAGATCTTGTTAGATCATCATGTGGTGGATGATTATTTGTATTTATATTTTTTCACTAGAAGTCTTCACATGGTGATCTCAAGTTGATGAGATAATGAGGAGAAAACAATAGATAAGAATGCAAAATGTTTCATGTTTCACTAGTTTTTTATATCTGTTGAAATTTTTATTCATCTAGAGACCTGATCACATGATCAATTTGTACCACTTTTTCATATGATTTGATGGATGAAAAAAACCATGAAAATGAATTTGTGGAGAGGTAGATTGTGTTGTGTGTGACATTGGGGGTATATAATTGGTTGAATTTCCAAGAAAAAATAAATTCCCCATGATTTTAGGAAGTGATTTCATGGGCCTGGTTGATTACGATTCCAATACCTTCATAAATGCATGGAAATGGTAGTAAATGGTATGTATATAAACATTTATCACCAAATAATAAACCTATAGAGGATAAAGACACAAGATGTGAATCCTTCATTATATCATATACCAATAAAATGAAGTTATTTTATATAATGTATATTTGTATGAATTATGTCATTGAAATGAATATTCATTTTCTATTTAATGGTCTTGATGAGTTTTAAAACTTTGCACCTAGAATTTTAATAGTATCCCCTTCTATCAAGATAAAGTCTTATAAGGTCACAATCAATATCATATTAAAGATATTACCATATAATGGTGAATTTGTGTATATGACATAAAAGGCCCTACCAAAGGGTTAGAGTGTTTTTGAAATATTATTGATCACCAATTAATAAATAAATTAACCATAATTCACGTATAGAATAATTTCACTGAATTTATTTTTTAAAATTATTTAAAAGGTATTATATGAATATATGAAAAAATATTATATTAAAGAACATTATTTTAATATTCAATGTTTTTTTATATTGTAGGAATTATGATTCATGTTAATGAATTTCTTTTATCATTAAATATAATTATTATATATTAAATTTATATGATAAAATATAAATG
This sequence comes from Viscum album, assembly GCA_963277665.1. Lineage (NCBI taxonomy): Eukaryota > Viridiplantae > Streptophyta > Magnoliopsida > Santalales > Viscaceae > Viscum > Viscum album. The sequence continues at coordinate 1,374,073,360 of OY728164.1, forward strand.
TTTTTTGTGGAATATTTAGTTCATTATAACATGTCATTTATTGATTATATTTTTGGAATTAGACATATGGAAGTAGAGGAATCCTTTCAAGGTGTTTTAGTACTCATTGCAATAGACTATAAGAATTTATTTTCCAATGGCAATTACATCCTTTCGAATTAATATAATTTCTACTAATATGTATAATTGAGAGAAAAATTATCAATCCATGTGATCAATAAAAGAATGACTTCATGGATATGTGGGATGTGATATAGGTGATCATCATGATATTGAAGGAGTCATCAGATATCCACACTAGTAGATGGAATTTGACTATTGACATTCACCTGAATTATTGATGTATCTTGATGATCAATATGGGTTCTACCTCAACTCAATTAAAAAATAGTTCTTGGAAAAGAGTTTCTACAAATATCACTCAAATATGAATGTTGTATTTTTTATTTGTTTTATATTTTGATATAATTAATTTACTTCAGATCCTTTGACTACTAAAGATGCATAGATTATAGGAGATTATGATGGTATTTCACTTTGGTGATGAATGTTTTAAATCCTTATCCTCCCTTCTTCCAATGCGCACCCAAATACAATCAATTATTATTAGAGAGATAAAATGAATTTTTTAATCCATGAAGAAATTCATTTTAATTAATATAATTATATGGATTTAATTTTCCCAAATCGATCATAATATTCTTTGACTAGATCTCAGATATCCCTGATAAAGACATCCAAAAGAAATGCGTATAAAAAGAGGATGAGTTATAGACATTAGAATTGAGTATATATTGACACACACACACACACAGATATATATATATATATATATATATTTGTGTATGTTTGTGATTTCATTATTATTTCAATGATTCAATTGGATCACTATTCTAGCCTGGAACCAAGAAAATTTTGGTGGTCAGTACAATTCTGACCCAATGAATATTTTTTACAGGTGGATTTCATAAAAAATGGAAACATAAAAAAGGTATCCCAATATTATATTTTATAATATATAAAAATCTTCACTTGGAAAAAATCAAAATGGGGGGAGGTGGACATACATCAAAATCAACAAACCTACATGACACCAATGAATAAAAAGGTAGTATTTGTGGTAGGTGAATTGAACTTGATAAATAAATGAATCATTCAGTGGATGATTTCTTCCAAGGGAAAAATCCATCTCAAACCCTGGTGTATTCTCCCCTCAGTTCAACCCTGTCCACAATCATCGGATGAAACCCCACTAAGGAACTACATTTCCAACTATTGCTTCACTTAAATAAGTCAATTGATGTCCCCTCCCGCATAGCTTCCCATTCATGGGGCCATGCAATATGGTCCCCTTTACCCTCATCCAATGGGGAATACATCCACTTCAATGCATGTGATCCCACTTCAATTTTCCCCAATACCCAGATCGAGATACCTATGTGAAGATTGGTTCTTATTGGACCTGATCAGCCACCCAACTAGACGGGGCCGGTCTGTCTAACACCAAATGGGTTAGGGTGGGTATTTTAACCATTGAACAATGATGCACATGGACTCATGGGGCAAGAATATGCATCAAATGGATCCTCCTAACTCATGATGATGGTGGTAATTATCTAGTGTCCAAAAAAAATTCATTATACAAAAAAAAATATATTTTTTTTACTATTAGTTCCAAATATTTTCTAAAATTATATTAATTTGGAATAAAAATTTAATTAATTTATTATAATTTTTATAATTAAATTATAAACTAGTTTTGGGAACAAATATAAATAATTTTCTAGAATTTAAATTTAATTTTTAAATTTATTTAATATCCCATGGCATTAATTTTTATCATATTAATTTCATCATGCTTTTATTTTTTTCACTGGTCTAGATCTATGACTAACAATTTTTTTCTAAGATATTAAAAATTAAATACTTATTTAAACATCATGTAATGTTTTAAATATTTAAATAATTTTAGTAATGCTATGTAAATCATTATTATTTATTTAATGTGTATAAGGTCATGAAAATTCATTCATATAAATATGTTTTTTGTGATAAAAATAAGCCCCTCACCAATGTTTGAGTTTGATATATAATTGATAATGAGAATATAAAGTGTGGACCATGTCATGATTAGGTGGTACCCCAAATGATAAGTGAAAAAAGTACACATGGGTGAGGTTTGATATGAATCAAGACTCGCCTCATGTATTACTACCTAAGGTCCTGATAAATCCATTGAGTTTGAATAGATCAACCAATAATATATTCACCAGACCAATTAGGTAACTAATTTTTATTATATATTGTTTTTTATTTTATATATTTTCATATTTCTGGTAAAAAAATAAAATAATAAACAAAAAAATTCATAAATACATGATAAATGTTTCATATAAATTCATTTCATGTTATAAGTGAAGCATCATTTTATAATAATATTTAGTGTAATAAAATATTATTTTTTGAGAAATATTAAAACCCTTCAATGTAATATTATTTCGTGAATGTATTCAATCATTTACATTTGAACAAAAATGGGTTTACGGGGTTCTAATTAGCCATGGTTGATGGTGACTCCTACTAAAAGAGAGTTATTAGGTATGTGATGGGTTATATTAAATGATTTTGTTGACAAAATTTACCCATATAACAATTTGTATCATTTAAATGGATAATAATTTTGGTAATAATGGTTACAATTCTAATAAGTTGGGACGTCACTTAAGATATCAAGGAAACATGAGTTCATTTTGTTAGAAAACATGTTGGAAACCCATCAAAATTATGAATAATTGTAACACGCCAATATTTTATGAGATATATTCTTTATAATTTCATTTATTTCTTGGGTTTTATTCTACAAAAATATTATCTTGCATTATATGCAACACTATTTTAGAATGCAGTATAAACAACACTATTCTTAGCTTGTGTTGCAGGCAATTTCAAGTGATTTTGATAGAATTCATTTCAAGCAACACTAAGTATTGTTTTTTTCAATTTATAAATGAATTAAGTTTTTATTATGTTATACACAACACCAACGGAAGCTTTAACTACATGAAACACTAACTTGAGTTTCACTACACGCAAGAGTGACCTTCCTCAATAGCATGCGCTGTACATGATAGTGAGTTTCACTAAACAACAATACATTATTGAAATATTATTATTTAATAGGATATAAAATATACATTATAAATATTGTTAACAAGATTATGAATTTTAAATAACATTATAATTCATTTTACCAACGATATGTAAAATCAATGATTCAGAAAACATAAGTATTTAAAAAAAATCACTTTTTCTTCCTTTGGATGGTGCACCCATTTCTAATGTATTTTTGACACTTTTATAAGTAATATTTGACAATATAGACTTATTAATTGGAAAAAGGACATAAAATCTTACTTAGGATAAATTTTTGGTATTTTTTGGATAAATTTCATATTTTGATGAATAGTTAAAATACACAAAATTTTAATTGAAAACAACATTTTTAATAAAGCTAATTTATCTGGATGAAATATATTATTGACTATTTTAAAGTATAAATAATATATATATATATATATATATATTAAGACAATTTAAGTCATTTTCATTAGTTTTACATTGAATCCATTTGTTAAAACATTTCAATATTTTACAATGTTTTAAACAAAAACCTTTTTTTAAATGGTATTAATTTTAATTTTAAATAATGAAAATTTTGAGTTATGAATTTGGAAAAATGGGTTACCTATTTGGAATTAGAAGGTTCAATATTTTCAAATAGAATCTTTATATTTTTGGACATTAGGAATAGTAACATCTGTAATTATTTTATTTTCCATGATTAAATGTTAAATCTGGTAAATAAGGGTAAAAAATAATATTATAATAATAATAAACTACCCTAACAGATGCGCTAATCCTATTGTATGAGATATTACCGACTATTGGCATCCTTGGGTCGATTTTAGGACCCCATGGATTTACATGGATGTGAAAATGACACTTTATAATATTTAATTTAACGTAATGATAATTATAACCTAAACATATATCTTTTACTAAATAGATTTTAATATAGGGTTATGTAATAGCTCACTATTTTTATAAATAGTCATCTGAAATCTAAGACGATTTCCTACATCATGGTATTTTATTTATAATTTTCAAAAATTAGTTAAATATATTTATTTTCACATAATTATTATGTATTGATTACATCATTAACGAATGATTCAAATAAATGAATTTATAAATATTAAAACAAATGTAATTTGGTTATTTGGATGTATTCCACAAACCTTTTGGACAATACTAAAATATTATATATATTTTAATTCCTTTGTTTCGATGTAACAAGTCTGTTATAAATTTTTAAAAATGTCATGTATGTATAGTGTCCAAAATTAACACAATTTGTAACTTAAAACATCAAATAGTTTATTAAATTATATTAAATTCTTAAAAATCTAATATTCGGAAAAATGGTTAATATAAGCCCAAATATGTCATAAATAACTTTTTTGGTTCCTTTAAATTGATATGAAATTTAAATTAAGCCTCAATTTGTGAATAACATGATATCATAGTAAGATTAAAAAGGGTAAAATCAGGGTAAACAAAAAAGATAATGATAAAAAATATTCAAATAATGTCAAAAATTATATGAGGATGGGTATTAAAAAAATAATATTATATTATAATTAAATATGTTTCATAATATTTTAAATCAAAATTGAATTTATAATAAATTCATATTTTGTAACTTTTCTAAAGTGCCCCTTTCCTCTCTTACAAAAGGGCACATACTTCTTCTCCTCATCACTCCATTTTGAGCATTCAAGCTCATCCAACCCCTGATCATTTCTCTTCTCAACTTACCTATTTACAATCTAGAGGTTCTTGTATTCTCAAAAGACAAACTCTATTTTCCTAAGATAAAATTTAAAGGAGGCAAGTCAAGGAAGAGGTAATCTCTTCTACCGATTCTTTCAAATTTATTTCTTCTTCATCTTTATCTTCTTCAGTTGTTTCATTATAAATTAATAACATCAATATCACACATATAATTATATGTTGTTAGAAATATTAAACAACCATATTTCACTTTCTTTCCATCCTATGAAAAAATAAATCTTCGCTCGTGCCTACTTACAGATTACCATCTCCACACCATGGTGTAATATTTTTATCACCACAACCTTACATAGATGGTTATAATGGTGGAAATAATTACTATATATGATTATAATAACATGATAATAGTTCTAGGATATTATACACCATCCACTTCAATATTGTTTAACAACTATGGACACAATATCGTTGCTTGTGCATATGTATGACTTACCATCTCTACGACGTGATTACATTCATTCTCCATGTTAACCATTCAAGAATGATTTTATAGTATATATAATATATAATCCTTGGATATATTAAATAACAATGTTATTTGATTTATTTATATTTATATATATTGTTTACTTACTTCCATTCAATTTAATAATGAAACAAAATCATTGTTAATGTGTACATACGGCCTATCGTCTACATGAATAGTGCATTCCATTCCATTTATAGATCTATTATATATATTTATATATTGAATATATATGACATATAAATCATTTTTTACATTCATGATGTATTTAAATCAAGATATATTTAATCATATAAAGAATAAGAAGTCCAAACATGTACAATAAATTAAATGATTCTTACCCAAAACGTTTCTTTAACGTGAGATTTTCAAATTAACGGGTAACATAGAGTCACAAATGAATCATATATGCTATCATAAATATTATTAGGATTCTTTGACAAGTTAGTTATTTTTTTAAATCCACAATACATAAGTTTTGGACACATATGGATGAAATCGGACCTATGGTAATGGACAATTTTGGAAATCTCATTTTTATTTGAGATTGTTTATAAAAATATATTTTATGGTGATATATTCATCATCCATGTCCATGTTTTATAAAAATGTTTTCATAAACTTTTTCCATTCTTATATGTATGTTAAATGTAATTTTTACCCATTTTTGACTTTTAATACATGGTATGGAAGGAATCTCCTTTTTTTACCATACGAGGTACTTTTTGAGTTTTCTAGTAAATGTACGAGGGTAATGTTTTTTTAACTTATATAGATAGAATGGATTTTTATTTCATCATAATGAATTTTTTCCTTGAATCTTACTTTAAAATATTTCCTGTTTATTTTCATCTACATTATTTTGTTTTAAAATTTCTGGAAATTTTGCAAAATTAAATCATTTTTGAATAAGAAATGATATTGTCATCAAGAATTAATTTCAAGTGGTTGTGAAAATTATTTTCCATCTAAGATGATATAGGGTAATATATATATCCCAATTATTACTTTTTTTGATTTTTTTTATTTAATTAATTTGTATGAAGTCCATTATCTTATATGGATTATGTTATGATGAAATGATGATTAAGAATCCCATTTTATTTCATGGGTTATGCTATGATGAATGATATATGTTTTTGTGGAACATGTAAGAATGATCTCATTATGAGATGAGTGGGACCTATATATCCATCCAATGCATTGGGTAAATATATATATCTAATGAGATAGACATGACTAGTTCAATAATGAATTTTGTCCACTATGATGGTCTTGGAACCAATGCCTTGGATACTATGGAAATAAATATATGTACTTATTTGTTTTCCACAATTATATGTTTTATTCCAATTCTATTCTATAATGGTTTATGTTTTTTATGATCCATTCCTTACGTACTTCCATGATTTATGTCATTGCCCATCATTTTGAGGATTAAACATTATATTCATGTTTTTAAATTCAAATGTTTAGCATTTATTTTAGGTTCTCCATGATAACCCATAATGAGAATTTGAGCTCACCATTTTTATATATTCTTTTCCCAACGATATAAAGAACATTTTTAGGTTGGAAAATAAAATTAAAATATCATTATGGAAGATGTTGAATATCTTTCACTATAATTAGAAGATTTTGTTCTGAGTTTCAAAAGGCACTAAACTAATAGGGTATTTTGAATTTTTCTTGAGTCATGTATTCTTTATTCCACAATAATATATAATATCCATGTATTTCAATCTTGGGTCTCTACAGTTGGTATCACAGCAGAGGTTTTGTCAACCATTGGAAGCTATGATGCAAAAAACATTAGTGAGATCCCTAGTGATATTTCTATGGTTCGGCTAAGGATGTACCTATGTTTATGTATAAGTGTAGGTTACATGCCTAAAATTATGATAACGATCATGAATAACCTAAAACTAAAACTATTATGTTAGAAATTGAATGTACACCCCCATGATTAGGTTGTTTTCCTAGTATGATTTCTCCTCTCACACAATTATTTTTGGGTTTTAGATAATGGATTGAACACGAAGGAACTGTGTTAATGATCAATGCATAAGTAAATTTAATGATTTTCCTTTTGAACAACCAAATTTTATTGGATATAGAGTGATAAATAATATTTCTATACTTACACAAGCTATGAAACATTCTAGACATCCTAATGAACAAAGAAGGGAACAATATTCTATTGATTCATTCATGAGGTCATGACCACCTTATTTCAGTGGGTATTCTGATCCACTTGTTGATGAACAATGGGTCAATACCATTGAGTAGATATTTTCTATACTTTATTGTTCGAAACATGAAAAATAAATTTTCATTGTTCATAGTTTAGAAGGTTAAGTAGACCAGTGATGGACTCTAATTAATTATATAAGGCCCTAAGATGAAATTGAATTAATGGAAAGGGACGAGTTCAAAGACTTATTTTTTAATAAGTACTTCCATTATATTAAATGAAAAATTATAGAAAAATAGTTCCTTGAACTTATTCAAAAGTATGATGAATCTATTGGTACATAAGAAGACAATTTTAAAAGACATGCAAGGTATGATTTTGGATTTATCATCCAACCTGAAAGTAAACTTGATCGATTCTTTAGTGGCTTAAAACTAAGACTTTTAAGGCCATTGTCAATAAGAGACATTATTATCTATGAAGATATTGTTTGTTGTGATATTGAGGTAGAACTGAAAGATATTTTTATATATCCATCACATGGTTTTGACAACAAATGAATGCTGGAGTTCATAGAAAAATCTAAAAACAATGGAGAAAATAATATAAATGTTTCCTTCTGCTCAAACTATGGAAATAAACATGGTGCAGATTGTATTAAATGGAATAGAAAATGTTTTAAGTGTGTAAAATAAGGTCATTGAGTAGTTGATTTCTAATGTAATGGGAAAAAGGTTTCTAATGATGTGAATAGATAAAGGACTTTAGAGAATTCACCACCAACACTTTAATGGTATAAGTGTAAGGAAATGAGGAATTATGCTAACCAATGCCCTAATACAAGGGTTAAAGATGATCGAAATCAACAACCTATTAAGGAAAAACAAAAAGTTATGTCACATGCGATCACTATTGGTGATGTTGAGTATGACAATGAAGTAGTGGAAAGATAATGTGTTTATATAGTTGGATTTCAAAATAGTGTTGTGGAATCTCATTAATAGTATTATGTAATACTAGAATATCTATGTAATTTTTTACTAATGGTTTCTGAAATTATATCAAACCAGTAACCATAAAATTTGATATAAATATTGTTGGAAAGAAGTTGATGTGCACATAATCATGGGATAAGGAGAAAATAATATTTTTGATAGTATTAATGAGGTCATACCTAATAAAATGACAAAGTGATATCATGGCTCTATTATATATAATTTTTGGTAAATTTTGGGTATGGAAAGAGTTAATTTTTATAGAATCCATGTTTTCACTATGGTTATACAATAATTTGTGTTATTATAATATTTAAAGATAATTTATGATGAAGTCCATCAAATGTTTGGAATGTGACCAAAAAGATATATCTTGTGATATATGGCGGATAAATGATGGTATTCACATTCTTGTTATATGACCTTTCTGGAAAAAAATTTCTGTGTACTCTGATATTTGATATAAGAATTTGGATAAACATAAAGATTGAAATAGATTAATTTGGACATCAGATAGTATTTTTTATGGATATAATTTTTTTATATTATTTATGGAATGTTATAATAGTATTGTTTTAGAAAAAGGAAAACCCACAGGACGAGAGACAACCCATTGCGTTAGATAAGGCTCTAAGAATTGAGCCCACAACTGAATTTTGACATGCCTTTATCATCTACCCCAGGCCTACATGAAGTCCCACGTTAGTAAAAATTAGTTTTATTTTATTAATTGGTATGATAGATTAAGTATAATGCCATTAGTTGAACCACATAGGAATAATCTCAGTATAGATGGACTTCTGTATATTTAATCACTTTTGGTAACCTTTTTTGTGTTAGAGATATATGGAATGACCTATAATTATATTGCATGATCTGCTAACACTTAGTTAATGACAAATTCCACATTATTTATTTAAATAAGAGATGAAGTGTAAATTTTTCTCAACATGAAAAATGGTGAAGTCGTATCAAAATAAAGTAAGTATTTATTCTCATGAAAAATTATTCAACATTAGGGAAAGGATCATGAAACCCAAAAATGTTATCCTAATACATTACGATCCAATGAATTAGATAGTCCCATAAATTATCGCATATTTATGGATTTCTGGTAGTTAACTTTCTCAAAACCTTATTCTCTTTCACTATCCATCAGAACATGATGGTTATATTTCTATTCTATATCAATGTTTTCACATTCCATTAATGTTATTCTATGTGGAAATCCTGTGATAAGATAAATTGGGTAATTATTATGTTTCTATCATTCCTTTTAAAAAAGAAGTATCATTATTCTTTTTTATGACGTGGTTTTCCAGGAAAGAAACTTTCATGTACAAAACCATTTATAACCCCAAAAAAATTTGAGGGTGGAATTCATTTTAAGAGGGGTAGAATGTAACACCATGAGATTTTAGGAGAAAGATTATTTTTAATTTTATTGATGTCTTGTGTTGTACGCTTCCCCATTATTATCTTCTATTATATGCAACAATGTTTTAGCTTGTAGTATACACAATAATATTCTTGGCTTGTGTTGCACCCAATTTCATGTTCTTTTGATAGAATTCATTTCCCAAAACACTGAGTATATATATTTTTTTCATTTATAATTGAATTAATTTTGTATTATGTTATAATAAATACCAAAGGAAGCATGCACACCAAGCAACACTGACTTCGCTTGTGTTATACGCAAGAGTGACCTTCCTTGATAGCTTGCATTGTACGTGATACGGAGTTTCACTAAACAATGATATACTATTAAAATAATATAATTTAGTGGCATATATACTAGTCATTCTGAATAATATTAAATACATTAAAAATTTTATATAAAAATAGAATTCATCTAAGACATTATATTAGAACAAAATCAATTTTTCATATAAAAAAAGAATTTTACAAAAAAATGCATTTTTACCATCTTTTGATGGAGCACCCATTTTAAATACAGTATTTGAAATTTTATATATTATATTTGACAAGAGAAAGTTATTATTTGGAAGTGAAAAATAAAATTTTAATTTGGATATGTTTTTCATATTTTTTTGATAAATTTCATATTTTAATGAATAATGAAAATGTGCTAAATTTTAATTCAAAACAATGTTTTTTAATCAAAATAATTTATATAGTTAAAATATAAAATTTATTGGTTTTAATGTTTAAAAAGAATATATATTTATATTTTAAGACTATTTAAGTCATTTTCATTAATTTTACATTGAATTCATATGTAAAAAAAATTCAATCTTTTGCAATGTTTTAAACAAAAACACATTTTTTTGACAATGGGATTACTTTTAAATTAATTACTAAGAATTCTGTGTTTTTAATTAAGAAAAAAATAATTCCATATTTTAAATAAAAAGGTATAAATTGTGTAGATAGGTACATTTTATTTTTAGACATTATGAATAGTAACTTTAGTAATTATTTTATTTACCATGGTTAAAAGGTAAATATGGTAAATAAGGGTAAAAAATAATATTATAATAATACTAAAATACCCTAACACATGACCTAATGAAATTGGATAAGATATTTTATACCCCTTCCATCCTAGGGTAAATTTTGTGACCCCATGGATTTACATGGATGTGAAAACGACGCATTATAAGAATTAATTTGATGTAAAGATAATTATAACATAAACATACATCTCTTACTAAATAGATTTTAATATGGGGCCATATAGAAACTATATATGTATATAAATAGTCATTTGAAATCAAAAAATATTTCCTAAATAAATGTATTTTATTTACAATTTTATTAAATTAGATAAATATATTTATGTTTGACACAATTATGATGTAGTGATTACCTGATTAATGAAAGATTCAAATCACAGAATTCATAAACATTAAAAAAATGTAATTTGGTTATTTTGATGTCATGAACCAATTTTATGGATTATTTTGACATAATATCATTTATTTAATTCTTTTGTTTTGAATTAATAAGTTTTGTAAATTTTTAAAAAAGGAATGTATGAATACTGTCAAAAATGGACACACTTCAAAAATTAAAATATTAAATATTTTATTAATTGATATTAAATTCCAAAAAATCTATGATTTGGAAAAATGGTTAATATAAATCCAAATATGTCATAAATTACTATTTTGGGTCTTTTGACATGATATGTTAATTACATTAATGCACAATGGGTAAATTAAATGATATTACAATAAGATTAAAAAGGATGAAGTCAGTGTAAAACCAAAATAATAAGGATAACCAATATTCGAATCATGTCAAAATATTATTGGATGGTGGGTATTCAAACAAAAATAATAATATATTATAATTAAATAAGTTATGACTATTTTAAATAGAAATTTAGTCTCTAAAAAATTAATATTTTGGAACATTCCTAAAGTGCCCCTCTCTTTTTTATAAAAGAGAACCTCCTTCCTAAACTCTTTACTGCATTTCGAGCCTTAAATATCAGTCATCCCCCACCCATTTCTCCTATGAACATTTCTAGTTATACTATAGTTTTTCTTATCTTCTCAGAATATTCTCTCTATTTACCTAATAGAAATTTTTCGAAGGCACGTCAAAGAAGAGGTAATCTCTTCTACTGATTCATTCAAATTTATTTCTTCTACAATTTCGTCTTCTTTAGTTTTTTCATTATATAGTAATAACATCAGTATCACTAATATAATGATATGTTATTATAAATATTAAAAAACTCAATTTCACCTTTTATCCATCCTATGAAAAATTAAATCATTGTGTGTGTGTATATACAGATTACCCTCCCCACGCTGTGGTGTAATATGTTTTTCACCACCACCTTACATGGATGGTTATAATAGTGGAAATAATAACTATATTTGATTATAATAACATGATACTGATTTTGAGATATTATAAATTATCCACTTCAATACATTTCAAAAACTATGGGTAAGATATCATTGCTCGTGCGTACATACGACTTACCGTCTCTACGATGCGAATAGATTCATTCTCCATGTTAACCATTTAATAATGATTATAAAGTATATATAATAAATAATAATGAAATATATAAAATAATAATTCTACTACATTTATGAATATATATATATATGTGTGTGTGTTTGTGCATGTGTGTGAGTCATTTACTTACTTCTATTCAATTTAATAAGGAAATGAAAATAGCGTTAATTCGTACGCAAGGCCTACTGTCTCCATAAATAATGTATTCCATTACATTTATCAATTTATTATATATTTTTATATACTAAATATATATATTATCTATAAATCATTTTTTAATCTATGGAATTAAGTAAATCATGATCTAAGTAATCATATGAATAATAACATGTCCAAACATGTATGATAAATGAAACGATTGTTACCCAAAACATTGCTTTAACATTGAATTCACAAATAAACGAGTAATATAAAGTCATAAGTGAATCATATATGATATCCTCAATATTATTATGGTTCATTTACAAGTTAATAATATGTCTAAACCCACTATACAAGAGTTTCAGACCCATACGATAGAAATCAGATCTAATGTAAGAGATAATTTTGCATATCTCATTTTTATCAGAGATTGTTTATACATAAGTATTTTTTGGAGATATATTCTTCATAAATGTTCATGATTAATAAAAACGTTTTTTTAAAATTTTTAACATTAATATATGTATTTTTAAAGTCATTTAAACCCATTCTGGACTTTTACTACATGGTATCGATGGAATCTTTCTTTTTTTCCATACGAGGTACAATTTGATTTTTTCGGTAAAAGTACGAGGAGAATGTTATTTTAACTTATACCTCATGAACATATTTTTATGTCTTATTAATGCCTTATTTAAATGATTCTTCCTCTACACTATTTCAAGATTATTTTCAACAAAATTATTTTCTCTAAAAATTTCATGACATTTTGAGAAAAGATAACATTTTTTATGAAGAAATGATATTTTCATCAACAATTAATTCATTGTTTTATCAAAAATATTTTCCATATAATATGACATTGGTTTATGTTTCTATCCCTATTATAAGTTTTATTTTATTGTTTTTATGGTGGAATTAATTTTTTTTGAAGTCCAACTATCTCATATGGATTATGTTATGATGAAATGATGCATAAGAATCCCATTTTATTTCACAGTTTATGCTATGATTAATGATTTATCTTTTTGTGGAATATGTAAGATTGATTTTATTATGAGATGGGTGGAACCTATATATCCCTCCAATGCATTAGGTAATGATTTATATCTCATGATATAGAAATGACAGGAACAGAAGGTAAATCTGGTTCAGTAATAAATGGATAGAAAGGCTAATAAACCGGGTTTAGTAATGGATTTTTCCACTATGATGGTCTAGGATGAAATTCCTTGGCCACTAGTGAAATCATAATATGTTATTATTAGTTTTTCACAATTACAGGTTTTATTATAATTCTATTCTACTGGGTTTAGTTTTCCTTATTATCTATTCCTTACGTACTTCCAAGATTTATGTCATTGCCTATGATTTTGAGGTTTAAACATTATGTTTATGTTTTTACTTTAAAATGTTTATGGTTTGTTTTATGTTCTTCATGTTAATGCTTACTAATCATTTGATTTCACCCTTTTAATGTTTTCTTTTCCCTATGATAAAAATAAATTATGTAGTAAAACAAAAGGGGAAGATCATTATAGGTGATGATAAAGACCTTTCACAATGATTAGAATATTTTGTTCTAAGTTTCCAAAGGCGCAAAACTAATACGGACTTTGGGATTTTGTTTGTCTCGTGTATTAAGTATTACATAAATGAAATTTAATGTACATGTACATAAATCTTGGGTCTCTATAATAATATTCTAGCTACAGATTGTAGAATATGAGGAGAGGTTTTAAGGATCTTGTTTAGTACAATACTCTAGCAAATAGAGTTTTCTGATCCTAGTATTCAGGGATACAAGAATACAATAAAATTATAGGACAGATTTATTGGTTAAATTAACTTATATTTTTTAGATAATCATGATAAATTTCTAAATGATAAATTTAATTTTTTTATATTAAAATCGAAATCACAAATACCACAAATCGTCATCTCTATAATCAATAGTGGATAATACAAATTCATGACCGTCTACAGATTGCAAGAGTGGTACAGGTGCTTTGTCATATTACTATGCCAATATAAAATTAAATTTTCTTAGAGTTATCACTTCCTATTGATCCCCATCAGGGACCTTGAATGGTGGATAAATAAAATAACAATTATCATTTAGATGTTGCACTAGTAGTATAGTGTATCATGTTATCATCCGTGTCTAGTAAACTCCATAAAATGTATGAGGATGAGTATTCCTACAAGATGTTAACTCATCACAAACTGTTATATCATGAGATAGAATGGCGTGGAAGTTTTGGGATATGGAGATCACTATATAAGAGAGGTCTAGAAAAATGGAGTTAAGTATGTTGTCTTGTAATCAAGATGATTGGGTACATTGTGATTCCAAAATCTCTTGGTTTCAAGAAAAACCATGAAATAATGTCCAATATAATTCTTTCTTCTTATCTAACATGATTTTGAAAATTTATTATTAATTAAAATATGCATATGATAAAAAATTCACTCTTGGATATTTTGGAATAATTTCTACATGTATATAAGTATATGAAGAATACCAATTATTTAGACATTATTATGATATACATAGGAAGGTAAAGTCTAAGGGGTTTCATGCTATATCAAATCTGATAACACTAATTCACCATCCCATTAAACGAAAATGATATAGAGGGAGGTGACTGAGTAAGAGGTGGTATGTTTTTCATGTGGCAAGAAAGTCCAGTGGAAAAATAATTAAAGACATGAGAAAAATTAGCAAGGATATGTTTCTATATTATGTATTTTTTCATTGAATATAATCTATATATATCTACAGTTTGGTATTGGACACATTATATGGATCAATAAAATTTATTCATATACCGAAACAATGTAGATTTTAGAAAATTACATAGGGAGATGGGGGTCTCTAAGGTATTAATTCTAGGGTACTAGTAGCTTTGGTAGTAGGATATTATCATCTAATGTTTCCAAGTGGTTTATTTAATTTATTAATTTTTTATTATTATATTTCTTCAATTACAAATTTTTTTTCCCATTGTCATTTTTGGTTATAATAGGATATTTTTTAATTTTTCGAAAGAAAACATGTATCTTTTATTAGAGATAATATGTGTTATAATATGACTCATATTAATAATGGAATATATATACATATATATTAACTAAAAACCGTGTAATGGAAATCAATGAAAACACCAGTGAGTATGAATCATATAACCCAATCATATGGAACTTCATTCATGGTAATATAAATGGAAATCATTTATAGAAATTTCCTCAATGAGATAATTTATACTAAATTGAGTAAAATCTCATGGATTAATTTCAATCTTTTTAACATGATAAATTTACCAAAGCTCTATTTTTTTGTAAAAGAGTATGATAAACTAAATTAATGTCATTGGTTCACACTAAAATCTATAATACATTTCTATTAGTAGAGAAGGGAAGGTTTTTATAAGTTTTTACATTTTCCAATGACTAAAACATGTATTTTTGTATATACATATTGACGAATAAGTGAGTTTTATTTCATATATTTATATAATATAATCATGAACTATAATTCCCACTAGGAAAGATGATTAAAGAACTCCTAACAGACTGAGAAAAAGAGTATCTTAACCAGGAATTCATTGATCATCTAAAGAATTGTGGTATAGTATCCCAACTCACTCCTCCTTGTACACATCAAAAAAAATTATTTACTAAGAGGAGGAATCATACAATTATTAACATAGTTATATTAATGATGAGTCCTGAAAATCATCCATTATTCTTTTTAGGATACAAATTATTGAAAATGACATATACACGAAATTGACTAATAATTAAAACTACATATATGATTTCATATAAGTTTGGGTATAGAATGATTCCAAGAATTTCAGACCTATAAGTATCATGATGGGAGGTTTTTTCAACCACCATACCTAGTAAAAAATTAGCATCTCATGGAATAATGTTCATAATTATAAGCTATCCTAAAGAATAAAATTGATATAATATGTATAAACAATGAGATATGATAGTGATTATTGTAATACATTTAAAATTTATAGAAGGGTAACACATTTCAAACGGAAATAGAGGGATCATGATCTACATTGAGAAAGTTGATGCTCTTGATGCTTGAGAGATGGTACATGAACAATATTCATACGAAAAAATGGGATATAAAGATGTTTATGAAATACAAGATCATCATAGGTCTAGTCAATATGTTATTTAATTGTATAGTTACGTTTTTCTTATCCACAAGTTAGGGGACACATTACACCTAGAGAATGAAAACCTCTTACTTATTAGTAAGTAGTATAACCAAATGATCATAATAAATGTAATAATTTAATGAATTCACAGATGTATTCCATGTACCAAAACAAGGATACTATTTTGTAATACCCTCTATCTGATGAAAACCCCATTGGATGAAATCATAATTCAAGAAAAAAATGGAAATATGTGGTAATGAAAATACCTATAATGAACTAATGGTAGTAAATGGTTTCGAGAAATGTCAAGGAATTGAATACTAACAAACCATCTCAGATATAGTAATGATAAATTCCATCAAAATATTACATGATATAATAGTCAATCACGATTGTGTGGTTTTGAAAATGGATGTCAAAACAATGTTTCTAAATTGGAAGTTGGTTAAATATGACTATATAATTGAAACTAAATGCTTTGAAAATCTATATAATATCTAAATAGTGTGAAATATGTTGACATACATTAATGATTTGAAGAAGGTATCATGATCAATTAAAATTATTTTTGATGAAGCCATAAGAGAATCGGTATTCATATAAAATAAAAAAGAACCATGTCCCTATAATAATGTTAAGGGGAATGCCATCATTTTCCTTATATTATAAGTTGATGGAATATTAATAGTGGAAAATGATGATCATGAATTAAAGTCATTTAGGAATTGGTTAAATTAGATGTTCTCAAACAAAGGCATAAGTTAATAAGCATATATTATATGGACCAAGATATATCGATATTGATCTCAGATGCAACTTGGGATAGGAAAAAGTAAAAAAAATTGCAAGGTACTTTTCGTGAACCTGCCCAAACACCATAGAACAATGACACCTGAGATGGATCTCACATAGACCAAAGTTAATTATTGATCCCCATGGGATTTCAACCCTCACTTAGCATCATCCATAAATAAGAGTGAATAATTTTTTAAACAAAATAGTTTATGTAGAATAATACAGATCAGTATTCATAACAGTCAAAACAGTGAATGTTTCAAAATATAATAGATAAGATAATAATTAAAAATTATATCTTAAAATAGAATAATGTTTTCCATGATAAAAACTCATAAATATCCCATATAACAAGTGGATCATATATCCATTTTCTACCTACATCACTCTATTTCCAAAATATCAAGAACATCCACCACTTAAACCGATTCAATGCCACTTTCATTAAACATTGCAAAAGATAATAAAAAAAATCCTGAAAAAACATATGGTTTTATCTTTATATCATATTAGGGTCTTAACATGTTTTCAGTAATCAATTCTATAATAATTATACCAATGGTTCTTAGAATTTAAATAAAACATGGCATGAATTTTTTTAAAAAATGATTTTGAATAAAAAAATATGGAAGATATATAAAAGATGGAATAAAGTAACATTTTGTATAAAAAAATATATAAATAAATTTCATAAATAAATAATTTTTTTTTATTTAATGTAATTTAATAATCAAATCATGTATATCATAGAACCATATATCAAGATAGAAGATATGTTAGTTTCTTGTAACCTGATCCTCATACTACTCCTATGTAATTATTGCTGAATGTGTGAAAATATCCCATTACACAGCCCCTTTGGACCCAACACCACATTAGGTAAAAATCATTATTTAGTATTTTTTTCATTATTCTCACCATCAGTCTAGTTCTATGAGGTCGTATCTCATTGTTCTGGTCCTAATTGACCCAAAACTATCCTGGTTCACATGTTCTTCATTTAACTAGACAATCAATGAATCAATAATGCTAAAATATATCATTTTATATCAGTTCCAAAAAATAATTACCATATTTTATTCTTCAACATACCATTCTAATTTCATATAAAAAATATTTTTTAATAAATTCATGCCCATTTCATATTACATTTTAATTTTATCCACTTGTATGAATATCAATTTCCAATTCAATCCATCAATTTTACAAGATATATAAAACAATATCAATTCCATTGAATTTGGTGTTTTTAAATTGTACATGAAATTATAAAAATAATCCATCAACTATATAAAATTATTGTTTTCAAATATTTTAAAAATTCATCTGAAATCAATCAAGAAATTAAATGTTTTTATTATAGGTAAAATTCCTAGATGAGAACAAAAATATAATCATTTATCAAATGAACACCCATAATTCAATACACTGATGAATAATGAGGGAAAATGATACAAATAATTAATTCATATATTTGAAATCATCAAGACCAATCTCCAATTCAGTTAATAATCAAGTGATCTTGCATATCATAAAGTGTTGTAGTAAATATAATAAGAAAACCAAAGTGGGACCCTCACCGACGATCAAACGCAATACCAAGACATCTAGAAGAGAATAAAACACTTTAAAATAACCTAGATTTTCCATTATTACTAGATAAGTTGTTTCTTGGACAAAAAAATATAATATGGATTCATCCAAAAAAATATTCATGCCTTCAGGGATCCACGAAGTGGATCCACCATTCATGATGAGAACATCAATGGTGTTCTATTCAGTGAAATGTTGTCACCTTGGGTTAAAAGTCAAATCCTTGCCATTGCACATTGTGAAAACATCTCATGGATTGAATATTTTTCATTAAATGAAATAGTTTCATGCTTTATTCTGAGTGTTTGATTTATATCATGAATTATGATCATGACGTGAATTTTCCATATATGAAAGTCACAACTAGTTTCATTTGAATAAAAACCCAAAAAAAAATCCAACCTATCCCAGAACCAAATAGTTCCATAAAAAACATTTGAATGATTTATACCCATACTCAACTAAATCATAAAACCATACATCCATATAAATTAGGTTATTTCACATGGAAACATGCCTCCAGCCTCGCAAGGCTCAAAACACACATAATTAAAATAGAATCAAATTAAAATTAAACAAGTACTTAAAATCAGGTAACATAATGTTTTAACCACCAAAATAAATTCATTTTTTGTTCCCATAATGACTTCCAAGATAATTTCATGCCAAATAGATGAGTAAATTTCTCTCTCATCAGTGCCTCATGATCCCATATCTCATGAAAATTTGAATCATAAATCCATTCCACATAGACCAATGGAATCTTATTCACATGAATAACCTTTGTATCAGAGTCAAAAATCATTACTAGATACACAATCATGGATAAATCAGCTGAAATATTTTGATATACTAGGCTCCAAAAATGAGATAGTTCATAATGATAATTTAAAATATATTATACAAGAATCAGATTTTGGATCAAAGGGAAC
This sequence comes from Viscum album, assembly GCA_963277665.1. NCBI lineage: Eukaryota > Viridiplantae > Streptophyta > Magnoliopsida > Santalales > Viscaceae > Viscum > Viscum album. Next base: position 1,374,093,579 of record OY728164.1, read on the forward strand.
TATTATTAATGTTTAAAATTGTAGGAATCCTACCACACCTGGTTAACTACCAAAAAAGGTCCCACAAACCTAAACAAAAACTTACGCTGCTTCCCAGGATTTTGGTGACCCATCTGATGTGAAACTATCAATCATACCTGGCCACCACAAAAAAACTTTCAAATATAACTAATATAAATGAATTTATTTTTGTATTTGTTCAGTCAATATAATTAGGTGAAGAAAATGAATCATTACGATTATCTTTTGAACGAAACTCGGTCCCGCTAAAGAGCTTTCACTGATTTCCGACCAATTCAATAAATATCTTCATATCCATCCACTCAGGGCCTCTAAAGGATACCTTTTGATATAATACTAGTAAATATATTTGTAGGCATAAAAATGGACACAAATTATTACCCCAAGCATCACTATAGGAAAGAACTCCAGTGCATCACAACATCAGAATAATCAAAATATCTCATTCTATATATCCATCCTTCTATAGATAATATCCCATGCTCAAAAATATATGAGACCCTATAGACTCCTTGATTCATCTTCAAAATTTATAAGTAAAAAATGAATTTATATATGTCACTATATATGATGGAATTCCATTCAATTTTCTAATTTCCTATGCATAGAGATCTCCAAAATCATAAAATTTGTTTTTATCATGAATGGGAATAATGTGAACCAATTTTTTAGCCTATTTATAATTACCAGTATTGAATTCATCCCCCATATAACATGCAACAACTAAACCAAAAATTCAATGTAAATATCATCATGCATACAAGTCATCAAAAGATCTATATGATGTAGACTCACTGTTATTTGGTGCTCATATTTTTCATATTCCCATTTATTATAATGATAATCAATATCATGGATTTAATCTCATGCATGACCACCCGATTCATCACCTCATATTATAGAACATAACATTGTTTCAAGTCAATATAACCCATAAAATCCATTTTCACAATAAAATATTCAATGGACCACTTCTAGAAACACTGGATACCGTCTAAAGAGAACAATGATACACTAATAGTCACCCCACCATATAAGGATTTCATGATTCAAGGTAATTTCATATCAAATTTTTTATCCTATAGAATTATACTAATAGTATAAGAGGTAAACTACACACCCAACAAAAAAACCATAGACTCATTCTCCGAGACTCCCAAATGAAATTTATCAAAGAGAGCCATAAAATCCCACTCTTCTTATAATTAATTCATGTACATAGTTGAATTTTTCCTTCTTAACGAATAAAAATTACATTAAAATTACCAATGGTGTAAGAAATGTTGAAATGTAAAGGGTATATGTATTCCTTTCAATCCATCTATTGAAGGATCTAATAATTTTGAGTGAATATAAAACACTAGAATTTGTGGTCAGAATAAATATAAATAATTTCCTTGAAAAGGTAATACCACAATATTTTCACAGGAATCATCAAAACTGTAAGCTCGAGAGAGTGTGTCATAAAATTATTGGTGTGTTTCCTAATATGAAAAAAAAACCATCGGCTTCCAGATGATCACTGTACAGAATTACGTAGTCCAATCTCGATTTTGTTGCATAAAAAAATAAAACGCATCCCTACCTAGCTAGTGGATAATTTCACATTCAGGTATAATTCAACATATATTTCATATCATCCAAAAAATAATTCATTTATCATCCCAATTGAATTTCACTCCATTGTGAGTGAGATTGGTCATCAGAGAAACCATCTTTAAGGAAACTATTATGAATCTATGGTTATTTCCTGTCAAATCCGTAATGATATAAATCATCAAAATATTACACGATTTATCGCTTGTCAAAACAACATTCAATTTCTTAGGATCAAATGAAATACCTTGTTTTGGGACCATGTTCCCAAATAACATCATTTCCAGTATCAATAAATTTTATTTTGATAACATATGATTGATTTATTAATTTTTTATCTTCTCTTATTACTTCTCTTAGATAATTTACATGGCCCAAGTACAAGATATATTAAACACTTATTTCATCCTCAAATACCACCATGAAAGACTCAGGGTAATCATGAGATATCAAGTTCCTAAATGACAAAAATATTTTAGTAGAAATGGTTTAACATAATGTCATAAAATGATTCTCATAATTTTCAAACCTACTCTTAAATGTTACCTTCATAATGTCAGATTCTTTTATTATTAACTGGTGATAACCAAACCAATGACCATCATCAAAAATAAAGTTTCCCCTTTCATATATAAAAACATATTGAAAATATATTGTAATAGATAATTTCTCCATATCTAGAGTAGATCATGTTTATCATTATATGTAAATAAGTGAAGTGTTCAGTTATGTTAATTCTCATAGACAATAGGTGATACCCAGGTTTACACACTCCAGTGTACAAAACCATTATATAAGAGAGCATCAAACAAATTATTCAACTCTATCAAATTATTTGCCTCAATATAGTTTGGTGGAATAGATACTGGATGAGTATCATGTACTAAATCAATACAAACCCCACCTATCTTATAAATCAAGGTCTAATGAAAAAAGATAAAAAAACATCGAGAAAATCAATAACAACTAGAAAGAGATCAATAGTAAGAGATTATTTTTTTCAGGATGAATGACAACGTTGATACCACCCTAACAAAATATGTAAAATAATGTATGGATCTACTCGATCATGGGTAAAATCCTCCCTAAATGACAAAACAAATCTTATCGAGAATTGTAAAAGAGGCTTGTCGATGATAATTGTAATCCTTGTCCATATGAGAAATCACCCAATCCATATTGAAAATGGAATCAATATTCTTCATGTAGAGAACCAAAAAACTCCATGTAACCTCAATCACTTCTAAATATAAACCATATTTAGGGGAAAAAATACCATGATCTCTCCATGTTTTGGTGGTGTAGTAATATCCATAACATAAGGCAAAATCTCTAAAGAATGATTTAGCATGTTCACAAAATGGGATGATATAAATGAGTGATATAAACCAAAATCAAATAAAGTTTTCAAAAATGAAGAATTTACTGTGATGGTACCTATCACTATCACTATACCTACTAATGCTTCTTCTATGGACTCTTATAATGTGTGAATATGATTCACTACTGATGCTAGTGGATGAACCCCGTTTATTTCATGAGAATATGATTGAATATGGATATTTTTTATTGGGGATGGTCCCATACAACTATACAAGGTTGAATAGATTTGATAGAACTTCTATTAGTTCCGTTACTGACTAAATAAACTATATGTCAATTGGGTCATAGCATAGAACTATTTTTAATTAACAATCTTGAAATAAAAAAATAATGTTAATGGGACTCTTCCATACACTATAGATGGTATAGATGATGCATTCATTCTAAAACCACAATGGGTATCATCAGGTTATCTCTTTCCATTAAATCAACTCACAAAACTACCGTGAAGAGGGAAATGAACTCTGGCCAACCCTAAATTACAATACATAGAATGATCAACCATCAAAACTATATATATCACAACAAAAAAAAGAAAAGGTATTCAATAATAATACCTATGATCAGATATCGGGTTAGAGAACTATCCAGAACCATCAATCAATAATATTTTTATTGGACACATCCTTAAGAAAATACTTAATGTAAATAGACAAAACGGTTTTCTTACTGTGTCAGGGAGCTATAAACCTACTAGAGGTTTAAAATCTCCATCAATATAGCCAAGACCAAAAAAATTTGATAGAACTAACAATTGAAAAGAACTCTAATACCATTCGAGTCCAAACTATCATTCATCTTTACTATCATCATAAAATCTCACTTTCTCTCTCTTCATCCCAAAATCATAATGTTTAAAAAGTTCACCTTTATAGATTCTAGTGTTTCCATGAACTCAAAAAGTATTTCAGTATTTTTCAAAAAAATCCATATATTCATTAGGATCATTTGAGGCCCGAAAAATAGTTTTTTCTAATGTTTAAACTCTTGAAAAAGATCTTTATATTAATCCCTTAAGGGATACACTAATCGATACTGAATAAGAACAGGTGTATATACATGTCCCAATGCATTGGAAACATGGACCACTATCTCAAAAAGAATCTAAATAATAATAGGATTCACTAAATATAGTTCAACAGAAAATTCCTCTAATAATTTATTTTAAAATATTCTCAATCGAATGATGCTATATAATATCAATATAGAACACTGAATGAATCTGCAAGGAAACACATATCAAAAAAATAAACAAGATTCACCAGATTATCAATTCCATAAAGAATAAATTAGGATTTGGATTTCAACAAAATTAGATCAAAATTAAATAAATGAATATAAAATAGATAAAAAAAATTAAAATTTTGACTTTCCCAAACACCCATGGCGACTTACGACTCATTACGATAATATATGGTTGAGAAATAACTCAAAAATGCATCCTCGGCCCTATAAATAATACATTTCACCCACATGGACAATCTAAAAGTATAGTGAAAATAAGGAATGATGTGAAAATAACCCTATGATACCAGTTTTTTGGGAACTATACTAGATACCCTAGTACCTTAATATCCAAGATTATATTAACATTGCTAGAAGGGTGTTATCGGTACCCATGGGTTGGTGAATACCACCAAGAATCATAAATAAACATAAAGGAATTTTCACCCAAAAAAGAGGTATAAAAAATATACAGACAAATATTCCCAACAGTCTAAAGAGAGAATGTACCTGAATCAAATGGGTATAAAAATACACAAACAAGACATCATCAAAAGACACAATGTCTTCCATGGTAAAAACTTAAACATATCTTCTAAAATAATTGGATCACAAATACATTGTTCACCTCAATCATTTTTATCCTTTAAAATATTAAACATACACAACCTATTTGAGTAATATTCATTTTTCATAGACATGGAATATGATAATAAAAAACACTTGAAGGAAAATGCAGTGTGTGAACTATAATTCCAAGTATGGTTCCAATAAGTGTTCCACAATAAAATCCATTAAAATTAAACAAAATGTAATATAAATTTAAAAAAAATAAATATTGGAATATAATTTACATATTTTCAATAAATCATGATTTTAAGTCATGAAGATGGAAAATAGGTCAAAATATCATAAAAATATATTTTATATAAACATTTATATTGAGATGTTGACCTGAATAAAAAATTTCTATAAATCAATTGCATATTATTATAAAAAATATATATCATCGCATATTATATCAATACCTGAGGTATGATAGATTCTGGAAATTGGAGCTTCACACTACACTTTGGTGATCTCATTCAATGTGTGCACACATCGTACAACACAGGTAAATTAGACAGAACTCCCCATCTAGAAAAAATCATACCATAGAGTATTTATATCAGAGTTTGAACCATTAATCAAGTGGTATAGGGACATATTCTAGTGTTATTTTCCTACCTAACCACAAATAGCCCAGTATTATATACAATTTAGACAATCAAACAATTTATCTGTTAATCATGGTCAAATAAATCATTTATAATTGGTTCAAAATAAAATAACAAACAAAAAAATTTCAACATTCATTTATCATTTGAAAAAAAAACACCATGAGTTTTCATAAATTTATTCCCATCAATATAATAATTAAATTTGATTCATTCATCTAAAAATCAATTTAAAACTAGGCCATTAATTTTCTTAAATCCTCTTACAACTTTCAATACCATTGAATTCAATGTGTTTTAATAGTCTCCACTACTTTCTCAAGATCATCAACCATTAATCACAAATATAGTTCTTATGAAAACTAAAAAATCACAAAAAATCAAGCAATTAATGGTTCCAATTATAGGGAAATATCATATTTATCTACCTCCCTTATATGAGAAATCAAATAAACAAATATATTTGGAAATTCAATAGAAGAACAAAAGAAAAGGAGACCATCAAGAAAATACTAGAACATAAATATTTAAGATAAAAATATGATTAAATTGAACATTAAGAGATCATATACCATACAAATAGGGGTAGTGTATAGAAGGTGAAAAAAAATCATGGAAACTCATTTGAGATCAGAATCCAATGTAACATCTCTGACATGGGAGCCACTAAATCGGTTCCCCAATCTCGGCCATCTCATTACCTCAAGCATGCCTCCATGTATTCCCGAGGTTTCTAACTAGAATCGAGGGTTTGGTAAATCATGTGGGAATACTACGACATCTTAATTAGAGTATTACACATTATATATTAATTATAAATAAAGGAAAAAATATACAATAACCAAAAATATTTATTATCAAAAATTTCCCAAATTGATCACAAACCACAACCAAATAGTAAATATGTGATATCATGATAATAAATTCAAAGTGAAGGAAACCCAAAAATAATGACAAGGAATAAATCCCCAATCGAGGCCTCAATCCATGTATGGATCCTCATCCGTACACTCCCCAATACAAACTCAACTCCCCAGAATATGCATTTTTCCTTTTACCTACCACGAAACCATGAAATCTTCTTGAGTATCCAACAGTGGTCCAATAAGGGTGTGTGTATAACATAGCAGGCCAAAATAAATGGTGCCTAGAAAATTTCCATCTAAAACAAATAGTCCATCCAAGTGTGAAATAAATGTTAAGGTAAAACAAAAGAAAACATGGGTTCCATTAGTTAACAATATTCACTTAATCCATTTCAAACATCTTGACCATTTTCATCAATTACACCATCATCACCACTAAATACATTTCATAATAATTACCTTGGGTTTTTCATTAACAAAATTTACACAACAGCATAGGCTGGTCAATGACTATGATTACAAGAGTATATCAAGTCCCTATGTCACTAGGGACAAATAAATCATAACAAATACAACATACTCTCCTTGAATCCTCAGTCCACATGGTTTCATGAAATGAACCCATTAGGGGAATAAAGATTTCTCCCCTTCCCCAACCCATGAATTCTAGGGTGCAGTCTGGATCCTCGGTCTGACTCTACATGTGGGAGTAGAACCTCAATTCAATACCATACAACTACGAATACATATGAAAATTACTCTTTATCTATTCACCATACATACCATATAACATACATACACATAACAATACACATAAAAATCACAACTCATAAATATAAAAATGTAAATTAATATTAACCATAATCCATGAAAACCTTAACTTTTTTCATTACATAACTCATTCTACCCATTTCCCTTTGTCATGCCTCAACCCAATAGGCTTATTCAATAATTACAATTAATTAACCTATTTATCATATCAATCATTTCCCATATTCAAAACCATTCAAGAAAACTATCAATTCACAATCTATTACCAATTTATGATGATCATATTTTCATATGCACTAACACTCTTATAAATTAGAAGAATAATTCATAATCTATTAGACAAAATCTCAATATAATAAAATATACCAATTTACACACCATCATAATCATTCCCATTTTTTCTTATAAATGACTATGCACAACAATAAATATTCCCTCTACCAACTTAGCTATCATATTTTGGGGACCCAGTAGAATGGGGATGGTTTTTGGTAGTATAAGTTTGTTTTAGAAAGTTTTTTTATATATTTGTAAAATAAGGTAATTAGATTCACTTTGTAACAATTGATAATTTGAACCAATAATTTTTTCATAAAATTGAGAATCACTCTATTTAACTAAGTCTACCATAATATGATGAATCTATATGATTATGATCTGACTCAACTCAAGTTCATAATGGGCGAATATTGTAATAAGTTACTGATCATACTCAAATTATCTACAGATCCTTTTTAAATGTTACAATGATTTACAGGTTTGAATTTCACATAAATCATAATATTATTAGAAAACAAATGATAAAAGATTGTTGAATTAAATGGGGAGTGAAATAGATCTTTTCTAATCGAACACAGATTAATCAGATCTAGCTTAAAAGAAAAAGGGTGATGAAAATCATAATCCATACAATCGTACAAAAAATGATAAATCTAGTCTAATTGTATTTAAAATTATAATCTCCAAGCTAATCATAATCAAAAAATATTTTAATCATAAAATTCAACCGTAGACTGATTATTTTTTCAGCGAATTGTTTTCTGAACAATCATATCCATGCTGAGTTGAAATGAGTGATGGTTGCTAAAGGTTTTAGCATGCCAGAATAAATTACATTAAATTTATGATGATGCTGAATTTATTCTCAAATGAATTAAAAGTCATGATGAATGTTATTATACAAAAACAAGTTTATGGTGGAATTTTCTAAATCTAATGTTGTTGAAATTGGTCCATTATATTCCACATTCAAACATATTCAAGCATCATTGATTTATACAAAGACTGATGCAAATGAAATTGAGTTAAAGCTGATGAAAATCATAATGAAAGAGACCGATCAAAAATGTAGTCAACCATTTAAATGGAGTTAATTACATAGTTTCAATGAAAATTAATCAAGATTTTTGATGATTAAAATATATGGATGTTATAGGGGAGCTTGAATTTCAAAGGATGTATATTTCCATAATTGGTATAGAGAATTTTATTTATCTATTAGAGTAGAGAATTGAAAATATAATTTTCTTTTGAAAATAAATTTTATGAAGAAATGAATGTTGAATAAGGTTCAAGAAGACTTAAGAAGAGTTAATACAGTCATAGATACACCAGATATATAATTGAAATAAAGATTTCGGTGAATTTGTTTGAGCAGGGAAATATTTTGGGATTCCTAAAAAAATATTTCATAGGTCGCCTATAAAAGGCTAAAATTAATTTTTTTTTTATTTTCTGATGTACCATTAATGAGAGAAGATATAGAATCTATGAATTCCACTAAAAATAAACAGTTTTTTGTACAGAGTTTGGTTGAAGAATTTTTTATGGTGAGAAGTGAAAGTCGAAGACAAAAGATCACAAAATTGAATTTATATGATCATCATATTTAATAATAATCCCATTCATCTATCTATCATATTCATCATGTCAGTTGTTTTTTGTTGATCATCATATCAGGATAGCTAATTAGATCATGTCTCCCATATTGGTATTTCTGATTTGAGGAAGAAACCAGGATGAATCTTACAGAGTTTTTCATAATCATAACAAAAGTGGTTCATATTTATCATTACTATATTCTGAAAAAGTTATATATTTTTTCATACTAGGATGAATCTTACTGGGGAGAATCTTTACGGGAATAATGAAAGAATAATCATATTGAGATGAATTTTACTATGGAGATTCATATAAATAGAATCATACTATGAAGAGTATTATTGGGAAGTATCGAATCAGGGAGAATCGTGTTGAGAAAATTGTAATGGGAGGAATATGATTGGGTCAAAGTTACTGGGAAAATACGACTGAGGATTCTTTATGAAATTCATTTAAGTTTCTACCATCCTCTCGTTAAGAAATTAAAAAAATTGTTTTAAAACAAATAAAATTTTTATTTTGAAAGGAATCAAAGGATACATGAGTTTTACATAAATATTATTCTACCCTATTTTTCCTAAGAGGGTGAACATTCCCTATGTAAATTTTTTATATAGTGCTACATGATTGAAAGGGTATATCCTACTTATTGTAATCAATGGATTTATTTCTAGTGTATTGTGTGATATTGGATTATTTCAAAACCATAACATATATATAGATATTTTAATTGAATAGTGAACCTTGTAAATTATTGTGTTCCTATTAATGACTATTTAAATTATTTTCATGTGGGATTGAAATATTTAATAAGATTTAAATGTTATTTTAATTTCAATAAAACATAATAGAAAAAATAATCACTAATTCACTCCCCCCCCCTCTAAGTGATAAAAATACACTGACTGGTCACTTTCAAGTGGTATTAGTGCATAGGTTACCTTATCTTATTCATTGATAATGGAAAATTTTAATTGTGTGAACAATAATGTTATTTAGGTTTTTTATGGAAATAATTATCATATATGGAAATATATAATGTTGCATTATCTTATTTTTATTGGATATGATTTTCATGAAACTGCAAATGATGGGTCTCCTCTTATTGATTATAAATATCCTCTTAAGTCTATTAACAAGAATAATCATGAGAAGAATAGAACGTCCAAGAAATATTTATTATCAAATCATCCTAAAAGTGAATTATTTAGAGTGAAATTTGATTCAATTCCAAAGGTTAGAGGGACAAATTAAGAAACATATATGATGGAAATAAGAAATTTATGAATGAAAAGTTACAAATCTGGGGATTAATGTATGAAATAATTAATATGAGTGTATAAAAATACGTTGGGGACTTATTTACCTGGATTATTGATATTGTTAATTCAATCATATGTATATGTGAAATTTTATATGATTCTACAGTTGTTGAAATGATTTGGATAATCCTTTCCATTAAGATTGATGACAAAAATTCATTACTGGAAGATAGAGATAAAAAAAAATGTGTCTAAATTATTTTCAAATCCCTCTCATTACTCATGAAATGAGAAGGGATAACAATATGAAAAAGAAAAAAAAGATGATCGAGAAATTTATTACAAGGATATAAAGAAATAAATGTCAAATAATATTTTTATTGAAGATTAATCCGCTGAATTTATTTTTTAAAATTAGGTATGTAAAAAATTTGATAAAATTATATCCAAATTTTCTAAAAAATTCAAAAATAGGTATAATAAAATAAAAAAGGAAAACTCCCTTGAAATGTTTTGAATATGGAGTCATTGTGAATTTTGAGATAAATTATCATTAAATAATAAAATAATATGATAGTCATGAAGAAGAAAGAAGGCCAAGAAGATCTTGGAAGAAACATAGAAACAAAGGAAAATTTTATTTCGTAGTGAAATATATATAATTAATCCATTAAAAATTAAAAAATTTATTATATAATGACTAAGAATAAGGAGGAAATGATGTTGAATCTAAAACATCTATTCAGTATGTTATTGAGAATACTTTTATTGAAATAGTAAATAATGATGAATTTGGAAGAAGTAGTTTTGAGGATGAAAAAAATCAACATGAATTTCATTTGAAAGAAGAGTTGAAAGAATTTAATAGAAATTTAAAAAGTCTAGATATGGAAAACTATATGATAGGAGATGAATGTTTCAAAAAAAAATAATCAATAATGTTTTCTTGATTAATAGGTGAAGTTGGTAAAGAAAATTGATGATATAAAAAAATCTCTTTAGAAAGAAAATAATTTTAATGAGAATCTTTAAGTGATGCTAAAATAAAAAGGATAATAGTTCGAACATATCTAAATTATGGTATCTAAAGCTGAAATAAGTTAGACAAGTTTCAAATGCATTATCTCTAAATTAAGTTAAATTTCATCGTAATAAGAAACCATGAATGTTCATGTAATGTTACCTTCAAAGGGTTTGAACAATGTTTGAATCATTTCTAACAAAAATAAGTCTAGAAATGTTATATAGGTGCCTAAAACAAACATCATTGGGAATTTATAAGTTTCTAAAAATCCAGAATCCAAAAATAATGATTAAAAAAAATTAATACTTTCGGTTTTGGAAAACGTAAAAGATAAAAAGGGATATTCCGATTGAAACAGAATGGTTAATGTCTTAAAAAATAAATAAATTAATGTTGTTGAGAAATAGTTGACAATTTCTATCCGTATGGATATTTTAGATGCAAATAATCATTCTATGGATACTTCTGGTATTGTGGTGGATTTTAACACATGGATAATATGTGTTGTTTTGACCAACAACATTACTATTACTACACATGTTATGGATAGAAAATCTTGAAGGGGATTAAATCCCCTTAAAATAATAAATTTTATTTGGTTAGTGTGAATATTGAATATAGGTTCCAACCATTGAAAACTATTTTAGAATAATGTGAAAAACCTAGAAACAATGAAAAATGTTGTCTTTTATTGATACATTCACAACAAAAGATTCATAGAAATTATCAAAATCTGATTGTGTATAATGAAAAGAAAGTAAGAAATTCTCTTATTTTTGAATTAGCAATGAATTCTACAAAAGTAGAATGACACTGGATTCATTATTATGGGTTCTTTTCTAATATGATAGGAAATTTGATGTTGTTAAAGAATGTGAATGATTTTAAATAACGAACAATGACATTTTTCAATTATGAATACTTGAAAATTGAATGTTTTGGATAACTAATCAATGGAAAAAATATTAAATCCAAGAAAACATTGTATATTGATAATATTGAACAAAATTTTCGTTGTGTTTCATCATTATATGATTAGGGTAATAAATATTTCATTATAAAATATGGGTTTGTTATAAATAGTGAGGAATATGGAATGATTTTTACAATGGGACCCCATACAAAATTAAACATATTTCATGTTGGTGAAATACAAAACACTTATTAGAATTTTTTAGTTTAAAAGAATCAATTGTATCCTAAGAGGTTGGGACACATGTGTCAAATAAACATGAGAAAATGATTATTGAGATATTGTTTCTAAGACAGTCCTGGATTTCTAAAAAGAAGATATTTTTGTAACACTATTTTCTACAAATGAAATATTAGAAACCCATTGCATAAGAAAGTAAAAATTTTTCCAAGACAACCTATAGAGATGATTCATTAGGATATTTGTGGGCCAATGAGAAAATAATAAACAAAAGTAGATATGTATGTCAATACTTTTATGGATGATTTTACTCACAGAATTTTTTTTATGTATATGAAACATAATTCATAAGGATTAGAAATGTTTAAAAGTATTAAAATTAAATGATGAGAAAAAATGTAAGTATTTAGTGATGAAGTTGAAAACTGATCGTGGATGTGAATATAGAAGTTAAGAGTTCGAATGTTATCTAGAGAAGTGTAGAATTCATAATGAGTGTATTTACCCATACACTCCTAATAAAAATGGAGTTTCTGAATAAAAGAATATAAGTTTGGTGGAAATGGGAAGAACCCTGTTACATGAACATGGTCATTCTCATTACTACTAGAGGGAAGCTAGGAGTAGTATTGTTTATATTCAAAATTGATGATTCTACAAGCCAAGATTTGGTATTACTCCATATAAATTTTATTATTAAAAAACTAAATATTTGAAACACTTATGTGTTTTTGAGAGTCCATATATTATAAAAAGGTAAGGTGGAAGAATTTTAATGTTTACTAGAAAAGTGAATATGGAATATTTCATGGCTATGATTTGGAAGGAAGAGGTTATAAATGCATAAAAAATTAATTGAAAAAATAGTAGATTTAGTTGATGTTAATTTAATTGAATGATATGAGGATGATAAGTGTATTTGGGAGTATAAGAATGATTAAAATGATAATGCAATTTCCGAAATCAATTCTAATAAAGATACATATAGTTTTAATCCTAGTCTGAAAGAATAAGTTGGTTGTTTCCACCCAATACACTACTCAACATGTGTGGATGAAAATTCAATTATAAGACATACTTGTTGAATTGAAGTTACCCTTTCTCTTGGGTTGTGAAAATCAAATTAAAACCAATATCACTAAGAATATGTTCAAATTTTTCATTCAAAACATATTGATATCAAATATCATTTTATTAAGGATCATGTGGAGAAGAATGAATTGATATTGGTGTATGTTAAATCATCGGAACACATTGCTTATATTTTCACAAAACATTTACCGAAGGAATGATTTTCTAAATTGAGGCTGACCGTTTGTGTCCAACCACTTTATCATAAAGGTTGAGGTATGTGTTATTTCCCCTCATCCATATTACCATTGGATATTTTTTTCAAGGTGGATAATCCTATTGTTTCATAATTATATACTTTTGTATGAATGTAAAAAATGTGAGCAATGGGTATGCATTGAATTCACCATTGTATGTGTATAGACTATTCAACCTATTTTTTGGAGTGGGTGTAGGAATTGAAATGTTTAGTGTCACATAAAAGTTGAAGAGTTTAGGAAGAAACATGTTGAAGAAGTTTTCACAATCACTTATTTTGGATAGTATGGGTTTTCTATATATAATTCTTGTTTTCAATAAGGAGTCTTCTCATATAGGTTTAGAAATGTTGTTATGTAATCCATATATTAAGGATAAGATGATCATTGATTAATGAATCATGGTTGACAACAAAATCCAAAGGGGTATATTTTTAGGACCAAGTTGAATAGAGAAGGTTTTTGAAAGTTTAATGAGGTTTGTTTTACAAGGTTGTTGTCTAATATTGATAAACATAGTAAATTAAATAACATTTTAACAGTATAAAATAAAACTCAAAAAAAATTCAGAAAAAATGGACACCCTTTATTTATGTAAGTGCATTGTATTGTGAAGAAGTTATATTATTTTATTAGACTCACCTTGGGTCCGGAATAGGAGAAGATCTTAATAAGAAACCCATCGTAATAGGTTTCATCATGGATCCGATTAAAATATGAAGATGATTTGATGATTTTTATTTCTCATAAATCATAATTTGTTTATAAAACATAATATAAAATATATATGAATGTAAGGGGGAGTGAAATAGATCTTGTATAATCATACCAGTATTTATCATATATGGATTTACATAAAAAGGGTGATGAAAATCGTAATCAGGATAATCGTACACTGAATGATCATATACATGCCAATGTAAATTATAATGATTATATTCAGGACAATAATACTTAGAAAAGATCATAATCATAAAAATTGTACTTCGTATGATTGTTTTTTGGGCCAACTATTTTCTGAGGTATCATGTTGAGGCAGAGTTGACATGAAGTCTTGTTTCGTGGGTTTTGGGATGTTCCAATACCTTCTATTATAAGTCATATGATGTTTAATCTATTCTAAAACGAATTAAAAGTCATTAAGGAATGCATAATACAATTAAAATTATAGGGAGGAATTTTCTAAATAAGATTCTATTGGAACTGGTCAACCTTATTCAACATTCCATCATATTCATGAAGAACTGTTTTAAAAAAGCACTGACATAAAAGTAATTGAGATAAAGATGATGAAAATTATAATGATAGATAATTATCAATAATGTAGTCAACCATTTAAAATTGGTTGAATTGCCTTGTTTATTATCAAATTAATCAAGGGATTTTCTCAATAAAAGATATGTATGTCATTGGGGAGAATTAATTTTAAAGGGAGTAGTTTTCCATAATTGTTACAGAGCATTGTATTCTGAAATTATAGTAGAGGTTCAAAATTTTAATTGGATTTTCAAAATTGAGGTGAAGAAGAAATAAAGGGGGAAGAATGTTTTAGAGGATTCAATAAGAGTATAATAAGTCATAAATACACCTAAGACTTTAGGGAAATTAATATTTGAGTAAATTTTTTTGGGCAGGAAATATTTTGGGATTCCTACCAAAAGCTGTTTTGATTCACCTATAAAAGGGGGAAATTAATTTTTTTAATTCTCACTCAGGTATTATTCACGATAGAAGATATAGAACCTCTATATTTCTAGGGAGAGAATAATTTTTCTATACTGAGAATTTTTAGTTGAGATTTTTATTGGGAGAATTGAAAGAAGAAGAACCAAGATCACAACATTATATTCAACTGATTGTCGTATTAAGTAATAATATTATTAAACAATCTATCACATTAATCTTGTCATATTCATTGGGTGATCATCAAATCAGGCTAGATAATCGTATCAGGTTTCCTTTATTCGTATTTTTAGACTGCTGAAGAAAACAAGAATAATTGTACCATGTTTTTCATACATAGAATAGAATTAGTGTAGATTTGTCTCTAACCTATTCTGATAAAGCTATATATTTTTCCGTACTAGGAATAATCATTCACGGGAACAATGTACTAGGAATAATTTCACAAGGATGAATTGTATTGATAGAAATTGTACCATGGAGAATAATATTGAGAGAATTGTCCCGGGATGAATCATATTGATAAGAATTGTACTAGGGAGAATCGTATTGAGAGAATCCTAATGGGAATAATCAGACATAGATTAACGTACTAAGAAAATCAGACTAATTTTTTCTTATCAATGTACTTTTAGTTCATACAATATTCCGAGTAATAAATGGAATAATTTTTTTTAGAATGAATACATTTTTTATGTTAAAAATAATCAAAGGTAACATGCCTTATTACAGAAATATTTTTATACCTTATTTGTGATAAGTGGGTATATACACACTATTGGAATTTTCTATATAGTGCTACAAAAGTGAAAAGGTATATCATACTCATTGTCACAAATATTTTATTTCTATTGTATTGTGTGGTATTGGATCATTTAAAAACCATACCAAGGACATATCAATTCTTATTGAATAATTATCCTCTTAAATTATTTTATTCCAATGGATGTGTGTTTAAATTGTTTTCAGTAGGGTTTTGAATATTTAATAGGAGGGGAGGTTATTTCAATTGAAAAAAAGCTTAAAAGAAAAAAGTTATCATGGATTCTCCCCCTCAGTGTCTCAGTGATACAAATACACTGACTGGGAACATTAACATATCAACATGTATTTCATGGGATCTACATTATCCCAAGTCATCTTTATACTCAACCTTATAATTATTCATGTTCAGTGATTATTGGAGCACCCGATGTGTGGCCCTAAACTAGTATAATGATCCTCAACAAATCCCATGGAGATAATGTGGGGGTCAATATGTCATTAAACCATCCATTCCCAGTAATATATCTCTAGGAATCAAACTCATAACAATAGAGAACCAAGAACCCAACTGGACATGCACAAATAAATAATAAAACTATGGTATATAACTTTTAGACCACCTATATTGTCTTTGGAGATGAAAAACATGTAACAGTGCCATTATTTCCATATTCAAGCTCCCTATGAAGTCTTGACTTATGATCCCATGAAAAAAAGGGTTTAGGGATTTGGAATAGCAAGACCAAATCTAATCTCCCAAATTCTGAAAAACGAAACAAGGGGAGTGTTAGACTCACCTAGAGATTTGATCAACAACCAATGATTCTCTAAATGGATTATAATCAAAAAACCACCACCCTTGGGAATATTTGGGTTCTTGAAATTGTAATTAGGGTTGAGACGATAATAAATTGTGAATAAATTGGTTAAGAATCTTAAAATCATGAGGGCTGGATTATTAATTTTCCACTTTTAATGGGGTGCATGGTATGGACACATGGTTTTCCAAATCATGTGAAAAACATATTTCACCCATTATCTATGATGGGTTTAGGTCACAAGGATTCTTAGGGATCTCCACATGTTTTTAAAAACCATGCCCCAACCATGTGGAATGCATCTATCCTAGCTCGCATGGTTTGGATCATCCCATGTGTGGTTTGATTAAAGGTTCACCCCTCCACATAGATAACACGGTTTGGGTTATAAGTTGTCTATTAATGTACTTCAACCATGAAACATGTCCTGGATGGCCAAAATACCAATTATTTCATATCCCAAACCCTCGTAACACCACTGAAACTCCCCAAAAATCAAGTAAACATTCCATTAACCACAATTAAGAGACATCAAAAAAAATTAAAACAAGAACTGACCCCCATGATTTAAAAAATCTTATGACCCCCCTATAGTATAATAGATCACCCTCAAGCCGCACTCCCAAACATCACTCAGCTTAATAAATGAAGAGGCCAGGCCATTTGTCCCAAATATATGATTCTGTTTCCCATGTTTCTTTCCAAAAAATACAATGATTCCATAAAAATAAAACCAAGGGACCAATTCTTCCCCACATTACTTTCTCACTATGACCCACATTACAAACTATATGCTTCTTAAAGGACCCATCAACGTCAAGATCAATGTCCCCAACACCAATCACATCAGATTAGTCAATTTGATACTACCAAGGGTTTGAGCCCTACAAAACATCATGCGTACAATAATACCACTATGTAATAACCAATTGGTATGAAAACATTATCATCCCATCCAAAATATCTAATGGCCCCACATACCTGGGTGTCATCCTAACCAACTTCTGAATTTGAAAGTGATCCAACCTTGGTGACACTTGATGAAACACATGATCAGACAACAAAAGCATAATAGGTCAAAAATGCCTATCCCGAAAAGACGTATTCCTACTATTAGACCTTTATATTCATTTCTGAATCAACTGATTTTTTTCTGATGTCTAATGTATGAGACTTGGTTCCAATCACATTGATTACCTAGTCTCAAACCTACATAACAAATATCTACAAGGTCAACCAATAAAATCCTCAAATGTTTCAATATTAATCTTATCCAGATTACTATTATCCAAATAAAACTCAAAAAGTGCTAAAAAATTTTCCCACAATCCACCAAAAATCATGGACACAAGATCTCAACATGTTCTATAGTTCCCGAACGGTATGGTCTGAATGCCCATATTTCTGTAAAGGGAAATCCATACTCAAGAACAATTAGGTAGTAATAGATTTCTATCATCCTTATCAGAAGATCGAAGTGATCCTAGATTAAGATATGAAACTTGAGTCTATGGTACCCCATGCATATTCACTACCTCTCCAACATTGAGCTAACCCAACTGATCCATAATAAATATATCTCAAATTGGAATGAAATGATATGATTTTGTCAACCAAACCAGAAATACCCAAATCAAATAATTTTTATGTGGTTTCCTTTGATGAAATGCAATAAAATTCATCATCATGACATCAAATTTATGTTATAGAATTGGAAATTTCTATAATAAAACACTGAACTAATGATGCTCACCCTTCACCTACTGAAAGGTAAGGCATCGTGCAACAATATATCCAACAACCTTTTTCATACTTAACCCTCAATATGACCTACAATGAAATTGATACATTTTAAATAAAAAACCATCATGAAATTACCACATAGATGAATTAAACATGAGAATGAACTCTTCTTTCATAGATGTTGGCTTAACCACTGATCCATAAACATTAAAAATTTCATTATCCCCAATGGTCTAACCAGAAGGTGACTCACTAGCTTTAAAACACATCCTAAAGAACCAACATTAAGGATCATTATAACAACATTAGTTACTCAATATTAGAATCATTATCATTATCAATGATTTTATTATTGAAAGAATGAAAACTGGGAAAAAACTAAGTAAAAGAAAGAAAAACTACATTAAGGAAGTACGAAGGGTATAAAATTGATAGGAGCAAGGGAATCCAGTTGGACAAGGTCAACCCCACCAACTAAAAAGGATGAAAGAGTCATCTTCCCTTTTCCATAATGCACCTTGAGAGTCATTTTATCATTCATGACCATTAACATCCACCCTAAACATGATTCCTGAACCACCCGATTTTGGGACTTCTGACTCAAATAATCTACAACACTATTTCCATTTCCCTTGGTGTAAATCAGCTCAGAGTCAAATGATTTCCCTTATTCAACCCATATCAGTTAAAAATAGTTCAATACACACTTACATAAAAATAAATTCAAACTCGTATGATTAGTATATACCATAAACCACTCACCCAATAAGTAAGGTCTCTATAATTTTTAGGCATGAACCCCCACAACCAATATGAGAGCATGAGTAATGTAATTCCTTTCATGATGTCTCAAATATTGAGACCCATATGCCACAACATGACTATCCTATATCAACACATTACCTATCCCAATACCATATACCTAAAGAAACATAAATTTCTTACCATTCTCATGTAAGATTCGAATTGGTGCAGTTTCCAATATCCTATTTAACTCATCAAAAGAGTTCTCACATGCTTCAAAAAACTCAAACATGATTCCTATTGTGGTCAAACACAAAAGTGGTTATTCCAAATGAAAAAAAATTAATGAACCTTCAGTAATAGCTGCCCAATCCTAGAAAACATGGAATTTTGTAAATGTTCTTAGGATTATCTCAAAAGCCAACTGCATTATCTTTCCCAGGTCCAAAAACATGGCTTCCCCAGAGATAATGTGGCCCAATAAATGCACCCTATTAATATGGAAATTATATTATGGATGCTCTATGTATATACTATTATTTATAGTGTACTTAGTATGATTTCAATATGCATGGAATGATCATTATTTTCCTTAGAGTAAAATAAGATATCATCAACATAGAAAACTAAAAACAGAACTAGGTAAGTGTCAAAAATATTTGGTTCATTCGATTCATAAACATTTTTGATGCACTGTTCAACCCATAGGGAATCCCGAAAGACACATACAACCAATACTTAATCTTTAAGGAAGTCAGTTGAACATAAAAATGTATTAGCCTCTACTGAGAAAAAATTTATCTCTAAAAAATTATGGGGAATACCAATGAACCACCTATTAAGTAGTGAAGGACATCAATCCATGGTATAGGCTATCTATTCATAAATTTTATATAGTTAGGAGTCCTATAATAAACACAAAACAACAATGAAACATAATCCCTTTTGTTAAATAGGACTAGAGATCACCATGGGGATGTTATAGGATGAATGGACCATTTACTATCGAACTTCTCAAACTGATTTTTTATGTTCATGGAGTCCTTCTAGTGCCAGTTTTTATGGATGAATGAAAACTAGTTATTCCCATGGCAGTAACCCTATTATGAACTAAATATCTCTCTTAAGTGGTATCCCTAATAAGTCCTATGTAAACACATCCTAAAACTAATCCCTGGAGTAATTATATTAAATATTCCTTAATCCCCCATCATTATGCACAAGACAACACACTTGGGCTATGAGTTCACACAACATCTAAAAAACTAGCCTTGCACGACCTTCCCGGTCATTCAATTCACCACGATGGACACACACGTCTCCCTTGGGATACATGATTGTTACCATATGATGGTAGCCATTATAATGATATTTGCATTACACAATCCAGTTTATACCCATAATTAGATCATATACTTACATCCTAAAAATAACCAAATCCAAAAGAAAATGGTACCCACCAACCTCAAGTGCACACCCCTTACACTACCTGGTATCTTCTATTCGTACCCATATTAGTGGATAAATCGACATAACCCCAAATATACTCTCTAATGCTAATCCCAACACAACCATAAAATATGAAAAAATTAAATAATGTGATGCACCTGTGTCGAACAAAGCTCCTGAGGGCATGTAAGAAACATGAACTGTACCTTGAACAGTCGATGTCCCAACCTCACAACCTATCTTTGTATGTTGAACTACTTTAGTGTGTCCTGCTTCTTTTCCTTGGGACCAGATCTATGTTCCTAGAACTGCACTACACTACTGATATGCATGATCTCACCACAGATTACCAGGCCCACCAAATCAACTATTATGGTTAGTTGACCACCAAATGCCTACCTGATTTGGGGTAACTAATCCCCTCCCTTCATAGGGAATTTTCATTAATCATGCATATATGTCGAACTGTCGAGGGTTCTTCAAAACCGATCCATATTCCCCAACTAGCCATATGAATGGCACTTAACTGGTGGTTAGGGACAATGTATTCACATGTGCTTTGACATATCGCACTAATAACAAAACACCATGTCACCACCCTCAGATCTTGGTCATCTCTTCTGACTACAATACACACTTCCACCCTATTGAATATTTTGGAATCGGTGATTACTTCCCTTAGGAGTCTCAGCACTCTTCCATAAAACTACATCCAAAAACCCAGTACAAGAATATTACTTTATGTCCCATTTTTAGATACGGTGAAGGTCCACCACTTCATCAAACCTCTGTAATAAAATGATATTCTCTAAAGACTTGATCTCATATCTAATACAATTTTGGAAAATCCATGTTGTATTGGCCACATCCACTACCAAAATTGGAACAACCTGTTCCATGTAATTGAAAATATAGCGACCTAACCCTAGATATCCTGGATCAGGTTTCTACTATAAATTACATTTCCATGATTACAAGGAATAAAATCATGAAGGATTGATAGTTTAGTAGTTTTGTTAAACTGGAAACATGAAATGGGTATTGTATTAAAAATGAATACACAAATTATAACACTATTTTTTTCTTATTTATAAGTAAAAATCTTCCAGAATAAATTTATTATGTCTAGTATATTTGTCAATATCATTCATAGTATTCTTATTATATTCCTGGGGAATGAAACATAATATGGGTGAGATAAAATGCTTAGTAAGGATATAGTATAATGGTATAAAAAATGAATCAATGAAAATAATAATTATGGAATTGTAAATATTAGAACACACATAACTTATAATAATAAAACAAGTAATTATGTGCATAAACAATATGTAAAGTTAATAAATTAATTTAAATACCATTCTAATAAATAGATATCGAAAAATTAATATGGAATCATAAGAAACTGAAATACATCCCATTTAACCAAAGAACTGAAAATGAAATGTTTCCATAGATATATCGACTATAAATATCATGGATGAATGATAAGTGAAACTAAATGGGAAAAATGTTTAATTATTGGACATCATCTATAAGGCACTAGAAAACCTATACTGTTAAGACCTTTTGAAAGGCATTTTAAAATTATATATCAAAACACATTTAATTTTCACATATATTTTGTCTCATGAGAACCTTTTAATGCATTGAGGAGCTATATAATGTCTGGGATCCACCTTTCATTACCAGTCAAAAGCACTTTTCATAATGAATAGTCAAAATAAATAATTTTGGAGATCAAATATCCATACTGAATAAAGGTTATGGAATAACCAATATTTCCCCAAATAATGACATATCTATCAAAGTATACACTTTATGTAAAATTGTACACTATTTAGGCAATATTAATATCCCTGATAAATTAAATGTTCGTCTTAGGAGAAATTTAATGCTCAATGATCATAAAAGATTGAATATTTCAAGGGGACTTATAAATTAATCAAGGAAGTGAATACTATCATTGGAAAATAAATCCTAAACCATTTTCATTAAAAATAAAAATTGTATCAAAAAATAATATCCTAAGTGGAGTAAAATAATTTTTTATTATCTTTCATAAATATAAATACTTTATAAATATATTTAAAAACATTCTTGTGGAAAATATACTTTTATTAGGAAAAAAAATTTCATTGAAAATTAATTTTGAAAATCAATTTTGAAAATATTTTATTTAAAAAGTAACCTCTTAATCATGAAAAGTATTATTCAATTAAAGGATTATGGGTAATTTATTAAAAGACTTATTAGGTGAAAATAACATTTCTATTTTATAGAAAAAGTTTAGAAAAATTCCTTGTTTGAAATGTGACAAAAATATTCCTTTGAAAACATTGGTAAAATAAAAATAGGTAAAAATGTCATTACGAAATCATTATAAAACAATTTTTTTAAAACATTTTAATAAAACATTGTTTTTAGAAGAAAACTGGTTCTCTGACGTAAGAGATAATTATTTCCAGTATTTCAATGAAAAATTATCTTATTGTTTTTGAGAAACTTACAGTGGAAAATGGTAATAATACTTGAAAATGGTCATGAATGAACTATGGAGGAATAAATGAATGGTTTAATCTAAAAATTTTCATATAATTTCCCCAAATTAAAATATAATTGAAATATTCATAAATTAATTGTTGAACAAAATAATACATAAACATTCCAAAGACTCCTATATCACTTTGAATGATTTTAAATCATAAACCTCATGTTGGAATATAATTAAATGGAATATTTAAATATCGTGAAGATAATGTAATTCATGATATAATATATAAATATTGTCAGTAGATACACCACACTAATTATTTAAATGGTGAAAATGGAATTTATATCACAGTGTTAAATTGTCAGATGAAAACCCCTTACCTGGTATTTACTTTCATGTTAACATCCTTTAAATTTTCATATAGTTAATTTATGTTAATTATATACTTTATTTACTACCATTTCCATATTTATAATTAATTTTATTACACATACTACTATCTTGTATAAAAATACTTAATCAATTCTGTTTTTGTCAGGTGTTTTGACCAAATTCGTTTTATGTATTGAAAACATCTTTGGTAGGTCAAATATGATCAATGGGGTAATTATATAAAAAATAAATAATTATAGTCAGGATATAATTATCGTATCTATTCTTTAATTATAATTTTAAAATCAATAATTAAATATATTTTTGAAAAATGAACAAACATTATAATAATGGAGACAGAAGGTTGTATGTAAGCATAAGTTACAATCCCATTTTTCAATGATTAATATGGAAATAAGGAATGTAATAGAATATCATTATATGATGATCATTAATTCAAAAATACTATGTTATTTAAAGATATATAGTTATATATATAATTTTTAGAAAATAAATCACATCATGCTGAGGAGGCGGTAGTCCACATGTCCAAAAATGACGTTATTAATTTTTAAGTGTGTGAAAGGAAAATAAATAAAATGATATATATATATATATATATATGTATATATATTCCAAAAATCTAATTATTTCATAAATATAATATAGAATTTTTTGATGTTACATATCTTTAATTAAAACATTTTTTGATACATTTCATATATATTTTTAAACAAGTCACATCACTTTCAGGGCATGGTAGACCACACTTCCATAAATGATGTTATCATTTTCAAAAAAAATGGAATGTATAAAAATTCATGTTGAAAAATAATTAAAAAATATATTAGATATATAATAAGTTTCATATATATCAGATATAAATAAATTTTACATCATTATCTCCAACCTGAGATATGATAATGTGAAAATTAATAATCATCATTTTCTAAGGCGGTAGTTCACCATACAGGTAAACAATGTGTTCATTACCCATTATATGGAAGTGTGATTAAGTGTAGGTTAAACCCTCGACATAACAAAATCCTAATATATTGATGATACTGGAGTTTTTGTATATACTTGGAATAAATATAATTTAATGAGTGGAGAATTACAGTAAAACAAGAGAGCTTAAGGAATGATGTTACCTCTTAATAGAGTAACCCCTTTTGGTTTTCACCAAAGGGATTACATGGATTTCATTCTACTAAAATGGAGGATTAAAAATTAAGGTAGGTATATTGGGGAGATAATTTTCTATATTTTTTCTTATCCGAACTATCTTGATTGGTGTGGGGATGTGGGAGTAAGGGATACCTTGTATACAGGAGGAGGAGTGACACTCTTGTTATATTTTGGAAAAAAGGATCCCCACACACATTTTTATTGAAATTGATTCAATAATGACCAAATGTAGATACATCGATCTATAGGGATGAAATATGGCTATAAAATGGATTTTGTACATGTTTAGAGGTCATATTAGGCATAATGTTTAGGGTTTATTCCTTGTAATGCTCAATTTCATTATAATTTTTTGTAATTAATTTTAATTAATTTCACTAATCTTTTTGTCAAAAATTATGTTGAACATATTATAAATTAAAAAAATTTATCATTAAAATTATGGAAACCATTTTTCAGAATTTCAATAAAACGTGTATTAAATTAATATAAATTTTATCCCACATATGGAATGGTAATGCATGTCTTTAATGCAAAAACA
The DNA here is from genome assembly GCA_963277665.1 of Viscum album. Classification (NCBI taxonomy): domain Eukaryota; kingdom Viridiplantae; phylum Streptophyta; class Magnoliopsida; order Santalales; family Viscaceae; genus Viscum; species Viscum album. Next base: position 1,374,119,102 of record OY728164.1, read on the forward strand.
TTCAAAGGATTGTTATGTTTTTATTGTCAATTTCTAGGTTAAATTGAATCCAATGGCCTAAATTGGATTAATTTATAAAATTATTATCAAATTTAATATTAAATAAATCAAAAAAATTTATTTATCCTTATAAATAAATTATATAAAAAAAATTTTGGAGTTAAAATTCATTATTTTTCATTATTCATCACAAAATAAATCATCATTGAAAAATACAAAAAATTCACCCTACAGAAACTTTTATGTTCATATTTCAATTATTATGTATGTTTTTTATTGTAATATTAATAAAAGTTTCATAAATTGGATTTAAAATAGATTACCCATTAAATGGTTCTAATTTTCCTTAATTAAAATATAGGTTTTCAGTTTTGTATTGAGTTTACAGTTATCATATGTTTATCAAATATATTGGATTATTTTTAAAAAAATATTGAAAATATAATATATATCACATGAATATAACAAAGTATTTTTAAATTATTTAATATATTAGGGTAAAAAAACTTTTTCAGAAAAAAAAATTACTTTTTTATAAAAATATTCTCCTTATACTAAACTGGTTCTTATATTATTTTCTAACTATGTTTTGACCAATAAATTCATTTGAATATTATGTGTACTAAAATTTTAATAACCTATTTATTAATATTCAGAAAAACTAATTATAAGGTCTAGTTTAAATATTTTTATGTTGAATAATAAAAATTAATAATATATTGATTTTTTTTGTAAAACTCGGTCTTGCGTGTTACAGAAGCTATCGAACAAACTCTTTCTTGCATTTAACTCAATATAACTCAATGTTTCATGAATTATATGTCATAAAATATATATTTAATATACTTAAATTACTAAATGTATCATAAATACTTGGGATATTATATTCCCTTACACAATTTGTGTTGAATGTTATACACACTATTGAATACAATGTTACTACTTTATATTTTTGGGACGTTACGTTCTCCTAACCTTAATAAATACATCGTCACAATTTAAACTCAATATTATTAATATATTTTTTTATATTTCCAATGTTTTAAACAATGCCTAATGATAAGTTCACATTAAGCATTATCTATAAAAAATATAATGGGAGGTACAATAGTCATGAGGACTAACATATGAATTGGTCTCTAGGTAGGAGAACATTAGATGAAAGTAGAGATATGTACATGGAAGAAAAGTGTAAATATTTATAAAGAGTTATTAATTTCATCAATCACAAACAATTTAGTGATCAATATAATATTAAGGGACTCAAATCCATAAATAATAGATGATTTAGAAGGCCATTGATTTGACAAAAAATATGTTATTCTAGAAAAAAAATTGATGATAATGTTACTAATTTTTAGAAATTATTTTACTAATAATGTATACAGAAATGATATATTTATGTAAAAAGAATTTCAATATTTTATTTTTCATCAATAAATTTATTAAATCATTTAAAAATTATTTTTTATTCATGAGGCATTAAAATAATTTTTAAACGGATCATAAGGCCCCTAAAATAGTTAAAATTCCCACTATTTCCCTCAAACTATTATCGAAAACTATTATGGTAAGGAAATTACACTATAATCCAAAATGGTATCACTACTGGTTCACTATTAATATTTTTTCATCAATTTTTTTGCTAAAAACTATGATATATTAACTAGGAAATTGATGATATTAGTAGTTGGTGAGAAAACCTTATCTCGATTTGGTCTTACGTTCAAATCTAGTAGCTTTTATATATTTGATTGGTTATCTCCCAACATATAGTTTTTCATTTTATAAAACCATGTTAAAATAATTTCCAAAATAAATATGATTTAAATTGTTAAAATAAGGTTAAAACCTAAATATCCTTTTAATAATTATTTTTAATAAAGCCTCAATATATAAATATATCATCCATTTTATTTTGACATAGTTCATTCATTGGTAAAAGGATAATCTATAATATATTTTTTACGATTCCTAATAATTTAGCCTTATATTTAATCTAAAACACATTAAGATTATCCTTGGATTTATATTATATATCTAAATCCCTCTTTATCATTTGTAAATAAAATATGAATTATCAAAAGAATATCCCCTAGAAGTGTCAAACATGGTGCACATTAAATCCTTTTGTCATGTACCATGTTACGCTGAGCTAGGCATGACACACCATCCAGGAGTTGTTACCCATAAGTAAATTTTCTCCAGAACTACATCCACTTATAGTATCCAGGAAGGGATGTATTTATAAAAAACCACATATTCTCTACTTTAACAACATTCTAGTGTGTTCATATATAATAATCCTTAAAACTAGCTTTAAGTTATGTGATCTAATCTATATTTTCATAAATCTAGTTCCAAAGTGTACTATTAAACATTCTCTGATACAAACTAGAGTGACTTGACCCAGATAGCCCAGATTCAGGGTCAGCTATAAATTAAATTGTCCCAATTTCAATGAATAAAATCTTGGAGGATCGAGAGATTAGTAGACTTGGAAAATCAGTTACATAAATGAGTCTTGTATTAAAATTGACTCTATTTATTAGTTAATATATTTTTTTTCTTTCTCGGTAAATAACAACGATAATAAATTCATTCTATCTAGTATATTTCTAAATTTTATTTATAGGACACTTCTAGGATTATTGGGGAAATAAGTATAATAAGGGTGAGTATAAATTCTCGATAATTATAATGTATAGTGGAAGAAATAATGAATAAATGAGAATAATGATTATTGTATGGTAATTAATAGAACACACATTCCAAATAATCAACAAACTAGGAAGGAAGCACAAGAACAATATGGGAATGTAATAAATAGAAACACATTCCATTCAAATAAATATATAAGGGAAAATAAAAATGTAATGGTGTTAAACTCAAACAAATTCCATTTAATCAATGAACTAAAAATAATATTTATCTATAGATATGTCGACAGAAAATCTCATGTTTGAATAGTAACTAAAACTAAATGAGGAAAATGATTTATTATTGGATGTGATATCTAAGGCACATGAAAACTTATATCGTAAATAAATTTCATAAGGTGTTTTAAAACTATGGATATAAATTTATTTAATTTTTGCAACAAGAATGTCTCATGATAACCTATCGATGCATCGAGGATATATATAAGGTCTGGGATACTTCTATCATTGCATGTTCAATTCATTCCTCATATAGAATAATTGAAATAAATAATATACCTTACCAAATATATATGTTGAATAAAAACGGAATCAAAAATATTTCCCTAAATAATAAAATAAATGTCAATGTTGACACCGGATGTAAAATGGTATATGGTTTAGGAAATAATAATATCTATGATAAATTAAATAGATAATTCGGGGGAAAATTCAAACTTCAATGTTCATATGAGATTGAATATATCAAGGGGAGTAACAGATGAATCAAGGATGTGAATAATATCCTTACCCCAATAAATCATAAACAAACTATATGAAAAATTATAATTGTATCAAAAAATAATATCCCAAGTGGAGTAAAATAAAGATTTATTATCATTAACGAAAAAACATATATTTTAAAAATAATCCTGTAGAAATTTTCCTTTAATTATGGAAAACCTATAGAAAAACGTATCATTAAAAATAAATTTTGAAAATATTATATATAGAAACTAACCTTTTAAACATTCCTAGTGGTATTAAAATAAATGAAGTTGGATAAATCTATATAAGTAAGACGGAGTAATAATAACCTTACCATTTCATGGTAAAAGGATAGAAAAATTCCTTGATCAGTAAGCGATATGAAGATCACTTTGAAAACATTGGTAAAGACAGAATGGATAAAAATGTCATTACAAAATATATTTAAAATTATTTCTAAAAACATTTTAATAAAACCTATTTTTTATAAGAAAATGGGTTCTTTGTCTAATGATGTAAATAATTTCTTATTTTCTAAAAAATTTCGAAATTATTTTGATAACCAAAGAGTGGAAAAATTGTACTAAAACATGAAAATGGTCATGAATAACTAGGGGATGGAAAAATTAATGGTATTATCAAACAATGTTCATATAATTCCTAAACAATAGTAATACCACTTAAATATTATTAATGGTATTATTGTGGAAAAAAGACATTAATCATTACAAAGTGTCATAGACCCCTTTGGAATACTTTAAATAATAATCCTTATTATGGAATAATATTAAATAGAAGTTTTAAAAACCATTAATATAAATTTATTCATGATATAATTTATAAAAATGGGATGTACATACACCACAAATATTAATTAAGCGTTGAACATTGAATTTATCTCACAAAAGTAAAAAGTGACATGAGAATCTCTTACCATGCATTTTATTTTGGGTTAACATCCTTTAACATCATGTATAATAAGATTATATTAATTACATACTTACATTAAAACCTTTTTCATGTTATTCGTTAATTCTATTTCTCTAATCATCAGGTTGTATACAATTGCTTATAAAATTATGTTTATGCCATGTATTTTTACCAAATTCAGTTCATATGTAGAAAATAACATTGGTAGGTCAACTATGGTCAAAGAGTTCATTATATAACAAATTCAAATAACAATCATAAAATTTTTATAATTTTTATAAAATAGTTTTACTTTTAAAATCAATTACTAATTATTGTTTTTAAAAATGAACCAACATTAGAATCATAGAGAAAATGGGCTTTGCGTACTAAGGGGAAACATTCCCATTTTTAGATAATTATTATAAAAAGAAGAAAAGTAATAAAATATCTTTCCAGAATTAACATGATATCATAATTTTTTTATTATAATAAAAAATTATACTAATAATTATTTTAAAATGAATTGTATCTTGTTGAGAAGGTGTTTGTCCTCACATCCATGAATGATGTTATCACTTTTTAAGTGTGTGAACGGGTAATATTGAAAATAATATATATATATATAATTTACATTAATGTTATTATTTAATAAATATACTAATTATTTTCTCTATCTTATATATTTTTATTTAAAACAATATTTTATACATTCTACGTATATTGTGAACAAATCACATCGTGTTGAGGGGTCGGTAGTCCACACTTCCAAAAACGTTACAATCATTTTTACAAAAAAATTGAAATTATAAAGATATGTGTGGTAATATAATTACATAATAATTAAGAAATACAAAATATCATAAATATCATATATATATATATATATATATATATTTCATTATAATTTCCACCATGATATGCGTTAATGGAAAAATGAACAATTATCGTTTTGTGAGGCCGTAGTTCATAGTAAATGTAAATAGTATGTTAAATATCCATTAAATAGAAGTGCATGTAATTATAGGTCTAACCCCTTACATGAAAATATAAATGTATAATTTTTTTAATTTTTTTTATAAATTATAATTTTTTTGGTGATTAATGAAAATAAAACTATAGTGATTATGGAAAGATGATACCTTTTAATCGGGTAACTACTTTTGTTTCGCACCAAAGGGATTACTCGTATTGATTTCTCCCGAATAGAGGAATCAAATAGAATGTTATGGAATTTTGGGAATAAATTGGTCAGATCTTGGACTATCCTAAGTGTGTTGAGAGGTGTGAGGAAGTGGGAGGAAAGGGTTCATTTTATAGTGGAGGAGGAGTGGATCTCTTGTAATATATTGTAAAAATGAACCCAACCACATTTTTCAATTGAATGTGGATAAATATTGTTCCATTGTGAATAAAATATAGGATAAGGTCTAAACATTTCCATTAAATGTATCTTTTACAACTTTTTGGGCTATATCAGGCCTTGCGTTTTGGGTCTAGTCCCTTGTTAGGATTAATTTCTAAATTGTCATTGTAATTAATTTTAATTACTCTCACTAATAATTTTGGAAAAAAACTAATAAGAAATTATTATAAAAAATAAATTATTCTGATAAAAAATATTGAATCTACATTTCTAAATTCATATCACAAAATTCATTGAAATGAATTTAAATTTAATCTTGTGGACATGATGACAACTTCTGTTTTTTAATTATAAATGTTCAAAATATTGTTATGTTTTTATAGCCAATTTCAACGTGAAATTGATTATAATGACCTAAATTTAATTAAATGATAAAAATATGATCTAATTATAATTTAAAATAAATTAAAAATGAAATTAATTATTTTAAATCAATTATAATAAAACATAATTTTTTATTAAAATTTATGTATTATTCAGTATTCATCAAAAAAATGAAACAACACAAAATAATAAACAATAATCACCCTAACCCAATTTTTATTCTCATAATTATAATATTAATTTTATTTTTACATATAATATTTATAAGAGTTCCAAAAATAATATTTAAAATAAATTCTCTATTAAAAGGTGGTAAATGCGTCTTAATAAAAGTATAGGTTTTTGTCTGTAATATTCATTTTCTTTATTTATATGTCTATCAAATATACTGGACGACTATAAAAAATATATTAATGAATATTTAATTTAAATTAAATTAAAAAAACCCAATAATTTTAATTTATTTATTTTATTCAGATAATACAATTTTGTTAGCATAAAAATTGTTTTCTATAAAAATATTACCTTTATATTAAATTGGTTCTTATATTCATTTCTAATTAATATGTAACCAATGAATTGATTTTATATTTTTGCGAACCATAATATTCATAACTTATTTATTAATATTAATAAATACTAATTTAAAATATTGTTTATACATTGATATATTAAATTAGAATATTTAATAGTATATATTTTTTGGTAAAATGAGATCCAGCGTGTAACACAAGCTATCAATGAAAGTATATCTTGCGAGTAACACATGATAACTCCATTTTTCACTCATTTTGAGCTATAAAATATATATTTATCTTTTTTAAAATAATAATTGTTGTAAGAACCCGAACCTTCATTTCAGGTATGTTTTCTTCTTATGGCCGTTTTTGAGAAAAAGGGGAATTTTTGGAATCTTTCTAAGTACATGCCATGTACTTTATGAGAACACACCGTGTTCAGCTTTATCGCAGGAGGCCGTGTGATGGTCATGTTGTAGCCACATAAACGGTCGTGTGGGAGTGACTAGGAGGCTTCTTAAAGCGGTGTATGGAAATGGCGAGTACAGGCCATGTACATTAAAAGTACAGGTCGTGTACTTCATTAAACACATAGGGGTCGTGACTAATCGCCATAATGCTCTTCTTTTAGGTCTCATTCGACCAAGAGTTCCTTACGGCCATGAATCTTCAATAAACCCTCGATCGTACGTTTGTCCTTCGAATAAAACACTGTCGGTGGCGTTGGAATCACATCATTGAGTTCTCTCTTCTCCTAGAGCACCATATTCTATTTTCTCTTCTCTCCTGAGAGATCATGGGTTGAACATTTTAGATTTTTTTGTAGATATTTTGTGTGCTAAGTTGATTCATTATTCTATTTTCACGTACAAATATCCCCAAGAATCGAGGAAGGTGATTTGTTCCTTTTCATTCAATGTATTTTAGTATTATGTAAAGATTCCACTAATACCCTTTAACGGGGTATTGCAGGTTTACCGTTTTACCACTATGGATTCTCTACCATGGTTTATGCTTGTGTAGAGTTTAAATGTATTTGAATAAGGTTGTTTTTCTAGGATTTGGATGTATTTATCATGCATGTTTTGTTTACGACTGTTTGGTCCCGTTTAGCCAGTTTGAATGCCTTGCCTATTTTCCATGCCTTTTGTTATAGGATGGAGAGTTTGTATTCTGATATGCTGGAAACTGTTTATCCATGTAAATCTATATGTTTAATATGGCCATACATCATTCCTCTACTCATTGACCAACACAGGACTATGAGAACCTGATTTAGTAGGCAATAAGGGGAATTGACCGTGTGAGGTTCCTTAGAGAGACTTTGAGCACTTTAGACTATAAGGGGAATTGAACATGTGAGCTTCCTTGGAGAGTATTTATTTTACTATGAATTACCTTGTTTACTCTATACTATAAGGCTAATTGACTGAGTGAGCTTCCTCAGAGAGTCTTTGAACGACATAGGTTATGAGGGGAATTGACTGAGTGAGATTCCTCATAGAGTCCTTGACCTTGGGGATATAAGGGGAATTTACTGTGAGTGACTCCTCAGAGAGTCATTATATACTGAAACACAGGTGTTAGGCTGAGTGTACTACCTTGAGGATGGCTTGTACTTGTTCGTTAGGACCATATGGTATGACTGTGATTACTTCTTGAGGGTTACCTATTTGTCCTTAGCTGTTAGATTAGCCGTGGCTAGATGTTGAAACTGTGGATTGTTACTACTGATTACATTATTGTTTAATGTTTTCTATACTTTTATGTCCATATATTCACTAACAGGTGGGAACAGATCTTCAGGTATTTTCCTACTTAGATTTAGTATCACACATTGTTTGGTTCATGCTTTTGGTCCCAAACTTATTATATTGTTGCAAGTATATATATGGGAAAGTTCCATTATACCTTAGGTACTTGACTTTATGTGGAGTTAGAGAGCATAGGACCAAGATTAGGCATGAAATGTTGAGGTGACATTTATCTGTTTATTTTTTACATTGGATTAGTGCTATTTGTATTCATCAAGGTGACTTGTTTTTCTATTTCCAAGATAAATGCATCATGATTATTATATATATATATGTTCTCTAGGTGTTTATTATTTCAGTATTTCGTTGTTTACGCTTGTATGGATGTTTAATGCTTCCACTTTTTCTTTTGTTTTTATTCTACTATGTACTCTACCAATATGGGCATAGTTTCCCCACTATCACACCCAAGGCCCTCGCTGCTAGTTGGAAGCCTCTGGCATTTGGTGAAATGCCTTTGAGGCCATGTGACAAACTGGGTATGGGGCGCCTCTAGGTGGCTTTCAAAACTGGGATGTTACAAAGTGGTATCAGAGGACATTTTATTTTCTTTATGACTTACTATTTGGAGCATATAGCCAGGGATATGAAGGAATAAGTACTTGGTAATAAGCTATTCTTTGGAGTAGCAAACCCGTGAACAGAGAAATTCCAATCTACCTCAATTCATGCAATTTTCCAAGTTTTGAAAATAACGGATGATTTGATTTTTACCATTGGGTGATTCACATATTTTGTGTTGTTACCATTAATGTTATTGAGGTTCTATTTCTGTTGAAACCTGATGAGATGATGGTATGCCATCTCATTCATCATATAAGAACTTTCTAAAAATCACATGTCATGCATTCTTTCCATGCCATCTAGGGTGAATTAGCAATTTCATGTTGTTGTGAGAGATGTGGTTTAGAATATGCATGTTGTTGTGATAGATGCCTTGATAAAATACTTGATGTTTGATTGGGTATTGTTTGTGTAAGGTTTTGTTTGAATGAACACCAAACATTGGTTCTTGAGGTGTTATGGGCCCTCATGGATATGAATTTCGTGTATCATTGCCTTGTTTTCCTTGTTATTACATGTATAAAATGACAGGATTTGATTCGACGGGGATTATGGGCCCTCACGGATCGAAATTTGGGACTTTCAATGTTCGTTTCAGTTTTTTCTGGGTTTTGGAGTAGTTTCTAAGGCTTACTATTTGAAAAAACCTAGAATACACACCATGTAGTTTTGACTACACGCCATGTGTTCTTCTATTCGGGAATAAACAATTTCTCTTAAGTACATGTTGTGTACTCTATGTTCATGTCATGTAGTCTCTAACCGTGCCATATGTCATGTGCGAAGAGACATGGGATAGGGAATTTCTTGTAGGAACATGTTGTATACCAGTTGAACCCGCCATGTAGTCTGACCTATGTACCGAGTCATGTCACAAACAACATAGGTCTGTGTTATCCCTTCTCTACACTCTGTGTCTATCTGGAACATGCCATGCAGTTTCATCCGTGTAGCCAGTCATGTAACCAACAACACAGGTCGGTGTTACCCTTTCACATACACACCGTGTCTACCTTGAACACACCGTGTAGTGTGAGGTGTGTGTCTGGCCGTGTCAGGAATAACACAGGCTAGGTGTAGCTTGACTCATAAACACCATGTCTACCTTGAACATGTCATGTAGTCTTATCTTAAGAGTGTTGTGTGGCTTAACCGTGTTGAAGGACTCGAAAAGGGTAAGAGGATTCAAGTACACGCCGTGTGTTAGGAGAACACACCATGTGTTTAGGGTGTTACACAACTAGTTTAGGCAGGAGTACACAACCATGAAAATGACTTAAGGGAACACACCGTGTAGGAATTGTACACTTCATATAGTCATGTTTTTTAAAACTTGAGGGCTTTATTTCTCATGTTCCTTTCTTACACTTATAGTTTTCAGTCTTTGACAATCTTATTTTAAGGTGTGATCTTTAAATTGTAGAGTCATGCCATCGAGACATCCTTCAGTTATGCACCAGTTTCCAGGAGGGGATCAGACACTAGTCATGGCTGACCTGGGACTTCCAGTAGATCCTCTTATCATGCCAGTCTTGGTACCAGCTGTTATACTTGACACAGGTGTTGATACATAGTTAAGAAAAATCATTTTGAGTATGATGCAGACCTTTCAGGAAGCACCGCCTCCAACCCCATCGATGGAAGATTTGACGCAGGTCTTTCAGTAGTAGCATCCTCCCACTTTTTCAGGGGATGGAGGACCCCATCTTGTAGAGCCATGTCTAGAAGCTGTGTTGATGATCGTTCAGCATCTGGAGATTCCTCCAGAGAAGAGGGTGAAGCTCACTACTTACATTCTTCGAGACTCCACCAAGAGGTGGTGGTATGTGATTTCACAGGCAGGATTCCATCATAACATGGATTGGGATTAGTTTCAGTGCATCTTCTATGATTAATAATATCCAGAGACCTTGATGGTCGATCGACCCTAAGATTTCTTGAGTCTGGAACATGGTACTCTTACTGTTATGGGGTATTCCACTTGCTTCACAAAGCTAAAGTGTTTCCCACCTCTTCTAGGAGGTGATGATTTGTTCCATGCATGGAATATTGAGGATGGTCTAAGGCACAAAATTCTATCTCAGGTGAACATCGTTAGGTTTACTTTGATATCGTCCATAGACAACCATGCACTGATCAAAGAGCACAACCTGAGGGATTCTGGAGCAGTGAGACAGGGCGGTTCGACATCCAGAGTTAGTATTCCTCCTACTGATAGAAGAAAGCACTGTAGGGATATTTCATGAGGGGATCAGAGTATGTGGGATGAATCTTCTGGTAGCCAGGTGGTATGCTTCCAATGCGGGAGGAGCGGGCATATGAGGCCCGGTTTCTTGAGAGACCTAGTGGAGTGTTGATCGTGTGGAAGATGGGTCACCATCATCACTTTTGTTAGTTCATCTCAATTTCAGCTGATGAAAGGGGTTCTTCCATGACTCCACATTCAGTAGTAGCACCACCAGCTTCCATGCAGTCAGGGAACTGGAGTCCTTTTGGTCGTTCAGGCCGAGGTGGAGGTCAGGGTTTTGGTAGCTAGTCGCCCCGTTTTCAGTGATAGCATGGTGGATCATCACATAGTGCTCCAGAAGGGTTACAGAGCCATGGATTTGGCCAAAATTTTGCATTGGAGAAGACCCAGTAGGAGCAGGATCCCGGACCCTCCACAGTTAGAGATACGATCTTAGTATCCTTAGTTTTATCTTCAACCTTTTTTGACATAGGGGCATCCCATAGCTTTATATTTGTTTCCTTTTTAGATATCCACGGGCTCTGCATCTTTTCTTCATCCAATATTTTGACTCTAGACACACCATTAGGTACAAGAACATCTTTTGTGCATAAATGCAATGAGTTCCCTCTTGAGGTTGGTGGGTGTCACTTTCATTGGGACCTCTATGTACTAGAGATGATGGGCTATGATTTCATTCTCAGAATAAAATAATTAGATCCCTTCCAAGCATTCGTCGATTTATATCATTTTAGTGTGAGTTTCATATCATGAGAGGGTGGATCCATTCTTCATAGGTGTTACTAGGATGTCCAGGCGAGCAGAGGGGGTCTAGAGCATCAAGGGTAAGGATGAGTTGTTGACTGGATTTCTAGTCTATATCTAGATGACCAGGGGACTTCACAGTTAGACTTTTCTCTAGTGGTGGATCATTTTTGGGATTCCTTTCTAGATTAATTTTCAGGTTTTCCTCCAGAGTACGAGGAAGATTTTTCTATTGAGCTTGGGCCAGAAGCAGCATTGGTTTCCATTCCTCCTTATAGGATGGCTACACCTGAGTTGTAGGAGCTCAAGAAGAAGTTGGAGGAGTTGCAGGAAAAGGGTTTCATTCAACCCAGTGAATCTCCTTGGGGTTCACCTATCCTCTTTGTAGAGAAGGTAGCCGGTACCCTTAGGCTTTGTGAGGATTATCAGATGTCGAACCATTTGACAGTCAAGAACCGAGGTCCTTTACCAAGGATCGATGATCTCTTTGATCAGCTTTGAGGAGCCCGAGTGTTCTCAAAGATTTAATTGAGGTCTGATTACCATCAATTTCACATTAGACCATTATATATATCTCTTACATACTTTCGGATCAGGTTTGGTCTATACGAGTACATGGTTATGCCGTTCGGTCTCACGAATGCGCTTGTAGTTTTCATGGAACTGATTAACCGAGTGTTCCATCCATACATGGATTCCTTCATGGTTGTCTTCATGAAAGTTATCTTGGTGTACTCACATAATCGACACAACCATGCCACACACCTTGAGATCGTTTTGAGTACACTGAGAGAGCATTTTTTAAATGCTAAGCTCTCAAAATGCCACTTTTGGAAGGATCATATTCACCTCATGGGTCATGTTATCTTAGAGATAGTACTATCAGTCAACCTAGAGAAAGTGAGAGCAGTAGTTTCCTAAGAGAAACCGAAGAACTTATTTGAGGTACAATGTTTTTTGGGCTGGCTGGATACTACCGACACTTCGTATAGAACTTTTTATGCTTAGAATCACCACTGGCGGGTCTGAATAAGAAGGGTGAAATGTTGTTGTTGTCAGATTATTGTGAGTCAGCATTTTAGGAGCTAAAAGAGTGGTTGACTTCAGTAATGATCCTTGTGTTTCCAGAGCCGGAAAGTTTTATACTATTTATTGTGATGCTTTAGGTATTGGGCTGGGATCTTTGCTTATGCCGTGATATGGAGTTGTTGTTCATGGGTCTCGGCAGTTGAGGTCACATGAGAGTAATTACCTGACGCATGATCTCAAGTTGGTTGTCGTTGTTCATGCCATACGTTGTTGGAGACATTATATTTTGGGAGAGCATTTTGTGGTTTTCATCGACTACAAGAGTCTCAAGAACATCTTCAATAAGAATGATCTGAATTTGAGGCAGTGATGATGGTTTGAGTATGTTCATTCCTTTGATTTAGAACATTCTTATAAGACTGGAAAAGGAAACACAGTGGCTGATTCCCTAAGCAGGAGGACTGAGATACAGGCAGTTCAAGAGGCCAGCAGTGAGTGACAGCTTATGGGTCTTTTCTCTAAAATGCATTTGGAGGTGCATGAAAGAGGGGAATATTTTTCTATCTTCTGTAGCGGTTACCAATACTCTTCTTGATCGAGTTTGAATGAGGCATCTATCAGATTTTGAAGGCCTAGTCCTAAGGGAGAATGAGTCAGGAGAGGACCCTATTCCTAGATGGACCATAGGTGAGGATGAGAAATCATGTTTCTAGGGGCGCGTATGGCCACCAGTATGCATACGTGCATAGCTGATGTAGGAATTTCATTCCTCAGTTTGGGCAGCTCATCCTACTATCACCAAGATGTATCATGATCTACGCGATCGGTATTGGTGGCCAGGTATGAACAAGGACATTGCTGGTTTCATCCTGAGGTCTTCTAATTGTTCATAGGTGAAGTTGGAGCATCATCGACCATTAGGTCTTTTACAGAAATTACCCATTCCCGAGTAGAAGTGGAATGATGTCGTGATGGATTTTTCCACTGGTTTGCTGAGGCGCCTTGAGGGAGTGATGTAGTATGGGTTTTCATTGACAGACTCACAAAGGTTGCTCACTTCTTGCCGATCATGGAGTCCATCAGTGTTGATGAGCTGGGATGGTTGTACATCCATGAGATTATATGTCTACATGGAGTTCAACACACCATTTTTTCAGATAGGGTTTCTTGTTTTACTTCTTGGGTCTGGTAGGGGATTCAAAAGGCATTGGGAACACATGTACTTTTGTGTACGGCTTACCACCCCCAGACAGATGGCTAGTCTGAGCAGATGATTTTAGGTACTTGAGGACATGCTCAGAGCATGAATCCGAGATTTTGATGGTTATTGGGAGAATCATTTACCACTTTTGGAGTTTTAATACAATAATTGTTTTCATGCAACTGTTCAGATGGCACATTATGAGGCCTTGTATGGTAGGCCATACTGATCACCCTTATGTTGGCTGGAGGTAGGAGAGGCAGCTTTACTGGGACCTCGTCTTGTTCAGGAGACCACAGAGTAGATATAGTTGATTCGGAAAAGGATTTCTATTGCACAGTCTCGTATGAAGTCTTGCGCTGATCAGTGGAGACGACTTCTGGAGTTCGAGGTCGGGGATCAAGTTTTCCTATATGTCACACTGAGGTTGGGACACAGGAGGGCTAGGAGATAGGGTAAGCTTTTTACGAGGAACGTCAGGCTGTTTGAGGTGTTGGATAGAGTTGGGCTTGTTTCCTATAATTTTTAGTTACACTAGAGGTATTGGGCTATGCATGACATTTTTCACGTTTCTCAGCTCCAACGTTACTTTTCAGACCCGTCTCATGTCTTTCAACCTGAGGAGGTTGAGCTCGAAGAGGATTCATCATTCGAAGAGCATCTTTTATGGATTGTTGATCGCAGTACATAGGTTCTATGTCGCTGGTATGTTCCTTTGGTACCAGTGTTGTGGTAGCACAAGCGGTTATAGGAAGATAAATGGGAGAGGGAGGCTGATGTACGAGCATTGTGGCTGGAACTGTTCGAGGGTTCTTCTCCTAGGACGTGCTTGGGAAATTTAGGAACAAATATCTTTAAAGGGTGATTTTTGTAAGAACTCAGACCTTCTCTTTAGGTATGTTTTCTTATTCTGGTTGTTTTGGAGAAAAATGGGATTTTCTGGAATTTTTCGAAGAACATGTTGTGTACTTTATAAGTACACGCCATGTACTGCCTTGTCGCAAGAGGCCGTGTAAGGGTCATGTTGTAGCCACACACACGGCCGTGTGGGAGTGTCTTAGAGGACTCTTAAAGTGGATTATGGAAACGATGAGTACACTCTATATACCTCAAAATTACACGTTGTGTACTTTCTTTTTTTTCATTAAATGCATCGGGGTCGCGTCTAATCACCAGAACTCTCTTCTTTTAGGTCTTGTTCGACCAAGAGTTCCATACGACCAAAAATCATTGATAAACCCCTAAGCGTTCATCTGTCCTATGAATAGAAAACCATTGGTTGCGTTGGAATCACATTAGTGAGTTCTGTCTAATCCTAGAGAAAAATATTCTATTTTCTCTTCTCTCGTGAGAGATGGTGGGTTGAAACTTTTAGATATTTTTGTAGATCTTCAGTGTTTTATGGTGATTGAAGCTTCGAGGTTCATGTATAGAGATCTCCAAGCATCGAGGTAGGTGGTTTGTACCTCTCTGTTCATATTCTTGGAGTATTATGTGAAAATTCCACCAGTACCCCTGAACAGGGTATTGCGTGTTTACAGTTTTACCCATGTTGATTTCTTTCCATGCTTGTATGCTTGTGTAGAGGTTACATGGATGTGAATAGAGATGTTTTTCTAGGATTTAGATGTATTTCCCATGCATTTTTTGTTTACAACTATTTGGTTACATTTAGCCAGTTCAATTTCCTTGCCTATTTTCCATGCCTGTTGCAATAGGATGGAGATTTTGTATTCTAA
Organism: Viscum album; assembly: GCA_963277665.1. NCBI lineage: Eukaryota > Viridiplantae > Streptophyta > Magnoliopsida > Santalales > Viscaceae > Viscum > Viscum album. The sequence continues at coordinate 1,374,135,025 of OY728164.1, forward strand.
TATGCTATAGAGTATTTAGCCATGTAATTCAATAGGTTTACTTTTTCCATACTTCATTCCTATTTTCGTTGACCTATAAAGGACCGTGTGAACCTGGGGTAGTAGGCTATAAGGGGAATTGACTGGATGAGCTTCCTCAGAGATTCTTTGAGCACTTTAGACTATTAGGGGAATTGACCATACGAGCTTCCTTAGAGAGTCTTTATTTGACTTTGAATTACCTTGTTTACTCTAGACTATAAGGGGAATTGTCTGAGTGATATTTCTTAGAGAGTCTTTGAACGACCTGGGATATGAGGGGAATGGACCAAGTGAGCTTCCTCAAAGAGTGCTTAACCATGGGGCTATAAGGATAATTGAATGTGAGTGTTTCCTCAAAGAGTCCTTGGCTACCTTATACTATAAGCGGAATTAACTGTGAGGCTTACTCATAGAGGCTTTATATACTGAACCACCAGAGATAGGCCAAGTGTACTTCCCAGATGATGTCTCTTACATGTTAGGTAAGACCCGAGGGGATGGATGTGAGAACTTCTAAAGGCTTACATGTTTTTCCTTAGCTGTTAGATTAGTTGTTTCTTGATGTTGTAACAGTGGATTGTTATAGATGAGTACTTTTTGGTTTATTGTTTTCTGTACTTTTACCTGCCATATATTCACTAACTATTAGGAAATGATCATTAGGTGGTTTCCTACTTGTATTTAGTCTCACACCCTATTTGGGTCATGCTTTTGGGCCCAAACTGATTACACTGTTGCAGGTATAGATAAGGGAAACCTCCCTTATACCTCAGGTACATGACTTGATTTTGATCTGGAGAGCGTGGGACGAATATTATGCTTGTGATGCTGAGGATTTGTTTTTATGTTTCATTTGTAATTTGGTTTAGTACTGTTTATATTCATCATGGTGATGTGTTTGGCTGTTTCTTATACATATGTATCATGCATAATGTTAAATATGTGTGTATGTGTGCTCTAGTTGTTTATTATTTCATTATTTATCTTTTTTACTCTTGTATAGATGTTTAATGCTTCTTCTTTTGATTTTGTTTTATTCCAAAGTTTACTTTTCCAAAGAGGGAATATTTTCCCCCCTATCACACCCAAGGCCCTCACTGCTAGTCGGCAACCTCTAGCGTTTGGGGAAATGTGCTTGAGGCCATGTGACCAACTGGGTACGGGACACCTTTGGGAGGCTTCTAGAACCAGGACATTACAATTGTATTTTAATTAATTGGGTTTTTATATGTACATACATGATTTGTGTTTCATGTCAAACTCATTATTTAATACAATGTTACTACATTATATTTTCAAGGCTTTATAGAAATGGACCGTATATTCCATCACTGACATGGTTCCTAGAACCAAACACATAAATTCATAAAACCACTCTTATCTCAATGTCTATTTATATCAATTTTCCATAAATATTTCCTATAATTCATTCTATGGAATATTGTTAGTCTACTGAGTTTGATCAAGGATTTCCCACCAACGCATTGCTAGCCCGATAATATGTATGATGCCAACTTTGCACTCTTCTCTACAGGAATCTCCAATTGGTCCAAAATCATCAAAATAGACACTATTTTTAATTTTTTATCCTAGGGTACACCCTCTCATTTAATAATTGTATAGTGATATAATTTGAACTCACTGGTTAGATCAAACATACTTAGCATGAACTTCCTTAGTCCGCATTCAATCATCATTATAAAACGAAAAAAATACTTATGAAACTTCTCCTCTAGTATATGCCCCTAAACAAATGTAACATCTTACCACATATCTAAGAGGATTCTTGGTGACGTCCTCTTTTCCCAAAAACATCACATGTCACCATGGTGGAATTTATCTAAAATTCTAATCATTATTCTTAGAACACATAACATAAATCATCCGTAATTTCATTTAAAAATATGAATCTACTGTAGACATAAACATTCTATTTTCCATACTCAATCACAAAAAAAAATATCACATTTATAACACCACCCTCTACCATTCGTACCAGAGGTATCATATAACACTATGTAATCCAATTATATAGTCACATACCTTTAATTAGACACTCTTTTAAAAACATTTCCACTTTAAATAGAAAAATATATTTTTTGTAACATCTCCAAATTTAAAAATCACCACAACTAATATTTCGACTTCATCACAAATAATCAAATAAATTAATTCTTTTACACCCATTAATTAATCACCATTCTATAAAAATTATTTAACATCACTCCTATGTCCACATTTGGATATTCTTTATTAGACCTTTCATTCTTCAATTTCATATTTAATGTAAAATCCATCCTACCCTCTATGCCCCACACACCATTCCCATGTTTATCGAACATGATGCATGCCATTTATATTCTTATGTGCCTATTTTGATTATTTAATTCACAACCTTGTACCATATTGGAAACTGGGAAAAAATCATAAAATAGTTACATCACTGAACAAGTGCATCCCCCAATGGTGAAATATCATTCAATGGTAAAAAATAATATCATGAAAAACTTTATATCACCGTTGGTACTTCGGTTTTCACATGTACATGGGTTATCTAGTCTCATGCCCAAGATCATTTTCAAGGCCTGACACATACAAATCTACCTTATACATCCCAAAATAACAAGACAATAGAATATAGCCCCTCTAAAACAACATTGTAAAATCCCTGACTAGGAGACACTAAATTGGTGCACCAAGACGGGTTTCCATATGACCTCAAACTTGAATCCTCTTATTCTATAGGTTTCTGACTAGAATTTAAGGTCTAGTATATCACATGGGGATACATAACCTCTTAGTTAGAGTATTCCAAAAAAATATCATTTTGAAATAATGTAAAAAATAAACAATAACAAATAACATTCATTACCAACCATTTCTCAAATAGGGTAGAAACCACAACCCAAAAGTTAATATATGATTTCATTATACTATTGCCAAAGTGATGGAAACCCAAAATAAAGCCCATAGAGAAATACCCATGTAGGACTAGACTCTATGTCTAGATCCACATCCCAGAACTCCCAAATCCAAACTCAGCTACCTAGAATAGTACCTTTTCTCTTTCCTCAACTAGAACACATTAAATATGCTCTAATACCCAATGGTGGCTTGATCAGGGTGTGAGTATAACTCAATTAGACATGACAAACAATGTTTACAATATATATAGTCTAAATATAAAGATCATACATATATTAAATAAATGTCAAGGTAATCCAAAAGGCAAATCGTGTCTCATTAGTCAAAAATATCCACTTTATCTATTTCTAACATCATTTATATTTTCATTACTTGTGATATCTTCATTACTAAATTTATTTCATCATTATTTCCTTGGATAAGGAATTAAAATATTTTACAAAATGTCTTAGGTAGGTCAATCCCCATTAATAAAAGATTAAGTAAAGTCCATATCTCACTATGAAAAAACACATTAAAATGAATAAAACACAACCACCTTGAATCCTCCTTTCATGTGATCTCATTAAATGAAACTATTAGGGGAATAATGATCCAACCCATTCCCTAACCTATGCATTATGAGGTGCATTATAGAGCATAGTCTAACACGGCCTTTGGTTCTAGAACCTCATGTCAATTCCCTACAACTACCAAGCCATGGGAATGTTCTTATTTACCCAATTCACCACTCATACTATATCACAAAAATATCGATAGAAATTCACATAAGAATCAAAATTAATAGCTATAAACCAAGAAATTAATATTAATTCTTTACCCATTGACTTATGTACCATTTTCATTACATAACCCATTTAACCAAATTTCCATTATCACGCCTCAACTAATTAAGCATATTTAATAATTCCAATGCATTAACCCATTTTACATATCCATAATTTTACATTTGAAATCCCATTCGAAAAATAATAATTTCACAATCCATTTCAAATTTTACTAGGTCATTATTTCCTATGCACCAACCCTATTATAAATATCAAGCATAATTCATAAGTCATTTGAAATAATTCAAATTAATCAAATTAACTAATTTTCACACAATAACAAACAAACACTTATTCCATTAGCAATGTCTATGAATAAGCATAAATATTCCATTTTTAAAATCAACTATCATATCATTTTGTATTTTATTGGATCTACATTATCACATGTCAAATTTATACTCAACCTTACCATTTTTACATGTTCATGAATTATTGGTGCACCCTATGTGTGGCCCTAAACTAGTTTAACCATCATCAAGAAATCCTATGGGGATAATTAGAGGTTAGATTTACCAATTAACCAACCATTTAAAAATTTTATCTATTTTCATTAATTTATTTACAATAGATAACTAACAACACAATCACACATGCACATGTTGACAATAAAACCATGTGATATAACTTGTAGAACACCTAAATTGATTCCAAAGATGAACACACCCTTGGAAATAAACATTGATTTTTATTCAAGATCCATTTGAATCCCTAACCTGTGATCCCCTAGAAAAAAGAGAGTTTTAGTGATTAATAATAATAATAATCAATCTACAATCCATAATCTAGAAAAAGGAATAATAAGGAGTGTTGGAATAACAAGGTTCTTCGATTCATAACCAACCGCTCCCTAAATGTATTAGAATAAAGAATTTACCACCCTTGAGAAGATTTGGGATCTTGACTTCATCATTATGGTTGAGAGAAGAATACATGAAGAATAAATTAGGTATGAAAATTAAATTCCCAAGGGGGAGTTTGGTAAATTCTCACTTTTAAATGGGGATCATGTTTTGGCCACAGAGTTTACTAAAATATAGAATACTCTACACCAACCACTGTCCAATGTGGGATGAGGATTCACTATTTCTTAGGGAGCTCCACACATTTTAGAAAACATTTCACTTACTATGCATACTGACTCTACCCAAACATGTATGGTTTGGCTCTCACCCTCATACTATTTTCTTAACCATAAACCCCTCCTCTTTGCTAGCATGGTTTGGGATATAGTTATCTATATCTATGAAATGACTATTCAAGATTAAATGTATTGCCAAAATACACATTCTATTATGTCCCTAACCCCTAGAAAACCCCTAATATTCCTCACATATTTAGTAAACATTCCATTAACCAAAATTAAGAGACAAAAACAAAAATTTAAACAAAGACATTATTCATGGAAGTCGGGGATCTTATAGCAAAATTAAGACGTCCAAAAGTTAAAAAATCTACCCAAAATCCCCTGCAGTCATCCTATGGACTAAGAGTAGAGGACAAGTGAGAAATTCAATAATTTTGAAGCTTCAAAATATGATAAAACCCTAGACCTGGGGGATTCACAACATGATACTTGATTCAAAACATGAATATACCTTGTGGAATATATTCCAAAAAGGAATTTCCTAAGATTACAATTCCCAATATTAAACATTTCAAATCATGAAAATAGTTTATAGGATTTATACTCTTCAAATCATGAAAAATTTTCATGAAACCTTATAAGTACATTATTCTCATCATGAAATAAGTTTATGATATGAATTTTTCTACAGATAGTACATAACTAGTTTTATCTAAAAATAATGTAAAAAAGCCTCCAAATCAACTTGGACCTAATGATTTCCATTTATAGCCTTTGAAAATTTTTGATCCAGGCTCTATTAATTAAAAAAATCATACATCCCCATAATATAGGTCATTTTCTTTGAAAAATTATATCAATCTTTAAATGGATCCGAACAAACCCAAAAAAAAAATGGAATGAAAGAAAGTGTAAAGAAGTAACAAAAATAAGGTAACAATATATTAGAACACTCAAAAAGAAAATTATGGATAATTGTAGAGTGGTTTGTTTACAATGTCACATGTTATTAAACATTCAAAGAAAAAGTGTCCATAACTGTATGTGGGGATTGAATGAAAGAGTATAAACCCTTAAGCCTAAAAATTGGTATCTATAATGTATATATTTTTATGTACAATGTTTTCTGTTACCTTTTGTTTTTTCATATAGGTTATATATCAAGATAGGCCAAGAGTTAAGCAATGTGTAGCTGTAAAAAGGTTCCTAAAGTACTTGAGGCATGAAAAGTATATGAGCCAAGTTTATGGTGGAGATGATAAAGGAGTAGTGAGGGGATAAAGTGTTTCTATGATTTAGAAAGATCACGATGACCTAAATTCACAAGAATTCTAATTCTTCTACCTGAATAGTTGTGTATTGAGCTAGAGAATCACAAATAAACCTAGGGTCACTAAATATGTTCCAATGTATTGTGGAAATACAATAGCAGTGGTGATTTCCAATGAGCCTATGTCACACAAGATGAAAAATCATATACTTTGTATGTTTCTTCCATTTTAGGATTTTATACATGGAGGTAATGTCACAAATAGTAGAGAATCCTTAATGGATAACATATAATACCTTGAGACTAAATCCATGTCTTAGAAGAAGAATGATTTTTATGTTAGAGATAATGTTTTCAAACATGATAGTGGTTTTCTCTAGTTAATGTGGGAGTTTTGAAAGTTGGTTATCTGGAAAAAACTTATTTATCTACATTTATTACATTTTTAAGTATAATTTATGATATATACATGACTTTTTTTATGAGAATACATTTTTTACATTTTTATCCACTATATTTATTGTAATTTTGTTATATAACATGTCATATCACAAGGTTCTATATATTACAAGGCTATAATGGGAACCTGTAGAAATAATGAAAACAATATTAATGGTTTTTTCATGTGTACTATATACATCAAACAAGGAGGAAAAAGATGATGGGTGATCATCAATTGGTGGAGGATCATAAAAATTGATACCAAATCTTGTGGTGTTAACACTTGTAAATCTCGAGTAAATGAGATCATGATAACAACCCTACAAATAGTATGATGACATGATTAAGTTGTAATTGGTTGTTCCTATTTATGGACATGTTTATTAGTCTCCTAGAAAAAGATAATAATCAATGTGTTCCACTTGATTTAGTACTTTTATTCTAAGGAAAACCTATGAAATATAATTTATGGTGAGGTATCATGTATTGTGTGTGCCTTGGTGGAACGACATTGGTGGAATGTTCAAGAGATAATTTCTCGCTTCTCAGTTTAGAAAGTGATATCATTTCTCATCATGATTATGATAATATTTCCTTAAAAAATCTATAACCATTGTAGTCAAAAGGATGTTCATCTAGTTAGGATGATAAATAATAAATTTATAATGGTTGAAAACATAAGTTATGTATCATTTTTTATGAGATATCAAGATATGGAGATATTATATTACACTGTATGTTTTCTTAGAAAGAATGGTGTTTCTATGTCTTATCCTTATCTCTATAAGATATTTGAGGTGTTTCATGACATCACTCTCGGTATGTGATTAATATTCACTATTATTACGAAATGTACTTAAAGGGTTACCCAATAGTATATTCATGATTCTTACCTATATGTTAGGGTATGACCTATCACGAAGTATGATATTTCTACAAGTATTATTTATCACCTATGAATAAATTATTTCATTATTATTTTACTATAGAATAACAAGTATTGAATTTGTTTATTATAATTATTCATAAGGAATTAAGATAATATGTGGAATAATATTATATGATCAAATATTATTTTAGTATTTATCATCCATTTAATATTTTTGGAGTTGTGAGTCATTTTAGTTACTTGGTTTTATCATGTAATATATTTATGATATATTACAAGTAGGTGATAAAATAAAAAATAGGTTTAAAATCTATTTAGTACTTCATTATGTCTGTGTGGATAGTCTTAATGTGTAAATCAATTCTTATTTTAATAAATTGTCACTGGTGATAATTTTTAATCAATTTTTTGTAAAACCAAATGATCTATTCATTCTATTATAATTTTTCTACATAATTATTTCATGTGATATCCTAAAACCTATAGAATGGTCATATCATTAGAGAATATGATGTCTATTCACTATAATGACGATAAATATTAATTCCTCAAACCACTAGATTCCACTATGATCCCTTTCACCACCACATATAACCCTAAATTACATTAATAACATTTTATATCATTGAGAAATATTCATTATAACACTTCAGTTAATATTTTACCATTCCATAATTTATTAGACTCCTATAATTGTTCTAGGCATCCTTCCACCATTAGTCTTTTGAAATCCCAAGAACCACTCATGATCCACACCACATGTCATAAAGTCCCCCTTTCAATATCAATGAAGAAGAATAGTGGAGAGAGTATTTACATTATTTAACATAATAAATATAAATATTACTTTCAAGTATTAAAATATCATAAAACATTAAATAAAATTTATACATTTCAACTTCTACAGTAATAGTTAGTCTATACATTTATATTCTAATCATTCAAGATCCATTCAGAATTCTTTTTTCATATTCATTTCTAGACTCTAAACTTGGTATGTATTTCATTCAAATTATAACTTCCAAAAGTCATAAAAAGATAACAAAAACAATCCTACATCCTCTTCTGGATAAAATGATTATTTTTTTAATGTACATCATCTTGGAGTAATAAACTCTATTTTTATCGAAGTGGAATTCACTTTGGCCATCATATAAAAACACACTATATTCCTACCCCATTTTTATTTCCTCCAATAATTACTTCATAAAGACTAATTATATACCTTATTCTACAATGAATACAATATTTTCTTTTATTAAGGATAATTAAACCACCAATTAAACATAAAAGTTTATTTCTGTTCACTCCCCATAAGTTAATCATAGGGACCACGACACTATTTAGTGGGTCCATAGGTCCACAAATTTCAATATCAATGTACCATGGTAATAGATCACATATTATGAAATTAAAAAAATGATCTTATGAACCTTTGATAATTAAAATATTAACATCTGATTTTTCTACCGTTCCTTTCCTCAATTAATCATATTTCAATTAACAACTCCAACTTCTTGAGTAATGTCAATCACTATACAAATGATGGTGTATATAATGTTACAATACATTAAATAATATTGATTTTTTCAATATATATTGCCTTATCAACTTCTTTTAATGCCTTCCATTTATATAACATCATTTTCTAGTCATTTTGGTGGTTAGAGAATTACATCAACTCGTGCCACTATAAAGATATTCTATTCCAATGGTTTTAATCCACTGTTTATTTTTTGGTAATCATTAGAAAAACCTATAATTTTTTTTCCAAATCTACTGTCATAAATATTTAAGGGACATGGATATACTAATGTATTCAATAAATTATTGGTGTACGGTTTTAGGTATATCCTCATACCAAGAGCTCATGGGAATTTTTTTTATAGCCCATCCACTAGGAATGAACTTTAATCTTGGATGTACCCATTAAAAACAACATGAAAAAAATACATAACCATATAGAATATTTATTCAAAATTATATTTTTATTATATATTTTACATTCAACCAGTTAATAACTTAAAATCAAAATGATAATATATAGAATATATCACTACGTTTAGTCAATGGATTCCATCGACAGAGTTGTAAGTCTCATTAAAATGATGTCAAAATGGACAAAATCAATATCTTCCTCTTAATAATATTTTATATCACCACTGCTCTATTTTGGAAAATAATAAAATAACCCTTATTTTCAACATCGTCCATAACTTCATCAACTTCATCAACTTTTTCACTATCACCTCTATGAAATAAATTTCCCCAACCCCCACAATGATGGTCATTTGCATCCTTTATGGAATTTTATTTGGATTTAATCATCAAAAAACACAATATAATCTTATTTATGTGTTAGGAATATAACTATTCTACAATTCACATAGATTTCATTGATCAATTGGCTTCTTTGATGCTCCTTCAAGTGCAATTTTTTATATCTTCTTCTTCTATATGAGCCTCTTGTAACATTATTCTAGTAATGGTGTTTGAAATTGTCTATTATTATCTATACATATTAGTAATTATATTATTATTTAGTCAATACTAGACCCTACCATGGTTATCAACACATAAATGATAATTTGGAATGACATTGTCAACTTCATTCTCATCAGTGGATTATAAAGTATTCTTTTGAAAATATAAATGTGATATTTAGTTATTAAATAGATATTTATGTTCTAATGTACTAGAATAATAAATACAATTATTTCATGTGACTCTTAATTAAAATCACAAAAATATTTTTTATTTCTATTAAAGTAAAATAATTCAAGGTAGACACCCCCTTTATGTTCGACAATACAAACTACAAATAAGGATTGACCTAAAAAACTCTATAATGATGTATTGATGAATAAAACATTATCAAATTCAATATAAAATACAACATTATATTATTTATTCTTTTAAAATAAAATCATAAAAAAGTAAATAAACTCAATTTTACATGAAATATACTTTTCTTCTCCCTTTTTATCACATTGTCATTACAAAAAAAAATTGTTTTTAAATCATCCCAAAAATTCAAATGTAATAGATTGAATCAAATTATTTTTAATGGTAAAACAAAATTAATTAAAAACCATTATTTTTTAATAATAACATAAAATAATCACTAATCCAATAAGATATAATCTCCGACTATTGTGTAACTGGTTAATCATTGATGACTTCTGTACCCATTAACTTAACATTAATTTTACTATTCCATCCAATATATAATTCATTCTTATATTCTCTCTGTAGTTTCCAAAATTCCATCAAACAAGTATTCGTTATAGTCTGCCTGTAAAGATTCCCACAAAAAAATATACCGTATAAATATAAATCCACATAAATAAAAATGAAATGTTTTTTTTTCATTTTAATTTTCATATCTATATCTCATCCAATGATTTATCGTAGATTTTACCCTTACTATCTCTCTATAATATTAGTTTAACATGAATGAAATCAAAATATTTTTAGAGCCACACAATATTAATTATAAATTATCTAGTATTTTTATATTTCAATTTTTTTTTTCTTATACATTAACATTATTTTTGTATAGTAGTTTGATACATTATTCATATTATCAGGCATGTGTCTTCTATTAGAAGATGATGTTGAAATATAAAATTAGAAAATATAGTGTAAAATATATGTTATGGTTAAAAAAAATTAATTTGACATAATTTATTACACATGTAAAAATATAAATGATAAAGGATGATTTATGAAATATTATGAATCCATTAGTTGTAGTGGATCTGTATAGTTGTTGGATTTGAATGATTCAACATATTCAATGGATAATCAAAATTTTATTAAGTCAAAATCAAAATTTTATAAGAATGAAATCCTTGATGGAAAGGAGTTGTGGAAACATGAGGTTTTGAAAGCCTAATATTTTGGAATATATTTTTTAATTTAAAAAATTATTAATAAATCCAAATCATTTATTTCATTCATCCATGACTCTAAATTAAACCATGATATACTATAAGAATTCCATTCTATTGGATGGTATAAATTTGATAAACAACATTTTAATATATAAGAAACTATTTTAATCTAATATAATGATAATGATTTATGTATAGAACCCAATTTCCAAAATAACACAATGGTTAAAATATATGATTTTTTGGTGAATTGTACATTTCAATATATTTTTTATATTATTAAAAATAAAATGATTTTTTGAATGTTTTTAAATAAATATATTGATAATTTTTCTGAATAAAAGAGTAATGATTCATACGTTTTAAATATAATGATTAAAAATGAACATAAAATAATTTAATGTTAAATGATTCATTTTACTGAAAAGTGTTTTTTACCAATGTTAAATTATCATAATAAATTTAATTAATCCATATTACTGAATTATTTTAACTAATATTTATAATATATATATTAATTAAACTAAATTCACTTTCATTTATTTCTAATTATTATGAACAGAATGGATATAAAGATATTTTATGCTTCAAAAATTTTATTCTTGGAAAATGGCATTAATTTCATTTTTTATATATTATAATCAATTATTTTTATACATTTAATTTGAAATATTATATAAGGAAAATTATTTTTGAAATATAATTTTCCTAATTAGGTTATAGTTAATTTTTGGGATTTTTTTTAAAGGAATATTTTTTGTCGAACAGTCAAAATATCTATTATTAAATAAAACTATCATTTATTTTATAGTACTTTAAAACACCCATTATGTTTTATGTTGGCTTTAAAATTTCATTATATTATATTTTTAAAATAAAATCAATTTATACATTTTTATTAATATTATAATTGACCTTGGTATTAAAATTATTTGAGACATAAAAATGATTTTTTTAGAAATATATTTTTCTATTGAGTTTTAGTAGTATATTTTAATATTAATTTCTATTCCATAATTAAATTTAATCGTATAAAATGGTTAGATATTTCTAATAGTATAAAAAGTATAAATTTTCCTCCATGGAAAAAGTGTAATATTTGTTAACCTATGATAAAACTATGTGAAAAGGAAAAGAATTTCATATAAATTCCTATTGGATGAATGTATGTTAACCCTTGTCACTAAAGGATTTTAATTGAATCTTTATGGGAGTGTATTCCAAAAAATGAATAAATAATATTTTAATCCATTGATGATTTCAAGGTTTGTTCCATACCCTTTTATAAAAGGACATATCTCACCTTTTTTAATTACACAACCTCGAGAAAACTAGCATGAAAAAAATCTAAAAATGATTTTCACAACATCGAAATAAATTAATTATATATTACTATTTTATTAAAAAAAATCTATTGGTCCTTATAAATATACCTATAAGAGATCTAATATAGAATAGGTAATTGTCCTACCTAACCTCATTGAATTTATTACTTCATAAATATTCTCTATATTTGTGGTATTAATATTTAAAAATTAATATCAGTATAGTAAATAAAATGAAATTATTTTATTATTATTTAATGACTATTATCCACCCAATTTGCTAACAATGTAGAAATTGACGTATTAATCATCTGTACTTGTGGGCTACCATCTCCACGTAGCGATATAAATTATTTTCCATCAACATATTTTCTGGTTTGTAATTATGATATATTTAATATATATATATATATATGTGATATATTTATGATTTTTTAATTATAATTCTATATCTATAATGATTCTATCCCATCCATTGTTAAATGAAAACATTTCTTAGGTGTACATGTGGAGTAAATTCTCCACAAATTTGTTTCAATAGTTTTTATTTTCCAATAGACAAGGATTGTAATTAAAATATAATTATTTAGTATATATGATACATATTATTTAGTATAGAATTATTTTTTACAATTACTTCATTTCATCCATCAAATAGCCAACACATTTCTGGTGCATACATATGGAATATCATCTCTATGATGTGACATAATTCATTTTTAATCACAACATTATATTAATTATTATAAAACTATATATAATGACTAAATATAATAATTAAGAAAATTTTATAGTCATTAAGATGATGTAACCATGATCAATGTACAATGACCACAACAGGTGAGAAAGAACTGTCCTAATAAAAGAAACATTTGACACTTAGAAATGATGATTTTAAAAAGGAATTATTAATGAAGTCATGTTGAGATGTAATAAGTGTATAAAATATGTTTTTACTAGGTTTTGTTAAAAAAATATAATAAATTTAAATTTATTATATATGTGGTTATATCACTTATGAAGAGAATCGTTCCTGAGGTAAGGGTTCGTCATCTTAATACTGATGTATTGATATATGTTTGTTTTTATGAATGCACCTATTATTATGATGTTAATATACTAACACATTGACATGTTATATTAGAAATCTTCATATTTTCATAATATTTATTAATTAATTTTAATTTATTATTCCATGGTTATTATGATTTTAATTATATTATAGAGGTAACAGATTTATATTTAAATCTCATTTTAATTATGATTATTTATTATTTAATTTCCATTGAAAAACTTATGTAATCATTATATGATAAAAGACATTAATTTTACTTCCCCTCTGATTATTTCAAAAAATTGATTTTTTAGTAACATTTACTCTCCATGGAACACAAAATGTATCAGAATTTATTTTTAATCAATATATAATTTATTTCTTCTGTTTATGTTGAATATAATTCTTCTCCCATATCAATGTTTTCTATAATCCATTCCATAATGTTAGTAGATATTACTAAATTATTTTTTATTTTTTTACTAATGTTTTATAATTTGATTTTTAATTTAAAATATAATATTCTTTTCATTTTATGAACAATGTTCTTTTACAAATGATGTCAAAAAAACCTTTTTTAATAATTATGACATGAATTAAATTTACCCTATTATAACCACCTAATAATTTGAATATTCAATTTTTCATTCCAAATAAATTTTTTTGGAAAAATATTTTGAATTTTTTTTAAATAAGTGCTTATTAAATTAAAAGGGGTGTTTTCCTCAAGAAATGGTCAATGGGATCATTTAAATAAATGTTTCATCAATGATGGAATTATTTGATTGTAAATGTGTTTCAATAGGGATATGATTATATGATACCATCCTTATTATTTGTCTTGATGGATTATGGTTATTAGGATGAAATATTTACAAGTCGAGTTTTATTTTCAACATGTTATGTTATGATGAAATTTTATATGTTTTCATGATCTTATAGAGTACATGTGAATAGAATATGATTATGTGATTTGTGGGTCTATTAGATCCATAAACCAAATTGTGAAGATATTGATAACTCCCCATATAATTATACCATTCATGAAAAAGATAACTTATAAATGACATGAATCTTGGAAATGGTTTTAAATCAAGACATTTATGTGTGGTCCTGGTTTCATGTACTTAAGTTTATACATAAACCTGATTTCATGTCCATCAGATTATATGAGGAATTTATTTCATCTCTTTAACATAATGAGTGACGATCTGTCAATTTACACATGTTCTGAATGTCATAATAATTTTTTCCCAAATTCCAATGTTTATGTTATGCTCTAATGACATGTGATTGATTAATAATGATTAATCACTATTAAAAATATTTTCAATTATTATGAAAATGATTTATTCCATGACTCATGGTTAATACATTTAAATTGGTCGGTTATGACTTCCTAATGTTTTTATTATGTTCTCATACCCTTATGATAATGTATGATCCTTGATTGATATATCATATGTTTACCATTACAGACCATCCCATCATACACTTCCTTATTTTTTCCATACATATGTTTTGATTAAAGTTTCTATGTATGATATTTCTATGAGGGTATAAAATTTTAGACCACTGTGTGAGATGTTTAAGATCCTTTGTGAAATTATATTTTTATGTATATAGTATCTAAAGAAACTAAACTCTTATAGTTATATATTGAGTACAAATGTTAGGTATTTAATATTATTATTTAAATAGGTAATATTTATTTATAGATAGATTGTGTATCCATAATTAGTATTAGAGTACGGGTTATTTATCATTACAAATTATGATGTAGAAACATTGTTGAAACCCTTCATGTAAACCACACAATAGGGTAGCGTCATAATTTATAGTAAATAGAAAATTTTGGTATTCCTAGAAGAATAAATTGATATCGAGAAACTAGTGAGTGGATGCGACTATCAAGATGATAAATGTAGGGGTAATAAATATAAAAGGTGTGGATTACGTGATAGATCGATTAATAATGGTGAATGATATGTGTGCATGAGTCTACAGACATGGAAAGACAATTTTGAGGGAAATTTTTGGTTTACTTCACAATTTCTATATAAATAATTATGAAGTTTTCAAATTTATGATGAACATGAATGGCCAAGGTTAGACCAAATATTTCATAGATTGAAAATAATGTGTCATGATTAAACATTATAACAATAATTATTCCTGATTACTTGGATACTCCCTGTTATTATTATTTACCATAGATTTATTTTTTATTTTATAAAATGTATTTAACTTGGATATAAAAATGCATTATTTTGTGGTATGTTATCTTCAATAGATTATGTTGTAAGCAAGATTGACTTGTCTTGCGTAACACATATGATTGAGTTTCAGAGAAATAACACTTTAGTGTTAAAAATATCTAAATGATATATTCATAAATTATCCACTAAAATTTTATTATAAATATTAATAAATAATTTTTATATTCAATTTATAGTTTATTCACACAAATAAAACATATTTATAATGAAATTTGTATATTTTTGTAAAATAGTTATATGTTAGGAAAATAATATTTTCTTGAAGGAACTACTATTTATGTCCTTTTATGATAAAATATAGAATTGATTTTATACACTCATAGAAATTTAATTTGATAAAAAAAGACATCATTTTTAATTTAGAATATCAAAATTTTCTTAGGGTGAATTTTTTATTATTTGTTGAAAACGTTCAATTTTTGAATAATGGTAAAAAAACCCTGTATTACTGTTAAAACAAAATTTTTAATTAAAATAATTGTGTTAATTTAAATTTATTTTAAATTTAAAATATATTAATAATGAATATATTAACCTAATTTAGGTCATAGGGTTATTTTTTATAAAATTATATTTAAAAATTCATTGAACTTTTTTAACATATTTTTACCCACTTTCTAGCCATATTTGAATATTAGCATTAAACATTATTTTACCGGTTCTATGAATTGAATTTTGAAAATCCAAAATACTATTTTGTAATTATTCTGACAAATGTGGTGTAATTGGATCAAAATAACTTTTTTGAATAGTTAATAATTTATTTTATTTAACAAAGTTACAGGTAAACATGGTAATTAATGGTAAAAATAATATTTTAAGACATTATAATTACCCTAAAAAATTTCCTAATTTCATTTTATATGTTTCAAAAAAACAAAAATTAGGTCACGAATATGATCCTTTTTAAGCCATATTTGTTTGATTGGGACATTTATTATATTTCATTTAAAGATGAGTTAAAAATGTCATATTAAAATTTTAATAAAAATTTAATTTTTAATATAATGTTATATAATTGATATGAACCAAAATAAGAAGTCTTTATAAATATAAAAAAATTATCTACATCATGAAAATTCATTTATAATTTTTAGACATTATATAAATAAATTAAATAGTGAAATAATGATGATGCAATAATGGTTTAATTTATTGAGATATCAAAGAAATGATATTTTGAATATTATAATAAATATAATTTTACTTTATTAATTACATAACATAATTTTACATATAACATGGACATGTTAGTGACATATTCAATGTATTGTATCTAAGTTATCTTGTAGGGTTAATAATATTAAAAATGAAAATATTAAATTGTATTACAATTGAAAAAATGAAACATTAAATTATATTATATTTCACTAAATGATAAAAAGGTTAACAAAATTTATGGTTTATCATAATAAATTGATTAATGTCATATATGTCAGAAATAATCCAATTGGGGTTATTTTTTCATTTTATTTTAACTATATTAACCATATAGTGTAAAAAACAAGAAGACACCGTATGAGTTAAACTATTTAAATAATGGTTAAATCCAAAAGATGAGGTTAATTATAATATGTAAAAATTTATAAAATTCATTGGTTGATGGGATTTTGACCTATCCTCATATAATTCTCAAAATAA
The DNA here is from genome assembly GCA_963277665.1 of Viscum album. NCBI lineage: Eukaryota > Viridiplantae > Streptophyta > Magnoliopsida > Santalales > Viscaceae > Viscum > Viscum album. Next base: position 1,374,152,680 of record OY728164.1, read on the forward strand.
ATCACTTAAGATCTATTTGAAACTGAAAATCAAATTATAATAAATTAATATTTTAAGATCTTTCAAATGTGCCTCTCACCTCTCTTATAAAATGGAACATATTCTTCTACTTAATTCACACCTATAAATCCATTTCTCCTAGAAAAAACCCACCCAAATATCCTCCCAACATCAATCAATTCATATTAGATGCCACACTTTGAGAAGAAATCCATCATAACAAGTCCTTTTCTAAAAACCAATAAAAGACACTAAATAAAGAGGTAATTGTTTTACCAATTTTTTCCATGTTCTTTTCTTGTTATACTTACTTATACTTATATAATTCCCTAATAAAAGAATATATCAATAATATAATATATTTTGTGATGTTATTAATATTATGGGACAACCATATTTATCTTTCTACCCATTATATAAAAAAATATCACCATATGTGTGTACGTACGGATTACCATCTCCATTCCATGGTGTAAATTTTTTTATCTATACTTTATTTCAATGGGTATAATGATTAATATAAATGCTACAAATAAAAAACATTAAATGACATTATTTCTGTATAATTCACATTTCATCCAATTCCATACCATTTAACCATTAAAGAAATGATAACATCACTCATGTGTACGATCGACTTACTGTCTCCACAACGTGATGATATTCATATTCCGCATTCACCACTCAAGAATAAATATTAATATTTTGAATAAGTATTAAATATATGAAATAATAATGATAATGAAATAATATATATATTATGTGTGTGTGTGTGTGTACATATATGTTATTCACTTACTTATATTCAAATCTATAAGAACAAGGAAACAACGATCATGTGTACGTACAACCTACCATCTCCATGAATGGTGTATTACATTTCTTATAACTATCTATTATATATATTTATATTCCTAATTTCATTATATAATTATGTTCTAACCAAAATAAACTTTATTTCAAAAATATGACCCTTTTTTAGCTACTTGTGTTTGATTAGGAAATTTATTATAATTTATTTAAAAAAGAGTTAAAAATGTCATATTAAAATTTTGATAAAAAAATTATTTTTAATATGTGGTTATATAAGTGATATGGTATACTATAAATAGTCTCTAGAAACCTAAAAAATTTATCTACATCATAATAATTGTTTTATAATTTTTATACATTAAGCAAATACATTAATTTGTGACACAATGATGATATAGTAATTGTAAAAATTGGGTGAGATATAATATTAATGACATTAAATATATAAAAATAAAAATAATTTGACATAATTAATGACTTGATCTAATTTTATAGATATCATAGACATTTTATTGACATATTTGAATTATTTTATCAATGTTAACATGTTGGTTTGATTTCTTTTGAAATTAAAATATTGAATAGTATTGAAATAGACATAAATGATATTTTATAATAAATAATATTTTATTAAATGATATAAATGTTATAAAAACCATAATTTAGCTATAATACAATGTATAATGTCAAGTATTTCATAAATGATTGATCTAGGGCTATTTTGTAAATTTATTGTAACTATATTTACCCTATATTGTAAATATAAAAGAAGACACAATAAGTGTTAAACTATTCAACTAAGGGTTAAATCCAAAAGATAAGGTTAGTTTTATGAACTAAAAATGTTTAAAATTAATATTTTTAGGCTATGTCGACCCATAATCTTCTTAGACAAGAAATAAATCACTTATTATCTATTTCAAACGGAAAATAAATTTATAATAAAATTAATATTTTAAGATCATTCAGAAGTTCCCCTCACCTCTATTAAAAAAAGGTACTTCTCCTTCACTTTAATTAACACCTCTAAAGCACATTGGATCAGAAAAAACCTTCACAAATCTCCTCCCAACATCCATCACATCATCATAGAGGCCCAACTCTGGGAATAAATCCATCCTACGAAATACTTTTGTGCAAATGAAAAGAAGAAACTCAAAAAAGAGGTAATTATTTTACCAATTAATTATATGTTATTTTATTATTCTAATTCCATTTAATAATTTGTTTTCATACTAAATTAATAACTCCATATATAATATATTCTGAGATTTTATTATTATTATAATATAATAATGTTCATCCTCGGTCCCATCCTACTATAAAAATATCACCATGTGTGCGTACGTACGACTTACCATCACCACGCCATGGTGTAAAATTTGTTTCATATATACATTATTAGAATGTGTATATTGATAAATATATGGGATTTTAATAGTAAATATGACATTTAAGTTTTTTTCTTTTTAATTTATATTCCATCAAATTATCTTCCCTTTAACCATTATGGTAATGATATTGTCACTCTTGCATACGTATGACTTACTATCCCTATGACACGATAAGATTTATATTCTACGATAACTACTCAAGAATGATTATAAAAATAAGAATAATTTTTAAATATATTAATTAATAATGATAATATAACATATTTATATATACGTGTACATATATTCCATTCACTTACTTTTATTCAATATGCTATGAAAACGGAAACAATGTTCATAAGTACATATGGCCTACCATCTCTATAAACAGTGTATCACATTTCATATATCTATCTATTATATAAATATATATTTCAAATATATTTGATATATAAATAATGTTATACATTATATATGTATGTAAATCATGATCTATGTAACACAGTCAAGAATAACAAGTCAAAACATATACGATAAATACTGTAATTATTACCTAAATTATTTTTTACCATGATTTTTTTAATAAAAGTATAATATAAATCCCTAAATGAATCATATGCTATATCATAAATATTACTATGATTCAGGTATAAGTTAATAATATGTCAAAAAATATTAAAATGGAGTTTCGAACACATATAGAGAGTATCAGACCTAAGGTAAAGGAATTATGTCCCTCTTTTAGTTTTCATGAGATATAAGCCATTTTCAACACCTATTTCTTGTTTTTGGTTTATGTACAACCCCTATTATATCTCATATCAGGAAGACATTTATTTTAATGGTATTTAAAGATACTTTTTAAGATATCGGGCTTATGATTAAAATGTTCAATGTTGTATGGGACTCTTTGAAAGTTTAAAGAATTAATCCTTTCCCCATTTCAATATTTTTTATATTATCATACATATTTATATAAAGCATTATGAATAATATTTTATTTATATTTTAATTTAATCATAAAAATTTCAAAAATAAATATTTTTTAGGTTTTTATGTAAATTATTTTCACAATCATATTATTATCTGAGGTTGTTTATAAATATCTACTGGGAAACCTTTATTATCAACCTAAATATATCATAAAAATGCATTTTAAAATTTTATTACTATCCTTGAAAATTGATTAAACTCATTTATATCCATTTTTTTATTTTAAAACTCTTTTCAAAGGAATATTTTGGTCATTTTCTCAAATTGTATAATTTATTACCTTTTCAAAAAATTAACGATAAAATGATTTTTTAGCTTATATGACGTGAGCGGTTATTTTCTACCAATATGATTCCTTATCGTTTTGAATCATCCCTTACAACCATAAATGGTAATTTTAAAAAAATACCTCTTTTTTAATTGTGTGACTTTTAACGGATTTCATTGTAAAAAAGGAATATTTATCTCATCTAGTTTATATTGACTATATATTCATCTTTGTCAAGATCCATAGTGTAGTTTTATGCTTAATTGAGGTTTATTTATTATGATACAATATTTCATTTAATATTAAAGGGTTTATTATATGTTTTAATATGAATGAGATATTTTTATACCATTTCGATTTAATGGTCAAATTATTAACATTTCTTATGATGGGTTTTTGGGAATATTTATGGCATGTTTAACCTTTTCAATAGATGAATGCATTGGACATTTTATATATTGGATGAGGACCACTATATCATCGAGAGGCATCGGTAGGTCTCATGAGACAATTATGTTTTGGTTTTAGATAATTTCTTTCCCAATTATGTCTGGTGTCTTGGCCGAAGCCTAGATGATATATTATAGATGTCCCACATTACGCATTCCCTCATTATGAGATTGGGTATTGATATCCAATGTGATTATTCAACTATTAGAATATCCATGTGAATGTCTAAATGGAATTATTTGATTTATTATTTCCATATTATGATGAATATTATTCTTAAAAGGCAAATATTTCAGTTTTATACCTTTTTATAAATGTTGAAATCTTATTTATTAAATCTCATACTATATAGTTTTCCATTATTGAGCATTTAAGCTCACCACTTTCTTATATTTTAATTCCCCAGGATTCCAGGATGTGTTTTATTATTGATACATTGGGTTAAGATAAGAGAATAATTGTGTTCTAAAAAATAATTTATACTGGATTTTATGTTGTGATTTGTAATGTAATGTTATTATATGTAATATATTTTCCAATATTGCTAAATTGATTAGTACTTCAAGAAAAAATTACTTATAACCATTCCAATGTATTAAAATAATTCATCGAATCTGAGATTTTGGGTTTGGGGAGTCACATATGAATATTCAAGTTAACGCTAAATATGATAGATACTAGACTGATTGTCTTCAATAGAAACTCAATGAAATGGTATAATGGATGATAAATATTGTGATTATGAAAAAAATTATATATCATTATATAATTTCAAACAACATATTTTTATTGATTATTAATATAGATAATTATTAGAAAGTTGGTATTTCGGGGAGTTTGATTGATGGATATGATGAAGAGAAGAATATTTAACATCCCACGTGTCTAGTATGTGGGAAGAAGTTCCCACAGAATCAAATCATCATAAATATAATATGTTTTAAAATATTAAATGAAAAATATAATGAAATTAATTTATAAATAAAAATGTGGAGTTCTGTTGAAGAAAATGAAGTTCATATGATATTACCATTTATATTTAAATGCCTTAGGTATGGGGAACTAGGAAATAATCAATGTTTATTACCTTGTCTAGGGAAAAACCAAAATAATATGGAAGGATCTAATATATCCTTATAATTTAATTTTAAAGATGAAAGTGATTATTTATGGTGATTCAATAATTATTTCATAAAAGTGTTGTATATATGATATTATGTTTATAAGAATAATGAATCCAAGAAATTTATATGGTATATTTTATATAAGTAATTTCACATATATAAAGTATGGTACAAATATTATAGAATTGTTTTTGTTGTTAAGGATATGTTTTAATTGAAACACATCATTGAGGAATATATAACCCTTAATTCCCTCCAAATGTAGAGATACTATTTTTTAGTAGGGATAAAGAGATCATTGATATTGATAATGTAAATTTGACAATATCGATGACAATGGAATTGATTACTAATTTGATAAAAAATGTTTTATTTTATATTTTATGATGTTTACAATAATCTTTATTTTGTTTTTTATTTAAGAAAAAATAATCCAGTTAATTTTTTGAAGCATACACGGGCTCGCTGAGGTTTTATATATATTTAGGCTATTAGCATGTTTTAGAAAATTTTATTTTCAAGGTATATAAATTTTTGGTATGTCACATTATAATGTACAACATTCTATTAGGGAATTTTTGTTATGTTTATTTTTAGAAATTTGGTAACCTTTATTCTAAATTTATGGGTTTTTACTTTTATTAGTCATATTTTGGATGTTTAGTATTGTAAACTACTCTTGTAATTATTTATTTTAACCTATGGATGTTATTGTTATGGTTTTAATGATTTATGTATTTATCTTATAATATAAATATTTATCCATATTAGATGTCCTATAATAAACATTTCTTGGAAAAAATATCAATATACGAGGAATTACATATAATTATTTTAATTATCATTTGATCCATTATAACTTAGTTTAGTTTTTTAGAAATGAATAATTCGGATTTTAATGTTGATTTCATGGTGTAAGAGATGATATAAAAGTAGTAATTGATATAGGCTCCACCAAAGAATAAAATTATTCTTATGAAATGTATGGAACCATTGATATATATTCTCATGATATGAATCATTATTGTAAAAATATCCACCAAAATTACGAATATAATATTGAAAAAATATTATTATTACTATTCCTTAATTTCTATATAATGGTTGTTATTTAAACCACATACTAATTTTTTATTTTATTGTCCATTACAATCTTATTAAAATGTTCTCTACCACGTACAATTAGTTCATGGATGTTAATTTTCTCCTCTACCATTGTGTTTTTACTTCCCATAAATGTTATCCATATCTGGTAACCTAATAGTGTGTTATTTCAGCAAAACTATACAATTACAACATCCCTTATTCAATTTACATTTAAAAATTTATTTTTATTGTGTGGGTTTTAAATGATGTAGTTTTCATTTATCAATGCCTTGATTACCATGCTATAATTTATAGGGTTCAGTTTTTCTAAAGATGTATAATTATACAATGCATCATATCGGAATATATTTTTAATATTAAAAAATTTCAGTAGTTCAACATCTGACAATGAGAATAACCCAAAAAATAAATGAAATAAAAATATATTATAAACAATACATTGGTTTCGTTGGTGTGAATATGGTCACTTAAATTTTAATATATAAATAAATTTTAAATTTTATACATATATAATTAGAAATGAGTAGGATTCACAAAATATTATTACAATTAATTAGTAATAAATTAAAAAACATTAATTAAAATGTTCTTCTACAAAGGGGGGGAGGGAATGTCACCACACAAATCTAAATCAATAATTGTCGAGATAAAATTAGGGATCACATAGGACCATATCTAACTAGCCTCTATAATCACTCCCTTTGACACGGTATCTACTACCTGGTTAGAATCACAAAATCATGTTTAAAATTGAGGTTGAGCTGGTTCAAGATCTAAAGATGATTAATCGAGGACAAAATCATTCTCCCTGAAAATATAAAAATAATTATATTTTATAACACACTTTTTTCAAAATAACCTAATGAATAAAAGGTTTTTTTTTTCAAGAAATGTATTCCTCATAATATTATTTATTTTTATTTATTAATTATTTTTTTATTAATTATTTTAATGATGTATATTAATTTTATTTAATAAAATAAAATTCTTTTCTAAATTTGTTTTCTAATGGTTCATAATGAAGATAAAAACAAATAATGGAAAAAAGTTATTTTTCTGAAAGTTGTTTTTATCCAACAATTTATTTTTAAATAGAAATGTTAAATTAATATTTATTTCTAAATGAGTTCAATTAATTTGATTATAGATTCAATAAAATATATACATTCAAATGATATTAATTACTATTAATGGAACTGAATGAATTATATTTTATGCTTTGTAGACATTTTTTTTAAAATAAATTTTTATCAAATTTTTAATGAAGTTATTACAAATAATTTTATTCGACATATATAATTTTTATATTATTTAATTATTTAATTATTTTAAAAGAAAAATGTATTTTAACATATGCTGAGGTTTTTTGAATTTTCCAAAAAAATGATTTTTTTTTCAAAATGCTAAAAATATTGATATTTAAAGAAAACTGTTGTTTATTTTAAAATATTTTCCAAGAACACTTATTATTTTTATTGTTTTTTTAAATTTAATAATTATAATTTTGTTATGAATATTTAAATATAAATATTTTTGATAAATATTAAACCTAATAATGGTATAAAGATATGTTAATACAAAAAATGAGTTTTCTAGAAACTTGTTTAATCCCATTTTATGAATTTATTTTAAAAATAATTTTTATCCACTTATATAAATTTATTCATATAAAATAGATTATATATTTTAAATAATAATTATTTTTACATAGTAATTTTTAATTGCTTTTTTGTCATAATTAGTTTTAAAAATAGTTAAATATGTCACTATGGTAAAAAGAAAAATCACGTTAACAATAGTTAAAAATAAGTAGAAATTATTCCACAATAATATTAATAATTATTTGATGGGATTATTTAAAAAATTAACACCTTATTCACAATTTGTAATCATTTATTGGATAATTTTCCATGAAAAAGATTTAATAATATTTTAATCCATTAAAACATTCATGTTTTGTCCCTCTTTCACTTATAAAATGATACCCTCTCCTCATATAATTACACCACATTTAACCATATAAATAAAATATACCCCAAAAATTTCTCCAATAACATTACATTACCAGTATAAGGAGTTTTTTTATTCTAAAACTTATATTCCATGTGTCCCTCGTAAGGGATCTAAATGAGGTCCAGCTGAATAATAGGTAATTGTCACACTCGAAAACATTCATTTTAATTCTTTTTATTCCTCCTATAATCCTCTATAATAAATACTAAAATATTAACATAATTATCCTAAATATTAAAAATTAATATTGTTATTGATAAAAACATATCCACCATGTTTTATAAAAATGACCAATGAATGTATCAATCATGCATAAGTGTGGACTACCACCTCCACATTATGATATGAATCATTGTACATCACCATAATTCATGGTTGGTCATTATTGTGTATTTAATATTTATAAATAATTTTCATTAAATTATTATAATTCTGGATTAATAATATCTTATATACCATATTTCAATCCTATCTGTTGAATAATGTTAAGAAAGCTTGTGGGTATATGTGGAGTACCTCCTCTCTGAAGTGATGTGATTAATTATTCATTTCCACATTACATGGATGGTAATGATGATTGATATAATTTATATAATATATATATTAAATATCATATTTATTACTTAATGAATAAATATTTTTTAGCTTTCTTTCATTCCATTCATCATAATGTGCAGACATCTGACATACGTACGTACAATCTTCCATCTCCATAAGGTGATGTCATTCATTTTTCATAACCAATTTATAATAATGGTTTCCAAAATACATATATGATTAAACATGATAATTATTAAATAATTAATATTCTAAAGATTATGGAACTAGTATCCATGTATAAGAACTGTAACTTCTGATCTAATCCACAATGATAAAGAAAGTAGTTAACACTAGGAAATTACTATGTTAATATTGAATTATTTATAATTTTTTATTTACAAGTAATAATTTTATCAAATATGATTTTAAAAATCTATATGCAGTGTTTTAATATTATTCTAATGAAATTAAATTAAATATATCGGTGTTTAGGGATCATATGACTCAATTAAGACATCAGGTAAGGGTTCTTCATCTCAATACAGTTACATTGATTCATGTTTGATTTTATAAGCCTACTTTTGTATATATTGTGTATATACATATAAAATGACCTATAATATTAATAATTTTATTATTACATAAAATTTAATGTAACAATTTAAAATATTTTTTTATGGGATATACGATTTGTAATTTACCAATGCGGTATTAGATTTATGTTTTAATAGCATTCTAATTGAGAGTATTTTTATATAATTTACATTGATGAATTATACAATCATTATCTCATAAAACACATTAATTTTTCTTCTACAATAGTAATTTTATGAAAATTTAATTGTGAGTAAATGTTTCTAATTATTGGTTCCCAAAATGGTACATAAAATTTATAATTAAAAATATGATATTAATTTTCCACATTCAATAAGAGTTTCCTTTTTTCCATATCCTATTTTCTAAAATTCTTTAATTATTTTCTAGGATTATTAATAAACCATTGTTGAATATTTTTACCCATGATTTATATTTTAAATATTTTTAGAAAATAATTTTCATTTTATCTTTTGAAACAAGTATTTTAATGAAGGGTTGAATATTATATTTTTTAATGATTATGCTATGAAAAAATTTCAGTAATCATGGAAACTAAATTAATTAAATATAATTTTAATTGTTTGCATGTTTCATTGAAAATAAAATAATTTCTATAACATGTCGTAAATATTTTCGTTTTAAAAATTTTATTTCCAAATGAAAGTGGTATTTTCCTTGAGAAATGTGAAAGTGGTCTATTAAATTTATTTTTCATAAAAAATGAAATTCCTTAATAGTGGATATTTTTAGTGGGTACATGATTTTATGATTTGATCATAATTATTTCTCTCAATGGTTTATAGTTATGATGATGAAATATTGATAAAACCCATTATCTTTTACAAGGGTAAATTTGTGATGAAATATTAAATGTTTCCAAGATCTTATGGTGTACATAAGAATGGAATATTATTATGTAATGGGTAGTTCTATTAAATACAACCAATGAACTGAGAAAAGGTGAATAACTCGTGAGATAATTATTTTATGCATGGACATGATTACATATTAAAAATATAATGTGTGGACCTAGTTTTATATCCTTATGTTTATTTATAGACCTCATTTCATGTTAAGAATTTTATGCATGAACTTTGTTTCATGTCTATATTGTTATGTGGGATTGAAATTTCATTTAATTAACATAATTTTTGAATATGTTTCTATTTATATAATTTCAAAATTTTATAATATGATGTATTCCCATATTCTTATGCTTAAATAATTCTATAATGGATCTTGAAGGGTTATTGATGATTTTTATCACTTTGTAATATTTATTTTTTTATGAAAAATATTTATTTCTTGATTCATGACTAAAAGAATTAAATTTATTATGCAAGAAATCTATATGTTATTTATATTTTCTCACACTATTATCATTATGTATTATCATTAATAGATATCTAAATTTTTTACCCTTATAAATCATATAAGGAAACCCCTTATTATGTTACCCTTCCAGAGGATATGATGGAATGTTTAATTTATGAAATGTATATAATAGAATTAATATGTAGAAATTCAATATAGATTATTATGATCATTTATAAGGTAATATTTTTATGTATATAGTCTCCAATGACAAAAAACATTTATAGTTATTCTATGGATGAATAAGTTATGTACTGAATATTCATATAATAATATGTATTATTTTCAGATGAAAATTTCCGATCACCATAGTAGTGGAATTATGTAGGGGGTTTGGTAGATGGGATGGGGATCCATTAGGTGACTTGGGAAAATCTTACGATGATCATATAATATATGATGGAAAAAATAGTTGGGTTCATCCATTGTGTATTAGATAGAATAGTCAGATGAGAAAGTGTTGTAACATGGACATGTATTAGTAGTTCTGGGTGTGATCAAGTATGAAAAGAACGTTTTGTTCATCCAGTACCACCCTTCCATGATCTACCATTCCAATTTTTATTAAACTAGTATTATTAGAGAATAAATATATCAAATATTATTGTTCCTAGAGGAAATAAAAAAAATAATAAAATAAAATTATTTTTTAAAAAAATTATATATTTTAATTACAATACATAGTACTGATGTCGAATGATTCATTTCCAAGGCCTAAATTCACTAATCACTCATGGAAAATCTCTTTATTCATAATTAATCAATATATTTCACATCCACCATTTGAATGTAATTAATATCTTTAGAAAACAACTATTAACTAGAAAAATTAATAAGTCATAACTTGTGGCATCAAATATTCAATACATATTAATTGTTATGCGAAACAATGAAAAATAGGTGATATAATTTAACCAATCTATATAAATTAGAAAGGAAAAAATAATTAAAGGGAATATAACATAATAAAACCATAAAAATTAACATGTTAAACATATTGTCACGACCCGTCCTCTGGGGCCCGTATCGTGACTACCCCAAAACTGCCTTCCATAAGCCAGGGGCTGGCGACTAACACCAAAGGCTTAAATCCATAATATGGGAAGTCATTTCCTTTATAACTATAAAAAAATATATCAGAGTACACAACTTGAAGCAAATCACTAAGTAAAAATGTATACAGAAGAAGTGTTGGAAACTAAATAGGGGCCAGAAATACAAGCCCAAATGTAAAGTACATGTAAAATTGTAAAAGGGAAAAAATAGCTGAATAGTTGAAGCAGCTCCTGGATCATCCAGCACGGATCCAACTTGAAGGGTAGGTATAGATAGCCTCCTCAATACTCTATGTCTGTTATACTCCTCAGTGTACGGTCTCGTCGTATGGTCCACCTCTGAGTACCATCCAACACTGGCGCTCTCAACCTCCCTTAGCGTTGTCTGTCATCTGCATCCAACACAACATGGTGCGGGCATTTACTGTGAAAGGGTGAGTATAATGATGCTCAGTAGGGACCCTAAGACTCTCATGGTCTCACAAAATCCAACAAGAATAAAACAAAAATTATAAAATTCACAGATAACCCTACTTAGGTATATGCCCACACATATACCTAAGTTATCAGGTAATCAATCTCGTTCACGAGGAAACACAAGAGTTGATGAATCAACTAACTCGGGTATACATATTCTGTAAAGTGATAAAGATGATCAGATGTAGTCACTGATTCATCTAATCTGTCGGACCCACACATGTTCTAGGACCAACAGTTGGAACTGTTGGACCCACACAAGATCCAGGAATAGTAGTCGGAGCTGTCAGAAACACACATGATCCAGGACCAGCTAAGCTCTAAGACTAGCACAGGATCTAAGACCAGCTATTCTATCAGACCCAAATGAGATCCGGGAACAGATTTCAGAACTATCGGACCCACAAAGGATCCAGGAATAGTTGTCAGAGAGCAACCAGCCGCTGGGTTTCCACAAAGTATGCTTCATTACAGGAGGGTTTTCTCCTCAAACCAAGTGTCGATATGTCAATTGACAAAAAGCCCCATGAATAAGTATCTCAATGGTCTGCCATGTAATAGGGGTCTCAACGCAATAGACGGCCTGTCAATTAAATGCCTGGTCTGTTAGTTACTAGTGTTTTGTCTTGGGTGTCCGGTTGGATTCATGTACGATCCAACCTGATCATATCTCAACTATTCCCCAAAATACAATGGGGTCTTCTCAAAGAGAAGACTTCACTCTAAGAATATCGGTGCTTCTGACGGTTCGTCAAATGGATGTCTCGTGCCAATGATATGGCCCTAAGTGGTAATGGGGTTAGGAATGGGCCTGGGCTCGATCCGACCCGGTTGGACCGTCTCGGCCCAACCTTGACTGGGCCGACCTGGTCTGGGTCAACCCGGTCAGCCCGCATTGTTTAGACCTATCTGCTAGGCCTAGACTAGTGGACTGTGAGGGCGGTTCGGCCTGGAGGTCGCCATGTAGGCGACTCATCCTGAAGGCCGGTGGCTGCTTCGGCCAGCGCCGCGAGGGGCGAGGCTTGGGCAACTCGGACCAAGAAGTTTGGCAGGTCGGGAGGCCAGTGGGTGGGCCGCAAACATATTTTGTAGTGTGCCGCCAGGGCACAGGGGTGTCCTTAGAGCGCTGGCCATGCTGCGGGGGTGCCGGAAGGGCGCGGCAGCGGCCGACCAAGCCGCGGGGCATCGGGAGGGCACCGATCCTGCAGTGGGGGCGCCGAAATAGCATCAGGCAGGTCGGGGGCGTCGGGCAGGGCACGACAGCCGTAGGTGGGGGGGTCGCGCACCGGGCAGGGCACCGGGAGTCCCCAGTTGGGGGGGGGGGGCGTCGGGCAGGGCACATGGAGGCCACTGCCCGGTGGGACGCGCACCGGTCAGGGTGCCTGGAGGCCGCGGGTAGGCGGGCCGAACGCTTCTCGGGTCAGCGGTGTTCAGCCGGAAGCATCGGTGCGCCCCTGGGGGGTGGCGCGATTCTTGGAGGCCATAAGTAGCACGACCTTCATCGTTTCCACCTTCTTCATCGTCGCCTCATCGCCATGACGTAGAACACCATAAGAAGAGAGAAAACGATGTAGGATGTGGGGCCACGTTAGGTTCGCCCTCACCCTCTGCGTTATGGAAGGTATCATTTTGTTCATCATGAGTAGAAGAAGATCAATAGTACATCTGAATTAATGAGTTATTATACTTTGAAGAATGTAAGGAAAAATTACAACATCAACAAGTAATAAACCCTCTACCTTGCTCGTAGTTGGTTGACATTGGCATAAAAAAGGCGGACATCATTCATTGACAGAGACACGGATGAAGACATAGAGGATCATCTTTCGTCGCTTCATCCAAGCACTTCCAAACCCGAGTTGCATCGGCTCATTGACGATGCTCCACGTTAGTAGGGTTTGAGGAAGGTAGTCGAAGAAGAAAACATCGACGATGTTCTACGCGTTCTTCATAAGGGAAGCATTCTTCATTGGAGAGGCTCTCTCCCAGAGCTCCTCCCAATTCTCTAAAGCCAAGGCATTCCCCAATTCCATAACCAGTGAATATAAATAGCCAATAACAAAACAATTGGCATGATTTAATTTTATGTTGACACATTAAATTTATTTATATCTTTAATTTTATATTGACACATAATATTAATTTGATAGAAATTAATTTTATGATGACACAAAAAATTAATTGGAAGCATTTAACTTCTCATTGACACATACAATGAAACTGGAAAAAATTAATTTTATGTCGACACATAAAATTAATTGAGGGGGGGGGGGGTTGAGATGTTTCCTCTCCCTCCTCATTAATTGGGGGGTTAAGCCTCATGTGTTCCCATGTCATAACCTTTCGCTGGAGGTTATGCTCGGGTGGGCCCCGCCACCATAACCTTCATAGGAAGGTTAAGGTGTGGTGGTCCCACCTCCAACTCCCATGTAGATGTTTTAACCACCCATCCTCTACATGGCAGTTTAAAATGAAACAAAGTATTAGCTCACATTATTTTATTAAAAATTTATATAAAACCCAAAAACTAACTTCCACTCTCGACTATCTGTCATCAAGATGAAAGTCTTCTTAAGAGAATAATGGCACTACGAGTTCAAAAGTGTCCCCAGATTTAAATTTTTAGCACCAATTCTAATGTTATATAATCATACCCCTACGTTTACTGAACATACCCAAAGAAAACATCAGAAATTGATTTCGGGAAAACAGGGCCTCGGAATCAAGTGCCGTAAATTTTCACAGACTCGAAAAAATCCCATGTATTAAAAAATATTCCACGGGATTTCCGGGTCTTGATATTCTCCCCACCTTAGGGATTTATATTCCCGTAAGCTATAAACTGAACTAAGGGACCAATATTGGGTACTGAGTAAGAATCTGAGGCTCCCACTCCCATGTGCTCTCCTAGAGGTTCCCGTTCTGCCAGTGAACGCACACCAGAGGTATGGAACGTCCACATAGGACCTGCTCTTGTCAATCCTCAATCTCCAATGGAACCTCCATGAATGTCTCCCCATCGTCGACTTCTAGCTCTCCATGGTCGATGATGTGGGAAGGGCCATGCATGTATGTCCTCAGCTAAGATACATGGAATACATTGTGTACCCGGTGCAACTGACGTGGAAGAGCCAAGCGGTAAGCCACCATGCCTACTCTACTGAGGACCTCGATAGGTCTAATGAATCTCTAAGATAACTTGCTACCTCGGCCAAATCTCCATAGACCCCGTCAATGTGAGACCTGTAGAAAGGCGTGGTCGCCATCCTCGAACTCTAGAGGTCTCCGGTAGACCTCTATAATTCCTTATATGCCTTATGTACATTGAAAACATCATCTTGTAAAACACATCCCCTTGGTTCCAAATACTCAAAAGCTTTTTCTAATTCACTTAACATTACATTATATTATAAATGGTTTATTCTATCCAATTATTTTGAAAATTAAAATAATACATTTAGATCAAATTGTATATGTTATACTATTTTTTCATTCAAATATTTTTTTTAAATGCTATAATAATTCCTTAATATTTTCTAAATAAACCAAGAACTCTAGGATTTAAAAATCATACATTAATAATTAAACAGTATCCAAAATCTGATGTTTTTTACAAAAGACAATAAAAACCATGCTCTGTCTTTTATTTAAGCATGTCTTAAACACTGGAATCAATATTTGCATATATAATACATACAAAAAATAGTGGTGAGAGTATCCTCTAATTTTCTAAACTACATTTGTTTTTAATATCCTACGTGAGCCATGTAGAATGAATTCACTAGATAAGATAAGAATAACAATTGATACCTTATTCCCAAAAATATTTTTGGAAACATCCATGAATCTTTTAGTTTCAACCCCTAATTATGAAAAATTATTCACCTAATTCACTACCCTATTCTATTTCACAGTTCGAGGAATTGTCTTCAAGATCCACTAAACATTTTTCTAAATGATTCTCTAGATATCCATGATATCATATTCCCCACAATTATAAAAACTGAAAAAATAATCCCCCTTTTCCACATTCACTACGATGGATATTTACTGAAAAAGAACATTATTATGAAAAAAAGTAATTACAGAAATAAGAAAACTCATAATTTCATCATTTAATTATTGATGGATATATCAATTTTCTATACCGTTTGTGCAGATTGAACAAGAGAAGGCCCTCAAATTTTTCAATGCACAATATCTAATATCTAACACATAAGTCTCCTTCGTTTTGGGATGAATTAGAACCATCTCTTATTTCGAAGTATAATAATATCCCAAAATCCAAAATTTATGTGATCATGCTTCATTACACTTTTTCCATTAAGGAAAACAAAATATTCTCACTTATGTTCCAATGATGAAATCTCTAAAACTCTGGGATTTTGAATGTTTTTTAAAAACTATTCATTAAATCTTATGTTCTCACTAGACAGAAAATTCTACATTTAAAACTATTTACCCCCTCATGGATTTCCATGTGATCTTCTATACTCTATATAACACTTATATGAATCCATATTTATCTAGTTGGCCTACGAAATTATATTCATCTATAAAATAGAATTGTTTAAAACACTAAATAAATTTTAGAAGAATATAATGGGCATTAAAATGATATCATTTCACTTCCCTGTTATCTAAAGAGATTCGTAATTGTCCTAATGAAACCTTATGAACCTTCAAGATATATATTTCGAAATTAACCCCTTCATTTCTATTGAATGAAATGAATTCCAGGAATCCATGATCCAATATTATAATGAAATGTTTATATATATAAATATTGTTTCCCATTTCCATATATGGTATATATATAACATATAGATTCTCCCATTCCAAAACAAATCTATGATCCCTACAATCCATCTTCATTTGACAATTTCTTCCATAACTACAATATATTTTTCTGAGATAAATCAATTTTCCTCGAATTATATCCCATGATTAATATTAAGATATTTTATAACCCTTCCATAAAAGAAAATTTCAATTATCATTCACATTGAACAAAAATATAATAGGTTTCTTCAAATCCATCCACTTGATATCTTCATTCATAGTTTGATCTTGAATGTAATTAAACAAATTTTCATTTAAACCATAAATATTTAGAATGCGGTAACCATCATATCCCAGGATATTTGAAGAAATTTAATCTGTGAAAAATTGATGCACACATTCCAAGAATAACAAATTCAAAAATTAGAACTAACATTTAATGATATTGATATCATTTTCTAGATCTACCATTTTACTTTTTCCAAAAATTATCCTACTGAATTACCTCCACATCATGAACAATTTTTTAATTGATATTGGTTTATTAAAATTATCTACTTCGGCTTTCACAAATATCACTATGTTCTTAACATCTATGATCAGGATGGGAAGAAATTTTTTCAACAACATCTATTTAATTCCATGTTCTATCATATAAAGACCCCTCCATTCCACTTCATCTATTACTTATAGTTTGACTCTATTAATTTAAAGTTTTATATAGTTTTAGAAGAATTAATCCACCCTTTGCATACAGCATAATCAAATTTATATACCATAGAATTTTCAATATAAATATTTCCTACATTCTATGTCATTCCAATAAAAATATACAACTATTAAAGAAAGTGAAAATCATAGAGACAATAACTATATAAAGGAGTATTCTTCCAAGACCACAGAGACTTGTTAAACATTTTCGTACAAAAAACTTCTTTGGGGTTCGAAACCAATGATTCTAAAAATCACACTTTGTAACATTAAATGTCATACAAAGTCCAGAACTCGTAAGAACAGGAATATCTTATAATGATAGTGTATAAAAACTATTAAGAAAATCATAATGCGAACTATTCACATGATAACCACAGTTACGTACACAAGAATTGAAAATCATTAAGAATAAAAAACCCAAATGAGAAACGCGTAGACACACACACTTTAGTCATAAAAAGTAGAGATCATAAAGTTCATACACTATTCTTACTTTATATGATTATACGAATACATTCTTTTATATAACGAACTAAAAATTATTGAAATTATCTATTTCTATTATGTTAAAAAGTTAACTCACCCCACCAATATATAGTGGTTATTGGATAGTGAAATGGATTCAAGTTCCTTCTGAATTTCACAAATATCCAACTATTCAGCATGGAAAAAACTGTTTACTCATTGATTTCACTAACTCATCCTCTATTTTCACATGAAAAGTGTATCATTTTAAATATACTTGATCCTTATATATCCCATAAAAACCTTATGTATACTTTTACAACACTATTCCATTTTGATATGACAACCTAGATTATAATCCACAAGTCCATCTTTCATATCCACTAATCATTGTTCCAGATATCATGTATTCATCGATCAAACTGTAACGCAATCTTCCTATGATATTTTAGAACATATCTATTGGTGTAAATAAATCTATAAAAATAACCATTATCATGAAGTGAGTGTTCACATTCATAATAGGAATGTTATGAACTACATATCCACTTAGTGGAGCACTGGAAAAATGTCATTAAAGGACTTGGTACTCTGTGTTCCAAAGAATAGTTATTCATGTGAAAAATATTTTTTCACTTCAAAAGCTTTCATTTTATGACCCAATTTATAGTATTTAATTTCATTTCATTGAATGAAATTGGTATCTACCCATTAAACAACCATTTATTTCTATTATTAATTTTTATGGAATTTTATTACTTGAATTTAATTAACATTTTTTATAACAAACCTAATATTTTTCTCACATTATTTAATGGTTTGTTTTATAAGATTAAACATAATACAAACCAGAAGATTGGTAGGTATAATATATTTTATTATTATATACATTAAATAAAAAAAATTAGTGAAATACATCAACATTATTTAATCCCTCTTTAATATTTTTATAATATTCATTCATACATAAAAACCACATGGAATAACCTAAGGATATATGTAAGAAAGGGGTGAGATATATAAACCAGTAACAGAATAAAAATATAATAACATGAAGAAATTAATATATTTTAAACAATATTAATATCAATGGAGAATAAAACGGGTGATAATCATAAACATAAACAATGAAAAATGAAAAAATATGACAACACAATAGAAATATGGGAAATGTTACAACATCATAAAATACTGAATCATAACCATTTTCAAGGATAAATTCTTAGAAATCATGAAAGATAAATTCATTTGATAGATCTTGGTTCAATCCCTAATCCCTTGAATGATGCCTCATGAGTATAAAATATTTCTCAACGCATTAGAGAGTTGTACATTTCTGGGTGTACCCGTCACATTCATTTTAATCTCATTATTATGTGTGGAACATATATCCAAAAACATGAAATATTTTTTAACATTTATATACCAAAATCATGGAGTTTTGGTTAAATTTATGCATGTACCTATCCAAATAAGTATAATTTCATAAACGTAAAAACCCTTGATTGTAATTGGGTATGGGAATTGTCTGCCCATTTGTTTGAAATTGAAAATCATGTTGAAATTTTTACAGAATAATGATGAAATATAAATGTTCATCAAAATGATTAATAATAGGGGAAGAGGTCTCCCATAATTTAGGAATTATAGTGGAATCAAGGGGAACGTGGGAGAAAATTTACCAACATTATAAATTAGAGAAAAAGAGAATAAGATAATTATGATGCTTGAATAAATAATGGAAAGAATAAAACCTTTACCATCAGATTGTGACTCCAAATGCTTGGTAAGATATTCTTGAGGGCTTGTGGGAATATTAGGAGGACTCTAAATAGTATTGGGAAGAGAACTTATGTTCTCAAATTATTTTTAATGAATTTATATGTGATCATGGGTGGGTATATATAGGAAATGAGCGGGGACTTCTTTATCATTAATCAAACATTGGTTATGGATTCTATATAATAAAATAAATAAATCTACAATCCTTCTCAAGACATTTACCATTGTTTCATCAAAAGGGGAGTGTTTTTAAATGTTTTATAATGTTACATTCATAGAATAATCATATAATATTCTTTTTAATTTGGAATTGAGTCATACTATTAAATAAATTATTATAAAACCAAAAAATATATTAATGGTTTTGGAGGATTCGTAAATTATTTATAAATTTATTCAAATAAATATAAAATCCTATTATATTAAATGGGAAAAATAAATTTTGTCATTTATTCCTATTATAAAATTAATTACTACACTTTTGGGTCAATATTAAGTCATATTATGCACCATAAATTTCTACGGTATTTATTTTTTACATAAAAAAACCAGCTCAGAAAAGCCTAAAAATTTCACCATAGGCTACAAAAAAAGTTATGATTCCAAAAAAATATTCATTTTAGGAAAATAATTTTTTAAATATTTTAACTTGCACTTTTAAAATATAAATTGATATTTTTTAGAAATGGAGGGTTTTTTACAATAAAAGACTTCAAACCCTTATTAAAATTACATTTTTCAATATAATTTTTTTTTGATTATTTGTATTAAATAATAATAACACTAATTTACTAAAATATTATTTATTTAAAATATTCTGAAATTTATTAAGGGAAAAATATTATTTGAAAATGAATACTAATTAAAAATACCATTTCTATTTTATTGTATAAAAATAAAAAGCATTTATAATGTAATGATAAGAAGAAAATATGAACATTATTTTGTTGAAAAAAATTAAAATTATGGCTTAGTTGGGGGCTATTTGGACGATTGAGTACAATGAGTTGTTGTAGAGTACTCGATCAGAGGAATATATTGATCATATCCTTCTCTTAATTCACTTGAGAATGCTCTCAACATTTCCTTAATGGTATGGATAGTCTACTCAGATTGGTCATTAGTTTGAGGGTGATATTTCATGTTGAAGGACAAATCTATATTTAGAGAATATTAGAGATTATTTGAGAACATAGAGGTAATTCATTAATCATGATCATATAAAATCTATTATTATGTTTTGTGTAGCCTCACCACTTCTGTAATTAAATCCTTGTATGTTGATCAGGTGATAATTATACTTCAATTGTGATGAAGTGAGAAGTATTTATAGGATGAACCCCAGCCCATATAGAATTATTTCCTCTTTATGTATTCATAATACAAGTAAAAAAATTCCTGGATATGTTTTCTCATTTTTATGTAGGTATGGTTAATAGTTTAATCATCCCCTTATATTTTTGACTTTCCACCATCACTTGAAAACATACTAAACATCCTGATGTATATTCCATGACCATCTTCTTCAAATTTTCCCACCAATAGTGTTCTCTAAGACCTCGATGCATCTTTGTGCTTCCACTATGGACACATAAGGTCGATCTATGTGAATAATCCAATAAAAACATATTTAATTATTTATTAGATGGTATACATAGTCTTGACCAAAATATTACAACTCCTTCTTCATTAAAATTAAACTCTAATAATCTCCCCTTAAAATTGTTTCCACTTGATTGTATATTCCCACATCATCTCTTTGAGAGTCCTTTATTCTCTCAAAAAGGGATGGTTTAATAGCCATTTATGAATTTATTTATGATGTTCTTTCCTTTAGGATTCCGATATACATCATTTTCCAATATAAGATGATTAGATCCATCTCAATTCTCATAAATGATATACTCAAAGAACCCTTTCTACTTAGAGTGTTTTCCATATTATTAAATTTCCTAGTATGTTAGTTAATTAAGTAGTCATAGTCCTTGTTCATCTCTATCCAACTTCATTATTACATATTCAACTGTTTATGTAAGAATATATATACTTGAGTATTTTTTTTGATTCGTATTTATTTCAATATTATCCCCAAAGAGATAATTCTTCCATATTTTCTAATATAATATCCCTGAAGAAAACTCAAAATCATGAATTGGGTATCTCTATTCGTGAATATTAAACATACCTAGTACATAGCGTATCACTTTGTAATTTTTCATAAATAAACACCCCATTCCCTTCATTAAAGCATCTAATAATACCACAAAAAGTTCTCTAATTGTTGATAGTATGTGTATAGTTGTAGTGACAAGAATCTTTTTCAACTCCTAAATGATTTATCCATATTTATTATTTCATTAAAATGATAATACCCACTAATTTAATTTTGTTATAGGGTTTGATAAGTGCATAAAATTTCATCAGAATACAATATAGTGTATAGATAATCCACGGAAACCATGGATATATTTCATATATGTTGTCCTCATCCATCCTTTATTTGTTTTTATAATTTAAGGGTCAGTAGATATCCAATTATTTGTGATAATATTCCCCATGAATGAAACATTCATTAACCAAAATTCACATTTACTATAGATGTTAAAAATTTATCTTTATCTAGTTTATTTAGAGTAGTTCTATGATACTCCTTGTGATCTTCCTTGGTTTTAGATTATATTATAATTCCATCTATAAATAATACCACAATTTTTTTATTATAGTACCTAAATACTCTAATAATCAAATTTGAAAAGATTTTTGGAAAATTAGTGAGTCCTAATGGAATTACTATGAACGCATAGGGTCCATATATTGTATGAAAAGTAATCTTATGGATATCCTCTTTCTTTAAACAAAAATGATAATATCACAGCCACAGATCCTCCTTGGAGATGTATTGTGATCCACATATTTGATCAAGAAAGTCATCAATCCATGGAAGAGGATAATTTTTCTTTATTATTATCATGTTGAGATCATAATAATTGATGCAAAGGCACATTGATACATCCCTATTCTAAAAAATACAGCTGATACAACTCATGGTGAAGTACATCAGTTTAACATCCCTTATCAAAATCATCATGTAGTTGTTTTGTAAGCTCATCATGTTCAATAACAACTATTATATATTGATTAATTGATAATTGAAATTCCACAGGTATAAGCTCACCAGAAAATTCAACCTCTATGCTTTGAGGAAGACTATGTAATTCATTAAGAAATACTTCTCTGTAATCTCTTATAATTAGAATGTCTTAAAGGTTTATCATTTCTTTAGAGTAAATTACTTGTTCTAGACACGCTTTCTCATAATAAAACAATATCTATGATTTTTATGTTGATGATGAAGAATATTGATCCTCCTCCTTGAACATGTATAGAAACGAATGATGATTTTCAATATAGAGAGTGATTTCATTATCATAAAGAATTATAATCTATAAATATGGGGAAATATAATCTGTACCTATAATAATATAAAATTACTAAAATAGTAGTATGATAGGGTTTGTTGGGAATTTAATCAGACACATTTTGGTAGGGGATGAGTTATATACATGGGAAGAAATAATTTCCCCACTTTTCATTTTCACATATCTATATACTTCCATGATTCGTGGTGTTGTTTGAATAGTTCTACAAAACATTAATGATATGACAGAATGTATAAAACTATAATTGAGAAGTATTCTCACTATTAATGAATTAATAACTAGTTTACCTATAACGACTTCATTTTTGGGATCCGCCTCCCCGGTTGTGATGGAAAAATATCACACTTACTTCTTTAGAGGTTGTTGGTCATCTCTAAAAGCACATTGCTTGGGGAATTGGATTGAAAAGTTTTGTGGTTCCTTACAGTTGAAACAATGACTAATTCATTGAGGGTCAACCAAACTTTTCATATCCTCCAATGCATTATTGTGTATCTCATATCGTTAATCACTAGCTAGGTGTCCTTAAATAATACACCTAAATAATTTCTTTATTATCCTTAAGAAATTTACAGGGAGATTATATCCAAACGTTTAATGAGTGGGATGTTGAAATTTCTTGCCACCATTATATTTTTCTATAGAACAACTAGAATTAAATTAAAATTTCTTGTAATTATCCCCATGATACCCTTGATATTATCTTATCTTTATTTCTACTTTTGGGGAACATCAAAGAAATTACTCATAGCTATTGAAGTCTCAGATCACCAAGGATTTTTGTAGACTTGGTTTCATCCCAAAAAAAACTAGCAGACAACCTTGTATTTGGGGGTAACAACAAATCTAGAGGATTATAGTGAAATTCATATGAATTTTTCGTCATATGTTCTGATCGATTCACAATATTTTTTAGAAAAACAAAATCCAATTCCAATTTATTTAGGAGAGTGTAAGGAAAACATTTGTGAAAAATGAATTTCATGAATTCCTTCCACCCATTCACATTGATCTCTCCTTCAAGAATCATATTCTTGATCAATGTCTACCACTGATCTGCTTCACTCTCCGTATGATAAACCCCTAGTAGAAACTTCTCTTGATCAAAATATTTATGTATGGAGAATATATTATTAATAGAGTTGATCCATTGTCCAATAATTAAGGAATCATATGATTTTTTGAAATTTAGTGGCCTTTTCCACATGAAGCACTCAATTGTAGATCACTCATTACTAAGGGGATTTGGGTTATATTATTGATATAGGTTTTTATTTAGAACTAGAGTGAGATGAGATAGCACCATCACAAGTTATTTGATTCTCGCTCTAATAATGTTCGAAATCTCATTGGGGAACTTATCACATTTCCCATAACAATGGGTTTTTTTCAATTCCACATATTCCCATCTATTGAGTAGAATAAATGGAAAATTAGGGAAGAGTATCTGTAAAAATTAAACACATAAATAAGAACTGAACGACATTAAAGAGATAACATTTAAATTACATGTATTTATTTAAATTATGAATTTATAGGCTTCAATCTATGTTATTAGTGATCCATTTACTCACAAATGTTCATATGGGTATTTTTTAGTTCCCTTAAAAATGGATCATAAAGAACTTAGGATTTTACTAAATCAAATCCCCATGGAGTTTCAATCCCAGTGTATAGAAATGCATGTTTTCAAGCACTAGTTTGAGGTCTAATATAGCTCAATAGTGTGTTTTCAAGTTTACCCATTTGTACATCTGTGCCAAAGCCACATCTTCCTGAAGTATCCAGATACAAATGTTTTGTCATGATAAAATATACACTATACTTAACAAAATCTAGGGATGTTTTATTACACATAGATTTGTTGGTGATATTTTCATAGATATTTATAATCAAAATTGGAAAAATAAATAAATTTCTCCTTTGATACCAACTACAACAATATCACTCCTTTTTATAGTTTATTTCGTGATATATTAAATAAGATTACACGTGATAAAACCCAGGATATAGAAATTTTTAGTGTCTTTTGGAATTTTTTATATTACATAAAAACATAAAATAATGAATACATCATATTTATTGAAATCTTCTTTAACATTTTCATGATATTCTTTCATGCATAAAACTATAAGGCAAAACCAGGGGGTATAGATAACAAAAGGGGTGATCTATAAATACTAGTAATGGAATAAACGTAGAATAAAATTAATAAAGTTATCTGTTTCAAAAAATGATCATATAAATGTGGTTTAAAAGGAGTCATAATTATAAAAATGATCAATGAGGCATGATATAACAAGATTACATAAATGAAACATGGAAAATGTGGTGACAATATAAAAAATTGAATCATAAATAAAGGTTAAGGGTAACTAAAAAAATAATGTTATAAAATATATCATGATGGATTAGGTTCACTCCATAATCCATACAGTGACATATCCCAATACTAAAACATTACCGAATTAATTGGAGGACTATGTAATTTCAGACGTACATATCACTATCATTTAATTATCATTCTTAGGTGTTCCACATATATCATCAAATGTGAAATCATTTTTAATCACATTTTTTCTAAAATATTTGATTTTGGAATAAATTTATGTATTTCCCCATTAAAAATGTTTTAGTTTATAAATTTGGAAACCCGTGATAGGAATTGCGTATGGGAATTCACTAAACATTTGATTATCATAGAAAATCAAAGTGTAATTTTAATTATATAACATAGAGTTTAAATTTTCTTAGAAGGGATTGATGAGAGTGGAAGGGGTGTCTCATCATTTTGGAATCATAAAATAAGTTGGGGGTATATTGATGAACATATCACAACATTAAGAATTGAAGAAAAATTGGAAATGATAATGAAGATACATGAATAAAGAGAAGAGAGATAAGAACCCTAACATTGAATGGGTGACTTCAAATGCATGGGTAGATCTTCTTGTGATATATTTGAAACCTTAGGCTAAATATTGAGAGGATATTGAAGAGTATGAAGGTTATCCTTGTATTTTGAATGAAGTGAAATTGGGTATTTTTGGTGTTTATGTATGAAATATGTGATAAATTTTTTATCAATTCTCAAACATAACTTTTGGACTTTATATAATAAAATAACCAAAGTCACAAACCTGCTCATTGTTTTGACATTTTTCTTCAATAGGGGATCTAGATTAAATATTTTATAAGGAAAAGGGCTGAACATAATAAAATAATACCCCTGCTGATGTGGATGTGAGTCATGCTCTTAAATAAAATATTTTAAAACCATAAAATATATTAATTGTTTTGGATGATTCAGAAAGGTATTATAAAATTAATCAAATAAACATAAAATAACGTTATTTTAAATTAAAAACTTCTATTTTTTATTTTATTCCCTTTTCATTATTAATTTGATAACTTTTTCGTTCTTATGATTCATAATACACATCAGGTATTTATAAAGTATTTAATATTTACAATACAAATCCACTATCTCATAAAATTATGAAAAAATAACCATTGGATAATTTAAAAAATATGATTCCAAAAATATTGATCATTTTATCAATTTTTTTATAAATATGTGTTTATAAATTTAAAATGAGAATCCAAATTTACTAAGAAATGCAATAATTTTTGGACAATAACAGTTATTAAACCCTTTAAAAATTATATATCACTTCATAAAAATAATATCATCATTTTTATTTGATAAATGTAAAAATATATTATTAAAATTTTATTCATTTAAATGATCCATATATTGATAAAAAAAATTCTTAATTGAAATTGAATACTAATTAAAAAAAATAATCCATGGTTTATAGTAAAAAATTCAAAATCATTTATAATATTATGATTGAAGGAAAACATAGAAATTATTAAATTAAAAATAAATTATACAGATTATAATTATTATGGGCTTGAAATATATACCTTCAATTCACCAATTAAAAAAATTTTGAATAAGGTGTTTCACTATGATACATTCATGGGGTGGTTCTGGGTATATAGTTTGGGTCGTGATCTCGATGAGATTGAACCACTCTCGTAAATAGATTCACTCATGCTTGTATTGTGGGATCTCATGTTGGGGATTGGTAAAGGGAAAATCTCAGTGATTTTATCTCCCTCAAAATCTTAAATAAATGTGATTCAAAGTTTAATATCTTACCGATTGAGGTTATCACTTACTTTGTATATGTCAATTAGATTTGTTAAAACCAAATATTTTTATTAATTGTGTGATCAATATTCAACGACTATATTATAAATGGTAATAATGATTAATGGTATTTTAAATATGATATGATATAATGATACCAAATGAGTTCATGGGTTTTATATAACCATAATACATAAAAAATAATTTATATCGTAAGAAAAATTTTATTACAAATCTTCAGGTTGTTAAATTTTTCCTAAGTTCTCGTCTTCTACCATCAAATTGTTTTCTTCTCCCTTTTTCTTAAACTATTTAAATTTATCTCGTTTAGTGTTATGATTTATGTTATTATTACAAAAAATAATTTATTATTCATATCTATATGATATGGATGTTTATTGGAAGAATTATAGGAGGCTACAAAAAGATAAACATATTTGTTATTGTGTCATTTAACTTAGGGTATTGTCACTTACATGAATTAGATATCTATTTACATGAATTTGGGTGATACTTGTGGAAGTATTTAAATTTTATAAACATGATTTTGGATGCTAGATTTTTCATTGGATTCTTGGGGTAGAGAACACTCCAATGGTTGAGGTTATAGAATCTCTATTCCATATGGTGAGATAACACTGAAACATTTGTAATCAAATTATTTTGAGTTAATTATATAAATTAATAAAAATTATTTTATAAATCACTATTGTTATTTTTATATAGTTATAAACCTATGTTAGTAGACCATAAATGGTTACTCATAGATAATGAGGGTGATCAGTTTATGTTTTCTTCACGTTTAATATGACTTCTTAACATTATAGTAATGAAAGGTTTATGTTAAGAAATTAAATAGATTTATCATCACATCTTCTGAGTGGATGTACCTTATCAGAAACAATGATAGTTATTATTTTTTGAGAATTAATTAAATGTTCAATATCGATCAAGATATTTATCTAAAATATTGGGGATTATAATAATTAGAACCCCCATATTATATTATAACTATGAATAATTGACTTGTATATGTGGTGAGTGTTCCTCCCTAAATAACATATATGTAATCATGTGGGTGACTAATTTTAGATTTAGAATTATATTTTATGTATCAATAATGACATATAGTAATATTAAAGGTTATATATCCCACCATTTTTCTTTTATTTATATTATATTTCCAATATGGTTTTGTTGTCCATGATGTGGGTGTGGTTGGGTATGAGGGATTTCATTCCCATTGCATGAGATGAACTATCAAAATGTGCTCAAAAATTACCAAACGAACATATTAAGGAATCTCATATATATTATTACCTAAATAATATGGTGGTTTTCTATTATATTTTTGACAGTTATGAGGGAAATAATATATGAATCTCGTAATGTTATCCTTTGTTAAATTAAAATTATCAATTCTTAGTGTACTTGAGAGAAAATCCAAGAGGTGAAAATAATGATAGTGTTGGATGATATTTGAACCTGTGTAACCCTTTTAATTTATATGATAAAATTGAATTTTGATATTAATTACAACATAAATGAATGAAACATTTTTTTCTATTTATATGAGGATATGTCCATTGGTTGATGGTTATGTTGTTTGAGTTGGGTGTCATGCCATCTGAAAATGTATTACATAATGTGGATGTATTTTTGTGTGAGTATGTATTATTTCATATGTTGGAATACATTCCAACAATAGATATATAATAATATGGATGGATAGATTTTGGAATGGATTTTTTAGCATTTCACACATTTATATAGCTGTGGAACTGGTAGGGGTTGCATGAAAAAAAATGTTATAGGGGATGTGGGGTGATGTGAATTGTGTAACAGGTTAGGAAATCATGATGAATAAAGTGATGCATAAAGATATTTAATGGATGTTTCTATTGGTTCAATGTCAATATTATAGTACTTCTATTGTAATAGTTGTTTTAAATCATGTTAACCATTGACATAAGATGATAGATTATTACATGTTTTGATTTTAAATTCCAACTAGAGAATGAAATTTATGCTATATGATGGGTGTGCTATAAAGTCCCCATCTCTAATATCCCAGCGCTAGTGGTTAATTTATTAAATTGGAACTAAATATAAGTAATCACATTCCAATGGATGGAAAAGTATATTTGTCTTGGTAATCATAAGATAGTAATTCTTATAATTTTTTATCCGGACTACAATACTTATCATAGTTAAAATAATTATTTTGAATCATTGAATACATTCAAGGAACCCTTCTGCATGCCCTAGGGAAAGGTAAAAATAATGGTGAAATAAAATTCTCAATAATAGTTATATATAATGGAATCTATCATGAGTAAATAAGGCATAAAAAATATATAAAGATAAATAACTGAAACCACATTACATTTAATCCATAATAGGAACATAAATAATAATATTTCAAAAATAAATGATTATCAAATAATTACATATATATTATAACATGGTCTTTAATATTAACCACATATATATAAACTATTTAAATAATCTCATGGACAAGAATATTTGATTTTAGAATAATGCAATTTATAATGATGGACATCATAAACATGCCTGGAAGGCCTAATGCCATAAAATTTTACATATTTGAGTATGTAATCATTCAAATACCCAAAATATTTAGTCTAATTAGACCTAATAAATCATTTAAGGGATATATTGGGACCCTCACATTACATACTAATCTCATTCAGTTCATCAAATGATAGTGTGGAACATAACATGTAAAAACATTCATATTATAAACTGGCATATGAATTGATTATACTTTCCCAAATCAATAAATATAATATGATCTTAATTCATCCTAGGTGAAATGCAATATGGTATCATGAATATATATCCACATAGGATCTTGAGTACAAATATTTGGTTTTTGTAATTTATGAATAAAAATAAAATAAAAAATATCATTTAAAAATTTCATAGGGGAAATACCATTTTCATATTGAAAATCACTTTTAGAAAAAATTATAATATACTCAAAATTATTTTCATTGAAAATTTCTATTGAACCAAAAAATTTAATCATTAATGTGTTGACCTATCATGATGTTGGGAAATTCCATCCATGTTGTACATGAAAAAAATTCTATTTATTGGTTTTTTTAAGATTAAAAAGTATTTTAATCAGAAAATAATTAGAATATTCCTTTGAAAACATTATTTTTAAATATAGACATGGGTATAAATTTATTTAATAAATCAAAAAGTAATAGTAAAAACTTTTTTAAAACATATTTTGAAAACAAGTATATGGAATAAGAAAGATTTATGACCAAGGAGATAAATACTATTTGTTTTGTATAAAAATATTCTTTTGGGTTCCTGAGTACATAAAAGAGAGGAAAATGAAGGAAAAATGTATTTCTCAAAATAAATAAGGATAATGAAAATTTATGAGTTTAATGATGGTTTATTCATATGGTTTTATCTTAAAAAACATAATATTTAGTAACCTCCCAATACAATGAGATTTTATCACAAACACTAACTGATTTTCTTAAATTTTTATCAAAATATTCATGTAAGAATTAACCTCATATTGATATTTAATTCACCGATAATTTATAATAATAACCATAAATTACATTCATGGGTGGTGTGTAGCCAATATAAAATATTCAAGTAGTGAATATGTGATTTGATTCAAATATATAAAAGTTAGACACAAATCCCTAACATTAGGCCTAACTCATCAAATATATTCATTATCATCCCAAACAATATTAATAGGTTAATTATCAAATTGATTAAAAACCATTTTCCTTTTTTTATTCCTTTAATTCTTTGGGTTAGAGTATTTTATTTATTTACTAAATCAATTATTTTCATATCGGACTCTTTGATGATATTTGGTTAATTTGTTCAAAATTATAGTGGCATGTTGACTATGGTAATTCTGGCCTACATTCCATCATTTCTAGAATAATATTCGTGAAATAATAAAAATTATACATTAAGTAAAACTTCTAAAACTGACCTTGAAATACAATTTTAAAAATTGAACTACATTATAATCATGGAGACGGAAATTCATATGTACACATGAGTAACATTTCCATTTCTAAACTAACATGATGGAAAAAATAATCATTATTTTATCATTGTAGAATTATAATATTTTCAATAATATGATATTATTCATTTAAAAAAATTTATATATATCATCCATTTGATATTAATAGAAAACAAATGAATTTTATTCCTGAATGTGGTAGTTCACATGAACGAAAGAACAATGTTATCATTTCTCAATTGATAGAAAGGTAATAAATTAGAATATATGTTTTCTTTTTATAACCATAAATATTCATCCATATCATATATGAATATTAAATTTATCATTAATACTATCCATGAGAATTGAGTGTGATAAAATAATCACATCGGTTAGGGTGGTGGTAGTCTATCGTAAACATGAATTACCATTTTATTTTCCATTTGATGGAAGTGAATATGAACATAGGCTATTTCAATCAAATAAAAAAATTAATAATTTTTAAGATAATTATGCTCTTATCTCATCATGTTCGGGTAATATTTGGTGGAGGTTGAACAAGAAAAAGAAAAGAAAATCCTCGGTTATGAAATATACCTCTTCTTTAGGAATCCTCATTTGGTTTACACCTTATACCCTATATGATTATTACTTTTAAAAAAGAAGACCTATAAAAATGTTTGAAGTGGTTATATTTTGGTATTTTTTAATGCATTTTCTGATTCAAATAGATATTAATATGTGGATAGAAGGAGAGATGGATTTGTTTTATAAGATATGGGAGGGGAAATTTTGGAATTTCATAGAGTATTAAATTAATATAAATTATTTTTCATTGAGAATGGATCTAAATAGATATATATAAATAGATATATTATATGACCATGATGGGTCAAAATAATCTCGTCAAATTAAATATTTAAATTTATATATGATTGTTCCACCAAAATATTTTTTAACCCCGTATTATTTATTTTGATAATAATCGCCATGTTAATGATTTCTACAATTTAAGGGTCATGAATGTTACAATTAATGGATAAAAGAAACATTATTAGACCACGTTTTTTTAAAACCATATTTGATTACATTTCCCAAATTGACGATTTCATTAATCATGAATCATTAAATAAAATATAATTTATTATAAAATATTATTAATTTTATTTTCACAATATTTATTTAATATGACATTAAATAAAAAAAGAACGAGAATTAATTTTAATCTAATCATTTCACATATCACTAAAATATAAAATACCTCCATAATTATTACTGGGAAATATTAATTCATTCAAATTATATCACATATAACATTTCTAATAAAATTTGTTTAATATTTCTATTAACTGAATAAATAAATTGTCAGTGTGGTGTTGGAATTTAAGGTAAATATTTTATCACTAAAAATAACAAAACAATTACCATGAAATAAATTTATATTTCCATAAATATTCAAAATAGAATATATCCTTTACTTATCATTAATAAAAATAATAATTTAATGACAGTAAAAAAAATAGAGTTATATTTTTTGTTCCATTAAATTAAATATTATAATGCTCAAAATCACGTCCAAAGGGACACAATATAATAATCCTTTTTTATTATAAATTAGTTCATGATTTATTAAATTAATATAAAAATACTAAAACACAAAATTTTGATACGTCTAGTGTATTTGGAAATTAGGAACATTATATAATAACATAATATAGGGGGTACATTAGTATTCTTCAAAAATTCCTTATCATTTTTATATTATTCCATCATTCTTAAAACATCGAGGAATATCGTGGGTTCATACATAAGGGAGAGGAGAGATATTAATACCATTGAGGGAATAAGAAAATAATAACATGAATAATGTATTACATTTTAGATAGTAGGCATATCAATGGGAGATAAAAAGGGTGATAATAATATAAATGAAAAATTAGGCATTATATTTCATGATATTCTAAAGGAAATATAGGATTCTAGAATCAACATTAATCATGAAATAATATACATAAGTGAAGCTTAACCACTAAAAAATCATAACATAAATTTCATAGGGAAACCTCTTACACACCATACTTGATTTCTCATTACATTAAAATATTACCCAAAGTATTGGAGCACTATCTAAGGGAACCAATCATAATCATATCATGTACATTCATAATTATACCCCATATATCATATAACATAAGACCATATTTCATAAAATTTAATTACACGATCTATGATTGTGGAATAAGTACATGTAATCCCCCAATAAAATTAGTGTATGTATTCTATGTGAATACCCATGAGTGGAAATTGTAATGGTAATTTCCACAAAATTTTTTTACATGGAAAAAATCATAGTTAAATTATTCCAGCATAAAAACTGTACATGATGGTTCATAAAATAGTTTATTGATAGATAAAGGGTTATCCCATTATTTTTAAAAATAAATGGGATTTAATAGGGATGTGGAAAAGTATATCCTAACAATATTAATTTGAAATAAATGACATAAAATGAAAGAAGTTTCTTAAATAATTAATAGTATGAAATGATCCCTTACCTTGAGATGGTGATTCTAAAATCTTGGGATGACATTCATTAGAGTTCGGGTGCACCTTGGGAGGACTCTAGAGAAGATAGGGAAGATTATATACATACATAATTTTTTTTTGATGCGTAATGGAATATTTTATGGGTTTATATAAGAAAATATAGGTTAGTTTTTTTATTATTTCATATACCTAGGTTTTGGATACTATATAATAATGTTATCAAAACCCCAAACCTTCCCACAAATTTCATCCATGGTTTCTACCACAAAGAACTTGTTTTTATTCTTTTATATGTCCAATGGTCGATTTAATTAAAATATTTCCCTTGGTGAGGTGTAAGTGTGTCTGGTTTTTGAATAATTGATTTTAAATCATTACAGAAATTTTATTTTGGAGGATTAATAATGCCTCTATAAAATAAATAATATTACCTCAAAACACATTATTATAAGGGGGAAACATTGATTTGATTTTTTATATCATTTACGAAATTTGTTACCTCATTTTTGTGTAATTGTGATGTCATCATGAACACTATATATATATACTCTATTAAATATTGGACCCAAAAATCAAATATCTCAGATAATTATTAAAATTCACCATTGGATAAGTTTATCATGCTCGTTCAAAAAAACAAGATCTATTGTACCAAAATAATTTTATGAATATTTTATTTTTCACTTATTAGAATAGAATCGACAATAAATGAGTTATGTTATGTTTTTTTCAATAATAATTTTTGATACCTTATACAAAATTACATTTGACATCATAAAAATTATATTATTATTTATATTTAAATTTAATTATTTAATAATAATATTTTCTTTATTTTTTAAATTAAAAACTATATTAATTCATTATAGTGACCATGACCCAAGAAGCACGGAGCTGGCACCTATTACAATTTCATAGTCATGTATACATGATTCATATCCTAAAGGCCCAATAAGATTTGTTGTCTAGTTAAACTATAGATACATTATTATTTTATTAAAATTGAATACACAAATTACAACATATTTTTTTCTTCTTTTGAGAATTATTTTATTTCAACTAGTATATCTCTGTATATCGGTCATAGTAAACATTTTAGAATCTTAGGGAAAGAAAATAAAATAAGGGTGAGCTAAAATGATATGTAAGGGTTATGTACAATGTAACCTATCATGAATGAATAATAATAATCAACATATCAAGGTAGAGAACTAAAGGCAAATTCCACATAGATATTTGGATAAAGAAAAATCAATTTGGAAAGGTAAATATGTGACACACATTCCATTAAATAAATTAAATGAGAAATAAGTGCATCTATAGATAATTTCATATATAAAATCTAATTAGTAATAAAAATAACCGAATTAACACTGAAGGAAATGCTTAATTATTCGAGTTCATGTTTGAGGAACATCAAAATGTATACTATCAAGACCATTCACACTGGGCTTTAAAAATACAATTAGAAACACATTTAACATGTCCAAATGATTCATCACAATAGAAATGTCGATTAGTCAAGGTAAATATAATGTCTAGGCCCCAAATTTCACTTCTAGACTAGATAATTCTTTATATTTATAATAATTGAATTAATTTATAAATGATATGTCTGATCAACTATCTTTATTGATTAAAGGAAAATAATTTATCTATATTTCCTCTGTTAATTTAACTATATTGAAATTAAAGACCATATTAATAAATTGTATATGGGTTAAGATAATTGAAATGTCTAATGAAAATTTGTTATAATAAATTGTCCATTTCAAGAGAAAGTTAACAATCAAAAAATAAAGTGATATTTCACACTCACTTTGTTCACCAATAAATTTTTAATTAAAATGACTTTGAATGAAATGATTCATTTTGAAATGTAAAATACTGCATAGAATTAATTATTCATGATATTACATTTCAAAGGGGTCTTATATTCACAACATAGAACTGAATTGGTGTATAATAACATAACAGCCTCAAAAGAATGTAAATTTAGATTAAATACCATGCCAC
This sequence comes from Viscum album, assembly GCA_963277665.1. Classification (NCBI taxonomy): domain Eukaryota; kingdom Viridiplantae; phylum Streptophyta; class Magnoliopsida; order Santalales; family Viscaceae; genus Viscum; species Viscum album. The sequence goes on from OY728164.1 coordinate 1,374,188,790, forward strand.
ATGGGTAACTTTTAAATAAAGGGCCCTCCTAAAGAATAAAATCAATTTAGACTTTAAATATCATCAAATAAATGATATTAATGATATAAAATTTCATAGGTAAATATATACCCCACAAAAAATACAGGAGTGTTGAATATCCCATAAGTCACATAGAAATAAAAGTGAGGCATGAAATCCCCTTACCCTGCACTTTCCTTTTAGTCATACAATATTTAACATAATTTATAGTGGTTTTATACAAGATATTAACATATACCAAAACCATAAAAATATTTAGGATATCATATAGTATCCTTTAATAACATATTATCAACTGTTCATTAATAATCATTCATTATTTTCAGCATTAGGGTAATATCTTTCATTGTTTTTCCAGAATGTTTTTACCTATTATTTGTTTCCTATACTTCATAATTCATGATTTAATAATATCTAGTATGTAAAAAAAATTATTTAAATACATTATATATTATGTATATCAATATTTATAGTAATCCATAAAATTTGATGATTGTAAATGGAATACATTGTCAATGGAGACAGTTTGACGTAAGTACGGACGAATAGTACATCCATTTTCTAGGTGCATTAAAAGAAATAAAAGTAAATGATATATATATATATATATTATCATTCCAATATAATTATTATGTAATAAATATATATTTTTTATTCAAACCTTCATTAATACATTCCATGTTAGGAATAAATGAGTCACATCAGTTCGTGAGGCGGTAATCTGCCAAACACACGAATGACATTATTGTATTCCAAAAAATAAAATAATGAAGTTATGTGTTATTTAGTAATTAAAAATTCATAAATACATTATAAAAATCATAAATATACTTTATAAATAGTATTTTCATCATTATTTACATCCTATAAATGTGGTTAAGGAAAAATGAATGATATTGTTTCTTAAGTTAGTAGTCCACCATACACACAAATGATGATTCTATAAACCATTTAATAGATTTTTGATTTGGTTTATCTTTTAACCAAAAAAACAAAAATATTAATATATTTTGGATACTCATTTAATTATATGTAAATTATATGAAAACAAATTTAGGGTTTTGAGCAAGAAATAGAAAAAAAAACTTTTTTGATGACTATTACCTCTTCTTCAGGTATCTCCTTTTGATTTGCACTAAATTCCTTCCATGGTTGTATTTTTTCCAAAGATATGTTTTATATTACTATTATATATAATTATAAATGTAAATTGAAAATTTTTTGGTCTATTAAAATGGATTTAAGGGTGTTAATAAGTTAGGGGAGTGAGTTCTCTTTTATAGTGTAGGATGGGTGACATTCTTGTAAATATCAAATACTAAACACTATTGAGAAGTCTCACATACCACATGTTCATGAAATAATGATCCACATAAGGTAAAATATTCCATTTTGTCTAAATATGCCCCTATAATGGGTTCTTGACATATTTTATGTCATTTTCTATCTTAATATTTTATGATTAACCAATAAGTGAACTCATTTTTACCTTAATCACATTGATTAACATTAACTATTTTGGTGAATGACTTTGGTAAAGAATTAATAATCCCTTATAAGATATCAAAAGTTATGTATATTTTAAATATGTAATTCGGTTTTTTATATTCAACTCACAAAAGTGGACAACTATAATTTAAAATTTATCATGCCAATGTTAAAATAAAGCAAGTCTTTAAAGTTAAAATGTTCAAAAGGTCATCATGTTTTTATATCAGAATTCAATATGAAATTAATTAAAATAAAATGAAATATAATAATAGATGTATAATTGACATAATTTAACTATTATACCAATTTAAAATATAACTTATCTTTATAAATTATTTATATGAATATTATTTTTCAGTTAAAATTCGGTATTTTTTTATACATCAAAAAATGAAACTCTTCAGAAAAATACCAAAAATTAACCCTAAGAATATTTTAAATTTACCCATTAAAAATTATATTCAGTTCATAAAATTAAATTATTAAAATTATCATATTTAAGTTTTAATAAAAGTGTGTAATTAAACGGTTTTGTTACCACCTTTTATAAAAGTACATATTTTATGGATAAAATAGGAAATGTTGTTATCTTATTCCTATCAAACCTATTCGATGAATGTAAAAAAATGAAACTAAAAATATAATATATTTAAATTTATTTTATATAATTCTCTAATATCAATTAATTTAATTTCTTAATATAATACAAATTTGGTGTATAATGATATTATTTTATAAAAAGATTCATTTATATTTAATTGGTATTTATATTCATTTCTAATTAATATGTTTCTAATGAATTAAAATATATATTTTTTTAACATATATAACCCTATTTAAAACCTCCAAATTAATTTCTAGGAGATAAATTTCATTTCAAATAATTATTTATTAGTATTCGGTAAAACTAAGGCTTGTGTGTAACACAAGATATTGAAGAAAGTCACTTTTTCATAATACAATCTAAATCAGTGTTTTGTGTATTGATTGATATATCATTGAATGAATTTTTTTAAATATAAAATTTATATTAATTTATATGGGTTTTATATTCATTTATATTCATGGTGTTTTGTGATATAAATTCTATTGAATAAAATGTACATCATTTATAACTTTCATGGTGTTATATTTTCCCAAGAATAAATAAACAACATCCTCAAAATTTAAACTCAATATCTCTGTTCAATGGATATGATTTCAAATTTACCATTTTTTTAAAAAAATACATTTTAAAATAGATAATTAAATATCATCTTAATAAGAGGGAACAAAAAGTACAAAAGTTCATATAGAGTAACATATAACTGAGTTTCAAAATAATATAACATCGATTTCTATTGAATATATGGACATGGAAGAAAAGAATAAATACTCCTATATATTTCATGAGGTCATTTGTCACAAAAAATCAAGTATTATTTGAATTTTTAAGACCTCAAATCAATAAATAATTGACGATCTAAAGGGCCATTGTATTTATTAGATATGAATGTAATAGGGTAGAATATTGTTTCATGAAAAGTTTCCTAAAGTTGAGGAATTGTTTTAATGCATAAAAATATATGAATATATAATTACATGATGTTATTATATTTCATAAACCCAATTTCATCAATTCGTAGTTTATAAACCAATTTACAATTTATCCCTTTATTCCATGAAATGAAGACCTAGAAATTAATTTTTTAATCCAGAATCGTAATTATAAACTGTTAACAAATCGTATGATCCATAAAATAGGGAAAAGTCAATTAAAATATCTATTAATATTTTAAAAAACAAATATGGTGAACACATTAATCTTTAAACCCAAAATATAATACTAATAGTTCATCATTAATATTTATTCATCAAAATTTTTAACTAAAACCTATAACATATTAACTAGGACATCACAAATGCTAGTGGTATGCATAAAACTCTAATCATCCTTTTATCATGGGATCAATACCTATGACCTTTCTAAATATGATGGGTTTACACTTGGAATATATGTTATCCGTTTACTAACCATATTAAAATAATTCCTAAAATAATTATCATGGAAATCCAGGAAATTTAATCATTAAGAAAACTTTTTGAAATTGTTTTCAATACATTTTTTAACCAATGATTAATAGTCTTATTGGAAAATTTCTACAATTTAATTAATAATTATATTAACCGTAAAGGTTACAAATATATTTTTAAATATTTATATAAAACATAAATTATTTATTACTCAGATAATTTTTCCATTATAACATTAAATTTCAATAAATTCTCCAGAATTTTATTAACCTTGGTCAACTATAATTAAAGGAAATAAAAAAATAGTTATTTATGTCATCGAGCTATTTCTAAAAAAATTAACCCATGGTGTTGTCCATAACCAATATGATAATGAATAATCAAATGATTCTAAAATTTAGTAGAATCCTAAGTTGTTTAAAAATTCATGTCACCTAAATACTAGATGTAAAACTCTATAACAATATATTTTTCTTGAATCACAATACCAAAATACTTCAACCATTTGAAGTCATTCATTGTAATTATACTTTCAAATCCATTAGAATTATTTGTAGTGAATGTGTGAATTATCATAATCATGCCACCAAGGAGGGTCCAACAAATTGCATATTAAGGCCTGTTGTAATTTAACAGATTATGCTCTTACTAATCTTGACATTCCATTTTCATTTCTATTACCCATAGTTATATCTCTTCCCTAACCATGTCAACATATAGTACCTATATTGGGATTTAGTTAATGGAATTACCAAAAAATATAGATCCTAAAAAAAGATTATGATTTTCATCTGTAAATATCCTCAAAATCTCTCATAGGGTTTTGTTCTCCAACCAATTTTTACAAAAATCTAGTTTCTATGGGCGGAACTAAACATCATCTAATACCAAATGTATTCACCCTGACCCTAGTAGCACGAATCTATTTAATACTACCATTAAAATTTTATAGATAATGTATTCTAATTCCAAAGTAAAAATTAGTTTAGTATTATTTGTATACTAGATAAATTCATGGGTCTTTTATTACAATTATTTACAGAAATTTAAACCTAATTTTTTTTCCTTTGAGAATAAATTTATTTTATGAAGTGTCTCTCAAAATATCATCCATAGAAAACTTTATGGAATCATGGGGAGTAGAAAAAAAGGTGATCTTAAATTGTCAGTAAGGGTAACGTATAGAGTAATCTATCATGGTTCAACAATCAAAATCTTCTTTTCAATATACAAAAATGAACACACATGTCACATAAATATTGGGATGGGGCATAAAAAATATGAAAATACATATAATAGAGAAACATTAAATTAAATCAACATTTTGAGAATAAAATTCATCCATATAAATTTTAATTGAAACAATATCATGGGGGATGTTAATATTTGAATTCTTAATGAAGAAAATTCATAATAATTGGACTTCATGTTTGAGGCATGTGAAAAATTATATATTCAAGACATTTCACAACATTGTTTACAACTACTGGTGAAACCCATTAAATTTTTCCAAATAAATAGTTTTAGGAGACCAATCGATGTATAAAGGGGATATGTAATGTCTAAACCTCAACCATAAGTTCTGATAAAATAATTTACTCATATATTTAGAAATTTATTTATTTCCTACACAATATTCTTTATAAGTTATCCGTCTTGAGTTACGTTTACAAATGTATCAATATTCACCTTGTTAATAAAATAACATTCATTGTAAAAACCATTTATAAAAATTGTGTATGGTGTAAGAGTTATTCATATCCTTCTTTGGTGAATATGAATATGTGATGAAAATGAAATTTACAATGAAAAATGATTACAATAAAGTCATTCTTTCATAAGAAAGTTAATAATAACATAAGAAAGTGATCTTTAACAATAACTTTTATAACATAGTAATTTTCAAATAAAATCCACATGGATTGAATTATTCACATTTTGTCATAAAATATCATGATTAATTAATTATTAATGTTATTATATCTCAAATTGGAATTATATACACAACATAAATGTTAATTGATGCATAATAACAAATTATTTTCAATAGAATGTAAATTGACATAAAATCTCTTACTACTTATGTGCCTTTCGAATCACATTCCCCATTAATGATTAAAATTAATTAAAACATTTCTTATCCTAAAATAATTAAAATTCATAATATATCATGTCATAGGAAATTATTTATACCACAAAAAATAATAGAGTGTTGAATATGGCATAAGTCTCACTGAAATAAAAGTGAGACTAGAAATCCCCTTACCTCACACTTTTTTTCGTCACACGTGATTTAAAAACAAATAATGTGGTTCTAAGAATGATATTAACTTTTAAAATAAACATATTAATATTCATGATATTTTATATGATCATTTTATAAGATATTATTACTCATTCGTTAATAATATTTCATTATTTTAATCCTTTTATTTAATAACATTATTTATTTTGTAATATTTTTTGACATTTAATTTTTTTTACTATTACATAGATATTTATTTAATCATATTCAACATCCAATTCATGATTTAAATATCATATATATTCAACTTATATGGATTTAGGGTAATCCATAAAATTTGATTATTGTAAATGAAATACAAAATTCATGGAGGCTATAGGTTGTACGTATGCATGGACACTGCCTCCATTTTCATTCCATAGTAAAATAAAGGAATGTGAGTGATAAATATATTCATATATTCATTATATTGTAATTTTTATCAGATATATATATATATAGTTTAAAAAAAACCCTAAAATTTTCAAATAAATCGTGAATGAATCACATCACTTCGCGTGGTGGCAGTCTATCGTACAGAAGAATGACGATATCGTATTCCCACAAAATAAAAAAAATGATGTTATGTGTTATATACTAATTAAATAAGCTTAAAATGTCATAAATATCATCAATATAATTTATAATCATTATTTTCATCATTATTCCCATACTTGAAATGTTGTAAAGGAAAAATGAACAACATTAGTTTGTGATGCGGTAGTCCACCGTACACACAAATGATGATTTAATAACCCATTTGATGGAGGGGTGTGTGGGTTTTGGTTTTAACCTAAATAAAACATCATCTAAAAATATTTATTTGACATTTTTATTATATGATCATGTCAAGAAAATAATTTATGTGGTTTTTGAAAGAAATAAAACAAAAAAGTTCATTGATGAATGTTACCTCTACTTCGGGTATCTTATTTTGGTTTTCATCAAATTCATTCCATGGTTGGATTTATTACCAAATTATTGATTATAGGATGAGAAAATAGAATTTGGTAAGCTAATTGGGTAGGTTTTATACGATCTAAATTAATTGAGTTGTGTGAATATGGGACAAGAGTGAATGCCCTTTCAGAGTGAAGCACCATTCTTTTATATACATAAATGTAAACACTATTGGGAGTCTTAATTTCCTAAAATACATCAATAAATGAACCATTCTATATAATATATGTTATTTGGCCTAAATATGGATATACAATAGGTTTTGGACAAGTTTTGTGTCATTTATATAGCTTATCATATAATATTAACAACTAAGTGAATATATTTTTACCTTAATCATTGTGATTAACATTAACTTCTTTTATTATTAAAATAGTTAAAACAAATTTAGTTGACCTTATTAGAAAGTATAAATAATTATTATTACAAATATTTAATACATAATTACAAATTAAACTCATTAAATTTTCAGATATTAATATAAAATTTATCCTACAAGCGTGATGACAAAATGGGTTTTTTATGGTGAAAATGATCAAAAGAATAAAATATTATTACATAAAAATTTATCTTAAAATTGATTAAAATTTTATTATATGTTTAATATATATATATATATATATTATATAATATAACTTTCAAACCAATTTAACATATAAATTTTCAATACAAATTTGTTTGTTTAAAAATTCGTTATCAATTAAAATTCAATATTTTTAAATATTAATTGAAAAATGATACTTGTTAGAAAAATTCCAAAAATTTACCCTAAGATAATATTTAAATTATAATTAAAATTTTTATTTTTATTTATTCAAATAATATTTAAAAAAATATAAAAAACTAGTTTTAAAACAGAAGTTCCATTAAAAGGTGACATATCTAGCATTTAGAAAAATACATCTCTTATGCACCAAATTTGATATTTTATTTTCTTATGCTTATCAATCCTATTGTATGAATGTAAAAAATAATTTTATATTTAATATATAAAAATTTCATTAATATAATTAACTAATATTAGTTACTTTAATTTATTAATATAAAATTATATTTGTGCATAATAATAGTTTTTAATAAAAATATTTCCTTTATATTTATTTACTAATTATATCAATTTACAATAAATTGTTAGCCAATTAATGAAAAAATATATTTTAATAAGTTATTTAATCCTATTTATAACATCCAATTTAATGACTATGTGATCATTTTTATTTTAAATAATAATATAAATAGTATTTGGTAAAACTCAGCCTTGTATGCAACACAAGCTATCGAATAATACCATTATAGCATGGAATAAAAGATAATTATGTGTTTTTTTTACATTTCAAGATATTTCAAAGGTTGATTTTATTTAAAATTTTAAATATATTATAATGTCTCATGGTTTTATATTCGCTTTAATGCTTAGTGTTTCATGTTGTACATATTATTGAATACAATTTTATTCTATTAAAATAATTGGGGTGTCACATTCCCAAAAATAAATTACTTAATTAAAATTTAATGTTACACAGTAAAAACTATTTTATTGTATCAAAATAAAACTCCTATATAATGTAACAAAAATTAAAGCGTAATTATTATTATTAAATTTAATATACAATGTAAATATTCATATTCATATAGTATTGATACTTAGACCATTATTAGACCATCAACCTCCCTAATTGTAAGGTTCTTGAAGGTGAAATTTTAATGGCATGTTTCATTATACATAGTTTGGTCTATGATCTCGATGATCTTGGACTTATCCTGTAGACAGTTTCTATAATGAACTGAGCATTTAGAAATATAATTCCTGTTTTGATTTAATTAAATCTCTTATTATCTATTATGGTTATAGAAAACAAAAGAAGTTATTTGGTTTTATTAAATTATATCAGATTTAAAATATAGTTAAGCATTATTACAATTGATAATATAGTCTTTGAATAGTGACCACATGATTATTATAAATATAGGGTTTTAATAAATTCAACTGATATAGATAACGGAAGTGATGGACTCATCAAGTAGGATCAAACCCTGTGATGCCCATTTATCCTAGATTACAAGGGGTATAGTATAACTACAATTTTCCCTTGACTAATCCCAATATGAGATCCAAAAAATTATGTATGATGGAAACCATCTACGGGGCATATTTAAGCTCATTGAGATCAGAACCCAAACCAATACGTCTAGCCACCCCATCAATTTCCCACAGTCGCACACCATAATCATGGTCAATTTCCTAGTGTATTAAAGGGATTTGTATCAAGAACCTAGAAATATCAGTATGTAAATTATTTTTTATATTAATTAATATATTTTACTCCTATTATTGTTACTTAATAAATTTTTTTATTTTAATTTGATAAAACAAAAATAATAATTATGAGTAATATTCAAATCAAACTAAGGAATTTAGTTTTATTAATTAATGTATTTTTTAAAATAAAGAATATTTTAATAAAATATTATAATTAAATAATTTTTGTTAAATATAAATGATCATATGATTTTTTTTGTGGTAAAACAAAATATTTATGAGGGTTTGAAAACTATTATTGTAAAAGGACATAACAATTTTCAATATATGTAGATTTAAATTTAAAACTGAAAACTCAAATATATAAAATATTATTTGGTTAAAATAAATATTATTCATGGAATCATAACATCAAAATTTTCCTATGGTGACTTTTTCATTATTTTCTAAGAGATGAATTTTTTAGTTAAAATTAAATATTGTATAAAAATATAGTGGGTAATATGACATCATAAAGACCCAAATTTGATTTAATAGATACTATAAATGGTATCCATGACAAAATCAATGGTTTCATTTTTAAATTAATTTACTTTATGTACATTTTATTAATTTTATTAAGCTGTTATATAACTTTTTAATATTATAATAAATTTTAATGTTTTGAAATCATTCCTTTATGGGAATGACTCACATACACCTAATAATGGAAAATATTTTAATATATTAGGACCCTATCATTTTAAAATAATAAAACCACCCTTATTTGAGACAATTCATGGGAAAAAATTATTTAAAGGTTTTGCGTTTTGGTTATTTTATTAAATGGAATCCAAAATCTATGTTTGAGAAATAATAAAGACCCCCCATGAATTTTCACTATATACTGACCCAAGACCCCAATTATCTTCAAAAAATATTCGTTTGTTATGTCCTTACTCAAAAATACCCTCTCTAGAGTCCTCCCAATGTTCCCCAAGCTCTCAATAATCCATCCAATTCATTTGGAGTCACACTCTTAAGGTAAGGGGTCCTCACCTTCCGTTTATTATTCAAGTTTCTTTATTATCTTATGCCATCTATTTCCAATTACTATAACTAGAATCTATCATTCAATGTCCCTATTACTGAAAAAATTATTTCCAAATGATGAGAGGCCACTCTGTGTCATATAAATAAATTTTATTCATTTTTAAGTGACACAGTTATGCTGCCAATATTTCACCACAATTTTCAATGACAAAACAATTGTGTAGTGAATACCATACTCATTTCCTATCACGGTTTTCACAATTATATGCATTTTCTTCTTTTATATGGGACTTAAATGTATTTATTCCAAAATTTATAATCTAGGAATAAAATATGATGATGAAGGAATCCATGTTATATGATTTAATTATAACACTTACGGATGATAATGAAATGAAAGTGACTGGTGCACCTAGAATAATATTTTGATCTAGACCATTAGGTAATGTTTAGTATCATGATATGTCACGATGGTACATTAATTAAATCTAATCCCTTTATTGAACTATTTTCATCAGGATTTTTTGGTAGTTATCTGTGACCTTTGTTTATAATGTAGTGTTTTAAGTTGTCGCCTCATTTCCCAACCTTTATTTATGATTGTCATGATATACCATGTCTAGTTGTTTATGTTTATGATTCCTAGTATTTTTTATTTTCCATATATATGCCTATTTTTTAACATGTATTACTATCATCATGTTCTTTCTTGTTTAATCTCTTACCTAGATTTATATCTTATCCATTTCTTATGTATGTCCCCAGGTTATCCTATACACTCTTATGTGTAAGCATGTTAAATAATATTTCAATAAAGAGTATGATCTTACTATTTTAAATTTTTATGTAATGTACCTAATTCCCAAATACACTATAAATTGAAATCCTCTGGGAATTATTAAGGGTATATTTATGTAGTAAATCATGTATTAATGAAAAATAAATAATTTGGTTGTTATAGTTGGAATCAGAAGAAAAGTTTAGTATTTTTTGAATTAGGATTAGAAATCTCTTGTGAAATCTATATGGATATGACTAATTTTATGAAAACATCCCTAAAATTTGGTAAGTGTAGGTTAAGTGGATTATCAATAAAATAAATCCTTGTAGATCTACGTTTTGTGGATGTGGCTTTGGAATATATGTACATAGGGGTAAAACCTAAAAACACTACATTGAGAAAGACACAAACGAGAACTGGTGAATGACAGTGGTCCTTATTGCGAGCATACATTGACACTCCCACTGGATATTCATTTCAAAAAATATATTATCATTACATAACTTTATTATGGGAACAAAAATTCTTATAAGAGTTTATTTTAGGAAATAGATCACTAATAATATAGATTGAAGCTTATAAATACCTAAATTAAGGAAATACATGCTATTTATATATTATCCCTTTAATTCCATTGTGGTCACTTAGATGAATTTATTATTTTAAAAATATTGATTCCTAATTTTCCCATTATTCTAGTCAATGGTTGGAAACAAGGGAAATTAGGTAAACAAAAAATGTGATAGGGAATTTGATGACTTCCCAAATGAGATCTCTAATCTAGTGGGAGATGGAATCACGAACGTTGCAACAATACTCTATCATCTAACTTAAGACCTTAAAAGAAACCCTTATTAAGAGGACATGTAATATCTCCGTAATAAAAAAATATCTAAATGATTTATTTATGATAAAAATCTCCTAACATTTAATGTATCATATAGTCCCTTAATCATAGAATAATAAATCAACTCCATTGAGAAAATATTCTCCATCCATTAATGTTCATAGTAAGAGAAGTTTATCCTTATGGTTATTATAAGAATATAGAATCTAAACTATGGTAGATAATGATGAAGAATGTTAAGGCATAGTAAGATGTTGAAGTGGTGGGGTTGAAGGAATTTCATAAAATGTTTTCTGAAAAATATTTTCCTCATACTCTTTATATTAAAATGGAAATGGATTTCCTTCCCTCAAGAAAAAAAGAGGATGAATCTATCATGTCATGTGGGGAAAGATTCAAAAGACATTCAGAATTCACCTCCATCTTTTTTGTGAACCTCTAATACAAGTTTGAAAACTTATTTTGGTGTGCTAAAAACAAGTCTTTGAAAATCCCTAGAGATCCATCACATTGAGAACTATGAAAAAAATTTCTGATGTTCCCAAAATGTCAATATGGATATTATATAATCTTAAGGGTATCTAATGTATAATAAGAAGAAGGAGGAGTTTAATTTTTTTAGTATGAGGGATAAATATAATGGTGCAAATAAATTTTAACGCCCCGCTTGTAAAATGATTGGAAATAAGCTACCAGAAAATTCCCTATTTGGGGTAAGGAAATGATTTAGGTGTGGGAGGCTATGGTGCCTAGTTTGAAATTTCCAAGAGGAGAAACTGACTGATGTGTTGTATCAGATTAATACTCAAGTAAAACCTTGGTTCATTGTTCATTCCTTCATCTTCATGAGAGAGGGGAACATTGAAAACCAATTCACAGAGCCAAGAATTATTGGAGACAACCAAAAACTTCTAATATAGGAAGGGTGATATTTTTTTATCACAAAAACTAAGGTAGATCCGGAATAGGGCGTTGTGACAGGTACACTACTTATTCAATCAATAATAGTGAACATAATTTTTTTATGGATCTAAAAAATACATCATATCATAAAACATTAGTAAAACTATTCAAACACCACCACAAAGAATGGTAGTTTAGTAATCGGTGAAAATGGATCATTGGGGAATAACTGGAATGAAATTATATAACTCATCCCCTGTCAAAATTTGTGGACTGAACTTATTATAAATAACTCTCATACAACATTTGGTGTAATTTTATTTAATTATGGATATGGATTTCCTTTCCTTATATAGCTCTAAAAAAATTTCAATGAGCAGAAAATCACTTCATGTATCCTGAACTGACCCTCGGATCTATTCAATTGTATTGAAGAGGATGAATCTTATAATGAATCAACATCTCTTTCAAGGATATCATTTCCCTATGAGCAAAAATATCTACATAAAATGATGGATTATAAAGAATGAATCATCATTTATGTCATGAAAATTGAGAGAGAATATGCTGATAGGTTTCTTGGTGAATTTACATGTATTCCCCTCAACTGAGTGGTCGAGTTTTCAAAATATATAATAACTTGGGCATTACCATTATCCAATAAAATTTATACAATTACTTTTTAAGAACAATAGAAAAATAATAAATAACTATAAAATAATCTGGATAAAGGGTTCATATGTTCATGTGGTTCACCATAGGGTGCAGCAGTCATCTTCATCAAGAAGGATGGTTCAATATATAAGGACCTGACCTTAAACATTTTAAAAATATAGCATTATGTCAAGAATTCACATTGAGTATCTTTTCAGGTTGATATCTTTAGAGAATTGGGCCATAAATATAACATGACAACATGAAAATTACATTTAGAAACTATTACTCAATATCTATTTTTTCATAAAATAAAAACTCTAAAAAATAAACATGCCTAGATACATGTTCTATACAGAATGACTTTTCCTTAATCCCATCATTGAGACTATTCATCTTTATGTCCTTTTGAAAGCATTTCAAAAACATGGGATGAGCATAAAGAGCATAGAAAGGGTTATATCATAAATAAAGAAAACATTAGTCCATCATCAAATACAAATCAATTAAACCATACTTTTCAATCATAATATACCTCTTGAAAACATAAGATTTATGAATAAAGCAAAGAAATCATAAATCATAAATGTAAATTATGGAATACAAAACATAATTACATTGTAGATTTCACAGATATGTAGGGAGTTACATTTGTAATACCCAACATATTATATTCCATAAATATAATAGAATAAATATTTACTTTTAACTATTTCAGGTAACCCAATGCATTGGAGAGCTATCTCGGGCTCACCCGCCCTAGGATTATCACGGAACCACCCATATACGTGAAAAATGACCAAAAACCATATCTTGTTAATAAGAAATAAAACAAGCATAAAGGAATGATTACATTTCCAGATTGAAATCACAATATATCATTTCAAGATATTTACCTAATCAATGCACTATCAAACCATTTAAAACTTTTAACAAATATAATTTTTAATCATATTGTTTTATACCACTTTGATGTTTTTGAATGAAATTTTAATTTAGAAACATTCACATCCACAAAAATAAATCCTTAAAACAATTTTTAAAACATGGACATTAAAGAAAAATATTTATAAGAATAAATATTTGAAAATTTTAAAATGATATTTTAGTTAAAGAGTTCCTAACCAAATGAGAGATGCTTGAATACAAATATTTGAGGAGTAAAATTAATAAAATATTATAATATCATGAGAATAAGTATATTCATGATAAAATATTTAAAAGGGAAGTATATATACCATATAAAAGTGAATTGGTGTATAAAAACAAATAATTCTCAATGGAATGTAAATAGAGAAAAAGTCCCTAGAAAAGATCATATGCTTAGATTAAGGACAAATCAATGACATAATTATGTGTGAAAAATAAGAATACAACCAATATAAATGTATATTATGTTTCAAATAATAATATTTCATTCACACATATTCATATAATGAAATATTTAGGAATTATAAGTATAACCCAAAGAATAGAAATTTGGTTAAGAAGTTCTCTTAAAGAAATTTAATAGCCTAACATCATCGCTTTAAAGTTCATAAAATGAGTTGATGAGAGAGAAAATGATCTATCATCACATGGAAATAAAATTTACAGAAATAATGATATATAATAACATATAACAACATAAGAAAATGGAAATTGATATACACGACATAAAATAAGTCATTGACTAAAAGAGTACGGTGAAATGTTCCCTTACCGATTTGGTAACTTACGAAACATACAACCCATGAAGGAGGATCATAAAATGAAGACATAAATACCCATAAATTAATATATATCACACAAATAATAAAATTATGGGCAGTCCATACACCACTTAAAAGGAAATAGTGGCATATATAGAATGAATCTCAAAGGAATAATAAGTGAGATGAAAACCACTTACCTCGGGACCAGCTTGTCTTGTATGTTCCTTGTTATTCTTGAATAATAAACATAAGTTAATTTATATTTTCTTATGAACATTTTTATAGATTATTATTCCTTTTATATCACTTATTACCTTGCTATAACAATTAGTTAATTATTTGAGTTCGTATCATCCATTTTGTAGATGTTCGGAACATGAGTAAAAAATGAACTTGTTATAATTGCAAATTGTCCATGTTTTCAAAATTCCATTAGCTCCAAAAATATATTCATGATTTATATATCATATATATCATATATATACAATGTATATGTATCTACAATATTCTATATCATTTGGAGTTAATAAATGAAACACACCGTTCTTTGAGAAGGTAAGTCATACGTACGCATGAACGCTACTGTCATTTATATTTTATATTTAAACGAATGAAACCATAATAGTACATAGATATATTTTAATTATAGTATAACATATAAGTTATGTAATTAAATTAACTCCATCTTTTATATGTTCCACGTATGGAATGAACGAGTAATATCACTTTGAGGGGGCGGTAGTCCGCACTTCCTCAAATGAAATTATCTTATTTACCCATTATGGAAACCATAAAGGTTTGATATAAATGAATAATACATAAGTATAGATATAATATAAATATATTATATAAAACATATAAATATATTTCCATCTTAATGTCCACCATGATAGGTGGTAGGAGAAGATTAAACAGTCATCGTTTTGTGAGGCAGTAGTTCACCGTCCACAGAAATAGTATGTTCTTTACCCATTAAATGGAGGTGTGTGTAACTGTAGTTAGAATACTTTACATATAAACAACATTTCATATTTAGGATAATTTTTTCGTTATAAAATAAATCAATAAAAAAATTTAGGTGGTTTTAATAGTAAAATAATAGCAAAGATCATAAAAATGACGTTACCTTTAAATCTGGTAACTCCCATTGGATTGAACCAAAAAGATTTCTTGAAGTGACTTATTCCTAAGGTAAGTATTGTTGGTGTAATGTAGGGATCTTGGGAGATAAGTTGTTATGATTTTTGATGAATGAAGGGGCTTTAGGGGTGTGAGTAATGATTTATAAGTGAAGACTTTTTATAAAGGGGGGAGGGGCACTTTAGGAAAGGTTGAAAATATTATTTTATTATATAATGATTTTTAGTTTCTAAATGTCCAAAACTTATTAAAGTCAAAGATAATAAAACTATTTTTTGAAATATATTCATACAATAATAATATTACAGGTTTTGGATATTCTTTTAGTCATGATATCTAATTTATTTAATTCATTCATTGACGAGGTAAACACAACATCATTATTGTGTCATAAAAAACATTAATTACATGATTTCTAAAAATTATAAAAAATTACCATGATGTTGGAAATATTTTTAGATTTAAAATTAATATTTATAGTCAAAGATATATCTTATATATCCCCATGTATGAATTGACTTACTAAAATAAATATGTCAATTCCAACTTTGTCATCACTTTAAATTAGTTAATATAATGTGTCATTATCACTCTTAAGTGGCTCCATGGGGTCCCAAAATTGACCCAAGGATGCCCATGGTCTATAATGTATCAACCAATAGGATTATGACACATGTTAGGGTAATTTAATAATATTATTATAATATTTTATTTACCATTATTTACTAGATTTACCCTTTAACCATGGTAAATAAAATATTTACTCATTTAAATATTCATAATATTTAAAAATAAAAGATACATAATTACATAATTTGAACCTCCTAATTAAAAATATTGAATCCATTTTTTCAAATTGAAAACACAGATGTGGCATAAATTAATTTAAAATTAATTCTTCTTTTGAAAACCAAAAAAAATTGTTTTTAAGGAATAATAACTATCAATAGATTGACACTTGTTTATATAAAATTTAAATGTGAAATTATTTAAAATGAACCAAATTTTATTAAATGGTATAAATATAATCTAATTAAACTTTTAAACAATTAAAAATTACAGTCTATTTATATAAATAAATTAGATGCAAAGGCAATTTTGAATTAAAATGTGGTATTTTTCACTATTTATTCAAAAATTAACTTTATCAGAAAAATACCAAAATTTCATCCAAAGTAAATTTTGGTGTCCCAATTATAGAATAAGAATATTATTTTTTCAAATAAAACATATAAAAGTGTCGAAAAATATTTAAAAAGGGTTCACCATCAAAAGGTGGTAAATCGACTTTTTAAAGAATATTCGAGTATTTATTATTAAAATTAGATTCATTCATATTTAAAGCCTATAAAATTTATTGGTTTAAAATAAATAAATTTAACAAACATGTTTAATAATATTTGAGTTAGTTCTTTTCATTCCTGGAAACACAACAATTATTTGTTAACTTCCATTTAAAATAATATTATTGTTATATTATTTTTCGGTATAAGTAAAAGTTGTGTGCAACATAAGATTTCAAAGAAACCCATTGTTTTGTGTTTTGTACACTATCAAAAATAGCATCTCCTTTATAGTAAATTAATATTTAAATAAAAAATATTAATAAATATGAAAATCTCATAATCATTATTTACCTGGGATGTTACATCCTTCCGCCTTTTGAAAATTGTGTTCTCTCAATTTAAAAATATGGCTTGGAAATTTCATTAAAAGTCCCACATCGGATAAATACTCAATCAAAATACGACCTTAAAAGATATAATGAAAAGTAAAAAGGTAACCCATGGTAACCTAGTATTATGATTCCTTGAAAATATGGATATGGTAGAGAATGTTATCTGCCATATTCTGATGGAAAGTGATAGAAAACAAGATTAGGAGAAAGTTAACCACAATAAAATAACAAACTTGCGATAGGTTAAATGGTGTTTGGTTACTCAATAGAAAAATTAAACAAACATTTTTTTTTAAGTTACTTTTCATAATATTGGAGAATTTTTTTAAGAGATTGATTAAAGACATAATGAAATATACTAACTTTTTAATTTTAGCTTCATCCTTTAATAATTTTCTTCCACAAACTCATATTTTATCTAAATGATGAGTATTCGTGATGACATGGTCACACCTGGAGTGCTAGAATCAACTTATAGAGAATCACATAATCCACAAAAAAAGAACTATATATTTCCCATATCATATGAAATTAACCAATACCAAAAATGGTTAGTACACGATCAGATAATCACCCTAAAGGATAATCATTTATAAAAAAAATATTACTATTAACCACCAAAATTTAACAAAAAGTACCCAATGTTCCAGAAAGACCATTCAATAACCAATTTTCCTTAATATTCTTCAAAGTAATCAAAACTATGTTTGAAACCCAGAATTCAATAGTATTTTATCATATAGTCTTCCATGATAAATCATAAAATTTACCTCTAAATAACATCGACTACTCTTAAAGACTCATACTGAAGTGCAATTAACCTATTCACATATACTCTAGGATAGGTTAATCTTTTCCATAAATAAACCAAATTTTCATATGTCTACAATTAAAACATAAATTCTTCCAAAATAATATTTCAACCATTACTCCAAAAATTATATACCATAGTATTCTATTTTCCTTAAGAATATAGTGTTCCCAAAAGATAGAACATATTCCAAAATAGCTTTTATATCTTAATCACCAAATAATTTTCCTATACTAAGGTTATTCATTTTATGACACCTAATTTCTCAAAACCAATGTATTCTTAATCTATAAAATCATTTAAGTAAAAATAATTAGTCATACTACCAGGGACATCACATAGTCCAGTGGTAGGCGATAATTCCCAATCGCACATTGGTTGTGGGTTTGATTCCCACAACTTTGTGCGACGTGACAGGTTTTCACATGATCTGGTTGTTATCCTTTTTAAAAAACTATACAATTTTATAGTTTTCCCAAATAAAGATATAAATTACTATGAGATAACCATAACATGATTTAACCTCAATGGTTGGATTATGCCTCTTATTTTCATCCTAACTCATAATGACATAAATAACTTAATTCATTAAGTTATATATATTTCCAATTTTATTAACTCCATAAAATAACACTATTCCCAAATAAAGAACATCATACCTTGATTATGGTGTCTACCTGGTTTCATCGTCATCCTATTTACATAGATAGATTGTCCATGCATTGCAACAATGAATTAGATATCCTTCAAAATAATTTTCTTCCTTTACATAATTACACCTCGTACAACTTGGGTCCTATGGGTGATTATAGAAAAATTGTTTTGGAAAAAAATATTGTATGATAAATAATTTCAAAACATCTAAAAAAAATGCTTTTTATAAAATAGTCTGACCGATTTTGAGTTGAAACATTCAATCAATGGTCCTTTTAAAATACTATAAGTATGTATTGAAAAACTATAATTTATTCACAAATATAAATAGGTTGTTCAAGGGTCTCCTTCTTTAGCACCTTTTTCAAAATCCTAATATGCTTTAAAATATTATAATAAGGTAAAATATTTAAAAATTTCTTGATAATGTTTACCTTTCTTGAAAATATGATAATTTTGAGTATATAAGATTTTATTAAATAAAACCCATCATTATCAATGGTATAAAGATATAGAAGAGGTGTTTGATATCTCAAACAATCACTTTCCAGTGATTTATATGTTAAAAAATGTTTTAGAGTCATCTGGACATGACTTTGTAATAATCATAGTAAGCAAGTCCTCGGGATGTGATATGAATGTCATTCGTGACCCCCCTCCTTCAATTTTTAACAAAATTTGCTTGATCTGGAAAAGTTATAAAATAAGTATTTAACATAATGAATTTTTATAGAGACTAACCATGTGTCTACCAAAGACTCTTAATCCCTAAATATTTCTAAACTGACCTTTGATACCATCTATAAGGACCCAATATTAAACATTACATAATATTGAATTATTTCTAGAATTCACATTGAGGATATTTTTAGCTTTAGAGATTTAGAGAATTGGGCTATAACTATTACATAATAACCTGAATATTACATGTACACACTACCACTCAGTATCAGTTTTTTCATAAAACAAAAAATCTTAAAAAGAAACATGTCTAGTCCCATGTTTTAGAAAACATGAATTTTCCATGATCTCATCTTTAAACCTGTTCATCTTTATTTCATCTGTAAAACCTTTCAAAAACGTTGGATTAGCATAAAAATCATAGTAAGGGTTATAAATTAAAGAAACAATACATTAGTCCATCAATAAATACGAATCAATGTAACCATACTTTTCAATCATAACATACCTCATGAAATATTAAGGTTTATGAATAACACACAGAAATCATAAATCATAAATGTAATTAATGGCATACATAACATATTTACATGATATCTTTCACACCCACATAGGGAGTTACGTTTGGAATACACATCAAAATATATTCCTTAAATATCTTAGGATAATCATTTACATTTACCTCTGTCACGTTACATAATACATTGGAGATCTCTCCCAAGATCACCCACCAAAGGATTATCATGGAACCACCCATATACGTGAAAATTTTGCAATAACCATAACATATCCATAACACATAAAAAATCATAAAATAATGACGACATTTACACATTGAATCACAATATATCATATGAGTACATTGACATAATCAATGCTTTATCAATAGACTTTCAAAACCATTTAAAAAATTTAATAAAGAGATTTTCCAATCAAAGTGTCCCAAACCACTTTTATGCATTGGAATGAAATTTTAATTTGAAAACATTCACATCTATATAAATAAATACTTAAACCCATTTTTAATACATGTACATTAATGAAAATGATTTAGAATACTAAATCTTTAAAACATTTAAAACGATATTTTAGTTAGAGTTGTCAACAAAATGAGAGAGGCTTGAAAACAAATGTTTGAGGAATGAAATTTATAAAAACTTATAATATTATGATATTAAGTAGATTCATGATTTAATATTTAAATGGGTATTATATACACCATATAAAATTGAATTCGTGTATAAGAATGAATAAGTCATAATAGAATGTAAATTGAGATAAAGTCCCTTGAAAAGATCATATCCTTAGATTAAGGACAAATCATTGACATAATTATGTGTAAAAAATAATAATACACCCAATATAAGTGTAAATTAAGGGTAAACAATCAAAATTCGTTCACACATATGCACAACACGACATAATCAACAAGTAGAAGATTAACGTAGTGAATTAAAAATGGGTTTAGAAGTTCTCTTACTGAAATTTGATAGCCAAAAAGCGTCAGTTTAAAATTCATCAAATGAGTTGATGAGAGAGAAAATGTTATCTTATCATATGGAACTAAAATTTTCAGAAATAAGGATATAGAATCAGATATCCCAACATAAGAAAAAGGAAATTAAAAAACATGACTTAAAAGAAGTCTTTGACTAAAAGAGTATGGTGAATGGTTCCCTTACCGACTTGGTAACTTACAAACCATATTCCCCATGAAGGATAGATCATACAATGAAGATTTAAATACCCATAAATTAAATTGTATTACGCAAGTAATAAAATCATGGGCAGTACATAAACCATAGAAAAGGAAATGGTGGCAAATATAATAAACTTATTTTAATTTAAACTTGTTGAAGAACATTTTTAGTGGTAATAATTCATTTTATATCACTTACTACCTTACTATAACAATTATTTTACTATTTCAGTTCATATCAGACATTTTTTCAATTTCGGAACTTTAGTAAAAAATGAACTTGTTATAATTACAAATAGTCGATGTGGTCAAATGTCCATTATATCCAGAATGATATTAATGATTTAGATATCATATATATCATAAATATCTATTTTATATGTATCTATAATAGTACATATCATTTGGAGTTAAAAAATGAAATAGACCATTCATGGAAACGGAAAGCCATACGTACTCATGAACGCTACTTTCATTTCTATATTATATTTAAATAAATGAAAAATTAATAATACATAGTTATATTATAATTATAGTATAATACCTATTTTATGTTATTTAATTAACTTCATCCTCTATACATTTCACATATTCCATGAACGCATCATATCACTTTCAGGGGGCTGTAGTCTGCACTTCATCAAATTAAATTATCGAATTTAACCTTTATGGAAAACATAAAGGTATGATATAAATTAAAAATATATAACTATAGAGAAAATCATAATATAATATATATCACATGAAAATTTAGTTCCATCTTAATTGACACTATAATAGGTGGTAGGAGAATATTGAACAATCATCATTTTGTGAGGTAGTAGTTCGCCATCCAAAGATACAATATGTTCTTTACCCATTAGACGAACGTGTGTGTATGTGTATTTAGAATAATTCTCATATAAACAACCTAGTATATTTAGGATAAATTTTTTGTTATAAAAATAATGTAATAAATAAGATTTTATGTGGTTGGATAAATAGTATAGAATAAAATAACTTATGAAAAGATGTTACCTTTAAATCGGGTAACTCCCCTTGGTTTGAACAAAAAGAATTTCTAGAAGTGCCTTATACCTAAGGTAAGGCTTTTAGGAAGAATAGAGAGATCTTGAGATCTTATTTGGGAATATTATGAAAGTGTCAAGGGGCTTGAGAGGTGTGAGTAATGGAATAGAGGTGTTGGATTTTTATAAGGGGGAGGAGGGTCTCTTTAAGAATGTTTGAAAATATTATTCTATTATATAATGATTTTTGGTATCTAGAGGTCCAAAACATATTAACATAGAAGATAAAATGACTATTATTCGAAATAAAATCATCCAATAATAATTTGATAGGTTTTGGATATTTTATTAATCTTTATAATCTTATTTATTTAAAACAATCATTAATGAGGTAAACACAACATCATTACTGTGTCATAATTTTTTTTATTTATTTGATGTCTAAAAATTATAAAAAAAATGATGTAGTAAATCTTTTATTATTTCAAATGAATATTTATAGTCAAATCGATAACATAAATAACAATATATATAATATATTTTTTAAAAGATATATGTTTTTATAATTTTTTTCATTACATAAAATTAATTAATATAAAGTGTAATTATCATATTGAGTGGATCCATGGGGTCCCAAATTCGACCCAAGGATGGAAATGGTTGGAAATGTATCAAACAATAATATTAGGACACATGTTTGGGTAATTTACTATTATTACGATAATGTTTGGTTTTTCATTATTTATAATATTTACCCTTCAACCATGGTAAATAAAATATTTTTTGAAGTAAATATTCATAATGTCTAAAAATAAAAGTTACCTATTTAAAAAATATATATCTCATAAATCCAAATATTAAATACATTTTTTCAAATTCAAAACATATAATTAGTATAAATTAGTTTAAAATTAATTCCCATTGTTGAAACAAAAAAACGTGTTTTTAATAAATAATAACTATCAAAAGATTGACACTAGTTTATGTCCAATGTAAAAGTGAAATTAGATATAATGGCCAAAATAGTAATAAATGGTAAAAATATAGTCTAATTAAAAATTAAAGCCATTTAAAAATATTATATAACCTTGTAAATTAATTAGATGAAAATATATATTTGAAATAAAATGTGGTATTTTTCATTATTCATTAAAAAATTAACTTTATTAGAAAAATACAAAATTTTCATCCAATGAAAATATTGATGTCGCAATTATAAAGAAGAATTTTATTTTATCTTATAAAATATATAAAATTGCTAAAAACTAGATTTAAAGAGGGTTCACCTCAAAAGATGGTAAATTGACTTTTTAAAGATTATTAGAGTATTTATGCTTAAAATTGAATTTATTCACATATTAAGTCTCTAAAATTTATTGGTTAAAAGTAAGAACATTTAACAAACCTGTATAATCATATTTTAGTTATTTTTTTTCATTACTTCCAATAGAACAGCTATGTGTTAACTACCATTTAAATTAATACTATTATTATATTATTTTTCCGTATCACTCAAAGTTCTCTGAAACATATGATTTCAAAGAAACTCATTGTTATGTGTTGTGTATGCTATCAGACATAGAATCCATTTTAATGTAAAATTTATATTTACTTCACAAATGTTAATACATATGAAAATTCCATATTCTTTATTTACCCGGGGTGTTACACAATGCGCCTTTTCATTTATTATTATGAGATCACCAAGGTCTAAATAAAGAATAAATATCATCAACTAAGATCTATGACTTGTTCGATTAGCTTTGTAGACCAGAATACCTTCTCGAGGTGGAATTGTGTTCATCGTATTTGTGATTTAGGGAGAAGAAGGAAGATATACACAATATTACTTTTCGTACAAAGAACAATCACTATGAGTTCATATAAATTCAATTTGGACCCACTAATTCTCAATCAATATTCTTGTAAATGATGAATATATTTTTTATATATTAACTCAAATAATTATGGGTAGACATTATAGAAGATCTTATAATATTCTACAAAACTATGTAGGATCATGAAGAGCATATGGGTGCTATGAAAAATACCATTCAAAAGGATACATTTTGTTCAAAGTAAAACAAATGATATTGATGATTGATGGGAGTCTCATTCTTTGGGCACATTATTACAAACAATGGGGTATCTGTGGAACCTTAGAAGATAATATTCATATATGGATAGATGAGGCCATAATCTGTGACAAATATACATAGTTTTTTCAGGTTAGTTGGGTACTATTATTTATTTCTATAAAATATATCAAAATTGTCAAACCCTTTAACCAAGATAAATCATAAGGAATCAATTTTTCAATGAAGGATGAATTTGAAGAGAGACTCGAGTTTTTGAAAAGGAGTTTTATCCCTACCCCTATTTTCACACAACCCATATGTGGATAAATTTTTCTTAGTATTCAAATATTCTTCAAAGAATGTATCATTCTATATCTAAATGTTGAATGAAAAATGGTTTTATTTTCTTTAAAGAAGATGAATGTTCATAAACAAAACTACACAATGCATTATCTGGACTAGGTTTCAGTGGTCATTTCTATGAAAATATGGTGGAATTATCTATTTAGGCAGAAGATTGAATTTTAATTGAATCACAAAACCTTCAAATATATATTCACCCAAAAAATATCGGAATATGCTTCAACAAATATGGCTAGAGGTGATGAAGGAATATGATTTATATATTAACTAACTTTCTATGAATGTGATAAATTGGAAGATTCCCTATGTAGAAAAAATCCAGATATATTATTGTTAATGAAAATTTAGAAAGAATTGATCTTTTTAGATTAGAAGATAATCGAAATGGTAATAATAAAAGAAGAAAACCCATAAATCCATTAAAAAAATTACTCAACCATATCTTTTGGTAGTGATATAGGGTTATTAAAGAGTTTTTGGGAGAATTTAGGCGAAATTGTATGCTATAAGAAAAGTAAAATTACTGAAGATCAATGTTAATAAATAAGGTGTTATAGGATCTGGTTTAGGAATATGTGTACCATAAAACTATGAATTAAATAAGGATATGTTGGAATATTCACATAGATCGTCCTTATCTATCAACCCAGGAATAAAAAAATGTATCGAGATCTCCAATAACTCTATTAGTGGGTCATTATGAATAAGGTGATAATGGAATATACATCAAGATGTATTTTTTGATAGAAATTTAAGGAATAAAGAAGAAAATATAATTTAATTATACATCCATGACCCATACCTACATGGAAATTGGAAAACATCCCTATAGAATTTTTCATAGGACTTATAAGGACAAATATATGAAACAGTTCTATCTGGTTTGTGGGGGATCATCTTAAAAAGACTACACACATCATTGAGATACTAGAGGAATTCTCTCCAGATCAACATTCATGGATATACATTAGAGAAGTAGTGAGGCTACATGGTGTACCAATATCAATTATATCTAAAAACATAGGACATTCACCTCTAGGTTATGGAAAAGTCTCAAAGAAGCTCTAAACACTATGTTGACCATAGTTATGTCCTATCATCCTCAAACTAATGGCCAATCTGAGCAGACTATTCAGAAATTGGAAGACATGTTGAGGGAACGCTAAATTGAATCTAGTGGAGGATGGGAGCAGCATCTTCCTCTGGTCATGTTCTCATACAATAACTTTTTCCATTCAAGCATACTAACATATCCCTATAAATCCCTTTATGGGAAAAGGTGAATAACACTTGCATTCTGGGATAGAGTTTGGGAATGCAATATGCTAGGTCCTGAAATGGTTGAGTAAATAGTGGAAATGTTTAAGACCATTTAGTACCACATCTAGGATACTCATAGTAGAAAGAATAACTAAGATTAATATAATCCATTATACCAATAGTTTGATGTTGAATACATTGTTTTCCTCTTAAAATATCGATGCAATAATGTCATGATATTTGGAATGAAAGAAAATATTAGTCCAAGATACATCATCCTAGTTGAGATCCTTGATTGCATCAGAGTGGTGGCCTATTGACTTGAACTCCCACTTAACCGATCTCAAGTACATGATTTACTAAATGTATGCCTCTCCAAGATGTACATTACATACCCCTACCATGTAATCAATCTAAAGGTCATACCATTGTAGAATTATGTTGTTAATAAAGACAAGTCGGTAATGATCTAACATTTTAGAGAAAAGTACTATGAAATAATACAATTCACTTGGTCAATCTGTTTTAGAGAAACCAAAAGTTTGATAGAGTGTTGTGGGAACCATAATAAGTGATGAAATATAATTACACTCAACTATATTACTTCGAGAAAACTAAAAATTTAAAGGGAATTTTTTAAGGGGTATGATTGTAATGACCCAAACTATTGTAAATGAAATTCCCATTTTAAATTAATTAAATATCTTATTATGTATTATAGTAATTGAAAGAACATAAACTAATTCAGTTTTGTTATATCAAATCATATTTGTAATACTACTAAGAATCACTTCAACTGATAATATATCTGTTGAATAGTGATCACATGAGTAGCATAAATTCATGGTTTTTACAAATTCAATCGACACAGACAAAGGAATTGGTGGCCTAAACCAATAGGATTGTACCCTATGAAGCACATTTATTAGAGATTATTAGTGATATAGAATCACTTGAATTTTTCCATGAAAAATTCCAATCTTATATCCAACAATTTAAGCTTAAGAGAAACCATATATGGGAGACGTTCACGCTCATCAAGTTCATGACCCAAACCATGTACTCCAAAGCACCCCATTAATGTATAACCATCATGAACCATACACTTAGGGTGTTTTGTGTTGTATGTATCAATACCTGATAAATACGATTATTTAAATTTTTTATATAATAATAAAGGCTTTTTCATTCTATTATTATTAATTTTAAAATGATTTTTATTTTCATACAATAAAACCCATATAATTTTTTTGTAATAGTAAAATCCAATTAAGGAATTTATTTTGATTAAATAATTGAATTTTGAAATGAATAATATTTTAATTATATATTATTATGAAATAATTTTTATTAAATATAAATTATCCTAGAAAAATTTATGTTTTAAAATGTAATTTTTATAAGGGTTCAAATACTATTATTGTAAAAAGTTAAAAATTTAAAAATAAATATTATTTTTATCTAAAAAATGAAAAATGAAATATTTATATAATTATTTGGTTAAAATAAATAATATTACTAGAATGAATATTTCTATGCTATCCAATAGACAATTTTTTATAATTGTTTATGATAGTCAAATTTATGGGTGAAATTTTAATACCATATAAATATATAGTGTGTATTACGACATTATAATGAAGCAAAAGTGATGTAATAATTATATAACGGGAATTAATGAAAAAATATACTTTTACATTTTAAATAATTTTATTTAATTTTATTTTTTTAATTATATAAATTTACTGTGCATCATCCAAAACATATAAAACAGTTTAACATTTTAAAATCATTCCTTTGAGTGTATGACTCATTTCCACATATTCATGGGTATTATTTTATTATGATCATAAATTCTCCTTATAAAATAATTAAAACCATCCCTTTTTGGAATGAATCACGGGAAAATATAGGTATGTATCGTTGTTTTGATTGTTTTATTATATAGAGTTCAAAACTTCTATTTGAGAAATAATAAAGAATTCACCACTCAATTCTAATATAAACTCACATAATATACCATTTATCATCCCTAAAAATCTTTGGATCATGTTCTCAATCTACCCTCCCCTATCTAGAGTACAACCATAGTTCTCCCAAAACCTCACTATGTCCCTACAAAGAATTAGGATTAACACTCTCAATATAAGGTATCCTATCATTCTCTTCTTTATTCATGTTTCGTTATTATCTTATGCCTTCTATTTCTAATATTTTAATGTTGGGATATGTCTATACATGTCACTATTATTAACCAGTTTATTTCCAAATGATGGTAGACACCATTTTCTTTCATCAACACATTTATGGAATTTATATTTGATGGTTTTATGATATCGAAATTTCCCTTTGATTTTCCATGCCAACAAATTGGGCAGTGCATACCATACCCATTTACGATCAAGGGTGTTCACCTTTATACACATAAAATTAATTGAAATTATAATTAAATTAATGTTTTCCCAAATCATTTATCATGTATTAAAATATGATTTTTAGTGAATCCATGATGTAAGATCTATGTGGCACACATAAGCATGAAAATGAAATGAAAGTGATTGGTGCGACCAGAATTATATACCGCTCCAATAAATTAGGTAATGTTGGGTCTCATGAGAATTTATTTTGGGATAGGGAGTAAACCTAACTCTTATATGGTAATTTTTATATCATGATTTCTTTAAAGATAGCCTTTACATATTTTTATTATACATTGGTTTATGTTGTCTCTACATTTCCCACGTTGAATTTATTATTATCTTGTTATATCATGTCACATTATTCATGTTTATGATTCCTACTGTTTTTATTCCCAATTGATATGAATATTGTCGGACATGTATTATTGAATTCATTTTATTTATATAGTATTCCAATTATTGGGCATTAAAGATCACCTATTTCTCATGTGTTTCCCATTGTTTTCCCAAGTAGTTTAATGTTCAAGAATATGAAGTATTTTTTAAAGAAATATTTTGTTTACCTATGTTAGATTGTGGTGTAATGTACCTAATTCAAAGTTAAAATACACTTCTCAACATTATAGTTTGTATTTAAGTGTAACCTTATCGAATAGATCATGAATTAATTTTAATTAAAGATTAGGTTTGTTATAATTTCTCTCATGCTTTGTTGGATCTTGGATTAGTCTTTGTTAATGGAAAGTCATTGTGATGAAAAATCCCATTGAAGCTATGATAAATTAGTTTTATATGGTATATTCCTACTATTTGATTCCACCACATCCTTTGTCTATGTAAATGGGATTTATCAAGACCATATATTTATCATAATGATATGATCGTAGATCAACAGATATATTATCAACAAAAATTCTAGTTATTGGTATTTTAAATCCAATTAGATATTATTAATCAAATTATTCTCATATGTTTTCTATAATTACAATGTGTCACATAATTAAATCCCAATGATAATTTTATTTAAAAAATTGGATTTGTTAAAATATCCCCCCATTTATAAAAATTTTCTTCAAAATTTTCATTTCAGACATTAAAATATAGAAGGGTAATTCTTTTTTATCAACTCCCCTGGTTCACCCATCACATCGTCAAACATATGGTGTCTTTATAGCACTTCTACCATGTGTGTTGTCTTAATTCATTGAAATTTGTCTCTATGATCTATGATCTTCACTACATTCTATTCATATTAAAGATAATTATCCATTGGTATATCCATTGTTTAAGAACATGTAAGGTGTATGGTATGTACATTCTCGATAGGAATACATGGAACCCATCACTACTTGAGACAGGTTACATGACATTTCTAGTCCATAGGAAATTTCATAGATCTAATCATGGATATAAAAGGTGCCAATGTGTCTTGGACTGTGTTTTCCATTCTTCCCACATTTCTTGACATTCTTCCATGGTGATGTACAGAGATATACCATTTCTCTAACCTCAAACACTATATCTCTTGGATGATTTTCCATATAGATCTTCTCTCAACACTGAGTATCCTTGATGTGAAATTTAATGGTCTTGACCTTTTCCACCAATTCCTCAACCATTTCAGGACCTATCCATTTGTGTTCCCTAACATCATCCTATCACATAGGTGTTCTGAATATTTCACCAAAATATGATTTATTGGGAGCCATTTGAATTCTTGACTGTGTACTATTATTGAATGAGAACTCGACCATACTAATTGGTTGATCTATCATCCATTTAAGTACATAGATCATGCTCTCAGCATATCTTAGAGTGTATAAATAGTCTGATAAGATTGGCCATCAGCTTGAGGGGGATATGATGTTCGGAATTTTAGCTCTATATTAAGAGTATGTAAGAGATTTTTCCAACACATGAACATAAATCAATGATCTCAATTGGATACAACTGATAGTGGTGTTTCATTCATCATCAAAACATCTCTAATGTACACCATTGCATGTTGATGGAATAATAAGCCCTATAAAATTACATTTAAGTGAAATGTTTTTGAATTTTGATCCACAAAAAACAATAAAAAATTATTTCCTATTGATGTATTTATAATAGTGTTGAGAATGTCCATATTTTTTTCCATTTCCGTGTATGTATGTATAATATTTTCATCATAACATTGGATTTTTTCCTTTCATTCTTCACTTACTGACATATAAGAAAAATTAATGTGTATTATGTGATATCCTTTGTTATATTCTCCTAGCAATAAGGCTCTGAAAAACAAGATATATATTTATGATTCTTTTATAGATAGATAAGGTTCAGATTTGTGAATCAATCAAAAACTCCTTATATGACTCAATATTTTTTGGTACACATAGTCAAGACCCAAATATTTCAAATACTACATAAATAATTTTGAACTTTAATGAATTCCCTTTTCTTGTATCTTCCACCTTCTTTTGAATTTCAAAATCCCCTCATTGAGTATCCTTTATCATCTCTAGAATGGATGGTTGAGAATTTTTTTTTCAAAAGATTCATGATCTCCCTTATTTTATGATTCCCATTTCTATGATTCTCCATTCTATGATGATTGGATCATACTCAATTCTCATAAATGATAAAATATTCAGATCCTCTCTACATAGTTCATCTTTCAATTTATTTACCACCTAGTATAGTAGTGGAGTTAGTAGTCATAATCCTTAAATATCCCCAAATATATTCACTAGAGTATATTGATATTTTGAATGTGAATATATACTTGAGGCCCTTATGATCTGTAAATATTTCACATGTCTCCCCAAAGAAATATTGTTTCCAGGTGTTCAATGTGAAAATCACTACAGACAACTCCATATAATAATTTGGGTATTTATGTTCATTAACATTAAATTTCCATCATATATATGTAGTGATTTTTTTCAGCATTTATAAAGTACTCAATCCCTCTTAGAAGAATTGTTTTATGAAAAGAAATTTTCCCACATGTTGGTAGTGTATGTACAGGTGAAATGATAATCTATTTTTCAAATACTTTAACTTCATTTTACATGGATTATTCTAGAAAAAATTGAATCCCTTTTGAGTTATCATTTATAATGGGTTTTAATAAATTAATAATTTTTTTATAAATCATCAATAATACATATATTGTCTAATAAAACTATATCTATATGTCATAAATGTCAGCCCCATCCATACTTTAATTTTATATTTCTATGAATTCTCCACATGTATTCAAAAAATTTTATAACATTTTCCAATAATCATACTTAATTTAAAAATAACTCACATTATATTTACAATGCGTAAACATTCTCCTTTCATATGGTTTTTATCATAGTTTTCAAATACTCTATGTGATCGGACTTTCATTTCAATTAACTTATATTATCTACTACGAATACTAGCACAAATTTCTCAATATAATCTCTAAAGACTCTATTCCTAAATTTTATGGAAATTAATATTGAATTAAAGTGTCTAAATGGAATTAGTATGGACTCATAGTGTGCCTATATTATATGGAAAATAGTCTTGGGAATATACTCCTTCTTTATCCTTACTTGGAAACACCCTTACTGAAGATCCAACTTATAGAAGTTTTGGGTGGCACATAGCTGATCAAACAAGTATTAAATTCATCGAATATAATACTTGATATTATTTGTGGTATTTTTAGCTCATTATATTCACTAAAAAGGTTCATTGAACCATTCTTCTTTATAATGATGAGGATTTTGGAACCCCAAGGTTAAGAACATGGGTGTATAAACCCATCATCTGTATTCTAATGTAGTCGGTTCTTCATATCCCCATGTTCCAAAAATTCCATTCTATATAGATTCGTAAATATTATAAAAGTCCAAAGTATATTATTGATTTAAAAATAAACCACTTGTCTAGGAGAAAACCCAAAACAATTTTGGAAACATATCATTGTATTCCATTACAATGGGAATTTATTCAAGGATGGTCTTTTTCGTAAACTAATAATTTAAGCTAAATGAAATTTCTTGAAAGTGAAATCATATAAATTATTTAGATTTTTATTCTAAAAGACATGAATCTTTCTATTTATAGTTTTACATAATTGGAAGACTATTCATGACACGAATAGTGATTTCCTTCTTGTGGAAATTAATGTTCGGTCTATATATAGAAATCCAATATATATATAGAATTGCATCAAAAAACACCAAAGGTAGTATCATAAGGTTTATTGGGATGTTTAGCTAACAAATTTTAAAAATTTATGATTTCTATAGTAGTGATTCAATAATTTCTCTTTTTTGTATTCACATAGAGCTCTACTTATATTATTTGACGTGGTGATTGAATTTTTCAACAACACTTTGATGATATAATGTAATTAATAGAACTATAAAAGAAAGTGAACTCACTGTTATCGAATGAATAACTATTATATATATAACCACTTCATTTTTTGTATCCAAGTTAGCAGTTATGATAGCATATTCTCGCCGTTACTTCCTTGAAGGTTACTGGAATTGTTTTTCCCTAAAATACCTTTCCTAAAAGAAGTGGTTCACATAGTTTTCTTATTCATTAAATTTGAAACATTTTACAATAGGATTTGGTTACATGGGAGGATTCCTCTCTTCCATTACATTGGATTGTTTCCCTTATCAGAAATTCTTAGTTATGTTCCTATCATTTCTACACCAAAAGCATTTCCCAACCCCTTCAGGAAATTTCCATGGTGTTTCTTTCCGCACTTTTGACCAGTGGGATGTTTAAATTTTATATCTTCATTATATTTTTACATGAAACCTAAAAAATAAAAAACACATTCGATTTATCATCAAAGTATTAATCTTGAGATTCATTGACCTCCATTTTAATATTAAGAAAAACTATAAAATTTCTTCGATCTCCAGGGATTTTAATGGATTTTGTTTCTTCCCAGCAAATAAGTGGTTATCTTTGTATCTTAGAATAATAAAAAAAGTGGAGGTGTATTGTGAAATTATTTTTATGTTTTCCTCATACTCTGTGTTGAAATTATTATCCTCTTACATAATGTCGTGAAAACCCCTTTCTTTTTTATGTTAATGATTATGGTGAAAATATTTTTCAAAAAAAAATTATGTAATTCCTTCCACCTTATCTCTTTGATTTTCTTCTTAAGATTCATTTTATAGATCTATGTCAACCAGGGATCAGTTTATCCCTCAATATGATAACCATATTGTATTACATTATCTTTTTCATAACATTAATTTATAGAGATATCTTTTTCTTAGGGTTGATCCATTGTTAAATAATTATTGGATTAGATAATCCATTTAAATCTGGAGGCATTTGGCATATAAGGGAATCAATTACATCTTATTATTTCATTGGGAGAGTATAATTTTCCTATCAATTTAAAGTATTATTCATAACCTGATTCAAATGATATAGTACCATTACAAATATCTTTGTTTCATCTTCCATCGGGTAGGGCACTGCATTTTGAAAGTCATTACATTTACTTTCACATTAATTGTTTACTTGGATCCTCTTATTTATGACCATTGTCTTAAATAAAAGGAAACTTAGGGATGAATACTTTTATGCTTTTAGAAACACAAAAATTAATCCCTTAAAAATAAATTAATAACCTATAAGTGATATTTATTCCATATATTATGATTTTTATGCTTCAATTTATATTATTTATTATCTTTTTTATAACATAGAGTCTTATTGTCGTTTTTTCAACTAATAATGGCTCATAATGTGATTTTGAACATACCAAGGCACATCACATTATTGTGTCAAACCATTTTTGTTTCATGGTGTGTTTTCATAAACCATGTGACGATTTAGTCTATTAAATTGACCCTTTTTGGACTATTACACCTAGGTATGAATATGTCAAACACAAAACAACTTGTAGTATCCCGATAGGGATTTATTTTCCTATAAACTATTCACTATATACTTTACCAATGTTTAAGAATATTTTCCTATTTTTTTACTTTTCCCTATGGATTTCTCTAAAGTTTTCTAATATTAATCCCAAAAGGAAACATTAGAATGTAGAAAAAATATTAATCATGAATTCATAATCATAAATCAGGATTAAACAATATAACATCATAATATAATGTAATTATGATAACCAATCAAAGATGATACATGGATTATAATAAAAAGAAAACAATACCCAATGCATTAGAGAGATATTTGGGTGGACCCATCAAGATCATATCAAGTAAATTCAAGAGTGTTCTACATCAATAATATATCATAAAAACATATTTAATCACATTAAATTCTCTAATTAGAGAGTCTAAAAATAAATAAGTCAAATTAAACAATTAAATATGTATATGTATGTCTAGGTGAATAATCTTGAGTTGAAAGAGATATGTAATTCACAATAAAAAGTGTTAGCATGAGAAAATCACGGTGAAATTTTAACAGCTTAACGATAGTACATAAAAGAACATAAAATATTTTAATGAAAAGGAAATGGGTGTATAAGAATTTGAAAATAAAATTTTTAGTAATAGATATGTGTAAAAACATAACAAAATATTATTAATAGGAAATAAAAGGTGTAAAATGAATAAGATACATGAATAAATAGGAGAAATAGAGGATCTCTTACCTTGATAGTGTGATTCCAAAAGCTTGGGAGGATCTTTTTGAGTGATTTTATTTACATTGATAAGAATCTAGACATGTTAAGGATGATTAAGGATCTTATAAATTGTTTTTGGATGATGATAAATGGGAGATTGTGTGGGATTATATAGGAAAAGTAAGGGGATATCTTTATTATTTCCCAATCATTGGTTTTGGAACATATTTAATAACATAATCAAAAAATAACATTATGATAGTTTTACCCCATGATTTCTATAAAATTGGAGCAGTTTTCATTATTTTATAAGAAAAAGGGTCTAACTCATTATAATATCTCCCTTGGTTTTGTGGAAGTGAGTCATTTTTATAAAGAATTGATTTTAAAATGAGAAAATATATTATATGTTTTAGAGGGTTCATATTGCCTTTATAAAATTATTCAAAAGACCAAAAACCTATTTATATTAACGAGAAACATATATTTGATCATGGATACATTTTATATAATTTATTAAAACACTTTTGGGTCATTATGGTTTCATAATACTCACTATATATTTATATCATATATATGTTTTACATAAAACAATAAATTTCATAAAAATTTAATAAAAGATCACCGATGGATAATTTTAACAAGATGATTCAAATAAATTAATTTAAATAAATAATTATCTAAATATTTTAATTATCACTTCTAAAACAGAATCTTAATTTATTGATAAATACTTAGTTATTTTACAATACAGATTTTAGTCCCATATAATTTTTTTTACAATCATAAAAAATATATTATCATTTATATATATTAATAAATTTTTTAAAAACGTTTTTTATTTGAAGAATAATATAATTAAAAAATTAAATTTCATATATAAATTTCATATTTCGAGAAAATGTAGTTTGTGTTTTATTATATCACAGTAAAAATTATTTATAACATGACAACAAAAAATAAGTAAATAGAATTATTATTCTACTCTAAATAAGATATAATTATTCACATTCTTAATGTGTTGATAAATGTACATTTATTATTTCCACAAATTACCAAAGGTTATAGAACATGATAAAGAGATTTTCAAAGGGCGGTTTAGGGTACATGGTTTTTTCATGATCGCGATAACCATGAATATCTCCTATAAATGGTTCATCTCATTATTAGTTTTTTTGATGTCATCTTCTTCATGGTAAATAGAAAACCCCATTTAGGATATCTCTCTTATAAGATCTTATAAATAGTCTTTAAACGGTAGAATCCTATCAGTCGAGGCCATCACTTCTTTTGTCTATGTCAATTTGATTATTCAAAACAATAAATTTATTCTAATCATATAATCATTGTTAAATATTTATATTATCATATATTACGGTTTTTAATTTTTATTTTTGATTTGGTGTGATATAATTAAACCAAATAAGTGGATATGTTATTTATAATCATAATGAGGAATTTAATTCCATCAGAGATGAAATTTTATTTATAAAGGTTCTGGTCATTATAAATAAAATATAAATTATTATAATATAAGAGAACTAAAAATAAAATAATATAATAAAATTAAAATAAGTAAAGTGTTGGGGAAATTTTCTAGTTATTCTCATAATACATTAATCCTTGATTACATGATTTTCCCTTACCATTGTGACAACTATTTACTATAAATATTTTTGAAAATGAAAAAAATTAAAGGGAACTATTTACCATATTTGTAAATCTTGATTCCAAATATAGAATCAATTTCTAAATATTAATTTTATTTATTTGGTAGTAATAATTTTAGAATCAAATCACAAAATGTAATAAAAAAAACTTTTCAAAAAATTGGATTTTTATGTATAAAAATATTTTACTTTGAAATTCAATCATTAAATTTAACCAAATGAACATAATTTAATTATTAATAATATAAAAGAACTAATTTTATTTCTTAATAATTTGTTTAAAAAAATTACATTACAAATTCTTATTACACAAATATATTTTTCAATAAATATCTTTATATTCACTATTCACTTAGAAATTAATCCTTTCGGAAAAATAAGAATATTTCACCATATGGTAATTTTGATATTATAATTTAAAATATTTTATTCATTTAATAAAATAAATATAATGGAATAACATAAAATTAATTATATTATTTTCTTATATTTATTTATAAAAACCATTTCTGATGAAAACACATTTCTAAAGCATAAATTTGCTTTGCTAAAAATTGAGTACATATTTCTAAATCATTAATCAATTAGTTTTTATTTAGTAGATATTTTATATATATTTAATAAATTTTTAACTAATATTTATATATTTCTATTCAGCATGAAGGTTATAATATCCATCTTTATGTAATAATATTTTGTGGTTCTTTTAGGCTCAATGTTGCTTGTAAGATACATTGTCGAACATACTGTTCTTGAATTATTGTAATTACAAAGGCACATTATTGTAGAAGTGTACAGTAGATCCCAAAAATATTGGGGAACAAAATGATGAAAACACAAAAATAATTTTTTGGAATATTTAGTAATAGTTTTATTTAATTCAACTAATGATGAAAAATAAATCAATGAAGTAAAATATGAAATAAAAAAAGAGGGGAATAGGTTTTTGGGTATGGTTGTGCTAAATAGATTAATTCAAATTCACATTTAAAATAATCATATCAAAAATCTACACAACCAAAAAAATTTATCAATATATTAAATTTTCATTCTCTGTCATACTACCCTATAATACCAAATTATCATGGCCAGACAAATTAAAATAGTTAATGACCATTGTGTTCATATTTCCAAAATCAAAGTAGTAATTCCATTCAATTTTCCTAAATAAACTTTCTCAATAATTATATGGTTCATTCAATTATAATTTATTGTGGTAAATATATCAATTATTAATAAAATAGTCACATGTAAACAAACTGATAATTTTGAATACAATAATATTTATGAGTGACTTAAAATTGAGAAATGATGGTATGTTCCACTGTTAACTAATTTTTCTCTCCCCTATGGGTTATATCCAAAATACATTTAGTGATATCTAATGATTGTTAAACTAAAAACCATAATAGATATATATTAAGAATAATATATAATTGATAAAATTGTAAATAAATGTGATATATTAGAGTTAATCTAAATTCTATTCAAGGTTGTATGAATGAATTTGATAGAAAAAAATCAGAACAAATAGAAAACCATATCTATGACATGTCTGAAGCATATGGAAGCCACTCGGTGGTCGATCCCCAATCATGGAATCAATTTCCATTTCTCTTTACCAGAAACCCTTATTTAAAAGTTTGATAGTAATCCTTAGGGGTCTCTAATTAAAAAATGGTGATAAACGATCATTCAGGTCATAAATGGGTTGTCCTCAATTGAATGATAAATGAAAACAGTAATTTTTTTATCTTTACAAGAAATATCACATTGTGTATTATTGTACACGATTTTTATTGTTTTGTGATTCTAACTTCGTCTAATATTTTCACCATGTGTATTGCTAATTTCCATCCCTCAAAACCTTATATATTTTTGATTCTTGAATTATAAGACACTTAATCATCTTATCGCCATCTAAAATCATGGGTAATCCAGTTTCATGGAAAAAAATTAACGCTTTGACTCATTTTCTTTTATTACTTCATCATTATTTTCTGTTTTTGCACAGATCTATTTAATTCCCCTATTTTCCATCATTTTTTTCAATTTTTAGTCATGCACCATAAATCAATATCAGGGGAGCATCTCATATTTAGTAAATTAATATCCAATTGAAACACATATAAAAAATATTCAATATATATATTAGAAATAGAGATATCATTTATGTATTCCTCATAATCAAAAAATTTAACTCCTTGTAATTTTAAAATTTCATCATCATTCAAGAGTTTGAAATTTCAAAATTCCTTTTTTGTAAAATCACATCATAAAAAAAGTTATTAAAATTTCCTCATGAAATGAGTGAAAGGTAAATATGATGATAATTTGAAATAACACATAACAAGGTATCTATATTGGAAAAAATTAGTGGGAAGTTAAAATTTGGATATATAGGAAATGAAAGATATTCAATAACGATAGGGAGTGATAATGATCATTGATCATGAGTAAGTGAATGAACATGAGAAAGTTGAAAATTAAAAAACCATAAACTATAATGGTTTGAAAAATCCATTAATTTATTATAAATAAAGGTAAAATCAAAAATTTTTTGTTTCAAGATCCATATCATAATGTTATGGAATTAATTCACAATATAAACTAAGAACATAAGGAAAAATACTTATATAACTGGTAAAATTTTATATTTTAATAAATTTAGAAAACAAATATTATATTTTTATCCAAAAATGACTATAGAAGATGGACTTGTTATGCCGAAATTACTAAAATAAACTTATGAAAGATCACATAATATATAAAATGAGAACAATGTTTTCGATTTTATTCTTATACCTCATAAATTGTG
Organism: Viscum album; assembly: GCA_963277665.1. Taxonomy (NCBI): domain Eukaryota; kingdom Viridiplantae; phylum Streptophyta; class Magnoliopsida; order Santalales; family Viscaceae; genus Viscum; species Viscum album. The sequence continues at coordinate 1,374,228,610 of OY728164.1, forward strand.
ATATAATTCCACTAATATAATCCTTTACGATAATCCTAAAGTCTATATATTCCTAAGCTAGGTGAATGTCTCTCAAAATTTCATTAATCTCACCAAATTAAAGAGAAAATAAAAAATAATTGATCTTATAATAAGATTCCCAAAATAAACCATATATTTACCCATTCAATAATTTATATCAAAACAATTTCATACTGACCATTCACTTAGATAGGCTTGTGGTAGGTGTTTCACCCTCACCACTCATCAGTTGTGGTTGAAGTGCTATATACATTCCAGACACAATATTCTTTTCCTGTAATGTTGGTTTAAATTTTTATAAAACTGTAATATTACGAAAATTATGATAAATATCCTCATAAATAATAATATTCTTCAAATCAATTTTTTTAACTAATAATATTTTCAATACAATATATTCCCAAAATAAATTCAGTCTTTTATCCAAATAAACCATAGTTAACTCAAACTCAGATATCAAATTAATCATAAAGGTAATCAACAAAAATAACCTCATTTCCACAAAATATAAAATCAATTTTCCCAAATTTACCTTTTCTATAAAACATATAATAAACCAAATGGTATAATTCTCATAATTTCTCTCAAAATATCAATAATCACATAAATTTACCATCACTTAAAACCTAAAAATGGGTATCTATGACTTTAAAATAGTGATAACCCATACAATTATCATCACAGGACACTTTATGCTTATCCTAATATCTTACACACATTAAGGGTTATCTATCCATCAATCTTGTGTTTTATAAAAATATCACTTTATTAATAAATCATTTATCTCAGTTATCAGTATCATTAAACAAGGTTTTCAAATCCTATAAGAAATCATACTATGTAAAAATACTTATAAGATTTATGACAAATTTATCGATTGTATCATTGAAATAATACCTCTAAAACATAAATATAAAATACCAATAAATAAACACCTCAATCATTACACATAAATTATTTCCATAACACATCTCTTTTTTTGTCTAATAGCGATCATATGGGTTAGGGAATTGACCCAGATAATTCCAATATTCCACATAGAAAATATATTGATCTAAAAATTGTCTCATTGTATCTATGTTATTTCCTTCCATAACAATATTCTTTTTTCCAGAACAATTCACTGATTTAAACCATTATTTCCACATATAAAATGGTTTTTTAATTCAATTGAGACATTTTATAAGGCATCTCTGTCAATATTTTGGACATGAAGGAAATTTTTACTCCATTCATCCTTGGTCTCTCTACTAGAAAATATACTACACCAACTGTTTGGAACTATTGGTATAGTCCTCTAAACCGTTGGTATAGCCTATACCAATGGTTTAGATAACTGTGTCCAAGTAAACCATGAGGATAAGTTTATACCAACGGTTTTCCCAAAACCATTTGTATAGAAATAGACTAATGGTTTTCAAAACCGTTGGTATAAGTAATATGAAAAATCTATACCAATGGTTCCATAAAATCGTTGGTATATGTATTTCAAAAAAGAAGCATCTGATGGGTTTTGATCCATGTACCTGCATTTTTATATTGAATGACCTAACTACTAACCTAACTCGACTTTTGTAAACATAATTTTATAAATATATTTTTTTTATCATAATTATTATAAATTTTTATTCATTTAATGTTCTTGGTAAGAATATTCCATAAAAAATACATGTACCTATACCAATGGTTCTCAAAACATTTTTTATATACCAATACCAATGGTTATGAGAACCGTTGGTATAGGATCATTGATTTTGGGACCTATACCAGCGGTTTTGGACAAACCGTTTGTATAGGGTCTCTAAAATGGACCTATACCAACGGTTTGGCCAAACCATTTGTATATGTACCCCTATACCAATGGTTTGTCCAAAACCATTGTTATAGGTCCACATAAGTGACCTATACCAATAGTTTTGGCCAAACCATTGGTATAGATCCAAATTAGTGACCTATACCAATGATTTACCCAAAACCATTCATATAGGTCATATTTCCAGTAGTGTCTCTAAAACCAATATTCTATGGGAACACAATCCCCACTTATTTTTGCGAGTAAGAGAGTTGTTTGAGATGGATGGTGTTAATCATATATCATGTTAACTTATTACATGTAATCGCAATATATTTCACTCTAAAAATTATCCTATATAGTTTCTCATAATCACCATATTGTCCATCGTATTAAATATTAACAAGGTTTGTTCTGATAATATCTATTCAATGATATCAATAATCATAGTATGAACAATAACAATCATAAATGTAAATCTTGAAATATCATTCATTTGCTTTCTAACTCATGAATCTGAATTGCTAAAATCTAACCAAAGAAGTTTAACTTAAGATATTATTAGTAATTATCAATTATAATTAATTATAATGGTTAATAATTATATTGTTATTTAATCCAACCATTTTACCTAGGAGTTTCAATCCAGGTTTTCCGTCAAGGAAAACTCAATATGAACCAAAATGATAGTCGAGATATACTTGATCAACACTTTTTTCAGTGATTACCACTGTATGCATTTTTTCCAAAACCATATCCACTAGTATTATCAATAAATGGATATATTTTTTAAAAAACACATAGGATTTATCATATACATAAACTTATCGTCAAAGTTAGTTATAGGGTTATGTTCTGTAATCTATGTTTTTAAAAATAATATTCCCATGGTTGTTACTAAACATGATCTAATACTAGCTATAATGACCCCATTTGTAGTAGTAAAAATATGATGGTTACTTTATGAAATTGGTACTATATATATGTCATCATATCCCAAATCAATGAATAGTTTAGTAGTCTTGGTAAATAAGATCTGTACATTACGAACATTTTACATTGGGAATAAAATAAAAATCAGAATGAAAATAATTATTCTATATAAATGAACAAAATAAAATATATATTATTTATATCCTCGGTAAGGAAATCATATGGGTGAAATAAAATTATTAGTAAGGGTTGTGTATATAATAATATATCTTTAGTAAAAAAGGGATAATTTTTGTGGAAATGTAAATAATTGAAAACACATTCCATTTCATCCATAAATTGAACAGAATGAATTATATGAAAGGAATAAATGGTGAAAAAATAATTTTATATAAATGATGACATGAATTTTTAACTTATCCATATATATCATAACTATTAAAATGATCACATTAACATAGATAACTTATTTCATAATAATTGAATGAATAGTTCTATAGATTATAAAAAACCAACAATGATTGATTCTAAAACAATTTATATATGTTCTTAAAAACATCGAAAGAAACTCAAACCTATTAGACTCATGAGACCTACGAATTCATCAATGGGATATAGTAGGCCCTTCCCATCACATATTATAACCAATGCATTGATCATATTAAATGTTGAACATAATCGATATAAACATTCATATTGAAATTATAACTTATGAAATGTAAATTATTTCTTTAATCAACAAATATATCAGGATCATAATCTATCTATATTAAAATAGTTTATGGTATTATTACAATTTATCCTCATTGGAGATAAAATTATTATAATGGTTTATTGTAAATAATGAATAAAAATTCAATATAAACATTATAGGAAACGTTATTGAAGGAAAAACCCTTTTCACTATTAAAATAACTTCTGAAAATTAAAAATTGTAAAATATTATGAAACATTTCTATGAAAATATCCATAAAAACATGTGAATAAATTATAAAATAATTTAAAAATTATTATTGTAATATAACATTCCATGATGTATATCTTAAATAAAATTATGTTCACACTTTTGAAAAAAAATTACAAAAAGTAAATCATTTACAAAATGATATGAAGGATCATTTTAAATAATTATTTATTAATTCAAAAAATAGGCATATATGCCTTTAAATAAATATAATAGAATAGTAAAACCAACCTTTAAATTTTTTTTCTAAAACATTAATATGGAAGAAAATGATTTTTTAATTTAGTTAGAAAAAAACTAAATTTTGATTGATAATATTATTTTTGTTTTGTGAGTAAATGAAGATATAAAAATAAAACTAAAACATGAATTCTTCTTAGATAATAATATGATAATAAATTTCATGTGTTTTATTATAGATAGATTATATGATTTAATCATCGAAAACATGATCATTAACAATCCAGATAAATATTGAAATTGTAACATAAATGATTTAACACTTTGGTAACATTTTAATCATATGAGAGATAAAATAAAACAAATTATATATATAAGTTTTTCCTCGTAACATTCAAAATAACAGTAATGAATTAAATTCATTCGAGGTATATACACGAAAAAATGAAACATGTTGTCAATATTTTATGTTCCTCACATAAATGAAAGTGGGATTCAAGTATATAAACACATGTTAGAATATAAATTAGTATTATTTTCCATAAAAAATAATAATATAGTGTTAATTAATTAATTTATTAATATCATTATTTATTTTTATGATTTCTCTTTTTTATTTACTACCTTATTTTATTTATTTTCATAATCAATCATGTTCACGTCTGAGGTATTTATGAAATTTGGATTATGTACAAAATGATTGTGGTTAGGAAAATATAATAAAAGAGAACTTTATTACATCATCTCTAGAATAATAAATAAAAAATAATGATCATTTAAATTTAAAAATTTTAATTTCAAATAAATCCATGTAATCCTTTCATCAAAAGAAAAATATGTTATAATCATAGAGATCATAAGTCATACATACGTATGGGTAATGTTTTTATCTTTCAATGATACTGATGTAAAGAAATATCATATTTTTTTATCATTTTTATATGTAAATAATATCGTAAATAACATATTATTCATTTAGATAAACTTATATCCATATCCCAAGAGAAGTGGTGATGGAAAAGAAATCACATTAGTTGGTAGATGTGGTAGTTCACACGTACACACGAATGACACTATCATTATTCAATGGAATAAAAGGTAATATAATAGAAGATATAATATCCATTTATAGTTTTTAAAATTTAATCAGTATGATATATAATTATTAAATCTATAATTGTAACCTCTATGAGTAGTGGTTATGTAAAATGAGGTTTTAGTCGTCTACGCAAACAAACAATCGTTTTTTATCTCATTTATTAGAATTGGAGATAAATGTAGGTTATTTTATAGAAAAATAATAAAATATAATATGGGAAATATTTATTTTCATATATTATATTGTTTGAAGAATATTTTAAGGATTTATAATAGGAAACATATGGGAATTCTCATTTAATATCTGTACCACTTCATTGGGAAACATAAATTACATTACATCTTTACCCCCAATAATATCAGTTTTTATCCCAAAATAGTCCCTCAAAACTGTGGGGTGGGGTGTTAAGAAATTGATTTGATAAAAAATTGGAAAAATGGCTCATGAATTGAGGGGAGAATAATAGAGGGGGTTCCCTTTTATAAGGTAGGGGATGGTCACTTTTGGAATTTCAAATAGAATTAAATTAATATAAATTTATTTTTATTGAAGAATGTAACCAAAATGATATATTTAAAAGATATTATGATTATGGTCTTTTCTAAACTAATAGAATAAAATTTATAAAACATTAGATGATTTTTTCACCTGTATATTTTTTTACCCATGTTAACCCTTATGAAAATTAATAAAATATTCAAGTTTGATACCTTTTACGCCTCAAGAATGTTACGCTAAACGGGAAAAGACCCATAAATAAAACATGGTAAATGTTCTAAACCCTGTAACCTTAGTTTTTCTGAATGAATTATTTTTTTTAATTTCAAATAAATTAATAAAATATTATTTATTATGAAATATGTTATTGCAATTTTTGTACTATACTCATTTTATATGACTCATAATACATAATGAAAAAGGGTGAATTAGAATTTAATTGCTTAAAACTTCTATTAAATGTCATATATATCTAAAATATTCAATATTAAAATTAATTCATTCATATTATATCACTTTTATTATTTTTTATTTCATGTTTTACATTTCTATTAAATAAATAAATATTATGTCCATATTGTACAAGAGTTTTAGTTAATTATTTCATCACTGTGAAGTTAATGTAAATTTTCATGATAAATAAGAATTATTTATATTTTATATATCTATTTATGACCAAGAATATACTTTGTTTATTATCATATGAAAATTTTAAGAAATAAAAAAATAAAGAGAATAACAGTTTTTTTACTTTTCCTTTAAAAAATAATATTAAATTCCAAATCAAATCCGAATAACCACAAAGGAACATATATTCTAATATTTTTGGTTTATGTGGACAATATGATAATTAAATGAAATTTGGACATGTTTTTCGAAAATTTTACTATTTTTATCAAATTATTTATAACATTAATGAGTCATTTAAAAGAGAAAAACGGGAAATTTTTTTACTATGGTAACTATTAAAAATGAAATAAAATATATGATTCATATTTACCAAATTTATACACCATAAGTAAAAAAATTATCTATTTTCTAAATTCAATTTCTATATTGGTAATTGATTAATTTATAATAAAAACACAAAATGCCTTCAAAAAAGTTTTTTTTCTAAAAATTCCTTTTATGTATAAATTTTTGTACCATATCCATCCATATAATTGATTTCAATAAATGTTATTGTATTATTAATGATATAATATTCCTAATTTTGATCTTCAAACATTTTATTAAAAATTTTAACTTTATAAATTCTTGAATAAAGAAATCAATAATAATTGGTAATTTTCACTATTGATTAAAAATTCAATATTTTCAGAAAAATAAAAAAAAAATCAATCTAAACTAATTTTTATAGAATTATTTAAAGAAGTATTCAATAAAAAATAAAATTTTTATAATTCCCTTAAATTATTTATAATAATCTATCACAAAAATAAATAAAAAACATTTTTTTAGGAAAATGTCTTTCGGAAGAATAAAATAATTTTACTGAAAATTGAGTATTTATTTAATAAAAATTAATTAATGAATATGTATTGAGAATTATATCTATATATATATATATATTAAATAATACTTTTACGAAATATAAATACCTAACAATTCAATGAAAATATTATAATGGTCATATTTTAAAAAATATATTGTGTGGTTTGTTTATGCATGGTGTTTCATATCTTGTATAATATAGAATATAGTTTTATTTTAAAATCTCAAGGAATTAAATTTTATATATAGGATGATATTTCTAGTTAGATATGATTCCTATCAAGGATTTTGTGATGTGGGGGTTCAAACATTATATTTATCATGGACATTGTGATTAGGGTCAGAGGTGATTCCTCCGATAGATAATGGTAGTATATCGTTAGAGCTTATATGATTTTTTTATTTGACTAGGGACATGATTTATTATTGGTATTATGTTTAATTGTGCATAGACATATTAGAACTGGTTGGAACACTTATGTTCTATTCTAGGATTCATTTGAAGAACTCATGGTCTTCATGGGTATTGTTTTATTGTTGTTACTATATTTATTTTAAGAATATCGCATGTTTATGAATGTTTTATATTAGATATGTGAAGGATGCATTTTTTGTGTCCTACTATATTTTCTTCATACCTATATCAAGATAACTATCATTATATTTATGACTATACTTTATGACCATATGAATAGTTATGGAAGATACCTAATGCTCTATGGGTGAGCTAATTATTGAATTTGAGTCAATAGATGGGACTTGTATGAGAAATGAGACAATTATTTGGTAGAATTTTTTTTACAATTTTAACTAATGGTACATGATTCACCCACGTTGGGTAATTAATTATAGTATGGTTTCTAATTTCTAATATTTCATTTCATTTTAGTTTAGATTGGGTTATTAAGTTTTATTTTTACTAGGATATAAATATTTTATTTTTAAGTTACTTATAGTATTTTTTCTATAATATTAACATAGTATAATCACCCTAAAATGTCATAAAATTTCATCCATACAAGGAAGAATCCACAATTATATTTGGAGGATTTTTTAGTCCTCATAGTGCTTTAGAATGGTTAATGTTGAGTGATGTAGTAAATGATATTACATTATCTTTAAAAGCAAACAATAAATTTTATCTAATGGATACCGAATTAGTATTACTAAATTGTGAGAGGAATGAAGAATTTTATATATATAACCTAAAATATTAAGGTTTTTTAAAGATGGTATAAACGTAAAATAGTTAAAATAAAATTTTTATGGGTTGAGAATATCCCATGATTCTTATATTTCAAGTTTTATTAATATTTATGAAGTATTAAGTTTTAAAAATGAAAATTGGAAAACAAAATTTAGGTGAATAAGACTAAAACTAAGTCACTAATTTTTATTTTATATAATAAATATATAATCTATTATTGTAATGAAAAAAATTCTAAATTATTTTCACAACTAATGGGGAAGAAATTTCAGATTCCCCTTCATGGTAAGATGAATTTATTTTTTGGTCTAAAAATTACCCAAAATTCATTCAAAATATGCATATCTCAGGAAAATTTTTACAAGTATGTATTAAAAATTATTGATATCGAAGAATAAATATTTGTGTCCACAAAAAATCAAATGGGAAATATTAAACAATCAAAACACACTAAGATTTTTATATAAATTTTAATTAAAATAAATGATATTTTTTATATCCTATTTCACAATCAACACAAAACAAAAAAAAATTAAGAAATATTATATCACATTTATTTTTAAAATAATTATATATTAAATTATTTTAATAAATATAAAACATATACATTTAAAGCGTAAATAATTTATAATATTTATAATCAAAATAGTTTACTTTTCAATGATATGTTTGTTTAATCTTTTTTGTATGTAATCCAAAATACATTATCATGTTTTGAAAGATGATTATGATAATATGTTAAATTTTAAAAGTTTTAGCTAGCGAAATAACATTTACTATGTTAGTAATTTATAGAATTTAATATTAAGAAGAGTTTATGTTTAAAGGTTCCTTTTCTATAAAATCAATTTTTATTTATATTTTATATTTCCACATAGTATATAATTTTTTGGATTATAGAGTTTAAATTTGATAAAATGAAATATATTTTTTAATTAATATTTATATTATTATCTTGTTATTAATTTTTGGTATTTCTCTGGAATTTTTTATTTTGGGGTAAATAGTAAAAATATATATTTTTACAATACCATAGATTTTAAAATCTATTTTTGGGAAAAAATTTAAAAATCATTTTTAAAATTAAAAAATAAATTTTATTGGTGAAATAATTCATTTATATATACTGTGATGAATTTTTAAAAACTACGTATTTAAATTTTAAAGTTATATAATATTTTTTCCAATAAAGAATTTATTTCGTCTTTTTGTTTAATTAAATATTAAAATGGTTTATTTCCTTTTTATATTTAGTTTAATGACACAAAAATAATATCTTTTTATTATGAGACTAATAAATTTATGAAAATTCACAAAATTAATTATTTTTTCCCATACAAATTTTTTATCCAAAAAAATACCAATTTTCTTACAAAATGTTTTGAAATGTTATATTCACTAATATTAAAATTAAACGTTCTCACACTTGAAATTTTTATTTTTTTGAAATCATTTTCTTATTTGAGATATGAATTTTTAAATGAGTTAATGTAGTCAATTTAAATTTTTTCATCACAATGAGTTATTGATTTTTAATAACGAGTAGCCATAGAAAATGTAAATTATAATTTGAGAAACATTTAAGGAGATAAGGCCTAAAATTTAAATAAAATTATATAAATTATTTTTTTGTTTTTTATTGACATAGATTCTTCCCCATTCTAATATTTTTCACTTTTAGAGCAACATTCATTGAATTGTGAAACTCTAATATCCAAGATGACACTACCCTCACTTATAAAAGGATACTTCCGCCATTATATTAAATGTTTATTAAAATTTATAATTAATCATGACCATGTACCATATTTCACATACCATATGTCTCTATCATATGTTTAGTAGACCCTTGATCTTTGTAAAATCCAAAAATACTCCATTTCCTAGTGGTCATCCAAGGTATGATTTAAATTCTCTACTTAAATATTAAACCCTATATAAAAATTTTTCTTCACCATATTCCTCCATGAAATATATTTTGACCTGTATAATATAGTTACATTAATATTTTTAATATAATGATGTTTTATTATGTTAATTTTATAACCATTATCTACCATTCCCCATTTCTAAAAAAAATTATATTTTTACATACCTATAGGTTACATCCCCAATGGAAATTCATATTTCATTTTTTCCTCCCCACATTACATAGAGGGTAAGAATAATGTAATTAATGAGTAAATAATATATATATCTCATATTTTTTAAAATATAAATAGATAAATATTTCCATTGGAAAATGATATTTTCATATTTGTTACATATGGAATATCACCTTTATGGATAACATGATTCATTTTTCATCCCTTCATTCATGTATGGTTATATAAATAATTTTATGGTTAAATATGACTATAATAAATATATTATATATTATTTCATATTCTTTAATATTGATAAAAATGAACATTAATTATAACGTAATTTGTTGATATCAATAAAGTAGCTAGGACAAGCTCATCTAAGATTCCAACTTCAAGAATCGTGACTATTATTCCAATTTAATGGAATTTTAAAGTTGTAATTATTTTCAAATAATATAATCTATTAACTTTTTAATTATATTTTGGATGAACATGCGTTCCAAAAAGGTAATCTACTTGGTCATTTTAAATCATTCGTGAAGGATTCAAAATCACTAAAATTCGATATTTAAGATAAACCGTAACTAACTAATAAATGTATACTAAATTAGTAGCATTTATTAGTATATACTATAATAGATATGAATAGAATTTTTAAATAGTTTATTAAAAGAATTTGGTTAATTATATAAGTTATTAAACAACATTCATGGAAGTCATGATTTATGGTCAGAGCATCCATCTCGAGCTACATTCATTGATGAATGTTTTCATTTTATTGAAAATGTTATTATTCTTAATGGTGTAATTACATCCACATTTAATTATATTCATATTAGTAATTTATTTTAATGGGATTTAAAATTATTTTCATGAATCCACCGATCCAATTATAACAATAGAATTGTTACCATGTTTGTAATGGTTTTTATTCACTCATATTTGTTTCTTTATTAATTTTTTCACCTCTTAAACTATTATTTTACAATATTGGGATTGAAATAAATGATTTTATCTGTGTTAAAAATATTTATATTGAACTAAATGGTGTTATCTATGATCAAAATTTCATGTGTGAACTCTATTCGGTTAGCTATGTTCACAAGAATGAACATGTACTCGATACAATAAACTATGTACAAAAAATGAGTGTGAACATGAGGTGGTTAGCTATTTTTACAATATTTAGAATGTACATTTTGTGGTTAGATATGTTCACTGTAACATCCTCAAATGATAAAGGGTTAAATGGCTAAATGATATGACTCATGTCAATAAGGTGCACCTTCCTTTTCGGGAGCCTGCCTGATTAGATCTCCACAGTTAAGCATGCTTGTCCTGGAGTAGTGATCAAGATGGGTGACCTCCTGGGAAGTTTCTCAGGGTGTGTGTGAGTGAGGAAAAAGCACACTGGAAAGGACAAGTGTTGGCCGGTGGGGACTGTCATTAGTCAGATGACCCGTTCAGGCACGTGGGTGGACCCTGGGGTGGTCCCCACCTGTCTGCGGGGCAACTGGTGGTACCTGGTGGGCTAGGACCCGACAGCCATGTTAAGGCGGGGTGGTTGTGCTGTCACTGGGACCCGATTGTCACATTTGGTATCAGAGCAGGAACCCAGCCTTAAGTGCGCGGTGCATTGCCTGGGTTGAGATGTAGGACCCACAACGAGGGTGTTGTGCTCTAAGGGGGGGGGGGGGGTGATTGTAACATCCCCAAATGATAAAGGGTTAAATGTCTAAATGATATGACTCATGTCAGCAAGGTGCACCTTCCTTTTCGGGAGCCTGCCTGATTAGAACTCCACAGTTAAGCGTGCTTGGCCTGGAGTAGTGATCACGATTGGTGACCTCCTGGGATGTTTCTCAGGGTGTGTGTGAGTGAGGACAAAGCACACTGGAAAGGACAAGTGTTGGCCTGTGGGGACTGTCATTAGTCAGATGACCCGTTCGGGCACATGGGTGGACCATGGGGTGCCCCCCCCCCATGTCTGTGAGGCAACTGGTGGTACCTGGTGGGCCAGGACCCAACGACCATGTTAAGGCGGGGTGGTTGTGCTGTCATCGGGACCCGACGACCATGTTAAGCGGTTTTGAAAAAAAAAGGTGGTCGTGGAATCTAAAATAGAACAAGAACTTTGGACAGAGAATTTTGGGTTTTGTTTGTGGTTGTTTGGTTTCTTTTGAGCTGCTTGTTTTTAGATGAGGGTGCTTTATTGATGTTGTTTCGATTGATATCAGTTTCTGCTTGGTGTTATATATGTTGTTCAGAAATTCCGCCCAGAAAGGTCCCCAGAGTATTGATGAGTCATGCCCAGTTTTTGATCTTTCTCGGATGCTGTCTGTCCTTCATGGTGATTGGAGTCTGTTAGAATAGTGGAGTGGCATCAAGAGGTAAAGCACGTCTTCAGGGTATTGGGAACTCCCAAAGCTGTTAGAGTGCATGTTGTCCTGTGTCTGTTCGAAGGTCCAGCTCTGGACAAGCAAGAGTTGTTCACCCCTCCATTACTGCAAGTTGGGATGATGTGGTATGTCTTCAAAGCCGTCTCCGTTCAATGGTTTATACTTGTGGAGGTGAGGATGAAGGAAATGGAAGAGCTCATGCATGTTCAACGTGGCCAGCAGACGGTGAAAGCGTATGTTGACCATTTCAAGGATCTTGTGTCTCCTTTTCCGGGGGTAGTGTCGCAGGACTGGATGAAGAATTCTCCCTTCATCAGGGGTCTTCTTCCAGAGATCAAGGAGTGAGTCCTCCCTTTTTGGGAGCATCACTTTTGAGAAGTTGGGGCATGAGGTGTTCTTAGCTGAGTTGGTTTCTGGAGCGCAAACAGTTGACAATCCATTGTATCCAGTTGCCCGTGAAGGTCCCCCATCTGACGAGCAGAGTGTGTCAGGTAATTTTGTTTCTAAAGAGTTCTATGCAGTGGCTCTAACTTCCAGTTCGTTGGATCGTCTAATGGTGTACCGTCAGTACGGACGTTTAGGGCATACGAGTCGTCATGTCACACCCCTCCGAAGACCTTCCATCATTGCAGGTGTCTAGGTCATCTAAGGAAGCATTACAGGAAGCGTCTCATGAGGAAGACACAGTGACCAGAAGATTCCAGTTCCTGACTGTGAGGTAGGGGATGCTTCAACCATCAGAGCCCCAACCACGGGTCTTGGGGTGAAGCTCGCGCACAGTCAGGAGTTATCGGGAGTGTGACGCTTCAATTCGGATTTTGGGTTTCGTGTTCGCGGTGAAACACTTAAAGTCTTTTCGTTCTTGTTTTTTTTCTGCTGGTTAGAGTTTTGGTGTTGTTATGAGTTCATTGGTTCGTCGTGAAGTTACGATGGACTTGACCTATTATAATCCTAGCAGTTCTGTTTGTATGGACGTGGTTCTCTGAATCGTGCGCTTATCTTAAAAGTGTGTTTGGAACTTGTGTGGGTTAATCTCGGTTTAGTGGTGTTCGTTTGGAGATGTAAGTGCATGTGGAGGAGTTGATGTCGTAGTTATGCTCGGGTTTACTGCTTGGGTTATGTTCTGCTCGGAAGTGTTTTTCGCTCATGCTATAAAAGATAGTTTGGAATGGTTGAGAGTTCATGCGTCGCCCCCCCTCCCGGGGTGGTATGTTTGGGTGTTAAATTTCCGCATTTGTGGTGTTCTTGTGGTGGGGAGAACCCTCTCACGTTCTCCCGTTCCCCTGTGTTGTGTTTTCTTTTGGACTCAATTGGGCTGGGAGCCTTGTTAGGTCTGTTAAGTGAAGCATTTTGAATCATTCGTTCTCTATTGAGTGTGTTTAAAACCTTATGTCGATTGGTTTTGGGTTGGGAGTTCCCACGTCGACCCCCTCCTCGGGGCGGTGTATTTGGGTTCTAAAGCCTCTGTGTTGGTCGAGCTCTTGTGGTGGGGAGAACCCTACCGTGTTCTCCCCTCATTTTATGTCGCGATTTCTTCATGATCGGCCTGGCGTGACCTACGGAGTAAAAGTTCATTTCGAATTTCATAGCTTCTCAGTTTTGGATCGGGCATGAACTCGAGTTTTGGATATCTTGGGGCTTGGTGAATTTCTGGGGGCAGAATGTTTTTGTGGTGGGGAGAATTGTCGCACCCCAACTTTTTGAATTAACTTTCAATTCAATATATCTTAGTTTCGGGTTCTCGTGCCGAGGTTTGGGTTGAGTCCTGATCTATTTTTTTTTGAAGTTTAATGTTTTTAGTAGGTTTTGGACCCGTGCGCGGCCACGGCACGGTTGTTGGTAGCCACGCAGTTGGCCCGTGTCGTGAAATTTCTCTTTAAATTTATTACTATTTTTGTTATTGTTATTATTATTATTATTATTATAATTGTCACAATTATGATTATATTTATTAATGAATTTTTATTATTAAAAGAATTGTTTTTTCATTATTATATTTTATTAGAGTCATTCTTATTATTTTTATGAGTTATTATTAAAGATAAATGTTTATTTCAATTATCAGTTTTGGATTTATTTTTTTTGTTTGTTTTTATTTTATTTTCTGCTAACCCTAATCCTACTCCTCTTTTTTCCTTCCCTTCACCTCCTTGATGCGCCACCACCCCTCTGTCTTCCCTCTTCTCCCTCGGCTCTTCTTCCTCGACAACTTTCCACACGACATGCCCTCTTTGCTGCTCTGCCCGTCACCGTGGCCGACGCCCGACACTCCTGAATCTGCCCCGCGACCCCAGCTCCTCCGCTGCCCTCTCCCAGAGTCTTTTCCCCGTAGGACCTCTCACTTCCCTAGACTCTCATCCTGCGCAGTGGTAGCCCTTCGCTACTCCTACCTTGAACCCATGGTTTGCTTTACCCCACACCAGCCGGAGCAACCTCATGCTTGGCCGACTCGGCCTCCCGTCTGACCACTCCTCGTCCTACAGCACTGCACCTCAGGCTACCCTACATCAGCCGTAACACCGCACCAGCCCACACTCCTTTGTCCCCTCCATTGTCCTCCTCCCGTCAGCCTCCCTTTCCCTTCGAGTAGGCCAGCCACACGCCTCCCTGTCCACTTTCTATGCCCCTTTCCCTACGCTGCATCGACTACTCGACCAGACCGCCCTCTCGTCGGCACTCATCTTGTTCGGCCGACCTGCAACCCCCTGACGCCCCTGTTCTGTGTGCACTACCCAGACATCCTGTCCATCTACTCCATTTCCATTGAACAAACCCACGGAGAGCTCCCTCCCTTTGCTGCGTGAAACTCCTTCGTGCAACCCCCCTGCCCTTCGATCAGACCTCTCCTGCACCTACCCTTCTCTGACGTGCTACTCTCCCGGCGAACTCCCCTTGTCTGACCATCCGTGCCCATCCAGGCCACTGCCGACCTCCGAGTAGCTTCCCCACACCGCGTGCCCAGCCATCAATCTTTTCCCCCCCTCTTCGGATCCCCTACTCAAACCCCCACTATCTGGTTTTCCTTCCCCCCTACCTGGTTTGTTGTTATCTCCCCTACTTGTCTCGGCAACCCTACTGGACATCCCATTTCTTCGGCACACACCCTCCAACCGGCTGCGCACCAACCACCCTACACCTTCTGGCTGCTTCACAACCTTCATCCACCGCGCACCCGCTGTTCGCACGTCGTCCGACCACCGTACCACCTTTCGGACGCACCCCCCAAGTCCGGTGACCCCCCCCCCCATCTAGGCCACGCCACTCTTCCCACTAGCGACCAGCTTTTGGGACAGCCTCCTCTGACCAGCCATACGGCCGGCCTCACCCTGCCAACAACCCTGTCCTCCTGCTGACCTCTCTTTTGGCGGCAAATCCCCCTTTCGGTAATTATTTTATCTCCCTCCCCTTTTATGTTATTCTGTTGATATGGTTTCAATGTTTAGGGGATAATCCTAAGTTTCATTTTAATAATATTGTTTACGGTTGATCTTGACATCATTGGGGTGTGAACGTTGTGTGTTTGAAGTTTCGCACTGGAAATTTGAAACATTCATTGTTCATGAGGTTGGATCACATTGCGCGTGCCTCTTTAAATTAAGTTTACTTTGATCACTTGATGTTCGCACATCTTAAGTTGTTGGTCATGTGTTTTTGTTGTTAAATTTATTATATCATGTGGAAATCATTGGTTTTACCTGGTTTTGATAAATTGTTTCACCCGTTTAATTGATTTGACATGTTTTATGGTAGATGAGCCTTGTGCGAGTTGTGTTTTGAAAACGTGTCGAGGTGGTTCTTTCACGTTGTTTTCTCGTTTGGATTGTTTTAAGTCCGTATTTGTGTGATTTTAGTTACTGTGCATTTGTTGCAGTGCGTCTGGAAGGTAACCCCACGATATTGATGTCATCAGCCTGCACTTGCTTGTACGCCTACGCAAGGCATGTCACACCTTTGTTTTTGGACAGCGATCCGAGGTAGGTCCCCCATTGCACTCACCCTTAAATTTATAATTTATTAATTGCTTGATGTTTTTGTTAATTTTAATGAATGATAAATAATATTAGATAATTAAATTTTAAATGATTATTTATTGTGAAATGAACCGTTTATTTTATACCGAACACCTGGAACATTTTCTTGACGGGCGGACACCCAATTTTGAAAGAGTTCCCATTTGGCCTTTAAACATAATTCACGGAATTTCAAACGTACTTCTAGTTTTAAAGATAAATGATTTCTTCTAACAAGTGTTTTGGGTTTTCTCGAGAAATGAGGTTTTGTTTTAAAATTTGTGAAGGCCCGTTTGGCACTTTAATAGAATCAATTATTTTGGAAAACCCATTCAGGGGTGATCTTTTGTGTGCATTGATTGCATGAGCTGTATGTGATGTTAGTGCATTGTGACTGCTTGATTTACATTGTGGACGCACCCCTCTTTTATTGCTTGTGTTGACATGGGAACCTGGCATATTGAGTGAATTTTCTGAGAACGATTGCTGTACTAGTTTAGACCACGCACTGGCTAGTGGCCCCATAGTAGGGGAATACTGAGTTATTGCTGCTATGGGGATTGGGCCACTCGGTTAGGCCATACAGGGCTATGCTGGGTAGTATTATGGGCGTTATGACGTCATCGAGTTATGTCATGCCTTCAGGATGAATCACATGTATAGTACGTTCTGGATTGTTCACGATATCCTAGGTTCAACCCATGTTTCTTTTAGTGTTTATTTGTGTGTGGAGGATGATTTAGAGGTCGAGTTCGGTTGCTGACCCATGGGTGCCGCTTTTACCATTGCCCTTAGTGTATGTTGTGTGTGATTCTCCTTTTGACTAAAAACTAATGTTTGGATTTCTAAATTGTTCACAAAATGTTTTAAAACAGCAATGCACCTGCTTATTTCAACATTAAACTTGTTCTGAAGTTAAAAGGGCAATGGATTGTTACTTGTTTTAGAAATGAAAGTGTGTGGAAACAATATTTTACATAATTTAGTTCAAACCTGGAATTAAGAAATTCTTTATTTATTAGTATGTGCATTGGGAATAGAATTAGTCGGGCCTACCTACTGAGTTTTTATACTCACGCCTATAGTGTTTTCTTGTTTTTAGTTTTGTTGCAGGTTCCAGACTCTATTTTTCACCTTGAGCGATGTTGGTTGTGGTATTGGAAGGTGAACCAAGTGGTCACGTGGAGTTTTAGTCCTGGACAGGTTAGTGGCGTTGTTGGCTGCTCTTTCCTTATTTGCATTTGTACCATTTGTTTCTGCTGCTTAATTTATTTTTTTATTTTGGGCTAAATCATTCCCACCTGTTTACCTTTGATTCCCGGCACTAGTTGCCAGCCCGTGAGGATCGGGAACGCCCTTCGGGCCATGTCGCGGGCCGGCTCGGGTGACCGGTTCAGGGTCGACCCGGGTTGGTTCGTGACATTCACAATATTGGTAATGAACATTATATATTTAGATAAATTCATATGTTTTAAAGTCCAATACATGAGATTAATAATGTTTTCACAATTGATAGTGAACTATATTGGGTTTTTTTGTTCACAACATTGAGCATAAACTTGAAAAGGATAGTTATTTCCATGATATTGTGTATGAAATCAATATAATTATCCATGATCATATGAGTGATCATGAACATTATGTGGTTATCTATTTTTTTAATATTAATCATAAATTTAGTGTGGCTATCTATGTTCACAATGTTTTTATTCTCTAAGATCACGTCTATTCCATATTTATAAATTATATGTTAATTTTATGATCTATGTATCATTTTTATAAAGTAATTTTTCTATACAAATATTCTATGGTTTATGATTTATCATCTGGGATTGCATGTACTTATATTAGGCCTTATAAACACTATTGTTTTTCATGTGTTTTTTAAATATATTTCTCCAAAATTCCTATTTTTTCTTGTTCATATGATCTAACCCTTGATAAAATGTTGATACGCTTTCAATTTTTAATTTTTTAAGCTCACACTTTTCTTATGTTCCTATTTCCATGGTCATGTAGATGAGTATAAATTATGTAAATTATAGAATATTGTATTTTTTGTTCAATTATAGATAAATTATCACTACTATTGTAAAATAATTATCTTCTAAAGATCATCCACAAAAACACTAAACTACTAGTTTTTGGTATTATGAGATTATTTTAATATTTAATGTTATACAATAAAAAATATTTGAAATATATAAATAGATTCTTGGTCTATATCACTTGTTTTTAATGAAATATTGTAGATATTGTGTTTTTTGATAAGAAAATGGGAATGTACGTATGGGATCCTCAGTTTATATCAAATATGGGTGTATTTATTTTTAGGGATAAGTATACATATTTTTTGAGACTCGGAGTTGAATAAATTATTGAAAAAATTATTGGTTGTGAATAAATTTGGGAATGAAAATATGCTCTAGCGTAATTTATATAGTTTATAGATTTATAGTAATGAAATCCCCATTTGGATACAAATAAGTGGATATGGCCTCTGGTACATATGCACATTGGTGTAATAACCCTAAATAGGATGGTCTTTTATTATCTTCATATTCTCCTCATGTGTGACAAAGAGGCCTAACTACACACCCGATTTGACATTCCAAGTGGATATTCATTGATTAATACACATGATAATCATAGAACATTGTTAGGGATATGAATATATTTAAGTTAGGTAAACAAATAAGTTTTATTCATGGATAATATAGAATAAATAATAATGGTTAATAATTTAAGGTATATTTTAATTGATATGTTATTTTATGGTAAAATGGAATTCTAAATATTTAAGGACTAAAGCTTATTGATTTTTATATTTAAAATATTTTGAGAATTTTTATTATAATTTTTGGATAGTAATTTTTGGTATTAGGTTACATAGTATAACAATACCTATCAAGATTGAACAAAAAGTATCATTGGCTATAAAGAAGGTTTCATAAGAGAATACATCATAGGACATATTTATCTTATACATATATTGCATTATTTTGATTATATATTATAAGTATAACTAATAATTTAGTATTTTATGTAGGATTATTTACCTGATGTTTGAAAAGGTATATCTCTAAATATATATGACTTATATATTTCTAGGGTGGAATAATTAAAAAAACATTAGAATAATAATATATGCCTATTATGGAGGAAAATATGAGTTTTTTACAAATTCATAAGATAGTGAGTTTTATATATCATTAGAAATAATATTGTGTTTCTTGTTTGTCTTATTTATACTCTCAATTATTTCTTCATTTAATCTTAAATAATTTTTAAGGATTTAATTTATTAAGGGTTGGGGATGAAATACCCTGAGATTTTAGCGATGATTTCACATTAAATAATTCGTATGTTGAATTACCTATTTCATACGCATAATTAATTTAAAATAAATTTTTTACATATTAGATGAAAATAAATATGAAAATTATATCAATATTAAAACCACTAGTAAAGGCAAGAAATAGTAATCAGATAAAAATTATTATATTTAGGGGATAAATAATTAATATGACATAACGTTAATACATATTGTTTTGAAAAGAACTTTTATTTATATTGTTTTGTATTTAATACTAATAAATTAAATTGTTCACTTTTAAAATATGATTAGGTTATTATGAAATAATTAAATTCATGAAATATATTATTACAATTCATTTAATTAGTAATGAAAGTGAAAAAATATTATGAATAGTTTGTATTTAAAAGGTTATTTTTTCCAAAGATGAAATTTTTATTTTTATTTTATATTTTCATCAAAATTACAATTTTATTAATTTAATAATTTTATTTTTAATAAATGAAAATATATTTTATTTATTTATAAACTCTATATTATTTTTTGCTGAGTTTTTGGGATATTTCTGAAAAGATCTATTTTTAGGGGAATAGTGAAAAAATAAAGTCTCCAATAATAATTTCGATTTTGTTAATTATTCACAATATAAAACTGAATTAAAACTTTATAAAATATTTTTATAAAAAAAATATTAAATGATTGAGATTATTCATCTAATTATACCGTGTTGAATTCCAAAAAAATAGTTTTTTACATTTTAGAACTAAGGAAATATTTTATTCCAATAAAAATAGTTTTTGTTATTCTAATTTAATTTTGGATTCAAAAGGTGTAATTTAGTTCAATATTACTTTTAAATACACATAACTCATAATTTTTTGGTTACAAAACCATTTAATTTAGAAATAACATAAAATAACTTTATTTATATCCAAAATATAATATTTTTCTAAAAAATGCAATTTTTATATATATTGCTTTATGTTTTATGTGAAAAAATATTATAATTAAATTTTTTAAAACCAAGAAAATTACATTGGGTAAAATTATTTTTAAATTTATTTATTTCATATTTTATTTAGATGTTAGGTAATATGTTAATTTTTGGTTTCAAATAAATGACTGAATATGAAAAAAGAGTTTCCACAGTGAACATAAATTATGTTCAAATATATAACGTAAGGAAAAAATATTAAAATACCATAAACCATACATTTAAATGTATGTTTATGATTATTATCAAAAAAAATCACCCTCTTTCCATTATTTTCCAACTTTCAAGCCGCATTCCTTTATTAGTTTTCTACTCATTACAAAATTGCCACTCTACTCGCTCCTAAAAGGAGACATCAACCACCCTCTTACATAACATATAAATTTTCAAAATCCCTTTAAAACACAAAAGTTTTAACTTCCACTATATCCCTATCCAATATTTTTTACCCCTTTAATCAAAGGTAAGTCCATATAAAATTCTTTTCTGATTGCTCCTATAATAGAATAATCAAATTCTTAACATGAGTAATAATCACTACATAAGATTTTTTCTTCAAAACCACTCTCAAATAAACATATTTAGACTATAATAGAATATGAAAATAAAAAAATTATAAATTTTAATTTTATTATATTAATTTTGAAAAAAATATCTCCCTTCCCCCAGATAAAAATGAGACTTCATTGGTACATATGTGTGGACTACCACTTCTATGGAACAACATATTTCATTTTTCATCACCAACAAACATGAGTGGTTATACATATATAATGAATTAATAAATATTGTATTTATAAAATTAATTTATAATGAATAATGGTATAATATATCAATAACCCCATTAATTGATAAAAAATCATTATCCATGTCACATTTGTATTACAGACTCTATGGATGACGTGCTTGGTTTTCCATCAATACCATCATGGTTATATACAAAAATAATTTCCATTAAATATTATTTTAATAAGTATATTATAACATATTTTATATTATTTTATTATAACAAATCAATTATCATTATAAATTAGAACATTGACATCAAATAATTACTCGAGAGAAGCATTTCAGTGATTCTATCATCATAATTTGTGAAAGCAAATTGTCCTCGAATGAAATTAGAATGTTATAAATTTTTATAAGGAATGTATTATCATACATTGGTTAACCATGGAACGATGTATTTGGTATTAATCAATGATAATTGAAACTATTATTTCAAAGAATGCACAAAAAAATCAAAACCCCTAATAATGAGGATGAAAATAAATAATGAATAACTAAAATACTAATAATAAATTATTATTATAGAAGTTTATATAGGGTAATAGTTATAAATATAGTATTTCGAATTGGTTATTAATATATTTGTGATTTTTATAAAAGTGTATATATCAATTTTATTGAAATTTATAGTTATGATAAGGGTTTCTATATTATTTTCCTCTCATTGAAGCATGTTTTTATATAATGAAAATATTATTATATTATATAGTGAACTTAATACCCCACTAAATTATACTAATATTATTAATTTAATTATAATGGGATTTAATGTTTTCATGAGTCCAAACTTATAATTATTTTTGACCAATTTTTGACCATACTTATCAGGTATTTTAATGACTAAATTTTTTTACAATGAGTCCTAATGATTCATCATTTAATATTTTTTATAATAGTTAGAGTGACTCAATATACTTAGAAATATTCACAATATTAAGAATGAACTCAATACAGTTAGCAATGTTAGCAAGATTTCACATGATGTCTATGTGGTTATATTTTCAACAAGATCATGCTTGAACTTGATGAGGGTAACTATGTTCACAAGATAGATAGTGAACTTAATGAATTACGGTATTTTCCAAAGAATGAGAGGGAACTAAATACATTTTTTATAATAATATTGAGTGTAAAATTCATGTAGATTTATATGTTCGCAATATTGAGAGTGAAATCAATATTATTATCAATATTGAAAATATTAACCATGATACCAATATAGTTATATATGATTTTAATATTTATAACAAACAATACATCGTTAAATATGATCAAAAGATATACTATATACTATATTTAATAAGTTTTGTTCACAAGATTAATTATACAGTCAATGTGTTTTGATATATTCAGATGATTTTGAATCAGTTCGATATATTTGTCAATGTTCGTATGATTGAGTGTGAACTCAAAATTTTTATCTATGTTCACAATATTCCTTATAAACTATATGTGGGTAGATTTTATCGAAAGATAGATAATGTACTCGATGTGGCTAGAAATTTTCACAATTTAATGATTTACAATGCTTATTATCATTCCATATTTCTATGTTATATTATAATATTATTCTTCATGGATCATTTTTTATCCCATGTTTCCAAAATCATATATTGTGGAATATGATTTCTCATTTGGAATTACATGTCTTCGTATTTTTCCTTATTAATAACTCTTAATGTTTAGGTTATTTATAATATGTTTTTTTACTATGCTTATGTATTGTCATATGCCTATTATCTAACCCATTCATACATGTTTATATCTTTTCTCTTACTTATAATTTGATCTTTACCATTTCATGTAATTCCATTTCCTAGGTTATGAAAATGATTATTACTTATGAGAAGACTATAAGGGAGTTAATTTTGGTTCAATTATAAATATATTCCCATAAATACTCCAAAAAAATATTGGTATATATTTATTTCATAAATACATTATACATTTTATTTATGTGATTGTGATATTATTTTGATATGATATATTTATTCTCTTAAAATAATGTGTAATTAATGAATTTTTATGTTAGTACATTTCGCATCATATATAATCCAGACTGTGAAGAAATTGGTTCTCACGCTAGATTTGGGAATGTTGGTCTAGGGTGGATATATAATTTTGACTAAAGGAATATTTTAAATTTGAAATAATGTAGACAACTCATTAGTATTCTATTTTTTCAGACATCCTCATGGACATAAATATCAGTTGTTGTAACGATTTATACTAGATTGTAATGAAATCCATTGTAACCATGATTGTTTTCAACTAAGATAATTATAATTTATAACAAAATTGAATCCAATTGTGTCTTATTTTTTAGAATAATGATAATTTGTAATTACATGGTTTAAAAGATTTCAACTTGGTTGGTCATGTTGATAATATATTGTCCAAATATAAAGAATAATTTTTAATTAGTTGAATATATTTGGAATGGTATTCCAAGAAGCAACAATATTTTAATATTAACTCAATTGATGTTAATTATATTACTAAGTCTAAATAAGTTACACAAATGGATTTGGATATAGAATAAAATTAATTATATTCGTGTTTTTAATGAATATCCACCATTTAATAGCTATAAAACCAAAGTCACATTAAATCAATCCAAGAATCTAGTGAGCCGTTCAAGATTAAACGATATTGATAAAAAGATCATTTGTTGAAGAAGTTGGTGAAATAATGAATATTTATGATGGAATTTATTGTCTATAATGGGTAAAAGACTGATATTCTATCAAAACCCATTATGAACTTGGACAATCTGAAGCACTGGCTACAAATGAATGTGCATCTAATTACGTGACTTAACAAAGGTATGTTTCTATGTTTACTACAAAATTTAAATATCTTTTATATGGTATATATATAAATATGTGACATTTAGGGGGAGAAATATTATTCTTCATGAATTATTTTTTGAGATATTTGTAAGATAAAACATGGAATTTTGATTGAATAATTATGGAAAAATGTGGTGTGTTTGAATTTTTTGATGAAAACCCCTACTGATAGCATGTATATAAAATTTTATCTCGATTGTTTCATAAATTTAGTTATCTGAAATATATTTAGAGTTTGGTATGTTATTTCTCATTATTTTATGAATAATGACACCAACCCTACTGGGAATGTTTTTTGATTAATTTTATTAATGTAAGGAAAATTATTAATTCACGTTTCAGATTGATGGATTCGGGATGAGCATAGAAGATTATAAAATAAGAATAAAGGAATTATAAAGGATAAATACATAAAATGTAATATAATGATAGTAAATATAGAGGTTTGATTCTAATTCACATCAAGGATGAGGTTTTTTATATTTATTTTAAATACACGAGGTTATAATTCAATACATTTGACATGATAAAATAGATGGATGAAGAAGTTTAGAAGTCAATTTTAATGTATTTTGGAGTTATTGTGACATTGCTGGAGTTCATATATATAATTAAGCTAGATATTTTACATGGTATGTAATTTCATTGCGTTTAATGAAAAATGTGTAAAATAATGGTAATATCTCATATAATAGTAATTGGGAAAGTACTAGGTTTTTTAAAACAAATCTGTATAAGAGTAAATTTTTGACAGAGTA
This sequence comes from Viscum album, assembly GCA_963277665.1. Lineage (NCBI taxonomy): Eukaryota > Viridiplantae > Streptophyta > Magnoliopsida > Santalales > Viscaceae > Viscum > Viscum album. The sequence continues at coordinate 1,374,254,003 of OY728164.1, forward strand.
GTATCTTCCCGATGATACATAACACCTATTTTATGGTAAATATTGTATCACAATATCATATTTAATATTAATACTAAGTTAACACATAGGTATATAATATTAAAAAATTTTAAATAGAATATTAATATAATGATACATAAGATTCAATATAATGTTTTTTATCTTAATTAACATTAATTTTTTGGATAAAAAATAAATCTTCATATTACATAGAATATGTAAAAAAAATCAGATTATGTAATACTAGATCTAAAAAATCATAAGAGTAACCTGAAAAATGAAAAGGATATATAAGATATGTCTTTTGAATACATAATATTAAATGGGTCATACTGGGTGAATTATATGATAAAATTTTATGATTCCACATCATCCATCAGTTTTTAAATACCATGAATCTTGTTGAATTAATCATTTATTAAATCCATTGATGGTGTTATGAATTTTTGAAGAAGTATTCAATATCATATGAAGAATTATGATATGATATTATTACACCATGTGATAATATGTTAATGAAAAATTTGCTAAAAATTTTATAGAAGAATGAATGAAAGTTTATATTGAGTCTTAAAGAGAATTAAAAAAAAATATATTTCAATGATATCGGAGGAGGTTTTAAAAATAATTTTTTTTCACTTTCTGATAATAAAAACATGGTGATATCTCATGAATATATTTTACTTATTTTAAAAATAAATATCAGGTGGATATGTTTCATGGAATACATCAAAAATAAAATATTAAATAATCTTCTCCTCCTTCATTTTTTAAATATGTAATAAAAATGTGGAAGTTGATGGTGTGTGATGAGAGAATGATGAAACAAACCTATGAGGAAATGTAGGAAGTAGAAACCTAATAGTGGGTTTTGGTATAAAATGGGAACGAAAAACAAATTGATAGAGTCAATCTGAGATGTTTTCTTTCATGGGTGATCATTCTTTAAGAATACTTATTTTATGAGATTTTATAGGAACTATATCCTTTTTTAATTGGTTAGTGCCAAAATAATAGTGATTTAATGGATATTCCCTTTCTCGTAGCATCATATTGTTAATAAATTACCAGAATTGTCTATATCGTATAACTATAACCATATGTGGCTTACAATGTCTTCTAAACTTCAGGTTAACATCATTGCACAATTTTCCATGATACGAATTTAATTTTAATATAGAGTAATATGATAGTGTTTTAATAACATGAATGAAAGTTGTAGTATTTGAAAGTAGGAAATGTTACAAATATTGATTCAAACCCTCTTAGGGTTGGAATTTTTTCATGCAATCAAAACAATATGAATATATTTTAATATAATTAATAACAATTTTCTTTTTTTTTAATGTAAATTTTTATACTTTATTAGGTTGTATCACAATATATTTTTACTTTATTATAAAATATATTGTGAAAATTAATTATAAAATAATGTTTTATAATATTAGAGGATAAAAACATCCCTATATCCACTTTCTTTCATCAAAATAACAATGTTTTTACTATTTCAAAATTAAATTATAATACATTAATTGTGATTATTTCTAGGAAATGGTGAAATTATTTTATACATATAATAAAAAAATTATTATACTAAAAACTAAAAATTATTTCACATCTCTAGAACTCTAAAATATTAATTATTCATATACATAATCTATACTTCACTAAGTGTGAAATATGAGCACTTAATATCCGGTAATAATGAACAAAAATTAAGTATTGGAAAAATAATAATTTGTGAAATAATGTTTATTCCAAGGAAAATTTTATAAAAAGTTAAATATAAGAAACAAAATTCATAAAACGAATTTGGATAATATTATTATATTATTAATTATGTAAAAACTATGAAATTTACTACAATAAATCATTATAAAGTAGGATGATGATTTTTATCTCTTATTTCTATGTTAAAGTGGCTCCTTCAATATATATAAGTATTTTTTATTGATTATTAATCTTGGAAAAAATTTAAATAATAATTTTATAATGAAATTTATTAATATAAAATCTATTGAAATTATTTGACAATTCATTCAGTATCTATTTATAATTTTTCATATTTTATTGAAACATTTACTTATGATAACCATAAATGTAGATATTATATAATCAAAAATTTATATTAAACCAGATATATATTAAATATTATCTTTGAATATTTCAATAAATAAATTTCTTCTAGCTATACTTGTTTATCACCATTATGAACTACTAATTTTTATACATTTGAAGATGACTTGAAATATTTGGTTGAAAAAAAAATATTTATACATAACTAAAATGTAAAAAATCCATCATTTGTAGTACTTATCAACAATATAAAGATAATGTTTATGAAAATAATGCTTGAATAGAAGAAAATTTTAACAACTAAGGTTTTTGAATTTTTAAAAAATGACATTATAATTTATCTTATATAACTTAGAAAAATTTAAATATTCAAAGAATAGCATGAACCATATAGAGAACATATATAAAGTAAATTTAATAATGTTTTATCTTATAAATTAAAAAGAGTTAAAATATTTATTCATTGGTTAAACATTTCAAATATTTAAAATAAGAAAATTTTGAAAACAATACACATAAAAAAAACTATAGTATTTTTAAAAAAATTACAGTCATTGAGTAATGTTAGTAAATAACATATAATAAGTTATCACAGTCAAATTAATATGTTATATTCAGTATATATATATTTTGTGTCCTGTAAAATATTAGAATACCCATGATCACTTTTTCTAATTACTATTTCAAATATTAATCTTCATTAATATAATAGTTATTCTTATTTTTTATAACCTCAATATATATAGGTAATATTTAATAATTTATATTCAGAAAAACAACAAATTTTGTTTTATTAATCATTTAAAAAAATTATAATTGTATAAATAAATTTAAAAACATGATAAGTCAACATTAGATGTCTCAATGTATAAATTTTTTACCTTTACAACTTGTGTGTATATAAAGTGTCCTATTTTCTATATCTTCATAAAATCAAATTTTCATGTTTTCTATAATTCTTTCATAGTAGTTTTTAGTTTATAAATTTGGTAATATAATTTAATTATGTTTTCTAAATTTTCTTATTAAAACTAATTTATATTATCCTTGGAATTAAACCATACATGTTACCCATATCATGAAGCATGTTTTTAAATTTAAATATTACGCTTTTCTTATGAATATTATTTATCATTTTTCCTCATTTGATTCAAACTTAACTCTCAATCTAATATTCTATCATTATAAATTACAAATATTTTATTATATAGACTTGAATATACAAATTTATTTATTTTGTGGTTCCCATCACTCATATGATTTAAATATAATAATTCCTTTAATGCTTTTTACAAATAAATAATGTAAGAATTAATTTAATAAATTCTTTAATACATAAATGATAACATGTTTTAATTTATATTTATGGAAGAAATATTAGAAAATTTTTCAAAATTTTTATTACTATAAATATTCTCACTGAATATTTACAAATTATTATCTATGTGTGTAATTCTATGATATATTTCATTCACTAATTTAATCATTTTTAATTTAAATGATCATATAATTATATTATTCATGAAGAAACTAATATTTTTAAATTTTTTATCTTGTAATTATAATTTTTTAATACATGTCATATGATCTATTTGAAACAATTATTATATTAAACAAGTTCTTTTTTAAAATATTTAAAAATATATTCAATATATATTAATTTTAATCATAACTTTTTCCAATATAAACAATATGATATTTTTTATATAATTTAGTTTATGAAATAAAATTAGGTTATAATAACATTTAATTTTTTCAATCGACTTTGTGATGTGCATAAATCTTCTCTGTTATTAGTATTTCCCACAAGTCCAGCTAGAAGCTAAGTGTCTCTGTTATTAGTATTATAAATATTTATTGTATAAATTATTTTTATTGAAACATATTATTTTTGAAAAAAATTATTTTTGTAGTAATATAAATATGATAATAAATATAATTTTTATATAATACCCTTTCTATATTAATTATGATGTAGATGTATCATATTTAATGATACATTATCACTAATAGTTATACTAAACTATTATAATGAGAATAAACAGAATTTTTCTTTAAAATCTATTATGTTGTGATTTATAATTTTGGTTTTAATCCTATTATAAATTTTCATAAGGCAAGGGTCTCACCTAGATTAAAAAATCTCTATTGTATCCTATGTGAGCTATAATATGTTTCATGGACACTATCCCCAATGTATTTTCTCAACATTTTATACTTGGTTTAAATTTTCTGATTCTTCTCTGGATTGAGTACCACGGGAGATGAATAAAACCACAATGGTATGGATTAAATAATGAGATAATACAGGGATACCTATGTTTAATATAATAACCCATGTTTTTCATACATTAAAACTAAATATTATTATATTAATAGTCATTACATAACATAGAGGTCCACGATTGAATCGTATATGACACATTTCGTTAGAAACATAGATTTGTAAACAACTTTTTCATAATTGAACTACATCATATAATACTAAGTTGCTCATAAATAGATCCCCTTTTGGACATATTATTTATAATTCAGTTATTTATAACCCGAGGATAGGAAACCTAAGAAAAGGTGACCTTAGATACTCAATAGAGGTAAAAATTATAGATATCAATGATTAATTAATCCTAAAAGACAATAAGTTTATGAGAACATTATAGTGTCATTTTAAACCAATTACCAACATATAATAGACCCTAATAGTTTCTCATGTATTAAATCATTTATGTTTATAAAATATAAATATTAAAGTAATAAAATATCATGATCTATGAGAGTGTAACATTGGAATAACACATGGGTTTCTGTAATACACATTGGAATTAAAACAATATTTCATTGGTAATAAAGGGTTAATACAGAGGCAATTGTAGTGGATTCGGTTTACACCCAAAACCATCAAAGTAGTCAAAGTTACCTTTAAAGAATAACATAGTGGACATTATTCCTTAATGAAATGCATTCTCCCTCATTATGTTCCTATTTATATACTAATATATCCATCTTTAACCATTTCATTGAAAGGGGTCTATAATTTTAGGACCACCAGTAACATAATGAAAATCATATATATGTTTTCCACAAAATCTTAAATCATTCAATTTATAATAACTATTGAAAAAAAAATTCATAAATATTTCATCAGAATATAACCCATATAAATTAAAACAGTTTTTTAAACATTTCATCATGTAATTATAGAATACCCAATGGAAAAGAAACATGTTTCATAGATATATTTTTATCATAATCATAAACAATCTAGAGAAATAATAAAAATGTTATTATTGGACCATATCACCAATAAAACATAAGTAAAATGAAATTATTTCATCATAAATGAAGACGAATTAAAAAGATCACAACTAACATTTCATGAATAAAATAACTTATTCATTTAGAAAATAGTAATTAATAATATATATAAAAATAATTTATTATGGAAAAATATTCCTTGAAAAGGGAGTTGGAAACATGAAAATGATTCCTCAATTTATTGGGTGGTCATGATGGTACAAAAATTATGTTAAAATGTATCTATTAAAATAAAACATTCTTATCATACCTTTTTAAAATAATTATAAAGCACCTCATTTAGAAAATAAATAGAAGATTTATTTTAAACAGTTCTATAAAAATGTTTTATATGGGATAAATGAAAATAAAAAATTATAGAATAATACTAAACAAGTATTATTAAATTTTTATGTAAAACATAGATATCGAAAAATTGATTTTCAACATAAAATAGAAATAAACTCAGATTTTCATAAAAATGTATTCTCTCAGTCTGTTGAGTCCATAAAGAGACGAAAATTAATGTAAATATTGTATTCCAATAAAATAATCAAATAGGATTAAATTTAAAATGATTTTTCATATATGTATTTTATAATTTCTTCAATGAGTTGTCATGTATAAATAATCCCAATTAAATATGATTTGGAGCATAAATTCCATAATGCATTGGTAAAATTTGAAATATAATCATGATAAGAAAATAAAATCGATTGAAACATTCTATATTTGGAAATAAATATATTCAGATAAAAAATTCCTAATGTTATGTATATAAACCTTAAATTATAAGATTGGTGTATAACATAACGTATGTCAAAAATAATAGAATTTGATATGAAAAACCCATACCTCAGGTTTAACATCCTACATAAATTCTCAAAAACCATTTATAATAAATATAACTTTATTATAAATATATTATAAGACCATAATAATAATATTTTATATAATCTGTTATTATATAATCTATTATTATATATAACCTTTTATTAACCATTTATTATCAATTTTTTATTAAAATAATGGTTTTCTATGATAACTACATCATTCTTCAGGTATGTTTTGGTTTAGGAGTTTTGGACCATGTACATTGATCATGGTTCCATCATATAAAGAAGTAGAATCATGATATAAATATAATATATATTCAATATATACATATTTATATTCATGACTAATTGATTGAGATAGAAAAATGAATTACACATTTCATAGAGATGGTATGTCGCGTGTACGTATGAACAATGTTTTAATTTTTTGATAGGTGGAATGAAGAAAGGTAAATAAAAATTCACATTTGAAAGTTATTATTATATCATATAAATCATATATATTTATAAAATCTATTCTTATCTCAAACTATGTAAAAGAGAAATGAAAAGTGACTCTCATCACATTGTTTAAGTGGTAGCCCACTTTAGGCCCAAGCGACATTAATGTTTTACAGTAAATTTGATGATTAGAAAGTAGATGTTATATTATAGTATTTGAATTTTAATTATTTCATAAATAAAATATATATACACCAAATCGATTATTATATCTATCCATGAGAGGTAGTGGTGGAAAATTAATTATATCATATTATGAGGTGGTAGTCTTCCATACACCCAATTGATGGTTTCATTTCATCTTTGATGGTGCAAGATGTTGTTATTAGTAATGAAATTAAAAAACGTACATATCAATTTGTGTAATCTATTTCTTTATTTCTTCATCTTTTTAGATAATAATTTTAATGTGGTAAAATATAGTTAAAATAATAATTAATTATTTTGAATAATACCTCTCCTTTGGACATCCTCTTTATGTTTATAACTAAATACATCAAAAAATGGTTTGATGATCAAACAAGGTATAGGTTTTGGGAAGTGATCTAAGGATGGTATTTTTGTATGTATTTCCATAAAAAAATGTATATTGGTTCATGGAGAGGATAGGAGTTTGTGTGTCCCTTTATTAGCAGGGAGAGGAAACATTTCAAATATTTTAAAATAATAAATTATATTAATAACTAGTTTAAACCTTTTAGCTCCAAAATCAACCATTCTAGAATATTAAATGTGATAGTGTCAAGAAAAAATGAGACAAAATATAATTAATACAAGTTTTTTAGTCATTTTTACCTAAATCCATTCAGAATAACCCTTGAAAAAACATTTTTTAACCTTGAATGAGGTAAGAAATTTTTATTGATTTTACTTCTAATTAACAAAAAAATGTTGAAATTATTATATAATATAAATTATTATGATTTAAATTGTGAAATAAATTTTATTAAATTCAATTCATATAATTTAAAATTTTAATGTATAATTAAACGATAAAAAATATTTTAAAAACTGTTTTTAAAGAAAACATTTACTTAAGTATAATATTTTATTATATAAAAATTCAACATAAAATTGATTCCATTGAAATAATATACACTAATTAAAATATAATTGGAAAAAATTTGTATTTATACCATTTTAAATATAAATGTATCTTTATAAATAGATTAACCAAATAGATTTTTTTTTCAAAATACTAGTATTGTTCACTATTCATTAAACATTAATATTTTTTGAAAATTCTAAAAAATTTAACCAATATTAAATTTTACATGTTGATTTAAAAAATTATTTACATTTTTATAAAACAATTTCTAAAAGTGGTAAAAAATAATTTAAGTTATTTTCTTATAAAAATAAATAAAATTTTTTTTAAGGAAAATAATATTGTAAAATCATATAAGGATTTTCCTAAAAATATATTTAGTTTATTTAAAACTATTATAAATTTTTTTAATATGTGTTTATCATTATTTATACAACCTATTTGATAGATATGTTATAATGGTACAATATATTATGATTCATTTATACATTGTGTTTCTTATATCACAAGCTATTGAAAAACATAAATTTATTTGAACATTAATATATCATAAAATCATAGGGTGTTTTATTCTACACATTTAAATTTAATTCCACCTAAAAATAATATTACACTGCCAAAAATTAGGATATAAATTTTTTTTATATCTTCAGTTTCCCTAGTATCTTATACTAATTTTTTATTTCATTAAGGATCTTTCACCATGTGATTAGTCCTGTTCCAAAGCTCCTTATCTCTATAGTCAAAGATTTATACTTATTATTATTGAAAGAAAATATGATGATACATTGGTAGGAAAATTTTCTGTTTGTACATGTGAATAATCATGTAGGTACATCCTAAGAGAGAAACATAGAACTCATTATTAACATGAGAGAGTTTCGGTGGAAGTTCCAAGAGATAAGCTATCATATCTACTAGATTTAGAATTTCAATGGATGAATTATATCTAGGGATCAACCTTAATTTATTCTCAAATATAGTAGCCGTAATACATGGAAAAATCACAAAAACACTTTCTCACCAACACCATTATCAAAAATTCAGTGATGGTTATCGGTAAAACTTTTTTTTTCAACTCTGAGTTGAAATTATTTTTTATTTAATAGTTATGCTTTTATCTATAAATTACATAGCTATATATGGTCCCAATAGTAATGGTTTTCCAACATCATCGCATCACATTGGATTTATAAAATAATTTATTTAGATATATTTTTAGGGATCCATCTAAATACCTGAATGAATGTTATTTTTATAAGAAAACTCCACTAAGTGATGGTGTTGATCCCAAACGGCTTAAAATTTTATAGAATATGTTATAAATAGATCTTACAGGGTTTTAATGGTTTTATCAAACATAAAACCTATTTCTGTATGATATGTAGTTCTAGAACATCGGTCTATATCCAGATCCTTCTTAATACATTTCCAAAACTTCAAGGTAACACTCATATATCAATCAAATACAATAGAATATGGTATTCCATGTAATTTGACCTCATTGTTATGTATTATATTACAAGACGATGAAGATATATACATTCTCAGATATAAATGATGTGTTAAAAAATTTTATGGTGATCAAAAAAATTGAAAATATCATTATAACCATTAATAATTTTGTGGATTATGGGGGAAGAACCATCATTATGTTTTCAAATTTCAATAATTGTTATGGATAATGCTTGTAACATACCATTAGCCTCTAATCTCTAAGTACTAACATGCTAATATACATGCCATTGCGATGCATACTCTCTAATATCTCTCTTTATACGATCCCAAAAAATTAATCTTTTATATTTATGTACAAATTTTTTCTTCTTGGATGATTAGAGAATGATGGACTATGAGCCTTATATAAATACTCCTTATTCAAATCTAGTATGGAAGGAAAACATACATTATTCTTATAAATTATCATTCCATAACAATCATGGTTAAAATAAGGGACATTTCATACCTTCTTCTCTAGTTCTGCGTCATCCTTTTAGGCCTCCTTAACCCTCACATAAATAGATAGTATAACAATCATTTGTGAAAGATATAATTTCAGACATTCCATAAAATATTTTAGGTCCATCCCTTGAGAATCAAGAAATATTAGCTATTTTTTCATTCTCATCATAGATATACCAGTATTATCCTTTCAAAATATAGTGAATTCAACCATTTTCTCTTTCACATAATGGTAATGTATTGAGAAATCATAATTTTTGTAATCACTAACCATATTCTCTGTCTAAAATACTACTATTTTGTGTAAATATTTAACACACCATTCTCCATATAGATAATTCAACCATATCCTTAACATAAAAACTATCATAGATAACTCTAAATCATTATTTGGGTAAGTTTTTGAATGAATCATCAAATTTCATGAAGAATAATATATAACCAAATCATTTTTCCTGGGGATATATATCAGTATAATCTTTTATGCATCATTAAAGATTATATTGTCATCTCAACTATTGGGTACTGTGGGAATAGATGTTATGACTAACCTTATATTATTTCCTTGATATTTTCTTTATATTATTCTATCCAATGGATTTTCCCCCCTTAAAAGTTAACAGGGTGTGTTGATTGGTAAGCCATGAAAAATTCTCTATAAGGAACCAATAATATCAATTAAAATTGATAAAACCATATAACATAGTCATTGTTTTCGTTCTCAAGCAATGATCAATAGCCTCTATCATTGATATATCCATACATATACCCTCTCTTGAGATTATATGACCCATAATGAATCCTTTTGTATAAAAAATACACAATTTTTAAATTTTTATATGGCTTCTTCTTCCCTATTGTCTTCGATACAATCTTCAGGTAACATATATTATCTTTCTTTCCCTTTAAATAAATAAAAATATCTCTATTAAATATTACCATGAACAACCGGAGGTAATATCTAAATACATGATTCATTAAATCTATAGAGATAATTATGGATTTAGTGTGGCCAAATGTAGTAATTATATATTCATAGTGTCCATGCCTTGTATAGAATGTTTTCTTACTTATATCCTCTTTCGTGGCCTTTAATTGATGATATATAGAACAATCTCAGAAAATTATTAAGTTATATGCATTTTATTAAACACGTCATCAATATGAGGGAATGGGTAATTATTACTTATTGTGATAGTTTTATATTCTATATAATAAATTTATAGTTGCATTGATCCATAAATCTAATTAAAAAATAGAATATGAGAACACAAGGTGACAAATTCATAAAAAAATAAGTCCCTATTCAACATTATCCTTGATTTTATTCTTTAATTCCTGAACCTCTGTTGGGGAAATTCTATTTAGAGGCCTTAAAATTGATATTTCACTAATTATGAGGTATATTATGAACTCAAATTCGGTATTCAAGGTAAAACCATGAAAATAATCTTGAATGAAATAATAAAACTCCCAAGGAATCAGAATATAATTTATGTTGAATTTCTCCCCAATCAAATAAGATAAATAACCATTTTGAATAGAAACAATGACATACACAAGGGTTCACTTAAATTGGATGTCAACAATTATCATTATACTGATATATGATCCTAGGATGGTTCTAAAAATAAAATTTCTCCTCTAATATAAGTGATGTTTTTTGGTATTTATGTAAATAAAACCAATCCAGGCCTAAGATAACATCAAATTAAATTGAGTGAGAATAAATTTTTTTTAGGATATATATTTCCAAAATATTTAACTAGAGAAGTATCATATACTTGATATTTAATAATTATAATATTAGAGGTTTTCATTATAAATTAAACATAAAATAGTTGGAGTGCTATTTCGATACATTTTTTAGATTATTTAGTCATAAAATGGTGGGTAAATAAATATTAAAATAAGACATTATTATTTCTAGAGTGATGATAAGTATACCTTTAACCTCTTTTTTATCATAGCACTCATTAGAAATATTGGTCACATGAGATTTCCCATTTTCTCTAGGATTAAGAGGTTTCTTACATCTATAATCATCATTGACCTTCAAATTTGAGCACTGGTTAGAAAAAATAAATCTACTCTATGAATTTGGAATAATGGAGTGTGGGTACTGAATTCTTTTGTGATTTCTCTCAATTTTTATCATTTTCCAACAAAAACCCATTATATTGATATTTAATTGTCTAATGTATATTATTTCCATAAATAAAATTTTTACCAATTTATTTCAGATAAATTCCTCTATATTTCCTCCCACACATAAATCATAAAGGATGGATAATATTATTCCAAATATGATATCATTGTTTCCATTAAATTCCATAACTACTTTCATATCAAACATAGGATATTAATGTGTAACACCAATCTTGATTTTCACATTCATAGCAAATCAGAAGTTTTCATCATAGCTAATAAATTCCTTTATGGATAACTCCATTTGAAGAATTATTTTCAATAAATGGATTAATTGATCAAACATACATTTATGTTTGATTATGATACAAAAAGAATATATAGTATGTCCTAATAAATTTTTTTATATGTAGCAATTGATTTATTATCTTTTTTCAATCATTTAAGGAATTCAATCTCCTTTTTCATACTAAGAATACGAGGAATACATTTGATTAAAAATTTTCTATTAAAATCAACCCACTATACGGAGACAATTTCCACCTATTTAATTATATTATTGATAATTGTATACAAATAATCTTATTTTAATTCAATTTTATCGATAGATAAAATGAATTTTTTATACACAAAAATTTTATAAACCAAAAATATATTTTCAATGTTACTAATGCATTACTCAGAAATTAGTGGATCAACAAACAAAGTAATAGAATGCCAAAATAGCCTTATAAAGGAATTGACTTAATGTTTTACCTTATGTAATCATTTTATTTCTATGTAGTGGATAAAAATAATAACTAATATAAAGAATAAATTTTCTTATAAAATAATCAACCCAACTTTTTTCCCTGGTTTGTTTATATGGATTTTTAGCATGATTCACAGCGTGAGACAGTTCTGTAAGAATAGAGTTAATATTTTTTCCATATCCCAAAAACATTGGTTACATAGTTCTGCAATAATTCTATTTTTCATCATATTAATCATTAAAAAGATTACTTCATCTTCCATCTAATGAAAAAAACAAAAAGGCATAGGGTGAGAAGAAATAATAATAGTGGAAAATCGTTAATTCATTGAAAATTATTTTTAGGATATTTAAATCATGACACATAATTTTTAATAATTAACATCATAGGTTTTACGTAGATCATTATTTATCATTTTCTATTAAAATATTTCATGATTTTTAGTAACAAAAATTTTAATTAACATAAGCATTTCCCCAAGACTGTCAAACAAGGTGTGCCATAAGAGAACAATAAAAAATTACTAAAATAATGGATGAGAAATATTTGACCAATTATTTTGTGGTTTCATACCTATATATTAATCTATTCCAAAACCAAATTTCCTTATAGAATCCTGTCAGGGTTGTTTTTATTGGAAAACCACAATCATTTCTTTATCGCAACATATAACATTATATTTTTCATTGGATTATCCTATGGGTTATTACTAATGTGATCTCGTCCTAGATTCTAAAGGTAACTAATACATTATATGATGCTTACTAAAGAGATATATAATTTTAAGATATGGATGTTATATTTTATTATATGAATATTCATAACATATCATAATGATCCACACTAGAATAATATATATCTTCTATCTTTTAAAACAGTTTTTGGTAAATAACTAGTTCATAAGTGAACAAAATCTTTTCTCACTAGGTTTATCATAACTAGATACATTATTATACATATCAAACTTAATAAATTTCTTCATAACCTTATAAAATGAATAATTGGAAAGGTTCGGCTCTGTTTCTCAGTTAGGGTAAACACATGAGATATCAATGATCACATAAACATAACATTGGTATAAGGGTATGGGAAAATGAGCATAAAATTTGGAAACCATACCCTATATGTCATAGATATCAATATTAAGTCATAAAATAATTTATGGAAGTTCATAAGGCATGAATCATAAAATAATCAATGAATATGAGCTATGAGATCATAACATTAGAATAACGAATATGTTTTTGGATTACACATAAGTCTGGATGATAATTCACTTATTTGACAGAGATTAATGGTGAGAGTATCATAGTAAATCTTTTCCACTCTACAAACCATATTATTAGTCAAGGTTCACTCCAATGATGAATATAGTTAATATATTCTTTTATTGAACTATGTTCACTCCCATTTCCATTACTATTTGTCTCATGAGATATCCAACATTAGCCAATTAATTGGAGGGATAAATAATTATATAACAACTTGTAATAGAATGAAAATTATACATATGTGTTACAAGAGATCAAAAAGAATTAATCATATCATAACACATGAAAATTAATTTTGTTTGATAAACATTCCATATTAGGATAATAATGGGAAAAAATAGGTTGTATAATAGTTTAATCATTTCATCATCGAATAACAAAGGGAGAGGAAATGCATTCCATAAATTCTTGTCCGCATAATCTTAAACAATCTATATAAAAAATAATTATGGTGTTGTTGGATAATATCCCCTATAAAACTTATTCAATATCAATGGATGTATTCAAAGATGAAATTCTCCTTAAAAGGTTATTTGAAACTTTTTTTGGAGGAAAATAACAACATCATTTTGAACTCATTTATTTAAAATATAAAAATTTTAAAATATTATAAAAAATCAGTGAAAAATGACTTGGAATATTATAAATAATGATTTAATATATTGAGTGTTCCCGATAGTGGGTAAATTCCTTTTTTACATATTTGTAAAAATATTTTATTCTATTCATATAATTGAAATAATGTCAATAATTTACTCATTTAGAAAATGATATTGGGATTTATTTCAAAAAAATTATAAATATTAAATAATTTATAAAATTGAATTTAATTCATTATTGAATATTATCAAAAAATTTAAATAAATCATTTATAAAAAACCAATATATAAAAAATTACTTCAGAATGAAGAATGAAATAAAGTTAAAGTTCGTTAAAAAAATATTTTTATGATCTCTTGAGTTATTAAAGAGAGAAAATTTGAATGAAACCATTTATTCTATAAAATTAAACATGGGATAAGAAAAAAATATTTATTAAATAATAATCTTATAATTTTTAAAATCGTAATTACAAAAATAATCTGATATATATAGTATTTAAATATGATTTTTTTACAACATTGGTTACATATAAATTCGAATTCCCTGGAAATACTGTCAATCAACGAAACATTAAATATAATTAATATAATTTTATTCATGATATTTCATGTCACATGGGTTTATATACACCTCAAAAAAATCCACAAACCATACCAAATTACCTAGTACTCTGGTACCGCAGCATGTAATGACATATTTTGAAGGGAATTCCTAATCCCCGCGGGTTGGTGACTAGCATTGTGAATCATAAAATTTAAAGTGGGAACAAATTTTTCCCAAACACACTAGAAGAAACAGATACATAGTAATATGCTCGGAAACACCAAAGGGGGGTGTTACAAAAAAACAAACAGTTATATCCGAAACCCTAAGAGTACATCATAAAATTTCTAGATGTTTAACAATAAAAACTCCATGTCCTAGAGGACATGTCTCACTAATTTTTCCATAATAACATTCCACTATATTGGACCAAATAATACTTCCAATTTTAATAAAAATACACATTTAAGTACATTTTCAAATTAAAAAACCTGATTTTCATTTTAATTGGTAAAAAAATTTCAAACATGGCTTAAATAAACACCTTATATAAAACTGTATATAAATAATTAGGCATGAGTAAATCATTTTCACAATCAATTGTATATATATCAATGTAATCAAAAAAAGTTCCATGGTCATCTTCCCAACAATATGATAGTTCCAAGTTATGGGATCCTCATACATCTTATATCTGTGATCATGTTAATTTATTGTACACACATACATCTGGCTCACGCTGAATAGGATACATCTACATACCATCAGTGATATGATATTCTGAACTAGCTTTTTTAGAGTATAAAATTATCAATTTATTGTTACGGAATTATGATCCTATAAATTTATTCCACAAATTACCAACTAATTACTCATGATAATATGTTCTTAATCAATCAATTGAAATGTGGTAAATCATTACATTTCAAAATACATTACAATAACCATCATTTTATTTTCAATATTCTAATTCATGTTTAAAAATGAAAAAATGTTTTCTCATTATTTCAAGTTGTTTAAATTCAAAACCAATCATATTTTTTTATCAAATAAATTTAATTCATATTTAAATATCAATTATAAAAATCAATTTTAAATTTATATTAATATCAATTTATCCACCAAATTCCAATTCCCCCATATGTCAAGGTTTTTATTAAAACTCCATTCCATATCGAACCCATTATTCAATATTCATAATATTTGTTTTATATAAATAAATTTAAATCAATTTCATACACAAATAAATCAATTTTTATTCAATTGGTAAATCATAAATGGAAACACCTATATTTTCCATGAAATTTCATTGCCTTGAAAGGGACTCACCAATAAAAAAAGTAGCTGCATATGTTTTAAGAACACACCAAGAATCATGATTCAATGATACAGAGTCTTAATCCATAAATCCTAATATAACTAATGAAAATATAAGAAGAAAAGTGAGAGATAGAAGATACAATAATAACGATTACTCGGAGAGACACACCACAACCACAATATTGATTTATCTCTAAATGGATTGATTAGGATGGCTTAGTCTCCTCCAAAATCACCTAGGAAGAGCCTATAGGTAGAGTGAAAGGAAAAAAAATCTTCTGAGACACCAACTTAAAACCGACACACTGGGTCTTAAACATTATGTAACCCAATTACATGTCGTGTAATTTTCCAGTAGCAAATATAATGAAAAATCCATTGCCTTTTATTAAAAACATGTTTTTTTATATTTTAATGGAATATGAGTCATACATTATGTGTAACCATTCACTTTCAATACCCATATCATTAAATATTCTAGGAGATGATTACATGTTTTTAACTCAATTTTGCGATGTGTAAATATCATACAAACTGCATAAACTGTATGTTTTATGCAGAAAAATACATGAAACCCTGGAATTCACAATTATAGGTGTCCCCTAAATTCTGTTTCATCCATACTCTGCCATAAGAATGTAAAATAAAATAATAGGTAAAAATGTACCATATATAAATTTAACATAGTATCATAACCTTCCCGTATAAATTTTTTTATCATGATATAGCATATCACGAAGATTCCATGTTGAAAAGGTGAGGCAACTGCTCTCTTATTAGTGTCTCAAACTCCTATGTATCAGTAGAATCATAAACGTGATTCTATATCACTAACACCAAATGTATAATCCTCCCTCTATGTACCTTGGATTTTGAGTCAACAATCACAACTATATTCATAGTCATTTATAATTTAGACTCGGCATTAAGATAAATTCACCATAAAATAAGAGAATAATTAGAATGATACTTGTTCAGCTATAATAAATGGAAAAAATTAAGTATTGAAGCCAAATATGGAGAAAGTGATAAATTGTCACCCCCATTCCCTACTTGAGCAACAACTTAAAAGGGTCCCACAAAATTAGGAGTAACCATCCCTTGCATCTCAATCCACAGATAACCCAAATGATGTGAAACATTCCAGAACACCTAATCAATAACTAAAAATTTCAACAGATTGTAATGATAACCAATATAATATATATACAATCTATGGTCCTTCCACATCCTCTAATGAATCCTTAGATTTTTTTATCATAATCTATGCTTAAACCAAAAATGTATTATCATCGATCTTCGACTAGCATAATATAGATTTTCAAGGTTAGAAATATGAGGCCTTGAAGGGATCTAATATGATAATTGGATGGTAACCATTATTATATGAAAACTAAAACAATTCAAAAAGGTCATCCAAATCTCCCCAAAATTGAGGACAATATCAAAAAGTATACCCTTAATAATATGTATATCTCTCTCTTTGTGACCATCTGTATGTTGATGGTACGATGTACTCAAACATACCTAAGATCATGGTTCTTCCAGAGGGTCTCTACAACATTGAGATGTAAATTATGGTTCTATATCAGAGAATATAGATGATGGAACTCCATGAAAATGTAAAATATCTCACATGTAGATATTTTCAAAACTCCTCAATATTTTTGGTGTCATTAATGGGTATAATTTGAACCAATTTTGTTATCTTATCAACCACAACCCATATCGCATTCTTTTTTCTCTAGTTATTTGTCAAACCAACCACAAAGTAAATAGAATTCTCATCTCACATCCAATTCGGCTATAGAAGTTAATGCTAAAAACACAATGGTCTCTATTTCTCATCCTTGAAATTATATCATGTATAGCAGTATGAAACAAAGTTAGTGATTTTTCATCTCAAACCTGCATACCATAATTATCTCAAAATTTCATAAAATAATATTTTGGTTCTTAGGTGAACTACCCAATTGGAATTATGGAAATATCCCATCACATATTTACTTATAAAAAATTGTAAAATGTAACAGTTCTAGAGACATTAGATTTCCTCATTGGAGAACAATGACTCAGTAAAGGTCTACCCACCATAAAGAGAGTTCCAAATGGCATTGATTTTATCATTAAGATACTGATCCTGAAGAACCTTCTTATAAAGGTCAAATGTGAAGGGAATACTATATAAGAAAAACTCATCCCCTATTTCCCAAAGATAAATATAAAACTAAGAAAAAATATATATATTGTTCAACTCTTAAAACAATTCATTCACGTCCTCATTTATAAGATTCTTTCTCAACGCAGAAGCAAAGCTATTCCCTTTCCCCAGAATATAAGATAAAAAATTCAACATATTACATGTAATCCACAAAATTCATTAGATAGATATTCAAAGATTTTTTTTATAGAAGATATAACTCAATCCATTGTGGTTAGAATACATGGTTATCCTTTCTGTGAAAAGAAAATTCATCCAACTCTTATGTTTGAATATCACAACTGTATATTCAAGGTCATGGGTATGATAACTCCTCTCATGTGGCTTAAAATATTGATATCAATTGGAATTGATTTTATCACACTACATAAGAACAAACCCAAACAATTATATGATGTATCATAGAACACCACAAAGTATTTTCTGACCTAAAGAAGATTCAACACTAGCACATAAGTCAGAAGACATTTCAACTCAAACCAATAGATTTTAAATTTATCAACCCATGAAAACATTACATCCATACTACTTTGAGAAAACATCATAGAATCCAAATTTGCTAAATAAATTTCCACCTTAAGATAATATCCAAATAAACCCAAGAAGCATTGAATTTTGAAAACAACATGAGGTTTCTCCCATGTAAAAATAACTTACACCTTAGTATCAACTAAAATTCCATGTTATGAGACCACCTATTCTTTGAAATTAATTTAGAAAATCTAGAGATTACATTTTTTATATTTGTATAAATTTATCAATTTTTAAACTATTCCTAAACTACTATGAAATTACTTATATAACCCTCCTCGGATATACAGTAAACCAAGATATCATACACAGATACCACAACAAACGTATCATGATGCTATTGGAAGATACTTTTCATCAAATCCATATGACTACAAAAAAATCCTATTAGGCCAAATGGAATAAAGAGGCACTCATATTGTACATACATAGAATGGAAGGTGACTTTTAAATTGTTAGATTATTTTATTCTAAACTATTGATAACAAAATAAAAGATCAATCTTTAAGAATCACTTGAACCCTCTTAAATGTCCAAATAGATCATCAAAACAAGGATGTGATACTTTTTCTTTACCATAACATTGTTGAGTTTCAAGTAATAAACTAATATGTTAATTAATATATCATGATTATTAATATTGTTATTAGAAACCGCCTAAGGTGACATACTCTAGCATATAAATAATTTCTCTAACCTATCATCCGACTGAGTCTTCAACTCTTCTATTTTAACTAGGGTCATACTGGAATAAAATATATATTCTAGTAGAGTATGAGGAACTAAATCAAAATAAAAATTGAACTCCCTAAACAAGGTAAATCTCAAGAATTATGAAGGAAAAAATCAGGATAAGAAGTATAAACATGATGAAGATCAATGCTCAAGGTTTTCTGCTCAAGATAAAAAAAATTATATCACTTTCCCCAACTCCAGATATGAAGGATTGATCTACCCAACCTTAGGACCCATTCTCCATAAAAGATATGACACACCCCATCGGTAACCATAAAGGAGACCCATTAAAGATAACAATCATTTCATGATTTATTAGAAATGATCCAATACATCCTTCAAATTTTAATATTAGGTTTCATGTCGAGAGATAGAAAATCCCCAGAAAGCTCGATATCTAATAATGAGATTGAAAAATCAGGAAAATAAAAACTATTCTCTCTCATCATTCTAAGGGGTGTAGTAATATCCATCACATATTATAAAATCTCAATAATATGTTTTAGAATATTCCCAATATGATTTGAAATGAATGAGTGAGATGAACCAGTACCAAATAATGAAGTCTCCAAATATGATATTATAGTGATGGTTCATCTCAATAACATTGGACCTATGTATATTACATCTGGAGAGTTTTCTACCATTTGAAAAAGGGTTTTCTAGGATTTATATGGCAGGAACCCATTATATCTTATAGAATCTAATTTTACCCTAGTACTTTTTGATGAGAATAATCATATCCCACTATTTTTTGTAGATATTATATAAAAAAATTTATATAGGTGACATAAATGACCATTAGAACCATATATCATGGGTACCTCAATGAAAACCTCTTTAAAATTCCCAGGATTTTCACACTAGTATTAAATTAATGTACCTCTAACAGTAATTACAAGTGGTCTAGAAGAACAATACTTTTAATGATCCACTACAATATGCATCACTATGTCTCGTTCCGTTATTGGAACTTGCAAAACTACCACTGGAAGAAAGAGAAACTACTATAAAACCTAACTTATCATCCAGATCAAGCCCAACCATCTCGCCCTATCCATCACATCATTATACAAATACATATTTTTATAGAAAAAAAGATAATGAATATCAGATCGAATTATCTTATCAAACCATCGGGACTAAATATTTTCATTTGATGTTATATTAGGTGAAAACTAAAAAATCTTTGTGAATCATTTTTCATAGTCTATCATAGTCCTATCAACCTACTGGAGTTTTAAAAATTCTATAGCCTTATCCAACAAAATATATTCTAGATAGAAATTATCATTGAATTGATTGTTGATGTCATTCGGCTCCAAACACTCATGCTTCTTCCCCTTCACCAGCGTGTCCCACTATCTCCTGTTATACCCCTCAATCATAAACTTAACACATTTTACCTTAACATATTTGAAAGATTATAAGTTTTAAAGGAGAATATATATATTTATCATCCAGTCCTTAGATTCTTGATGATCTTTAGTACCTTGGAATGAATATTTTTTCTGAAGAAGGAGCTCCTGAAGATTATTCTGGTTTTCACCTCTCTATGATTCAACCACTGGATCCTGAGCGTGTATTGGTATTGGTGACAGTGCTAGAGCATGTACATCACTCCTAACAACCACAAGTAGATTCTGGACCAAAATTGTATTTTCTTATAGTCGTCACTTAGTCGTTATCTCTAGAATCCATTTTCACATTTCAACTCATATAAATGTTGCTACACCACATTAGAAAACTACATTAGAGGCATAATAATATTACTCACATCAAAAATCAAACAAGATTAACATGGAGAATTATTCTTATTCGATATATAAACAAGATATTGGATTTCCACCTTTATAAATCAAAAATAAAGATAAGACATAAACTAATACATAAAGAATCTTTCTTAAACACCTGGTAGTTAATTAAAAATAATTATGATGATAGATGGAAATGAACTCACTCACAACAAATCTAATGTCCCAAAAAGATCTATCAAATGAATATAGAAATCATGTCAATATTCATAAACTACCTCTTTGAAAGAAAATTTTCATGAATAATCCTGGACACCATGGTACTCTTATACCCAATCCATCTTTAACATAACCTGAATTGGGATTACAATCCACATGGGATGGCAGCTAGAACATGGAATTGTAAAATATAAAAATGGGGATGAATTTTCTCTAAAAAATAGAGGAAAAAGAAACAAGTTAGTATCCTACAAAATATAAAAGGGAGGTAGTACCCAAAACCAAAAAAGAATTTAAAAAATGAAAACACTACATTGTCAAAGTAAAAAAATCTGATAATGAAAGGTCCATGTCCCAAAAGACATGCACTCAAATCCATAAAAGATTATGAACATCCACCACCTCCAAGACCCGCCTTCAATTTAATTATTCTTGATATGAGAGAACCTAAAAATTCCCAAAGAAAAAGGTTAGTTGTGATCTACCAATTCTAGTAGGGTCTCATCGAGTGATCCATAATAAGATTCCAAAACAATAATACAAATAATTTTTTCAATTTTAAAAAAACATACATGGAAATACTTTTTCATATTTAAAATAAATCTTGACTTTGATTTTAAAATATGGAAATCATTTCAAACATAAAATAAATAAATATTTTATATAAATCATTTGGAATATGTAAAATGGTTTCAAAATCTATGGAATATACAAGAAATTAATCACAGTATGATCCATGGTTTTCTTCCCTATGGTATGATAGATCTACGTAATATGATCCCCATATATCTAATATTAGTGATCATGGAAATTATTTGTACACACATCCATCGATTTATTGAAAATTCAGACCCATCAATATCCCATCATGCATAAGATATTCTAAAGTATGTTTTTTTGAATTTTAAATCATTAATCTATTCTCAGATCATTGCCATACTAGTGTTTTTGTACCAAATATCCCACTAAATCCCCAATATATCTTATTATAAATAAATAAATATGAAAATGGAAGATCATTTCATTTGATAATGCCACAAAATCACCCACTACTCTTTTTCAAAATGTAAATTCCTATTCAAAACAAAAACATAGGTTTTTCATTATTTTATACATTTTTAATTCAAACCCAATAATAAGTTATTATGAAATAATTTTAATCTATTTTTTATTATCAGTTATTAAATAATTTTTTTGTTTTTCTCTATTTCAAATTACTCCCAAAATTCTCATTCCATCGGAATAGGGTGATTTTCCCAAAATTCAATGACATGTAAAATCCATGTTTTAATTCAAATGACATTAGTTTTCCCAATTTAATTCAAATAAATATAAAACATAATAAATTACAGGAATAAGAAATTTGAAAATCTTAAATGAAACCACCTATATTTTCAATAAAAATATATTACCTACAAAGGGACTCTCTAATATAAAATGACGTCATTGAATATCTTGGAAATCAACCTAGAATAATGTTTCAACCAAAAAGTGTTTAGATCCATCAACCCCAACATGAACTATCAATATAGAAGAGGAAAAGAGTGAGAGGTAAAATATATTGGAATAGTTCTTATTTGGATAGACACCCCACAACCACAATGATGATCAATAAGTGAATAAAATAATATAAAAGTCTTAACGGGCTCCAAACTCACCTAGGAAGAGACACTATGTCAAGATAAAGGAATCCTCGATATAAATAATAATAATTTATACTAATCTGACAACTTAACACCAATAATCCGGATTTTAAATGGAATTTATCCCAATTAAATGTTATATAATTTTCGAGTCCAAGATACAATAAAGACCCCCTAAAATTTTATTTAAAACCAATTTCTAATTATTAAATTGTGTATTAGATAAACATAGTGTATAACCATTAAGGTTGTGTACCCATTTCATGAAATCTACTAGTTAATGATTAGGCATCATGTAACACAATTACTCCATGTAAAAATCACAAGTAATATACATAAACTATAGGTTTTATGCTAAAAAATTCAACAAATCAATAACATCATCATTGTAGGAATCCTCCCAATTTATTCTCGAAGTCACTTGACTTATGAAAAGTTTAAACTAATAAAATGTTCAAAACATACCCGATATAAATTTAATGAGGTGTTATGTAAAACAAGATAGGTGAATAATATAATATTAGTCTCAAAGAAGATAGTTTGATATGTTGAACCTTTAAATTATTTCATAATCTCATCATATATGTTCAAACCTATTGTATAAGAAATTTGGATTTAGTATAAATATATTAAAGAACCATGCTAATATATATCATACTACATATTATTACATATAACTATTTATCATGTGTTTTATAACAATAGCTCTAGTAACCTAGAGCTGATGCATTCTTTATTACATTGGAATATATAGAAAGAATCAAATACCATAGGACCAATCAATTTAAGAGTTTAGAGAACCATATAAATGTATGATACCCATTTAACATTGGAAATAAAAAATAAAACATAATACATAATAATAGAAAATGATCTTTATCCTTGAAAACTCATTCAAGGATCTCTGATTCATAACATGTCTAAATGAAATAAATAAGGGTGATATTAAAATCTCAAAAAGGGTTGTGTGAATAAGAATAACCAGTTTGGAAGGATAAATAATTGAGAACACAAACCATTTAATAAATAATATAATAATGATATTCTTCTAGAGATAATATAATGGATAACATTTCAGGGATAATAAGAAAATACTTAATTAGTTAAGGTAATGAATTTGGAACATGATACCTCTAAATTCAATATATTTCACAAGATGGTTTAAAACTATAAGTTGAAACCATTTTAATTATATATTACTGATTCAACTCATGAGTCTACTAATGCATATTCACGATATCTAAAAGAGGTACCTTCCCATTTTTATATGTCCAATTCATTCTTATTATATTGAATAATAAATTTAATTCTTGAAAAATCTGTCTTATCATCAAATATTCATATTGATTAAAAAATACATATATGTCAATATTTATCCAGAGAAAAAAATAAGATTCAATATATAAAACATTATGTATAAAATATGTATTGTTTAAGAAATAAACACATAAAAGACAAATAAAATTGATATTTAAGAGTAATTAATTATCCAATATTCAATGGTAAGTGTTTATTTTAAGGTAATGTTAATGACTACAAAAATGAATTATGAAAGTGAATGTAAATACATTTCATGGTAGAAATGTTCATAAAACATACATAAAAATAATGTACATAGTATCAATAAAATATATACCCATAGGAATATTAATAAAGTGTATTTTCAATTGATTAATATAAATACATTAAAATTATAATTAAAAAATCCTAATAAAAATAATATTTTTACTTTGAAATTCTCTTTTTAAATCTAAATTTTTAGAAAAAAATTTAAAAATAATTTTCATTAAAAATAAAATTTATAATATAGAAATGATGATTAAAAAAATTATTAGTTTGGATGGCTAGAAATTACATTCATGATGTACACCTTAAAACTACTATTTCTTTCAATTTTCAGTAAATGACATACAGGTGTTGTTTAGAAAATAATATCAATATACCTATCATGAAAATATAAAATATAAAATTGGTTAAAAATAATAAATTTTTTACAAGTTTAAAAACGTTTCTAAAAACATTTTTTCAAAAAGTGATTTTGAGAGAAAACAGTTTTCCGAGAAAAGGTAGAAATGAAGTTGAATTTTATGAAATCATTTTATCAATCATTTTAATTACTCATTATTTAAAAGATGCTAATATAATATGTAAATGATCAAGAATAACTAGAGGTGAATAAAATTAATTTGTTTATAAAATAATTATAAAATATTTTCCATAAATGGAAATTCAAATATAATAAATCCCGATTAAAATTTTATTTTAATGTAAACCAATACAAAGATCGTAGATTTGAAAATAAAGTAGAAAAATTAATTTATTATATAAATAAAATGTCAATAAATACAATACAATATTAAATACTACAATTGGTAGTCATATGTAATTACACACATTAACATAGAAAATTTATGGTAATGAGAAGTAATATAACCCAATGAAACCAAATTGAGTTATGAAATTTATTATCGCTTTGTAAATTTTAATTCAAATCCCCTTAGATGGAATAATTCAATTCAAATCATAAAAATAAAATGACTAATTATGGAATCATAATATTACATGTCAAAGGGGTAGTACATACATCATAAAAAATAAACTAGCTTTGTACCATTACAATATGAAGCAATGAATATAAATTGAGATGAAATCCCTTACCTCATACTTACTTTAGGTTGAATGTGTTTTAAAATCATTTATAGTTGTATTAAACATATTTAAAACTTATAAAAGAATAATATTAATATTTTCAATATGATATATTTTTTTTTCATAACATATTATCACCCATTAATTAATAATATTTAGTTATTATTACTGTTTCGGGTGTTAATTGCCATATTTTCCCATTGGTGTTTTTTTTAATGTTCTGGTTCTTGTGAATAATAAATTGTTTCGTAATATACATAAAAATGATCATAAAATAATTATCATATATATATATAAATAATATTTTTAAGATCAACCATGAAACATGTTTCCAATATATGATTTATGTTATAATCATGGAGGTAGGATGTAATAGTACACATGGTTAATGTTTCCATTCATCAACGGACATTTTGGAAAGAGTTTAAGTAAATTTTTTTCTTTAAATAATGTTACCAATATCTTATGATACATATTAATTATTTTATTATACACATATATATCATCTATGTGGCATGGTGAAGAAAATTCAGTAACATCTCTAAATCAAGGCATTAGTCCTCACATACATGAATGAGGTCACCATATTTCAATGAGTAAAAAGGTAAAAAAGTAAAATCTTTTATTATCTTTTCATAATAATAAATATGTTATGAATATTGTTGTTATATTATCTATGTCACATATATTCATTTATCATGTCCTTATCACATTCAATGTATTTTTTTTTTGTGAAAGAAGGATCACATCACTTCATAAGGCAATAGTCTGCTATACACACAAGGGATTTTTTTTGTATCCCTCAAATAATGTAAAGTAATATATATATATATCTTATAATAAATAAATTGAAATAATTTTGTTAAAATTTTAATACATATACTTTTTATCAATCTGCATACCCAACCATGAAAGTTGGTAATGGAAAAATAGATGACATCGGTTCGTGAGACAGTAGTCCTCCGTACACATGAATGATGATTTAATCACCAATTTGATGGAAGTAGGGATGGTTATAGGTCATGCTAGTAAAATAAAAACATTTAGGTATATTTAATATACTAATAAATTTATATCAAAATATTTTTCTATGAAATTAAAGTGGTATAAGAATAAAGAATATAAATATTCTTATTGAAGGATGTTACCTCTTCTTCAGATATACTCCTTAGGATTTCAAGAAAATAATTCCTATTATGTATTTAATCCCAAAATAAATATTAAATTAATATAGTTTGGATTTTGGGAGTTATTTGGGTATTTCTTCGATAAGCCAAAATGGTTTGAATGTTTGATGAAGAGTGGATATGGGGTGGCCTTTTATAAGTGTGGTGGGTGGTACACCTATATTATTTAGAATGAAAAAGGTGTTCTATTTTTCACATTTAAAAAGGGTAAAAATGTTTTATTATAGAGAATTATACTTTATTGGGACCAAATATTTCTATAAAAAATATTTAGACAATTTTCTATGTCATTTTAATCATTATATTTTTGTTTAACTATTGGTAAACTCATTTTTAGTTTAATCACAGTAATTTTTTTTTACAGTTTACACTAATAATTTTAGAAAAAATGTTTGTTAAATGTATTAGATAATGTAAATAATGATGATTCTAATTATTGAATCATTTTTTCCAAATTCAATTTATTGAATTGGAAAATTTTTATTATAAATTAGTCTAATTGTCGCTAGAGAAAGTGAGTTTTTATGGAGAAATTATTTAAAATATTAAAATATCGAATGTTAATACAAAATTGATTCTAATAACCTAAAATGGATTAACAGATATATAATTGAACTGATTTTACGTTGAATGAAATTAAAAATATAATTTAAATATATCAATAATTAAAACTAAAATGTAGTTTTCTATTAAAATTTTGTAGTTTTCACTATTTATCAAAAACAATAGAAACATTTTAGAAACATCCCCAAAATTATGATAAAATAATACTTAAATTATAATTTAAAAAATAATTTTAATTTTATCAGTTCAATTTTCTAAAAGATTTAAAATTTAATTTTAAATTATGTGTGCAAATAAATTTATCATAAAGTCTTGGGGTGTTACATGATTTCATCTTGTAAAATATTCAACGTGTAAATTTCATGGATAATTCCTTATAAATTGATGGGGAAGTAATTATTCTTAACTTACTCTAGATCCCAAATTTATTCCTCTATTTTTGGATTTCTTCAAAATACATTTATAATTGAAGTTATTTTATTCACTAATATTCTCTCTTTAGTATCAAGAATTATAATGTAATCTTCATAGTATTATATATATGGTTTTACTTATATTTTGTTAGAGGTAGGAAAATCTGTTGGGTATGGAATGTAGTTCCTTAAAAATGATATATAGAACACATCATGTACTTTTGAGAAATTGGGTGGCATTTCCAAACCATAAGAAACAACTCCAGTTATTTCAAGAGTTTGAATGGGTGTAAAGTACTTAGGCTTTATTTTACATTTATTTATAAATTTTATAACACCCTTAAATTGAGATAAATTCAATAATATTGATATACCACTTGTAATGCCATATATTTTCTTTTTATTATCATCATAACTCTTTTTCTAAATTTGATATTGTTTAATATGATCTTAAATTTCTATTACGGTTGTTGTTATCTCCTCAAAAAGATTTTGTACTATGATTTTACATTCACCAAATTCATTAGAATAAGTTAGAATATGATATATATTTACATATAATGCTTCATACAACACCATTTTAATAAATTAATAGAATTTATTTTTATAGTAAAATTGTAGAAATGCTTAATATTAATCCTAGATACCATTAAATTCATGTTAGGATAAACTCAATATGCATTCCATTTTCTTGAATAGTATTTTCAGATTGTTCATAATTTTGATAATGTTAATAACAGGTCAAATGAAGATCAGTATCAAGAACCATTCAAATATTCCTCGGTGATTTTGATGTAAATTAGGATCATGGTAAAAAAATAATGTGTTGGGCCATGTAGTCTTACAAAATCATTAACATAAATCCTTTTTAGGCACTAAAGAGGTGAATATTCTCTAATATAGAGTTAGACATGCATATATTTTTAGATGGTTAGTGATAACACATATTTCATCATTTTATTCAAGAGACTTTTGAATTCTTCTAAAGAAGCCCATGGTAATTTCTTCTTATTTTTACATAGGAATATGAAGTCGTCGCATGAAACCTCTTGGATGTTTTCTCACAATGTTCACTTATTGAATAGCCAAAAAACAAGACACATAGTAAAAAATTTCCTCTTCACAATATCATACAAAATATGGTCCCTAAAATCACTATATTTTATTGATCTACCATGTTGTATAGTGAAATTTGAGCTATGAGAATAATCTAAAATTTCCTTTTTAGATCTAGTATACCTGTAACATATAATATATTTCGGAATTTTATAATACAATATTTAAAAATGAATTCTTCTTGTTTCCCATTATTTTTATATTTAATTTTATTTTTAATCTTCTCATCCTCAGACTTATAATTTTTTATCTTTTTCAATAAATATGTTTTCATAGTTGTCTGAAAAATCAGTTCTTTATTCCATTCAATAATAATTTCTATATCAATATTTACCATATACAAGAATAGAGGATCTATCTAAAGACATATTTGGGTTATAACTCTATGATTTTTTCTAATCAATGCAGCTACAACTGTTTTACATTCCTTGGGTGGTATTTTATTGAACAATAATAATCTATGAGTATCTTGAGCCATTGCATTCAACTCATGTTCAGTCCTTTCTGTTAAAAAATTTATTTTAGGATTTTATAGTCCATATATGACTCACGTATTTCTCCATTGAGATAATTTTTCCATATCTTCATCTAAAATATTACAACTACCAACTCAATATCATGGTTTGGATATTTATTTCCATTAACCATAAATTTATTTGATTCATATGCTATAACATTATCATTTTTTATTATTACAAAACCAATTACTTCTTTAATAAATCAAAATATATCATAACCCCATAATTTCAAGATGATATAGTGAAAATTTCATCATTGACCAATCTCCTCCTTAATTCATCATTATATCCTTTACATTTATTTGTCGAAAAAATTATAACCCCTTTAGGTGTAAGCCTGGTTAATGAGTTATCTGATTGAGAAAAATTGTGAATGATACTCTGATAGTAACCCTTCAAACCAATGGAACATTGTACCTCAATTATGTTCACTGATATATGACATTATATATCTACCTCAATCTTTATAATATCAACTAAGATTCCATCTTTAGAGAAAATTTTGCAAAGGGAACTTATGTAATCCATAAATCACACCTATGAAATTATATATATAACTCCTTCATAATAAGTGCCTCAAGAAAAATCCATTATTGATTTTCATGGTCCTAGTTTTAATTATAATACACCAAAATATCCTCAACGAATACAATAGAAAGAAAATAATAAAGATATTCTAGGAATACTATGTTAATAAGATCCCGAAAAATATAGAGTGAATTACTCAATTAAAATAGAATTAATATAAACTAATAATTTTTATTAATAATTTAAGAAGATATCTTTAGACAATTTCTCTTCTTTGCATTAAATTTATGATACCTAGAATGAATTCCAATTTTTTTTTAAATATATGGCTCTATGATGATGGATGAATAAGTCAATAATAAGGGGAAGAGGATAGTCATTATTTATTGTAATGGAATTTTTTTCCCCATAATTGATGTATATCTATATCGATCCATATTTATTATTGATGAAGAGAATAGGGGATCCCCATGGTGAAATACTTGGGTATGTTAATCACATAACATCAAAATCCTCTATTTGTAACATTAATTCCACTAATTCCATCATGGATATTATAATGGGATCCTTTGATATCGGTCTCAAATCATGGATTAAATTAATTGAAAACTAAACTTTACTCTCTGGGAGATGTCTAGGTAATTTTTTCAATAAATACATCAATGTATATCTATATAATAAGAACGCCCTCATATTTAAGATAATCCTCCCCATCCCTTTATTTATTTTTCCCTTCTTTCCCATGAATCTCTTTTAGTGGATCTATTGAATGCCGATCAATATATTACTCAAATGATGAAGTCTTTTCATTAAATATATGTAATTCTATGTCTTTATCAAAATTTGTAATTTAATTCATCTTAGAATAAATTATTAGTGTCATATTTTTAAATAAAACCCATAAAAAGGACTATATCTATGTCAACCATTTGTGTGATAATAATTTTATAAAAATATTCACATTTACAAGTGATAATGATGGTTTTTTAAAACATCCTTATTGTAGTGATACTTCCCCAAATATTTTTGACCAAGAATTAACTTCTTAAATTAAAAGGGAAATGTCTAATTTTCTCGAATAACTTTTTATATATAAAATAATGCGTGGATGAAAAATCCAATAAAACATTACCTAATTCAAGTTAGGATTAATGTAACTACCACCATACCATTAGGAACTTCTAACTCAGTTTTAGATATCACATAATCTTTTATTTCTCCCCTAGGACTCTTCTATGGTGGATTCCCATGGGGCATGGGTCATCCATCATCATAGTGTCACGTCTCTAAATAGCTGAAATACTGAATAATAATGTTTTCTTTTTTAAAATTACATTCATGATCCTAGTAACCCATATCTCCACACTTATAAAAGACTTCTTTTTCACATATTTATTTACAATGATGATTCATTCCATAGTTTCAGAAGGTGGAAAATGTGTTATTATCTTATTATTAATCATTGAACTTCCTTTTTTATGGTGTTCTGATGACCACTTATACTCATAGTTTCACTTGAATATGTATGATCTAGATAATTCTTACTTACATTAAAGAAAAAAAATTATTTCATCATTTGATGAAAGGTTTTGAGTAACCAGGTCCCTTTGATTACTTGTCTGAATATCTAGAAATAAATGGTAAATCATGCACTCATGTTGAATATACAATCCATATCACACGTTGATAACCCTATAAAGGTAGATTCATACTCTGAAATACACTTTTTTCTTTATATTTTTTCTAAGGAACATTCTATTCATTTTTTTTTACCCATTAGAGAAATATTTGTTCAAATATGATTCCATAAAAGATTTAAATTCCATGAGTTATGTTTCGGCAGCCTCTGCAGTATTCTAGATCAATTACGAAAAATCTTCAATTTATACATTGATACAATACACATTAATTGTAACATTTACCATTTCACTGCATCCGAGGGACAAAAATATCTTCTCCATTTTCATTATCGATTTATCAACAACCATTGGATTAAAATTCCCAATAATTGATGGTGGAATATGTCATATAAATAAATCTAGTATAAGATAATGTTTGTGTGAAATGGGTTCCCCCAGTCAGGAATGGTTTTTCTCATGGACTGATTAATTTATCCTAATAGAGCTATAATATTCACATTTCTAATAACTATATTAGCTTCCTAAGCAGGGTAATATCCATATATGCAACTAGAATTGATATCATTATTCCTTTCAAGTACCATTTCTAGAAACTAGAATATATTATATTAAATCGTAAAATTATGAATTTTAAATCATAATTTATAATTCAAAATATAGTTTAACACGTAGTATGAATTATAACTTATTCACTATTGGTCTCATAATTATAAATTTTTTTTTACAAGGATATTTTTATTTTCAATTCCTTTATAGTTGTTAGTAAAAAAAATTATTATTATATTTAGTATGTCTCTAATGAGTATAAATATAAGTGCATAGTAAAGCCCATTTTCTTGTACCAAGTGACTATAGGGTCAATCCCAATGATCCCTTTTTGAAGTAATTAACACTAGGTACCACTATGCCAGATCCAAGTCCAGCTATATTATCCAAATAGTGATTTACCAAATCATATCATCCAAACCCAAAATATAAAGATGTTATTATATAAATATATTCAAAATATGTCATATATTTGTGATCCATAATTTATGTTTTCTTTAGTCTAGCTCATATGGTTCTATTAAAAATCATATAATACCAACTATAACAACCCTAGATTCATTAACCTATAGTCTATGAATAATTTATTCAATTAGAATATATAAAAATAGTGAAATACCAATGTACTAATCAGTTAACAGTTCTAGAGAACCAGATATATATATGATATAAAATTTACTGTGGGAATTTAAAATGAAACATAATATATAACAGAATAAAATGAAATGCCTCTTTGAAAACTCATTCAAATATCCATTATTCCTACATATGGAAAGAAAAAAATAGGGGTTAGACCATATACTTGGTAAGGGTTATCTATAGAATAATCTACCATGATTCAATAATTATAATTAATATGGTATGGTATTTAATTGAACAAAAATTCCATTTAATTATCTTGACTATCATTATTGGACAACGAATAATAAATATGAAAATCTAAATAACTAAAAAAACATTAAACATTATCAATAAGCTATGAGTTAAAATCATAAATATATAATATCATCCATAAAATATCATTGCTAATAAGAATGATAAATTATCATAAAAGGATGTAAAGAACCATAAAATTCAAGGGAATTTTTTTTTTAATTTTTTTTGGGATTTTAAAAGAACGCAGTTTCTAACCGCGCCTGATTCTGAGTCCCGGTGTGCCCAGAATTAATTTCTGAAGTTTAGATCGGGTACGTTCAGGGAACGAATGAGCGGGTTTTTCTAACTTTTGAATTGGTGCTCAGAATCGAATTCCGAGGGCACCGATGGAATCGCAGTGCCAATATTTGCTTAGAAACGCCATTTTCGGAGTTGTGTTTTCCCGGGTGTGGTTTTTAATTTTTAGGGTTAAGTTAAGAAATAAAATAAAGTTGTGTGACAACTTTATTTTATTCCACTTAAAACCACTTAAAAGCCACTTAAACTAAGTTAAGGGGATAGGGTGGAACCTAAAATATCCTACACACTTGGTAGGATATTTTCAAAGTGGGGGCCACATGAGCCCCACCGTTTCTTTCCTTCTATGTAATGCACCTGCAACCCCCCTCTTTAATGAATGTCAACTGTGTGTTTTTCTGGTTAAGAAACGCCTCATTAATTGGGCAGTTAAATCGTTACATTTAATTCACTGAATAAATTTTTCGTTTCTTTCCTTTTGAAATTAAAATGTGTCATGTGCGTTAATAAAATAAGATAAATCTTATTTTATTTCTGTTGGAACTTTAGGCATGGAGAGGATTTTGAGGAAAGCGTTCTTCTTCGACGAAGAACGCAAAGAACGCGAAAAACGCTCCGACCTCCAACGAAGTACGCCAAACCCTCATAGATCAAAGATGCGACGTCGTGTACCGCGATGTCAACGACATTTCTTCCACGACGCTCCTTCTGCGATGATCCTTCTCTTCCGCGACGATCCTCTTCTTCCACGACGGTTAATTCCGTGATGAACTCGCGTTCGACGACAACGCTTGAGGTAGGGAATTATGTTTGAGAATGATTTTATTCACTTGTTTCTTTATTTCTAAAGAAAACAAAGAACACAGATCAACTTATTACCTAGTTGATCCGTGAATGCTTTCCTTGAGGGTTGGGAATAATCTGTTGTGGGGAAAACTGTTTGGGTTGTTTCTCTTTTGTTCATGAAATTTTCCTTGTTGTTCTTCGTCTTTTGGGCCGCTTGTTACCGACTTAATGGGAGGAGGTCGGACCGCACGAACACGGCCGACTCTCCTCCCCCTGTTTTGTTTTGATTCGTTGTGGAACAAACAAAGGCGGCACAGTGCAACAGCACCATGCAGACATGAGA
Source organism: Viscum album (assembly GCA_963277665.1). Taxonomy (NCBI): domain Eukaryota; kingdom Viridiplantae; phylum Streptophyta; class Magnoliopsida; order Santalales; family Viscaceae; genus Viscum; species Viscum album. The sequence goes on from OY728164.1 coordinate 1,374,288,923, forward strand.
AAGAATGTGGCGCAGAAGCGCGGCACCGTTGTGTCGTGCCGTTGGGGCCAAACGAAACAGTGGGCGAAGTCGGGGCCGTGAAGGCGATTTGAAGACTCCGATTCTTGTTGTCAAAGTATGGATCGATGGATGATGGTGAGGCGGGCCCTGAAGGCGTTTTGAAGGCTTTGCTGTAAAGGCCGGGTCCCGAGATGATCACTGGCGAAGACCGCAGGTAAATCGAACCACCGGAGCGCGTCCGGTGGTCTGCGGAAGCCCCTGCCGGCGTGCCACACCGGCGCGGTGTTGCCGGTGGTCGGGGGAGGCGGCGAGCAAGGGTCCTGCGGCCGCGCGGGACTGGGGATCGTGGGACACGGCAGCGCGCCGTGTCTGGTGACACGAAGCGGCCCCCAGCGCGAGCGGACCGTGGCTGCCTTGCGCGGCGCCTGGCCAGCGCCAGCGCACCGGCCGAGCCGCCCGGCCGGACCTTGGGGCGGGCCGCACCGCGCCGGATCAGACCCAGATCTGGGTTGGGTCGACCCAGTTCGGGCCGACCCATGGGGTTTGGGTCGGGTCGGCCCGGGCCCAGACCCCCCATTTTCGGCAACTTTTCAGTCTTTTTCCTATATCATGAGCTACGGGCCTCCGATCGACGCGCCGTCAGCGAAGATGCAATCCATGGATCGAGAAGGTCGTTTCGATATATTACACTCATGGTTTTGGAATTCTTTGGGTTCGGCCAGGTTGGTTCGTACACGAAACCAACCGGGCCCTCGGAGCGGAAACGCTCATATCTTGATCTCCGGACGTCCGATTGACCTGCCGTCGACTTTGATGGATTCCACTAAGTGAGACGGATCTTTTGGCTTTCTCCGCTCGAGGTTTGGATGTTGTTGGAGTGCGGTCGGGTTGGTTCGCTCACGAAACCAACCGGGCCCCTAAACGAAAAATCCAATAACACAAAGACCGGGCGTCCGATTGACGTGTCATCTGTCTCGTTGAATTCCTCTTGATGAGAAGGAACTTATGGAATACTATGCATGAGTTTGGTTGTTGTTGGATAGTGGCCGGGTTGGATTGTACCCAAAATCCAACCGGGCCCTTGGAATGGAAAATCTGATATCGTTCAGACCGGACGTCCGTTTGACGAACCGTCAGCGGCGTTGGTGATCTCGTTGAGAAACGGTCTCTAAGAGTATACCCTATGAGTGTTCAGGGTATAGTTGAGATACGGCTGGATTGGTTCGCACACGAAACCAACCGGGCCCCGGGGACGAAAAGGCTAATAACTCACAGACCGGGCGTCCGATTGACGCGTCGTCTGTTGCGTTGAGACCCCTATGACGTGGTGGTCCTTTGAGATACTTCTTCGTGGGACTTGTGATACATGGAGTATCGACCTGTAGCTCGTGGATCGGACCCTCACAGAGATGAGCGTGCAGAGTACGGAGACCATGTAGCCGACTGAGACCTGACAACTGCTTGACCGACTCGACTTGGAGTGATTCGACTAGCCCAATGGACGGAGCACTACTTTGTTTGGGTGCAGACCCATGGCGGACGGAGCACTACCTGTGTGACAGTGCAGACCCTCGGTACTCATCCAGAGAGTACCTCTTCTGGCTACTAGGGGGTGTGCACTACTGTGTTTGGGTGGCATACCCCAGCAGGAAGCACTACTGTGTTTGGGTGGCTAGACCACGATACTCGACAGGAGAAGTACCTCAGAAGTCTTAGGTTAGTGAGAAGTACCTCAGAGTTGTGACAGGACCACTGTACACTCCAGAGACGGAGCTCTTTAGTAGATACAGTTTTGATGATGAAAATCCTGGTTTGAGCTGAGTCTATGACCTTGTGTTTACCTCATGTTTGAGATGGGTCACTTGATAACTTAGGTATATGTATGGGCATATACCTGGGTAGTGGTTATCCGTTGATTTCATGATCTTGGTTTTTTCCTCATGGTTGAGATGGGTTACTTGATAACTTAGGTATATGTATGGGGATACACCTAAGTAGAGGTTATTTTTGAGATCTTCTTTGTGGTTATCCTTGTTGGTTTTTGTGATACCTTGAGGTTCTCGGGGTCCCTACTGAGTATCGTTATACTCACCCCTACACAGGCTATGCCCGCACCTCGTTGTGTTGGTTGCAGATGACGGACAGTGTGTACGGGGGCCGAGTGTTTGAGGATTGGACGGTACACGGAGGTGGACTACACAACGAGTCAGTATCCGGAGGTGGACTTCACGGAGAGACGACACACTGAGGAGGTTGATGGCCGAGAGAGTTGTGGAGGCTATCTGTACCTACCCTTCAGGTAGGATCCTTGGTGGAGGATCCAGGAGTTGCGCCATCTGTACCTACCCTTCAGGTAGGATCCGAGGAGGAAGAATTAGGAGCCACTTCCGTTCTTCCAGCTTTTGTCTTTTTCTTTTGTAATTTGTTCAGTTGTAGTTGTACTTTCATTTGGTTTTGTATTCTGGCCCATTTACCTTTCAACACTTCTCTTTTTACTTATTGTTTTACTTCCGCTTGTACTCTGTGGTGTTTTGTTTACTTTTATAAAGGCAATTCCTTCCCAGTTATCGGGATTTATGCCTTTGGTGCTAGTCGCCATCCCCTGGCCAATGGAAGGCGGGTTTGGGGTAGTCACGGAATGGGCCCCGAGGACGGGTCATAACAAATTGGTATCAAATGAGTTGATTCTACCGCAGAACTTATAACTCTGATATTTTCTTTCTGTGAAGCAATACTGTTAAGAGTACTGAGTGTGGTTTTCAGTTCAGGGAGTCCAGTGTTGGTGCGGGCAGCCGACGTATCCATACACCAGGACCCTGACAACTGATTTCCGACTTTGTGCACGAAAACACTAATTGTGTGTGTTCTTTCAAAGGTCTTGCCTTAAAACAGCTCAAACCAGGTCACCTCACCAGGTATAATCATTTGAACATGTCACATTATTTCTTTCAGGACGCCTTTTCATGGACGACCAGCTAAAGCCCATAGGGATGTGCGTACTGACAGCCTGCCGAGCGACGAGGCTTCGGTACAAGGACCTCTTGCAGTCGAGGCACCAGCGGAGGAACCAGTGGTATTACAATACATTGGGCCACTGATGCCACCAGCCCCAGCAGTAGGCGATGCATGCCACTTGAGCGTGCTGCACGAGTTCCAGCGCCAGAGGCCACCTAGGTTCCGGGGAGAGACGGACCCGCAGGCAGCTGAGGATTGGATGGAGGTTGTTGTAAGAGTCTTCAGGCTAGTGGGGACGTCAGTAGACTTCATGGTGATCTTTACTGCCAGCCTTCTTTAGGCAGCAGCAGGCAGGCGGTGGAACAACTTTTTCCAGTTTTGCGATAGGATGACCTTCGTATGGGAAGACTTTGAGACCTTCTTCGGGGTGGAGTTTGTGCTAGTAGCTCTACACCCCGAGCGTGTTCAGGAGCTACTGCCTTTGCCGTGTGTTTTTCGATCAGTAGGAAAGTCATCTGTGGGTAGTAAACAGATGATGCAGTGGTCCAGGTGGACCAGACCAGCAGTTGGGCGATCTCAGATTTTAGGATCGGTGGTGCGGGGCACCCGGGGTGGAGTCAGAGCCAGGCATGCCAGAAACGGATAGTGTTACTCCTACGGTAGGAAGGGTCACCTGGCACGTGACTTTCTGACTCCTCGCACATTTGATCCGCAGTCTTTGGAGGAGCCACTGAGGAAGAAGCAGCGGAGGGTGCTTGAGCAACAGCCGAGTAGTGGACAAGGCAATAGACCTCCGGGAGCAGGTGGACAGGAGCGGAACTAGTGGATATGTCCCTTGTACTTATAGTTCCATATTTTTGTTGTATTCGTGTCTTATTACTATGAGCTTCAATAATAAGAAGACACTTATCTTTGTTTTCTTTCCTGTCCTTTTGTTTGGTTGATACCGAGTGGTCCCGGTTAAGACTGTTGACTTGACCCTCACTTTCAAGATTTCTATAGGAGGAGTCCCAGTGACCTCGCACTAATGCCGACGGTGTGACTCGACCCTTGGAGGCGAGAGTGACAGTTGGATCTCTTGGTAGATACGTTGAGGCCTTACGACGTCATCCATGGCATGAATGCATCAATCATGTCAGGATTGACTATATTAGGCAATGGGCATGGTTCATCCAGGGGATGAGACCGAGTTTCTATTTTCATCAAAGGAGAAATTTTAGCAGCTCTTCCATTTCATAAGCAAAGAAGGTGAAGATCATCCAGGAGCGGATGAAGACTGCACAGTGCTGTAAGAAACAAGAAACCGACGCTAGTCTTAGAGACTCGAGCGTGTTAAATGTTTCAAGAAAAGGAAGCTTTAAGGAGAGATGAGTCTACGAAGCAGCAGACGTATAGGCAGAGCTAGGAGAGCATCATGAGGTGGTGTACATCTTAACATGCTACAACCACCCGCCTTATTTATCCCCTCCAGGCTCAGGGAGCTGGAGGGCGGAGGAAGAGTGCGGCTGCATGCGGTCAAGGAGTGTGACCCAATGGATCTAAAAATGATTCAAGGGACAGTATGTGTCCACTACTAGCTGCTGTAGTAATAGACGTTGATATGAATCATTCCTTGATTTCACAAATCTTACCCCAGACCTAGAGTTTTCGGTAATCCATGGACAGGACCCTCACGTCTGGAGATAACTTGGGAGGAGACTCGATAATCACACTTACGCCGACGGTGTGGTCAGACCATCGAGGTAAGAGTTTCGGTTGGAATCTCTTGGTGGAAGCGTCGAGGCCTTACGACGTTGGTTGAGTATGGACTGGGCAATCACAGTTCATACACAAATTGTCGGTATTATGCAATAAGGTTGTGGTTTAACTACGAAGTCGGGATGGGTTTTCCTTGGTCGGCGAAAAGGTAACCCCAGGCAGCACTGGGTAACTCATGCACCGGAGGGTGTGATCGATCACTCTTGAGTCTCTCAACCTTACCCTCTTGGAAAAAGTAATTTTTAGTTTCAGTTCTAACAGGAATTGGAGACCTCTAGAGTTCTAGGATAACGATCACGTCCTTATACGGGTCTCACCTCGATGAGGTCTACAGAGATGTTGCCAAGGCGGCAAGTTATCTCCGAGGTTCAACGGACCTTCTTAGGTCCTCATCCGGGTAGGCGGGGTGGTTTATCGCTTGACCCATCCACCTCAGTTTCACCAGGTGCATGATGACTTCCATGTATCTCAACAGAGGAGATACGTGCATGGACCTTCACATATCATCGACCATGGGGAGCTGGACGATGGCAATGGGGTGTCTTTCACGGAGGTTCCAATGGGGATCGAGGATCGAAAGGAGCGGATCCTATGAGGATGATCGATTCCTCGTGTGCACTTTATTTGGCAGTATGGGAACCTCCAGGTGAGCACATGGGAGTGGAAGGCTCAAATTCGTGCTCTGTACCTCTTTTGTGACCCTAGTTTGTGTTAAAGCTTTACGAGGACGTAAAGCCCTGAGGTGGGAGTAAAGTAAAGACCCGTAAAATTCAAGGGAAATTTTTTTAAAATTTTCTTTGGGATTTTACAAGAACGCAGTTTCTGACGGCGCCTGATTCCAAGGCCTGGTGTGCCCGGAATTAATTTTCGAAGTTTAGCTCGGGTACGTTCAGTGAACGAACGAGCGGGTTTTTCTAACTTTTGAACTCGTGCTTGAAATCGAATTCCAAGGGCACCGATGGAATCGCAGCGCCGGTATATGCATAGAAACGCCATTTCTGGAGTTACGTTTGCTCGGGTGTGGTTTTTAATTGTTGGGGTTAAGTTAAGAAATAAAATAAAGTGGTGCGACAACTTTATTTTATTTCACTTAAAGCCACTTCAAAGCCACTTAAGCTAAGTTAAGCAGATAGGGTGGAAGCCAAAATATCCTACCCACATGGTAGGATATTTGTGAGGTGGGGCCCACACGAGCCCCACCGTTTCTTTCCTTCTAAGTAACGCACCCGCAACCCCCCCTCCCCCTTAATGAAAGTCAACTGTGCGTTTTTCTGGTTAAGAAACGCCTCTTTAATTGGGCAGTTAAATCGTTACAATTAATTCACTGAATTAATTGTTTGTTTCATTCCTTTTGAAATTCAAACGTGTCATGTGCGTTAATAAAATAAGATAACTCTTATTTTATTTCTGTTGGAACTTGAGGCGTGGAGAGGATTTGGAGGAAAGCGTTTTTCTGCGACGAAGAATGCGAAGAATGCGAAGAACGCGAAGAACGCTCCGACCTCGAATGAAGTATGACAAACCCTCAGAGATCGACGACGCGACGCCATGTACCGCGACGTCAACGACGTTTCATCCGCGATGATCCTTCCGCGACGATCCTTCTCTTCCGCGACGATCCTCTTCTTCCATGATGGTTAATTCCGCGACGAAATCGCGTTCGACGACAACGCTTGAGGTAGGGAATTATGTTTGAGAATGATTTTATTCCCTTGTTTCTTTCTTTCTAAAGAAAACTAAGAACACTGATCAACTTATTACCTAGTTGATCTGTGAACGTTTTCCATGGGGGTTAGGAATAATCTGTTGTGGGGAAAAACTATTTGGGTTGTTTCTCTTTTGTTCGTGAAATTTTCCTTGTTGTTCTTCATCTTTTGGGCCGCTAGTTACCGACTTAACGGGAGGAGGTCAGACTGCACGAACACGGCCGACTCTCCTCCCCCTTTGTTGTTTTGATTCGTTGGGGCACGAACAAAGGCGGCACAGTGCAACGGCACCAGGAGGACACGAGAAAGAACACGGCGAAGAAGCGCGGCGCCGTCTCGTCGTGTCGTTGGGGCCAAACAAAACCGCGGGTGGAGTCAGCGCCGCAAAGGCGATTTGAAGACCCCGCTTCTTGTAGTAGAATTACGGATCGACAGATGATGGTGAGGTGGACCGCAAAGGTGTTTTAAAGGCATTGCAGCGATGGTCGGATCTCGGGATGATCACTGGCAAAGACCGCAGGCGATTTGGACCACCGGAGCGCGTCCGGTGGTCCGCGGAAGCCCCTGCCGGCGCACCGCGGCGGCGCCGGCGGTCGGGGGCGGTGGCGCCCAACGCGCCACCAGAAGAATCTACAGCGGCTGAAGCCGTGGCGGAGAGCGAAGGTCCCGCGGCCCTGCGGGACCGGGGATCGTGGGATGCGGCAGTGCGCCGCGTCCGGTGACACGAAGCGCCCCCCAGCGCGAGGGGACCATGACTACCTTGCGCAGTGCCTGCCCAGCTCCAGTGCACCGGCCGAGCCGCCCGACCGGACCGCCGGTCCGGACCACACCGCGCCGGGTGGACCTAGACCCGGGTCGGGTCGACCCAGTTCGGGCCGACCCGGGGGTGTTGGGCCGGGTCGGCCCGGGCCCAGACCCCCCGTTTTCGGCACCTTTTCGGTCTTTTGCCCGTATCTTGTGCTAAGGGCCTTCAATCGACGTGCCGTTAGAGGAGATGCGATCCTTGGATCGAGATGGTCGTTTCGGTATATTAAACTCAAGGTTTTGTAATACTTTCGGTTCAACCAGGTTGGTTCGTACACGAAACCAACCGGGCCCTCGGAGCAGAAACACTCATATATTGAGCTCCGGACGTCCGATTGATGTGACGTTGACTTTGATGGATTCCACTAAGTGAGACGGATCTTTTGGCTTGCTCCGCTCGAGGTTTGGATGCCATTGGAGTGCGGCCGGGTTGGTTCGCTCACGAAACCAACCGGGCCCCTAGAAAGAAAAGGCCAATAACTCACAGACCGGGCGTCTGATTGACGTGTCGTCTGTCTCGTTAAATTCCTCTTGATGAGACAAAACTTATGGAATACCTCGCCTGAGTTTGGTTGCTGTTGGATAGTGGCCAGGTTGGATTGTACCCGAAATCCAATCGGGCCCTTGGAACAGAAAAGCTGATATCTTTCAGACCGGACGTCCATTTGACAAACCGTCAGCAGCGTTGGTGATATCATTGAGAAATGGTCCCTAAGAGTATACCTATGAGACTTCGGGATACAGTTGAGATACGGCCGGATTGGTTCGCACAGGAAACCAACCGGTCCTCGGGGACGACAAGGCTAATAACTCATAGACCGGGCATCCGATTGACGCGCTGTCTGTTGCGTTGAGAACCCTGTGACGAGGTGGTCCTTTGAGATACTTCTTCGTGGGACTTGTGATACTTGGAGTATCGACCTGTAGCTCGTGGAGCGGACCCTCCCAGAGATGAGCGTGCAGAGTACAGAGACCGTGTAGCTGACTAAGACCTGACAACTGCTTGACCGACTCGACTTGGAGTGAGTCGACTAGCCCCGTAGACGGAGAACTACTTTGTTTGGGTGAAGACCCATGGCGGACGGAGCACTACCTATATGACAGTGCAGACCCGCGGTACTCGTCCGGAGATTACCTCTGCAGGCTACTAGGGGGTGTGCACTACTGTGTTTCGGTGGCATACCCCGGCGGGAAGCACTACTGTGTTTGGGTGGCTGCCCCGCGGTACTCGACAGGAGGAGTACCTCAGCCGTCTTAGGTTATTGAGCAGTACCTCAGAGTCGTGACAGGACCACTGTACACTCCATAGACGGAGCTCTTCAGTAGTTACAGTTTCAATAATGAAAATCCTGGTTTGAGCTGAGTCTATGACCTTGTGTTTACCTCATATTTGAGATGGGTCACTTGATAACTTAGGTATATGTATCGGCATATACCTGGGTAGTGGTTAGCCGTTGATTTCATGATCTTGGTGTTTTCCTTATGGTTGAGATGGGTTACTTGATAACTTTGGTATATGTATGGGCATACACCTAAGTGGAGGTTATCTATTGAAATCTTATTTGTGGTTATCCTTGTTGGTTTTAGTGAGACCTTTAGGGTCTCGGTGTCCCTACTGAGTATCGTTATACTCACCCCTGCACGAGCTATGCCTGCACCTCGTTGTGTTGGTTGCAGATGACGGACAATGCTGACGGGGGCTGAGTGTTCAAGGACTGGACGGTACCCGGAGGTGGACTACAGGACGAGTTAGTATCCTGAGGTAGACTTCACAGTGAGACAACACATGGAGGAGGTTGACAGGCGAGAGCATTGTGGAGGCTATCTGTACCTACCTTTCAGGTAGGATTTGTGGTGGATGATCCAGGAGTTGCGCCATCTGTTCCGACCCTTCAGGTAGGATCCGAGGAGGATGACCCAGGAGGCGCTTCCGTTCTTCCAGATGTTGTCTTTTTCTGTTTTACTTTGTTCAGTTGTAGTTGTACTTTCATTTGGGTTTGTATTCTGGCCCATTTACCTTTCAGTACTTCTCTTTGTACTTAGTGTTTTACTTCCGCTTGTACTCTGTGGTGTTTTGTTTACTTTTATAAAGGCAATGCCTTCCTAGTTATCGGGATTTATGCCTTTGGTGCTAGTCGCCAGCCCCTGGCCTATGGAAGGCGGACTTGGGGTAGTCACGGCACGGGCCCCGAGGACGGGTCGTGACAAAGGAAGTCTATAATTATTACATGTCATGTCTTAATAACATGTTTCATATACCGTTAAGACCCTACACATGGTGGTTTAAAACTATATCTTCAATCCTTTTTAATGTTACATTAATGATTCACATAATTAGACTACAAAGCATCCAAAGGATATATATATATTAGAGACCATTCCATATCATCATTTCGAATGAATTCTTATTATATCAAATAATCATTTTAATTCTACAATAATCCATCTTGTAAAAAATATTCTTATTGGGTAAATAATACAGATATATAAATATTTTCCTTGATAAAAATATTAAATTATATCTAGAAGAACATATGTGGAAATGATATGTTATTTAAAAAATAAATATATACATGATACATAATATGATTATTTATGGGAAATTAATTATTCATAGATCATCATTAAGTGAATATTTAAAATGATATTTAATGACATAATATTTAATCAAGAAAGTGTATGTCTTGATTTAAACCTTTCAAAATGATCTTAAATAATCTATATAATGAATAATTATAGAATCAACCAAACTAATACCTATTAGATTAAGAATAAACAGTTGTTATCATTGATTAATAAAAATAAAATAAAAATATATTTAATAAATTCATGATTAAAAAAACCTTTTCATATTAAAAATATCATTTTAAAACAAAAATATCACAAAACATTTGAAAATACATCACTTTTAAAATACCTTTAAAATTTATAAAATATATTTTAAAACATTTGAGTGGTCATGGAGGATACAAATTCTTTCTATTCATACATTTCAATAAAATATTCTTTTCTATTTTTTGGTGAATTTCAAACATGAATTATTTTCTTTATGACATGACTATTACTTTAAAAAATTAGAAGAATAAAAATGGTCAAAAATATCTTTAATATGTAATTTATAAAACGAGTAATGTCATTATTTTAAAAAAAAATCTAGAAAAAATGGGTTCGAGAGAAAAATGCCACGTGACCAAAAAGAGAAATGAAGTTAGATTTCATTAAAACATTTGATGAATCATTGGAGGTTCAAAATATTCTAAAAATTGTACTATTAATTAAAAATGTTAATTAATAACCATAGTATTCTAAAATTAAAGAGTTTATTAAATAATTATCAAATAATATCTTCTATTTAAATTTTACTATAAACATTCTTGATTGAAATGATATTGTGATGTAAATTCTTGCAATGATCATAATGTTGATGTGGGAATCCACTAATAATAAATTATATGTTTCTAATGTAAATAAAAATAAAATTAAACAAAATAATAGATTTTAAAAATTAACTAGAGACATAATCTTATATTATCAATGATAATACAGGAGTATCATAACCAAATGAAATAAAATTGACTTATAAAATTCTTTACCAATCTGTAACCTTTACATCAATTCCCCTTGGTCAAAATAATTCAATTTGAAACATTAAATTCTATGATTTATTATATAATTAATATATTACATTTCAAGAGGGCAGTATTTACACCATATAAATTTAAATAGGTGCATAACATGACAATATTCCATAGTGAAGAGAAATTGATATGATGTCCCTTTCCTCACACTTTCTTATGATTGAATAAGATTTGATATCCTATATAATCTATTTAAAACTATTTATTTACTTATAAATAGAAATATTTTTTCTTATAATCTCATATGGGGTCATTTAATAACATTATTTCACTCATTAATTAATAATTATTCTTTATTATCATTGTTTATGGAGTTAATTTCCTTGTTCTCTCATTCTGTCTTTGTTATAAATGATATGGTTGTTATGAATATTATATAGTGATATTATATCAGGAATTATAATAAGGAAATAATTACCATATTTTAAATCAATAAAAAATTTAATACCTATAATTATATTTGGTTTTAAGAAATGATGTGTGTTGTAATCATGGAGACGGTAGTTCGTATGCACGCATGGAAAATGTTTCAATTTTTAAATGGCCATTATAGAAAGGTTGTTTGTAAAATTTTATTCCAAAATAATGATAATAAAATAACAAGTACGATATTATTATTTTTTAATATTCTTATATATATCCAAGATGTGTGGTTATGAAAATAGAGTTTCATCGCTTCGTGAAGGTGGTAGTCCACACTTACATGAACAACATTATCAAAAATCATTGAATGAAAATATGAAAATAAAATTATATATTGTATTTAAAGAATGAAATATTTTTTATGAATATCATAATTATTTCATTTATATCTCAAATATTCATTAAATTCACCCTTATCACCTTCTATGTACATCATTGGTGAAAGATGAATCGCATCACTGTGTGAGGTGATAGTTATCTGTACAAATGTGTGACATTATCATATCTCTTATGGAATGAAACATAAAAAAATATAAATTTTATGTTCATTCAAATGGCATAATTATTTTATAAATAGCGTATATATAAATTTTATCCATTATCATCCCCAATTATCAGATGTCGTAATGTAAAAACTAATGACATTGGTTAGCAAGGAGGTAGTTTGAGGTACATGTGAATAATTATTTCTTAACCCATTTTATAGAATTTTGATTTTTGTAAGTGATAAAATTAAAACAACAAAATATGAATATATTAATGATACATATTTTATTATATCAAAATGGTTTAATTTGAAATAAAGTACGTGGATTTTGAAAAAAAAATAAAAACATTCATTGAAGGATGTTACCTCTTCTTCAGGTATCTTCTATTGATTTGGACCATACTCTTTACAAAGTCTAATTTCCTCCCAAAATATGACATATAATATTCAGCGATATGATTTCGAGCGTAATTTAGGAACTTTTTTTCTAAACTAAATGTTTTTGAATGTGTGACGAAAAATGAAGAGCATGTGGCCTTTAATAAGTGATTTGAGTGGGAAACTTGAAATTTTTGAAAAGGAAACTATGTACCCACGTTTTTCAGATGATAAATGTTATATAAATGGATTATTATCTATAATTATATTTTATAGTTTATAAATATTAAAATATATTTGATTTTATACATGTTTTTAAGTCATTTTGACCCATATATTTTCAGTTAAACCCCTAGTAACACCTTTTTACCTTAACCACTATACAATTTTTACTATTTTAACTTTTAGTTTTTATCACAAGTTTCATTGACCTTATTAGATAACATAACTTTTTTCTACAAAATATAGTGTTCATATTTTCAAATAACATTCCCATATGTGGATAATTTTAATGTGAAAATGATTCTATAGTGGTTGTGAGAAATGGGGTTTTAAATTAATTTTTTTGAGAAGTTTAAAATTTTATTATACAAAAAATAAATATAAAAGTGAATCTAATAACTTGAATTATATTAATATATATATCACTAAAATAATTTTAGTTTAAAACCAATTCAAAATAAAATTTATCTTTATAAAAAAATCAAATCAATAGATCGTTTTCAATTAAAATTCTATATCTTTCTCGATTAATAAAAAATGAAACTTTTTAGAAAAATTAACAAAAGGTCACCATAAAATAATTATGATATTATTAATTAAAAAAACATTTTATAAAATATATTTTAGAGAAATAAAAAAATTAAATTATTTGTGCAAAGCATAAATAACCCTCCATTTAAGAAAAAAAATAAAATTTTCAAGAATAATATATTTTTCTTTGAAATGATTATTATTTTTATTTATAATAAATATATAAAAACATAACTTTTATAAACATTATTTTTTCCATAATTTATTTTTCCTAATTTATACCCACTAATTTAATAGATATTTTTTTTAAAGGATGGGTCCGAAGACTCATTTTATTATTAAAGAAAAGCAAAGACCTCTTTAACTGGGTAGAGGGAGACCCATTACATAGCCCGAAGGCCCACTGGGCATTTAGCCCATTACATGACCCGTAGGCCCATTTTTTTGGCCCAAAGGCCATTCAGTGTATAGTACTACTACAGTACCCGCATTGCTACAGTACTTCACAGTACCCGCCGCTGCTACAGTGACCTGCCGCCGCTACAGTGACCTGTCGCCACTACAGTGCCCATCGTTGCTATAGTGCCACCGCTGCTACAGGGTGCTACAGTACTGTTACAGCAACCTGCACCCAATGGGTTTTGAACCCCCATTTTTCATGTAGATTTAAGGGGGGCTTACCACTAAGCCAAACCCCAACTACACTAATTTAATAGATATGTTATAATGGTCATATTTAAATAATATATTAATAGAGTACCGTGGTCTATTTATATGTGATGTTTCATTAATATCTACATGTATACAAAATTAAATTTATTATTAAAGAAATATATAATAAATTCATTGTTCGTTATAACTAATTTTTTAATTTTACTATTGAAATCCCTACTCCATTTCATATCTACTTTATTTCTGGTGTATGTTTTGTTTCGAACTTTTTGTTCCTTATATTTTGATCTTGGTTGCATCATATTAAAATTTTTAGTCATGAAATAAATATTATATATATTTTTATTTTAATATTTAGATTTATACATAATATTTAAAGATATAAAAATTAATTATATCATTCGTGGATATGGTAGGTCGTATGTATGCACGAGCTCTATTTCCATTTTTCAATTGATGGAATGAATGAGATGTATAAAATAATTATAATATAATTAAATATTAATATATAGTATAAATAATATATATATATATATATTCATAAAATCTATCTTTTCTACCATTCATCTAAAAAATACAAAAATGATTAATATTTCTTCATAAAGGTGGTAGTCTGCATATACGTGTGTGTGACGTTATCTTCTTCCAATAGGTTGTATTATAAGAATGAAAATATGATATTAAAATTAAAAAAGAATAATTATTTCATTAATATATTTTATATAAATATATATATTAAATCCATCACTACATCTTACCATGATATGTTATGATAGAAGAAAATTACATCAGTTCACGTGGTGATAGTTTGTCTCACACACGATTGATAGATTAATTTCTCATTTGAGGAAGAGAAGATTGATATAAATTATTAAAATAACAAAATAACAATTCATTATATAGAATTTTTTTACTCTGTATGGTTTAATAATAATTGACGGTGGTAAAATAATAAATAAAATAAAAACACAGGTTTATAGATTAAACCTCTTCTTTATACAACCTCTTTAGATTTATACCTAATGACATCCAAGGTAGGTTTTCTTATCAATAAATGGAATATTGTCCTTTATGTTTTATTTTAGTAGTTCTTATATGAACCATAATCTTTCAAATTTTTTAGAACAGAGGAGAGGTGTGTCCTTTTAGAAGTCAGGGAGTGGACAGACATATAATTATTGAAAATAATTATTTTTTTAATATATTATTCAAAACGTATCTCTTCAAAATGTTTCATTAATAGAGAATAGATGATATAGGGTTCATATATATCCAAAAAAAGTATTTATACATGATATTTGGTCATTAAAATTATTATCTTTTTATTTTAACACCATGTTATCATGTTTCAACGAAAACATGGGTTACAGATTGATACTTCTTTTTTACTATTCATTATGACCAAAAATATTGTTCACTATATTAATTAAAATGAATTATACTATTTCTATGTATATATACCAAATTATAAACTTCAATTCACATATGTGAAATAATTTAATATAATATTAAACACATAAAATAATGGAAACCATTTTTCCAAAGAAAATGTTTTCTTAAGTATATGATTTTTTTCTATCAAAAATAATAATAAAATATATTCCAATTACATAAATTTAATTTACAATAATATAATTAACTAATTAAACTTTTGATATATTTTTTAAATATATTTTATCTTTTTAAATTAGGTACCTAGAAGGAATGTTTTAAATAAATATCAGAATATGCACTATTTTTCAAAATATTACTATTTTTATAAAATTATGAACAAATAATTATAAGAATATTTGAACATGTTTATTTTAAAAAAAATTTAATTATTTGAATAAAATATTTTCAAAGTGTAAAAAAGTTATTTATATTATTTTCTTAAGAAATAAATTAAACCAAATTTAATGAGAATGTTATTTTCAAAGAATATAAATATTTTTCTAAAAATATAATATATTTCTCAAAATAATATGAAAATATTTTTAGAATTTGTTTATTATTGTTAATAATACTAATTTTATAATATATTATATTTCAGTTACTCATGTTGTTTCATGTAACACAAGTTACTAATTATTTTTTTATTAAAATAAATATCTTATAAAATCCCTGAGTGTTTTATGGAAAATACAAGACAATAATAAGTAAATTTGGGACCACAATTTCGTGATAATAAAAATATGATAATCACTAAAAATTTACATTGAAAAGTATAATGATAGAAAAATCTGCTATTAAACTTATTTAATTTGTTTGATAATGTATAGACATATAAAATTTATTCAAATAAATCTGTTACATGCCCATAATATTACTATCAAAACATAAATATGTTCAAAACTTATATTGTGAGATATTTTGAAAATAAGTAATTTTTTATAAAAATTTATTTACATGTTAATCCCTAATCCATACATAAATGTTTATTGAATAACTAGATACACAGATAATGTTTCACACACTACAATCTATTTACTAGTAAGATAAGATAAAATAAAATTATAGTTGAATATTTTTTTAATACATGTATAAGGAGACACCATTACAATGATATATGAACAAAAATATCAGGTATGTTCCCTTAAATATTAGAGGTTAATGAATTATTACAATGGTTCAACACTATAACTTGGTATAAAATTTACCACTTTTACCATTTTTAGAAACACATTCTGTATATATATAAAACATCTATCATAGTCATTCTATACCTTAAATTTACAAAAAAATAACATCTGAATGAATAATGGAATGAGAACTGGGACAACAGAATATCAATATAAAAATTAAAACTATTATAACATTGTCTATGTAAAGAATAATGTAATTAACTAATAATATATATATATATATATCAAAATGTGTGTGCATATATATAAATAATAATTGAACATTTATAATAAAAAATTCAAAATAATAAAACCAATTTTTCACTTTAGATTAATTTGATTAAATAGTAATTATTCAATTAAGATTAACATATCCCATGTGCAAGGGTAATATTAAAACATCTAGAAATAAAACAAGTGTGATGTTTAAATTAAAAAGCACCAATGTCATATAAACTGCATACAAAAGTATACTAATCCCAATAAATATTGATTTATTTATATTTTCTCTCATTATAAAAGTATGAATTATCACAAAATATCTTGTATTTTAGTCATGGGGGTCATCAAATATCATTATGTATGGGGTGACAAAAGTGACTCAATCTGTTTCCATTAATTCCATCAACTTTTATGAGTGAATGAGATATAGGTGGATGCATGTGAAAGATTCATTGTTATTTAAAACAAAAACTGATAAACATTTAACAGAAATAAAAATTATGTAACACAAAAAATGGGGATATTAAAATGTAGAGTACAATAATTTATATTGATGTCACACACCACACATGGATACCATCATAAATTCAACTTACTCACCCATGTTTCCTATGTATTTATGTATAATACATATACTTGTATGTGCATAAAACTAGTTTAATTAATATGTTAATTATACCAAAATAATGTAAGAATCATCGATCCAACCTAAACAACATAACCCTTATTACTAATAAACCTAATATCCACTAGAAGTTTTGTAATCTTTTACCATTTAGATTCATTCTTCATTAACCCTGTATAATCCAATAAAAGGGAACTTTTCAAAATATAAAATTAGGTTATTCATCTCCCAATACCATTAATTTAATAAAATTGATTTCAATAAATACTATATAAAATGATGAACTTATAAAAATATATAAATGAGTAGACTAAATTCTATAGGAATTATAATATATTTGAAACATGGATCTTCTATTATGAAAAAAATACTCTCACAAAATACATCTTGTAACCTACACTCATCCGCCAGATTTTATGCAGGACCAATTATTCCCTATTGAACATTAAAATTAAAAATGGGTCCATGTATTTCCTACACAATAATTAGTGATTAAATATCTAAGGGTGCACATAAATTTAAAAAATAAATCCACTAATCATCCAAGTATTGTGTCACATTGATGAGTGTCAATTAACCACTATCAAACTCAAGTAATAAATGGTTACAAATTCCATAAAATAAAATTATTTCATAAAATTTCGTTATCATAATATGGTAATTATACCAAAAATTTATTAATCGCCTGATGATTGACTAGAACACTATAATTACTGTCAAATAATATCTGTATTTAATTTCTTTTTAATATATATAAAGGAAAACTCTTAATTTATATCCTAAGTTAATATTATATAACTATTTTTAGGACCCATACTAAATAGATATTGTATATTCCTTATGAAAATTTATTTATATTAACCTTTAGAATTTTTTTAATATATATTAACCTTCTATTTTGTACTGACCCCTTAAGAATAATTTTTTTGATTCCAAGGTAACATGTTTCCTACATGACAATACTATATAAATAAATTAAATCCATAAATAATATTTGGAAGCTAAAATTTATTATATATCTATTATATTATCATAACTCTCTTGGGATCCTATGGGAATTTTTTATGGTTAGGTGCTCTGAATAATCAGTTGGTGTAAGATAGAAGAAAATTATAAATTATTAGTGCATGGTTTTCAAAAATAGAGTCTAATTGTAAACTGTCACTTACATAGAAAACTCCATAATGAATTTTTAATTAACCTTGTATTTGAATCATGGAGTTTACCATGTGCTAGAAAATTTAAAACATGTTTTTATAATAATTCATTTCATAAATAAATTGATAATAACTTATTTAACCTATAAATTTTCATATTAATGCCCAGAAATACGATAACCACGTCCCAATGAATTTGAATATAAATTTGATAATGTCATTAAATCCACAATAAAATAATATATCATCTATAAAATCATTTACCTTATATTATATTATAATACATACTTATTTAGAAGATAATTTTCAGCCTCCATGATTTTGAATTTATTATTTTGTAAAGTAATTTACACTGGAATATTTAATTACTTGGTAATATATTCATAATACATAGTTCGGTTTAATATTAGTCATTTTAGGATCCCAAGTAAACAAATAAATCCAAATAAAATTACTTATTTTACATTAAAAAGTGTTTGGAATTATTATTTTAATCACAACACATACATACCGCCTTTAAATTTTTTCTAATATATATAAACCCTTAAAATTAAAACTATAATTCACTTTTATGGTAATGAAAATAAATAACCTAAAATTGATTGAATAAACATTAAAATTCATGGTTTCTTTATGATATTCCATGCGGTATCCTAATCCAACAATTATTCTAAATCCCTATATTTGAATTTTCATTTCTGATCACAACGTGATCTCATTAGAAGTAATATCCTTAAATATTTAAAACTGAATATTGTTCTACATAAAAATTACTAAACATAAAATATATTACAAATTGGTTTAATTTACCATGAATTCTAATAATTTTATAACCTACATTCATAATATCTCCCCAAGGAATTATCATGTATATTGTGATTCAATAAGAACTTGATTCATTCATAGTAAATAAACTAACTCTTGTCCATCCAATAACATAAAATGTGAAGGAATAATACACCATTAAATCTTATAAAAGTAATTTGAAAATAATTATTTTCATATAAAATTAATTTATCTAATACCATTCATGATACTGAGATATCTAAGTATTACACAACCAAAAAAATTAACATATATAGTTCATAACACTATTCTATAGAAAACCAATTATAATTTTGAATTCCAAAACACCTTCTAAAGATATATCATGTAATGAAATGTCTTCAAAATTATATGGAAAATAATGGGTTCAATTTTTATAGACCATTATGCGATGTTTTTTTATGAATTGAGATACATTTAAATGTGTTAGGATTTGTAGGATATGGGAAAATGTATTTAGATGAAGAATAAAAAAATGAGAGAAATTCATGTTTAGATGAATGGTCGGAATTACATTTAGTTTTTCCATGAAACTATTGATTTCATAGATAATATAAAATGATTGATCTAACATATGGTCCAAGATAATGTGTAGTTAAGAAGTGAATTCCATAATATTTGAACTAAAATATGTTATTTTCAAACAAAATGCGTCATATTTTCCTCATTTCTTTTTATTTGTTTGATAGATTTGGTTCTCAGTAATTTTTTGAATATTGACCATCATGATAAATAACATTTTCTATCTTTTGAGGTATTGGTTACAAATTCATGCTATATCAACCATTTTTCTTCCTTTCATTATCATTATACCAGATCATGGGATATTACTTGTGAGATTCATCAAGGCATGGGAAAACCCACTCGATTGATAGTGGTATTGATCATGGATTCATTATAAGGATTAATTGAGCAGTAGTGATATTGTTTCATCATCTATTAATGTCATTACACTACTCAGTGAGAGAGTGAACATTGTAGTCTAATTTTTCATAAATTATTAAATATTCATTGTTTAAAATTATGGATTTTAACTATGGTATAGTGTAATGAGTATTGAGATGATCTGGATTGGTTGTAATCAAATTATAGAATTTATATGGGTTGTGATGGTTTTCGAATCAATGAGGGGGTTATACACACTTTGAGGGGGTAAACCATTGTGTTTGATTTATGAAGTCCCAAAAAACCCTCATAATTATTCTGTAATTCACTAAATATTCTCATTAATGAAAAAAGAAGTGAGAAAAACAAACTTTTTTACATTATTCACCTCTATTAAGGATGATTATGTCCCTAGTATTTAATGGTTATTATCCCATTCATACAATCCACTTCATATTATGAAATGGAAATAAATCATGTCTATGACCATAAACTCATAAAACGTCTAACACCAACCCATTATATTCTCTAAAAAACATAACAAATAACTCCCTATGAAAAATAATCATTAATTAGTGTTTCAGCCTTTAGAAAAACAATACAATGGGATATTATTCCACTTCATTGGATAATAATATACTACAATATTTCTCAATGATTGTTATTGTGCATCAATATAGTAACATATAGGGTCTACATCCCTTAATCCCTAAATTTTTTCCTTAATAAATTATTGTTTTTTTAATTCAATCACATTAATGGGAGTTATATTTATATATTATGTTATGTAAATCTTCAATTATTTTTGAAGGTAGGAATCATCTCTCCGAAACTCATTCATGAACTAATCAAAGATATTCATTTAAATTAACATTATGAATAGAGATTCTTTCTATATCATAATAATATTATCTTCATGGGTACAGTTTAATTACATTTCCTATTAAATATGAATCATTTTGGATGTTTATAATTCTATACTCAAGTTTATGTGAGATCATATTTTTGGTTCTAAAAATCTATAAACCTAATATTTTTATCATTATTTGGGTTGAAAAATGTTATTCCTACATGTATCTACATAATCTATTTTATCATGTTTTTTTATATATCAGGATAATTCAACATTCATCTTTTTAATTAAATCTATATTTATTTAGAATATGAAATTTCATTCTTCATAGGTCATGATCATGGATTCTCAAATAATTCATAAAAAAATATCTTATAGCCTCTCCAAATATCCAATATCTTTGTCATTTATCTAATGGATACCATAAAAACATAAAATTCTGTTTTTTTTTCATTTAATAAATATGTAAAATATAATAATATCTCATCTTTGAAAATATAAATTTATATTTCATATTTTTAGAATCTTGTGTATTTTTGAATTATCTAATAAAACACTACAAATGATCTCATAAAATGATTTCCTTTTCCATTTTTTACTAATTTATATGGTTTATCATATTTTCCATAAAAACATCATACATTGTTTTCCATTTAATATTTTTCTATCATAGGATAAATTCCATTCGAAAATTTGGTAGTACTAGAGGATTGGAAAATGGTAAAATTCTATTTCATGTCATGTTATACCACCTTGAGAGATTGTCTAAACAATCCATCAATCAACCATATTTACTATATGAACAACCTTCATATCAACCACATAAAAACCCATCATATCAACCACATTAAAATATAATAGACCACATGATTACTTTGATATAGTCTTCTAACAACTCTCTTATAATCTTCATCCAACTAATTTTCAAAATCATTAAATAGATGGAACCCTATTTCTTTGGATAACTTCTTCACATTCTAGGAAACATATATAATATATGGTATAATTCACCTAAACATTACAAATAAATGTATTTAAAATGAATAAAATTAAATAAACATTATGTGTTAAAATTTATTAACAATAAACACCTCACAATCCTCAAGAGGGATTAATAATCTCCCCCTTTTGTTTTGTATTCAATAACTTCAAATCCCCCTATTGAAAATAAAAAAAATGTGAAAATAAGATATATTTGATTTACAAGAGACTAGAACTATAGATTCATAAAGTAACAATATTTATGTAAACCGGAGCAATATTGTTATATAAATAAAGATAAATTAAAATTTTCATCAATGTTATATATAAAGAAACTTATATTAACTTTCTTATTTTCATTCATACACAAGAATAATAAGTAGTAAAATATTTTCCCAAATTCATTCATGCATATTTCAAAAGGCACATTAAAAGAAAAAAAAATTGGGAATCAATATTCTCTCTAAGAAAGAAACCTCTCATTATGAAATTCACCAAGAAACTATAAAGGATGAAACTCAAAAATATCCCATTCCTCAATTTTAGGGGGAGGGCTACACTCAAATTTCCAACATTATCATCTCAAACTATTTTGTATTTAATGGTTTGTTAAAAATATAAAAAATCTGTTATTCTAAGAGAAACCATTCATACCTCATGACACCCTTTCTAATATTTTTATAAGTAAATATCACTTTATCTAGATGTAATTTGACATCCATTATTAAACTATATTTTTATGGTGTTTTAGGATGCCCATATTGTCACACACATAATTATTGGATTAGATTCCTCTTGAATCAGGTATTTAAATTGAATTTTCATCCATATAATTTGAGTGGATAATTATGATGCAACTATTTATTCATCCTCAGTTGATATTAGTGTCAATATTGTTTTAATTATTGATTTCCATGAAAACTAATGTCTTATATGGAAATAAGACCTCTTAATGGGGAATTTTATTCATCAATAACCTATTCCTAGTCATCATAACTAAATCCCACTGGATCTAGATCACATATAATGTTATACCCTAAACCATAATTAATATTTTTTGAACTTTTTTTCAAGATCATTTATATTTGAAATGTTGAGATTCCTTTATATTAGATTGATATATGGATAAATGGTATGAAAATAAACAATGTCATTTCTTGACATTATTTAGTAAAGAAAATCTCTAATTAAATTATTAAACTGGTTCCAATTAACAGTATTTACTTCATCAATAAATGCTATAATTTTCCAACCTAAATTGTTGTGGAAGATCTTTTAACTTAAAGCATGTTAAACTTCTTCATGAGCTCATTTTAAAAAATTTATGGTGAAACAAATGTATAGCCAACAACATGAATATTCTTGAAAATAAATAATAATTTCATTTCACTATGAATTGACTTATCAAAACTCCCATTAATATTCTTAGAGAACACCTCAAAAAATATTTCTCCATTAATGGAAAATATTATAACATCAATATACACAATCACATAGAGTTATCATTCAATATTCATTATCACATATAGATTTTTGTTTACATACCACATCAAAAATTGAATTCTTTTTGGAAATTTATCAATAATAATATAAAGAGAAAGTATATTTTTATTTAAACAATATAGATATATCTTCAGTATAAATACCATCCTTCTATATGAATCTTGCTCAAAACCTTCAAGGTGTTTTATGCACACTTCATCATCCAGATCTCGATTAAGAAAAAATAATTTTATAATCAAATAAAATATTTTAAATATTAATTGACTGAATATTTGATGAAAATTTTGAATAAAAATAAGATTTTTACATGGTAAAATTTTTCATAAAAGTTAACCACATTGATTTATTAGTATCCCTTATAGTCCATCATGTATTTATTTCTATCCATTTCACCATTCTCAACAAAATTATTTACAAAAATTCAATTAGATATAATGATTTATATTAAATTGGTCTTGGAAAATGTTCCAATGTTTTATTATTTTCATTGTGGTCAAATTATTAACTGATTTTCAAAACCTACTCTTTGTCTTTTAAATATTCCACAAATTTACAAGATTAATGCCTTGAAAAAATACGTGTACGTCTAGTTCCTCTGATCATTATTCATGTTTAGAAACCTTGAATCTGATCCGCAATAATTTTCCTAGCATCAATAAGTTTTTTTCATCATTTCAATTGTCTCTTTAGGGTTCACATCTCTATAGTGATAAATTTAAAAATAAGAATTTTCATGTTCAATTTGAAACTCTATGTTGACATCATTTTTATCATTTTGTTCTAAAATTCAAAAAAACGTATATATCCTCTACATTGATTTTATGAATTTTATATTATTAATTATTGATACCTAATACATAAATACTATAAATAATTACTTATATCTCTTTTTATAGAAACTATATTTTTTTTATTTTCATTGTACCTATGAAATATTCATTCTTAATCATTATAAAAAACATTATTCCACTTCTATCTTTTTTTCTTTATCAATCATGTACTTCCAAACAACTAGAAAATTATTAAATTTCCCTTAATATTAAACCAAATCTCAAAATAATTCATGTCTTTGTTTGGTATAATGATACAATTATAATAAATTATCCCAGTTTTAATGTTTTACTTTTTCCAATAATACAATGAGATGTAATGTTGCACTGGTATAGTTCAAGGCATTTCAACTAAACTGATATTCTTCCTTTCGAACTATCTATTTTTAATGGGGAATATAGATTAATCATTTTATGTGTGATTTAAAACATGATAACATATTTAGTGAACTTTTTATTGGTATATTTAGTTTCTTTTTTTACCATAATATTTTAATTAGTTAACTTCTATTATTTTTTATAAATCTCTTATAATTATGGAATCTGGCCATGACATGTGATTTATATGACATGACCACATTAATTTTTATCATTATAAAATCAAATTTTAGAGTAATATTATACCTTAATTTATATTATTACTTGTTATTCATATTTTTTAATGAACTTAAGTGAATTAGATAAATCATTTTTGAGGTTTGATTTCCAATCCCATTACGAACTTTTTTCACTTTTTATCAATTTTCAAAAATATTAAAAAAGAGTAAACATGTATTTTTTTAGTAACAGAAATTCTTCAATGATTATTTTTGAATCAACTTAGTTATGGTCATTTATCCATTGTGTCCAATTTATTAGTTTCTTAACTCATTTATTAATATTTTATACTGATGTACAAACCTGCATTATCTTCTCTAACATTGAACAAGTTTCCAGGAGCTCTCAATATGATTGTAATATCATCACCATATTTTCTTATTTAATAGTAAAACTATTTCTCATGAATATGACCTCATTCATGGAATCACATTGTGAAGATATAGTCAATCAAATTAGGCCATCAAAAAATAACACAGTCTTTTGGATAAGTATATGTTTACCAATTCATTCATTCTAATTCCTTTTATCTTGAAATTTTTATCATTACCCAATGTTATAATAAATACTTTATAATTATATAAATTTTATTTTGTTTTTATATCTCCTATTATATGAGATTAACACCCACTATCTATTATCCAATGCTTCATTAATTTTTATTGTTTCAAATAAACTTTAACCACTTATGGATTTTTTTCATAATTTTTCCATTATTCTCATCATTATCAATCCCCATAATGATGAAAAAATGATAAATTATGAATTAAATAATAACATATATTGTTTATTCTTTCTTATAACTCCTTCTCCATACATATTTCAACCACTAAAAATAAATTTTCATATCATCCTTCTTTTAGATCTATTGATCCCTTAGCTAAGTTCTCACCTGTTGTTTCTATCTTAATAATGATTAATAATCCATTCTAAATATATGAAGAGATATTTTAACCGAAAAATTATATATATTATGACCAAAAATATCACAACCCTAGTAGTATCTTATAAATAATAAATTCTTATTTAATTTTTATTGTTGAATGGGTTCCTATTAAGATCTTTTTACAGCCCTTGAATAATTAGATATCATAAGGTCATTTAAGGGGTTCTTCCTTGAATATGTGTTCCTAACAAAGACCCATTTCGAAATTTATTTAATTTCAAATTTGACCTAATTTGAGTCATTATCTAGAATATTATGTTGTTTCAGATTGTAATCTATCATTTTTTTATCAATAGAACTAGTATCCCTTTATAGTAAAACTTTTATAGACATTCCCTTTTAATATCACACATCATTCATAGAGTAGTATCTTCTTTTAGGTTTCTTATAGTATTATCTTATTTCTATAACGACCTTATTGTCAGTACATTTAATTTTATAGTTATACATTTTTTTATTCTTCCTTTTGAGTTTTTCAACATCCATATAACCTTATATAATTATGTAATTTTATCCTTTAAGGATTTAAACCATTTTATAAATATTAAAATTAAACATCAATTTTTTCTACAAAATCCTTCATTTTTCAATGAAAATAAAAAATATCAGGTCTAATCATTTTTTTAGTTGAATATTTTATTTTATTAGCCTTTTATTTTTATTCAAACACATCTTTATCATAATAGTCATGGTATATTAATTTTATGTCTCTCCTTACCCCAACGCATACTCACCATTGTATTCGAGTACATATTCTAATGTGTTGTATTCTTCTTCCTTTTATTCAATTTCACTCTATGAGAGACATTTAATGGAGCTTACACCTCAAAACATTCTTTAGTTTTAGTCACACATTCTTCATGCGATATAATTTCACTTATAATGGAAATAGGTGACATATTTACCATTACTTTTTATTAATAAAATTATAGATCTCTAGTAGTTTTTTTTCATGAATCTTCATCATTATGATTTTCTCTTTCAAATTTAATAGAATAATTGTGAGTATAAATTTCCCCAATTCAATGATTAAATCACTTAATGTGTTTTTTACTTTCTTAAATAAGTCTTCCACCTTAGGTGATATTTCACTACCTTAGTAAATGACTCTTAGCATAATATTCATCATTTAATACTTAATTGTAGTATTCCCACATCCATTAAATAATTACACCTTTTAGGTATCTAAAATAACATTCCTATATTTTATTTCCATATATTTTTAGTGGAGGAAATATTATTATTTCATAGTAAATGAGAGTTCTATAGAGTTTGTCAATTATGAATTCGTTATGATCTATATATTCTAGAGGATATATATTTGAATAATATTTTTCTTGTAGGATCCTTATTATATTTTTTCAATAGTAATTCCATCAAAAGTTTCTTTGATCCTTCAGTTACTGATGAAAATTCGATTGACAATTTTAAAAAATTGACCAACTATTTAATTCTCCTGTATTTTATCATCATCAAATTATTCTCGACTAATTTTTATATTTTCTTCACCAACCTTATTTTTTCATTAATATACTCAATGTAGGTTATTGTAAATTTAATTTCAAATTCTATTTCCCATGAACTATATCATCTCTTTTTCTGATAATGAATATAAAAAATTGTTCTTATCCTTCAAATCACTCTCAAGAAATGTGGCATAGAAACCACGATGGACTGAATTCTCATGCATGGGCCACTAGTAAAGAACACACTGATATCCTAGTAGTCTCCAATTAATCATCATTATTTAGTTGGAGTTTTTATCGTTAATCTAATCTGTAGCCACTTGGAATCACTAGAATACTAGTCATATTTTGTACACCAAGATAGTCATGCTTCCATTTTATGCTAAATCACGTTCCATGGGTCTCATATCACTATTTAAACACACAAAAATCCATTTAAATATAATACTCAGGAAAAAATAGTTCGAAAACACATTTCTCACATTCCATATAATTTTATGAACTATTAAAATGTTTATAAAACAATTCTAAGAAGTATCACAAGGATTTTCACAGAAAACCCTATTCAAAATCCTCCTTTGAGATCAAAATCACACCAACACCACATAAAACCTAATTCTCAGACATTATATAATTTAATAAACTAATTACAGAATTTATAGAACACATCCTATTGAAACATGTGATTTTACACAAAAAAGACCACTTTTCATAAAAGCATGCCACTTATAAATCAATCGCATATTAAACACTTTCAAAAACTACATTCTCACCACGCACAAAAATTAAAAATCATAAAAATTAATTAACAAAGAAAATTAAATCACCAAATAATGATTATACATGGACCCACCTACCATTGGTGTAAAAATTCCCAAAAAAATTGTGTGGATATCCAACCGCACCGAAAGCATGAAAAAATGAACCCTATTCTAAGATATGGAACACAAAAACCCATGATTAAGCCCTTCGGATGAAACCATAGCTATTTGAAAATTTGAACCCCAAATAAGAGGGAATAAACCCTAAGAATATTGGAGAAATAAGGGGGAAATACACATACATGATGATTTTGGACGTTTTCCCCGCCAAAACCCCTTCAAAAATGGGTTTTAAGGGAGCTTTAGAGAGATTGGAGATAGCCTATGGCATAAAATCTCATGTGGGGAAGGAGAGGGGCAGATTAGTTTTAATTCCATAAGTGAAAATGTTAAATGCCAATTTTTTAATGATTTGTACATTTTTCAGAGTTAGTATGAATGGTTTTATAAACTATGTGGAAACCATGCACATGCTCTATCTAGAGTGCACGGTTACCATGGAAGAGGAGAAAAGTTGTGCAGTAGCCATACGGTATGATATTCCTTCTACTGTATTGTTACATGGATTCTGCACACAATTTACTCTATCCATGCCCCAACCAAACACATGGGTCAATCCACCCAAAAATCACTATTTGTTTCTAAAATTATTGGCGGAACATAGGGGGAAAAGATAGAACAAAAATTAAAAGTTAAAATTCCTAAAAATAAATACAACGATGTGACATTTCTCATTCAATAAATCTATAATTATTTAAACTAATGAAAATAGAAATAATGAAAAAAAAATTTAATGAGTTTATCCTTATTTAAGGAAGACTACAACTCTAGTGTGTCATGGTTATTATCTTATACACATAATCCCCTTATTATTATCAAATGTAACCCAATATATGGTATGAACATTAACTCATACAACTATAAAAACTAGTCAGTTACAAAATATAACCAATAGAATAAAATATTAAATTTTATGAATGACTACTGAGGAGTTATGATAATCAACACAGAATCCATATAGTGATCTTTTTCCTCTTCATTTCCTAACAATCGCTTATAGCAATTCTCTATTTTCCTTATAGTTATTTGATACATAAATGTTATTATTTTTCATCACAAAATTCTCAACAACTTTTATTTCATCAATTTTTTTTCATTCATAGGGTATCATAAGATTAGTATTTCTATATTTAGTTTTGGAATACTCAATTAATTTTTGAGGGAATGCATTATCTCATTTAATCTCAATCAAGATAGAGATAAAGATGTTCAATTAATATCCCTTTTGATTCAAGAATCACTCATTATAAAAATAATTTTATTTTTCATGGTTCCACTATTATTTATGATTCCCATATAATTCATAACATTTAGGTTTATTGATATTTTTATATAGGAATTGAGATGTCACATCATTCACTTCTGTGTTAATCTCCTATGACACCAATTTCTTCTCCTTCTTTGTGTTCATATAATTTAATATTATCTAGGATCATGATTATATATTTGATTATGATTCTTAATCCATGTGAAAAATATCATATGAATCATCCAAATTAATATTTCATTAGTCATAATAACAAATTCTCTTCAATAGAAATGTTGATCCTTGATTATATCAATTATTAGTACAGTAAAATATCATACAAGAAATCTAACTCGCTTTCAATGAATGAAATTATCATATTAATAGCTTAAACATTTTTCATTCCTGAAAAATATTATCCATTTCTCAGGAATATCACATGCATTGAGAATTCTACTTTTTCTAGTTAAATAGTAATTTCCAATTTTTATCGTCCAACACATAAGTGAATTTTTATATGAAGAACCATAAATCACACCGTGTGATGATTTGTTTTTCAAATTTTGACTCATGTATATATATTATCATAAACCTATACAAAAAATATTGAATAGTGTTTCATTTAATATTTCTACATGAGGACATAAATACAGTTTTCCAAATATTTATGGATTATTGGATCACCCACATGTAAAACTCTATTGACTATGATGATTAATGGTTTCAAGAAAAAACATGAATAATATATTGAGAATCCAAATAAACCATATGAATGAAAATTATCATACACCCATGAAAAATCATTAGATTAACCATAAGAATATCTATGTAACCATGTGTGTCCTTTATCGTATCTTCATGAAACACTGTATAGATCTTTGTCCATTAAATTTTTGTAATGATAAGATGGATTAAACATTCATAAATTATCCAAAAAACATTTGATTCTGCGAATAATTTTTTATCCACTGTATAAATCAGGTACATAACATTATCACATGTCCATAACTTGAATATTAGTTCATCAATTATTATACTTAACATGTATTGACAAAAAATGCATCACTATCCCCAGGAGGGTTCAACAAGATTTATTATTCCCACTATTATGTGACATATTTTATTAGATTGGGTATAGAATAAATTTTTCAATGAATTTAAACTGAATAATAATTTTATACTTATTTTTTATGAAAATTTATTTTTATGATTGAAATACATGGGCCATGGTCTGTGAGTTTTCTAACTGTAAGATTTTTTTATCGAAAATGTGGTTTTTTTAATTTGGTGGGTTTGTATTGAATTCCAATTTTATTGATTTTATATAAAATTTAATGAAGTTTTATTGTTAGAGAAATTTTATTTTTTTATTTTTTTTCATGATATTGTGTTATTCTTTTTTTGGGACCCCATAGAAAAATATGTCTAAGGGAGATCATTGGGTTGAATGAGAATAATTGTAAATCTTAAATTATATTTGGGGCCCTGTTTTTTATATATAGTTGGACATGACTGGGAGTTACCTAATGGTTATGAAATGTGTAACACCCCTACCCCAGTTACCCAGAGACGGTGCATTATTACATAAAATTGACATGATACAAGGAATCAAGTCTCCAAAGACTGATCAGTTTATTATCCTTGGAAGGACTATATACCTTCATAAATTTTACATTACATCATGAAATAAAAACATCAACAACATCTTTTCCCCTTTTAAAACACACTTATATCCATATCATATCCTTGTAGGTCAACCATAAAATATTTCTTCACATCCTAGGAAAAATAAACCATTGAAAGAGGTGAGCTTTGATGCTCAGTAAGGATAAAAATATAACAGAAAAATTCATAAATAAGTATAAAAATTTAAGGACATGTATAAGAATAAAACAAAATCCATTTAAACATAAACTACATCATAATTTGGAAAAGATAAAATCAATTAATTCCATTTACTTAATCACATGGATATTCTACTAGTCGAATAGTCAAATACAATATCAATATCCACTTTCATAATGATGGAATGCATAATGCCAGACTTTATAACCACATAGTCAAGGCATTGTGCCAAGACTACAGATAAGGTATTTTTAAGGCCTTTTTCCAAGAAACTAGTTTGTCCCTTGAGACCTACTGATGCATTGAGGAGCTATAGCAGGATGCACCCATCACTTAATAAGTCCAATGCATTCCTCATATGAAAAGGTTTAAACAAAACATAAACATTTGTAATAAAACTAGAATAAAAATGCTAATACATTATCCAAAAACCATGAAGGGTTTAAAAATAACACATCCACAAAAAAACATATCATAAAACCTTCAATACAATATGGATAATTTTTATCATAATAAATCCACCTCAATCAAGACTAATATCCCTTAACGGATATAGACAAACATGAAATGATTAGTAAAAATATTTTGGAGAAATATCCTTTTTTATGAAATCATTAAAAAGTCACATAATTTATAAATTAAGACATTTAAAAGATAGTTTTGAATCAAAGTGTCCCATACCACTTTGAAACTTCTGAATGGATTTAACATTTTAAGACATTCATGTCTATATAAATAACTCTTTAAAACCATTTTGAAAACATGAACATTAATGAGAATGGTTTAGAAGAATAAATTGATAAAACATTGGAATTTATGTTTTAGTAAAAAAATCCCTTAAAAAGAATCCCTTGGAAAAATATTTCATGAAACATGGACATGGATAATAAATAGGTCCCAGTAGATACTTACATAAAAACAACCTCTGATAATAATGAGAATGTGAAATTAACCATTTCCTTGTACTTTTCCTAAGTCGATGTTATGTTAACTTCTAGTCTAACAGTTAAAACATTTTTATTAAATTAAACAAGAACTATATATATATGTGTGGTATCATACATTATCCTCTAATATTTCTTTGTTAATAATATTTCAGTAGTATCATCATTTTGGGTGTTAACTAATGTGTTTTCCATTATATGGTTGGTTACGTAATCCGTGTTTTTTTTGGATAGGATGTATTTTATTCATATACCTAATGATATAATGTTTATACTCATTATTTTTAATCATAAAATAAAAATTATTCTTCAATGATTATGATGGGGAGTGAATCTCATGGCGTTCGTGGGGACGGTAATCCGTACATACGCACGAGCGACAATATCAACATATTGATGGTGAAATTGTATGTAATTAGATGGTATATCATTTATATAGAATCATTAAAATTTTAGATTTATTATTTAAATCAGTTATACTCATTATTATACCTATATAAATAATGAAGTATTTTATTAACAAACTACACTACGACTTAGAGAAGGTAAGCCATACGTACACCCCTAGGGTGACTTTGTCATTTATATGAGGGATAGAATAAGAATATGGTTGTAAAAATTTTATAAGAACATCATATTATATAGAAGATACTGGAGTTATTATTTCAGAATAGAAAAAACAAAAAAAGAGGAATTGGAAGAAGAAAAAAACTTGAAAGTGGTGATGAAATATTTACCTCTTCTTCAGGGTCTTACTTTGGATTTTATCAAAAGGGATCCTTAGGTTTCCATTATGACCAAATTAAGGCCTAAAATATGAATGGAGGAATGTTGGGAGGATATTTTGGTAGGTTTTGGAAGAGTAAAAAGACTTTGAGGTGTGAAATTAAGATAAAGGGATGTGACCTTTTATTAGAGAGGCGAGGGTCACTTTTGAAAAAACGTGAAATATTATTTTATAATAAAATAATTTTCGGTTTATAGTGGATAAAAAAGATTTATTTCGAAGAAAACATGGGGATGGGCAGAAAACCTCTCAACCAATAGGTTTTAGACCGGTTTAGGTCATCATATTAACCTTATCTTTTATATTTTACTCTTAGTTAAATAGTTTGACATTTACCATGTCTCTTTGTATTTTTATATTATATGGTTAATGAACATACTATAACAAGACAAGAGAACCCCATTTGGTTAATTTTTAATATATATAACCTTATGTAAGTCCTTTGGCCTAACCATAGATGTTTTTTAATTTATATCAATTAATAATATAGTATTGTTTTTAAAACCCAATTATTTCAATTTTGACACTATTTAGTATTTGATTATTTTGAAATTCATAGAAACTTTATCACTTCAAATTAAATTTATTTAACTAACCCTAACATGTCATATTGACGTATAAAATTAGTGTAATTTGTCAGAAGTCTGAATTTGCATCTATTTAGATATTTATAATATCAATTATTTTAATATTTCATTAATAAGGTAATTACTATAACATCATTTTGTCATAAATAAATAAAATAATTTAATGTATAAAAATTATAAATAAAATACTGTTATATAGGAAATATTTTTAGATTTCTAATTAATATTTATAGTTGAATTTATATTATGTGTAACCCTATATTAAAAATGGTTTAGTTATTAAACTTTGAATTTAACTCTTTTAACTCTTCTTTAAATTAACTAATAAAAAATGTCCTAATCTAACCCTAGTAGACCAAAGAAGATCGTATTTTATTATTAAGGTTATTTTTTGTCTAATTATACTTATCTAATAGAATTAATACTTGTGTTAGGGTAATTATGATATCATTTTTACCCTTAATTACCCTATTTACTTTTAACTGTGGTAAATAAAAGTCAAAAGTTACTATTCAGAAAAACTTATTTTCATCTTTTTGAACTACATTTTATTTACTAATATTAATCGTGTCTCTATGAATTTTTATATTCCACACACAGAAGTGGTAAAATTGAGTTTTATGAAAATTTGCAAATACTCCTAGGAGGTGGGTAAAAGACGGTAAAAAGTTCAATAAAATTTTTATATATCTAAACTTTTTATAAAATTACTCAAATGAATTACATTAACTTATATAGGTATTTTGTATCTATTTTGACCTAAAAATAAGTTAAGTAAAATACGTAATTTTTTAAATAAGAAGTCGGTTTTAAACAATAACTCAATGTTTTTCACTATTCATCAAAAATTGAAAGTTTTCAGAAAAATACCAAATATTCACCCTAAGATAATTTTGATATTCCAAATCCAAAAATGAAGTCCATTTAGAATGATAAAATTTATAAAATTTCAAAAAGATGGTATTACTATTCATAATGGTTAGTTTCATTGGTCGTGGATTGTCAAAACTCCAAGTTGCGTACAACACAAGCTACTGCATTCTTCAAAGGGAATCATACAGTTGAAACTTGGGGTATTACATTATCCCCTACTTAAAATAATATTGTACTCCTAGTATCTAAAATATTATTGCATAAAAATATTCATGCGGTTCTTTATTATAAGTTCCCTGGGTTCCCAATTGGCCTCTTCCATCTTATGATTTCTCTATAGAATTTTTACCTGATGAGTCGTCCGGTTTCTCAGCACTTGTTCTCTAGTATCAAGAATTTTGACAGGCTCTTCACAATATGATAGATCAGGATATAGTTCAATTTCATCATTGTTGAGTAGATGCGTTAGGTCAGGCATGTATTTTCTCAACAATGATTCATGGAACACATAATGAACATTGGAGAGACTTAGATGCATTTCCAAACCAAATGCTACAACTCCAAGTCATTATAGAATTTTGAAATGACCGATGCACTTGGGATTAAATTTACTCTTCTTATCAAAATGGTTAACACCCTTCCATAGAGACACCTTCCCAAAAACATGGTCTTCTATTGGAGATTGCAAATCCTTCATTTAGTTATTGCCATAACTATTTTGCCTACCTTAGGCTGCTTTGATGTGGATTCAGATAACCTTCAATTTTTTAAATTGTTTCCCCGACAAGTCCTAGGCTTATGAGTTTTCTTTCACCAACATCATGCCAACAAGTTGGTGTGCGACATCTTTTTCTGTATAACGCTTCATATGGTGACATTTAAATACTTGAATTGAAGCTATAGTTATTGGAAAATTATACCAGAGGTAAATATTGATCCCACATACCATGAAAGTCAAGTGCGTAAGATCTCAACATGTCTTCTAATATATGAATATCTTTTCTAATTGTCCATCAGTTTGAGGGTGGTAGACAGTGCTCAAAAGATGTTTAGTATCCAGGGCCTTTTAAAGACTTTTCAATAATCTTGATGTAAAATGGGGATAATGATCAGAAATAATCGATAGAGGTACTCCATGAAGTCTTATAACATCATTAATATATATTATTTCTACACGTTCAAGTGGTAAATCTTCTCTTATATAAAAAAAATGTCTTAACTTAGTAAGACGATCAACAATGACCAATAATGCATCATTCCTTCTTGGAGTCTTTGGTAGCCCCATGAAAAAATTCATCTTAAGATTATACCATTTCCAATAATGTATGGGAAGAGGATGCAAGACTCTTCCAAGCTGTTTCCTTGCAGCTTTAACTTATTGACAAACCATACATCTTGACACAAAATCAACAATCACTCTCTTCATGGTGTCCCACTGAAAATATTCTTTCAAATCACTACACATCTAAGTACTACCAGGGTGTATAGATAAATTGGAGCTATGAGCATCTCCCAAAAATTCCTTTTTTAGATCAGGTATAACAGGAATACAAAGTCTCTTCTGAAATTCCAAAATTCCATCATTATATACGAATTTGATCAATCTCCCATCGTTGAAAACATTAATTTTCTTTTCATATTCCACATCATCAGTCTAAGAACATTTTACCCTTTCTAGTAAAGATGATTTGGAAAATATTTGAAAAAAATTGATGTTTAACCTTCTATGGTTATTCCCATATCCATCTTTACTTGTTCCATGAAAATAAGTTCCTTTTCAACTCTAATCTTGTTAAAAACTCCATTATCCTTTTTGATCAAAGAATATTCCACTATATTTTACTTCCCCAGGTGTTAGTGTATAGAGAAATCATAATACTTGAGTAGTTAAAGCCATCTCCTTTTCTTCTTGTTTATTTCATTTTGTGAGAAAATATACTTTAAAGTCTTGTGATCAGTATAAATCTCAAATTTTTCACCAATATAGATAGTGTCTCCATATTTTTAGAGAAAATATTACAACTGCTAACTCAAGATTATGAGTATGATAGTTTTTTTCATGAATTTTTAGCTATCATGATGCATAGGTAATAACTCTATCATTCTGCATAAGGACACAACCAAGTCCTTTCTTTGAAACATTACTATAAATAACAAACCCATCATTCCCTGATGGTAGATTCAAGATAAGAGCATTGACTAATCTTCTCTTCAGTTCTTCAAAACATTATTCACACTCTTTTTTCTAAAAAAATGTAACCCCTTTACATGTGATCTTGGTTAATGGGTTAGCCGACCGGGAAAAATTCTGTACAAAACGCGAATAATAACCTGCTAAAACAATAAAACTGGGTACCTCACTTATACTCATCGGTGCTGGCCATTATTGGATTACCTTAGTCTTTGAAGGATCAATAGAGATTCCATCCTTGTAGAATATATGGCTAAGAAAAGAAATATCTTGAATCTAGAATTCACACGTTCTTAACATACTATATACTTCATTTCAACTAAGAGTCTTTAGAATAATGCACATGTGATTTTTATGATCTTAGATTCTATTGGAGTATACCAAGATATTAGAAATAAAATACCACTACGAAGTCATCAAGATACTCCTTGAAAACATTGTTCACTAGATCCATTAAGACAGATGGTTCATTAGTCAATCCAAAAGGCATTTTTGTTTGCTCATAATTCCAATACCTGGTTTGAAATGTGGTTTTCAGAATGTATTCATTCATTACACTTAACAGTTGATATCCAGATCTATGGTCAATCATTGAAAAATTTTGTGCTCCATGATGTTGGTCGAATAAATCATCAATGAGATGTAGGTGATACTTGTTCTTTATTGTTATAACATTTATCTCCCTGTAGTCAATTCATAACCTCAAATATCCATCTTTCTTCTTAACAAAAAGGGCAGCGGATCCCCATGGACAAACACTAGGGTGAATAAATCTCTGATTACTCAATTCCTCTAGTTTTTTCTTCAGTTCCACTAATTCTACAGTGGCCATTCTATACGGGGTTTTTGATGTAGTCCTTGAACCAGGAATTAAATCAATGGAAGATGCAATTTCTCATTCTAGAGGATGCCTAGGTAGATCCTCTAGAAACACATCAACATATTATTCCACAATAGGTACATTTTCTATTCGAACATTATTTTCCTCACCCATAATTATTTCATTCTCTTCCTCCCCAATAATTGAGTTTAGTAGAGCTACAGGAGTGGATCTAGATATAAATTAGGTGGTGATATTTCTTCTCTAAAGATAAGGTACTCTTTATCATCATCAAAAATTGTAACCTCCTTCTCCTTACAATAAATTTCTGCATCATGGTCTGAAACGCAATCCATTCTGAGGATTATATCAAATTCAATCATGGGTATAACGATGAGATCAGCAGATAAAGAACATTTATATGCCCTAATGGCAACCATTTCACAAAATATTGTTTCAATGATACATCCCTTAGGTGTTTTGACTGAACACTCCCTTTTTAAGTCAAATTGAAAATATCTAATTCTCTTAGCAACCTGGGAATATATGAAACAATGCAATAATCCCGAATAAAATAAAGCATTTTCTACACTTGAAGAACCCATTAAATTACCTACCACTATGTCTTTCAGAACTTCAACCTCACCAGTAGTGATCTCATAAGCATGGATTTCTATCTTTTCCTTTTCTGAGGTATGTTCCCTTGGAGCATAGAACATTCATTTTCATAATTCCTCTTTTCTCTATAATTGTAGCATTCAAAATTGACTGACTCTTTCTTACCCTTGCAATAATTTGCTATGTGACCATTTTAACCACACTTGAAAAAGACTCCCATTCTCTTTAGGCCAGAACCAGGTTGTTTCTTCCCAAATTTACCGTAGAATGGACATTAAACTTTTCCATTCTTCCACGTATTTCCAATTCCATAGTGTTCAGTAGATCTCTTTTTCTCTTGATTTGATTTAAAGTCGTAAGACTTAGACAATTCCCTTTATATTTTGATAGTGCGTGAGACAATATCTTTGTATGGTAACAAGGATTGTGAGACTAATTCTTGATGGAGATATGGTTTTAACCCCTAAAATAATCGATGAATCTTACTCTTTGGGTTATGTATATAATATGTCGCCTGACTTGATTTCCTTGTAATGTTAGCCTCATACTTTTCAACTTTCTTATCCTCCTTTTTCCTCATACTCAGCAATTATCTTCCAATATTCACTTGATTTTCATGAGGAATGTATTTTTCCAAGAAAATCTCTTTAAAATCCCTCCATTCCATGTTAGATACATCTTCATATTTCTTTCTGTTTTGGATTAATGAAAACCATTGATCTGTATCTCACATGAGGCGATAAACTACCATGACAACTTTTTCTCTTTTGCTACTCCCGAAAGCATGAAATATTTTTTCTAAGGAAGTTATACATAGCTCAGATACTAATGTATTTTTACTCCGATTGAATGTTGGTGGTTATTTCCTCATGAAGAATTATTACATTGATCCTCTACATTGTGGATCTGGGTGCTCCATATGTATAAGGTTATTATTCATACCCTGAGTGAGTTGTCCCAGTATGGTGATAAGCAGATCATCACCAGTTTCTTCACCAGCTCCACATTAATTTTTTTGAGTAGGAGGGAAATACCTACATGGATTGTTGGTATTGATACACATTACATTCCTTCCACATGGTGCCATTTCTAAACAATGGCATATACTAGATTAATTTATGAATCGCAATACATAATTCAAAACTTGTAAAACACTAAACATAAATTGAACAGTTTATGGATATAATCCATAATAATAAAAATGTTTTATTTGATAATGTATTTACTAATTAAAATTTAATAATGGTTTGTACAAAAAATGATAATTTTCCTATGAATATCCCTCAGGAGTGTCATAACCAAGAGTGCAGCAAGGCTCATTGTCATGCACCAGTTCTTGTTCGAGTCTAGTTCAAAGTGGTGTTTTCGGGTTTTACCCCTATGTATATATGTGCCAGAGCTGCCTCTACCTGATCATATCTAGACAAGGATGTATTACTTTGAAAACCCACAAAATCTCTAAAGTACCAAAATTCTTGGATGTTCTTTTATACTAATCCTCAAAGTATATCTTAGTGTAGTTTTCTCTAATCCGAGTTTTTATAAATATCGTTTTTAAGGTTTGTACTAAACTTCCGCTAATACGAACTGTTATGCCCTGAACCCAGTTACCCAAATCAGTGCATTAATACATAACATTGGCATTATAAAAAGAATCGTGTCTCAAAAGACCGATCCATTTAGTAGCCTTGTAAGTACTAGATACATTCATAATTTTTACATTACATCATTAAATAAAATCATCAACATCATTTTTCCCCCTTTTTAAACACCCTTATATCCTTAGCCTATACTTTCAGGTTATCCATAAAATACTTCTTCACATCCTAGGAAAAATAAAACATGGAAAAATAAAACATAGAAAGGGGTGAGCTCAGATGCTCAGTAAGGATAACAATATAGGGGAAACGTTTATAAATAATCATAAAAATTTAAGGCAATGTATAAGAATAAAACAAAATCCATTAAAACATAAAATACAAAATAATATAGAAACTATAAAATCAAATAATCCCATTTACTTAATCACATGGATATTCTACTAGTAGAATAATCACATGTAATATTAATAGACACTTTTATAATGATGGAATGTATAATTCCGGACTTCATAACCACAAAGTAAATTCCTTGTGCCATGACTACATATAATATTTCGTCAAGGCCTTATTCTAATATACTTCTTTGTCTCATGAGACATACCGATGCATCAAGGAGCTATAGCGGGCTCCACCCGTCACTTACTAAGTCAAATTCATTCCTCATATGAAAATGTTTAAACTTAACATAAAAATTTGTATTAAAATAGTATACTAAATTAAAATAATTTATCTACAATCCATGAATGGTATATAAATAGCACATCCACAGTCAAAAAAAATCAAAAACCCTTCATTAAAATATGAAAGATTAGTATCATAATAAATCAACCTCGATCAAGAATAATATCCCTTAAAGGATGTTGACATAGTTAAAAATGACCATTAAGAATAATTGGGAGAAATATCCCTTTTTCATGAAATCATTTAATAGTCCCATAATTTATCAAGGATTGAATTTAAAAGATATATTTGTATTAAAGTGTCACATACCACTTTGAAATTTTTGATAAAAATAACATTTTAAAACATTCATGTCAATATAAATATATACATAAAACCATTTTTAAAACATGGAAATTAATGAGAATGGTTTAGAATAATAAATCTACAAAACATTTAAAATTATGTTTTATTAAAAAATTCTCTTAAAAAGAATCCATTTGAAACCACTTTTATGAAACATGGACATGGATAATAAAAATTTCCAATTATGTACTTACGTAAAAACAACCTCGGATAATAATGAGATTGTGAAACTAAGACTTAAATTGTACTTATCATTATTAGATGGCACGTTAACATCTTATATAATAATTAAAACATTTTTATTAAATTATAAAAGAACTATATAGAAATATGATACCATATATGATCCTCTAATATTTCTTTGTTTGTAATATTTTAGTACTATCATCATTTTGGATGTTAACTAATTCGTTTTCCATTATATGGTTGGTTACACAAGTCAGGATTGTTGTGGAAATGATGTATTTGATTCTTATATATAATGATATTATGTTCATAAACATTATTTTTAATAATTAAATGAATATTATTCTTGATTGATTATGATGGGGAATGAATCTCATCGCGTTTGTGGAGACGGTAATCCGTACGTATGCACGAGTGACAATATCATTATATTGATGGGGAAATCATATATAATTGGATGGTATATCATATATACAGAATCATTAACAAGTTATATTTATTATTTACATAAATTATACTCATTATTATACCCATCCAAATTATGAAGTGTCTGAATAAAAAATTACTCCACAACGTGGAGACAATAAGCCATACGTACGCACATATGGTGACTTTGTCATTCATATGATGGATATAATAATGTATATGGTTTTACCATTTTTATAATAATATCATAGTATATATAATATATTGGAATTATTATTTTATAATAGAAACATCAATGAAATAGGATGTGGAATAAGAAAATAACTTGAAAGAGGTGATGAAATATTTACCTCTTCTTTAGGTTCTTCATTTTGATTTGACCAAAATGGCTCCTTAGATTGGCTTTATGACCACCAGAAGGCCTCTATGATGAATAGAGGAAATATGGGAGTATATTTGGGTAGGGTTTGTCCATGAAAAAAGGCTTTTGATGTGTGAAATTAATAGAATGTGAAGCTCCCTTTTATAAGAGAGTTATGGGTCATTTTAGAAAAATCCTGACATATTATTTTATAATAAAATATTTTTTGGTTTTTAATGTGTCCAAAATGAATAATTTAAAAACTTAGGTGGTTATGGGTTAAAATATTCTCAAAAAATAGGTTTTATATATTTTTAGGTCATTATATTAACGTTATCTTATATATTTAACTCCTAGTTAAATAGTTTGACATTTATCGTGCCTCTTTGTATTTTTATATTATATGGTTAATAAACATACTATAACAATCCAAGAGAACCCCATGTAGTTCATTATTAATATATATATCCTTATCTATGTCCTTTGGTCGAACCTTAATTGTTTTGGAATATTATATCAATTAATAATATTTTATATGTTTTAAAAACTCAATTATGTCAATTTTGAAACTATTTAGTATTTGTTTTTATTGAAACCCGTAAAAAATTTATCACTAAGAATAATATTTATTTAAATAAATCTAAAATTTCATGTTATCAAATAAAATTGATGGAATTCATCATAAGTCTCAATTTACATTTATTTGGATATTTTTAATATCAATTATTTTGATATTTCATTAATAAGGATATTATTGTATCATCATTATGTCATTAATAAATTAAATTATTTAGTGTATAAAAATTATAAATAAAATACCAATATATAGGAAACCTATTTATATTTATAATTAATATTTATATTCAAATTTATATTATGTGTAACCCAATACTAAAAATGTTTTATTTATTAAACTTTGAATTTAACTCTTTTAACTCTTCTTTAAATAAAATAATAATAAATGTCTGAATCTAATCCATGTTGATCAAAGAGGATCATATTTTAATTCTATGGTTATTTTTGGTCGAATTATACATATCAAATAGAATTAATACATGTGTTAGGGTAATTATGATATCATTTTTACCCTTAATTACCCTATTAAATTTTAATAGTGGTAAATAAAACTCAAAAGTTTCTATTCACCAAGAATTATTTTCATCTTATTGAATCAGATTTTTCTTACTGATATTAACTGTGTCTCTTTTATTTTGT
Source organism: Viscum album (assembly GCA_963277665.1). Taxonomy (NCBI): domain Eukaryota; kingdom Viridiplantae; phylum Streptophyta; class Magnoliopsida; order Santalales; family Viscaceae; genus Viscum; species Viscum album. The sequence goes on from OY728164.1 coordinate 1,374,331,597, forward strand.
AAATTCAACTCTCAAAAGTGGTAAAATTGAGTTTTATGAAAATTTTCAAATACTCCTAGGAGGTGGGTAAAAGATGGTAAAAAGTTCAATTGAATTATTATATATATAAACATATTATAAAATGAATCCAATGAATTACACTGAACTTATATAGGTATTATGTATCTATTTTGACCTAAAATTACTTCAAATAATATAAATAATTATTTAAATAAAATTTTTGTTTTATATAATAACTAAGTGTATTTTACAATTCATCAAAAATAAAAAGTTTTCAGAAAAATACTAAAAATTTACCCTAAGCTAATTTTGATATTCCGAATCCAAAAATGGGGTCCATTTAGAAAGATAAAATTTATAAAATTTTAATAAGTGGGTATTAATATTCATAAAAACTAGTTTCATTGGTTTTGGTGTCTTAAAACTCCATGTTGCATACAATGAAAGCTACTGTATTATTCAAAGGGAAACGTATCGTGGAAGCTTGTGGTGTTACATTATCCCCTCCTTAAAATAACTTCATCCTAAAAATTTATATAATATTATTGCATAAAAATATTTGGTTTGTTCTTCATAATAAGTTCCTAGGGTTCCCAAGTGGCCTCTATCATCTTATGATTTCTCCATAGATGTTTTACTAGACGAGTCATCCGGTTTCTCAGTACTTATTCTCTGGAATCAAGAATTTTGACGAGCTCTTCATAATATGACAGATCAGGTTCATATTCAATTTCTTTATTAGTGAGTACATGCATTGGGTCAGGCATGTATTTTCTCAATAGTGATACATGGAACGCTTCATGAACATTGGAGAGACTTGGATGCATTTCCAAATGATAAACTACAACTCCAATTTATTCTAGAATTTCAAAAGGTCTGATGTACCTGTGACTCAATTTATAATTCTTACTGAAATGTATAACACCCATCCATAGTGGTTCCATAAAGAAAACATGGTCTCCTATATTAAATTCATGATCCTTCCTTTGGTTATCTGCATAGCTCTTTTTTCTACTTTGGGCTGCTTTGATGTGGTTTTGGATAATCGTCACTTCTTCCATTGTTTCCTCAACAAGTTCTAGGCCTATGAGTCTTCTTTCACCTACATCATCTCATGAAGTTGTTGTGAAACATCTCATTTGATATAACTCTTCATATGATGCCATCTGAATACTTGAATAGAAGCTATTGTTATAGGATAAATCTACCATTGGTAAATATTTATCCCACACACCTTGAAAGTCAATTGAGAAAGACCTCAACATGTCTTCTATAGTTTGAAAAGTATGTTCTGACTGTCCATCGGTTTGAGGGTGGTAGGTAGTGCTCAATCAAAGTTCAGTATCTTTGGTCTTCTAAAGACTTTTCCATAATCTTGATGTAAAGTGGGGATCATGATCAGAAAAATCGATAGGGGTACTCCAGGAAGTATAAAAACTTCATTAATATACAGCCTTCCCATAAGTTCATGTGGTCAATCTTCTCTTATAGAAAAAAATGTGCTGACTTGGTATGATGATAAAAAATGACCCATATTACATCATTCTTTTGAGGATTCTTTTGTATCCCCATGACAATTTCCATCGTAATATTATCCCATCTCCACTCAGGTATGGGAAAAGGTTGCATGACTCCTCCAGGCTGTTGCCTTCGATATTTCACTGGTTGAAAAACCATACATCTTGACACAAAATCAGAAATCTCTCTATTCATATTATCCCACATAAAATGTTGTTTCAAATCTCTATACATCTTAGTACTAATAGGGTGTATAGAAAAATTTGAGTTATGGGCATCCTCAAAAAATTCCTTTTTAGATCAGGTATATCGGGAACACAAAGCCTCTTCTCAAATTTTAAAATTTCATCTTTACATACGAAGTTGATCAATATCCAATCATTAAGAGCTTTAATTATAATTTTAAATTCCTCAACATCAGTCTGATAAATTTTTATCCTTTCGAGTAATGATGGTTTGGAAACCATTTGTAAAAGAATTGATGTTTCACCTTCCATGGTTATTCCCATATCCATATTTACTAGATCCACGGTAATAGGATCCTTTTCAACTCTCATATTGTTCATAACTCAATGATCCTTTCTATTAAAAGCATCTGCAACCTTATTTTCCTTCCCTGGGTTGTAGTGTAGTGTGAAATAACAATCCTTGAGTATTTCAAGCCATTTCCTTGGCCTCATGTTGAGTTCTTTTTTTGAGAAAATATACTTCAAACTCTTGTGATTAGTATAAATCTCAAATTTTTCACAATAGAGATAGTGGCTCTATATTTTCAGAGCAAAGATTACAGCTTCTAACTTAAGCTCACGAGTGGGATTGTTTTTCTCATGAATTTTAACTGTCGTTATGCATAGTAAATAACTCTACCATTATGCATAAGGACACAACCAAGTCATTTCTTTAAACCATCACTATAAATAACAAACACATCGTTCCCTGATAGTAGATTCAAGATAAGATCATTGACTAATCTTCTCTATAGTTCTTCAAAACATTCTTCACACTCTATTTACCAAACAAATTTAAACCCTTTACGTGTGATCTTGGTTAATGGGTTAGACAATTGGGAAAAATTATGGACAAAACAACGATAATAACATGCTAAACCAAAAGAACCATGTACCTCAGTTATAATAATCATTTCTAGACATTCATCGATTGCCTTGTCCTTTGAAAGATCAAAATTGATTTCATCCATAGAGACTATATGAAAAAATATATCTTGAAGCTAGAATTCACACTTTCTAAACTTCCCATATAATTCATTTCATCTAAGAGTCTTTAGAATAATGTGTAAGTGATTTTCATGATTTTTTAGATTTTATTGTTACCTAGATATCATAAATAAATACCACTACAAATTAATCATGATATTTATTGAAAACACTTTTTATTCGATCCATGAAGAAATAAGGCGATTTAGTCAATCCAAAAGGCATTACTGTATACTCATAACGCCCGTACCTAGTTCAAAATGCAGTTTTCAGAATGTCTTCCTTATTCACACACAAATGGTGATATCCAGATCAAAGTTCAATCATTGAAAAATATTGACCTCCATGAAGTTGGTCGAATAAATCATAAATGTGAGGTAGGGGATACTTGTTCTTTATTGTTATAGCATTGATCTCCCTATAGTCAATGCACAACCTCATTGATCTGTCTTTATTCTTAAAAAATGGATAGGGGTTCCCCATGGAGAAACAGTTGGGTGAATAAATCATTTATTAAAAAATTCATCTAGTTGTTTCTTTAGTTCCACTAATTTCGCTGTGGTCATTCTATAAGTGGTCTTCGATGTGGGCCTTGATCCAGGAATTAAATCAAAGGAAAACTCAATTTCTCATTCTGGAGGATGTCCTAGTATATCCTCTGGAAACAAATGACCATATTCATGAAAAATAGGTACGTCTTCAATTTGAACATTATTTCCCTCACCCATAATTATTTCGTTCTCTTCATCCCAAATAATTGAGTTTAGTAGAGGTACATGGATGGATCTAGATAAGAATCAGGTGGTGATGTTTCTGCTCTAAAGATAAGGTACTTCTTATCAACATCGAAAATTATAACCTCATTCTTCTTACAATAAATTTATGCTTTATGGTATGAAATCTAATCCATTCCAAGGATTATATCAAATTCAATCATGGGTATGATGATGAGATCAGTAGATAAAGAACATTTATATTCTCTAATTAGAACTGATTCACAAAATGTTGTTGTGATGACACTTCCCTTAGGTCTTTTGTCTAACAAATCTCTTCTTAAGTAAAAATAAAAATATCTAATTTTCTTAGAAAAATGGGATTATATGAAACAATGAAACGATCCAAAATCAAATAAAGTATTGGCTAAACATGAGAAAACCATTAAATTACCTACCACCACGTCTTTAGGAGCTTCAACATTAGTAGTAGTGATAACATAATCTTGGACTTTCTCTCTTTACCTTTTATAAGGTAAGTTCCCATGGATCTTAGGAAATACATTTTCATAATTCCCCTTTTCTCTACAATTATAGCATTCAAACATGACAGCCTCTTTCTTCCTCTTGCAATAATGGGCAGGTGGCCTTTTTCACCACACTTGTAATAGACTCTCATTACCTTCTGGCATGTACCGGGGTGTTTCTTCCCACATTTACTATAGGATTCATATTCATATTTTCCCTTTGTCCCCTTATTTCTTATTCTAGATTGTTTTTCAGATCTCTTTTTCTTTTTCTTTGGTTTAATGTTGTAGGACACAAAGAATTCTTCTTCAGTCATGATAGCGCATGAGACAATATCTTCGTATGATGATAAGGATTGTGAGACTAATGCTCGATGGAGAAATGGTTTTAACCCCTCAAAGAATCAATCAATATTACTCCTTGGGTTATATATATAATATGTTGCATGACTTTCTAACCTTGTAAAGATAGCCTCATGCTTTTCAACATTCTTATCCTCTTTTTTCCTCAAACTCAGATATTGACTTTTCATATCCGCGCGATGGTCACGATGAAATTATTTTTCCAAGAAAATATATTTAAACCCCCTTTATTCCATCATCAATTATTTTTCATCTTCCGTTGTGTTTTGTAATAACTACCACCATTAATCTATATTTCCCATGAGGTGATAAATTGCCCTGACAACTTTTTCCCTTTCGTTACTCCCCAATGCATGAAAAATTTTCTCTATGGAATATATCAATTCCTCTGATACTAATGGATTTGTAATCCCATTTAATTTTAAGGGTTTTTTCCTCATGAAGTGGTCTAACATTGATCCTCCACGCAGTGGATCAGGGTGCTCTATACGGGGATGGTTATTATTCATAACCTGGGTGAGTTGACTCAGTATGGTGATAAGCTGATCAGCACCAATTACTTCACCATCTCTACAGTAATTATGTCACGACCCGTCCTCGGGGCCCGTGTCGTGACTACCCCAAGCCCGCCTTCCATAGGCCAGGGGCTGGCGACTAGCACCAAAGGCATAAATCCCGATAACTGGGAAGGCATTTCCTTTGGTGCTAGTCGCCATCCCCTGGCCTATGGAAGGCAGGATTGGGGTAGTCACGGCTCGGGCCCTGAGGACGGGTCGTGACAAATTGGTATCAGAGGAGTTCGGTTCTACCACAGAACTTATAACTCTAATGTTTCTTTTTGTGAAGCAATAGTTTTAAGTGTACCGAGTGTGGTTTTCAATTTAGGGAGTCCATTGTTGGTACGGGCAGCCGACATATCCATACACCAGGACCCTGACAACTAATTTCCGGCTTTGTGCACGAAAACACTGATTGCATGGGTGTTTTCCAGTAGTTTTATTTAAATGTTATCTCAAACCAGGTCAGCTCACCAGGGATAATCTTTTGACCGCGTCACGTTGTTTATTTCATGATGCCTCCCCGTGGACGACCAGCTAGAGCCCCGAGAGTGGTACGTACTGACAGCCCGTCGAGCGACGAGGCCTCAGTACAGGGCCCTATCCCAGTTGAGGCTCCAACGGTACTACTAACTGTTGGGCCACCGATGCCAGCATCCCCAACAGCAGAGGATACACGTCACTTGAGCGCACTGCATGAGTTCCAGCACCAAAGGCCACCTAGGTTCCAGGGAGGGACGGACCCGCAGGCGGCTGAGGATTGGCTGGATGCTATGGTGAGAGTCTTGAGGCTAGTGGGGACGTCGACAGATTTCCTGGTGATCCTTGCTGCCAGCCTTCTTCAAGCAACAGCAGGCAGATGGTGAGCATGATGCTTCAGATGCATGACGAGGTGACACTTCTATGGGCAGACTTCGAGAGCCTGTTCCGGGCAGAGTTTGTACCAGCCACCCTTCGAGCGGTGCATATACAAGAGCTACATCAGCTGCGGCAGGGCAGCATGTCAGTGGCGCAGTACTCAGTGAGATTCACAGACCTCTCGCGCTACTCCATAGATATGGTACGAGACCCGTTCTTCAGGGCCCGAACCTTCGTGCAGGGGCTCAGGTGAGAGATTAGAGCTTCTGTTGTTTCTCACAGCATTCTGACGCAGACAGGGGTGTTGGAGAGAGACCTCTTAGTGGAGAGTTTCCTTACTGAGCAGTCTCTAGCAGTAGGACCCACCACTAGTCGTCTTGCGGCAGAGTGTTCTGCAGTAGGCAGTAGACAGATGACGCAGAGGTCCAAGAGGACCAGTCCTACAGATGGCCGACTGCACGACTCATGTTCAGTTGTGCGGGGAAACCGGGGTGGAGTCAGAGCCAGACATGCCGAGAGTAGATAGTGTTACTCCTGCGGCGGAATTGGTCACATGGCACATGACTGTCCGACCCGCCATGCAGATGACCAGCAGTTAAATGAAGAACCTTCGAGGCAGAGGTAGAGGTTCGATCAGAGCGGACCGCAAGGAGCAGGAAGCCATGGCAGAGGAGTTGGTCGTACAGCTGGAGGTGGACGACGCTTCGGGATGTTGCCACCACCACCACCAGGAGTCCCACCCCGACCGTAGGGGATAGGAGGACATGGGAGAGCTCAGCTTCAGGCAGATGAGGCCTACGGTCATGGAGCTCCGGAAGCAGATGGACAAGAGTGGGACTAGCTTTCGACCTGGAGGCTATTAATCCTGTTGCTTCTAGTTTTGTTGATGTTTATCTGTAGTTGCTTTGTGTCTTTGTACTATGAGATGCAATAATGAAAAGACACTTATCATGTTAAAGTTTGCTTTCCTGTACTTTTTGTTTGGTTGATACTGAGTGGTCCCGGTTAAGACTGTTGACTTGACCCTCACTTTCGAGTTTTCTACTGAAGGAGACCTAGTGACCACACACTGATTTCGACAGTGTGACTCGACCCTTGGAGGCGAGAGTGACAGTTGGATCTCTTGGTAGTTACGTCGAGGCCTTACGACGTCATCCATGGCATGAATGCATCATTCATGTCAGGATTGACTGTACTAGGCAACAAATGTGGTTCATCCAGGGGATGAGACCAGATTTCTCTTATCGGCAAAGAAGAAATCATAGGAGCTCTTGTGATACTAGAGAATTCCCAGGTCATCCAAGAGCGGATGAGGACGGCACAGGGCCGACAGAAGCCTTATGCTGACAGGACTTGGAGGCCTCTAGAGTTCTAGGATGACCATCACATCCTTATACGAGTCTCACCTCGATGATGTTTACGGAGATGTGGCCAGGGGGCAAGTTATCTCCGAGGTTCAATGGACCTTTCTATGACCTCAGCTTGGTAGGCGAGGTGGTTTACCGATTGACCCATCCACTTCAGTTGCACTAGGTGCACGACGTTTTCCACGTATCTCAACTGAGGAGATACGTGCTCGACCCTACGCATATCATTGACTATGGGGAGCTGGACGTTGATGATGGGGCGACTTTTGCAGAGGTCCTAGTGGAGATCAAGGATCGACAGGAGCGGATCCTAGGAGGACGGTCGATTTCTCTTGTGCACTTTCTTTGGCAGCACGGGAACCTCCAGGTGAGCACATGGGAGCGAAATGCTCAGACGCGTGCTCAGTACCGTCTTTATTTCCCTAAGTTTGTGGTGAAGCTTTACGGGGATGTAAAGCCCTGTGGTGGGAGTAATGTCAAGACCCGTAAATTCCAAGGAAATTTTTTTCTTAATTTTCATTGGAATTTTACAAGAACGCGGTTTCTGACGGCACCTGATTCCGAGGCCCGGTGTGCCCGAAATCATTTTCCAAAGTTTGGCTCGGGTACATTCAGTGAACGGACGAGCGGGTTTTTCTAACTTTTGAACCGGTGCTCGGAATCGAATTCTGAGGGCACCGATGGAATCGCAGCACCGGTACTTGCTTATAAATTCCTCTTCCGGAGTTGCGTTTGCTCGGGTGTGGTTTTTAATTTTTGGGCTTAAAGTTAAGAAATAAAATAATTGTACGACAAACATTATTTTATTTCACTTAAGCCACTTGGAAGCCACTTGAAGCCACTTAAAGAATCTTAAGCAGAGTTGATCCGGATTGGGTGATATCCAAAATTATCCTACCCTCTTGGTAGGATATTTATGGGGTGGGGCCCGCACGAGCCCCGCCGTTTCTTTTCCGCTAAGTAACGCACCCGCGAAAACCCGTCATTATGAAAGTCAACTGACGTGTTTTTCTTAATTTCTTAATGCACCAATTAATTGGGCGGTTTATTTCGTTGAATTAATTCTACAAATTAATGGGTCGTTACTTATCTCTTTTTAGTTTCTTAACCGGTTTGAAATCCATTGGCGTAGTAATAAAATAAGACAAACGTCACATCTTGAGGATTACACGTTGGGAGGATTTTGACAGAATTCTTGTGCCTTCACCCTTCTTCGCGAAGAACGTAAAGAACGCGAAGAACGTCGGCCTCCGACGAAGAAATCCAAAACTGCAGAAATTGACGACGCGACGCCGTGTGCCGCGACGACGACGTTTCCACTTCCGTGACGTTCTTCTGCGATGTTCCTTCGTCCGCAATGAAATCTTCAATCTTCTGTTTGAGGTAAGAGTTTTCGGGTTTCTTTTAAAACTCCATTGTGGTTTTTAACAATGCACGGATTTAATTATTAAAATTAAATCTGTTGTTTTTGAACCTCGGATTTTGTTGACGTGCACCGTATTCCGCGACCACGCGAAGCCCTTCCGCAACGACGCGACGCCTTCTGCGACGTGACGATCGACTCCTTCCGCGGTGATCAAATCCACGAAGAACCCGCGTGCGACGACTTGACGAGGTAGGGTGTGTGTGAGTGAGGACAAAGCACACTGTAAAGGACATGTGTTGGCCTGTGGGGACTGTCATTAGTCAGATGACCCGTTCGGGCACATGGGTGGACCCTAGGGTGGACCCCACGTGTCTGCAGGGCAACTGGTGGCACCTGGTAGGCCAGGACCCGATAGCCATGTTAAGGCGGGGTGTCTGTGCAGTCACCGGGGCCCGATTGTCAAATTTGGTATCAGAGTAGGAACCTAGCCTTAAGTGCGCGGTGCACTGCCTGGGATGAGATGTAGGTCCCACAACGAGGGTGTTGTGCTCTAAAGGGGGGGTGATTGTAACATCCCCAAATGATAAAGGGTTAAATGACTAAAATGATACCAATTTGTCACGACCTGTCCCCGGGGCTCGTGTCGTGACTACCCCAAGCCCGCCTTCCATAGGCCAGGGGCTGGCGACTAGCACCAAAAGCATAAATCCCGATAACTGGGAAGGAATTGCCATTATAAAAGATAACAAGCACCACAGAGTAAGAAAGCGGAAAAAAATAAACACTAAGTACAAGAGAAGTGCTGAAAAGTAAATGGGCCAGAATACAAACCCAAAAGATAGTACAACTACAACTGAACAAGTACAACAGAAAAGATAACAGCTGGAAGGACGGAACCGGCTCCTGGGTCGTCCTCCTCGTATCCTACCTGAAGGGTAGGTATAGATGGCGCAGCTCCTGGTCGTCCACCACGGATCCTACCTGAAGGGTACGTACAAATAGCCTCCTCCACGCTCTCGCCTGTCAACCTCCTCTGTGTGTCATCTCGTCGTGTAGTCCACCTCCGGGTACTGACTCGTCGTGTAGTCCACCTCCGGATAGTGACTCGTCATGTAGTTCACCTCTCGGTACCGTCCAGTCCTCAAACACTCGGCCTCCGTCAGCACTGCCCGTCGTCTGCAACCAACACAACGAGGTGCGGGCATAGCCCGTGCATGGGTGAGTATAACGATACTCAGTAGGGACCCCGATACCCTCAAGGTCTCACTAAACCAACAAGGATAACCACAAATAAGATCTCAACAGATAACCTCTACTTAGGTATATGCCCATACATATACCTAAGTTATCAAGTAACCCATCTCAATCATGAGGAAACACAAGGATTGTGAAATCAACGGATAACCACTACCCCGGGTATATGCCCATACATATACCTAAGTTAGCAAGTGGCCCATCTCAATCATGAGGTAAACACAAGGTCAAAAGTCTCAGCTCAAACCAAGATTTTCTTTATCGAAACTATAACTGTTGAAGAGCTCTGTCTCTGGAGTGTACAGTGGTCCTGTCACGACTCCGTGGTACTGCTCACTAACCTAATACTGCTGAGGTACTCCTCCTGTCGAGTACCGCGAGTCTACGACAAACTACCGGGCGCTCCGTCTACTGAGGTTCTGTCTCCAAATACCGGGCGCTCTCCCTAATAGCATACAGAGGTACTCCTCTGGTCGAGTACCGCGGGTCAGTGGCCAACTATCAGGCGCTCCGTCCGCCGTGGGTCTGCCGCCAAATATCGGGCGCTCCGTCCACTGGGCTAGTCGACTCACTCCAAGTCAAGTCGGTCATGCAGTCGTCAGGTCTCAATCGTCATGTCTCAGTCATCAACTGAGGAGATACGTGCTCGACCCTCCGCATATCGTTGACTATGGGGAGCTGGACGTTGATGATGGGGCGACTTTTGTGGAGGTCCCAGTGGAGATCGAGGATCGACAGGATCAGATCCTAGGAGGACGGTCGATTCCTCTTGTGCACTTTCTTTGGCAGCACGGGAACCTCCAGGTGAGCACATGGGAGAGAAATGCTCAGATGTGTGCTCAGTACCGCCTTTGTATCCCTAAGTTTGTGGTGATGCTTTACGGGGACGTAAAGCCCTGTGGTGGGAGTAATGTAAAGACCCATAAATTCCAAGGAAATTTTTTTCTTAATTTTCTTTAGAATTTTACAAGAACGCAGTTTTTGACGACACCTGATCCTGAGGCCCAGTGTCCCCGGAATCATTTTCCGAAGTTTGGCTCGGGTACATTCAGTGAACGGACGAACGGGTTTTTCTAACTTTTGAAACGGTGCTCGGAATCGAATTCTGAGGGCACTGATGGAATCGCAGCACCGGTACTTTCTTATAAATTCCTCTTTCGGAGTTGCGTTTGCTCGGGTGAGGTTTTTAATTTTCGGGCTTAAAGTTATGAAATAAAATAATTGTACGACAAACTTTATTTTATTTCACTTAATCCACTTGGAAGCGACTTGAAGCCACTTAAAGAGGATTAAGAAGAGTTGATCCAGATATGGTTCTATCTAAAATTCTCCTACCCTCTTAGTAGGATATTTGTGTGGTGGGGCCCGCATGAGCCCCGCCGTTTCTTTTCCGCTAAGTAACGCACCCACGAAAACCCGTCATTATGAAAGTCAACTGACACGTTTTTCTTAATTTCTTAACGTACCAATTAATTGGGCGGTTTATTTCATTGAATTATTTCTACAAATTAATGGGTCGTTACTTATCTCTTTTTCATTTCTTAACCGGTTTGAAATCCGTTGGCGTAGTAATAAAATAAGACCAACGCCATATCTTGAGGATTACACGTTGGGAGGATTTTGACAGAATTCTTGTGCCTTCACCCTTCTTCGCGAAGAACACGAATAACACGAAGAACGTGAAGAATGCAGGCCTCCAACGATGAATGCCGAAACCGCGGAAATCAACGACGCGACGCCATGTGCCGCGACGACGACATTTCCTCTTCCGCGATGTTCTTCTGCGACGTTCCATCATTCGCAACGAAATCTTTGATCTTCTGTTTGAGGTAAGAGTTTTCAGGTTTCTTTTAAAACTCCTTTGTGGTTTTTAACAACGCACGAATTTAATTATTAAAATTAAATCTGTTGTTTTTGAACCTAGGAGTTTGTCGACGTGCACCGTTTTCCGCGACGACACGACGCATTTCCGCGACGACGCGACGCCTTCCGCAACGCGATGATCGCCTCCTTCCGCAGTGATCAAATCCGCGAAGAACCCGCGTGTGACGACTAGACGAGGTAGGGATTTTCTTTGGATGTTTTACATACCCGTGTTGTTTCAGTTCAATTGAAGAACCCGGATTATAAAAACAATTTTAAATCATTAAAATTGTTTTGGGTTATGTATTCATGTGTCGAATAATTCTCCCGTTGTTATTATCTAACGCGGAGGGTGCGAGCCAAACGAACACGGCCCAACAACCCTCCGTCATTATTCGTGGTTGTGCGGATTTGGCGGGCGACGGCAAAACGTGATGCAAGGGTGATTTGATGATTCCGCAGTGAAGAACGGATCCCGGGAGGAACAGCGGCGCAGATGGGAAGGAGAACGGACCACCGGAGCAACTCTGGTGGCCCGCAGAAGCTACCGGCGGTGCGGGGCGCCGGCACGCCGCCGGAAAGGGCCGCCCCGGCTGAAGCCGCGGCGGCGGCGGCCAACGAACCCGCGGCCGCGCGGGTCCAGCTCGCACGCACGGGACGCAGCGACATGTCGCGTATGCTGGTCCAGCGTGGCCCCTCGAGGGTCGCAGCTTCCTCAACCCGCGGGGGCGGCGCCCCGAGGCTGCGGTGCTCGGCCACTCAGCCGAGCTGAGCCAGGCCGGTCTGACCGGCTGGGCCGTGCCCTGGCCGGACCGGACCGGGTCGGGTCGACCCAGGGGGGGTCGGGCCGTGTCATCCCGGGCCCAGACCCCCCCTCTTCAGACTGTTTTCGGTCTTTTGGATGTAACTTGAGCTACGGGCCTCCGAACGATGCGCCGTCAGCGGCGATGCGATCCTTGGATCTAGACGGTCGTTTTGGTATATCGCAGTCAAGGTTTCGGAAAACTTTGGGTTCGGCCGGGTTGGTTCGTACACGAAACCAACAGGGCCCTCGGAGCGGAAACGCTCATATCTTGAGCTCCGGACGTCCGATTGACGTGCCATCGACTTTGGTGGATTCCTCTAAGTGAGACAGATCTTTTGGCTTACTCTGCTCTAGGTTTGGATGCAGTTGGAGTATGTTCGGGATGGTTTTGACTAAAAAACCAACCGGGCCCCCGGGACGAAAAATCCAATAACTTCCACACCGGGCGTCCGATTGACGCGCCGTCTATTGCGTTGCATTCCTATTGAAGATACGGAACTTTTGGCATCCTCCGCCCGATTTTTGGATGCGGTTGGGTTATAGCCGGGTTGGATTGTACCCAAAATCCATCTAGGCCCCTAGAATGGAAAAAGATGATATCTTTCAGACCAGACGTCCGTTTGATGAACCGTCAGCGGTGTTGGTGATCACGTTGAGAAACGGTCCCTATGAGTATACCCTATGAGAGTTCGGGGTACAGTTGAGATACGGCCGGGTTGGTTCGCTTACGAAAACAACCGGGCCCCTGGGACGAAAAGGATAATAACTCACAGACCAGGTGTCCGTTTGACACACCTTCTGTTGCGTTGAGACCCCTATGACGTGGCAGTCCCTTGAGATACTTCTTCGTGGGACTTTGAGATACTTTGAGTATCGACCTGTAGCTCGTGGAGTGGACCCTTCCAGAGATGAACAAGCGGAGTACGGACACCGTGTAGACGGATGAGACCTGACGACTGCTTGACCGACTCGACTTGGAGTGAGTCGACTAGCCCAGTGGACGGAGAGCCCGGTATTTGGCGGCATACCCACGGCGGACGGAGTTCCTGGTAGTTGGCCGTAGACCCGCGGTACTCGACCGGAGGAGTACCTCTGTAGGCTATTAGGGAGAGCGCTCGGTATTTGGCGATAGACCCTCAGCGGACGGAGTGCCTGGTAGTTGGCCGCAGACCCGCGGTACTCGACAGGAGGAGTACCTCAGCATTCTTAGGTTAGTGAGCAGTACCTCGGAGTCGTGACAGGACCACTGTACACTCCAGAGACGGAGCTCTTCAGCAGTTAAGGTTTCGATAATGAAAATCCTGGTTTGAGCTGAGACTTTTGACCTTGTGTTTACCTCATGATTGAGATGGGTCACTTGCAAACTTAGGTATATGTATGGGCATATACCTGGGGTAGTGGTTATCCGTTGATTTCACAATCCTTTTTCCTCATGATTGAGATGGGTTACTTGATAACTTAGGTATATGTATGGAAATATACCTAAGTAGAGGTTATCTATTGAGATCTTCTTTGTGGTTATCCTTGTTGGTTTAGTGAGACCTTGAGGGTCTCGGGGTCCCTACTGAGTATCGTTATAGTCACCCCTGCACGGGCTATGCCCGCACCTCGTTGTGTTGGTTGCAGAGGACGGACATTGCTGACGGAGGCCGAGTGTTCGAGGACTGGACGGTACCCAGAGGTGGACTACACGACGAGTCAGTACCCGGAGGTGGACTACACGACAAGTAAGTACCCGGAGGTGGACTACACGACGAGATGCCACACAGAGGAGGTTGACGGGCGAGAGCGTGGAGGAGGCTATCTGTACCTACCCTTCAGGTTGGATCCGTGGTGGACGACCAGGAGCTGCGCCATCTGTACCTACCCTTCAGGTAGGATCCGAGGAAGATGACCCAGGAGCCGCTTCCGTCCTTCCAGCTATTATCTTTTCTGTTGTACTTGTTCAGTTGTAGTTGTACTTTCTTTTGGGTTTGTATTCTGGCCCATTTACTTTTTAGCAATTCTCTTGTACTTAGTGTTTATTTTTTTCCGCTTGCTTACTCTATGGTTCTTGTTTTCTTTTATAAAGGCAATGTCTTCCCAGTTATCGGGATTTATGCCTTTGGTGCTAGTCGCCAGCCCCTGGCCTATGGAAGGCGAGCTTGGGGTAGTCACGGTACGGGCCCCGAGGATGGGTCGTGAAAATTTATCTTGAGTATAAGGTAAATTTATACATGGATTATGGGAAACTTTGTGGTTTCCATTTCTTCTTTTAGGTGCCATTTCAAAACAATGGAATACACTAGATTAGTTTATGAATCGCAATACATAATTCAAACCTTGTAAAACACTTAACATAAATTGAACAGTTTATAGATATAATCCATAATCAAAAAAATGTTTTTTTGGAAGTATTTACTTATAAACCCTTCATTATGGTTTTTAATGAAATGAGATTTCTCCTAATCATATACCTCGAGAGTGTCATAACCAATAGTGCAACCTGGCCCATTGTCGTTCACCAGTTTCCATTTGAGTCTAGATCAAAGCAGTGTTTTCGGGTTTTACCCTAAGTACATCTATGCCAGGGCAGCCTCTAACTTCTCATATCCAGACATGGTTGTATTTCTTGGAAAACTCACAAAATCTCTACAGTACCAAAATTCTAAGAGTTTCTTCTATAATATTCCTCAATGTCTATCTTAGGGTAATGTTCTCTAATCATTGTTTTTCTAAATCTAGTTTCCAAGGTTTGTACTAAACTACCTCTGATACCAACTGTAATGCCCGGACACTAGTTACCTACAGTCGGTGATTTATTTCATAACATTGGAATGATACAACGAATCATGTCCCAAAAGACTGATCAATTTAGTATTCTTGGAAGTATTAGATATTTTCATAAGTTTTACACTACTTCTTGAAATAAAAACATCAACAACATTTTTTTCCCTTTTTAAACACACTTATATCATTTTCCTATCCTTCCAGGTTAACCATAAAATAATTCTTCATATCCTGGGAAAAATAAAACATAGAAAATGGTGAGCTCAGATGCTCAGTAAGGATAACAATATAGAAGAAATCTTTACAAATATACATAATCATTAAAGGAAATGTATAAGAATAAAACAAAATACTTTTTAACATAAACTAAAATATAATATGGCCAAGATAAAATCAAATAATTCCATTTACTATATCACATGGACATTCTACTAGTCATATAATCACATGAAATATCAATAGTCACTTTCGTAATGATGCAACGCATTGTGGAAGACTCAATAACCATATAGCAAAGGCTTGTGCCCATACTACAAAAAAGATTTTTTCAAGGATTGTTCCAAGACACTAGTTTCTCTCATGAGACCTAATGATGCATCGAGGAGCTATATAGGGATTTACCCGTCACTTACTAAGTCCAATGCATTTCTCATATGAAGAGGTTTAAACATAACATTATCATTTATATTAAAACTAGAACATGAAATTCCAATACTTTATCCATAAACCATGATTGGTATAAAAATAACACATCCATAGTGAAACATATAAAAAAACCTTCAATACAATATATAAGATTTGTATCATAATAAATCAACCACGATCAAAAATAATATCTCTTAAATAATTTTGACATAGTTGAAATTGACCGGGAAAATTCATTGGGAGAAATTTCCATTTTTAGTGAAATAATTTAAAAGTCACATAATTTATAAACGAATTCATCTAAAAGATAGTTTGGAATCAATGTGTCTCATACAACTTTGAAACTTTTGAATGAAATTGACATTTTAAAACATTCATGTCTATATAAATAAATCCTTTAAACCATTTTGAAAACATGGACATTAATGAGATTGGTTTTGAAGAATACATCATTAAAACATTTAAAATTACGTTTTATTAAAAATTCTAATAAAAATAATCCATTTTAAAATGAATTTATGAAACATGTACATGGATACAAAATATGTCCCAGTAGATACATACATTAAAACAACCTCAGATAATAATTCGATTTTGAAATTAACCCTTACCTTGTACTTTTCTTTAGAAAATGGTATTTTAACCTCTTATATAATAGTAAATTTTTATTAAATTATACAAAAACTATATACAAAAATATGATATCATATATGATCTTCTAATATTTCTTTGTTAATAATATTTCAGTAGTATCATCATTTCGGGTGTTAACTGATTTGTTTTCCATTGTATGGTTGGTTACGTAAGCCATGTTTTTTATGGATATGATGTATTTTATTCTTATACTGAATGATATTATGTTCATAAACATTATTTTCAGTCATAAAATGAAAATTATTCATTAATGAATATGATGGGGAATGAATCTCATCGTGTTCTGGGAGACGGTAATTCGTACGTACGCACGAGTGATAATATCATTATATTGATAGTGAAATTGTCTATAATTGGATGTTATATCATATATAAATAATCATTAACATGTTATGTTTATTATTTACATTATATATACCAATTATTATACCCATTTAAATAATGAAGTGTTTGAATAACAAACTACACCATGACGTGAAGACGGTAAGTTGTACGTACGCACTATTGGTGACTTTGTCATTCATATGATGGATAGAATAATGAATATGGTTGAACCATTTTTATAATAACATCACAGTATATAGAAGATACTAGATTTATTTTTTATAATGGAAAAAACAAAGAAATAAGAAGTGGAAGAAGAAAATAACTTAAAAGATGTGACAAAATATTTACCTCTTCTTCGGGTTCTTCCTTTTGATTTGATCAAAAGGGCTCCTTAGGTTGGCTTTCTGACAAATGTAAGGCCTCTAGGATGAAGGGAGGAATGTTTTGAGGATATATGGGCAGTGTTTTGCTGATCGAAAATTCTTTGGAGGTGTGAAATTAAGAGAAGTTGAAGTGACCTTATATAAGAGAGGTGAGGGGAACTTTAGGAAAAGCTTGAAATATTACTTTATAATAAAATCATTTTGGGTTTCTAATGCTCCAAAATGAATTATTTCGAATATATCGTTGGTATGGGTTGAAAAAATCTCAACCGATATGTTTTAGAAATGTTTAGTTCATCATATTAACCATATCATTTAGATTTAACTCCTAGTTAAATAGTTTGACATTTACCATGTCTCTTTGTATTTTTTTTATTATATGGTTAATAAAAATATTATAACAAGCCAATAGAACCCCATGTAGTTCATAATTAATATATATATCCTTTTCTATTTCCATATCTCGAACCGTAAAAGTTTCATAATTCTATATCAATTAATAATATAGTATTGTTTTAGAAACTCAATTATTTCAATTTTGACACTATTTAGTATTTTATTTTTTTGAAAGCCATAAGAAACATTATCACTTTGATTAAAATTTATTTAACTTACCATAAAATGTCATATTGACCTAGAAAATTAGTGTAATTCATCATGATTCTCAATTTACATTTACATGTATATTTATAATATCAATAATCTTAATATTTCATTAATAAGGTAATCACTCCATCTTCATTGTGTCAAAAATAAATTAAATTATTTAATGTCTAAAATTAATAAATAAAATACCATTATGTATGAAATCATGTGATATTTCTAATGAGTATTTATAGTCAAATTTATATTGTGTTTATCACTATATTAAAAATAGTTTATTTATTAATCACTAAATTTAAATCTTTAAATTCTTCTTTAAATAAAATATTAAAAAATTTCCTAATCTAATCCAAGTGGACCAAAGAAGATCATTATTTATTCGTAAGATTTTTTTGGTCTAATTATACTTATCCAATAGAATTAAGACATGTTTTATGGTAATTATGATATCATTTTCCCATTAATTACCCTATATACTTTTAACTGTGTGAAATAAAAGTCAAAAGTTAATATTCACCAAAAATTATTTTCATCTTATTGTACCAAATTTAAGTTATTGGTATTAATAATGTCTCTCATATTTTTTAAATTAATCTCACAGAAGTGATAAAATTATTTTTTATGCAAATTTGCAAATACTCTTAAAAGGCGGGTAAAAGACGGTAAAAAGATCAATAAAATTATTATATATCTAAAATTATTATAAAATGACTCCAATTAATTGCAATGAACATATATAAGTATTATGTATCAATTTTTAACTAAAATAAATTTCAATATAATAAATAATTATTTAAATAAAATATTGGTTTTAAACAATAACTTAGTGTTTCTCACTATTCCTCCAAAACTGAATGTTTTCAGAAAAAACCAAACATTCACCCCAAGCTAATTTCGATATTCCAAATCCAAAAATGAATTCCATTTTGAATGGTAAAATTTATAAAATTTTAAAAAGTTTGTATCACTATATATAATGGCTAGTTTCATTGATCATAGTGTATTAAAAGTCAATGTTGTGTACAATGCAAGCTACTGCATTATTCAAAGGGAGATGTACCGTGGAAGATTGGGGTGTTAAATAATGATCATAGACCTTATAGATATAGGTGAGAAAGTGATAATTATTTTTTAATGATATTTATTGTATTATGTTGTGGTTAGTAATTCTATATAAAATTATTTATATGTTTCTTACAATTGATATATCATGTCTGAGTATATTCATTTTGTGGGTAGGTAATTTTTTTTATAAAAATATATATGAGTTAGCTCATTTGAACATGGATCGGGTGCATGTGAGTTCTTTAGGGAAACCCTATTTAGTTATTATACTCACCCCCAAAATTTGATAATTTTATTTGATATTATTTTTATCATGTAGTATTTATATTGATGTGGTATATAAGAATTCATTAAAAATTATGTAATTTTTGTGTACATTTCATTGGGAAGTTTTTTTCATGTGTTTTTTCTGAATTAAATATAACCCATGGTATATTTTTAAATTGTTTTGTTTTAGTTTTTCCAGGTTGTGGGGTCTTGTCTAGTGTGGAATTAAATAATTTATTTATTTCATGGATACTATAGTATCATTATATATATTTCATTATTTATATTATTTTGGTTCTTATTGACAATGTGTTTTGACTATATAAAAACATATATTTTTCCAATAGAAAGGGTAAATTCCTTGTTATCTGATTTTAAAAATGAAATAATTTAGTATATGTATTTCAATGTTTTTGTTATATAATAAGGATAAAAAAATAATTTTTTGTATATGTAAATGGTTATAAATGTGTACTTGTTAATTATGGTAGGGGATATGGTTATTACTGAATAAAATCGTGTATTAGATTTGATATCAGGGTAGATTTCACTTTCTCTAATCATTGATACATGTATTGAGGATTGGTGTACAATTTGATAATTCAATAAATCTATATATGTATTGAATTGATTAAAATTCACCAATGAATTTAATTGTTATTTATAAAAAATTAATTTTATGGATACATAATTATGATGATTATAGGGGTCTCCATGATGAGATAAAATATTTTATGTTGAGAACAATCAAATGAAAACCTTTTTTATTTTTTATTTTGTAATTATATTTTTTGATTTTAAAATTTTAAATAAATTTTTAGCAAAAACTATTCTCAAAAAACTCATTTTTTAGTTTTCTCATAACTTTAATGGAAAATAGTATTTTTTTTAAATGTTTCTCCATCATTAACATCTATAAAATTAATCTTAGTAGTTCATTTTTTGAAAATCATTTTAATTTATGTGATTATTTTTTATGGTGAAGTAGAAACATCCTGAATTTTTCAGGGGGTGAATCTATTTTCAAAAGTAAAATTTAAATTTTTATTAATATATAAATTACTCATTATTGATTAAAAATATTGTTGGTGCATTTTCTATTTTGGGGAAGAGTAATTATCAATGTTTTTTATCATATAAATGTTGTTGAGAAAATGTTATTTCATCATTTTGAGTTGTCTATTTGTTTGGTTTCGAAAATTATGTTTTAAAAAATCATAGAAAAACTATTTATTACATTAATAAATATTGCGATTAAAACAGTTTTTTTGAAATTATATTATATTTCATATCGATTTTGTAAATTTTATGTTGTTTTATTAATGGAATTATTATTATAATTTTAAAATATTATTTATACACATATGTGGTGAGTTTTATGTGGTTTAAAAAAATGGAATTTCAAAGATTTTCTAACAAAACTAGTGTATTTTGAATTTTATTTTACAATGTAAAAGTTTTTTTTTATTAAAACATATAGAAAAGATTTATTTAAACTCAAAAAATGATATACATGTATATAATTGAAAATGTTAATTATAAAATTTGGGTAAATGGGTGTGGTATTTTGAATGAATTATTTAGGAAAGAGTGATAAGACTTATTAAGGAAGTGATAATAGTTCAGAGAAAATAGTTATTTTATAAAAATTATATTTCCACTAAAATTGTCTTCAAATGGTTTTTGACATGATTTATTGATAATGATTCATGAATTGTTTGGATTTGAAAGTAATTCTATAATAACTATTCCCCTAGTATGCAAGAGCTAGTGCCTTATAGTATTATATTGGTATAAATATAAGGATGTCTCGCCCCGATAGACTCAATAGTTCATTATCTTTAAAAAACCAGATATAAACATAAGTTTACATTACAGCTTTAATGTAAAGAAACATAGAAACTACATTGGAAACATCCTTAAACTCCTTGATTATCCCTCAAAGTCATTCATAATGTCTATCATTTCATCCTAGGGAATAATAAAACATATGAGAGAGGTGAGATGAGATTCATATAAATGGTTAAGGTATTGGCCAAATCCATATCTGAATAAAATTGGCAAGGCCTCTACCATGACCATATCTATTTCACCTCATAAGACTGACCTATGCATTGAGGGGATATAGATTTCGTCACTCATCACATAATATGTCCAATTAATTCATCATGTGAATGGGGTGAATCTTATATAAAATATACCTATGAAAAATAAATAACATTCCTCAATAAATAAACAAAATCACTAACCATTTTTTGTAATATGGTGATTAATATCAACATTGCACATCGCTAGTCCAAATGATCATAAAACATTTTATAAAAATATTGTAGGTTATTTTATTGAATTTTAATCCCATATAATAGTAATATTCAACTCTAGGTGTTGAAATTGATGAAAAATACTCTAATAAATTCATTGATGAATTCTTAAGAGAAATACCATTTTACTTTTCAAAGAAGAGTTCTTTTAGAAAAATTATTTCTATTTGACATAAAATCGTATTATAGACAAGTATAAAATAATATAAAAAGGAAAGTACAATGAAATTGTTTTTTAGGAATAATATATTTCCAAATGTAATGAAAAAAATTTACAAAATTCATTTTAATGAAACATTATAAATGGGCGGATTCAGTTCGGTTGAAGATAAAATATAAATGAATATTTAAAGAAGAAAAGGATTAATTATTTACATAAAACCATAAAATAGCTAATAATGTTTTTCATGATAAAAAATATTGATTTAAGAAAAATATTGGTTTGTTAAAATAGATTTTGGATTGTACTTCAAAATGGTTTAAAAGTTGTGAACTACCGTTTAATTAGGTTTTCAAATCATGAGGAATTGAAAATGGAATCTTTTAAACATATATTTACCCATAAAATTAATATTTAATGATATATAAACATGTTTTACGAATATATCAAAATATTTTTTTAATAATTATATAAAAATAAAAAATAATTACATCAGGGGAAATGGACAGAGAGTGTAATTCGAATGAAAAATTGAGGTTCTGGAAAAAACCTAACCTTATGTCCAAAAGTCTTCTTCACATGAACTAAATATCCTGTATAATTAAATTATAATCATTAATAATTTAAATCAAAATATATAAAGCATTTATTTTATTTATTTTAATTCTATTAAGTTCATTTATATCCTTTTATCTGATTTATAAGATTCAATTTTGTCAATCAAGAGTGTTTGTTTCCTTTGTTTTCCTTATTGGTTCACTTGTATGCATGTACAAAATATCATGTAAAATGTAAACTAGTTTTCTGAATTAAAATTATTTTTTATTAATGAACATAAAATATATTTCATGGCCTTATTTATCATTTACTCTATATATTAGTATGATTAATTAGATAATGAGTTAATGAAAACCATTTATATTATTTTTTCATTTTTTCAATAATAAGGAACTTGTTTTTTATTATGAATGAATGTTATATATATATACTTGTTATAAACATCAAATAATTTTTATGAAATATATTAAATAATTTTTTATCCATAAAAATGTATTTTATGACAATCATTGGTGGTAGAATTGAAAATCAAAATCTTGTCTTCCATAAAGGTAGTGAATCGACACCTCATGAGTGATTATTCATTTTTAGAATAAAAAGTAGAAGAGACTAGAATTGATGGTTGAAATACCATTAACATAATAAAATAACATTATATATAATATACTGAATTTTTTATGAATTTTTTATATTAGAGATAAGGAATGTATAATAATGGAATTAAATTGAAAAAAAAATTAAAAGAATAAAAGAGGATTTAACCTCTTAAATTATTCTCCTTGAGAACCTCATTAAAGATCATTGGAATTATTTTTTGGGTGAGACAAGAAATACCTGAATGTGGGAAAAGTATTGGAATATATATTGGAATTAAATTTTAAATGCTTCCATTCTTTTGAGTTTTGATAATTAGAGATGGTGATGGGTTGTATTTATAGTGGAAGAGAGGGGTTTTTTGGATATTTTATTCATTTGTTTATTATTTTGTCTCAAGAATATGAACATTTTTGATTCCCATGATTAAATAAATTAAATAGATAAATAGATATAAATATTATGGTTCTTACATCGTTAATGACTCATGAAATAGTTTATTTATTTTATAATATATATATATTTATCAAAAATTAACATATTTAATTATTTCCCAAAAAATCATCTATTTTACTAAAATTTCAAAAATTCACCATAAAAATTTTTCAACAACTATAAATAATAAAATAACTACATTTTTTGGAAATAATTTTTTAAATATCATAAATTAAATTTATAATTAAAATCATCATTTATTCAAAATAAAATACCAATTCTAAGATTACAACTAGTATTCTGATACTTTAAAAACAAATTATAGTGTCATAAAATTGTTTTATAATAATAAGGAATAGAATTATTAATTTATGATTCTATTTTATGAAAATAAATTTTCATTTAAATAATTATTTTAATTATAAGTGTAAATAAATATTTGTGTTTCGCAAAAATACCAACACATTATTTATCATTTTTAAAATATTTATTTACTTATTTTATTGTGTAAATATGTAATAATTTCATTTATACGATACCCAAATATAATTAATAATTTCATAGGTGATGTTATTATTCTTTTGGTCATATTATTATTCTTAATGGTCACGTTAATATTCTAATGGTTATATTTAATAGTATATTATGGTTTTTAACTCAATTTTGCAAGAAGAAAAAACTATCAATGATATTAGCTTTTAGAAAAAGATATACAACAGAATCTTGGTGTGTTAAATTCTCACCTCCTTCAAAAATATCATTCTATAAATTTATAAATTTTCACCTCATAAATATATTTATGTTGTTATTCATCATGAATTATTCATCTTCCCATTCCACCTCTTCAATTTTATGGTTTTTCCAAAGTACCTTTACAATCTTAGTCATATAATTCCTCAAAAAATGTTCTTTAGTGTCTGTAATCCATATAGGCTCTTAATAGTATGATAAATATTGTTAAAATTATATTTCTTAGAGGTGAGGACTTGTGTTGGGTCTAGAAATTAGTTCTTTAACAATGATATGTGGAATCCAATAGTTAAATTATAAAGACTAGGTTGAATCACCAAATGATAATTCATAGGTCCAATTATATCAAAGATTTCAACTATTCCAATGTACCTAGGGCTTAGTATCCATTTTAATCAAAATATTGTAGCACCCCTCTATAAAGATAACTTCAAGAAGACTTTATATCATACTTGACAGTCCATATCCTTCCTCTAGTTATTTACATAGCTCTTTTTCCTACTTTGATATTCTTTGATATGTTTTTGAATAGTATTTACATTTATGTTATGCCCCCCGCCCCCTACAATTTATAGGCCTATAAGCCTATGTTCACCAATATCATCCTAATAAGTTGGTGAATGACATCTCTTTTAGTATAACTCTTCTTACGATTCCATTTTAATACATTAATGGAAACTATTATTGTAAAAACCTCTACCAATAGTAAATAATAATCCCACATTCCTTAAAAGTGAATTTAGAATGATCTTAATATGCCCTCTAATGATGGATTTTCCTTTTAAACTTTACATTAGTTTAAGGGTGATATTATATAATCAAATGAAGTTGGATATCAAAATCATTATGATGAAATTTATATAATTTCTATTTAAATCATGGATCGTGAATAGAAATACTTTAAATTGGTTCTTTATTAAGTCTTACCACTTCATTAATAAAGAGTCATGTAAGGTCCTCCAGTGGAAAATACACTATTATAAAGATAATGTTTATAGATTTTTTATCTCTGTCAAAAATTACCCATATTATACCATACTTTATTTTATTTATTTATAATCTACTGAAATATCCATAAAAATGTCATCAAGTTTCCATTTGGGAATACGAAGGCATTGCCTGACTCTTCTATGTTTTTTTCTATAAACCTTCACTTATTGATAGACTAATCATATTAATAAATAATCCTAAATTTCAACTTCATATTATCCCACCATAAATTTTCATCAAATCACTATAAATCATAGTATAATAGTGTTTATAGATAAATTCAAGCTATATAAATCATCCAATAATTCCCTTTTTATCTCGGGTTTAGAGGGAACACCAAACCTTTTCCCAAATTTCATAATTCCATCCTCAAGCACTAATCTTTTCAATTTCTCATTATTCACAACTTTGATTTACTTTTGAATATTATCAATATCACATATATAACATTTAATAATTTATATCAAAGTTGGTTTGTAAACTATTTTAAAAAGTAGTGATGTTTTACCTTTAGTGATAATTCCCATATCCATATTAACTAGATCCAGGAACATAGGATCCCATTTAATCCCCATTTATTAGAACTCCATGATCCTTCCTATTCAATTCATGTGCGTCATTATTTTCCTTCCCTGGGTGAAAGTGTGTTGACCAATCATTACATATCTCAAGACACTACCATTGGAGTAATATATTATTAATATATCTGTTTAATATTATACTATTACGTTAAGATATTATAGGATCCAAGAATGTGATCTTGATTGTTTGGTTAGTAATGATGACCTTAAATAAGTCTTGAATTAAAATGATAAGAAATATCTTTATTTTTCTATTGGTATATTTTTTTATAACCATATTTCTTCTTTTAAAATAAGGGATGAAATTTGAATGATATTTCAAGTCACTCATCAAGGAACTAGAATATTTTTTAGAACATATCATTTCATTTAAATAGTACATATTCAAGATTTCAATATTATTGATATGGGACTTTTAATGACTTATATCATAGATTCATAAAAAAAATTCAACATTGTTTATACTCATTATGATCCATAGATGAATGAGGGGTTGGTTAAAATGATTCATTTAGAACTATGCATGATGTAACATTCTAAGATGGTTATTATTAAGGAAGGAAAATTGTTTTTTATAATATTCCATTGATGAGATTATTTGGGCACTCTTATATTATGAACATGAATTAATGAATATTGATAATGTGTTTAGTTAGAGGAATAATATATTTTTAATGCCCACATAAGTTTCAAATTTCAGTTTTTATCATGAATATACATTATATTACTGTGATAAAGATTAATTGATTTTTTTAAACTATGATGAATAATATGAAATCCCCAATGGAATGAATGGATAAAATGATAGTTGATATGTGAATTAGTGTAGATTTATTTTTTATTTTATTTATTAGAAATTAACCTCTATGGATATATAATTCTTAATTATATCTATTATAAATCATAGCCTAAAATTATTGCAATTAAAAACAATTTATAACATCACACAAATTTATTTTATACAGTTCCACCTCAATGTGATATTCTACTTCTTACTAAAACATATTGTTATCCGATTATTTGGATTTTACATTAAAATATTGTTTTAAATACAAGAAATTATGGTGAATTATTATCCGGATCTCATGATTTCTAGCACATACATTGGTCTCATAAGTCACTCTCCATTCCTAAAGTCTAATGAAAACTAAGAAGAAACATATACAAGCGAGGTGTTATTTTACATATAGGTTGAATTATAAATAAATATGTGAACTTTATATTAGAATCATTAAAATAAAATCAATGAAATACAACTCAACTTCTTAAAGCATAGCTATTTTACCATCTACCCAGTGATTAAACACTAAAGTGCACAGACTGCTCAACTCTTTTCATATAGACCCATTTTTTTCTTCAGCTGTTCACTAAAAATATAATTATAAAATTGGTAAGACATTGATATTTATACGGTAGATAGCTATTTTATAAGAACACGCTACTTTATTTATTCTCCTATCAAAATATTTTAGATTCAAGTGTAATAATGTTTTATAAAACAATTGAAATATTTTATTTATTTACCACATTATATACTCAATATCCTTGATTTATCTATTTTTTCTTAATTTAATAGGATCATCTTTCTATCATTTAAATTAATTACCACAATTGGAAAATTATGAATCATTTTGTATCCTATGACATGAACAAGGGATTAATAATGATCTATTTAGAGAAACCGTACATTTCAATACACATTAACCAGAATGATTTCAAACATAGATAATGTATCCACATGGAATTACCAATGTAACCATATATACATTATATTCTCATGTCAAACTCTATGAAGTTAATATTAGATATAATAATTGGTAAAAATAATTCCAAATAAAAATACTATTAGAAATAAATACTCACTTCTTGAATGAATAATAACCCGACATAATATTCCCACATGACTCAAATTCATTTTCAATCACAACATGAAATAAATAATAATTTTTAAACAACATAGGGTGAAACAATTTCAACATTTTTTAGTTTATATAGTATGTGGATTCAAAAAATTATTATCCCATTAATAGATCTATAATATTCAAGAAAATAATGAAAATAGAATTTCGTTTCATTAAGATACCAAAAATTTAGTTATTCAAGTTATGTATTTTTTTCATCATGATATAGTAATAAAAGAATTCATATTTCTTTAATAAAATTTTAAATATGATGTTGGATCCCTAGAAAAGACATCTTGTGTCACCAAAGTTTTACTCAAATGAATATAACAATTCTAGAAACATTGATTCTCACATAAGAAAATATTTAATTAGAAATCTTCAAAAATGAAGAAAAAATATTTTACGTGTAACATAGTCTTACTACACATATAAAAGTTGTCACCCAAGCCTCTAAAATGTCATATCTGTAAATAAATTTATCTTTAATACAATTATCTTAAATTTAACACAATTATCTTGGAGTGGATAAAATATTTTGTTAATATGATACCTCTCTCTTGAGTAGTCAAAATCTACTACATCGATAATAAATATTGTTCAAGTCCCTCACTATTCATACTTAGTCAAAAATTTTATTCAAGTACTGAAAATATTTTGCATGTTTCCCAATATTATTATGTAATAACAAATTTCATACATCGTGATAGAAATATTTTTCATTTGGATCATAAGATATTGTAATTAATTAAATATTAATCATGTAACATAAGAATTCTAGAACAAAACAATGACTATTATAACTTCATAAAAATTAAATATTCTTTCTAAATCACTGAAAAATACTTAAAAACAATCCAAATTCGTAGTTGGAAACAAATATGAAAAAATTAACATCCAATACTTCTAAGGGGCATATAAATTTTCACCATTATATTTTTTGATAACCCAATATCAACTCTTTCAAAGAATTATTAATCTTATCGACCTCATCAATAATTAAAAAATATACATTATGAATCACATAATCTTCATATTTTAATCTAAATAAATATTGACATTCAACTATATGATAATTTGGGGTTTTTTTATAAATATTCATCCATTATTAAGAATCCACTATTGGACAAGTTATTTAAATTACTATCATATTCAACCAATATCAAAAATATATCCTTCTTACAATAACCTATGTAATGGTTATCCTAAATATGTTCGTGCTCTTTCACTGAGAATCCTCTTTCACATTGAAAATAAGAGTCATGATAATTTTCACTCCTCCTTTGATAACACAATACAAATAATTTTGGGGGAACCATCTATAGATTTTTATATGATATGGGAATGTCAAACATTAATTTCCATATATACCTTTGTAAACCAATCCTATAAAAATTCATTAGTAATTATATCCATAATTTTTTTTTTGTTTCCAAGAAAACCAAGAT
Organism: Viscum album; assembly: GCA_963277665.1. Lineage (NCBI taxonomy): Eukaryota > Viridiplantae > Streptophyta > Magnoliopsida > Santalales > Viscaceae > Viscum > Viscum album. The sequence goes on from OY728164.1 coordinate 1,374,360,453, forward strand.
TGATATAACAATTTGTTACCTTCACTTTAACAAAATCATAATTGAGACCGTAGTTCATTTATCTGAAGTGTTAATCTAGAATATTTATAAGATCTATACTACACAAATTATCATAAAATATACATAAACTATTCTAAATAATAACCCTCATATAAAATAATACAACCTTTATTCATATCATTTGATTAAAATCATGTGTAGTTAATAATTACTCATCTTCAATTGTGCACAATTCCATTGAATTTTTATTTTTCAATTTCATGACATACAACTCTGACCTAGAAACAATGTCACACTTGAAGTGGAATAATTTTCATTAAAATATAAATCCAAGTCTATAACGACCCATACTTTACATACATTGTTATTACTTCAAAATTGAAGCATAATTATTACAATATATAACAAAACCACGAATGGACCGTATAGGTGTAGTGTCTTTAAAAGCTGGGAAACATAAAAAACGGGTTCATAAATCATCTACACGGTCTCCCTTTTATTTTATCGTATCTAGAGTCTCTTTTGGCATATCATACTTAATACACTCCTTCCTGACCTGGGGAGAATAAAACGTATAAAAGGGTGATATAAAATGCTCAGTAAGGGTAAACAAAATAAATATCAATCATATCATATTCATAAGGACATAAAATTTTGAAAATCGTTACATGCAAAAGATATTATAATATCATAACATGGGATAAATAATGGTAGTGAAATGTAATCCCAATAATCATAACATTAAACATTGTGGCATACACACATAATTATAGGGAATCATTTCTTAGTAGTCAAGACTCATTTTCAAGACTATCCTAGAGGACAAAGTCAATTTATGAACCGAGTACACTCCTCATTTCAGTCCTATATCACTGAACCGGATTAACATATTGTTCCAGCCATGTCAATCTCATGAGATATAAATCATTACCCAATGCATTGGACGGAGATATAGGTCCCACCTATCTCATAATTATAGCATTCTTATGTGTGCCACAAGATCATAAATCATACATCATAGCATAACCCATGTAATAAAAATGGTATTCTTAAACATCATGCCCTCATGTTTCTCGTACAACTTCTAGTAAACATTTTATTTCTGTTACTTAACTTCTTCAAGGATTTAGAGACATTTTACAATTTATTTGTTCGTGGTAGTTCGTATTCATCATCATTATCATACTTACAGATTTTCTTGATATTTTATTTAAAAATTTCATATTCCTTCATAATTTAGTAATTCTAAATGAATCCTCCCCTTATTATTTACCTTTATATTTCTAAAATTTGTGTAAATAAATGACATGATTCTCGTCCTGACATTATATATGCCATCACCATCCCTAGACTCACTGTAATTTTCATTATCTATATCATCCATCTTAGTAATTCTCAAGTATTCAAAATCAATATCATATTTCACATTCTTATTAAATATATGTGTGTTTCTCATTTAAAAGGTAATAAAAAAATTACTTAAATCATTTAGTGAGATATATTTTTATGATCATGAAGATAATGAATTTTCAAAACAAATACATTCGGATAATTTCTAATGAGTTCCATTAGAATAGTGGATTAATATGTATTTTCATGATAACCTCTAATTTTTTTAAATATTATTCAATTTAGTGAATTAATAATCAGTGTAATAATCATAATACATTGATGTATCATCCAACTTGATTACCAAAAATTTTCATGGCTTTTTACAATTTTGAATTTACTTTATAACTCATTTTATGTTTATGATAAATATATTAAGATGTTTCTAATCCCATAATTTTGGTAAAATCCATCATAGAGAGTTAAATAAAAATAAAATTCCTATATTTTTTCAGCATAATGGTTCCTTTTATTAATAAATATAATTTTCTCACCTCTTTAAATTGGTGTAAATCCCAATTTGGTTACATAATGTTCCTTAAGACCTTGATACAATAAAGATAGTATCATTCTATTTTTACATCCATTGAAATTCATACCATTAAATTTTGACACATATCTACTATCTACTGAGTACATATTATATATCTTTTTTATATTTTCATAATGTTAAATAGGGAGAATTATTCTATAATGCCACTTGAAATTCCATATTGGACAAATTTATACATAGAGAGGGATTTGGTGATGTTTTTTTAACTCTCTTATTCATTGTTATTCACTAAAATAAAAAACCATTCCCATATAAAAATATTCCATAGTTGATAATTAGAATAGAACATGATTATGATAAAATGTAAATAACAATATGAAATAAAAAAATTATATAAACACCTAAATCAATGAGTTAGCCAACTAGTTGATGAATGCGGTTGTTTCCCCTTGTAAAATATTATTCACAAATATATTATTGTGAATACATCGGTTTTATATCAATTATTATCCCAATATCATTCTTCCAATCACCAAAACATCTCCATATTATTACATTATCTCATAAAAATATTTATGGTAGGTAAATTAATTGCAAATGATGGGTGAACCTTATTTTGAGGAATGAAGATAAATTCAAGAGAACATAGCTAAACCTTTTAAAAAAATCTCTTTAAAGTATAAATTTTGACTAGATTATAAAAATAATTGACTAGTCAGCTAACTGCACACAAAACGATTTGTTGGTGTCTTTATCCTCTTCTCTCTAAAATAGGCATATTGGACCTTGGAATGAATATATCATTAGATAATAGCTATATCGATTACATTCTTTCCCATATTTATTTATTATTATTATAGAAAATATTATCAAAATCATGTGTTTCATTTTATTGGACAATGGTTGGAAAATTTTTTATACATGAAATATTCAACATTCATGGATCCTCTAACATAGCTTAATTTAAGAGAATTAAATTTATCCCTTTGAAATAAACATCCTCAAATTGAAAATGATGATATATTTTTATTTTTTCATCCAAATTAGTGTTTATTAAAGGAATACTTTTGGAGGCCTAATATTTCTATGCACTCTAACTAGGCATATTTCCAACTTGGATAATGTCTCCATATTTAATTACTAATGTACCCTTATTCACTTCATCTTCAAATATCATAAACATTTAATTTTATAGAAGACATCCAAAAATAAAACAAATAATTCTAACATCAAAAAATACTCAATTCAAATCAATTTTCATTTCAATTTTCACAGGAACTCAAAAATATAAATGTTTAAAAGAAAAAAACATCTAAAACATTGTACCAATTATAATTGTAATTTAAAAAAACCATCTATCTTCATTATAATATTTCCAAATGATATTTTGATGTTTAGACTAAAAAACATTTTTCATTATTACAAATAAAATATTCATGAAATAAAATAAATTTAATCCCACTTCATTAAAATATCTCTCATTTGGTTATATAAAATAACTATCTTGTTCTTCATGATGTGGGATTCATAAATTCAATAGGATTCTTAATTCACATTTTATATGTGATTTTATCTCTTGAATCACTAGTATATAATTAATAATAATATTTTAATTATATTTAACAAATATATAAATGTAAATACCATATTGGAAAACATCAAATACGGAGAAAAAATATTCAACATTAAACAAACTCTTCTAATAAATATAAATCTTCATGAAAAGTGATCCAAAATAGAATTCATTTAAACATGAAAAACATAAAATAATGTTACATGTTTATCAATTACCTTGTAAGTGAATCAAATTTCTTTCACATATGATAAATCTCGTACAAGAAGTCTAAATCTCTTATGTAAGGTTTAAATGTAATACATTTATCTCAATTTACATAAATTGTTTGATGTTTTGGATGCATGGCACAAATATTTTTTTCATAGATTTATCTTCTTATATAGTCACAATTTTCATACATTTAACCTAATTTTATTTTATGATGCATGTATGATATTTTACTTATCTAAATATTCATTGGGAAAGGGATGGATTTCAAAACATAGAAAATTATCAAATTAAATCATTAAGTCCATTATAACCACTTTTAAATTATTATTAACACCTCAAAAACAGTTAAATGACTTTATTAACAAAAAATAAAAAATAAATAACCTCCAAAAAATGCAAGTGAAATGTCGAATATAAAGAAAATAAAGAGTTATAAAAGGAATAATGTGAAGGATGGTCGATGGACAGATATAAAATGTTATAAAAATATTGATGTCACTTGGATTAAATATATGATTCGAATTAATATTAATAAAAAATATATGACATTAAAATGTAAAATTAATTATCCATGTTTCAATAAAAAGGAAAATAATATTATTCATATAGTTTGAGGTTTTAGTGAAGACACTGACTCTTCTAAGTAAACTAAATCTGATATGGATTTTTCTGAACTACATTTTATGGGAACTATAAAAGAGGATAGTTATTATAGTTGTTTTTTTTTATAATTATATTGTAAATATAATTGTAAAAAATATGAGTTAAAAGATTTATATGATAAAATTTAAAATCATGTAGGGATTACTCTTATGATTTCATCATTATATAATGATTTATGTAAAAATCATAGAATGTTGTTGGAGAATATGGTCGTATTACTCAAGAGTGGGAGAAGTTGAAAAATATTATCTCACTGAATGATAAAGTGGGGAATTATAAATTCCCATTTATTGAGAATTATATTTCAAATTTAATAAAAGTGAATAAAATATTGAAGAATACAACATATATAACAATATAAAAAGATAGTGATCAATCATAAAATATTCAAAAATGAATGGGAAGATGTATGATTAAAATTAAATATTGAATGAGGTTTTATCAATATTAAAATCTAATAGATACTGTATAAATAATATTATAGATTTTATGAGGATTAATACAATAATAATGTAGACAAATTATATTGGATATACTTTGAAAGTACCTAAAATGTATAAGGAAAACATTGTTTGATAAAAATTTAAGTATTTATTACATTAATCATTTAAAATGATTTCAATTTGGAAATTATGATATTGAATTCACTTTAAATAATTCACAATCACTTTTTACATTAATTCTATTATTTATAAGTCAACATTATTTGTTAAAATTCATAATCCTTCCACCAAATGTTTTCTATAAAGATCATATACAAATAAAATAAGACATAATCTTATTTAAATAATCATTTAAGTTGATTATAATGACCAATATGCATTTTTTTATTATTAATATTATTACAATATATCATCTACTTAAATAGTTATTTTAATATTTCCATATGAAATACCATTTACTGTATATCATTTTTTTGTATAAAATATTAAAATGTGTTTGATAAATTTTAATTTTTTGAATATGTTCATTATTATTTTAGTATTATTTATTATTTTTAGGGATCCTTGATGTAATAAAATTTATATGGGGTCTTTACATTTATGGATTATATAGTTCTATATCATTTTAAAGGATAATGATCATAGATAAAGGAGTATTTTCAATTGTATCTTAGCACGTCTTCTTTGTTATAAAATTTATTAAAAATAATTTGTATTCCTTTATAATAATCATTTATTGTTAGTAAAAGTTATTCTTCAATAATATTTAATTTTTTGTTTTATGGGGAATTGTTTTATTTATTATTTATAATTCCCTTATTGGTTGTATTTTTTTTACTATTATATTAATTTTATCATTTTATATCGCTTTATGAACTTATATTTTAATTTTTATAAATATGGGGAGTGTATTTGGGTTATATAATTATAATAATGTTGGAGGAATATTTATTGCCTCCTTGAAAATGTTATTTTTTATTTTGATAATGAATGATCACACATTTGGTTTATATTTATTTTAATTATTTGTATTAATATATTTCATCTTGTCAAAATCATATGTTATACAATTATTTAATAAAAGATATTAATATTATATGAATTGTGATTTTTATATAATTTAGGTATTTTTTTATACTACATAAATAAAATTTTAAAATGGATTATGTTTATATGATATCAAAATAATTTCAATAAATATAATTTCATTACTATTTTCTTTTAAATGGATTCAGAGTTATATATTTTTTTATATAATAATGAATTAATTAAATATTTAAATGATATTTTTTCTTTCGTATGTATTTATTTAATATTGTAATATACATTATGGAAATATTCCATAATAATTCAAATTGTTATAATATTATGATTTTTATTCAATAGACTTTAGTGGACACACTATAATTACTCTATAAAGGATCCTCACAAAGAAAATCAATGTATGTTAAGTGAAATTAAAGTCAATTTTTTTTAATGTAAGGCATATAACCACACCAACAACTTGATGGGCTCTCTAGGGAATGAAACAAACTAAAACTAACATTATGTGCATTGAGATACTATATTTCTCCATAATTTCAGTTATTCTTCTTATATAAATAAAATATATATTGTTTCTTCTAGATTGTTAATCCATAAAAATTTTGAATATATGTTGTCTCAATTTTAATTGTGTTCCAATTTAATTTGATGATAGAAAAAATGTGATCATGGTGGTGGGATAAAACATGTATCTTATAATATATATTGAAAATAATTTTTTGATTCTTGTAAAATATATGTACGATACAATACTTTTGAAACGTGGAAATCATTATATAGGAATATTTCCAAATTCCTAACGAATATATATATTGAACACTTTTAAAAAATTTGGTTGTGCATTCATGATGATTTTATCAACCTATTTGATATAGTCATGTTAGATAAAAATACTAAATAGTAAAAAGTATATTGTATAAAGGATACATTATTTCATTTATATTACATTTTCCTATAGTGATCATATTAAATTTGATTAAAAAATATATTTATATTATGTCATAAATAGAATACAACTATAGATATCAATAACCATAGGTCGAGTAGTTAATATATTATTAGAAGACACTAAGAGACAGTGTTGTGATGATAAATCATTCTAAAGAATCAATTTGTTGTTTGAAGATGACCAGATTCATTTTTAAGGGATAATGTGATGTTGTGTTTGGATTAAAACACACCATTAATAGATTGAACAATATTTCATTAATTGGATGATTAATGGATATTTCAAATAAGTTTATGTTCACCATTTATATATTTGACTTTATACTTCTTATGATTGACAAGAAAATGGGCAGATAAATGAACTTATTCGAAGAAGTGATCGTTGAATGAATTTATTCGTAATCTTTCTAATGATTAAACAAAATAAATTATCCATTAAGTAATCTTTTATTTAAAAAAAAATCAATGTATATTATATAAAATATATGAAAATTTCCAATATGTGATGAAACATTCTAATTTTTTATTCCATGTTTTTATATTCTATTATAGATAAGAATTTATAAAAGTGTATTGTTGATTTCCCAATGATGGGTTATTCAATATATTTTATAATGGGTAGCTTATTTTAAATAATTTCCTATTTATTTTTCTAAATTCCCAACTTCCATTATTTTATTATATTTTATTTCTCTTTAATAGTCTATTTTTTAAATTTCTTTATCAGGTTGTTGCAAAACATTACAGATAACCTTGAAAAATGAGTTATTGGTGTTTTCATCTAGGTGTGGAAAAAAGTTGGTTGTAAGAGTTTCCACCCAACATCTAAAGTGAAGTATATCTTGTTAACTTCCATAGGATCTTTTTTATGAACTGAATATTATATATAAGACCCTTTTGATCAAAAATAATAGAAAATATCAATGCTATGTTTTTATCTTAATTACTACAAAACACTCTATACACCCTAGGCATTATTTTGTTAATATATAATTCATTATTCATTTTATACTGAATATTAAATTAATAGTTTTAAATTATGATTTTTTATCAATAAAAATCCATCACCTCTTGTCCCATTCCATATTCTATTTTGGGACATAATAGGGGGAACATCATCCGCCTCATGGTGTGTATTGTAATTAAAATTTATATTTATGGGGAGAAGTTAATGGAATTTCATGGATCAATATTTTGGTTGCCTCCATGATTTATAATGATGTACAAGGGTCTCAATATTTATTTATTTTTGTCTAAGCATATGGAAAAGTATTTTTGAACATATATTTTGGTTCTCAACTATCAGCTGGTGATGTCTATTAAGTAGGTTATTTATAGTTTGAGTAATAATCATGAAGATATAAAGTGAATGTAAAATAATATATTGATGAATTTTTTTATTGAAATTATAAATTTATAAAATGTTCATGACATTGTATTAGATATCACCAACCAATGAAAAAATTTCCATAACTTCATTCCATTCAAGGGAAGAGTTGAGATAAAATTTTATAATGCTTATATATATAGTAATTTTTTCAGTTTTATGGAGTCTCTTCAATAATATTCATGTGCTACGAATTTCATTTAATTTACCAATTCTACAGGAGTGGAAAAATAAAATTACAGAACAATTTCTTTATTGAGCACAATGTTCTACCCCAACTCTTATGCTCAGCCAAAAAAGAATACATAGTTTCCTAAAAATATATTAGTGGATTATGTGCTTGATATTTGGAAAACAAATTCCCTATTCACCTATATATAGTTGAATTTTCTTATGTTAAGAATTAATATTCCATTATAAATACTTCAAAATTCTTGTAAGCATAGAAGAGACCCTATTGGTAAAGCTTTTACTAGAAAGAGAAGATTTATTTTTCTCTTTTGGGGAACATTTTATTGTAGCTTGTGATAGATAATGTTATGTATTTCCACGGGATAATGTGAATAATTGAGATCAATCAAAATTAAGACATTTAAAGAAGTAGTATAACTATCATGTTCAAGGATAGTAGTCTTATTCCACAAAATGTCTCTCCGTGTAGTATCATAAGGATATTTAGTTAAGGAAATGATGTATTCTTTAGGTTTGTTAAGCCATTTTAGATTTTGAATATTGAGGATGAGACTTTATACCATATAAAATTATACTACAAGATGGATCTAATAAATAATGTTATCTAAGTGTTATTGTTGAGATGGCATAAGCATGATATATCACACATTATCAATTTGAGTGGGACCTATATCATGGTGTAAACCACCATTATGTAGTACATAATGGATATAGAAAAATAGTAAAATAAAATCCTTTATGAGTTACTAACTCCATTAGTGTGGGTCTAATGAAATCATAGAAACAACTAAAAGATCCTATGGGAATGTAATTATATGATGAAATAACATTGAACTATCTTATTTGAGTGAGTTTATATTTTTTGGATGAAAGTACATGAATCAGGGGATGATGCAAATACTTTTTTCATAATAAATCAATTTTTATAATTTTAATAATGTTTATAAACATGGTTTCAAAATATGTTACTATTTATAAGTGATGAAAATCATTTAAAAAAATATATAATATATCTAATATAATGTTTTTATCCACCTGAAAGAGTGAAATTAACAAATAATAATAAGATACTTAAATGTATGTTTTTACCATAGTTGTGTACAGAGAACAATGGTTTACATCATGGTAGTGTTATCATTATTGGGGATTCGGTATATCCCCTTTTTTATATAGTTCATACAAAACTAACGCAATTATAAAACCACATCACTAATTATTCCAAAAAAAATAAATATTAAATATCATTCAAAATGGATTTACTATAATTTATGATTTTTTGAAGTTGAAAATTTTTTTATATCACCATATTATGTTTATCATAAATTCATTCACCAAAATATGAATTGTTCTGTTGTATTGAATGTGGAAACATAATATCTCCGATATATAGTGGGACCACAAAATTTCAGATTTTATATTGAGATATAGAAATTCTTAAGTTATAAAAAGATGTAGGGTCACTGGATTAGTTTACCTATAGTGGTGTTCATATTTGGTTTACCATGATTACATGTGATTATATTTAATTCAATGACAAAGTGACATATCCTCAATAATTTAGTGTTGCTTTAGTACTATGTGAGAGTGATCAAGAAGACAAAAAGTTACTAATTTTGATAAATTTATTGATTGAAAATATTACATTTATATAATGATATGTTTTAAACTTCTTGTAACATCTAATTATAATATAATATATAGAAAAAGTGATTCAAAATGCCTTTGAAATTAAACTTAAAATTATTCAATTAGGGAAAATGGAGAAGGTTTAATGGTAATTGTTCAATATGGATGCACTAGTATTAGTCATAATGTCATTTGAACATAACATGGAATTTAACATCTTGAAAAAACAACAATGGATGTGTATAATTAAATAGAATTTATATGTTATACGCCTATGAAACTTACTAAAATATTAAGAACTTAATGTTTTTCAACTTGATACAATCAAAAGGAATACCAAAAACATATCATGTAAAACACTTCAACAAGATACACAGGAAACTTAAACTAGTAAAATTTCAATTTAATAATGAATTAGGCGTTCTTGATCTACTGTTATAACTTAAATAGACATGGTATAAATTTCTAACAACTATCAGTAATACAAATGGGTATATAGATTTGATATTTGAGTATATCAAAAGTGTGATCCTTAGTTATGAGTATCATTATAAATAATTCCATAAACCATCCTAAAGATTGGCCAGTGTTCATAAATGAGTATGGTCACTATAGTGGCCATAAAATGAAAAATCTCTATAAATTAGCTATGGTGGGTTTGTTATTCAAACTCCTATAAGATTGAGTAGTGAGAATAATTTACCCATGAAGAAGAATTAAATATGTGCGCAGAAAAAATCTAGTAGTTCAAATATAGTTAGTGTAATGGGAGGAAGTATCCAAATATTACATAGTATCAATATATTAGAATAATCATTACTATTTGGTTCTATATATTATTTCCATTAAAAAAATTGATACATGGTGATCTATGTATTTGGAATTTTTTAAAATATATATCCTCTAGATGATAAAACAGATGATGTTATATGTAATAGGGGTATGAAAATCCCAATGAATAATGGTGTGTTCTTGAGAGTAAAAGGAGTCATACAAATCCATGGCCTATAGAAAACCATATTTCTCTGGGGAATATTTTTTAATAAGGTTATATGATGAGATTTTAATTTAAGTATTTTAAGTTAAATAGGGATCCATAGTAGATTCAGGAGTTGAAAATATTTATATTTTTTGTAGTTAAAAAGAATCATATATGGGATTGTTATACTCATAACCACTCCATCATAAAATCTATAAGTTTTTTCTTTTAAGATAACTCATCTAAGAGAGAATAATACCAAATATATAACATATTAAATAACACCAAATTTTGATAACATAGATCTTTTATGGTTTGAAATTACTCTTTTGGGGATGTAAAAATAGATTTCTTAAATTTAGATAAACATAAGCACAAATCATGGATACTGGAACTATTTCACATAGATGTTTGAGGAACTTCCCACATATAGTTCTAGGGAGGTTCTTTTTTACTTTAAACTTTTATTGATCATGCTACCATAATAGATTTGGGTTTATTTTTTAAGTCATCTGCCTCTTTTTCTTAATCATTCATTCAATAGAAAGTCATGGTTAAAGGGGAATGTTGTCAAATATTTAAATATATTCATTCTAAAAATGGAAAGGATTGCACTATAAAAAACATCTAAATATATTTCTGGATAATGCGATACGACATGAAATGGTTGATCCATCATCACCATATAAGAATGTCATGGGGGGAAATAATTCAAACATTGGCTAACATGGCTCTAAAATTACAATTATAATCTATAATTTCAAAGGGAATTATGGCTGCAGAACTCAAAATAATGAAATTTCTTATTAGTATAAGTCCATCATAAATTTTTGGTAATAAGTATCTTAAGGAGCTATTGTATTGTAAATAACCAGATTTTTTTCATCATAAAATATTAGGAATATTATCATATGTTCATTTTGATGTTAAGGATTAAGACGTGATTTAAAAAATAACCAACATTTTTTATCATCGGTATAGATTTGAATTTTCTTATTTCAAAAATGGGCCAATCAGAATAGAAAATTAATCCAGATAAAGTATTTTCTCTTTAATGATAATGTTATATTAAAGGAACATAACTTCGTGTAAGATGAATTTAATGTCAATAAATAAACTATCTATGTATACGATAATCTATGTATCATAAAACAGATCCAAATGTTGTATAATTCAGATAAAATAAAAAAAATATGAATCTATAGCCATTATAAGATATTCTAAAAGTTTCATTGACTATGAATGATCATGTGAGAGCAACAAGAATTTATGGATTTATAATATTGTGATGAACTGGGAAAAAGGAGTAACCAATTTTGTTAAGGATAATAAATAGACTCCAAATAATAATTAACTATATTGGGGTAAACAAGATCATTATACTTTTGATGAATTTTGGAGAAACTTAATACATAGAAGAATGGGTGACACTCAATTACACGAAATTCAAGAAGTTAGAAATGGATGTATATATTTTTGCATTAAAGACCAAAAATCCCGGGAATTGAAAAATTTACTAAAAGGGAATATATAAAAAGAAAATATTTTGGTTTAATATTTAATGTAAGACATTGATGAAATGATTATTTTTAATATGTGACTCATGGTAAATGGATTTCACTAAAGTGAACGAGTTGAATTCTGAAATATATTGTCACATATATTTAATTAAATAACTATAAAAATAGTGTAAATTATTGTATTTTTAGAATAAATATTCTATGTATACATGGATTTAAATATTGAATTCCTTCATAGAGTCTTGAAGGAATAAATTTACATGGAATAAATTATAGGGTTCTTGGATAAAGGAACAATAATTACATTTATAAGTTGAAGAAAATTTATTATGGACCAAAGAAATCCCCTTGCCAATGGAATAATATTTTAAATTAGTTTTTATGAGTAGAAAAATTTAAAATTTATAATGAAAATAATTATTTTTGAATGAACTCAAGGAATAATGGTTCATTTATCATTATTCTTTTTTTCTAAAGACAAGATGTATCTAGAGTCTAATGAGGTTTACCGGATCCAGATGCTGAAGATTAGTGTTTTCTATAATACATTAAATAAATGATATTTGATAAGAAAATATGATATTGGGTATAATGATTGAGGTGATAGATAAATTAAAATATGGGGTTATCCCAAAAAAATAATACATCTAAAAAATCGTTATAAATTTAAAATGAATTGATGTTAACAAAACTCAACATCTCCTAATTGTTATTTCAAATTATAGAATCTGAATTCTTTAAAAACTAATGATAGAATCAGATATACAAGTAATGTTAAATTCTCACAATATCTTATAATATTGATGTATGTAATTATTTTTATAATAATGAATACTTTATTTTTAGTGGTGTTTTTATGTCACTTTAAACTAATCACCAGAATGGAAAACAACAAAGTTTTCAATAGGATTATCTAATATAAGAAAGGAAAAAAATTATGTCTCTCTATTATTTGAGGATAGATATTTCTTACAATGTTTTTTGTATAATTTTTTCTTTGGAAACTCACATACACGAAAGATAATGATTGATATTTTCACCTATAGAAAAAATTTGACCAGTTAGATTTCACTTTAATAGAAAAAAATTGAGTCTAATCATAATGGAAGACACGTATATAGAATTAATTGAATAAGGGAAAGAGATGGATTTGTTAATGTTACCACTAAAGGGTCATAAATGAATTTTAATAGGTGGAATTTAATTATATTATAATAAAATTTAAATCCACATAGATCAAAATATTATATTTAATGGATAAACATAACATATTGACTTGAAGTTCCGCATCATCAAAATCATACTTTATGATAAAGTGTAATATCATTGGAAGCAAAAAAAATAATAATGTTCATTATGTTGATGGTTAAAAAATGTGTAACGAAACATTGTGCCTAATTGTGATATTGGAAATTATAAGGAGGGTAGAAAAACATAACATGATGAAAAGTGTAAGAGTTAGTTTGTTTTTAAAAAAATTAAAGAGTTTCTTGATTTTTTATAAAGTAATTATTCAAGTACTATTTTGTTTGAATGTGAGGTCTGGTGTAATAGTAAACATGATTTCATTAGTCAAAGAATTTACCAATTAATAATATATAAAATATAGATACATAGACCAATATTACTCAAGAATAATCTCTATGGAAAAGGTGTGAAATGGTGGAACATTGATGGTGTGGTTCTTCCAATATTGATCTAGTGGTGATTTTAACTAAGTTGATATTCTCCAAATAACTAATTATTCTTGTTCCTCGATTATTGATGTTATTATTTAAATTAGTTAATGGTTAACCCTAATGATTCTACCTCTTAAAAAATTATTTATAAATGATATTAGTAATGTATATTTCTACCGATATATTCCCCAGTTTCTCCATTCTTTTTAAATTATATATCACTGTTGTATTATATATACACTAATTTGAATAGTAATTTTTAAATGATTACACTTATAAGAGGCATAATTATCATTGGTTTTAATATTCATTTTTCTTGTTATGATGATGTTAACATTATATAAATTAATTTAAATTAGTCTCATAAATTATACTTCTCATTTATATATCTTTTTATATAAAAATTTAGGGCTTATATTATTCTTATTTTGTATCTCTTATATGAAGTAAAATATTTATTTTTTGTTAATAAAATTTCATAACTATTATATTCCATCATAATAATAATATATTCTGTGAAATTTTAATTAAATATTTTAATAATTGAGAAAAAATCAGTTTTTGTTTCATCCTTAGGATCTCACGTTTCCTTCTCTAGTTGATGATTCTTCCAAATAACCAACACCCGCCAAGTTACCTATTTATAGAGAACATTCTCACTCGTATCAAGAATCTAAAACATATCTTCGTTATATGATATTTCTAAATCTAAAAAAACAAATATAACCTTATGAACGTGGTAAGGGTCTAATATATGTTTCCTCATAAGTGAAATATGGATGATTTCTTGCTCTCGATATATGTATTTTTTCATGGTTAAACGATATTCCACAACTCTTGTATTCTCCAATATTTCAAATGATCTAATATACCAAAGACTAATCATCCTTTTATATAAAAATATGATGAACTTAGATGTATATATAATTAGAAATCCATGGTATCCTACTTGGAATTCAATATCCCTTCATTTTCAAATATAAATTTTATGTATTACATTAGCTACCAAGTTATGCCTATGGATGGGTCTTATATAAATACTCCAAAACCACACTCCCAAATCCCATACTAGAAACATAAAAATTACATTTATGGATTTAATACTGATGATGGTGGACCAATTTTAACCATCCAAAAGATACCACAAAAAGGGAGAAATATTGGATTCCATACATTTTAAATGACCTTTTAGACATAATGTAATCACTTATAATAATATGTTCATAAAGGTATGATGAAATAATAAATTTTCATGAGCATAAAAAAATAATATTCATAGCCATAAATACCAAGATCATCATAAAAGTAAATGTTTAATAATGATTTTATAATTTCATGGGTCATTAGAATCAATAATCATGAGCTATGTAATGCCAATATTAAACAAATTAAAACATTTATAATCCGTAGAATGAATATAAATAAATTTCATTATTTTGGTATATAATCTAATTTGCCCTATTTAAACCCATGTCAGAAATAAATGGAGCTAAGTTAAATCCATAGGAGAACCCCACCTGTAACTCTCTTTTTCTTGCTTATTTAGGCAAGGATCATTATCCAATTCATTTGAGTGGTATCTAGGTTCACCGATCATATGAAATATATCAAGTGCTCTAAGTACTATCTCGATGTACCAAAATATATTATATGATTGTATCATGTATTTATATCTAGTTAGACCCATGATAATCAATAATTTCTATGTATCATTCATGAAAAATGTATATAGAGAATTCATTTCATCATAAACACATATAAACTACCTTTATTTTTTTCAGAACATGATTAAGCTACGTAAAAGAAATGAATTCAAGGAAAATCTCATTGAGACATGATTTAATCTTGGAAAAGAAACAAGTTCCATTACTATCTCACTGAAAAATGATAAAATAATGGAAAATAAATGGGTTCCATTACAATTTCATTGAAACATGCCTCACCCATGGGAAAAATGGGTTCTATAACAATCTCTTTTTACCATGACTTACCTATAAAAAAATGGGTTCTCTAAAAATATCATATAAACATTATTAACCCATGGAAATGAATTGGATACCATGAAAATATCATTGAAACATGATTTACTCATGGGAAAGAAACATGTTTCATAAAAATATATTGAAATGTTATTATCTATGAAACAAAATGGGTTACATGAAAAATTACATTCAAACAATCATAATCCATACAGATGATGAATGAGGATAGTATAATTACAACATATCCTCAGTGGGGAATTAGTACCATAATGTTTTATTCTCATTTATGAATATAAATAACATTCAAATATCATTAATAACATTATTATTGAAAGTAACATTTTTATTTTGAGTAAAATCAAATAATGTCATCTTATATGGAAAATTTATTTGAATGATCTCATAGAACATTTCTTGAGGAAAATATCCTTTCTATGTTAGAGATATGTATACAAAATTAAGAATTTAATGAAAAGTTATAGAAAATAATTTATATGAAAATATCCTTCGAAACATAAAAATATTCATTAAAACATTGAGTGGGAATAACATGGGTAAATCCCTGTTCATGATGAATAAATTACAAATAATGATTAATTTCACATTTTTTAAGAAAATTCAAAATGTTCTTTCTCCATTAAATGATAATAATATTCCACGTAAAATATTTCTAAAAAAATTGGGTAAAAATTACATTATAAATTCAAATTAAAAAATGAATTTTATTAAAACATTGATATTATGATAGAATGATTCTTGATCTCAATGAAATTACAAGATCAATATCACATACAAATAACATTCTTTGTATTTATTGAATAAATACGTGAGATAAATATAAATTAAACACGTGAACCACATTAAAAACCAATGGAGAAAAACATATATTTAATTTAAGAAAATATATTTCTATGATTTCGTCCAAATTAACCTTAAACATAAATTATCCAAAAAAATTAAGACATTAACATAAAACATTTTCCACTTTTCTAACTCTTTAATTGTATGAACCAAGAAATGTTAACCTAAAATTATATTTATTATATCTATAAAATAATAATTTTTATGATATAACATGTCAATTATAAATATATACTCTATATAAAGTTATTAGGTTCTCAAAAATAAAATATGATTCAATGGAAGTGAATAGAGATGAAATCCCTTACAGATTTCGTAATCTCCCGATCAAAAACCCATGAAAGAAAGAACCATAAATTTATTTTTAAATACCAATAATTTTCTATAAAATAAACAAAAAATAAATCCATGGGAACAATATAGGCCACAAACTAAAAATAAGTGGTTAATATTGAATATGTATCAGAAAAATAAAAACCATGAAGAGAAACCCTTACCTCAAGTCTGAACCTTCCTTGTGTGTACTTTATCTCCTATATAATTTTTTTAAAAATTATTTTAACTAATTAGAACCATTTTCAGGATTAATATATTATATGTTAATTATTTATTTTTTTTCCATTTAATTAAATTCTAAAAACATAATTATTTACATCAATATTGGGTACTTTGAGGATGTTCAATTCATTGTTTCAAAATGGATTAGGTGTGTTGAAATTGTCAAAAATGTGATTATTTAAACATATAAGGAATAATAAATATAATAAAATATTTATAATATTTATACATTAATTATTATTTAAAAACAATCATTAAATATTGTCATGAATAATGAAGTATGTTACAATCATGGACATGGTAAGTCATATGTATGGATGAGTAATGAACCCATTTTTCATGGATAATTATGGAAATATGGTAAGTAATATTTTATCATTAAATAATAATAATAATAATAATTATAATAAATATCATATTACATAATTAGATATTCTTATATATATCATTAATGTGTTTTGGTGATGAAAAAACAATCACATCGCTTCATAGAGGAGGTAGTCCACATGTATGTATGAACAATGTTATCATTTTTCAATGTAAGAATAAAATGATATATTAGCATATCATATTGATAAATATTTTAATAATATCATAATTATTTAAGTTACATCACATATATTAATTAAAATTATCTTTATTACCTTCTATGTAAAGCGTTAGTGAAAAAACAAGTCTCTTCACTTCGTGTGACAGTATTTCTCTGTACACACAACTGATATTATAATTTCCCCCATAGAATGGAAATTAAGAATGTATATGAAACATATTTAATAAATAGGTATATATATGATACAATTATCATATATATACATTAAATAAATCATTATAACATTATGTTATAAGTGTTGTAGGAAACCGAATGACATCGGTTCGTATGTCGGTAGCCCGTCACACACCAAAATAATGATTTTATATCCCATTTTATAGAATTGGAGATGGATTTAAGTTATTACATAAACATAATAACATATAATCATATATTAGATATCATTTCTATTGTATTATATTAATAGAATAATATTTTTATGAGGTGTAAGAAGAAATAAAATAAAAATTCACAATTAGGTAGGACACCTCTTCTTCGGAAAACCTCCTTAGGTTAACACCAAAAGGATTCATAATATTAAATTATGATCAAAATGAGGAATCTACGATGTGGGTATTAAATTAAAGAATACATTTTTTAAGTTATTTACCAATACAAATATCTTTAAAGGTGTCACGAATTTGAGGGAGGGTGGCCTTTTATAATTACGGTGAGTGAAACATATATAATTTCTGAAAAGAAATACGTGTAACCAAATTTTTTACATACCACATGGATAAAAATGAAATAATCTAAAAAATAAATATGATATATTTAAAATAATGATTTGAAATAGGTTTTGGAAATGTTTTTATGTTATTTTTACGCTTATCATTTTTTCTAACCCCCCATTAGAAAAATCGTTTTCACCATCACCATGGTAATTAATTTTTATTGTTTTCACTATTCACTATGATCAAAAATTAATTTTAAATTCTAGATAATATAAAATAATATTTTTAAATATATTTAATCCATTTTACCAAATTTAATTCACATAATTAAACAATATTAATTTAAAGATTAATCCTACTCACTAGAAGAAAATTCAGGTTCTCAAGAAATGTATTTTTCAACAATGAAATGAATTTATATTAACTATATAAATAATAATAATGATTTTAGGAATATAAAATATTATTTAATTAAATTTATTAATTAAATTTCATTTAATAGATACCTCATTTTGAGTTTTTAAATTAACTGAAATTGTTAAACATTATTCACTTTAAAATGGTTTCTTGAAAAATCGAATTTTAAACTAAAGATACATTACAAATATGATTATATTTTAAATAACTAGATCAAATAATAATAAATAATTATTAGTTAATTTAATATTTTATTCAAAAAATATTTCTTTTTTTATTTTAATTAATTTATTATAGATAAATTACATTTTTACAAAAACTGGTGTTTCCAACTATTCAAAAAAATGTTCCCAAAAAACCCAAAATTTTCCAAAAAATTATCTTTTTATATTAATATTTCAAAAATGATGTCTGTTTAATCAAATAAATTTTATAAAAGTTATAAAATTTCAATATAATATTTTATCATGAAAATAATAAATAATATTTACGATGAAAACATTCTTTTAAAAAATAAAATTACATTACAAAAAAATGACTGATTATTTACTAAATGTTTTTTAATAATTTATATTTATTATTAGATATATATATATAATATAGTTAATATTATTCATACCCTCTAATTTAGTGGTTGGTTTATAGTAGTTATAGATTTTTTAGTCTATCTAACTCAATATTTCATGTTGAATAAACTATCAAGCATAGTTTTCTTTTATAAAAACAAATGGTTTAACATATTATTTTCCCCAATGTTTCCTCTAAAATTTAAAAACATAATAAATTACATTCCCTAATATCCTATGAATATTTCATGGTCTAAAATAAATTTTCATACAAGGGTTTATATGGTTTTATTTTTATACTGGACAGTTTGAATGTTACTATATAAAAACAACACTAGTTGTAAATACTGATCTCAACATCATTGGATGGAGAGAGATCATAGACCTAAAATTTCCTCACATATTTATGAAATCTTTTTATATCGTCCATCCATTTTAGGGTGGTATTATTTTCTAAGATTAGTCTATGTATTTAAAAACATTTTGAGCATTCACCAAGGATTTTATGTGAACCTAGGGTAATAATCAAATCCTATTGATACAGGTATTCCCAAAAGTCTGAAATCATTATTTATACACAACATTGTAATATGATCCTAAGGGAAATATTATAAAATTTCATTGAACTGACTTTCTTTTGTAATATAGTCTTCAAAAAACTATATTACATTTTACCCCTTGGATATCATCGATATCATTGTAAAGAAATAAATTATAATAATATCTAATTTTCACTCAGATATAGGTAAATGTTACAGAACTCCCTTCTTATGTTTGAGTTAAGCCTCCACTTATTTGCATAATGGGAAATCTTTAAAAAACCGAAAATCTATTGATCATGTTTTCCAATTAGAAATGGTCTCAGATATATCTATACATTTTTGGGATTCAATAATGTATATATAAGTTCATTCTATTATCTATATCTCGTAAATAATTATTCACATATGTAATTTATAGATTATATAGGATTTTAGAAACCCACATAACTCCATTATCTGTAATTTTAAACTATATTATTTTCTCATTACCGCATATATTTTATTCTTTAATAAATCCATATTATCATGTCAGGATTTCATAATTCTCATTAATAATGATTTTTGGGTAATTAAATGGAATATGAGAGATTTTTCCTCTACAAATTTAATGAACATGTCTATTATCACTAAATCAATGTGAATTTGATCATTATCCACCTTCATCATGTATAGGATACCATAATATTTTCATATCAAGGCATCAACCCCCTTATTTAATTTTCTGTATAATAATGTTTAGAAAACTCATAAAACTAATTAGTTATAACCATATATTTTACATCATGTTAATATCATTATTTCTAAAGATATATTTAAAACTATTTTCCTTAGTTTATTTTTTGTCTTTTTCTCGATATAGTTTGTATAAAACTATTTTTTTTGAAAATACACCAACCTCAAACTATAAATCATTAGTTGGATTATTAATACCATGGGGTATCAGTTTTCATGATTCATAGGCCACAACTCTATAATTTTTAATGAGAACTCATTGATGAAATTTCATTGATGAATCCCCATAAATATTAAACCCTTATTTTATTGATAATAGTTTTAATTGGGTTCAATTACAAATTTCCTCCTCAATTTCCTTGGGATAAAATCAAATAAATTTTTTAATATAAATTTTCCCCCTTTGTGTCAACTTATTTAAAATAATATCTGGTAGATAGAATTTTTCACGTTACCCTTCATAGTATCCTAATAAAATAATGAAACTATATATTTCAGTTTTTTGTGTGTTATTTATTCCTCAACAATTACATTATGAAATGGGATAAAAATAAACTATCATTATAAATAACTTTCTCAAGGAAAGACTCTAAATGAATATTAAATTCAATTATTTCTAATTTCAATTTTAAAATATTTTCTCCAAAACATCAAAAAATTTCAAATGAGTTTTATGGTTTACATTACTCGTAAAACATACAAAAATATCATCAACAAATACTCAAAAACATATAAAATATCCTTGAAAAATATATTCCGCAATTCCATAAAAAAGAGTTTTATTTTTCAAGTCCAAATGAATTAATGTGAACCCATAATGAACATACCATGAAATAAATGACATCTTTCAGTTATCTTCCCCATTAACATTAAACTGAAAGTATTTTGAATGAAGATCTAATTCTATGACGTATTACCTCTCATGAAGCTAATCAAATAGGGCATTAATACATGGAAATGGATACATTTTCCTTACATTAATCCAATTGATTTCAATATAATTTTTGAATTAACTAATTGATCCATCAAAATTTTCCATAAAATTTTATTTTCTCTACATTGTTAAAAAATTTATAAATCTAATCCTTTATTACATAAGTCTAAAAATTAATTCTTTATTTTATATATGACTATTAGATATATTCTATATAATAATAAAGTGTTACTTAGACACGTCCTCAAAACCCATGTGGTCGGGTTTTAATTCCCAGCCATGTCGAATTTTATAGAGCATATTGCCAATGGTTGTATTTACCTCTCATGTTTGTGTGGGAGCATGTAGGTGAGGGAATATCCTGTTCATAATGAAAATGTTATGTGATTTGATACTTCACTAGAAATGGTATTGGGTAACCTTGGTGATTTCATGGAGGGTGAAAGATAGTTCATGAATGTATGATCATTTATTCTTTTGTTGAAAAAGGCATTCTTACGTGCATCACAGGGTTTAAGGGGAACATAACATGGTCAATAGCTACTTAGGGATCACAAAAAACTGAAACATTAATCATTTAGGATTTGGGCCTTAACATATAACTTATATAGTAATTTAGGTTAGGTAAGGGATCTATCTAAACCAAATTTGAGATAATTTTATCTTTCAAAAAAAATAAAAAAAATGAAATTTTTGGGAAATGATCAATAGAGAACCCGACATCTTCACCAGGGGAAATTTCATAAATTATTCACCAAATATATCAACATATTCATCTACAATGGGCACATCTTATTTCATAAATCTATCATTACCAATTTTATATTTAATTTAATCAATTTATTCCCCAATTATTTCATCATTTTGAGTTATATAGGGTTTTTATAGACAATATTCAAGTAAATAAATAACCAATAAAAACGAATTCAATAGTTTCATCACAAATTCTAACATATTTCTCTCCATAAAAAATTCTTTTCCTTATAATTTAATAACCAATATATACCCAATATATGTTCAAGATTAACCATATATGTGACATTATATTTGTAACTAGGTACCAAAATTCATTTCAATTTGAACTTCTTCATAAAACATTATTGTAATGAATGCACCGCTCTATTTTAAATCTCATAATCATTCCATGATACATCAGGGGTGATTTATTATTATTTTAAATCATGATTGATATAAGGACCTAGAACCCATTTTATAGAATTCAATGACTTATATAAACTCATTTTAATTATTAAAATTATTTCATATCCTAAAATAATGATTATTTATTTGTTTTGGAAAACAAGATACAAACATAAGTTCTGTATTGCAACTTGAAATGAAATAGACAATAGAAATTCAATTGGAATCATCTATGAATAATAGATTATACCCAAAATTCATTCATTATATTCATCTTCAACAACTGAGAAATATAAAACATAATAAATGGGTGACATTATATTCTTATTAATGGTAAGTAATATAGTATAAGTTATCATAAAAAAACAC
Source organism: Viscum album (assembly GCA_963277665.1). Classification (NCBI taxonomy): domain Eukaryota; kingdom Viridiplantae; phylum Streptophyta; class Magnoliopsida; order Santalales; family Viscaceae; genus Viscum; species Viscum album. The sequence continues at coordinate 1,374,383,966 of OY728164.1, forward strand.
TAGTATTGGTGAACAACTAAAAACAATGGCCTTTGAAAATATTCCTGAACCTAATATAGAAATAATGAAAGATGAGTAAATAATTCCATATAAATTATAATAAGAGAATGAAAAATAATCATTGATATTGTAATAGTTAAATAATGAAATAGTTTATCAATTAATAATTCCATAATTATTGAATTCATAATGTCATATATCTAAAATATATTTTCAAGGCCTGAGCCAAGATATCTGAAAATACTGGTTTAAGGCCTCGGCCAAAACCCAATTCTTTTTAGTCTCATGAGACCTACCATTTAATAAAGGTTCTATATAAGTCCTTAAAAATCCCTTGTTAATTCCAATGAATTCCACATATTAAATGGCATAAGCACAAAGAACATGAACATATGAAATAATTAACCCTGATCTATACACATAAAACCTAACCATTCTGAGTAGTATGGTGCATGGTATCAAGATAGAACATCCATAGTGAAAATGATCATAAACCATTTAATAAAATATGATAGATAATAAAAATAATATATTAACCAAAAAAATAATAAAAATTTAAAAAATGTGTCTAAATAGACAAAAATGGTCTAATGAAATCATTAAGGATGTTTTGAGAGAAATAATCTTTTTCTTTTAAAAGAAGAGTTATTTGAGAAAAATATTTGAATAAAACCAGATATTAACTAAGGGAGATTACCCATGAAGAAATTATTGGTGTTATCAAAATAGTTGTGGTTTAAAGTAGATTATAGAGTGCACTTTAAAATAGGTAAGAATTTGAGAAGGTCCCTTGAGTCGAGTTTTTTTATTGGGAAGAATTGTGAAAGATCGTTATAAAACATTTATATACTCATAAAATAAATAAGGATTATGATTTGTACATAAATATAAAAAATTCAAACACAATTTTTTATGATTATATAACAATAATTAACAATTTAATTGGGGTTAATATAGATAAAGTGTAACCTTAATGAGAATGGAGGTTCAGGTAGAAAACCCTTACCTTATATCTGAACGTGTTTTGCACTTGAACATAACATCGTGGATAATAAAATTAAATCCATTAATTAATTAATTCCGAAAATTATCTACATTTATTTTATTCATTATAATTTTATTAATTTCATTTTTTTCATTTTTTATGAGTTATAAGATATAATTTTATTTCTTGGAAGCATTCAGTTCCATGGTTTTCAATATCTGTATACTTTTATATGTGTATGGAAGTTCATATTGAATTTGTATAATTCTCCAGAATTGAATTTATATGATACTAATGAACATACAGAAGACTAAATGGTGAAATAATTCATTTTTTATATAATATTAGGATAAATTATTAGATATATCATTAGTGACAATCATTTAGATTATTTTACTGATATTTTGATTATTACAAACTAGTTTTTTCATATGAATTCATATTATTTATATATACTATTTTAGAACATTTAATAGGTTATAATAAATATATTATAGTCTAGTTCAACCATAAAAATGGTTTCATAACCATCCTTGAAGGATAAATTTAATAATAAAGGTTCTTCGTCCATGAGGGTTATAAATTTATACCTCTGAGACGATGATTTAGTTTTTAAAACAAGAGAGAGAGATATAGATAGAGAAATATAGTAGTTTGAGGAATGATATTCCATTAACTTGATAAAATTCTAGTATATAGATGACATTGGAGTTATCAAGGTCATTTTAAAAGAGGAGGTGAGGATATGATAAGAAACTAAAATAAATTGAAAATTAAATTAAATAAAAAGGAAGAGGGTCTGCGTCTTAAAATATCCTCATTAAGAACCTCCTTAAATGAAGGTGTTTTGGCCTTTTGGAAAGGCCAAGAGATCCTGGATGTGGACAGAGACTAGGGGAGAGTATTTGGGAAGAAATATGTGAACATTCATGGTATAAAAAAGTGAGGATAAGATGGAGTGAGGGTGGTTTTATATTGGAGGAGTGGGGTGATTTTTTGAATATCTTATTCATTATTTGGTTATTTTTCTCAAGAAAACCAATAGTGTTGATTATTGTGACAAAAAATAGAAATAAGTGCATGTGAGTTAAAACCAATAGTTCTTACATCTGTGATGACTCAAGAAATAGTGTGTTTATCTTCCAATGAATTTATACCATAAATTACTCTATTTTAATTTTCATAAAAAATACATGTATTTTAGAAAATCCAAAAAAGTATACCTAAATTTTTTTGACATGTACAGTTCAAAAATGATATAAATTTTATCAGAATAATTTTATAAATATTAGAAATTTAATTTACAATTAAAATCATTATTTACTTGAAAAATAAAAATTTTAAATTTAAAAATGATATTATAATAATTTCAAAAATTATCGTTGGTCTCATAAAATTATCCCAAATCATTGGACAATAAAATATTTATTTAGGAATAAATTGTAGGAATAATAATTTTATTTTAAATATTTTTTTTAATTTATAAATTACAAATAAATATTTATTACTCATTAAAATAAAATAATTTAATTATTAATTTTTAAAATATTCACTCTCATTTATAAGGTGCATAAATTTTATTTTTAATTAAATGGGAGAGGAACTATTCAAAATGGTAAATTGTTATTCATAAGGGTTGTTTTAATATTCACAAAAAATGTAAGTTGATCCAATCAGACTCTAAATATCTTATGGATGGCAACAATGTATGTCCATTTTTCAAAATTCAAAACACATATGTGGAATATTTTTGATTAACAACTTTGTTATAATAATAATGTTTTGTTTTGTAGAGAATTATTGTTTCATGAATCACATTCAATATTTATTTTTAAAAGCTTTGGGTGTTACCTTCTTCCCCCCTTACAAAATTTCATCCTCAAAATTTCTAAAATGATACCTCATAAAAATATTTAGTTAGGTATTCATCATAAGTTCCTCCGGCTCCCACATTTCCTCTTCAATTTTATGGTTTTTCCAAAGTACCTCTACCAGATGAGTCGTTCAATTACTCAACACATGTTCGATATTTTCCTAAATTTGGAAAGGGTCTTCATAATAAGATAAGTCAGGTTTAAATTCTATACCTTAAGAAGTGATTAGTTGTGTTAGGTCTGGTAGGTACTTTCTCAACAATGATACTTGGAATACATTGTGATCCATAGAAAGTCTTAGTAGAATTTCCCAATGATAAGACACAACTTTTATTCTCTCAATAATATCAAAAGGAGCAATGTACCTGGGGCTTTGTTTGCCTTTAATCCCAAATCATATAACACCCTTCCATGCATATACTATTATAAAAACCTAACTTCTAACTTGAAATTCCAAATCCATTCTTTGATTATAATCACAGTTCTTTTTTCTACTTGGATCTATTTTGATATGGGTTTGAATAGCCTTTGCATTTTCTGTTGTTTCCTCCATAATCTCTTAGACCACAAGTATCCTTTTCACCAAAATCGTCCCAATATGTCGGTGTATGACATCTCATTCTTTAAAACGACTCATATGGTGACATTTGAATTCTTAAATGGAAATTATTGTTGTAGGAAAACTCAATCAAAGGTAAATACTAATCCCACATACCTTGAAAATCAAGTGTTCATGATCTTAAGATGACATCAAATGTTTGAATTATCCTTTCTGATTTCATATCAGTTTAAGGGTGATAAGAAGTACTCAATCAAAGACCAATATCAAAAAAAATTGAATACATTTCTAGAATTTTGATGTAAATTGTGGATCATAATCAGACACATTGGAGATAGGTGTTCCATGTAGTCTCACAACATCATTAATATTGAATCATGCAAAGAAGTATATTGTAGAATGCTACCTTATAATTAAAGAATAATAAGATTTGGTATGTAAATAAAAAATCACCCATATTGTATCATTTTTCCATGGAGTTTTTTGTAATCTAGTGAAAAAATCCATAGTGTAGTCATCCCATTTTCATGCAAGAAGAGGAAGAGGTTTCATGAATAATATGAGATGTTTTCTTTCATCCTTCACTTTTTGATAGACTAAATATCTTGATAAATAATCACCAATTTCTAGCTTCATGTTGTCCCACCATAAATGTTCATTCAAATATCAATACAACTAAGTGATGTCGGGGTGTATAAGAAAATTTAAACTTTGGGAATCATCCAATAACTTCCTTTCTAGCTTGATTATATAGGGAATATGTAGCCTTCTCCAAAATTTTAGAACTCCAACCTCACACACAAAATATGATAACATCCCATCATTCACAACTTTCATTTTCTTTTGAATATTCTCTTCATTATATTAATAAATTTTATTCTATTCCAATAAAGATGGTTGGGAAACCAATTGAAAAAGTAATGATGCTTCAACATCTTTGATAATTCCCATATCCATCCTCACTAGATCCATGTACATAGAATACTTTTCATTCATCATTTTGATAAGAACACGATGATCCTTCCTATTCAATGCATCTAACACCGTATTTTCCTTCTTTGGATGGTAGTTTATGGAACAATCATAATCCATCAGAATCTCGATCCATACCCTTTTCCTCGTATTGATTTATTTATATGAGAAGATATATTTCAAGCTATTTTTATCATTATATATCTCATATATTTCACCATAGATAAATTTTTTCCATATACTCCGAGAAAACATTATCACTTATATCTCAATACCATGATTTGGATATTTTTTCCATGACATTTTGACTTCCTGAATACATAAGAAATAACTCTATCATTCTACATAAAGAAACGACCATTTCCTTTCTTTGATGTGTCACTGTTAGTCAAAAATCAACCAATTCCCAATGGTAGATTCAAGATTGGAGAACTCACTAACCTCTTATTGAACTCCTCAAATCACAATTCACATTTTGTTTCATATGAAATTAACCACATTATGAGTAATCATGGTTAACGGGTTAGCTAATCAAGTTATGTTCAAAAATAAATTATAAAAATAACCTTCTAAACCAATAAAACAACATACCTTGGTTATGTTCATTAGAGTAGGCCATTACTGAATAATTTTTTTCTTTGATAGATCAACTATGATTCCATCCTTAGAGACAATAAGTCCAAGAAAAGAAACTATTTTAAGCAATAATTCACACATCCTAAACATCCTATTTAACTCATTTCTTCTAAGAGTCTTTAGAATAATGCACAAGAGATTCTCATGATCTTTTTATATTTTAGAGTATACCAAGATATCATCAATATCTACAATAAAAAAGTTATCAAGATAATCCTTGATGACTCTATTCACTATATCCATGAATATAGTTGGTTCATTAGTTTTTCTAAAAGTCGTTAAGTTAAGCTAGTAATTCCCATACCAGGTTTGAAATATTGTATTTAGAATATATTCCTTCCTTATATACAACTGATGATATCCAAATTGAAGGTCAATCTTTGAAAAAAATGGTATTGTTGAATATGATCAAATAAATCATCAATGTGAGGACAATAATACTTGTTCTTTATTTCAAACCCATTAATCTCATTGTATTCAATGTACTTCATCATAGATCCATATTTCTTCTTAACGAAAATAATTGGAGCTCCCTAAGGAAATTTACTATGGGGGATAAATCCTTTTTACTCAATTACTCTAATTTTTTCTTCGTTTATACTAATTCCACTCTGTCTATTCTATAATGGGTCTTTGATCTAGGAATTTCACTATGAAATAAATCAATAGAAAAGTGAATTTCCTGTACTAGAGGATTTCTAGGTAAATCCTATGGAAATACATCAATGTATTCTTTCACAATATGTACATTCTCAATTTTAATATTTCTTTCCTCACCCATAGATATTTATTTATCTTTCTCCCCAGGAATTGTATTTTGTAGAGCTACTTGGGGTGGATCTAGCTAAGAATTAAATGATGAGGTGTCTTTTATAAAGATAATGGATTCTACATCATTATCAAAAATTGAAAGTTTCTTCTTCGTGAAATAGATTTTTACAACATACCATGAAATATAATTCATACAAAGATTTATATAAAAGTAAATCATGGGTATGATGATCAAGTCAGCAGCTAAATAATGTTTATGTGTTATAAGGGGGACTGATCGGACCATCTTTGTTGCAATGATACATCCCTTATGAGTTGTGACTCAAAAATACTTTATTAAATCAAATTGTAAATATATATTTTCATAGACAACTAGGAAGAAATAAAAGAACAATATGACCAAGAACCAAATAAATAATTGGCTGTGTTTTAGGAAATGATTAAAGTACCTTCCACTATATCATTAAGAACTTCAACCTCAATAGCTGTGATCGCATAAACTTAGCCTTCCTCCATTTTCCATCTTTATGTAATGTTTCATTTATTCTTAGTAAAATCATTTGAATAATGTCCCTTCTCATTACAATTATATCATTGAACATTAGAAGATTATTTCTTTCCCTTTCAATCATGATATTGGTGGCCTCTTTCTCTACATTTTTAATAGACTATTTTTTCCTTTTAAGAAATCTCTAAGGTGTTCCCTTCCCTAATTATCACATGATATAAAAATATACTTTATATTCTTGCCTTTATCCATTATTTCCTCCTCCACCGTTTTCTCCTCTTACATTCCTTTAAATTCACAATACATATAGAATTATTTCTCTGTATTTATTTTACATGACAATATATCCTCATATGATTACATATTTTGGGAAACCAATTCCATTGGTAAGAATGGTTTTATACCTTAAAATTATAGATAAATATTTCTCTTCAAATTACATATATATTCAGTAAAATTCCTTTATACCCTTGTAAAATTGGATTTATACTTCCTAAATTTTTTATCCTCTTTTTTTTCAAACACAAGAATATCCTCTCCATGTCTGGTCATTATTCTCGAGGAAAATTTTTTTCTAAAAAATTTCCTTAACGTCCCTCTATTACATTTATTCTAATTTTTCCTCCTCTTTCTTGTTTTGAATTAATGAACACCGCTAATCTTTACCCCCTGATAGATGATAATCTATCATGTTAAACTTCTCTCATTCATTATATCCCAAAGTAAGAAATATCATGTCTAAGTAACGTATCCTCTAGTCCTCTATGAATGGGTTTGTAGTCCCATAAAATGATGTAATCTATTATCTCATAAAGTGCTCTAACTTTTATCCTTCACGTTGTGGATTAGAATGCTTTATATGGGTAAGTTTAATATTCATAAACTATGTTACCTATCATAGTATTGGTATAGGTTTCTCAGCACCAATCACACCTTAAGAACCAACATCATTATTTTGAATAAAAGGTAAATCCTTGCATGGGATACATGAATTTATGTGGGTTTCATAACATCAACTAGGTTCCATTTTTAAATAATGACATTCACTAAATTATTTTATGTATCACAATGTATAATGTCAAACTATAAAAATCCTTAACATAAATTTAAATTTTATGCATGTCTAATTTCATAGTCATAAGCATAGATTCCTTGAGGAAGTAATTACATTTAAATATTTCATAATGTCTTGTAATGATGATTTGAATTATCCTAATTATATCCTACGATAGTGTCAAACCTGGTGCATAGTAAGTCCCATTTTATGGTTCATGGTTACCTCGAGTAAAGCCTGGAACACCTTGTCAGAGTTGTTACTCCTAGGTACATGTATTCTACAACCGTGTCCACTTGTAGTATCCAAATAAAGATGTATTTTTTTACGAATATCCACATAATTTATTCCATATAAAATATATAGTATTTTTTATATTCCTATCATCGATGTCTACCGTATGGCTTTGTTCCCTAATCTTCATTTTCTATATCTACTTCGAAGGTTTTTACTAAACTTACTACGATACCAACTATAAAGACACATACCCTAGTTTCTTAGAGTTGATGGCTTATATTAATTGATTTTCATGATTAAAAAAATGTGTATCCCAATGGAACAAATTTTTTAGTATCTTTTTAAAACAATATAGTTATATAATTTCAACATTACAACATGAAATGAAATACAAAATAACAATTTCATATGAAACATAAATGAATCCAATATTGTCCCTACAATTCATTCATTATATTAATCTTAATAAACAAGTTAAAAATAAAACATATGAAATGGGTGAGATCATTTTATCCTTAATGGTAAGTAATACAGTGAAAGTTATCATAAAAATAAAAACTAGGCATGATGAAAAACTAAAAACACATGCCCTTAAAAATATTCAGAGCATAATATGAAATGAATTAAATGTGATTAAATAAGACCATATAAATTATCATAAGAGAATTAAACATAAAAATTGATATTATAATAGTTTAATAATCAAATGTTAGTAATTAATAATACCATAATGAGCTAATTCGTAATACTAGATATCTAAAACCTATTGTCAAGGCCTCAGCCAATATGTCTGAAAATATAAGGGTAATACCTCAGCCAAAACCCAATTATGTTTTGTCTCATTAGACCTACCAATACATCAAGGGTCTATATATAGCCCCATAAAAAAAATTTAATTCCAATTATTTCCTAATATTAAAGGGGTTAAACATAAACAACATTAACATATGAAATAACATTCCCTGAAATGTACACATAAACACTAACCATTCATAGTAGTGTGGTGAATGGTATCAAGATAGAAATTTCATAGTAAAACTAATCATAATCCATTTAATACAATATTCTATATTATAAAGATAATATATTAACATCAATAAGACCTAAAATTCATAAGTTTATTTGAAACAATAAAAAATAATCCAATAAAATCCCCGATGATATTTTGATTGAAAAAAACATTTACTTTAAAAGAAAAAGTAATTAGGGAAAATATTTCCATAAAACCAGAAAATAACTAAGGTAGATTTTTCATGATAAATTATTGGTTTTGGAAAAATAATTTTGTCTTAAAACATTTTACAGAGTGCACTTGAAAATAGGTTAAAATTTGAGATGTTCCCTTAAGTCGGGCTTGTTTATCTAGAAGAATTTTGAAAGATCATTCTAAAACATTTAACTCCTTTTAAAATAAAGAAAACTTCTAATTGGTGAAAATATATAGAACATTAATAGATAATTAATGAGGAGAAAATTAAAATTACTAAGAATATAATTGGGATTAAGGGAGAAAAATAATAACAGGAATGAAAATGGAGGTTCGGGAAGAAAACCCTTACCTTATATCTGAACGTATTCTACACTTGACCTAGACTTCCTGGATAAAAAATTAAATTGATTAATTAATTAATTAATAACATTATATACATGTATTTGATTCACTATAGTGTAATTAGGTACAATTATTTCATTTTGGATGAGTTATAAGGTATAATGTTTTGATCGGGAGCGTTCAATTCTTTGGCTTTCATGATCGGTATACTTGTATATGAGTATGGAAGATACTGTGGAATTAGTATAATTATCTATAATTGAATTTATATGAAAATAATGAACATAAATAATATTTAATTGTGAAATAACTAATTTTTATATATTTATTTCGATGAGTTATTATAAAGAACATTAGTGATAATCATTTCGATTATTTTGCCGATATTTGGATTGTTTCGAACTAATTTGGTTGTATGAATTATTATTATGTATATATACTGGTTATAGGTTATTTAATAAGTTATAATAAATATATTATATTATTTTTAAAAAATAAAAAGGTTTTGTGATTATAATTTAATGTGAAACTGAATAATGTTGGTTCGTTATCCATGAAAGTAGTAAATTTGTGCCTCTCGGACAATGATTTCGTTTTTTAAGAGAGTGATAGTAGTGTGAAGAATGATATTCCATTAATAAGATATAATTTTATTATATATATTATAATAGATTTATCATGATAATTTGGACATATGAAGTGATGATCTTATTTGAAAATAAAATAAATTCAAAATGAAATTAAAATAAAAATGAAGAGGGTTTACCTCTTGAAATTCCACCTTGAGAACCTCCTTAAGGGGATGGGTATTGGTCTTTTGGCATGACCAAGATCTCTAGGAATTGGGGAGATAATATAGAAGATTATTTTGGTATAATATTGAAAATATTTTGGGAATTTTTCAACATATGATCATATAATTTGAATATTATAGAGATATTAATATTGATTTAATATAGTACTCAATGTTGTTAAATAATTTCCCAGGGATAAAGTAAAACCTTTAGTGGATGTTCGTAGCCTCTAAGGATTATGGAACTGACATAGTGTAGTATCTTTTGTCATTCTTGTACACACAAGGAATTCAAGTAATTGATGTTAGAAATAATTCTTAGAGTGATGTTCCATTGTTTTGATTTTAATTCATCTTAAAAACGATATAGGAATATTGATACTTTATCTTTAGCTAATATACATACATAATCATAATCATTATTGTGCAATCTCAACTTACTAGAGAATATCCATGAACTACGTAGGAACCATATGATTGATTTTTTTTCTCATTGAGATAGCTCGAGTAAAATATAGTAAAAATTTAAAATTTTCTCTTTAAGAGAATAGATCTATATAGTCTATCTCTTTTCATGTTTTTTAGGAATATAGTGATCAAGGGATGGATATAGGTGTTATAGAACTATATGAATTGAGAAATATGGAATTATGGGGTAATAACATTGAAAATATTGAATTTAGACCACAATTCAGATTTACCAAAAAAGGGTTAATAAATTTTTTTGGTTGAGACCAGGTAATTAACATCATAAACATATCATTTATGATCTAATTTAAATAGAGGTCCTTTATATTGAGGAAACATATTATTTTGTGAATGTTAAATGTGAAAAAATTGTTGAAGTAAATGGAGGATTCATAGTAGAAATCCACATTGGATAATGTATTTTATAATATACATCACACCTCATTTTCACCAAAACCCTATTCTATCTCACAAATCTTCTTGCATAAATTTATTTTTTTCATTATGTTATTAGGATCTTTTTACTATTATAGATCCCAACATTGCATCATTGATTTGTGCTGATCTAAAGAGTGTTCTACCTCTTCAAATTTTGATCCTCTATCTCATTTCCTCCTTCATTATTCTTTACATGTGAGGGAGGATTCCTATCTCAGTTTGGATGGAGTTTTTTAGTTTCTTTCATTGTTCTGGTGTGACATCCTCGAAGGGATGCTGGCTTTTCTGTGAGAGGGGTAATCAATATCCATTTAAGCATTTCATAACATTTCACCAATATAGGAAGATTTTAGGTTGGGTAATTATTATATTTTATTTATAATAAATCATAAATTTACCAGGATTTAGATACTTTGATGAATATGGAATTAAATTAATAATGATGAACCAGATTAAAAAATGGAATTGGTTTTTTGATAGCGATCCCTTGTAAATAAATTTATACCATTATAATTTTTCCCCTTTATTTTATGGATATTGTTCTATATATGAAAATATTAGTTAGCATGTTATTTTTATTGGATTATAATATTTATTTCATTAGTAAATAATAAACAACATAAATCTCATAATAGTTAATTATATGGATAAAAAATTTAAGAAGAGATACATTTGCAGTCTGTGGCACCATGTAATCTGATGATACACAAATAAGTGTTAGAATAAATGTTTAATTGAATATTTTATTCCATGTGTTAATGGAATTTAATAAACAACCTAAATCATGTTAATTCTTTTTTTATCAATAAAAAAAATATATGATAATTGAGGATTTTTCTTCTCATAGTTTCATAAAATTGTTTTCATACTAGAGAGAATTTTAAAAAAAATTAATATAATATTATAGTTGATGCATTAGGATTTCCATGGTTGTAACCAATTAATAATGAATATTTTAATTAATGATAGAATAAAACTATTTATTTGATAAAGATAAATCCTTGGGTCTATAAGTGACAATTTTTTATAAAGGATTGATGCTTTGAGTTGGGGGATTTTGGGTGCTCGTATTCATCAAAATGTTTAATTCCTTTTTCTATTCCCATGTTTTTTATGTTTACTATGTTGTTTATTTCTTCCCTTATTTATGTGCTTTAATTAAATCCTTATGATGTGATATGATCTTCGTATGGATGACCCTGGATGGGTGATGAGATATCGATAAGAAGTCACAAGGTTGTCGCAGTAGTTGATGTTAGTGATGGGGATGTAAATGGGGATATACAAGATGATTTTGGGGATGGAATCAAGATGGTTGGATCCAGATGAATATTGGATTACCTGATCAAGTGATAAATCTCAATGATTTCTTGATATGAATCTATTTAATGGGTGGTGGCCTCACTGCTGGTCCATCTTTTTTGCTTTCCCCACTACTTGGGGTAGGCAGATGTGTTTTGTTGCATCACTTCTAATGGTAGCTTTAGGTGCTTTCCTAGTGCATATGGAATCATGGACTGTTTAAAAATGTTTAATAAATAACTTCAAATAATTTTTTTGACATTTTGGAATGAAAAGTGGTAATATTGAGAACTGCGGACTCATTTGACTTATGGATGCACGGTATAAAAATAAATATATTTGTTAATGAATTGTTTCTAAAGTAATATTTATAGGTAATTAATTTCCAGTGAATTCATTATTTTAAATTTAATTTTTAAATGTAATGGAATTATTTAATATGTCTCCTTAAAATTATTTCGTTCTTATAGGATATCTATTTCTTAGAAGTGGAATCCGAGAGTCTGAGAGACTTTAGCTGTTTTTGAGTCTAATAGCAGGCTCTGCCCATAGTGTGGTCATGAGCTATAATATATCATATATATTCTATTATTTCTTATACTACACCACCAATGTATATTAGGGTCATGAAAACCCAGTGGACACTATGAGGGTGTTTTCCCTAATATTTTACGGGGATAATATATAACTAACTACCCCCTCACCATGTTCTCTTACCTTTGTATTGTTATGTTCTTGTTTTGATGTTTGTTACTTTTCCCAATATGTGTGAATAGACTATAATGAATGGAGGTATGACACGTGATGTTTGATACAAATCATATGATCCATGGGGGTCAAAAAAACTACGTGGTTACTATCTGTATATGTGACATGGATTGATGTGGTGATATGATGTGTGAGTAATATGTTCTAATATGTAGCTATGGTGCCTTCAGGATCGCTTACTTATAAAGAGATATGGATTGGGATGTGTAATGTTGGGGAATAATGAAACAATTATGGGGAAGTGATTAGGGGATACCATTATTAAATTATTATTATTATATATTATCTCTCTTGTATGAATGACATGGTGATAGATAGTTATGGTTAGAGAGTGAACTTAGTATACCTAGTTAGGTAACTATTTTGTTTCACTTGTTGTTGACTAATACATAGAGTGATTTGTTTAAATATTTCATGAGAGGATTTATGGAGGATCCTAATGAGTATACAGTTTTTATCACCCCATGTATATATAAACTAATTTTTTGGTCAGTGGGAGTATGTTGGAAGCTAGGCTGGTCCTTACAAGCTTGTGGTTTTATAGGAGTTGTTCAGGCTTCATGTTCACTGCTGATTTTTCAATTTTTGTACTTATTGTTTCTATTCAAGTAGTTTTAATACTATATGAAATTAAATTTATTAAATTTGGATTCATTATATATATATATATATTGTGAGGTTTTTATTGTTGTGTATGTCTTATCATTCTCTTTTGCGTCTTCTCTTAGAGGGTAATACCTTCCATTTTTCTGATATTATTCCCTTTGTTCTAGCTTCCAGCTAGATGCCTAAAAGTGGCGGGTCCCAAGGATTCATCAACATCCTTCTCTCATTATAGGCCCAAGAGGGGTACTCATTGAGAGATGGGTTCATGAAATAGTGGTATCTATGTGGGTAGTAGCAAGAAAAGATGTAGTTTATAGTTATAAATATGTGAAATTTCATAGGATAGTAGGGAAATGCTTCTATATAAGTTGAGTAAGTGATGTAAACAATTGATACCAGTAATGACATGTGTATTTAGGTACCCCTTTGATCTGATGTATGAACATTAATTTTTGTTATGCATACTAAATGATGTAATACTAGTTACGAGGTAGTGGACTAGGAACGTATAACGAAGCATTCTAATTTACGTGTATTTTTGAAATGGGATGACCTTGGAATTTGGTTAACCAAATATAAAAAAAATATACAATTATGTAATATAATGTATTCTATATTATAGGTTTATGATTCTAACCATTTATTCTTCATTAAGCTATGGCTCAAAATTGATATCTGCATTTGGTTTATGCTAAAGATGTTCAGTAGGATATTCCAAAAGATCTCTAACAAGTAGATATTGACGACATATTCACTAGGAGGAGTACACTCTAATATTTTTTGTTAATTATTATATAGAATTACAATGGATAAGATTCATAATAATTCAAGAAAATTGGTAGAGGATGTGTTGATCTCTTTTGGTTCAGTCTTCACTCAAAAGTAACACTGGATTTCATTAGTTAAGATGTTGATATGTCAATAAAAAACAGAAATGGTTGATATTTTTCCTTGAGGATCTCTAGGAGTTGGTGGTCTCATGGGAGAAGTTTAAAGAAGTTTTCTAAATCGAGTATCATTCTTAAATGGAAATGTTTCCATTCATAAATAGCTTATAACCCTTCAATATGGGACCTCCAATATATGAGAGTTTGGTCTCCATTTTAGAACCCTTCTAAATTTTTTCTTCATAACTGTTACCAGATTATGAGTCCATAGTAAGGAATTTTTAAGTGTATTTGAATATAGATATCCAATTCCAATCCACATTTATTATATTTTTGACATATCTTAAGCTGATAATGGGAGAAGAGGCTGTTTATGTGAAACTATCTAGAACCAGATTATAATAAGAGGGGATTTGTCATGAGTCCTGATAAAGAACATTATTTGTTAGGGGATCCCAGTTTCCTAGGAAAAAGATATTTTGGTTATCAGGTGTTAGGTCATATCCCTCATCATCTTGATTCTATGAGGGTGGAAACTCTCAGACCTATGCCAAGGGATCAAATACATGTTTTTCATGTGGAGGCTGGTATCATTAGTTGTGAGAGTGCATGTCCTTTATGAGAATTTAAACTTTTATAGTTGTTATAATTTATGTACCTCCATCGAAGTAGTTTCAAATGAGATAGTAGACTCATGTTGTTCCTATTTGGAATCATTTGAGAGGATATGTGACAAGAATAGGGAAACCCCAAAATTTACATCATCTTGAAAGATAATATAAAATACATAGTGGTTTTTTAATATGGCCAGAGACATCATATAGTATGTCATGGCCTACTTTATGCCCTATCTTCCCCAACATATGGTGTCCTAGAGATCATTTGAGGTACAATGTTTTTTTTACAAGGGTAAATTCTTTGTTAGATTCAGGTGTTACGCACTACATTATATCACCTTACCTTATTTATCATTTGGGACATGACATGGATATACTTTGTGCTCCCTCTAAATTGACAATTCCAATTTGGGTTTGATCTTATTTTTATGAATTATATAGATGTTTTGATCTAGTTTTTGGGTATTAATATTCTTTGGGATACTTCCTATTTTTATAGATAAAAATATACAACATCATTATCAATATAGATTGGTTGTATTTGATGTATGATCTCATGTATTATATCATGAGGCATGTTTTGTACTATGATTATAGGGAACCAATACAATTCATTAGTGAGTGAGACCCTTGTATGGGTTAGAGGAATATTATATCCTTATCATCCTTGATGATCAAGATGATGTTGAGTTCATCAGAGGTTCATCTATTTTTGTTTCTAGGTGTTTAGGAAGAGTACCATGATGTCTTTAGGTTGTGGCATTATCCCCACAATTGGATATTAAATTCAAGATAAAGATATATCTAGATGTGTCTCCTATATTTATAATGTTATAAATGATATACCATTATGAGTTTCAAGAGCTACGATAATGGAATAATGGTCCATTTCAGTGATGTTTTGTTTTTCTGAGTGTATCACCTTAGGGTGTACTAGTTTTATTCATGAATAAAATTGATAGTATTTTATGATTTAGTAATGACTATCATCACTCTAATCAGGTAAAAGTGAAGAATTTGTATCCTTTTCTATATATTGTTTATTTATTTGATCTCCTTAAAGATGAATGTAGGTTCCAAAAAAATTGATCTCTGGTCAGGATGTCATTACTTGTGGGTGAAGTATGAAGATATTCAGAAGACTTCTTTCTAATTTAATTATGTCAATTACTAGTTCATTTTGATGTCATTTGGTATCATCAATACAACATCCATGTTCATGGGAATAATGAATAAACTATTTAGGGTGCTCCAGGATAATCTCTATGTGGTTTTAATCAACAAAATATTTATGTACTCCATGTTTGAGGACAAGAATGCAGAGTGTCTTCATGCTATTCTAGGGTTTCTTTATCATCATTAGCTATTCAATATGTTTTAAATGTGTGATTTTTGTGATCGTGCTATTCTTTTTATGGGGAAAGTGGTATCCAAACAAGTATTATATATAGATCCATTGAAGATATATGTTGTCATTTTGTGGATATACCCCAACAATATTTCAAAGGTGATAAGTTTCCTTATCCTTGTATTCTATTACAAGAGGTTTATATATGATTTCATTGGATTTTGAGACTCTTATGAAATCCTTGACTAAAAATAAATACATGTTACTATGTAATGAATAGTGATATACATCTTTTGGTTACCTGAAGAAGAATATTTTTAGTGCTCTAGTCTATTTTTTCTTGTAAAGAGAGTCGAGTTTGTGGTTTTTTATGTTGTGTCGCATCTTGGTTTGGGTTTTTGTCTAATGTAGTAAAAATAAATTATTTCATATATACTTCAACGATTTTATCATCCTGAGTGTAATTAAGCTTCTCATGATCTCTATTTAGTGGAATATTTTTTTCCCTTGATGCTGTCGTGACATAACCTAATAGGTGATCTTTTTGTATGTCTTACGAATCCAAACATCATGATTTATGTCTTCTCCCAACATGATATGAACAGGAAAAAATAATGGAGGTTTGAATCCCTACAATATTAGGACATTGAAATTTCATATTTAACATTAATATTAAATACCATAGATAATGCACTGAGTAGGAATTCACATAGTGATGTCATGCATGTGTTTGGGCATTATTTGAGTGTGATGGAAGAACTATCAGTGATGCATTTTGATATATGGAAGGTTATAGGCCTAGGTTATCTTTTCTAGATAAAGTTGAAATCATCATTGGTGTAGTATTTATAGGAATTAAATGTAGGGAACTCTTAGGTAGATTTCTAGATCGACTGATTTTTCTCTTCCCCTAATGTTTGGTAAGATGATGAATAGAATTGGATGTTATTCCATGTATGGCATTTCATTCTTTTGAGGATGTATGAGGTTGTTCTCTATTAGTTCCCTAGATCGCTATTTATTGTAAATACTGGTGTTAAAACGTTTTATTGAGTGATGATAGGTTATTTTTGGTGTCCTTTGTTGAAACGTGTGGTTTTCAATGTTTTCTCTCCATGTTTGGTCTTCAAGGAGTTGAAGGTTGAACACCATGTTTAGTGCTCTTCTCAAACCATTAAATGTTACTTAGTGTAAATGGTAGTGATTCTTGATGGAAATTGTTACTCTTTTACATCAATATTATGGAGTCTATGTTGTTATATGGATGATATTGGATCATTTGATTAAATAATCCCACCTTATAGTTCTCAAGGAGTTGATCGTAGAGGATATTTTCTACGGTTGTATCTGGAGGAGGTGGTGAGACTTCATAGAGTCCCATGGATGATCATCTCATATAATGTTCCTAGTTTTAACTCCACAGTATAGAGATGTCTCCATCATTATTTTGGATCTATATTATGTATTATTACTTTTTATAATATATAGAAGGATTTTAAGACAGATTTAGCCATCCAGAATCTTGAGACATGTTCCATTCATGTGTCCTAGATTTTGGAGGTAATTCGATTAGGTAGCTACATATGGGTTATATTTCATACTATAATATTTTTTACTCCATCATTTGTATGGAACCATTTGAATCTTTGAATAAAAAACTTTTATGTTATTCCTTATGATGGACTAAGGTCAGATAGTTAGCAATACTATGACCAAAACTAGTATATAAAATGATTGATATAGTGTGGGTGATTCATAAGAGAATGAATGAAAATTTGGATCATCAAAAATCCATTGTTGATCATTGGAGGATATACATGGAGTTTAAAATTGTAGATCATGTGTTTTTAATGGTTACTTTTTATCATGTGATGTATGGATTTGGTATTCTAAAATAGCTTTCTCTTCAGTTTGTTGGGCTTTTCAAGGGGTCTTCTCAAGTTAGAGTCATGGAATATTAGATAGCACTTACCAAACATATGGGAAAATATAATAATTTTTTACATGTCATGTATCTTATATTACAATCATGATGACTCCTAAATAACCGATTGATTATTGATCAATATTAATGATGATGCAACCTTTGATGACTGGCATCTAAGGATCTAGTACCCTAGGATAAGGTGTTATATGGGTGTTATATTCTATTAGTTCATTTTATTTAGCATTATGATGTCTGGGAGAAGAGTACTTAGGAGCATGATTCACAAAAGCTTGATTGTTACCCTGAGCTATTTTATTTTTAGATCTTATCTTATTATAACACTATTTATGATTTTTGTTTCTTTTTCATGGTTAAGAGATTGTTTCCTCATTTTACATTTGGTGACTTTCCCAACATTGATAGGTGTGCCACTAGGGGAGAGTTAATGAGTCTCTTATTGTTGGTTTTTGGTTTTGTTATTGTTTTATCAAATATAGGTTTTTGAACTCCTGTGATGGTGACATTCTAGAGGAGTATCTCACGTGGTTCTTGTTCAGATTACAAATTTCTATTTCTTTTACTGTGGATTTGGATTCAAGTTCTCTAGGACAAGAATGGTGTGAGAGTTACCTATTATAAGGGACCAAATCCATCTTTCCCCTCCCTTTTTGTGTTTCTAATTCCTATAGTGCTTGATGGTGGGATATAGGTGTTCCATAAGTGATTAAATGAAAAAATCTAGAATAAGGTGGTATTTAAAGAAAAAATATTGGTTTTTCAATTCAAGATAGTTTTATGGCCTAAAATAGTATTACAGATCACATGGATGAGCCCATTTAATTTTTTTGTAGACCTAACATTTATGATGTAATTTAAATATAGTTCATATAGTTTGTGGAAACTTGTTTTTCAAAAGATGATAAATATAATACAATATGGGCCATAGAAGGAAAACTCGTTCTATATTACAATGTTGGGTAGTGAATTTTATCTTTTGTATCATCCCTTGCTTTATCCAAACCCCAAATATTCTCTCAAGGCTTCTAGTTTCCAATAGTTTTTTCATCGGGTGATCGACATCAGTTTACAGGGGATTTATCATATCCTTCCTTCTTTGATATGTGGTGATCTAAGGTATATTTTACCTATTCCTTTTGGGATATACAATATTTTTTCTTCCCAATTTCTTATTTATATGAAATTATGGTTTCCACACCATGATTTAATGGAGTTTTTGTTGTTAGTTCAATATCCAACACCCATGGAGGGATGAAAACTTCATTTAAGAGAGGTGATCAGGATCTATGTTGCTGTTCCATCCCATTTTTTGAACATTGGATTCTTTGAGGTAGAGGATTAATTTCTTTTATTTTATTTATGTAAAATAATTAATTAATCATTATTTAGAATTAGGAATGGAAATAGACATAACCTAATAAAGATGATCAAGATTATAGAATTTGATTGGTTTTTTTTTACAACGATCGCATGCCGATGATTCTATATCATAGTAATGAATTTTATAATGATTTTTTATGTAGTGTAATATTTATGCTATGCTTGTTATAATTTTTATTTTATTTGTTTTTCATGTCTACTTCATTATAAAATGTTATTTAAAATAAATTTCATAAAATTTAATTGGTTGGAAAATAAATATAAGAAGAATCATGTTTGTTATATGGTGTTCTTTCTAAATTGATGATAATAAAATTGATGTGAGAATGCATGTTTAATTAAATATGTTATGACATTTTTTAAGGTAATATAATAAAGAAAATTAATCCTATTAAATCTTGTTGATGATAATAATAAGACATTATAATTGAGAATTATTATTCACATAGTTTGATTAAACTCGTTTTATGCTTGAGAGCATGTTTAAATAATTTTATATCTTGTTATAGTTGATGTCTTAGGATTTACATAGTAGAAATCTATTAATAATGAATAATTTGATTCAATAATTAATAAAATATATTATATGATAATTATTGATAATTAGGGCCAAGAGTTACTATTTGTTTATAAAGGATGGTTTCATTGTGGCTGGGGTCATGAGCGTACACTTGTATGAGAAGGATAAAATCCTTTTCTAAGTCCAATTTTTTCCTATTGAATTTTTGTTGCATTCTTCCCTTTTTATGTTCTATTGATATTATCCTATTGAAGTAATATGATTTTGGTATGGCTGATAATAGGATGGGTAATGAGATATTGGTAGGCAGTCCTAGGTTTATGGTTTTTTTTTAAAACATGTGATGGAGAGATGCATGGGGATATGCATGATGGTTTCATAAATAGAACTGGGACGGTTATAAATGTTTGAGAATGGGTATAACTGATGGTGTGATAATGAGGGGTGCCTTATTGATATAAATATGTTTAATGGTAAATGGTTGGGTTCCTCATTTATCTTTTTTACTTTCCCACTACTTGTGGTCACTGGATGTGCTTGGTTGCGTCTCTATTAATTGTAGTATGTGATGTTTTTCTAGAATCACTAGAATTATGGATACTTTAATAATATAAATGAATGAATTAACCAATGGGGTTGGTTTTATTATAATTATAATGATATTATCTTGAGAACTGTGGACTCGGTAGACTTATTCTAGGAGGTTATGGACTTAGATTTATTTGTTACTGAAATGTATTCTGAAAAATGATAGCGGTTAATTAATGAACATTGAATTAACAAACATAAATTTTATTTCCCAGTGAAAATGAATTAATTAACTTGTCTTTTTATAATTATTTTTTACTTATTGGATATCTAGTTCTTAGTAGTGGATATGGGGATTATGAGAGACATTATCTACACTTGATCCTAATACTTTTTTATGTCCACAGTGTTTTTGTGATATATATTATTGGATATATATTATATGATATCATAATATATCCCACCATTAGAGGTTAGGGTTAATGACACCCATTGGACTCCAGTAAAGATTTTCCATTCACATTCTGGTGGGGTGGATATTTGAATACCCCTCTTGCCCCACTCTCTTCTCTAGGTAGTATCATTTTATAGTATGCACTATTGTCAGTTTTTCACATATATGAAAGTTGAGCTCTATAATAGATTTTAATTATTCCAAAAACATGTACCTATGGATATAGTATCCAAAAGATTGTTATAGGTATGTTTTTTATAGGTTGTGATGGATTAAGTTACATTACCCAGTGTATAGTCATTGTGGACTTCAACAACAATGCTCAATATTTGATAGAAAACATATGGGTTTTGGTGGCTCCTAGAAAATTTGCGGTTACTATATGGAGGTGTGATATGGGATTATGGGATGTTGTGATGGGTGAGGATAATGTTTTAGTATTTATGAGATATATCCATGTGTTGGCATATATTTGGAGATAGATATCTTGGGACGTCAGATGTTTCGAGAGCGTGATAAACCAGTTGTGAAGTTATAGCAGGGTACCCTATTTATTTTTTATTATCATTTATAATATATGTTGTATTTTTATTTAATGATAGATATACATAGTGAGTATGGGAACATTGTATAACTTTTTATATGGTAAATTAATTTCACTTATTAAACATTGGGATTTAGTATATTTCTTTTAACATTTATTTGAGAGGCTCTAGGGAAGTACCTAGTTTGTATAATATTATTCTCACCACACACATATATATAAACTAGTTTTTAGTTTAGTAGGATATGGTTTTATATTAGGATAGATATTACTAGGTCATGGTTCTATAATATCTTATTGGGCTTTGTAGTCATGGTCAAGTTTAACTTCTGGTTACTTATATCATTTCTCCCTATTGTTTTACCAATGTATTAGATTAAATTTATGAAAATGGGATTTATTTTATATATATTTTTAATCATGTATTTATTTCTATATAAGTATTATCTCTCTATTCTATGCATTATCTTAGAGGGTAATGCCACCGATTTTTAAGATATTATACCCTAGGTTTTAGTAACCAACTCAAAGCCTACTAGAGGCGAGTCTTGAGTGGTTACCATATCGCTTCTCTCATTGCTAGCTGCAGAGGCGTACTCTTTGGGGGGAGGGACATAAAAGTGTTAATATTTAATTATCTCTAGCTAATTTACATAATCACACATCACATGGTATATCAGTACCATTATAAATGTTCACATGATGATATTAGCACATTACAACATTTATATAACATTTCTATTATGACATCTATATGTGAATATCCTTAATTAATTAAATAAAAAAATACAGTAATAATTTATTTCATTTATTTCTTATTAAATGTCATCTACTTAAATAAATTCAATCACAAGCCCCCTAGTTAATTTGAATGATCTTATAATAGAATAAAAAAAATCTATAACAACATTATCCATTTAAATTTTGATAATATTTTTTGTTTTTTGTTTTTTTATATAGAATATTCTATTTATAACATGGTATTTCCCATTTTTTTAAATGTTATGTTTTGAATGGATCATGGAGTCTCATTATGTGGAGCTAAATTGAGTGTGATTTGTTTTACACATTCTTTTCCTTTTCTTTTACACCCTTTTAATTCAACCCTCTTTCACTTAATAGGATGAGTGGATCATGCATGAAATGAATAAGGTAAATGAAACAAATCTCGTAATAATTTTTCAAGGTTTTTTACTAATACCTACTCAATTATATATTATTTAAATCCCCCAACATGGATTATCCACTATAATCTTATTATAAATTTCAATGGTTTTGGCAGTATTTTGTTATCCACACTAATAGTTGATCCCCCCATCGATATTTATTATGCCCCTCCCCAAAGCAGTGTAACTCTTCTTCATTGATTGTTTAGGACCCCTAGAAATATTTTCCTCTATTGGTTATACACCCTAACTATGTGCATCTTCAATAATTGGTTATAAAACTCAATCACATGCTTTATCTTCTTCATTATGATTATCTTTTAATATAATTTCATCATTACTTTTTAGAGTGATATTTCTACACAAACATACTAGATATACTCTACTTGAGTGTAACTCTACGTACCTTTTCATATTACAGGTCTTGGTAAAATATATCTGATCACCTCTGTAAGATCTGTTGCCTTGGTGAAATAATGCCCAAGTGATGCAATCTTCTGTCTATTAAATCCCAGCAGCACTTAGATGCACACAAGAGACAAAAATAATTTATTTAAGTATTATTTAATATAAGATTAATGATAAACATCTGAAATACTATTTACTTGAATTATTAATCCATATAATCCAATTTACTTTATTCATGGATGTGTAATTATTGGTTCATGAAATGTTAAGCCCTATCACATTTATTTTAATTATTATTAGATTATGTGGTTTATCAATTATTTATTAAACAATTTGTGTATCAGTATTTTCAAATCTTACATATACTGTCTTTATAAATGATTGAATGTGAAAACTATTGTTCATGCATCATACTATACTCTTCATGTTCATTTTCCCTTTTTTTATGGATTTATGGTATCTCAATCAACTTCATCTTAGGGTAATTTTTTTAATACGCTTCACATAAGGGTAATCAATCTCCAAAAACATTATATTATTGAGAACATTTTTTATCAAATCTCATCTTTGTGTACACCGTAATAGGAAGATTTTATATTAGTGATTTCACACAAACATGGAATATATCTGCAGTACCAATTCTTAATTAATATCATAGAATGTGTAAAAACATAGATGATGGAAAGAGGTATTATGTTCATTCATGAAACTCTTTAATAAAATATTTTTAAGTTATGATGATGTATGATCTCCTTCCCCTTAAAAATTCTACATGGAATCATCTTCTTCAATGATGAATAATTATCCACAGAACCATCAACCTTTTATGTAGTGGAGAGACAAAAATTCTCTACTTCAATATGAAAATGAGATCTCTATTAAAGATGATTAACAGTAGAATTTAAATGCATTTACACGTAAATATTTTTTTGTAAGATGTTCATCACCCCTCTTATATGTCTCATGTTCCATCATGGCTCGATAATACTATCACTAAAGATAACAATGTTTAAATACTCTTTGAATAAGGGTTTTCATCATAAAATATTTGTAGTGCTGAAAATCAAGGAGTCCTTTCATAAATGACAGAGCCTCTATTAAAGAGTCTTGATCATGTTTATTATTTCATGGTCCTACTTTAATTATTGAACAGGTCCATGCAATATGGATGCACATATGGCCTCCTATAACTCCGTACCATATTTGTGAGATTTGGTTCTATCTCAATAGATGTCATTCCTTCATGAAAACACATTAATACTCTTTGTAAAATCATATATGATGGTCTAGTGTATGATAATATTAATGTGTTGACTATTAATTATTAGATCAATAATGGACGTTGCAACATGAAAAAAAATTTATATATAGAAAACTTGGGATTGAAAGGTTATTGAAGACGACATCCCATGTCAATAGAACAACCCTGATGAAGTCCATCAGATGGTCATTCTTTTATCCAGATGTTTTTAATGACCATGAATAGCGTGTTGTGTTCAAGACACCCAAATAAATTTTTCACTTAGTTAAGACACATTTAATATGTTAATAACATCATTTAGTTGATTGGTGTGAGTATGAGGTCCTCTCCCATCCAAAATACCCCACTGTGCTACCACCCAAACGACATGTCCGACTTTTCCTATGACAAACCCTTCGGTTCTTGATCACCTCTATGTACACACATTTCTTCCCATACTAGCGCAGACTCACCTATAACTCCATATGGGATATATGATTGGATCCCCTTCACTATATAGATCCACCTTCCATATATTCATGATAGTGATGGTTCGCAAATCATGGTTTTTGAAAAAAAATATCATTCCAATTTGAAAAATATCTATGTGAAATATTCATTTGGGGAAATTCAAAAAAAAAAGTATTTCAATACACTTAACATCAATCCATTTAAAATAATGGAAATTTTATATATATATAATAATACTAAACTTTAATTCATGTTTTTATTTCCAAAAAAAATCACAACCATTCAAATTCTCTTATTCATAAAATTTCTTCTCCATATTATTCTAAGAAATGTGTCCTTATAGAAATAGTTATTAGACATTAAATGAAAAATAACTGGTCATCAATAATTTTGTGGATAGTATAGATTCTAGATACTTCTTTAGTTCATCCCTCTTATAATCTCTAATAAACATTTACCCTTTTTTATAAAAAATGCATTTCAAGTTCATTGGGATAAATAGAATGATTTTTAAATTTTATCATAGAATATATACTTTTTCAGTAAGGTTATATAGAATTTTATTGTGTATTAAATACATAATCATGTACCTATTTTAATGTTTAGTGTATATTTAAAAATATTCCATCTGTACCATCTTAGGGTTTTATTATTGAGCATGTTCTATCTGATTTCATTTTAATTATATATTGTAGAAAATATTATGATTTACATTTATAGAAATGATATATGTTTAGTATTAATAATGTATTGATATGGTGATTTCAAAAATATTACTTTTACAATTTAGATATGAACACATTTTCTTCTAATCTTATATTTTGTTAGTCATGTAAGGGTTTTTAATATATTCAAAAGTAATATAATTATATATAATGTGTCTTCGAAATAATAATGGTTTTTGAAAAATTATGTATAAATGTAAAACACTATTAAATATGGATATTTTTTTAAAAATAAAATGATAATAACATTTGTAAATATAAATTTTGGGAATTTTTTTCAATATTACTTTTAAAAATAATATAGTATTTTTAAATATTTTGTTTTATAATTGATATTATCCTATTATATTGAAATAGAGTATCATTTTTTATAAAACATATGGACATGAAATATTGTTTCATTAAATGGAAATTAAATGTTAATACATGAATTTTATTCCCAACATCACTCTAATGATGGTATATACCATATAGGTAGGGTTAGTCTGGTGGTTGCCATTTTGATGAATTAATATGTTGTAGAGTCTATTTGGGTATTATGATCTTGTTGTATTGAACAATTATGATGATTTTAGGATTCAAACTGTAAATTAGTAAGGATAATTTGGGAATGGTATTGATGTATTTTTTTAGAAATTGATCTTTTGTGATGTATTAGAGTTTTCAAAGACAATTTGATTAAGTAGTCCTAAAGATTTTATTTGTTTCAAGTCATTATTCATTGGAATTAAGGGAGTTATTTTCGATTCATATTTGTTGGATGGATGATATATTCTTTATAGATGTTAAAAACATATGTTTTAGTGAATTTAATTGATGTTGGGAGTTTATTTTTTAGGATTATGTTGATGTCTTGGATTTTTTCTTGAGGGCATGTGGTGGATTGAGATTCTCATGAGGTAGTGAATTACGAGTGACTATCACCTCAAAATTCTCAAGGATGTGAATTTGTATGGTGGGGTGGTTGTAATGAATATTTACATAGTATCATTCCTTTTGGAAAATCATGATAATTATATGAAATGTAACTGTGATGTTGAGGCACCCCAATATTTTAAAATAAAATTATTTTCAATAGCATATATAGCCATGCAATATAGTGGATAAATAAACCAAAAAATACAATTATTTTAAAATTATTGTTATGAACTTTTTTGAATTAGTGGATATGAATAAGAGTACATAAATTATGATAAATATATATATATATAGTTTCCATTCAATAAAAATGTATTTATTACTTATTATGAAATAAGTACTCAATTTTTACTAAACTCATTTTAGTATTAAAAAAACATTTTCAACAAAAAAATTAATTACTATTATAAGAAAATATATTAATTAATTTTTTGTATTTTTATTTTGATTAAAATTATATAATTTTTCAAATAATCATAACAAAAATATATTAGGATGGATTTTTTTCTTTTTTCTAAAGATATTAATTATTTAGTAAATGATAAAAAATTCAATTTTTTGTAAAATAGAGATTTATTTTTAAAAAAGGTATAATTATACTTTAAATTTTATCTCAAAGTGACATAAGTAGAATTTAATTCGATATGATATAATTTACTACATTTGAATCATCATTGTATATTATTTTGTTATATGATCAATTATGGGTTTAAAAAGGAATTATTCTAAAAGGTAATTTATATTAAAATTGATTTATAAAACATATAAGAATTTTTGATTGAAAAATTATTTTCATATTTGGATTTAGTTGGTTTAATTATTTTAAAATTTTTCTTTAAAATTTTTCTCATTATGAATAGTAAATATAATAAATATATATCAACTTATTAAGAGAAAATCATATAATTAAGGATTAAAATAAAATGATAAGGAAAAAATAACACTAATAATTTACTTTAATCTATTTCATGAGTTGGGTTCAAACATAATCATTCAATATTATATAATATGTAAATTTTGTGAGAAATTCAGTTGGAAATAACTTATATGTTTTTTTATGTAAAGAAAAATACAAAATATCAATCTCTTTTTATGAAATTTATTTATGGGTTCACATAGGGATTAAAATAAGTATTTTTTTAATATAAGATTTTATTTTCATAATTATTAAATCATGTTTTTAAGGTAATTCTTTTTAAATTTATTTTGTTGAATAATTAAATTAAATTGTTACACAACACTAACATAGTACTTCTGTAAGAAGTAGAAAAATTAAGTAAATGGTTTTAAAAACTTTAAAAGTATATTCAAATGGATAAGTTATAGTATCCTATGAATATTATAAATATATGTACCATATACTTTATGTTTTAAAATACTATAGTCAAATTCCATATTTAATTTGATATAGATAAATTCATTAAAATTGAATAGTTTAGAAATAAAAATTATGGAAATTGTTTAATAAAAAAATAATTTTTAAAATGAATTAAAATTCATAAAAATATTATATTCGAAAAAGTGAATGAAATTTTGTTTCAAATATTAATCATTCTCAACTTAGGGGTCACATTTCCTTTCATCATAACTTTTTTGACCTCTAAGGAGTAATTTTTTTTGATATCACAGAAATCATCATATAGTTTAATGGGGGTTAAAATAAAGAGAAAATAGTGAAAAAAGAAACAAATCCTATAAAAAAATTATTGGATGATATTATTTAGACTCAGAGAAATCATATTTTTTAAATATATCAATTTTTTCAATTTCTAATGAAAATATACTTATATTAATTTATCACTTTAAGAAACACCAAGAGTTCCCCTCCA
The DNA here is from genome assembly GCA_963277665.1 of Viscum album. Taxonomy (NCBI): domain Eukaryota; kingdom Viridiplantae; phylum Streptophyta; class Magnoliopsida; order Santalales; family Viscaceae; genus Viscum; species Viscum album. The sequence continues at coordinate 1,374,412,469 of OY728164.1, forward strand.
CTCAACTATAAAGGGGCCCCTCCAATCCTATCAATCTCATAAATTTTGAGTAACACCCCAATGTTTTGAAAATAATTTCATTTTATAGTATATCCATTAGACATAATTTTTCCACTTCTGTGTTTCGAATTTTAAAAATGATTATTTAGATTTTAGATCAGTAAGTCATTTCGGGTCTGATAGAAGAAACATGATTTTTGGTGAATAGTAACATACCCTTATGAATAGAAATATTAATATTAATATGAAACTTATGAATAGTAAATAATGATATTATTTTATTTTCTTAATGTAATAAGATAACGAGATCTTAATTAATTTTTCAATGTGATATAAAACTAATTATTCCTTTTAAATTGTTATTTTTCGAATTAACTTTGATTTTATTTAAAAACAAAATTAATATTATTAAGAAAATTATTTGGAAAAAATGGAGTTCCGTTTTGAATTCTACACATTGAAAAATGGTAGGGGTGAGTTTTTTGGATTTTTCTAAAATACATGAATTTTCCGTGAATAGTAAAAATACAGTTTTGAGTTTTCGGTATGTTTAATGACATCATAATTGTGTGAAAATTAAAATAAAATTATGGTTGACTTGTGTTCAAAACAATTAGATAATAGGTGTCCCAAGTGTCTAATACCATGGTCAAATACCATGGAAAATCCCATGGTTTTACAAAAACCACTAATGAGGTGTCTTTTTAAATTAATAAAAAACTTCTTTTTTACTATAAATACCCACTCATCCATTCATTTTTATTAATTACTGATATCTTATCCTATAATATCTTGTGTTTTTACCTCCATATGAGTCTTATCAATGGGTACCTAATCCCCCAAGGTCCCAACCATCATGTTCTCAGAGTTACACTACAAGGTAAGGGAACCTTTCACCCTCCTCTTTTAGTAAACACTAATTTTATGTTATCTCTTTGAAATTATATTCTCATATGTTGTGGTTTGATATTATGTATTCCTATTAATTTACCTTTTATTTTTAAATTATTATATACTAATTTTTTCTTATCAATTTATTTTATGAAATTTTATTTGATGTCGTCAGGCTGACGAATTTTTATAAGGGATCTCTCAAATTTTCTTTTATTTTCATGTTAATCTCATTTTTTCTCCTCACCTCCTCTCTCAAAATGAAAATTATAACTCTATTATAATCTAAATACTTGAATTATATCATGTTAATTTAATAACCATCATCTATATTCTTACTCTCTCCCTTTTATTTTTATAAACGAAATCAACGTCCAAGAGGTTATAATTTATAACCTTCGTGGACAAAAAAGACTTGTTCTTCAATTTCTACTTCATTACAGGTTATGAAACCATTTATATGGTTGAAAAATAATATAATATATTTATTATAACCTAATTAATATTCAGGAACCAGTATATGTATGTATTATTAATTTAAATGACAAAACTAGTTCATAATAATCCAAATACAGCCAAATAATCAATGTGATTGTCATCTAATGATGCATCATCATTCCATGTTAGAAATTAATAGAAATGAAAATTAACAATTATGGATGTTAATAAATAAAATTCAATTTCTATTATGGATATTTACAACCATTCCACATGAATTCCATTACTTAAAAACAAGTTAACTGATTATAAAAATCAAGAAAACAAACACTCTTGAACGATGGAATTCGATATAATAACTGATCAATAAGAACATAAATGAACAAAGAATAATTATGATAAACAAAATAAATGTCTATTTGGTTCTTAAATATGTTATTAATTATAATTTCATATTCTAGGACCTTATCTTCAATAGAATAACACATTCAGACTTAAGGTAGGGGTTTTCCACCAGAACTTCCATTTTCATTCGGGTTACTTTCGTTGTCGAATTACCTCAATGAAATTCTTATATATTATTATGTACTCATCATAAATTATGTTTGACTATTATATATATTTACACCAAATACAATCCATCCTTATTTTATGTATATTTATATGTTTTAAAAGAAATTTTAAAAACTATTTCTAAAATACGAGCTCGATTCAAGGGAATATCTCAAATTCTTACCTATTTTCAAGGACACTCTATAATCTATTTTTGGAGACGATTATCATTAAAAAATAACTCATTTTATTATTGAAATACTACCTTACTTCAGTTATGGATTCATATAATGACTTTTCCAAAATAAATCTTCTTTTCAGAATGAAAGAGTATTTTTCTCAAGAATTACTTAATGGTTTTATAAGAGTATTTTTGTCTGTTTCAAAACTATTGTTGATTATTATGTATTATTTGTTTTAATAATTTTTGATATCATCTACCATATTTGATTGAATGGTTTATTACTAATTTTATTGTGGAAGATCTATCCTAAAACAACTCACCAAATGACTTAGAATGGTTTGTGTTTTATGATTGGGTAAAGTTAGTTACATTTCACATGATAGTTTCAATATGAATGTATATATTGTTTATGTTTATCCCTACTCAAATCAGGAATGTATTGAACTTTTTATGTGATGGGTGGGGCATGATATAGGCCCTCGATGCATAAGTAGTTCTTATGAGACAAATAAACATGGAATTGGTCGAGGCCTTTCCCAATGTGATATATTAATTTGGCTGAGGACTAAATTATTTTAGAAGTCTTAGAAGAGGACTTAAAAAATCTTTCAGAATTTCTAGCATATTCACTTCCCTCATTATTAATCTTGTAATTAAAGGTTCATGTGGTTATTCGAGTAGTATAATACCCATGATTTTTTATTATGGAATTATTTACACAAATCATATTCCTTCCATATTATGTTTATGTTTATTTTTTTAATCATGTGTTTTAAATTATCCACGATGTCTAATGTTTATATTATCTTCCACTATATTGCAGACTCTTAATGAGAATTTGAGCTCACACATTTCTTATGTTTCATTTTCTCAAGATATGAAGAAGTAAATTATGAATTACTTTCACGCATAATCTAAGAGGCATGGATGATTCTAATGGAATAAATTAGTGTTTTTTATTTCCAGATGTAATGTTTACCTTATTTATGTTTATTTTTTTTAAAATCTACTAAACTATATGGTCCTTTGGAATGAATATTCCTTGTTTATATTCCAATGTAATAAAATAAGGCACAGGCTCCAGGAAACTGGGGTTGGGTCCTTACAGTTGGAATCAGAGGAAGCTTAGTAGAAAACATATAAACTAGGTTAGAAAATATAAATAAGGGAACAAACAACTAAGGTATTATTTGTGGAAAACCATACAAGAACATCCTAATATTTTGGTAAGTAATAGATTATGCGGATCTTTCTAGAAAATACGTCCATGTTTGGATACAAAAAGGTAGAGTTGGCTTTGGAACAGATGTACCTAGGAGTGAAAGTTCTAACAAAGAGTTTGGGGCTTGACCCGAGGTATCCTAGTACACGAAAATGGGTCTTAAAGAACTCTTGGTATTGACACTCCTAGAGGATATGCTATGGATAATTCAAATTTAAATTACAATACATTATGAAAGATTTAACTATAAATTTTTCCTCAATGAAATCATTTTTTTGATTATGGGATAAGCCATGCGTAGGTTATCAATTTATGCTATGTATTTTTTTTATTATAAGATTATACATTATGATTAATAACCTAATCTAGTGTATGTCATCATCTAGAAAAGGCGCCTAGTAGAAGGAATGGAAAACTCATGAACACGCATGTCATGTATAGGGATTTCCCTCGAAGTAAGATAATGATGTTGGATCTGGTGATGAGAAACTTATAAATATACTGGGACAACATACTTAGGTTGTCAATAATAACCTTATTTTTATAGAGCATCTGGAACTACCACATAAAGTGCTATGTTATATTTCTTTATGCAACAATAAACACCATCATTCAATGGGAATACAAATCCATTTGTATCTAAACAGTGTATAAGTATCCTAGAGAAGATATTTCTCACTTGGGGATGTAATGAAATCTATAATGATGTCATGGTAGTTTATCATTTATCTAGAGATGCAGATCAGTGGTGGTTGTTAATACAAAACACAAAGGATGAGGAAGATATAGGAGAGTTGGAATGGATGGACTTTAATGAAATATTTCTATAGAAATAATTTCCTCGTGAACAGTGAGAGGATATGGAAATGTGGTTTTTAAATTTGAAGAAAAATGAAGATAATAATGTTGCAAAGTACGAAGATAACTTCACATGGTTAGAAAGGAATGATGTGGACTACATACCAAATCTAATGAGCAAGATTGATCGATTCATTGATGGACTAAATCTATTCCTCCAGCTGTCTCAGGTCTCCCAGAGTTTCTTATCATATAAAGATATAGTTTCATGTGCTATCAAGATGGAAAAATAATTTTCCAAGTCTTATGACTTTAAGGGAAAGAAAGAGAAGAAAATGGATGCAGAAAACTCTAGGAAAATAAATAAGGAAACATTGAAGAATGGATGAGTTTATTTCCATCCTATGATAATTTTGGTAAGAAACCCCCTGGTGACTACATAAATAGAAGAGGATTATTCTCCAAATGTGGATAGAAAGTCCATTTTGCGGGTGATTGTAAGGGGAAGAATGAAGATAAAAATGTTCAGAGCTATAATTTTCTGGAGATGAGACACAATGCTAATGATTGACCAAATCGTCAAAGATACATGACACAGAAAATTCCAAGGGAGTAGGGACAAGCTTATGTGATCACAACATCTGATATTGAAGTTCCTAATGATGTGGTGGAAGGTACATTAATCATTTCATCAAAATTAGGCAATGGTTTATTTGATTCTGGATCGTCACATTCATTTATATGTTCCTAGTTTTTCTAGAAAATTATATATGTACAATTTGATATAATAAAGGAGTTATCAATAAAAACACCGAGTGGATTTATCATTGCAAAAAAGTCGTGTCAATTAGTACCCTTCATGACACATAAATATTCTTTAGATTCTAACATTATCATCACACCAATGATTCACATTGACATAATTCTCAGTATGAATTTTCTATCAAACTATGAAGCGAAGATCTATTGCAAGAAGAGAGAAGTTTAAATTATTGAAAATGGTGTAGAATCCATTATCATTAGATCAGAAACCTTGACATCAGATTCTCAACTATATCCACCCCCAGTAGCTCTACTGAATTCAATAATTGGGGAGGGAAGGAATGAAATAACTATGGGTGAGGAAAAGAATGTTAAAATAGAAGATGTAACGATTGTGCAAGAATATATTGATGTCTTTCTAGAGTATTTATCTAGACATCCTCTAGAGTGGGAAATTGAGTTTTCTATTTTCTTAATTCTGGGTTCAAGGATGATATTCAAGACCCCTTATTGGATGGCCATTGTGGATTTAGTAGAACTAAAGAAACAACAAGAGTAATTAAGTGATAACAGATTTATTCTCTCTATAGTTTCTCTATAGGGAGCATCTGTTCTTTTCGTTAAGAAAAAAGATGGGTCTATGAGGTTGTGCATTGACTACAGGGAGGTCAATGTTATAACAAAAAATAACAATTATCCCCTACCTCGCAATAATGATTTATTTGATAAAATTCATGGAGCCCATTATTTTTCAATGATTTTTCTTTGATATGAATATCATTTGTTTCTTGTAAATAAGGAAGAAATTCCAAAAAAAGAATTCCATACTAGGTACGAGAATTAAGAGTTTACAGTAATGCCTTTTGGACTAACAAATGAAGCATATGTTTTCATGGATCTAATGAATTGTGTTTTCAAGTAATATATTGATGACATTGTGGTGGTTTTTATTGATGATATCCTAGTATACTCTGAAATCTATGAAGATCATGAAAACCACATGAGCATTATTCTAATGACTCTTAGAAGAAATGAATTATATCTGATGTTTAAGAATTGTGATTTGTTTCTTCAATTAGTTCCTTTCTATGCCACATTGTCTCTATGTATGGAATATCTATAGATCCTATAAAGACAAAGGTTGTGCAAGAATGGCCTAGTCCAACGAACATAACTAAGGTACGTAGTTTTATTGGTTTAAAAGGTTATTATCAGTGTTTTGCTTATAACATCACCTGTTTATCCAACCCAAAGACCAATCTTACAAGAAAAGGGGTTATGTTTGTATGAACAATGGAATGTGAATAATGATTTAAATAATTGAAGAGAATATTAGCAAATTCTCCAACACTGACTCTTCCATCAGGGAATGATGGATTTTTTATCTATAGTGATGCATAAAAGAAATTACTTGGTTGTGTACTTATGTAGAATGATAGGGTGATTGACTATGAATCAAGGCAGTTAAAAATTCATTAAAACAACTTTCCAACTCATGATCTTGAGTAAGAAGATGTAATCTTTACCCTGAAAATTTGGAGACATTACCTCTATGGCGAAAAATATTTGATTTATACAGATCATAAGAGTTTGAAATATATCTTCTCATAGAAAGAACTCAACATAAGAAATAGGAGATAGATTGAGCTACTCAAAAATTATGATAGAACAATACATTACCACCCTGGGAAAGAAAATAAGGTGGCAGATGCCTTGAGTATAAACGACCAGAGAATTCTGAATAAGATGAGAGTTGAAAGGGATCCTTTGTTCATGGATCTAGTAAATATTGATATGGGAATTATCAAAGAAGGTAGCACATAACTACTTTTTCAAATGGTTGACAAACCTTCTTTATAGGAAATGATAAAAAGTTCCCAGGCTGATGATGAGGAGTTTCAAATGAAAATTAAGCCGGAAAATAATTGGAAGTTGATTGACATCATATATGAAGTTGGAATTTTGAAATTCAAAAAGATGCTTTGTGTTCCATCTATTCTTGTGCTAAAGAGACAACTATTGGATGATGCTCCATGCTCTAATTTCTCTATACACTTTGGTACCACAAATATGTATAAAGATCTAAAAGATCTTTTTTGGGAAAACATGAAGTGGAAGATTTTGGATTATGTGTCAAGATGTTTCGTGTGTCAATCAGTGAAGGCTGAAAGACAACATCCTCGTGGGGTGATGAAACCCCTTCCTATTACCATATTGAAATGGGATGATATTACCATAGACTTTGTCATGGAACTACCAAACACTCCATGAAATAATGATGCGATATGGGTCATTGTTGACCGTCTTACAAAATCAGAAAATTTTCATGCTATAAGAGAAAATTTACAACATGAATGATTAGAAGGACTATATATTAATGATGTTGTAAGACTTCTTGGTGTACCATAATCAATTTTTTCTGATCGTGATACCTGTTTTAAATCACATTTCTAGAAAAGTCTTTAGAAGGCCCTAGATACTGATATTTTTTTGAGCACTGCCTACCACCCACAAACTGATGGACAATCAAAAAAGACTACTCAAACATTGGAAGAAATTATGAGGTCTTGTTCCCATGACTTTCAATGTGTCTGGGATCAGTATTTACCTCTTGTAGAATTTTCATATAACAATACCTTCCATTAAAGTATTCAAATGGAACCATGGGAAGCGTTATATGGAAAGAGGTGTCATACACTGACTTGATAGGATGATGTTTGTGTGAGAAAGCTTGTAGACCCAGAACATTTTTAGGAAACATCAAAAAGGGTGAATATTATGAAAACCCATATCAAAACAACTCAAAGAAGGAAAAGAGATATTTTGATAACCCATGGAAGGATTTGAAATTTTAATAAGGATATCATGTTTTCATAAACTTATCTCCATGGAAGGGTATTATATGATTCAGTATTAAAGGGAAATTAAGTCCTAGGTACATCGAACCTTTCGAAATTCAGGACCGAATTGGAGTTGTGGCTTACCGTTTTGCAATTCATCCAAGTATCTCCAAAGTTCACAATGTGTTCCATGTGTCATTATTAAGGAAATACATGTCAGGCCCACCACATGTACTCACCTATGAAGAAGTATAACTTGTGCCTGATATGTCTTATTATGAAGATCTTGTCAAGATTCTTGATACCAGAAAAAATGTATTGAGAAATCAGATGACTCATTTGGTAATGTTTCTTTGGATGAACCATAAGATGAGGAAGTAAAATGGGGGCATGATGAGCTTATGTTGAAGACATGCCTGAATCTTTCGGTGTAAAATGTTTTGAATTTCTAGGATGAAGTTTTTGTTAAGAGGTAAGAATGTAACCCCCCTAGGTTTTTAAAATAAATTCATTTTGTAATCTATCTATTAAACACAACTTTGAATCTTTTATGTTTTGAATTTTGAAAAATGATCATCTAGAGTTATGATCAGTAAGTCATTTGGGGTCTGATAGAATAAACTTGTTTTTTGGTGAATAGTAACATACCCTAATGAATAGTAATATGACCCTTATGAATAGTATATAATGGTATAATTTTATTTTCTAAAGTAATAAGATAATGATATCTTAATTAATTTTTCAATGTGATATAAAACTAAATATACCTTTGAAATTGTTATTTTTAAAATTAAATAAGATTTTATTTAAAAATTAAAATAATAATATATAGAAAATTATTTTTGATAGATGGATTTCATTTTTTAATTCTACATGTAGAAATATGGTAATGGGGAATTTTTGGGATTTTTCTAAAACATTTGAATTTTCCATGAATAGTAAAAGTACATTTTTGAGTTTTCATTATGTTTAATGACATCATAAAGATTTAATAACTAAAATAAAATTATGGTAGAATTTTGTAAAGAACAATAATATATTAGGTGTCCTAAGTGGATAATACCATGGTCAAATACCATGGGAAATCCAATGGTTTTACAAAAACCACTAGTGTGTTGTCTTTTTAAATTACTAAAAAATTCACTCTCTTTGACTATAAATAACACCTCATAAATTATATTTCTATCATTCCAAATCCCTCAGCCTAGAATATCTAGTGTTTTTATCTCCCTATAATTCCTCCCAAGGTCTCATTAATCCCCCAAGATCCGAACCTTCATGTTTTAGGAGTTACTCGATAAGGTAAGGGAACCTTTCACCCTCCTCTTTTAGTCAACACTTATTTTATGCTATCTCATTGAAATTCCTTTCTCATATTATGGGGTTTGATATTATGTATTCCTATTACTGTTTATTATATTTCCATATTATTAGATACCTATTTGTACTCATCAATTCACTTTATGAAATTTTATGTGATTCCATCAAGCTGCTGAATTTTCATACGGGATCTATAAACTTTTCTTTTATTTTCAAGTTCATCTATTTTCGTTTTCTATCCTCACATACTCTATCCAAAAGACCCTGATAACTCAATTATAAGTTATATACTATAATTGTATCATGTTAATGGAATAATCATCATGAATATTCTTACTCCCTCCCTTTTATTTTTATTAACTAAATCAACATCTATGAGGTTCCAATTTATAACCTTCGTGGAAGATAAAGTTTTATTATTCAATTTATCCTTTATTACTAGTCATGAAACCATTTAGATGTTTTACCCAGACTATAATATATGTTTTATAACCTTATTAATATTATTGAACTAGTATATGTACATATTATTAATTAATATGACAAAACTAGTACATAATAATCCAAATACCGTCAAATACTCAATGTTATTGTCATCTAATGATTCATCCTCATTCAATGTAACCAATTAATATAAATGACCATTAAAAACACAGGATGTTCATAAATAATATCTAACTTCAATTTTGGATATTTACAAGCATTCGACATGAATTTCTTTACTTAAAAACAAGGGAACCGATTAGTAAAATCAGGAAAACAAACACTCCAGAACGATGGAATTCAATATAATCACTTATCAATAAAAAAACTAATGAACTAAGAAGAACTATGAAAAAAATATGTGTTTATTTGGATTTGAAATATTTTAATAATTAATATTTCAGATTCTAGGACCTTATGTTCAAGAGCGGAACACATTAATACTTAAGGTAAGGGTTTTCTACCCGAATATCCATTTTCATTCGGGTTACGTTCATTGTATAATTACCTCAATGAAATTATTATGTATTATTATGAACTCATCATAAATTTAGTGTGATTATTATATATATTTACACCAACCATAATACTTCTTTATTTTATGGATAGATATAGGTTTTAAAAGAAACATTCAGAACTGTTTCCAAAATACAAGCCAGATTCAATGGAATTTCTCAAATTCTAATCTATATTCAAGGGCACTCTATAATCATTTTTTTGGAGAAAATTATCTTTCTAAAATCACTCATTTTATTATGTAAATAATATATTACTTTAGTTATGGTTTCATAAAAATTATTTTCCTAAATAAATCTTCTTTTTAGAATGAAAGTGTATTTTTTTCTCAATAATTACTTAATGGTTTTATAAGAGTATTTTTGTATGTTTCAAAACTCTTGATGATTCTTATGTACTATAGGGTTTAATAATAATGATGTAATATAAAATATTTTATTGAATGGTTTGTGAATAATTTTATTGTGGATGATCTTTCCTAAAACCATTCACCATATTACTCAGTATGGTTAGTGTTTTATAATTGGGGAAAGTTAGTTACATTTCAATTGATAGTTTCAGTGTGAATGTATATGTTATTTATGTTTATCCCCATTCATATGAGGAATAAATTGGACTTATTATGTGATGGGTGGGGTTTTCTATATGTCCTTGATCCATCGGTAGGTCTCATGAGATAAATAGATGTGGAATTGGTCGAGGCCTTTCCCAATGTGATATATGGATTTTGTCGAGGCCTAAATCATTTTTTGAATTCCTAGATTAGGCCTTGGAAAAATGTTTCAAAATAGTTGTCATATACACTTTCCTCATTATGAATCCAGTAATTAAAATTTCATGTGTTTATTCAACTAGTAGAATACCCATGATTATGTTTTACTATGGACTTATTTACTCACCTCATATTCCTTCCATATTATGTGCAAGTTTATTTTTTAAAGTCACGTGTTTTAAATTATCCACCATGTCTAATGCTTATGTTATCTTATTCTATATTTTTTACTCTTACTGAGAATTTGAGCTCACCCCTTTCTTATGTTTCATTTTCTTAGTATATGAAGAAGTAAATTATGAATGAATTACAAGCATAATCTAGGAGGCATGGATGATTCTAATGGAATAAATTAGTGTTGGTTTCCTTTCAAGATGTAATGTTGAAAATATTTATGTGTCTTATTTCCAAAATATATTAAACTACATGGTCCTTCGTGATTCATAATCCTTGTTTATATTCCAATGTAATAAAATAAGGCACCAGCTCTGTCCAACTAGGGTCGGGTCCTTACATTTTGATCATGATAGTTAATCCAAAAACATCCCAAATATCTCCCCAAATGCAATTCATATATCCTATAGTTCTTCATATCACAAAAATATTAACCCATGAAGAATTCACATGTAATCCAAATATGACATCCAAGGAAAAGGTAGAAGTCATAACCCGCCAATTTCATTTTAATTTCTTATTCTAAATCCATTAAATCTTATAATAAAAATTTAAAAAATAAAATAAATATATTTTATAAACTTAAATATATTTTTTATTATTTTATATCTCATTTTCTTCTCTTTTTAAATCAAATTTTAATTGAAAACATCAATCATGCATAAGTGTGGATTACCAGATTCATGAAGTGATGTGTTTTAATTTTCATCACCGCCTAAGAAGGATGGTTATTATGATAGAGTTAATCAATATATATGATATAAATTAAATATTTATCATTTTGTAAATATAATAAATAATATAATCTATCACATTTTATTTATTGAAAAATTGTAATTTTGTCTCCATGAATGTGTGGGATACCAACTCCCAAAAGGGATGTGACTATTTTTTAAAGCACGTATTTCAGGGAGGGTTATAAAATTTTATTTAACGTATTTGAATTATAATAATTTCATGATTAATATTTAATATATAATGGAATAATGTACTTTTTACCACAATCAACCATCCGAACCTATTTTTTGTTTATAAACTAAATGACATCAAAGTGTCTGACGTAAACGTAACTTATAAAGTAACTATGTAAATAATTATAATAAGTGAAATAAAAGGGATAAATATTTTGGAGTGAATATTATGAAGATTCTTAATAATTTATATAAGTAATAGAACATTATTATTCTGATAGAGAAATATCCTTTATGACAAATCAAACTCAATTTAAGGGTTACATTACCTTAAAACCCATGTTTTAATTTTTTTTATATAATTATTTTCTTAATATTATTTATCTATGTCTATATTATAAAAAATATATATTTATTTTTATAGAAAATAATGAATTATAAAGGAATATTTGGACATTCATTCAATGGTTTTCAAAAGGGATCTTTTTATGACATGCTTTGACAAAATGAAAAATTAATTCTATATTCAAAAATATATGATATTAAACAAATTTCCATCCATCATAACAATTATTTGATATTTTCCGACCGATACAAGCTTTCATGATTTATTCAAAAAAACTCCTACCCTTTGACCATGGCATTTTTAAAAAAGGGTTTTAAATAGAATATATATTTAAATATCTAGTAATATTTTCTTATGGTGGTAAAGTATATTTTTATGAGTATCTTTATGAAAACACATTATTTCATATATTATGGTTCTGTATTGGTACATGGTAATTGATTATGATCATGGGTGATCTCAATATAGATCGTGATTTCTAGTGATCCCAATATAGATTAGGAGGATGGGTGAGGATGATGTTCTTCTCCAATTCATTTGGTAAAGGGATGGGGTTAACCATTTAGGTTAATCATAAGTGATTATTGGTATTTTATAGGTTAGTTATTCCATTTTTATAAGTTATTCTCAGAGTGATATGAAAATGATACCCCATGTTACCTACATTTTTTATAAATTATTTCAAGTGTTTTTCATTAAATATTATTATTTCGCAAGGTATGATAATGATCATATGTTTAAAGGGATGTTTACACTAATTTTTATTGGATTAATTTATAAAATTCTAAAAAATGATCCCATAAGTATTTCATGATTGATAAGAAACCTTCATGAGTTTTATTTTTTACTTTAATATTTCATATGAAATTTTTTAATATAATGTTTATGTACTGATGTTTATTTATTGGGAAATAAGAAAATTAAGCACAATATTATGTATGGAAAATGAAAATAGTTATAATTTGTACTCATATATCAATATTTTTTAATATTTTTTTCTTTTACATTTCACTTGTTATGATTTTTTTCTGATCTAACATTTTTAATGTTTATTTCATAGTGTTTTACTGATGATTAGGGAAAATTATTTCATCAAGATGAAAATCTGTACTATATTTCAAGAAGAGAAATATTGTTATACTGTGAGGTATTATTTTATTTCATAAGGGTGATTTTTTAATTCAGTAAAAGTTTTAAACTAAAAGATCATTTGGAATGTAAGAAGATGAATTACAGTCAATGGATACCATTTTCATATTGTATAAGGTTGAGTTCTTATATTTGGTATAAAATAATGGTCTTCATAATATTAAAGATTATGATGTTTTATGTTATATTAAATTAAGAGTAATAGACAACATCATGGGTTTATATTTCAAAGATAGATCCTAATTTAAAAGGTATCAAAACCCTTGTCGAGGTTTTAAGGAATATAAATTTAGGTGACTGATGATATTTTGGGAGTTTTTTTAATTTCTATTGTGGTGTATGTAAACCTTAAATATAATATTAAGGATTATTCTAGAATAATTTTATTACAGCTTATGGGGTGTAGGGTGAATAGTATAATGAAAAATTTTAGGTTAATACATTCGTTACTGTTGAGGTTGTTTTTGTAAATTGGTATATAGAGTTATTTATTTATCGTATGATCTATGTCTATCCTTTGATGATATGGTTTAATTTTTTAGACTAATGAATTATTTACACATATTAATGTTTATGCATTTTAGATATTATCTTTCAATTTTCTAAAATTTTAGTTTTATTAACAACATAGATAAGGGATTTTCAACCATTTATATTCATCTCTGTCCACAAAATGTTGATTATTGTGATTCATGTATGAAATTTTCATGATCATAATTTGAAGTAATAATTGAGATAAAGAACAAATATTTTAGAAATATAAAACCAAAAGATGAAATTGTGTTTACAGATTTAATGAAAATAATGTATGTTTATTTCATTTTGATTTTAGTCTAGATGATAAAATAATACCTAATTTATAGAAAAAAATTATTTAATTAGACATTTTTTTTAATAACATAATATCTGAAGCATCGATGGTATTTTTCACACCTCATTTATTAATGGTTCTTATGGTCATTGTCTTTATTATTATTATTAAATTTCTTTTGATCAGTGTTCTCTTTCACTATATCGTTCTTTGGACAATAAATGTTTCCTCCCTGTCCTTATTTTCATATCCCACTGATGTCCTCATTTTTGTAAACCTTTTTAGGTGTTATTCCATGGGACCATCACTTTTTTGGTTTACCAGTTTTAAAAACATTATTTACACTCTTTACGATAACGGTTTTCAACAACGGTTATTTCATATATCATATGATTCATTATAGATATAATTTTCAAATTTCTAGGAAATAATTTATCCAGGGTGAGAATTTAACATCCAAATATTCTAAAAGATGTTGTTTTTTGATAGAGTATACAACATGAAACAACTAACTTAATCAAACCATGAAATAAAATAATTTAAATATGATGATTATAACCTCTATTAAATTTTTTTATATGAATAGGAGTAACCGAATTAGGATATATATATATATATAAGGGTTTGACTTGTTGTAAATGTATTGATTAATTCTATTGTAAGTACACACACAATTTTTAGTAAATTTATTTTATACTATAAAATATATTGTCTTAACAAATTAAATTAATTTTTTTGGGTAAATACTATAATTAATATATAAGAAATAAATAAATATTTATTAACTATAATGATATTATTTTTAAAATAATCATATCAAAATTATTTTAGGGTGAAAATATTTATTTTTCAACGAATAGAGAAAATTTCCAATTTTTGTAAAACTGTTATTTATTTTCACTAAAAAGTCTTAGTATTTTAATTTTATGTCGAAGTAACATATTCCTTATTAAATTTGAAATAATATAACTAGTTACATTATAATCCTCATTATGGGTTATTTTTTTAAAACGTCATTTTTGGGATTGAATAAAAAATTTCTAATTTTTTTTCAATAAGATATTATGAATTTATATTAATATAAATTTATTCAAACTATTGGAATAGAATATTGAAAAACAGATCCCTTGTTATAAATAAGTAGTTTCAAATTTGGTAGATAGTTCTCTTTTATTTTTTCATTTTAAATATTATATGTAGTAAAAAAAATTCACCTTAGAAATGGTAAATTGGATAACTATAGTTAAATATAATATGATAAGGTCAAAAAATAACCCTAACATATTCCTTTAATATATTTTACTATAATGTTAGGACCATACTCATTAATTATTTTATTTTATGGAAATTTTGTTGCATTTTTCATTGAAAATGACATATATATTATTATAAGTAAACAAGAATAACAAAATATAACAATGTTTCTTATGAAATTATCTTATAAGTTAAAATTGGGATAGAAATAATTTTTAAGTTAATATTATACATTATGTTTACCATAATTAAACTATATTTATGATTTTAATTTATTATTAATTTTTAGAGAAGATATAATAACCTTAAATGCTTATGCAACTGCGACAGAGTTGTTATTCCTGTAGTATAAAAATAAAGTAAACGATTTAAAACCCCTAAAGGTATTTCAATTTTCGGTATTTTAAGATTCCCATTAGTTTCATTCATGTGTATACAATATTATTTATGTGTTAAAATTATATATTTTATTATATTGTTATATTTATGTCATTAAACTCAATTTAAATAAACAGTTCCAAAAATGAAATTAATGATAATTTATAATAAACAAAATTTTATTAAATTATTTCAATTTAACAAATATTATTTATTATTCCAATATTATTGAATGTGGTTTAAAATATAGTTCATGCTCTATTTATGTGTCACTTTCCCTTTAATAGTTTCATTCCCCACCATAAGATTGTAAAACAATTATACAAAGGTAATCATAAAAAGGGGTAAGGGAGGTTTAAAACAGAAATATAAGTGTCAATATATAACCTAAGTTTGTCCAAATTTTATTAGATTTGATTATTTAGACTCATATTTATACTATATTAAAAATATATCTATTTTATGCTAATTTTAAATTAAATTTAATTTATATTAATTTAATACTTTAATAAATTCCATGATTTCCCCTCCCTTATATGATAATAGGGTACATATTCTCTTATATTCATTGTATATTTAAAGCTCTCTAGTTCATCCAAAAACTGCCCAAATCTCTCCTCAAAATAACCTCCACATTCTAGAGTCCATAGGCTCAACATTTGAACAAACTGAGAAGGCTTGAGGTGTATGAGAATGATGTTATCCAAAGAGTATATATAATTCCTAACGAACCTATTTCAAGATTATTTCTTCATATACATAAAAATATTCTAAAAACCTGAATAAAGAGTAATACAATTATATTACATATACAAAAATTTTATTAAAAATTTGTATAACTATATTTCTTCTCTTTTTCCATCCTATGGTAAATGAAAACATCACTTGTTTGTATGTGTAGATTATCACCTCTTTGAAGAGATGTTTTTAGTTTTCTATAACCACCAAAAAAGAATGATTTTTATGAGGGATTAAAATTATATATATGATATAAATAAAATAATTAAAACTATTGTAAGACATCAGCTATTTTCTTACCATTATATTCATTGAAATGTGATAACATTGTTAATGTGAATATATGGACTAGCACTTACACAAACGAATGTGATTATCTATTCAGGAATTACAATCAAGGTTTGTTAAAATATATTATTTAATGTACAAGACTTATAATAAGGTCCTGATTTTTTTCAAATGATAATGGACTAATGTTTTTTTTACTATTAGCAACCTACAAAATCATTTTTTTTGTTTATGAATAGAACATCCTCAATGCATCTAATGTAAGCATAACAGATTTTTTAACAACAGAAAACATTGATTTAAGTGAAATAAAAGGGATAATAATAGTGTATTGAAATTTAATATGTTTATTAATAAATTAAATAACATATATATCTTCATTATTATGAACATAAATAGTGTATGTGATGAGTCATACCCAATGAAAGGGACACATAACCTTAAAACGTCATTTTAATTTATTGAAAGATTTAATTTATAAATATATATATCATCCATTTCCATATTAATAACATTATTTTATTAATTTTATTACATAAATAATAATGAATTATAAAGGGAAATTTTAACTTCCTTTGAAATATTTTCAAATTGATCCATTTTATGAAACGTGTAAACAAAATTTAAAAAGAATGTTATATTTTAACATATATTACATCTATATATTTTAATTCTATAATAAAAACTATTATATGTCTTGTATTATTTAAAAAATTAGTTTGTCATCAAGTAAATTCCTACATCTAATTTTTATAGAATTTTTTATTTTTTTTAAATGTAATGTATATTTCAATGTTCGAAAAAAAGTATCATTGATATGAATTTTTTATGAGTATAATAAAAGAAAAAGAAAAATTAATTTATTATTATTGTGTTATGGTTATCAGATATTTTTTATGAAAATGGGTGAGTTTGATATAGCTCATGGTGATAGGTAAATAATATATTGCTCCCCAATGCGTTGGATAATGGGACTAAGTTAACAGGTTAGGTGTCTCATGATATATTATTAGAATTTATGGGGTAGTGTATTCCATTTGTAAGAGTGATTTTATGATTAATATTTAAATGATGTTCCAAGTTAACTATATTATTTATCTATTATTTCAATAATATTTCATAGAAATATTATGATTTCCCAATGTAAGCTAATGATCTTGTTTTTAAATAGATTTTTATGAGACTTCATAAAGGTGGAATGATTAAATTTTCAAAATAATTTGCATATTTTTTTCCAAATTATAAAGAAAACATTACGAGTTTTATTTTTTCCTTCAATATTACCTTTGAAAAATTCTTATTAAAATATATTTTCAGTGAAGTTGATTTCCTGAGTAAGAAAAATAGTACTCAAATCTCAATGATTATTACTAAAAAAGAAAATTCTTATAATCAGTATTCATTGATGAATGAGTATATCCGTTTATTTATTTTATATAACACTTTCTATGATTTTTTTTTCATATACCACATTTTAAAAAGGAAATTATTGGGCTTTATATAATAGTAGGGACAAGGATGAGGTCATTTTTAAAATTGCGAAGATATGGCACGAAAATAAAAAAAATATCTTAAATTTATTGAAATTTGGGAAAATTGATATAGTTTGGATTTTTCCACTTTATGATCATGTGTTTTATCATATAAGGGTGATAACCTAATTTTATATAACATAAAACTAAAAGATCATTGAGAATAATAAAACAGACACATATCTATGGAATAAATTGATAGATTTTATATAGTCAAGTCCATATAGATTGTTCTTTCCTTTTTACATTTGGATGAGTATTCATATTAAATTTTTTATAAAGGTTATGAATACTCATATTTAAGGAAGAACTTATATGTGTTTTTGGGTGTCATTTTAGTTCCTTGTGGATATTTATGAGTTTATGTAGGCTATAAGAGAGTGAAACCTACTATATAGCTTTTATGAGGAACACAATGGTTAGTACCAGGTATTAAGTATGCCTAGGAAAAACCGGGATGATTCTAGAAAGACTACATGGTACTCGATTCCTAAATATCTAGTACCTGTAGGCCAAGGTATTGTTGTTATGAAGGGTTTTTTATTTATTTTATTTCATTACATTTATCTCTCATTCATAATAACTTTTAACATCATTCTCTCAATCCATTTGAGATCCCTCCCATTTTCCATCCAAGGACACATCCTCTATCACATTTTCTAACTTGTTTAAATGGTTATTCAAGAGTATTTTCATGATATATATATACATATATATATATGTTAAACCACTATCAGCTTTCATATATTTCCTTTTATAGTAAATATTATTAGATTATCATTAATTGTTTAGGGATTTTGATATGAGATTCATCAAGTCATTGGGAAATGTCATCTTAACATGGGGATTCATATTCAATTATTTAAAATAAAATATAATAGGATACTTACCTGGGGTTCATCACTATGATGATGTAAATATATAACATTTTAGATGATTACTAGTTGTTCATGGATTCAGGGTGAAAGTGAATGATAAATTGTTTTCAAAAATAGTTAATGGATGTTGTGATACATGGTGTAAATTATAGGTTATTTTCCTATGTTTTTCATGGTCTTTGATCATTCATGAAATATGGTGATCTTATAGTTAGGTTATTTAGTGATAAAATCTCAATTTAATTACTGATTTGGGATAATTAAAAATCATTTATGATGGATCCAATATATTAATGGTTTAGGTATAGGGTCTCAACACTTTGAAATTATTATTAATCTAATCCTAACATATGTATGCTTTTATTTTTTAAAAATAGACTATGAAGAAGATTTTGTTTAAAATTATTACGTAATTGTTTTCTAATGGAATATTCATATAGAATTTAAATTTTATAATAATATATAATTAATAATAAATATTTTTTGTGAATTTTTAATTTTTTCCTTAATACCATGTAATTAAAACATTTTTAAATAATAATTTCTTTTCTTTATGTTACCATACTACTTATGTTCAATTATTTTATTGTATCATAGATAGGAATATTTCATTTGATTTTTAAATATATTTTCATTATCTAGTAGGAATATTTAAAACCAAGAATATATTATTATGTATATTTGAATTTATATTTAGCATTGAATTTTTTTATGTGATCTGATTTAGCCTATTTTCAAGGATATTTTTCAATATTTGATGAAAACTATATACTTAATTTTCATGTGGCATGACATTGTTTTTTCTATGAACATATTTTACTTTATCTTTATTAAAAAAATTAAGATATGTATATTTTCCCACTGATAACCTAATAAAGATATATGTTAACGATTCAAACATAACTTTGGTGGAGAGTTTTCTCTATGTAATGGTGATTGGAAGGATTATTTCGTTGAATTAAAATGTACTTATTATATGTTCATGAGTTATTAACAATACAATAGTTCTTAGATAAAAAATTCCAATAAACTATAATCTTTTTTAATAATTTGATGTGTTAGTATATTTTACATGTTATTAGTTATGAACCCATACATTTATATTTAAAAACAATTTCTTCATAGATATTTCATTATTACTCTTTTGAAAGTATATTTCAATATAAATGTTTAAAATGTGTTTTTATGAGAAATTCATTTTAAATGGTGGATGTAAAAGTGTTATCATTTTCATAAATATTATGTGTCATTTTTCAAAGAAAATTTTCACTAAAAGGATTTTTACACAATAAGACAATATAATAATTGAAACGAAAATTACTTTAATATGAATAATTTTTTCAAAATATTTCTCTTTCAAAATTCTTACATCAATTACCAAATGTATTTTTTTTACCAATATCATACCTCAATTTCTACAGGGTTTATCACTACTGTACAATAGGTTAAGCCCATATAATAATTGAAATAATATATATATTTAGTTTTAAAATAAACCATTAGTTTGTAATCACACTATACCTATGACTTAGCTGACATTATACTAGAGTACCCCCAAGAACATATGATATCATTTATTGTGAATTTTATGCAACTGCCTCTATAAACACAACTGCTATTATATATTGTTCATTGAAATTATATATTAATTTCTATTCCTATACATACATGTATTCTGAAACATTATATACTAATAAATGGTAAATATTGATATCAAAACATGTATACCTATTCTTATAGTAATTATAATGATAATTGTTATTATGGGAATGTTTATGAAAAATGATACTTTTTTGATAGACCACTAGTATAATATAACACGTTGATATAGAGTCCACTCCACATGTGACCCAGGATTGTGTGCCATATCCCTCAATTGTGCATCCACAACCAATAGATGTTTCTGACAAGAGGAAAGGTCCAATGAGGTAAATGTGGGGAGTCTATTCCCTCATTATCATCATATAATAAGGTCATAAATAAAATAAAAAAGTTACACATAAAGATACAAATAATAACCAAGGAAATCATATAAAAATAAATAAAACCAAATAAATGGAATAATAAATGATTGTATCATATATAATGAATCCCATATGTTTGTATTATACATAATAATTAATAAATAAATATAATTAATCTAAGGATAACAAACCATCCCAACTATTCATCATTCCTACCAGGTCCTATCATCAAACTTCACCCTAGATTGATAAAGCATAAAACAGTATCACATGCCTTTAAACGAGTACCTATAATGAATAACATTGTCTTCTCTAGTACCAAGATCTATGGTGGCCTGATCAGGGGGTAAGTATAACTAAGTAGGCAACCACCAAAAGCGTCCCAAATATAACCATCCTTCTTAGAAGTAAATTCAAAAATTATAAAAATAGTGACACTAAATAATTATCATTTTTTTTATATTTTTAAATAAAAATTTTGTTTATTTTTCCAAACTTTTATACAAAAACTCAACAATTTTTTTTGCCATATGTCCAAAATGACACCTAGTATCGGCTACATTTTATCGATCTCTTATTATATAGTCACGATCAACCATAATTTCATTTTCCACAATCAAGGTATCAACGGGCATGTCTTAATGACTATGAAAATAAAAAACAACTACATGGAATCCAAGGTTCATACTAACATTAAATGTATCTAGAGTATCAAATGGTATCCAGGAACTAATCTGAAAATTCACTAGTCATCAGTCACCACATTAAATCTAGAATCTCATCATCGAATTCCAATAGAATCTAACTTTTCATCCCAGATTTCCCTAGTAATTTCCATAATAATTCATCACACAAAATATAGATATTCATCTAGAAATGTTAATTGAATATTAATGGTCATAGTTATATTACCAATTATTTATTAATATAATGTTTCCCATGGAATAAAGTAACTTATCTTAGAATTCCCCAGTCATCAAATATCATATAGAATTAAGGTGATCATCCCAATATTACTATGAATCATATTCTATACAAAATAAAACGAAATCATCCTATGATTCCAAATCATTATGAATCATTTCAATATTTTTTATTAATTACAAATTAATTTCATTGGATTATCATGATGTCCATGTCTAACACATTCAATAGTAATCATATCACATATCAGGTTCGATTTACAATTTCAAAAATAATGATTTATTATTTTTACAAAAACAATATATTTAATATAACATGAGTCTAATCCAAAAATAATATTAGGATTTATAAATAATTGGGGGTCTAGTTTACTTTTGTTATTGGGTTTCATTTTTTAATTCCCAGAAAACCAAAATAGTTACCAGTTTTAATACCTAATCCATTATGTGATCCCAAATCTCAATCCAAGAGTATTAAATAATTTCTCCAAGGTAGACATCCAATCACAATAGATTGATCATCCTTTATATATTTCAATTTCATTTTTATGGTTTAGAGTTTTCAAAACCCACAACTCTTAAACCATTTCATATCATTATGTTCATCCCAAACATCAAAACTACGTATACTTTTCAATGATAAATAAATTACTTTTCACAAATGTCAACTCACAAAAACGATATATTTTTAATACATTTAAAATATTATTTAGGAGTTCAAATTCATTAATCAATTTCATGTTTATCCTAAGAATATTAAAAATACAATTTATACTACCATTTACTTGGTCCAAGGTATATTAAATTGATTATTTATATCAAGTAACTCAAAAAACAAAAATATAATTTATATGAAGGACCAAATAATTGTAAATATGTAATGATCACACTATATAAATTCTTAGAAATCATGTGATACATTTGGTTAAATTAATCACACTACTTACCATATCTTGGTTAGAGCTGACTAGTTTTGTATGAGCCTTCAATTAAAAAGAAAATGAAAAATTCCTAGAAATAAGACTAGATCCCTGAAATTATGTCACAACCCATATAAATGTTGGAATATAAATTGATGAAAAAATTAAAACATAAAAGTTGATAGATAAGAGATAGTCTTAGCACTATACCTCCAACACTTCTAATAGTAATTGAAATAGCGGAACGGAGGAGACCCACCGTATCCAAGGGATGGGGATACATTTTGTCTATGCACTTAGGATAAATATTTTCAAAAATAAAATTATGTTAGAGATTAGGTGCAAGAGGTAAAATAAAATTTCACCGTATTAGAAATGGATTCAAGAGGTTACCCACTAGCTGATGAACCCAAATTGATTTCCTACCTAAGGAAATGAGCACTAACTGGTGGCCTCTTTCCACTTAACCAGGGGAATTGCAGCCTCACAGTTTTACACCATGACAAATTCATGGTCCTATTAAACATACATGAGACCTTATGAACCATTAGATAACATCATTAAATTCCCAACTATAGTATTTTCAAGGGTTCAAACCCATATAATTCTACTCGAACGCCTAGTTTAAAAACCAATTTGTCCATAAGATTGGAAATTCAAACACATAGTCATCATCTAAGCACCCATATAGAAATATGGACTTATGTACCAATCATTACACATTTAATTCATAATAAGTATCAGTGATCATCAAACCTCACATTCTAACCTACATTGGCTATGCATTAAAAACAACATGGGCGCATTCTATTCGGAATGCCTAAAAAACACCCAATTATAATTCCATCAAGGAACCCAAGCCCCAAAACCTAATCCAACACTAATAATGATAACTAAACCCCAAATATGTGATTTACCCAGCCCATGTATACCAATACATCATTGGTTTTATATTCCAATCACTCATAATGCATATGTTTCTCCCCACCATACGTTTTAACTCCCAAACACCAACCACTAATTTTTTGAACCTCCTCCATCAAAACTTCTTATTAAGACAATTCACAAACAATCTAAGAATTTTTATGATGAAAGTTCTGGCTCATGATAGTCGAACATACCAAAGAATTCTGATTAAATAAATGTACCAATATTTTTATTTCAAAACCAACTGATGATAGACACGTCGTCATCATCCATGGATGATCTATAAAAAAACCATGTATCCCTTGGTATCTTGGTTTGGTTCTCAAAAACACCCACTATCTAGAAAATGAAATTCTGGATTTTATTTTCAACTTACCACAAATATCTCGACCCATTCAAAAAATTCAGATCATACTTAGTTGACTCGGATCAGAATATTGAACATCAACAACTGAAGCATTTCCATCTCACCTAAAAATGATTCCTTCACACCCGTAGGTATCCTATGATGACCTTATATTCTATCCATGGTCTATGCATGTCTCCATGTGATATTTCAAAATTATATCCTCTATGATCGAAACCCTTCTTCATGTACTTCCTCATAGAAAATATCCTTTACCCAAATATTCTTGGATCACATCAATTCCTCCCCGACCCTAAATCCAATGCTTGAATTCCAATAATCACTGAATCCAACATCCCACTTGGAAGTACCTAAAGAATCCAATAACACACCTCATTGTTTACTCATCTACATTCCAATTCTATAGAAAAAAATACATAAAAAACATTACACACCTAGTACCCATAAAGTATTATGGACACATGTCCTCGGCCAATACATCAGTCCCCACCATAGGAGTTCCATTATAATCATTCTACTAAATAAACTCCCAACTATAATGGCCCATCCTACATCCAACATTTAACTTGAAATGAAGAAACATGTACCGCTTTTTCATGACTTCTAAGTGTAACACACATAACATTCACTGACATCCTGTCCATAATGATAAAATATCACTTCAATAATTTTTTGTTCAATCCTTACCATAAAAATATATTTATACCTCTCCATGAGTATAACCTCCATGTTTCTAGTTGAAAACAACATTTGTATCTCTTCAGAGTTATGATTAATGTGTCTTTTGACCTCTAATTCCTCCTTCTAGTCAAACCTAAGTATCTTTGACACTACACAGTAATACCTTAATGATGTCACCTCTATCTATAGGGACATTTCAAAAACCATAAAATTTTATGTGCCTAATTACATATATGTATCTCTATAACTCTTAGTCCCCTGTTATAGATAGGGAATCATCAACAGAGACTCACCATAACTCCATGACTATCTTCCATGATATCATGTGTTAACATTCATGGTGGAATTTAAACCACCACACCCACCACACCACTCTATATCTTATTCCATGAATTAGGTGATACTTATCAAGACACAAATATACTACCTTACCTATCAAAGGATTAACAGGTCTCTTACAACACCCATGAGAATCACCTGGATTTCATGAAAATGAAATGGATGCTTACCCATGAGCTTCCCAGTGAAAACCCAATTCAACATCACACAACAAATATACAGGCCAATCCATGTGGCCTCTTAAAACTTCGAGGATAAGTGTTCTATTTATCCTACATACACAAAAAAAATTTAGAACCCATTTGTAATTCATTATCATATCTAGAATCACCCTCCCACCCAAGCACATAGACTTGAATCATGGAATGTCATTCACACTAGACTCGAGGCATCATTGATCCTTACATCCAAAAAACTATACATTTTTCACAATTCATGTTTAACTGGAAGACCACCCATTGTCTTAAGAATAATTCCAATAATAGTGTTTTCTATCCATGCCTCATCAACTCGAGTCTCATCTGATTAGGGTCAACATCTATTACCGTATCAATATAGGGTTTTTAGTAGTGGGGTCGAGCTTCCAAATATTCCTTCCCCAAAAAAACTGACTAATACATTATAACACATGAAATCAAGGTTATTTTCAAAAAAAATATCAAATACAAACCCATTACATTACTAAAACCTCGAAAACAACTAATTTTCATTGATTACATGGGTAAATTCATCTCTTTATGCTTCACATTCCCCAAAAAACTAAAACACGGGGTAAACCCATCTCTTAGTTAACTTTAGTCACTAAAACCTATCGACAAAATTGCCAAAACTCAAACTAAAACTAAGGATCATTGGGCTCCTCGAACTACACCCTATTACATGATTCAAACTAGCTACTTATCCCAAGAAGAATTTATCCCCTTTTTCCAAGACACATGACAACAACACACTAAGACAAATTCTTATCCTTAGTCCTACAAAACCATAGATACATAGATAATCTAGGGTCCAATACACAGAATGATTTCAAAACCAACAAGGTTTACTGAACCCATAATTCATGGTGATATCTCACAACCTCATTACCATATCCAAGATTAATTCAAAACCGGAAACATCCCATAATAAATTATAACCAATCCCATTAACTTCTCCCAACTCATATCCAAATTTCTCCCTACTCAGAGTCTCTCACTTGAAAAAACTACCAAAACATAGGTTCAAGTCACAAAATAAGGTATGCTCATCACCAATATCCATAAAAAGTTCCACTAATTCTTGTTTTTTATTTTAGTTAACTATTTTTAAAACCTAAGGATTTATATTGTAATTACTTTTGTTAACCATTATTTTAAATTTCATAAGATTTCTAGATTTAACATTCCATGGTATGGTTATAAATAATTTAATTAAAAACTTATATTGGAAAAAACATTATAAGTTTCTTACTGTTATAATATTTTACCAATCCCATCACATTATTTTCTCATTTACACATGTAAATTAACTATACCCCACCAGAGGAGTTGATCAAGTGGAATTCCCATAAAGATATATATGTGAAAAGTATATGTAGTTTCCAATAAAATAAATACATAACCCTATAATTCTTTTAAATCAATAGGAAAATATAAATTACTACCATAAATTAAATATAGATAATATGTAAACCAATATCATAATTTAATCTCAATAGACTTCCAATTATAGGATATATTCTAACGAAATTTGAATCCTATGATCCAAGTAAAATATATCAACTTACAGACCACTTATTTATATACTGAGACAAGAGATAAATCTCATAAATCAGAATAATAAAATATACATGTGAAACTCATAGTAAAAATCATTCAACAATGAAATCACATGGAAGAACAATAACTCCCACCCATAGAAACATAGTTTTTCACTCACACTAGTGGATGTAGTCATCTAGGATTGAGCTCATTTCCTAGATCATAGACATTCATATAATTTTTTCTACTAAGAAAAAATAGTAATACAAAATGATAAATTATCCTTGATACCACGTTGAAATGGCTCGTCCCATATGCCACTTGATTTATTCCCCATATTGGTGTGAAATAATCCCTCAAGTGTGTATCCATCATTTCTAGAGGGTTTCAACTAGAGGTAATAGAATTTGAGGTTACAATAGGGAGAATTTTCCCTTTCTATAAACTTATAATAATGGTGGAAGTAAGACAACAATGAAAATAAAAAATTTAATCAATGAAAATGAAAAAAATAAAACAAAAAATTGAAAATATAATTGAATGTGTCATATATACTAGATCCCCCATGGTGGATCATACATAATTATTAGAAATAAATAAAAGGAAATTGGGGACAAAAACCCACCACCTAATTGTCCATGATCTTTTAAAATCCCCTCATATTTTTCCAACCTGGAAAATAAATGCATCAAATAATGACCCATGCTAGGAATACTTTTCATATGAGGAATAGAGGTGTCTACATAGGTACCCATGCTAAATGGCGGCCTTAGAAGGGTGTCACTGTAACTCATTATTCCACCACCAATAGTATCATTATGATAACTAGTCTGATAATAAGTGTATAAATAATTCATAAAAATGAATTCTATAAATTATTAATAGTTAAATATAAATAAAAAATAACATGTTTAGTTTTTTGAAATTTTTTTTATAAATACACCAAAAAAACCAATTCCATGGGTTGAAAATGAAACTTGAGGTCGATAACACTATAGTTCATAACTAGGCCTATGGACTTGATTGACCATAACTAATTTAGCTAGGGGTGATGTCTCTTTAATAATTGATGGATGACTCTGAAAACCATAAATAACCTTAATAAATCTAGGGTTCATCAAAGATCTACCTTTAACCGAATTATCACATGGAATGTGAGTGATTATGAATTCTGTAATCACAGATCACCACATAAAATATATATTCATGTCCTAATATTCTAATGAAATCTGAGTGAACATCCTTGTATTCCCTATCCATTATCATCATTAGTCGTCACATGAAATCTATATGGTCATCATGAATTTCTGATGGAATCAATGGTCTCAACATGATTTTCCCACATATATCCCACAATCTTCTATTCTACAGAATCCATGCCCTCATCATAGAATTCTGCTGTAAAGAAATATCATAAAAAATCCATACACTCATCATGTCATTATTATGTAGTATATGTAATTTAGAATCAAAGGATCTCATCATGTTATTCCAAGTAATTATATTTCATTTTGATATATTTTATTAATTAATAAGTCATTTAATTTAATTATTATTAATCTCGTGGACACTTTTTCCCATAGTCATTATATCACATATCAGGTTCCATTTTTAATTTCAAAATTGGGATTTTTTATTTTACTGAGGAACCCATTTTGGAAAAATGATTCATAACCATAAATCCCATTATGATTTATATATTATAAGGACATTCACTTTAGTCTATTATTTACCATTTTAAATCCCTAAAAACCTACATTAAAAACATTAGTAAAAAAAATGCATACATATAATGCCATGTTCCATTTTATAAGGATTTTATCATTTCCCCAATGGTGACATCCAATGACACAACATAAATTTTCATATTTATATATTTACATTTCATTCTATTTATTTTAAAATTCCTAAAATACACCCCTCTCATATTATTAAATTTCAATTGGTTATTTATAATGGTTAAAACTATTTATATTTATTTATTGTTTGAATATTACATTTCAAACCCATTGATTTAAAAACAAATATCCCATATTAACCAATTTAATGCATACTTTGTAACAAAAATACATTTATCAAAATAAAGGGTATCTACTCCTATTGAAAAATAAAAATTAAACTATAATTCTCTAGTTCAAAGGAATTTTAAATTGGTTAGTTAACTAATACAGCTGAAACTAAAACATTTAATTATATTAATTATCAATGATTGGAAAATATAGGTAGAACATACAATGTAGTCACTATAAAAATAATATATGATAGGGGTTGAATTAAAGGGACCACCTGGAATTGTTTCTTAAGAGCCTGCCCTTTGGGATTCAACCTTTAATTGATGCTAAAATAGAAGATATGGTGAAGCTATAACAATAACATCACAAACTTTTACAACACATAGAAATGATGAAATAGAAATTTATAATACCAAAGAAAACTAGAGTGATGAGAAAGTGAAATCTCACCTCTATTTTTCTTAATTATATGATAAAAAGTGGAAGAGAAAATGAAGATTCTATCCACCATGGAAAAAGAAAGGGGGAATAAGGAACAAACGATGATGTATTTTGAAAAAATAATATAAAAAAATATGAAAAGAGTGGGGAAAGGTGTTAAATGATCATTTTTAACTTATTTATAAATAATTATGATACCATATGTTGGATTGTAAGCTTGGCCTAGCTATTTACCTACTGAAAGTACCAATGACTATCTTGTGTCATTTAACAGTAATCTCGGTGGCACTGCAGCCTATTGGATACAAGTTGTGAAAACCTAGAAAGCCTCCTAAAATTACGTAAGACCTCATTAACCCATAAATAAAATCATTCCAAGTTTTATGTGGGTCTTTGGGTGGGGGTTCAAACATATAGGCTTCTACTCCATTTCCCATTTTAAAAACTACCCCATCAACCAATATGAAAATTAAAACTTTGACTTAAATGACAAAAACCTATATGGAAATGGGGACTTACAAAATCTATAAGTGAATATTTTTATGTTTTTTATATATACTATAATTATACAAGAGTAAAATGATGTTATGTGTTCAATGGGATGGGTGGTTGACATTAAGAATAGTATTATTAATCCTCTTATCCACGTGATGGGATTTAGATTCAGATATATATACAACTTCCCCTTTCCATCAGATGTTGAATTTGACCATACATCCATGGTTTGAGTACAATGTTCTAACAAAATAAGGAATTAACCTATGAAAGTCCCAAACCAACTAGTTTCAAAATTAATGTGTTATCTCAAAAAAATGAATGTGTAGTTATGAACCCTATCTATATTGAGAGTAATTTTTTTAAATTAGTTGTAACATATAGACACTTATAATGTTTAATTTTATGATTGATTGATATTAATTTCATGAAATAATATTTTATTATATGTATATAAATTATTTTACATTCTCACACATGTTCATGATTATTAATATTAAAATTTAGGTATGTTAGTGGTTCTATATTGTATATATATATTCCCACACCCTCTATAAACACATTAGAAGACATAAAAAATGTTCATAATTTTAAGTTAGGTAAGGTACACAATTAGCAATTGAATTTTTTCTTGGATAGTGTGGAATTTTTCTACATTCATGTGTTTGGACTCCATGAGGTACTGGGGAAGAAGTTTAGGGGTGGTAGAGAAATTTTTAACGTGTCACCAATTCCCTCTAGTTATATTGAATCAATTTGGAATTTCATGATTACATAAATGTTGTTCATATATATTATTAATATATTCATAAAACATATATAGATATATTATTTTACTCTTTCAATTGGTTTATACAATTACTAATTGTTTTCTTTCATGTTAGTTTAGAGAAATTCCCAACTCAGTGGGGTTCCTTGTTAGTCATATAGGGGAGAAATTTTTTTGACATACAATATTGATCAATGTGGGTAAATGATTACCTATTTATAAATTAATAGTTTTGTGGATAATATGAAATCTTTTAATAATATATAATACTCCTTAGATAGTAACATATTTGATTTATATAGAGAGCCATTATTCAGGTCATATAAATTAAATTTTCCACATATAACATGAAAAATAGTCCATGTATCATTTTTTTTAATGTATGAAAATTGAAAATTAAGAAATACAAATCAATATGTTATAACATGAAAATTATTAATAAATTTTTAATTATATATTTTTTATTGAGTTTCATAATTTAGTATCGCGATCAATGAAACGAATTTTTGAAAAAAAATGTCAATTTTATAAAGACAATAAAAATTGTGTATTGTAGAATAGAATTATTTTATAAAAATTAAATGATTCATCGAAACACTACCATAAATAATTTAACTTATATCTAAATATACTCAATTAATCATTATGGGTTGAAATTGATAAGTGAGAATATTTAATATAGGGTCATGATCCAATGATTTCAAGACTACCTAATGTCATGGTAAGATATTCGATGTTTGGTTGGTTTATAAGGTTTGGTTTGACTGGAGATGATGAACACATGTTCATGTATAACACATGGTGCAAATACATATGGCGATTTTTAAATTCAAATTTTAATTAAATAATAGAGTGATGAATATTATATTCATCTACTCCATCATAATTGGATGATAATTTATTTATAATGAATTTTCTAATAATTATTTGAATATAGAGAAAAATCGTAGGGAATTTATGGATTAATTGATGGAAATTTTATTTATTTAAGACCATATATTAAAAAAATAAATAAAATTTGACTATAATATATAATGAAATATCGGACCCAAGAAAAATTAATTGTTATTAAAATGTGATCAGTGTCAAATAATTCAATTATATACCCTGAGTATTATATATCCATAGTAAAATGATATTTCTAAATTAACTGAGGTAAAGTATTAAAAAATGATTAATAATTTTACACAAGGATAAAGTTGAGGATATATCTCATGATATTATTTCTCTAACACCTAGATAATGATAACTGTTTTCCCAAAAAATGAAAATAAGTCTCTTTTTGTGATATGAATTTTGGAA
This sequence comes from Viscum album, assembly GCA_963277665.1. Lineage (NCBI taxonomy): Eukaryota > Viridiplantae > Streptophyta > Magnoliopsida > Santalales > Viscaceae > Viscum > Viscum album. The sequence goes on from OY728164.1 coordinate 1,374,444,585, forward strand.
TGTGAAGAATTGCCATGAACATAAAATAATTTCCAAGGGTGAGAGAGCCAGGTAAGATTTATATATTTATAAAAAAATTAACATTTCTTTAGAATATAAATATCATATCCTAAGAAAATAGTGATTTTATATATTTATGAACATTTTTCAACCATGATAATTAGAAGTGGTCCTTTATAGTAAGATGGTTTCTAAAATGATTAATTGACTAATTATATTTTTATAAACAATAGTACTACTAATAATGTATTAAAAAGTATAATGTAATTATTTATAACTATTATATAATATTCTTTTTATGTGTATTAGGCACATGGGGCCCAAATTTATTAGTTCGTACTGTGAATAGATTTCAAGGAAATCCTCTTAATAGTATCTCTATTAAACACAATATATAGACAATAACAATTTATAGTGGGATAAAAAATATTACCACCAAAAAATATTTACTCATATAGTATAGTGAACCAAGAAAAATTATAATTATTTATGTCATATTATGTATATATATATATTAGTGCATGAGAAGAAAACTAGTAAAATTAATTAGATTTTCTACCATAAATGGTGTCAATTGTTTTCAAAAAATAAAATCCATAAAAAGAAAAAAAATGTAAATATATTAATGTAATATTTAAAAAAATGGAAAATTAGGATATAATAATTCAATAACTCCCCCTATCAGTGAATCACTCACACTTAGGGACTTAAAATTAATAATAGAAATTTGGTTACCTTAGACATTTACTATATCGGGTACCCTATTCTGGTTTTACAAAACAATAATTAATTTCAGGTAAATAATATAAATTTTCTCAAAATTGGAATTGAATTTTATTTTCCCATAAATAATAATTATTATATTAATAAAAAATGACATATGATAATGAAAGAATAAATATCTCATGTTTATAATGGTATAATGAAATCAATTTTTTTCTAAATAATATTACTATGAAAATAGAAATTGTTGTATAAAATGGCTTCTCTTTAATTATAGATTAAAATGTTCCAGTAATATTATAGAATATATGTAATTCATGAATAAAATTATCACAAAGATTAATATGTATTTTTAAAAATAATTAAATATGTTTAGAAGAGTTTCAATTTGAATAGAAATGGATAAATATTATTTGACTACCATGGAAGAATTGTTGATTTTAGATAGTTATTATTTGATAAATGTTGAAGGTAAAAGAATATAATTGATATTTTCTTGAAGAATAAGTATATGAATATTGATAGATTTTTTAAAATTTCCTTGGGGTGTAAAAAATGAGAAAACTTATATAATAAGATGTGAAAAAGAGAAAACATTATAAGGATAACTCAATTATGTTTATAATAAATTAAAAAATATAATATATCAATTGATAAAAAATAGCTCAACAAAAAAATATTAGTGATAAGTATTATTTTATATATGATTGTGAGGACTATTAGATAGACCAAATAGTGGAGATAAATAATACCTCAAGCAATAATTTCTGGTGAAGGTGCATAAATTTATAATTTTAAGTGTTATTGAGTAATGAATTTTTATTTTTTTAGTTTTGTTTAAAGGATGTTTTGTTCTGAGGAAACTATTATGGAAAATAACTCTCCAAATAGAAATAAAAATATATAATAATAAATTATCTTTAACAATGCAGATAGGGATTAAATAGAATACTTATTTCAAAAAATAATAACATAAAAAATATAAATATACTTTCGAAAGAATTTTTTTAGAGAAATATAAATTATTTTATTTTCTATGTGAGAGGAAACAAAAACATTAGACTGTTTATTTTGGAAAGATGTGACATGGATAGGATCCGACCAACAGTTTGATTGTGTAGGATATAATTAGATGCTCAATTACTCGTATCAGGTTTACCATTTGTCGAGTCTATCCTATAAATTCCCAATAGTTACCCCATCTGTATCTGGCTAAAAACATAGATTCCAAATGTTGGTGGTCACCTAGGTTTTTAAAAGATATGGCTCTTAGGGACTCACATTACTCGAAATTATGGGACGTCGGGATTATTTCACCCTTTTGGGGGTAATTTTGGACTACTTTGGGACTCTCTTATAGGTTTATGACATGTTCTTGAATATATTCCTAATACTGATACTAGACCAGTTACCCTAAAAAAGGACTAATGGTTAACCCTCCCTTTTTGTGCATAAGATGAGGGTCTCATCTATGAATCCATCTATATGTATCTGAGGTGCTTTATCCAATCCCAACTACTAAAGATATCATGATTGATAACCAGAAGATTCATCCTTTGGAACCATATAGGGAGGTAGTTAATATTTCAAGGAGGGTATTGAGCCATTATGAGGAAACTTATGTATCTTGGTTATAGTAGGAATCAAAACCCACATAGATCATTATCCAATGTAGTTTAACATCATATAGTACTTATATATATATTTAACATGGGAAATGAGTATTAATCATAGCATCCTTGAGAGACATCCTATGTATCCCGATTAGAGTGAGAATAAGATATTTCTTAGCTCATTTTTTTCTGTCAACTAACAGATGAGGTAGAGTGATATGCCCAAGGGAATAGTTTAGTCTCGATATTTGAGATGTTAGAGACATTAAATGATATTCAACAAAGTGGGATCCTATTTGATATCGAGCCTTATAATGGTGTCATATTTATTCCGATTTTTATAGGAATTAGGGTTATCATAGTTTAGTCACGCCCTTAAGACAGGCCCCAGTGTAGATGCCCTTGTGTTGAGATGAATGTGTCTTGCCACTCATTAGGGACTACATACTTATGATGAACTAGAGAGTGTAGAATAATAATGTTAGTGATATGAGTATTGTAACTCCATAATCCCATGTGTGTTATGCTCAGCGTGAGAAATAAGGGAAAACATGTAATCAATCACAATATACCTGTATGTGGGGCTTATGCACTGGGTCATCCATTGAAATGTTTAATATAGAGATCAGTCCTTGTAGAGACTTCCTACATTTCATGATCATGGAAGGAATTAGATTCATCATAGTTTTGTTGGTTGATCAATCCACTGAAGTATGGGGAAGATTAATCCACCCATGGAAATGATTTGGACCCAATGGGTGAGATGTCAAATACATTGAGGGACCCAAACTAAGCTGGATGTCCATTTATATTTTGGGTTCAAGTCTTAGGAAAAATTCCTATATATCCTAGTTATAGAATGAATCAGAGCCCTCATAGATCAATACATCATGTCTTACACACTGACAATGCCCTAATATTTTTGGAAGTTTTATGGTGTATATGATACGACCATTCTTACTCCATATGACCATGTGATCCATGGTCATTGTGAGAAACAAGGGGTGGAAAGTAATCAATGCAATTTCTTAAAGATGTTAGACTTATATGTTGGGATCACCCTTGTAATGTTAATATAGATCTTGAATCTCTCGTAGGTATCCTATGTATCCTGGTTATGGAAGGAATTGGAGTCTATGCAGATCCCTTGATCATGGCTAATACACTGAAGTTTCCCTTATCATTGGGACTTAAATACCAAGGATGGACAAGACTATCAAATCATGGGATTCACTTGTGACCTAGCCAGATTGTCTAGAATGTATCTCATGACCCAACTGAATTTACATTGTGCCACTAAAAAGACTGGATGATGCATATGGAGAGCGTCACAAGATTCAACGTGACATGTCTCACAGAGTGTCACATGTCCTGGCCAACATGTACAGTGGGAATCACATGAACTAGCGGGTTTTAACTAGAGTCATAACAAGATCTACATGACACATTTGGAGCTAATTGTGAGAGTCCATGGAACACATATCATATGGTGTTGTATATAATGTCCGACGAGTTTTGAGGTTATCATGAGGGTTGGATGACTTGCACGAAGGGTGTCATGAGATAATGTTGGTCTGCCGAGGTGCAACCTCAAGACTTAGCTGACATGAAATTGTGCTGCTATATGGGTCAGGTGATATGTATAAAGTGCACCACAAGGCTTGGATTGTGAGCCCGAAGGGATTTGTGAGACCAGGGGATATATCTAGGGGACACCATGTAACTTTCATTGAAATGTCTAAAGGACATCGCTTGGTCCAAATATTATTCCAATGGAGTGTTGAGTAATCTGGGTGACATGTATTGGTGATGTCACATGACCAGGGTGGTTCATTAAAAGATCATGAGGATCAGGATATACTCTCTTTTCTTATGCCTCATATCATTAGTCTTTGTTTTAACCTTTATATTCTGAATGTCATTGATTTGTTCTGTGCTATATTTTATTATCTATCGCGTATTCTAGTAGGTGGGAGGGATTTTCTTCATAAGTCCTTCTAGAATTCCTTTTCATGATCTATGGGTGATCGTGTGATGTTATTTTTGTGTCACTCTTGATCACCCTGGTGTTTCCTCATACTTTACCTAATGGGAATCTTTTCCAGTTTCGAGATCATCCACTCTGAGAAATTCTTCTTGACCTTGGATACAAAAGGATGTAATTCTCATCTGTGTGAAGATTTAAGTGTTTGTCTGAGTAGTGGTGCATTTTTTATGTTGGGGTGGGAGATTTATAGTCTTGACTACCTGTATTTTTTTCAATTTTTCAAAGTACATATCACCTGAGTCCAGGATGGAGTCAGTGAAGGGTTTTGGAATCACATGTCTTAACAGATCAATGTCACAAATCTTTTTTGAGGACGTAACATAATTTTTAGAGACCACAATACCCTCCCACAAATTTATCTTTTATTGGATTATTTTTAATTAATGGTGAATTTTCAAATTATGTGATCAAACTTAAATACTTTTATATTGTCATATTGACATGTCTAAGGGACTTCACCAGATTATGACCCCTATCAAAACACTTTTTTTTGGGTAATATGTCTGGTAATTTACAAGATACAAGGATGGATTTTCAAGGGTGATTTATGGGACCAGGATGACTTCTCAAGGAGTCTCATGAGACCTTTTTGTGTACAAACATAGTGTATCATAATGTTTTTATAACTACAAGAGGCTCCAAACTCCTCTTCTTTTTATATCCTTCTTTTTATTTTCGAATGGTAGGGATTCATGTGTGATATTATGAGTAATGTCAAAGACAATTACTCTACATCTTGATGATGCATCACATGAACAATAAAAGAACTATGGAGATGTATGACCACTTCATGGAAAATCCATCAGCTTTTGTTATGGATCCAAAGGGGAAGTGTGAAGTTTCTTTGACATACCTGAGGCCCTTCTCACGATGAAAAAGGTAAGATGGTGGGATTTTCTATGATGAGGAAGGCACGTCATCAAGTTATTTTAGTTTATTTAGACCATATAAGGTATTTCAAATGTCTTTTACAATTGAGAGAGTTTTTCAAATCATCCTAAATTATTTCCATTTATTATTTTTAAAAGGATGGTGAGTTCACAAGTCTATTTGAATGTTGTTGAGGACAAACATTCTCCTCATCGATGATGCATTATATGAGTTTTATGATCTCAAGGGACCTCATTCTTTTGGAAATTTTCCATATATTTTCGAAGAATTTTTTATGGGTTTTCAAGATTCTACCTGTTGACGAGCCGCATGACCTTGGAGAACTCATTTTAGTTCCTATGTGTGACCTACAGTTGTTCCAGATTCCTTTATAAGGGAAAGTGGAATCATTGAAGGGTCATTTTAGGATCATTTTTAATCTATGTACTGCAAAAAAAAATTTCACATGGCATTATAATGTTCACATGATCGTGTACCCCTTGGAGGCCTATGCGATCTACGTGCTTTAGCCTCTTTCTTATTTCATTTCCTTTTTGAGGGAATAATACCCATATGTAGGTATTTATTTCTTTTTTTAATTTTCCAATTCTCATTTGGGGGGTGTCAAAAAATTCTCCCCTCATTATTGATAGATGGGGGACAAGGCCACGATTTTGAGGAAAATAAATTTCTACATGATACTTTGGCATTGTCACAAATCAATGTTTGGGTAAAAACATCATCTGTCATGTGACACTTAGTATTAAGTGTAATTCCTAATATATTAGGTGTTGGGGATCCATTAATCTCACAAGATACTCATCCTTCCTAGCATCCTATCCTCATTTTTTTCACACCCTCATTATTAGACCATTCCATGTGACGTGATCGTGAGACCCCACCATGAGCCCTACATTTTCAAGGAATATTCCACAAGACAACCCAGGCTCAGGCCCCCATTGAAACCATATACGAACCCTATTTTTTATCATTTTGAACATCAACCTGGATAATTGGGATTGTCTTTAGGGTTTCATGAGTTCTTATGACTCGATCATATGATCAATTTTTTATCATGTTATTCATGTGACCATGTCTAGGTCACATAATCATGAGACTCCAAAGGGTCATGTGATTGTGTGATGCGCTAAAAGATTATATGACCAACAAAACCTTCATTTTCATCTAATCATAGGGTCATGATTTCCAAAAATTTCAATTTCAAACACTAATATTGCATGAATTATGATAATGAGTTTTTAAATAGTTTCATCCCATCTAAGCTCCCGGATTATACTTTATCTCAAAAACATACCCTATATGGGTTTGGTTTTCTAGATGATATTATCATTCCTCCATATGAATTAAATCGGTCATCTCTATAGTTTTATACTTGTCCTTAGTGAGTTCAGATGAAAATTGGTGTGGAAGCCCATATAGTAGTAGTTTCACCCTGGTGTTTGTCTTATATTCTAGAAATCTCACCTTTGGGTCTGAATGGAATTGATTTCCCTCATCACCCCATCACATAGAATTGTTATCGTTTATTTTATTCTACTTTATGTAATCTGGGTATTATATGAAGCTTGAATTGGGATATCCATCCCTGAGGAAATTTATATGATTAATGGGAATGGCCATTTTGGGTTCAGAAAAGCTGAATAGAGCTTGTTGACCATTTATATAGGGTCAATCATTATAAATTTGTGTGGATTTCCCAGTTCTTCATCTACCTCAATCTCAACCTCCTTGGGGAAACAATCAACTATTGGTGTTCTAGTACCCAAAAATCCCATTTATCCCATGTTGATGTGGGAATTAGCCTATTGGACATCTTCCAAATAGGTGGGATTCCCCCCTCTTTGAGATATGTATAATGAATTCCTCCCTACTATAGATGTTTGGGATTATCCCTTAATGACCCCAGTTTTGGTAAAGGAGGTGCTATATTTGTAAAGTACAAATTGAGAATGTAGATAAAAATGTTCTCCATTAGTTGTTTCAAGTATTGGATCAATATTTTCTTTTCTATAGTGTTTTCAGACCAACTTCGATAATCTATCATCAGTTCCCTTCTCAAAAAAATTTCAACAGTAATGAATTGTAATGGGAATATTAAAAACTAGGGATTATACATCATGGGGATACCAGGTGAATTCAATGATTTTCCTAGACATTATCCTGATAGGATTTGTGGTCATGTTTTTAAATAGATGGATTTTTTCTACTATGGTTATGTGCTCATGGATCCATGTCAGTACATTGGTGATGGAAGTGAGGCTCGGGGTGGATAACACCTCAATTTGGAAGTGTCAGTCCTTGCAAAACTCTATCAAATCCTGAGACATATTCATCTACGATAGCACTCCTTATAATATTAGTGGCCCTCTCTAACTTTTGGTTTAGAAGGATTCGGGGGAATTTCCATTATTATGAATACAATAATACCACTAGGATTCTATAATCCTTAACCCATCCCAGACTGCTAAAAATATCTTGGGTTTGAACAATGTCACTAGTCCCAATAGTGGTTAAGGATCCCCTGATCCAACTTGTAGCCAAAGTGGATGAGGTATTTATATCAGATATGTATACACCATATCGATTCACTCACCAGTTTGGTTCAACTCAAAGGATCTTCCCTCTTCCTTTTGTTAGTGTATGAGGGGAGCAGCACCATGGGATCATCCATTGATTTTGGATGATGCTAGAAAGTGAAGATATTATGGTTAAAATTGTACATCTTCTAGCTAATGATCCCACCTTCTTTACCCAAGATTATGCCATGAATAGGGTAGAAGCTTATTGAGAAGGTCTTCTAAGCTTATTGGTCCATCATGTGGACAGGAATTTTACTCACTAACTCGTCTATCTATAGTTATGATAAAAATGGTTTAATATTTGGGTGAGGCATCAAGATAGAGACCTCATTCTATTGATGACTACCCTAACAGTGAAATAGAATTTGTTAATAGAACTAGTCCTCCATCACTAGTTACAAATGATATGCACATCAAGAGAAGTTCATATGAAACTTATTCTTATACTTCCTTATCAACGCAATCAGTTATTACTCCTCCTATTACACATTCTCTATTGGTTAAAAAGGCTCAAAAGCAACGTATGTTGATCTGTAAACAAATTTATTCCATAATAATGGATACCCCTTTAGAGGTATTCTATATCCAAGGGGAATTCCTTTATCAATTATTTAATGACTTGGGGGTTGGTGGTTTTGATTGACATCCTCTATTTGAAATCATGTATAAAATTTTTCTGCCTAAAAAATATCTAGCCCTAAAAATAGATTTTAACGATATTGTAGTTGAATATCATCTTCTTAGGCCGATGAGGGAGATTTCAGAGGTAATGGACAAGAGATTTTAGTTAATATCTAGTTTGCAAGATTAGATGGATACATGTACTTCATAAATATAGTGGTGTGAAAAAATCATATATTTTCTTAGGTATGACCTTTCAATGTTTTCATCCTCATTAGAAACTACTCTAAAGATGGTTTAATAGTTTTCTATTTTTTTAAAACTCTTTTTCTTAGAGTATAAGTGGAAGATGTGGGGCTATCGAAACTCCATTGTTCAATCGATGATTCCTGTCAGTCCCTTTATAACATGTCGAATTCAGTAGAATTAATTTTATCATAGTTTGGTGTACTTTTTTTGTTAAGATTCGCGGAGAGTCTCCATCATGTAGAGATTCCTCTTTCCTTAGAAATTATTAATTGATTAAGTTTCCATATCCATCCATGTTGTTGTCCATTTTATCATCCATCCACGATATGCATTTCATTATTTCACTCTAATATGAATCATCATTTATACTCATCCCTTGAATAATGTAATGTATACATGGATTCCTTAGTTTCAATGTTGAAATTATAAAAAATTATTCTTGAGATTTTATCAAGAATTCCCACCATCAGGAGATTCATTATCAATAATCTATTCCATTTATATTGAGATCACCTAATTTTCACAGGGTTCACTTAGGTAGAATATATGTCCTAGCAAGAAGGTTATCTTTATTTTTCTGAAGACTATTATAGAGGTGATCCAATCTTGTTTGTTTCTAAAGCCATATCAATGGCCCTACAAGATCTTTGTAGAATAAATCACTGATGTGCTGTAGTTTGGTGTCTCTTAGCTTGAACCTAATGATTCTCTCTTTTATGGTATATTAGCTCAAACCATATATTTTTTTAGTTTATGTTATATTATCTTCGACCTTCTATTGCTTTAGTTTATGGTCTTTTAGCTCAGACATGATATTTCTTTATTTTGGGGTCTTTTAGCTAATCCCATCTATTACTTTAGTTTAGGGTCTTTTAGCTCATACCTGATATTTCTTTAGTTTATCATCTTTTAGCACAACCCTTATATTGCTTTAGTTTAGGCTTATTTAGCTTATACCATCTATTTCTTTATTTTTGGGTGTTTTAGCTTGGACCTAATATTAATTTTTTATGGTATTTTAGCTCAAACTTGATATTTCTATAGTTTATTGTCTTTTATCTAAGACATTCTATTACTTTAGATTAGGGTCTTTTAACTCATAATTAATCGATAACATCAAATATTCAGAAAATATATTGGGGATGACTAAAAACAAACTTATATGTTGGGTTCTTTTGTGGTGTTTTTTAGGCTCATGAGGATTGGATTTCCCTTTTTCCAGAGTCGTGAATTTGGTTTTTGACCATAGAAGCATATATAGGTCCTTAAGAATATATGAATAATCATGCAAGTGTTCCTTGAAGTCAGGTATCCTTTCTAGTGGATATTAAATATTTATAGAGGTGGTATCAATTTAGGGAGAAGTACTAGGTATGCTAGGTCCACCAAAATAGTTGGACTATGGGTGATAGGATTCATAAGTTAAAAAAATTGAATAAATGGGTAATGGAATGGGGCATGCATACCATGGGTGACTCTAAACACTCTATGGTGTTGAGTTCTATTATGGTGTCACCAGGTCTCATATGGATTGAATCTCCTTTCTTTCAGGGAGGGGTTTCCCTTAGCTAGTATGTATAATCCCTTATACATCGATTGCATGGTTGAGAAAGAAGATCTCCATTCCTTTCTAAGGGATATTGATGATTTTTGGGGACTCCAGAGTCTACCCAATGAATTATGGTTTGGAAAAAAAATTATCTTGGAAGTCCTCTAGAACCTTAGGGAAATTTAGCTTCAAATGTTTAGCTTGATCTCTTTTCCCTATGGTTTTGAATCATGAGGTGTGGGCCATCAAAGGTCTGAAAATTGAGTGTTGCAATCATACATTGAGAAAGGGTATAAACCATGGTACCATAACATCAAGAGTGTAGAATCTTCTTCAACAGACATGGGTAGATATAGTAAATTATGTTTCAAAGTCCTTGGGTCGGGGGTAATGATATGGTATAATAATATCGGGGACGAACCAAAATAGGCTCTAGTGCTAGGTTTCTCCATGGTGATGCCATGATCACAATAATTATAAATCCCTTTATATTTGGTAAATATGTATCTAGTTAGTGGGTTTAACCCCTAATGTGTAAATATGATGGCCTAATTGAGAGATATCTTTTCCTTTCCAAGGGCTGTAAAAGGTTTGTGACAGCCTAAGGGACATTAAATCGTGAAATGTGATTTATGGAAAATTTAATATTAAAGAAGGGGTTGAACACCCTAAAAGTTTTTTCACCACCAAAAAACATATTCTTGTGGAAATTAGGTATAAAAAATCATTACTCTAACTTTTTCATGAACTAGGGGGTCCAAAGAACATAGCTTGGCTTTTACAAGGGCTATAGATTAGACACTATAAGCTTGATTCTCTATTAATTTGGACCCCAATTTTTTCCAAAACTCTGTTGATGAATATTTTAGCGTGATAAGACTTGATTTTTTATCAGGACACCCAATTTGGGTTTTTTACCTAATAATTTTGGTGTCTCTTTCAATGGAAGTTTAATGTCTTGTGATTTGGATAATTATAGGCTAGAGATTAAGGTTGCATAGCTTTGACCAAAGTGCGTGCAGTTTAAGGTCATGACATGCATGGACCTAATAAAAAGTAAGATACACAAGATCCTCATTAGGATATAGAGTTTCAAGAGTACCACAAAAATAATTTTGAGTGGGAGATGAAAATGATGTAAATCAAAATACTAGTTCCCCATGTCCTGAGTAATGAAATAGTAAAATCATACCTGGGATAACCCAAAATAGGCTGAGGTCCTGGGCTCTGTCATAGTGAAATCATGCTCACAAGGAGTATAAATCCCTTTATGTTGGTCCAATGTAACGCTATTTTGTGGGTCTAAGCCCTTCTGTGTCAATATCATTTTTGAACTAAGAGATCATTTTCCTTTCCAAGGGCCATTAAATGTTTTTGTGACCTGAGGTGCTTAAGGTATGAAGTGTGGTAAATAGATCGAGGTGCTTAGAATGATTATGGAAGAACCCTGTATTATGGATTACCGAGTTAATTCCCTTGTGGTCCATTGATAAGGGATTAAATAATGGGTGATTGCCTACAATGTATATCATCAGGTATTGGGGAAATTTTTTTGTGCAATTTAAGATCATGTGGCAAGTACATAGTAACTGATATGAAATTTTCGTGCATGATATATTGTTTATACAAGAAAGACGTACATATTTATGGCTCTTATATAGAAAAATTTATCTTTTTTAACTCAATATCTATTCATTTGTGGTGCATCTTTTTGTTGTGTGATCCTAATGGACCTAGTATTGTAGATCTGAGCATCACTATGTATCATGTGATGACTGGAATCAAGCAACATGTAGTTCTTGAATGAGAAACACTCTATAAGTCTAGCCCATGTGTAGAGGTGGGAATTATTTCAATTTATAGTTATAGTTAGGCCTTGGATTGGAGACCTAGATGCCACTGCATATCCTGTGATGGTAGAAATCAAGCCTTACATAATTCTTGAAATGAAGGTGTGGTGTGAGACCAACACTAGAAACGGTGGTCCTCTTGTTTGAGGACTACATAAAAGTGCAGTATTTTGTTATGAAAGGAACATAAACCATCCAGTTAAACATAATCTAGTAAAAACTCATTGTATTTCTTTTATAGTCTCTTATTAAATACCATGAAAAGCCTACCATGGGCTTTTATCCCTTTTTTGTGTGGGGAATCCCTTAATAAAATTCCTAATCTAATGTGAGATATGCTCGGTGTCATAAATAAAGAATAAAAAGTTTCTCCTGACTATGTAGCGGAAATTGAGGATTAGACTAGGGTGTTTTAAATCGTATCGGGTGTAACGCTCAGACCCTAGTTACCCAGAGTCGGTGCATTATTACATTACATTGGCATGATCACAAGAAAGATCAAATCTTGAAAGACCGATTGGTTTAGTAGCCTTGGAAACACTAGATATATTCATAAAGATTTACATTACATTACAAAGTGAAAAACTACTACAGCAAAATAGTTTCCATATTCCACACTCATATCCCCACATACTATCCCTGCAGGTCATTCGTAACTTACTTCTTCACATCCTGGGAAAAATAAAACATAGAAAAGGGGTGAGCTCAAATTCCCAGTAAGGATAACAATATAGCAGAACTTTCAAAAATAAGCATAAACATTTAAGGCAATGCATTACTAAAACAAAATCCTTTTAAACTTGAACATCAACATAGTATGGGAAAAGTAAAATGTAATAATGCCATTTACTTATTCACATGGATATTATACTAATCGAATAATAACATGAAATATCAATAAACACTTTCATAATGATGGAATGCATAATGCTGAACTTTTATTTCTTTGTCAAGGCCTCGTCCCAAGACCTAGGGGCTAACTGTAACCGGAACCCAACCCGGAGTGCCTCTAATAACCGGACACCAACCCGGAGTGCCTCTAATAACCGGACACCAACCCGGAGTTCCTCTAATAACCGGAGACCAAACCGGAGTTCCTTTAATAACCGGAGACCAAACCGGAGGGATTAATTTTACGGGTCCCCAACCCGGAACATACTTGTCTAACACATTCATCTGAATGAAAGGTTGAAATATAACATAAACATTCGGATGAAAAATAACTTATAAAATGTCAATACTTAAAACAAAAACAATGAGTGATATAAGAATAACTTATCCACAGTCAAAAATATCACAAAACTTTCAATAAAATAGGGATGTTTTGTAACATAAGAAATCAACTTCAAATAATCTTAAAATCCATCAAAGGATGTTGACATAGATCAAATCAAAACTATTTTAGAGTAATATCTCATTTTTTTTAAATCATTTTAAAAGTAACATAATTATAAAATAATACATTCAATTTGAAAATATTCTTATAAGCTTGTAAGGGAAGCTTCTACGATTTTATAACGGCGGTAAATAGCCGCACCCGCCGTATAAGTTAAAAAAAACATTCTTACCTTTATTCTGTCGAAAAGGTTAAAAAGCACCTTGTTTGGAAAAAGATGGAAAGATTCCTTTATAAACCTCTTATAAAAACTCAAACAAGGGTATAAATGACTTTAACCCATATTATAGTAAATAGTAAAAATGTTTTGAAATTCATTTTTAAGAAACATGGATGTGGATGATAAAAAGATCCCAGTAGATTATTACGTATAAACAACCTCGGATAATGAAGAGATTGTGAAATAACCCTTACCTTGTACTTTTCCTTGGTTGGGGTAGGTTAACCTCCTGTATAATGGTGAAATAATTGTTATTAAATTATAAAAGAATCATATACATTAATATGATATCATATATGATATTTTAACATTGATTTGTTAATAATATCTTAGTATTATCATTGTTTCGGGTGTTAACTTACTCGTTTTCTTTTAGTTGTTTTGTTACGTAAGCCATGTTTGTAATGGATAGGTTGTATATTATTCATATCCAGAATGATATCAAGTCCTTAGATACTATTATTAATCATCAAATGATAATTATACTTGAATGGATACGATGGAGAATGAATCTCATCGCTTTCGCAGAGACGATAGTCCGTACGTACGCACGACCGACAATATCATTCTTTTGATATTAAAATAATATATAAATGGTTGTTATATCATATATATAAAATCATTAACATGTTATATTTATTATTTACATGAGTTACATATCATTATTATACCCATCCAAATAATAATATATTGAATAACAATTACACCACGACGTGGAGACGGTAAACCGTACGTACGCACGAGTGGTGACATGTTATTCAAAGGGTGGATAGAATACTGAATATGGTTGTACCATATTTATAATAACATCACATTATATATATTATACTGTAGTTATTATTTTATAATGGTAACAACAAATGAAGAAGAAGTGGAAGAAGAAAAAAACCTGGAAAAGGGTGGTGAAATCATTACCTCTTCTTCGGGTTCTTCCTTTTGATTTGATCAAAAGGGATCCGTAGGTTGGCTTTCGGATCAAACTAAGACCTCTAGGTTGTAGTGAGGGATGTTGGGAGAGTATTTGGTCCGAGTTTGGCCGAACCAAAAGGCTTTGAAGTTGTGAAGAAATGAGAATGAGGAGTTCCCTTTTATAAGAGGGTTGAGGGGCACCTTTGGAAAATCTAGAAATATTAATTTATAATAAATTCATATTCGGTTTTTAATGGCTCAAAAGTTGATTATTAAAATATTAAGGTGGGAATGGGTAGAAAAAAACTCAACCAATAGAATTTAGACAGATTTGGGTACTTATATTAACCTTATCTTTAAGTATTAACTCTAAGTTAATTAGTTTCACTTTTACAATGTCTCTTTGTATTTTAAATTATATCATTAATAAACATACCATATACATACAAGAGACCCCCAAGTGGTCCACTAATGATGAAACTATCATGATATAATTCTCTTGGACGAAAATTAGATTTTTAGGAATTTAATATCATTTAATAATATAATATTTGTTTTAAAAATGCTTTTATGTCAATTTTGACAGTATTCAATAGATTATTTTTGTGAAACTCATAACAGAATTATTACTTCGAAAAACATTAATTAACTGGTTTCTAACATGTCATATTAACTTATAAAATTAGTTCAATTCATAAAAAGTCTCAAATTATATTTATTTAGGTATTTATAATATCAATTATTTAAACTTTTCAATATTATGGGAATTACTGCATCATCATTGTGTCATAACTAAATTAAATCATTTAATGTTTAAAAATTATAAATAAAATATAATTATGTAAGAAATTTTTTTATCTTTTTAATAAATATTTATAGTCTAAAATCCAACATATATAACCCTATGTAAAAATTTTTTTTCTAAAAGATATATGCTTGTGTCATTTTTGTATTCATTTTAACTTAATTAAAATAAAGTGTCACTATCACCAACAAGTGGCTCCACGGGGTCCCAAAATCGACCAAAAGATGAATATGGTTGAACATGTATCAACCAATAAGATTAGGACACGTTTTAGGGTAATTTAGTATTATTATAATATTATTTTTTAACCCTTATTTACCGGATTTACCCTTAACCATGGTAAATAAAATATTTACCGCAATAATTATTCAAAATGTATAAAAATAAAAGTTAACTATTTACACAATTTGAAAATCTTGATTCAAAATATGGAATCCATTTTTCCAAATTCAAAACACAGAAGTGGAAGAAATTAATTCAAAATTAATTCCCGTTGTTAAAACAAAAAACGTGTTTTTAAGATATAATAATTATCAAAAGATTGATACTTGTTTATGTTCGTTTTAATTGTGAAATTATGTCCAATGACCAACATTGTATTAAATGGTAAAAATATATTCTAAATATACTTTAAAACCACTAAAATTCATAATTTATCACTATTAATTATTCTGATTAAAAAAGTTGTTTTTAATTAAAATTTAGTAATTTTCACTATTCATCAAAATATGAAAGTTATCCGAAAAGTACCAAAATTTCACCTTAGGCTAAATTCGATACTCCGAATCCAAAAATGAAGTCCATTTTGAAATATAAAATATATATAATTTCAAAAAGTACGTATTACTATTCATAACGGCTAGTTTGATTGGTTGTAGTGTGTGTTAGAACTCGAAGTTGCGTACAACACACACTACTGTATTATTCAAAGGAAAGCGTATTGTGGAAGCTTGGGATGTTTCATTTTAAATTTTTGATGTTCCCATTTAGTAAAAAAATTTAAAATATTGTATTTAAAAAGGGTTCACTATTAAAATTTGATAAAAGTGCAATACTGAAAATGAATCTGTTCTTGCATTATGTCTAAGAAACTCATAATATGGATTCTAAAATTATAAGGATTATATAAAGTTTAAAATTTAGTTAATACTATTCATAACCACTTTTGAATGGCTTTTTTTTTGTAATTCATGGTGTGATTGAACTCGGTGTTGCGTGTAGTGCAAGTTATAGAATTATTTTGAAGAAATAACACACTATGAAATCTTGGGGTGTTACATTCTCCCCTCCTTCAATAAATTGCGTCCTCGCAATTTGAAATTGTTCTTCAAAAATAAAAGGCTGAAAATAGAAAATATATTTGTGGGAAAACCCACATCAAAAATTGGGTTACTAAAATTTAGTCTTAATATGAGGAAAAGAGAAATGAAAGGGTCACCACCAAATTATGATCTCGATTAGGAGAACATTGGTGGCAATTAGAGACATATAATTGTAGGAAAACATAAATATTTATAGGTAGTGATTGAGGTCATCAATCACAAACAAGTTTAAAATTGAGGTCCTTAAATTCATAAATCTACGATGATTTAAAATACCATCGATTCAACAAAACATAAGGTATTAGGATAACACATTTTTGACGTTTCAAAATATCTTAGTTGAAATCCCATATTGAAAAATGAATTAATGAGGCCTCTATTTAAAATAAAGAGTGGAAATTATGAAGATTACTGAAAATAACACATACTAGGGTTCCATGTAGGAAAATATGGATATGGAAGAGAAATATAACCATCAATTATCTGATGGAGAGTGGTAGAGAATATGGCTATGAAAAGGAAAACAATCCCAAAGCCATAAATTAGTGATGATTTAAGGTACCATCTAGGAAAAAAAATTTGTTCTAAGTTCCTTTTCTTAATGTTGAGGAATTTATTTATGAGATTGGCTAAGATCAGAAGGAGATATACTTACTTTATAATTAGAGTTTTATCCATTAATAAATTTCTACCACAAACTCATCTTTCACTCGTAAAAAAAATTCTATTTATACTATTCATACAGGGTTCCAAAATAAACGAATTTATAATTCATCTACCAGATCTTTTAAAAAAACTACATTATTTAATCCAGGACATCTCGTGGGCCAGTGGTAGGTGATACACCCTTGTCGCCCTTCAATTGAGGGTTCAAGTCTCGCGGGCTTGCCGGTCACGACAGGTTGCCACCTGACCTCTGGGTTGTCCTTTTATGGCAATCCAAAATTAATCTCAAACTAGAATTTATCCAAAATAATTCTGTCCAAACTCACAGTCCAATATTTATAAGGAAGGTAAACTTAATGTAGATCCTTTTTACCCCGTAATAGCATATGAATACCTTCATCATGTATTCTTTTAAAACACTGAAACATCATGAATTACCATAATACATATTGATTACATTCATGCTCCCTTATTCCATATAGAATTCTGGATATACTTCATCAATCCAAAAATGTTTTAAACCCCAATAATGATGGAATATACAAATCATTAATCAGCTTCAAGGTAGTCAAGAATATCCAATATAATTTATCCAAATCAATCATGTATTATTCTAAAATCACTACCTTGGTATCAGAACCATATTATGGTTTATCTTTCTCTCAACCATATATTTTCCAACAATTTAAACTGCTATTGAGTCACTTTTCTTTGTTCCACACAATCTCAAGTCCTTAATGAAATAGTACTACAGTACAATCCTTATATACTCCATAATTATTATAACAAGTACATTGTTTATACAACACTCAAATGACATAATCAACATAAGAACTCTAATCATTCCTCTTCATCTGTGGTAATATCATAACTTGATTATTATCCAGTAGCATCATTTGTGACATAGTCTGATGACTGGGACATAGGTTCGCGTAGTGTCCAAACTCCTTGCAAATGAAGCATTGTACATTTGAAACCATTTTCTTACCCTTGTAGTCACGTACTTTGTGCCCTTCTTCCTCCACACTTATAACAAACTCTCATTCCTTTCAGACAAGTTCCAGGGTGTTTCTTCCCATAGTTATCACATATGGGAAAATTCTTATTTTCCCTCTTCCCTTTATCCATCGTTCTCTCTTCCATCCTTTTCTTCTCTTGCTTCCCTTCAAAGCCATAAGACTCAGTAAAATCTTTACTTATCTTATCAACACATGATATTATTTCTTCATATAATGATAATACATGGGAGATTATTTCTCTTATAAATTCTGGCTTAAGACCATGAAAGATATGATCCTTCTTTCTCTTTGGATCATGTGCATTACTGGAGTTCTCATTCCTCCTACTGGGCGCCATTTCTAAAAAATGGTATATACTAGATAAGTTTATGAATAACAATACCTAATCCCAAACTTGTAAGACACATAACATAAATTAAATAGTTTATGGATATAATCCATAATCATAAAAATTTCTCCTTTGAGGAATTAAATCCACATAAACCCTTCATAATGGTTTCTAATGAAAATGAGAATTATCTTAAGCATATCCCCCGGGAGTGTCGTAACCAAGAGTGCAGCAAGGCCCGTTGTCGTGGACCAGTTCCCGTTCAATTCTAGCTCAAAGCGGTGTTTTCGGGTTTTACCCCTAGGTACATCTGTGCCAGAGCCCCCTCTACCTGCTCGTATCCAGATAGAGATTTATTGCTTGGAAAACTCTCAAAATATCTACAATACCAAAATTCTAGGAAGTTATTGTATACTAATCCTCAAAGTTCATCTTAGGTCTACGTGCTCTAATCAGAGTTTATCTAAATCTAGCTTCCAAGGTATGTACTAAACTTCCTCTGATACCAACTGTAGTGCCCCGACCCTAGTTACCCAGAGTCGGTGCATTATTACATTACAATGGCATGATCACAAGAAAGATCAAATCTCGAAAGACCGATTGGTTTAGTAGCCTTGGAAACACTAGATATATTCATAATGTTTTACATTACATTACAAAGTGAAAAACTACTACAGCAACATAGTCTCAATATTCCACACTCATATCCCCACATACTATCCCTGCAGGTCATTCATAACTTACTTCTTCACATCCTGGGAAAATTAAAACATAGAAAAGGGGTGATCTCAAATTCCCACTAAGGATAACAATATAGCGGAACTTTCAAAAATAAGCATAAACATTTAAGGTAATGCATTACTAAAACAAAAGCCTTTTAAACTTGAACATCAACATAGTATGGCAAAAGTAAAATGTAATAATGTCATTTACTTATTCACATGGATATTCTAATAATCGAATAATCACATGCAATATCAATAAACACTTTCATAATGATGGAATGCATAATGCTGAACTTTAATTTCTTTGTCAAGGCCTCATCCCAAGACCTAGGGGCTAACTGTAACCGGAACCCAACCCGGAGTGACTCTAATGACCGGACACCAACCCGGAGTGCCTCTAATAACCAGACACCAACCCGGAGTTCCTCTAATAACCTGAGACCAAAATAGAGTTCCTCTAATAATCGGAGACCAAACCGGAGGGATTAATTTTACCGGTCCCCAACCCGGAACATACTTGTCTAACACATTCATCTAAATGAAAGGTTGAAATATAACATAATCATTTGGATTAAAAATAACTAATAAAATGTCAATAATTAAAACAAAAACCATGAG
Organism: Viscum album; assembly: GCA_963277665.1. Classification (NCBI taxonomy): domain Eukaryota; kingdom Viridiplantae; phylum Streptophyta; class Magnoliopsida; order Santalales; family Viscaceae; genus Viscum; species Viscum album. The sequence continues at coordinate 1,374,464,715 of OY728164.1, forward strand.
TGAAATAAGAATAACTTATCCACAGTCAAAAATATCACAAAACCTTCAATAAAATAGGGATGTTTTGTAACATAAGAGATCAACTTCAAATAAGCTTAAAATCCATCAAAAGATGTTGACATAGATGAAATCAAAACTATTTTAGAGAAATATATCTTTTTTTTAAATCATTTTAAAAGTAACATAATTATAAAATAATACATTCAATTTGAAAATATTTTTATAAGCTTGTAAGGGAAGCTTCGACGATTTTATAATGGCGGTAAATAGCCACACCCGCCGTATAAGTTAAAAAAACATTCTTACCTTTATTCTGTCGAAAAGGTTAAAAAGCACCTTGTTTGGAAAACGATGGAAAGATTCCTTTATAAACCTCTTATAAAAACTCAATCAAGGGTATAAATGACTTTAACCCATATTATAATAAATAGTAAAAATGTTTTGAAATTAATTTTTAAGAAACATGGATGTGGATGATAAAAAGATCCCAGAAGATTATTACGTATAAACATCCTCGGATAATGAAGAGATTGTGAAATAACCCTTACCTTGTACTTTTCCTTGGTTGGGGTAGGTTAACCTCCTGTATAATGGTGAAATAATTGTTATTAAATTATACAAGAATCATATACATTAATATGATATCATATATGATATTTTAATAATGATTTGTTAATAATATCTCAGTGTTATCGTTGTTTCGGGTGTTAACTTACTCGTTTTCTTTTATATGTTTTGTTACGTAAGCCATGTTTGTAATGGATAGGTTGTATATTATTCATATACCGAATGATATCACGTCTTTAGATACTATTATTAATCATAAAATGAGAATTATACTTGAATGGATACGATGGAGAATGAATCTCATCGCGTTCGCGGAGACGGTAGTCTGTATGTACGCACGAGCGACAATATCATTCTTTTGATATTAAAATAATATATAAATGGTTGTTATATCATATATACAGAATCATTAACATGTTATATTTATTATTTACATGGGTTACATATCATTATTATACCCATCCAAATAATAATATATTGAATAACAATTACACCACGACGTGGAGATGGTAAGCCGTACGTACGCATGTGTGGTGACATGTTATTCAAAGGGTGGATAGAATACTGAATATGGTTGTACCATATTTATAATAACATCACACTATATATATGATACTGGAGTTATTATTTTAGAGTGGTAACAACAAATGAAGAAGAAGTGGAAGAAGAAAGGAACTTGGAAAAGGGTGGTGAAATCATTACCTCTTCTTCGTGTTCTTCCTTTTGATTTGATCAAAAGGGCTCCTTAGGTTGGCTTTCTGATCAAAATAAGTCCTGTAGGTTGTATTTAGGGATGTTGGGAGAGTATTTGGGCAGATTTTGGCCGATCCAAAAGGCTTTGAAGTTGTGAAGAAATGAGAATGAGGAGTGCCCTTTTATAAGAGGGGTGAGGGGCACCTTTGGAAAATCTAGAAATATTAATTTATAATAAATTCATATTCGGTTTCTAATGGCTCAAAAGTTTATTATTCAAAGGTTAAGGTGGGTATGGGTCGAAAAAAACTCAACCAATATAATTTATATAGGTTTGGTTACTTATATTAACCTTATCTTTAGGTATTAACTCTAAGTTAATTAGTTTCACTTTTACAATGTCTATTTGTATTTTTATATTATATGGTTAATAAACTTACCATATACATCCAAGCGACACCCAAGTGGTCCATTAATGATGAAAATATCATGATATAAGTCTCTTGTCCGAACATTAGATTTTTAGGAATTTAATATCAATTAATAATATAATATTTGTTTTAAAAACGCTTTTATGTCAATTTTGACACTTTTCAATAGTTGATTTTTGTGAAACTCATAACAGAATGATTACTTAGAACAAATTTAATTAAATGGTTCCTAACATGTCATATTAACTTATAAATTAGTGTAATTCATAAAAAGTCTCAAATTATATTTATTTGGGTATTTATAATATCAATTATTTTAAATTTTCACTATTATGGGAATTACTGCATCATCATTGTGTCATAACTAAATTAAATTATTTAATGTTTAAAAATTATAAATAAAATATCATTATGTATTAAATCTTTTTATATTTCTAATGAATATTTATAGTCGAAAATCAAACATATATAACCCTATGTAAAAATTGTTTTTCTAAAAGATATATGCATGTGTCATTTTTGTATTCATTTTAACTTAATTAAAATAATGTGTCCCTATCACCTACAAGTGGCTCCATGGGATCCCAAAATCGACCCAAAGATGCCTATGGTCGAACATGTATCAACCAATAAGGTTAGGACATGTTTTAGGGTAATTTAGTATTATTATAATATTATTTTTTAACCCTTATTTACCGGAATTACCCTTAACAATGGTAAATAAAATATTTACCGCAGTAATTATTCAAAATGTCTAAAAATAAAAGTTACCTATTTACACAATTTGAAAATCCTGATTCCAAATATGGAATCCATTTTTCCAAATTCAAAACATAGAAGTGGCAGAAATTAATTCAAAATTAATTCCCGTTGTTAAAACAAAAAGCATGTTTTTAAGATATAATAACTATCAAAAGATTGATACTTGTTTATGTTCGGTTTAATTGTGAAATTATCTCCAATGACCAACATTTTATGAAATGGTAAAAATATATTCTAAATATACTTTAAAACCACTCAAATTCATAATTTATCACTATTAATTATTCTGATTAAAAAAGTTGTTTTTAATTAAAATTTAGTAATTTTCACTATTCATCAAAATATGAAAGTTATCCGAAAAGTACCAAAATATCACCATAGGCTAAATTCGATACTCCAAATCCAAAAAATGAAGTCCATTTTGAAATATAAAATATATATAATTTCAAAAAGTAGGTATTACTATTCATAACGGCTAGTTTGATTGGTTGTAGTGTGTGTTAGAACTCGAAGTTGCGTACAACACACGCTAATGTATTATTCAAAGGAAAGCGTACCGTGGAAGCTTGGGATGTTTCATTTTAAATTTTTGATGTACCCATTTAGTCAAAAATTTTAAAATATTGTATTTAAAAAGGTTTCACTATTAAAAGTTGATAAAAGTTCAATACTGAAAATGAATCTGTTCTTGCATTATGTCTAAGAAACTCATAATATGGATTCTAAAATTATAAGGATTATATAATGTTTAAAATTTGGATAATACTATTCATAACCTCTTTTGAATGGATTTTTTTTTTGTAAGTCAGGGTGTGATTGAACTCGGTGTTGCGTGTAGTGCAAGTTATTGAATTATTTTGAAGAAAAAAAACACTATGAAATCTTTGGGTGTTACATCGGGTCTAGACGAAGATATATGATTAATGAGTCCCAATATATCTCATGGAAAATTAAAATCAAGCCATACATAGTTCTATAGACTCATGCAGTTTAATATCATGTGAAAATGACAATATTCACGACAATTAATTTCATTTAGTAAGGAAATGGATCACCTGGTGTGAAGGAAAAGGGAATTTTTGTTAGGGACCGAAACTATGGGTTTGTGTGTCACTACATATTTTACAATCGTAAGAATCAATCCATGTATAGTTCTTGCTGCACAATGTAGTTTAAGATATTCCAGCTAGGATGATCTCTATACAGTTCATCGTCATGTTGTCAGGAAAATAGATACCATGTAGTTTAATGTCTTATTATCAAGACTTCTTATGCCTGATGAAAGATATGCACAGTATTTATAGAGAAATCTCACATTATCAGGAGGTGTGACATGCATCACATCCATGGTGTTCAATGGGTAGGCTCCATTATGATTGATCTTATGTATTACATGATGCCCTAACCACATGGGTTCCATTTTTGGAGGATTATTCCCTAGTATCATTGGTGTTATAAGATACAACAACAGTTCTCCTTGGAGGAATTAATAGAGGATAACCTTTTTATTAAAGGTTTGTGTGATACAATTTTGATGGATCTCTAGGTTGTGTAATGTGTGAAACCAGCCCTCATTAAGTTTCTCCTATACATCAACCTTATTTTATGATTGTTCATCATCTGAGAGATTTCTAAAAATGGATATTCAGATAGAATACTTCTACAAATCTATGGGTTACACTACTCCAGCTTCATACACCAATGAGTATGGTGTTTCCTATGTGGCATTATGTGTTCTGGTATAGTAGGTCTATAAATCATGGTACGGTTTTTTCGGCCAAGAATTATTATCCTTGAGCACCATATTTTGGATTATATTTGATAGCGAATTATTGAAGGCCTCTATATGACCATTTTCTGCTTCATGATTGTGGGATGATTGATTAAGCTCAAATTTTTCTCCTGTTATAGTCTCTTAAACTCTGTAGAATAGAATTTTGTGTTTGTGTATATTAATATTGTGTGATGGGCCTCATTCCTAATTATTATATGGGAATTTTTGAAGTTGATAATATTTTTTGTCTATAATTATTTGACGGTTATTGGCTTATCATGTTTTGGGAAGAATTCAGATGAAGTAAGTGTGAACCTGAACATCTTAGTTGTGGTATGATGATATGGACCAAAAAAACCATTCCCCATATGGAAAATGTCCATGAATACTTATCTATATGTAGAAATTTTAGGGGATGATGGATGATGTTTTGATCGATCTAGAATTCATTAAATTTCTTGGTGAATTCCACATAGCATTGTATCATGTCTTCCTAGTATTATCACAACCTCTTGATTTGGTGAGAGATCTAGGTTCAGATTGATGGGAGCTGCAACAGCCTTTTTGGACTTCCTCCATGATGTTGAAAATCAATCATTCCACTATGAATCTAAGATAGATTTCGTAAAATATTTACTTATATAGGGTCTTCTTCTCATTTAGACTATCCCACAGGGTGAAGTTAACTACATGAAACTAAATTGATTATCTCCCGGATTGGTCTATTAGGTGAGTCCCAATTTGCTGATAACTAATTATGGGCTCCATCCATCCAAGAGTGGTCATTGGTTCATCACACACAGGGGCGGTGTTGAATTCATTTGTTTCTTCCATATAACATATGATTATTGATGATACCATTCTTGGATGTGTGATATGTACGATTTATTCCTCCTGATCAGGGTCTACCAGGATGGTGGCTACATTAGCCTATGTGTCGGTGTGGTCATTCTATGATTAGGAAACATGATGAAACTTGGTCTTAAAACGGAAATCTAGCATCAATACCCTAGCATATCTAGTGAGGGTGGTCCAGTTATTTATTTTTGATAGAATATTCTTCATTTAACATCTTATCACCAGTTTTGAATCCCCTTTAAAATTAACGTAGGCTATGTGCAGTTGTAAGTCAAGTTCCAACCCAGTGATGGGGGATTGGTAATCTTACTCATATATTGTATAGCCTAAAGATAGTGAGAATGAGTGGGGGAAATTCTTTGTAAGGGAGAAAAATACAATCCCTTTAAAAATTCTATTAGTATTTTTTCCATAATTATTTATAGGACATTGTGAAGAACCATAAAAATTCATCTCCCATTTCTAGGGATTTTGATGGGAAAAGAAGACCCCCAAATATAGAACCTAGGTTTCCATAGGTGTATTTTATGGGGTATGATGTTCTATGAGAAAATATGCTAGGTATTTCCCTTTCACTTTCATCTATGATATGAACTGAATGTTTTATTGTTGTAGAATGACCACCAATCAGGTCATGAACTATAAGAACTTGGCCGTACACCTTACATAATTTTAAATTAAAATAATAATTCACATTGAGGATCTTTCTGGGTTTAGTGTTTTAGGGAATTAATACATACCTATTAAATCTCAAAAAAATGACAAAGTAGACACTTCTACCCAGTAACCATTATTTTTACAAAACATGAACTCTTGAAAAAAAGAGTCATGTCTAGTTCCATGTTTAAGACAGTATGAATTTTTCTTGATCCAATCCTTGACCCTATTCCACATTATGTCATGTGAAAAAAAATTCAAAAACTTGGGAGGAGCATAAAAATCTCAATAAGGGATACACAAAGAAGTAAATATGTTAGTTTTTCAAAACAACAAGTAAACCATGAATACTTTAACATAAGTAATACTTTTCACCTTTACGAATTATTAAATACTCTCCACTGAATAAAAGATCATTACATACCCTTTTGTAACAAAAATATTACCATAAAACCCATATAAATAACACATAACTCATAAAGGTAACTTGGGACATAAACATACTTAAATGGAATAACCATACGGTCAACTTACACTCATATCAATAAATGGAATAGCCATACGGACGACTTCCATTCTCAATGCATTGGAGTTTATAACATAACCACCCATCATGTTATTCACGGCACCACCCTTCATTTGGTTTATCACGTAACCACCCGTCAAATGTCCAAGTACCATTATAAAATCATAAGATATAAAGCGAATATAAAGGAAAGATAACATTTCCACATTTCAATAAAAATATATCACATAAATATATTTAAAAAACAAATAAATTATCAAAACCATTTTCAATACCAAAATACATACAAGAGTATATGGTATTTGTTTTCTTTTAAAAACATTACAGCTTGTTGAGGAAGCCAAATATCAAATAATACTCGCAGTGGTAGAAAAGGTTGTTGTCACCTCTTATGATAAAAGTAACATTCTTTTTTGTCATTTAGTAAAATGATTCATATAAAAATATTCCCTTTGAAAAGTCAAGGGTGTTTATACAGCGTATAAAATAAAGTCATGTATTTAAAGAAAATATGCCTCAATGAAAGAAGATTGATACGAAGTCCCTTACAAAGATCATTTTGAAAACAAAATAGATCTATTATGTTTATTAAATATAAGAACACATAAATCAATTATAAATATATAAAAAATCATTTCTCACAAATTCAAATAATTACATAAACAAGAAATAGATGATCAACCCAATGAATGGAAATTGGGTTAAGAAGTTCCTTTACCTCTTGTCCGACTTGACTCGGTCGTTCTTTAATCTCCTGAATAATAAACTAAAGTTAATTTCTAATTTATTAAGAACTTTTTCCAATTTTATTATTCCTTTTATATCACTTGTTACTATTCTATAAACATTATGTAATCATTTAAGTTAATAATGTTCATTTTGTCTATATTTGGTACTTCAGTAAAAAATGAACACCTTATATTACAAGTTGCCCATGTGGTCTATATTCCAGTATATACATAATGATATTAATTATTTAGATATAATATATATCATATATATCTAGTATAAACATGTATTTATAATAGTACATGACATTTAGTGGTAAGAAATTCAGTGCACCGTTCATGGAGACGGTAAGTCATACATACGCATGAACGCTACTTTCATTTCTATTTCTTATTTTAATGGAAATAAAACATAATGATACATAGGTATATTGAAATTCCAGTATAATATCATATATAATATCATTAACTCCATCCTTTATACATCCTACATAAGGCATTAACTAATCACATCACTTTGAGGGGGCGGTCGTCCGCACTTCCTCAAATGAGATTATCGTATTTACCCATTATGGAAACCGTAAAGGCTTGATATAATTGGGAACTACAGATGAATAAAAAAATCATAAACATAATATATATCATATATAAATACAGTTCCATTATAATGGCCACCATGAGAGGCGGTAGGATAAAATCGAACAATCATCATTTCGTGAGGTGTTAGTTTTCCATCCACAAAAACATTATGTTCTTCATCCATTAGATGGAGGTGTGTGTAAGTGTAGTTTGATTCCTTCTCATAACAACATCCTAGTATATTTATGGCACTGGTTTTGTTACAAGAGAAAGTAATAAAAAGAGTTTATGGGTTGGAGAAGTAAAATAAAAGAAAACAATTTAAGAGAAATCGTTACCTTTAATTTGGGTAACTTCCTTTGGTTTGAACCAAAATGACTTCTTGAAGTTCCTTCTTCCTAAGGTAAGCCTTATAGGTGGAGGATAGGGATGTATAGAGTTTAATGGGGTAGAGTTTGGAAGATCCAAATGGCTTGAGAGGTGTGAGGAATTGGTTAGAAGTAGTCTCCTTTTATAAGGGAGAGGAGGGGATTTTTAGAAAATTGTGAAACTATTATTTTATTATATAATTATATTCATTTTATAATGGCCCAAAAATCATAAAAGATGAAGGTAAGATGACTCATGGTCTAAATAAAATCAAACAATTAGAATTGGACATGTTTTGGATAATATTTTAATCATTAGAATCTTATTTATTTAAATCATTTATTTATGAGGTAAACACTGCATCATTATTGTGTCATAAATAATTTAATTTATCAGATGTCTAAAAATTGTAAAAAAAAATACCATCATGTAAGAAATATTTTATCTTTCCAATGACTATTTATAGTCAGAAATAAGAATTATATAAAACTATATAAAAATTAATTACTAAAATATTTTTGATAATGTCAATTTGGTCTTTACATTAAATTAATTAATCTAAATTGTCATTATCACAACCAAGTGGCTCAATGGTGTCCCAAAATAGACAAAAGGATGCCCATGGTCGTAAATGACTCTAATAATAAGGTTTGTACAAGTTTTAAGGTAATTTTGAATTATTATAATATATTATTTACCTTTAATTAACCTCTTTACATTTAACCGCGATAAATAAGTCAAAAGTTACTATTCACCAAAAAAATCATCTTAATGAACCACAATTTAGTTCTTGATAACAACCATGTATGTTGGATTTTTGAAATTCAATTCACATAAGTGGTAAAATTTCATTTAAATGAAAAAGTCCATTTTTTTAACTTCCACTAAGTGGTTTCACTATTCATCAAAAATTGATGTTTTTCAGAAAAATACCAAAAATCCATCGTAAGCATTATTTGATATTCCAAATTAAAATTTTATGTCTATTATTTCAAATTCAAAATATAGAAGTGGAATTAATTAAATTTAAAATTAATTCCCATTGTTAAAACAAATAGTGTGTTTTTAAGAAACAATAACTATCAAAAGATTGATACTTGTTTATGTCCAATTTCAAAGTGAAATTAATTCCAATGACCAACATTGGACAAAATGGTAAAAAACTATATTTTAGTTTCACATTAATACCAATTAAATATATAATCTAACAATATAAATAAATTATATTAAAAGGCACTTTTGAAATAAAATACAATATTTTTCACTATTCATTAAAAAATGAACTTTATCGGAAAAATTCCAAAAATTTACACAAAGTAAATTTTGAAGTCCCCATTCTAAAGAAGGATTTTATTTGGTCATATATAATTTATTAAAGTGACCAATACTATATTTAATGAGGGTTCACCATTAAAAGGCGGTAAATAGGCCTTTTAATGTAAATTATGCTTAAAATTAGATTCATTCATATTTTAAGCCTCTAACTTTTTATTGGATAATGTAAATACATTTAACAAACATGTATAATCATATTGTAGTTAGTTTTGTTCATTCCCGCCAATACAACTACTAAGATTTAACTACCATTTAAAATAATAATATTATATTATTAGTGTGCAATGTAAGATTCCAAAAAAACACATTGTTGTGTATCAGGTACGCTATCAAACATAGCAACCCTATTAAAGTAAAATTAATATTTAATTCAAAAATATTAATAAGTATAAAAATATATTATTCTGTATTTACTTGAGATGTTACATACTTCCCCCCTTTTTGAAATTACATCCTCACAATTTTTATTCTCTTATCAAAATAAGTGGGGGTATTTATCCCTCATAGCATTTTTAGATTCCCACCTTGCCTCTTCAACCATATGGTTTTCCACAAAACCATTACCTGGTGAATTACCATATTCTGCAACACTTACTCTCTATGGTCAAGAATCTGGACTAGTTATTATTCATAAGAGGGATTCTCTTCCAACTGAACTACCTCTAGGCTCAAAACATGAGATGGATCTGGTATATACTTTCTCAACATGGAAACATGAAAAACATTGTGTACCTGGGATAAACTTGGACGTAAATCCACTCTTTACGCAACTGATCCAACTTTCTCTATAATTTCATAAGGTCTAATAAACATCAGACTCAACTTTCCCTTATTACCAAAATGCATCACACTTTTCCATGGAGAAACTTTGAGAAAGACATGATCACCTACCTCAAAGGAAAGATCCTTCCTCCGGTTATCTGTATAACTGTTGTATTTACTCTGAGATATTCTCAGGTGATTATAAATCAAATGAACTTCATCTACCATTTCTTCTACCAATTCGGGTCCCATCAGCTTTCTTTCACGTACTTCATCACAAAAAGCTGGAGTTCGAAAAAGCTTTACATATAATGCCTCAAATGGAGTCATCTGTATACTAAAATGAAAACTGTTATTATAAGAAAATTAATCCAAATAAAGATGTTATTCCCAACTTCCCTGATAATCCATCGAGAAAGAACGTAACATATCTTCCAAGGTATGAATTATTCATTCTGACTGCCCTTCTGATTGAGGATGAAAATTTGTACTAAAATTTAATTCAGTTCCCAATGACTTCTGAAGGCCTTTTTAAAAGATAGAAGTGAACATGGGATCACGATCAGATACAATGGAGATGGGAACTCCATGCAACCTGACTATCTCTTTACATACAACCGAGCAAGTTGATCTAGAGAAAAAGTATCTCTAATATGAATGAAATGAACAGATTTAGTCAATCGGTCTACTATAACCCAGATTGCATTATTACCTCGAGATGTATTTGGTAATCCCACAAAAAATTTCATGGATATATTTTCCAATTACTACTCTAGCACCGGTAAAGGCTGAAGCATCCCTTTCGGTAACTGCTGCTCTACTTTAACCTACTGACAAGTCAAACACTTCACAGTAAAATCAACAATATCTCTTTTCATTCCATCCCACCGGAAATACTCCCGATGATCTCTATACATCTAAGTCTTACCAAGATAAACTGAAAACGGTGACCTATGAGCTTCACATAACAACTCATTCTTCAACTGTGAATCACAAGGTACACACAATATCTTCCCAAATCTCAAAACACAATCATTATAAATGTTAAATTCAGGCAACATACCCTTATGAACCAACTCTACCTTTTTATGTAACTCATTATCTTCATTCTGCGCTTTCATTATTCTTTATGATAGAGATTATTTCACTGACACCTGATACAAAATAGAATTATTTCTTGCACCAACAACTTATATGCCATAATTCATCAAATAAAAAACCAAAGTATCTTGTTCCAAATGTAGCATGGCTAATGAAGCATTACTTTTTTGACTCAACGCATCAGCCACTTTATTTTCTTTTCCTATATAGTAATGGGTCATGAAAACATAATTCTTGATTAATTCCAACCATCTTGTATGTCTCATGTTCAATTCTGTTTGAGTGAATATATACTTTATACGTTTGTGGTCAGTATATATTTCACATTTTACTCCATAAAAATGATGCCTCAAAATTTTTAAAGCAAAAACAACAGCATCTAGTTCTAAATCATGTTTAGGGTAATTTAACTCATGGGGTTTCAACTGACGTGAAGCATAAGCAATTACATGGTCATTCTACATTAGGACACAACCAAATCCTTTCAATGAAGCATCACTATAGATAACAAACTCACCATTTCTAGATGGCAGTGCTAAAACATGATCATTCACTAAGCTTTTTTTCAATTCTTGAAAACAATCATCACATTCTTTTTTCCAGATGAACTTAACACCTTCTCGAGTTAACTTAGTCATTGGACTAGATAACCGTTAAAATATTTCAACAAACCTCGGGTAATAACCTTCCAAAACCAGAAAACTATGGATCTCAGTTATATTTTTGGGTCTTGGCCATTCTTCAACAACTTTTGTTTTAGGAGGACCAACAATTATGCCATTTTTTGAAACAGTGTGACCAAGGAATGAAATTTTTTGTAACCAAAACTCACTCTTTCTGAATTTCCCAAATAGTTTATTGTCTTTTAAGGATTGAAAGAGAAACCTTAAATTAATTTCATGTTCCTTCTTACATTGTAAATAAACCAAAATATCATCAATAAACAAAACTACCATTTATCACCGGATTCAACTGATCCATCCCTGAAACAAACTATTCAACCCTGATTCTGACTATCTCTGGATGCTGATCAGGAAGGTCGTTTCCCTTTGTATTCCTTCCCATCACAACTTCCCAGTTTCTTCTATGAAAAACCATTCTTAATAGATACATATCTTAGGTGAAGGAACATGGTAATTTGTAAATTCTATATCATTTAAATATTACCATATATTAATTTATGGACATTTATTTAACAATACCCTAACTCCTAAAGTTATATAAACCGACCTCTGATACCAACTATAAGGACCCGACCTTAAACCTTATATAATATTGAATTAAATGAATAATTCACAAAGAGGATCTTTTCAGGTTTAGAGGTTTAGGAAATTAGGACATAGCTATTACATCTCAAAAAATTTTACAAAGTAGACACTTCTACCCAATAACCACTATTTTTATAAAACATGAACTCTTGAAAAAATTAGTCATGTCTAGTTCAATGTTTAAGATAGTATGAATTTTCCTTGATCCCATCCTTGACCCTATTCCACATTATTCCCTGTGAAAAACATTTCAAAGACATTGGATGAGCATAAAAATAACAGTAAGGGATACAAAAAGAAGTAAAACTGTTAGATTTTCAAGAGAACAAGTAAACCATGATTACTTTAACATAAGTAATACTTTTCACCTTTAGGAGGTAGTAAATACTCTTCACTGAATAAAATATCATTACTTACCCTATTGTAACCAAAATATTACCATAAAACCCATATAAAGAAAACATAACTTATAAAGGTATCTTGGGACATAAACATACATAAATGGAATAACCATACGGTCAACTTCCACACATATCACTAAATGGAATAGCCATACGGCTGACTTCCATTCACAATTAATTGGAGTTTATAACGTAACCACCCGTCCTGGTATTCACGGCACCACCCATCATTTGGTTTGTCATGTAACCACCCGTCAAATGTTCAAGTACCATTATAAAATCATAAGACATAAAATGAATATAAAGGAAAGAAAAAATTTCCACATTTCAATCACAATATATTACATAAATATATTGACATAAAAAATCCATTATCAAAACCATTTTCAATACCAAAATAATTAAATGAGTATATGGTATTTATTTTCTTTTAAAAACATTACAGCTTTTTGAGGAAGCCAAACATCAAATAATACTCGCAGCAGTGGAAAAGGTCGTTGTCACCTCTTACGTTAAAAGGAAAATTCTTTTTTCTCATTTTAAAAAATGATTCATTGAAAAAAATTCCCTTTGAAAAGTCAAGGGTGTTTATACATCGTATAAAAGAAAGTCGTGTATTTAAACAAAATATGCCTCAATGAAAAGAGATTAAGACGAATTCCTTACTAAGATAATTTTGAAAACAAAATAGATCAATTATGTGTATTCAATAAAAGCACACATAAAGCATGTAAAAATATATTAAAATGAATTTCTCCTATAATCAATGAATGACATAAACAAGAAAGAGAAGATCAACCCAAAGAACAGAAATTGGGTTAAGAAGTTCCCTTACCTCGTGTCCGACTTGACTCGATCATTGTTTAATCTCCTGAATAATAAACTAAAGTTAATTTCAACTTTCTTGAGAACATTTTTCAATTTTATTATTCCTTTTATATCACTTGTTACCATGTTATAAACATTATGTAATCATTTAATTTAATAATGTTTGTTTTGTCGATATTTGGTACTTGAGTCAAAAATGAACACCTTATATTAAAAGTTGTCCATGTGGTCAATATTCCATTATATCCAAAAGGATATTCATTATTTTTATATCATATATATCATATATATCCGGTATATACATGTATTTATTATAGTACATAACATTTATAGGTAAGAAATGAAATGCACCGTTCATGGTGACGGTAAGCCGTACGTACGCATGAATGATACTTTCATTTATATTTATTATTTATTGTAAATAAAACATAATGATACATAGGTATATTATAATTCCAGTATCATATAATATATAATATCATTAACTCCATCCTTTATAAATCCCATATAAGGCATTAACGAATCACATCTTTTTTAGGGGGCGGTAGTCCGCACTTCTTCAAATGAGATTTTCGTATTAACCCACTATGGAAACCATAAAGGATTGATATAATTTGTAAGTACAAAAGCATAAGGAAATAATAAACATAATATATATCATATATAAGTACAGTTTTATCATAATGTCCACCATTAGAGGCGGTAGGATAAAATCAAACAATAATCGTTTCGTGAGGCGTTAGTTTACCATCCACATAAACATTATATTCTTCATCCCTTAGATGGAGGTGTGTGTAAGTGTAGTTAGAATCCTTATCATAACAATATCCTAGTACATTTAGGATACTGGTGTTGTTACAAAAGAAACTAATAAAAAGAGTTTAGGGGTTGGAGAAGTAAAATAAAAGAAAACAATTTAAGAGAAACTGTTACTTTAATTTGGGAAACACCCTTTGGTTTGAACCAAAAGGACTTCTTGAAGTGCCTCCTGCCTAAGTTAAGGCTACTAGGGGGAGGATAGGGATGTAGGTAGATTAATTGGTCAGAGTTTGGATGAGCCAAATGGCTTGAGAGGTGTGAGGAATTGGTGAGAAGGGGTCTTCTTTTATAAGGAAGAGGGGGGGCTTTTTAGGAGAGTGTGAAACTACTATTTCCTTATATAATTATATTCAATTTCTAAGGGTTCAAAAATCATTAAAGATGAATATAAGATGACTCATGGTCTATATTAAATTATCCAATCATAATTTGATAGGTTTTGAATAATATTTTAATCATTATAATCTTATTTATTTTAATCATTTATTTATCAGGTAAACACTACATCATTATTGTGTCATAAATATTTAAATTTATTCTATGTCTAAAAATTATAAGAAAACTACCATAATGTAGGAAATATTGTTAGCTTTCCAATTAATATTTATAGTCGAAAATAGAACTTATATAACACCATATATAAATTAATTACTAAAAGAGTTTTGTTAATGTTGGTTTTGTCTTTACATTAAATTAATTAATCTAAGTTGTCATTAACACAACCAAGTGGCTAAATGGGGTCCCAAAATAGACCCAAGGATTCCCATGGTCTTTAATGACTCGTTCAATAAGGTATGGATAAGTTTGAAGGTAATTTTGAATTATTATAATATTCTTTTTACCTTGAATTAACCTATTTACCTTTAACCGCGGTAAATAAAAGTCAAAAGTTACTATTCACCAAAAATTATTTTCATCTTAATGAAGAAAATTTATCTTCTTGATAAAAACCATGTATGTCAGATTTTTGAAATTCAATTCACATAAGTGGTAAAATTTCATTTAAATGAAAAAGTCGGTTTTTTTAACTACCACTAAGTGGATTCACTATTCATCAAAAATTGATGTTTTTCAGAAAAATACCAAAAATTAATCCTAAGAATTATTTGATATTCCAAATTAAAAACTGATGTCTATTTTTTGAAATTCAAAACATAGAAGTGGAATTAATTAATTTTAAAATTAATTCATGTTGTTAAAACAAATAGCGTGTTTTTAAGAATCAATAACTATCAAAAGATTGATACTTGTTTATATCCAATTTCAAATTGAAATTAATTCTAATTACTATCAATGGATTAAATGGTAAAAAATATTTTTTTAATTTCACATTAAAACAAATTAAAAAGATAATCTAACCATATAAATAAATTTGATTAAATGGAACTTTTAAAATAAAATACAATATTTTTCACAATTCAATAAAAAATGAAGTTTATCAGAAAAATTCCAAAAAATTACACAATGTAAATTTTGAAGTCCCCATTATAAAGAAGGATTTTATTTGGTCATATATAATGTATTAAAGTGTCCAAAACTATATTTATATAGGGTTCTCCATTAATAGGTGGTAAATTGGCCTTTTAATGTAAATTATGATTAAAATTAGATTCATTCATATATTAAGCCTCTAACTTTTTATTGGATAATGTAAATACATTTAACAAACATGTATAATCATATTGTAGTTAGTTTCATTCATTCCTGCCAATACAATGGCTAAGAGTTGACTACCATTTAAAATAATAATATTATATTATTAGTGTGCAATGTAAGATTCCAAAGAAACTCATCGTTGCGTATCAGGTACGCTATCGAACATAGAAACCCTTTTAAAGTAAAATTAATATTTAATTCAAAAATTTTAATAAGTTTAAAAATAAATTATTCTTCATTTTCTTGGGATTATACAAGAACCCAGTTAGTATAGGAAAACCAAGGATGTACTTGAGCATATCAACATGATTGACTAGGTGAACTTCATAGTGTTTCATACAATGCCTCTGCATTTGCACTGAAAATATTATTTCTATAAAATTATCCACAATTTAAAAGTATTTGGTCTTAGTATATATAATCATTTTTCTGTTCTAGAAGAGACAATTCTTGCTCCCACCATCATTTATTTGTGTGTGGATAGCCCCCAAAGAGAGTTATATGGTGGAAAAGTACAAGATGAGTGATCATCCTTCCACCAAAGGCATCAGAACTTGTGGGTTCAGTAATTACTTCTTAATACAATTGAAGGGTTCTTGGAAGTCATCATTCAGTTGATAGGTGATTTCATTCTTCATTATCCTGGTGAAGGGGAGAACTTTTCTGGCCAAGTTGGCTATGAATTTAGTACTTTATTAGAGGTTACCTTGGATCCCCCTTGGTTATATGAGAATTTTATTTGATGACATGGTTAAAATAGAACAATTCCTATATGGGTAATCCTAGATGTCACAGTGGAATACCCCAAATCCAAGGAACCTCCTTGATGTAACCATAAAAGAACATTTTTGTGGGATTATATTCAAACTGTGTTATTGTAGCATGTTGAAGATTGAATAAAGATCTGTGAAGGGATCAGTTCTCCTTTGGGATTTTATAACTAGGTCATTGACATAAAATTCTAGTAACTTTCCCAATAATGGGGTAAATATTTGATACATGGTGCACTGATATGTAGCACTGAGATTATTTTACACGAAGGGTGAAAACTTCTAGAAGAATATCCCCTAAGGAACTCTAAAGGTTTTGGATTCGTCATTTTTAGGGGACATATTTATTTGGTTGCACCCTGAATACTAATCTATGATGGAATAGTCTTTGAAACTTGTAGTTTTAGGGATAAATAGTTATGTGATCTGTAATGAGAAATAATTCTTTCGGTTGTGCTAATTAGGGTCTCTGAAATCAATACATACCCTAATATTTCCATTATTTTTCTTAATAAGAATGATGTTGTCAACAAATCTTGGGTATTTGAATTTTTAAACAAAGATATATTTTATCAATTTGTACACTTATGATAATACATTAGTGGTATGAGAAGGTTTATCCTCATGGCTTCATGTTTCAAGCATCGATGCTCATCGGGTAGGCTGATGTGGTGTGTAGCCACATCTGGATTCAGTTTGGTCATTTCTATATAGTTTCTAGAAAAAATTTATATGTGTTACTTTATAAATGTGATGTACATTTCATAGTCTTATACAGTCATGGAGACACCAATCAGAGTAGGTTTCATGTCTTCTTCAATTCCTATATTTATTTGTTTGATCTCATTGATGGTGGTGGAGACAACTTCCTTGAATGTTGGAGGGTCATTATTAGGTTATCCTCATCTTCCTAGAATTATGAGTATGTGGCCACGTTTTTAGAAAAAATATGGAAATCTAGAGGCTTTTCTATCACTAATTGTGTGAGGTAGACCATGAGAATAGACATTATCATCCCCCACCACCTCAATCGTTGTAGAGATATGTCAAAAATGATTTTTTTACATTATCATTGGGGATAGGGGTAGCTTAGATCTATAAGATGGATATATTACTTTGACATGATTTATAGGTAGGACATAGTCATTTTTTTGCATACACTAGAGGTTTTCAAGGGTTTCCTCTAAGATTTTGGGAGATAAAACTTGTGCATCATCACCCATTATTTTCTATTTTCTTCCTTTATTATAGAAATATTCATCAGCACATGTGGCTATGCATGTCATGAAGGGGGTGATATCAATATGAAGAATGCTGACCTTTTTATTTATGGGGAACTTTAAACACTTATAGAATGATGAAGGTTCCACAAAGTGGCTGTGGAGCCATGGATTTCAAAATATAACATTACAATCAGTTTTTTATGTATAACTATAAACAAATCATCAAATGTGAGATCCTAAAACTAAGCTACGATCTTGATCTTCCTATGAGGTCTTTTCTTCGACTTATCATACCCTTGAATGGTAACCTTTGAGGGGGGAAAATCCCCTTTTCCATATCCCAAATTTCAAAGTGTTCGAAGTGAGATGAGGTTAATACTAGAACCATTATCAATCAGGGACCTTTGGATATTGATGTTATTAAGTATTCCTGAAAAAATATAGGGGTCCGAGGTTCCCTTGGATGACCACTTCTTGATCCTGATTTTTGAATGAGATGGTGAAATGACATTCTTCTAACATGGTTCCCATTTTATAGTCTGTGTCAACAACAACTTCTTTCTTTAATTATTTTGGGCTCTGAAGGGCTTCAACAATTTCCCCCCTTAGTTCTTTTGATAGATGGAGCACATTGATAACTGAGAACTCGGGTAGGAAAACTACTAGCTATTTATAAAGGTTTTAATTTTGTTCCAGAGGTTGGTGCTTCCTGGTATGGGGTTTCTTATTGGAATGTATCCTAAGATCTAAGCCACGTAAATTATATGGTCCTAGTACATTTGTAGAGGTTGTGGGAGATTCAACTGGCTCAGGAACAGGTCATGTTGGCCTTCCCCATTGCTTGGGTTGATATGATAATCGAACCCCTACAAGGACGTCATACAAAACAATTTCATGTGGATGACTATTACAAGGTTTTGAGAAACCTCGGTTTCTTTTCTGTGGTCAATGGTGGTTATGCCTGTAGGTTTTTACATCATATATGTCCTCTGTGGGGATGTGACCATGATATTCAGTTCAACCACACAAGTGTTGTCCTATGTATCCTTGGATCATGAGCATATGGATTCCCATTCCCATGTTATATATGGGGAAATCATATATTTAGGAATATTCCTCATCGGAGAAGGGGTCTTCCAAGGGAATCACATTGAAATAATCGAAGATGAGCTCTTCATCCGATGAGGATTCGATTTGGTGGTTTGGATCTTGTAGGGGAGAAGTCCACAAGGGTTAGAGTTTACATTATAGTAGAATGTGACTCCTCCTAATTTATTTCATCTATCATCTAGTGGTTTTTTATACCCTTGGATGATATATATAATGATACCTCCTTGGATAGTGGATCTATAGTGGGCATGTGTAGCTGTGCTCTCAGGTCAACATGGGTTTGGTAAATTATTTTCCTATTCATCCATTTGTAGGATTTCCACGTACACCTGGCCAAATTATTCTTCAAATCATACTCTTCAAATGATTATGAAATGGTTATGTAGGATACCCAATCTAAGGAGTCAACTAACATCACCTTTTCATAATTTACCATTCTATGAAGGATGACTTTGAAGATGAGGCAGTTCTAGAAATTATCACCCAACCTTATATTGATATGGCATTAGTCAGTGTGATCAATGAGTTCAAATGAATTGGGATTCCTAGGATATGTGAGCCTGATTTAGTTATTAACCATGGATTCCCCTAAATAAATGGGGACATAATAATTTTTTAGAGAATAAGATTTATGTATCCATTCCTCAAATAATAGGTGACCCTAATTTCTACAGGCTTCTAACCAAGAAAGATTTTTTGGTTTTTTCTACACAACAAGAGGTTATGGATAGTTTGGGACCTGCCTTGTTACTTGGTTGTGCATCACTGGTGGCTTGAGAGTGATGATTATTGAATAGGTACACCACTTCCACCTCAATAGTTTGGGACCTACCTTGGGATCAGGTTCATTAAATGGAGACTTTGATTCATTATTTCGTTTCTATGAACTCACTGAATCAACCAATATATTTCATTGGGATCAGAGAAATATTCATCTCAACATATAGATTTTCAGCATATAACTAAAATAATTGTTCTTGTGAGAGAGGGATGGTGATTTAATATGTAAACTACTTCCACCTGGATATAAAGTTAGAAAACCTATCATTTTCATGCTTCTTGTAGTTCATCAGGTCAACAAATTTCATCCTCCTCAATGTGGAGATGAACTAATAAAGGAAATGACAACAAAGGTATTCTCATTATTAAATTATTCCTTCTAGAAAATTGTTGTACCGAAAAAGGAATTTCCATATTATAATCATTAAGAAACACATCAAATTTGTTCCCTCCTCTTATTCTTGATGGACCATCATTATCCTGCATTGGGATATGAAGTGTGTGAGATGTTTTTTCAGGCCTCCCTCACCACAAAATATAGAAAAGGTCGGTTTTCCACAATTTGGTGGAGGAAAAGTGGCATCCATCTACTCCGGATATATATTCCTCTTAGGTTACACAAGTGTCTGTCACCCTTCTATGGCTTCCATCTGTATAGCCTAGGACTTGATTATGTTATTTAAATCTAGTGGTACTACTATTTGACCTACCTCTCATCTACTTGGAGTGGGAGAAGGTTGATGAGGTGGCACTGCATTTTCCTCCCACTGATTCTCAATATTTACTAAGACATAATGATTCTATAGAGTGGGGTAGGTTTTTTATACAATAGAGGGAAGTTATGATCATTTTAGACTCTCTCATCTACATAGACTGGTTGTATATATCTATAGCTAATCTTACACTCATATGACACTCTTCTTGGAAGATCAGCTCATATGGGAGGAGGGATATTTTCCTCAACCTGAATATGATAACGATTAGGGATATTTCCCCTTAATATATCCTCACTGAGTTGTTTGAGAGATTTTATCTCACTCTCATATTGTGACAGATATTCTTCCATAGGAGAAACACCTAATATTCTAGGCGATGATTAGGATGTGGTCACACCATTCCCTTTTTCTTTGGCAGTGTTCCACCTGAGATGTGTTAGCTCATCATTTAGAGGTTTCATATTTTGGATCCTTCACTAGTTCTGGGTGTCTACAGCCTCTGTTGGTGCATCCAAATAAATATCCTCTCAAGGTAGATATTTTGTGTTGTATCCCTCTATATTTCTATCTTGATCTAAAATATCTTCCATATTGATAATTTTTATGTCTACAAAATAATATCCATAAATTATGGTTGTACCATTAATTTCAACACAACAAGATGATTCTGCACTACCTTCATCATGGTTGTTATTTGAACCCCGGTCTCTATTGGGTGATTTTTTCTTATGACCTCGACTGGATCTGATTTCCTTTAACGTATGTTCCTCCTATCATGGCATGTGAGTGATGACATTGAGGGAGTTTTTGGTCATCAATTCCAAAGGGCCCAGAATTGTAGAGGTTTGTCTTGAGGTGGTAGGAACATGTGGATTATCGACCATTGATTATATCTTCCCAACCTAGATATGATTGACTCTCTTTGTGGTGGTGGTGATGATGAAAATTCCCCCCATCCTTTTATAGTGTGGGTTATTTGGGTCTGTACATGGATTTTATTGGGTCTGTTGTTCAGGATCCAATGATTTTAGTTGGGGATTTTATGAATCTAGGGGTGGATTTTGAGATATATATACCCTCAATCGAGCAAAATAGTGGTGATTAAAAATCACCATTCATGTCCCTATGATCCTCTCACGGGATGATGAACCTAATTATGGTGACTAAGATATAAATTCCCCCTGCCTAATGGGATGAGGTTATCTTGTAGATTTTGAGGATATGTCTCATCCCTGTTAGGAATTGATGATCTAAGGAGTGAAGGTGGTGGAAGATATTCCCCCAGTCCAAAGGGATGAGTCTCTAAGTCTGAAATGAGTTCTCATTGCTTTGAGGGGCCCAGTTTGAAGTTATATTGGCCATACTCTTCCTCCGTTCATAATGTATTGGAATTGTTGAAGTGGGGGAATTCAGTTGTAGTGACCTACTAACCATAGTGTAACCTGATCTCTTAGTTTCTATAGAATCTATAATATTACAGGAATATGATTCTATGGGGTTTTGTTGTTCTAGGGCTATGTAAAAGTGTTTTTTTCATCCTTCCTCCATCCTTCAATATAGATGCATGATGCTGATTTAGAGGTCGGTTTATGAATGGTTTTGACCAAATTGTATAATGAATGATGAAAATTTTTTATGTGAATTTTATTTTTGGATTCAAAGACATTAAGATGGTGGATAAGTCTTACTGATAGTAGAGTCTCATGATTTTTTGAAGGTGACACTTGTATCCTGGATAAGGGAGATTTCAAGCCTTCAGTATCTGATTAGTAGACCACATATTTTGGTGTAAATAAGGCGTTAAATCCATTTCTAAGTCATCTAGGATCTCATAACCATAAGTATATAGGGTGCATAACATGATGGTGAGGTTTTTTCATCTAAATCTCTCTATATATCAATGTCGTCTTCCTCTTCATCAGACTTACACACCTCCATCCAATCAGACCATATAAGATTCTATAGAGGATTTCTTATTGAGAGTAGTGGAGTGCTACTAGAATTTGATGTGTAACTATATGTAGTTGACCCTAATGTTTTTGTAACCTCTCAATATGAATGTGTCTATGTTTTAAATTCCTCTCTATATAAAGGTTTTTAGAAAAGGGGATGATTTCATTATCGATGGGAGATATCATCAAGGGGAGTATGACCAAGGTGGATGTTCTTAGTAGAGTCCATGTGATCAATATCCACATTACCATGTGGAGGAATATCCTTATTATGATCATATTCTACTTATACTTAAGAGTTGATGGACCCTTGTTGCATTTGGAATGTGTCTAGAACATCCTCAAGAACACTGGAATTCATAATATTGGGAATATGGGCCTAGATCTTTTTCATGACATGAATATTCCGACCTACCTTTTGGAAATGTGTAGGGATATGAGTATGTTATAGGAAGGAAGCTTGATCATTTTTATAACAGTCGGGTTTTATAGGAGTATATGCCTACTGATGAGACGCTGTTATAATATTCCAATGATTTTCCTCATTGATGACAATAATATGAGACTATCCCAAGGCTTATTACACTATAACTTAGTGAGCCTTGGTCAGTATAGAAATGTGATCCATATTTTAAACCTTTGGGATATGACTATACTATTTATTGATTGGGTTATGACCATGCCCCCGAGGAACATGACACTCTCATCTAGTGAGATCTATATGGAACAAGAATATAATCTTTTTCTGAATATGATTTCCCTGCCAGAATATACCAACGGACCTCCAAAATGGGAGATGGTAAATGATCCTCCTCTTTCATTTCCTAATAATGATATTAGTGCAGTCGTTCAATAACTAAAGTAGGAATATACACCTGGCTTCTGTGAACTATTAGAGTTTTCTAGGTATATTAACTAATAGAAATATGGGTATATCCTACGGCTTGTGTCATTATCACTTGGTAATACTTGGATATAATGTGTATATATACATGATGATTGTCCTTTATAGTATATCTCTAGACTACTTCAACAAGAATATGGGACTATCCAGAGTCTTGTTCCCTCTCATAAGGTTAGGCCTAGTGAGAATGGGGATATGAGCTCGATCCTGGGCCATTTTAGAATGCAAACAGATTTTTTTGATTGTCATGTTCCCTTATTGCGAGTATTGTTCCCCTATCATCAAGTGAGCCTTAATTGGAATGGGAGTATGAGACCAGTTTAATGCCTCTTCATTCATCGTAATATGGTGTTAATCCTCCTAAAAGGGAGAAATAATGTGTTCTTTCTCCATAGTATCCACATTATCTTAATGATCAGATTGTATAGTTGTCCTAGATTTAGGGGTAAAATTATGCACCTATACCCATATTTTTACCTATTATGTAATATTACGGAATTTTTTTTCATCTTTTTTAAAATATATTATATTTTTAGGAGTTTGTATAGGGATATAAGACTATATGTTTTTTATTCCCACTATGTACTGGAATATATGTTTGATTGAAGAAGGGATTTGTTCCCACTTTTTTCCACCTTGTGCCAATGAAATATGCTAATGGTCTTTATGCATGGGAGTAGGGATATTTGCCTCCCTCATGCTTTCAAGGGGAATATTCCCACAATCTTATTTCGAGTGAGTAGGAATATGTGTATGCTTACTGGTTACCACCATAATATCCCAGAATACTTCATCAGTACTAGTGGAGATATGATCCCACACATGGAAATAAAGTGCCTTCCATGGGTATTGTGTCTTCCTTGATTCCTATGATTGGGCATCAGAAGTGGATTTGTGTTGGGTTTTCCACTCAATAGGTGACTTTCCGCATTAGAAATAAGGTTCAGGAAACAAAATTTGATAGGTTACCTCCTCAATATCCCCTAAACCAGAAGGGATCCATATTTGACTCATTGGTCCACCTTTATCAGATACTGAATGTAGTTATCACTCTTTAGGGATAAGCTCTTGAAGAGGTTGTTGGGGTGATGATAGACACTATCTTAGCTTCAAATTTCCCTAGGAAATGTGAATTTTCCTATTTCCATGGTTGGAGATCCTAGTGGGTAGTTTATATGGTCAGTATTGTACCGCATCGGTGGTATTGTCATACCATGGTGTTCTCCACATGAAATTGGATCTATCGAGTATGTGAGCTTGTTTTTTGACCTGTGGTGGCTATAGCTGTGGGTGATTTACTAGATCAATTTCGGGTTGGATAAGACAATTTATTGAATTGGTGTGTTGTTGATGAGAGATGTATCTTCTGTTATGAAGAAAAAAAAGAACAATGTCATCAATTAGTTCAATATCATATACATGATAGGCTCAATCATGTCACAAAGTGGTTGGAGGAACTTCCAGTTTAATTACTACCCATTTATGATGGGGATTATAAAATAATCTCTACTATTAGACTCATGTAATTCTTTGTTTTAATAATAAATTTTGTTCTCTGGTCTTTGAAAAAGGCCCCACCTTTTAAAATTAAGTTACCACAATTGTTCTTTTTATACTTAATTTCTCTATTCTACTCTCATGGACTTATCAAAATGAGGATGGAATTGTCTCACGAAAACCATAGTTGTAGAGGATCAACATTAAGATTATACCGATATTCCTATCATTGTTTGCATAGAATATGAAAAACAATCTGTCCAAACATATTATTAACCAATGATTCTATTATTTGAGAGTTTCATGTTAGATTTTCCATTCTTGTTTGTGTTTTTGATGAAAACAAAATGTCTTGATGGATGAAAACTCAATTTTTTACTACTAAATAGATTCATGATGGGTTTACCATTTTTTTTGCATCCGAAAAGAGGTGATATGGATTGGATCAGTCAAAATGTTTGATTACGAGGAGTTTAAGGCCTAGCTCAATTACTCACATAGGGTATTCCATTTATATAGTCCTCCTTAGAAAATCTTAATGGTTCTCTCATATGTAACTGAGAATTAATATATTTTTCAAAGAATGGTGGTCACCTGGGATTTTAGATTTAATTTCCCAGTCAAGATAATTGTATCACTGAGAGGGGGAGGGATGAGTCGGTGATATATTTTCTTTTTATATTCCATTTAAAATGAAAAAACCTTAATCTCCTATTAAATATTTCATTCACTTCTGAAAAAATTCATACAGACATCCATAGGAACACAATAATTTACAAGCATCAATATTCAAGAAGAACAGTTTCATCCCTGGTATGGTTTGGAAACAATCCAGAACCAAAAAATCCACTAGAAAACAATCATTTTGTATGGAATACAATGATTAGGATATTCTATCACTTATGAAGAACTATGAAATAAATCCAATATTCTGTGTTCTTCTTCTACCAAAAATGGTGTAATACAAAGGTTTTGTAACAATACATGTTACATGTGCTTCATTTTAAAATTCCATAAATGTATTCTTTGAAAACCAATTATTCAACTTCATACCTATAAGCTGGTAAGAACTTTGAGGGATTTAAAAGAAAATTAGTCTTATTTCCCCATAATATTTTCTTAATCCAAATATTCCTATTATAATTTATCAATATAAAAAATATATTTTTGTCAGAATATAGTTGAGACAATTCTAAACACCATCTTTTTTAGTCCAAAAAACCAATATGATCGTCCCAATCAGATTATCCAGCCTCATACGATGACCAGCCAAATAAAATTAGAAGAAGAATATGATAGTCATATGAAGATAATATTCCAATGAATAAAATGATCGGTTGAAAATGTTTTAATTTTTTCTCTTCTTCTATCACTCTTATCGCATGAATCTTCTTCAACAAATATTAATATGAAAAATACTTCTTCTATATATAAAATTCTTTGTCACTCCCCCTTATCTCCTCTTTACCCTAAACAATACATCATCCAAAAAGTATGTTGTACGTTTCAACTTTCATAGGTGAGCAGAAGAGGTTTTGGTGAGTATATGAAATCATTTCACACTGAGCTAAATTCCCCAAATTTTAATGATTCCTTGAATTTTTGGTTCATCTTGACTTCATCAAGTCTTCTCAACTCTTCTCGATCTTTATCCATTATTATATCAATCTGCATATCTCCTTCAGACATTTATTACAAATAACCAGTCTGATTTTAATTTTCTCAGTCCCATTTCTTCATTACGAAGCTCTGTAACATTTATGTATGTTAAAGAGATAGACAGCTTCATCATCTCCTCATGCATCTATTCTAATTCTTCAATTCAACTTCTCGATACAATTTTGAATCCCTATACTAGATAAAAAACAATATTTCGATTCTGATTTTTCATTGTAATAATCATGATTAATCGGAATTAATTATTATACAATGGATCATGATCCACTTGATAAAAACACTTGAAAACAAATTAGGGTTCTTCCTTCTATTTTGAATATAATGGATCATTATCAACATCTTTTACATCATTATCTTCTATCTTTTCTTTATTATGATCCTTATTCCGAACCTTTAAAAAATATTCTTTTGGGAAAGTCATTAGTATCATCTTGAGGGTAGAAGACTTCAACATCACCCACTTTCATCATTCACAATCTCCAGGTTTACATCGTCTGACATACAATGGGTGTATGGTAAAATCCCATTACTATAGAAAATTATTATTCTCCTAGTAGCATATTTATTTCCTACTCAACCTAAATAACATTGGCATGATTGCGATCAAATGGAATATGATTTCTTACACCTTTTATCTTCCAATTTGATGCTAAATTCAATTTTCAACCCTTTTTCTCTAAAATTCTTTTGTCAAGATTACTTAATATGTATTTAAACATACTTATGATTTATGAGAACTCAAAATCAAAATACCATCATAATATTTAAATCATAGTCATGAAAACTCTGATTTTATACTATTATGATCTCTCCCCCCATACAAAACATATAGTGAGTCTAATGACTATTTTCTTCCAATAAGATTGATCTTTAATACAATCACCCCTTTCAAGAATTGTGAGTTTAATTCCTTAAAAATGATTATTAGTCTAATTTTCCATAAATACAAAGTGAGGTGATTTTCTTTTCTTTGTATTATTTGATAAAAAAAAGATAATACCTAAATACAATCACCTTCCACAACATATTTGTCCTAACAAAAGGCATGATGACACTTAGGGACTCAGATTGTTCTAGAGGATGGGAGGTTAGGATTATTCCACACATCTGGGTAGAATTATTTCATACATTGGGAATCTCTTATAGATTTAAGATATGTTTTTAAATCTGTTCTAATCCTGATACAGTACCAGTTACCCGAAAAAGTTCATATTGGTTATCTCGCTCTCTTTGTGTAAAAGATGGGGGGGTCTAATATATGAATCTATCTATATGTATCTGAGGTTCATCATTTGTTCCCAAATACTTATTCGCTAAATCTATATAACCAAAAACTTTAGAATTTTCTTCCACAAAAGGATGTGGTTAATATTACAATGAGGGAACTGATCCCTTGTATGGAATCCAATGTATCCTAATTAGTGTAGGAATTAAAACCCATGTAGTTATATAACCCATTAAATTTAACTTCATATGTAATGGAAATATATGACTACTTTTGGGAACCATTTATTTAATCTAAAATCCTAGAGAAATATCCTATGTATCCATATTTTAGTGATAATCTGAGTTTTCATAGTCTATTTTTTTCATTCCACCAACAAACGAGGTAGAGTGATTGTCCCATGGTATTGATTGGGTCTCAAAAGTTGATATTTAAGAGACAAAAAATGACTTGCACTAAAGTGGGTGCATATTTGATCCTGGTCCATATAAAGGCATCCTACATATCCTGGTTATAGTAGGAATCATTTCTCTTCTAGTTTAGTCATGCCCTAGGGACTGAACCCAAGGTAGATGACCATATGTAGAGGTTAATGTGTCATTAAAATCATTAGGGATTAAATAATTATGTTTACCTAAATAGTGGATACTCATGATGAAAATTATATGACTATTTCAACTCATTAATCCCATGTGATATATGATCGGTGTGAGAAAAAGGGTATAATAAGTAATCTGTATCACTTTACATAGATGTGGGGCTTACAAACTGTTACAACCCTTGAGATATTTAATATGAATCTCGAGGCTTGAAGGGGAATCCTATGTATCTTAATCATGGTAGAAATTATAGTTAATGTAGGTCATTTGGTTTCTCAATCTGCTAAGGTATGTGGTAGAGTAAACCACCCATGGTAATGTATGGGTCCCAATGGATGAGATGTCAGGGACATTGTGTTCCCCACACTGAGGTGGATGTCCATTTTGAGTTTAGACTCATGACTTAGGAGGGAATCCTATATATCATAGTTATAGAACAAATAAAAGTCCTCATATTGAAATAGATTAAGTCTTACACACTGATTTTTCCCTAATATTTGTGGAGGTTTTATGGTGCATATGATTTGAAAATTGAAACTCCCTAAGCCCACATGATCCATGTTCATTGTGAGAAACAATGGATGGAAAGTATTCAAGGAAATTTATTTTTGGTGTAGGACTTGTATTTTGGGATCTTCCATTGAAAGTTAATATAGAGCCTAAACCTATGGGAGGCATCTTATGTATCTTGTTTATAGAAGGAATCATAGTCTTTTTAGTTCCCCTCATCAGGGATTATACACCAAGGTTTTCATTTTCATTGGTATTACATGTCGTGGATGGACACGGTTATAAAATCTTTGTATTTCCTTTTATATTGGAGTATATGCCTAGAGGGTATCACATTACCCAGCTAAATTACCTTAGTGTTATCATACGAACTAGCTGAAAAATATGGATAGCATCGTGAGAGTCAATGTGACATGTCTCAGTGGGTGTCGCATGTCTGGGATGAAATTTCTGGAGGATGTCTCATGACCTAGAAAACTTTTCCCTAATTTCATTGTAATAGATGGATGACATATATGGAAAGTATTGTGATATTCTGTGTGACATGTCTTAGAGGGTGTCTCATATCCTATAGGACATGTATGTAGGGCAACTTGAGGCTTGAATTACTTGCCCGGAGGGTGTCATGAGAGATAGTTTGAAAGAACGGGTGCTATCGTGAGACTTATCAGACATGAAATGGTGTTGATATATTTATCATGTGACATGTCTAAATACCCCAGTGAGGCTGGGATGGTGTTCCTGAAGGGATTCACAATACTAGGGTGGCATGTTTGAAGGAATTCATATGACTTAATTTTACATGTCTAGAAGAATTTTCATTATTCAAATAGTATGACAGAGTAACATCATGTCATCTGAGAAACATGTCCTAGTGTTTTCATGCGACCTGAGTGGTTTATTTGACGCTCATAAGGATATTTTTGTATGATATTATCTTATGTATCCTATATTTAGTCTTTATTCTAAACTTTATATTATGAATGCCTTATATTTTTTTAGTGTAATATTTTATTAAGCCATGCATTATCTTGTAGGTGTATGGGATGTTCATTTCATGTCCTTCCAAAAGTCATTCATGTGATATATGGATGATCACATGAAGTGATTTATTTGTTTCACATGATCACCATGGTGCTTACCCTTACTTTACCTGATGGGAAGATTTTTTAGTTTCTATATAAACCGCTCTGAAAAATTTTATGTTCCACTTGGATGCAATGCGACCTACTTCTCATTTTTGTAGTGTTCATGGGGTTTTTCCAAGTAGTTATGCATTTTTTATGTTGGGTTGGGGTATTTATAGACATATCCACCCTGTTTTTTTTGGTATTTTTCAATGAATATATCGTGTGAACCGAGAATGGATTCAGATAAGGGATTCGACCCCACGTATCTTTGTAAGTATCAGTCGCAGTTCTTTTCGGGGTATGTTTCCCGATTTTCAGCGATCATGAGTACCTCACATCAATCCCTCATTTATTGGATTATTTCCAATTTATGGGGACTTTTCAATAATTCGAGCATGTGACCGACTTCCATATTTCCATGTTAACATGTCCAAGGGCCTTCATAATATCATGGTGCCTATATAGAGACCTTCACATGATCTTTAGTAACTTATCTGTGAATTTCCACAAGACAAGGATGGATTTTCATGGGGCCTTCACAAGATTACACTAATTTATCAAGGAGTGTCTTGATACTATGTTGTCAGTGAACTTAGTAAGTCTCAAGTGTTTTATAACTATGAGAGTCTTCTGTATCCTCTTATTTTAATTTCCATTGATTATTTTCCAAAGTTCGGGAGTCATGCGAGGTTTTATGAGTAATTTCAAAGACAATTACTCAGCCTCTTGATGATGAATCACTTGAACAATAAATGTAATATAGATATTTACGATCATTTTTTGGATAATTACATCCATTTTAACTTAAGGATCAAAAGGGAAGCATGTGGTTCTAGGGAAATACACAAGTCCCTTCATGTGATGAGGATGACAAGTTAATGGGATTTTTCCAGATGAGGCAAGCACCCCATTAAGTTCTTGTGGTATCTTTTGGACCACCTGGGGCACGTCTTATGACTTTTATGACCACAATTGGTTCCTGAATCATCCTTAATTATTTATTTTTCTTATTTTACAAAGTTTGGGGAGTTTTCGATTCAGCTTTAATGTTTTTTAGGATAATCATTATTCTCATCGGTGATACACCACATGGGTTTTAAGACCGCAAGAGGCCTATATCTTTAAGGTATTTTTATGAAATTTTTGAATGATTTCGAATGGTTTGTCTAGAATATTCTGGTAAACAAGTCACATGACCTGAGGAACTCGTTTTACTACCTTTTCATGATAGTTTGGTTTCCCAGATTCCTTTGAAATAGTAATGGGACTTGGTGAAGGGTCTTCATGGGATCCTTTGCAAGCTATGAGTTTCACATGGTTCCTTCACCTGACCTTACGATGGTCACATGATCATGTATCCCTTGGAGGCTTATGTGATCCATGAGATTCATCCTCCTTATTCTTAATTTCCTTTTGTGGGGAAAATAATACCCATATCTAGGTATTTCTTCCTCTTTGAATATTTCAATTCTCATCTGAATGGTGTCAATATAGATATTGAATCATAAATTAATTGGTTGATAATTATATAGAGATTTATGGAAATATCACATGATATATTGAATTCAAAGAAAAATATATTATACTATTAAATGAAATTTTATCCCAGAATGATAAGTGAATGAAGTAAAAAAATATTTATTTAATAACCAATGATTAATATATTTCTAAAAAATTATAAATACAAATAAATAATTAATATTTAATTATATAATAAAAATATTTTCACTAAAATAAAATACTTAAGGACATCCAAAATTGATAAAATATGGCTATAATAAAAAACTAAATTAGATGACTGCATAAGAAAAATATTTTTTAAAAGGTAAAATAATACTTTGATATATTTAAATTCATGTGATAAAATTATATTATTAAAAAATTATATGTGATTGTGACGGATTCCATGAATATAGAAACTCTAAAATAAATGAATCCTAAAGGGAAATATATTTTGATGTGTATTATTAATCGTAGACTAAAAATGTACCATGTAAAAAGAATAATATTATTACTAAAATGGTGGGAAATGGAATTCCTAATGTGAGAAAAATTAATGTGGGTCCAAATTCATTGAAATATTTTTTCACAAAAATGAAAAGATATAAAAATAATTTATGGGTTTATATAGGTCAAGTAAATTCAAAAACAATAATAATTATATAAAAAAATATATATTATATCCAATGAATTTTAATTTATTGATTACATGTCATTAGATACCTCAGATAGTTATTAGAAATAATTCTTCAAAAATTTGTCATAACATGTAATCTATAAAGAAATAACAAGAACATGGATATTCTATTATTTTAAAATACATATATTTAAATAAAATCATAATTTTTATTTTACGAATGAAAGGGGATGAAAAATTTGAATTTATCAAGGGGATAGATAGCTCTATGGGATCTAACTATGGAAACCACAAAAGAATATTCAATTTCTTTATAAGATACAATTTTATAGAAACAATGATTAGTATAATCATGGAATATATGGTTTATACATTCATTATAAAATTGTAAGAGATTCATTCAATGGATATGAGAATTTAATATGAAGGAGGTAATCATTAGAATAATTGAAATATAATTTTTATTGACGTAACACATGAGAATTTATGATTAACAATATATACTAAATATATAGATACAATAATATAATGATAGGGCTTAAAAAATAATTATTTGAGGGGAAATAAAGATGTGTTAATTATATGTTCATAAAATATTACATAAATTTATAAATAAAAAGAAGCTAAATTCTTAGTTTTGAAAATTTAAGAGTCCATTTCAGCTTTCCTCTAATTTTTCATTGGATTATGTTGTAAAATGAAGAGATAAATTCACATATATCAAAATTTAGATATTTGTAATAATTTTTTGAGTTTCATATTAATAATAGGAGGGGTTAAATATATATGTTAAGAAATGTTGTGATGTGTATTATATATTATGCATTTTCATGAGCATTAAAATATAATGTACATATTATAGGGGTGTTTTTATTAATGATAGAGACAGAGGGTGACATTAAAAATATCATATGCATGCCATGTTATATTTGTTTTTAATAAATCATAAAGGATCAAAGAATCATAATTGATATTATAATTTATATATAAATTTAGGATTATGATAGAATGTGATGAGAATAATAACTGAAAAGTCTTCCAACTAAAAATATGAATAACAAGGATTTAGATCAATGAGAATAACTATTTGTATCATGTATAAAAAAGAATCCATCATAATTAAGTAACTATATAGGAATATTATTTATTTTTCATTAATGAATTGATTTTTCACATAAATAAATTGCCTATTTGTTGATATTATTCGAATAACCTCTATTTGAAAGAGTTGACTATGTAGAAATTTTGTAGATTTGGAAATATTACCTGAAAATTGATATTTATATATACCATTATTCTATTAAAAATTCACTTTTAAGTCGTTATCCACTATGAAAATATCAATATGTTACAAATTGATCTTATATAATGTATTAAAAAAAATTTCATATCATGTTAATTTTGACGAAGGAATTTAAAAACATGATTAATTAAACATGATAACATAATCTTTTCTACAGTTTTATTTTACTGATAATGTTATTATTATGGATCTTATGCTTTTAAAATTATATTTAAAGGAATATATTATACGTAATAGATATGAAATTTAGGGATTTGAAATGATATGATAACACATAAATAAGTTAATTAAAAATGAATCATTGATTCATGGTAAATATCGCATAAGAATAAAAATTTATGTATATTTATGAAAGGTAATGAGAAACTATAGTGTAGTTTATTTAAATAAAAAATAAACAACCATTATATTTAATATGGATATTAATATATGAAATTAATATTTTTATATTTTGGGTAAAGATTTAAAAAATCATTGGAGGTATTTTGATGCATATTTGATGGTTTAAAGATATCAAGAAATGATTTTTATAATATGAAAATGTTTCAAATAAAAATTATTCTAAAAGATATTTGATAACAAACTATGGTTATATAGTATTTTATTGGAAATAAAAAACAATTTTTTAGTCTATCAAAACCACAAAATGATATCATAGTAAAATCATCATGATAATATTATAGATTTTTTTCAAATAAAACACAATAGCATACTTCATAAATTATCATGAAATTTAAAAGAACAATAAAATGAAAAATTATTATGTTTTTGTTGTGTATGACACATGGTTTACTTATACAAATTATTTTTGAGTTTTACTAGATATACTACGGAGAATAAAACATTTCTTTTAATATTTAACCTAAATAAATTACATATATAATATATTGATAATAATATATATATATATATATATAAACAACATAATATTCTATTAGTTTTTATGCCACCAACCCCTGGTGAATAATGAATATATTATATACAATTATACCCAATGAGGATGAAAAATGAGTATCTTATAGAAAAAACTATCTAACAAAGAAGAAGATAGTATATAATCAATGAAACTTTATCTAAAATAACAATTTAGTGTATACCCAATTAATGGTTAAGACAATCCCAACATTATATTGTGAATATATCTTTTCAATTATATATTGAATATATAGGTTCTAACAAACACCCCCAATAATGATTTATTTTATGAAATAATTTTTTATTTATTGTCAAGGATTTAATTTATTAGGTATTTTTTATTATAATATCATATATTCTATTCTATTTCATAGATGAATTCATGAAATTAAAGGATAAATAAAATATTTAATGGAATATTGATGGTATTTTTAAGATGTTCACATTCCACTAAATATGGTTATATAATGTTCATGAGAATAATTTTACAGAGGGATATTTTTTATCATTTTTTTTCTAAATGTAAATTTAGCAATATCTGAGATATTTTATGTTCATCCATGCGAAATTTATTTGGTTAAAAAATTTCAATTTTGAATATTGTTTTCTAAATTACATAAATATGTGGAGATATTAAAACCAATTAAAATATAACTATAAGGGAATAACTAATTTTAAATTAAAGATGATATTTTAATCAAATTAAGAAATGGAATGTAATATATAAAATTGGATGTAGGATATTTGGAAGAAGGTTATCTACAAAAATAAATCAAGGTAGCCTATATCAATGATGTATCTTTTTGATATTTCTAAATTATGAAATGAGTTGTTTATATTATGTGAAATAATGTAGTACTCATGGGATAACTGAGTCGTCAGGTAGAAAAATGTGAAAAAAATATCTATGTAAGAAATACTGATCTAGGGAGAAGTATGAATAATAGTAAATTAATACTAAGTGTTTTTAAATTCATGATGGATTTGTACATTAACTTAAAATATCTCAAAATCCTGAGATAACATATATCTATTAATGGGTAATAATTAATATAATTATAATGATCCCATGTCGCATATATTGAATTGAGTAAGTTCATTTTTCCTTAGTTAAAGAGAATATTATTATTTCCATCACAATATGAGTTCATTTTAGTTATTCATTACTATTATAAAATATATTTTTATTATATAGTTGGTGTGTGGGAATTGATCTATCAGTAGATACTATAAATGGAGTTAAATTATTTACCTTTTCATTAATAATGGCTCAAAATTTATAAATAAATTTATGCTATGTGCAGTGGGATAACATCCCCCTGACACAAATTACTTGACAATAATATCTAGTGGTAGACCATGTTAAAAATTAAATGATATAACCAAAATATAATTTATTATGAGATAACATAATAAGAGGAGTTATATATTCTATATTAATTGGTAGAAAGTGTTGTAAGAGCGGAAATCAAAAAATAGGTAAACATTTAATGGAATATTAATGAATAGAAAAATTTTACACACTTGTTATGACTTAACTTTTTATTATATAACTCGTGTATATGGTTCTTCCATTTATTTTTAATATTTTTTATGAGGATATATGTTACACCTCTAACCAATGATATTATTCCATAAAATATCAAACAAGAAAATCAATATTGAAAATTGTGTATCATCAGTGGGGAAATTTTTCTGATGGATTTCAAAGTGATGTGATGAATGTGTTATCAAACTATCATTATTCATTTGAAATGCCTCTAATACCATATTCTAAAACAAATCTATATATCAAAAAAATTCTTTACTATTTTATTATAAGATAAAATATAATTATTATCTTCTTTGTAAACACATTAAAAATTAATAACTGATTTATGAAAAGAATTATTTAAACTATAATAGTTTGTTTTAAACATTATTCAATTATTTTTGTTTTTTAAGGATATAAAAATATCCATTCTTATTTTATCATCTAGACCTGAATCACCAGGTGGGATTTCAAATTCCACATGACCTTAGGCATGCCTAAGGTGATGTGGCATTCCAGATCTAACCCAGTGATTGGGGTCAAGATGTTACGAAATATTATTAGAGCACATGTTGTCTTGTTTTTGAAATTTTTAGGTATTTTTAGACATGATATGTAAGAATATGTCAAAAATTTTGATGAAACTTGGATTCATGCATCACAAAAAACTTTTACAAGGAAAGTTCATGTTACCTAAATATGGGATTTATGTTCTTTTTTTCTTTATTATAATATATTTTAACCTTTTGATATTTACATGGACATTGAAATTTTGATTTCATATTAATTTTTCAATTTTACCAATCATCAAGAGTTTCCATGTTCCATACATTATGTACATTGGTTTCTCATGACATATATGCTACTTTTGTGTGATTTAATTGACCCCATGCATGTCTACTTTTTATAGAATTTCATGTGAGACTATGTTTTAGTACACTAGTGCATTGATGACTATGAAAATGATGATGTGGACCTTTATTGTACATGTGGATAAGTGCACTTGTTTTTCCATTGTTGGGTATTAATTTCCCTATTAAAGAACCTATTATGAGTGACCTATTGATAGGTGTGGTTATCTAAGGATTCAAATATTGTCTATTTTGACTTATCCCCATAAAACATACTTTAATTCATTCTAAACAAAAAAAAAAGAATATATGACCCTCAATGTAGTTTTTCTAAGATAAAACTCATTATGTAATTTACTTGGAGAATTTTTTTAGATGGAGTTATGTGAGTTTTAGTAATAATTATCCCTTGAGTAGGATTTTTGGAAGACCTGGTGGCCTTTGAATGGGTTTATGGTTACTGCTGAGATGGTTTCTTTTAAAAAA
This sequence comes from Viscum album, assembly GCA_963277665.1. Classification (NCBI taxonomy): domain Eukaryota; kingdom Viridiplantae; phylum Streptophyta; class Magnoliopsida; order Santalales; family Viscaceae; genus Viscum; species Viscum album. The sequence goes on from OY728164.1 coordinate 1,374,502,145, forward strand.
ATTAATATAACCCTAGTGAGGTTACTTATTGATATGGGATAGTTATGGTTATTGTTGTGGGAAATTTTTAATTGAATATAATACATTATCCCTATAATTATCCTCTGAAGAGAATATAAAAATGTCACTACAAGTTTTTTTTTGACTCAGGTGTATTAAGCTCCTTGAGTGCTTGTACTGGTGAAATAATTATGGGTTATAGAACTCTTTGACCGTTGTTACATTGAGGAAATAACTAGGGTAAATCTATACTATCATTTCATAATGAAATTCTTGTTGGTTACCAAGTGAAATCTTAGGTGTATGGATCAAGTAGGGTTAGACTGTAGATAGACTCTTAGGATACTGAACTGACACTCATGTGTTTAGTGATGTACTTTGAATCATGGAATCATTGGCTTTCTAAAAGGATCACTAGGTGTTCTTAGGTTTTTTAGAGATAAAACCTTGTGGTGTGGAAAACTAAAGAATATTTAAACTTGAATTAGATGTTTGTGACTCGTGAGTGAATCACTATATTAGAGTAAAGAGTTATTTTTTTCATTACTTTTTGGTAGAGGCTCAATGTGTGAGTGTTCTTAAAGTTTTTATGCACGAATCAGTAAAATCTTGAGTAGTGTACTGTCCATTGATAAATTACATGTTTTATGGAATCCCTAGTGGATATTTGATGCTTGATCATTGAAAAATTCTTGTTGGGTAAATTTTATTTTTTATGTTGTAAACCAATGTGTTTGACATGATGATCACGGGGTTTAGAGACCCTGTGACTAATGATTATCGAGTTGTCTTCATGTGTTGTAGATGAAATTCAAAAGGGATTAGGGTATACTTGTGTAGTCAAAAAGATATTAACATATTTGTAAATGGTGTGGTTATATGATTTCATGAGGGGGCCTATCTGGTAAGATGTTGTGACCAATTCCTAGGACACTAGAGGATGCTAAACATGATGTTAATGGAACAATGAATACAGATGACTTCATTTCGGGAAATCTAATTTTTTATAGTGGTTGGTGTGTTGTTGGTTACTGGATGAATGTACAATTATTATTATTCACCTCATTATTTTATGAATTAGTCAAGGGATAGGTATAATGATATATGAAATATTTGGATAAAATATGCACACTCTTATAGTGGGTATAATCTAAATCTAATTTGTAAAATGATATCTCTTAGTGGAGGGTTCATGGTATATGCAATACTATCCATTGGATGATCATGATTACTCTAAGAGATTTATGGGAAGTACACATGAGAGTATATTGTTCCTTTTTGAATGGGTGATGTTTGATTCTAATGTTACTATGGGTAGAGACTATATATAGTCTTTTTAATGGGAGTTTAAATCCACATGAGATGTGACAGAGTCAGATCATTGGTTTTATGAAGCACAACTGAGATCCCTATGCTTGGTGTAAGTAGTTAGTGAACCAAACATGGAACAATTTACCCAAAGTTGGTTTGGAAATAATTAAGGATGTTAGAATGATTTAATTGTGCTTGTAAAGATTAATGGTATCATGATTGGTGGATTCAAGTAGCATCGGTTACATAGACTGTGGACCTTTATTATTAGATAGTTGTAAGGTAATGAATAGCGTTTCCCATAGACATGGATGTAATTTATTGGAATCACTATAATCTATTCATATCTGGTATGAATATGCTATTAAATGATTTATAGGGACATTGAGAAATTTTTTCTTCTTGGATAGAATTTGGTTGATAGAGACTCATTGGATTTTTTTGGAATCAGTTATGAGTTGTTGGTATCGAATTTTGACCTTTGTTTTTAGTATAATGGTTTTGAGGGGAGAAACCCAATTTCATCCCATTGTTCAAGAGGTGAATCATGTGACAAAATATTTCATGACTAGTTTTAGGGCTGAATCCTAATTTCATTTCCTGATTTATGGGGACAACATGTCATAAATAGTTATAAAGGTTCATTTTGTTGAAAAGTTATTGGAAATCCTAGAAAAGTGGGGATGTGGTGAATATAACAACCAAGACTCCATGTGTGAGGTTATAAGTGGAGATTTTAGGTTAGAAACATGAATTTATTTTGTAAAAACTTTTCTATCATGACTGGATTTTATAGAAATGTTGCCTATATGAGGTACAACTATTATTATTTAATGACATAGGAAATGGTAGAGAACAACCATGTGAGGATCGTCATTTTTAATTTTTGTGGGTCAATATACCTCTAGTTTATATTTTTATGTAGGTGATGCCTATACTTGTGGGAACATTCATTTGGAAATCATACTTTGTAAGAGGAGTGATATTAAAGAGGGATTTTGTTTGGGATTTGAATGTTCATCAGGTGAGTTTTATTGTGAGACCATAATGGGATTTCAGGTTTTTTAATTTCTATGGTTTTGACATTAGAATTTATAGGGTTGAAAAAATTGATAACCTCATTAATGATGATCATGTAAGATCCAGAGATGTACATCATGTCCTACCACAACTTCCCAAGGAATAGAACTGTTATCTTGAGTATTTTGTAATGGTCCACAACATTATGTGTCAAAATTTTCCCTGGGAAGTTTGGACCATTCAATTAATGAATGGTTATTTTTGATAATTGGAACAGGTTATGGGTATTTAAACATCCCAAAATTGTGCTTTTGGATGTTGTTCAAGGGTTAAGAGATGATATAGAGGTCTGAATGGATACTAAAGGATTGGTAGGAAATGGGAACTACATAAAAGTGATATAAAATCATATTCATATCATGAATAGGGTATTAATTAATATAATAGGGTTTTTAGGGTGGCCCAAGGGGTTTTAAGATATGAAAATGGTGTCAATTGGAAATCCCTAAGAAATCATGGTATGAAACATAATGTCATTTCATTCAACATGTTTACCAAACTTTGTACATGATTTCCCCCAAAAATTTCAATAATTGAAAACCATGTTTCATGAAATGAAATCTTCCTAAGAAAAATTATAGACTATTTCAATAAATTAACTTCATCCATAATAATCAAAATTCATTCCCCGAATCCCTTATGATAATTGGGATGGTAATAAAGTGTTTTGACCTTCGAGAGATCTTATGGTCATAATTCTTCTCCAATAGAAGACTAATTCATTGTGATGGACTGTTCTTGATATGTATTAGCATATTTTATCCCTATATGGTTTCAATTATCACTTGAATGTCCTTCATTTTGTTATTTTTCCGTTATCCAGATTAGATAAATTGGATGAAACATTTCCCCAAATCTTAAATTATTTTTTTTGGGATTAAAATATATTATATTGGTATAGAGGGATAGTTTTTGATGTTGATGAATATTTTATATTGAAGGGTAATTCATTGAAGTTATTTTATTTGGTTTCATTATTCTATGGGTCCCCATTTAATTTAGCATGTTTTTTATTATTATTTTTCCAGGTGATAGGGATTTTTCCCATCTTTATGTCAGATGAATGTGACAAACCTTCCACATGTTTTTTATCAAGTATATGGCTATGTAGTTAAATCTGATAAGTTATATGTATAGTTTTTATTCACCTTTAGTTTGGGTTATTATAATAATTTGATATATATTATTATTTAATTAAAAATAATTAATCATAATGATTTGGAATGAAATTGGGACTCATGGTTCTCGTGGATGTTTGAATAAACTTGGGTGAATTTGAAAATAAGTTAATCATTAGATTAGTTAGAGTTGAATATATTTGAGGTAGGTGGTGATATATAATCTACCATTGGTATTTAATTATGTTTACTATAAGTTTGTATGAGGTTCTCTATAATGGGTGAATGGAAATGGTTTTCCATGATGAGTTATGAAAATAATAATTTTTTATTAATTATAGTGCCCTAAGTTTTAATTAAATAAGGAAATAATTCAAAATAAATTTAAAAGATAGAGAGGAACGTGTTGGACCTTTTCTATTGGATTATTTTTAGGTTGTAGTGTTCTTTCTTTTTCTACTGGATAAATTCAAAGGGAATTTCATTTTTATCATTTGGTGGATGGTTCATTTTCTAAAACAAGCCTCAGTGTGTAAATTATATTTTTGGAATGATTATGAGTCTCTCTTTTTAGATGTGTTTTAGATTTTTATAGGGTTCATGGGAGGTTCATTGGGTTTTGGGAGCACCGGGCCATGGAAACTCTAGCATTGTGGACTAGTAATGGAACATAGCTTTTATAAAGTCGTATGACACACCATTATAAATTTTATGCCTTGTGTAGGTGAACAGAAGTGTCCCAGATGGTTTTTTCTAACTTTTCACCTAGACAAAACTATTAATACCTCTTAAGAAGTGTGTTTTCATAATTTGGCACATGGTTTGGAAAACCGTGCGGGTCATACATGTGTGGTGTTGTTCTTAATCAATGGGAAACACATAGTTGGAGCCCAGTTTTTCTAAACTGTGTGACCAAACTATGTGATCTAGTTTGGGATGGTTAATTTAATCTTCTACCCTTAATGGATTTATAAACGTAATTTTTTTTTCCATTCCTCTTTTCATCCTCCTTCATTTGCAACAGGTGTATCCGGCTCAATCTCCTCTCCTCCCAACTCCTAGTTATGGATATTTCTCTTCTGTATGGTGTCAAAACTATTCGACATTAGTCTCGTTTGATGATTAGTGATAAGTTGTTGATTCCACCTCTTTTTTTTCTTGGTTTATTTTTCCTCACCATGGTACGAATTCGGTGTGACTGAATGCATCATATTTTTATAATGTTCATCTATTGATCCAATTTCTCCCAAACCGGACTGAATCAATCCTTGATATCAGACATGTGAGTCGAACTTGGTATATGGTATGTGGTCTTCTTCCTTCCAACAAGTTTCATCTCTTTTTATATGGGTTGTAATTCAGTTACACACTTGAATCTTCTGGTGATTAATAGACCTATAAAATAAAAATACTTTGAAACAACTTGTGGTAAGGATAATGTATATGAAAAATAGTTATAGGGGACCATACATGATAAGTTAAAGCATGTCCAAAGGAATCCATGGACATGGATAGTGATTGTAATAAATTTACCCAATAGTATTTTTGAAATATTATTGATGAAACTACGATTAAATGGAGATTACCCAATATATACAGAGATGAAGGATGATATATAGTGACCTTATAAGGCTAAATGGGAACAACTGTTCCCAAATAAATAGGTTGGGAGGTTAAAACCGGATTTGAGTCCTCTACAGGAGCTAGGAAGTTCGTGTTAGAGGATATGATCAACATCATTGATTAAAAAATAATTGTAATGCATGTGACAGTACCAAACCACTAGAAACGATATTGGATGGTGTTTTACGATAAGGGGTAAGGAAAAGGTCCCCCATAGAATGTGAGCTAACACCTACAAGATTAAAATCTATGTGGAAGGAGTCTCTAATAGATCAAAATATCTCTTTCTAATTAATTGAAATATTGGATTTTGAACTTATTGGTAAAGCAATCAAGGCTAGTTGAACAAGTCTATATTTAAAGAGAAAATCAATTCTTTGAACTCATCCTTTGTAGATAATTCAGTGATATATTAATTCTAAATATTATAAAATCGTGATTATATTATATCAATTGATGAAGTTATAGGATATCTTTATTTATACTTAGTAAAAACCTATGTGATGTAGCTGATGAGAGATCAATAAATCTATTCATTATTTTCAATATCATGGCTATTTTAAAAAAAAATAGATGATATATCTTTTCAATATTTTTTTGGATCTAGATTCGGTGAAATAATTTGTAAGTTATATCACTTTACTTTAATAGTTCATTGTTGAATTATTCATTAAGTCATCTATCCGAAAGGTATAATGTGATTTTGAGAATTGAACATTTTTTTGTTTCCTCTGAGGTGAGATATTAATAATGTGACATAGTGTTTTGAAAATTCTATCATCTCTACATAGTTTTACTATTATCATTATCCAGTTCAGTAAATTTTATTTTACCTCTATAACTCAATGAATTTGTTATCCTTTTAAGCTTCTAGGTTATGCTCATGTAGGCATATCTTTTTTCCCAATCCTTATTTTTTTATAGTCCTATATGTATAATCAAGAATTATTGACTCAGGAAGGGATTATGTGAGATATTATTCTATTATATAAAATGATATGATAGGGGTAGTGTTTTATGAATGAAATCATTTAAGTTTCTTTCTTTAAATACTATTATAGTGATCCTCGCTCAATAAAATAGTGTGAACCTTGTAAATTTTACTTGCCTTCTTCTATTTTATGATGTTTCTAATCTAAGTGAATTAAGACAAAAGAACCCTAATTTTGGTGAAAAAATAAATATCATTCACAATAAGAATCTTCCAAGATGTGACGCTCTCATAATAAATGAAGTTTTTTAGAAGGATCATTAATTGAGTTAAAGACTACAACTAATATCACTTATCATGCCACAATCTCTAAGATCTAAACAAACTCCCTCTAAATAACAATTTTGTCTATATAACATATGTCAGATTGAGTAATTGAGATCAAACCATTCACCTTGGAATATTTTAAATAGAATTTGATATACTAGTTTTTGTTGGAATAATTGATAAATCAAATCATATTTATATAAAAAATTAAGTGTCATGCAACACCTAATTTTATTTTTTGAGCTATGAACATAAAACCCATCATTTCCCATTCCAATGTATTTATGTATAAAAAAATAAAAATTCACTTGGGAACTCTAATAATAATAGTATTATTATCATTAATATAATTCTTAAAGGATATATCAGTTTTTTGAGTGTTCGACCCATGGTTATTATAGAGGAAAATATCCATTTTTTGAGTTGAACTTCCCCTTATAATGGTATTATTTTTCTTTTCTATAGTTTTCCCTTTACCCTTAATTTTCTTATGAAACATAAATTCCATCCACGATAATATCCTTAATGATTTTCTTGTTTAACATCCCCATCCATCTCCTCAACCCAACTCCTTCATTAATATAGGAGACTGAATGTATTATCATTTGACTATAACACCATATCTAATGTTTCCACCTTATTATTAATCTTTGAGTCCCTCATTAATAAAATCATAGTAAATGATTCCGTATATTTATTTACACATTCCACATCCATTCCAATTACATCAATCAATTCTACCACTTTAGCACCCTTAGTGGGATTAGTAGTGGTCACAATCCTTTGATTAGCCTTATCACCATGATGAGATTACATTTCACCTTGAGATCTAGTGATCAAAATCCCCATTCTCACCATAGATAAATAGATATAATGCAATTTTAATATGTTTCACAATATTATATTGGACTCAATAACCTTGTTTCTAGATAATTTATTTTCCTTGTTCCTCAAAATTTTATTTATTTTATTTTTTGTACCAACATAATTATAATTATATTCTTGGGTTTTAATCTTGGAATCCCCAACATTATCCATATGAGACTTATCCATAGGTATTTGAAGCACATTCCCCAAGTTAACAACTTGGATTAGAATTTCAATATCCAAATAAACCGACTATGATGTTTCAATTTTAATCAATATAGTATTTCCTTTAGTGTTATTACCATCACTATTACCAATAAATTGTTTGGATTTATTATAAAAATCCTTAAAAATCATCTCCCTTCCACATTCCTTGCCTCTAATTGTTTTAAAATGTCTCAGTTCTGTAATATCCATAATTTTGTAATTCTATATAGGTTTGACCTATTATTCTTAATGGGAAGATGACATATTACCGAGATGAGGGTAACTTGGAATTTTTAAATATTAATTTATGAATTTAAGGATTATTCATTATATTAGATTTTTTAATGTAAATGATGTATAAATACAAAGGGATATTAATAATTGATTTTTATAGTGTTTTATATCAAAATTATACTATTTCACACTTCACCACTCTCACAAACTAAGAAATATGATACCCTATATGACATCTATAATGTAGTGTTACAATGAATTTTTTCACCTGGATTCCCAACTTAATTAAAAATACTTTTTCACTTTGAGGATTTAAATAAATTGAAGCCTATATTTTTCCACCATGTGTCACAACTAAAATAATATTTATATTTCTCATGTTGTCACTAATCCATCCCTCACTTTTATATCAGACTCACAACCCACAATACAACATTTAAATGGGTAGTATGACCCATTATAATTATATAAATTGAAATAAGTAAGAAGAAGTGAAACCATATAACCAGATAAATAGTTTGCAGTCTGATTATCAAAATAGTAAGTAACTCTCTACTATAAAAGGATCAAATTATTTTAGCTCAGCTAGAAGTTGTGATTGAAAACCAATATTCTATAAAAAATATAGTTTCCGAAAATCCTCAACCTCAAATATCTATATTAAAAACTCCTTATGTATACTATATGTTTCTATAATTTTTTTTTACAAAATATATGAAATTTGAAATTATTTGCATCTTTTTTCCCAATGAACTAATTCCAAGTTTTCTAGGCTTATTTCCTAGATAATATTCGGTGAGAAAATATTTTATAAATAAAAATTAATATTTATACAACTTCTCCTTGGTGTCTTATAAAAAAATAGAAACCAAATAGCTAAACCGATTTGAATACTAAATAAATAGTGTATAATAGGCATTAACAACCTAGAAAAATCTATGCAAATATTCTAGTCTAACTCTTTATATCTCATGTGAATTATATTTTTATATTTATGTTCCTATAATTACATTATGAATATCACTACATGACAACTCCCATATAGATCTCATTTAATTTTTCATTAAACAAACTAAAAATATTTCATGGATTCCTGATAATTAATGAGGAAATTTAGAACAAATAAAACCATAAAAATATTCATATTAAATTTGTAGTAAAATGAAATGTGTACCATTATGTTAAATATATCATATTTCAAGATTTTAAGTACATATATATCTTAAAGATCACATATGAGATTTTAACACAAACAAAAATGTATTTTCTTCCCAAAACAATTGATGATATTTATATAACATATCCAAATACTTTATATCCATGAAAACATTGATTTATAGTGATTGATATATATTTACATGAGATAATATATCTCATGTAATAGGATTTTATCACATTAGAAAAATTTATCATTGTAACTGATTATAACATAGGATCATTGATCACATTTATAATTCAAGTAAAATAATTTAAATAGACAAATTCATATATTAAAATCACATAATTGAATTCATGTTGGAGGATTCACACTGGGAACTTCGCAGAGCTGATTACAAATTTTTTTAATCAACTTGACTTATAAAATTTCATACCAAAATAAGGCCTTCTAAATGGAAGATTCATCTTCGGTACAATTGGATTATATTTATAAAATTTCATTATCATTACATATAATTCATAATAAATAATATATGACTCCATACCTCAAGTAATTATTACCATATAGCATAAAAATATAAATGAAAAAATTTAATATAGACTAAAAACATGAAATGAATTCTAGCCTATTTTAAAAGGTTATAAATTCAATTCAAAATTTGATGTCTTCAAATGAAATAAATATTATTTTACTATATTTACAATTAAACATGACTCAATCATTTTTTATTTTAATAGCCTATGTAACAATCTAAATGATAAATTTCATATATTTTGGAAATTTGTCAAGATGGGAGGATAGAATAAGTAGTTTGGCTATATGTGAATAGTAAAAATCATGTATAATGATATTTAAATGTCACAATTGAAATATTTATCTAGTTAACATAGTAAAAACCATTTAGAACATGTTTTACAAAATCAAAAAAAGAAACACAAAGATATTTTAAGGAAAAGATATTATGATATGATAAAAGTTAAGAAGACATTAAACAATATATAATTTAAATTATTAATAATTTTAAAAGAAATAAATAATAAATAATTTTAATTAAGTAAATATGAATTTTGTTCAAGGAGACCCTAAAAATTCTCCAACACTTTAATAATTAAAAAATTATATATAATTTCAAAACAAATCCCCATTTTTTAAATTATCAAAATTATAATTTTTTTTAAAAATGGAAAAATATTTACATTATAAGAATTATTTTTTGGGTAAGATGATATAAAAATTAATATAAATATTTTATAAAGATATCATAATCATTAATATTTCAAAAAATGTGTCGAGTTCCCACCATAAATCCTACCATTCTTATACCAAAAAATAGATTCCATATTATTACAAATTTCCTATAAACATGGAATATTTTAATATGAACACACTCAATATACCTCTAAATTAAGGCCAAAAAAATTTAAATTGACATCATACAATGTCAAAAAATGGTTTTCTAAAACAAATTATATTGTAAGGGATTTGTCAATATTTTTTAAACCTACGTTTTAATATGAATAAATTACATATTTACACAATCTTTTGAAAATGATACTTAGTAAATTGAAATTTATCATCATTGTTCTTATTCATAATGTTTTGTGATGGATTTTTTGAAGTTAAAATAACTAAATTATTGTAATATAATATAAAAATTTAAAACCAAAATAAAAATTGTTTTCTTAATCTATAGGTATTGAGAATACAACAATGTATGTGTTATATATTTATATTCAGTAGTTGAAATAGTAATTATTTTTTTCATTGAACTTAAATAATATGAATATTAACAAATTAAATAGAACATTTTTATGGATAATTTTATTCTTATATTTAATCCAAAAAATTAAAATCCTAATTTATATTCAAGTAAAAAATAGTTTTAGAATAGTAAAATAAACCAACAATCAAATATCCTTTAAAAAATATAATAACCATTTTTACATATTTAATGTGACTTCCCTTAGGTTAACTTTGATATCAAGAAAATTTTAAAACTGAAAATATTAAATCAATCCTTGGTGATGATATATATAATAAACATCCAATCATAACTCCATATTTTTTTTACATATACTAGTTTTCTAGAGCATCTGGATCTTACATTAAAGTAGTACTTAGAATAGTATTTTCACTTTTATACAATTCTAAACCAATTACCTTAACTAAATATTTTTTATACATAAATTTATTTAGAAATATATAATCATTTAATTGAAATATTTTCAACCAATGAATAATTTACATTCCACCATCATACTCATATCAAATTCAAAATTCATAGATTACTAAAATAAATTAAAATTATTTTGAAATTAAAATATAAAAACAATATCATTAATATATATTTTCATAATAAATATATCATTATAAGCATTCATAATAAACAAGGTTGGGTCTGTGTTCCCCTTCTCAATGTTTTTTAAAGAAAAATAGTTATTCATTCATACCAATATTTTGGATCTTATTTTAAACCATATAAATCTTTAGATGGTTTTAAAAAAGATTAGGATTCTTTTCATTTTAAAAAAAGGCTATATAATATATACTTATTCAAAAATATAACCATTTAGAAAATTTCTTTTAAAGTCAATTTGAAATAATTAGATTTCCAAAAAAATAGAAAAATAAAATAATATCTTAATTTATAATAATATAGAAACATATGGAAAACAATCTTAAAAAAAACCCTCCTCTTGAAAATATCCATGATCGTCCAATATAAAATTATTTTTTATTATACTTACATATTCATCAGGTTTATTTTTAAAGACCAATTTTTTCAAAAAAAATATATTAGATTTACTTGGTGGAAAATATAAAGTCCTTGTATTACTTATCATAAACTTATTTAATTCATACTATATACCTAGTACAAAATTATAATCATTTATGGCCTAGAAAATATTGTTAGGCCAAAATTTAGAAATGAGACAATGAAAATAACAAATATTCATAACATATTTTTTAGATTGAATATATTATTTAACATTCTCAATCACATTAAATGTAGGGTGATTTGTGTGACTTTTTAGTGATCTTTCATTTATATGTTCAGATCACCAATAAATATTCTCTTTATCAATGTGTGAATCTTTATATTTAGGTCCTTCTTGTCCAGAATTAAAATCTAAAAACTTATCTTCAAGTTGAACAACAACATCATCTCATCTATAGAAACAATATTCATCAAACATATCAATAATTGATTCTCAAGAACCATGGTTCATTGATTGTATACTTTATACACCTTAATCAAGTTTTAATATACTAATAAAATTCCTTAATTAATTTTTAAAACATATTTACCTAAATAATCCTTGTTATTAAGAAAAAACAATATGATAAAGGATTCTAAAATAGCTAATTTTAGCTTCCCTCCCTTTCTAGAGCTCATAAGATGACTTTTTCAACAAATGTTGTAAAATAAATCTTTTAGTATCATAATAGGATGTTTTTATAGACTATAGAAAAAAATTATTTAGTTATTTTAAACTCATTTAATATGTTCCTATTCTTTTTTTAAAGAGATGTATCTGTTTATTTCATATAAATCAATCTGTTCTAGGAGATGATAAATTGTAGAAATACCCACTTTATTCAAAAAACAATATAAATTCTATAATATAGATTTCAACACCTTGATAACTTCTAGTTTACTCAAATATATTTATTTCCAAAATTTTAAAGAAGTAGCAATAATTAATAAACATAAATAACATTTAATAATTAATTTTTACAAAATAAGAAAGTGTGTATATATTAATATCATTTATAATAAATATAAAAATATTTCATTCAACCAAAATTAACTTTTAATAGGATAAAATAAATCCTAATTAATTAATTAAATTTGTCATATAGTTTTTACTTCTATATTTGTCTTAAAACTACTTCTATATATTTTACCTTTCATAAAATATTCAAATAAAAACTTTATTCCCACATTATATATAGGTTAATATAGAATTACTTAGTTTCTGGATATCTTATGCATCAACTAGAAATTATCATTTCCCAACATCATATTCAATATAATTTCATTTGATTTTATAACATTCAATATTTTGAAATTTGGATTAGTTAATTAAAAAATTATAATTGATTAAATTTCCTTTTTTCTATTTGTATAAAAATATTTTTATCTTTAAGTACAATATATTTATCATTTCATAATTTAAAAAACATTCCATCATAATATAATTATGAATTTATTATAATATTATTTTTAAATCATTTAATATATAAATATCTAGAATTAGTGACAAAATTTTAAAATCCTACTTCACAAAAACCATTTACCATTCCTTTAAAATTATCACCAATATTAGCATTACCCAGATCAAATTTATTGAATGATGGAATGTTTGATATATAACTAGTAATAAGTCTTGATAATCCACTATCCAAGTACCCAAAATCCATTTTGATACTCCAAAGAAACATATTATTTAAAAATAAATTTAATATTGTTTTGGTAACCATGAAAATTTGGTTCTAATAGGATTAGAATATGAATTATTTGGAGTCAAAACTGGCAGAAAATATTTTTTTGGAGGTAATAAATATAATAAATACGTTGAAATTAAATCCATAGTATTTACAAGAGATTTTAAAATTTTCAAGGAACATTTATTTTAATAATTACCTTTCATATAAAATATAAAACATATTGAAATAGATTTATAGGAATTGGTTATTTTAACAAAGAATGTTTGCTAAATTTTTGAAAAATAATTATCATAACCATAACTAAATCACTTTGTCTTTATTTCATTGGAACATATCATTTTAACAATGTTGTATACACCTTGAAATAATTGATAGATTCATCTATAAACATTCAAAATCATTTTTGAGATGTTCGTTGTCCTTAAGAATTTTTACAAAATTCTTTATTTCAGATTAATGAAATTTAGAAATTAAATAAAATTTTATTTTCCATTTTCCATTTTTTTCAAGATAAATTTATTGATTTATTTCATTAACTTTTAGTTTTGAATCATAAAATTTTTCATCATCCTAGATTGATTTCTTTAGAATTTCATTTTCCATTAAAACAACCTTATGCTGACTCTTATTATTTATGTATAAATTAGGGATATTTTAAATTTTATAATCATTCCTATCAACATATTTATTAAATTACTCAACTATTTGTTTTATAAAAATAGATTCATAAGTTGAATTAAAATTAAAATCACTTACATGATTTTATGAAGCTATTAAGTAAAACAAATCACATCATTTTCTCAAACAGAATCATCAGTTGCACTTTAATCATCAGCATAATTCCATCTAGTTACCATTTATTTACTTTCATTATTATATTGTTTCCTTTTATTTTTATCTTTATTTAATCTTGGTAAATATTAAATGATATTCCCACTTTTCCTACACACATAAAAAAAATTACATCACTAGCATCATTATAAATAAAATTACCTTTATTATTCTCTTTGTGATCATCTTTGGGAAAGTATTTCTGAAATATCCATGAGTATTCCTTATTTATTCTATATCCACTCTGTGTTACATAAGTAGTTTCATTCCTATCACTAATCTATAAATCATAATGGGAAGAGTAAGTAGATACATTGATATAAAATTAATTCCCTTATTCTTTAACTTATTTTATTTATCTTGATTTATTAGTTGTAACTCATATTATAAAAGAGTTATTATAAGCTCATCAAGAGTTTTTTACATGATTTTATTACTTTTATATATAGAAATATTTGTATCAGGACAATTATTATGAATTTCAAAATGTACTTATTCAAAAATAACAATATTTTCAAGATTTTATCCTATATACCTCATAACATTTTCAATACTAGTGAATCTATTGAAAATTTGAATTAAATTTTCATCATCAAACGTTTTGAATTCTATATATATAGTTATTAACATGCCTAATTTAGTTATATTAAGAATATATAAGCCAAAATTTATGATCATGCATAATTTTCCAAATTTTATGAGATTTTTTACTTATATATACATGACTATACACATTCTTATTTATAACAAAATATGAAATATTCATTACCTTTAAATTTAGAATATTCTTTACCACATCATTTCCAACTAATGAATATGGATCACCTTTCTATGTCTTGTACGGTTTTTTCATTTCATCTAGTGATCACTGCTATGTTTCTTTAAGAATACTTCCTTCTAAGACTGCTAATAGCTATAATAATTTCGATCAGAAGTAACTATTCATTAATGTATCCATCCATCATTTTAATTTTTTCCTTCCATATTCAAATGATATTGTCCCCCTAGATATTAAGTTAGGATAAGGTTAGTAAAAATAAATAACATATGTATTCAGCATTGGTTTAAGGTCTAATACAAATTGTTAGTCCCAATGAGAAGATAGAAGATAAAAAAGAGAGTCGTGAATTTGAATTTTATAAAACGAATTTATGATTTTAGGGATTATAGATTACATTATAGTATTTAATTTAAACACATTGGAAATAAGAATAGATAGTCATTAAAAAATTTTATAGTGCTTCAGATCTAAATCATCCTAATCCACTCTTCACCCATATAATGAAGTGATAAAGATGAAAAAAACTATAAACAATATAATGGAATCTTACAATGAATTTTTCCCACCTAGAGTCACATCTCAATTTCAATTTCTTTTTTACCATGGAGACATAAACCCAACACAAACATAAATTTTTCTACTTAGTTGCATAACCCGGATAATTTGAATTTTATTCCTGGAGGAACAACCAAATTATATATTTTTTTATGGGTGTCATAACACATAATACAACATTTTCATTGGTATTATAATGCTTTAAAATTATGCACACTGGAAGAAATATAAATAGGAAGAACCCTAAAACTAGATGAAATATTTACTATATGAGTTTCTAGGTAATAATAAACTCTCTATAATAATAGGATCAAATTACTTTAGTTTAGTTGGAAGTAGTTGGTAATCAGTACGAATTATTCACTTTTAGAATTTTAGAAAGTTCTCAACCTCAAAACTCTTTCTTATGCACTATTTCATTCAAGTATATCTATATATAGTTTCTTATTTTAATATAAATTTTAAAATTTGAAATACATTGCATCCTTATTTTTTTTAAATACTTTGGAGTTGTCCAATATTTTTTTCAAAATAATATTCCATATTTATATCATTCATAAATAAAAAATGATATTTATTATAGTCTTCCTTGATATCACATAAAATTAAATGGAAAATACACAGTGGAACCCATTAGAACATTAAGTATAGTAGTTTATATCTAGAATTAATAACCTATGAAAAATCCATGTAAATATTTAAGTAAGGATCATTGGATTTAATTTGATTAAAATTTAGATATTTGAATTCCTAGAGATTCAATGTAAATATCTATACGTGCTTACCCCAATTTGGATGTAATTTACATTTTCATGAAAAACATAAATCTATTAATATAGATTCTAGATACTTACTGATTAATTTTTTTATTAAATAAAAAAGTAAATCTAATCATATGAAACCTAGAATAAATGGAAATTTGATGCATTATGAAAATTAAATCATATTTCAATATTTATGTATGAAAATATCTCATAGATCACATATGATTAATTAAGACAAAACAAAATTTCCTTCTCCAAAATCAGTTCATAATTTATATGTACTTAATTTAAAAATTAATTACATCCATGAAAAAAATTATTTACACTAATTGAAATATCATATTGATGGAGAATATATTTCAAGTAATTAAATTATACCATCTAATAAATTTTATCTATATAGATTATTTTCATGTAGAAGAATTGATCATGCGGTTATTTCAAGTCAGTGAATTCATGTAGGTTAATTTATATATCTGATTCAAAAAAGTGAATACACATATGAAAATTAATATAGCTAATTCACATAAAATAATTCATATAGGTAAATTTACATAATAATATTCAACTATCTGTGTGTCGATATTTGTAAATACGCTAACTTACCAAATATCAGACCTAATAAGTCCTTATAAATGAAACAATAGTCCTTTGTTATGATTGAATTATTTTCATAATATATCATTTGTTCTCTAAATAATAAATAATCACAATAATAGTACTTGTAGAGCTCATGTTACCATTAAAATTGAATAGGAAAATATATTTGATATACTGCATAATTCAGACTGAAACCTTACAGTGAATTCTATTATAATTGAGTAAATTATAAAGATAAATTCATAATTGTATCTATTATAATAGAATTTATATTATTTTATTATATTTACACTTAAACTAAAATCAATAAGTTTAGAGTTAGGTATACCATGTTTTGATAGAAATATAGAATGTAAAAGATTCAAGAAATTTGTATATGAGGTTTGTCTACTTGGGAGAATTGGATACATGGTTTAGCTTCATGGGAATATATAAAATAATATATTAATGATATATTAAGGCCCCAAATGATATATTTATTCTTAAAAATAATTGTAAAACTTGTATAGGTTTTATTGATAATGTATACATGAAATTTAAATATACTTTAAAAAAATATTATTATAAATGAATGGATAAGCATGATTTAGTCAATAAAAATATATAGTTTTATGAATTTTAATGAAAATAAAACCAATTCATATTTTTCATTATCAATAAAAAATGTGGTTTATAGAACCATTCTACCTAACATATATTCCATTTCCCTTTAGTTTATTCTTTCTTATCATGTCTTTCATTGATTCCTAGCCATATTTATTGAAACCATTATATGTTAAATTATTTATTCTATAATCATAGACACGTTTTTTGAATAGATTTCAATCAATATATAAGGCTATAATTTAAACCTATATTATTCTCTTATTTATAGTTTTTATGATGGTAAGGACTATTTTGTCCCCTGTGGTTTTGGATAAGTTAACATCCACATGAATTTGAGAAAAGATCTCATACCTAGAATTCTAATTACCTCTAACCAATTTAATTTGGACCACCATGGCTGATGTAATATCCCAATGATTTTTTTGAATTTATGAAAGAAAATAAATCACTAAAATGGGAATCCGAATATAAGTATGTGTATTCTTGAAGTCGTAATGATCAATGTCATTATCCTATTCCAGTAATTTTAGGATTCATGGTTTGAAATAAATATATCCATTTCCCCAGTCATTCCTATTGATCTCATCATTAGGGTAGATAACATTAAAGTAAACCATTCTAATAATAGTAGACCTCCAGTTTAAGAATCCAAAAAAAAATTAAAACCTTTTTCCAAGATCACTAAAAATCCTAAGAATCACACCTTTCATAATGATATTTCAGGAAAAAATATACAACATGAACATATCGAATGTTTTCCCAGATTTGATGATAATTGGAACCTACATACAAAATCAGGACCTCATTAATGATCCTTTAAAAAGACGAGTTGCAAAATAATGATATGTTCTCCTTAACTCAAGAAACATTTAAAAATATTTCCATGATCGGACACTAACATTATTCATATTCCTTTGGTTCATTATTAATTTGGCTGGGAGGACTATAAATTAAAAATACATCCTTAAACTAAACAACATCTAAATTAGTTTTAGGAATTTATTTTTTTAGTTAAAACCCTACGAGGATCACATGGATTTTCTGCATCTTAATTCCCCTTCATAGCTATCTACCCCTTAAATATATAATAATAATTGTAATAATATTTTTTAAAAAAATTAATAATTCATAAATAAATATTATAAATTTGAAATTAAAAATTTATTAAATACTAATTAATTATTAATTATTAATTATATATTATTTAATAATATTAATAATATATTGATTTTAAATTTTTTATTAGTTAAAAATAAAGAATTAATAGTAAATTATTAGTGAAAAAGAAATTAAATATTAATCATTAATACAAATTATTATTTACCTATTAACTAATTACTATGTATTAATTACTAATTATTAACCATTTAATATATATATCTAATAAATATTTATATTTTATTAAATATTAGTTTATAAGTATTAACTATTATTAAATAATTATTAGTAGAAATTTATAATTATCCATTAATAATAAATAATTAATAATAAAATTTTAACAAACAATTATTAATTTTTAATTTTTATTTATTTATTATTATTTTCTAACTATTCGATAATTATTAATGAATAATTATTATTTATTTACAATTACTCTAACTAAAAATTAAATTTCATGAATGCCACTTAATGAAGTTTAGAGAAAACATGAAAGCATGAGCAATAAAATTATGCCACCAAAGCGATAACTATGTCATTCTAATATAATTTCAATTCGGTGGAATTAAGCACCCTTTTTAAACTCCTAACAATAGAGAATTCCCTTCCCTCTTTCTCATTTTTGATGAGTTCCTTGAAATAGTAACTCATCTCATCCCATTTCTTAATATACACTTCTAGGGTTAACTTTTCTAAATTGAAACTACATTTTTAAATGAGATCATATATATTAATTTATATCTTTTTTCCTCATGGATGTCAATTTGGATATCTCTCTTTATTTATTCCCTTGATGTATTCTTTTGAAAATTTAATCTCATATAGATATTAACTTAATCTTTATTATTTGAATGAAAAATCAAGACTATGTTTAGTGTTGGTTGATCTTTTCCTTCTTGCTCTGTTTATTACACCCTCTAAATCAATGCTACAGTTCCCCACCCAAAGAGGACAAATCCTTGGAGCTTTGAGGCTTAGTATCATTAGCTTAGATTATTGATGTCAAATATCACTTTCTAGATATAGTACACAATTTTTTAGTTTTTAAGAGGTTGCACATCATGTTCATAGGTTATGAGAGACAATCAAAGGATTTTATAAAGTAGTTGGGTTGGTAAATAGCTAAAGGTTCTTGTTCATAATGTGAATCATAAATTCATAGTGTGAATTCGACCTGGAATGAGGCCATGAGGGTTTGGTTTAAGACATTTAAATCATTTAGGATAGTATTTAAACTAACTTTATGAATATTCACTCAATATTATAATATGTGGTGACACACTTTTTGGCGTATATGAATATTTAGTTATTCACATACTGAAAAAAAATTAAGGATTTGAATTTTACATTTTACAATGGTTTTAAAGTGTTTCATGCATAATCCCTCCCTTATTCATCTTCCTTGTCTCTCTCTCTCAAACCCTAGGATTTATCAAAGTGATTTTGGGTTCATTAAACTCTTTAAGAATCCATTAATTTTTATGTTGATCTAGATATTGGTTGGTTTTTTATCCTATGGTAACTATAATCATTCTCTTCTTGTATTTTTCATTTATATGTAAATTGGAATAAGTGTTATAATGTGTTCTTGTTGATATATTATCATATGATTATGCTTCTATAATTGCTTCTTGGACTTCTATGTGCTTCTATTTTGGAGGATGGATCTTGTGGGTTGTGGTGTAGTGCCTAGAATGTCGAGGTATGTGTTGATCAGACTTCTCTGCCATCCCTTTGTCTTATAGAAATTATTCTATGTTTTGAGAGTCAATTCTAGTGATCCTTTTTGTTTCTCAGGTATCCATTTCTATCGGGTGTGTGGGGATCCCATCATGGTTAGTGAGGCACCTGAGATTTATATAGGGTGTTTCATCTCTATCCTATGATGGATGGACCTTGAATTTTAATGATTTCATAAATTATTTTCGAAATAAAATGGAATAATTATATATTGATTGTTTTGTTTGTGTAAAATGGGTTATTAAGAAAAAAATGTGTTCCCCATTATTTTTGTGATAGAAAATATATTTTCAATTAATTTTGAAATGGATTGGGAAATTGTTTTCAAAAAAATTGATGAATAAAGGGTTATTAGAATTGTTTATGAAATTTAAAATCACTTAGAATGTGATTATATTTATACAACACATGGGAGCGTTGGATACATAGTTTGAAGGTCTGGCATCAATTCCATTCCATTGGTATTTTTCAAGGGTTCACTTTCTAGGGTTTTTTTCCATTCTAATATCTTATATGAATGTGATTAAGGACATTATTGAGACTATTGAGTGTTCACTTTTTGGGGTGTTCCTAAGTTCCCTATACTATATTTCATGGGTTCTAGGTGATTGATAGTGCACTAGTCATTCATTTTTTTATAAAAGTTAGAGTGACATATATATCTTGAATTATGTTGTCTTAGGGGTACATAAAATTTTTATTTGTCTTATGATTTTTTGCTGACATTATGTGAAATATACTTTGAAAAAAGTAGCTGGTTATTTAAAAAATTCTTCAAAACTATTTTACCTACATAAATCTCAAACTGTGGAAAAAGGGGGAAGTTACCATGAATTTTCCATAAAATGTATAACTTCTTTTCAATCCTTTTTTAACTTCAATATGATAATACTCCTTTTTTTACAGAGACATGATATAGAACACACGTGTGGGATCCTACTAGTCCTATTTAGATTACACCATAAACACTCTCTTAGGGGGTTTTAAACCATTTATTATCTTCGATTTTAGGATATGCTAAGGAATCGTAGTGATTTGGGGATGCTTCTATCATATGGGTTTGGATAGCTCATGTTGATATAGTGGGACATGGTCCAAACATATCACCTGGTGTAGCTATTTTAAGTTCTTTTCCACTATATTTTTTAAACATGTACTTTAAATTTTTATCTAGCTATGTTTGTGTTTTACAAAAACCATTGGAACTATTTTTTTTTTCATATACCTCTTTTAGTTTCATTTTGGTATATATATTTTTATTCCATTTATCTTGAATATTTTTGGGATAAGTCATTCCTTATTTTTTTCCTAGGTGTTAATCACAAGCCCATGGGCATTGGGACCGTCATTCATGTCTTTTCATGTTTTGGTTTGGAACCTAGTGGTATGGGTATCCAGTTTGAATCATAAAAATTTGGTAGTAGATGATTTTTATTCTCAATTAGAGTAATTTGGTGTATTGGAGATATGATTATTGGTACATTAGGGGTAGGTTGTAGTGAGTTATTGGACAACACTTTCCATAAATAGCCTTAAGTAATAATAAGATGTTTGTATGTGTGTATCTGTGATGGGTTTTAAACATTCTCATAGTTTTTATTTGAGTAATTCAATTTTAAACTAATATTTTTTTTTGTATAATCGCCCCTATCAGATATTGGTATATAGATATTTCAATTGAGCTTTATTTCATAGATTTTATAGGAGGGTTTAGCAGGAAATGAACTTCCAAGGAATCCTCAATTTGGATCAAAATCTTTTAGAAGCTATCATTTATAAAGTTTATGTTGTGTATAAAAAATTAATAACACTATAAAAAACACTGGATAGAAGAGTTTTATTATTCTTGTATTAAGTAACCACTATTAAATAAATTCTGTTTAAAAATAATAATAATATCATGGAGCTTTACTCAAACATCTGCTATGTTTTTCATTTTAATAATTTGCGGTGGTTTTCATTGGACTTCCACTAAATGTTTTAAAAACCCATATTTCTTCCCCCTCCCTCGCTCCCTCTATGTGACCCTGAACTATATTCTCACCTTCTCCTAACCTAATCCTCCCCAATCCCCATTTCGACCCCAACCCCATGACCCGCCCCCCTCTGACCTCCCTCTTCCCGGAGTAAACGCACCCCCCCTGAACTCCCTCTCCTCAGATCGGTTTCCCTCCTCAGTGGATCGGATACCCTCCCATTCAACCTATGAAAACTATGAACACCAACCCTATCTATTATCCCAATTATATGGGCCTATTTATATATTTTATGATGTATTAATACTGATTCCTCTTGGTAAATCCCTCCAGAATTCTTTTTTTTCCTCCTCTTCATTTTCTCCATGTCCTACAAACCAATGAATGCTCTAGAGGATGAAGTAGTTTTTAAATAAATTTTAACATGGGTTTTAGTGATTTTATGGTTCCTCTTAGCCTCTCAAGGATTATTTGGCCTTGTTGTGGTGATTTAGTATCTCTCTTTATAGAATTGGCAGTTCATAGGATGCATTTCTCTATTACATAGTTTATTATATTAATAAACACTAATTTCATTCAATTTTATACTAGTTTTTAAATTTCTTAGGAATTTATTATATGTTTAAATAAATATATATTAAAGGGAAACCATGTTTTACAAATTTCCAATTTAATTCTAAGGATTTTTATATGAAAAAAGTATTTTAAATTTATTTTTCAACTACCATGCAAACCTAATAGTAGATAAAATACTAGAATTTACTTCATTACATGATTTCAATATGTTAAAAGTTATTTTGGTCCATAAATTAATTTTTAAGGGAAGATTTTTAATTCCATGTGTGTGTATGGATTTGTAAGAACCAATGTTGGGTTACCTTGAAAATAGCGACTTTATAGTGATTGAGTGTTTTAGTTTTCAAAATAAAAGTTATAAAAAGGTTATGGTTGTAACATTTCAAAGATAATCATAAAAATTAACCATAGACCATGACCCTTGATATATTTTTGAAATTGAAATGGTATGTCATGTTGATTGCGCATAGAGGTTTTTCATATGGATTACTTTTTACAATTAAAGAGAAGTGGATGTTTCTGAAAGGATTTATCGAGATGGGGATATATTTTATGTTGAATGATTAACTATATTCTTGTGTGATAATTGATGTTTGGCTTAAAATTTATAACATGGGAAGAGATGGCTAGTTTTTTAGAAAATTTAAGTGCCCTTATAAAATGACATTAAATGGTAAATTTAATTGTAAGAACAAATAACTACCTAAAACTCCTATGTTTATTAGTTTTATCCATCAAATAGGGTGTGATATCCAAATAAAGTATAATTTCCATTCATATTTCTAAATGGGTTATCTTGGTCTTATTTAGACCATGGAAAATGGTTTGGACAATGATTAATGTAGCTAATTATTCAATGGAATGAACCCTCCTTAGTTACAAAACTAGGATAGAATAAACAATTATATTTTTCCACCATATAAAATATAATATATATACAAAATATCAAAAATTGATATATAATTATAGTCTTTAATGTAAAGGTTTCTTTCCACACTTCCATCATTAAATATTAACTTTTTCAATCATGTATCTAACTTCAAATATCATTCTCTTTAGTCTTATTCTAACCTATATAGATCCTTCTTCAATTTTGAATGTACCTATTTGATTAAAAATTTAAAAATTTATACTTGAATGTGCGGGTAGGATAAAATAAAATACCAATGGAAAAAATTTGGATTAATTTACCTTGAAAAAAACCTCAGTAGGCCAAGGTATTGGAATAATTTTGAGATTATTCAATTGCAAACTGATCAGTGGGTGGTAGAATAAAATTTTTGTGTCTTGATTGTAAATTAAGGTGATGGTTTAATAGAAACGAAGTATATGAGAATTTCATATTGAATTTTTTTTTGACTGTATATGTATGTTGGATTTTGCATGGGGAATCAAATGTTATAGAGAGTCAAAAAATGATAATATTGTGACAAAAACACAAAGTGACCTGGAATAGGTAAATTTAGTTAAAAATATTTTAAATAAAGTGTTTAGTTTTCTAGAAAAAAATTTCTATGGTTTTAATAGATCAAAAAAACCTTCAATTAATCTTAAATGGGTTAATATGGATCATATATTTAGTGAAAAAAAATTATTTTTATCAATTAGTTGAAGAAGGAGAGCAAGAACTATATTAAGGGTGTGCCATGTATTAGAAGTTGTATTTTTTAATGATGTTGTATCATATCAAGTGTCATTGGGGAATTAATGACAATGACATGTAAAAGATTTTAGAGTTTATTCATGATTCATTTGGGGAATAAAAGATCCATACATCGTTCTATGAGATGAATAAAGTCATTAACAAACAAGGACATGATTATACAATGATACATGCATGACCTAATGATTGTATGATTTACTAGGGAGAGGGTTCTGCAAATCAATAATTCACATGATGTAATGAAGTTAAATGGATGTTAATGAACAAAAATGTGTTTATAAATTAAATAAACCCCATGAATAAAGGGAAGAAGAAAACACATGCAATAGTATTGCGTTACTTTACTCTAAAACCACGCTTGAAAATATTATTCATGTCATCTAAGACTACATACAATAAGAATTGTCATGCTCATAATAGTAACAATGAAGTTACATGACATCCAAAATATTAAACATCATGGAATATATTTGATTCCCTATATCAATATTTTTCTTTAGATCCTACGAATGTACATTTGGGATTGGCTTCCAATGGTTTTAACACTTTTGGCCCTTTAAGTAAGAATTATATAATTTCGACAATTTTTTTATCCCCTATATTCGACATTCATTGATATGTATGGAGAAGGATTCTTCCATTATTTTGATTATTATTACTTGGAAGGAACATTCTTGGAAATGACATTGATGTACACCTTTATCCTCCAATCAAGGAATTATGAGAATTATGGGATGATGGCGTAGAAGCATATGATTCTTCAAAGAGACAACTATTCAAAATGTGTATTGCATTAATGTAGTCAATTAGTGACATTTCTAGACTTCAAAAATTATCTAAATGGGAAACTCACACTGTTTTTGGTTGTCTTGTTTGTAATTTTGATTTTGAACTTCAATGATTACCTCATAGAGGAAAATGGTGTTTTATGTGTCATTGTCGATTTATTGTAGCTTCTCATAAATTCATGTTTAAAAATAAATTATTAAATGGACATATTGAAATGATAAATTCACCAAATGTGTTATCTATTTCAAAAAACATGGGATAGTTAATTAATGGTAGAGAATAATTTTCAAAATTGTGACAGTTTAAAGAAGGGGGAAATGGGTTCGAGGTGAAATATCTGAAGAATCTGGAACACAACTTTGGAAGAAAAAGAGTATATTATTAAAAATTATTTATTGGGAGTTTAATTTTATATTTCATAATCATTAAATAATTAATATTTAGAGGAACATATGTGATAATGCAATTTTACAAATCGTAATGAGTTTCATAAATCGATGGATCACCGTAATTCTCATAAAGATTTGGGGTCACTAAATATAAATCATGGTTTGTGGGAAAATGATAATTAAAAGTTTAATTTAGATATTTATACAATGAAAAATCATGAGAAAGATGTAATCCTTTGAAATTTAAAGAATTGAAATGTTCCATATGGATATTCAAGTAACATATTAGGGTGTATTGACTTAAAACATCGAAGTTAGAATGAATTGGAAATTCATGACTCACAAATTTTGTTGGATCAATTATTGTTTTTGTCTTTATGTAATACTTTACCAAACAAATAACAATGATTCTAGTTGAGTTTTTCACATTTTTTCAATAGATTTGTCGAAAGACTCTAAATCCAACTGAACCTGATGAAATTAAAGAAATAATTGTTTTGATAATGTTTCATTTTAAAATGTTATATCCTCATTCATTATTCAAAGTCATTATTCATTTAAATTTACATTTGGTTGAAGAAGCTAAACTAGGTGTACCAATACAATATTGATGGATGTATCAAGTTGACAGGTACATTGATATTTTCTTATCTTCATTGGTGAATAATATTTTATAAAATAATTGCATAATTGTTTTAATATCTTTGTTAGTTTTTTTATAATTTACTTAGCTAATTTGAAATCATATGTGAGGAATAAAGCTCAACCAGAAGGATCTATTGCTGGAGGTTACATATCCAAAGAGTATTTGACCTTCTATTATAAGTATTTGGATGGGATTGGAATGAGATTTAATCATGTTGGATGTGATGACAACATCTCTACAAATTATCAATCTGAAAATTAGTCTTCGATATTTCAAACTATTGGGAGACCAATTAGAATGAGTTCAAATTTTACACTGACTGAATTGGATTTTCTACAAGCACATAGATATGCGTCAATCAATAGTGTAATTATAGATCCATTTAGTGAATAATTCCCACTGTAAAAAAAGTGTAATATAGTGGGTCAAGCTCCAAATGAGTTAGAACTAATAAAATATGTTAATAAATATTATTTCAAATGTTCTTCCCTTCATCTATGTATATACTTGTTTTCATATTATTGAAGTATAGTTATTTTTTCTATGTTAAAAGTAACATCTTATAAATTTTTTTCTATACAATGAATGTTGAAAATCATGATGAAATATCAAATTATTTTATGTTTTTGGTTGTGGTCCTCTAAGGTAGGATAACATATTTAAAGCCAACAATATTCATGGCTACAGTTTTCATACAATTTATCATGAAGTAGACATAAAAACATAGAATAATAATGTAATTACATTCTCATAGGTGGGATAATATGGGGGGTGGAATGAAATAATTGTATTGAACTATCATATAAAGTTTTTAGTAGTCTTTTACAAATTAAAGTGATAAAAATTTGATAAGGGTTCATGAAATATTCATTACATTTTACTTTTGTTAACTTCTATCATTTGATGGAGACCGGTGAGCATGTAGCACATGATCTATTTTTCTTGGCTTCACATGAGAAGATGATTTATTATCTAGATGATGAAAAATATTTATGTTCGAGTATTATTTTTCACTAAAAGGATATATACTTATAAGATATGGGTGTGGAAGATCAATTATTTATTTGTGATATTGAACGTCATAAACTAAAAAACATTGAACAGTTTTTTCTAGAAAATATCAAACCAGTATAACTTACAAGAGAAAATGAAAATTAAGGACCCATCACAATGGAGGTTGATAATAATTAAGAAAATAAAGATTAAGATAATTGAATGTATAAATTTATAATGAATATATATTAAAATTTATCATTGATAAGTGTTTTTTACAAATATCCATTATTCTATTTTTCCTTTTTTTTATAAAAAAACATGTAGTTTTTCTTTTTTTTATAAATTTAATATTCTTTATCCATTTCAATTTCAAAATTTTGAGAAAAAAATTAGGATCCTATCAGATCAGAAACTCAAAGCACACCACCACAACCATCATCTTTAGTGGATCCTAGTGATTCTATTGTTCTTGAGATAGCTAGAGAGCCAACAAATTTTCCTAGAAAATGATGGTAGCCCAATTCCTGATTCACCTCCAGTGATGGAGCAGTTTTTCACCCCTCTATATAGGGGAAATTGGTGAGTTACCATTACTCATATGTATGTCAATTTTCAAAATAAACTTTATATTTTATTAATAGTTTAATAAATTTGTGAAATAAAAATGACAAAAATTGAAGGGATACAAATATAATGATGAAAGATGTTTGGTACCTAATGTAATTCCAGATTATAGTTACATTTGATGAGTTTGGGGTGCCTACCAAGGATGCTGTTAGAATCTATGGGAAGAAAACTGGGCAGATCGCTTTTAAGATAGTAAACTTTTCCATTTACTTCACCATGTTATTTTTTTATTTTTTGATAAAAAAAACTATCACCAGTGGAATAAAAACCCATCAATAAGCACCCAAAATACAACACGTATAAAAAATATCACTCAACAATAAAAATCATATGTAATGATTATTGACTATAAAATACAAGGAAATTTATTTAACAACTACTAAAATAAATTATTGGTAGTTTAAAACACATCCAATGGTAATAAAATGACCACAATGATAGGACTTGTTTGTAGTGAACCTCTTGTAATGGCTTTGAGTACGTAGTTCTATTGAGTAGATAATACGGGGTAGGTATGAGGTAGACAGGGCTAGATGTGTGGTGTGACTATATAGGGAATGACAGGAGGTGTGACTATATAGGGTTTGAGATAGTACACCATTTGGCAGGGTGTACTAAATAATTACTTTTATTAATACTATATTAATTATTCAATTATAATTTTAAAAAAATATTTAATGTTTTCAAATGTTTTCTTAAGATAAGAACCCCATATTTATTTATGAAATGTAGGAATTGACTCAACATCAAACCCAGTTACAGTTTTCATGTTATGCTAGTGAATACTTTTTTAGTGTTTTAAAACACTAAAATGAACATTTAACAATCAAAAAATCAAAAAAATATCTTGTATTGATGTGATGTCAAGGGAAAAACACCATTTAATTGTTTGAGACATGTAAAAGATAACACGATGTTCATTCAACGTTTGGTTTCCCTGAAATGACTCAATAATCAATTTTAAAATATATCAATGTTTTAGAAACATGTGTCATGGGGTTAAATCCATGAAAATGACATCAGATTACCTTAAAAGTATAGGAAAACAACTGTAGATTTAATTTTAAAATGTATGAACCAATGACATGTTATTGTGAATTACAGTTTGCCTGTTATAGCAACAAATGTGTTTTTAGTTGTTTTAAAACACTAAAACATGCATGGAATTTTCAAAACCATATAAAACAACCACAGATTGATGTGAAATCATTGGAAAACCACTAATGAGTTACTTTTTATGTTTATTTGCAAAAAAAATATAATTATGATGTGCAGTGTGATCATAATGACTATGTAATCACTTGTAAAAGGTAAAAACCCCTTTAAAAACAAATGCCGGGGGGTTAATACCAGAAAAACGATGTTAGGATTCCCTAAAATCCTGTGAAAATGAATTTATATTTAATTTTTAACTTTTCTAACTAAAAACATGTCATTCCAAATGACGTTCTTCCCATTATGGCTGTAAACATGTTTTAGTGTTTTTAAACACTAAAATCTATGTGGAATGGTCAAAACCATAAAAAAACACAGATTGACATGAAATAATTATAAAACCACCACTAAGTAATTTTTGATGTGTATGTTTGGAAAATATGTCATTTTGATATGTAGTGTGGTTGGAATGACTCATTAACCACTTCTTAAATGTAAAAAAATACTTTAAAACATATCAGGGGCCAAAACCATGGAAATGTTGTTGTATTTACCTAATATCATAAGACAATTACTGTATATTTTATTTTTAAATGTTGAAACTGATGTCACGTAATTCCAAAATATGGTTTTCCCCTTATAGATGTAAACACAATTTTATAGTTTTTTTTATTTTCCAAACACTTTTAAGGGGATAGTTAGAACCCCCATAACATTAAACACCAAAAGAAACTACAGATTTAATGAAGAAAAGTTTTAGATGATTGGAATCAATTTACCTAAAAAGTATAAAGGGTATATAATTTACCTAGGAGTCAGGGTATCCCTTTAAGATGCCTTCATACTGATGTGCTAGGTTTTATCATGCTTTCATGAATTCCTCCATGTTAATCTTCCCCATATTGATGCCTCTGAGCAGAATACGAGCCGACATATCAATCCACTCAGCTTGTTCCTTAGTAGTGATCACACGAATTTTTCATTCTGTATTCATCAACGCTTTCATATCCATATATTCCTCTCCCATTTCTTTATTTGAGTGCAAAAGTAGATCCATGTGTTCAAGCACTGAGGATATCTATCTTTGAGGGTCTCTAGAGGAGCTTGTCTCACGTTTCTATCCAGGATCCCTCGTCTTCATCAGGGGAGTGGCAGGGACACCAACCTCACCACCTACAGACACCTGGTCACTATATGTGTTGGCCACTACATCTGAGTTGGTTATAGTAATAGGATCCTTTGGGAGGTGCTTTCCCTTACTTGAAGATCTCATGATAGGCGGACTAGGTAGGTTAGAATACTCATTCCTACATCATCCCCTCTGGTTGTTATTGATAAAGACATTAGAATCAATAGTTTTGAACTTTCCCTTCTGTGAGGATGATGTAAGATATTCTTATGCAATGGTTACTTCCTTGGGCTCGGTAGAGGCATCTAGAACATCCTCCATCTCCACTTCGGACTCAGAAAAATCTACCAAGTTGTCCTCTACATGTGTAACATCTTACCTGTTTAGATCCCCACTATATTGGCATTCATCATCACCCAATACTTCATATAGGTTTTGAAGGTTCATGTTTGATCTCCCAAATATTACCTTCTCCAAATAAGAAAGGGTCGCCTGCATGGCCTGCATTGGCACCTCAGAGGCTCCTGCCTATTGACAACCTTGTCTCATATATTGAAATTGCATTTGGGTATCCTCTAGAGCTAGACACTGGGAATACCCACCGGATTCATGATCCTCACAGAGTCCATCAATCACCTCAGTAACATTGCATTCCTTTTATGGAAATACTTGGATTGTTGTTTCCTCCAAGTGGACCTCCTTCACTCTTTCATTGTTACCTCTAGTTGACCAACCTTCTAAAAGCATGCATAGTTCTTTTCGTACCTCGTTAATACACCCTGAAACTATTTTATCTGGTGTTACCACCTCATTATCACCCATGTCAGAAGAAGTTTATTGGATCACCATTTCCCTGGGATGCACACCCCCATGTCTCTCTTGAATCTATCATAAACTATAGCAACATTTGGCTTTGGAGAGGGGGTCGTACTTTCTTCATAGAATCTTGTGTTGTACGACCATAACTTTTCCCTGGCACCTCCGTCTCTTGTTGCTTTAAATGTTCAGTACCACTGTTGGCGCACACCGGTTCAAATTCTAAATATTGGCTTCAACCTTCACCCATACACAACCCCTTGCCGCCATCGCTTAGATCTGCAACCTATATAGGATCTATCCTCCCATGTCTACATGATATCCCTGGATAACACAGCATCTTTCAGAAATTACAAAAGTCAAACCAAGTTTCATATACTATAGGTTATTTGTGCCAAAACTCTCCCTCCACTGAAATCCATACAGAGTCATGGGGAATTTTTGAGGCCTCATGTTCTACACATATAAAGGGACAAACCAAGAAACAGAGTGCCCTGGTTCTTAAATCAGCAAATATAAATATTCCCACAATGTTACCTAACATTCTTCAAATTGAGGGGTTTTGAAATGGCAAAGCGAGTTGCGAAAAACTAACCCAAACCGCTCTTATAGGGGAGTCACGATATATGTGGAAGTCATAGTACCAACAGAAGAGGTAAAATTGAAGTCCATCATAGCATCACAAGGAACTGGACCATGCTTTAACCAGATCCTCTTAAGTTGTGAATTGAATCCAAATATGTCTGTAATAGAGTAGACCCACTATTACCTTATCCTGTAAATCCCATGACCTGAAGATATACCTATAAAGTGAATCCACTAAGGGATGTCTCTTCTTGAAGCGCTCAATTAGGGAGAGATTTAGCAGACCCGAAGCCTCATTGAACTCTGAGTTCAACATCTAAAGGTTCGTAATGCCATTTATCAAGTATGTATCTTTAGGGAAAAAAGAAATCTTAGGATATGAGGGAAGAATGTTGGGGTTCAATAAGGGAGAGAAAGGTGGATCCATTCCCGTGAAGGAACCCGAAGGTCCCTCCCCCGACGGGGGAGGAGGGACCAATACGGGAGCCACTGCCACCATCGGATGGGGAAGGTCATGTGAAATCGCTCTTGCCTCTCGACCAGAGAACACTCAATAGGATTCCCATTTTAGTGTTTTAAAACACTAAAACATTCATTTAATGGTTAAATGAATATAAAATGACCTCAAATGGACATGAAATCATTTGAAAACCACCACTTAGTTAATTTTGATGTGTATGAACTTACAAAATGTCAAGCTGACATGCAGTGTGGTCGGAATGAATTAGTAACCACTTCTGAAAGGTATAAAAACCCTTAAAAATATTTGGGGGTCCAAACAAAGAAATGAAATGTCTGATTACCAAAAAATAATGGAAAAATGGTCATATATTTAATTTCAAAATGTAGAAACTGACAGCATGTCACTCCGAATAACTGTTTTCCTATTGGGGTCAGAAATACATTTTTAGTGTTTTAAAACACTAAAACGTGCATGGAACATGAAAGACTATAGAAAACTACCACAGATTGAATTCAAATCATTATAAAACCACCTGTTAGTCACTTTTGATGTGTATGCATAGAAACCTTGTCAATATAACTTGTTTTCTGGTTTGAATGGTTTAGTAATCACTTCTTAAAGGGTCAAAAACCATTTAAAACGAGTTTCTTGGGGTTAAAACCAAGAAAACAATGTTGGATTCATATGAAATCAGGGGAAATGACAATATATTTAATTATTTAAATTTAGGAACTGGTGTAACATCTTTCCAAATGATGGTTTTCACATTATGGACATAAACACATTTTTAGTGTTTTAAAACACAAAAATATTCATAGAATAGTAAAAACCATAGAAAATGACCACATATTGATTTAAATCATTAGAAAACCACCAATCAGATATTTTTTAAATATATGATATGTTTTTATATCAAATTCATTAAAATATATTTTTTAAGTAAATTTCAACACACCACTCATTGCTTTAAAAATAAATTAGATTATTTACTTATCCCATTTTAGTTTCAAGTGTTGAATCATATATAAAATAGGTATGATTATGTTTTTAAAGTGTTTTAAATATATATATAGGTTGAAATTTATTTTGTTTGATTCAAAAAATAACAAATTTTATGTGAATCATTCTGAATATATTAGGTGTCTTTTATTTTTCTCGTTTATTTTCTTAAAGATTCTAGTTTTCTTTGAAGGTTGAAGATTTCAACAGTAGGTAAGATGTTGATCATTTTTAACTTAAATTTATTTAAATGGTAGTCATGATGGGTCTTAGTTTTCATGGTATGTTAAAATTTTATCAATTTTTCTACTTTAATTATGATTTATTATTTTTAAATTAATTTTTTTTCTTGTTTTTTTACAGTTGATGAGATGATGTGGTCGCTTTAAGATATTGAGATGAAGTGGAGGAAGAAAGATGTATGGGCTTATTGAGATTGAGGTTATGATGACTATTAATGTTTATATATTTATTCTAGGTGTTTAACATATGTATTATGGTTTATCACATATTCATGTTTTTTTATTGAATATCCCTTTTTATATACACAATTTTTATTAAATATTTTCAAAAAAACCTGATTTAGTGGAGGTTTTAAGAATCTGCTGCTAAATATGTTAAAAAAAATATAATTTGCAAGGCATAGGATTAAATGCCACTAAAAACCATTGTTGAACATATTAGTGGAAATTATATTCATTTTTTAAATATTTAAATGATATGTTTTTTATAAAATAATAACTGCTAAATATTCAAAAAAATGAAAAATAGAAAAACGGCTGCAATATTATTGAAATCGTGGAAAATGACTAGAGAAAAAGTAATACATATCAGTTTCTTAAAATACTGTGATACTAATAGAAAATGCTTAAAATCATTTCTAGTCCATAAAAAACATCATTACTACCCCTTTTTTGTATTACACGAGTTCAGAACTAGGTTTGTGAGGTACCATCATGATCTAAGGGGGAAAGTGATCGAGATCAAGAGTTCCTACAAAACAGTCCCCCATCCATTAATGGTATTAGTGAACCCCAAGAGGAGGAATATAGGATGGACATGATCAATAAGGTCTTTGACTTCCCAGATACAACTATGGCTATCATGGTCAAATGTGCACTATTTAATCTTAAGGATCCAAGAAAGTAGTAATGGAAATCCATGGTAAATGACAGTCGACATGTTGGATTGGATTGGAAGGGTTTCAAGACCATATTCATTTAAAAGTGATTCTTAGAGTCTCATATGTAAGAAATTTATTATAAGTTACTCTCTTTATATCTAGCAGAGTGCCCAGTGTTATAGTACAATAACCATTTTATGTAGATTGTTCATTTTTCTCTATAGGTGGTGATGAATGAGAAGATGAAAATTTAAAAATACCTATAGGTATTGAGACTATAAATTTCATCCCATGTATTCATGCTATTTCATTCTATATTTTTCAATATGGTAGATAGGCTTATTGTTAGGTCTACAAGGTCGAATACCCTAACAGGGGGTGAATCAGGGTTTGACAGAATAAAAATTCTTCCCCTATGAATCTTGTTTTGTTATTAAATAGAAATCAATTCTCACTTCTAATTGTATCAATATATGAACAGATATGAAATCATGCAAAAGACACAATTATTTTAACTTGTTTCAACCTCACTTGGCTACGACCAAGAGGAATACAATGAAGTTTTGCCGATATACCAAATTCACTAAGGCTCATTACCAATAATGAGTAAAATTTTCAGGATAGATCTTCTATGCTCAGGCTTACATCATTTACTAGTTTTAGGCTCTCCTCACTATATTTCTAAGGGTAAGTCCCTATGAATTTTTCTTTGGATCAATTCTAGTGGAAAAGTTCATTGCCTTCTTCTTCCTGTGCTCACTCCTCTTGGAATGGAATACACACACAGTTTATAGACCTGTATGCCAAACACAGTTTATGGACATGTAGGTCCCTTCATTTTCATGAATTCCTACATCCCCAACTTTAGTTAGATTCTCTTTTGAAGTTCCTTTTCACCCTCAGATTATGTCCACCTACCCGAGTATTTCTAGGTACCATAAAATACTTTCGCAAACTAATTTGATGCTTTCACAAGATTCCTTGTGAAAATAAAGAACCACCTTGTTCCTCGACATACTATATACCTATTATGGTATACGGAACACCACCTCCACATGATTCTTTTTCTTTCTTGAATCTCACTTCATCTATAGAATTCCCCTGCCATTGCTATTGTATACCGCCTCCACATACCGACTCTGCAAACCTCCTCAGCAAATCACCCTCTGTCTGGGAATTGTTCTCTACTCACAGACTACCTTGATAAACCAAAAATGTACTGTACCTTTTTCCTCCATATACCACATCCTTTTAAAGTTATATTTCTCTTCATAAACCTTCGACGTAATTTCTTCCATGCGAACCCCTTCAAATTTTCCGGAATTCTCCCTTGCGAACTTTCTTCAGACATTACTGGATTCTTGGTGCAAAAAGATGTTCTATAATGATATTCAATCTCTATTATAATCGGTGGTATTATCACTCCTTATATAAGCAAAGATATCCACAAAATCCTCTAATCCATGATTTAAAAAATCTTTGATTCGGTACAGCCGCCACTACATACTGATCCTCATACTGTGAAAAACACCTATTACACAAACCATTTTTCTATGGTGGTCTGCGTACTTCCT
This sequence comes from Viscum album, assembly GCA_963277665.1. Lineage (NCBI taxonomy): Eukaryota > Viridiplantae > Streptophyta > Magnoliopsida > Santalales > Viscaceae > Viscum > Viscum album. The sequence goes on from OY728164.1 coordinate 1,374,537,995, forward strand.
TTTCTCCTACATAGTTTGTCTCATTTTTAAATGAAAATCCATCCACGTACCAGACTAAACTCAGTAACGAACCATTTTTAGTTTCACAAACTGCTCCCACGCAACGTTCATGCTACCTGGTATGTGATCGTGTACCCTTCCTAAACATTGGACATAGTGCTTGTCCAAAGATCTATTTTTATCTTCCTATGCCAATTTCGTTCACTATTATTCACACCATCTATTCCCTATAATCATTTGTGGTCATCTGGTTTTTTGAAAAAATATAATAACATCCAAAACATACTAAGAGGACACCATGAAAAATTTTATCCCAACAGTTTTGTTGAATGAAATGGATATAACATTCCAAATTAGCTACTCTACCACTTCACTTCTTCTATGTAGCAGTTTCGTTGGAGATAATCCATGAAATACAGTTTCAAGAAAATTGTAATGGTGGTGGAGGAAGTTCTCACATGTTATCATCCACTCCACTATCACTATCACCAATTAGAATTATTCTAACATCCAATCAAGGTGGAAATTCAGGACAATATGACATTCTTTCCCTGTACCTATACAAATTTCAGTTCTTGATTCCACTAAGGCCATCTACCAAGGTTTTTTTACACTTTATTTATGACCCATTATGGTGAGGGATATTTAGTTTTAATGACCACTACAGTGTATTTATATGCTTCTTATTATAAAATTATTCATCCATAATCCTCGGAAGAAAAACACCTTCATAGTGTGCACGAGTTTCTAATGGATTATGATGCCATCCTTAGACATTAAATTAGAATATAGAAAATACAACACCATATTTTCTTTTAAAAATCCATTATTTACTTTATCATATCGATTTATATAAATCATAAAACACATCATAACATCATTGGGAAGGGAAACATAAGAAATGAGTGAGCTTAGATTCTTAGTAAGGGTACATATATAGGAGAATCTAGAAAGTAATGAATAATATGAAAATAATAAATGATGATTATGTAATTCTATATATATAATCGAATGTACTAGAAACTCATCCATGGATAGTAAATCAAAAAATCACGTGCACATCAACAACTAAATTCTGAATTATGGAATGTATAATTTTGGACAGCATAATTATATAATAGAGGCCTTGTCCAATGCATCTTAAAATACCACCAAAACCTTGTTCTATAATATTTAAATAAATGGGTAAGGTGTCGAACAAATCCCAAGATAGATTTTCTCATGATACCTACTGATGCATTGAGGAGATATAGTGCGAATTTTTTTACACTTACTAAGGATAATGAATTCTTCTTATAGAAAGATAACACAACTAAATCAATAAGACATAAAAATTAAAAACATTACATTTTGGAAGAAGTATCATATGAAATGTTGATATATTCCCCTAGTAAAAATGATCACATAACATTTGAATAAATATGATGGATGGAATCATTAGAGTATATCCTCAATATAAAATTCAAAAAAGGATGTTTACATTGATGAAAATACTTTATGAAGTTAATCTAAAAATTAAATGATAAAAATACCCTTTCTAATTTAAAAATCACTTTTTAAAACATAAAAATATGCACGTAATAATTAATTAAGTTTATTTTAAAAAGCTTATTAAAATTTTAAAGAAATATTCAAAGAATTATTTTCATGATGGAGAGAAGTAATGTTCAATCAATATAAGTTTAAAAACATTCCTTTCATACTTTTTTAAAAGTAAAAAAGAACCTCATTCATAAAATGATAGGAAGACTCATCTTAAAACATTTTTTGAAAATTCAATAAAGTGTTAAAATGAATTTAAAAAAATATTTCAGAAAATTAAAAAAATTAAAACATTTTTATAAAACATGGACATGGGAGACAGATATTCCTCAACTAGTAGTTAAAAATAAACAATCCTAATTAATGATCTAATTGTGAAATAAACCCTTACCTCTAGTTCAATTTACATTGTTTATATTCTAACATCCTATATAATTAATATATAATTTTTATAAATTTTATTCAGAACCATAATATTATATATCATGACATATATTATTTACATATATAATTTTATCAACTATTTCTCTTCAATTCATTATCAAAATCACTGTTCTGGATGATAAATGCTACATTTTTCATATATTATTTTGTTCGGTGGTGTCGATCCTTGTACTCTGATCAATTTTACATCATATAAAGAAATTTAATAATTAGATAAATATCATATATATTCATTATATACATATTTATAGTAATACATAAAAAATATATATAGAAAATGAAAATAAATTATTCATTGAGATGGTAGGCCGTATGTACGCATGAACATTGTTCTTACTTTAACATGGATGGAATAAAAAAAGGTAAACAATATTTCAATATTCCCAGAATAATTATTAACTCATTTATATTTATTAAATATATCATTATTACCATTAATGTAAAATATAAATTAAAAATAAATCACATCACTTCATGGACGTGGTAGTCCACACGTACGCACGAGCAATGTTATCGTTTCCCGATGGATTGGAAGGTAAGAAGATAGATATGCTATTATCATTATTGAGTTATAATTATATCATAATTATCATATATACTCATTATATCCATCTTTATAACCATCTATGTAATATGGAGTTGAAATACAAATTACACCGCTATGTTGAGACAGTAAGTCGAACGTACAGATATGCAATATTTTAACTTTTCATGGGATGGAAAAGATATTGGATATGGTTGTCACAAATTCATAATAACATATCATTATATTTATGTTACTCGAGTTATTATTTTAGGATAGGTACAATGCATGAACAGGGAGTATAAGAATAAATAAACATGAAAGACTTGAATATGGTGATTACCTCTTCTTTGGTGATCTAATTTTAGATCTATTTTTAAGGGACCTAGGGTTTCTATTTTTAAAGGTAAAAAGCATAAAAACATGTCTAAATATTTTTGAAAGAGTTCTTTTGAGGCTTTTTTTGATCTATATTGATCAATGTGGTGTAAGGAAGTAATAGAGGAGGCTCCATTTTATAATTGAGTTGACAGAAATTTTAGAAATTCTTAAAATATTAAATTAATTTAAATTTTTATCATTTCCATATTGATAAAAAATATAAATATAATATAAGGTAGGGAAAAGTTTAAATATTTTCTTATAATAACATTGGGACAATTTTTTGATATTTTTTTACTATTATGAAATAGTTTTAACCCCCCCCCCCCCCCCTCATTTACCCTCTTGACAATCATTGTACTATTAAAAATATATACATTATAAGGGTCAGATATTTTTCTATAAAATTAAAAAATACCCAAAAATGGAAAATTTAATATTTTAATAATAATATAGCACTAATTTGTTTGAATATACTATTTTTATAAATTATATATTATTTTATAATATATAATTTTCATAAAATATTTATAATGTAGATTTTTGAACTATTTATTTATTTCTACATTAATAACATAAATACAACAAATGAATTAGAATAAAACGCATTTAAATATATATAATATGTCAATTTTATGTACACAATTTATGAGTCACATAAATTCATTCAAATTTTACAAATTTTAATGGTTTTAATATCTTTTATTTTATTCTTCCATTAATTAAATAATTACTGCATCAGAGTTGTGTATGCATTAAATGTAGAGGCCCGAAGCTTGACGTACATGGAAAACACATTACTTTTGCGGAATACTTAATACATAACAAAAATCAAAACTCAAGGACCGTAATAGTTTAGTGTCTTTGGAAACTCGGAATGTAATCTTCTAACCGTGGTGAAAGATCTTCAATATCTCCCATAAAGATCTTCCCCTTATGTTTTCTTACCTAAAACCTTTCTTTATATCCTGGGGAAAATAAAACATATAAAGGGTTAACTCAAATGCTCAGTAAGGGTAATCATGGATAAAATAAAACAAACCATATACATTTGAACTTAAAAACATGAACACAATGTTTAAACATGAAGATCTTGAGCAATGAAATAAAACATGGCAATACATAATGCATAGATCATAAAGAAACATTAATACTAATAAAATAGCATGGGAATAAAACTTGTAATTGTGGTAAAACATTATGATTTCCATAGTAGCCAAGGCATTGCTGTCAGGACCATCTTAGTGGACAAAGTCCCATTCTGAATCGAGTTCACTCCTCGTTTCAGTCCGGTAACACTGAACCAGATTGACTTATTGTTCCAACCATGTCTATCTCATGAGATATAAATCTTTTCCCAATGAATTGAAGGGATATATAGGTCCCACCCATCTCATAATTAAATCATTCTAACTTGTGCCACAAAATAAACTTGAAACATTCATCATAACCTAAAGAATAAAATGGGTTTCATAAACATCATCCCATCATCACATAATCCATATAAAACAAATGGATATATCAACATAAGAAAATTGAAACCATGTAAATCATAGGGACATTATACTTGAAACATACACATATAAAATAATGTCATCTTTGATGGGAAAATGGTTTTGATAAAACACTTGAAATGAATTCTTGAGGAAAATATCCTTTCTTCTTCAAAATCAATTTCTTTTCACAAAACGTCATGCAATTTTAAAAGAAATAGATTTTTTTCAAAATCGTCATGAAATATTTTGGAGGAATCTTCATGAAAATAAGGCTTTATAAAACCTTAAAAATCATTTCATGTCGTATACGTTAAAAAAACATTTTTCTCGTACTTTTTTCGGAAAATTCAAAAAGTACCTTGTAGGGTAAATAAAAGAAAGATTCCTTCCATACCATGGGGTAAAAGTCATAATGGGTAAAAATTAATTTAAACATTCATGAATACTCTTTTATAAAACATGGACATGGATGATAGCAATAACCCCAGTAAATACTTACGAATAAGCAATCTCAGATAAAAATGAGATTTGCAAAATTATCCCTTACCTTAGGTCCGATATGCTTTGTACGTATCCAAAACTCATGTATAATGATTTAAATAATGTCATTGAATTATTAAAAAATCATATTCATTATTATGATATCATATATGGTTCAATTATGACTTTATATTACCCATTATTTTGTAAATTAATGTTAAAGTAGCGTTTTGGGTAAAATCATCTTATTTATCGTACGTTTTTGGACTTGTTGTTCTTGATGTTATTATTACTTATATCATGATTTACTTACTTCCAAAATGTAAATAATGATTTATATATCCTATAAATTCATTTTATATCCATAATATACAAGCATTTATAATAGTACATAACATATGGAGGTAAGAAATGAAACGCGCCGTTCATGGAGATGGTAAGCCGTACGTACGCATGAACGCTACTTTCATTTCTATTTCTTATTTTAATGGAATTAAAACATAATTATACATAGTTATATTATAATTCCAGTACAATATAATATATAATATCATTAACCACATCCTTTATACATCCCACATAAGGTATTAACGAATCACATCACTTTGAGGGGGCGGTAGTCCGCACTTCCTCAAATGAGATTATCGTATTTACCGACTATGGAAACCGTAAAGGCTTCATATAATCGGTAAGTAAAAAAGAATAAGGAAATCATAAACATAATATATATTATATATAAATAATGTTCCATAATAATGGCCACCATGATAGGAGGTAGGAGAAAATCGAACAATCATCGTTTCGTAAGGCATTAGTTTTCCATCATAGAAACATTATGTTTTTCATCCATTAGATGGAGGTGTGTGTAAGTGTAGTTCAAATACTTATCATAAAAAAATCCTAGTATATTTAGTTTATTTTTTTTTTACAAAAGAAAGGATTAAAAAGAGTTTAGGGGTTGGAGAAGTAGAATAAAAGAAAACAACTTAAGAGAAATTGTTACCATTAATTTTGGTAACTTCTTTTGGTTTGAACCAAAAGGAATTCTTGGAGAGTCTTCATCCTAATGTAAGGCTTCAAGGGATAGTAATGTAGAGAGCTTATTTGGGTAGAGTTTGGACTATCCAAAAGGCTTGAGAGGTGTGAGTAATTGCATAGAAGTGGTCTGCTTTTATAAGGGAGAGGAGGGGCTCTTTAGGAAAGTGTGAAAACATTATTTTATTATAAACTTATCTTCGGTTTCAAGATGTCCAAAAGAAATTAATTTCGAATATAAGATGACTAATATTCCAAATAAAATCATCGAATTGGAATTGGACAGGTTTTTGATTATATTTTAATCATTATAATCTTATTTGTTTAAATCATTTATTAATGAGGTATACACTACCTCATTATTGTGTTATAAATAATTTAATTCATTTGATGTCTAAAAATTATGAAACAAATACCATGATATAGGGAATATTTTTAGATTTCCAAAGAATATTTATAGTCAAAATATAACTTATATAACCCCTTATAAAAATTAATTACTAAAATATTTTTGTTAAAGTAAATTTGGTCTTTACATTAAATTAATTAATCCAAATTGCCATTTTCACTACCTAGTGGTTCATTGGGGTCCAAAAATCGGCCAAAGGATGACCATGGTCGTCCACTACTCATCCAATAAGGTTAGGCCAAGTGTCAAGGTAATTGTGAATTATTATAATATTCTTTTAACCTTGAATTACCCTATTTACCTTTAACCGCAATAAATAAAAATTGTCGTAGTTACTATTCATAATGATAAAAAATAAAAAAGTAGCTTATTAACATAATTTGGACCCAATTATTCCAAATATGAAATCCATTTTTCGAAATTCAATACAAAAAATTGCAGAAATTAAATTAAAATTAATCCTGTTGTCAAAATAAAACGGGTTTTTGTTTAAAACATTGCAAAAGATTGAATTGATTTAACCTATGAATTAAAGGTAAAATCAATGGCAATGACATACATTATATTAAATGGTAAAAATATATTCTATTTATACTTTAAAAACATTAAATATTATAATTTAACCACATAAATTATTATGATGAAAAAAGTTGTTTTTAATTAAAATATAGCGTGTTTTTACTATTCATTAAAGTATGAAAGTTATTAGAAAAATATCAAAACTTTATCCAATGTAAATTTTTATATCCTGATTCAAAAGAATAATTTTATTTTGTCAAGTTGAACTTATAAACATGTCAAAATTAGATTTAATGTGGGTGTGCCATCAAAAGGCGGCAAAACTGCATTTTTGAAAAATAATTATTTTACCCGAAAAATTTATTTTGTTCTCATACCATGTTCTAGAAAATGTGTAAGATGAATAATAATGTTATAAAATACAAAACTTAGTTAATACTATTCATAACGGCTAGTTTGTAATAATATTATAACCATATATCATTGTTTAGTGAAACCCGATATTGTGTACAACACACGCTATCAAAGAAGATCGTGATTGCGTGTAATGCATGCCAAGTTAGGGTTGTGTATAGTGAAAGACTCCATTGTTGTTGCGTATAACAGAATCCAACCATATTTTATTTATACATTGAATATATATATATATATATACACACTCAATGTTGCGTAGAATAACTTCTATCAAACGAACTGGAAATTGTGTGTAACACGAGCGAAGAATAGTGTTGCGTATACTTCAAGATAATACGGTGTTGCGTGTAGCACAAGATAATCTTGGTGTATCGTACAACAGAAGATATAAATGAAATTAAAAATAATGTATCTTATAAAATCTCGGGTTGTTACATTCTACCCCCCTTAAAATGAATTTCGCCCTCGAAATTCGTCGGGGTTATAAATCGTTTACTACTCATAGAAACCCACATCGTAAAAAGGAATACTAAAACTTAATTTTAAAAACTAAAGTATGAAATGTAACGATTACCCAAAGTAACTTATCACTGGGATTCCATATAGGAGAACATAGGTTAAAATATGGATATGGAAGAAAAATTTAACCATCAAGTTCTGATGGAGAGCGGTAGAGAACGTGGCTATAAAAAATCCAAAAATCATAAAGCCATAAATTTGTGATGATCTAAGGTACCATCTGATTCATCGGATATAAGAGAACTAGGACAACATTTTTGGTTTTCAATATCATTTCCCTAATGTTGATGAATTAAAAGAAATACTTACATGATTTTCATAAAATATAACTATTGTTCGTGAATTGAACAATTTCCACTTCATCTCTTAAAGAAATGAAGTTGAGTTTATTATTCGTGAAATGTTAGCAGATCATGTGATAGAATGATGGGTCATTCCATCTATTTCAGACAAAATTTTAGCAAAAGTTATAAGTCCATCTTATGGTGAGATTAATCGTATATGGTTCCAGAAATGGAATTATAATTTATTTATCATATCGCTTAATAAAATAAAACTACTTTCCACTAACTAGGGACTTCTTGTAGGCCATTGGTATGCGATAAAGGTCAGTCGCACTTCAGTTTTGGGTTCGATTCCCACAGCCTTATCCGACGCGATGGGTTGTCGTTCATCCTGAAGGTTGTCCTTTTTCTAAAACTCCATTACTATAACAACCCATCAATAATATCAAAAAAAAATTCTATCCTTAAACAATACTAACTTATGTCCAACATAATCCATTCCAATCTTTAGGCTTATCTAAAATAATTCGGTCCAAGCTCATGGTATAAAAAAATGATTACTTGAAATGTGATCAACCAACCATAATTTATCCCCCATTATCTAGTTGGTCACATTCCAATCATGTGAATGCCTTAATCATGTATTCTCTGGAAAAATGAATACCCATTAAACCTTAGTGAAAACATAAATACTATCAAAAGTTAACTCTTTCCACATACCAAAATTCAAAAAATTCTATATACTCAAACCATGATATAACCTTCTCCTTATATCAGTCATGAGATCATGAATACTATCAAACATTTAATTTTCTTCTTATCCCTTCATTATGCGCATATCATCTACTTTCCAAATATACTGGTACCATTCATCACACTCTTTAAAAACTTAAGGAAAGACAATAGTGTAACAATCCTTAGATATCTCTTTATTCCATAGTACCATGAGATTACTTATACAACATTACACTTGATAAACATGTAATCATTCCACTACCTTCTTAAACCATTGACCGAGCTTCAACAATTCTATCATCTCACATATCATTTGTAGTCTCTTCATCATCAACAACATAAATATTACCCATACGACCATATTGATTCTCTTCATGAGACTTTAACTGAGGGAATTGGTTTTCATAATGCCCAGACATTCCACATTTAAAACATTTAACCATTGTTGATGTCGTAGCAGGACCATTATTCTCATCTATGGTGTTAACTAAACCTTTTCCTTTGCACTTACTAGCCTTATGTGCTTCTTTTCCACAACCAAAGCATCTTCCAGTTCCTTTGAAACATTCTCCTTGATGCCTCTTCCCATATGATTTACATAGGGGAAATTGAAATTTCTTTCCTCTATGATCATCATGAAACTCCATCTTTCTCTTATTAGCCGAGTCAGGAAACTTACCAAATTTTAGTTTATTGATCATATTAGGAGATTGCTGATTTGGAATAATAATGATGTTTGGACTTCCAAATCCCATTTCATTTGGTTTCTCATGAAGAATATCATTCCATTGTCCATCATATCCTCCATTATCGTGAATCATCTTGTTTCTAGCCATTTTCTAAAACCCAAAAAGAATAGTGTGAGAGAAAAAATCATAATAAAGGTGGAGTAAAATCAATATCTAACATATTAGGTTTAATATAATATCGTTACCATAATTATAGGACTATAACCTATACTTATACTTAACCTTAGGGACATCCCTAAACATACCTTAAAAATATCTCTAAGGATCTCACTAAAGTTCTCGCATCCTAGTTTCCAAAGGTTGACTAAACCATTCCTCTGATACCAACTGTAGAGGCCCGAAGCTTGATGTACATGGAAAACACATTACTTTTTCGGAATACTTAATAAATAACAAAATTCAAAACTCAAGGACCATAATAGTTTAGCGTCTTTGGAAACTCGGAACGTAATCTTCTAATTGTGGTGAAAGATCTTCAACATCTCCCATAAAGATCTTCCCCTTATGTTTTCTTACCTAAAACCTTCCTTTATATCCTAGGGAAAAGAAAACATAAAAAGGGTGAGCTCAAATGCTTAGTAAGGGTAAGCATGGATAAAATAAAACAAACCATATACATTTGAACTTAAAAACATGAACACAATTTTTAAACATCAAGATCTTGAGCAATGAAATAAAACATGGCAATACGTAAGGAATAGATCATAAAGAAACATTAATCCTGATAAAATAGCATGGGAATAAAACTTTTAATTGTGGAAAAACATTATGATCTCCATAGTAGCCATGGCATTGCTTCCAGAACCATCTTAGTGGACAAATTCCCTTTTGAATCGAGTTCACTCCTCGTTTCAGTCCTGTAACACTCAACCAAATTAACTTACCATTACCACCATGTCTATCCCATGAGATATAAATCTTTACCCAATGCATTGGAGGGAGATATAGGTCTCACCCATCTCATAATGAAATAATTCTTACATGTGCCACAAAATAAACTTGAAACATTAATCATATCCCAAAGAATAAAATGGGTTTCATAAACATCATCCCATCATCACATAATCCATATAAAACAAATGGATATATCAACAAAAGAAAAGTGAAACCATGTAAATCATATGGAAATTATACTTGAAACATACACATATAAAATAATTTCATCTTTTATGGAAAAATGGTTTTGATAAAACACTTGAAATGAATTCTTGATGAAAATATCTTTTCTTCTTCAAAATCAATTTATTTTCACAAAATGTCATGCAATTTTAAAAGAAAGTGATTTTTTTGAAAATAGTCCTGAAATATTATGGAGGAAGCTTCATGCATATAAGGCTTTATAAAACCATAAATGTAACATCCCAAGTAATTAATGAATAATAGATATTTTATCTATGTCTATTAATGATTAAGATAGTGTTTTAGAGGCTTAAAATGAAAATAAATACAATCTTATGCATGGAATACACTAATATTCTTAAAAGATTGTTTTACTGCCTTTTGATGGAAAACCCTTTTTAAATCTATCTTGTGACAATTTTATAAGATATGTTGTCAAAATAAACTTATTCTTTATGATTGGGACATCAAAATTTACTTTGTGTGAATTTTTGGTATTTTTCTTACAATGTTCATTTTTTAATGAATAGTAAAAAATACTGCATTTTACATCAAAACTGCTTTTTAATCTAATTTATTTATATGATTAGATTATCTTTTGAATTGTTCTTAATGTGTAGTATGAATATATTTTTACCGTTTAATCCAATGGTGGTCATTGGAATCAATTTCACTTTGAAATTAGACTTAAACTGGTGTCAATCTTTTGATACTTATTGTTTTATAAAAACACGCTATTTGCTCTGACAACGGGAATTAATTATTAAATTAATTAATGTGACTTATATGTTTTGAATTTTCTAAAATAGACTTCATTTTTTAATTCGGAATATCAAATATAGCTTAGGGTGAATTTTTGGTAATTTTCTGAAAAACTTCAATTTTTGATGAATAGTGAAACCACTAAGTGGTACTTATAAAAATTGATTTTCCGTTTAAATGAAATTTTGCCATCATTATGTTTTGAATTTCGAAAATCTGACATACATGGTTGTCATTAATAAGTAAAATGTGGTTCAATGAGATTATAATAATTTTTTTGGTGAATAGTAACTTATTAAGTTCTTAAATCGCGATTAGTGGTAATTAGGGTAGTTTAAGGTATAAATAATGCTTTAATAATATGAAATGACCTAGACACATGTCCCAACCTTATTGGTTGTGTCATGGCCGACCAATACAATCCATGGGTCAACTTGGGGACCCCATGGAGACACTTTGGTTAGGAAATGACATAAATAACTTTTTATTAAATGTTAAAGTAAAAATGACACAACCAAGATATGTTTTACTAAAACAATTTTTACATGGGGTTATAAAGATCAGATATTTAATTATAAATAGTCATTGGAAAGCTAAAAATATTTCCTACATCATAGTATTTTTTTTATAATTTTTAGACTTTAAATAAATTAAATCATATATGACATCATGATGATGCAGCGATGACCTCATTATTTAACGATTTAAATAAAATGGAAAGATAATGAAAAATCTAAAACCTACACATGGCCAAAAACAATTGGATGAGTGGATTTAGAATCCTTATCACCTTATCCTCAAATTATAGCAATGTGGGACCTTTTGAATCCGAAACTCTTTTTAAAATAAAGTAACTTATCTTTACTTTCCAAAAGTGCCCCTCCTCTCCTCTTATAAAAGGCCCCCACCTCTACCTCATTTCACACACTCCTCAAGACTTTGGATCGGCAAACCCCTGCCCATTTACTCTCTCCACATCCCTATACTCATCCTAGAGGATTACCTTTGGGAAGAATATTTTCAAAGGAAGCCTTTAGGCTCAAATCAAAAGGAGTTACACTTTTAAAGGTAATTCATTCTCTCATGTTCATTTGTTTTATTTTGCTTCTCCAACCCCCTAAACTATTTTTATTTACTTATTTTTTAACAACACCAGTATCTTCAATATACTAGGATGTTGTTATAATATTTATTTGAGCTACACTCTCACACAACTACATCAAATGGTTAAAGAACATACGGTTTCCGTGGATGGCGAAATTCTGCCTCCCGAAACGATGATTGTTCAATACTCATTTAACACCTTCAAAGGTGGCCATTATGATGTCACTATTTTTATATATGATATATAATATGTTTATGTTTTCCTTATGCTTCTGTTTTTTTCATTTTTGGCATACCTTTATGGTTTCCATTATGGGTAAACACGATATCTTCATTTTAGGAAGTGCGGACTACCACCCCCTGAAAGTGATTTGATTCGTTAACACCATATGTGGGATGTGTAAAGGATAAAGTTAATGATATTATATATGTTATTATACTGGAATTATAATATACTCTTATATCATTATGATTCTATTCCAGAAAATACGAAATAGAAATGGAAGTAGCGTTCATGCGTACGTACGGCTTACCGTCTCCATGAATGGTGCATTTCATTTCTTACCTCTGAATGTGATGTAATTTTATAAATACATGTATATGATTAATATATATGATATATATGTTATAAAAATAATTAATATCATTCTGGATATAATTAACCTTTGACCAAATTAACAACATGTAAGTGTAAGAAGTCTATTTTTGACTTAAGAACCAAATACCGACAAAATGAACATTATTAACTTAAATGATTACATGATGTTCATAACATGGTATAAAAGGAATAATGAACTTGAAAAAGGTTCTTAAGCAAGTATAGATTAACTCAAGTTTATTATTCAGGAGATTAAAGAACGGTCAGGTCAAGTCGGATACGAGGTATGGGACTTCGTCTCAATCTCCTTTCACTGAGGAATATTTTGTTTTATACACAACCTTCTTTTATACGGTGTATAAACCCCTTTGACTTTTACGTTTATTCAAAAGGAATATTTTTTTATACAAAGCATTTACTAAACGACAAAATGGAATGTTTTTGTCGTACATATGCGGTGACAACGACTTCTCCGTCGTCGTGGCCGTTATTTGAGTTTCGGCTTCCTCTACAAGCCATACCTTCTTTTTAAAAGAAAAATAAATACCATGTTTTACTTTTCTTTTATTTTGGTATTGAAAATGGTTTTCACAATGTTTTTTGTGTTGTTTTGATATCTTTTGATTGAAATGTGGAAATGTTATGTTTCCTTTATGCATGTTTTATGTGATACGATTATGTTATGGTTCTTGGGCATTATTATGAAGACGGGTGGTTTCGTGATAAACTAAGGGCGGGTGAGCCCGATATAGCTCTCCAATGAATTTGGTAATGCGAAGGAGTGAAACGTTAAGGTTTCTCCGAAGAGATTTAGGGAATATACTATGATGGGTATTCCAAACATAACCAAGAGGGTTACTCCCTACGTAAGAATGTTATGAATGCCTCAAGTTACCTTTATGTCTTATGATTTCTATGATTTATTCATGATTTTATGAGGTATGTTAAAGTGCCTATGTTTTATGGGTAAAGTATGATTTCATTCTTATGTATATATGAACTCATGTTTCCTTTCCATGTTTTTATAACCCATACTGAGCTTTTTATGCTCATCCCAAGTTTTTTTGAAATGTTTTTCACAGGTCAAGGGAAAGGTACATGATATGATGATAGTGTCAAGGAAGTGTCAAGAAATAATCCATGTTTTATTTTAAATGTGTTTCCATTGATGGGAATGAAGAATACTATCTTTATGTAACCACTTTGTTTATATGTGGAATGTAATGGAAGTTTTATGATCTAATTCTATAAAACTCTAAACCCGAAAAGATCCTTAATGTGTAATCTTGTAATAACTCAGGATTAAGTAAGGTTTAAGGTTGGGGCCTTATAGTTGGTATCAGAGGTCGGTTTAGATAAATATAGGAGTTAGAATTCTATTGAATGATTATCTAAAAATATTTTTTTTAATGGTCAAATTGAAGTGATATAGCATTTGAAGATTACCATGTTTCTTCATCTAAGACATGTTTGTTCAGAATGGTTTTCCACAGAGGAAACAGGGAAGCAGTTCTAGGAAGGCATATAGAAGGAAAAAACCTTCCGAATCAACATCCTGAGATGGTCGGAATTGGAACTGAACAGTTTGTTGCAGTAATGGCGCAGTTGACTCAGGTTATAAATGGTGGTGGTATCCATGCACGAGATCAGCCAGATCAACTGCAGAGGAACATGTCAGTGGTGGAACATTTCATGAGGCAATATCCACCATCATTCAGAGGATCATCTGACCCTGTGCTAGTTGAAGGGTGGATTAAAGCACTGGAAAAGATTTTTGATGTCATGGGGTGTTCAGACAATCAAAAGGTTAGTCTTGCTATTTACCGTTTGGAGGGTGAAGCAGATGAGTGGTGGTCTATGGTTAAAAATATCAGGGACGCCGATGAGATTGATGCTCTTGACTGGGATTAATTCAAAGGTATGTTTCTTGAGAAGTATTTTCCTAAGGCTGTTCGACTTAGGATGGAAAAACAATTCTTGGAATTGAGGCAAGAGGAAGACTCAGTGGCTGCCTATGATGAAAGGTTCACTCGATTGGCAAGGTATGCTCCAAATTTTATCTGAGACCTTGATAGTAAAATCAATCATTTTTACTCAGGATTAAAGCCAAAATATCGAAGGGCATTATCTTCTCGTGAGTTTAAAAGTTATGAAAAGCTTGTTCGATGTGCTGAGAGGGTGGAAATGGAGTTTGCCGATGACCAAGTGTTCTATAACAACCAGTAGAAGAAGAGACCGAGGTGGCAGGAGAAAGGTAAGAATTCTTCAACAAAGTCTGATGGTAAGAGAACTAAGTTTCTAGTTTGTGATAATTGTGGCAAAAGGCATGCTGGGGAATGTCTTCTGAATTCTAGAAAGTGCTACCGATGTGGTAAGATGGGACATAAGGCTCGTGATTGCACTGAAAAGGATCAAGGTGAAGGTAAGAACAAATTTTATTTACAGTTAGTGAAATGTTATAAGTGCAATGAGATGGGTCACTATGCAAACGAGTGTCCGACAAAGATCTTGAGTGATGGGAAGAAGTTAGACTACAAGCAGAAAGGGGTGGTGAAATCCTTTGCAACTACTTCAGCAGATGTTGGGCCATCAAATGAAGTTGTATCAGGTACTTTGTTTTTTCAGATTATGCCAGTGTGTTGTTTGATTCGGGGTCTACACATTCTTTCATTTCTAAAACCTTTTCTAGTAAAATTGGAATACTATCTCAAGAAATGACTCCTGAACTTTTGGTAAAAACACCTGGGGGAAATGTTGAGGCAAAAATAATTTATAAGAATCTTCCTATCCTTATATGTTGAAAGAACCTACTTGCAAACCTTATTGTTCTAACTCTAGTAGAGTTTGATGTTATCCTGGGTATGGATTGGCTCTCTATTTACCATGCTAAGATTGACTATAGAGCTAAAGAAGTTTCTTTTCAGAAAGACTTTCAGTTTGTTTACAGGAATGAACCCTTACTTTTGATAACATATCAGGAGGCCGAGAAACTTGTAAAAGATGGAAATGAATGTTACCTTGCACACGTCGTTGAAAATAAAGGAACTATTCAGATTAATGATGTGCTAGTGGTAAATGAGTATCCTGATGTTTTTCCTGATGAGTTTCCTGGAATAATACCAGATCAGGATGTTGAGTTTACTGTTGAATTAGTTCCTGATGCTAAGCCAATTTCAAAACCTCCTTATCGAATGGCACAAATTGAACTTTTAGAGTTGAAGGAGAAATTGCAAGATTTATTATAGAAAGGTTTCATTAGACCTAGCACATCACCATGGGGTGCTCCTTTTTTATTTGTTAAAAAGAAAGATGGTTCTATGAGACTTTGCATTGATTATAGAGCCTTGAATAACATCACTATTAAGAACAAATATCCTTTGCCTCATATCGATGATTTGTTTGATCAGTTCCAGGGAGCTCTGTTTTTTTCAAATATTGACCTGAGATCGGGGTACCATCAGCTGAAGGTAAAGGAGGCAGATATTCCGAAGACCGCGTTTCGAACGAGATATGGCCATTATGAATTTGTAGTAATGCCTTTTGGGCTAACCAATGCACCTGCTGTATTCATGGACTTAATGAATAGAATTTTCCATGAGTTCTTGGATAAGTTTGTGATGGTTTTCATTGATGATATTTTGGTGTTTTCTAAAAGTAAAGATGAGCATGAAAGACATTTAAGGGTTATCTTGAAAACCTTAAAAGAAAAGAAACTGTATGGGAAATTCAGCAAGTGTGAGTTTTGGTTGCAACAAATTTCTTTCCTTGGTCACATTGTTTCAAAAGATGGCATAACTGTTGATCCTGCAAAAACAAAAGTTGTGGAAGACTGGCCAAGACCCACAAATGTAACCGATATTTGTATCTTCCTTGGTTTGGTGGGATATTACCGAAGGTTTGTTAGAAATTTTTCACGGTTATCTAGTCCAATGAAAAAGCTAACTCGGAAGGGTGTTAAGTTTATCTGGACAAAAGAATGTGATGATTGTTTTTAGGAATTGAAAAAAAGATTTGTGAATGCTCCAGTTTTGGCACTACCTTCCAGGAATGGTGAGTTTGTTATATACAGTGATGCTTCATTGAAAGGACTTGGTTGCGTCCTAATGCAGAATGATCAGGTAATTGCTTATGCTTCACGACAGTTGAAAACTAATGAGGTAAATTACTCTACACATGATTTGGAATTAGCTGCTATTGTTTTTGCTTTAAAAATTTGGAGGCATCATCTGTATGGAGTAAAGTGTGAAATATATACCGATCACAAAATTTTAAAGTATATATTCACTCAGAATGAATTGAACATGAGACAAAGGATATGGCTAGAATTAATCAAGGATTATGATTGTACAATTCATTACCATCTGGGAAAAGCAAATAAAGTGGCTAATAATTTGAGTTGAAAAAGTAATGCTTTATTAGAAATGTTGCGTTTGGAACGTGATCCTTTGGTTAAGGATTTGATGAACTTTGGCATAGAAGTTGTTGGTGTAGGAAGTCCTTTTATTTTGTTTCAGGTATCAGTGAGATCTTCTCTATCAGATAGAATCAAGCAAGCACAGAATCAAGATAGTGAGATCCAGAAAAAGGTAGAGCTGGTTCAGAAAGGTAAGTTGCCTGAATTCAACATTGATAGTCATTGTGTTTTGAGATTTGGGAAGAGATTGTGTGTTCCTTGTGATTCACAGTTGAAGAGAGTGTTGTTATGTGAAGCTCATAGTTCTCCATTTTCAGTTTATCAGGGCAGTACTAAGATGTATAGAGATCTGCGGGAGTATTACTGGTGGGATGGAATGAAAAGAGATATTGCTGATTTTACTGTGAAGTGTTTGACTTGTCAGCAGGTTAAAGCAGAGCGGCAGTTACCGAAAGGGATGCTTCAGCCTTTACCAGTTCCAGAGTGGAAATGGGAGAATATATCCATGGACTTTTTTGTTGGATTACCGAAGACATCTCGAGGTAATAATGCAATCTGGGTTATTGTTGATTGCTTGACCATATCTGCTCATTTCCTTACTATACGAGATACTTTCTCTCTTGATCAACTTTCCCGTTTGTATCTTAAATAGATAGTCAGGTTACATGGAGTTCCTCTCTCCATTGTATCGGATCGTGATACCAGGTTTACTTCTAACTTTTGGAAAGGCCTTCAGAAGTCGTTGGGTACTGAATTAAATTTTAGTACAGCTTTTCATCATCAATCAGATGAGCAGTCAGAACGAAAAATTCAGAAATTGGAGGATATTCTACGAGCTTGTTCTATGGATTATCAGGGAAGTTGGGACCAACATCTTTCTTTGGTTGAATTTTCATATAATAACAGTTTTCATTCCAGTATACAGATGGGACCATTTCAGGCATTATTTGGGAAGCGGTGTCGAACTCCAGCTTTCTGGGATGAAGTGGGTGAAAGGAAGTTGATGGGACCAGAATTGGTAGAACAGATGGCAGAAAAATTTCAGCTGATTAAGAAGCACATGAGAACAGCTCAGAGTAGGCAGAAGAGTTATGCAGACAACAGGAGGAAGGATCTCTCTTTTGAGGTAGGTGATCATGTTTTTCTCAAGGTTTCTCCATGGGAAAGTGTGATGAGATTTGGTAAGAAAGGAAAGTTGAGTCCAAGGTTCATTGGACCATATGAAATTCTGGAGAGAGTTGGATCAGTTGCATACCGAGTGGCTTTACCACCGAGTTTATCTAAGGTACACAATGTTTTTCACGTTTCGATGTTGAGAAACTATATGCCAGATCCATCTCATGTTTTGACTCCAGAGGTAGTTCAGCTGGAAGAGAACCTATCTTATGAGGAACAACCGGTCCAGATTCATGACCACATGGAGCATGTGTTACGTAATAAGGTGATTCACCAGGTAAAGTTTTTGTGGAAAAACCACATAATTGAAGAGGCAACATGGGAATCTGAGAATGCAATGAGGGATAAGTTCCCCCATTTATTCGATAAGTTAATAAATTGCGGGGACACAATTCTCTAAAGGGGGGAAGGATGTAACATCCCAAGTAAGTAATGAATAATATATATTTTATCTATGTCTATTAATGATTAAGATAGTGTTTTAGAGGCTTAAAATGAAAATAAATACAATCTTATGCATGGAATACACTAATATTCTTAAAAGATTGTTTTACTGCCTTTTGATGGCAAACCATTTTTAAATCTATCATGTGACAATTTTATAAGCTATGTTGTCAAAATAAACTTATTCTTTACGATTGGGACATCAAATTTTACTTTGTGTGAATTTTTGGTATTTTTCTGACAATGTTCATTTTTTTAATGAATAGTAAAAAATACTGCATTTTACATCAAAACTGCTTTTTAATCTAATTTATTTATATGATTAGATTATCTTTTGAATTGGTCTTAATGTGTAATATGAATATATTGTTACCATTTAATCCAATGGTGGTCATTGGAATCAATTTCACTTTGAAATTAGACTTAAACTGGTGTCAATCTTTTGATACTTATTGTTTTATAAAAACACGCTATTTGCTCTGACAATGGGAATTAATTATTAAATTAATTAATGTGACTTATATGTTTTGAATTTTGTAAAATAGACTTCATTTTTTAATTCGGAATATCAAATATAGCTTAGGGTGAATTTTTGGTAATTTTCTGAAAAACATCAATTTTTGATGAATAGTGAAACCACTAAGTGGTACTTATAAAAATTGATTTTCCGTTTAATTGAAATTTTGTCATCATTGTGTTTTGAATTTCGAAAATCCGACATACATGGTTGTCATTAAGAAGTAAAATTTGGTTCAATGAGATTATAATAATTTTTTGGTGAATAGTAACTTATTATGTTCTTAAATCGTGATTAGTGGTAATTAGGGTAGTTTATGGTATAAATAATGCTTTAATAATATGAAATGACCTAGACACATGTCTCAACCTTATTGGTTGTGTCATGGCCGACCAATAAAATCCATGGGTCACCTTGGGGACCCCCTGGAGACACTTTGGTTGGGAAATGACATAAATAACTTTTTATTAAATGTTAAAGTAAAAATGACACAAACTAGATATGTTTTACTAAAACAATTTTTATATGGGGTTATAAAGATCATATATTTGATTATAAATAGTAATTGGAAAGATAATAAGATTTCCTACATCATAGTATTTTTTTTATAATTTTTAGACTTTAAATAAATTAAATCATATATGACATCATGATGATGCAGCGATGACCTCATTATTTAACGATTTAAATAAAATGGAAAGATAATGAAAAATCTAAAACCTACACATGGCCAAAAACAATTGGATGAGTGGATTTAGAATCCTTATCACCTTATCCTAGAATTATAGCAATGTGGGAACTTTTTAATTTGAAACTCTTTTTAAAATAAAGTAACTTATCTTTACTTTCCAAAAGTGCCCCTCCTCTCCTCTTATAAAAGGCCCCCATCTCTACCTCATTTCACACACTCCTCAAGCCTTTGGCTCGGCCAACCCCTGCCCATTTACTCTCTCCACATCCCTCTCCTCATCCTAGAGGATTCCCTTTGGGCAGAATCCTTTCAAAGAAATCCTTTAGGCTCAAATCAAAAGGAGTTACACTTTTAAAGGTAATTCATTCTCTCATGTTCATTTGTTTTATTTTGCTTCTCCAACCCCCTAAACTCTTTTTATTTACTTCTTTTGTAACAACACCAGTATCTTAAATATACTAGGATGTTGTTATAAGATTTATTTGAGCTACACTCTTACAAAACTACATCAAATGGTTAAAGAACATACGGTTTCCGTGGATGGCAAAATTCTGCCTCACGAAACGATGATTGTTCAATACTCATTTAAGACCTTCAAAGGTGGCCATTATGATGTCACGATTTTTATATATGATATATAATATGTTTATGTTTTCCTTAAGCTTCTGTTTTTTTCATTTTGGGCATACCTTTATGGTTTCCATTATGGGTAAACACGATATATTCATTTTAGGAAGTGCGGACTACCGCCCCCTGAAAGTGATTTGATTCGTTAATACCATATGTGGGATGTGTAAAGGATAAAGTTAATGATATTATATATGTTATTATACTAGAATTATAATATACTCTTATATCATTATGATTCCATTCCAGAAAATACGAAATAGAAATGGAAGTAGCGTTCATGCGTACGTACGGCTTACCGTCTCCATGAACGGTGCATTTCATTTCTTACCTCTGAATGTGATGTAATATTATAAATACATCTATATAATGAATATATATATGATATATATGTTATAAAAATAATTAATATCATTCTGGATATAATGAACCTTTGACCAAATTAACAACATGTAAGTGTAAGAAGTCTATTTTTGACTTAAGAACCAAATACCGACAAAATGAACATTATTAACTTAAATGATTACATGATGTTCATAACATGGTATAAAAGGAATAATGAACTTGAAAAAGGTTCTTAAGAAAGTAGAGATTAACTCAAGTTTATTATTCATGAGATTAAAGAACGGTCGGGTCAAGTCGGATACGAGGTATGGGACTTCGTCTCAATCTCCTTTCATTGAGGCATATTTTGTTTTATACACAACCTTCTTTTATATGGTGTATAAACCCCTTTGAATTTTACGTTTATTAAAAAGGAATCTTTTTTTATACGAAGCGTTTACTAAACGACAAAAGGGAATGTTTTTGTCGTACGTATGCGGCGACAATGACTTCTCCGCCGTCATGACCGTTATTTGAGTTTCGGCTTCCTATACAAGCCATACCTTCTTTTTAAAAGAAAAATAAATACCATGTTTTACTTTTCTTTTATTTTGGTATTGAAAATGGTTTTCACAATGTTTTTTGTGTTGTTTTGATATCTTGTGATTGAAATGTGGAAATGTTATGTTTCCTTTATGCATGTTTTATGTGATACGATTATGTTATGGTTCTTGGGAATTATTATGAAGACGGGTGGTTCCGTGATAAACTAAGGGCGGGTGAGCCCGATATAGCTCTCCATTGCATTGGGTAACGCGAAGGAGTGAAACGTTAAGGTTTCTCCGAAGAGATTTATGGAATATACTGTGATGGGTATTCCAAACGTAACCAAGAGGGTTACTCCCTACGTAAGAATGTTATGAATGCCTCAAGTTACCTTTATGTCTTATGATTTCTATGATTTATTCATGCTTTTATGAGGTATGTTAAAGTGCCTATGTTTTATGGGTAAAGTATGATTTCATTCTTATGTATATATGAACTCATGTTTCCTTTCCATGTTTTTATAACCCATACTGAGCTTTTTATGCTCATCCCATGTTTTTTTGAAATGTTTTTCACAGGTCAAGGGAAAGGTACATCATATGATGATAGTGTCAAGGAAGTGTCAAGAAATAATCCATGTTTTATTTTAAATGTGTTTCCATTGATTCGAATGAAGAATACTATCTTTATGTAACCACTTTGTTTATATGTGGAATGTAATGAAAGTTTTATGATCTAATTCTCTAAAACTCTAAACCCGAAAAGATCCTCAATGTGTAATCTTGAAATAACTCAATATTAAGTAAGGTTTAAGGCTAGGGCCTTATAATAAAAATCCTTTCATGCCGTATACGTTAAAAAACATTCTTCTGTTACTTTTGTTGAAAAAGTAAAAAAGTACCTTATAGGGTAAATAAAAGAAAGATTTCTTCTATACCATGGGGTAAAAGTCATAATGGGTAAAAATGAATTTAAACATACATGAATACACTTTTATAAAACATGGACATGGATGATAGCAATAACCCCAGTAAATACTTACGAATAAGCAATCTCAGATAAAAAGGAGATTTGCAAAATTATTCCTTACCTTAGGTCCGATATGCTTTGTACGTATCCAAACCTCTTGTATAATGATTTAAATAATGTAATTGACTTATTAAAGAATCATATTAATTGTTATGATATCATATATGGTTAACTTATGACTTTATACTACCCATTCTTTTGTAAATTAATGTTAAAGTAGCATTTTGGGTAAAATCATCTTATTTATCGTACGTGTTTGGAATAGTTGTTCTTGATATTATTATTACTTATATCATGATTTAATTACTTCCAAAATGTAAATAATGATTTATATATCATATAAATTCATTTTATATCCAGAATATACATTCATTTATAATATTACATAACATATGGATGTAAGAAATGAAACGCGTCGTTCATAGAGACGGTAAGCCGTACGTACGCATGAACGCTACTTTCATTTCTATTTCTTATTTTAATGGAATTAAAACATAATTATACATAGTTATATTATAATTCCAGTATAATATCATATATAATATCATTAACCACATCCTTTATACATCCCACATAAGGAATTAACGAATCACATCACTTTGAGGGGGCGGTAGTCCGCACTTCCTCAAATGAGATTATCATATTTACCGACTATGGAAGCCGTAAAGGCTTGATATAATTGGGAATTAAAGAAGAATAAGGAAATAATAAACATAATATATATTATATATAAATAATGTTCCATCATAATGGCCACCATGAAAGGAGTTAGGAGAAAATCGAACAATCATCGTTTCGTGAGGCATTAGTTTGCCATCACAGAAACATTATGTTTTTCATCCATTAGATGGAGGTGTGTGTAAGTGTAGTTAGAATACTTGTCATAAAAAAATCCTAGTATATTTATTTTAATTGTGTTGTTAAAAAATAAAGTATTAAAAAGATTTTAGGGGTTGGATAAGTAGAATAAAAGAAAACAACTTAAGAGAAACTGTTACCTTTAATTTTGGTAACTTCCTTTGGTTTGAACCAAAATAAATTCTTGGAGAGTCTTCTACCTAATGCAAGGCTTCAAGGGAATGTATAGGTATGTAGGGAGCTTAGTTGGGCAGAGTTTGGACGATCCAAAAGGCTTGAGAGGTGTGAATAATTGCATAGAAGTGGTCTCCTTTTATAAGGGAGAGGAGGGGCTCTTTAGGAAAGTGTGAAAGCATTATTTTATTATAAACTTATCTTCGGTTTCAAGAGGTCCAAAACACATTAACGTCGAAGATAAGATGACTTTTATTCAAAATAAAATCATAAAATTCTAATTGGATAGGTTTTGGATGATATTTTAATCATTATAATCTTATTTATTTAAATCATTTATTAATGAGGTAAACACTACATCATTATTGTGTCATAAATAATTTAATTTATTTGATGTCTAAAAATTATGAAACAAATACCATGATGTAGGGAATATTTTTATATTTCCAAATAATATTTATAGTCGAAAATATAACTTTTATAACCCCTTATAAAAATTAATTACTAAAAGATTTTTGTTAAAGTCAATTTTGTCTTTACATTAAATTAATTAATCCAAATTGTCATTTTCACTACCAAGTGGCTCATTGGGATCCCAAAATCGGTCCAAGGATTCCCATGGTCGGCCAATACTCATCCAATAAGGTTAGGACAAGTTTCAAGGTAATTTTGAATTATTATAATACTCTTTTAACCTAGAATTACACTATTTATCTTTAACCGTAGTAAATAAAAATTATCGTAGTTAATATTCATAATGCCCAAAAATAAAAAGTAGATTATTAACATAATTTGGACCCACTGATTCCAAAAATGGAATCCATTTTTCCAAATTCAATACAAAAAATTTGTAGAAATTAAATTGAAATTAATCCCGTTGGCGAAAGAAAACGGGGTTTTGTTTAAAACATTGCAAAAGATTGAATTGATTTAACCTACGAATTCAAGGTCAAATCAATGCCAATGACATAAATTATATTAAATGGTAATAATATATTCTATTTATACTTTAATACCATTCAATATTATAATTTAACCACATAAATTATATTGATGAAAAAAGATGTTTTTAATTAAAATATAGCATGTTTTTACTATTCATTAAAATATGAAAGTTATTAGAAAAATATCCAAACTTTATCCAATGTAAATTTTTATATCCTGATTCAAAACAAGAATTTTATTTTGTCAAATTTAACTTATAAAGATGTCAAAAACTAGATTTAATGTAGGTTCGCCATCAAAAGGTGGCAAAACTGCATTTTTTGAAAAATACTTATTTTACCCGAAAAATTTATTTTGTTCTCATACCATGTTCTATAAAATGTGTAAGATTAGTAATAATGTTATAAACTTAAAAATTTAGTAAATACTATTCATAAAGGATAGTTCATAATAATATTATAACCATATATCATTGTTTAGTGAAACCCGATATTGCGTACAACACACGCTATCGAAGAAGGTCACGATTGCGTGTAATGCAAGCCAAGTTAGGGTTGCGTGTAGTGAAAGACTCCGTTGTTATTGCGTATAACAGAATCCAACCATATTTTATTTATACATTGAATATATATATATATATACTCAATGTTCCGTAGAATAAATTCTATCAAACGAACTTGAAATTGTGTGTAACACGAGCCAAGAATAGTGTTGTGTATACTGCAAGCTAATACGGTGTTGCGTGTAGTGAAAGATAATCTTGGTGTATCGTACAATAGAAGATATGAATGAAATTAAAAAGAATGTATCTTATAAAATCTCGGGTTGTTACATTCTACCCCCCTTAAAATGAATTTCACCCTCGAAATTCGCTGGGGTTATAAATCTTTTACTATTCATAGAAACCCACATCGTAAAAAAGAATACTAAAACATAATTTTAAAAACTAAAGTTTGAAATGTAACGATTACCCAAAGTAACTCATCACTGGGTTTTCATATAGGAGAACATAGGTTAAAATATGGATATGGAAGAAAAATCAAACCATCAAGTTCTGATGGAGAGTGGTACAGAACGTGACTATAAAAAAAGCCATCAATCATAAATCCATAAATTTGTGATGATCTAAGGTACCATCTGATTCATCGGATATAAGAGCAATAGGACAACATTTTTGGTTTTCAATATCATTTCCCTAAAGTTGATGAATTAAAAAAAATACTAACATGATTTTCATACAATCTCACTATTGTTCGTGAATTGAACAATTTCCACTTAATCTCATAAAGAAATGAAGTTGAGTTTGTTATTCCTGAAGCATTAGCAGATCATGTGATAGAATTATGGGTCATTCCATCTATTTTAAACAAAAGTTTAGAAAATTTTATAAGTCCATATTATGGTGAGATTAATCGTATATGGTTCCAAAAATGGACTTATACTTTATTTATCATACCGCTTAATAAAATAAAACTACTTTCCACTAACTAGGTACATCCTGTAGGCCATTGGTATGTGATAAAGGCCAGTCGCACTTCAGTTGTGGGTTTGATTCCCATAGCATTATCCGACACGATGGGTTGTCACTCGTCCTGCAGGTTGCCCTTTTTCTAAAACAACATTACTATAACATCACATCAATAATATCAAAAAAAATTCTATCCTTAAACAATAGTACCTTATGTCCAACATAATCCATTACAATCTTTAGGCTTATCTAAAAAACTTCGGTCCAAGCTCATAGTATAAAGACAATGATTACTTGAAATGTCATCAACCAACCATAATTTATACACCATTATCTTGTTGGTCGCATTCCAATCATGTGAATACCTTAATCATGTATTCTCTTGAAAAAAGAATACCCATTAAACCTTAGTGAAAACATGAATACTGTCAAAAGTTAACTCTTTACACATACCAAAATTCAAAAAATTCTATATACTCAAACCACGATATAACCTTCTCCTTATATCAGTCATGAGATCATGAATGATATAAAACATTTAATTTTCTTCTTATCCCTTCATTATGCGCATATCATCTACTTTCCAATAAATACTAGTACCATTCAACACACACTTTCAAAACTTAAGGAAAGACAACAGTGTAACAATCCATAGATGTCTCTTTATTCCATAGTACCATGAGATTACTTATACAGTATTACACTTGATAAACATGTAATCATTCCACTACCTTCTTAAACCATTGACCGAGGTTCAACAATTCTTTCATATCACATATCATTTGTAGTCTCTTCATCATCATCAGCATAAATATTACCCATACGACCATACTTATTCTCTTCATGAGACTTTCCCTTAGGGCATTGGTTTGCATAATGCACGTACATTCCACAATGAAAACATTTAACCATTGTTGATGTCGTAGCAATACCATTATCCTCATCCATGGTGTTAATTGAACCATTTCTTTTGCACTTACTGGATTTATGTCCTTCTTTTCCAAAACCAAAGGATCTTCCAGTTCCTTGGAAACATTCTCCTTGATTCCTCTTCCCACATGATTTACATAGGGGAAATTGAACTTTCTTTCCTCTATGATCATCATGAAACTCCATCTTTCTCTTATTAGCCGAGTCATGAAACTTACCAAATTTCAGTTTATTGATCATATTATGAGATTGCAGATTTGGCATAATAATGATGTTTGGACTTCCAAATCCCATTTCATTTGGTTTCTCATAAATAATATCATTCCATTGTCCATCATATCCTCCATTATCGTTAATCATCTTGTTTCCAGACATTTTCTAAAACACAAAAAGAATAGTGTGAGAGGAAAAAATCATAATAAAGGGGGAGTAACTTCAATATATAACATCTTTGGTTTAATATAATATCTTTACCATAATTATAGGACTATAACCTATACTTATACTTAACCTTAGGGACATCCCTAGACATACCTTAAAAATATCTCTAGGGATCTCACTAAAGTTCTCGGATCCTAGTTTCCAAAGGTTGACTAAACCTTTCCTCTGATACCAACTATAGAGGCCCGAAGCTTGACGTATATGGACAACACATTACTTTTGCGGAATACTTAACACATAACAAAATTCAAAACTCAAGGACCGTAATAGTTTAGTGACTTTGGAAACTCGGAACGTAATCTTCTAATCGTGGTGAATGATCTTCAACATCTCCCATAAAGATCTTACCCTTATGTTTTCTTACCTAAAACCTTCTTTTATATCCTGGGGAAAAGAAAACATATAAATGGTGAGCTCAAATTCTCAGTAAGGGTAAGCATGGATAAAATAAAACAAACCATATACATTTGAACTTAAAAACATGAACACAATGTTTAAACAACAAGATCTTGAGCAATGAAATAAAACATGGAAATATGTAAGGCATAGATCATAAAGAAACATTAATCTTGATAAAATAGCATGGGAATAAAACTTTTAATTGTGGCAAAACATTATTATTTCCATAGTAGCCAAGGCATTGCTGCCAGGACCATCTTAGTGGACAAAGTCCCTTTCTGAATCGAGTTCACTCCTCGTTTCAGTCCTGTAACACTGAACCGGATTAACTTACCATTACAGCCATGTCTATATCATGAGATATAAATCTTTACCCAATGCATTGGAGGGAGATTTAGGTCCCACCCATATCATAATGAAATCATTCTTACTTGTGCCACAAAATAAACTTGAAACATTCTTCATAACCCAAAGAATAAAATGGGTTTCATAAACATCATCCAATCATCACATAATCCATATAAAACAAAAGGATATATCAACATAAGAAACGTGAAACCATGTAAATCATAGGGAAGTTATACTTGAAACATACACATATAAAATAATTTCATCTTTGATGGAAAAATGGTTTTGATAAAACACTTAAAATGAATTCTTGAGGAAAATATCCTTTCTTCTTCAAAATCAATTTCTTTTCACAAAACATCGTGCAATTTTAAAAGAAATATATTTTTTTGAAAATAGTCATGAAATATTTTGGAGGAAGATTCATGAAAATAAGGCTTTATAAAACCATAAAAATCCATTCATGTCGTATACGTTAAAAAACATTCTTCTCGTACTTTTGTCGGAAAAGTCAAAAAGTACCTTGTAGGGTAAATAAAAGAAAGATTCCTTCCATACCATGGGTTAAAAGTCAGAATGGGTAAAAAGGAATTTAAACATACATGAATACACATTTATAAAACATGGAAATGGATGATAGCAATAATCCTAGTAAATACTTTTGAATAAGAAATCTCAGATAAAAATGAGATTTGCAAAATTATCCCTTACCATAGGTCTGATATGATTTGTACGTATCCAAACCTCATGTAAAATGGTTTAAATAATGTCATTGAATTATTAAAGAATCATATTAATTGTTATGATATCATATATGGTTCACTTATGACTTTATATTACCCATTCTTTTGTAAATTAATGTCAAAGTGGTGTTTTGGGTAAAATCATCTTATTTATTGTACGTGTTTAGACTTGTTGTTCTTGATGTTATTATTACATATATAATGATTTACTTACTTAAAAAATGTAAATAAAGATTTATTTATCATATATATTCATTATATATCCATAATATACCATCATTTATAATAGTACATAATATATGGAGGTAAGAAATGAAACGCATCGTTCATGGAGACAGTAAGTTGTACATACGCATGAACGCTAATTTCATTTATATTTATTATTTTAATGGAATTAAAACATAATTATACAAATTTATTTTATAATTCTAGTATAATATCCTATATAATATCATTAACCACATCCTATATATTTCTAACATAAGGTATTAACGAATCACATCACTTTGAGGGGGCGGTAGTCCGCACTTCCTCAAATGAGATTATCGTATTTACCGACTATGGAAACCATAATGGATTGATATAATTGGAAAGTAAAGAAGAATAAGGAAATCATAAACATAATATATATTATGAATAAATACTATTCCATCATAATGTCCACCATGAGAGGCGGTAGGAGAAAATCGAACAATCATCGTTTCGTGAGGCGTTAGTTTTCCATCACAGAAATATTATGTTCTTCATCCATTAGATGGAGGTGTGTGTAAGTGTAGTTATAATCCTTATCATAAAAACAACCTAGTATATTTATGATATTTTTTTGTTACAAAATAAAGGATTAAAAAGATTTTAGGGGTTGGAGAAGTAGAATAAAAGAAAACAACTTAAGAGAAACTGTTACCTCTAATTATGGTAACTTCCTTTGGTTTGAACCAAAATGACTTCTTGGAGAGTCTTCTGCCTAATGTAAGGCTTAAAGGGGTAGTAGAGGGATTTTTGGAGCTTCTTTGGGTAGAGTTTGGATGAGCCAAAAGGCTTTAGTGGCGTGAGTAATTGCATAGAAGTGGTCTCCTTTTATAAGGGAGAGGAGGGGCTCCTTAGGAATGTGTGAAAACATTATTTTATTATAAACTTATCTTCAATTTAAAGAGGTCAAAAACACATTAATTTTGAAGATAAGATGACTCATATTCCAAATAAAATCATCCAATTGGAATTGGACCGGTTTTGGTTGATATTTTAATCATTATAATCTTATTTATTTAAAACATTTATTAATGAGGTAAACACTACATCATTATTGTGTCATAAATAATTTAATTCATTTGATGTCTAAAAATTATGAAAAAAATACCATGATGTAGGGAATATTTTTATCTTTCCAAGTAATATTTATAGTCCAAAATATAACTTATATAACCCCTTATAAAAATTAATTACTAAAAGATGTTTGTTAATGTCAATTTTGTCTTTACATTAAATTAATTAATCCAAATTGTCATTTTCACTACCAAGTGGCTCATTGGGGTCCCAAAATCGGCCCAAGGATGCCCATGGTTGGCCACTACTCAAAAAATAATGTTAGGACATGTTTCAAGGAATTTTGGAATTATTATAATATTCTTTTAACCTTGAATTACCCTATTTACCTTTAATCGCAGTAAATAAAAATTAACGTAGTTACTATTCATAATGCCCAAAAATAAAAAGTAGCTTATTAAAATAATTTAGACCCACTGATTCCAAATATGGAATCAATTTTTCCAAATTCAATACAAAAAAGTTGCAGAAATTAAATTAAAATAAATCCCGTTGTCGAAAAAAAACAAGTTTTTGTTTAAAACATTGGAAAAGATTGAATTGATTTAACCTATGAATTCAAGGTAAAATCAATGCAAATGACATAAATTATATTAAATGGTAAAAATATATTCTATTTATACTTTAAAACCATTCAATATTATAATTTAACTACATAAATTATTATGATGAAAAAAGTTGTTTTTAATTAAAATATAGCGTGTTTTTACTATTCATTAAAATATGAAAGTTATTAGAAAAATATAAAAACTTTATCCAATGTAAAATTTTATATCCTGATTCAAAAGAAGAATTTTATTTTGTCAAATTGAACTTATAAACATGTCAAAAATTAGATTTAATGTGGGTGCTCCGTCAAAAGGCGGCAAAACTTAATTTTTTTAAAAATACTTATTTTACCGGAAAAATTTATTTTGTTCTCATACCATGTTCTAGAAAATGTGTAAGATGAATAATAATGTTATAAAATTCAAAATTTAGTTAATACTATTCATAAAGGCTAATTCATAATAATATTATAACCATATATCATTGTTTAGTGAAACTCGATATTGCGTACAACACATGCTATCGAAGACGGTCGTGATTGCGTGTAATGCAAGCCAAGTTAGGGTTGCGTGTAGTGCAAGACTCCATTGTAATTACATATAACAGAATCCAACTATATTTTATTTATACATTTAATATATATATATATATATATACACTCAATTTTGCATAGAATAAATTCTATCAAACGAACTTGAAATTGTGTGTAACACGAGCAAAGAATAGTGCTGCTTATACTGGAAGCTAATACAGTGTTTCGTGTAGCGCAAGATAATATTGGTGTATCGTACAACAAAAGATATGAATGAAATTAAAAAGAATGTATCTTATAAAATCTCGGGTTGTTACATTAAAGGAAATTATCTCTTCACAATTAATTAATAATAAATTAAAATTATTAATATAAATTATTTAAATTTCATAGTAATAACTATAACCAAACAAAACATGTAATAACCTGAGATTTTAAAAAAAACTACATTTAATGTCATACAATATACTCCACATCGAGCTTAAACAAATTAATAAAAATAATTATGTGATAGTTATCACCTATAAATATGAATGGTGGAAATGAATTAGATTAAAAAAATTTAAAATATATTTTACACATGTTTATAAAATGAATTTATTGGTTACCAATTACTTATAAATGAAAACATAAACCAGTTGAATATAATAGATGTCTTTTTTATAAACAAACTATTTGTATTCCCCCAATGTAATTTTATCGTAAAAAATTAAATTCATCACTATTAGTGAAATATAATAATTATAAATATATTTTTTATATTTTATAATTTTTTTTAAATTATTCGAGTTTGTTTGAAGTCTTAAGATAACAATAAAACCAATTTTAAGCACAAAAATCTATTTTTTTTTTCTAAAATGTAATTTCACCTCCTTTTAATGGTGAACCTATATTAATAATAAAATTTTATTATTTTAAAAAAATTAAATCATAATATAAAAAATATTTTGGGGTGAAATTTTGTTATTCTTCAAGATGTTTTATTTTTTGTTGAATAGTGAAAAATACGGGATTTTAATTAAAAATTATTTTTCATTTAATGACTTTATAAGGAAAAATTACATTTTAAATTTGATTTAAATTCCAATAATATAAATTATAAATATATTAATCCAATTTAGGTTGCTTTAATCATTTTCATATTTAATTTAGATATAAACACTCAGTAATCCTTGGAACATTTTCAATTTAAAAGATTATTTTATCATCTCTTTTACATGAATAGTTTTAAATCTAATTTTTCCAATTATGTTAATTCAATATGGTCAAATGGATTACATATTTGTAATTATAATTTTTAAAATTTGTTTTGAAATTCATTTTCATTTTTTAGGCATACAAATTTTACCATGGTAAGAAAAGAATTAATGTAGTATAGGTAAAATAATTAATTATGTAAAAGTTTAAAGTTAAAAACAAATAAATACCTAAGAAATAAAATATTTAATGGTTTATGGATGTTTTTATCGACCATAACCATATTTTGAAACATTGATTAATTTAACCTCAATTTATTTTTCATTAAATATAAAATAATCAATATATAAACATATAATGGAGTCATTAAATATTTTTATCGACCACAACCATATTTTTTTAGGTGTATTTGATTAATAGTATTATCATCAATAATATTTCATTAATAATATTTCATTATCGACCATAACCATATTTTAATTAAATTCAGGATTATTTAATTATTTAATGACTCCATTATATGTTTATATATTGATTTTCTGAAGAAAAAAAATTCATTATTACATGTTTGTTTTATAGATTTTAATAGTGATTTTTACACGAAATGGATATTTTAATATACAAAAGTTTTTTACAAATGGATTTAAATGGTTTTTAAAGGGTTTTATTTATGATATGGTCCATGTAAATTTTTTATTATGTGTTGATACCATTATATATCAATATATTAAAGTTTTATCCCCATTATAGCTCATGATATAATGGGTTGAGCCCCATTATAGATCAAGATATGTAGATTTGTCCCAAATATATCTCTTTAATCCATTAGGTACTCCATTAATGGAATTTGACCATATGGTCATTCAATCTTTAAGGGTGGATGTAAGAGTGACATGGTAATGATTTCCCGTGGTAGCTATATAATTTTTCTATCCTTTCTAATGAGTTTTTAAGGAAAGGTTTTTTATAGGTTGTTTATGTTTTCACTCGACTAACGGTTTTGTTTCTTTATGTCCCTTACTGAGATTTACATAACAATCCCATGATTTAAAAAGAAATAAAAGGCTAAAGTATGATTACAAAATAGGATGAGGAAAAGATAAAAATTTTGAAGATATTCCATGAAAAGAAAACATGTTTTATTTTGAGAGTCTTTCCTTTTGGGACAAATGAATACTGAGTATAATTGAAGAATTGTAATGTATGGGTTTACATTGTAAGGGATTGTCCATATTATCTAAAAAACGAAACAAAGAAGATTCTTGGAAATTTATTAATGTGTATTATAGTTTAGAATGACTATAATAAGTAATTTTTATGGTCGAGTCCTTATAGTCTTTATCATACCATGGTTTATATAATTTTAGTGGTTTGGATGTTATTTGAGTGTTAGTTAAAGATACTCTATACCTAAAAGTGTTATTATCATATGGATAATTTTAGAGTTTTATAGAAATTTAAATGGATTGAAAACTAACATAAATTAACTGGGATATAAATGGGGAAGACAGATTATTGTATTATAATTTTTTATAGTATTACATTTAACCTATTGATTATTTTATTCTATTAATAATTCGTTTCATCTTTAACTGATATACTTTTCAACAGATTAACGATAATTTGTCAGTATAGAATGAAATTGATCTTGAAAAACCTTAATATCCCTCCTAGATGATTTGATCACCACTATTAAAGAATTTCTTTTTCAAATGATCTTAGTAGTTTCTTGAGTATTCAAATCATCTCTAAGAAATTGTTTGATTTATCAAACACGTATTCTTTTTGAAAAAATTTTAATGGTTAGTAGTTTCATTTCCATTTTATTTCAAGATATTAACTCTTCTAACACTCCATGATTGTAAAATACCATAACTAACATGTTCATCTAATTTTTTATATTATGCAACATGACAAAAGATAATAGGAATATCAATAAGATCCAAAAATATGGATTTAAGGAGAAATTCCTATAAGAATATGATGGATAACATTGGTTAATGTTTAATAAAAAAATTCAATGAAGGATAAGTCTATTTATTATGTTTTTACATTTCTAACATAGTGTAATTATATAAATAATATAGGAATCATTGAATGCCAATGTAAATTTCTATAGTTGTTGTTTTTCATTAATTTAGAAACTTATGTTAGATAAAATTGATACCTTTGAAAAGTGGTAAAAGGTAATAAATATTATGGTATATTTAAACATTAATTTTATGTTATAAAAATATTTATTTAAGGAAAAATAATTTAATTTTGGTATACATATGCTTAAAGTTGTTGGAAAACTTTTTGGTTTATACGATCTATGAATCTAAGGTAACTATGGGTTTTTATTTTGGGATAAAAATGAATTGTGCGACAAAAGATTTGTGGTTAAAAAAGTTAAGGTATCTTTTAGGATGTTTCTAAAAACTCTATAATTTAATAAGTATTATATTGATATATTTTTAGGAAAAGGACAACATGTAGGATGGGTGACAACCCATCATGTCCAGTTAAGGTTGGAGGAATTAAACCCACAACTAAAGGGTAATGAGCGCACGTCGCTTACCACTTGACTAGGCAGTGTTCTAGTTAGTATGATATATTTTCTTGAGTTAATATATTTTATGAAAGAAAAAAATCTATTTTTGGAACATATTTTGTATCAAATATATAACCGTGGGATTGAAAAAAATATATTTGGTTATTAAGTTATTAATTTTCTTTAGGAATATGTGCACTATTTTGGGAACCATATATGATTAGAGTAAATATAATAATATGTTCTTTTATTTAATAAATAAATATTTATTTATTATATTTTGGAAGCATATATGATTTACAGTGATTCATGTAATTTATTAAAATAGTAACCATGTACTGAATGTTATCTAATTTTGGAAATTACATTTTTTGGAAGATACTTTAAAAGTGATTGATATGATTTGAAGATAAATATTATATTTTTATTATAAGACTATTTGATAAATTTATTATAAAATTTGGGTATCAAATTTTAGTCCAGAGTATTTTGAGTAATTTTTTGGATAGTTATTTGTTGAGTGGTCTATGTTGAACTTTCGGTATTAATGATGAATATTGGATGTTATAAAAGTTTTTTTCATAAAAATGTAAATTATTTTTGGATAATTACATTACCTATACTAACCATTTTGTCTTTATTTAATTTATAAATATAGGGGAATATATAGTTATGCTTTTTTAGGATTGTTTTATCCATATAAGTTGATTATGATGCTTCAATTATGAAAATACTTCTTAAATAATCATCATTTAGAGAAAATATAAGATTTTTTTCAAAATATTTATTAAAAGATGGAATTATATTTGTTAAGTAAGTATTTATAATTATGTTCTAAGTATTAGTATTAAAATAATTCTTCAATTTTAGGAAAAAATATTTTTATACAAAATAATTCTCCTTTTACTTTTATCAATATCCTTTTAACACATCATATATTTATGGTTTTTTATGTTTCTATTTCCTATTATCAATTCTTATATCACTCTGTATTAGTCTTTATAAGTTAGTTTTATCTTCCATATCTATGTTTTCTTACACAAAAATGTAGTTTGTGTTATCCCATGTGACCTTTGTACTTTTCTTTTCTACATTTTAAGTGGATGTTTTGTTGATCATTTTTATGATGTGGGATTTCAAAAAAGGTATTTTAAAAAGTGAAACCCCTAGTTTTGTATCCCCCTTTAAAATTTCAAGGAAGGAATTCAGTAAAGGGGTGGATTATGTAACGTCCTTATATTTTAAAATAAATCACTCTGTTTAATGTCATACAAGATACATCACATCGATCTTGAACAAATAACAAAATATTATTAGCTAAAAGTTATCAAATAGCCATAGAAATTGTTGGAATTAATTAGATTAACTAAATTATTAAAATTATGTTTTTAAATGTTTATAACATAAATCCATTAGTGACCAATTATTTATAAATCAATATAAAAACTAATCAAAAATGTGGAGGATTTATTTTTTATAAAAAATATATTTATGCCCATAATGGTATTTAATATTAATAATTTAAATTAATCAATATTACAAAAAGATCGTATTTAAATTTATATTTTATATATTAAATATTTTTAAACAAATTCATCAAATATGTTTGATAGGATTATGATAAATCCAATTTTAAGCGAAAAAAACAACACTTTTCCAAAAAAACAATTTTGCCGCCATTTAATGGTTCACCAGTATTAAAATAAATTTTCCAACTATAATAAATTTTATTTTAAAAAAAACGAATTTTTTAAAATTATAATATAAAAATTATCTTAGTGTGGAATTTTCTTACTATTCTGAGAATTTTCATTTTTTGTTTCATAGTGAAAAATTCTGAATTTTAATTAAAACTGTTTTTTCATCTAATTTATTTATAATATTAAATTATATTTTTATTTTCTTATAAAAATTAATTATATAAATTATACATATATTAATCCAATTAATGTAATTTTAGTCGTTTTTATATTTATGTTTGATATAAAAACTTAGTAATCTTTTGAACATTTCAATTTAAAAGCCTAATTTCTAATCTCATCTATAGGATTAATTTTAAATATAAATTTTCCAGTTAATTGAATTGAATTTATTAAAATTTATTACCTATTTAGAAAAATAATTTACTAATTAATTTGTAAATTAATTTTAATTTTTAGAAATAGAATAGTTAAAGTGGTTAAAAAAGATTTACCGCAATAAAGGTAAAATAATAAATCAGGTTAAAGTTAAATAGTAAAATATTAAAATACCCCAAAACTACAACATTAAATATTTCTTTTGTGTCTATTGACTCTAACTAGCCTTGAAAAAAATATTATCATTAAAATTAATTGATATTAATTCCAATTCTATGTGGTTGGTTATAAATATAAAATAATTGTTATTTAATCACAAAAAACCACACCTCCCCAAGTATAAATACCACCCCATTTGTCCTCAAATTACTATAATATCATCAAATATATTCCAAACCCTCTCCTCCTATCTCTCCCCATGTCTAAGTGCTAATTTTCTCACAAAAATAACAAATTCAAGTTCTTCAAGAGGTCTCTCAAGGAGGTGATATTCGACAAGTAATTTTCTCAAAGCACTTTTACTATGTTATTTTATTATTTTATTTTCCACTCACCACCTTCATACATAAAGGAATTATATCTATAGAATAATTTATATACTATAGTTTTATTATTATAATTTAATATCACATATCCATTTCATTTCTCATCTCCTATTATTTAAATAAACTAAAATCATTGCCCAAATTAAGTTGGTTAATCAACTTCAAAAATAATGATTTTTCTTTTTTTCCATTACCCCTTTCATAGTTGGTCGTAAAACTATACTTATGGTTAAATAATATTGTAGTAGTTATATTATACCCAATCTCATGTTACTGAACTAATATATACTCATAATATTAAATAAAACAAAACTACTTTGTCATGTTTGAAAAAACCACCAAAAATAAACAAAACATTTATCATTAACATTCTATCAAATGAATAATACACATACCATAAATAAAATTTATATATGCAACAAATAATAAATATATAATTTAATTAATACTATTTCATTCCACTTCTAGATTTATAATTCTATTTTTAAATAATATCCACAATTTTACAAAAATGAACCAATCATAAAACCTTGAAACAAAGACACCTGAAACCATAAAAAATGAATTTTTATTAATGAATGAGTCATTTTATGTAATAAAATCATAAAATAACATATTATGAATATAATTATAGTTTTTTAAGAAATTTATAACATTATTTAAACCATTATACAGGAGGATAAGTATTCACTACTAAATGTAAGTGTGGTGTAAGTGGTTTCTTATCTCAATTTACATTCATTAGGTTAAATTTCAAAATCATTGACTATGTTATGCTATGTTTATTTATGGAATATTTATTTTTTTATTTATTTTTCACTCTCATTTATATATTTTTTTTATATAATTATGTTACACATAATCACCCCCACTGATAATTCTCACCTTAATGATACCAACTTTGAAAGAGCTTCCCATCTCACCTTTTACTAATGTGAGATTAATACCTAATTCACGACTAATTTATTTTAATAGGGTATATAATGCCCTTTGATATATCATATAATTATTCTTATTATCCTGATGGTATTAAATGTTTCCTTTTATAATTATTAATTTTATGCAGCATATTATTTTTCTGATTAAAAAGTGTAAGGGAATTATTAACCCAATTTCCCTTATTTGTGTTAAACTTATACATCATGATTATGTCACGTTAATCATATGTGCAAAATTAATTTTTAGTATAATTTTTTTTATTTCCACTTTCTATATGTGTATATATAGTGAATACATATAATATATTTATTTGATTAAATCTCATTTCATTGAGATGGTATTTGTAAGGGACATTCTTTAAAAAACACTCTTTTAATGTTTTCCTTTTAACTCATTTACAAAATTCAAAAATAATGTTTTTTATTATATTGAATGGGTGTATTTTCCTACCATCATGATTAATTAAGTCTTAAATTTATCCTTTATAATTTTATACGTTTTTTTCAATGATATTGGTTTCATTATTTCTTATGTGGTTCGTAGATTTTAAAACTTTTTTAAATGAAAATGATATTTTAATATCCAAAATTGTTTTTGAAAATTGGTATAAAAGGTTTTTTCATTATTTTTATTTGTGATATGGTCCTTTAAAATTGTTTATTATGAGTTTATACCATTATATATCATGATTTTATGGGTTATTCCCCATTATATCCC
Source organism: Viscum album (assembly GCA_963277665.1). NCBI lineage: Eukaryota > Viridiplantae > Streptophyta > Magnoliopsida > Santalales > Viscaceae > Viscum > Viscum album. The sequence goes on from OY728164.1 coordinate 1,374,577,595, forward strand.
AATATATTGTAGATTGAGCCCCATTATAGCTCAATATATGATAGGTGATCCCCATTATAGATCTACAATGCATTGGGTACTCTCAAGATAGAAGTTGATCATATCATTATTCCTTTTGTAAGGTTGAATGTAAGATTGATATGGTAAGGATTTCCCAAAGAACCTATATGATTTCTCTATTATTTATAATTAGTTTTTAAGAAAATGTTTTAATGTGTTTTCATGTTTTAAGTGGACTAATAGTTTTCTTTTTTTATTTCCATTACTGGGCCTTATATGATCATACCAGGTTTTGAAACATTTTTCATAATGTAAAAGATGATTAGGAATGATGATTAGGAAGACATAAAATTTTTGAATATATTTCATGAAAATAAAATATATTTTATTTTAAAAGGGTTTAATTTGGATAAAAAATTGATAATGAGTGTAAGTGTCCACTTGTAATCTAATGGTTTAATTTATAAAGGTCAATCATGATTCTATAAAACTCTAAACATGGAAGAATATTTTGGACATATTAATGTGTATTATTTTTTAAAATCACGTAAATAAGTATTGATCGAGATTGGGTCCTTACATGACAATTGGTTATCTCTATGTTAAAAAATTTATAGTTATTCAAAACAAGAGTGGAGCATTTTTGGAATTTATTTACATAAAATATTATAAACATCATAACCTAATACAAAATGGAAAAAATTAAATATTATAGAATAATAGCTGCTTATGGATGAAATTGACTCATCTAATAGAATTATTTCAAGTGGTAGGGTCATTTTTTAGTACTTATCATTTTATTTTTAACCATTAATTACCTGATTCACCCTTTACCATGGTACAAACAATTACTAAAGTTACTATTCATATAGACTAGGAATAAAAAAACATAATTACTAAATTTATAAATCTTAATTCAAAGTATTGGATCAATTATTTAATATTAAATTTTAATGAGTGGGATAAATTAATTTGAGATTAAAAAACAAAACATAATTAAAAGTAGTTTATCAGAAAAATGGATTTTAGGTATAAAATGTTCTTATCCACAATTAAACAATATAAGTGATTAGAACTATCAATTTTTATTAATAATATAAAAAATTAATTTTACTTTTAAACTATTTAAAAAATTATACTTTTAAAATAATTGAAATACAAATACAATTTTTAATAAAGACTTGTTTTTCACTGTTAAATGGAAAATGATAATTTTTAGAAAAAAATATTAGATATTCACACTTAGAAAAATAATGACATAATGATTTAAAAATGAAGATAATTTAAATATGATAAATTTTCTAAAAGTGAAAAAATGTTATTTTCTTATAAAAATTAACAAAAAAATCAATGAAAACATATAAAATGAATTTACATAATTTGTATTGTTCATTGAATATGAATTAATTAATGAATTTATATTAATTAATAACATTATATATTTTTCATAATATGGTTCATCGTATATTCACCCACAAATTTAATGTCTAGGATATAACAGTTCTACTAAAATAATATTGCTTTAGTATGGTATCATGGTTCGTTTAAGCATGGTATTGCATGTTTTATATGATATCAATCATAGAATTAGTATAAAATATACAGGTTTCATGCATTACAAGCAATCAAGGAAACTAAATTTACTTAAAATTAAATATACCATAAAATATTATGGGTTTATATGTTTTACGTGTTTTGTTCCCCGATCACAAGAAAAATACCACTTAAGTTTGAGGTTAGAGACCATGTTCTCTTAATGGTTTCCTATCAATGGGTGTATCAAAGGTTTCGATATGGGAGTGATTTTTTCGTTAAATTAATCAATCCTTTTAAGATGTTGTAGCATTTTGGCAAGGTGGAATATTAGTTGGTTCTTCTATGTTGGGTATACATTATACACAAAATTATATATGTGTCTTAACTCCATAAATATCTTTATGAATACTCCTGTTAAATTGATTTGGGAAAGCTGGATATTTAGGGTTACATGACATTAATGGAAAGATCGATTTAATATTTAATATCATCAAGAGAAGAAGTTTTTTGGGTGGATTATCTCCAGAGTTTATATATAGTACGGGCATTGTGGTTTGGAGGAGTGAACATTAGATCATGATACATATATGTGGTCTCAGTATCCTGATTTTTTTTATTTTCTTTTCCTTGTTGTTTTTGTCTCTTTATTATTGCTGGTTTGTGATGTTTATTTATTCTTCTTATTGATTGGGTTGAATTAGTGGTGACATTCCTTTTAAGATGTATCTTCCTCGAGAGTGAAGTTATGGGATGATTATAATATCCAAACATTATAGAATATATTTTTCCCTTTAATTAATTTTATGTTCTCAATACATTTCATTATATGCAACATGAAGCTTAAAAGAACCATGTTATAATATTGAAAATTTATTCTTAAATGTGACAACTATAGATTAGTCATTGGATTGGAAGGTATAAATAAGACCAATTAAATATATTTTCTAAGAATTTATAAATAAAATATGTTTATCACTATTAATAAATGATTAAATATATTTAAAATTTATATAACTAGATGAATAATCATTTATATAGTGATTATTAATTAGTTTGAAATGAAGATAAATGCATTTGAGGGTACATAACAGATATTTTTCATCAAACTATTTTTATTAGGCACAATATATTATATTCTTATAAATTGAAAATAAAAATATTGATTTATTTTTTAATTAATGTCTTATATAATTTATTCACTAAAATATAATAACATTCATTTAATGGGTTTCACCAAAAAGTTACGGAGAAGAAAATCATTTTTGGGCTTAAAAATACAATTTCTATAAAAATGGTTTTTATACATCTTTTATGATAATATTAGAATTAATTTATTCTAATTAATGTAATTCAAAATTTTAAAATGTATTACATATATGGAATAATCATAATTAATATTAGTCTATAAGTTCAACTTAATTTTTATCCATAATTAATAGAAACTTTGGAAAAACTTATGCTACTACTGTATGGGTTAACGTGGTTAGAAAGGGGTAACATATGAGATAAGGTTTAAAATAATAAAAAAACCTTTCATAAATCTCATTTGATGATGGTATTTTTAAATTATTATTATTATATTCAAATTTATGACAATTATAATCCATTTTACTTAAGTATGATATATATTATATAATAAAGTTTCAAATATTTACATGTTTCCACCTTCCTCGCTTTTAAAATGGTATCTCATATTATAACTTCAAAAAATCACTTAATAACTCAAGTGTTGTAAAGACATTCCCAAAATATCTTCTTAGCTTTCCTCCTCGCATCCTATAGGTCTTGATCTCCCTAAAAGACCAATTTATGATGTCTTCGGGTGTAATTCAAAGCCGGAAACCCGAATTAGAGGTAATTGCATTTATAGATCTATTAAAAGTTTCTTTCTTCCATAAACTAACACAAATAATATATAAGTATATTAGAATTATTAAATTAGTATATTTACCATATTTAAAAAAATTAATTGTACAACCATCTTCTATATCCATTATATCTTATTGAAGTTTTAATATTTTCCCATGTGTACGTACGAATTATCATCTACATGTAGCGATATATTTTATTTTTCATCACTATTTCCCAATTATGGATATATATATATTTATATGGATTAAAAAGATATATATTATTTTTATAACATAACTTCGATTCTGTAAAGATAAAATACTATTTAACTTCTTACTATCTCATCCTTTAGGAAATGATAACTTCACTTATACTTACGTGTAGACTACCACCTTCACCAAGTGATGGGACTTTTTTTATTTTATCTTAACATGGATGGTATTAAGGAAATATTTAGTGAATATATATGTTAATTATGATAATATTATGATTCTAGAAATATATATTACTATTTAACTTTCATTATTTCTATTTGTTGGAAAATGAAAATATCCCTTTAGCATATATACAAACAATTATCTCCAAGAAGTTATTTAATTATTTTTTAAAAACAGAATTATAAAGTGTAGCATATTATGATGATGATAAACCATAAATGTTATTCAAGGAACAAAACTACGAAAGATAAACCTTCATGGAAAAACTGAACAATTACCACATGAATATTGATTTTAATGAATAATTTTTTCAAAATGTGTAATTGTATGTTATAAAGAAATAATATATTTTAAGATAAATATAAATATGTTCTAGTTATATATTTATAATAATTTTAAATTTATTATGATGAATTTTAAGAGAACGTATGATGAAAGTCAGGAATTGAGGTAAGGTTTTATATAATAATATATTTCCTTCTATAGTTTGCCTTTTCAAAATATCCATTGAGAGAAATTAAATGATCCTTATTTTTTAAAACACACAAAAAAATTTCTATAGTTATTTTTTGGGGTTTCTGGTTTTATTTTAATTATCCTCTCTTTGGTTCTTAAAATGATGTGGAATTTATTTTTACCAAAATCTAACCTTTTCCACTTTTGGATTGAGAATAAATTTCTTCATAATCCATGATCATTAAATTGTTTTATAGAAATTTATAACCATAATTATATATTTTAAAAAAACCTTTTTCATTAAATTTTAATTTTTTTACAAATTATTAAAATAAATATTTTCGATTATTTTTCATATAACTTTCTTTCGTCTTTTTTACAAAATTATGAAAAGAATATTCCAATTTAAATTATATAGCATGAATATATTTTTCCAATATCATGTATTTTATTCATCATGGAGCTTAATTTAATATTTTCACATGTATTGAAATGTAATCCTGTTATATTTTTCTAGGAATTTCATTTTATTAAAAAGATTCCAAAATAAAAAGTGATGTTCTCTCTTTATTTTATAATATGTATTTTAAATTATTTTATGATAGATATTGTTTACTTGTGTCAACATCAATTCATGGTTTTTATGCTTTACTGGGTATATAATCTAATGATACCATGACCATTAGATCAAAAAATAGATTATGATATTTTTTGATGATAATTTAATGAAACATATATCCTCCCTATGAAGTAATTTCTATATGATGAAATGATGAATGCTTTTATGATCTCTTAGAATAATTTTGAATTGTTTTCATTATGTGAAAATTATGTATGTTATTATATATCCATCAAGTTAATTAGATATTGATTTATGTCTCAAGAGATGATATTAACAAGAATAGTAACTCAAACCAGTCCATAAATAAAAAATATTCACTATTATATTCTTCCAAGTGACCCTTGACAAAGGAAATTATGGGATTTTTGTGTGAACCTCATACAGTACAAGACCATGTCAATTATGATAGTCTTGGAAGTGATCTTTGAATAATTAAAGTATTCTCAACACTTATATTCATTCTAGAAATATATGGTTTAATATTATGATATGCTCTTATGACTCATGATTGATTGTTGATGCTTCCACACTCTGATGACACTTTTCTTTTTCTATTAAAAATCCATATTTCATGAGTCATGATTTATGGTTTATAAAATGTTAGGTATGTTTTTTTAAGTTATGATCATGTTCTCATATTTTTATACTCATATTATGATCACTTATGATCATTGACTAATATATATAATTTTTTACCCTTAATAGAAATATTATCTCATCATTTATTATGTTTCCTTCTCTATAGATTATGAATAAAGTTATTAAATTGGGTATGTATAAGAATGTTATAATGTGAAAGGAATTTTATGGGAGATGTTGAGTTTATTTCATGACATAAGTTGATTATATATCAACTATAATGATCAAGCCTTGTGAAATTACATAATATTGAATTTTATGTTAATAATTCACTTTCGTAAAATTTAAGGATCTTTGCAGTTTGAGTTTAATAAAATTATATCATGAATCCTAATAAGAAATTTATATATTAAAAAGTATTTACAACCACATAGTATCCATTTTTTAAAGAATATGAAACTTTTAAAAATAAAAACAATATATTTTTATGAATAAACATCATGAATTTCAACTAGGCTTATTCTTTTTTTTAATCATCCTTAAACCAAGTAATGAACATTTGAAATCATGGTTTGATCATAAAAATATAATTAAGGGATAAAAAAATAAATATATATATTATTCTCATAAAAAACATAAAAACCCATAAAATGTGTAACTATTTTAATTTATTCTTTAACCATATAAAATAAATAATATCCACATTTAAACACACTTTTACCCAATGAAAACATTTAAAAACTATAAAAAAGAAAATTGAAACCCTTTTATGCATATTAAAGCATTATATTAATAAATCATGTCTACTCATGAAAAAAAATTGATCATGGTTAACTTCATATGAGTAACCTCTCCAATTATCTCCCTCCTTCTTTACATTTAAGAAATATTACTATACCTAATTCATTAGAGTGTTATATCAGTCCCACCCATCATATAAGTTATATCAGGCTCACCCATCATATGAAGTGTTTTAGGATATAATATTATTATTTACAATGATCAAATACCATACTATAAATAATTAATGTTTCATATTTTCATCAAAAGACTATGAAACCCAATTTTTAACCAATTATCAATACATTTTTATTTTTTCATAAAAACATGGAGAAATATTCATTTTTGAAAACACTTAAACATGATATATTCCCAAAATTTTATGGAAATGATTTTATTTTAAAATATCCATATAAAATTTTAAAATAATATTCATTGAAATAAAATTCATGAAAGTTGTAAATTCAATTCATTTCATAAATGTTAAATCAACGATTCTTTATACACCTTCAGTAGAAGTACCTCGTTTAAAAAACGAAATGAATATTCATCTTTAAACATTTCAGTGAAGTAAAAGGTAGTTGAAAATAAAATTATATAGTCCTTGAATTGAAAAAAAATAAAATTATTTAAAATTTTTAAAATACATTTATATCAAGGAAAATTATAATTTAAACTTTAAATTATTAAAAATAATGTTTTATAGATAAATCCCTTACCGATGTGATAATTTTTTACTGAAGTTACTATTCAATGTGACAAAAAATAAATGGGGAATATAAAAAAAAAATTGATCCTCATGATTTAAAGTATCAATTGTGTTTTTTAAGATTAAATTTATATATTTTGATGAATACAATTTTAATCTAAATGTATAAAAATATATGAAAAATAGTTTCTATAAAATGTGTTTTTAAGAAAAAATAATAATCGTCTACTAAAATCTTTTATAATGATGATTCATATACAAAAATTATATTATTTATAATTAAAGGATATTTATAATGCTTTAAGAGAAAATTTAACATTTAATTCACTACTAAATTATTTTTTTTAATAAAGCTAAATAAGCGTTTTCAAAAATTGATGTCTCACATTATTCACTGAAAAACTATTTTTTTGAAAAAAAAATCACATTAATATATTTCTCACTTGTTGGTTTAAAAAAAAATTTCACTTCTTAAAATTAAATATATAAAATGTTAAATTAATCTTTTTAAAATTCATATATTATTTTAGAAATAATTTATTAATAATATAAAAATGCTTTTTATGATTAGAAATTTATATAATATTATTATAAATAATATAACAACAGAAAATATATTTCATTAATATCAATAAGGCATGAAATTTATTTTCTATTTTCATGTTTTTCAAATTCTTCACCCAATTAGAAATTCATACCTCATAATTTTATTCACTGCATAAATAAGTGGAGATATCGTTCTTTTATAACATTCTCGTATTTTAATGTTGCTAATTCACTCATATGGTTTTTCATTAAAACTTAATATTATAAAAGACCTTATTCCAAAACGCAATTTCTTTATGATCTAGAATATGAACTGTGTGTTCCCCATATGAATTATTTTCATCAAATTTACTACTTTAGTCTTGAAAACATGAGGCGCATATAATATATATTTCCTTAATAAATAAACATGACACAGAACATATACTTGGGATAAACTCAATGTCAAGGCCACTTATTAAGAAAATGATCCAAAATTATCTATAATTTCAATTTGGTATAATTAACTATAGACTAAAATTTCCTTTTTAAAAAAAATGAATAACACTTCAACATAGATACACTTTAAAAAAGACATGATCAACTACGTTGAATGAATGTCCTTTCATCCACTTATCTGTATAACTATTTTTTCTACTCTAAGATATAGTAATATTTCTTTGAATCATCATTAAATGTTTAGGTATTTATCCTACCAAATCTAGTTTCAAAAACATCTTATCACCTACTTTATCCCAACGATATGGAGTCTGAAACCACTTTCCATATAATACATCAAAAGGTGTTGTAACACCCTGAAATTCTAAATTAATAATGTTGTATTTAATAGTGTATATGACACCAAGCTATATGTTTAGAATGGAATATAACATCCCAAGAAATTATGATATATTTAACATTTTAAATAAATCTATTCTACATATTGTAATGCATGAAACACTGATTTATCTTAGGTTACACACTAGAACAACTTTGTTCGGTTTCTTGCATTACACGCTAGAATGAGTTTAACGAACAATAATATATTATTAAGATATTTATTATTTTATATAATAATATACATCCTAGATGTTAAGTCTATGGTTAATAATAGGATTTACTATGTAATTGAAATATATTGTTATATTATTCAATTAATAACTAAATATAAATGAATTTCAATACAAATTGAATATATAGAAAATGTTTTTATAAAGAACTATTTTTATGATTCCAATGGTGTTTTATTATAAAAAATTAAATTAATTACTATTATCTAATCATAATACTAATATATATATATATATTATATATTCAATAAAATATTTTTTATATTCTTCCAATATTTTGTATAGGCATAGGATATAAACAACCCCAATTTTCCCATAAAAACTTATATTTTCATAAATGTAGTTTTACCACCTTTTAATGGAGAACCAATTTTAAATATAAATTTTGGAACTTAATAAATTTTATAATTCAAATTAAATTAATTTTTTAAATAATAATTACAAAATTATATTGTGGTTTATTTTTATTTTTCTGTGAAGTTCTATTTTTTTTAATAGTGAAAATACTTAATTTTAATTGAAAACTACTTATTCATATATTATATTTATAATGATAAATTAGTTTTAAAATTATTTTCAAATTAATATTATAACAATTATAATTAAATTAGAAAAATATAGTTCATTGGAATTAATTTGACTTGGAAATTACATACAAAATCACGACAAACTTTTGAACTTTTTTTCATTAATAACCCACAATGTCGACATGTATGTGGTATTAATTATAAATTAATTTCTACCACTTATGTCATTAGAATTTGGAAAATTTTATTACATATTTTTAATCATCATAATTTATAATTTCGTGTATGCTAAACAGAGTTTTTTACTAGAAATATTAGTGAAATTGATTGAAATTAATTACAACGATTAAGAGAAAAAACTAGTTTAACAAAGGACTAAACCTTAAACATAAGGCCCAAAATAACCTATAGACATGTACAAAATAAATTTTATGTGAATATTCATATCCTATCCTCCATTTTTAAAAAAATGGATCGTTATTGTATCCACATGACAAGGTAAAAACATGGTTTTAATTCCCTTCTCAAATAATTATAAGAATGTCACTCCTCCTCCGATATAAAAAAGCGCTCACCCCTCCCGCTTATTCACAGCTCTCAATAAATTTATCATGAAAAAACTCTACTAAAATAATTATAAAACATACCCCCCATAAATCTAAAATCATATCCTTAGGTATAAATCCAAACAAGGAATTATGTTGACAAAAATCGAAAGGACTTACCCTAAAAAGAGATAACATTCTCCAATGATCGCTTTTGTTTCATTTACTTATATTCACCTTTAATTATATGTATATCAGGATTATATGAAAAAAATAGTATAATAAATACCTGGGAATTTTTTTTCTAATATTTTTACCTACACTTTCACACATATCCATCAAATGGGATACACAATTGTTATTCGTGACTACAGCAGATAACCACCTCATGAACCAATGTCGTTCATTGTTCCATTTACCACCAATAATGGATGGAATAATGATATATTTATTTTTAATGTATGATTTTTATGATTTATAAATGATTATTTAAGTGTTATATAACTCATACCTTCAAGTTTAATTTTTTTTTTGGATTATGATAACATCATTTGTGGATATATAGACTACTGCCTCCTCTAAGCGTTGTGATTCGTACACGCTATACATGAAATGTATTAATGATTATTTCAATAAAAATATGTGACATATTTGAATTAAAAAATCAATAACTTAATTATAATATACATATATACATGTTTCAATTAGTTTTTAAATACAACAAATAAATGGAAGTAGCAATTACGCATACGTACGGCCTACCATCTCCATGTACAGTGCATTTCATTTCATATCTCCAAACATTATGGATTATTCTAAATACATATATAATGAATATAAATGGTATTTAAATCTTGGTTTACATTATGGTTATGATTAAATATTGTTCTAATTAATAATAACTACAAGTAACATGTCAAATCATAGTCGATAAACTATGAAAGTAACATCATAAACAGTGAAAATAATGAAAGATTGTTAAAAAATGGGTAAAAAGATATCATAAAAAGGAATTATATTATATTATAAATATGATTATAGTCCTTTTATAAGTTAACTAACATTTTTAAAACCCTTTTAATGTATTTTAATATATTTTCTCTCTAAATAGAAATGCAAGGTAAGGGATTTCATCCCAATTTACTTTTTTGTGACTTATTTGTTCTTATGCACTAATTAATTTTAATGTGGTGTTTATATTTTCCCTTTTTATTTGAATATAATTATTCAATAATAAATAATTTTATTTTATGTTTCACTTTGAATTATCCCACCCAAGGGTATTATCTTAAATGTTACCAAGTGGTAAAAGTTATCTTTGAAATATCACATTCTTTTGTACGTTTTTATTTTCTCTTGAATCATTGAATTTTTTATAAGCATTTTTTATCAAAACTTTTCTTAAATATTCACATTCTTGGGTCATGGATATTATTATATCCTAAAACATATACCATTATTACATACTATGTTTACTTTGGTATTTATTTGACATTCAATGTAAATATTGATAAATATGTATTCTTTATTCAATATGAATGTTTTATAAGGAATATTTTCTAGTAATTAAATAAATTAATTGATATAAAAAATTATTTTGAAACATAGTGTGCGGGTGGGGCCCAAACTTTATATATCCCCTTGATGCATCTATGGGTTCTCAAGAGACAAATAATTTGGAAAAATAAAATGGGTTTCTACCCATAGTTTAAAACCATCTTGTGAAGGTCATGATAGTATTGGTTTTCATGATCCTCAGAAATGGTGTCCAATAATGAAAAATTTAATTCAGAGATATTTTAGTTATTATTTTTATTATACATTATATTTTCATATGATAAAATCTTTGGATTCATTTCATTATCATCTTATTGATTAAATTGAATGTGTTTCAGTTATTTAACTTACTATATTGATTATTCCTTATCCAATTGTTAAAATTGGTTTTTTTCTAGTTAAATATATTTCTATGTTTACTTATTCTTATTGAATCATTATTTATTCCACTTTACATACCCATATTGATCATTTTATCTCACCATTAATATGTTTTATTTTCCTAGGTTATGAAGTGGAATCTTTTCAATGGGTTTCAAGGATAATATTTTCTTATTTTCATTATACTTTATTTTATTTTCCCAATGTAATATAGGTATCATGTTTGTAATCTTGTTTTCTGAAACTACCATACTATTTGGTCCCTTGGTGTTTTAATCTCGTATCTATTCCATTATAATAAGAAAAGGCAGTGGCTCTAGGCTTATGGGGTTAGGGTGTTACAGTTGGTATCATAGCCAGGTTTAGTAGCAAAATTGAAAAATAGATTTAGAAAACATAGATTTGGGGACATAATCCTATGATAGAAGTCGAGTATAAAATATATAATATAATCGAAAAAGTTTTGTAAGTTATAGATTATGTGGGTCACAATATATACCAGTCTGGATACTACAATTAGACGTGGTCCTAGCACAGATGTACCTAGGGGTAACAAATCCGACAAGGTGTGTTGAGCCTAATTCGAGCATAACCCGGTACATGACAATGGGATTTGTTATGATCCTAGTATAAAACTCTTATGGGATATATCTTGGATTATTCAAATTTCATTAAAAATAATTATTAATGATTTTCAAGTAAATATGTCCCCCAAAGAAACCATGTTTGTTATTATGAGAGTAGATGAACATTAATTTTTTAATTTATGTTATGTATTTCACTATTTTTGGGATTATAAATTATGTTTCATAATGTTATAATTGAATCCATTATATACCACTATTTAAAAATAATACTAGGATAGAATAATTTTATTAATACTGTGGACAATGTCGAGGTTTCCCTATTGGTAAATCTGATATAACTTATATCGGAACTAAGAATGTTATGGATGTATTAGGGTATCTTAATCAGTTTATAACACATAACCTTTACCAGATGTAGAAACATATTACATAATTAGGGTCTTTAATGTTTTATTTCTTTATGAGATAGTGTCTCCCATTATTTAGAGTGAATACTAATCCAATTGTTGCAGATAAATGGATTAAGTATTTAGAAAAGATATTTATGGTATTAGGATGTGGTGAAAAGGTAAAGGTTACACTTTTAGTTTATTGTCTCAATTTCAATGCTGATCAATGGTGTTCATTGATCCAGAATACTTGGGTGAAAGAAGAAATAGAAATCATGGAATAAAAAACTTTTAAGGAGACATTCTTTGATAAATACTTCCCTTATGAAAAAAACTAATATGACAAATAAGTTCTTTAATTTAATGAAAAATTAGGAAAAATTTATTTTGAGTATGAAACTATGTTCACAAGGATAACATGATATTTAATGGATTTCATGTGCAATATGTAATGAAAGATTGATCATTTCTTTGATTTATTTATGCCAATTCTTCTAATGGAACCGGTGTTTCAAAACTATTCTTCGTACGATGAAATTGTTTTATATTTTATCAAGACATAGAAATAAATATTCATGACTTATAGATTAAAATGGAAGAAATATAAGGAGAGTATCTAAGAGAAAATAAAAAATAAATGGAAAAATGAAATGAAATATCTTCCAACATGTGATAACTGTGGAAAGAATCACCCAGGGAAATTATTGAAAGGATAGGGAGTTTGTTATATGTGTAGAGAAAAGGGACACCAAGGAAAAGAATGAAAATAGAATAAGAAAAATGATGTTATTTAGTGTTAAAACTGAAAAGAGATGGGGAACTATTCAAACTAATTCCAAATAAGAATGGTAATGTATCCCAAAAGAATCTAACAAACCATGGTCAATCATATCTTATTTACACAACAGAAGTTGAATGATTAACTTCATTATGTATTTTATTATATGAAATATGTTGTAAAATTATATTTTTTATGATACTTTCATCATGTGAATTATAAAAAATATAAGTATTTACTACATTAGTTTTTCATTAAAGACGTAATATTGTATTTGGAATGATACAATGAAAATTTATATGGTAGTAAGTTAGAATTTTTTGAAAAGAAATGGTTGAGGGAAAGATAATACTTAATAAGTTACACATGTTGAGATAATAGTATTTGCATAAAGAGATGAATGATATGGATACTGTAAATTGGATACTACTAACAATGATGGAAATGATTCTAACATTTTGGATCATAATTTTTCAGAATGGTTAACAATTTATGAAATGGTTTAAGTTTAAATTTAGATATTGTTTAAGATATTAATGTATTAATTCAACCTATGTTGAAATATGTGTTAAGAGATGATGTTGAAATTAGTTTAATTAAAAAATAAAGGATAATATTATTCTTATAAATATATATTTATCAACTAATTAGTTTACTTACATTCTTATAGAGTGAAATAATTTTCAAACTCTAGAAAAAAATGGTCTTGTGATAAAAAAAATTGAATAGTTATCATGATTTTATGATGATATCAATGAATTTTATTCAAACCTGTGATTTTCGGTTTTTTGAAAAAAAAACATTATCCTGAAACTTTTCATTATCACTCTCTATCAAAACATGATGTTTATATATGTCTTCAATGTCGGTGTTTTAACTAATGTTCTCTTATTTGAAATCCTAGTTTTGTGGTGACCTTCACATTTCCCCTTCTCCTTATTATGAAGATGTAATATTAGCCCTATTTACGATGTTGGTTTTTCATTTTATTTCAAAATTTTGAACCCTTTATTTCAAATATAAAGTTTAAATTGTTAGGGAGAAATTTAATTACAGTGGGGGAGAATTTAACAACATGTAATACTAATGTAAGAAATTTGTATTTAATAGATTGTATGACAAGAAACACCTAGTGTAAAAAGAAATATAACATCTTGAGACTTTATGATATGATAAATATTTTAAATAAATCTATTCTATGTCTTGTAATGCACACAACCTTGAGTTAGTTTTCATTACATGCAATGCCTTTTTTTGGGAGTTTGCGTTACACGCAAGACCAAGTGTTAACTAACTATAGTATATTATTAAGCTATTAATTATTTAATATAATAAGATAAAAATTAACAATTATATATATGGTTATGTATAGGATTTACTAAATTAGGTAAATATATAGTTAAATTCATTGGTTAATAACTAAATAGAACAGAATATCAAAACCAATTGAATATATTGGAAATGTTTGTGTAAAGAACTATTTGTATGTGTCCAAAGGCATTTTATTATAATAAATTAAGTTAATTACTATTATATAATTATATTATTAAAATATATATATTATATTCTATAAAATATTTTAATATTCATTCAATATATTCGATATTAATACGATATGAACAATCCTTATTTTACCCATAAAAACCTAAATTTTTCACAAAAGCAATTTTTCCGCCTTTTTATAGTGAACCTCTTCTAAATATAAATTTAGAAAATTTTACAAATTCTTTATGAAAATTTAAACTAAATTTTTGAAATTGGAAATCAAAAATTATATTATGGTTATTTTTTCATATTTTTCTTTGATGTTTCATTTTTTTGATTAATAGTGAAAAATACTGAATTTTAATTGAAAATTTTTACTTCATCTAATTTATTTATAAGGTTAACATACATATTAAATTTTTTATAAAGTAAATTTATTTTAATTACAAGTAAATTAATCTATTTTATGTCCATTTAATCTATTTCACTTTTTAAATAGATATAATTACATACAAAACTTTTGAACTTTTTTTCTTTAATAACATGTATTGTCATCCCGTCTGTGGGATTAATTTTAAATTAATTTCTACCACTTATTTGATTGAAATTTGGAAATATTGATTCATTATTTTTAATAATCATAATTTATATATTCTAAAATTTTGTAGACAATTTTTTATGAAAAATATTAGTGGAATTGATTAAAATTAGTTATAGCAACTAAAATAAAATTTAAGTTAACAAAGGACTAAACCTTATTCTTAAGGCCCAAAATGACCTAGAAACTTGTCCCCAAGTAATTTTATGGACATATTTAGACCCTATAACACCTTTTATCTATTTTTTAATGTTATTGGAGAAACATTACATGGGAAAAACATGGGTGGAATTCCCTTTTCAAAAATTTATAAGAATTCCACTCCTCCTCCATTATAAAAATGCAATCACCCCTCTTAATTATTTATACCTATAAAACAATTTGTCTCACAAAAAATATACTAAAATAATCATCAAAAATAATTCCCCTTAACCAATAATCCTTACAATGGGAATAATTTCAACAAAAGAATCCTTTTGGTATAAACCAAAATGAGTTTCTGAAAAAATAGGTAACATTTTACACCAATCACTTTTGTTTATTATACTTCTCCACCCCTTGAATTCTTTTTATATAATGATTATATAATAACATAAGTATCCAATGAAATTTCATGTTTTTATGAAAATATTTCATCGTACAGTTTTATACACATCCATTAAATGGGATACATAATCATCATTCATGTTTACGGCGGATGATCACCCCATGAACCGATATTATTCGTTCTTCCATTTACCCCTTTCATGGCTGGAATAATGATGTATCTATAGTTTATGTATTATATTGATGTTATTTATAATTTCTTTATTATTCTATAATTCTTATAAAACTCATATATTCATGCTTCCAATTTTGTAAAAATACGATAACATCGTTTGTGGACGTGGGGACTACCGCCTCCTCAAAGTGGTGTGATTTATTCATGCTATCTGTGGAATGTATTAAGTATTATTTTAATAAAAATATCTATCATATATTAAATAAAAATTATACTATAATGATAATATATATATATATAACTTAATTTATAGGTACGACAAAGAAATGAAAGTAGTGTTTATGTGAACGTACGACCTACCGTCTCTATGAACGGTGCATATCATTTCCATTATCTAAATTTTATGGATTAATATATATATATATATATATAATGAATAAATATTATATTTAAATCCTTTTTTTATTTAAATATTTTATGATATCATGGTCTAATTAATAGGAACAACAAGTAACGTGTCAAAACATACTAGAAAAACAAGGCAATTAACAACGAAAATAGTGAAAATAATGAAAGATTATAAAAAATGGGCAATAAGATGTTAAAATAAGATAATATATGATATTATAAATATTATTATGTTTTTGTTATAATTTAATTAACATAATCAAACACCTTATATATGAGGCTAAAGTGTGTTCACCCAAAAGGAAATGCAAGGTAAGGGATTTCGTTTCAATTTACGTTCCATTGAGAATTATTTTTTATTATACACCAATTAACTTTAATTTTGTGTATATACTTTCTATTTGTCTTTTAATATCATTATTACCTCATAATTCGTGATATTTTAGGTTTCAAATTGAATTATCTCACTCAAGGCATTTATAAATAAAATTACCTAATGGTAAAAGTTTTCTTTCCAATCTCACATTCTTTTGTAATTTTTGACTTTCTCTTGAAACAATCTCTTTATTGTAAT
The DNA here is from genome assembly GCA_963277665.1 of Viscum album. NCBI lineage: Eukaryota > Viridiplantae > Streptophyta > Magnoliopsida > Santalales > Viscaceae > Viscum > Viscum album. The sequence goes on from OY728164.1 coordinate 1,374,594,710, forward strand.
CATTTTTTATTATAAATTTCCTCAAATATTTTCATTGTTAGGTGATGGATATTTTTTTTTCCTAAAAAATATACCATTTTTACAAATGTTGTTAACATTGATATTTATTTTTCTTTCTATGAAATATTGATAAATATGTAATGTTTATTAAATTCGGATATTGGATACAATATATTGTTTATTAATTAAATTTATTACTTTATGTGAGGAATTATTTATACAATAATTGATGTGCGGGTCATGTAACTTATATATCCCCAAGATATATCAATATTTTCTCATCAAACAAATATGTTGGCCAAATAAAATTAGTTTCTACCCATAGTTTTATAACATCTTGTGAAAGGTCTTTACATTATATGTTTTCATGTTCCTAGGAAATTATTAACAATAATTAATAATTTAATTCATAGATATTTCAATTATTATTATTATTATTATACGTGATATTTACATATTATAAAATCTATGGATACATTTAATTTCCAGTTTGTTGACTAAATGGTGTGTGTTTCAGTTATTTTCCTTACCATATTGATTATTCTTTATCCATATATTAAAATTTAATGCATTATTAGTTACATACCTTTACATGTTGATTTATTCTTATTGATTCATTATTTCTTCCACTTTACATAACCTTATTGATAATTTGAGATAACCCTTATTATGTTTCTTTTCCCAAGGTTATGAAGATGAATCCTTTGAATGAGTTTCCAAGATATTGAGATTTTATTTTCATTATGATTAATTTTCATTTCCTAATCTAATATGTGTACCATGAATGTAATTTTTTTTCCAAAACTACTAAAATATTAATCGCTTTGTAATTTTAGATTATATCTATAAAAATGTAATAAAATCATCGATTGTGGGATTCTGGGGTCGGGGTGTTAGAGGTTCTATCTATATACTAGAATAAAAACTATTATTATAAATTAAATTTAATGAATAAATAATAATGATATCAATATACTTATAAATCCATTAAAAAAGATAAAATCAGGTATTCTAATTTCTAAATCATTCTCTATGACTATCTATTAGGTTGAAAATGATAAGTTGTATAGAAATTAAATTCAGTTCAAAATGATTTTTAATGCTTTTCAAAAAAATAGAAGTAAACCTATTATCACTATCCAATTCAATAAAGAGATAAAATCCATGTAACCAATAAATATAATTGAGATATTGCCATGAAAGTTAAAATAATGAAATATTATCCTCAATAGGTAATGAATATGCAGATTTAGTCAATCAATCATCAATAACCAAAATCATATAATTTCCTTAGGATTTTTTTGGAAAACCCACTATGACATCCATGGATATATGTTTTTATTTCCACTTAGCATAGGAAAATTATAAATCATCTCGTTTTGTATTTTTTGTTCAACTTTTACATTTTGAATGGTCAAACATTTCATGTTAAACTCTTTAATATATTTTTTATTCCATCCCATTGGTAATACTATAAATGTTCATTGTACACAATATTACATTCATGATAAAAATGAAAATGGAGATTTTTCATCATCACTCAAAAAATACATCTTCAATTGGGAGATAGTAGGCACATAAAACCTTACATAAAATTTAAAAAACACTTTCCTTGTCAATGATAAATATGGGTAACTTTCCTTTCATTATCTTTTACACTTTTTCAAGGAAATATTAATCTTCATTTAAATATTTCTTAATTATAACTTACAATGATGACTATACTGAAACCCAAATCAAAATGGAGGAAGTTCCTTCTTAAAAAATTTATAGGCCATAATTTATTAAATCATTTACCAAATAGTCATGTTCTAAAATTATAGTGGTTAATGATGAAATATATATTTGACACAAATCATCTTTCACTTTTTTCTTTTGTTGAATGGTAATGAATTTTGAAATATTATTCCTTTATAATTCCTATCCATCTTCACCACCACATATTCAAATCTTTCGGATTTAGTATATACTTCCAATTTTTTGGATTTGTATGTATTTCAAAATTTACTTCATATAAATAATTTCTCTAGTTCTAAAATAAATAACCACAGTAACTAATTTAAGATCATGTGTATGATAATTTATCTCATGGGGTCTCAATTGAAAAAACACACAATAAATTTCATAACCATTATACTCCATAACACAACAAAATACCATCAAATAAGCATCATTTTATATAAAAAATCACAATTTTTTATTTAAGGGAAAAACCAAGAGTAGAAAATAATATTTTTTTCAATTATTGAAAAAATTCATCACATTATTTTGTTGCAGTAAATTTAACTTTCCCTTTTAGAATTAAAATACTTAATAGGGTACATAACCAAGAAAATATTTTAATGAACCATCATTATTAACCAACTAAATCATGAAGAAAACTGATTTTCTATAAAACTTTTAGGTCTTCAACACTCATTAATTTCTTTATTTTTGTATAGATCAATAATTATGCCATATTTGGAAAAAATGTGACTGAGGAATGGAATATTTTGCAAAAAAAAATCACACTTATTTAATTTACCATATATATTATTTTATTCAATGCTTAAAAAAATACTTAGGTGTCTTTCATGAACCCCATGACTTATAGAATATAAAAAAATATCATTAATTAACAAAATCAAAATTTTATCCAAATATAAATGGAAAACTATATTCATAGGATCAATGAATACAGTTGGTGCACTTAAAAATTAATATGGAATAACAAGAAAACTCATAATTTTCATATATATTTTAATATGTTTCCTTTGGAATATATTACTCCTTCACCTTTAATTGATGATACCTTGACTTGATATAAATCTTTGAAAACATACTAAGATCCCAACGGATGATCAAGAAAATAATCAAAATGATGTTAAAGGATACTTGTTCTTTATAGTGGTTTTATTTAAGTATTTGTAATCAATGGAAATAATCCTTGAAATATATTTATTTTTAACAAATAAAACAGTAGAAACCCATAGTGATGTTCTAAAATGAATGAAACCTTTTTCAAATAACTCATGTAATTTATTATTCAATTACAAATGATTTACTTGATCAACTAAATAAGGGAGTTTTGAAATTTTCTTAAAAATAGGGACTAAATCAAAATTAAACTCAATCCAAATATTTGGAATAACTCTATTAAAATCATTAGGAAATAAATCCATATATTAATTCATTTCTAGCATATCACTAATTCAAATAGTTTTATTATTTTCAACAACATGGACAAATTAAATTTCCCTTCTATATTTAATAATTTTTTTTAATTCTAGATATGTTATCCATGGTATGAATTAATTTAATATAACATAATTAAATTTAAAAATTATCTTATCATGATAAACTTAAACCCAATCCATATAAAAAAGAATATCAAACTCTATTACAACTAGTCGAATAAGGTCTTTAGGAAAAACCAACTCATTGACAATAATAGGAAGATTCCTATAAAGGTATGATATAGAATTTGATGTTAAAACACACTTTAATTTTTATTTTATTATGTTTATTTGGGATATTGGGTCATTTTTAAATGGAATTATTTACTTTTATCACTAAGTAATATAGTTTTATTTTAGAGACTAATGTATAATTTCATTATATTTTATTTTATTCATTTTAGAAATTATCATTCCATGTGATAAGTATTTTATATTTTTTAACATATAAAGACATTTTCAATATATTGATTATACCTTGTATGCTTATGTGGTCCTTTAAAAAAAATTAGTTCTTCGGGTACGAAAAATCATCATAAGTACTCAAAATTTTGAGAAAAATATGATATTATGGTGGAAATTGATTATATGATGAAATTATAATTATCAAGTAAGTATACATCCTTATACACCAAGTATATATTGGAAAATAATTATTCAACTCTAGGAAAATTATATTGAAACCAAAAAATTTCCTATTATAATCATTTCTGATGAAATCCACAACCTTTTCCACACCTCTTTGGTTTTTGGTTTTATGGTTGTTTATTTTCTTATTATCCTTAACTTTCTTATGATCAATTATTTTTGTCACTCTATATCATTATTTAAAATTTTTACTTTTCTCACATGTGAAAATATTCACTTCTTACCTATGTTATTATATTGGAAACCCAGTATGTGTTATTCCTGATGGCCCTCTTAATTTGATTTCTCTCTTATCGAGAAAATGTTTTATTAACCCTTTTTATGGTGTTGTTTTTCATCATTGGAATTTTTTTCAAATTTAAATAATTTTATTATCAATATCAATTTAAAATTATAGGGATTAAATTTATTACATATTTTGAGGATATAACACCACAATAGTTTAGGAAATAAAACTATATTTGATAGTATGTTTGAAATGAAACACCTAGCTTAAAAAACTTATGAAATATATAACTGTTAAAACCTATCCCTCAAATAGGAATGTATGAATATTATTAAAAAATTTATTATATATATATAATACCTAATAAATAAAAATTATTGATAAATTTTTAGTAAATAATCAATCACTTTTTAATAAATAAAATTATTCCTCAAAAATATGTTTTCATCAAAAATTGTTTTTATTGTCTTTCGTGAAAAAAATTCAATAAATATATGGAACTTTTAAAAGAATTGTTTTCTAAAATGAATTTACTTTTTTAAATTTTAATATCATAATTTACATTCTATGAAATTTTAATACTTTTTTAAAAATATTAATTTTTCAGTGAATCATGAAAAATATTGATTTTTATAAAAATACCACTTCTTTTTAATAAATTAAGAAATTTAAAAGAAAAATTATGTTTTGAAAATTATTTCATGTAGTTTAATTATTATTTATTAATATTTAATCTATTGTTTTATTTTTATTTTCATTCATATTGTATTTTACTAAATGTTTTTTTATTTAAAAATTGGATTTTTCTATATCTATTTTAGAGTGCATAATGTTTATCCTTTTCAATAAATTAAGAAAACCATAATGATGAATAATTTAAATTAAATATATATATTATATGTGAATAAATATTAATTTATATTTATAAAATGGTAATTATTAGTCATAGAGTTAGTATAAAATCAACTTTTTCCAAAAAAACACACTTCTTGGAAACCCTTTTTTCATCGCATCTGCGAGATTAGCTTTAAATTAAATTTTTCCAATTTTGTGAATTGAGTTTTGAAAAATTAATTCCATATTTTTAATCCTTATAATGTATATTATATAATAATTTCATCTTAATTTACGACCAAAATGAATATTGAAAATAATAAAAATTCAATTACCACGGTAAACAAAAATTGGTTTTACCAGGGGTTAAACTAAAATGATATGGGTTAAAACGAACTTGAACAAAGAATAAAAACTAATATATCATCATATTTGTAAAATATTATGTATAATACTATATAATAGTCTAGTTTTAATTTTTTAGCATCAGAAAAACTGGTTTATAACATTTTCTTTGAAAAAATTACAAGTATGCAACTCACCTCACTTATAAAAGGGGAACCCCTCTCCTCTATTCCACACACCTAAAAATAAATTTTTCTTAGCCAATACCTAAAAATATTCCATAATTAATTCCATCCAAACATCATAGATCCCAGATATTTTTTATTAATCCATCTTATAATTCATTTTGGTTTTTACTTAAGGATGTCGTCTTCAGAAGATATATCATCCATAAAACAAGATTATTTATTTTATTTATTATTCCACCTTCTTAAAATATTGTTAAATTATGATTATATAATAAAAACATATTATTAAATAAATTGATATTTTATTATGTTAATTAAATAACATAAATCCATATCATAAATTATTAAATGGGATATGAAATTATTATTCGTGTGTAAGGTGGATTACCTCCTCACGAATCAATGTCATTCGTTTTCCCACATCACCTCTCACAAAATGATTTAGTGATGTATTAATATTATATAGATAACATTATTAACATATTTAATATTTTATAAATATTATATTGCATATAATATTTATTTCTATTCTGTGGGAGATATGATATCATCGCTCGTGTGTACGGCGGACTACTACCTTGTAAAGGAATGTGATTAATTTTTCACTAACACATTACATCGAAGGTAATAAGGGTAATTTTACTGAATATATGTGATATACATGAAATTATTATTGTATTATTTAAATATTTATAATTATGAAAATATAATGTACTTTTTTATTTATTACATGGAAAAATGATAACGTCGTTCTTGCACACGTGAGCACTACTGCATCCATGAAGCAATGTAGTACTTTTTCATCACCAAAAAAACATGGATGATATATATATATATAAGTAAAAATAAAAATATAATATGGTATTTATGATATTATTTTAATTATTTAAAGATAAAATGATTCTTACCTTATTTATATAATGATCGTTGAACACTAGAAATGATACTAATGAAAACATACAGCCTACAGTCTCCACGAATATAATATTGTTCATTTTCTATATCCATCATTCATGATTGATTTTAAAGATATAGTTTATATAAAAATATGACAAATAGTAAATTATTATTATTCTAGATATTTTTGAATAATGTCTTCTTTGACCATGATCAACAAACCACAGTCATTTTTGATATAATGACCTTAACATCCTCAAAGCAGCCGATCAAAACTTAACTGATTTAAAATTTAAATATGAAATTAAAAATAACCAAAATAAATGATTTATGTATAAGTTATTAAACCTTAAAAAATTTATTCTTAAATAAAAATTATCATTTATGATTAATATACCATAGTTAAAGTAAATTTAATTAAATTCTATACTAAAGATAAGGGTTTTCTCATCACACTTTTACTTCATTAAGATATATGTTATATTCACCAAGTGGTTTTATTTTATGGAGTATATGCATCAAATGAATTTTTTTTATTACTAATTTAATGAAAATTAATTGAATTTTTAATTCCATATGGGGTTATCACCTTTCTTTGTTTTTTATCTGAAGATTACCAAAGTTATAAGAGACTTCATCTCAATTTCTCTTAATTGAGGGATATTGTAATGTTACACACCTATATTATTATTTAAGGTGTATATAATTTAAATTTTAAAATTTTATATGATGAAACTATTTATGTAGAAACACGAGATTTTATGAGAATTGTTATTTTTAATTTTCTTAATGTCTTTATTTGTACGCTACACCAAGATTATCATGCACTATACACAACACCGTATTAGTTTGTAGTATAAGCAACACTATTCTTGGACCATGTTACACACAATTTTGAGTTTTTTTATAGTAGTTATTCTACGCAACATTGAATGTATGTATATATATATATTTAATGTATAACTAGAATATGGTTGTATTTAGTTATACGCAACAACAAAGGATTCTTGCACTACACGCACCCCTGACTTGTCTTGCATTACACACAATCGTGACCTTCCTCGATAGCGTGAGTAGTACGCAATACCGGGCTTTATTAAACAAAGATATGTTATTATAATATTATGAACTATAAATTATGAATATTATTAACTACATTTTGAATTTTATAACATTAATATTCATCCTAAACATTTTCTAAAACATGGAATGTGAACAAAATAAATTTTTCGGGTAAAATAAGTATTTTTCAAAAAATGAAATTTTGCTACCTTTTGATGGCGAACCCACTTTAATTCTAGTTTTTGACAGGTTTATAATTTCAATTTGACAAAATAAAATTCTTATTTGGAATCAGGATATAAAAATTTTCTTTGGATAAATATTTCATATTATTCTAAAAACATTTATATTTTAATGAATAGTAAAAACACCATATATTTTAATTAAAAACAACTTTTTTCATCACACTAATTAATATGGTTTAATTATAATATTGAATGGTTTTAAAGTATAAATAGAATATATTTTTAAGATTTAATATAATGTGTGTCATTACCATTAATTTTACATTGAATTCATAGGTAAAAACAATTCAATCTTTGGAAATGTTTTAACTTTTAAAACCCATTTTGTTAACAATGGGATTATTTTTAAATTAATTACTGCAACTTCTGTATTTTTAATTTTGAAAAATGGATTCCATATTTGAATTAAGTGGGTCCAAATTACGTTAATAGGTTACTTTTATTTTTTTAATATTATGAATAGTAACTAAGGTAATTTTTATTTACTGCAGTAAAAGGTAAATCAGGTAATTAGGGGTAAAAATAAAATTATAAAATTACCCTAACACCTGCCAAAATTTTATTGGATGACTAAAAGTAGATCCATATTACCTAAGGGTCGGATTAGATTCATTTTATAAACTTTTGACCATGAAAATAATTTAATTATTATTAAAACCAAAGAAAGTGACAACATATTACTCTCTTAAATCTTATAAGTATAATAATTTTAATTTAGTGATAAACTTCATGAAACATTGAACATTAATAGTATCTAGAAAGATAAAAATTTATCTACATCATGAAAATTTATTTAGAATTTATAGAAATTATATAATTGTCATTAATGGTGACACAACAGTGATGCGGAAATTGTTTATTTAGAGAAAAATCAATAATATAGTTTTTATTAAACTAATAGTGACCATGAAAGGAACAAAAAAACTAGACCAAAACTTATTTGACATGTACATGTAAACCGTAATCATCCAATGGTCGAATATTTGACCATTTGGAGCCTTACAAAAGCGATTATGACACTTATATTATTGTATTTTAAATGATTTCAAAGTTGTCACCTTCATAATTTAATAAAGATAAAATTTTAAAAGTGGATTTTTTTAGAAGATAAATACGACTAAAAGTATTATTATGAAGTATATTATATTTATCTTCATCATAGTATTTTATTTTTAATTTTTATACAACAAATAAGTATATTAAATAATTATACAAAAAACGTTGTATTAATTATTTATTAAGAGAAATATCAAATAAATAATTTTACAAGTATTAAAATAAATATTATATGAACTAATTAATGTACTCCACTAATTTTATAGAAGAATATAAATTTGTAGTAATCTATTAAATAGGTTTTTTCGAAAATATATTATTTTTTTATTTTATTTAAATTCAAATAAATGAATTGTGTCAAAATTTACACTATTGATATTTTATATTATTAAATTGTTTTAAAATCACAAAAATATTTAAAAATTACAAATTAAAATTTATATTATCTAAAATTTCATAGTCTATTAAATTATGTATAATTAACAACACATAAGAAATTATTTATAACCATATAAAATGTATAACATTATTACCACAAATAAAATTAAATAGATTAATTAAGGATAAATCAAATTGATAAGGTTTAAAATAAAATCAAAATATGTCTAAATTTGATTTTATTTTGATATTACAACCCTATATTATCTAATATCCTAATTTTTATCACTTTGGAAGTTTTTATGTGGGGTTTGATTTATTGTAAATTAATATTTTTGAGGTTTCCTAAGGTGCCCCTCTCCTCCCTTATAAAATAGAACCTCCTCCCTCTTCTCTTCACACAAATATGAGACTTAAAGCTCGGCCAAAGCCTTCTATTTTCCCTTATCAATTTCCCTAGAAACATTATAGAGGTTCTGGTCTCCTCAAAAGACCAAATCTAGTGCCTTAATATGATGCTTAAAAGAGGTGTGTCGAAGAAGAGGTAATATCTTCTACCGAATCTTTCAAGTTTCTTTCTTCTTAAACTTCTTATTATTTAGTTGTTTCATTATTAATTAATAACATAAGTATCACTAATATACTGATATGTTATTATAAATATTAAACAACCCCATTTCACCTTCTATCCATCCTACGGAAAATGAAATCACCGCGCATGCGTACGTATGGAATATTGTCTCCACGTCGTCGTGTAATCTGTTTTTCCACCACCAACTAACCTGGAGGGTTATAATGGTGTAAATAATAACTATATATGTTTATTATAACATCATACTGATTATGAGGTATTATATCATCCACTCCAATTCCATTCAATAATTACGGGAACGATATCATCGCTCATGTGTACGTATAGATTACCGTCTCCACGACGAGATGAGATTCATTCTCCATGTTAACCAATCAAGAATGATTATAAAGTATATATAATTAATAATAATGAAATATATGACATAATTAAGATACTTGATGTATGTATATATATATAGGTCATCTACATACTTCCATTCAATTCAATAAGGAATGGAAAACAGTGTTCATGCTTACGTACGGCCTACCGTCTCCATGAACGGTATATTTAATTTCATTCATATATCTATTATACTGAATATATATGATATATAAACCATGATTTACATTCTAGAAGTAATTAAATCATGATATAAGTAATAATAATATCTATAACAACAAGTCCAAAAACGTATAATAAATAAAACAATTTTACCCAAAACGCTGCTTTAACATGGAATTTAAAAAAGAACGGCTAATATAAAGTCATAAGTGAACCATATATGATATCATTAAAATTAATAATATTCTTTAATAAGTCAATGAATTTATTTAAAACATTGTACATGAGTTTCAGATACGTACGAAGCATATCGGACCTAAGGTAAGGGATAATTATTCCAATCTCATTCTTATCCGAGATTGCTTATTCGTAAGTATTTACTGGGGTTATTGTTATTATCCATGTCCATGTTTTTTAAAAATATTTTCATGTATATTTAAAGTAATTTTACCCATTTTTTAATTTTACCACATGTTATGGAAGTAATCTTTCTCTTGTTTTCCATACGAGGAACTTTTTGACTTTTCCGACAAAAGTATGAGGAGAATGTTTTTTTAACTTATACGGCATGAACAGATTTTTACAGTTTCATAACACCTTATATTCATGAAGTTTAATCTACATGATTTCATGGTTATTTTCAATAAAACTCTTTTCTTTTAAAATTTCATGGCATTTTTTGAAAAAGAAAATGATTTTTAATAAGAAAGGATATTTTCCTCGAGAATTTTTTTCAAGTGTTTTATTAAAACCATTTTCCATCTAAGATGATATTATTTCTTATGTTTATGTTTCAAGTATAATATATTTATTAATTATGTGGTTTCACTTTTCTTATGATGAAATGATATCCATTTGTTTTATATGGAATATTTTATGATGGGATGATATTTATGAAACCCATGTTATTCTTTGGGTTATGATGAATGATTTATGTTTATTTTGTGGTACAAGTAAGAATGATTTAATTATGAGATGGGTGGGACCTATATATCCCTCCAATTAATTGGGTAATGATTTATATCTCATGATATATACATGGCTAGAATGGTAAGTTAATATGGATCTTTGATACAGGATTAGAACAAGGAGTGAACTCAATTCAGAAAGGGACTTTGTCCACTAAGATGGTCTTGGAATAAATGTCTTGGATACTATGGAAATAATTTAATGTGATTAATGGTTTTCCACAATTAAATGTTTTATTCCCATGCTTTTTTATCATGATTTATGTTCCCTTATGACCTATGCCTTACATACTACCAAGATTTATTTCACAACTCATGATTTTGATGTTTAAACTTTATGCTCACATTTTGAAGTACAAATGTATATGGTTTGTATTATTTTCTCCATGCATACCCTTACTGAGCATTTTATCTCACCCTTTATATGTTTTTCCCCATGGTATAAAGAAAGGTTTTAGGTAAGAAAAAAAGGGAAGATCTTTATGGGAGATGTTGAAGATATTTCACCAAGATTAGAATATTATATTCTTAGTTTCTAAACATACTAAAATATTATGGTCCTTTGGAATCTATTTTTGTTATGTATTAGGTATTTCTCAATAGTAATGTAATTTCCTTGTATGTCAAGATTGGGTCTCTATAGTTGGTATCAGAGGAAAGGTTTAGTTAAACTTTGGAAACTAGGATGCGAAAACATTAGTGAAATCCCTAGGGATATTTCTATGGTATGTCTAGGGATGTCCCTAAGGTTACGTATAAGTATAGGTTATAGTACTAGAATTACGGTAATGATCTTAAAATTAATCCTAAGATGATATATATTGAATGTACTCCCCCTTGATTATGTTATTTTCCTAGTATGATTCTTTCCTCTCACATGATTCTTTTTGTGTTTTAGTCAATGGAGGGAACCAGAAAGAATTCAGTTAAAATTGAATCCAATGGACAAATTGTTAACTATGAGCAATGGAATTGCGTAATAGAGAAAGATATTGTGATTACTCCGAATCAGTCATCGTGATATATGATTATCAAGGTAAACTTTATTTGTATTCATAATTCATCAAATAAGAGGAAGATGGACTTTTATGCATGTTCCCATGGTGAGGAGTATAGAGAAAGGAAGATTGAAATTTCTAAAGAAGGGAATAATAACCTTGATTAATAGATAAAATGGAGGGGAAGATGTTATCTGTGTGGGGAATAGGGTCATAGAGTGACAGACTGTTATGGAGTATAATGACTTATCTGTGGAGAACATTTACATTACCCAACTCAATGCCCTAACCTAAGAGGCTACTTCCAAATCAAGGAAGGACCTATTCCATGCTAATTGTTGAAGATAATGGATTGAATGGTTTATGTATTGGAATTCAATAATAATGTTGTTGAGGTAATTTTATGGTATATTGGAATATCTATGTATTGGTCCATTGTGGTTTTTCATAAGAATATGGTACTGGTAAACATGTAAAGTGATTGAAATATTTTTGGAAAGTAGATGACATACGCATAATGGAGGGACAAGGAGAAAATAATATGTATGATATTATGACATATATAAGGACAAAGTGATATCATGGTTTGCGTATCCATAAATATTGGTATTTTGGTATGTGGAAAGAGTTGACTTTTGACAACATTTATGTTTTCAATAAGGTTATATGGTAATTCATGTTGCAAGAGAATACAACATTAAGGTATTCACATGTTTGGAATGCGGTCATTAAGATATATCTTATGATATGGGGATAAATGATGGTATTCAGGTTCTTGTTATGTGACCTTTCAAGTAATCGTTTTCTTTATACTATGAGATTGGACAGATGTATTTTGGATAAGCCTAAATATTGGAATGGATTAAGTTGGACATCAGATAATATTGTTTGAGGCTAAATTTTTTTTTATGGAATTTTATAATAGTATTGTTTTAGAAAAATGACAACCAATAGGATGGGCGACAACCCATCGCATCGGAGATGGTTGCGGGAATCGTACCCACAACCTAAGTGTGACAAGCCTTTATCGCCTACCACTAGCCTACAGGAAGTCCCTGGTTATTAGAAACTAGTTTTATTTTATTAAGAACTATGATAGATGAAGTATAAGTCCATTTTTGGAATCATATACGATTAACCTGACCATAGATGGACTTATGTATATTTGATAACTTTTTCTAACCGTATGTTTGAGACAGATGGAATGACCTATCATTCTATCACATTATCTTCTAACACTTTGCAAACGGAAAATTCACCTTCATTTCTTCAAGAGGGGAAGTGGAAATAGTTCAAGGCACGAGCAATGGTAAGATTGTACCAAAATCCAGTAAGTGTATATTTTAATTCAAAAATTCTTCAACATTTGGGAAATGATATCAAAAACCAAAAATGTTTTCCTAGTGCACTCAAATCTGATGAATCAGATGGTACCTTAGATCATCACAAATTTATGGCTTTGTGATTTTTGGCTTTTTCATAGCCATGTTTTCTACCACTCTCCATCAGAACTTGATGGTTATATTTCTCTTTCATATAAATATTTTCATCTATGTTCTCCTATGTGGAAACCCAATGATTAGTTAATTTAGTTGACCATTACATTTCATACTTTGGTTTTTAAAGATAAGTTTTGGTATTCCTTTTTATGATGTGGGTTTCTATTAAATAAACATTCTAGTAGAAAACCATTTATAACCCCGACGAATTTCGAGGGAGAAATTCATTTTAAGGGGGGTAGAATGTAAAAACCCGATATTTTATGAGAATTATTCTTTTTAATTTCTTTGATGTATTTTGTTTTACACTACAACAAGATTATCATGCGCTATACACAATACTTTATTAGTTTGTAGTATAAGCAACACTATTCTTGGATCATGTTACACACAATTTCGAGTTTGTTTGATAGTAGTTTTTCTATGCAACATTGAGTGTATATATATATATATTCAATGTATAACTAGAATATGGTTGTATTTATTTATACGCAACAAAAAAGGATTCTTGCACTACACGCAACCCTGACTTGTCTTGAATTACACGCAATCGCGACCTTCCTCGATAGCGTGTGTAGTACGCAACACTGGGCCTCATTAAACAATGATATATTATTATAATATTATAATCTAGCTATTATGAATAGTATTACATAGATTTTGTTTTTTATTACATTAATATTCATCTTACACATTTTCTAAAACATGGTATGTGAACAAAATAAATTTTTCGGGTAAAATAAGTATTTTTCAAAAAAATGCAGTTTTGTCGCCTTTTGATGGTGAACCAACTTTAAATCTAGTTTTTGACAGGTTTATTAGAAAAATTTTACAAAATAAAATTCTTATTTGGAATTAGGATATAAAAATTTAATTTGGATAAATTTTTCATATTATTCTGATAACTTTCATATTTTAATGAATAGTAAAAACACGCTATATTTTAATTAAAACAACTTTTTTTATCGCAATAATTTATATGGTTAAATTATAATATTTAATGTTTTTTAAGAATAAATAGAATATATTTTTACCATTTAATATAATTTAAGTCATTACCATTAATTTTTCATTGAATTCATAGGTAAAAATATTTCAATCTTTGGCAATGTTTTAACTTTTAAAACATGTTTTCTTAACAACGGTATTAATTTTAAATTAATTACTGAAACTTTTGTGTATTTAATTTTGAAAAATGGATTCCATATTTGAATTATGTGGGTCCAAATTATTTTTAATAAGTAACTTTTTTTTAATATTATGAATAGTAACTATGGTAATTTTTATTTACTGTAGTAAAAGGTAAATCAGGTAATTAAGGGTAAAAATAAGATTATAAAATTACCCTAACACCTTCCAAAATTCTATTGAATGACTAAAAATCGACCCATATCACCCAAGGGTCGGATTAGATTCATTTTAATGACTTTTGACCATGAAAATAATTTAATTATTATTAAAACAGAAGAAAGTGACAACATATCACTCCCTTAAATCTTATAAGTATAATAATTTTAATTTAGTGATATACTTCATGAAACATCGAACATGATTAGTATCCATAAATTTAATAAAATTATCTACATCATGAGAATTTATTTATAATTTTTAGGGATTAAAGAATTGTCATTAATTGTGACACAATAGTGATGCAGAAATTGTTTATTTTGTGAAAAATAAATAATATAGTTTTTATTAAACAAATAGTGACCATAAAAGGAACAAAGAAATAAGAAAAAAACATATCTCCCATGTACATGTAAGACATAATCACCCAATGGTTGAATATTTGACCATTTGGAGCCTTATAAAAGTGATTATGACACTTATATTATTTTATTTTAAATGATGTCAAAGTTGTCACCTTGATAATTTAATAAATATAAAATTTTAAAAGAGGGTTTTTTAAAAAGATAAATTCAACTAAAAGTATTCTTATGAAATTTATTATATTTATATTAATCATAGTATTTTATTTTTAATTTTTATACAACAAATAAGTATATAAAATAATTATACAAAAATGTTGTATTAATTATTTTATTAAGAGAAATATCAAATAAATGATATTGAAGTATTAAAATAAATATTATATGAATTAATTAATGTACTAAACTAATTTTATAGAAGAATATGACTTGTTATTAATCTATTAAATATGTTTTTCAGAAAATATATTATATGTGGATTTCATTTAAATTCAAATAAATAAATTGTGTCAAAATTTACACTATTGATATTTTATATTATTAAATTGTTTAAAAATCACAAAAATATTTAAAAATTACAAATTAGAATTTATATGATCTAAAATATCATAGGATGTGAAATTATGTATAATTAAAAACACATAATCAAGTATTAATAACCATATAAAATTTATAACATTATTACCACAAAAAAATAAATGGATTAATTAAGGATAAATCAAAATGATAAGGTTTAAGATAAAATAAAAACATGTCTAAATTTGATTTTTTGATGATATTACAACCCTATATCATCTAATATCCGAATTTAAGTCACTTTGGAAGTTTTTAAGTGGGTTTGATTTATTGTAAATTAATATTTTTGAGGTTTCCAAAGGTTCCCCTCTCATCCCTTATAAAAGGGAACCTCCTCCCTCTTCTCTTCATACAAATTTGAGCCTTCAAACTCGTCAAACCCCTGCCCATTTCCCTTCTAAACTTCCCTAAAAACATTATAGAGGTTTTGTACTCCTCAAAAGACCAACTCTAATGCCTTAATAGGAAGCTTAAAAGAGGTGTGTCAAAGAAGAGGGAATATCTTCTACCGATTCGTTCAAGTTTATTTTTTCTTCAAATTCTTCTTCTTTAGTAGTTTCATTATAAATTAAAAACATAAGTATCAATAATATACTTATATGTTATTATAAATATGAAACAACCCAATTTCACCTTCTGTCCATCCTATAGAAAATGAAATCACCGCGCATGTGTACGTACGGAATACCGTCTCCACGCCGTGGTGTAATCTGTTTTTCCACCACCACCTTAATTGGATAGGTATAATGGTGTAAATAATAAAAATATATGGTTATTATTACATCATACTGATTATGAGGTAATATGTCATCCACTCCAATTACATTCAATAATTATGGGAACGATATCATCGCTCGTGCGTATGTACGGATTACCGTGTCCCCGACGCGATGAGATTCATTCTCCTTGTTAACCAATCAAGAATGATTATAAAGTATATATTATGAATAATAATTAAATATTTTACATAATTATTATACTGGATTTTTGTATATATATGTGTCATGTACTTACTTCCATTCAAGTCAATAAGTAATCGAAAACAGCGTTCATGCCTACGTACGTCCTACCGTCTCCATGAACGGTGTATTTAATTTCATTCATATATCTATTATAGTGAATATATATGATATAAAAACCATTATTTACATTATGGAAGTAAGTAAATCATGATATAAGTAATAATAATATCTAGAATAACAAGTCCAAACATGTACGATAAATAAAACGATTTTACCCAAAACACTGCTTTAACATGGAATTTACAAAAGAACGACTAATATAAAGTCATAAGTGAACCATATATGATATCATAACAATTAATATGATTATTTAATAAGTAAATTAAATTATTTAAATCATTATACAGCAGGTTCGGATACATACGAAGCATATCGGACCTAAGGTAAGGGATAATTATTCCAATCTCGTTCTTATTTGAGATTGTTTATTCGTTAGTATTTACTGGGGTTATTGATATCATCCATGTCCATGTTTTCTAAAAATGTTTTCATGTATGTTTAAAGTAATTTTTACCCATTTTTTACTTTTACCACATGTTATGGAAGGAATCTTTCTTTTTTTACCATACAAGGAACTTTTTGACTTTTCTAACAAAAGTACGAGGAGAATGTTTGTTTAACTTATACGACATGAACGGATTTTCACGGTTTCATAACTCCTTATTTTCATGAAGTATACTCTACATGATTTCATTGTTATTTTCAATAAAATCCTTTTCTTTTAAAAATTCATGGAATTTTGTGAAAAGGAAATGATTTTTAAGAAGAAAGGATATTTTCCTCAAGAAGTTTTTTCAAGTGTTTTTTCAAAAACATTTTCCGTCTAAGATGAAATTATTTCATATGTTTATGATTCAAGTATAATATCTCTATGATTTAAATGGTTTCACTTTTCTTATGATGAAATGATATCCATTTGTTTTGTATATAATATGTTATGATGGGATGATGTTAATGAAACCCATGTTATTCTTTGGGTTATGATGAATGATTTATTTTTATTTTGTGGCACAAGTAAGAATGATTTCATTATGAGATGGGTGGGACATATATCTTCCTCCAATGCATTGGGTAAAGATTTATATCTCATGAGATAGACATGGCTGGAATGGTATGTTAATCTGGTTCAGTGATACAGGACTGGAACAAGGAGTGAACTCGATTCAGAAAGGGACTTTGTACACTAAGATGGTCTTGGAAGCAATGCCTTGGCTAATGTGGAAATCATATCATGTTATTAATGGTTTTCCTCAATTAAATGTTTTATTCCCATGCGGTTTTATCATGATTGATGATCCTTTATGACCTAAGCCTTACGTACTGCCAAGATTTATTTCACAACTCAAGATTTTGATGTGTAAACTTTATGTTCATGTTTTTAAGTTCAAATATATATGGTTTTATTTATTTTCTCCATGCATACCCTTAATGAGCATTTGAGCTCGCCCTTTATATGTTTTCTTTTCCCTAGGGTATAAAGTGGGGTTTTAGGTAATAAAAAAAGTGAAGATCTTTATGGGAGATTTTGAAGATCTTTCACCAGGATTAGAATAGTATATTATGTGTTTTGAAAGGCACAAATCTATTACGCTCCTTTGGTGTATGTTTTTATTATGTATTAGGTATTCCACAAAAGTAATGTACTGTCCTTGTATGTCAAGATTGGGTCTCTATAGTTTGTATCTGAGGAAAGTTTTAGTTAACCTTTGGAAACTAGGATATGAAAACATTAGTGAAATATCTAGAGATATTTCTAAGGTATGTCTAGGGATATCCCTAAGGTTACATATAAGTATAGGTTATAGTCCTAGAATTATGGTAAAAACCTAAAAATTAAACCCAAGATAATATATATTGAAGGTACTCCCCCTTAATTATGTTATTTTCCTAGTATGATTTTTTCCTCTCGTAGAATTATTTTTGTTTTTTAGTCAAGGGAGGGAACCAGAAGGAATTCAGTAAACATTGAATCCAATGGAAATATTGGTGACTATGAGCAACAAAATTGCATAATAGAGAAAGATATTGTGGTTATTCCAAATCAGTCATCGTGATGTATGATTAATAAGGTAAACTTTATTAGTATTCATAATTCATCAAATATGAGAAAGATGGACTTTTATGCATGTTCTCATGGTGAGGAGCATAAAGAAAGGATGATTGAAATTTCTAAATAAGGGAAGAAGAACCTTAATGAATAAATCAAATGGAGGGGAAGAAGGTATATGTGTGGGGAAAAGGGTCATAGAGTGACAGTCAGTTATGGAGTATAATGTCTTATATATGGAGAACATGGGCATTTCCCAACTCAATGACTTGACCTAAGAGGTTACTTCCAAATCAAGGAATGACCTATTCCATGTGAATCATTAACGATGATGGATTGAAGGGTTTATGTATTGGAATTCACGAATAATGTTGTTGAGGTACTTCTATGGTATATTGGAATATCTTTGTATTGGTCCACTGTGGTTTTCCATAAGAATATGGTACCAGTAACCATGTAAATTGATTGATATATTTTTGGAAAGCAGATGATATGCGCATAATGGAGGGATAAGGAGAAAATAATACGTATGATATTATGACTGATATAAGGACAAAGTGATATCATGGTTTGTGTATCCAAAAATATTGGTATTTTGGTATGTGGAAAGAGTTAATTTTTGACAGCATTTATGTTTTCAATAAGGTTTTGTGGTAATTCATGTTGTAAGAAAATACAAGATTAAGGTATTCACATGTTTGGAATGAGATCAACAAGATATATCTTACGATATGGTGGATAAATGATGGTATTAACATTCTTGTTATGTGACTTTTCATGTAATCGTTTTCTTTTTACTATAAGATTGGATAGATGTATTTTGGATAAGCCTAATGTTTGGAATGGATTATGTTGGACATCTTATAATATTTTTTAAGGCTCTAATTTTTTTTATGGAATGTTATAATAGTAATATTTTAGAAAAAGGACAACCTGCGGGATAGGCCACAACCCATCGCATCGGAGAAGGTTACGGGAATCGAATCCACAACCAAAGTGTGACAAGCCTTTATTGCCTACCACTAGCCTACAGGAAGTCCCTAGTTAGTAAAAACTTGTTTTATTTTATTAAGTGCTATGATAGAGAAAGTATAAGTCCATTTTTTGAATCATATACGATTAACCTCACCATAGATGGACTTATGTATATTTGATAAATTTTTCTAACCTTATGTTTGAGACTGATGGAATGACCTATAATTCTATCGCATGATCTGCTAACACTTTGAAAAAGAAAAATTCAACTTCATTTCTTTAAGAGGTGAAGTGGAAATAGTTCAAGGCTAAAGCAACGGTAATATTGTACCAAAATCTATTAAGTATTTCTTTTAATTCAAAAATTATTCAATATTTGGGAAATGATCATGAAAACCAAAAATGTTTTCCTAGTTCCCTCATATCTGATGAATCAGATGGTACCTTATATCATCAAAAATTTATAGCTTTGTGATTGTTGGATTTTTCATATCCATGTTCTCTACCACTCTCCATCAGAACTTGATGGTTAGATTTCTTTTCCATATCCATATTTTCATCTATGTTCTCCTACATGGAAACCTAGTGATTAGATAATTTGGGTAACCATTACATTTCATACTTCAGTTTTTAAATATAATTTTTGGTATTCCTTTTTAATATGTGGGTTTCTATTAAAGAAACTCTCAAGTAGAAAACCATTTATAACCCCGATGAATTTTGAGGGAGAAATTCATTTTAAGGGGGGTAGAATGTAACAAACTGATATTTTATGAGAATTATTCTTTTTAATTTGTTTGATGTCTTTTTTTGTACGCTACACCAAGATTATCATGCACTATACACAACACCATATTAGTTTGTAGTATAAGTAACACTATTTTTGGATCGTGTTACACACAATTTCGAGTTTGTTTGATAGTAGTAATTCTACGCAAAATTGAGTGTATATATATATATATATTCAATGTATAACTATAATATGGCTGTATTTATTTATATGCAACAAAAAAGGATTCTTTCACTACGCACAACCCTTACTTGGCTTGCATTACCCGCAATCGCGACCTTCATCGATAGCGTGTGTAGTACGCAATACTGGGATTCATTAAACAATGATATATTATTATAATATTATGAACTAGCCGTTATGAGTAGTATTAAATAAATTTTGAATTTTATAACATTAATACTCATCTTACACATTTTCTAAAACATGGTATGTGAACACAATAAATTTTTAGGGTAAAATAAGTACTTTTCAAAAAATGCATTTTTGCCTCCTTTTGATGGGGAACCCACTTTAAATCTAGTTTTTGACAGTTTTATATGTTAAATTTGACAAAATAAAATTCTTCTTTGGAATCAGGATATAAAAATTTACTTTGGATAAATTTTTCATATTATTCTGATAACTTTCATATTTTAATGAATAGTAAAAACACGCTATGTTTTAATTAAAACAACATTTTTCATCGCAATAATTTATATGGTCAAATTATAATATTGATTGGTTTTAAAGTATAAATAGAATATATTTTTACCATTTAATATAATTTATTTCATTACCATTAATTTTACATTGAATTCATAGTTAAAAATATTTCAATCTTTGGAAATGTTTTAACTATTAAAACCTATTTTCCTAACAACGGGATTAATTTTAAATTAAACACTGCAACTTCTGTGTTTTTAATTTTGAAAATTTTATTCCAAATTTGAATTAAGTGGGTCCAAATTATGTTAATAGGTAACTTTTTTTTTAATATTATAAATAGTAACTATAGTAATTTTTATTTACTGCAGTAAAAGGTAAATCGGGTATTTAAAGTAAAAAATAAGATTATATGATTACCCTAACACCTACCAAAATTCTATTGGATGACTAAAAGTCGACCCATATCACTTAAGGGCCTGATTAGATTCATTTTATGGACCTTTGACCATGAAAATAATTTAATTATTATTATACCTAAATCCATTTTTTATCTTTTATTTTTGATAAACCACTTTTTAGTAAAGTGGTAACCTTACACAACCATTCAATGCGGCTCATACAAAACAAAAACTAGATTTGAAATTCAAAGTTCAAAATTCAAAATTCAAACTGCAACATCATCACCTCCTCTTCCCATGCCCCACCTCATGTATTGTACACAAACCAAACTCTTTGTCATACTAGTTCACCTTCAAGGAACTACTGCCGAAATCCATCTTCGTCATCATGCACCATCATCGTCGTCGAAAATTCACACTACCTTCAAAACGCAACAGTCAACCATCAACCCACCAGAAAAACATCGTTGAGAACCAGACCAACACCAAGACAAGTTCCACTAAAGAACATCAGTAAATACTTATTGGTCAGGTACATGTAAACCATAAGCATCCAATGGTCTAATATTTGACCATTTTGAGCCTTATAAAAGTGATTATGACCCTTATATTATTTTATTTTAAATGATGTCAAAGTTGTCACCTTCATAATTTAATAAAGATAAAATTTTAAAATTGTGTTATTTTATAAGTTAAATTCTACCAAAAGTATTTTTATGAAATATATTATATTTATATTCATCATAGTATTTTATTTTTAATTTTTATACAAAAAATAAGTATATAAAATAATTATACAAAAATGTTGTATTATTTATTTTATTTAGAGAAATATCAAATAAATGATTTTAAAAGTATTAAAATAAATATTATATCAACTAATTAATGTACTCCACTAATTTTATAGAATAATATGACTTGTTATTAATCTATTAAATTGGTTCTTTCGAAAATATATTATCTGTGGATTTTATTTAAATTCAAATAAATGAATTGTGTCAAAATATAAAGTTTTGATATTTATATTAATAAATTGTTTAAAAATCACAAAAATATTTAAAAATTACAAAATAAAATTAATATAATCTAAAATTTCAAAGGCTACAAAATTATATATAATTAACAACACATAAGCAAGTATTTATAACCATATAAAATTTATAACATTATTACCACAAATAAAATTAAATAGATTAAATAAGGATAAATCAAAATGATAAGGTTTAAAATAAAATAAAACCATGTCTAAATTTGATTGGTTGATGATATTAAAACCCTATCTTATATAATATCCAAATTAGATTCACTTTGGATGTTTTTATGTGGGGTTTCGTTTATTATAAATTAATATTTTTGAGGTTTCCAAAGGTGCCCCTCTCCTCTCTTATAAAAGGGCACCTCCTCCCTCTTCTCTTCACACAAATTTGAGACTTCAATATCAGCCAAACCCTGACCATTTCCCTTCTAAACTTCCCTAGAAACATTATATAGGTTCTAGTCTCCTCAAAATACCAACTCTAGTGCCTCAATAAGAAGCTTAAAAGAGGTGTGTCGAAGAAGAGGTAATATTTCTTCTGATTATTTCAAGTTTCTTTCTTCTTCAACTTCTTCTTCTTTAGTGGTTTCATTATAAATTAATAACATAAGTATCAATAATATACTGATATGTTATGATAAATATTAAACAACCCCATTTCACCTTCTATCCATCCTATGGAAAACGAAATCACCGCGCGTGCGTGTGTACGGAATACCGTCTCCACGCCGTGGTGTAATCTGTTTTTCCACCACCACCTTACATGGATGGGTATAATGGTGTAAAGAATAACTATATATGGTTATTATAAAATCATAATGATTCTGAGGTACTATATCATCCACTTTAATTCTATTCAATAATTATGGGAATGATATCATCGCTCGTGCGTACATACGGATTACTGTCACCACGACGCGATGAGATTCGTTCTCCATGCTAACCAATCAAGAATGATTATAAAGTATATATAATGAATAATAATGAAATATATGACATAACTAAGATACTAGATTTATATATATATATATATATATATATATATATATATTTCAGGTACTTACTTCCATTCAGGTCAATAAGGAAAGGAAAACAACATTCATGCGTATGTACGGCCTACCATCTCCATGAACGGTGTGTAAAATTTCATTAATCTATCTATTATACTGAATATATATGATATATAAACTATTATTTACATTCTAGAAGTAATTAAATCATGATATAAGTAATAATAATATATAGAACAACAAGTCCAAACACGTACGATAAATAAAACGACTTTACCCAAAAACGCTGCTTTAACATGGAATTTACAAAAGAACGGCTAATATAAAGTCATAAGTGAACCATATATGATATCATAACAATGAATATGATTCTGTAATAAGTAAATGACATTATTTAAATCATTATACCACATGTTTGGATACGTATGAAGCATATTAGAACTAAGGTAAGGGATAATTATTCCAATCTCAATCATATCTGAGATTGTTTATTCGTAAGTATTTACGGGGGTTATTGTTATCATCCATGTCAATGTTTTATAAAAATGTTTCAATGTATGTTTAAAGTCATTTTTACCCATTTTTTACTTTTACCACATTTTATGGAAGGAATCTTTCTTTTGTTTACCATACGAGGAACTTTTTGACTTTTCTGACAAAAGTACGAGGAGAATGTTTTTTTATCTTATACGGCATGAACAGATTTTTACAGTTTCATAACACCTTATTTTCACGAAGTTTACTCTACAATATTTCATGGTTATTTTCAATAAAATCCTTTTTTTAAATTGAATGGCATTTTGTGAAAAGAAAATGATTTTTAAGAAGAAATGGTATTTTCCTCAAGAATTCTTTTAAAGTGTTTTATCAAAACCATTTTCCATCTAAGATGACATTATTTCATATGTTTATGTTTCAAGTGTAATATCTCTATGATTTACATGGTTTCACTTTTCTTATGATGAAATGATATCCATTTGTTTTATATGGAATATGTTTTGATGGGATGATGTTTATGAAACCCATTTTATTCTTTTGGTTATGATGAATGATTTATGTTTATTTTGTGGCACAAGTAAGAATGATTTCATTATGAGATGGATGGGACCTATATCTCACAACAATAAATTGGGTAAATATTTATATCTCATGAGATACACATGGCTGGAAGGGTAAGTTAAACTGGTTCAGTGATACAGGACTGGAACGAGGAGTGAACTCGATTCAGAAAGAGATATTGTCCACTAAGATGGTCTTGGAAGCAATGCCTTGGCTAATATGGAAATCATATCATGTGCTTAATGGTTTTTCAAAATTAAATGTTTTATTCCCATGATATTTTATCATGATTTATGTTCCTTTATAACCTATGCCTTATGTACTCCCAAGATTTATTTCACAACTCAAGATTTTGATGTGTAAACTTTATGTCCATGTTATGAAGTTCAAATGTATATGGTTCGTTTTATTTTCTCCATGCATACCCTTACTGAGCATTAGAGATCACCCTTCATATTTTTTCTTTTACCCAAGTTATAAAGAAAGATTTTAGGTAAGAAAAAAAAGGGAAGATCTTTATGGTAGTTGTTGAAGATCTTTCACCAATATTAAAAGATTATATTCCGAGTTTCCAAAGACACTAAACTATTACGGTCTTTTGGTGTCTGTTTTTTTATGTATTAGGTATTCCAAAAAAGTAATGTAATGTACTTGTATGTCAATATTGGGTCTCTACAGTTTATTTTCATGATATTTTACATTTAATTTGATGTTATTCTTTCATGCAACTTGCTATAGAAAAAGTTACTCAAGTGGAAAAGGCAATATATTACAATCACCTTTCCTTTCAGGATTTTTTATATTGAAATTTATTTTTGAGGAAATAATATTATATTTTTTACTGAACCACATCAAATTATTATTAAATAGAATATAACTATTTTAAACATTTTTTATTTTCATTTCCTTCATAATTCATTAGGTAAACATCAATAAAATCATTTGTATGTGATACTGATATTGTATTTTCTTTTTATATCAGGTACATTTATCTTTCATATTCATGTTTTAAATAAATTCACTTATTAAAATAAATGACATAATAAAGTGATTTTCATGGTCTTTTATAAAAATTTAAATGTTTCTTAAAATAAATTTCTTAATGCTTTCAAAATGATTCACTTTTGACCCCATTTTAAAAAATATTTTGAATTTAATTTTTCTTTTTAACGTTTACAACATGATTGGATTTCCCCATAATCATGAACATTGTTTAATTTGAAACTTATTTTATATGCTACCAATGTTATTTTGAAATAAAATGATGATTTCAATTATTTGTGTGTTTTTATATTTTATAACTAATTTTCAAGATGAAGAGTTTATTTACGTTAAAATGTGTCTAATGATATTTTAACAGTATTTACATTCATCAAAATCAACAACACTTGTTTTTTATTATTATACAAAGTGTATATTTTGTAATTATAGCATCCCCAGTCTATATTCAGGTTTATTGAGATTATTTCAATGAGATTTACGGTGATCTAATTTTATTTAAAGGGGATAATAATGTTTAAAAGCAATTGTTATGGAAACCATTTCATTTTTGCGGGTTAATAATGTTTAAAATATATTTCCATTAAACCAATTAAGTTTTCATTGGTTAATCATTTTTGAAATAGATTTTTATGGAACTCATTTCTTTTACATTGTTTAATCATGTTTAAATTATATTGTTATGGGACCCAATTCTTTTCCATGATTTAATTATTCACTACTACATAGTTATCTTTTCACAATGTTATAATGATGATTTATTAGTATTGAGAAAGTGTTGACTGCCTAAGCGATGTTAAAAGATAACCTTTAACAGTGTTAGAAAAAATCCCTGATAAATGTCCCCTTTATTATACATAAATAAAAACGCTGATAAAGGAGGCCTTCATTATCCCTTTTAAGCACTGATAAAGGGGTCCATTATGAGTACTTTTTTAGTGCTAATAATGGCTTCCATTATAATTTATTATAAAAATATTTTTTTTACTTGACCCCCCTTTCTCAGAGCTAGAGAGCCCCCTTTCTCAGTGTTATCCATTCCCCCTGGCCTCCCCCAACAAACCCTCATGCACACCCACCCCTTTGACAAAGCTTGCAACCCTCTATTATCACAACTAGAAATCTACTCACCCACCCATGAACACCTAGACTTGTACTTTTGACCCTCCATATACCATGTGAACCGATTTTTTCTATTTCCTAAACTTATTTTATTAAAAAATTATGATATTTATATTTATTTATATATATTTACATATATCTTTTTTGTTCATATATATATATAATTTTTACATTCATTTATAAAATATATGTTTTCATGTACGCGTGCGCGCATGGGTATGATATATAAATATATTTAAATATATTATTTATTATTATTAATTTTTAAATATTAGAATATAAATATATATATATCTCTTTATTAATACACACACACACACCTACACACAGAGCCATATATATATATATATAAACATTTTATATTCATTTGAATAAGTATATATATTCAAATATTTTTGTAATCTAAAAAATGGTTCGAAATTGTTTAATATAAAATGGGTAATAACTAATTATATATGATTTCTTCAATTATTGTAAAATACATTTTTAAAATATGGCTTTAATTGTATATTTATATATAAATTTTATACATTTTAAGTATTTATGTATATATATTTAAATATATATTTTTACATATTTTCAATGAATTGTTTATTTAAACACAATTTGTTTATAATGTATTTATAAATATTTAATATAAATAAATTTATATTCGACATTTAATGATAATTATATATGTAAAAAATACATCAATATATGATTTATATACATAATACATACAAACATATTTACACACTCATATAAAAATTATTTTTCTTGTAACCACACACAAATATTTATATATATTTATTTATTTAGATATATTAGAATAAACACATAAACACATATTTTTTTATTAACACACACATGTTTAAACATAAAAATTACTTAGGTTTGTGTGTCTATATATATATATATATATTTCAAAACATTTTTATAAGGTAAATAAAATGTATAATTTTTATTTTGCATAAAATGAAAAATAAATATTTATTTGGAAATTGTTTATATATTTCAAAATTCATTTTTATGTAAATATGTTAAAATTTTTTGTTATAAAATTGATTTATTAAATGTAAATATAAGTAAATATGCATATAATTAATCAATAACAAAAAATTACTATGGAAAATGATAAAATTTCAATGACATAATATCTATATGATTACAAGTCTTGGGAATAAATTTAGTCTCCAGTGAAAAAGGACAAAAATATCTCCTAAATAATGTAAAAATTTCATCAAATATGAAAACATTAGGGCTTCCCAACAACAACAAATGTTTTGGAGGCCTTCTGAGATTTTTTTACCACAAATAAATAGTGAACGGGGTTTCCTCGGTCCTCGTGTTGTAGATCTCTTCACATGATTCAATTTGATATATGGTAGAGCTCAAGCAAAAACACTAAATAAAATCTATAATCATTAGAAGTTCATGACATGTTTCTAACTTATCTCAGTTCTTAGATTCATTTATTGAATTTTTATATCATCCTACTATTATTAAATAGTTATTACTCAATTAAAATTAGAAAATTTATAATAAATATTATTTTATATTTATTTTATCATCGATGATTTAGTAAATATCTTTTATATTAATTGTAAATGTATATTTAGTCTTCTATAAATCCTATTTAATAAAATATATTATATTTATATCGATGTAAATATTTTTATATAATAATATACTATTTTTAATAAAATAAATTTTTTTTATGAAATATATAATTTACCATTACTGGAAAAAATAGCACTGATTAAGGGGGCCTTTATTGCAACTTCTTTTTATCTCTTGTAAAGGCAACCATTTATTAGTGCTCTTTTTAGAGCTTATAAAGGCCTAACCATTATCAGCTCATTTTATTAGCACTAATAAATGCCCCGCTTTATCAGTGATAGAGAAAAAAAGAACTGATAAAGGGGACCTTTATCATCACTTAGTTTTAGCACTAATAAATACACCTAATAATCAGTGATTTTTTAGTGGCGATAAAGGCCCAATTATAGGTTCTTTTTCTAGTGATGACAATGTGGGCCTTTATTAGTGCTTATATCTTGTAGTAGATAAATCCAAATTTTTATTACTATTTTTTCAAAAAGATTATTATAGAAACCATTTCTTTTCCTTCTAATAATCATGATTTAAAGACATTATTATAGAACCCTTTCTTTCTCATGGTTTATCATATTTTAAATATATTTTTATGGAAGACATTTTATTTCTATAGTTTAGTTATGTATAAAATTTATTTTCATGGAACCAATTTCGATTCCATGGGTTATTCTATTTCTAAAAAAAATATCAATCAGTTTATGATTAAATGAATTCCCAATGTATTTTATTTCATGAGTGTTTTTAGAAATTATTTATGATCACCATTTCTTTTAGAGAGCGTTGGGTGAGCCTGTTATATCTTATATGATCGGTGATCCCAAACTGCACTAGGTGATCCAAATATGACTTATAATATGGGTGTGCACAAATATAACATGGTGAGACAAATATTAATTATATGATGGGTCATCCCAGATATCACACCAATGCATTGGGTAATGATTATGTTCTCCAAATAATTTTATTGTATTTAAATCGTATGGTTATTCCAATTGTATGGGTTCTGTAAGGGGTCTATGATGTTGAAGTCCCAAGATATCGACACATTTACATTATTCTTAGTATGGGTTATAAATACATCCTTAGATTAATATGGGTAATACAATGCTCGTGATTACTGGTTATAATGAATCTAGCCTTCTTTACTAGCTTATTCCATGTTTCTGTGTTTTATAATCTATTTATTAAAATTTATGATTTCTCCTATGTTATACTCATTCACTAGGTTTATGTCAACAAACACTTTTAATCATTTTATTCTCACTAATGACATTAAATATTTAATTCTTATGTTTACCCATACGGATAATTTTAGTTCATCCTTATTTTATTATATTTTAAACTGGTTATCAAGAATTATGTTAAATGAATTATGCCTAGAAATTTTTCAAGTGGATGATGATGACTTAATTTGAAGGATATAAAATTTAGGTTAAGTGGGAGATATTCTCATATAAATACATGGGTATTGTTTATGTAAGAGTTCATCAAAATTCTATAAAAATATACACTAAAAATTTTCTTTATAATTTAAGTGATTAAATATTTTCTTTCTGATGTTGTATGTTTTTTATGGTGAAAACTAGGTCATGTTCATTGATTTCAAATCTAGAAGTGTAACATTTATGATTTTAGCACCAAATCCAAGAGTGTTGGTTTTGGGTTTTCAAATTAATTTATTTTTATAGATATATAATCATATAATTAATATCATATTATTTCTATAAATAAACTTATATATACCACCCATAGGATGTGGTGATGAAAAAAATCACAATGCTTCATGGAGATGGTTGTCTGCATGTACGCACACACAACATTATCATTTTTAAATAAATGGATAGGTGAGAAAGAATGTGATATATAATATTTTAATAATGATAAATATGTAATTATTATCATATATATACATTAAATACATCATTATAATTTTCTAATAGAGGATGTTATGGAAAATGAAATGCATTGGTTCGTTAGTCAGTATCATGTCGTATACCTAAAAGATTGTTTTCATTACCCTTTGATTGGAGATTAAATAGATGTAGGTTATATGATTTAATATAATATAATAATTTTTTTATGATACAGTTTTTAGTTTTTTTTTCATTTTAATAATATTTTAATGAGGTAGATGAAAAAATATAATGAAATGTCTTGATTAAGAACTACACCTCTTCTTGTGAAAACCTCTTAAGGTTTACACCAAAATCATTCTTAAGTCGGTCTTTGGATAAAAAAGGCCTTAATGAAGTGTAAAGGGATGTAAGTAATGAATTTTTTAGTACATTACAAACCAAAGAGTTTTTTATTTTTGAATAAAATAATATTGTATATTTTCTTTTATAATAGATAAAAGGTGCACTCTTGGAATTTCTATAAGTATTAAATTGATATAAATTATTATTCACATTAAAATTAATACATATTCATAATATATGAATATAATAAGATTATTTTTTTTAATCCAATATTATTATAAAATTTTTCCAAGTTTCTATTATATTTTTAACTTTAATATTTCGTTTTAACCCTCCAATATCCCTTTTGACAATTATGGTGATATCAACGTCTTTTACTCATAAAGAATTAATATAGTTACTATAAATGGAAAATTGGAACACAAATGGACCATGTTTGATATTTTCTACCATATCTCAATCACTTGGTTGAAGATTGGATTTTTAGGAATTTTAAAACATTTAATTAAATATCATTTATGTCATTTTTTGAACGATTCATTTAATTTGACTTTGAAAATACCATGAGTGCAAAGGGATTAGAATTTAATCCATTAAAACGTCCCTAAAATGTTATATTTACATAGATAATATTTATAACACAATAATTTATTAATATTTTATTATATTTAATATTTTTAGAATTTTTTATATTATTTTATTTTTTCTTAAATAAATACTACATTTTTATTTTATAAACATTTAATGTAATTGTTCCATCACTTCAAAATATAAATAAATTACCATAATAATGAAAATAATATAACTTTAAAATTAATATTTATAAATAAATATTTTTCATTGTTATTTATCTTGAAGAATATTAATAATGTTAAAATAAAGAGAATAACATTTTTTACTTTTCATTACATAAAATATTATAATTGACAAAATCATGTCCAAATGTAAAAAAGGTTCTATGATTGAGGTTAATATGATTATTGACTAAATATAATCATGTGATAAAATTATGTCTAATTTTAGGGTTACATTCAAGTCCTTAGCACATTATTTTAACACTTAATTAACTCATTTTACCTTTATTATGCTAACAAAATTTACTATGATTACTATTCTTAATCAGTAAAAATAAAATAAGGATATTTATGATATTTATAACTCATGATTATAAATATAAAATCAATTTTTTTAGGATTCAAAATACATAAGTTGCATAATTTCATTTAATATTTCCCTTGAAAAAATGTGATGAAAATGAGGTTTTTAGAAAAGTACCTTTTTAAGTACAAGATTTTTTTACAATATATTCAAGTATAAAATAAATTTAAAATACAATAATAAGATTATGATTAACTAAAACTAACTAATTAAATTTTTAAACTAATATAAAATATAATTTAACTTTATAATAACTTTAATATAAAATATAGTATATGATAAAAATCATCATTTTCAAAATTCATTGAAAATCAATCTTTTTAGAAAAATATAAAATTCTCACCATAAGATAATTTTTATCTGATAATTTCAAACATGATATCCTTTTTATCAAATAAAATTTCTTAAAATTTTTAAAAACTAACTATAACATTCAGTCACAGAAATATAGAAATACCATTTTTATAGAAAACATTTTTTTGAATAATAAAATGTCTTCTCTAAGAATTATGTTCTTATTTAGTAACAATTAATCAATAAATATGTATTGATTGTGAACCTTATATATATTTAATAATTTATTTAATCCTGGTCATGCCATCTAATTAAATGGATAGGCTATAATGGTTATATTTATATAATAATATTTCATGGTTCATTTAAGCTTAGGGTTGCATGTTGTACACATTGTTGAACGAAATACCCTTCTAAAATCTTTGGTTGTTACATTCTACCCCCTATAAAAAATTATTTCCACAAAATTTGAGCTTTATCTTGTTAATAAATTTTTTTCATAAGAACATGTCTTTGTTGAAATCCAACCTTGTAAAGTGGTTTAATAAAACTACCTCTTGAAAATATGGAATGTAAATATTATGGTCATTTCAAATAAAACATAACCTAGTTCCCAAATATGTTATCATTTGTATGAAGTGAAAATATGGACATGGATGAGAAATTTAATGAACAAATAATGATGTAGATTATTATAGATCATTGATCACATTAAATTGAATGATCAATATAAAGTTAATGATCCCAAAATAATAAATTAATATGTTGTAAAAAATCCATTGATTAATCAATACTTGAAGTGAAGGGATAATTTTTTTTAAAGATCTATTTCTTATATTTGAGGATTTATTTTACCATATAGACTGATAATATGACAAATAGAATTACTTTTAAATTATAATTTCATACCTTAATATATCTCCACCATTATTTCTTCTTTTCCTCCAAAGGGTGAGTATTAGAGGTAAAATTTTTATTCCTAATCCACTTAATCAAATTATTAAGATCCCAAAATCCAAAATTGGATAATAATATAATTTTACTGTCTTTATGCATTAACCATAACCCAAATGGTAATCATGATGTTAGTTAAATCTCAAAATTAATAAACCTTCATAAAAAATAATTAATACATTAATCTCCAAAATTCAATAGTAATACCCAAAATTCAAACTACATCATTCTGTAAATAACTACCCCAGAAATTCTTCAAATTATTACTAAATAATATTGAAGCCCAAATAATATTATGGTTTGATCATATATTCTTCAAACATTTATCACTTAATAACATAAATCACTCTTAAATTATGATACCATAAATTTATATGACATGTCATATAATCTCCAAGATATTCCAATCATTTCCATAAAATAAATGAATCACCCTAAAGACACATAACCATATTATATTCTTATTAAACGCAATTAAATCTTTAATATTAAGTTAAAATACAATAGTATTATATTTACCTTAATCAAATAAGGTTCCAAAAATATATAACTTCTTCTGAAATTACATTATTCAATGAATCACATTTATACCACATGGTTATCTATAAGATAAAATATATGTTCCCATCATGTAATTAAAATTTATACATCAAGTCCTTTACATAATGTCTTACTTACTAAAACATCATGTAGGTTAGTTGTAGGCATTACACCCTTATCGCTCATCCATCGTGGGTTAAATCCTCATGTCCTTACTGAATCTGATAGTTTTATTATTATACTAAAACTATATTAATATAATTCATATAATTTTCCCAAAAAATATAAAAAAAAATCCTAAAAAATATCATAAATTATAAAATCCATTTTTAATCTCAAATAATTTCTGTACATCACATATTTCCACATAATCAAGTAATCTTAATTGACTATCATCGATTAAATATTAAATTGAAGATTTAATACGCCCCTTTTCATATGTCATTGAATGAGTTTCAAAAAAAATATCCTTATTTCACTACATCACATTTTTATGGTATCGGTCCCATATAACATGAATTTGTAGATTTTAAATAAAATAAAATATATTATTTTTTAATTATAATAATATTTACATTATATCATCATATCAATGATAAAATACCATTACATTATAATTATGAGAACTCATTACATAAATAAAAATTTTCTTCTAGTTTTTACCTTAAATATTTTACTATAATTTGTTATATTATTCCTTAAGACTTCTCTTCCCCACTCTAAAATATAAATAATGCTCTAAGATTAAAAAATATAAATTCAATCATTATCCCAAATTAATGTAAATGAAATTTTGATAAAATAATTCATAAATTTGAAATACTGATCACCATTCATTATAGTACAAATTTTGAAGTATGTGATCCCATGATACACTAAGTGGAGTTATTATATTATCATAATACCTCAAAACCTTTCAAATTTTTTATATTCAATTTATCCATGTGTATTTCGTATATCTTGGTTGAAATGAACATTGAAATAGATCAAAATTTGTAAACAATCCTAGGTTATGAAAATAAAGTTTTAAAGCATCCTCTTTGACTAGTTTTTCATAATACTGCAAGATATGGTTTAACTTGTGTTTTTATTAATTTTTATGGCACCTATGATAATAAAAAAGTTATATAATAAAAAAATATGTGTTACTTGAATATCACCTTGTTTTTTAGAAGAATAGAGGACCTTCATCTCTATTTCCAGATATTCCCTCATAAAAATTTGATAATGTACCATATGATATTTCCTAAAATGAGTACAATGGGAATGTTTATTTACTATAACATATTCAAATATATACAATAGTAGATCAATATATCAATGAATATAAGAGGATTTGGATATATTAAAAAGTTTTCTTATTTCAATTTGAATATTCTAAAATGTTTATGTGTTAGTTGATACATCTTTTTCAATTATCATTGCATGTGATTACTCTAGTAGAGAAAGGAGTGTTGTGTTTAAATTATTTCCTTTCATCTTGTAGAAGATAATTTTCCTTGTTGAAATAAATTTTTGTGTTAATAACCAATAATTTCAATAAACAAATTAGAATGAACATCTAAATACATTTTAAATGTATTACTCTTTGACACCCTTCCTTTCAACCTATAAAACCATATTTTTATCCTAGGCTATTCATGGACATAATTTAATTATATAACCTTATATTCAAATATTTAATAATGGTTCAAGAAATATGTTAATTAATCCAACCATATTCCCTAGGAGTGTCAGACCATGTGTGCAATAATGACACATTCATTATGCCCTAGAATGATGGATAAGATATACTTGACCAACTTTTTTAGAGGTTATTACCCCTACATGATCTATTCTAAAATCACATCCACATGTAGTATCCAAATAGGGAATTATTCATAGGAAAATAACATAGTCACTACCATACAAAAACCATTAGGATATTATCCTATACTTTTAATTATCCCAGGGTTTTTAATAAAATTCTTCAATCCTATTCTCTAATGATATCTAAACCTTTCCCCTGCTATCAACTATAAGGAACTAACTTTAAAAATTACATATTATAATATCTTTAGAATAAAATTAACCTTATTGAATTCTTATATATCTTTATAGTTTGGATTTTTATATAGTTTGGTCATAAATATTACATAAAAACCTTATATATTGCAAAGAGGACGCTTCTATTTTGTACCCATTTTCCCCAAGAAAAAAAAATTAAAAATAAATATTTTTTATTCTCATGAAAAATATTTATGAATTTTAACTTGAAATATTTATTTTTACCCATACTTAAACCCTTTTAAAAATAAATAAATGTGGTATGAACATAAAAATCTTAGTAAGGGATATAAAAAGAAGAAAGAAACTTGTTAATCAATTTTAAAACCATGATATCAAAAAAGAATTTTTCCTTTAACATAATAAATTTGAGATAAATAATCATTTACATATAAACTAAAGAAACTTTTCTACCCATTGTTTTTCAATATATACTTTATAAGAAAACATAATATAAAAATCATAACCATGAGGGTTTCTTAAGAAACATTAAAACTAATGAAAAATGTTTTCCTAGAAATATATATTTTTACCCTAAAAGGGAATAATCATTCCTTTAAATAATGGACTATTAGATTAACTTTTCGAAATAAAATTTTTTCCATAAAAAATATTTATGAAGATTAGTGTACGTCCCTAGGGACATCATCTTCGTAAAACCCTAACATAACCCTTCTAATTGAGATAACCATACAGTTCACTTCTAACAAAATTATCCTAAGAACATAATCATAACTCAATGGATTGGAGTGATATATTAATGCATCTATAATATAACCTATATCATTATCATGAGATGTCATGTGAAGTATCAAGATCACATGTTTTCATAAATAATTTCCAAGAATCATATCATGAATTAAATAATTGAAAAACTCTTTTAAACCCGTATGCAGAAAACATTCAGATACTCAAATGCCTTTTCCTTTTAAAACCCCATTTTTAAATTTCAAATACCCAGATTATTGGGTAGGAGTATTTTTCTTTGAAAAACACATGTAATCTTATAAAATATCAAAAAATCTAATAATTATTATGGTAGTGAGAAAAAAATCAATGTATATGTTAAAATTGATCATTTCTATTTTATTTCATAGATAAAGTCCAATAATTTTATAAAAATTTTACTTTCAAAAAAACCTATTAATGTAATACAAAAGTGATATAAAATTTTATTGATAATTCTTTTGTGTTCATCCAAATACATTAATAATATATTTTATAAAAAATGGACATAAAATAAAAAGGGTGGGAAGGGGATTGTTAAAAAGATATTATTAATAGAAAGTCCCTTATGTTGAGTATGACTCATCAAATAAATTATTTATATTATTGAATAATAATATTATATTTAATAGTTACATACTAAAAACCCTTTCATGTTCCTTATTTTTTATTTTATTTAATATCATTTCAAATATAGCAACTTAATGCATTAAGTTCATGTTGGATGTTTTGATGATATTCAGATCATGTGTTAAAAATTAATTTGGGGAGTTCAATATAGTCAATATGATAATTATTTCATCACCTATTGAATAATAATATTATAATAATTATAATTTTTATACATAAATTATGCTTTTAAAACCATCCATGAAATTTGATTATGAAAAATGAACTATGTTACAATCATGGTTATGATAGGTCATATGTACGCATGAGTAATGTTTCCTTTTTGTAAGATAATTAATAAACAAATAATGTATTATTTTATATTTTTATAATTATAATTAAATCATTAATACCATGTTATTTTTTTAAATACACTCAGATATACCATTCGTATGATGTGGTGAGGAAAAATAAA
This sequence comes from Viscum album, assembly GCA_963277665.1. NCBI lineage: Eukaryota > Viridiplantae > Streptophyta > Magnoliopsida > Santalales > Viscaceae > Viscum > Viscum album. Next base: position 1,374,632,391 of record OY728164.1, read on the forward strand.
TCACATCGCTTCGTGGAGGTGGTAGTCTACACGTACGCTCGATCGGTGATATCATTTTTCATTGAATGGAAAGATAAGAAATTAAATTTAGTACCCTTAGTTTCTGGTTTGTAACCTTTACTTGATGTTATTCATGGTTTTAAAAGTTAAGGGTGACGTATGGGAGATCCTGGATTGAAGTTTGAGGCAAAGGGGAAGGCGCATGGGAGGCGCACAGTTTGTCTAAACCGTGAAACCAAACCGTGCATGGCTAAATGGGGAGGAAGTTGCTTCTGCATAGTTGGTGCAGAGTTAAGGAAAACTGTGCGATGAGGTCGTGCGAGAAGGATGGTCGAGGGAGTACCTAACACACGGTTAGCGCACGGTTTGTCAAACCGTGCGGACTAACCGTGCAAGCACTTAAATTAGATCCTTAAATTGTGGATCTAACTCGTTTTTCCTCTAATTGCCTAATTAAAGCTCCTAAGCAGCCATAACTCGGTATTTCTCTCCCTTGAAGGTTGGAAAAATTCTCCCAAGCATTCCTGAGGTGATCTGAAGGCTCCTCCTGGCGAATCAAAGCCGTATTCTAGAGGTATGTGATCGTTCTCCTTCTTTCTTGATCGTTTTCTTAGATCTACTAAGATCTACTTCTCCTCTTCCCTCGGTTTCCTAGATCTACACCCATTATGGGTAGATCTAAGTGTTTGGATTCCAAATATGATGTGATTTGGTCTTGGTTGTGTTAGGAGAAGAGATCTAAGGAGGATTCTTTGAGGATCGACCCAGTTTTCTTGTGCGTTCTTCGACCATTGTGGGATTCGCCTAATTTGTTGAGGTAGGTTGATTCACTCTTGACTCCTTCTATTAGAATTGATTGTCTTAGTTTCAAATTAGGTTATTTGAATGAAATTGATTGTGAAAATCACGGAATAAATATTCTTTAGTAATGATTTATGGTTTCTATGAAATTGTGAAATCTTAGTGAATTGTGTGCAAAGTGACTTGGCTATTTTAATTTAAAATGTTTATTTTAAATTATGAAATTTCTGAAATTTTAAATGGTTAGATGATAAATAGGTTTTCAACAAAAAGGGTGTTTTATTGAAATGGTTTTTATGGATTTGGTTTTCAATAAAAATGAAGCTTTATTGAAATGGTTTTAATTGTTTGAACACACTTGTTTTGGATGGAAAAAGGGTTTTCAATAAATGGTGTTTTATTGAAAGGATGGTTTGGCATGATTTTTGGGAATTTGTGGCATGTGTTCGTATTGAATGTATGGGTCTTGGTTGAAATAGGACCTTGTGCTCGGTGCCAAATGTTTAATGGCACGTGGTAACTATATGTACAAGGCTTGGTTGAAATATGACCCTGTGCTTAGTGCCAAAGGTTTAGTGGAACATGGGAAGTAATTACCTTGTGAAGACATGGTAGATCGACATGAAACCGATCATGAGTATGGAACTGTCATAATGAAGCATGCATGGTTGATTTCACGGGTTGTGAAATGGTTGGGTATGCCAAAACGGGATGTTTGTGAAATGGTTTGAAAGCTTGTTTGGTTATTTTTTTCTGGAAAAATAACTTGTTGTAAAAATTTATTTCACTTGAATTTGGATGCTTTTGAGTATGAATGGATTTGGAAACTTGTTTATATTTAGTTATAAACTGCTTTTGAGAAAATGTTTTATATAAACAGTTTTTATATAAATGTACCTAACTCTTCTATCCTAGTGGCGTGAGTAGGGAATTCATTGAGGGAAAACCTACTGAGTTTCATACTCACCCCTTCTTTGGAATGTTGGTGCTTTTGTAGATGTTGTATTCTAGGAAACAGGTATATGTAAAGCATCTTATAGCTTGTGGTTTGTAGTGAAGCTTGGGAGATGTGGTGGTGCTTGGAGCATGAATCTCGTTGTAGAACCGTCGAGGGTGTCTTGGTTTGTTTTGGGTCTTTGTTTAGTCTTATGCTTGGTACTCTGATATTGTGTTGGTAATATATTGGTTTTGGAATAGTGTAGTTCTCTTTTGGTAATGAATGAGTTGGTTGTTTCTTTAGCATGCATCATATAGTGGTTGTTAGGAATGTTTGGTTGGTTTATTTCTCAAAGGGTAAATCATCCCCCACTCGCATTAAAACCCTCCGGCATTTATTTCTAGCCTTTGGCGCCTTGGGGATGTCTCTTAAGGCCTATTAATGTATCGTTGAACTCTTAAGCCAATGGGAATTGGCTGGTCATTACAAATGGTATCAGAGAGAAGTTCGGTCCTCGCCTAACAAGTGGTCATCGATGTTCTTGGTATGGAGTTGAAATACATTCCCGTCAATTCCATGGGTTGGAGTCTTAGACAGGAGTAGGATTATCGGAACTTGAAATGTATAGAATAAAAGGACATATCTAACCTGTTTATTCTGAACTTCAAGTCACCAGGGTGTTGGGTACATAACTATTTTGAATACACTACTAGAATGTTGGAAATCTCATTGTCATGGGTTTAGCCAATGAGATGCACATGACATGCATTATAGGGGAATGACTTCCTAGTAGGATTTCATACCTCATTATGAAGAATAATTAAGGATTTTGTACAAGATGCTAATTTTTTGAAAAAATATACAGAAATTATTTTCAAGTAAAAGATTTTGAAAACAGGGTATTTATTGTATTTTGAAAATGGGTTGATTTTTAAAAGCATGATAAATGTTTTCAAAAATGTTTGAACATGGTAAAAAGGCTGTTTCGATAAAAATGTTGTGATAATTGATGTGATATAATTTCAAATGCTAATCCAATAGTTTCTTGAGAGTGAGATTGACAGAATTTTTTGTGGGTTTAGAAAATGTCACCCGGTAGGCGTCGTCGAAACCAACCCGAAGAAGTTTCATAGAAGATGGTTGCATCTGAACCACGTGTGAACCAAGAGCTTTTTTAGAGTATTGTCTAAGCTTTTTCAGCTGTGGATACGGGGAACCGGAGGAATGAACCAAGGCATGTGGGTTATACAGTCCATTTCATGAAGCAGAATCCACCGAACATTCGGGGTGATGTTGAACCTGAGAAGGCGGAGGTGTGGCTAAGCAGGATGAATCGCATATTCGATTTCATCGGCACACTAATAGAGCTGAAAGTAATGCTGGAAGCTTATATGCTCAAATATCTTGCGCGTCAGTGGTGCGATTTAGCAGTGCAGGCTAAATTGGGTGAAGGCCTTACATATGAGGATTTTGAATAATTGTTTAACAAACAATTCTATCCTCACACGTTAAAGATCCATAAAACAATAGACTTCTTCAGCTTGAAACATGAGAGACTCTTTGTCATAGAGTATGCGGCTAAGTTCATGAATTTAGTCCTTTTTTCACTAGAGGTTGTGGCAAGTGATTCTTTGAAGGAACACATCTTTGAATCGGGGCTAAGACAAGAGATTTGATCGAATATTGCGGTGCTTTGTATTATAGATTATACAGAGATGGTGAATAGAGAAACAGTTGATGAACGTGATATCTCAGTATCAATAAGAGGAGGCATAATGACACCCACAAGAATAGGTGGGAACTCTAATGCTGGGAACAAGCAGAAGAGGGACACCTACTTCCATGGTGGGAGTGTGAATCAGAACCAGGCGGCAGGATCAGTCAACCTTCCTCCATGACCCCAGAGTAAAGCAGGTTGCTTTCAATGTGGTTCGACTGATCACATGAAACGAGAATGTACAACACCATCGAGAGAATTCCACAATTGAAACAAGATGGGGAATCTTCAGTGATATTGTCACAGCGCTCCATGGTCGGGTGTTCGGGAAACTTCTCAAGCGTCGCAATCATCATATGCTTCAACATGATGAGGACAACAGAATCAGTCTCATCAGCACTACAGAGCTAGACATGGTGATTCTCAAAATACCATGACTCCTCAACCAGGGAAAACTCAGAAAGGCAACAAGGAGAAGAGTGCAGCAACGAAGCAATTGTATGGAGCTGAGAAAATGATGGTCGATGATCAGGCTGGACCATCTACGGTGAGAGGTACAATTATTTTAAATTCTACCCTTGTGCAAGTGTTGTTTGATACTGGGGCATCACATTAATTTATATCTTATCGTGATGTTGAATTTCTATGTTTAAAACTGGAAATGATGGCTTCTGTCTTGAAACATCAAACTCCTCTTGATGAAACAGAATGCCAAGCCTTCTTGTGTCGAGCATGTATTATAATTGTTGATGGAGCTGAGCTAAAATTGGACTTCTCCATGTTGGAAATGGATGTCTATGATGTAATCCTGGGTATGGATTGGTTGAAAAGTTTTAAGGCTCACATCAAATATTATAGTAGAACAGTTAGTTTCAAGACTGAGGATGTAATTGAGCATCTCTTTATAGGAGAGAGGACGGAAAATAAAAGTGCAAATAGATTGTTGGTACTAATGGTGGGAATTATTTCTTAGCAATTGGCAGTGTTTACTTTGGCATCAATGAAAGAGATTGAGGAAAATATTTTTCCATCTATCATGGATCAATTTTAGATGTCTTTCCCAAGAACTTCTCAGGGTTACCACTTCTAAGGTAAGTGGAGTTTACGATTGATCTCCTTCTAGGGACCAGTCCTATTTCCCTTATGTATTATAGGATGGAACCAATAGAGTTATGAGAATTTAAATTGCAGTTAAAGGAGATAGAAAGAAGGGGTTTCATTCGGCCAAGTACATCGTTGTGGGAAGCACTAGTTTTGTTTGTGAAGAAGGCAGATGGAACTCTTCGGCTGTGTGTGGATTATTGTAAGCTTAACCAAGATACAATAATAAATATATATCCACTTCCATGAATTGATTATCTGTTCAATCAATTAAGGGGAGCTCAGTGGTTCTCTAAGATTGACATGCGGTCAGGATATCACCAGTTGCGAGTTCGGAAGGAGGATATTTCAAAGATAGCTTTCAGAAGCAGACATGGCCACTACAAATATGTAGTCATTCCTTTTGGTCTTACGAATACACCAACGATCTTCATGGCTTTGATGAATCGGATATTTCAGCAATATCTGGATTCTTTTGTTGTGGTGTTTAAGGATGATATCTTGGTGTATTAAAATATAAGGGCTAAGCTTGAGCAACACTTGACGATAGTGTTGTAAATATTGAGAGACCATCAGTTGTATACCAAATTATCAAAGTGTGATTTTTGGATACAGTAAGTACATTTCCATGGCCATGTCATTTTTGAGAAAGGCATTTCTATTGATCCTGAAAAGATAGAAGTCGTTATCTCATGGAAACCACCAAAGAGCGTGTTCGAGATACGCAGTTTTCTTGGTCTATCTTGTTACAATCAATGCTTTGTATGTGACTTCTCATGACTAGCTTCTCCTATGATAGCATTGAAAAAGAAGAACAGTTCATTTCAATGGACAGAATAATGTCAGAAATCTGTTCAAGAGTTGAATGTTCGCCTTACATCAGCACCCATCTTGATTTTTTCGGAATCATAACAGGGGTACGTGGTGTATTTTGATGCTTCATGAACAGGTTTGGGGTGTTTTTTTATGCAAGGAGACCATGTGGTTACTTATGGATCAAGGTAGTTGAGTTTTCATGAGAAAAATTACCCAACACACGATTTGGAGTTGGCTGCAGTCTTCCATGATTTGAAAACATGGAGACATTATCTCTTTTGTGAGAAATTTACTGTGTTTACAGATCAAAAAAGCTTGAAACATAGTTTCTCATAGTGAGATTTGAATCTGTGGCAGAGGAGATGGATGGAGTATCTTCAAATGTTCAACTTTGACTTGATGTATACACCGGGTAAGGGCAATTCGATGGATGATGCATTGAGTAGAAAGTCATATGCTCAATTAGTGAATGAAGCTTTAGACGAATGGCAGTTGATGTCGGCCTTAGCCGAAATGCATGTGGAATGTGAAGACCAAGGTGATGTTGCAGTTTTCATTTCAGTTGTGCTCATTCCTAATTTGGTGGAGATAGTAAAGGAGATACATGCATCCGATGTAGACTGTGTTGCAATGAGTTCAAAACTCAATGGTGGGGAGACCATTGAGGGATGGAAGTTGGATGGGAGATCAGTTTTGTGGTTTCGAGATCGGATGGTTGTACCTTTAACTACTTAGGAACAACTCCTTCATGCTTACCACCATTCTAGATGGTCTATTCATCCAGGAATATAGAATATGTATAAGGCATTGAAGGCACAATTTTGGTGGAGCGGCATGAAATGGAGGGTAACTGAATTTGTTTCAAGGTGTTTAACTTGCCAGCAAGTTAAATCAGAACAATAGCGACCAGATGGTCTGTTACAATCACTACCTATCTCGGTGTGGAAATGGGATCAAATAGCAATGGATTTTATTACAGGTCTTCCAAGAACGGTCTGGAAACACGATGCCATTTGGGTGATAGTGGATCGTCTAACCAAGTCGGCCCATTTTATCCCTATTCGTGAAACTCATATGGTGGAAGATCTTTCAAAAATCTATATCCGAGAAGTGGTAAAGACGCATGGTGTGCCATTGTCTATAGTATCAGATAGAGATCCAAGGTTCACTCCTCATTTGTGGAAATCATTACAACAAGCCCTTGGGATCCAGTTGACGATGAGCACGGTGTATCATCCTCAGACGGATGGGAAATCTGAGTGGATGATACAAACATTGGAAGACATGTTGCAGGATTGTGTAAGGAATTTTAGTGGCGCATGGGAGGAGAATATACCCATAGTGGAGTTCTCATACAATAACATTTATCAGGCCTCGATACACATGGATCCATTTGAAGCAGTGTATGGGCGTCCTTGTCATTCTCTGCTATGCTGGGTAGAAATGGGTGATACTTCACTAGTTGGGCTGAGCCTTGTCCAAGAAACAATGGAGAAGATTTATTTTATTAGAAAGAGGATGGAGACGGCTCAGAGTCATCAGAAATATTATGCAGATCACCTTCGAAGACAGTTGTCATTCGAAGTGGGTGATCATGTCTTTTTGAGAATCCCTCCCAGGCTTGGACATTGTTGTTTTGGGAAATAGGGAAAATTATCTCCTTGATGTATAGTCACTTTTCAGATACTGGAACAGGTTGGTGAGGTGGCGTATCGGTTGGCAGTACCACCATAGTTCAGTGCAGTGCATACTGTGTTCCATGTATCTCTGTTGAAGAAGTATCAACCCGAACTTGACCAGGTGATCAGATGGGATCACATTAACCTAGAGTCAGATGCTTCATTGGTACATATCTCGGTGCAGATTTTGGATAGGCAGGATATAGTCTTTTATGGAAAATGCATCGGTCTAGTGTGGGTTTGAGGCAACATGGTTAGATTCAGGAAGAGTCTTGGGAACGTGAGAAAGAAATAAAAGAGCATTGTCCAGAACTCTTTCAGGAAAGCGATGGTTTTATACATTCCAGGGACAGAAAGGCCAATGGTGGGGAGAATGTAGTACCCCAGTTTTTGGTATGTGACCCTTACTTGATGATTTTATTTGTTTTAAAAGTTAAGGGTGACATATGGGAGAGTCAGGAGATCCTGGATTGAAGTTTGAGGCAAAGGGGAAGGCGCACGAGAGGCAGTGTGTGGCTGACTAGGGAGGCAGTGTCTTCTGCACGGTCGGTGCATGGTTAAGGGAAGTTGTGCGATGAGGTCATGTGAGAAGGATGGTCGAGGCAGTACCTAACGCACGGTTAGTGTACGGTTTGTTAAACCATGTAGAATAACCATGCAGGAACTTAAATTAGATCCTTAAATTGTGGATCTAACTCATTTTGCCTCTAAATTTCTTAATTAAGGCTCTTAAGCGACCATAACTCAGGATTTCTCTCCCTTGAAGGTTGTAAAACTTCTCCCAAGCATTCTGGAGGTGATCTGAAGGCTTCTCTTGGTGAATCGAAGCCGAATTCTGGAGGTATGTGATCATTCTCCTTCGTTCTTGATTGTTTTCTTAGATCTACTTCTCCACTTTCCTCAGTTTCCAAGATCTACGCCCGTTATGGGTAGATCTAAGTGTGTGGATGCCAAATATGATGAGATTTGGTCTTTGTTGGGTTAAAAGAAGATATCTAAAGACGAATCATGGATAATCAACCCGTTTTTTTAGGCGTTCTTCGATCTTTGTGGGTTTCGCCTAATTTGTTTAGGTAGGTGGCTTCACTCTTGACTCTTATTGTTATAATTGATTGGATTAGTTTCAAATTGGGTTATTTTAATTATATTTATTTTGAAAAGCATGGAATAAATCTTCTTTAGTGATGATTTATGGTTTTGGTGAAATTGTTAAATCTTGGTGAATTGTGTGTAAAGTGAATTGGATATTTGAATTTACAATGTTGATTTAAATTATGAAATTGCTGAAATTTTAAATGGTTTGATGAGAAATGGGTTTTTAATAAAAATGGTGTTTTATTGAAATGGTTTCGATGGATTTGGTTTTCAATAAAATGGAAGCTTTATTGAAATGGTCTGAATTGTTTGAACACACTTGGTTTGGATGGAAAAAGGGTTTTCAATAAAATTTGTTTTATTGAAAGGATGGTTTGGCATGATTGTTGGGAAGGTGTGGTGTGTGTTCATATTGCATGTATGGGTCTTGGTTGAAATAGGACCTTGTTCTCGGTACCAAACGTTTAATGGAACGTGGTAACTATATGTATGAGGCTTGGTTGAAATATGACCTTGTGCTCGGTGCCAAAGGTGTAATGGCACATGGAAAGTAATTACCCTATGAAAACATGGTAGATCGATGAGAAACCGCTCATGAGTATGGAACTGTCATAAAGAAGAATGCATGGTTGATTTCATGGGTTGTGAAATGGTTGGGTATGAAAAAATGGGATGTTTTTGAAATGGTTCGAAAGCTTGTTTGGTTATTTTTTCTAGAAAAATAACTTGTTGGAAAAATTTATTTCACTTTAACTTGGATGCTTTTGAGTATTAATGGATTTGGAAACTTGTTTATATTTAGTTATAAACTGCTGTTGAGAAAATTTTTTATATAAAATATTTTTATATAAATGTGTCTAACTCTTTCATCCTACTGTCGTGAGTAGGGAAGTCATTGGGGAAAACCTACTGAGATTTATACTCACCCCTGCTTTGTCATGTTGGTGCTTTTTCAGATGTTGTATTTCAGGACACAGGTAAAGGTAAAGCATCTTATTGCTAGTGGTTCGTAGTGAAGCTTGGGAGATTTGGTGGTTCTTGGAGCATGGAGCTTGGTGTGGAACCATGGAGTGTGTCTTGGTTTGTTTTGGGTCTTTGTTTAGTCTTCCGCTTGGTGCTATGATATTGTGTTGGATATATGTTAGTTTTTGAATAGTGTAGTTCTCTTTTGGTAATGAATGATGTGGTTGTTTCTTTAGTATGCATCATATAGTGGTTGTTAAGAATGTTTGGTTGGTTTATTTCTCAGTGGGTAAATCATCCCCCACTCGCATTGAAACCCTCTGACATTTATTGCCAGCCTTTGGCGCCTTGGGGATGTCGCTTAAGGCCTAGTAATGTCTCATTGAACTCTCATGCAAATGGGAATTGGAAGGTCATTACATTAAACGATATATTATCTTTTTATCAGGATAAATATTTCATTAAGATAATATATATACATTAAATCCATCATTATAACCATATTTAATAGGAGGATATGAAAAAAAATTATATAAATTCACGATATGGTAATCCACCATAAAAAAGAACGATGACTATGTTTTCCATTTGAAAAAATAGTATAATGTTTATATGATTAAATTAAAATAATAACATAAAATAATTTTTATGATACTCATGTTATTATTTTATCATTTTTTTAGAATATTTTTTCTTGTTATAAGAAAAAGTAAAATGAAAATTCTTGGTTATGAACTAAACCACTTCTTTTGAAAACCTCTTAAGGATTGGACCAATAGATTTCCTATATTATTTTTATGATCAAAAAATTCCTCTATAAAATGTTTAAGTGTGTTACAAATTGATTTTTTTAGATTTATTCGGAATAAAAATCCATTTTAAGTTTCAAAAAAGAGGAGAAGAGGTGGCCTTTTATAATATAGGGAAGGGGAACCCTTGGAATTTCTTGAAGAATGAAATTAATATAATTTTTTTCCCATTGAATTGGATCCAGAACTATAATAATAAAATATAATATTAGTATATAAATAAATAATCATATAAAATTAAATTTTTATTATTTTATATAATATTTTTACAATTATATTTTTAAAATCCTCTATAACTATTTTGAAAATTACGGTGATATCAATTTTTTTAACCCTGGGGGTTTAATATAGTAACTATAAAAAGTCAAATTGGCCCCTATATGAACCATGGTAGATATTTTAAACCATAAAAAATCCCTCAGACAAAGATATTATTTTTCATAGTTTTAAATCCTCTAAAATAATATCAGTTTTCTATGAAATATCACTAATGACTTTTTTGGAACTATTCATTTAATTAGATAGTGAAAATATCATAATAGCAAAAAAAATTGGAATATAATCCATTAACACATCCAAAAAATGATATATTTTCTTATATTTTCTTTAAAAAAGTGATTTTTTCAACATATATTACTTTTAATGTTTTTAAAATTATTTATTTACTTTTTTCTTTTAAATAAAAAAATATTTTGTCGCCATTGTGTAAGCAATTAACATAACTATTTCCTCACAAAATAATTATAAATAAATTATCATGATAAATAAAAAAAATTTATTTAAATTTTATATTTATAACCAAACATACCTTCTTTTTATCTTTATGTAAAATAATTAAAGATATTAAAACAAAGAGAATGAAATTTTTTACTTTTATTTAAGTTAAATATTATAATGTAAAAAATAAATTAAATGAAAAATAGGACATATATTCATATTTTGGATGATTTTTTATAAAACACATGCATCCAATAAAATTGGGGAAAGCTTTAGGGTTAATTTATAGTCCTTATCATTTTATTTTTACCCTTAATTAACACAATTTACCTTTATCGTGGTAACAATGTTTATTATGATTACTATTAATACTAACTAAAATTAATAAGGGAATACTTACCAAATTTTTACCTCCTATTTCAAAATATGGCATAAATTTCTTAATTTTCCAAACATAGAAGTGACAGAATTTAATTTAAAATTAACCATAAAAATTGTGAGGAAAAACATTTTTTTAGAAAAATTTATTTTTTAAGTTCCAAAATGGGTTTATAATAAATTCAAGTATACATTTTATTCAAAATAATATAAATGGGTATTTTTAATTAAAAATTTATAATTAAATTTTAAAATTAATAAAAAATATAATTTGACTTTATAAAACTTTAAAATAAAATATATCTTTTAATAAAAATCAATACTTTTCACCATTCATTGAAAAATAAAACTTTTTAGAAAATCTAAAAATTTACCATTAAATAATTTTGATATTATGAATTAAAAAATTAAATATGTTTTATAAATTAAAATTTCTAAATGTTTTATAAATTAATTATAATATTATCTCAAAAAAACCATTTTTTGAAGAAAATATATTTTTGATGAATAAAATGTCTATTATAAAAAATGAATTCTTATTTCCAAATAATTAATCATTAAATTTGTATTTATTTTTAACTTTATATATATAAATATATATATCACTATTTGGTTAATATTATTCATACCTTCCAATTCAATGGTTAGTTTATAATAATAATATTTCATGGTTCGTTTAAGATCAGTGTAGCATGTTGTGCATGTTATTAAGCTTAATATCATTTGTTTAAAATATAGGGGTGTTACAATAATACACTCCCTAATACCATTAAATTAACACACAACCTAACCCCATGTATAAGTTGTTACAATACATTACAGACGACTTACCTAATATGGGTAAATTCAAAATTGTCATTATAGTCAACCTTCTCTTCAACTCTAGAAAATATAATTCACAATCACCATATCACTAAAATTGTACTCTATTTATTTTTTAGGATATCATTTCGGATTCTATGAAAGGGAAATATTGGATTAATATAATATAATAACCAGTTAAATTAGAGAAACTCCTCACCTCAAATACATTTTTCATAAAATCCGAAGATGTCACTAACTACACCATCTTAGAATTCATTGTGCTCACTACCTTTGACACTAAATTCCCCCAAGAACATCACCTATTTAATCTAGAAATCTAATTTTTATATATAATGATATAAAAATCATCTAGAAACATGGATAAAATAATCCTTAAGTGCCTTTAATACTTTTCCTATGACTAATAGTACACCCTTGTATCATTTATAAATGTTTCCTTGAATAAATAAATTTTTGGATAAACTATCTAATTTATAATGTTCATAAACACTTCCAACGAATTTATAAATTTAATAAACGTCTCTAGAAACGTATATAGATTGTACTTTATATTAAATTGTGTCTTTATCACATTCTTATCTAATACTCTAGCTCAATGATATCCAGATCATAGATCTGTCTTCAAAAAAAATAGTGCATCTATTAAGTTGTGAAATAGATTATTTAACATACATAATTAATATTTATTACTATTCATAAATTAATTAAACTTTCAACAAACTAAAAACAACCATAAACTATCATCTACATTTTTAGTTAATAATATTGTAACTCCCGATCAACATATACTCAACCTGAGGAATCATTTCACCTCAATGTACATAAGATGGATATTTTTATCTCTCAACTCTACTAGTTGAATAAGATCAGGAGGAATTTAAATCAATTACACCCCCATGATTAAATCAATCATAAACTCTACCTCTCTTTAAAAAACGAGACCCAAATAATTAATTTTTATGTAAATATATATATTAATTAATTATTAAAGAATAAATAAATCACTTTATCCTCTCTTTAGATCCCAAAACCAAATTTTACACCAAAGTAGTGATGGATGCTAATTTTCCAATATTAGGCCCCACTAAGCCTACCTGCACACCCCGCTATTTGGTTAATGTATAGTTGAAACTATTTAGAGTAGTAAATGACATGTTTCTTTGGTATAAATCCATGTGTACATGGTAAAAATAAATTTTATAAACCCAAATTATGAAGTCAAAATTGGTCATTTTATGAACTATAAAATAGAATATATATATATATATATATATTATCACTTACTATGATATAACATGTCAAATATCTCTTGATATGTAGAATATTCCTTCCCAAATATTTTCTACTAATAACACTCTTGATCAATACACTACATCATGGCTCAAATAATTTACCATACATATAGAAATAATGAAGTCTGATACATATGTATGAAATAATTTACTAGACATTATAAATTTAATTAGAATAATACAATATATAGTTAATAGTTAGACTCTATTATTTTCTTAGTACCTTTCCAAAAACATAAATATAATTTAATCCTACTCAATAGACTAGGATACACAATAAAGATGGACACTTCAATAAAATACTAGAAAAAAATCCATCTACCACCATCACTATATCTCCCTATTGAACCCTAACCATGGCTTCATAGATATCCTTATAGTATTTTCTATGAACCCTTAGTATATGCTAATGCATTCCCATTATATTTTCATGGTATGTATCAGATAAAATGATGAACATATACCATATTTCCAAAAAGATAATACTCAATTGGATTATTAAATTCTTATGATCTCATTTGACCAAATCAAAAAAGTAGAATAAATACTGGGGGGATCTCCCAACAAAAGGATGAAAGGATTTTATACTCTAACAACTACCTCAATCATATACTTTTAGCATAATGAATTATTTCTTCTTATTTCCAAATTATATTCCATCAGATTATACTTAAAAAGAGGCTACACTAGTCCATAAACCTCTAATTAAGCCTCACTCATCCACCGTCACCATACACATTTAATTTATAATTTTCAAAATATAGAATAATATCACCTAATAATAGTTAAATGGTATTATTAGGATCTTAAACTGATATCCCTTCACTATCCCATTTTTACTGAAATTCAGTGAACACATAAATATGTTTATAACTATAACTTTGTAATAAATCTTTTAAGAATCCTTATTCTGGAGTTATTATGCCTTCTCCTTATTTAATACCTCTCATTAAAAATTATCCTAATAAAATTTTTAAATTTTATCTTATATCAATCCATCTTCCTTATTAGTTTGAAAAAAGATTTCACACTATCATCGAGTTTGTTAAAATATCATAAATGTAATAAATTGCCCCTTATTATAATCAAGAGTCTGATTCAGCTCCAATAAAAAATATATCTTCTCCATTAATTCCTATATACCCTATGATATATAATCAACCCATTAAAAAGGTGGATGTTTCATTATAAACTTTTGATTTAAATTAGTCATTATTTCCTCAACCTAATGAAATATTATATCCACTAACTAGATCATAAAAACCAACTGACCAATGATCTACTCATAAATCAATGGTTGTTAATCTACCTAATTTAGTACATTCCCTATCACTCCCTCTTTTATATCTTCAGGTTGATGTCGATTGAAATATATCTATAATGCTAAGGTAATATCTATAAAAAATCTATAAACATCAGTATAACATGACTATAAACACATAACTATACATTTTTCATTCCATCATACTAATAAAAAAATTTCCATAACTCATATACATATGTATAAGGTGATTATCAATCCCGGAAAATAAATCCTATATACATACATCAAAATGTCCTAATGAAATTTCCAAATTACTATAACAATTTCACATAACTATATACTAGGATATTCAACAATCATAGATCAAGTTAATTAAATTAACACAAATAAGTTATTTATAAAAATGTTAAATAATGTTTTTAGTTAAATTTTAATTAAATTAATCATTAACACTCATCAATTGAAGATATAATGAAAAACAATTTTGTACATTTCATATAATCTTACATATTAATTATGATTTATGAACTCACACACTCTCACCACCTAGGCAGAGCAAAAAAATCATAATCATCAATACCAAACACCCATAATCCTTACAACTCACTTTTTTGGATAATCATAAAGAATTTTTTTGTTTAAGTGAGAACCCTCACAATGGCACAACCAAGGCCATCCAAAGGAAAAAATATATCACATACACCATAACCACAACACCCATGACAAATTATGTTTCATAGTAGATATTTTAGAATTTCAAAGATATTTCCTTTAAATAGAGATTGAGATGAACTTGTAGGTTGTATTCAATCTTAATTTATGAATTATAAAATCTTCACATTATCATCAATGAAGACAATTTAACTCTCTTATTTTAATCCTATAACAAATAGTTCCAATTACAACCATAATTTTTTCTCATCATTAAGACTATAGGGAAAACTTTCTCCCTTCATTTTTTCATCTTCCTCTAAATAAATCTTGATAATAGTGTTCTCCACCCTGTTATTCTCTTCAATATAATCCGCTACAAGATAATCATAGATTGATCTCATCAAGTTAGACAAATAATTATGGAAAATGAAACCACCAAGGTCATTTCCTTCCAAGAATTGTCCCTTGAAGTTATTCTAATGAATATGAGGCTCACATTATTAGAATGTGCCATCATTTGGAGTTATAAATCCGAAATTGAACTAAATTTGTAGTTATGGAAAAAATTCCAGAATCCATCAACCTTAATGTGTTGGAATTTGACCTTTTCTTTGTTAGTTTTGGGATATTGGATTTCTCAATTTGATGTTTTGTATTCTTCCTATAGGTCAGTGATAAATCCCATAATGAAATATTTCTCATTACCCCTTTACCTAAGCTCGATCTAAATTACTCAACAGTGGTTTCAAATCCATTATATCTAGATGAGGCCTAGAGACAATCCCACTCCTCTAAAGATATATAATATATTCTTGAAAAGTCATTTTACCAAGATCCCTAAGAAGAATACAATTCTACAATTTATTTTATCACACACAAATCATCAATAATCTACTTCTTCTTCCTATACCTGGTAGTTTTATAGCCTTCTTCCTACACTTTTGTATTATTTTTATCTCCCAAGAAATTTAATTAATTCTATAATGTAAACATAACATTCATTTTAAAAAGTAAACAACTCTATCTTATGACATTCTAAACCTATTGGGGAAAATCCTCTTTGTTCCAAGACAGATGAGGCCTTATACTACCACATATAATATCACCAATGTAAGATTCGCATCAAATAAGAATGAATTACTAGAAGAAAAATTATTTAATCTATACTTCATTTTTTTCATATATATCTCCCTCAATAATCATAGCCACTTCCTCCACTATATACTCATATCTGTTAAGAACATTTTACCCTCAGGTTGAGACTCCTAGAGGTGAGGCTGAGTGGATCACTACATCTCCAAAAACCCATGGCCAACTGGTCAAAACATCATATCCACCAGCTATATTTCTATAAAAAATAATATGAAATAGTTATACCTTTCCAATGTCAAAATCCTCTATAAACCCATAATCATCAGAAAATATCAAAAAATATCACGTACCACCTTGGTATTTAAGACTTCCATGGTATAAATTTTTTACATGTATAACTATAAATTCTATATCTAACCTAACTAGTCATATATCCTATCCTAAGGTACCTAAACCCCTCAATAAAATTATAAAATATATTAAATTCCATTTTTTATCACTTACTCCAAAAATTATTGACCTTAAACCTTGGTCAAGATGGAATATGGACCCATTTGTGCCTCCTAGAACAACAAAGGCTACAAAATAGCAGTTAGTTACTAATATAGATAATGGGGAGACTATTATCTTGATATCATAACCATCCAATAATTTTAAACACTATAGTAATTAATGATAAAAACATATAAAAATAAATATAAAATGATTATATGTAATATAAAAAAAAGATAATATATCCAAAATATGCATGTTATACAATGTCATCGTAATAATACATAGATAAAATCAAGTGCAAATACCCAATTCATTCATATATATATAGGTAAAACATAATGAAAAAAACATAATTACACAAGTAATATTGATTCCTATAAATATTATCCCCATCTCTTAGGTATTTATCACCTTTTATAGGTACCTTTCCCTTATCGACATCACATGACATAAAATCAATATGCATTTAAGAAGTGGGTATGTCAGGTGTGAGTAAAAATAACCATTATAATATATCCACTATACCTCAAGCATATCCTGTAATATATAGTGAATACATTTGATATGATTCCATATTTATTCATGAAGTAAAAAAATCAAGTTGGGTCAAGTGATTACTTGTCCACTATAACACCAGGAACTACCTACTTTAGCCAATGTGAGTGTGTATTTGATTTGATCACTAGAAAAGTTATCTTAAAACCTAACACCAATGTACCACTTCGCATAACTTCTTAGTCTTCAAAACCTTACCCTATGATCTACGCCCCACACAAGACACTTTGAACAAATAGAATATCCCTAGTAAACTCATCAATATTGATTCGAAATTACTCTATAAAAAACATAATGAATAAAATTATATAAGATGCATTAACCAAGACATATTGGAACAGTTCTATATTCATCAAATCACTCCAAATAGAGATCCATTCACAATATATCTATTAAACTATTCACATTTCACCTCAATTTCAAATTTCTTAATTATATATTATTTCATATGTAAATCCTCATGAGGATATTTTATCAATCCACCCAAAATATATCCATCCATTGATATAATGATCATCAAAAACTCAATAGGTTGTACCAAATTACTTTTCTCAAACACTTAATCTATCTTTCTAAAAATATTATTCCTTTTTTATATCCCTATGCATGTGTATTTAAAGGAATATTAAAATAAATTACAACATATAGTAGATTCAACATCCCGCTCAAACCATTGGGTCCAAACCATAGTGTCACGTGACATCGTGCATGCCTCCCCATATATAAGGGGCTACCAAAGAACAGTGAGGGTATAATTATTTTAGTGGAGATACTATAACTTTAGTTTAATGTCATCAGAAAAATAAAAAATAAAAAATAATATATTAAACTATTAGAGTAATTATACCAAATTATTTATGGAATATAAGTCATATAATAATAATTATCTCTAAAAGTATTAATCCTGACTGTGGTATAAAAAATAATGGATAAATAAATAAATAAAACTTTGATAATCCCCAGATTCTATCCTAGACCCACTTGTAGCTCTATGCTTTAAAGTTCAACTATCTACCATGGTCCCCTTTGACTTTCTAGGATCCCAAAACAAGAAATTTTCATCTACATTGTGATGCTCAGGTAGTGTGTGATTGATAAACATATTAGGACACCATTGATGTGTCCACAATGCGATTTCACATGAATAAGTGTATATGAGATGAAAAATAAATAAATTTTCACATAAGTAAAAATTCATACTAATTATGTATACTATAACTAGGACACCACAAACTTAGAATGTACTTGTTTCGATTCCATTCTATAGGAATATAAGAAAGGTCATGATTATTTAACAAACAAAGGAGCTAGCCTTCGAATTCCTTAATAGTCGTGCAGACCATAGGTCACCATGTCATCCGATAATAGGATATCATATTCTTTTCTAATATCTATGTTCAGGTCACATAGACCAACATGACCTACTATTTTCACACAGTTTAGGTCACGTATATCACCATTACCTATTATCACCTCACAAATCTGATCCCACATGATTATAATTCTCCTTATGTTAGGACACATAAGGTTATCATGCCACATCATTTGTCTTGGTCATTTATTCAAATCAAAAGTAGTGTATGAAAATGCTCCCCCTCTACGGATATCGAGCCACACGGGTCCTCATATCACTTTGTTACCATGTATAGAACAACAAAATATCATATTCCAAAATATATCATAATGAAAAATGTGAATCCTATTAAGGAACACATAGCATATCATGAGTGATAACAAGATCCAAAATATGCACACTTGTTATAAATATAAACATGTTTTATAGCACATCAACATACATAATCATATTATGATCATAATCATAAAAATGGATTCAATAATTTAAGGATACTCCAACCTAAAACTCGTTGGTGAATAAATTAATGGTTCATCAAGTAATTCATCACAAAAATAACTCCCATGTACTTATCAGCTCAAAACAATCACGAATGATTCCATGAACTAAATCCCAATATTTAATTTAAAAAAATGAATAAAATATCACATGAGATAATAGATTCTATCACTTGGATAATTAAAAATTAAAATTACATATTATTCATATGGATTATTCAATATTATTTCTTAGAGAATAAATACAATTCCTCAAGTGATGATAATCCATATCTCTAAAATAATTTCAGATAATAAGAAAAAAAATTATTATTATTTTCCAAAATTATGGGTTACTAACATTTTAATAATTCATTATAATTTTATTATAATTATTCATAACGATTATTTCAAAAAAGTACATCAAAGATATTTTTGGAAAAAATTGCCAGGTTTTATATTTTCAAAACACAATACCCATAATAGAGGTGATAGGTGAGGTTCTTCCAGACGTATAAGTTAGAAAAAGGATTCATATTTATCTAATAAGTCTTCGCCAACTTCAAAAATGAAATGTGGAATACCCAACTTAATAGAATCTAAAAAATTGAGTCATAAATTATTTAGTTACATTAATAAAATAGTCAATCCATCTTATCCTCAATATTTGGAAACACCTAAATTAAATTACTATTTATTTCATTCCCAAATAAATATTGAAATTGGAGTGATTAAAATATTTGAAATGGGGTTATCAATTTTAAATGAGTTAAGGGAATTAATTCTAAAAAAATTTCTCCTTTAAAACAGTAAAAATGAGTTACAGAGACATTCTAGGGAAGGGAGGAAAAATCTGGTTTTAAAATTATTTATCTTTAAAAAAGAACTATGTAAGTGTAATATGATTTACCCTTGGTTATACCATATGTGTATTGTAAGGGTAGAGGGTTACACTTACACTTCCTTTGAAAATGAGAGGTTACCCTTATGCATCCCAACCTACCTTGACGCAACACTTTAAGTACCCATACACATCCTTTTTAAATAAAATTTTACACTTATACAATCCATGTGGTAACCTTACATGGCATTTAAAAATTTAGGGTGACCCTTACATAGTTTATGAATTTCCCTTAAATAGTGTATGAAATAGCTAACTTAAAATTACATAGTTCTTATAATTCATGGTTTAACCTTACACATGGTATAGATTACCTTTATGAAACCTTTATCGACTCAAGATTGCCCTTATGCAACACATGGAAAAGTTCTTTTACCGTTACGTAGTGGCTGTAGAAATCCCTTACCCAAAATATTACCTTTTTTATCCTTATTCAACTCTTAAAAAAGTTATTTAACCCATATGTAACCCTTAAAACAACTGTTACCATTATATAACACCTAAAGAGACAATATGTGTATAGTTAGAGTTCTTTTTACCTTTATATATCCCCTAGGCCATACGTAAGGGTAAAAAATTTGAAAATAAATAAATTTCCATAAAAAGAACTAATATATTATAATAAGAAGATGTTCTTGAAAGCATTTAAAATTGATGATTTCAAAATTCTCTCCCTATGACATTTAATCATCCTTAAGAAGTGTCTCTATCGGCCTTTCTTGAACAACTCAAGACACTGACCTCAAACACCAGAATCTCACTCCCACATCTCCTTCTAGATCCTTCCATGCTACCATATGATCAGGATAAGTTATACCACCTTCCCTTAAAAACTATATCACTATGGTTTATAATATTCACTAGACACTCTTCATAATATGCATCTAGATCCATCTCAAAATCATCATAGTCTATTACATGCGTAGGACTAGGTGTGTACCTCCAATGTTGAGAAATGTGGAAACCATTATACATGCCTCTATAAAGTAGAGGAACGTATTGATGGTATTCCATTTTCCAAAACCATTCTAGGATCTTGACGGTTTCATCAAATCGTGGTTTTGGCTTCCCATACTTCCAAAAATGATGACGCCCCAACCATGGTGACACTCACAGGAAAACATGGTGTCCAATAGGGAAGCCCATGGGTCATCTTCATTGTCTATATATGATATCTTACCACTCTTAGATATCTCCAACCAATTTTTGATCAATTTCACCCTCTATGAGTTCTATTTCACCATACTAGGCCCCAAAACTAATGCCTTACCTACCTAATGCCAATACAGTAGTAAGGAGAACAGATGTCTATAAAGAGCCTCAAATGGTCCCATCTGTATAAAATCCTAGAAACTATATTTTTAAGTGAACTATCGAATCGATATATTTTTATTACAAGTACCACTGATGTTTATAATGAATTATCAAATAATATCCTCTAGTATTTTAATCATTTTCTTTGATTGTCCATCTATCAGAAGATGGTACATTGTGTATAATCACAGTTCATACCCTATGCATTTCTACAATCCTTGTCAAAATAACAATGTGAAACATGATCCCAAATAAAAAAATCTCAAATTAAATCCATTTAAGTGTACTACCTCACTGATACACACCCTCCCCAACACATCTATATAATAATCCTCCCAGATCGGTAAGAAGTGAGATACCTACATTAGATGATCAAAAATCTCCAGGATAATTTTATGGATCCTCCGAGACCAATGTAACCTCATATATAATTCCATATTTATGTCCTCTCACTTCCACATGGTCACTATAAGTGGTTGGATAAAACAACTGTGAAATTGGTGCCCATCTATTTCCCTATAGCGAGTAAGTCATCAGAAAATAGAGACATTGATGTCTCTATTCATCCCATGACACCAGAACTATCATATGAAGTCATGGTACATATTATTTTATCCAATATGTACCAACAATAAAAAGTTAGGTAAATATATCATCAATTCCATTTTTATGGAAACAGGGACTACTATGCTACCATGTAAATAGATCATATCATCATCGCTTAACAACCACACTAGTATTACGAAAACTCCATCTATTAGTTCACACATCACAGCACACTCCATTTATGTATCCTATATTTTCATTACCCAATCTACCTAATAATATGTAACCAAAAATGAAGCACAATTCATCAATCCCTACCCCTCAAAATCATACATCCACTAATCAGCAAACTACTCATCAAGTGTCACTACTTCTATTAAGGATTCTCACCAAGATCCAAGTCAACTAAAGACTTTTGGTTAAGAGAATCTATAATGAAATAGCATTCTCTAGTTAATAATACATCTATAAGAAAAATATATAAAGATACTTTGCCTAGTACCTCTTCCTTAGGTTCAATTCCAGCTATGTAAATACATAATGGAAGCTCTTGTCGTCTGTCTAGACTACAAATATCTCATTGAGGAAATAGTGTCACAAACATTTCAGAGAGTGAACCAAAATATCTAAGTCCTGGGTATGGGTAGTTTCATTCATTAGGTCACAATATACATGACTTGTATTCCACTCTTTGATCTCTTTATATCAGCACCATTCCAAGACCAATGTTGTATGCATCACAGTATACGACATAGATAATTCCAGGCTTAAGAAGTATCAATGTTAGAGTTATAGTAAACCTTCTCCTGAGATGATGAAATTTATCTTCACATAGATCCAAATAGTTTATCTTCACTCATTTCTTCTTTATTTTATTCATGGGTAATGATAACCAAGATAATCTATCAATAAAATATTTGTGCAGGATGTGTACTCAAAACTACCACAATATGTATGGATTGTTGCTCTATTATCTGTATATAGATTAGTATTTAATCAATTAATATCATGAAGAAAGAGTATAGATGTTGTTGGAAGACTATGTTCCTTATATCCACGAATACCATCGTTCCCTTTTTCAGTTCAAACGGAATCACTAGGTACTCGTACAACCTATATATTCTACACAACACCATCTTTGATATGTTATCCTCTCCAACCAATAGCTAGTGTTATCTAGTTAGAAGATTAATCATGGATAATAATCAGGCTCCCTATAACTAATACAAAATTTCATAGATCCCTGAAAAAGGATATCTATTTTTCACCATATCCAATTTAATCTTCTAGTTTTAAATGAAAATTTTAATGCTACCATTCATCTTCTTTGTGAATAATATTGATTTTAAAAAATGTGATGTACTCAAACTGACAAAGCCTTCTACTCCAAGTCATCATGTTGCACATTGATATCCTTTAACTCAACTAGATTCATAGGATAAGGGGGTATCCAAATATATTAAAAACCCATCCTGATATGTATCTCAAATTAAGCTCCTCTATCAGAAAGAGTTCCTATGAATTCATACAGAAATACATCCTAATTATGATCCACACCTACAATAAAAGTTGATATGATGACCCATGTCATCAGAGGTTGTAGAAAATTCAGAAAAATTTTAAATTTTATACTCAAAAGTGTTTCATAGAAAAGTGGTAATTTATATTTAAATATTAGATCAGATAATTTTTTCACTAATTTATTTAGACCCATAATAAGTTGTCTACCGTAGGAAAATAGTTTTTTAGAAATATGAGATTTTCGAATTTCATAAAATATATAATATTTAATTAATTAAATATTTATTAGTTAATTTTTGATCATTCAGTAATATATTTAAATGGAGCATCATATTGAGATTTTGTATCATGGGTTGATTCCAAAATGGGTGGGTTTTCTATGTAAGTCATAAACAGGTTTTTGATTCTGGGGTCGGGCCAAGGCCCCTTTTTTACTTTTATTTTCTTTTTTTCATTATTTTTTTTATTTTTTCTTTTCATTTCTTCAATTTATATTCTCTTATAAAACCACAAGGTTACCTACTTAACACAAATTATATAGGGATAAGGAGAGTATATAGAGAAAGAGAGAGGGGATGTGCCACCTAAGGGGGCTCATCTAGAGGCATATCAGGTATCGATGGGTATATGGCATGGATATACTATGAAGCTTGAACAGTTTCAACCAAAATATATGCCATTTAAATTTTTTTCTTACATATCCCTATATATTAGTTTTTTTTATTATTTCAACCAATTTTTGTGTAGTTTGAGACCCTATGGGGTTTGATCTACAAGTTTCTTAGAGAAATTGGGTGTTTCGTCACTTTTTCATAGATTTATATTCAGGAAAACTCAATTACATGACTTTTAGTTTAGAGAAAACATAAAATGTATTGTTATATTCATCTTTGGGGAGTATTTAGGTACTACATTGTGTGTGTTCTTGGTGTACACACCATGTACGGGTGGCTTGGGGTGTGGCTTAGTATTGAGTCGGACACCCCATATTGGGGAATATGGTTGTATAGGTAACACAACATGGTCCCATGTGTGGTGTAAGTTTAGTGGTCATCTGGGGTAATTTTATAAAAGTCATGTAGGTTATATGGACAGGAATCCCATTTATGAAACACTCCATGAGTGTTCAGTGAACGGTGTGTATTCGGGTGGTTAACAAGTCAAGTTGGGTTGTGGTACACGAGAAGGCACCCCATGTAGAGTATACTCCTTGTACAGTGTATGAATGATATGTAATTTCTGAGGTACACTCTAGGATGGTTAGGATATATGAAATGGATTGGGATTTTGAGGAACATGTAGTGTACCCAAGGTACAGACTATGTACTCCCTCCATGGAGGTGTTTCATTGGTTTTTATCCATATAGTCATAATTAGACATACGAGTAGTCCATTATAATATGTTTTCCAAATAGATTGTGATGGAAGGATAATTTAAAATTTTAGAGGTCATAAATATGGTGTTTTGGTTTTGGGTAACCATTTGAGGAGGATTTATTTGAGGATTGGATTCGGAGTCCTCCAGTAGGATGGCTTCTGTGATATGATACCGGAGTGAAGGTCATAATATCATTAGTAAGATTAGATTTTGGAATAAAGGTTTTTAATTTTTGAGGTTCATTCAGATGGACCATAGAAGGTAGGATCGACCAGTATCTTTGAGGATATCTTATATTGTCCTATGATTTCAGGGCTGATTACTTAAGGTTAGATTAGTTGAGGTTTAGATCCTATATATAGGGATTTGAGGTATTGGATCCTTTTATATTTGTTTAATTCATGGGTAGAATTTATGATTAGGTATCATCATGATGTTTATATAGGTCTTAGTGACCCGTTTGGATCCTTTATGGGATAGATAGTACCTAAGGATGGTTTATTTTTTGGGAGGCTAGTTAAGGATTTCTTGCAATGTGATTTTCTTAAATGTTTCACTTGTGCTGATGTTCCCTTATATAGTTTCTTTACTTTCAAGTGTTCATTATAATCATAGAGAAGTCCCTTATATGTATACTAATGCTTTTGTATTACCTTGTGGGTGCATTGTCAATATAATACTAGTTAGTGCCCGCAGAGGGCCACTTGAGGAAGTTTCTCATGCTAATATTGGCCTGAGTTTTTGGATGAGATAGGGGAACCCTTCATAGTATTTCATACAATTATTTTTGAATTTTTAGTCATTTTTGGATCATTTTACAGTTGTGGAATGATAAATCTAACTGAGAAGGGGAGTCCTTGATAAGACATCTCTTGATGTTGTGACCATGGGAATCGTGGAAGCCCTAATTTTTTAGATCCAAGAGTTAATCAACACATATAGTCCAATTTTTTGGTTATTGGATTTGAGATTTGGATTACCTCTTGTTCGAATGGTTTTTTTCCATGTTGTTTGAGTCATTTTATACTTTACTATTTTTTAGGGGGGGACACATTGGATATATTAGACCAATCATTGGCCCTAAGATTTGATATAAATCTATGAATTGGTTCGTGGCTATAGATACATTTTATTAGGGAGATATTGAGTTATATGGATGAGTTTACCCATTTAGATGAGATTAATGTACTTTATATAGGTCAGAATCCATTAATGAGGAGCTACCCCATCTCTACATATATGGGACCTCTTGGATAGTGTATCTTTTGGGCGCATTGATGGATTAGACCCCTAGAATAGTACATTTTTCAAGACCATGGATGGATCTACCCCTAGGATAGGTTATCTATTGGGCCCTCATTTGGAGAAAAATTTGTTTGATATGACTTTTGGTAAGTGAAATGTTCTTTAGAGTCCTACATAGATTTTTTTTCTAGTTTAGATCAAGTTATTGGAGTCCTGGATATCTATAGGTGTGTTTTTCTCTCATATATACACCTATGGATATTATCTAGTGTCCAAAATTGGTACCTTTACATCAATACATATTTTTTATCCTGTTTACATCTATAGAATGTTTCTAATATTTTCTAGTATTGTGAGATTAGTGCTACAAATCATTTTTCATGAGCCAGAGTGTGGGTAAATTTACCTTGGGTGTGAGGATAAAACTCATGGTTTTCTGTTTTCTTAAAAAAATTACAACCCTTTATTTTTATGAATTTTTTTATTTTATTCCATATTTTATTTGTTTTTAGATAGGGTGGCTATATCATGTATGCATTCACTTGTTTATGACATCAGATTATAGGTTCACCGTTACATGTGGTATTCGAATAATTCTTTCACCACATATACATGCACTTTGGTGTGGATTCCATCATTATATCTATTTTCTAATGGATAATAGCTTTCCCAGTTCATTTAAAGGAGGCCTAGAGTTTATTGATCAAGTGGATCCACTCGTGTCGATTCTCAAGATATGGTTGGTGAAGTTCAAGAGTCATGAATATCATGTATGTAGTTCAGATCATAGATGAAAGTAGATCATAAATTATTTATTTTTAATGTTTTTATTTTGAATATGTGGTTGTTCGAGTAGGGGAACATATTTTTTTCTCATGGCCTGAGTTTTTATTTTTTTATGAAACATTTAAATTACAATACCATGATTTTGTTTTATTTTATTTATTATGCATACTCTGATGTTTATCCTTGTGAAAACTTTGGTTATTTCTATTTTTATTGTACATTAAGAAAAGTGTATATTTTCCCTGTTATATCTATTACACCTTCGCTGCTAGACTGAAACATCTATAATATTACAAGGCATTCTTTATTAATTTTATTAGGCTAGATCATGTGACATGTTAGTTAAACTTGGGCCAGTTAACTAAAAAATCATATCAGGGCTATATAGTTTTATGACATAGGGATTTGGAAGACAGTTGGTCTAGGAATGTGTTAGAACTTATTTTGTATATTATACTGGGGGATTTATAATTTTATTTTACTCCTAAAATAGTGTGTATTCTTCTGATTATATCTATTAGACCCTCACTTCTAGTCGGTACTATCTAGCTTATGGGGAGGAATGATTGAGTCACTGTGGTAGGCCAAATCCTATAAAATATTTGTTAAACTTGGGTTCGTTTACTAAAAAATAATACCAGGGATGTCTGGTTCATGACATGGGGATTTGGAAGATATGTGGTCTCTTAATGTATCATAAAATATGATGGATATCAGACCGATGTATCACAAACACCTTTTTCAATATGAAGTAAAAGTTTCAAGAGAATTGTATGGTTGTTTTTGGTTTCTGTCTTTATGGTTGTGTGATTTCACCAAGTGTGATGCACATGGGTTAGTGGATTTATGGTTTATTCAGGTTTTTGTCTCTTGGATTGTGTGTAATAGTCAATTGTTCATGCATCATTCAATGCATGTTGTATTTACATGACATATTCATGTATGTGTGTGATTTCACTGACGAAAGATATTCAGTTTAATAAAATGTATCCAATGACCAATATGGTGTGTCACATATATCTCCTTACTGGATTCTAATAAACTTAACCATGTGTATATATTTTATTGTCATGACATTTTATCTAAATCTTATAGATAAATATTCATCATTAGTGTAAATGTAGTCTCTTATTAATGGACACTATTGTGGGTCGGTGTGGGTTCCAAGTGCCATTTTGGTAGCTCAATAAGGGAAAGGATTCCAAAGATATGTTTGGATTTGGATTTAGTTTCCATGAGTTGGTGGTTATCCAAAATTCCCAGGTTCAATTTTCTTGGGATGGAGTTATTCTTACCTTGTTTTTTTATTAGATCTTATTGATATGTTCATGTAGAATCTATCACTTATGGCTTTGGTGGGAATTAATTTTCTTCCTCAATTGGTTAATTAAGGTATATTATCTACAATTTTTTATTATTCATGATGATGTAATCTATTTGATAACTAGAGACCTATGAGTTCTCTTTGTGTTGTGGTTAGCTTTGAAGGTCACATTTGGATGGATACCTATCACTATAAATTTTGTTTTCACATTGGGTTGAGTGATGAGATTGTGATTGGACACTTATGGATTTGGATAGATTCCTGAGTGGAGGGTGTAATGTGGATGATCTTGGGTGAGTTAAATTCAATGATTGTGAAGCATAATATCGAGAGTTCTTTGGTTAGTTAGAACTGGCATATATTAGGATCATCGTTATTGGTTTGATACACATTAGCCTAGATTAATTAAGAATTGGTCCTTGTGATAATTCATTTTGTTTCATGTTTAGAAGTGGTTTACGGACATTCTTATGGTGGGGAGTTCACCATAATCCATTCTATCTTATAAAACTCAATTTAAGTCATTTTTTATCATGATGGTTGTTGTTCCTGGTGTGTAGAGTATTATTATTAGTTGTCATAGTTTTCTTATTGGTGATCATGTGTGAGAAATTTGGCCACATATAGAAATTGTGTTCAGTGATGGAAGTAGCATTGGTTGTGTGGTGTTTTTGGGAATTGAGGAGATGATAAGGATGCACCTATAGTGGGGAGAATTATATCAGACATAAAGTAATATTTCTTATGTTGGGAGAGAGGTGAAAAAGATATAAACTGGTTATTGGATGGATGAGATTTTGTTAGTTATGCAAATATTAGGATTGATATCGGGGATTTTTTTTAGATTCCAAAGCTTCTTGGGGGTGATAAGTTTTTATGGTGGGGAGTTTTGTAGACCTGTGTCCTCAATGGTTGTTGAAAATTACAAGAAATTTAAATTTTCTGTTCCTTGAAGTTTTTATGGGGAAATGGTAATTTCTACATAGATATAATCTTTGATAATGTTTCCAACCACTATATTTTTCATAGAATTATTTTTACCCTAGAAAAGGAGTTTAGCAGAAATATGGCTCATTCGAATTACACATAATATTTAAAATTTAAATAATTCAATAAAAAACTATTTGTGAATGTTTATTTGGTGATATATTTTAAATTAAGTGTTGAATTGATATTATTTCCTTATATTTTAGTCTAAAATGGATTCTTTTTCATAGGTAAATAATATACCCATTGTGGGACACAGGGTCAGGTCGGGCCCCATTTCATTTCTTTTCATTTTTTGTTTTTTATTATTTTTTCTTTTCCCATTTTTCCTTTTCCATTATTCCAATTAGTATATTTTATATTCCCCCATGGTATACAATGTTACATGGATGATAGAGGTTTATGGGGATAAGAGGCAGACATAGGAGGTTGAACTACCCAGGGGGCTCCTCTGGAGGCAAATCAGGCATCAGGGGGTGTGGATCTGGTGTAAAGCTTCAATAATTTCCACTAATAGGTAGGTTTGTTTTAAATTTTTTTCATATATATATATATATATATATATTAGTTTCTTTTAGTTTTCAAAGCATTTTTGGGTTGCTAGGGACACCGTTGGGGATGAGCTATGATTTTCTAGAAAAAATCAGAGGTTTTGGGTAGTTTTAGGGGATTTATATTCAATAAAATCCATATATATGGAATATAGTTATGATAAAAAGTGTTTCATGTTAATCCTTCTATATGATGTGTGTAGTAAGGGAATGAATTTTCATAGTAATAGTATACATTCCGTGTAGTGGTGTTTAGGGGTTTGGTTGAGTATTCGGACAAATACCCCTTGTGAGGGAACTAGGTCTTCTGGGGCACAATGACAATGATCATCTGAGGTACATGGGAAGAGGAATTTTAGGGTACTCAGCTAGACCCCATTTAGGGTACATTTCTATTTATTCTACATGGGAGAGATGCATATGTGTTTGATTCATGGAATTTAGTCAGAATTTTATCATACTGAGTTGGTCTAAGGTACATGGGAAGGATCCAATTGTAGGTTCCACACTGTGTATAGGGTAGGCATGCCATGTAATTTAAGAAGTACATTCCAAGTTGGTTGGTGTAAGGACCCCAACCCCAAGACCACGTATCTAGTATCATACCTTATTAAATTGGAATAATATTCAACAAATCACATCCCAAATTACATAATATTTTAGTAGCCTTCGTAAACTAGATACATATTTGAAATTAAAATTAAATTTTAAACATAAAATAAAAAAAAAAATATTTTCTTTGATAACACCATTATTCTCCTAACCTAACCCCACATATCAGTCATAATAAAATTCCTGGAATCCTTGGGAAAAATAAAACATAAGAAATGGGTGTCCTCATATACTTAGTAAGGGTATACATATAGAGTAAGCTATCATAAATAAGAATAAAATATTATTTAAAGGTAATTAACTAAAACACGTTACATTTAATCAATAACATTACCATAATATGGTAGGAATAAAAAATGATCAAATAATTCTATATAAATAATCACATGGGAATAAAACTTAACCATGAATATTCGACTAGTCAAATAATCACATGGAATATCAATACCTAATCTCATAATGATTTAATGCATTATTCCAAACATCTAAAACATATTTCCATGCCCTCCATAAATAATTTTACACAAATGGGTAAGGCCTCTGTAAAAACTCGATCTAGTTTGTCTTATGAGACCTACCGATGCATGAAGGGGTTATAGAGGGCCCAGACCACCACTTCTTAACTCCAATGAACTCAACCTATGAAATTTTAAAAAACAAAAAAAAAGATAAACATTCTATTTTTAAAACAACCAAATGAAATTTTAATACTTTCCACAATCAATATACATATCCATAAATCATTTAGAGTAATTAGGTGAATGGTATAAAAAAGAATATCCATCAAAAAATTAATCATAAACCATTCAATAAAATATGGTAAATGATATCATAATATATCAATCTCAATTAAGAATAATATTCAACCTAGGGTGTTAACATATATTAAAATACTCTAAAAACATTGAAAATTAGTTAATTAAAATACACCTTTTCACTTTAGAAATAACTTATTTTTAAAATGATGATTAATTACAAAAAAACTTTTTAATTTAAAATAAATAATAAAACCTTTAAAGGTTAATTTATATTATTAAGGATTCATGATGGTAGGAATAGCCACTCATTCCACGTAATTTAAAAATAATTACTTTAGAATTGTTTTCGGAAAAGTCTAAAAGATCCATGTTTAGAAAACAAAAAAATATAAATTTTAGGGAATTTTTTTAAAAAGTTAAAAAAGGTTAAAATGAATTTAAACAATCATTGGAGAATATTAAATACATTTTTTGAAAAAATTTATATATAACATGGTCATGGAGTAGAAATATTCCCTATTAGATACTTAAATATAAATAATCTTGGATAATGGGGAGATTGTGAAATAAACTCTTACCACATTGAAATTAGTTGAATCATATGACCCATAAATTAAAATAAAATTATAAATACCATGAATATAGGAAAATTCATTATATTTGATTAAATAGGTATTATATAAACCACAAAAAATAAATAAGTGGGGAATAAGACATGTGTCCCATGGAAATAAAAGTAGGACGAAAATCCCTTACCATGGGATTTCTTTAGTTGAATGTTCTTTTTAACCTTCTGTATAATGTTTTAGGGTATTTTATTAATTTATACTAGAAAAATATCCATATTTTTTATATCATATATGATCCTATTATATTATCTTATCACCCATTTGTTAGTATATCTTCATTGTTACCCTTGTTTCGGATGTTAACTACTTCACTTTCGAATGCATGTTTTGTTGTGTAATTCGTGTTTATTGTGTATAGGATATAGTTATGTCATATGAAGAATGATATTAAGTTAATATATATTATATTTCTTTATTATATACAATATTAGAGTAAATATTTAATGGTGAACTTTTTAAATGAACTACATCTCGTCGTGGAGATGGTAGGTCATACTAAAACATGAGCAATGGTATCATTCTCTTAATGGTGAAAGGATAAGGAAATGTATGGTATATTAATTTTTAAAAAATAAATATCATGTAATATTTATTAAATATATCCATTATTCTCATCATTATACCCTTTCATGTAAATTGGTGATGAAAAATAGATTACACTACGGCATAGAGACGGTAATCCATATGTATGCATGTGTGGTGCATTCATCTTTCATAAGATGGATAAAAGGTAGAATATGGTTATCACATAATGATAATAATGTCAAAGAATATATATGATACTGTATTTAATAATTTATAATGGAAACAACACATGAATAGGATGTATAAGAAGAAATAAAATTGAAATAGTTGATAAAGATGATTACCTCTTCTTTGGAGGACATCCGTTAATCTATTCTTAATGGATGTAGATTTGATAGTTTGGAAAGAACAGAACCTCTATAACATAACTAAGGATTTTTATAAGTTCAATGATAAAATTTTTGTTAACCTATATGGCTTAATGTGTTGTAGTAATGTAACGGAGGAGGTTCCCTTTTATAAATGAGGTGACATACACTTTCGGAAAACCTCAAATATATTAAAATATAATAAGGCTATTCTAGATCCAAAGACAATAAAATAGTATATAAGTGAATATGTTATGATATTATAGATCATATATTATCCCATTTTTTATTATTTAACATTTTTTAATTTTTAAATAATTTATAAAAATATTAATTAAATAAAATATCATTATTGTAAAATTTGATATTATTAAATTAATTTGACATCAAATACAATAAGAAAAAGCAGGAATTAAAATATAATTATTTAAAACATCTCTAATATATCTTATTTATCTATAAATTCCTTATACATGTTAACACATCCCAAATATACCAAAATTTACACTTTTGAGATCAATTATTTTATTTTATTTTGTTAATTAAATAAATATTGTATTAGAATTACAGAAGCATTTATTGTAATTATTTAATTTATAAAAATTTAATATAAATTCATATAATGAAAATAATTTCATTAAAATAAAAATATTCATTTATTTTCATTCATATATATATTGTGTCACTATGTGGACACATTAATGATATTAAATACAAAGAGAGTGATATGTTGTAAATATCATTGATTTAAGTAATATATAAGTTTTTTTCATGGAAAAGTGTCCATAAAATAGCTCCAATTAGATATAAATGTTATAGGGGTCTAATAATAATTCTCCAATTATTTTTGGACAAATTTAGGTCATCATTATATCGTTGAATTTTGGTTTTAAACCTTTTCTAACCCCTCTAACTATTAGCATGACAACATGGATATTTATTCTTTGAGGGTAAATATAGTAAATATAAAATTCTATAAGACCCAAAAATATATCATGGTTTAAATTTTAAACCTTATCCCAATTATTTTTCCAAATAAATTATTTTCAAGAAATTTATATCATTTAATAATGTATTATTAATTTCAAAATATCATTAATGTCTACTTTTACAGTATTCATTACATTAACTTTTAAAAATATTAACAATAAATATATATTTAAGGAAGCTATTTTAATACCTCTCTAACATGTTGTGCTTGTCTATAAAATTCCTTTATGACATTAATTATCTCAAATTATATTTATTTTAACATTTTTAATATTTTTTATTTGATGTTTTAATTAATTAAACAATTATTACATCATCATTGTAATAGCCATTAAGGTAATTATTTCATCCATAAAAATAATAAATAAATTATCATGATGATGATAAATATATTATCCTTAAAAATTATATTTATAATTTAACATATCCTCTAGATAACCCCATATTAAAAATATTTCACTTATTAAGATAAAGTTTTACAAGTTTGGCTTTTCTTTGAATAAAATATTATAATGGTTCTATTCTCATCCAAATGGCCATAAATCACTGAATAAATGATACTTTAATGTTTATGGATTAAAAATACTCATATAATAAAAATGGGAAAAAATTTATGGTCATTTTTTCACGACCCGTCCTCGGGGCCCGTGCCGTGACCACCCCAAGCCCACCTTCCATAGGGCAGGGGCTGGCGACTAGCACCAAGGCGTAAATCCCGATAAAAAGGGTAGGCATTGCCTTTATGAAACGAAAAACACACAAAAACAGAGTACAAGTAGAAGCTACACTATGTAAGCAGAAAAACAAACGTGCTGAAAGTACAAGGGGCCAGAAATACAAGCCCAAAAGAAAGGTACAACTACAACAGAAAGTAAAGTACAACTCAAAGGACAATAGCTGAAAGGTGACAGGAAGCTCCTGGATCGTCCTCCGGCTTCCTACTTGAAGGGTAGGTAAAGATGTCTTCCTCAGTACTCCATGTCCGTTCGTCTCCTCCGGGTACCGATTCATCGTGAGATCCATCTATGGGTACCGACTCGTCTTGAGATCCACCTCCGGGTACCGACTCGTCATGAGATCCACCTCCGGGTACCATCTATCTCTACAAGCCTCAACCACGATCAGTGATGTCCATCATCTGCAACCAACACAACGAAGTGCGGGCGAAGCCTGTGCAAGGGTGAGTATACGATACTCAATAGGGACCCCGAGACCCCCGGAGGTCTCCCTGAATTCACAAAGGATAAACCACAAGAAAAGTTACAATCACGATGTATCATCCAACACTACTTAGGTATATGCCTAGACAAATACCTAAGTCATCAAATCCATTTCAGCTCCAACTCTAGAGCTCAAGTATAATCCAGTCCACTCACAAAAGTAAAACATAATCCACATAGGAAATCATAATCCAATCCACATAGGATATCAAGTCAATCACATCGAAGATATTGATTGAAAGTCAAGACTCGGATCAAACCAGGATTTTAATCATGATGTCGAAACCATAGCTTATGGGGAACTCCTCCTTTATCAAGTATAGTGGGTCTGCCGCTACAACTAAGCACTTCCCACTAACCTTGGACTGTTGTAGTACTCCACCTGTTGAGTACTGTGGGTCTGCTGCTACAACCAAGCACTTCCCACCATGGGTCTGCCGCTACAACCAAGTGATCCCCCTCATAGCCTATAGAGGTACTCCTTCTGTTGAGTATCGCGGGTCTGCCACTACAAACAAGCGCTCCTCCACCATGGGTCTGCCGCTACAACCAAGCGCTCCCGACTGGGCTATCCGAAACACTCTGAGTCGATCGATCAACAGTCGTCAAGTCTCAGCCAGCTCTAGGGTTCCTGCACACAGCACGCTCGTTTCCGGGAAGGTCCGCTCCATGAGCCAAGGGTTCGATTCATCAACTAACATGTAGTCCAGAGTTGATGTATCCCAAAGTTCTGTCATGACAAAAGGAACTCCATGTGATAGACGGCGCATCAATCAGACGCCCAGTCTGAGAGTTATTGGCTTTTTTGTTCTAGGGGCCGAGTTGGTTTTTAAATCAAAACCAACCCGACCATACTCCAACTACATCCAAACCTCAAGTGGAGTAATCCAAAAGGTTATTCTCACTAAGAGGAATCCAAAAAAGTGGACGACACGTCAATCGGATTCCCGAATCTCAAGTTATAGGTGTTTCCTCTCCGAGGGCCCGGTTGGTTTCGTGTTTGAACCAACCCGGTCATATGTAAAGTTCTCTGAAACCCTTAGTGTAATATACTGAAACGATCGTCTCGATCCAAGAATCGCATCTCAACTGACAGTGCATTTATTGGAGGTCTGTAGCCCAAGTTACGGGCATTTAAATGAACCTGTCCGATTTTAGGGGGGTTTGGGCCCAGACCGACCCGGCCCAGAACCCCTTGGGTTGGCCCAAACTAGGGCGACCAGACCTGGGTCCAGGTCCGGCCTGGGCGGCTCGGCGCTCGCTGAGCGGGGCGGCTTGACGCTGTCCGAGCAGACGCAGAAGGGGGTGGTGCTGTCCCCCCCTGGTCCTCCAGCAAACCGGCGCGACTTTAATGTCGTGCCGCTCCCCCAAAATCCGGAACGGCAATGCCGTTCCGGTCCACCATGGCTCAGCCGCAGCGGTCTTCTCCGGCGGCGTGCCGCTTCCACTTTCCGCGGACCACCAGACGTGCACCGGTGGTCTGTTTCACCCATCTTCTACGCCTTGGGTCATTACAGGACCTGAACTTCACTACAGAAACTTCAAATTCCCATTCCAGCTCGTTCCGTCGTAGTCCGTCAATCCTCCCATCAACAATCAAACTGCGGTGGGTTGTCAGGACATGTTTTTTTGGCCTGCACCCTCCGCATTAGGTGTTATCATTTTGAAAAAATCAACACATGATTTCAAGACTTAACAAGGAACAATATTAATCAATAAACAAAGATATTGAACCTAGTTCCCAACAACACACCCGTAAATAAATATCCTCATCCCGCAAACAAAATACCCTCACGGATCAACTAAAAAAAATATTTGATCCGCGTTCTTTGTTTTTTTAAAAGAAAACAAACATGGGGTTTTAAAATCATTCTCACTTTAAACCCCTACCTCGATGAAGTCGTCGAACGAGGATCGTTGCGGGAAAAGGATATCGCGGAAGACGGCATCGCGGATCAAGGCTCCCTAAGCTTCATCAGTGTTTGCCCGATGAAGGATGTGGCGCATCGTCGTTCTCCAGAAAAGGCCTCTCTCACCGACTACGGAGAGTAGAGGATGTGGCACGACGATCTCCCCTTGCGATGACGGAGTTCTTCATCGTAGATTCGGCGTTTTTCGTGAAGAAGACGGAGTTCTTCAAGACCGCGAGAGTTCTCTCCTTGTTTCCGCACAAGGAATCAACCCCAAATAAAATAAGACATTGTCTTATTTTATTATCACACACACAATCCAACATTAAATATGAAATTTAAAAAAATATCACATTCAAGTAAATGACTTAATTGAAGAGCGTTTAATAAACCAATTAATTTCGAGAGTTGACATGTCATTTAAAAAAGGGGTTGTGGGTGTGTTATAAAATTAAATTGTGAGAGGGAGGTTAAATGGAAAAGAAGGGGTGGGGCTCATGTGGGCCCCACTTCACTAATATCCTACCTAGTGGAGTTAGGATTTAGTGGGCCCCACTACAATATCCATGCATAGGTTAAGACTAATTAGAATAGAAAATAAAAATTGTTGCAAAAATTTTTATTTCATTCTTTAGTTAACCCATTTCTTTAATAACCTCACCCGAACAAACGTAACTCCAGAAAAGGTGTTCCTAAGAAATTATCGGCACTGCGATTCCATCAGTGCCCTCAGATTTTGATTCCAAGAACCTGTTCAAAAGTTAGGAAAACCCACTCATCTGTTCACTTAACGTAACCGAGCTAAACTTCCGAAAATGATTCTGGGCACACCGGGCTTTGGAATCAGGTGCCGTGAGAAGCCACAGACTTGCAAAATTCCAAAGCAATTACGAAAAAAAAATTCCTTGAAATTTCTGGGACTTTAAATTACTATCACCTCTGGACTTTACGTCCCCATAAAGCTATAACATAAACTAGGGAAACAAAAGAGGGTATTAATCACGCATCTGAGCCTACCGCTCCCAAGTGCTCTTTTGGAGGTTTCCGTGTTGCCACCTGGGGCGTATTAGAGGAATCGATCGTCCACGTAGGACCCGCTCTTGTCGATCCTCGATCTCCACCGTGACCTTCCTTAAATTTTTCCCCATCGTCAAAGATATGATTTGGGTCATGCATGTATCTCCTCAGCTGAGATACGTGGAAGTCATCGTGCACCTGGTGTAACTGAGGTGGATGGGTCAAGCGGTAAACCTCCTCATCAACCCTGTTGAGGACCTAGAAGGGTCCGATGAAGTGTAGAGATATCTTTCCGCCCTGACCAAATATTCGTAATCCACGTCGAGGTGAGACCAGTAGGAAAACGTGGTCGCCATCCTCGAACTCTGGTGGTCCCCGCCTCCTATTAGCAAAAGACTTTTGTCAGCTCTAAGTTGTCCTCATCCGCTCTTGGATGACCTAGACCTTCTCTAGTCCTATAAGATCTGCTAAGATTTATTCTTTGCCGATATGTGAAATCTGGTCTCATCCCCAGGATGAACCACATTCTTTTCCTAATACAGTCAATCCCAACATGGATGATACTAATCCATACCAAGGATGATGTCGTAAGGGATCGATGCTACTACTAGGAGATCCAACCGTTACTCTCACCTCCAAGGGTTGAGTCACACTGTCGGTATCAGTGTGTGGTCACTGGGTCTCCTCTAGTAGGTATCTAAAAAGTGAGGGTCAAGTCAACGGTTTTTAAACTAGAACCTCTTAGTACACAAAAAGAGAGGAAGAAAACATCACAAGGAAAAGTGTCTTTTATTATTGCATCTCAAGTACAAAGACACACAACAATGACAACATGGAAACTAGAAACACCAAGATCAAAGGTCCCATGCCTGGAACTAGACCCGTTCCTATCCATCTTCTCCTAGAGCTCCATGGTCGTAAGCCTCAGCTGCCTAAATCTGAGCTCTCCCATGTCCACTTGTTCCCTGTGGTCGGGGTGGACCTCCTGGTGGTGGTGGTGGCAACACCTCAAAGCGTCGTCCACCTCAAGCTGCACTGCCATCTCCCCTGCCTCGGTCTCCTGCTCCTTGCGGTCTGCCTCGATTGAACCTCTGCCTCTACTTGGGAGGTCCTTCGTTTATCTCCAGATCATCTGTATGGCGGGTCAGGCAGTCACGTGCCATGTGACCAACCCCACCGCAAGAGTAACACTGTCCGCTCATGGTAAGACATTCTCCACCCAGGGTGCCTTGCACACATGATCATGTGTCATGCGGTCGACCACCTATAGGTCTGGTCCTCTTGGACCTCTGCGTTATCTTTCTACTTCCCGCAGCAGAAGACTCTGCCGCATGCCGGCTAGTGGTGGGTCCTACTGCTGGAGAACGCTCAGTAAGGAAACTCTCCACTAAGAGGGATCGCTCCAACACCCCTGTCTACATCGGGATGCTGTGAGAAACAACTAAAGCTCTGATCTCTTGCCTAAGCCCCTACTCAAAGGTTCGAGCCCTGAAGAATGGGTCTCGTACCATGTCCGTGGAATAGTGCGAGAGATCGGTAAATCTTGCCGAGTACTGGGCTACCGTCATGCTGCCCTACCGCAGCTGTAGTAGCTTCTGAATACGCATCGCACGGAGGGTGGCTGGGATGAACTCTTAGCGGAAGAGACTCTCAAAGTCATTCAAGAGGAGTGATTCCTTGTCGTGTACCTGGAGCATCAGGCTCCACCATCTGCCTGATGCTGCCTGAAGGAGGCTGGAAGAAAGGATCACTATGATGTCTGCTAGCATCCCTACCAATATAAAAACTCGAACAATAGCCTCCATCCAATCCCTGACTGCCTGAGGGTCCGTCTTCCTGCGCAACCTGGGCGGTCTTTAACGCTGGAACTCATGGAGTTCCCTAAGGCGACGTGCACTCTCAGTGGCTGGGGATGGTGGCATCGGTGGCTCGGCGGGTAGAGGTACCACCGGTGCCTCCGCTAAAAAAGGGCCCTGCACCGAGGCCTCGTCGCTCGGTGGGCTGTCATCTCACAAAAAGCTCGGAACCCTAGCTGGCTGCTTTCGTGGGGCCATCCTGAAAAGAAACAGGTGCGCCACGGTCAAAACAGTATACCTAATGAGCTGACCCAAATTAATCACAAGAAAACTTCTGAAACACACATGCAATCAATGTTTTCATGCATTGAGTTAGAAAATAGATGTCCGGGTCCTGGTATATGGATACGTCAACCGCCGCACCAACACTGGACTCCCAGAACTAATATCCACACTCAATACCCTTAACACTATTGCTTCCCACAGAAGAAAGATTAGAGTCTTGAGTTCTGTGGTATAATCGAACTCCTCTGATACCAATTTGTCACGAACCGTCCTTGGGGCCTGTGTCGTGACTACCCCAAGCCCGCCTTCCATAGGCCAGGGGCTGGCGACTAGCACCAAGGCATAAATCCCGATAAAAAGGGAAGGCATTTCCTTTTTGAAATGAAAAACACACACAAACAGAGTACAAGCAGAAGCTTCACTAAGTAAGCAGTAAAACAAATGTGCTGAAAGTACAAGGGGCCGGAAATACAAGCCCAAAACAAAGGTACAGCTACAACAGAAAGTAAAGTACAACTCAAAGGACAAAAGCAGAAAGGTGACAAGCATCTCTTGGATCATCCTCCGGCTTCCTACCTGAAGGGTAGGTACATATTTACTCCTAAGCACTCCACGTCTGTCCGCCTCCTCCAGGTACCAATTCATCGTGAGATCCACCTCCGGGTACCGACTAATGTTGAGATCCACCTCCGGGTACCGACTCTTCGTGAGATCCACCTCCGGGTATAGTCCATCTCTACAAGCCTCAACCATGATCAGTGATGTCCGTCGTCTGCAACCAACACAACGAAGTGTGGGCGAACCCCGTGTACGGGTGAGTATACGATACTTAGTAGGGACCCCGAGACCCCCGTAGGTCTCCCTAAATTCACAAAGGATAAACCACAAGAAAAGATACAATCACGAAGTATCATCCAACACTAATTAGGTATATGCCCATACATATACCTAAGTCATCAAATCCAGTTCAGATCCAACTCACGAGCTCAAGTACAATCCAGTCCACTCACGAAAGTAAAACATAATCCACATAGGAAAGCATAATCCAATCCACACAGGATATCAAGTCAATCACATCGAAGATAATGATGGAAAGTCAAGACTGAGCTCAAACCAGGATTTTAATCATGATGTCGAAACCATAAATGCTGGGCAACTCCTCCTTTATCGAGTACAATGGGTCTGCCGCTACAACCAAGAACTTCCCACTAACCTTGGACTGCTGTAGTACTCCACCTATCGAGTACTGTGGTCCTGCTGCTACAACCAAGCGCTTTCCACCATGGGTCTGCCGCTACAACCAAGCGCTCCCCCTCACAGCCTATAGAGGTACTCCTTCTGTTGAGTACCACAGGTCTGCTGCTACAACCAAGTGCTCCTCCGCCGTGGGTCTGCCGCTACAACCAAGTGCTCCCCACTTGGCTATCCGAAACACTCTGAGTCGATCGATCAGTAGTCGTCAAGTCTTAGCCAGCTCTAGGGTTCCTGCACACAGAATGCTCGTTTCCAGGAGGGTCTGCTCCACGAGCCAAGGGGGTTGATACATCAACTGACACGTAGTCCGGATTTGATGTATCCCAAAGTTCTGTCATGACAAAAGGAACTCAACGTGATAGACAGCGCGTCAATCGGACGCCTGGTC
The DNA here is from genome assembly GCA_963277665.1 of Viscum album. NCBI lineage: Eukaryota > Viridiplantae > Streptophyta > Magnoliopsida > Santalales > Viscaceae > Viscum > Viscum album. The sequence goes on from OY728164.1 coordinate 1,374,673,716, forward strand.
TGAGAGTTATTGACTTTTTGGTTCTAGGGGCCCGGTTGGTTTTTAAGTCAAAACCAACCCGATCGTACTCCAACTATGTCCAAACCTCAAGAGGAGTAATTGAAAAGGTCCTTCTCACAATGAGGAATTCAACAAAGTCAACGGCACGTCAATCGGACGCCCAGAGCTCAAGTTATAGGCATTTCCGCTCCGAGGGCCCGATTGGTTTTGTGTTCAAACCAACCTGGACATACACAAAGTTCTCCAAAACCTTGAGTGTAATATACTGAAACGACCGTCTCGATCCAAGGATCACATCGCAACGGACGGTACGTCGATCGGAGGTTCGTAGCCGAAGTTACGGGCATTTAAACAAACTTGTCCAATTTTAGGGGGGTTTAGGCCCTGATCGACACGGCCCAGAACCCCCTGGGTCGGCCCGATCTGGGTTGACCCGACCCGAGTCCGATTCCGGCCCAATACGACACGGCCCGACCTAGCTGGCGCGGCCCAGCCCGGCGCTGGCCGAGCAGACGCGGATGGGGGGTGGCGCTGCCCCCCCCCCCCTCGGTCGTATAGCGAACCGGCGCGGCTTTAATGCCACATCGCTCCCCCAAAATCTGGAATGGTAAATCTGTTCCGGTATGCCGCTGCTCAGCCACAGCGGTCTTCTCCGGCGGCGCTCTGCCACCACCTATCGCTGGTGCCGCCGCGCTGGGGAGGCACGCCGCTGTTGCTTTCTGCGGGCCACCGGACGCGCACCGGTGGTCCGTTTCACCCGCCGTCTGCGCCTGGGGTCATTACGGGACCCAAACTTCACTGAGGAAACATTGAATTTCCATTTCGGCCCGTTCCGTCATAGTATGTCAATCCGCACATCAACAATCAAACTGCGGTGGGTTTTCGGGTCGTGTTTATTCGGCTCGCGCCCTCCACGTTAGGTGTTATCATTTGGAAAAAATCAACACATGATTTCAAGACTTAACAAAGCATAATTTTAATCAATAAATAAAGTTATTGAACCTAGCTCCTAACAACACACCAGTAAATAAATATCCCCGTCCCGCGAAAAAAATACCCTTGTAGATCAACTAGAAAAAATAGTTGATCCTCATTCTTTGTTTTTTTAGAAGAAAACAAACATGGGTTTTTAAAAACATTCTCACATCAAACCCCTAACATGATGAAGTCATCGAACGAGGATCATTGCGGTAAAAGGACATCGCAGAAGACGGTGTCGTGGATCGAGGTTCTGTAAGCGTCGTTGGTGTTCGCCTGATGAAGGATGCAGCGCATCATCATTCTCTAGAAAAGGCGTCTATCACTGGCTGTGGAGAGGAGAGGAGGTGGCACGGTGATCTCCCCTTGCGGTGACGGAGTTCTTCATTGTAGACTCGGCGTTCTTCGTGAAGAAGACGAAGTTCTTCAAGACCGCGAGAGTTCTCTCCTTGTTTCCGCACAACGAATCAACCCCCAATAAAATAAGACATTGTCTTATTTTATTATCACACACACAAGACAACATTAAATTTGAAATTTAAAAAAAGATCACATTCAATTAAATGACTTAATTGAAGAGCGTTTAATAAACCAATTAATTTCGAGAGTTGACATGTCATTTAAAAAGGGGGGTGCAGGTGTGTTACACAATTAAATTGTGAGAGGGAGGTTAAACGGAAAAGAAGGGGTGGGGCTCGTGTGGGCCCCACTTCACTAATATCTTACCTAGTGGATTTAGGATGTAGTGGGCCCCAGTCCAACATCCAAGCGTAGGTTAAAACTACTTATAATAGAAAATAAAAATTGTGGCACAAATTTTTATTTCATTCTTTAGTTAACCCATTTCTTTAATAACCTCACTCGAGAAAACGCAACTCCAGAAAATGTGTCCCTAAGAAATTATCAGTGTTGCGATTCCATCGGTGCCCTCAGATTTCGATTCCGAGCACCGGTTCAAAAGTTAGGAAAACCCGCTCGTCCGTTCACTGAACGTGCCCGAGCTAAACTTTGAAAAATGATTCTGGGCACACCGGGCCTTGGAATCATGTGCCGTCAGAATCCACAGACTCACAAAATTCCAAAGAAATTATGAAAAAAAAATTCCTTGAAATTTCCAGGTCTTTACAATTTTCTAATATTTATAATATTATTTTTCCATTAATTACAAGATTTACCCTAAACCATATTAATAATTACTATGTTTATTATTCATATTGTCCGAAAGGAAAAGGAACCTATTGAATAAATATTTACCTTATGATTCCATGTATTAAATAAATTTTTAAAAATTCAGAATATTGGAGTGTCTAAAATAAATGTAAAATTAATCATGTTGATGTCGTGTGAAAAAATGTTTTTAAAGTGAAAATGTTCAAAAGTTTGAAATTTTTTTATATAAAAATTCAATATAAAAATATTAAAATTACATTAATTAGGTTAATATATGTATAATTGATCTAATTTCACTTTAAAATTAATTAATAATATAATTTACCATTATAAATTAATTATATGAAAAGTCATTTTTTCAATTATAATGCGGTATTTTTCAGTTTTCATTGGAATATCAATCTATTCAGAAAAATATACAAAATTAACCCTAATATAATTTTGGAATTGCTATTTTAAAATGGAAGTTTAGTTTTGAAAAATTAAAATTATAAAATTTCGATATTTATTTTTAAAACAAGTGCGCCATGAAAAGGCGCAAAACTGCCTTTTGAAACATATGAGTTTTAAGCGTAAAAGTTGATTTTTTATATAATGTCGATAAAACCCATATGATTAATGATAAAGACTATATTTAATATATAATATAAATATTTTATAATTTGGTTAATATTATACATCCCTTTTAATTTAAAAAATAGGTTATAATAATATTTTATTATTAGTTTAAGTTGGGTGTTGCGTGTAATATAAGACATCGAAGATATTATATTTAAAAGAATAAATACCATAAAATCATGGGGTTTTACATTTTCCCATAATTAAATAAATTATGTCCTCATAATTAGAAATTTTTCTTCAAAAATCAAACATTGATACTTGAAAATTCATTTTTCACAAACCCACAGCATAAATAGTTTTATTAAAACATCATCTTAATAAGAGGGAAAGGGAAATGAAATGGTCTAAAAAATATTAAGCTTTCAAATAGAAAATAATTAGTGGAATATAAAAACATAGACATTGAAGATAATTAAAACTATAAAGTTCTGATGTAGAGTGATATAGAACATGTTCATTATAAATTTAACCATTACAAACCCACAAATATTATTATTGGTTAAAATTCCATTGATTTCTAAGTAAGAAAAGTAAAGAGATGACGTTTTTCTTCCAAATTTTTTTCCCTAGAGTTAATGGAATATTTTATTATCCAAATACTAACTTCAGAAAATAAACTTACTTTATTTCATTCCATGTCATAAGCATATTATCTTCTTTTGTTTGTGCTTCAATCAATTTTCACTTCATCCCTTATACAAGGAAATGAATGTTAAAGATGAATTTTTCAAGCATGTAGAACATTAATGAATCGTATAATCCACAATTCAATCCTTCAACCATTAAATTATTACTCAAACCAAAATCGTTAGCATATGTTATCAATAAAAAATAATATCTAATGTTAAACTTAATCAATTCCATAAATTTTTTATCTTAACACTCATCCAAAATATGTCAGCCCAAATTCAAAAACAATGATTTAGAAGAAATTTAACTAAATTTCTAAAATAAAATTGATATCATATTTTTCCCAGATAGAATAATGTTTCTTTTATTATCACATACCAAATATATGAATACATTTGTCAAATTTAAACCTTAATGAAAGAATTCATGCTTCAAAATCCTTGAATAATAAGCATTGTAGTACAATCCTTGTGTATCTCATGATTCTTCTAACAATATAACAATTAATGAAATAATTCTAGAGTCCAAATACTCTTGAACATTAATCATTTTACTTAATTATTAATCCATTAACTAGGCTTCATCATCTTATTATTTAATACCTACTTCATTCTATTTTTCTTTAATATTCAATTCATCATAAATAGTATAAGCATTACTTGTATAACATTTTTAATTGTAATTATTGACCAAAACCCAATGCACAATGTGATAAACACTAATCATATTGAAATATTCATGAAGACTAATTTATAGGATTTCTAAATATTGTCATCTTCTTCTCAATCTAAGATTCCATAGGTTTAACCTACTTTTATCCATTGTATTATAAAATCAGTAGAATGATATCCTATAAATATAATTTTCTTAAAATTCAGTCATAGGTTTATATTATATAATATATTTTTTCCTATATCTAGTTCTCAAGTTTTATAATAAACTTTCTTTGATACCAACTATAAAGATCCCAAACCCAGAAGAACAGATCTGATGCCCTACATTATTACATTGGAATAAACTACAAGGAATAGAATCCCAAAGGACCAAATATTTTAGTAGTCTTAGTAATGTATGTACATAATTGAAATTAAAATTTCATTTTAAAAATAAAATAAAAAGTTATTTTCTTTAAGAACACCATTATTCTCCTAACTTAACTATGCATATCAGTTATAATAAATTTATTGACATCCTAGGGAAAAATAAAACTTAAAAAAGGGGTGAGGTCATATTCAAAGTAAGGTTATACATATAATGTAATCTATCATAAATAATAATAAACAATTATGGAAAGAAAATTAATTGAAACTCATTCAATTTAATTAACAACTTTTGTATAATATGGTCATAATAAAATATGATCAAATAATGTCATATAAATAATCACATTAGAATGAAACTTAACCACGGATATTCGACTAGCCGAATAATCTCCTAAAATATCAAATACTAATCTCATAATCAAGGAATGAATAATGCTAGACATCTAAAACATACTTTCAAGGCATTGACCAGAAATTCTACCCAAATGGGTAGGTCGTCATCCAAAACCTATTATAGTTTGTCTCATGATACCAACCAATTCATTGACAGGATATACTATGCCTCACCCTTAGCATACTAAGACTAATTAATTCCTCAAATTAAATGGGTAAAACCTACACAATATAAATATTCATATTTAAAAACTAGTGTACTAAAATTGAATACTTTCTGTACTTAATAACATATCCATAAGCCATTAATATTAATAAGGATAATGGTATCAAAATATCATATATATGGTCAAACTCCTTATAAAACATTCAATAAAATATGTTAAAGGATATAAAAATTGATCAACATCAATTAATAATATTATTCGATAGAGTTTGTGGACATATAAGAAAATACTATAATAAAATCACTGAAAATTTATTGAGGAAAATATCCTTTTTTACTTTGAAAATAACTTATTTATAAAATGATACATAATTACAAAAGAAAAAATTATCTATGTAAATAATTAAGAAAAAATTTAAAGTTAGTTGTAAAGAATTAAGGATTCATGATAGTGGGAAAATACGCTCATTCCATCTAAGTTAAAAATACATTCTTTCCATATTTTCATTATAAAAGTCTCAAAGAATCTCATTTAGATAAGGAAAAAATATAACTTTTAATGCATTTTTTTTAAAGTAAAAAAATTTAAAAATAAAAATAAAAAATAATATTATAATATTAAAAACATTTTTGGAAACATTTTTTTTAAATCATGGACATGGAGTAGGAATATTCCCCATCATATACTTAAGAATAAATATTCCCGAATAATGATGAGATTGTGAAATAAACCCTTACCACTTAGTAATTAATTGAGTAACATGACCCATAGATTAAAATTAGACTTTAAATACCATTAAGATGGGTATATTCATGATATTATATTAAAGGTATAGTATATAATAGACACAAAATAAATAAGGGTGAATAAGGCATGTATCCTACATAAATAAATGTGAGATAAAAAAACATTAACTTTCACATTCCTTTAGTTGAAAGTGATTTTTAACATCATTTATATTAGTTTAAATAATGATGTTAATTTATAACTGAAACATATCCAAATTTATTATATCATATATTACCCTATTATATCATATTATCACCCAATTGTTAATAATATTTGGTTATTACCCTTGTTTTGGGTGTTAACTCCTTTATTTTCCTTGGAAGGTTTTATAGTGCAGGCCCAGGTTCTTGGAATATAATATAGTTATGTTATATCCAAAATGATATTAAGGTCATAGATATAATATTTATTCATTATATACATTCGTATAATCATTATTAAATGGTTAACATGGAAAATGAATCACATCATATCATGGAGATGTTTGGTCGTACGTACACACAAATGATGGTATCATTCCCTTAATAGTGAATGTGTAAAGAAGTGTCTGGAATATTAATTTTTATAGAATCAATATAATCTTATTTTTATTATATAAATACGTATTATTTTATTCATTATTACCTTCCATGTATATTGGTGATGAAAAATAGATTACACCACGTTGTGAAGTTGGTAAGTTGTACGTACGTCGTGTGGTGCTTTAATTTTTTTGTGGGAAGGATAAAAGGTGGAATGTGGTTGTCTCATTGTCATAATGACATCTAAAAATGTATACTATACTATATTTATTACATTATAATGAAAAAAACACATGAAGAGGAATTAAAATAATAAATAATCTTGAAATATTTGATAAAGACGATTACCTCTTCTTCAGATGTCTTTCTTTAATCTCTACTTATGAGATCTAGGTTTAATATTTTGAAAGAATCGTAACCTTTATAAATTAAATAATGGTACTTATAATTGAAATGGTTAGTGTTTGGTTAATCTATATTTCTCAAAGTGGTGTAAATAAGTGAGTGAGGAGGTTCCCTTTTGTAATTGAGGTGAGGGGAATATTCAAAAATCCTCAAAATATTAAAATATAATAAGGTTATTCTATATCCAAAGACATAAAAAATACCTATGAATTAATATTTTATAAAAAAATTACCATATATTATTCCCTTTGTGATTATTTTAATTTTTTTATTTCTAAATAATTTAATAATATATTAATTCATTAAAATAACAAATTTTATATTATTATTTAATTTGACTTAAAATACATCAAGAAAAAAAATGAAATTGTGAATATAATGATTTAAAAAATCTCTAATATATCTTATAGTTATATTTAATTAGTTTCACACACTAACCCATCCCAAATATATCAAAATTAATACTTTAAAAATGCAATTTTTTCTGTTAATTAAATAAATAATCTATTAGCATTGTAAAACCATTTATGATAATTATTTAATCTATAAAAATTAAATATAAATTTATATAATGAAAATAATTTTTTAAGATAAAAATTGATATTTAGGGTCATTCATGCCTTTATTTTTTCTTATGTGGACACATAAAAGATATTAAATACAATGAGAGTGGCATTTTGTAACTATCTTTGATTTTAAAAATATATAAGTTCTTTAATTGGAAAAGTGTCCATTAAACAACTCAAATTAAATCATAAGGTGATAGGGTTCTAATAAAGTTTATAATATAATTTTTGGACATGTTTGGGTCTTAGTTAAACCCTTATCATTTGGTTTTAACCTTTTTTAACCCCTTCGACTCTTACCGTGACAACGTAGATTTTTACACATTAAGGATTAATATAGTTACTATAAAATTCCAAACGAATCATAAATTAATCAATGATTACATTTTCAACCTTATACCAATTATTTTTCTAAATCTAATATTTTTAGGAATTTTATATAATTTAATGAAATATTATTTATTTTAAAATACCTTAAATGAATATTTTAACACTATTCATTACTTTGACTTTTAAAGGTATCAATCAAACAATATACCTTCGAACCAACTTCTTTAATACATCTCTAACATGTTATGGTCATCTATAAGAAAAAATTTTGGCATTAATTATCTCAAATTATATTCATTTTAATATTCTTCATATCATTTATTTTATATTTATATTAATTAAACAATTATTGCATCATCATTTTTAAGCCTTTAAGGAAAATATTTTCTCCCTAAATATTAAAAATAAATTTCCATGATGAATATAACTATTTTATATTTCATAATACTATTAATATTTGAATATATCCCCTATATGACATCATATTAAAAATATTTCAGTTGTTAAAAAATGTATCACATGTTTGAATTTTCTATGAATAAAATATTATAAAGGTTATATTATCATAAAAATGGACAAAAATGGTCACATAACTGATCCTTTAATTCTTATGGATGAGAAATAATCATACCATAAAATCAAGGCAATTTTTAGGGGCATTTAATTTTATTCATAATATTATGTCTACACTTAATTATCTGATTTACCAATAACCATGGTAATAATAAATACAAACTTTACTATTTATATTTATAAAATGGACCTATTTAATAAATTTGTATCTTATGATTCCAAATATGGAATCCATTTTTTAAGTTCATAACACATAATTGGATAAAAGTAATTTAAAATTATTCTCGTAGACGAGGCGTGAAAGTAGGTTTTTTAAGTGAAATGTTCAAATTTTTGAAATGTCTTTCTATACATATTCAATATAAAATTGGTTCAAAGTACCTTAATTGGATTCATATATGTACAATTTTTCTAATGTAACTTTATAGAAAATTAAAAATATAATTTATCATTATAAATTATTTAGATGAAAATTCAATTTTCAATTAAAATGTTTTATTTTTCACCATTCACTGGAAAATCAATCTTTTCTGAAGAATTCTAAAAAAATTCCCCAAGATAATTTTGATATTATGATTTAGAAATGAGGTTTATATTTTCAAATATAATTTATATAAGTGTAAAGAAATAGTTTTAAAACAAGTGCACCATCAAAAGGTGGCAAAACATCCTTTAGAAAAATATTTCCTTTACGTGTAAAAGTGGATTTATTTTTATATCATGTATATAAAATAAATAAGTTGATTGTTAAATTTTATAATGAATATATTAAATATAAATTTCATAATTTGGTTAACACTATTCATTATTTATAATTTAACATCAATGTTATAATAATATTTGGTTGTTCATTTAAGTTAGGTGTTTCATGTAATGTAATTTATCAAAGATATTAAATTTAAAAACAGACATACCATAAAATAATGAGGTTTTGTAGTTTAGATACACGGATAGTGATGGTCTTTGTAGGAACACATTGGGTCCCCAAGGTATACACCACGGACCACCTCCTTAACGGTGTCCCACAAGTTTGTATACCTAGAGTAAGAATTTGACTTGTGACTAGTCTATTCTAATATTTATTCCACATTGATTGTGATAGTGGTATCCTTTCAGTTATCAGAGGTTTTTTGGATTGTGTGTTGGTTTGAATAATGTTTATTGGATGATTTATTCTTTGTTTAGAATTATAATCCTCTGATGGGTTTGGTTGTGTGATGTGTGACCCATGTGAGAATCGTCAGATTATTATTTGGCATGGCTGGTGGATGCCATGTCAGTTTTCTTCTAGGTTCTTTTTTATATATCCTAGAAGGTTAGATCAATTTGAATCTATTATTAAATCTTTTATTATACCTAGATGTCAAAATCAATTACTTGATGTTAGATAAGTTGAGTTTTATATCCTATGTTTAAGGAGCGTATTTTTTGTAGAATTCAACTCAGGATGATGTTTTGGGATGGTGGTATTGGTTGCATGTCGTTTTGATGTTGAGATGGGTGTGAGGGACATATTTAGATTCCCTTAAAGGTGAGACAGTACCCAATGATGGTTTTTTTATAGGTAGGCAGGCTCAGACTATATTTCCATGGTCTTTTCCCAAATGTTTCACTTGTACTGAGTATCCCTTATAGAGTATCCTACTATTAAGGTGTACATGATGTCTGTTGATTACTCACTTTAGGGTTTTCTCGTGCTTTTGGATGCCCTTATGGGTGTGTTATTGATTTAGAATTAGTTAGAGTCCACTGAGAGCTGCATAATAAGGTTTTTCATTGGTGGATAGGCCTGTGTTTTTGGATTAGGTAGAGGAACCCATCGTATAGTGTCCTGGTCTTATTGTGTCCTTTTTATCTATTTAAGGATAATTTTATGGGTGTGACATAAGATCATAGATTTATCATGGGATTCTGTAGTAGGAATTAGACTTATGTTTCGACCACTTGAACCATAGGAGCCCTGAGTTTTTTGATCTGATAGTTGATCGTTGTTGTTAGTACAGCTTTTTTTTGTTGGGTTTAAGAGTTGGATCGACCCACATTCGGGTGTCCTTTGACTGAGATATTTGAGGTAGTTTCTAGTAAATAATTTTCTTTAGGAAGACATGAATTTTTATATGTTAGACCAGGTATTTGCCCTAATTTTTTATCTAGTTCTCTCCTCTATATTTCAGCTATGGTTTTATGGGCTTAGGGGGATAATGGAAAATCTAAAATATTTAAGCCTTCTAGTTTAGAGTTATTCCCTTATTAATGGTTACCTATCATTGATGATGAGAACTTTGGGATCTATATAAACACGACCTATCTAACAATGTATCAATCAACCACATGTATTGATGGGACCCCTGAGTCATTATATTTTTCAGGCCCATGTATGGAGGGACCCCTGGTATATTTTATCTATTGGGCCCTCATTTGGAGCCTAATTTGTTCTACAAGACTTTGGAGAAATAATCAGTTCTCTAGGGTCTAGTGTAGAGTCTCATCACCAATTATTATCGTGATATTGGAGTCCCAGATCATGATAGATTTATATTTTTCTCATGTGTATTAATATATTTACTCCATAGAATCTAACATTTATAAATCTACATTAATACATTAAGTGTTTCTAGTACAGATCTAGTGGAGGTAGCTGATGTTGCGTGGTGGGGTAAGAAACATACAATAAAATCTATATCATGGGCCGGAGTGGGAATAGGCATACCTTGGGTTATAGTCTAGAAGAAATAGTTGGATGTTTTCTTTTTTTGGATCCCTTTTTTTTAAATTGTTTATTTCATGCTAGTTTTTATTAGTTTTCAGCTAGATCAGTCATATAATGTGTTCTTAGGCTTATATACGATATAATATTATAAGTTCACCATTAGGATGGCCTACTGTTATTTATTTATCACCACATATATGTGCACCTTACTATGTATAAAACCCTTATATCTACTTTCTTATGAATAAATGGTTGTTTAGTGTATCAGGAAGAGGTGCGATGTTGCAGGATCAAGAATATTCGATCATGTGGAGTCTCAATATCAGGCGAGTGAAACTCGAGAGTTATAGATATTGGTTATCCAGTTTGTCTCAAATTTTTAAGTAGATACTTATTTTTTTTTAATTTTTCTAATTTTTATATGTGTTCTTCATAGTGTGTGACTAACTACTATTTTCTTATGTATTGATTCCATATGATTGTATTCAACATTTCCTTTATTATAGAATGCCCTTTTTTTGAAATCTATGATGTTAATTCTTGTCTATATTTTTGTATTTTATTGTATTATTTTACTAAAACAATAGGATATAGTCACCCCATTATATCTGTTATACCCTCACTATAAGTCGGAAGCTGCAAGAAAATAGGGAGGTGTGCTTCAGGCCTTGTGGTTGGTCAAAACATGTGACATGTTAGGTCAACCTAGGGAAGTTCTCTATAGTCTAGGGGGATTCCCCTAATCCAACTAATAGATCAATACCTTCACTATATGTCATGATCATCCTAAGCTAACTCAATTCTTGACCAACTCTACTTTCTCCAAGTTTTGATTTTCCTGTCAATACAAACATCTCTCCCTTCTTGAAAAAAATTTCACATACCTCTAATATAAATCAATGTGATATTTGAAGTTGGACAGTGATTCCATATATAAAATCACATCAAAACACATCATCTCTTGTATAATGAAGTCCCATGGACTTCCAAAGCCAAAAATTAATATGAAACTATCTAGTATTCACTTAATGGGGTCTAATTTTGTTATGAGTTGTGTATTATGGGAATGTAACTCAAAATACAACACAACCCGTAAATCAAGGCTAGTAACTAATTATGTGGATATGATAGAATGAGGAGCACCAGAATAAAATAAGGTGGTAGATAAGGTAGACATGATCAAAACCATACCTCAAATAGTATGCAGTCCTTCACAACTATATGCTCGAGTTTGATCCAATACTTGAAATTCCCTAACTCATCTCTCTGACCCTATCCTTGATAAGGATAACTCTACCAAGTCTTCATCGATTGTACTTGATACTATTGACCCTAACCCACCCCCATGGATTGATGTCTACATCTGTAGTAAACCCCCCACAATACCTTTTTGATGATTACATTGAGTATAAATGCGACAAATTATCTATTTTTCCTCACCAATGTCACATAACCTCATTTCTAGTGTATGAATAATGATAATTCCACCACTTTATCTAGTTGTGGAACTAAGGATACATATCCCCAGAAGAAGGTTTTGAAGAGCCCCTACTAACCACTGATTTTATGCTTCCTAAGTGATCCTACTATGACATCCTCTTCCTACTACCATAATAAACTCATATTGTACCTAGAGAAAGCATAATAAATTTTCTATTTTGGGCTTGGAGTAAACTTGAGGTCATGTCCTCTTTTGGGTCCTTCTCAAATCTTAGGGCCTTGAAAATCACCTGTTTATATGTCATCATATCATAGTCCATAACATGATGTATGATCACTAGTCAAATGCCAATCTCAAACATCTAAGGATTATTCACCTCATTCCAATCCAATAAATAATTGAAGTGAATTAACTCGATAAACTAAGAATAATATGTAGATATTGTCATAAAACCCTAATGTAACTCCATGAACTATTGGGAGAGGTCTAAATTCAACATGTTAAGAAATTACTTCTTGAGAAATAGCTCTTTAAGGCCTCCCAACTAAGACCTTCTCATATCCCAGCTTGACACATGGATGACCACAATATCTTGGAAGTTCATTGGAACATAATGGTCACAATCACATGCCCATCCTCAAGAGTTTATACTAGGTTGAAAATAATCATGATAAAGTGTAGGTAGTCCCTTAGACCCTATGGTCCATCAGTACCCAAGAATTTCATATTATGATTGAGCTGTAAATCCCAAAAAATGATCAGTCATAGACTTCTAAATTGTTCTTCCTTGTACGGGCCCAATGCTTAAGATTCCTAGTTGAACATGCTAAAAATCTTGGATCTCATGTTCTGGTATAAGAGAATGTTTTGGTAGATACTTCTTCACAATAGGTGTTGTCACAAGAGTATCCTAGGCATCCTCAACTAGTATCCCCATTAAATATTCCTATGGTATAATCTATAAAATCAATAAAATTCTTATAACTTTTAATAGACATACTAACTAGTCTATGGGAACACACAAAGGTTCTCATAAGAGTCTACCCCCATCCCAATGTATATCCTTACTATGACTAACCAAGGTCTCCATCCATAGATGTTATTCATATTCATATATATAAAAACATAACATAATATCATGATTTGTTCATCTAATTAATGGAGAAAATATATATCACACGAGTAAGTTTTAATATATACCACGTAATAGAAGAATTATCCCAAAAAGATATCACAAATCTGGGAATATAATTAAAAAACTAATATGTATCACAAAAAAATATATACATATGAAATTTGATCATACGTTCCAATTCATGATGCATGAACAGAACTAAAATTTTCATAAAATTGTAATAATAATATTTTCCACAATAATTCATAGGTTCATCGCACTTGTGATGGAAATGCACATGGAAACTCTTCTACCCAAGTCATTCCCAACTATCTATTTTATACCTTGGCTTAGGTTATTCCAAAAAAGAAAACTATGCTCCAATACCATTTTGTAACATCCTGACCCAACCCACCACGCCTGAAGTGGAGTTCCACATAACCTTATGTGTACCTCCAAGAATGAAATAGGATTATGACTAGATGGGAGGATATAAGTTCTACAATGGGGAGACTAAACTCTTAGTATTATTTCATAGGATAGATAATAAATAATAAAATACAATAAACAATCAAAGTAATCATACAGAACTAAATATGGTATACATTTCATATAATAATAAGTGGATCCCCTAGTGGAAATCCCAACCATAGTTTAAAAATTGTGATAGATATGTAAATAAATAAAATTATAGTAACACATAAAGTTTATTTGGTTTCTGACTCCATTTACATACACCATAGATCTACCATATTTTATAGGACCTTTTTACAATCTAGGATCCCTATACAAAAAAAATCTAGTAGTGCAATAAGATTCTTGTGCAGGGTGTGACTAATAAACCCAGTAGGAAACCACCAATGCATCATTAACATGATTCCATGTGAATAAAAGCATCCAAAACGAAAATAAATAAATTCACACATAAGTAACAATTCATATTGATAGTTTATGAACTAAACAAGCAACCAAAAACCTTAGTTATACTTTCTTCATCAACTTGCTGAAATAATATTGGAAATGTCACAAACGAGGGATCCATCATTGAATCCTTTAATAAGTATTCAAGGACTAGACCTCCATACTAGGATATAATAGGCCATATTATCGTGTTTCTATCTTCCAGTTCAGGTCACATAGACCATTATGGATCACTATTTCCACATTATTCAGGTCATACAGACCATCATGCTCTATTTTCATATCTCAAGTACAATAATATATGATCAACATGACCCTAGGCCAGGCCACATAGGGTCATAATTCCCCATCATCAATCTCAGTCTCATAATCAAATCACATGTATAATTTGAATGTGGTCCCCCTATATGTCTATATAAACATGATGGGTACACCTGTCACTTTGTTACCACATGTAGAACAAAAACATAGCATATAACAAAATAAATCATAAAGAGGAAATGATATCCTACCAAGTCAAACATAGAAAATCATGAGGGTAAAAAAAATCCAAAATATGCACACATGTCAGAAACTCAACATGGTATCAACACCCATCATCATATGTTTCTAACAATCATAAACGTGTCCTCAACATAGTAATGATATTACTACCTCAAAGTATTTATCAAAGAACGTCATGATTCATAAGGGAATTAATCACCCAAATCACATCCACATACTTATCAGTTCAAAAGAATATGCAGGGATTCCTATAACTAAATACAACAATTTTATTTCCAAAAGAAATAAGAAATCACATTCGATAACAGATTATCTCTCCTAGATAATATAGAATAACAATTATAATTCATTATTTTATTTATTGATAATTATAGATTATTTCATATGTAATACATAAAGTTCTCATGTGATGATAATCCATCTCTATAAAATAATCTATGATAAAAAATAATAATTCTTATTATTATTGTCAATAATTTTGGGATACTATTATTTTAAAGATTTATTATCAATTTTATATAAATCATCAAAAGGATAATTTCAAAAAATAACTATGAAAATATTTTTTGAATACAAACCCAGGTTTTATCTTTTGAAAACACAACAGCTTGAATAGAGGAAAGAGGTGAGGTTTTTATAAACCCGGATTTCAGATGAAGGGTTTGGATTGATCAAAGAAGGCATCACCACATTGAAAAAATTAAATCTGGATTACAAAACTTTAGATAATCACTTAAAAATTGAGGGTAGCTAGGGATCAGTTATTATAATAAAATACCCATGAATTTTTATCATTTGTATTAAAATACCTATAAATTAAATTAACTATTAATTCATTCTAAAGTGGATCTTGAAAGAAGATTGATTAAAATATTTAAAACAGGGGTTATGAATTATAAATTATTAAATGGAATTCATTCTTAAAATTCTTGGATATCAAGGAAATCAAAATGCATTATAGGGAAATAATGAGTGAAAATCGGTTTTTAAATTATTTCTCTAAAAATTAAAGTTGCATAAGGGTAATATCATTTACACTTACATAGATTATATGTGTTATGTAAGGGTAGAGGTTTACCCTTGCGTATAATTTGAAAAAAATAGATGACTCTTATTCCACTCACGCCACCTTTACCCAATGCTTCGGGTACCCTTACATATCCATTGTAAATAGGATTTTACCCTTATGTAGTGCATGTGGTTCCCTTATACAACATTTGTAAATACATGGTTTACATTATGCAGGTCATTTCATACTCTTACATAGCACATGAAACCTTCCACTTTACCTAATGTAGCCCATGTAATTCATGGGTTACCCTTACACAATATACATATTTCCTTTACGCATCCTTTATAAACATACATTTACCCTTACAAGGTACATGAAAATGTGTCTTTATCCATATTTAGTGTTGGATAACTCCCTTCCCCTTATCTAGATAGTCTTCTACCCATATGAAACTCAAAAAAAATTATTTTTCCCTTACATAACCATTTAAAAACAAGGGTTACCTTAGCGTAACACCTAAAGATACCATATTTGTATAAGTAGATCCCTTTTTACCTTTATATAGACCATATTCCATACATAAGGACAAAACAATTGGAAAATATTAGTTAGAAACAAAAGGAACCAGTAAATTATATTCAAAATATTTTTTAATAACATTTAAAAACTAGGAATGTTATAATAAATGTCATATTCTTGATTCTCAATGGATGTGTAACCCATAAAACAATCATATGAAATCACTTTGATTAAATAAATTAAAGAAAACCTATAAAAATGAAATAAAAAATACTAATGAAAAATATATACCAACCAATAGAATAAATTTATGAATATATGGTGTAATATATTATTCTTACTATTGAGGTCCCTCTACTATATAAGGATCTAAAACCTTTCATTATATGTGATGTTCAGATAAATATAAAGTTATAAGAAATTCAAAACCATAGGAAACCACCTCACTAGAGTAGTCACCTGAATGATAATAAGATCTAAACATTTATAAAAATGTTTTTCTGAAGAATTTAAAAAATATTCAATAAATACAATATCTTATATTTTGCTGGGTACCAGATGGAACACTATCAGATGCTTGGGGGTGTAGGTTGGGTATTCATGTGACCCTTCTTGACTCACTTGGTACTCATAAGTCATCCAATATTACTCAATAGGGCTTACTACAATATAATAGCATTATCTACTCCTCCCTTGAAAAAAATGTTTATTTAACCAAAATATTATTCATTAAATAAAATTACACAACAATTCATTCCAAATACACAAAAAAAAATTTAACCACTTACCAAATAATCTATGGTTGTTTTAAAATATGTGGATCATTATCATATCCTCTCAATAACATATTAGGAGAAAAAATATTTCGATGATGTAATTTCAAATATATTTAATTAAAATATTTTATCCAAGTTGTAAAATGTTATAATTTTTTATTTTAATATAATTTTCATGTTGTTTTTTTAAATAAAATTATATATGATTTAATTAAATCATATAACATATAATTTTTTTTTTATTATCCCTTGAAGAAACTATATGAGATAAAATTATAGTAAATAATATTTTTTTTGTATTAGAAATAATATATTTAGAAGAATATATTTCTAAAGATGTGATTAATATTTAATATTAATCTGATAATAATTAATATTTAAAAAAACTAATGAAATATTATAAAAATTGTGATTTTTGATATACTAGTTTAATCAAATGTGAAAGTAACTTAAGAAAGTATTATTTGTACACAAATAAGTTTTACTATATTATTGGTAAAATAAAAGGTTTAATGTTAGGATTTTATTTTTTACATACTACCTGTAATCTCAAAGAAGGTTTATATTTATAGAAGGTTTTTTATATATTATTAATTTTAAAAAATAAATATTATTTACATAACAATACTGGATATTTTAGACTAATTTTATTTGGATATACTGTTCTATGTATTTATAATATAGATTAATAATATAAATAACATAATTATACAAATATAATTTATTTAAATAATTAATATCACTAAAAGATATTAGTGTGAAATTCATAGTACTACTAGGTCAAATACCATGAGAGGGGTGAATTAGGGTATGATAGATTAAAAACAATGCCCCTTCGGATCTGGTTTTTTCATTAAACAAAACTATCTTCTCTCTCTCCTATAACAATATATAAACCAAAATTAAATAATGAATAGGACACAATAATTTTACATGGTTCACCATCACTGGGATAAAATCATGGATCATGTAACAAAAATGTTCTGATGTACCAAATCTACTAAAAGCACACTGCTATTTACAAATTTCAGAGTGGAACTGTCCCTCCTAATTTAAAACACATCACACAAATGAAATCTCACTATTCTTGAAACTAAAGTGTCCTCACTACTTATTCAAGAAATCCACTCATAATTTATTGACTTTAGGTACATTAATTATCTCAAATGAATGCATCCTCCATTGTATTTATATTCTCTCTTGATGTTCCACTTTCATCCACATATAAATTCAACTTTATTGTCGGTGTATTGGGAAACTTCCAACTTTTCTGTAAACATAGGTTGACTTGTGTGATACTTTAAGAAAGGTGTTAAAGTGTTACCTTTTTTATAGAAAAATAAATTTTCACACTAGTCCAAACATGTGTGACACAACCTTCTTATACTCATAACTTGCGCGACACACACCCTTTTACGCCCAAATCACTGTTGGCACGCAACTACCATCTGGTGCGCAACTTCTCAATAAATCACTACTTGTGAGATATCACCACTTCCACAACCAGAGATCAAATTTTCTCTAAGTATTGTTATTATTTATAATGAGGGGTGTAGCTTCCTATTTATAGGCATTTGGTGACATTGCATATGATGCATGCAACTTTCACCCAGACATGGTAGTCCATTTTCCCAAGCCTCTATCACACAACTCACCTTGTTTTCCACTCTATAACTTCCATTACCTTGTTTCTATTTCCATATTTTGATGTTCTAATTTTGAAACATGCATGGATCACAACTTTCCAAGCCTTCTTAATAATGGAACGCAACTCCCTTATCAAGAAACACTTTTTTCCATTCTCCAATCTTCAAACCCAAAATTTTAGCAAACACTAGAAAACTGTGCCACCTTGTATATGTTCTTTTTGTACCACCTCTGGATTATCCATTCCATTATCAAAAATCCTTTTCAACATAGTTTCTCAATAATCTTTCTATAATTCCACAATAGACCACAGAAGCCCTCATTTTTAACAAACACAATCAATCCAAAAATTCTTCATGGTTACCTTGTGGTATTTTCTACCAATAGAGCTTTATATATCATTTGCCTAAATAGTGATGTAATCGGTGTTACATAGTGATATAAAAGCCTTAAATGGAGATGTATTTCGTTTTAATAAAACAAATAAAATTAGTATAACATAAGGTCGTTATGATCCTTATGTATTAGGATTAAATTAGACAAATAATTAATATTTTATCAGTGTTTTTTAAAAAAAATTTAGATTTTAAAAAAGCATTAAGTTATATGAACACATTTATAATTCATCATTAATTAATGTCTATTACATGAATATTAAAGAGTGGAATTATAATTAACCCCTTGTATTTAAAACACTAAGTTATCCCTGTTCGATTATCATCTTAAAAAATATTTTGTTGTTATGAAATTTTAAGAACAATGTTAGTAGGGATTGTATATAGAAAAAATGTTTAATGTTGAGAAAAGGAATTTGTTTTATGTTATGGATATCCCACTATGTATAATATGTAATATTTCATACATTATGGAACTGGTATACTAGGGTAACATGTTTCATACCAATCCATATTAAATGTCATTAACATGTTTTTTTATAAGTTAAAATTAGTACTTTGATACTATTTATATATTATCCATGAGGCTATGAAAATTAGGGGGAGATTGGGTATGTTTCTGATCATATTTTGGGTGTTTTTTTAATAATTATTTGAATTCTCTTCTTGTATGATTCAAATGACATATAATTGTTCAATAGGGTAGGACATAGAAAGTTTATGGACATACTTAGATAAGTGACATGAGGTGTTCTTATCTAATTAGGTGAGACACATGTGATATACTCATTTGTATGGGCCACTAAAAGTATATGTATTCATATATATTATATAGTTTTTATTAAATATAGGGGATTATAAACAACAAACCCCACACACTCTCTAGAACTCTATTAGGTCAAGCCTTATCCAAACCCACAAGGAATGGAAATATATGTTTTTGATAAAAATTATACTAAATCCATTTATATATAAATTATCACTAAACCTTTCATATAGGTTTCTCCCTAATTATAATTATGTTCTCTGAATTTATAATTTTTATTAATTCTATTAAGGCTCAAATGGTCACACATTAATATTGTATTAATGGATATAATATTTGTTTCAATCTGTTTGTAGAAAATACTCAGTTATTAATGAAAACATATCCAAAAGAATTTTTGGAGCATATCCAAAATATTTTTTGTTATTATTTTAGAATTTGTTACTTTTGATGTGGAATAGGGTGAAATTTATATAAATTATAGGAGTATTTAGTAAAATTAGAACATTTTTAAGTTATGTGTTGTAGATCATAACACAGTTGATATTATGAGATAATCACTTCTTATGTAATACCTTTTATATGACATGTGATTCTAGTGTGTCAATTTCTATGGAATGAATTGAAAAGTTTGATATCAAAATATCTTATGCCATTTATGTCACTTTAAGCTATCATACATTGGTTAAAAACCATTCAATGTTGTTTTAAATAATTTTTTAATGGATATGTGAATGGTTTAAACATTAAATTATTAATTAAGTTTTAATAAAAAAAGGATACAAAGTGTTTTTAATATAATTCATAAAATAAACATTTATGAAACATTTTATATTATAATCGATCTTTCAAGGAGTGTTTTAAGCCTATAAATAGTCGTATGATCCACGGAAAAGGTGGAATATAATGATAACTCCAAACCAAATATATTTTTTGGTTATTCATCCCTTGAAATAAGTTCAATAATGTCATATAGATTATGGATAATACTATATATAATTATTCTAGGTGATTCACCTTCATATAAATACATTTGGAAGTGCGAATTTATTGGTTTCTTCTTAGGGATCATTCTCAAACATGTTTAAATACAAGGTTATGATTTATTTAAATAAAAGGTTTCCTCTTTTATTTATTTTATAAAATTATTATAAACATATCATGGTTAACCCTGTGGAATTTTTTTTATTTTGATTTGTTCTACCAAAGTAAAAGTTATTCCTTCTCCAACACAAATCACAATTAAACATTCATTATGATGTGCTATAATTTCCTTGAATTTAAAATCTCCAATAGGATCCTAAATCATGAACTGAATCAAAAAAGGCCTTATGTATTATTCTCCTACCTTATATGTTGTTTTATATTCCATGGAATATATCTAAAGAAATGGGAAGTTTTTTTCTCTCTATTGGACCTATTTAAGATCATAAAAATATATTACCAATAATTTTGTATGATCCATCCAAATAATGAACATTAAAAAAAATTAAAACAAGCCTTCCATGTGTTACTTTTCATATATTTATAATAATATAAAAAAACAATCTATATGATTGAAGACCTAATGAAAACATAAACTCAAACATACATTGTATATCATTCATACAAAACTATAATAAAACCTACAAATACATATCTTAAGAGGAAATAAATTCATTTCTAGACATGAATAATGTATCATTCCAATCCATAGAGGAAACAAATATCCCCATGTTCATTTTTGGGTGAGATTCCCATATTTATATTAAAAACATCATCCATGAATCTTGTCTCTAATTCCTTTGACACTTACATGGATAATAGAAAATAGAGTCTATATGAATCCCAAAGGAACATGTTTTGGGTTTTTGTACATTATAGCTAGTATATGATCACCGCTTGACTGCTACTTTTCTACCATAAAACCAAGTGAATGCAATAGTAGATCAAATTAAACGAGTAATAAATATATATATATATATATAAACACATTCTATTTATTATGTCATTACATAAATAAAATAGTTAATCTACCATGAGAATTGGTTTCCATGTGTTATAAAAGCTATATTGGAAACCAATATTGATGATCAGAATTCATACTGATGGAAAAGAACTCATCCTCTAGTGGGAAACTAGAAAAAGTAATCATGTTTGGAGGAATATCTGTATAAGAAAAAATATAAAGAAATTTTATTCTAGTGTATTCACTCATATATGAGAATGGATTTATATGGTTTTATATACACCTGTATTGGGGAAGGGGGAAATATATCAAGTTACATAGTGGCCCACTATATATCTCAATATAGACCGATTTCTCATAAACTGATTCATCAAGACTATAGGAAATTCCCAACAATTAAAAATAATATTTTTTCGTTCAACTAATTATAACATATTGATAGTATATTCATAATATAATTAATTATAATAAATAATACTATTAGTATAATCCTATTTGATCCATCATTAATTGACAGGGATACCTTTATAAATTATTCAAAAAGATATATGCATGTTACCATCCTATTTAAAACACTAAAACTAAATATATAGGATAATAAGGAAAATTAAAATCCCAATTAAATTTAATATTTCATATAAAGAAAGTATAACACACAACATGTGAGATAAGTAATGAAACAAAATAAATTTCATGAAGGAACTCAGTTGAAGGAAACAAATATTGAAAAGCATATTTATTTTTAGTTTTAATCACACTCTACCCCTTGTCGATACCAACCATTAAATTGAAATAACATGTGAAAGAGAGGAGGGGTAATGTAACAACTATGCCCTACTGACCGCATAGACACCCCGCTTAACATGATCATCTTATCAAGGACCACCATGTACCTCTGGTTTACCCTCTGACATGTGATCCCCTCCCTAGGACCCACCCATGTACCTGAATGTGTCATCAGACCAATGACTATTCCAATATTCAGAATAAGTTCTTTCATGTTTCCATTTTCCTCACTTTTACACACCCTAGGAAACTTCCTAGAATATCACCCATTCAGATCACTACTCTAATCCAAGCATGCTTAACTTTGGAATTCTAATTAGGTAGGATCCTAAAAATAAACATGCAACCTGTCTGCATGAGTCATATTATTTAGTCTTTTAACTCATTATTAATTTGTGGAGTTACATCTCGATGCACCTTTTAGAGAACAATGTACTCATTTTGAATCCTACGTCTCACCCCAAGTAGTTCCACCACACTTAAGACTGGGTTATTTCTCTAATACAAAATGTTACAACTGGGGCCCACTAAAAACATAGGCACCTTGCCTTAATGTGGGTATCAGGTCCTATCCCACCAAGTACAACCGGTTTCTGCATAGTCATGTTCCCCCTTATCTAGGGCCCACAAGCATTCCTAAATGGCTCATCTGACTAATAGTTTTTCCAATATTCCATCCCATGTTCTCTCTAGTTTTATTCCCCTCACTTAAAGACATCCTAGGAAACATCCCAGAAGATCACCACTCCAAGACAAGAACACATAATTATAGATTTCTAATCAGGTAGGCTCTTGAAAATAAAGTAACACCTTATTTATAAGAGTCTCATTCTAGGGTGTTAAGACCCTCCCCCCTAGATCACAACAAACTCATTGAGGAACCTACTTCTGAACCCAGGTTGGACCTCCACACTTAATTTTGGATTACTCCTTTAATACTAGATGTAAAAACTGGTCCACAGTAACAGCACAGACACCCCTCCTTAGCATAGTCATCGTGTCTTGTCCTGATAGGTTCCACCTGTTTCCCCTTAGACACATGGTCCCATCTTTGGGGTCCACCGATATTTTTGAATGGTTCATCATACTAATGATAGTCCCTACATTCCAATACATGTTCTTTGTAGTGTTCATTTTCCTAACATGCACATACCCTTGGAAGATTCCCAAAATTTCACCCATCCTAATCATAACTCCAGGCCAAGCACACCTCCCTGTGGAGTTATAATCTGATAGGTCTTGAAAATATATTTTCACCATGTTTACATGAGTTATATCATTTATTCATTAAAAAAATTATAATTAAAGGGTGTTATAAGTAGCCTACCAAATAATATTTTGAACCCTAATCTAATATTTTTAGGAACTTCAAGTTCACCACTTTTATGAAATCTAGAAACGGGAGAAGATGAAAGATTAATCATTTCAATTTTTACCCAATGATGAAGGTGATATAAAAAAATGGTATTATAAATTTTAATCTATAAAATATGTATTACATTCATTTAGAGGATGGAAAGACTTTGATAAATAGAGGTATAAACTAAAATATATAGTAGATATTTAGGGATCTTCTTTCTATAAAATAATGTAGAAGAAAATAGGATGTAAAATTATAGTCTATCCT
This sequence comes from Viscum album, assembly GCA_963277665.1. Classification (NCBI taxonomy): domain Eukaryota; kingdom Viridiplantae; phylum Streptophyta; class Magnoliopsida; order Santalales; family Viscaceae; genus Viscum; species Viscum album. The sequence goes on from OY728164.1 coordinate 1,374,698,068, forward strand.
TAGACTTTACTAAATAGGACTCTTGTATTTCTTTGATAAAATATATAATCAAGTTATATGATAGAGTCGTATTAAAAGAGTAGTGGGGAAAATAGTGAATATATAACGGTGTTAAAATTGGTCTATGGATACATATATTAAAGGGACACATATTTAGGTTATCATTTTTAAATTAAAATTTTCATTTTCCCTAAAATATTAAAAAATACTCAAATTTATGGAATTAAAAATCTTACAGGGGTATATAGGAATTTCAAAATCCACCATGAATATGGTGTATAATTGTTGAGTACTTGAAGCAATTGATACACCAAGATTTCCATTTCTTACCCTTTCTACCACCTTTTAATTCTTTCATTAAGCCTCTTAAAACATCTAAAATTCTCTATTTTGTATTTAAATGATTAAAATAAAATAAAACATGAATCTAAATAGTGTGGGTCATTAAAAACTCTCTACCATTAGGCTTTAAATCCTTGAGAATTATTTTTTGGCATATAACATGATATACACATATAATTTACAATTATAACTTAAAAATATATTTTATTAAAAAATAGAATGGAAGGCAAACCACCATTAAAGAATTATAGATCTAGAATAATATTTTGTAACCTAAAAATTCTATGTGAAAAAATTTAATAGAAATTTTTTCCAAACAACCACTATTAAAATACTAATATATTGGGATATCATAAAGTGACCAATTTAAGTTATATAACCAAACATATAGAAATAGTAAATGAAAAGTCTTTATATCACCACTATAAAAAATAAAGAAGCTATCATATAACCATTGATGCACATTTTAACCAAATAGTAAATGAAATTGACTAATTTATGACACAATAAATTTATACTAAATATGGAAAAACTCTATAATAACAAAGAACCAATGAATAATTAAAAAAAATAATCCAATATTTTAGATCAATTATTTCGAATACCATATATATCCATTAAATATAAAACTAAAATACATTATTTATGCTAGAACACTAAACTGGAAAATATTACTTGAAAAATAACAAAAATACTGATGTTATAGATGAAATTAAATTCATAAACACTAATTAATTTTTAAAATGGTTTCGTTATGGTATGGTTTTTGTTTGGAAAATTATGGGAATCAACTTTCTTTAAAAATATAAATAACATTCCAATAAAAATAATATCCCATTAAATTAATAATAATCAAAGAATAAAAAATTCTAAAATTAGTTTTTTTATATAAATAAATTCTTTAGGATCACATAATAATAATATATTTGTGGTTTTTATGTCACGACCCATCCTAGTGGGGTATGTGCTGTGGCTTCCCAAGCCTGCCTCCATGAGGCCAGGGGCTAATGATTAGCAGTGAGTAGGAATGTTACTAACATGGGAGGAATTTTCAACATACTTGTACACATGCACACATCTTCAATCCCACAAATGCCTAAATGTAAGAGAAACCAAAAGGGAACAAACTGAATTCATACCACTAAACCCAACCAACATAGTATAATGGAAGTAAGGTGCAGAAAGTAAAATTGGGCTAGAATACAAGCCCACAACAAAAAACAGGCTTCAAACTACAAGTCCAACATGTAATAATAAAGAAGTACTGTGACTACTGCTCATAGCCGTAGAAACACCTCAACATGTAGGGAACATAGAAATCTTGGTCTGATCCTGGTCTTCCTAGGACTCCGTCAAAAGGACACTCGTCTGGACAAGACACAACACGTGTGGGAAAATCCCGTGTAGGGGTGAGTATAACAATACTTAGTATAGGACCCATAAAACCACAAAGAAATACACAGAGTAATGGTACAGTCATCTCTGCACAGTATATGTCTACTGAACATATAGCAAGAGAAACACAATCATGATATACTCAAAACTCAGACACGTAATTTAGAGACACGTCACGCAACTGCATATGGCCACTAGGGATTAAGTTCCAAGGTTCCATACAGCACTCATCTAGGATAAATCACTCTACAAGTATGATGGTCCTGATGACATCTGTCCAAGAAGTATTGTTCACCGGGAAAGGTCATGAGAGATAGATGCACTCATTCTGGGAAAACACACTCCTAAGTGGGAAAAGACCATGATAAACATACGAGGATCACTTCTAGGGCCTTGGAGGATACCACAATTCATAGTAATTCACCATCTAAGTAGAGGATCAATGTTTTTTAGGATTATTCATGCTAATACCTGACTCGACCAAGGGTCACGAATGGTTAGAGGATCTCGCTCTAGGTCTCTCGAAGGGATACCTGAAACTATCTAAGAAATTCCTACTGAATGGATCATATTTCTGTAAATGGAAATGATACCAGACCTTCAGAGGAATGAGGAAAATGGAAATTATTCCAAATAAAACATGTCCATGAAACGGTGTACAAGAAGATCAATCCTTGTACTGAGAAGTACACGGCGTGTAGAAGTGTCACACACCATGTCCTCTGAGCCCGGGTACTGTCTGTGTACAATGGCCCGTGTTGTATGGCTTGTCGTGTAAAACGAAACAACACGGAATGTTGGAAGGATCACACACCATGTCTAGGTATCTGGGATCTGCTCCGTGTATGCTGGCCATGTTCTTGTACATGTCCTCAACCCATGTATGCTAACCCATGTAATCAGCACATGAGGTGACCCGTGTTACTGGCCTTATATGGTCGTGTGGTGGTGTACATGGTGTGTACCCCACCCCATGTCCATGTATCATCCAAGAAACATGTCGGGTCCTATTTAAGGACCCACATGTTGTGTTTTTTATAAAAAAAGCAATTTCATAACCTCACGTACCGCGGAACCCCAACTTCCACTTAGCCGAACCCACATGTCGTGTTCTTATGGATACACATTGTGTGTTCTGGAAATTTCCAGAATCACGAGCCTCCACTTCCATGCCTTGGGTGATGCTTTGATCCTCAATCTAACGATCATTTTTCCCTAAAACTTAAAATCCATGGTCACCCCACCATGATATCAATGTTTCGGGAGGTTTCGGGGGTTCGATCCACCCCAAAAAACTCGATTCGATCATCCACACAAAGAACGGTCGAAGAAAAATTTCTTCAGAACCATTTCAATTCATCTCTTTCCATCATCATTACACCTCCATTGAGTATTCACAATGTCGAATGCCAAATTTGGGATTGTTGAGTCATGAAACAGATGTGCAACGATCCATTGTTCATAAACCCATGAAGTACGTGAAGAACGTGGAGTTAAAAAGAAGGAATAGATTCAATGAACAGAGGAGGAATGCACCTCTGCCATCATTCATTATGAATTCAATCTTCTCCTGCTAATAGAATTAACATGATAATCAAAAACATTACAACAATTAACATAAGATAAAATCTAGAATTAAAACCACAAAATAAAATAGAAAAATAATAACCCTCCCATAAGAATAAACGATCAATGATTTTACCAGTTTGTGGGTTGATCTGTGCTGTTCATTTAATTAAAGAATGGGGAAGAATCAATTTAAAACACAAACCCTACCTTGAGAAGGGATCAATTACTGATGAAAGGATTGTGCTATCGTCATCCTCGAGATCCTTCAACTCTATTAGTGTAGCGATTCTCACATTTATTTGCTATCGTTCGTTTTCGAGAGTCCTCTACAAAACTCTAATAACTCCCAAGAGTTTCTCTCAATGTTATTCCAATGACCAACATTTTATTAGCCCATTAAATGAAGGGAATGTGTTTCAGTAGTCTGTCACACTGCGAAATTAATGATTCATCGTTTTTATTTCTAATTCATTATGGTGTGGCATTAATTATTGATAAATAATTCCCTTCATTTCACTGCAGTTAATGTTTTCAAATCATATAGAATAAACTTCTCGAATTTTTTTTTTTTTATTTTACCAAAAATGTCTGAAAATTAATTTTTTTTCATCAACCCACTTCGATCGGGGTTAGGCCTATTATTAGTTAATGTTGTCATCCCAGACACAATGTTGCCCTCAGATTATTAATCTGATCATCCGTTTGGAAACAGTCACAACCGTGCACACCCGCCAACTCACTTAACTTAAAAAAATATCAAACCACCATTTTGGGCCCACTGGGCCTCGAAATTGGATGCTGTCAAAAATTATGGACTCATAATAATTCCATATAATATTTAAAAATAATTCATAGAAAATCTGAGACATTAAATTCTCCCCACCTTATGGATTTACGTCCCCAAAAATCTAAAACAAGGATACTCAAAAAGATGTGGGTATTGTGCATTGATCAGAGCCTCCTGCTCCAATGTGCTCTCCTGAAGATTCTTGTGCTGCCACCGGGTGTGAACCAGGGTATTAGATCACCCACGAAGGATCCTCTCCTATCGATCCTCAATATCTATTGGGTACTCTGTAAAGGTCGTTCCATCCTCGAAGTCCACCTCGCCCCAGTCGATGACTTGTGATGGGTCATGAACATACCTCCATAGTTGTGACACATGGAAGACATCATGTACTCGGTGCAATTGAAGTGGTAGATCTTGATAGTACACCACCTCACCAACTCTGTTCAGTATCTAGAATGGTCTGATGAACCATGTAGATAGATTTCTGCCCTAGCCAAATCCCTATAACCCTCGTCAAGGTGAGACCTGAAGGAAGACATGGTATCCCACCTCAAACTCTAGAGGTCTCTGTCACATATACGCATAAGACTTATGTCTACTTTGTGCAGTTTTTATATGCTCCTGGAAGATTTGCACCTTCTCAGTGGTATATTTCACCAAAATTGGACCCATGAGTACTGAATCTCTAGGGTTGGTCCGATAAAGCGATGACAAACAGGGTCTTCCATATAAATCCTCAAATAGTGCCATACCAATGGAGGAATGGTAGTTGTTATTGTTTGAAAAATCCACCAGTGGTAGGTGGTTCTCCCAACAATGAACAAAATCTGAGATACAGGCCCACAACATATCCTCCAAAACATGAATGGTTATCTCCGGCAGACCATCTTTCTGGTGATGGAATATTGTGCTCAAGAGTATCTGAGTCCCGAAAGCCTCCTACAATCCCTTCCAAAACTAGGATGTGGAGCTGGAATCTCAATCTGAGACTATCATCAAAGGGATTCCATGAATCCAAAATATCTCCTACACGTAGAGGTACCCCAAACTCTCTATGGAACTCTACTCCCTGATTTATAGGAAGTGGTCCGACAAGGTGAGTCAGTCAATTATCACCTAGATGGAATCGTTCCCCTTGGACGTCTATGGTAAGAATGTCGCGAAGTCCATTTATATTCCATCCCACATCCACTATGGAACTTTTAGGGGTGAGCTAACCTTGTTGGAACCTGGTGCTCATCCTTCACCTACTAGCACGTAAAGAACTGAGAAACGAACTCTGTTACTGGACTCTTGATGCCTAACCACCAGAAATGTCATTGGAGATCCTATTATATCATCACCACCCCAGGTTGTACGCCAAGGGGTATGTATTAAACTCCCTCATGACCTCCTCCCACAATTCCACTAGTACAACAGTGCGTCCTTTAAAAATAACTACGTACCCCCCTCCTTGGGAATACCTACCAGGGGAATGCCCTAAGGATAACTGAGCACATAAAGTCTCATAGTCAACATTCCCTAGTTGTGCCTTCTTAACTTGCTGTAATAGTGAAGGGGTGACAACCATCAACTAAAGGTAAGTTGCATCCACTCTGTCCATGAAGGATAACTGTAATGAGGCCAACTGTTTTGTCGCCTCACCCAACAGTCATGAGCTCAATATCCTACTAAGAGAATCTCCCACCTTGTTCCCCTTCCCAAGAGTATAGATGATCTCTAAATCATAGTCCTGGATGAACTCTAGCTGACGTCTCTATCTCGGATTCAGATCCTTCTGTGAGAATATGTATTTGAGGCTCTTGTGGTCAAAGTAGATGAAAACCGCTCACCCATAAGGTTGTGTCGCCACATTTTCAAGGAAAATACTACCTCTGCAATCTCAAGATCAATGGTCACATAGTTCTTCTCATGTGTTCTTAGCTAGCATGAACCATAATCAATCACCACTTGTCCATGCATCTGGACACAGTCAATCCTAGTCCCTAATGCATCACATGAAACTATGTACTCGACCCCATCCTCCGGAAATCTCAAGATTGGGGTGCTTGTCAAAATCTTTCTCAACTGCTCGAAAGCCTATTGGCACTTCTCCATCCACATGAAGGGTTTCCCCTTCCTGGTCAAGGCTGTCATCAGTGCTGATATCTCGGAGAAATCTGGAATGAATCTTCGGTAATACCATGCCAACTCAAGGAAGCTCCACACCTCCATTACACTCTGAAGTGGCTCTCATGCTAATATTTCCTCCACCATAGCTGGGTCCATATCTACTCCATTTTCTGAGATGATATGTCCCAGAAAGTGGAACTCCTAAATCTAGAACATGCACTTCGAAAGCTTCCCATAAAGCTGGTGCTCTTGGAGTACATCTAGAACCATCCGTAGGTGTCTCGCGTGTTCCTCCCCTGACACCGAGTACACAAGGATGTCATTGATGAAGACCACTAAGAACCCGTATAAATACAGCTGGAATATATAGTTCATAAGTCCCATGAACACTATGGGGGTGTTCGTCACCCTGAAAGGCATCACCAAGTACCTGTAGTGACCGCAGCGACATCTAAATTCTGTCTTCGGTATATCCTCATCCTGTACAAGAAACTGGTGTTAACCGTACTGTAGTTCAACCTTCAAGAACCAATATTCCCCTCTTAGATAATCTAAGAGATCGTCGTTCCTTGTAAGTGGATACATTTTCTTCACTGCCACCTGGTTTAGGCACTGGTAATCCATGCACAACCTCAAACTCCCATCTGCCTTCATCGAAAAAAAATCTGGGCTACCCAGGGTAAAATGTTGGGCCTTAGGAAACCCTTTCTCTACAAATTCTCCAACTACACCCTCAGCTTGTGAATCTCTACAAGATCCATCCAATATGATCGTGAGGAAATCGGAGTCATCTCGGGGTGTAAGTCGATGCAGAAGTCTATCTCCAGATGGGGAGGTAATCCTAGAACATCTTTGGGAAACATGTCCTCATAATCTGCCACTATGGATGGGAACTAGGAGCTCACGACATATGTTTCTCTGAGGGTGGGGGTAGACAACTCATGAGTGATCGGCTGCACCATCCTATGCATCAGCCCAATCTGTGATGCTTGGGTCTCCATTTCACCGACAAAGGAATACATTTTCCCATCGCAGCGGACACACCGCACTCTTTATCTAAATCAGTCAATCTAGTAATGGACTAAATATATCCAATCCATACTGACAATGACGTTTTAAGACATCAAAACTGCTACCAAGAGGTTCCAAATGAAACTCTCACCTCCAAGGGTAAGATCACACTATCTGCAAAGGTGCGTGATCATCGAGTCCCCTCCTGTGGGTGTATTCAAGCATAAGGTTCAAGTAAACAGCTCTAACAGAATCTCAATGTTTCACGCAATACATGTAGAAAAGAAGGAATGGATGGCACCTATTTCTATAAGTACGGAAGCTAAGGTAGAGAAGACATATATCATACATCAGATCATCCCTGGAGTCCTGGGGTTGTACGCCTCAAACGCATGCAGATGTCTCCACCCTTGTCCCCCAGCTCCTTGATCCTTGTACGGACCTCCTGGGGGTGGTTTTGTAAGTATATCAAAGCATATGCCACCACCAGAAACTCTCCCTGCTCCTCTAAAACATCTGCCACTTGGAAGGTCTATCTTCTCCACTCTCTACCTCTGCCTCGGTGGTCCATCCATTGCCTCTCTGTCTGAATCTCGTCAGGTTTTAAAGTCTCAAGAGAGATGTCCCCAACTATTGTATGAGTATAATCGCCTATACTGAGGTTGATAGGATCTATCATGAGTGAATTGGACTGTCTATCCCCTTTCATGGGTCCTCCTGTGACATCTCCCACATCCTAATCCCTATGCCTGACATCGACTCACTACTGTCGAGGTCTCTGCACCTGTCTGCCTTCTACTGACTGTTGTCGGTTGTCTCTACTCTGCCAAGAATCTCTTGATCACCAAGGCCTACTGAAGAACTCTAGCATCAGTCAAAAAGAATAGAGGAACGACACTAGCTTGGATATCCCATCGCAGACCTCACTCGAAGGTCCGAGCTCTGAAGTACTGATCCCTTCCCATATCCATCGAGTACCTGAGAAGTTTTTTGAACCTCAATGAATAGTCATATACTGTCATACTACCCTACTGAAGCTAAAGAGGCTCCTAGATATGCACTTCTCTCAGTAAAACTAGAGAGAAATTCTTCCTGACGATTTTCTTGAACTTCGTCCACGAAAGAGTCTCCTCATTGTGAGTCTGCCTTGTCAGACTCCACCATCTTCCTACTGAACCCTAAAGAAGGCTCCCTCCTAGGATGATCATCTGGTCTGCTAATGTTTTCATTAGATGAAAAACTATGGTCACACCCTCAAGCTATTCCTTAGCTACCTAAGGGTCGGGATCTCCTTGAAACCTGTGGGGTATCTTTCACTGGAAATCATGGAGCACGCTTAGGCTGCACCCCTCATTTGGTGGTATTGCGGGTACCATGGGCTTCTCCTCTAGTGGTGGTATAGAAAGTGCACCACCTAGAGGTAACGCCTAGGGAACTGTCCCCTTTATCAAATCCTAATCATTGAGGGTTTCATCCTCATGATCATGCTGCTGAATCCTAGCGATTATGCATTGCAGAGGCATCTGTAAGGAAACATGATGTACCACAGTTAATGATTATATCTATATAGATGACACAAAGGACATGGAAAACACAACTCATTATTATATAATGCAAGTACATTTCATTTAATTCCCCGTAACTAGTGTTTTCATGTACCGAGTTGAAAATAATGTTATCAAAGTCCTGGTTCATCATTACATCGGCCCCTGTAACAACACTAGAGTGTCTGGCCTGAACATTGATCTCTAAACACTTAACACTTTGGCCCCAAAATGATCTCACAGACTCTTGGTCATATGGTAGAACCAACCTCCTCTGATACCACTCTATCACAGCCCATCCCAGTGGGGCTCGTGCCACGAATCCCCAAGCCCGCCTCCAATACGCCAGGGGCCGGTGACTAGCACTGAGTAGGCATATTACTAACATGGGAGGCATTTTAGAAGTACATGTACACATACACACATATCCAAGCCCACAAATGCGAAAATGTAAAAGAACCCACTAAGGAACAAACTTCATGCATACAACTAAACCCAACTAACATGGTATAATATACGTAATGTGCAGAAAGTAAAACTGGGCCAGAATACAAGACCACTAAAAAAAGAGTCTTCAAACTACAAGTCAAACCTATATGGACAAAGAGGTACTTGGACTACATCCCGTAGTCGTAGAAACACCTCGTCCTGTAGGGAACTTATAAATCTTGGTCTGGTCCTGATCTTCCCTAGACTCCGTTAAAAGGTCGCTCGTCTACACAAGACAAGACATGTGTGGGAAAAGCCCGTGCAGGGGTGAGTATAACAATACTCAGTAGAGGACCCCAAAAACCACAAACCAATACACAAAGTAAAGGTACAGTCATCTCTACATAGTATATTCTTATTGAACATATATCAAGAGAATCACAATTCAGATAAACTCAAAACTCAGACACTTTGTCTAGAGACAAGTCACACACCTACATACCACCACTAGGGATTAAATTCAAAGGTCCCACGAAGCACTCATCTAGGAGAAATCACTCTAGAAGTATGATTGTCTTAATGACATCCATCTGAGAATTATTTTTTTTCAGGAAAGGTCCCGACTGATAAATGAACTCATTCTGGGAGAACACACTCTTGATTAGGAAACAATCACGATACACAAACAAGGATCACTGCTAGGGCCTTGGCGGATACCGCAACTCATCTGGATTCACCTGCTAAGTAGAAGATCAATGTTCTGTAGGATTATTCACGTCGATACCTGACTCTACCTAGGGTCAAGAATAGATATAGGATCTCACTCTTGGCCTCACAGAGGGATACCTGACTCTATCTCGGAAATTCCTTTTTAAGGGATCATAATCCTATGAATGGAAATGATACATGACCTTCAGAGGAAAGAGGAAAATGGGTAGTAACTCAAAATAAAACTATCCAAGAAATGGTGGACAAGAAGATCAAGCCATGTACTGAGAAGTACATAGTGTGTGAAAGTGACACATGCCGTGTCTTCTGACCCTGGGTACTGCCCGTGTACAACAGCATGTGTCGTAAGGCTTGTCGTTTAAAACGCAACTACAGGGTGTGTTAGAAGGATCACATGTGGTGTCCAGGTATATGGGTTCTGCTCCATGTACTTTGTCCATGTGCTCGTACACGACCTCATCCCATGTATGCCAACTCGTGTAACTGGCACCTGGGGTGACCCTCATTATAGGACTCCTATAACCGTGTGGTGGAGTACATGTCGTGTACTCTACCCTGTGTCCATGTATCATCTGAGATACACGCCAAGTCCCGCATAATGTCCCACAGGCCATGTTCATTGAAAAACCCACTATTTCATTACCTCACATACCGTGGAACCCTAGCCACTACTTAGTCGGATCCACACTACGTGTTCTTCGGGATACATGTCGTGTGTTCTTGAAATTTCTAGAATCATAAACCTCCACCGGTGTGCCTTGTGTGATGTTTTGATCCTTGATCCAACAATATATTTTCCCCAAAACACAAAATATAAGGTTTCCCCACCAGGCTATCAATGTTTCGAGAGGTTTTGGGGGTTCCATCATCCACAAAAAACTCGATTCGATCATCCTTGCAAAGAACAGTCAAAGTATGATTTCTTCCAAATCGTGCCGATTCATCTTCCTCCATCACTGTCTCACCTCATTTGAGTCTTCATAATGTCGAAACATTAATTTGGTATCATTGCACCATGAGACAGACACACAACAATCCTTTTTTCATAACCCCATGAAGAACGCGAAGAACGTGGGGTTATAAAGAAGGAAGAGATTAAATGAACAAAGGAGGAACGCACCTCCGTCATCATTCGTCATGGAATTGATCCACTCCCATTAATAGGATTAATATGAGAATAAAAAACAATAAAACAATTAACACAAGATCAATTCCTGAATTAAAACCCCAAGAGAAAACAGAAAAATAATAACCCTCTCATAAGAAAGCACGATCCGCGGGTCAACCAGTTTGTGGGTTGATTAGAATTCATCATTTAATTAAAAACATGGATGCAACAATTTAAAATGCAACCCCTACCTCAATAAGGGATTGATCGCTGATGAAGGGATTAAATTTTCATTATCATCAAGATCCGTAAACTCCATTGGCGAGGCGATTCACACTTTGATTTGTCGTCATTCATTGTCAAGAGTTCTCTCTAAATCTACAAGAACTATCCAGAGTTTCTCTCAATTTTCTTCCAATGACCTACATTCGATTAACCCATTAAAAGTAGGTAACACGTTTTAGCATTTATGTCACACTGAGGCATTAATGAGTCAGTTTTGCTGTTTTTGAGTCATTACGGCATGGCATTAATTATCGAAATAGCTTCCCCGTCATTGCGCTACAGCGAATGTTTCCAAATAAAATAGAATAAACTTTTTGAATTATTTTATTTTATTTTATATTACTAAACATGTTAATCTATGGTTATTAAAAATATACTTGAATGATAATTCGCAGAGAAATAATAACTAAGCTAACCAATTCAAATGATTAAAAAAATTGTGTTAATTTTTTTTTAAATAATAATTTAAAAATATAATTTATAAAAAAAAGTATATACTATATTTGATTTATATGAAAATCATTTGAAAAAAACTATGTTAAATTGTTTAATTAATGTACAACATTCTTTGAAAATAAACCTCCAATAACAAATAACTACGGAAAAAATACTTAAAAACTAACTTTATTTATTACTAAATAAAATAAAAATATAGAAAAAATTAATATTTTCAAATGATTTTCTAAACTATTTTACATAAATAAAATAAGCACACTCAATAAAAAAATTAAACCAAAATCCAATTTTCAAAAGACAAAAAAACCCAATTCTAATAAATTTAAATCATTTTCAAAATCATTTTAGGTCATCCAATTATCCATTCACCAAGAACTATGGAATCTACATAGTGTTTTTTTATATATTTTTTCAATATGAGTCAAATAATTTAATGGAATTATTAAGATTTCAATATATTGGTAAATTAATTTATATAATTTATTTGAAATTTTCTATGAATAATGAATAGAATTCGGTGTTCCCTATTATGGCATCATTATGTGAGAATATTAACTTAATGCTTGGAATTTATTTCCCATCACCTGTTTTGTGGAAAGTGAAATGTACTATTTAACACACAAAAATTCTACTATATAATTACTTTTAAAAATATAATTTGTTTGATAGATTTAACCACATACAACACTGAACTTAAACGAAATCTTTATATACTTAGATAAAATAAAAATATTTAATTATTTACATTAAAAACCAAGACATTGAATTTGTATGGATGAATAAAAGTAACCTATTTATAAATTAGATATATATATATATATATATATAAAGGATACATTAAATATGAATTAAATTCAATTACATTACATAAAATGACTATTATGATCATTTACTATTTAGAAATTTTTTTTATAAACACTTGATTTTATGTAACATGAATTTATATTTCAAGAACCATGTGATTAATGGTAAATTATATTTGATATTAACAATTGGTAATCGTCAATTTAATTAGTAATCGGTATGAAATAATAATTGTTGTGCACTGTGTTGCATTTGTTGTCAATAAGGTGTCAAGGATTGAATGGATGACAAGGAGTGTCAATATGTGAATGACAGAGGATGTGATGGGGATGGTGATGTTTTTAATAAGGTGCCAAGGATTGATGGATATGTGAATGACAAAGGATGTAATGGTGATGGTGATGATTGGAGAATGACCATGGTACTAAGAAGCATATCACTTAGGAGAATCACTAAGTGGCATAGGAGGTAATGGTTGAAACACTCTCCATACTAATTCAGACGATTGTAGAGCTGATCTTAAGTTCAACGAACTTGTATCAAGAAGATACAATGTCACAACATTGTTATAAGTCAATGCATTGTCTTCACAATTCATGAGGAGAGAAAGGTGAACCATCCACAACTATTAAATGGATTAAGTGGTTTGAAGAACACCATGCACTATCTCTTAGTTCATAGGAGGTAATGGATGAAACACTCTCCATACTAATTCAGACAATTGTAGAGATGATCTTAAGTTCAAAGAACTTGTATCAAGAAGATACAATGTCACAACATTGTTAGAAGTCAATGCATTGTCTTCACAATGCATGAGGAGAGAAAGGTGAACCATACACAACTACTAAATGGATGAAGTGGTTTGAAGAAGACCATGCACTATCTCTTAGTGCATGAGGATTTGAAGATGATCCAACCTCATCTATGTTTGGATCAAAGAAGAACAATGAAGATCAAGTGATTTATGATTAATTGTTGATGAAGATAGTTGAGAGATCCTTGGGAATTCCATTCTTTCATAGAATAAGAAGAAGAGATGTTGAAGAAGATATATGGAGTTGTTAAGAAGATGAAGAGGAGAAGAAGTATGGTTTGGAATTTTTGTACTTGGTTACTTTGCTTCTATACAAAGTACCAACTATGTACTTTAACAAAAAATAATCCAACCAAGGAGGCCAGCCGAGGTCCCTCACCTCAAGCACTTGCGGGACCCGAGGGTCAACCGCGCAAAAACCGTAGCGCGTTTCGATGTGAGACAAAATATTTAGATGTAGATCTTATCCTGGCCATCCATCGGATCTCGCATCCTATCTCAGCCGCTTGTTCCATCGCGTGAGATCCTGGCTGCACATCTGATCTTCAATCGAGCCGCGAAGGGTGTGAGCCATCTAATTGTCGGGGGAGCGTTGTCTTCAACATCCCAATGCCCTGCTGCCATGCCGGCGACCGCCATGAGCGAGTGATTCTCCCGGACATCGATCTCCTCACTCCGGCCACAATTTAAGCTCATTCCAAGTGCATTGAGATCGTATGAAGGAACCAAATATCTTGCATTCAGTTTCACTTGCATGAAACCTTTCAAAATAGAAACTCGAAGGTGGCCGACGCAAACGAAGTTGTGAGGCCATGCACATCATGCATGGATAGTCCTCAGAAACATGAGGATCTCTTCGTGTGATCCTTATCACACGGATGAGAAGATACTACACAGAATCATCTCATTCAATAATGAAAATGTTCCCTAGTTTTATGGTGGATTGTTTGATGATTTTTAGGGAGAATATCTCAGGCATTCAAACCTCCGATCTTCATGGCATATTTTGAAGATTTTAAACGCAGAACAAGATCCTCTGATCATCTATAAAAGGTAGATCCCGACGAGAAGAATGATGCTGCCTCCCGGACTTTCAAGTGCTTCTGTTTCAAAAAACAGAGCATCTTTGGAGAGGAGAACCGCGCAACCACTTGCGCGAAGGAGAACCGCACATTCCTTGCACGAAGGAAGAGGCCGAGTCGAGCCTCCCTGTGCACTCCATTGCGCGACAGGGAAGAAGCCGAGCCTTGCGCACCTGCTGCCCGCATTCTAGCGCGGTATAAAGTGGCAGCGCCCTCTCTTCCCGCGGACTCATGTGGCAGGAGGAAGCCATCGCACTACCCTTGTGCGGTAGGAAGAAGCTGTGTCGCACACACTTGTGCGCCCTCTCTGGCTGCTAACTTGCGCAGTAGAAGGAATCTACCATTCCACTTGCGTGGTAGAAGAAGTTGTCACACCTTGTGTGGTAGAAGAAGGCTGCACCCTGCACGCCTATTCCACCCAAGCACTCTTAGTGTGTAGAAGACCCGTGCTCCCTGGTTTTCACAGCGAAGAAGAACTGTGCACTCTTGTTTTTCACAAAGGAGAAGAACCTGAGGCCTTGTGTTGTCATAGAGAGGAACACATGCATGAGACTGAGGCCTTGATAACCTCTTGAGAAGAAACCTTCACACATATAATATCCACATACCCATTTGGGTTGTGTGCAATTTACTTGAAGAAGGGTTCTTGTATAGTGGAGTACAAGTGCATGTAAACATAAGAACAATGTGTGTGTGCACATGTGAAGAGAAAGATTAAATTTAAAGGAGAGGAAGGCCTCACCATATTTGACTGTGTGTGTGCAAAGAAAAATGAAGGTTGAAGCCTTAGTGTGTTCACAAGTGGAGTGTGCACACTTTGAAGAAGAAGAAAAGAACAAAGGAAAAGAAGAAGGTGTGTATGCAAAAAGAGTTTACACCCTTTAATGGTTTATCACACCAAGAATAAAAGAGGAGAGCATGCTTGAATTCATGCACATGAACACGTAAACATAGTTTATATCAATGTGTGTTCATTGGAGAAGTCTGAGAACAAAGGTTCTTGATGATATTTGAGATTCCATGCAAGTCATGCATGAAGATTGAGAAGCCATGCAATCAGTGCATGAAGATTTAGAGATTCCATGCACTCAGTGCATGAAGTTGAATTGAAGAGAGACTGAAGCCAGACTGAAGTTAAAGAAATCATTTATCTGAGTTTTCAGTAGTTGAGAAGACCAAGAAGATTGAGTGGGAATACACAGTGCAGGAACATATTTTCCAATCAAGATTCTTGAAGACATTGTCCGGGTCATCCTTAGAAGAAGGAGATAAAGCTCGAGCAAAGAAGATAAGTCCTGGTCACCACCAGTGATCAGAAGAAGTGAGCAAGGCCAGAAGACCTTATCCAAGGCTGTTGAAGACTCTTGAAGAGCTTAAAAAGATGAAGATCTACACATGTGACTCGAGGAACCAGGATAAGACCCCCTGTGAGACTCAGGGTGGAGAAGTCTTTGGTTGAAGCTGAAGCAGGCTAGTGGGACTCTGGTAACACTATGGGATGCAGTATAAAGAACCTCTTGTGGGACTCAGGAGAGATACAGTGTGACTCTGTATCGACCATTGTAATTACTAACCTAATTATAGCGGAGAAACCATGTTGGGCGTTTAACTAACATGGCATGGATGTAGGCCTTTGGAGATGAACCTTATAAATCCTTGTGTCATGTGCCTTTATATTTACTGCATCACTCGAGGAAAGGGTGAGAGATATAAGAAGAGTGGATCGAGGCCTTAACAAGCCATAAGGGTTTAATTGATAAAGAATCAATTAGTAAAAAGTTTTAAAGGATCACTTGTTCACCCCCTCCCCCTCTCAGTGTTCACACTGATCCGGGCACTTCAATTGGTATCAGAGGGAGGTTACCTCTAAAAGATCCAAGGGAGTCTTTATGAAGTGCATATTTGAGGAAATGAGTGAACACCCTCAAATGAAGATATCTGCCAAGACTCGGAAAAATAGAAATAAGAAACAGGCCAAGAAGATGAAGAAGAAGGTTGCTACTAATAGAGAAACACCTTCCACTAAAGGTAATGTGAAAGTCACAAAAGATGACAATTCCTTTTATCACTCTTCTGATGAAGCCTAATCTAGCTATGATGATGATGGAACTATCAATGATCTTATAAATGCACTCAAATATCTTCATAAGACAGTCCCTAGGGAAGTGGCAATGTGCATTGCTACAAGTATCCATTATCTTCAAGAAGAAAAGTTATAGCTAGAAGAAGAATCCAATTCTTTGGAAGATCAATTGGCAAGAAGGGTTGGCATAACCAACACTCTCACAAAGCTGGTGAAGGATAAGGATGAAACCATTTCCCTTTGCAGTGAAAGAATTGATGATGTCACTGAAGAACTACAAAGAAGAATTTGTGAGAAAGAATTCTTTGAGATGGTGTTTAAAGATGTTTTCCATGCACTGTAAAAGAGGCATAGAGTGTCAATGGTTGTCAAAGATAGTCAACTAGAAGACAAAGTAAAAATAAAAAAGGAGCATGAAAATTCATTGCAAGAAATGAAGAAGGTGCATGAAGACCAGATGAAACAACTGAAAGAGAATTGGGAAGGAAGGCTAAGATTTGTTGAGGATGAGAATAACTCTCTCAACATGAAATGCTTAGAGCTAGAGGTGAAATGGAAAAATCAGCAATCACCCAAAACTGAAGCCTCCCAATCAGCTAAAAGAATAAATGTTTCCAATCAAGTGTGCATTGAGAAGGATGACTCCAAAAGGAGGACATCCTCTAATGAAAGGGAAACATCTTCTAAGAAGAAGGTACCATCCATACCATCTTTTACTAATGATTCTAAATGTGTTTCCACAAAAAGTGCAGGATGGAGGAATAACTCTAAACAAGTATGGATGAAGAAGTTGAATAAAGAGATCTCTCCTGAAAAAACACAGTAATTAAAGAGAAACACTCAAAAATTAGAAGAAGTCAAGAAGACAAGATTTGTGGGTCAATGTTGGTGTTGCAATAGGTATGGACATTGTGCAACAGATTTTTGGTACAATCCTCTAAATGAAAAAGCCCAAAGGAATCCCATGCCAAGGGGGAGCAAGCCAGAGAAGAAGAAGAAACATCCACAGGTCCAGAAACATTTGTTTACTGCAAACAGATTTGGAATGTTTGATAACATTTGGGATGAATGAAAATGTGGTCACAAGAATGATACATACAAATCTCCAAATGTTTTCAAAGCTGAAAAGAAGAGAAGATCACAGAACCTGGATAAAAATGAAAATGTATCCTTGGAAAGTCAGCAGAATAAAGTTGAAAATTCTCCCAATAAGATCTTGAAAAAGAAAGAGAAGTCCTTGTATTTCAAATCCAAGAAGGGTGATCCATCCAGAAGGACCACCAAGAAAAAATGCTTATACTGTGGAAAGACAGGTCATACCATGGATCTTTATAAACAAGACATGGAACTAAATAGAAGAAAACCACACTCAACAGGACAATCAATCCAGAAGAATAATAAGGGATTGATTGAAAATAAGCTGCCTATTAAAGGTAACTTAAAAGAATCAAAGGAGCCATGTGAAATATCCAAATCTGAAGCCTCATTTCCAAATGACATATTAATCATCTGGCCAGAAGATTAGGAAAGAATGAGAAAGGAAGAAAATAAACATGCCTAAGCAAGTGCAAAAGAAAACCAAAAGATTTCACATGAAGATGATGTTCTGTGTGTGAGGTGCAATAAAGTTGTTCATATCAGTAATGAATGCATGACACTCATTCTAGCTCAAAAAGAATTCTTCAAGAGAATGAAGATTGCAGCAGGAGATTTCAGTGCTTAGAAGGAACTTAGAAAGAGAGGAGTCACACAAAAAAAAGTTAAATAGGTGTTAAGATCCACACCAACACAAACATAATTAAAGATCAAATGTGCAATTGTGAAGACTGTAGAATGTGGAACATCTCGGCTGAGAGAATCTTCTCAACCTTGTTGTTCAAACAGATGAACCAAGGAGGTTCCATCTTATTCCCCAATCACTGGTATATACATGTACTTACATTTCAGGGAATTTAATATGTTGATCACTCGCAAATTGAGAATGGTATGGACAGAATGGAGTGCACCCCTTGAGGGGGAGCTAATCTGAAGAAGATGATCTTTTGAGATTCATATCATCTTGTGAAGAATCAAGGTATTCCAATCACACTTTCATACCTTGTTTCCTAATTGTATTTAACATGTCAATTAAGGGGGAGTAATTGATTGAAGGCAAATGGAAGAAATGGGGAGCTTTATCTTTTCACCTGAACTTTTTAATGAGTTTGGTGAAGTATGTGCAGGATTTATCAATTCAATGATGTATCTGAAAAATTTCAACCCCTTAAAGCCTAAGTATGATCTCACATGTATAGTGAATTGTGGACAACATTTAATTCCTTGGTTACATCACTCTTATTTTCTACACAAGGTTATCCAAAGTAGACTTAGAGTTTATTTTCTAAAGGGTCTTTTCTAAAGATAACATTTGACATCATCCCTCTCTTAGTAATTTTTAAAAAGGTGCTATTCAAAGGGAGAAAGAAATATTTTGAAGAGAACCACGCCACACCTTTGCATTTGGGTTCCAATAAGGGGGAGAAAATCTTGGAACACATATTGACCCATTCATATGTGCTCTAGTGATATTGACAACAAATACAAAGGGGGAGATTGTTGTGCACTGTGTTGCATTTGTTGTCAATAAGGTGTCAAGGATTGAATGGATGACAAGGAGTGTCAATATGTGAATGACAGAGGATGTGATGGTGATGGTGATGTTGTTAATAAGGTGTCAAGGATTGAATGTATATGTGAATGGAAAATGATGTAATGGTGATGGTGATGATTGGAGAATGACCATGGTACTAAGAATCATGTCACTTAGGAGAATCACTAAGTGTCATAGGAGGTAATGGTTGAAACACTCTCCATACTAATTCAGACGATTGTAGAGCTGTTCTTAAGTTCAAAGAACTTTTTTCAAGAAGATACAATGTCACAACATTGTTAGAAGTCAATGCATTGTCTTCACAATGCATGAGGAGAGAAAGGTGAACCATCCAAAACTACTAAATGGATGAAGTGGTTTGAAGAAGACCATGCACTATCTCTTAGTTCATAGGAGGTAATGGTTGAAACACTCTCCATACTAATTCAGACGATTGTAGAGCTGATCTTAAGTTCAAAGAACTTGTATCAAGAAGATACAATGTCACAACATTGTTATAATTAAATGCATTGTCTTCATAATGCATGAGGAGATAAAGGTGAACCATCCACAACTACTAAATGGATGAAGTGGTTTGAAAAAGACCATGCACTATCTCTTAGTTCATGAGTATTTGAAGATGATCCAACCTCATCTATGTTTGGATAAAAGAATAACAATGAAGATCAAGTGATTTATGATTAATTGTTGATGAATATAGTTGAGAGACCCTTGGGAATTCCATTCTTTCATATAAGAAGAATAAGAGATGTTGAAGAAGATATATGGAGTTCTTAAAAAGATGAAGAGGAGAATAAGTATGGTTTGGAATTTTTTTACTTGGTTACTTTGCTTCAATAAAAATTACCAACTATGTACTTTAACAAAAAATAATCCAACCAAAGAGTCCAGTTGAGGTCCCTCGCCTCAAGCACTTGCGGGACCCGAGGGTCAACCGTGCAAAAACCGCAGCGCGTTTCGATGTGGGATGAAATTTTTAGACGCAGATCTTATCCTGACCATCCATCTAATCTCGCATCCTATCTCAGCCGCTCGTTCCATCACATGCGATCCTGGCTGCACATCTGATCTTCAATCAAGCCGTGAAGGGTGTGAGTCGTCTGATTGCCGGGGGAGCGTTGTCTTCAACCTCCCGATGCTCTGCTGCGGTGCCGGTGACCGCCGTGAGCCAGTGATTCTCCCCTACATCGATCTCCTCACTCAGGCCACCATTCAAGCTCATTCCGAGCACATTGAGATCGTATGAAGGAACTGAATCTCTTGCCTGTAGTTTCACTTGCATGCAACCTTTCAAAGTAGAAACTCGAAGGTGGTTGACGCAAACTAAGTTGCGAGGCCATGCACATCATGCATGGATAGTCCTCGGAAACATGAGGATCTTCTCATGTGATCCTCATCACACGGATGAGAAGATACTACACAGAATCCTCTCATTCATGAAGGGAAATCTTCCCAAGTTTTACAGTGAATTGTTTGAAGATTTTTAGGGAGAATATCTCGAGCATTAAAACCTCCGATCTTCACAGCATATTTTGAAGATTTTAAACGTAGAACAAGATCCTCTGATCATCAATAAAAGGTAGAGCCCGACAAGAATAATGATGCTGCCTCCCAGACTTTCAAGTGCTTCTGTTTCAAAAAACAGAGCATCTTTGGAGAGGAGAACCGTGCAACCACTTGCGCGAAGGAGAACCGCACATTCCTTGCACGAAGGAAGAGGTCGAGTCGAGCCTCCATGTGTGCTCCCTTGCGTGATAGGAAAGAAGCCGAGCCTTGCGCACCTGCTGCCTGCATTCTAGCGCGGTAGCAAGTGGTCGTGCCCTCTCTGCCCGCGAACTCACGCGGCAGGAGGAAGCCACCGCACCACCTTTGTGCGGTAAGAAGAAGCTGAGCCGCGCACACTTGTGTGCCCTCTATGGATGCTAACTTGTGCGGTAAGAGGAAGCTACCGCGCCACTTGCGCGGTAGAAGAAGTTGCAGCACCTTGTGCGGTAGAAGAAGGATGCATCCTGCGTGCCTATTTCACCCAAACACTCTTGGTGTGTAGAAGACCCGTGATCCCTAGTTTGTATGGAGAAGAAGAACTGTGAACTCTTGTTTTGCCCAAAGGAGGAGAACCTGAGGCCTTGTGTTGTCACAGAGAGGAACACATGCATGAGGCCGAGTCCTTGATAACCTCTTGTGAAGAAACCTTCACACATATAATATCCACATACCCATTCGGGTTGTGTGCGATTTACTTGAAGAAGGGTTCTTGCATAGTGGAGTACATGTGCATGTAAACATATGAACAAAGTGTGTGTGCACATGTGAAGAGAAAGATTAACTTTAAAGGAGAGGAAGGTCACAACATCTTTGAGTGTGTGTGTGTGCAAAGAAACAAGAAGGCTGAAGCCTTAGTGTGTGCACAAGTGGAGTGTGCACACTTTGAAGAAGAAGGAAAGAACAAAGGAAAAGAAGAAGGTGTGTGTGCAAAAAGAGTTTACACCCTTGAAGGGTTTATCACACCAAGAAGGAAATAGGAGAGAATGCTTGCATGCATGCACATGAACACGTAAACATAGTTTATACTAGTGTGTGTTCATTGGAGAAGTCTAAGAACAAATTTTCTTGATGATATTTGAGATTCCATGCAAGTCATGCATGAAGATTGAGAATCCATGCAATCAGGGCATGAAGATTCAGAGATTCCATGCACTCATTGCATGAAGTTGAATTAAATAGAGACTGAAGCCAGACTGAAGTTACAGACATCATTTATCTGAGTTTTTAGTATTTGAGAAGACCAAGAAGATTGAGTGGGCATACTCAGTGCAGTAACATATTTTCCAATCAATATTCTTGAAGACAGTGGCCGAGTCATCCTTAGAAGAAGGAGATAAAGCCCGAGCAAAGAAGAGAAGTCATGGTCACCACCAGTGATCAGAAGAAGTGAGCAAGGCCAGCAGACCTTATCCAAGGCTGTTGAAGACTCTGGAAGAGCATAAAAAGAGGAAGTGCTACTCGTGTGACTCGAGGAGCCAGGAGAAGACCCCTTGTGAGACTCAGGGTGGAGAAGTCTTTGGTAGAAGCTGAAGCAGTCCAGTGGGACTCTGGTAACACTGTGGGATGCAGTATAAAGAACCTCTTGTGGGACTCCGGAGAGATACAGTGTGACTCTGTATCGACCATTGTAATTACTAACCGAATTATAGTGGAGAAACCATGTTGGGGCGTTTAACCAATATGGCAAGGACGTAGGCCTTTGGAGTCGAACCTTGTAAATCCTTGTGTCATGTGCCTTTACATTTACTGCATCACTCGAGCAAAGGCTGAGAGAAACAAGAAGAGTGGATAGAGGCCTTAACAAGCCATAGAGGTTTAATTGATAAAGAATCAATTAGTAAAAAATTTTAAAGGATCACTGATTCACCCCCTCCCCCTCTCAGTGATCACACTGATGCGGGCACTTCAATAATAATAACATTTAATATTTAAAAATATTTTTTTTCAATGAAAACGGTTTTTCATTATATCTTTTTATTTTATTCAAAAAAAAATTATCTATAAATTTCCGAATTTTAAATAAAGAATAATAATTTTTTAATTCCAAATAAAAAAAATTGACTTAGTATGAATTTTTAATCTATTTTTTAAACGTTTAGTTTTTAGTAAACAAATACGGTTTCCATGAAACTTGTAAATTTCATAAATTTACCATTATATAAGAATGACCTAGAAAATTATAAAAAATATTAAGTAATAAAATATATGTTTTATGAATAAAATTAGACATTTAAAAATATTATTTGAACTAATAAAACCTATGTAAAACTTTTTCATAACTAATTAAAATATTACATAAATATAAAAACTGCATTCATTCTTTTTTTGAATCAAATATTCTTAAAGGGAGATTTGGTTTTGGATTTCCTTGAAAGTATAATACTAATTAATTGATTTATAATAATTAAATTTATGTCATTAAATTTATTATCTAACATGGTATTATCTTATAAAAAAATTCAAAGCTTAAAAACAATATTTCCCTCCAATTTGTTTTTACTCATTTAAGTGTATTAATATTAATATTAAAATTTTACTCCATTAGAAATGTTATTTAAAAAAAGGTCTTATAATTTCAAATTATAATTATCAAAATAGTTAAAATTTTAAATTATAATATTTATCCTTAAAATTAATTACAATGGTTAAAAATTAATTACCAAGGTAAAAGTAAAATATGGTAAAAGAAAAAATGTTAAAATAAGTCCTTAAGATACTCAAAGTAATATAAAAAGGTAGTTTTGAGGTAGTTTTATTCCCAAAATTATTTTTCTCTGGTATTTTTTCCATTTTTTATCCTTTTCCACTTGAATAGTAACCTTAAATTATTGAAAATTTATGGGTTACTTCCAAACCCACCCCTTCCTTCACTTATAAAATGGAAAAATCTTCACCAATTCAAGACACACCTTTCCTTTAAATTTGTATTAAAAAATATTTCATTTATCTTCTCCTAGAACCCTCTCCTATTTTCAAAAGACTATGTGTAGCATTAGTAATCATAAGTCTTTCATTCCCAAGGAGACTTCAAAGGAAAAACATCAAATCCCTGATGTGAGTACTATCAAATACATAGTTATATTCTTAATTATTTTCATTATAATTTATTCTAGAAAAACTAATAAATTATATTTATATAATTTATATAATATAATTTTACTATACTAATGGTATTATCATTGGTTCTTCATTTACCCCATCCATTAAGAAACAACTCTTGTTCATGCTTTGTGTAGACTACTGCATCCATGATGTAATGAGTTTCATTTTCCTTAACTACCTTACAATGATGAATCAAAATGTAAGACTAATGGATAAATTTTATTTTCATTATATCATTATGTTTCTAGAATGAAAAATTTAATAACCCCTTAATAATTTCATCAACAAATAGTCATCATTAATTTAATCACTTAAAATAAGTCTACTAAGATGATATTATTTTCTTAATATTATGTAATGTTTTAATATCTGTTTTCTATTCATATAATTATATAAAAATTGTACATATAACACTAATAAACACTATATAATATCACTATACTTGTTTCATAATTTTATTACAACAGAACTACCTCATAATATTTTATTAAATTAGGGTATATTCATGTCTGGGTCAGTTTAACCACCAAATTTAATGATAATATGAATTTATAGTATGAATGACTATGGAAATATAATTAATTGTATACTATTTTATAATTGAGAATGTAATTATTATTTTTTGGTTATGGATATATTATATCAATGTTTACTTCATTAATTATGACAACACACCTCGATAGTCAAGAATCACTAAAACAAGCTTCTTATAAATTTTGTCTTCAAAGATAAAGGATAAAACACTCATAAAAGGATTTTATAAAATATTAATTAATTAAAATAATACCTATATGTAATCCTAATGAGCTATTAATAATTAACTTTGAAGTAAAAATGAACAAAATCACATTTATTGTGAAACTACTAAAAATGATCAATACTGTAAACATCTGTTGTGGAAAATAGAGATAATTCATGTAAGGAACAACTATTTATAAAAATTATGAATGAAAATAGATAATATTAAGGTTCATAATTAATTTATTAAGATTTTTATTTTTGTGATACAAAATGATAAAGTATGTTCATGAAAGTCGGGATAAGATGTGAGGGCTTTGTATCAAATTCCTCTCTTTGAGACAAGTTTGGTATTTTGCACCTAATTTTATTTTTGTGGTGTATATACTACCTATTTGATAAAAAATAAAATTTATTATATTTTATAAAATGGTATTTTAAGTTAAATTATAATCAATATATTTCTATTTTTTATTAAAGTGTTACTCAAGCCACATGGGTTTTCTTGGTCCCAATTATGATTCTTTGAGACATGTTACATGTTACTCACCTTGTTTACTTTTTATAGTGTTATATTAATTTAATATAAAATGAATATTATTTAACTTATTTACTCACAGATCCAAGGATAAACTAATACCAATAAATTTATCTTTTAAAAATGTGTTTTGAATCAAGTGTTATCCCAATCATAATAGCTTTTGGTGACTTAATTTTCATTAAATGAGATATGAACACTCACTTGAACTTATTTCAATTATTTTTGGTAAATTATACCCATTTAATTTATTTATGTATTATTATTTTCTTTTTTCCACATAAACCACTTTTGATAAGATTCAGGATTCATTGAGTATTTTTTCCCTAAGGGATGTTGATTACTCAAGTCTCATTTCCTCGAGTAATATTGTTTAATCAAGAACGTATTTCCATAACTATGTTCTATCTTCATAATATTTTATTATATTGTATTTTATAATCCCAATTGGTAAAATTATGTTTTTACACAAATTAATGTTTTGTTACTCTTCTCACAATATCAGTTTTAAATAAAGGTATTTTGAAAATACAAAAAAGGGTTTTCCCTCAAACTTTAAGATATTGTGTATTCATCTACCGATTTTTACAAGATAAAAATTATATATTTTCAAGCCTATTTTTTTTAAAGATTATTTTTATAAGTAATTTTCTTCAATATATTTAATCTCACATTTTCTAAAGTTACATTTTAATGTTATTTGTAAATTTTTATTTAATGTTAATGTTAATAATTTTTTCTAAAATATCTTTTATGTTTTAACTTCTATTTCACTTTTCAATTTAAAAAATATTTACCTTAATGGGTTTTTGGTTTCATGATTTATCCTCTAATATATATATATATATATATATCATGATTTGGGGGATTGGAGTTGAGACATCAGACAATTCGATTCTTGATCCCTTCTTTAGTGATATCATTTAAATATTTCTTTTTCGGATGGTTTTTTTCATTTATTTCAAAACCATTCTATGTTTCCTTATTTAAATGAAGTTATTATAATTTTAAAACATACACTTTTGATCTTTATAAATCTTATGATCATGATTATTCTAGTATTTATTTATTCATGTACTCATTTTGTTATATATTGTGAATATCATAATTTAATAATTCATATTATGATGTTCACCTAGAAATAATTTTATTCCATTGACATATGAAAATAATTTTAATTAAATATTTTTGTATTATAATACCAATTATTATTATCAAGTTGACTATTTATTTTTTAACTATCCACCCTTGTTCTTGGGATGGTTTATGATCATGTAATACCTTTATTTACAATGAGAAATGAATTGATATTATTGGTGCCTATTGATTACTAACATAATTGTTTTATTTATTGAAATTCTATAACTATTGTGTTATGGATATCCATTTTCTATTCAGTAGGAGTTTCTTTAGGTAAGGTTAACAAAAATATTATTTACTCTTATGGTGAATTAATTGTACATAAAAATTGATGAGTGGGAATTAGAATTATATATCCTCTCGATGCATCAATAGGTCTCAAGAGAAATAATAGGTTTGGGTATTTTTTGTATGTCGACCCAATTCAGTAAAAATTCTTGACTATGGTGATGATGACAAGTAATGTTTCTTTTCACAAGGCCATAATAGTATATTTTATGTTTAAAATTTTGAATTGTTTCAGTATGAGATAGGTACTATTGATATCCGTGTTTTCATTTATCATCATGGATATATAATTCTCTCATATTCATGTTTTTATGGATTCATATTGTTTAACTATTCCTTCCATAATATTTATACCATGTTTAATCCATGATTTATTTAGTTACATATTTACCTTAATGATCATTTTAGCTCACCCCTTCATTTTTCCATCTTTGGTTTTCTTCCTTGATGGCGGTATGTGTTTCTATGTGGGTTGTTTCATTCTCTGGTGGTGGTCATTGTTGGTGTGACGATGATATTGTGGATATTGTATAATGTTGATTATAGGCTTCGACATTCTGGGACTCTGCGATGAGCAAGTCGGAAGTGATGGTGGAAGATTTCTCATTGGTGACGTTGGTTCTTGGTTGAGCGATGGTACCTATGTCAACGGTGGTGTTTCGAACTGATGAGGATGGTGATCGGGGTGAGTGACGACGTGATGATGATGGGCCGACAACTATGACAATTCTTATGCATGGTCTCACTAGTGACCTACTCTGATTTGACAATGGATACATGTGATAACAGGGCTCATGGATCAATGTTTTGTGAAACATGAGGTGGAAATGTGATTTGGTCATGATTTCATAATAATATTTAAATTTGAAAATTTTAAATGAAAACAGGAATGTCCAGGTACCACAGATATAGTGTTTTCGAATTTAATTATTTTGCTTGTACTGTTACCGGTAACCCTTAAAAATTATTTTTTTAAAATGAATAAAAATGGAATTGGGGTGTCTATGGTAACCAGATCCATGATTGTGGTTTTGGGGTGTTATAGTTGGTATCAAAGGAAAGGTACATATACCATTATAGATTATGTCTTTGTTGAGGATAATTTAATGGTTCATAAGATTGAATTGATCACAATTTCAATGGTATATATAACTCATTTTATAGTATATTATTTAATCATAAGGGAATAATGTACATCTATTCAAATATTAGGAAAAGATAGCATTGGGTAAAATAAAATAAAAAATTTTATATATAGTATGATATACTAATGTTTTGGAAAATTCATGATTTTATGGTTTTCCTAGAAATTATATCCCTTTTCGAATAGTAGAAAGTAGATATGGTTGGGTAATAGATGCACTTAGGGGTAATCACCCTGGAAAGAATTGGTTGATTATTCACTCAATCATCACTCTAATACAAGATGAGTGAGTCCAAGACTGCATACCTAGAAAGTCACTCTTGAGGGATATTTTTCAGTTAATCAGATTAAATTTAAAAACCATTAAGAAGGATTTAATGATGATGTTAAATAATTTGGAAGGGGAACCTAATAGAAAAATGACTATGGATAACCAATAATTGAAAAAATAGAGTCATATGATAACTAAAAAGTATCATATATTTAAAAAAGGTTTCAAAAGGGAATAACTATTAAAAAAATTATCTAAATATTTTGAATATTATCAAAAAAATTGTTTTAGTGTTTTGTTTAAATGGGATCATAAGAATGGATGTGATGGAGGTATCTATCCAAATACCGCTATGTCTTATAACTGGATAATTGAATGTACATAAATGGTTAAGACTGTTAATATATGCCTATTATAATGGAAAGGGTGAGTGTCCTAGTCTTATCTGTGGTAGTGAGGTTGATATTTTAAAATACATTAAATCTTGAATCTATTATTTATTCTCATTAGTGAGTGATGATTAATCGATCATGTTCTGGTATATTAAAAATGTTATGGTAATTATGTGATATTTTTAAGGATTGTTCTTTAGATGTTTATCTTTAAATGTATAGAAATTTATATTAAAATGTATCAATAACCCGGAAAAGTTATTTTATGATAAGGTTGTATTTTTTGGTACAAACATTGGAGAACATGTGATTGAAGAATGGATAACTCTTAGGTTAAATATATTCTTGATGATGAGATAATAAAGGGTGGTTTCATTTTTAAGAAGTAAGTTATATAGTAATGGGTATCCTTGGGATTTATAATTTATTCAAAAAATATTTTGAGTATTTTATCTCATTTTAGGATTATCATATTTAGTGACTAGTGATTGAGCTTATGACCTAATTATTAATACCATATGAGTGTTAAATATAACTTTAATTTTTAGAGGCATACAAAATATCAATGTGGCTTATTGTTTGGGTGATTCAAATAGGTTTTGGTAAAGGTATCTTATTGAGAGTATATGATTAGGGTATATACATATTTTTGTATATAATTTTAGTAATGAATGATGTTGTTTGAGGAAGTATGAGTTGTATTTTAAAAGAATTGATTTCAATGATTATTTGGTTTATAATATTTTAAGAAAGTTCAAGGTAATTTTTGGATATATATATTAAGGAATTGGTTAATATGAATGTGATAAACCAACTCAGAGTAACCTAAGTTGAACCAAGATTGATATATGTTAAACTATGACTGATATATCCTAAATTGAGTCTGATATAAGTTGATTTGTAATTACTATAGGCTAAAATGATTTTAAAAAACTATGTAATGTTAATATAAATAATTTTACTGTCTTATTAATATTAATTAATGATATTTTATAGAGTTATATTCATTATAATAATATTAGGTAATTGTTCATTCAAAAGGAAAAAAATCTTAATTTCGAACTGAATTGGGTTTTCATGTATTATATAGATTTAATTATAATGATTATTTTAAAATTATAGAATTTAAATTATAAAAAAATTAACTAAATTTTTAAATTCACAATTTAAAAATTATCTTCGGGTAAATTTTTTTGAATTTTTTTGAAAAGTGGTATTTTTTATTGATTAGTGAAAATCAATGATTTTTATTGAAAACAATATTTTTTCATGAATTTATATAGTTTTAAATTTTTTTTAAAATGTGTTAAAATATAATTTAGCTCAATTATGTAATTTATAATAATATTTTTGATTTTTTGATGAATTTTATAGTTTAATTTTTTATGAAATTATATTTACACTTAAAAATAAATTATTTTGAAAAAACATTTTTCATCGATTTTTTAAATTTTAATTTTAAATTAATTTCTTCTGATTAGGACCATTGTATTTATTAAAATAGATTCCATATTTTTAATAATCATAATTAATATTATGTAATAATTTCAAATAAATTTTTTTCATAATGAATAGTTAAAACTGTAAAAATCGGTTAAAACATGTTTAGTGGGGGATAAACATAAGTTATAAGGTTTAAAATGACCTAGAAACATATATAAATTAAATTTTCTTGAAATATTCATACACTATCATACATAATATTATCAAATGTTCTTTCTTGGTTCCACTTTTCTTGTGTAATACAATAATATATTTTATTATGTTCAACAATAACGAATGTTTCATCTCCCCCACTTATAAAAGGACACCCGCTCTCCTCTCATCTTTACATATCAATAGAATTTTGGATCACAAAATTACAAAACAAATACATTACCTAAATCTATATCCACATTATATAGAACCTATTTTGATCATAAATAAAATCTATAAATGTGTTAGGTATAAGCATAAATAGGTTGTATAAAGAATAAGTGTAGTTCTTAATCAAGAATTTTCATTCTATTTCTTCTTCTAACTACTTAATATATTCTTAAATTTTTTTTAAAGAATAAAACAAGTTTTTTAAATATAATTAGATTTATTTAGGTTATTTTAATAACCTATATCCTTCTCCCTCTTCCATAAAATGAGAAAAAAAATAATGTTCATGTGTATAGTAGACTACCACCACATGAACCAATGTAGTTCTTTTTTTATCACTACCACTCAAGGTTGGTTATAATTATTAATTTAATATATATATATATATATATATTAATGATATATTTATAATTATTTAAATATAATATATCATATTCTTTGTTACCTTTATAACTGATGAAAAATGATATTTTCATTCGTGCGTACGTGGGGATTACCACCTCCACAGAGCGATATGATTTTTTTATAACCACATGACAATGATACTAGATTTAAGTGTATATAAATAAATAATATGATATTTTTTATATAATAATCATTATACGTATATGAAATTATATTTACCTACTTTTTCTCATTCCCTTTGAAAACTTTAAACAGTACAGATGCATCAGTAAGGACTGTTATCTCAAGGATTGTAACAAAATAAATTTTTCAAAACCATATTTATTATTGGATTAAAAAGTATAATTAATGTATAAAAATAAGAATTATATAATGATTATTATTCTATATATTATGTTATATTTAACTATTTGACCATATTCAACTTAGCAAAGTAATTTTGGACATATGAGTCGAGTATTGTCAAAACATTTCACATTAACATAATTGATCAAATAATTGTATATAACATGGTAATAAAGAAAATAATAAGTATAAAAAATGAAAAAATTTCTTAAATAAGTAAATAATTAACATAATTTTATTATTTAAGAATATGAAAATCATTCATTACAAGTCGGTCGTGAGGTAAATGACACTTTACCTTAAAAACCTCATTTTGAATGTTTTAAATCTTAATTTTCAAAGAAATACATGTCAATATTCTTAAAATTATTTTGTGTACGTATTTTAATAGATATGAATTAATTATAAATGAAACATTATCTCAAATTTTAATTTCATTCAAAGGTTTTCAAAAGGAATCTATTATGTCTTTTACACAGGATATTTTGATGAAAGGGGAAAGAGAATGTTCTATTTTTATATATATGGATTCAACGGTTCTTCCCACCACCAAAAAAATTATTTGATGCTTGGATACCTTTAAATGATTTCATATCTTCTTCAAATAAAAAACACTTCCTCCCTTTTTTCTCTTTATTTTAAAAAAGTTTTTTAAAATGAATAGATATTTCAATATCCTAAAATGTTTCTTATAGGTGCGAAGAATATTTTTTTGGAGTATGATAATGGAAATTCAAGAATCAAAAATTATGATTATGATATGGTTCTTTGAAACTATTTAAGATAAATGGAGAGCCTGATATAGATCATTATTATGGGTGATTCTAATATATTTCATAATGATGGGTGAGCCCAATATAGTTGACCAATACATTAGGTAAAGGGACGAAGTTAACCATTTAGGTTTCTCCTAAAAATCACTTTTATAGAAATTGTTTTGAAATTTTTTGAGATTAAGATAATTTATGTAAATAACCTTTAGAAATTATAATATATAATTTTTATATTATCATGTGTATTCATCTAAACTATGTCTATTCATAATAGTTTTCTATAGAATAAAAAGGGAAACTAAAGTAGGGAGGCACCAAGAGGACAATATACTTCCAAATAAGCTACTCGGAATATTTCGAATTAGAACAATGTAGTTTTTTATTATGATGGCTTAGTAGATTCAAGATAAAAATAATTTTTTTATCTATTATAAAGAGATAACATATCTACTATAGATGAACATATAGATAGTGGACCATTTTTTGAGACAACACCCTCCATCATTTAGTGGTTCTTCTGACTTAGTGGTAGCTGAGGGATGTATTAATGATCTGGAAGCGATGTTAAAACCATGGGTTATTATGATCATCAAAAGGAAACTCTTGTTATTTACTATTTTTACTTTTAATTTGATTAATAGTGTTCAATGGTTAAGAATACTAAAGGCAGATAAGAGATTGATTCCATGTAATGGGATGCATTAAAGAATATATTCCTTAAGACATAGTTTCCTATGGTTTTTTGACTTATGATAGAAAATAAATTCTTGTAATTGAGGACAAATGTAGAATACTCAATGGGATCATATGAACGAAATATCACCCAATTTGAAGGGTACACACCAAATTTTATTCATGATCTTGATAGTAAAATTAATTTGATTTAATTAGGATTATATACAAGATACCAAAGAGCTTTGGACTCTCGTGAATTTATAATTTACGAAAATATTATATATTTTTTCTAATATTTTATAAATTGATTTTTCTAAGGGCCATTTATTTCATGAATATAAGGAAAAAATTAGATTTGAGAGGATAAAAATAAGAAGAATACATCCAAGATATATAAAGGTAAGATAATAATGTTTTCTATTTATGATAGTTGTGGTTAAACTAATCATGGGGAATGTCTTATAAAATATGGTAAGTGCTTATGATGTTGAATTTTTCGGCATATAGATCATGATTACAAATAAAAATATCTTGTTAGTGGAAAGACCATTTTTAATAAGCTGTTAGTAAAGTGTTTTGAATGTAATGAGATGGGTCATTATATTGATGTGTCTCCTAATAATACTATGAATGATGGGAAGCAACAAGAATATAAGAACAATGGTTTAGTTATATCATTAGAAACAAATTCAATAGATTTTCATCCATCGAATAATGTGGAAACAGGTATAGTACTTGTTTATTTATATTATTCTAATTTCTTGTTTGATTTAGGGTCCTCACATTCATTAATTTCTAATAAATTTGATAAAAAAATGAAATTTTAAAATCATGAACTGAAGTTATAACTATTGATAAAAACACCCATGTGTATTATTAAGGTAACAATAGTTTAAAAATATCTACCTATTATCATATGTGGAAGATTTTTCCCTAAAAACCTTATTGTATTTACCATTTTATAATTTGATGTTATTTATGTATATATTGACTTTCAATTTATCATACTAAGAATGATTTTGGAGCCAAAGAATATATTTTCCTAAATGAGTTTTTTTATAATAATCAATTCATACCTATGATAACATACAAAGAATATGAGAAACTATTAAGATATGGAAATGAAATTTACCTTTCTCATGTTATTGAAAATAATGGAACTACTTAGATTAATAATTTCCTAGTATTAAAATAAAATCATTATGTTTTTTCAATTGAGTTATCTTGTATTATAACTTATCAAGAAGTTTACTTAACAATTGAATTACTTCATGAAGAAAATCAAATTTCCAAACCCCCTTATAAAATGGCTCAATTTTATCTTTCGTAATTGAAAAAATAGTTTCATTAGTTTCATGATA
Organism: Viscum album; assembly: GCA_963277665.1. NCBI lineage: Eukaryota > Viridiplantae > Streptophyta > Magnoliopsida > Santalales > Viscaceae > Viscum > Viscum album. Next base: position 1,374,731,854 of record OY728164.1, read on the forward strand.
AGGGTCTGATTTATCCTAGAAGTTAACCATGGGGTTATCTTGTTTTATTTGTTAAAAATAAATATGTTTTCGTAAGTCTTTTTATTAATTAGTGTGAAATTAATAACATTACTATTAATAATAATTATATTTTCCTTATATCAATGACTTGATTTATTATATAGAATTTTACTAGTATTTTTTGATGGATTATCTTAGTATCGAGTACCATCAACAGAATGTGAAGGAGGATGTAATCCCAAAGAAGGTATTTCATCCTAAGTATGAGTATTATGAGTCTGTGGTTATGTACTTTGGGATAATGAATTATCCAATTGTACTCATGGATCTTATAAATATATTTTCCCATGAGTATTTGGATAACTTTTTGGTTTTTTATTAATGATATTTTTTCTTATTCTAAAATTTATTATGATAGTGGAAAATATCAAAGGATTGTCCTGAAATCCCAGAAGGAAAAAGAGAAGTTATATATAAAATTTTTAAATTTAATTATTGTTTATAGAAGATTTCATTCCTTGTAAATGTCATAAAAAATATTTCATAAATAATGATCAAGATAAAACTAAAGTGGTTTATAAATGGACAATACCTACAAATGTTTCTATGATTTGTAATTTTCTTTGATTACAAGGCTATAATATGTGGTTTTTAAAAAAATCATGGTTATATATCCCAATAACTAAGTTAACATGAATTGGATTTTTTTTCATCTACATAAAGAAATGTGATTAATGTTTCGAGGAACTAAAAACAAGATTAGGGAATACTCTAATTTTGGACCTACCATCTATAAATGAATCGGTTTTATCTATAATAATGCTTCACTAAATATATTGGGTTTTGTTTTAATGAATAATGAATGGGTAATTTCATATTATTAATGTTAATAAAATCCTAATGAGAAATATTATCCTACACATGTCATTTAATTGGAGCCTATAATGTTTTATTTATAAATTTGGGTATATCATTTATATTCAGTAAGGTCTGAAATATCAATTGAACATAAAATACTGAATAATATATTCACTTAGAGAGAGTTGAACATGAGATGGAGGAGATGGATTTATTGATAAAAGATTATGAATAAAAAATTTACTACCACCCATGAAAGGAAAATAGTGTAGCTGATTCATTAAGTAAGAAAGGTAATGCTACATTTATTAAGCAGTTTTTGAAACATGGTACTTTGGTTAATGATTTGATGAATTTTTTCTAGGAACTTATACATGTAGGAACTCCCTGTATTTTTTCAAGTTTTGATATAACATTAATTGTCATATAGAATTAAGAATTCTAAAAAGGGAGATAATTTTTTATAAGAAAATGAAGAATTTATTATGATATATAAGTTTCATAAATTTAGAATTGACAATGAAGTTGGTTTTGTATTTAGGATAAGTTTATGTGTTTCATGTAAGCCCTATTTTAAGAAACATATATGGAGTGGGGCCCATATCGCTCCATTATTTATTTATCATCATTGAAAAAAAAATTAAAAATATCTTTTAAAACATTTTTTTCTGGAAAAAATGATGAAATATATCGTTGATTTTAATGTGAAATGTTTGACTTGCCAATAGGTTATAGTCGAATGACAATTACTAAAGGTAATTATTCATGTTTTTCTAGTTTCAAAATGTAAATTGTAAATATATCCCTAGGTTCTGATGGTTTTAATATCTCAATGTAATAATGTGATAAAGACCATTTCATCGGTTAAATAAATTTGTATAGTTTTTTCAATTCAAGATAATTTACCTTTGGATGAAATATATTGAAAATATGTTATGGGGATAATTATATTATATGGATTCCTTATCTTCTTTGTGACTTACCATGATCCCATGTTTGCATAAAATATCTGGAAAATTCTTCAAGAGTTTTTGGGTACTGAATTAAATTTTAGTACAGACTTTCATCCTCAATATGATGGACATGTAAAGACAATGATTCCAAAAACAAAGGATATGCTTAAAATTTTTTAAATGGATTATTAGAAAAGTTGGATTCAATATCTAACATTGAATTTATTTTCTTATAAAAATGGATTTCATTCCATTATACAGATTTATCCTTTATGGCATTATATAGAAAGCGGTGTTGAACTGCAGCTTGTTTCTGTGAATTCTGGGAAATAAAATTATTGGGACCGAAATTGGAAGAAGAAATGGTTGAGAATTTGAATATAATTAAACATAATATGAGAATGGCTCAAATATCACAAAAATATTATGAATATCACCATAAGAAATGTCATTATTTGGAGGCAGAAAACCATTATTTTCTTCATATATCTCAATAAAAATGTGTTAGGAATTTTGATAAAATGGAATGTTAATTATGTTGTTCCATAATCCAAATTAAATCCTAGATAAAGTTGGATCAATTTAATATTTAGTGTACTTGACTCATATTTCATCTCAGGTACATAATTTATTATTTGGTTCATTGCTATAAAAATATATGTTGAATTCATCTCATGTTTTGACACCTGATGTAGTTCAGTTGGCAGAAAACCCTTATTATGAAGAACAACCAATATAGATTCTTAACCATTAATAGATATATTTTTTATAATAAATTGATTTAATAGGTTGTGGTTTAATATCAAAACCATGTGATTGAAAAATCTTTAAAGACCCAGAAATTCTATATAATTTTTTTCAATTATATTGAATTATTACTAGACTGCAAAAAATTGACGGTATGTGATTATGAGGCCTAGAGTTCTCAGAATTAACTATCAAAAATTGTTAATATTTAAATATCATGGGTGAGAAGTTTTCCTGAAATAGTATAAAAACTCTTAAATGGGTGTCTGGATTAGAAATCTGAGGACACTGTAGTGTTCAGGATGGTGGGTTACCCTAGGTGAGACTTAAATTTAGTCATCGAAGACCTCCAGTGAGAAAACCAGAAAATGGCATAATTGTAAATAAAATAATTAAATAAAAATTATTTTATTTTTCAATTTCTTATAACTCATGAATGGTGACTCAGATTAAAAATATGAGACCACCGATGAACTCATGAGGGTATTCTTTCCTTAGAAAAATCCTTACATTGGTCGGCGCAGGCCACTAGTGGAAGTTAGTTTTTGTCCGTAAATAAAATAATAAAGAAACAACTATTTTATGGTCAAAAACTTATAACACCTAAATGGTATCTCGGATTGGAAATCCAAGATCACCCTTGATCTTGTGAGGGTGTAATCCCCTTTGGCGGAGCCTAACCTCAACCGGTGCAGGTCGAGGGTGACTGTTAATAATTTCTGAGCATTTTTAAGGTACTTTTAGCAAATGTGCGGGAAAAAATTCTATATTTTAAACCGGAGATCAAATTAAAAATATGTGGGCACTGTTGAACTTGCAGCACCATGATTCTTTTAGGTGAATCATAACTTTGACTAGAAAGGTTCAGATTAAATAATTAATTTATAGACTTTACCAAAAAATAACCCCATGAGTTATTTTATTCTCTTTTCAACTTTGAGCGGTGGATAGCGGGACCATGGTATATCATCAGGCTTGAATGGGATTAATTTAATGACATGACCCTTGGGTTGTGTAACCATGATGTTCATTGTTGTAATGGAACATTAATTTCAGTTCATTAATGAACTGCATTATTAAAACACAAAAAGGGTGGTTCCTTTTATTCTATTTAAACAAATGTTGGGCATGGGTTTTGGATTCCCATGAGAGGAACCTTTGATAAAAAATTGGTGATTCCTTCCTCCAAATAATAATGGAGATTCGACGATGCCCTTGGGGATTCAATCTGCAGATCAACAAATGTCGACGAACTTCTTCGAATGCGGACCCTTATTCCTCATCTGTAGCCTCTTCCAACGAGTTCTAGATTAGGGTATTTCTTTATTTATTTATAAGAGTTTATGAATTCATCTTTTCATGGTGATGTTTCAACTCTTACCTTGTTATAACGCTAACGTGGAGGTCATGGGCCTAACTGAACAAGGCCTGAACCCTCCGTCATTCTTGGTTTGGTTGAATTATTCTTGGGCGACTAAGAAAAAAGGTATCAAGGCTGAACTAGGGCCCATGCAGTGATGGAAGAGTCCCGAGAGGCCCATAAGCACAGTTGGAAAAGGAAACGGACATCCAAAGATTCACTAGAGGCATGTGAAAGCTCTGCTGGCACAGCAGCACCGGTGACCGGAGGAGACGGCGGTCGGCCATCGCCGGCCATGAGGAGGTGCTGGTGCCCGAAGGTCCCGCGATGGACAAAGGGGGTGGTCGGCCATCGTTGACGGCATTGAAGTGGACATCACGCCATAGAAGCACACTGCGGAGGAGGGCCATGGCCTCGAGCCGTAGCTGATGGCTCACCCACGCCTATGGGTCCCACTGTGGACTGGTCCACATGGACTGGTCAGGTGGAACGGTGCCAACTGGCGCCGCTGATGGTGAAACTTGAACGGACATAGTCTATTCAGGAGGGGAGTGGATCCTCGTGCCCTGTTGGAGGGTCGCGCCCAGCTAGTGGGCTGAGCTGGTCCAGTGGACCGGGTTGGGTCAGTCCCTAGCCCTTTTTATCTCAGTTTCACTCTAATGGGATTATGTTCTAAACCATACATATATTTGACAAAACATCTATTGCACTAGAACCCTTAGGAAGAGGTGGCCCTCTTGAGATACTCCACTTGGGTTTTAGAGATAGTTGGATTATGGCCAGGTTGGATCGGACTCGAATCCAACTAGGCCCTTGGCACTAAAATGATTATAACTTTCAAACTGGGTGTCTGATTGACGCACCTTCTATTGCATAGGAACCCTTATAACATGGGGGTTCATTGGGTAAATTCTTCATGGGACTTCATGTCAGTTTAGGTAATACTGATATCTTGAGGGGCGGTATCTCGGAAACTCAAGCGCACCAAGTGAGAGAATCATGTTGTCGGGTCTCAACTAATTTAAAACCCTATGTGGATCAAAAGTAGCACAACCTGATGAGGAACAACCTTAGAGTAGCCTGTCGTGCATCAGTAACTTAATAACATGTGTGGATCAATGAATTATGACCCTGTGTGGATTGAAGACTTATAACCCTGTGTGGATCATCTGTAGCGCAACCCAATGTGGACCAGCCTTCGAGTGGCTCGTTGTGGATCAGCGATTTATGACCCCGTGTGGATCGATGGCTTTTGAACCTGTGTGGATCGGTGACTTAGGACCCTCTATGTATTGGTAACTTAGAACCTTATATGGATCGATGACTTAAGACCCTGTGTGTATCGATGACTTATGACCCTGTTTCAATCAGCAGTACTACGATCTGAGGAGGACTAGTCTTAGAGCATCCCATCAGGGATCAGTGACTTACAACCATGTGTGGATTGATGACTTACGACCCTCTGTGGATTAGTGACTTATGAACCTATTTGGATTAGTGACGGAGTGACTTCTTCACGGTTAAGCAGTGGAACTTCACAATGTAATAAGATAAATTAGCTTTACAATTATTAATATTTATTTATTTTCTTAAGTTATATACCTGGTTTGAGCTGAGTCTTTTTCCTTGTGCTTTTGGATTGATATCATTATTTCTGGTTTTCCTTTTTTGAATTATAGGAGCCCTTCAGGGGTCTCGGGGTTCCTACTAGGTAATGTTATACTCACCCCTGTACGGGCTTCGCCCATACCCTATTGTGTCTTGTGCAAATGATAGACATCTTTGTCCAGGAATTTGGAGCTAGGACCAGATCGTACATAGAGGTGACCGGTTGACACAGAGAGCCACATTGATGAGATGTACCTACCCTTCATGTTGGATCCTTGGAGGATGACCTCATGATCTATTTTTCTATTCCTCTATTTTTTTCTTTTATTTGGGTTTGTATTCTGGCCAATTCTTCTTTAGTTCACACTTTTACTTTCAAAATTTATACTATGTGGTTTGTTCTTGTTGTATTCCTGTTCTGTGGGTTGGTAGGTTTAAAGGAAATGTTTTCCCATTTTAGGGTTATGCCATCCCGGTTCTAGTCTCCAACACCTCGCCTATGGAAGGAAGTTTTGGAGAAGTCATGGCACGGGCCTTGGGGGACGGGTTGTGAAAAAGTGGTATCATAGGTGTTCAGTTCTACCATAAGAACTAAGAGTCTGTGTTTTCAAAGGAAAAATATTGTTAAGTGTGTTGAGTTCAGATTACAGTCCAGGGAGTCCAGTGTTTGCGTTTCGGCTGACGTATCCATACATCAGGAACCTGAATTATAATTTTTGACATAGTACACAAAAACAATAGTTTTATGTGTTTTGAATATGTTTTTATATTAATCTGTTTTGAGTCATATCACCAAGTATAACATATTGACTGTAGTTCATCTTGATTCTATTTCATGATTCCTCTATCAGAAAGCCTGCCAGGATTCCACTGTGTGGCCATGAGGATGGTCCACAGAGTAATGAGGCTTCTGTACAAGGACTGTTGCTCGAGATGGTACCTTCGAGCTCTGTACCAGTGATACCAATGCCCGTTGGTCGGCAGTTACTACTGGCACTACTGGTAGAGGACACATATAAGCTCAGTGATTTATACGAGTTTCATTGAAAGATACCCCTCAGGTTCCGAGGCGAGACCAAATCACAGGTGGCTAAGGACTGTATTTAGTTGTTGATCGAGTTTCCAACTAGTCAGGCCACCATTAGATCAGATGGTGGTCCTGGAAGTGAGCATCCTATGTGGCTCAGTAGGGTGATGGAAGGGTTTAGAATTCCCCTCTCTTATGATGAGGTAAATTTTCCATGGATATATATTTACAACCATTCTCATATAATGGGTCTCTTTCCATAAAAAATATAAGGGATATGTCTTCCCAAGAGATTCTACAGCTTCAGTAAGACGACATGTCAGTAGCTGAGTGATCATCACGGTGTACTAACCATTCCAAGTACTCAAAGAATATGATCTGACTAGTGCTTTAGGGATCTGAACTCCGAGAAAGATGCATTTAGGGACATACAAGACATCACTATTCCTCGGTGCATTCCTACTTATGTTAGGGTGATAGAGAGAACCTTTGTGGTTTAAAATAATTTGGCTGAGTAGATACATCCAGTTAATGCCAGCAACATGAGGTGGTATACATTTTGACATGTTACAACCACAACCCCAATGTGGTCCCTACTAGTCCCATGGGGATAGAGGAAAGGGGAAGGGAGTAGCTACATGCAATCAAGGAGTGTGACCCTAGGAATACAAGAATACTTTTAGGCACGATCTGTGTCTACTACTAGCTATCATATAAATGGACATAGTTACTAATCATTCCTTCTTATCACGAATCTTGTTCAAGACCTAGAGTTTCTGGTTAAACCATTGATGTTACCCTTATTTTTGGAGATACCTAAGGGAGGAGACTCGAAAATAAAACTTATACCGATGGTGTTATCTGACCATTGAGGTGAGAGATTTTGTTAGAACCTCTTTGTGGCAGCATCGCGGCCTTACGATGTTAGTTTGGGTATGGACTGGTCATCCATAGATCATGATTAGATTGACTATTTTAGGAAAAAAGGATGTGGTGTATCTACAGTGTTGGAATGGGGTTTTCCTTTGTTGGAAAAAATGGAAAGATAGGTAGAATAGGATAAAATCATGCATAGGAGGTTGCAACTGATCACTCTTGAGTCGGCCAACCTTACCCTTTGTGGTAGCATGTGTTTTGAGTTTTCAGTTCCCAATAGTATTGGCAGAGTGTAGGAACATCCTTTCAAAATATGTTTCCAAGATTTCCTCCCATTGGGGAGAGGGAATTCTATATTATCTTGTCCCCAAGGATGACACCAATATCTACAACTACATATTAGATGGTTCCTACAGAGCTCTGGGAGATTAAAATATAGTTAGGATAATGGTTTATTGTCTACTCTGATCAGAAGAGTCTCAGGTATATCTTCTCATAGAATGACCTTAACTTGAGATAAAAGCGATGGTTATAATACCTCCAAGACTCTGAATTTGAGATATTATATTCTCTTGGGAAGGGAAACATAGTAGCAGACACACTCAGCTGGGGGTCGGGTCTACACCTGCTAAGTGAGGCAACTGAGTAGCTAGTCGTGATGCCGATATCCTTTGTGCATAATCATTGAGCAGCTTACCTCTAGTCTATGACTATCACTCCTCCACTCCTTATTTGATTTAGGGAGGCATAACATTTTAATGTTGACTGTGAAGCCTGATGTGCTCAGATATCTTCAGGATAGGATCCAAGTGAATTTTCGATATGTGGGGAGCATTTCATCCATTTTAGAGGACACACCTTGGTACCAGCGACGTTACAGGAGGAGATGTTGAGGTAATTTTATACATTCCATTTTGCAGTACATCCTAGTGTGGAGAATATGTACCAGGACCTCCAACGTCAGTACTGGTTTCTAGGGATGAAGAAAGTGGAGGAAGAGTTCATTTCACGATTCCTCACTTTTTAGAAATTGAGATATGAGCATCAGGTTCCAGCATGATTTAGCACATCTTTTACCCACAAACAAATGATCAGACAGAGTAGACCATAATAACCATGGAGGACATGCTTTGTACTTGTGTCCTAGATTTTGGTCACAGTTGGAAGGACCAACTACCACTGGTGGAGTTTGCATACAATAATTATTATCACCAAACCATCATCATGGCACCGTTTGAGGCCTTGTATGGGAAACCATGCAGATCACCTCAATGTTGGATAGACCCAGTAGAGTTAGTACTTTTGGGTCCAAAGTTAGTTTAGGCTACCACTGAGAAGGTGTTGGTCATCTAGGAGAGGATAAAGACTGCACAACAAAGGCAGAAGTCTTATGACGATAAGAGACAAAGACCCTTAAAGTTCGAGGAGGGAGACCATGTCTTCCTATAGGTCTCACCCCAATGAGGATTGTGGAGATTTGGCCAGGGCGACAAGATATCATTAATGTTCATCAGACCATTCATGATTCTCAGCAGATTTGGTGAGGTGGCATACCACCTAGCTCTTCCACCACAGATGCACTGAGTATATAATGTTTTCCATGTGTTTTAGCTAAGGAGATGTGTGCATGAACCATCGCACATCAAATACTAGGGCAAGATGAACATTGAAGATGGGGAAACTTTTGTAGAGTTCCCAGTAGAGATTTGGGATTGATAGGAGAAGGTCGTCCATGGATGTTTGATTCCACTAGTTCAAGTTCGATGGCAGCCCAAGAACCTTCATGATAGCACATGGGAGCGGGAGTCTAAGATTCATGCTCAGTGCCCCACTTGTTTGATTTACCTTTGTTTTGGATTTCGGGGATGTAAATAACTAAGGTGGGGATAAGGTAACTGGCTATAAATTAAGTATAATTTTTTTAATTATATGGAATTATTACGAGACTGTGAAAATTGATGGCACATGATCCTGAGAACCGTAGTTCCCAGAATGATCCGTCAAAAAATGTTAAGATTTAAATAGAACAAGTGATCATTTTTCCTGAAAAAGAAGAATAAATCATACACAGGTGTCCTGGTAAGATATTTGAGGGAACTATTGTGTTCAGGATGGATGATTACTCTAGGCGAGACTTATTTTTAGTCGGTGCAGGCCTCTGATGTGAAAACCCAAAAATGGAATAGACATTAATAAAATAATTAAATAAAACTATTTTATTTTTCAAGTGATTATAACTCACGAATGGTGACTTGGATTAAAAATATGGGACCACTGCTGAACTCATGAGGGTATGCTTTCCATAGGCTGATCCTAACATTGGCCAGAACAGGTTAATAGTTGAAGTTAGTTTACTGTCACAAATAAAATAATTAAGTAACAATTATTTTATTTTCAAATCCTTATAACTCCTAAATGGTAAATCAGATTGGAAATCCAAAAGTACTATTGAGCTCGTGAAGGTTTATTCCCCTTTGGTGAATCCTAACATCGACCGGAACATGGTGAGGTTGACCATTAATAATTTTTGAACTTTTTTAAGGTACATTCAGTAAATGTGCGGGTGATAATTTCTATCATTTGAACCAGAGATCGCATTAAAAATCAATGGTCACCATTGAATTTGTAGTGTCATGATTCTCTTAAGAAAATCTTAACATCGACTTGCATATATTGGATGAAAAAGTAAATTTCTGGACATTACAAAAAATAATAATAAAATAACTCTATGAGTTATTTTAATCTCTTCTCACCGTTGAGAAACGGATGGTGGGACCATGGTGTAACGTCGGGCTTGAATGGGAGTCATTTAATGACATAGCCATTGGGTTTCATAACCACAATGTTCGTTGTTTTAATAGAACATTAATTTTGGTTCATTAATGATCTGCATTAATGAAACTCAATGTGGGTGGTTCCTTTTCTTCTATTTAAACAAAGCATGGGCATGGGTTTTGGATGAACAAGAGAGAAACCTATGATGAAACATTGGAAACATCTTCCTCCAATGAATAATGAAGATTATATGACACCATTGGGGATTTGATCCAGAGATTAATGAATGTTGACAAACATCTCTGAATGTGGACCCTTTTTCCTCATCCGCAGCGTCTTCCAACGAGTTCCAGGTAGATGTTTTTCATTATTTATTTATAAGATTTTATGAATTCATCTTTTCTTGGGGATGTTTCAACTCTTCCAATTTTATAATGCTAATTCAGAGAGTGCGGGCCAAACCGAATATGGCTCGGACCCTCCACCATTCTTGGTTTGGTTGTGTTCTTCGAGGGTGACCAAGAAACAAGGTAGAAAGGCTGAACCATGGGCCACACAGTGATGGTAGCATCCCAAGAGGCTCTTATGTGCAGTTGGAAAAGAAAATGAACCTCACGAGCTTCATCAGAGGCTCGTGTAAGCTCCGTTGGCGCGACGGCGATCGGAGGAGGTGGAGGCCAGCCACTACTAGTCACGAGGAGGATGTGGTGCTCGAAAGCACTGTGGTAGATAAAGGGGGCGGCCTACCATCTCCATCCACTTTGAAGTGGGCGGAGCACCACAGTATCATACCACAGAGGAGGGTCGCAGCTCCGAGCCATGGCGAAGGGCAGACCCGTGCCTGTGGGGCCCACTATTGACTGATCCATGCAAACCGGTCATGTGGAGTAGTGCCAACTGACTCCACTAATGGTGGAACCCAAACAGACTTAGTCCATTCGGGAGGAGAGGGAACACCCATTCCCAGTGGGCGGGTCATGCCCAGCTAGCAGGTCGGGCTGGTCTAGCGGCCCGGCAGGCCGCGCCCCGCTGGGTGGGATGGGAAGAGCCCGTGGACCAGCAGGCTGGACCGGGCCCCACTAAACCGGACCGAGCCCAGTCGGTTTGGGCCAAGCCCAATGGAATTAGGTGAAAGAAAAATCAAAGGAAATTCAAAAATATTCATTGCATGACATGATCAAGAAGTACAAGTGTAACCAAAATAATTGAAATTGGGTAATGAAGCTCCCTTACAGAAATTTTACAGCCTAACGACGTCACTTTAAAATTCTTAAGATGATTTGATGAGAGAGAAACTGAAATCTCATAACTTGGACATAAAATTTATAGCAATAAGGATATATAGTAACATATCCCAACATAATAATACATAAATTAAAAGACATAACAAAATTAAATCTTTTAAAAAGAGGAGGATGAAAGGTTCCCTTACTGATTGTGTAACATACGAAACATACACCCCATGGAAGAAGGATCATAAAATGAAGAATTAAATACACATAAATTAAATTATATTACACCAAGAATACGATCATGGGTAGTACATACACCACACAAAAGTAAATAGTGTCTAATATAGCACAAATCTCGCGGGAATAAAAAGCGAGAGGAAAACCCCTTACCACATTGTAATCAATCGAGTCGTGTGACCAAAAGTTAATAACTAGCAAATGAATCCCATAATAACATTAATATAAATAGAATCATGATAATATATATCAAATTTCAGTACAAAATACACCACATTCAATAAATAAGTTATGAGCAATGGAAATATCACAGAATTAAATATGAGATAAGAAACCTCTTACCTCGTGTCTGACTTGAATTTTTTGTTCATTGTTGTTCCTGAATAATTAACTTATGTTAATTTATAATTGATTAAGAACCCTTTTTAAAGTTTATTATTCCTTTTATATCACTTATTACAATGTTATAAACATTGTGTAATCATTTAAGTTAAGAATGGTCGTTTTGTCGATATTTGGTACTTGAGTAAAAAATGAACACCTTATAATTACATGTTGTCCCAGTGATCAAGATTCCATTATCTACATAATGATATTCATGATTTATATATCATATATATCATATATATCCAGTATATATATGTATTTATAATAGTACATAACATTTGGAGATAAGAAATGAAATGCACCGTTCCTGGAGACGGTAAGTCGTACGTACGCATGAACGCTACATTCATTTCTATTTCATATTTTAATTGAATGAAAACTTAATGATAAATAGTTATATTATAATTAAATTATAATATCATATATAATTTCAATAAATCCATCCTTTATACATCTCACGTTTGGTATGAATGATTCATATCACTTTGAGTGGGTGGTAGTCTGCACTTCCTCAAATGAAATTATCATGTTTACTCATAAGGGAAACCATAAAGGTATGCTATAAATTAAAAATAAAAAAGCATAAAGAAAACATAAACATAATATATATAATATATAAATATAGTTCCATCATAATGTCCACCTTAAGAGGCTATAGGAGATAATTGAACAATCACAGTTTCGTGAGGTGTTAGTTTTCCATCCACAGAAACAGTATATTCTTTACCCATTATATGGAGGTGTGTGTCAGTGTAGTTATAATCCTCCACATAAAAACATCCCAGTATATTTAGGATACTTTTTTGTAATAAAATAAATGGATAAAAAGAGTTTAGGGGTTGTAGAAGTAAAATAAAAAACAACTTAAGAGAAAACATTACCTTAAAATCGAGTAACTCCCTTTGGTTTGAACCAAAAGAATTTCTTAAAGTGACTTATGCCTAAAGTAAGTATTAAATGTGTAAGAGAATGATGTAGGGAGATTAATTGGTCAGATTTTGGATAACCTAAGGGGCTTGGGAAGTGTGATGAATGGGTTATAAGTGAGGTCTTTTTATAAGGGGGAGAAGGGACTCTTTAGGAAAGTGTAAAAGTATTTTTTTATTATATAAAGATTTTCAGATTCTAAAGGTCCAAAACTCATTAAGGTGTAAGATAAGATGACTCATAGTAGAAATAAAATCATCCAATAATAATTGTACAGTTTTTGGATATTATTTTAATCTTTATAATCTTGTTTATTTAAATCATTTGTCAAATGAGGTAAACACTACATCATTATTGTGTCATAAATAATTTAATTTATTTGTTGTCTAAAAATTATTAAAAAAATACCATGATGTAGGAAATATTTTTATATTTTCAAAGAAATATTTTTTGTCAAAAGATAAATTATATAACCCCTGGTAAAAATTTATTTACTAAAAGAAATTTGTTTATGTCATTTTTCCTTTATTTTAAGTTAATTAAAATAAAGTGTCATTATCACTCTTACATGGATCCATGGGGTCTCAAAATATACCCAAGGGTGATAAATTTTTTTCATTACTAATAAAATAAGGTTAGTACAAGTTTTAAGGTAATTTTTTATTATTATAATATTCTCTTTACCTTAAATTACCCGATTTAACTTTAACCGTGGTAAATAAATGTTAAAAGTTACTATTCACCATAAATTATTTTCATCTTATTAAACCATATTTTACATAATAATAACAACCATGTATGTTGGATTTTCTAAATTCAATTCACAGAAGCAGTAAAATTTCATTTAAATGAAAAAGTCTGGTTTTTAACTACCACTTAGTGTTTTCACTATTCATCAAAAATTGAAGGTTTTCAGAAAAATACCAAAAATTCAGCCTAAGATATATTTGATATTCCAAATTCAAAAATGATATATATTTTACCAAATTCAAAACATTTAATATGCCTTAATTAATTTAAAATTAATTCTCGTTGTCAAAACAAAAAGCGTGTTTTTAAGAAATAATAACTATCAAAAGATTGACACTTGTTTATGCCCAATTTCAATGTGAAATTTCCTCCAATTACTATAATTGGATTAAATGGTAAAAATAAAATATAATTACACTTTAAAACTATTTATAAAGATAACCTAACCATATAAATTAGTTCGATTAAAAGGTAGTTTTGAATTAAAATACTGTATTTTTTCCTATTCATTAAAAAATAAATTTTATCAAAAAAATACCAAAAAATTACCCAAATTAAATTTTTATGTCTTGGTTCTAAAGAAGAATTTTATTTTTTCAAATAGAACATATAAAAGTGACAAAAACTATATTTAAATAGGTTTCACCATCAAACGATGGTAAATCAATCTTTTAATGATTATTAGTGTATTTATGCTGAAAATCAGATTATTTCTTATTTTAAGCATCTAAATGTTTTCAGATAAATGTAAAAAAAAATTTAAAAAATGTATAATAATTTTGTAGTTAGTTCTATTCATTATCTCTATTACAGTGGCTAGGTGTTAACTACCATTTAAAATAATAATATTAATGTATTATTTTTCAGTACAACTCAACATTCTGTGGAACGTAAGATTTCAAAGGAAATCATTGTTGTGTATCAGGTATTCCATCAAACATAGTATCCCATTTAAATTAAAATTAATATATAATCCGAAAATATTATTAAATATAAAAATTACATATTCTTTATTTACCTAGAATGTTACATCCTTCCCCCCTTTTGGAAATTGCTTCCTCGCAATTTTTAAATTGGGCTCAAAAACTTCATTGAAAGCCCCACATCGGAAAAAGAGTCAATAAAACTATGACTTTAAAATAAAGGGAGAGAATTAAAAATTTCACCCAAGAAAACAGATACTAGGATTCCATGAAAACATGGATATAGAAGAGAAACTAACTCTCATAGATTAATAGAGAGTGGTAAAGAACTTGATCATGGAAAGTTAACCACCAAAATACCATAAATTTGTGGTTGGGTAAAAGTATAATGATAAAATATAGCTTATATCTTTTTTTGTATCAATATCTTTTTCATTGGGTTAAATAATTTTATTAATAACTAGACTAAGATTGTAAGGAAATATACTTACTTGTCATGTAGCCTTGAAAATACTAGATACATTCATAAGGATTACACTAAATCATAAAATGAAAAACTACAACAAAATTGAATCCCTAGAAAACATTGAGATCCCATAGACTATCCCTACAGGTCAGTCATAATATACTTCTTCACATCCTGGAAAAAATAAAACATAGAAAGGGGTGATCTCAGACGCTCAGTAAGGATAACAATTTAGCAGAAATTTTCACAAATAAGCATAAACATTTAAGGCATTGTATACAACTAGAACAAAAGCCTTTTAAACTTGAACTTCAACTTAATATTGCAAATATAAAATCAGAATAATTCCATTTACTTACTCACATGGATATTATACTAGTTGAATAATCACATGCAATATCAATAGTCACTTTCATAATGATGGAATGCATAATGCCAGACTTTCATAACCACAGAGTCAAGGACTTGTGCCAATACTACAACTAAGATTTTGTCAATGCCTTTTTCCAAGACACTAGTTTCTCTCATGAGACCTATCGATGCATCGAGTAGCTATAGTGGGCTCCACTCGTCACTTTCTAAGTCCAATGCATTCTCCATATGGAAAGGTTTAAACATAACATAAAAATTCGTATTAAAACTGGCATATGAAATGTCAAGACTTTATCCATAAACCATTAATGGTATTAAATAACACATCCAAAGTCAAAAATATCACAAAACCTTCAATACAATATGGAAATTTTTTATCATAATAAATCAACTTTAAACAAACTTAAAATCCATCAAAGGATGTAGACATATATGAAATCAAAACCATTTTAGAGAAATATCTCATTCTATTTTGAAATCATTAAAAGGTCACGTAATTATAAAATAAAACATTTACATTTGAAAATATTCTTATTATCTTGTAATGTAAGATTAGATTATTTTATAATGTAATAAAATAGCTGCCCCCTCTGTATATGTTAAAAAAACATTCTTACCTAAAATTTGTCGAAAAGGCCATAAAGTGCCTTGTTTGGCAAACGACTGAAATATTCTTTTCAAAACATATAAGTTCAAATAAGGGTATAAATTAATTTAACACATTTTCTAGTAAATATTAAAAATGTTTTGAAATAAATTTTTGAGAAATATGGATGTGGATGATAAAGAGGTCCCAGTAGATAATTACATATAAACAACCTCGGATAATGAAGAGATTTTAAAATTAACCCTTACCTTGTACTTTTCCTTGGTCAAGGATAGTTTAACCACATGTATATTGGTGAAATAATTGTTATTAAATTATAAAATAATCAAATACATTAATATGATATCATATATGATCTTTTAACATTGCTTCGTCAATAATATCTTAGTATTATCATCATGTCGTGTGTAAACAGATTCATTTTCTTTTATATTCGTTATTATGTGATTCATATTTATTATGTATGAGATTTATCTTATTAATATATAGAATGATATTAAGACTTTAAACATTATTTCTAATCATCAAATTAAAATTAGTCTTGAATGGATACCATGGGGAATTAATCTCATCGCGTTCGTAGAGACGGTAATCTGTACGTTCGCACGAGCGACAATATCATTCTTTTGATATTAAAATAATATATAATTGGATATTATATCATATATACAGAATCATTATCATGTTATATATATTATTTACATCAATTACACATCATTATTATACGTATCCAAATAATAACGTATTGAATAATAATTACACCACGACGTGGAGACGGTAAGTTGTACGTACGCACGTATGGTGACATGTCATTCAATGGATGGATATAAAAAATAATTTGGTCATAACATAATTATAATAACATCACAGTATATATAAGATACTGAAGTTATTATTTTATAATGGAAACAACAAAGAAAAATGAAGTGGAACAAGAAAGGAATTTGAAAGAGGTGACGAAATATTTACCTTCTCATCGGGTTCTTCTTTTTTATTTGATTAAAAGGGATCCTTAGGTTGGATTTATGACTAAATAAATGACTGTAAGATGAATTTAGGATAGTTGATATTGTATTTGGTCAGAGTTTGGATGATCCAAATGGCATTGAAGTTGTGAATTATAGAGAAGGGGGAGTGTCCTTTTATAAGAGGGGTGAGGGGCACCTTAGGAAAAGCTAGAAATATTATTTTACAATAAAATCATTATCGGATTCAAATTGCTCAAAAATGTATTATTTAAAGTATAGGGTGATTATGGGTCAAAAAACACTCAACCAATATGTTTTATATAGTTTTGGGTCACTGTATTAACTTTATCTTTTAGATTTACCTCTTAGTTAAATAGTTTGACATTTACCATGTCTCTTTGTATTTTTATATTATATAGTAAATAATCATACTATATACTTCCAAGAGTACCCCAAGTGGTGCATTAATGATACACCTATCATTATATAAGTTTTTTGGGAGAACATTATATTTTTAGGAATATAATATCAATTAATAATATAAATTTTTTTAAAAAACTCTTTTATGTCAATTTTGACACTATTTGGTATTTTGTTTTTGAAAAATTTATAACAACATTATTACTTCAAAAAAAATTAATCTAACCAACCCTAATATGTCATATTAACCTATAAAATTATTGTAATTTATAAAAAGTCTCTAATTACATTTATTTGGATATTTATAATATCAATTAGTTTAATCATTCATTAATACTGTAATTAGTCTATCATCATTGTGTCATAAAAAAGTTTCATTAATTAATGTCTAAAAAATATAAATAAAATACCATTATGTAGGAAATTATTTTATATTTCTGATGAATATTTATAGTCGAATTTATGTTATGTATAACCCTATATTAAAAATGTTTTAGTTATTAAACATTGATTTTAACTCTTTTAACTCTTCTTTATATTAAATAATAATAACTGTACTAATCTAATCCAGTGGACCAAAGAGGTTCATATTTTATTCCTAAGGTTGTTTTTGGTCGAATTATACATATCCAATAAAATTAGGACATGTATTAGGGTAATAATAATATCATTTTTACCCTTAAATACCCTATTTACTTTTAACCATGGTAAATAAAAGTAAAAAGTTACTATTCACCAAAAATTATTTTCAACTTATTGAACCACATTTATCTTACTAATATCAACTGTGTCTCTTGGATTTTTGAAATTCCACTCACATAAGCTATAAAATTAAGTTTTATGTGAATTTGAAAATTCTCCTAGGAGGTGGGTAAAGGATGGTGAAAAGTTCAATAAAATTTGTATATATCTAAAATTCTTATAAAATGACTCCAATGAATTACATTGAACTTATATTGGAATTATGTATCTGATTTGACCTAAAATAAAATAAAATAAATAATTATTTAAATAAAAATTTTGTTTTAAACAATAACTCAGTTTTTTCACTATTTATCAAAAATTGAATGTTTTCAGAAAAATACCAAAAATTCACCTGAAGCTAATTTCGATATTCCAAATCCAAAAATGAAGTCCATTTTGAAAGATAAAATTTATAAAATTTCAAAAAGTGTGTATTAATATTCATAACAGCTAGTTTGATTGGTTGTGGTGTGTTAGAACTCGACGTTGTGTACAACACATGCGATTGAATTATTCAAAGAGAAGCATATCGTTGAAGCTTGGGGTGTTACATTATCCCCAATTTAAAATAATTTTGTCCTCAAAATATTTAGAGTATTACTATATAAAAAGACTCAGGTGGTTCTTCATCATATGGTCCTCAGGTTCCCACGTTGCCTTTTCCAGGTTATGGTTTCTCCATAGAACTTTTACCAGATGAGTCGTCTGGTTTCTCAGCACTTGTTCTCTTATATCAAGAACCTTGACAGGATCTTCGCAATAAGACAGATCGGGTTCTAGTTCTAATTCCTCATAGGTGAGTACATGCGTTTGGTCAGACATGTATTTTTTCAATAGTGATACGTGGAACACATCGTGAATGGCATTTCCAAACGGTAATCTACATCCCCAATTCATTCTAGAATTTCAAAAGGTCTCTTGTACCTGGGACTCAATTTACCCTTCTTACCGAAACTTATAACAGCCTTCCATGGAGATACCTTTAAGAAAACATGATCTCCTGCCTGATATTCCAAATCCTTCCTTAGGGTATCAGTATAGCTCTTTTGTCTACTTTAAGCAGCCATGGTGTGGTTTTGGATTACCTTCACCTTTTCCATTGTTTCCTCCACAAGTTCTAGACCTACGAGTTTTCTTCACCAACATCATCCCAACAGGTTGGTGTGCGACATCTCTTTCTGTATAACGCTTTATATAGTGCCATCTGAATACTTGATTGGAAGCTATTGTTATAGGAAAATTCTACCAGAGGTAAATATTGATACCACATACCTTGAAAGTCAAGTGACCATGATCTCAACATGTCTTCTAAGTTTTGAATAGTCTGTTCTGATTTTGCATCAGTTTGAGGGTGGTAGGCAGTGCTCAAACGAAGTTTAGTATCCAGGGCTTTCTGAAGACTTTTCCAGAATCTTGATGTAAAACAGGGATCAAGATCAGAAACAATCGATAATGGTGATCCATGAAGTCTTAAAACTTCATTAATATATAGTCTTTCAAAACATTCAAGTGGTAAATCTTCCCTTATAGCAAGAAAATGTTCTGAATTGGTAAGATGATCGATAATGACCCATATTTTATCGTTCCTTCTAGGATTCTTTAGTATTCCCATGACAAAGTCCATCATAATATTATCCCATTTCCACTCAGGTATGGTAAGAGGTTGCAAGACTCCTCCAGGTTGTTTCCTTCCAACTCGCACTTATTGACAAACCATACATCTTGACACAAAATCAGCAATCTTTCTCTTCATGTTGTCCCACCAAAAATGTTCCATCAAATCTCAATACATTTTGGTGCTACCAGGGTGTATATAGAAATTGGAACTATGATCATCATCCAACAATTCTCTTTTTAGATTAGGTATATCGGGAACACAAAGTCTCTTCCCAAATTTCAAAATTCCATCTTCATACACAAAGTCACTCAATCTCCCATCATTCAGAGCTTTAATCTTCTTTGAAACTCTTCATCACCAGTCTGAGAACACTTTACCCTTTCTAGTAAATATGGTTTGGCAACCATTTAAAAAATTATTGATGTTTCACCTTCCATGGTGATTCTCATATCCATCTTTACTATATCCATGTATATAGGATCCTTTTCAACTCTCATCTTGTTCAAAAATCCATGATCTTTTCTGCTCAAACCATCTTCCACCTTATTTGCCTTCCATGGGTGGTAGTGTATCATGAAATCATAATCCTTGAGTAGTTCAAGCCATCTCATTTGACTCATGTTGAGTTCTTTTTGTGAGAAAATATACTTCAAATTCTTGTGATCAGTATAAATCTCACATTTTTCACAATAGAGATAGTGTCTCCAAATCATCAAATTAAAGACTACAGATGCTAACTCAAGATAATGAGTAGGATAGTTTTTCTCTTGAATTTTCAGTTTTCGTGATACATAGGCAATAACTCTATCATTCTGCATAAGAACACTACCAAGTCCCTTCTTTGAAGCATCACTATAAATAACAAACCCATCATTCCCCAATGGTAGAGTCAAGATAAAAGCATTGAGTAATCTTCTCTTCAGTTATTCAAAACATTCTTCACACACTTTTTTCCAAACAAATTTCACCCATTTACGTGTGAGCTTGGTTAATGGGTTAGCCAACCGGACAAAATTCTGGACGAAACATCGATAATAACCTGCTAATCCAATAAAACTGCATACCTTAGTTATACTCGTCGGTGATGGCCATTCTTGTATTTCTCTTGTCTCATAAGGATGAACGGATATTCCATCCTTAGAGATGATATGGCCAAGAAAATAAATCTCCTGAATCCAGAATCCACACTTGTTAAACTTCCCATGTAATTCATGTCTTTTAAGAGTCTTCAGGATAATGCGCAAGTGATTTTCATGATCTTCTTAGTTTTTAAAGTATACCAATATATCATCAATAAATACCACTAAAAATTCATCAACATATTCCTTAAAAACTCTATTAATTAGATCCATTAAGATAGAGGATGCATTAGTCAATCTAAAAGGAATTACTGTAAACTCATAATGACCATACCTGGTTCGAAATGATGTCTTCAGAATGTCTTCCTTCTGCACGCACAACTGATGATATCCAGATCGAAGGTAAATATTTGAAAAGTATTGAGCTCAATGAAGTTGGTAGAATAAATCATTAATGCGAGGTAGGGGATACTTTTTATTTATTGTTATAGCATTGATCTCCCTATAGTTAATGCACAACCTCATAGATTTATCTTTCTCATTAACAAAAAGTATAGGGGCTCCCCATGGAGAAACACCAGGGCGAATAAATCCTTTATTAGTCAATTCCTCTAGTTATTTATTTAGTTCCACTAATACTAAAGTGTCCATTCTATAAAGGGTCTTCGATATAGTCCTTGATCCAGGAATTAAATCAATGTAAAACTTAATTTCTTGTTCTGGAGGATGTCTAGGTAAATCTTCTAGAAACACATCAACATATTCTTTCACAATAGGTACATACTCTATTTGAACATTATTTTACTCACCCAAAGTTATTTCATTCTCTTTCTCCCCAATAATTGAATTTAGTTGAGCTATTGGGGGTAGATCTAGATAAGAATAAGGTGGTGACGATTTTGCTCCAAAGATAAAGTGTTCTTTATCATCGTCATCCAAAATAGTAACCTCCTTCTTAAAATAAATTTTCACATCATGGTCAAAAAACCAATCCATACCGTGGATTATATCAAATTCAATCATGGGTATGACGATGATATCAGCAGATAAAGAACATTTATATTCCTTAATGGGGACTGATTCACAAAACTTTGTGGCAATGATACTTCTCTTTGGAGTTTTGACTGACAACTCCCTTGTTAAATTAAATTGGAAATATCTAATTTTCTTAGCAAACTAGGAAGATATGAAACAATACGATAATCCAGAATCAAATAAAGAATTTTCTAAACTTGAGGAAAGCATTAATTTACCTGCCACCATATCTTTCGGAGCTTCAACCTCAGTAGTAGTGATATCATAAGTTTGGCCTTGATCCCTTGGCCTTTTCTAAGGTAAGTTCCCTTGATGCTTAGGAAATTTATTCCCATAATTCCCCCTTTCTCTAAAATTGTTGCATTCAACATCGATATCCTCTTTCTTCCCCTTACAATCATGAGCTTGGTGGCCTTTTTCACCACACTTTTAATAGACTCTCATTCCCTGCAGGCAAGTACACGGGTTTTTTTACCCACATTTACTGTAGGATGGATATTCAACTTTTCCCTTCTTCCCCTTATTTCCATTTCTAGAGTCTTCAGCAGGTCTCTTCTTCTCTTACTTTGCTTTAAATTCATAAGACTTAGAGAATTCGTTTTCTGTCTTGATAGCACATAAAACAATATCTTCATACGATGAGAAGGATTGTGAGACTAATGCTCAATGGAGAAATGGTTTTAACCCATCAAATAAATGATCAATCTTACTTCTTGGGTAATGTATATAATCTATAACATCCCTCACTAACCTTGTAAAGTTATCCTCATACTTTGAAACATTCTCATCCTCCTGTTGCCTCAGACTCATAAATTTTTGTTCCATATCTACTCAATGGTCATGAAAAATTTATTTTTCTAAGAAAATATCTTTAAACTCCCTCCATTCCATATTTAATACTTCATCATCTTCCTTTTTGTTTTGAATCAATTACCACCATTGATCAACATCTCCAGTGAGGCGGTAAACTTCCATGACAACTTTTTCCCTTTCACTGCTCCCCAACACATGAAATATTTTCTCTAAGGAATTTATCCATTGATCAACCTCTAATGTATTTGTAACTCTCTTGAATGTTGGTGGTTGTTTCCTTATGAATAGATCTAACATTTATCCTCCACATTGTGGATCAGGGTGCTCCATACGGGTAAGGTTATTATTTATAACCTGAGTGAGTTGTCCCAATATGGTGATAAGCTTATCAACACCAGTTGTATCACCAGTTCCACTATAATTATCTTGAGCAGGAGGGAAATCCCTACATGGAGTGTTTGCATTGATATAGTTTTCATTCCATCCACTAGGCACCATTTCTAAACAATTCCATAAACTAGATTAGTTTATGAATCGCAATACATAAATCCAAACTTGTAAAACACTTAACATAAATTGAACAATTTATGGATATAATCCATAATCATAAAAATGTTTTCTTTGAGGAAGTACATACTCATAAACCCTTCATAATGGTTTTAAAGAAAACAAGAATTATCCTAAACATATCCCCTGGGAGTGTCATAACCAAGAGTGCAGCAAGGCCCATTGTTGTGCACCTGTTCCCGTTCGAGTCTAGCTCAAAACGGTGTTTTTAAGTTTTACCCCTAGGTATATCTATTCTAGAGCTGCCTCTACCTGCTTGTATCCACACAGGGATGTGTTCCTTGGAAAACTCTCAAAATCTCTGAAGTACCAAAATTCTAGGAAGTTCATCTATACTAATCCTCAAAGTCTATCTTAGGGATATGTGCTCTAATCATATTTTATCTAAATCTAGTTTCCAAGGTTTTTACTAAACTTCCTCTGATACCAAATGTAACGCCCCTACCCAATTACCCAGAGTTTGTGCATTATTATGTAACATTGGCATGATACAAGGAAATCATGTCCCGAAAGACTAATATGTTTTATAGCCTTGAAAATACTAGATACATTCATAAGGATTATAATACATCATTAAATGAAAAACTACAACAACATTGTTTCCATAGAAAACACTAAGATCCCATAGACAATCTCTACAGGTCATTCATAATATACTTCTCTGCATCCTGGGAAAAATAAAACATAGAAATGGATGAGCTCAGATTCTCAGTAAGGATAACAATATAGTAGAAACTTATATAAATAAGCATAAACATTTATGGCAATGTATAAAACTAAAATAAAATCCTTTTAAACATAAACTTCAGCATAATATGGAAAATATAAAATTAGAATAATTCCATTTACTTACTCGCATGGATATTCTTCTAGTTAAATAATCGCATGCATTATCAATATCCACTTTCATAATGATGCAATGCATAATTCTAGACTTTCATAACCACATAGTCAAGGCCTTATGCCAAAACTACAAATAAGATTTTTTTTCAATTCCTTGTGTCAAGACACTAGTTTTTATAATGATAACTACCAATGTATCAAGGATCTATAGTGAGCTCCACCTATCACTTACTAAGTCCAATGCATTCCCCATATAAAAAAATTTAAACATAACATAAACATTTGTATAAAAACTAGCATAATAAATATCAATAATTTATCTATAAACCATGAATGGTATGAAATAACAAATATGAAGTCAAACATATCACAAAACCATCAATACAATATGGAATTTTTGTATCATAATAAATCAACTTCAGACAAACTTAAAATCCATCAAAGGATGTTGACATAGATGAAATCAAAACCTTTTTAGAGAAATATCACTTTCTATTTTGAAATAATTTAAAGGCCATGTAATTATAAAATAAGACATTTATATTTGAGAATATTCTTATAATATTGTAAGGGAAGCTTCTATGATGTTATAATGACATAAAATATCCACACCTACCGTATATGTTAAAAAACAATTCTTACCTTAAATTTGTCGAAAAGGTCATAAAGTACCTTGTTTGGAAAATGACTGAAAGATTATTTTCAAAACATATAAGTTCAAATAAGGGTATAAATTACTTTAACCCATTGTCTAGTTAATATTAAAAATGTTTTGAAATACATTTATATGAAACCTGAATGTGGATGATAAAGAGGTCCCAGTAGATAATTACATATAAAAAACCTCCTATAATGAAGAGATTCTAAAATTAACCCTTACCTTGTACTTTTTCTTGGTCGAGGTTAGGTTAAACTCCTGTATAATGGTGAAATACTTTTTATTAAATAATTCAAGAATCATATAAATTAATATTATATCATATATGATCTTTTAAAATTTCTTTGTTAATAATACCTTAGAATTATCGTCGTTTCGGGTGTTAAAGGATTCATTTTCCTTTATATTATTTGTTATGTGAGTAATTTTTTTATGGATGGGATGTATATTATTCATATCCATAATGATATTATTTCTTTAAAACTTATTTTTAATCATCAAATTAATGTTAGTTTTAATGGATACGATGGGTAATGAATCTCATCGCGTTCGTGGAGACGGTAATCCGTATGTACGCACGAGCGACAATATCATTCTTTTGATATTAAAATAATATATAATTGGATGTTATATCATATATACAGAATAATTATCATGTTATATTTATTATTTACATTAATTACACATCATTATTATACCTATCAAAATAATAATGTATTGAATAACAATTACACCACGACGTGGAGACGGTAAGCCGTACGTAGGCACGTATGGTGACATGTCATTAAAAGGATATATAGAATAATGAATTTGGTTGTTCCATATTTATAATAACATAACAGTACATATAAGATACTGGAGTTATTATTTTATAATGGAAACAACAAAGAAAAAGAAAGTGGAAGAATAAAGGAACTTGAAAGAGGTGATGAAATATTTACCTCTTCTTCGGGTTCTTCCTTTTGATTTGATCAAAAGGGATCCATAGGTTGGATATTTGAATAACTTAAGGCATATAAGATTAAGGGAGGATAGTTGAGAGGATATTTGGGAAGATTTTGGTCGAGCCAAATGGCATTGAAGGTGTGAATTAGAGAGAAGGGGGAGTGACCTTTTATAAGAGGGTTGATGGGCACCTTAGGAAAAGCTAGAAATATTATTTTATAATAAAAACATTTTCAGTTTCTAATGGATAAAACATGTATTATTTAATGGATAAGGTGTTTATAGGTCTAAAACCACTCAAACAATAGGTTTTATACAGGTTTGAGATTTTATATTAACTGTATATTTTAGATTTAACTCTTAGATAAATAGTTTGACATTTACCATGTGTCTTTGTATTTTTATATTATATAGTTAATAAACATACTATATACTTCCAAGAGAACCCAAATTGATTCGTTAACAATACACCTATCATTATATAAGTCTTTTTTCTGAACCATAGATATTTAGGAATAGAATATAAATTAATAATATAATATATTTTTTAAAAACTCTTTTATATCAATTTTGACACTATTTGGTGTTTTTTTTTCAAAATTCATAACAGAATTATTACTTCTAAAAAAATTCATCTAACCAACCCTAATATGTCATATTAACCTATAAAATTATATTAATTCACAAAAATAATAAAATTTCATTTATTTGGATATTTATAATATCAATTAGATTAATATTTCATTAATACTGTAATTACTGCATCATCATTGTGTCATAAATAAATTTTATTATTTAATTTCTAAAAAATATAAATAAAATACCATTATGTATGAAATTATCTTGTATTTATAATGAATATTTATAGTCTAATTTAACTTATTTGTAAACCTATATTAAAAAAAATTTAGTTATTAAACATTGATTTTAACTCTTTTAAATCTTCTTTAAATAAAAAATATAATAAGTGTCCTAATCTAATATAAGTGGACCGAAAAGGTTCATATTTTATTCATGAGGTTGTTTTTGGTTGAATTATACTTATTCTATAAAATTAGGACATGTGTTAGGGTAATAATAATATCATTTTTACCCTGTTTACTTTTAATTGTAGTAAATAAAAGTAAAAAGTTACTATTCACCAAAAATTATTTTCATCTTATTGAACCAAGTTTTTCTTAATTATATCAACCGTGCCTCTAATATTTTTTAATTACACTCACAGAAGCGGTAAAATTATTTTTTATGTGAATTTGAAAATTCTCCTACGAGGTGGGTCAAAGACGGTGAAAAGTTCAATAAAATTTTTACAGATCTAAAATTATTATAAACTGACTCCAATGAATTACATTGAACATATATAGGAATTATGAATCTATTTTGACCTAAAATAACATAAAATAAATAATTATTTAAATAAAAGTTTCGTTTTAAACAATAACTCAGTCTTTTTTACTATTCATCAAAAATTGAAAGTTTTCAGGAAAATACAAAAAATTTACCCCAAGATAATTTCGATATTCCGAATCCAAAAATGAAGTCCATTTTGAAAGATAAAATTTATAAATTTCAAAAATCGTGTATTAATATTCCTAACGGCTAGTTTGATTGGTTGTGGTGTCTTAGAACTCGAAGATGCGTACAACACACGCTACTGGATCATTCAAAGAGAAGCATACCGTGGAAGCTTGGGGTGTTACAATACAATTGTCCTTAAAATCCTTCAAAGTGATCCAAACTAAGATTGAAACCCAAAATTCAACAAGATTTTATCACATATTCTTCCACAAAAATCATAACATTTATCTCTAAAAACATTGACTACTCTTAAAGTCTCATACTGAAGTGTAATTAACCTAATCACATATTCTCTATGATAGGATAATCATTTCCATAAATAACCCAAGTCACCTTATGTCCAGAATAAAAACATATATTCCTCTAAAATAATATTTCAACCATTACTCCACAAATTGTATCTCATACCTTGCATTTTGATCCCATAAATTAATAACATGTAATTGCCTAAAAAAAGATCATATGAACCCATAAGCTTATCCATTATACCCACATAAGAAATGATAACTATTTCCTGAATGAAATTTTCACATATAAAACTTCATGGTTACACATACTAGAAAAGTCTTCAATAATAATCCCATCATCAATAGATCCTTAATACTTTTAAGCATTTCATCATCCTAAAATGTACCGTAACTCTTGAATATCTTATATGTAGAAATTTTACTCATTCAAAATTCATTATAATCCATTATAAATTCATTTACAACATATTCCACAATAATTCATTCCTAAAAACAAAATCATTAATCATACCCTAAGATTCAATAATGTCAAAACATCAGCTAATAAATAATTCATACCTTTCATTAGTCATTGTCGCCTTCTTTATCTTCCATTGAAATGGCATTAGGAATTGGTAAACAAATATTTGTATGACCCTACTTATCCCATTCCTAAACCATCTTCATAGGACATCTATTTGTATAATGACCATGAGAACCACATTTAAAACATTCAATTGATCCTTCAGAAAGAACATCTTTCCTTTTCCTAGATTCATCTGGATGCTTCCTTTTTCCCTGGCTGGTTCTTGTTTTATAACCTTCATTCCCACATCTATAGTATCCTACCGTCCCTTTGTAGCATAT
This sequence comes from Viscum album, assembly GCA_963277665.1. Classification (NCBI taxonomy): domain Eukaryota; kingdom Viridiplantae; phylum Streptophyta; class Magnoliopsida; order Santalales; family Viscaceae; genus Viscum; species Viscum album. The sequence continues at coordinate 1,374,760,321 of OY728164.1, forward strand.
TTCTAGGTGTTTATTTTGACATCCTTGACACGTAGGTTTTTTAGCATTCTTACCATTGTGATTATTACCTGAACTTCCATAGGGATTTGTTTCTCACAAATATGACACCTTATAAAAATCACTATGGTTTAGGTGGTCAATCATGACTTTAGATAGTTAGTTGATAGTAACCATAAGATTACTCATTACAGCTCCCATTTCATTCAGTTTCTCATTCATAAAACCATCACAGCTTTCTTCACATCCACTATTACTTTGATGCCAGCTAGACCCAGCCATTTACTAAAACCAAAAAGCTAAGGGTGAGTATATCAGAAAAATCATCAAATAATATCTTATAAGGAGGGTAAATACTGATATATACTTATTCATGTTTTCTTAAACTCATTAAATTTATCTAAAATAACTATGTCTCCTTCTAAAACCCTACCATTATGGTAATGTCACTTATGCTTAAAGAACACCTTAACCTCTAAAGTTATCTAAATTGACCTCTTATACTAACTATAAGGACCCGACCATAAACATTACATAATCTTGAATTAAATGAATAATTAACATTGAGGATATTTTCTTGTTTATAGTTTTAGATAATTAGTCCATAACTATTACATTACATCGCAAAAATTACAAAGTAGACACTTCAACTCAGTTTCCATTTTCTTTACAAAACAAAAACTCTTAAAAAGAAACATGTCTACTTCCATGTTTTAGACATCATGACTTTTCCTTGATCTCATCCTTGACCCTATTCATCTTTAAGTCCTATGGAAAACATTTTAAAAACTTGAGATGAGCATAAAAATCTCAGTAAGGGTTATAAAATAAGGAAGTAAAACATTTTCCCATCAATAAAAACAAATTAATGAAACCAATATTGCTCAATCATAACGTACCTTATGAAATCATAAGATCTATAAATAACACACAGAACTCATAAATAATAAAGGTAACTTATGGAATACATAAAATAATTACATTGTGTCTATCATAGCTAGGTAGGGAGTTACATTGGAATACCCAACACAGTATATTCCATAAATCTCTTAGGAGAAACATTAACGTTTACCTCCATCACATTTCCCAATGCATTGAAGAGCTATCTCGGGATCACATGCCCTAGGTTTATCACAAAACCACTTGTATACATAAACAATGCCCAATAACCATAACATATTCATAACACTTAAAACAATCATAAAGGAAAGATAACATTTCCACATTGCAATCACAATATATCATTTCAAGATATTGACATATTTAATGCTTTATCAACCCATTTTCAGAACCATTAAAAACATTTCAAAAAGATATTTTTGAATAAAAGTGTCCCATAACACTTTGAATATTTTAAACGAATTAACATTTTAAAACATTAATGTACATATAAATAAATTCTAAAATCCATTTTTAAATACTGGACATTAACGATAAATATTTAGAATAATAAATCATTAAAACATTTCAAATGATATTTTAGTTAAATAGTTTTTAACAAAATGAGAGACACTTGAATAGAAACAATTGAGGAATAACATCAATAAAATCTTATAATATCATGATAATAGAGGGATTCATGATATAATACATCAAAGGGTAGTATATACACCATATAAAAGTGAATTAGTGTATAATAATAATTAAGTTTCAATGGAATGTAAATTGAGACAAAGTCCCTTGAAAAGATAATATCCTTAGATTAACAACAAATCAATGAAATAATTATGTGTGAAAAATAAGAATATACCAAATATAAGTGGATATTAAGTGTAAAAAAATCAAAGTACATTAACACATATTCATATCATGACATAATCAAGAATTATAAGTTTAACCCAAAGAATTGAAATTGGGTAAAGAAGATCCCTTACAAGAATTCAACATCCGAACGACGTCACTTTAAAATTAATAAGATGATTTGATGAGAGAGAAAATGGTATATCATAACTTGGAAGTAAAATTTTTTGCAATAATGATTTATAAGAACATATCCCAACATAAGAATATGTAAATTAAAATACATAACAAAAGGAAGCCCTTTAAAAAGAGGAGGGTGAAAGGTTCCCTTACCGATTTGGTAACATACAAAACATACACCCCAGAGAATAAGAATGATACAATGAAGATGTAAATACCCATAAATTAAATTATATTACCCCAAGAATACAATCATGTTCAGTATATACACCACACACACAAAATAGTGGCTAATATAGCATGAATCTCACGGGAATAAAAAGTGAGATGAAAACCCCTTACCACATTGTAATAAATCGAGTCGTATGACCAAAAGTTAATAACCACTAAATTAATCACATAATAACATGAATATAAAGATAATCATGATAATATATATCAAATTTCAGTACACAATACACCACGGACAATAAATAAGTGGTGAACAATGGAAATCTCACACAATTAAATGTGAGCTAAGAAACCTCTTACCTCGTGTCCGAATTGACTTGTTTATTACTTGTTCATCTTGAATAATAAACATAAGTTAATTTATACTTTATTAAGAATCCTTTTTCAAGTTTATTATTAATTTTATATCACTTATTACAATGTTATAAACATTATTTAATCATTTAAGTTAATAATGGTCATTTTGTCGATATTTGGTACTTGAGTAAAAAATGAACACCTTATAATTACAAGTTGTCCATGTGGTCAAGAGTCCATTACCTCCATAATTATATTCATGATTAAGATATAATATATATCATTTATATCCAGTATATATATATATATAACTTTACATAACATTTTGAGATAATCAATGAAATGCACCATTCATGGAGATTGTAAGTCGTACGTACGCATGAACGCTACATTCGTTTATATTTCGTATATTAATTGAATGAAAACTTAATTATACAGAGTTGTATTATAATTATAGTATAATATCATATATAATTTCAATAACTCCTTCCTTTATACATCCCACTTATGGTGTGAATGAGTCATATCACTTTGGGGGGTGGTAGTCCGCACTTCCTCAAATGAAATTATCGCGTTTACTCATAATGGAAACCATAAAGGTATGATATAAATTAAAAATAAAGAAGCATAAAAATAAATAATATATATCATTTATAAATATATTTCATCATAATGGCCACCATAAGAGGTGATAAGAGATAATTGAACAATCATTATTTCGTGAGGCGTTAGTTTTCCATCCACAGAAACAGTATGTTCTTTACCCATTAAGTGGAGGTGTGTGTAAGTGTAGATCTAATAATCATCATAAAAACATCCTGGTATATATATAATAAATTTTTTTTTATAAAATAAAGTAATAAAAATATTTTTGGGGTTGTAGAAGTAAAATAAAAGAAAAAAAACTTATGAGAAAACGTTACCTTAAAATCAGGTAATTGCCTTTGATTGAACCAAAAGAATTTATTGAAGTGCCTTTGGCCTATGTTAATTATTCTAGGTGTAAGAGAGGGATTTAGGGAGCTTAATTCGGTGGATTTTGGATGAGACCGTGTGCTTGAGAAGTGTTAGGAAATGGTTATAACTGAGGGCTTTTTATAAGGGGGGAAGGGCCTCTTTAGGAATGTGTGAAATATTATTTTATTATATAATTATTTTCGATTTATAAAGGTCCAAAACTCATTAAGGTAGAATATAAGATGACTCATGGTCGAAATAAAATCATCCAACAAGAATTATATAGGTGTTGGATATTATTTTAATCTTTATAATCTTATTTATTTAAATCATTTATTAATGAGGTAAACACTACATCATTATTGTGTCATAAATAATTTAATTTATTTGATGTCTAAAAATTATAAAAAAAATACCATGATATAGGAAATATTTTTATATTTCCAAATAATATTTAAATTAGAAAATATAAAATATATAACCCCATTTAAAAATTTATTTACTATAAGATATTTGTTTATGTCATTTTTCCCTTTACTTTAAGTTAATTAAAATGAAGTGTCATTATCACTCTTAAGTGGCTCCATGGGGACCCAAAATCGACCCAAGGATTCCCATGGTTGGCCATGACTCATCTAATAAGGTTAGGACAAGTGTTAAGATAATTTTGTATTATTATAATAATCTTTTTACCTTCAATTACCCTATTTACCTTTAACCGTGGTAAATAGAAGTCAAAATTTACTATTCACAGAAACTTATTTTCATCTTATTGAACCACATTTAACTTACTAATAACAACCATGTATGTCAGGTTTTTGAAATTCAACACACAGAAGTGCTAAAATTTCATTTAAATGAAAAAGTCAGTTTTTTTAACTACCACTCAGTGTTTTCCCTAGTCGTCAAAAATTTAAGGTTTTCAAAAAAATACCAAAAATTCAGCCTAAGATATATTTTATATTCTGAATTAAAAAATGATGTCTATTTTCCCAAATTCAAAACATATAATTTTTCTTAATTAATTTAAAATTAATTTCCGTTTCCAAAACAAAAAATCATGTTTTTAAGAAATAATAACTATCAAAATATTGACACTTATTTATGCCAAATTTCAAAGTGAAATTTCATCTAATGACTGGCATTGGATTAAATGGTAAAAATATAATCTAATTAAACTTTTAAACCATTTAAAATATATAACTTATCTATATAAATAAGTTATATTGATAGGAAATTTTGAATTAAAATACAATATTTTTTACTATTAATTAAAAAATGAATTTTATCATAAAAATAACAAAACTTTACCCAAAGTAAATTTTGATGTCCGGATTCTAAAGAAGAATTTAATTTTTTTCAAATAGAACATAGGAAAGTGATAAAAACTAGATTTATAGAGGGTTCTCCATCAAAAGGTGGAAAATTGACCTTTTAAAGAATATTAGAGTATTTATGCTTAAAATAAGATTCTTTCTTATTTTAAGCCTCTAAAATTTATTAGATAAATGTAAAAACATTTAAAAAACATGTATAATCATTTTGTAGTTAGTTATGTTCATTCCTTCCATTACAATAGCCAGGTGTTAACTACCATTTGAAATAATAATATTATTATTTTATTTTTCATTACTACTCAACGTTGTGTGCAACGTAAGATTTCAAACAAACCTGTTATTGTGTATCAAGTACACCATCGAACATAGAATCCCCTTTAAAGTAAATTTAATATACAATTCAAAAATATTATTAAATATGAAAAATTCATATCCTTTTTTTACATGGGATGTTACATCCTTCCCCCCCTTTTGGTAATTGCATCCTCACAATTTTAAAATTGGGCTTAGAAACTATATTGAAGGTACCACATCAGAAAAAGAGTAAATAAAAATATCACTATAAAATAGAGGGAGAGAAGTACAATGGTAACTCAAGACAATAGATGCTTTGATTCCATGAAAACATGGATATGGAAGAGAAACTAACTCTCATAGACTAATAGAGAGTGGTAGAGAACTTGATCACAGAAAGTTAACCACCAAAATATCATAAACTTGTTGTTGGGTAAAAGTCTGATGTTAAAAGAGAGTTTATATTTTTTTTTTCTTCATGATCTGTTTCATAGAGTTGAAGAATTTTATTAATAACTTGGCTAAGATCCTAAGGAAATATTCTTACTTTTCGTGTAGAGTGTCATCCTTTAATAAAATTCTACCACAAAATCATGTTTTCTCAAAACAGTAAGTATTCAAGATGACTTGGTCACACCTGAAGTGATAGAATCATCTTCTAGAGTATCACATAATCTACAAAATAAGAACTATATATTTCCTTTGTCTTTAGATATCAATCAATAACAAAATTGGTTAGTACAAGATCAGATAATCCCCAAAAGGATAATCATTAAAAAAATAATACTCTTAATCTCCAAAATTCAACAAACAGTTCCCAAAGTTCAACCAAGACCATTCAATATACAATTTTCCTTAAAATCCTTCAAAGTAATTCATACTAAGATTGAAAACATAAATTCAAAAGGATTTTATCACATTGTCTTCCAAAAATATCTTATTATTTGTTTCTAAAAACATCGACTACTCTTAAAGTCTCATCCTAAAGTGTAGTTAACATAATCACATATTCTCTATGATAAGTTAATTGTTTCCATAAATAACCCAAATCACCTTATGTCTAGAATAAAAACATATATTCCTCCAAAATAATATTTCAACCATTACTCCACAAATTGTATCTCATACCTCACATTTTCATCCCATAAAATAATAACATGTAATTGCCTCAAAAAAAGATCATATGAACCCATAAGTTTATACATTATGTCCACACAAGAAAAGATAACTATTTCTTGAATGACATTTTCACATATCAAACTTCATGGTTACACATACTAGAAAAAGTCTTCCAATGTAATCCCATCATCAATAGATCCTTAATTCTTTTAAGAATTTAATCAACCTAAAATGTACCATAACTCTTGAATCTCTTATATATAGACAATTTAGCCATTTCAAATTCTTCATAATCCATTATAAATTCTTTTACAACATATTCCACAATACTTCATTCCTAAAAACAAAATCATTAATCAAATCCTAAGATTCAATAATATCAAAACATCAACTAAGAAATAATTCATACTTTTCATTGGTCATTGTCAATTTCCTTATCTTCCATTACAATGGCATTAGGAATTGGTAAACATATATTTGAATGATTCTACTGATCCCATTCTTAAACCTTCTTCATAGTACATCTTTTTATATAATGACCATGAGAACCACATTTAAAACATTCAATTGATCCTTCGGAAATAACATCTTTCCCTTTCCTAGAGTCATTTGGATGCTTCCTTTTTCCATGGTAGGTTCTTGCTTTAGGACCTTCATTCCCACATCTATAGAATCTTTTCGTCCCTTTGAATCATTTTCCTAGCGGTCTCTTTCCACATCATTGACACATTGGTTATTGAACATTATTACCTTTATGATTATTACCTGAACTTCCATAGGGATTTATTTCTCGAATATATGATGCCTTATAAAAATCACCATCATTCAGGAGGTCAATCATGACTCCATATAGTTGGTTGAGAATAAACACAAGATTTCTCATTACAACACCCTTTTCTTTCTGTTTCTCATTCAGAAAATCATCACAGTTTTCTTAACATCCACTGTTACTTTGGTTCTTGCAAGGCCCAACCATTTAATAAAACCAAAAATGTCAGTGTGAGTATATTAGTAAAATAATCATATAATATTTTATGATGAGGGTAAATAATGAGATATATTTATTCATGTTATCTTAAACTCATTCACTTTATCTAAAATAACTATGACTCTTTCTAAAATCCTAACCATTATGGTAATTTCACTTACGCTTAAGGAACACCCTAACCTCTAAATTTATCTAAACCGACCTCTAATACCAACAATAAGGACCCAGCCTTAAACATTACATAATATTTAATTAAATGAATAATTAACATTTAGGATCTTTTTATGTTTAGAAATTTAGAGAATTAGGCCATAACTATTACATTAAATCTCAAAAATTACAAAGTAGACACTTCTACTCAGTTTCAATTTTTTTCACAAAATAAAAACTCTTAAAAAGAAACATGTCTAGTTCCATGTTTTAAACAGAATAACTTTTCCTTGATCCCATCCTTGACCCTATTCTTCTTTAAGTCCTATGGAAAAAATTTCAAAAACTTCGGATGAACATAAAAAGCTCAGTAAGGGTTATAAAATAAGGAAATAAAACATTATCCCATAAATAAAAACAAATCAATGAAACCAATACTTTTCAATCATAACATACCTTTTGAAATCATAAGATTAATGAATAAAACATATAAATCATAAATAATAAAGGTAAATTATGGCATACATAAAATAATTACACTATAGTTATCATAGCCATGTAGAGAGTTATATAGGAATACCCATCACAGTATATTCCATAAATCTCTTAGGAGAAACATTAACGTTTTCCTCCGTCACGTTACCCAATGCATTGGATATCTATCGTAGGATCACCCACCATAGGTTTATCATGGAACCACCCGTATACATAAAAAATTCCTAATAACCATAACATATTCATATAATCAGTTCTTTTTCAAAACATTTTCAAATCCATTTAAAACATTTAATAAATAGATTTTTGAATCAAATTGTCACATACCACTTTGAAAATTTTAAACGAATTAACATTTAAAAACATTAATGTCCATATAAATAAATCCAAAAAACCATTTTTAAAACATGGACATTAATGATAAATATTTATAAGAATAAATCATTGAAACATTTAAAATGATATTTTTGTGAAAGAGTTTTTAACAAAATGAGTGACGATTGAATACAAAAAATTGAAGAATAACATCACTAAAAGCTTATAATATCATGAGAATAGAGTTATTCATGATATAATACATCATAGGGTTGTATATACACCATATAAAAGTGAATTGGTGTATAAAAATAAATAATTTTCAATGGAATGTAAATTGAGACAAAGTCCCTTGCAATGATCATATCCTTGATTAAGGAAAACTCAATGACATGATTATGTATCAAAAATAAGAATATACCAAATATAAATGGATATTAAGTGTAAATAAATCAACGCACATTCACACATATTCATATCATGGCATAATCAAGAAGTATAATTTTAACCCAAAGAATTGAAATTGGGTAAAGAAGTTCCCTTACAGAAATTCGACACCCTAATAGTGTCACCTTAAAATTCATAAGATGAGTTGATGAGAAATAAAATGGTATCCCATCACTTAGAAATATAATTTATAGCAATAATAATATATAATAACATATACCAACATAAGAATATGTAAATTACAAGACATAACAAAAATATGTCTTTTAAAAAGAGGAGGGTGAAAGGTTCCCCTACCGATTTGGTAACATACGAAACATACACCCCATGGAGGAAGGATCATAAAATGAAGATGTAAATACCCATAAATAAAATTATATTACACCAATAATACAATCATGGGCAGTACATACACCACACAAAAGGAAATAGTGGTAAATATAGCATGAATCTCATGGGAATAAAAAGTGGGATGAAAACCCCTTACCCCATTGTAATTAATCGATTCATATGAAAAAAAGGTATTAAGAACCTAATTAATCACATAATACCATGAATATAAAGATAATAATGATAATATATATCAAATTTCACTACAAAAGACACCATATGCAATGAATAAGTGGTGAACAATGGAAATCTCACAGAATTAAATGTAAGATAAGAAACCTATTACCTCATGTCTGAATTGACTTGTTTGTTCCTTTTTATTCCTAAATAATAAACATAATTTAATTTATAATGATTAATAACCCTTTTTCAAGTTTATTATTACTTTTATATCACTTATTACAATGTTATAAACATTATGTAATCATTTAAGTTAATAATGGTCGTTTTGTCGACATTTGGTACTTGAGTCAAAAATGAACATCTTATAATTACAAGTTGTCCATGTGGTCAAGATTCCATTATCTCTAGAATGATATTCATGATTTAGATATCATATATATCATTTATATCCAGTATATATATGTATTTATAACAGTACATAATATTTGAAGATAAGAAATGAAATGCACCGTTTATGGAGAAGGTAAGTTGTACGTATGCATGAACACTATATTCATTTCTATTTCGTATTTAAATTGAATGACAACTTAATTATAAAAAGTTGTTTTATAATTAAAGTATAATATCATATATAATTTCAAAAAATCCATCTTCTATACGTCCCACAAATTGTATGAATGAGTCATATCACTTTGAGGGGGCGGTAGTCCGCACTTCCTCAAATGAAATTATTGCATTTACTCATAATGGAAACCATAAAGGTATGTTATAAATTAAAAATATAGAAGCATAAAGAAAACATAAACATAATATATATCATATATACATAGAGTGTCATCATAATGGCCACCATAAGATATTATAGGAGATAATTGAACAATCATCATTTCGTGAGGCGTTAGTTTTATATCCACAGAAACAGTATATTCTTTTCCCATTAGATAGAGGTGTGTGTATGTTTAGTTCAAATACTCATCATAAAAACATCCTAGTATATTTAATATACTGTTTATGTTATAAAATAATTTAATAAAAAGAGTTTAGGGGTTGGAGAAGTAAAATAAAAGAAAACAACTTAAGGGAAAATGATACCTTAAAATCGGTTACCTCCCTTTGGTTTGAACTAGAAGAATTTCTTGATGTTCCTTTGGTATAAGGTAAGGCTTCTAGGCATAATATGGAGATTTTGGGAGCTTAATTGGGTAGATTTTGGATAATCCAAGGGGCTTGAGAAGTGTGAGGAATGGGTCATAAGTGAGGGCTTTTTATATGGGGGAGAAGGGGCTCTTTAGGAAAGTGTGAAATATTATTTTATTATATAATGATTTTCAGTTTCTAAAGGTCCAAAACTCATTAATGTAGAATATAAGATGAATAATTGTTGAAATAAAATAAACCAATAAAAATTTCACGGGTTTTGGATATTATTTTAATCTTTATAATCTTATTTATTTAAATCATTTATTAATGAGGTAATCACTGCATCATTATTGTGTCATAAATAATTTAATTTATTTGATGTCTAAAAATTATAAAAAAAATTACATGATGTAGGAAATATTTTTATATTTCAAAATAATTTTTATAGTTTAAAAGATAACTTATATAACCCCATGTAAAAATTTATTTACTAAAAGATATTTGTTTATGTCATTTTTTCCTTTACTTTAAGTTAATTAAAATAAAGTGTCATTGTCACTCTTAAGTGGCTCCATAGAGTCCCAAAATCGACCTCAGGATTTCCATGGTCGGCCATGACTCATCCAATAATGTTAGAACAAGTTTTAAGGTAATTGTGTATTATTATAATATTCTTTTTATCTTGAATTTCCCAATTTACCTTTAACCGTGGTAAATAAAAGTCAAAAGTTACTATTCACCAAAATATATTTTCATCTTATTGAACCAAACATTACTTACTAATAAGAAACATGTATGTCGGATTTTTTAAATTCAATTCACAGAAGCAGTAAAATTTCATTTAAATGAAAAGGTTAGTTTTTTTAACTACCACTCAGTGTTTTCACTATTCATCAAAAATTGTAGGTTTTCAGAAAAATACCAAAAAATCAGCCTAAGCTATATTTTATATTACCAATTAAAAAATGATGTTTATTTTACCAAATTAAAGACATATAAGTTTCCTTAATTAATTTAAAATTAATTCACGTTGTCAAAACAAAAAAGCGTGTTTTTAAGAAATAATAACTATTAAAAGATTGACACTTGTTTATGCCCAATTTCAAAGTGAAATTTCTTCCAATGACAAGAATTGGATTAAATGGTAAAAATATAATCTAATTAAACTTTAAAACCATTTAAAAAGATAATATAACCATATAAATAAGTTATATTAAAAAGAAAATTTTGAATTAAAATACTATATTTTTTATTATTCATTAAAAATGAATTTTATCAGAAAAATACCAAAAATTTACCCAAAGTAAATTTTGATGTCCCGATTCTAAAAAAAATTTTTATTTTGTAAAATAGAACATATAAAAGTGACCAAAACTAGATTTAAGGAGGGTTCTCAAACAAAAGGCGTTAAATAGACCTTTTAAAGAATATTAGAGTATTTATTCTTAAAATCATATTCTTTCTTATTTTGAGCCTCTAAAATTTATTGGATAAATGTAAAAACATTTAACAAACATGTATAATCATTTTTTAGTTAGTTATGTTCAATCCTGTCGTTACAATATCTATCCATTAACTACCATTAAAAATATTATTATTAATATATTATTTTTTAGTATAACTCAACGTTGTGTGCAATGTAAGATTTCAAAGAAACCCGTTATTGCGTATTGGGTACGCCATCGAACATAGAATACCCTTTAAATTATAATTAATATATAATTCATAAAAATTATTAAATATGAAAATTTCATATTCTTAATTTACCTGGGATGTTACATCCTTCCCCACTTTTAAGAATTGCATCCTCGCAATTCTAAAATTGGGCTCAGAAACTTCATTGAATGTCACACATCGGAAAAAGAGTCAATAAAACTATCACTTTAAAATAGAGGGAGAGAATTACATAGTCACCCAAGACAGCAGATACTAGGATTCCATGGAAACATGGATATAGAAGAGAAACTAACTCTCATAGATTAATAGAGAGTGGTAGATAACGTGATCACGAAAATTTAACCACCAGTATACCATAAATTTGTGGTTGGGTAAATGTCTGATGATAAAACAGAACTTATATATTTTCTTGCTTTAAGATCCTTTTCATAGAGTTGAATAATTTTATTAATAACTAGACTAAGATCGTAAGGAAATATACTTACTTTCCATGTAGAGTGTCATACTTTAATAAAATTCTACCACAAACTCATCTTTTCTCAAAAGGGTATGTATTAAAGATGACTTGGTCACACCTGAAGTGCTAGAATCAACTTCTAGAGTATCACAAAATCTACACAAGAAGAACTATATATTTCCCTTGTCTTTAGACATCAATAAAAATCAAAATCGGTTAGTAAAAGATCAGATAATCCCTAAAAGTGTAATCATTATAACAAATACTACTCTTAATCAACAAAATTCAATAAATAATACCCAAAGTTCAATAAAAACCATTAAAAATACAATTTTCCTTAAAATAATTAAAATTATTCAAAACTATGATTGAAACCAAAAGGTTAATAGGATTTGATCACATAGTCTCCCACAAAAATCTTAACATTCATCTCCAAAAACATCGACTACTCTTAAAGTCTGATGTTGAAGTGTAATTAACCAAATCACATATTCTCTATAATAGGTTAATCATTTCCATAAATAACCCTAATCACCTTATGTCTAGAATTAAAACATATATTCCTCTAAAATAATATTTCAACCATTACTCCACAAATTTTATCTCATACCTCGCATTTTCATCCCATAAAATAATAACCTGTAATTGCCTCAAAAAAAGATCATATGAACCCCTAAGCTTATCAATTTTTTCCACATAAGAAAAGATAACTATTTTTTGAATGAAATTTTCACATATCAAACTTCATGGTTACACATACTAGAAAAATTATTTCAAAGTAATCCCATCATCAATAGATCCTTAATACTTTTAAGGATTTTATCATCCTAAAATATACCATAACTCTTTAATCCCGTATATGTAGAATTTTTACTCATTCAAAATTCTTCATGATCCATTATCCATTCTTTTACAATATAATCCATAATACTTCATTCCTACAAACAAAATCATTAATCATTTCCTAATATTAAATAATGTCAGAACATCAGCTAAGAAATAATTCATACCTTTCATTGGTCATTGTCAGTTTACTCATCCTCAATTGGAATGGAAATAGGAATTGGTAAACATATATTTTATGATACTACTGATCCAATTCCCGAACCTTCTTTGTAGGAAATCTATTTGTATAATGACCATTAGCACTACATCTAAAACATTCAATTGATCCTTCGAAAAGAACATCTTTCCCTTTCTTAGAGTTATCTGAATGCTTCCTATTTCCATGGAAGGTTCTTGCTTTATGACCTTCATTCCCACATCTATAGCATCTTCCAGTCCCTTTGAAGAATTTTCCTAGGTTTTTCTTTCCACATCATTGACACATAGGCTTTTTAACTTAATTACCATTATGATTATTACCTGAACTTCTGTAGGGATTTTCTTCTCGCATATATGATGCCTTAAAAAATATCACAATGGTTCAGGTGGTAATTCAAAACTCTAGATATTTGGTTGAGAATAACCACAAGAGTTCTCATTACAGATCCCATTTCATTCAGTTTCTCATTCATAAAACCGTCATAGTTTTCTTTACATCCACTATTACTTTGGTGCCTACTAGACCCAACCTTTTACTAAAACCAAAAAGGGCAGTGTGAGTAAATCATTAAAATAATAATATAATATATTTTGAGGATAGTAAATAGTGAGATATACTTATTCATGTCATCTTAAACTCATTCACTTTATCTAAAATAACTAGGGCCCTTTCTAAAATCCTAACCATTATGGTAATGTCACTTATGCTTAAAGAACACCCTAACCTCTAAAATTATCTAAACCGACCTCTAAAACTGACTATAAGGACCCAACATTAAACATTAAAAAATCTAGAATTAAATGAATAATTCTTATTGAGGATCCTTTTATGTTTAGAGATTTATAGAATTAGGCCATAACTATTACATTATATCTCAAAAATTACAAAGTAGACAATTCTACTCAATTTCCAATTTTTTTCACAAAATAAAATCTCTTAAAAAGAAACATGGCTAGTTACATGTTTTAGAGAGCATGACTTTTCCTTGATCCCATACTTGAACCTATTCATCCTTAAGTAATTTGGAAAACATTTAAAAAACATGGGATGATTATAAAAAGATCAGTAAGGGTTATAAAATAAGGAAGGAAAACATTTTCCCAACAATAAAAACAAATCAATGAAACCAATACATTTAAATCATTACATACCTTATGAAATCATAAGATTTATGAATAACATATAAGAATAAAAAATAATAAAGGTAACTTATGGAATTAATAAAATACTTAAATTGTAGCTATCACAGTTATGTAGGGAGTTACGTTGGAAGACCCATTACAGTATATTTCCTAAATCTCTTTGGATAAACATTAACATTTACCTCCATCATGTTACCAAATGAATTGGAGAGCTATCTCAGGCTCACCCGCCCTAGGTTTATCCCAGAACCACCTGTATACATAAACAATGCCCAATAACCTTAACTTATTCATAACACATAAAACAACCATAAAGGAAAGATAACATTTCCACATTGAAATCACAATATATCATTTCAAGATAATGAACTAATCAATTCTTTATCAAACCATTTTGAAAACCATTTAAAACATTTAATAAAGATATTTCTAAATAAAAGTGTCACATACCACTTTGAAGATTTTAAAGGAATTAACATTTTAAAACATTAATGTCTATATAAATAAATCCTAAAAACAATATTTAAAACATGGAATTAATGATAAATATTTAGAATAATAAATCCTTAAAACATTTAAAATGATATTTTAGTTAAAGAGTTTTTGACAAAATGAGAGACGCTTGAATACAAACAATTGATAAATAACATCAGTAAAAGATTATAATATCATGAGAATAGAGATATTAATGATATAATACATCAAAGGGTAGTTTATACACCATATAAAAGGGAATTTTTGTATAATAATAAATAAGTTTCAATGGAATATAAATTGAGACAAAGTCCCTTAAAAAGATCATATCATTAGATTAAGGACAAATCAATGAGATAATTATGTGTGAAATAAAAAGAATATACCAAATATAAATGGATGTTAAGTGTAAGAAAATAAAAGTACATTCACACATACTCATATCATGACATAATCAAGAAGTATAAGTTTAACCCAAAGAATTGAAATTGGGTAAAGAAGTTCCCTTACAGAAATTCGACAGCCTAACGACGTCACTTTAAAATTCATAAGATGTTTTGATGAGAGAGAAAATGGTATCTCATCACATTGAATTAAAATTTATATTAATAATGATATATAAGAACATACCCCAACATAATAATATGTGAATTAAAAGACATAACAAAAAGAAGTCTTTTAAAATGAGGAGGGTGAAACATTCCCTTACCGATTTGGTAACATATGATACATACACCCCCATGGAAGAAGAATCGTAAAATGAATATGTAAGTACCCATAAAATAAAGTATATTACATAAAGAATACAATCATGTGCAGTACATACACCACACAAAAGGATATAGTGGCTAATATATCATGAATCTCACGGGAATAAAAAGTGAGATGAAAACACCTTACCACGTTGTAATCAATCAAGCCATATGAACAAAAGTTTATAACCACCAAATGAATCCAATAATACCATGAATATAAATATAATCATGATAATATATATCAAATGTCAGTACAAAATACACCACATGCAATAAATAAGTGGTGAACAATGGAAATCTCACAGAATTAAATGTGAGAAAAGAAACCTCTTACCTCGTTTCCGACTTGATTTTTTTGTTCATTGTTCTTCCTGAATAATAAACAAAAGTTAATTTATACTTTATTAATAACCCTTTTTAAATTTTATTATTCTTTTTACATCACTTATTACAATGTTATAAACATTATGTATTCATTTAACTTAATAATGATCGTTTTGTCGATATTTGGTACTTTAGAAAAAAAATGAACACCTTATAATTACAAGTTGTCCATGTGGTCAAGAGTCCATTATATCCAGAATTATATTCAGGATTTAGATATCATATATGTCATATATATCTAGTATATATATGAATTTATAACATTACATAACATTTGGAGATAAGAAATGAAATGCACCGTTCATGGAGACGGTAAGCCGTTCGTACACATGAACACTACATTCATTTCTATTTCCTTTTTTAATTGAATGAAAACTTAATGATAAATAGTTATATTATAATTATAGTATAATATCATATATCATATCAATAACTTCATCCTTTATAAAATCCACTTATGGTATGAACGACTCATATCACTTTGAGGGGGTGGTAGTCTGCACTTCCCCAAATGAAATTATTGTGTTTAATCATAATGGAAACCATAAAGGTATGCTATAAATTAAAAATAAATTATCATAAAGAAAACATAAACATAATATTTATAATATATAAATATAAATCTATCATAATGTCCACCATAAGAGGATATAGGAGATAATTAAATAATCATCATTTCGTGAGGCGTTAGTTTTTCATCCACAGAAATAATATGTTCTTTACCCATTAGATGAATGTGTGTGTAAGTGTAGTTTGAATAATATTAATAACAACATCCTAGTATATTTAGGATACTGTTTCTACTATAAAATAAAGGAATACAAATAGGTCAGGGGTTGGAGAAGTAAAATAAAATAAAACAGCTAAAGAGAAAACGTTACCTTAAAATCGGGTAACTCCCTTTGGTTTGAACCAAAATAATTTATTTAACTACCTTATTCCTAAGGTAAGGATTATAGGTGAAAGAGAGGGATGTAGGGAGATTAATTGGTCAGAGCTTGGATGAGCCAAGGGTCTTGAGAATAGTGAGTATTGGGTTATAAGTGAGGGCTTTTATAAGGGGGAGAAGGGGCTCTTTAAGAAAGTGTGAAAGTATTATTTTATTATATAATGATTTTCGGTTTCTAAAGGTCCAAAACTCATTAAGGTAAAATAAAAGATGACTCATGGTCGAAATAAAGTCATCCAATATGAATTTTATAGGTTTTGGATATTATTTTAGTCTTTATAATCTTATTTATTTAAATCATTTGTTAATGAGGTAAACACTGAATCATTATTGTGTCATAAATAATTTAATTTATGAGATGTATAAAATTATAAAAAAAATACCATGATGTAGGAACTATTTTTATTTTTCGAAATAATATTTATAGTTGAAAATATAAATTATATAACCCCATATAAAAATTTATTTACTAAATGATATTTGTTTGTGTCAGTTTTTCCTTTACTTTAAGTTAATTAAAATAAAGTGTCATTATCACTCTTAAGTGGCTCCATGGGGTCCCAAAATCAACCCAAGGATGCCCGAATTCAGACATGACTCATCCAATGAGGTTAGGATAAGTGTTACAGTAATTGTGTATTATAATAATATTCTATTTACCATGAATTACCCTATTTACCTTTAACTGCGGTAAATAAAAGTCAAAAGTTACAATTCACCAAAAATTATTTTCATCTTATTGAACCACATTTTACTTAATAATAACAAAAATGTATACTGTATTTTTAAAATTCAATTCCCAGAAGTGGTAAAATTTAATTTAAATGAAAAATTCAGTTTTTTTAACTACAACTTAGTGTTTTCACTATTTATAAAAAATTCAAGGTTTTCAGAAAAATACCAAAAATTCGGCCTAATATATATTTCATATTCCGAATTCAAAAATGATGTCTATTTGAAAAAATTCAAAACATATATGTTTCCTTGATTAATTTAAAATTAATTCATGTTGTCAAAACAAAAAAGCGTGTTTTAAAGAAATAATAATTATCAAAAGGATGACACTTGTGTATGCCCAATTTCAAAGTGAAATTTCATCCAATAAAAAGAATTGGATTAGATGGTAAAGATATAATCTAATTAAAAATTAAAACCATTTAAAAATATAATCTAACTATATAAATAATTTAGATTAAAAGGCAGTTTTTAATTGAAATACACTATTATTCACTATTCATTAAAAAATGAATTTTATCAGAAAAATACCAAAAAATTTACACAAAGTAAATTTTCATGTCCCGATTGTAAAGAATAATTTCATTTTGTCAAATAGAACATATAAAAGTGACCAAAACTATATTTAATGAGGGTTCTCCATCAAAAGGCAATAAATCGACCTTTTAATGAATATTATAGTATTTATGCTTAAAATCGGATTCTTTTTTATTTTAAGCTTCTAAAATTTATTTGATAAATGTAAAAACATTTAACAAACATGTATAATAATTTTTTAGTTAGTTCTATTCATTCCCTCCATTACAACGGCTAGGCATTAACTACCATTTAAAATAATAATATTATTATATTATTTTTCAGTACAACTCAACGTTGTGTGCAACATACGATTTCAAAGAAACTTGTTGTTGCGTATCGGGTATGTGATAAAACATAGAGTCCACCTTAAACTAAAATTAATATTTAATTCACAAATATTAATAAATTTGAAATTTTAATATTCTTTATTTACCTGGGATGTTACAACACCAATACGTACGCATGATCCTTCTTGGAGTTAGGTTCCCACCCATCAAGGCATTGGGCGTAAAGGCCAGACAACCGAGCAGTGTGTCAAACACATAATTATTAATAGAAAATCATCTCAATAATTGGGATGATCCATGACTTTATCAAATCCCATGACACTCGACTCCATAGCTGACTAGCATTCAATGAATAATAGGTCAAATCTTGAATGAGTGCCATTAAACATAAATGCTTCACTATATGATTATCAAGATGGAGGGTACCTCATATATCAATGTATTATACCCAAGAATTATATGAGCTAAATATAAATACTTGAATATATCCATAGGCTTATTGGATATATGCATTAAAGTATATGATGGTCTATACTGAGGATTTACCCAAGAGTCACATCACTCATATGACTTTAGAACAAGATGACGACCTCCCAAGTCATCCCACACTAAAAATCAAGGAGAGTAAGGGTCTCACAACCTACTAAAAGGTCAACCAAGACCTTGGAATTTCAAACCTAGTTGAACTGAACATTTTAGAATTCTCATAATCAGAGCAAGGGCTAAGAAATGCACCACCACCCGTTAAAACAAGGGTGTCATTTTAGAAACTATGATACCTTCATTGAACTATGGAACCCGACCAATACCAATACCGAGAAGATTCTCACAATACACAATGGTTTTTAATTTATAAGGGTGCTTCCTAAAATGGCTAGCCCCTACCCCAAATAGAAAATATTGACCATACCAAGGTGTCAGGCCAGATAATATCACTAAGCTTAATAGACCACAACATTTAATCCCAATATATTATAAAAGATGTATGTGATTAATGCTCATGAAACCATTTTAAGGAGAAATAATGGAAGGATTTTAACTACCTTAACATAAGGGTTAGTAAAAAACACTACTTAAGGTTCCATTTTAAGGAATTAGATCAAAAATCATTTAATTCATTTAAAATTTCTAGGTTTAGTTTTAAAAAGGAATCTACTATCTCCATAAAATAAAATAGGAAAGTTATATTAAACATCATTTTCAAGAATTATTATTAAGTGAAAACATGATATAATTTTTCTATTATGTCACATAACCCATTTTAAACACCATTCATTAATTCATAAAGCCTCACAAAAAACAGTTCAAGAATTTTTGATGTTTTTTTATTAAATAATGTGTATTAGTCATGAAAGATACACCATAAAAGTGTACACTTTCGTGAACCACCTTTTTGTAAAATAACAAACCCCCATGGGGTTAAGTATTATGGAATATCAAAAGTAGGGAGACCGACTAGGGTCCCATAAAGCCTTTTTGGGTTCAATTAAAAACAACCTATTCAGTTGGATAATTTAGATTAAAAACATCTTTAGCACCTCATTACATAAAAAACATTCCCCAACTAACCTACTTGGGTTAAGTTGTGCATTAAATAATTATCCATATGGGTCATTAAGCCCATAAAAAATATGTATGATCCTCAATAAGTAAACCTATTCAGTTATGGTTGAGATATTTTATGTTTACTATTCATACTCTGAGAATAAATCTAATAAAGGATGGTTCGGTTATATGGGTTACCAACTTTTACTATATAAGGTGCTCATGCACCTTACAAGATGCAGACAACTTTATCTAACTGAAACCATTTGATTAAGGGTAAGGAAATTAATCCTGATCAATATTTATGTTAAGGCCTTTAAACAGACAAAAGGTGTGTCTATACGAGTTCATTTATATGGGCCACCCTATTCCAATTCATAAATATACCATACTTTATACCAATTGGTAATTGGTTTCTATTTAACCACATCCAATATCAAGGATAAAAGGGTTATTTTATTATCTTGATCGTTTATTCAATAGTATTTAGGTATATTAAGCACACTAACAATGGTTTGGCTATATGGGACATCACTTTCCAATATATAAGGTTCCCATACAACTTATGAATTTGAAGTTGACTATCTTTTAATCATAACTGGAATGTTTCAGCCTATGCTAAACAACATAGAAGCATGGAAATTTTAATAAAGAACACTATAAATCACCTATCATGGTAAGAAGTGATACATGCTAAAATAATAACTAACCAAGACAATTAAAACACCCATTTCACATTACTATTATGATAACAAAACACCTAACTTTTTGTAAACTAAACATGTTATCAAAATTCCTAATATGGAATATAAACGATTACTATTAAAATATGCAAGGAAAATTAACAATTTCAAGTATCCTAACAATGAAAAATATATGGCATGGAATCTGCATGGAATATTAATTCATATATGCCTATAATGACGCATTTAATGCTTCCTCCTTACCATAACATTCCAAGGGTAATTACAAAATCTTATAAATTATTATGAAGCGTAAAGTACTCCAATCCCTAAAGGTGAAATCATAATCAACCATAATAGCAACAACCTAAACAAACCCAACCCTAGCCACATATACTTTTTCTCATACATGGGTTGATCACTCCCTAGAATGGTTATTTACCAAGAATAAACACATTCCTACTATATTGTATACCAAAACAAAATAGTAATACAAAAGGAAAAGAACCTCTAAAACCACATTGTAAAATCTTTTCCTGACTGGCCACTAAAATGGTAGTCAAACCAGTCACCACATGGCCTCAAGCGTTCTTCCTTGTACACTAAAAACTGGTGACTATAGGTGAGGGTCCAATTGTGGTATGGTAGGGAGACTATATCCTCATTGTCAGATTCCCACAATGGTATAACCAGTGTAAGTCAATAAACATCAATAAAGGTAACAATAATAAAAGATAGAAAAATGGAAGAATTATATAATAATTGAATAAAAGTAGAAAATGAAAATTTACCACAATTCATGTATGAAAAATGATGTTACAAGTATACGAAGTGAAAATCAAAAATAGAAAATACAATGTAATAAAAGAATAATATACCATCAACTAGCTCATGAACATCTTGAGCATTAGCTCAGTACTCTACCCCAACTCCATACTAGCAATGTAAATCAAAACATTGGATGTTGGATACTTCCTAGTATCAATACCAGTAGACATAAAGTCTATTCAGGTACCTATGGTGCTCGAGTGGGGTGTGATACAAAATCTTAATAGGTCGGCACCTAGAGTGTCTATCCCAATCCATTTCATGAAATATAAATTAAGTAGTGTGCCTTAGTTAATAGATACAAGATAGAAACAAACAAAACAATTCATTGGACTGGGTCTCACTTGGAGATTGATCCAATCCTCGTACTTTGTCCTAAACCAGTGATTCTGAATCAAAGGATCCTGAAATGGTAAATTGGGTGTGATAATATAAGACGAGGTTTATTGACACCAATCTTGTGGTTTAGCTTGTAAGACACATCCCTATATCTTTAATACTAATGGTATTAATACATTATTTAAAAAATTCATTTACCTTTTCTTTAAATTTAATTTGGAATCCACTTTGAAAAAAATCACAAGACACCCTAAGCCTTTCCATGAAAATATGGTAGGACATTCCATGTTTCTATCAAGGGGATCCACATATGACCAATGAAAAGATGTTCATCCATGGATACAAAAGAATGAAGTCCCATGTGTCACTCTAAGAATGGTGTGAAAATTAAAGTACTAGCCTATGATTCTATACCTGTTATCGCGCATAGGGGTCCAACTCTCAATCAAGGACCAGTACACCCATTATAACTTCGAACCCATCCAAGGGGTCTCCCCTAGTGAACCAGTGTCACTCATCTGGAGGTAAAAATAGATTTTGTTCAGAGATCGCATCTCATTCATAGTTGATATCTCCCCTGTTGTGTTTACTAAACATCAAAAACTCTAACAAGAGGGTTTGATATTCCATCGAAGGGATAATTATGTTCAAACCCCTTTTTTACCCACACTTCTAAGATAAAATCACTAAACTACTCATTTATTTTATAACAAGACAAGAAACCATGTAATATGGCCAATGAAAATGAGCATTAAGCCTAAGAAGAAGCACAAAACTACAAGTCATTGAACATATAATTTTTAAATGAATACATCACACCTCATTGAGGGGTTTTATTATAAAAACATAACATTGTTTACCAATAATTCATTTCTCATAATTAAACATCATTGCAAGAGTTATATTAAATTCATGTTAAATAAGCATTTATTCTAAAAATAAAACCACAATAATTAATATCCAAGTAAGTTGAGAAAGAGAGAAATTAATTCATTCATAAATTTAAAAGGGAAATGCAAATGGATCCTACCTTAAGAAGAAGAAGACTGTGGTGAAACATATCATCACTCGATGATTTAATAATGGAAATTTGAACCTTCCATTTACCTCTTTCAAGTACATGCACCTTTTCTTGTATTCAAGGACACCTATTCCCTATGTATAAATTTTCATGACCAACTATTTACAAAGGGATCCTTATATATATGATTATACATGAATATAACCTTTTTTAATTACAAATTTATGCAATTTCATATACCCATAAAATCACACCTAGACCCATTATATATATTCATCCTACCATGGGTGAATATATAAAAAGGGGAAACTTATATCAGTACATCCAAAGCTATACATACACATGCGAGTTTCTTTTGAAAATGGTAACCCAAAAGCACCATGGAAATTCCCAATACAGTTAAAAAATTTACCAAATACTCAAAATATATAAGAGAGAAAAATATAAATTGAGAAAAAATATAAGAACGAAGGAAAACCTACCCAAGATTGATGTGGTTAGAAACTGAAACGGTTTGAAATGCTTCACCTTTGGATGTAAATGCTAAAACAAGAACAATGATGACTACAGTGAGCTATTTTATAATATAAAAATGGACTAGAAGACCAAAAATTGTATCAACCCTAACCATATGGTTTGAATTAGCTAGGCAGGGATACGAGGAAGATAAAAATTCGAAATTGATTGAGGAGGAAGGAATAAGAGGGATTTCCCTGAGGATTCAACAAAGAATCTTCATGAAATATAGAGATAATTTTGTAAAAGAGAGGAGCCTAAAGGGGGATCATGGGTGACATGGGAGAAGGGAGGGGGAGGTCATCTGATGGGCATATAGGAGGGGGACAGAAATGAGGAAAATGAAAAATAAATAATAAATAAATAAATAAAACCCCAAAATTTTAAAATTGGGGGGACTCACATGGTTTTGGTCACATGGTTAGTCAAACCATGCATTAACCATACAATGAACAATGTACACACTGCCTAAATAGAACTAATCTTGCAGGTTAGGTGAACAGTCTGGGTAAAATGTGTGCAGACCGTGTGACACTTTCTATACCCCTAAGTCAAGTAGCACTATTTTCTTCTTGAGGCTGCACATTTTTTGAAAAATGGCGCACCCCTTCCAGCTCCTCCCAAAATGAGGTTTCAGAGCCCGAAACTTAAAAATTGATGGAATATCCGAGTCACCCCCAGGCCTTGAAACATATCCATAAATAATAAATTGAAGTGTTTTAACTCTTTATATTTCATTCCTAATCTTGGTTTTCAAAACAGACCTTTAAACTATTCATAACATTCAAATTACCTTAGAATTTCATCAAGTCCAAAATCATGGGATGTTATAAAGCTGGTGAGAATTCTTGTTATATAGAACATTATATATATTGTCTAAGATATTTATTGTCTTGTCCTCCTAAGATATATCATTTTCCAACTATACCACCTCTGTATTAAGAGCATATAATGAATCTGGTATGAACTTCCTCAAGAGAGATACATGTAATACATCATGTACTTGAGATATGGTTGGTGGACGTTCTAGTTGATAGGCCACAGCTTGTACATGATTAATAATCTCAAATGGGCCTATATATAGTGCATTGCTATATTTTCTTCCCAAATATCTTTATCTTATTCCATGGAGATTTGAAAAGGAATACCATGTCTCCGTTCTTAAACTCTAGGTCTTGGAAATGATTGCCTGCATAGATCTTCTATCAACTTTGGGCCACCATGATGTTTTGTTGAATGGTTTTTACCATTTCTTTGACCATTTTAGGTCCTAGAAACTTATTTTCACCAAATTCATCCCAATGTGATAGTGTTCTAAATCATTTACCATTAAGGTCATCATATGGATTCATTTGGATGCTCGAGTGGAGACTATTGTTGTAAGAGTAATCAACTAGAGGTAGATTTTGGTCTCATCCTTCTTTGAATTCCATAGAACCTGGCCTCAACATGTATTCTAGTTTAAAAATTATTAGGACAGTTCATCCATCATTGTGAGGATGATAATCTGTACGGAAGTTCATCTCAGTTTTTAGATCACATTGGATACTTTTTTAGAACATTGAGGTGAATCATAGATCTTGATCAGATACAATTGATAGTGGTACTCCATTAAGCTTTACAGCTTCTCTGATGTATATTCGTTCTAGTTTATCTTGTTATAATTCTTCTCATATTATTATAAAGTGAGTTTTATTTGTAATATGACCCAAAAAAACCCATATATCATTGTTTCATATGGATGTATTTGGAAGTATGGTGACAAGTTCTAGGGTGATTTTTCCCATTTCCATGCTGTTATGGGTAATGGTTGAATCATTCCCTAGGACTTATCTCTTTTAGCCTTCCCTTTTTGATATACCAGGAACAATGATGTATATTCTACGATCTCTATCATCATATTGTCCCACAAAACATTATCTTGAAGATCTCAATACATCTTTGTGCTCCTTGGGTAAATTGAGAAGGTTGAGGTATGCGCATCACTCATAAGATCTGTCTTTATCTATGGATTTTATGGTACACATAGTTATGAACCAAATACTACTAATCCTTTATCATCAATTATGAACTCTAAGGATTTCCTTTTTTGAAGGCTTCTACCTACTTTTGAATTTCCACATCATTTGATTGGGAATCCTTTATTTCCTCCAAGAGGGATGGTTGAGAAATTATTTGAGAAAGGATTGATGATGTTTCTTCCTTAATAATTCCCATATAAATACATTTCAAATATAAGAATAGTGGATCCAAATCAATTATCATCATTGATAATGTTGTAGGATCCTTTCTACATAGAGCATAAGTCACTTTATTCTCTTTTCCAGCATGGTAGTGGATTGAGTGGTCATAATCCTTGATGAGCTATAACAATATTATATATTTAATATTAAGATCTTATATGTGAATATATATTTGAGGCTCTTATAATCAGTATATATTTCACACTTCTCCCCATAGAGACAACTCCACCAGATTTTCAACACAAAGATCATATATTCCAACTCCAAATTATGCATGGTATAGTTTTTTCTCATGAATTTAAAACATCCTTTAGGAATATCCTATAACTTTTTCATTTTTCATCATTATACATCCAAATCCATTCTTTGAAGGACCTCTATATACCACAAAGAGTTCCCCACATTTTTAAAGTGTGAGTACTTAAGCAGTGATAAGCCCTTTTTTTACTCTTTTAAGCATAATTCACATTCATTGGTATAGACAATATTTTCTCCCTTATGAGTTAGCTCTCTTAGTGGGTTTTAAAATAATGAAAAATTATTCACAAATCATAGTAATAACCATCTAGAACAAGGAATCTATAGATATCTTTAAAAAAAATTCTCTCTTTGATTGCCTTTATCTTAGAAGGGTCCAAATATATTCCTTTGTTGGTGATAACATGCCTCAAGAATGATAGTTCCACCATATAGAACTCATATTTACTGTACATTTCATAAAGTTTGTCCCTTCATAAAGTCTTTATAACTATATTCAAATATTCCTCATGTTCCCCCTTACTCTTGGACTATATCATAATATCATCAATAATGACTACCAAAAACATTTTGAGGTAATATCTAAAGACTATATTCCTTATGTTTATGAATATTGGAGGAGAATTAGTGAGTATAAAGGGAATCACTATGAACTCATAGTTTCTATAACACATTTTAATGGAATTCTTGGGAATATCTTCCTTATTCACCTTTCATTGTTGATATCCCAACAAAAGGTGCCGCCTTAGAGAAATACTTGTCCCCACACAGTTGATTGAACACATAATTGATCCATGTAAGGGGATACATTTTCTTTATCATGATTTTTTTTAACTCTAGATAATCAATATAGAGGAAAATAGATCCATCCTTCTTCTTAATGAAGAGGAATGTTACACCCCATAGGGATTGACTCATGTGTATAAAACCCTTTTCTAAACTATCTTATAATTTCTTCTTCAATTCCTATAACTTAATATAGGCTATTATAGAATGTGTCTTTGAAATTGGAAGAGTTGCAAGAATATGTTCAAATGAGAACACAAACTCTCAGTCAGAAGGAAGACTAGGAAATTCTTTAGGGAACACATCAATGTAGTCCCTCATAATGGGCATGTCCTCAAGAATGATTCTCCACTTTTTCTCAATCCTTTGATCATGATAGTTTTCTCATTATGAAAAAATATTCAGGCTTGAGATGATGATAATAAAAGACATTTATCCTCATCCTTACACTTATACAGAATTGGAGGATGCCTCAATATGTGAAGAGTGATATCCCTTTTCCCAATAGTTGATGTTGGTTTGTATAAAGATAGTCAATCCATGCCTAAAATAGTATCTAACTCTACCAAAGGAATTCATTCAAGATTTTCTAGGAGGTTCATCCCACAAACATTAATCGGGGATGAGTAATATACTATAGATACAATAATTTCCCAATTAGTTATTCTCACTGATAAATCAACCTCTATATTTTGAGGTGGTGTTTGGATTATTATACTAAACTTGCAAGATACGAAAGAGTTCATAGAACCAGAATAAAATAGTATGTTCACTATTCATGAATAAATTACTGGAGTTCCTATAAACACATCATTTTTGGGCTCCACCTCAGCAGTAGTAATGGCATAATATTTCCCTTACTCTTTTGGCTTTAGTATATTCTAATACTAATTACCCTCAAGGAATCAAGGATTAGTGAACTATCTTTCATAGGTGAATTTCTCCCTATAGTTGATGCATTGAACCATAGGTGGTGCCCTCCTTTCATCCACCACATTTTGCAGAATCCTTATGTCTCTTCTAAATTCATGAGCTTGGTGAGCCTCTCTCCCACACTTTAAGCATTTCCCAGTACCTTTGAAAAAATTCCCATGATGCTTTTTCCCGCATTTATGACATGTGAGTGGTTGATATTTCATTACACTTTTTTAATTAGATCCTCCATCCTAAAACTCCATCTTTTTATTCTTATCTTTATATCCATGGTACCATTCTCCAAACTCCATCTCCACTTTGAGATCACATCAAAAAACTTCGTCATAAATCCCATAGTATTGAATTTCTAGAGCCTTTCAAATGTGAGGTTTTAAACCACCAAAAAATATATCTATTTTTCTATAATTTTTTACAAAACAGCTCATGGAATATCTTGAAATACCTCTGAAATTTTATTTATAAGCCATTATAGATTCACATTACTTTTTCTCTACCTCTATAAATTCTCTCTCTATCTTTGTATGAAGAGTTCGAGGGAAATACTTGTTAATAAACATTTTCTTAAAGTCTAACCACCCCATATCTTAAATTTCCTCCTTTGGATTGGTGTCCTAAACCAACACCCACCATTGATCAGCCTCTCCATCTAAATAATAAACAGCTATAATCACCTTCTAGGTATCAATACAGTGAATAATATAAATGATCTTCTCCAATGATTTGACCCGTTGTTCCATGACTAGGGGGTCAGAATATATACTAAATGTCGATGATCATTGCTTTATAAAAAATTGATATCTAGTTTATCCCTATTAAGTGAATGAGTGAATTACACATTATTCAAGTGATTGTTCATAGCTTGAAATAGTTGGATAATCATATCAATGAAATTTTGAACTCCACCTCCCAAGTAATTGGGGATGTCGTTTAGGTAATCACTACATTGTCACTCACACAGGTTTTTGGCCTGTTTTCTCCTAGTTCTCATCATTTTTTGAAATAAAAAAGGTATAATCAAAACATAATTCAGCAAGTCAAGAATAAATATAATAATCATATCTTAAAATAAATCTAAAGGAATATCTTGTAGGGTCCTTATGTTTTTAATTTTCTAAAACCAACTTCTTGGGTGATTATATATACTTAGTCTCATATTATGAGTTTTCACTATGGTTCTATAATCCTAATTCCAAAAATTCAAAAAATAATTTTCTAATACCAACTATAGCGACCCTTCTTTTCTTACATAACTATTAAATAATTTTAAATATAAATAATATAATAGTGTTACAAAACCAGAATTCAAAGGTATAGTGTCTGGGGAAAATTAGGACCAAACATAACATTTTCATAATAAAACATAATCATTATTTAATTATTTCTTATCTATATTTTTAATGTGTAACACCCCAATGTTTTGAAAATAAATATTTAATACATGAAACACTGAGTCCCTAAAAAACATCACATTTTATAATCTATCCTTTAAACATAACTTTTCCTCTACTGTGTTTTGAATTTCACAAAATAGTCATCTAGAGTTGCGATCAGTAAGTCATTTGGAGTCTGATAGAACCAATGTGATTTTTTAGTGAATAGAAATATAAATAGTAATATGACCCTTATGAATATAAAATCATTTTATTATTTTATTTTCTTAATGCAATCATATAATGACATCTTGATTAATTTTTCAAGGTGATATAAAATGAGTTATAGTTTTAAAATTGTTAATTTTTTACGAAAGTTTGATTTTATTTCAATTTTAAATTAATAATATATAGAAAATTATTTCTAAACACTGTAGTCTAGTTTTTTAATTATGAAAATTGAAAAATTGTTAGGGTGAATTTTTGGGATTTTTCTGAAATTCTTGGATTTTTTATGAATAGTGAAATATTGTAAAATATCGTCTATAAGAATTATGAGTTAAATACACTATTTATGACATCATGAGTGATTTAAGAACACTTGTTTCGAAATCAAAAGCACTTATCACTATTATGGGTCACATTAATCAACACTATTGGTTGTCTTAAGGTAATTAATAAAATAATGATTAATATATTCAAAAATTACTCCTCTACTCCAATGTAAACCCCCCATCACTCCCTCTTCTCTTCACACATCTAAGCCTTGAAGATCCTAAAATTTCTTGCTGAATACCCTTCCCTAGTCACTCAAAAATTCCAAGATCTCTAGGTCTCTCCAAAAAACCAAAACTAATTCCCTTAAGGAGGTTCTCAAATTTGTGGATTCAAGAGGTAAATTCACATTTATTTTATTCTTTTTCATATCAAGTTCCTTTCTATAGTTATCCTCTCATCACCTCCTATATACAAATGACCATGATTACTCCAGTATCATCTATATAAGGGAATTATATCATTTTAATGGAATATTAATTATCAATATCTTTACTCTCTCTCTTTTATTTTATAAATGAAATCATCGTCTGTGAGGTACCAATTTACAACCTTCATGGACGACGAAGTTTCATTCATGAATTTATCATTCATTACAGATAAGGAAACAATTTAGATAGTTTAAATATACTATAATATATTTATTATAACCTATTTTATATTCATTAACTAGTATATGTATGTAATATTAAATCATACTGCCAAACTGGTTTCTAATAATCAAAATACTGCTAAAATAATCTAAGTGATTGTCACTAATATTTAATCTAATGATTCATACTCATTACATGTAACCAAATTATTTAAATAAACATTAAAACATATTTATGTTCATAAATAATATATACATTCAATTATGGAGATTTACATCCATTCCACATTATCTCCATTACATAAAAACAAGTGAACCGATTATGAAAATCAAGAAAAGAAACACTCTGAAATGACAGAATTCAATATTATAACTTATCAATAAGGAAATGAATGAAATAAATAATTATAATTAACTAAATAAATATCTAATAGGTTATTAGTGGATTTATTAGTGAGTCTAATTTCATAATCCTGAAACATATGGTCAAAATCATAACATTTAGACTTAAGGTAAGGGTTTTCCCACCTGAACCTCCATTTTCATTCAGTTTACTTTTATTGTCTAATTACCTCAATAAAATTCTTGTGTATTGTTATTTATTCTTCGTAAATTATTTTTGAGTGTCTTATATATGTTTAACAACCAGAATACATCCTTATTTTATGGGTAGTTAAACATTTTAAAAGTAAATTTCAAAATTATTTCTGAAATACAGGCCTGATTCAAGGGAAATTATCAAAAATGTTACCAGTTTTCAAGGGAACTCTATAATATATTTTTAGAAACCATTGTCTTTATAAAATAAATCATTTTATTATGAAAATACTATCATAATTAATTTTTTGTTTTATATAAATACTTGTCCAAAAGAACTCTTCTTTTCAAAATAAAAGAGTATTTATCTCAAGAATTACTCAATGATTTTATAAGAGTATTTTCATCTATTTCAACACTCTTGTTGATTCTTAAATATTATTGGGATTAATATTTTTTATATAATCTAACCTATTCAATTGTAAGTTTTATTACTAGTTTTATTGGGGATGTACTATCCTAAAACCAGCCACCAATTTACTCTGAATGGTTAGTGTTTAAGCTTAATGTTTGGGGAAAGTTATTTAAATTTCATATGTTAGTTTCAATATTAATGTTTATGTTGTCTATATTTATCCCAGATCATATGAGGAATTCATTGGACTTATTTATGTGACATTTGGGGCCCACTATATCTCCTCGATACATCGTTTGGTCTCATGATAGAAATAGATGTGGACTTGGTCGAGGCCTTTCCTGTTTTGAGATATGGGTTTAGCGGAGGCCTTAATCATTTTTAGAAGTATTCACCATGGAATTAATGGTATGTTTCAGAATGTTTTTTTATATTCACTTGCCTCATTATGAATATAGTAATTTAAATTTCATGTGGTTATTTGACTAGTAGAATAACAATGATTATGTTTTATTATTAAATTATTTACTCAGCTCATATTCCTTCCATAATGTGTTCATGTTTATTATTTGTAAAGGCATGTGTTTTCAATTATTCACCATGCCTAATTTTTATGTTTATGTTATCTTAATCTTTATTTATAACACTTACTAATCTTTTTATATCACCCCTTCTTATGTTTCATTTTTCCTAGGATATGAAGAAGTAAATTTTGAATGACATGCAGGAATAATCTAGGAGGAATGGATGATTCTAACAGAATAAATTAGGGGTGATTTTCTTTCTAGGATGTAATGTTGAACTTATCTATCTAAATTGTTTCCAAAATCTACTAATATACTTGGTCTTTTAGGATGAATATTCCTTTCTATATGAAAGTGTAATAAAATATGTTACTGGCTCCGGGAAACTGGGGTTGGGTCTTTATAGTTGGTATCAAAAGAAATTTAGTAGAAAACATAGAAACTAGATTTAGAAAATGTATATTAGGGAACAATTCCCTATGATAATCTTTACGGATAATCATACAAGAACATCCTGGTATTTTCGTAAGAAATATATAATGTGGATATTTTTAGAAAATACATCTTTTTCTAGATACTACAGGTGGACGTGGTTCTGGAACAGATGTACCTAGGAGTGAAAACTCTAACAAGGAGTTTTGGGCTTGACCGGTGGTATCCTGGTACACAGAAATGGGCCTTACTTCACACCATTTTTGACACTCCTAGGGGATATTATTAGGATAATTCACATTTTATTTATAAGCCATTATGAAGGATTTAGATATTAATTTTTCCTCAAAAAACTATTTAAATGATTATGAGATTAGTTATGCTAAGTATTTTTTCATATTGATATTATACATAACATTTCATAACCTAATATTGTGTTTTCCATTATTTAGAAATGGTACCTAGTGGAAGGAATGGAAATTGCATGAATGCATATGTATCATGTAGGGATTTCCCTCAGACATAAGATAAGGATGTTGGCTCTGGTGTTGCTACTCGTGCAGAGTAGCTTATAACTATATTGGGAAGGTTGACTCGAGTTATGAATAGTAACCTTACTCGTATGGAGAATTCAGATCCAAAATGTGGAGGAGTTATGCTAGACTACTTCATGTGACAACAACCTCCATTATTTAATGGGACCAAAAACCCATTTGTAGAAGATCAGTAGATAATTTCATTATATAAGATATTTATTGCTTTGGAACGTAACAAAAGAGATAAGGTTTTCATGGGGGTTTATCATCTATTGGGAGATACGGATTCGTGGTGGTATTTAATTCAAAACATAGAGGAGGAAGAAATATAATAATGGAATGGAGGTATTTTAAATAAATATTCCTAGAAAAATACTTCCCTCATGAACAACGACTGGATATGGAAAGGCAGTTTCTGAATTTAAGGAAAAAGGAAGGTGATAATGTTTAAAAGTATGAATCTAACATCACAAGGTTAGCAGGGTATCATGTGGACTACATACATAATACAAGGAGAAAAATTGATTGATTCGTTGATGGACTAAATCCATTACTTTGGTAGGAAATGGTCTCCAAATGTTTCTCATCATATGAATATATAGTTTCATGTTCTATAATGATATAAAAGTAATTCTCTAAGTCGTATGACTTCAAATGAAAGTAAGAGAAGAAGAGGGTTGATGAAAACACTAGAAAAGGAAATAATGAAATATGGAAAAAAGAAATAATTGATTTTCTACCCTGTGAAAATTGTGGAAGAAACACCCTGGTGCCTAATTAAAGGGAAAATTAGTATACTATAAATGTGTACAGAAATGCCATATTTCTAGGGATTTTAAGGGGAATAAAGAAGATATTAATGTTAAATGATATAATTTTATAGATATAGGACACTATTTTAATGATTGTATAAAGCATCAGAAAAATATGCCACAAAAAAGTCCAAGGGAGCAGGGACAAGCTTATGCGATCACAACTGCTGATAATAATGTTCCTAATGATGTGGTGGTAGGTACTTTAATCATTTCCTCAAACTTGGCCAATTATTTATTTGATTATGGATCATCATATTCATTCATATCTTCCCAGTTTTTCAAGAAAATTAGATATTTCCAATTTGATTTTACAAGGAAGTTTTCAATCAAAACTCATGATGGAAGTATCATTACAAAAAAGTTGTTTCACGCAATCCCCATTATGGCATATAAACATACTATATCTGCTGATTTTATTATCATGCCCATGATTGACATTGATATAATCTTTGGTATGGATTGGATTTCAAACCATGATGAAACAATTTATCGCAAGTGGAAGGAGTTTACAATTTTTAATGATGATGTGGAATCCCTTATATTTAGGGAAGAAAGATCACCCTCTTTTTATCATCTAGATCCACCCCTAGTAGCTCTACTGAATTCAATTATTGGGGAGTAAGAGAATGCAGTAACTATGGGTGAGTAAGGGAATGTTCAGATATAGGATGTACCGATTGTGCCCGAATATATTGATGTGTTTCCAGATGATTTACCTAGATATCCTCCAGAGTGGGAAATTTAGTTTTCTATTGAATTAATTCTTTTTTCGAGGCCCATATCAAAGACCCCTTATAAAATGTCCACTATGGAATTGGTGGAACTGAGGAATAAACTATGGGAATTGAGTGATAAAGGATTTATTTGAGCTAGTGTCTCTCCATAGAGAGCCTCTATTTTTTCATCAAGAAGAAAGATGGATCTATGAGGTTGTGCATTTACTACAGAGAAATAAATGCTATAATAATAATGAAAAAGTATCCCCTACCTAGAATTGATGATTTATTTGATCAACTTCATGTACCTCAATATTTTTGGAAGATTGGCCTTTAATTTGGATATCATCAGTTACTTGTGATGAAGGAAGACATTCCAAATACATCATTTTGAACAAGGTATGAGCATTATAAGATTACAGTAATGCATTTTGGACTGACTAATTAAACCTCTATTTTCTTGGATCTAATGAATATAGTTTTCAAGGAATTTATTGATGAATTTTTTGTGATATTTATTGACGATATCTTGGTATACTTCAAAAGAAATGAATATCATGAAAATCACTTGTTCACTATCCTGAAGACTCTTAGAAGAAATGAATTATATGGGAAATTTAGCCAATGTGAAGTTTGGGTTTAATAAGTTTCCTTTGTTGGACACATTTTATCCAAGGGGGGAATATCTATTGATCCTTCCAAAACAATGGTTGAGCAATAATGGACTTCTCCAAAGAACATAACTGAGGTACGTAGTTTTATTGGGTTAACAGTTTATTATCAGCGTTTTGTTCAAAACTCCACCCGTTTAGCCAACCCAATGACCAAGCTTACACTTAAATGGGTTAACTTTGTTTGGATAAATGAATGTGAGGAATGTTTCGAAGAATTGAAGAGGATATTAGTGAATAATCTGATCCTAACCCTACCATCGGGGAATGATGGGTTTCTGATCTATAGCGATGCATCAATTAAAGGACTTGGTTGTTTCCTTATGTATAATTATAGAGTTATTGACTGTGCATAAATGCAATTAAAAATTCATGAACAAAACGATCACACTCATGATCTTGAGTTGGCAGTGG
Source organism: Viscum album (assembly GCA_963277665.1). Lineage (NCBI taxonomy): Eukaryota > Viridiplantae > Streptophyta > Magnoliopsida > Santalales > Viscaceae > Viscum > Viscum album. Next base: position 1,374,795,737 of record OY728164.1, read on the forward strand.
TAATCTTTTCTCTGAAGATATGAAGACATTATCTCTTTGGGAAAAAATGTGAGATACATATAGATCATAAGAGTCTCAAGTATATCTTCTCATAGAAAAAACTCAACATAAGGAAACATTGATATCTTTAACTACTCAAGGATTATGATTGTACTATACACTACCACCTAGGAAAGAAAGACAAGGTAGCTGATGCATTGAGCAGGAAGGTTCATGGAGTTCTCAACAAAATGAGGATTGACAAGGATACCTTGTACATGGATCTAGAGAGGATAGATATGGTAATTATCAAAGAAGTTAAAACATCACTACTTTTTCATTTGGTTTCCCAGCCATCTATATTATAAAGGATTAAAATTTCTCATCATGATGATGAGAACCTTCAAAAGAAAATTATTTCTATGAAAGATGGGAATATGGATGACATTGTGTGTGATGAAGGTGATCTGAAATTTGGGAAGAGGCTTTGTGTTCCAGCTATACCCGAGCTGAAAATGGAGTTATTAGATGATGGTAATAGCTCAAATTTATATATACACCCTTGTATCACTAAAATATATTGATATTTGAAGAAACATTTATGGTGGGACAACATGAAGAGAGAAATGTTTTACAATTTATCAAGATGTTTGGTTTGTCAACATGTGAAGTCCAAATGAAAACATCCAAAATGATTCATGTAACCGATATCTATTATTACATGGAAATGGGATGGCATCACCATGTATTTTTTCACTATATTTCCCAAAACTCAAAGAAATAATGATATAATATGGGTAATTGTGGTTCAACTTACGAAATATGTACATTTCCTCGCTATAAAGAAGGATTTTCCACTTGGGAACCTAGAAATACTATATATCACTGATGTTTTGAGAATTCAATGATCACCTCTCTAAATTTTGTTTGATTTTGACCCATTATTTACATCGAAATTCTAGGAAAGTATTTAGAAATATTTGTATATTGTGCTTTGATTGAGTATTTCTTTTCACTCTCAAACTGACGGGTAATCTGGGAGGATGATCCAAACCTTAGAGGTCATGTTGAGATCATGTTCACTTGACTTTGAAGGTATGTGGGATCAATATTTACCTTTAGTGGAGTTTTCCTAAAATAATAGTTTCCATTAAATAATTCAAATGGCACCATATGAATCATTGTACAGAAAGAAATGTTGTACACCAACTTGTTGTGATGAAGTTAGAGAAAGGAAGCTTGTGGGTCTAGAGATTTTGGAGGAAACAACAGCAAAGGTAAAGACTATTTAAGGCCATATCAAAGCATCTCAAAGCCGAAAAAAGAGTTATTCCGATAATTGAAATGAATTATTTGTAGTTTCAAGTGGTAGATCATGTTTTCTTTAAGGTATCTCCATGGAAAGAAGTTATAAGATTTGGGAAGAAATAGAAATCAAACCCTAGGTACATTGGGCCTTTTGAGATTCTGGAGAGAATTGGAGTTATTTCATATCATTTGTCTCTGCCTCCTAGCCTGTACAAAGTACAAAATGTGTTCCATGTCCCATTGATGAGAAAGTACATTCCAAACCCAACGCATGTCCTCGCTTCTGAAGGTATAGAGTTAGAACCTAGATTATCTTAATATGAATAAACTATCTGTATTCTGGACACTAAATAACAAGTGTTGAGGAATCAGGTGATTCATCTGGTTGATATACATTGGAGAAATCATAAAATCAAAGAGGCAACATGGGAGCCTAAGGATCTTATAAGGAAGACCTACCCAAATTATTTTGTGAGGTAACATTCTATGAATTTTGAGGCTGAAATTTTTGTGGGGGGGGGAGAATGTAACACCCCAAGGTATTGAAAATAAATATTTAATGCATGAAACACTATGTCTCTACAAAACAACACATTTTTATAATCTATCCATTAAACATAACTTTGCCTCTACTATGTTTTGAATTTTAAAAAATGGTCATCCAGAGTTACGATCAGTAAGTCATTTGGAGTTTGATAGAACCAACTAGATTTTTTGGTGAATAGTAACATACCCTTATGAATAGTAATATTAATAGTAATATGACCCTTTTTAATAGTAAATCGTGTTATTATTTTATTTTCTTAAGTTTATAAGATAATGACATCATGATTAATTTTTTAAGGTGATATAAATTGCGTTATAGTTTTAAAATAGTTAATTATTTAATAACGCATGATTTTATTTAAAAATTAAATTAATCATATTTAGAATATTATTTTTAAAAATGGAGTTCATTTTTTATTTCTACATGTTGAAAAATGTTTAGGTTTAATTTTGGGATTTTTCTGAAATTCTTGAGTTTTTGATGAATAGTGAATTACGATAAAATACCGTATATTCAAATTATCAGTTAAATATACTATTTATAACATCATGGGTGATTTAATAACAATTTTTTCGAAATCACATGCACTTATTACAATTATGGGTCACTTTATTGGTTGTCTTGATGGAATTAATAAAATAATGATTAAGATATTCAAAAATTACTCCTCTCCTCCACTATAAAACCCCTCATCACTCCATCTTCTCTTCACTCCTATAAGATTTGAAGTTCCTAATATTTTTTCCAAATACCCTTCCTTAGTCACTCCCCACATCCAAAAGATATTTTTCTTTCAAAAATACCAAAACTACTTCCCTTAAAGAGGTTCTCAAGGAGGTGGATTCAAGAGGTAAATTCACATTTTATTTCTTTCATTTTCATTTCAAGTTCTTTTCTATAGTTATCCTCTCCTCACCTCCTCTATCCAAATGACCATGATAACTCCATTATAGTATATATACTATAATTATATAATTTTTATGGAAGAACTGTCAACAATATACAAACTCTCTCTCTCTCTCTCTTTTATTTTATAAATGAAATCATCATCTGTGACGTGCCAATTTACAACCTTCGTGGACGATGAAGTTTCATTATTTAATTTATCCTTCATTAATGGTCATTAAAATAGTTTGATTGTTGAAAAATACTATAATATATATATTATAACCTATTTAATATTCATTAACTAGTATATGTACATAATATTAAATCATATGACAAAACTAGTTCCTAATAATCAAAATACCACTAAAATAATCTAAGTGATTGTCATTAATATTTCATCTAATGATTTATCCTCATTCCATGTTACCAAATGATTTAAATGAACATTAACACATATTTATGTTCATAAATAATATGTAAATTCAATTATGTATATTTAGATCCATTCCACATGATCTCCATTAGACAAAAACAAATGAACCGATTATCAAAATCAAGAAAATGAACACTCTGGAACGACAAAATTCCATATTATAACTTATCAATAAGGACATAAATGAACTAAAAAAGTTAAGATAAAATAAATAAATGTATAATAGGTTCTGAATTAATTTATTAATGTTTCTAATTTCGTATTCCAGGACCATAAGGTCATGATCAGAACATTTGGACTTAAGGTAAGGGTTTTTTCACCCGAACCTCCATTTTCATTCTGGTTACTTTTATTATCTAATTTCCCCAATAAAATTATTGTATATTATTATTTAGTCCTTATAAATTATGTGTGAGTGTTATATATATTTTTTAAAACCATAATAATTCTTTATTTTATTGTTATTTACATGTTTTAAAAGGATCATTCAAAAAAAAATCGAAATACAAGCTCAATTCGAGGGAATTTCTCAAATTCATACCTATTTTCAAGGGAACTAAATAATATATTTTTAGAAATAATTATCTTTATAAAATTAATTATTTTATTATGAAAATAATATCTTACTTTACATATAGTTTTATAAAAATTTCTTTCCAAAATAACTCTTCTTTTCAAAATAAAAGAGTATTTATCTCAAAAAATACTCAATGATTTTATAAGAGTATTTTCATCTGTTTCAACACTATTGTTGATTCTTATGTATTATTGGGATTAATATTTTATAATATTATCTACCATATTTAGTTTTATGGTTTATTACTAGTTTTATTGTGGATTTTATATCCTAAAACCATTCACCAATTTACTCTAAATGGTTAGTGTTTAAGCTTAATGTTCGGGGAAGGTTATTTATATTTCATATGTTAGTTTCAATATGAATTTTTATTTTTTTTATGTTTATACCCACTCATATGAGGAATGAATTAGACTTATTATGTTACTTTTGGGGCCCTCTATAGCCCCTTAATTCATCAGTAGGTATCATGAGAAAAATAGACGTGGACTTGGTCGAGGCCTTGCCCATTTTTAGATATGGTTTTGGCTAAGGCCAAAATCATTTTTAGACGTCTTCATTGAGGCCTTGACAGTATGTTTTAGAATTCCCATCATATGAACTTCCCTTATTATTAAGCTAGTAAGTGAAAGTTCATGTGGTTATTAGACTAGTATAATACCCATGATTATGTTTTATTATGAAATTATTTACTCATCCCATATTCCTTCCATAATGTGTTCATGTTTATTATTTGTAAAGTAATTAATTTTCAATTATTCACCATGCCTAATTTTTGTGTTTTTGTTATCTTATACTGTATTTATTACTCTTACTGATAGTTTGAGATCACCCCTTTTTTATGTTTCATTTTTCTTAGGATATGAAGAAGTAAATTATAAATGACTTGTAGGAATAATCTAGGAGACATGGATGTTTATAACCAAATAAATTAGTGTTGTTTTTTCTTCAAGGATGTAATTTTGAACTTATGTATTTAACTTATTTCCAAAAGCTACTAAAATACTTGGTCCTTAGGGATTCATATTCCTTGTTTATATTCCATTTTAATAAAATAAGTCACTGTCTTTGGGAAACTAGGGTCGTGTATTTGCATAATGGATCTGGTGTTCCCCTTAGTGTAAGTAATCATTTGAGGATATACATTAAAGAAAATGGTGAGCTAAAACCCAGTAAGAGGTTAGATAAAGAAAAGAATCAATATAACATGGGTGATAATAATCATTATCATCATAACATAATCAAATGATCATGATCATAATCATGATAGTAATTATTAGATAAAGGAATGTAATGTGACATTGCATAAAAATGAAACATCATGTCTTAGTGGTCAATTACCTCACATAGTTGTGAACAAATCTATCATCATGTTCATGCATAACATATGTGAATAATCATGACATAATAAATTTGAACAAGGATATAATAATTTTCATACACATTGAGCATTATCTCAGGTGATACATCAAATAATCCAATGAATTCAAGTGCTATATAATTCTAGGCACACCGGTTACATCATAACATTTACACAACCATACATTCCACATTGAATGTAAACAAATATTTTCCATAAAATAACACATAGAAAAGAAATGGGATTTATGAGAATTTAATAAATAATACTTTCTTTAATAAACATTTGGGTTCTCAAAATAAAAATGGAATAACATACGTTATATTAGAATAATCAACCTTGAGTGAATAATAAACACTCCAAAGAGAAGAAAAATATGTGTTTTTTAGAAAGAAAAGTTCTCTTGGAAATACCATTTCATTTTTCACAAAATTATATTGGAAACATATAAATTACAAAAATAAAAATTTAAGGAAAAAATAAATTATCTGTACGGAAAATTAATGGAACATATATATTGAAAATTGATTATAATAGGGAAACCCAAAAGAATGAGAGTTGGAGTTGAGAATCCCCTAACATTATGTCAGAATCTTTCTTAATTTTAATATCATAGATAATCAAAATATATTCATTAATTAATAAAAATAGAACTTATTATACATTTTTTTTATTCATTATAATTTTATTAATTTTATTTACGTCAATTTTAATGTGTTATTTTTTTCAATTTCTTCATTTAAGTGTGTTCATTTTCTTGGTTTTCATGATCGGGTCACTTTTTTACTTGAATGGATGTTCTTGTAAAATGAGGATTGCTATCCAAAATTGATATTATATGTTATTAATTTAATTATATAATATTTAATGATATTATTTATCATTTTTTTATATTATGTGAGGATGGATCATTAGATAAATAGTTAATTAGAATGATTTAATTTATTTTGGTGAATTTTACAACCATTATGAGATTTTATCATCACGTTTATATATATAGGTTCTAGAAAATTATATAATTTATAATATTTATAATAAAATCATATTTAAACATAAAAATTATTTTATGACCAGCCTTTATGGAGCTCATGAAAAATGAAAATGTATCGTCCATGGCAACGGTAAATTGACACACCACAGATAATATTTTAACTTTTAGAATAAAATAAAAAGGGGGGATATTTGAAGATTTATTATTCCATTAGCATAAAAAAATTTAATTTTATAAAATATGATAGAGTTATCATGACACTACATAAGTTGGGGTGAGGAGAGGATAAGAAAATAAATGAAATTTAATGAAATTAAAAGAAAAATAAAGAGGATTTTACCTCTTGATTGGATTCTCCTTTAGAACATTCTTATAGAAAAGGGTTTGGTCTTTTTATGAGACCAAAGGCTCATGGAAATGGGGGAGGGGATTGGGAAGAGTATTAGTAAGATCAAAGATAATATTCAATATTTCTAAGTTATTATTTGAGTAGGTGGTGAGGTGTGGTATTTATAGGGGAGGATATGGGTGTTTTCTCATTATTTTATTCATTAGATTATTATTTTGGATCAAGACTATGAATAGTTTGAAACTTGTCACTAAATATATTAAAATAATAAAGGTGAGTATGAAATTTTGGGTATAAATCATCCTAACATCATCAATGAATCAAAAATTCATGTATTTATCTTTTATTGTAAATTATCATATTTTACTATTCATGAGAAATTCAACCATTTTAGAAAAATCCCAAAAAATAACCATAACCATTTTTAACAATATATAATTAAAACAGGAAATAAATATTCAGAAAAAAATTCTAAATATGAGAAATATAATTTTTAATTAAATTCATCATTTATTCAAAAAAAGTATTAAGTTTAAAAATATAAACGATTTTATGACACTCTCAAAAAATACTTAAGGCCTCATAAAATTATCTTATAATCAGAAGAAAAAATAATAATAATTTATGAATAAATTTTATGAAAATAACTTTTTGTTAAATCTTTATATTAATTATAAAATTTTAATTAAATATTTATAACTTATAAAAACACAAACTCTAGATTTATCATTTATAAAAAAATTATTAACTTATACCATGAAATAAATAATAATATTTTTATTAATAATCTATATAAATTCTATTTATGCTTTCATAGATGAGGTTACTATTCTATTAACCAAATTACTATTCTTAATTTTCATGTTACTATTCCAAGGGTCCGGTTACTATTTCATCGGGATAGGTTTGTTAATTTCAAGAAATACCTCAAATTTCATTTATTCTTCAATTATAAAGTTTTTATCATGTTTTATATGTGAATTTATATGATTTTATGTGATTTAAACTATATAGAATAATTATTAGATGGGATTTCCGTTGATAAAATTATTGGTTGTTATAAACATGATCTTTATTGATCTATAAACTTAAATGATCCATGCTCTGTGTGAGAAAAAATAGATATTTGAATATAATCATGTTGCAAAATCATTTCTTTGAAGGGTCTTACGCCTAAATTGGAATCTAAGGGAACATTTACTTCCTCATTCGTTACTGGATGAGGGCGAGAATATAGAAGGTAGAAGCAGTTTAATTTCCTGCAACAATGTCTTGAGTATTACTCCAGGAGGGTTCCCAAGGAAGATATTTTATTCTCCTTAGTTTTCCTAAATTGTGAACTAGGACTTACATATCCATTTATAAGAATAAAAAATTCCCAGATATAGCTTGATTTGGCTAATATTTAAAGTAGAAAATAGGAGGTGTGTGTTGCTGGCAAGACAAGAAATTTCTTGTCACTACCTCCAGGATTGGGGCCCTCGTTAGTGGGGAATATATAATTGAAAATCCACCAAGGAACCTCCTATTATATAGGTTAAATTGGGGATATCCATTACCAAGGTAATTCATAATATAAAAGGGGACATGATTCTATGTATGATGCCCTAATCATACATGTCCAGAGGTCTAGAAGTAGTTAATTATTTTTCCTACTTTATACAAGACACTTGTTTAAAGTATTTCCTTATTATTTGGGTTATATGAGTGACTTAGTACTTGGAGGATGCATCACCCATGTTTGACTTGTGTGAAATAGAAATTATCTCACCCAAGTGATACTTGGGTGAATTGAAAAAACACTTCACCCAAGTGACACTTAGGAGAGCTACAAAGTACATTGAATAATTAATAATTGGGATAACTGGAATGTAATTTTCCCAAGAGATAATTGGGTGAAAAATAACTTTATTACTAAAGTGATTTCTGGGTGGACTAAAGTTGTGTTCATGGGATAAGAAAAACCTAATAAACAACACATGTTCTAGTCTTTTTCAAATTCTCAAGGGTCTCCTCAGGTGCTTTTGGAAGAAGGGAATGCAAGTCTGTAAGTGGCTAGTGGTTCTTCTCCCTAGTATTGTAAATCTAGAGAATAAGTGGTTCCTCAAAAATATTCTAAGTATTTAGACCCTCAAAAACATAGGAAACCTTCCCTCCCATTAATTCTCTCTTATTTATAAAATCTTGATGATCTACCTATGGGTTTTAGAGACCTGGACATGGGAGGTAGGTGATAAAAGATTTGACTATTTTTCATATTCTAATAATTGAAAATGAGGGGTATAAGGGTCCAATTTATAGGAAAATTCTGGGCATTGGGTTATGTCAGAACCCTACACAAGTTACACACACTGGTGGCTCATGCATGTTGAACATGCATGAGACAACTGATCACACAAGTGACTCACACAAGACCATCTTTTGTTCACTCCAAGGGTTTTTTGTGAGAGGAAGTGTATTTCCCTCCATTTTGCATTTTTATACATTATATTTTTAACATGATTTATCCTCAAAATTAATGTATCAATTAATAAAGGGAGCACCAAAATCCCTATGGATTGGATCTGATTATAATATAGAGTATTTAATCTTGATTTAAGGGTACCAAGGGCCCAAATTAATCCCTGATAAAGGACCATTAGTTCATATGTAATTGGTTTCACTCACATTTTTAATTTTCACTTTCACTCTAAACAATATGTACATTCATATTTTTCATTTTATAGACTTGGTGTAATATTTTCATTCATATCACTTGCCAAAAGAAATTTAAAAAGTTATTCTCAATTATTCATCATGCCGCATGGGAGCTACTATAAATAGGGTCATCCGGTTGATGTGGTCTCCTCCTCACTTGTATTGTTCCACTCATCCTTCATGAGAAAAATCCTTTATTTTCTCAATTATTCCAAGCAACCATTCATTATGTGATATCTTGTGTGTTTCAACTTATATTTAGTGCTAGGTTATGGGATCTAGGTAGAATACATCTTCTAGTCATTGACCACATTAGTGTACATGTGAAAAATGAATTGTGCAAGATCACATGCCCAGAATGACCTACGCGCAATCACTTGAATAAAGTTCTTTTCATGAGACCACTTGTTTTAAGTGACTTGCTCTAAGTTACTTGAGTTAGATCAATTGTGTGTATAACTTGGACGATATCGCTTGTGACTTATACAAAGTACTAGGTCAAGTATTCTTCTATCTTTTCAAAATTCGTATCTGAGATTCCAACTTCAAACTAATAGATTATTTTTAATTAAATATTTTCTATCTCTTTTTAGAATTTAAATAGTCATGAAATTAATTCCCATTTATGATGATCAATATTGTTCTTGTATAGAGTAAATTTTGTACATTTTTTGGCCAAGATATCATCATTGATGTGACACCACCCTTAGAAATATTTCCAATCATCTAAATATGTACCATTTTGAGTATCCAAAGAGTGAATTTATTCTATTATATGAAAATAGGATTCTAAAAGATTTTTTCATTTAGAGGATGAACAATTACACATCATACCTTTGGTTCAAGGTGTATATAAACCTTGTTATAGATAAAATATTCTCTAAGATGTCTTATATTAATGGAGAAATGAAACACTCTACATGTATGATGAATTATAATATGAGTGCTCTGGATTTGATGACTCATGTCCTTGATCTGAGAGCTCACTATTACTCATCTATCTTCTACAATTCCTCTATGGACCAATCGAAGATATGGATGGAAGACTATGATTGTCGTGTTGTAGGGGGGTTACGCTATATTTGATGTGGGATTATTTTTTACATAATACCTATACCAATTTTAATTATTAACTTATTCATGTCACTATTTATGAATCCTTCTATGTTTCATAAATGTACATATACAAGCACTATGATCTTATCTCTAAACAACTCAGTCAATGAATCCCTCAAACGAACACATTTCATCAGATGCATAGGAAAGTCAAAATTAGTTTATGGAAAGTCTAAAATATTTTTGGGGACCCTATTCTTGGTTCAATAAATGATGGGTTCATCCCACCAAAGGAAACATGGGATGACATTGAATGATCTCCCACATTGGCCCATGAGTTGTTTAAGAATTCTTTGTAGTTTATAGGGAAATATCCTCTCCCATGGGAAAATGTTTATCCTAAGGTATGGACGAATTATTTATTGAACCATCAGAGGAATGGACCATGTTGTGGGTTGCTCATGGGTAATCCTATGATGGAGAATAGATAAATCCTGAGAAAATATTGGCATGTATAAGATTAAGTAAAATATAAAACATGGGGGTACACCATCAACATCAATGTCCCTATGAAGTCTCGTATTACTGGCTCTATGGAAATGTGGGTGAACACCAATATTCTACAAATTTGTGAGTCCAAAAATGGTGTGAGTCGAGGGAATTTTTTCTTAGTAGATAATTTTTTACAAAAAATTATTGTAGGGTTAGAATCCCCCATCTTAGTGAAGATCCAATAGTGGCTAGTGCACGTTTATATTGGAAATGCACCTTTATGTATTTTTAGATCATTCCATTACTATTTTGGTGGGTAATGTCAAACTTCAACTCTTATGTATTTATCATTGAGGTCAATATTCGTCAATACTGATTCCAACCCTTCTTCTAATTCATCTCTAGAAATAAGCCTTTTACTTTGAATTATGGGTCTGTTGCAAGGGTTATGATTCTATATAGAGAGCTAAACTTCTTCTTGTATGGGGATCCTCCCATGAAAAAAATCACTGATAATAGCCTAATAGATTATGTTATCATATTATATATCATTTCCTTCATGGATTGTGTTGAAAACATAGATAGAGTAGATATTATCTATGAATCCTATATACCTTACAATTTTTTTCATAAATTTAAGTGATTACAATAGAAAATTGTGTATCCACCCATAGAAATCTGATCAAAGAAGCACCTAATAGTGTTCTGGAAAATCTATGTGATCATGTATTTGGTGATATATCAAGAATTAATCAAGTTTTCTCCACCAAATACATCCATCAGTTTGACTCCTGTGTATGCTAATTTTAAGGTCTCGTTATATCCTCAAGGGGTGTGGGTGAAGATCATTCCCCAAGTTTCTATTTTTATGGATCATATATGATAATGGAACATAAATGTGGTCCCCCAGAATAGTGATAGAGATGAATCTATGAGATTTCCCAAATAACCTTGATCATAGACCATGAGGCAATATCGTATATAAAAGGATGCACCATCTAAGGTTGAGCTATGGTGATCTAATCATCATCATTGGGATGAGACCTAGGATCCATTAGTCTAACCTCCTATTTAAATGAAGAGGCCTATCAATAACATAAATTCAATAAATTTTGGGTCTTCCTTATAGTATATTAAAGAAATATAAGACTATATATGACCCATGGCATCTTAATTTTGGAAGGATTATCCTTCTGGCATCGAAATATTATGGATGTCTTTAAAAGATGACCTATTCATTCTCTAAATTTAAAATTAATGGGATCCTAATATTTTTTTATAATACTAATCATATATTTGTGAATAATTATATATGAGAGATAAAGATTCAAATTATTCCACTAACATCTAAAACCTGGCCATAAAATAGTTATTCAGAATGATAGAATAGGGAATCACTACAATAGTGGTTGATTAATCCTCCAACAAATGGAAAGAATTTGTTGATCCCAAAGATGTAAATAATTGAACACACTCCTCTATTAAATTTTTTGAATGGGTATATTATACTGAGATAATATTTTTCCTTTATTTAAAAAGGGCATATGATACATTAGTGAAGCTGAAACCACCAAAATACACCACAGTTGGGAGCTGTGTCAGGACTGGGGGATCAACTCTTCAAGAGAAAGGTGAATTATCCCCAGTTAAAAGTATTATAGAGGAAGAAATGGTGGAAAAATAATTCTATTATTCCACCATAAATACCAGTATTTGAAAAGAAAATTAACTGTATTTATCCATTCAAAGCAATACATCAATGGAGAGAGAAAAAAATTTCAAAATGTATCTTCATCTACGGTAAGTTTTCTCAACACTAATCTTCACTGATATTATTTCCATATTCATATTACCATACTTATGGATTACATAATCTAATTTTATTTTCTCACACAAAGGATCTGAAACTGATCCTTATATAAATGAGTAGGATGGTCTAGATGGAGTTTAGACTCTTAATAGAAAATCTGTTCTTTTAGTGGGAGAAGTGTTAAGGGACAAGACCACTCATGCTCCTATGAATTCAAAGCGATAAGAAAATTCTGGTACTACTAATTATGAAAAAAATGATCCCATTTATAAATTACTAACTGTATCTCTTTATGATATTTTCATATTCTCCACACACATCGGAATACCTCATGAAAACCATTATAGATTCACCTTTCATCTCAAAAGAGGTTGATTGGGAGATTAGACAGACTGATGTGAGTGTAGATAGTAATCCCAATTCAATGGGGCTGGAAGAGGCAGTAATTGATGTTCCTTCAAATATAATTCATATACCAATCATTTTTTACAAGGTCCAGGCCATCGATAATTCCCATAATTTGAAAGAATCATGCTCATTAGAAATAGATTCATCCACAGGACCTATGACATCAAGTCCTCAATATTTTCAGACTCACCCACTTTCAATTTGAATCTATAAGAAAATAGTGGTGGGTGGAGTTTACTAATTGGGACCTAAATTCTCTATCCCAGGAAGAGTCTGATTAAGATGAGTAATTAGATGAATTTTAATGCCAAGTCAATGAGAAAACCATCCAAATGATCCATCTCTATCAAGATTTGTACACCACAAATGGGGATCTAATATAGTTTCACCAATCACTAGAGGTGGTTTATAGTCATAGAAAAGAGGTTATTGTATCTATGATGAATGATCTATATCTTGTGAAAGATTCAAAAGTAATATACTTGACCTGGATTCAACGAACAATTGATGAAGCTTGAGTATCAATCCAATGGCTTAAAGACCACATTAAAGACATACATTAATGAATTAATATAGTAAAGAGAGACTCAAGAATGTGTTTTCTCCTCTTATTATTTATCCATGAATATAAAAAACCATCTTCTGTCTTTTTATTTTCCTTTTTCCTTTTTCCCTTTAATAATTTCTACAAATTTATGAGGAAATTGAATGTAAGGACTCATAGAAATAGAATAACCATTAATAATGGTAGAAAAATAATCCATTCTCAATATATATAGGTTGTTGGGACAATATTGACTATTAGCATACACAATCTATCCATGTTACCAATTTTGATAAAGATAACCAGGATGAAAAAATCAACTCATGTTTTGGATGGTGTTGAATCGATCATTAAGGGCAGGAAGTTAGTTTATGGGGGATATGAATTTTCAAGAAGGGTTCCCATCTATCAGGGATAGTATCAATATGAATGGGTTTAATAATCATTGTTGAAATTTGTTATTTATAGCCAAATACACAAGAAGTGTGAAATTATTTTATGTTCATGGATTGTATTCCCTAGAAATAGGGGTAATAACGTAAATGGGTATCATTTGGAGAAGATGCTTCTAATATCTTTTGTGTGCTAAGAATAAATTTTGTAAGTCATGATCATGGGTATCTTGGATCCAAGGTGATTATAGGGGATATATTGTAAGGTATAGTCCCAAACCACATTCAAAAAATGGTTTCCTTTACTATTTTTCCAAGGAGTATAGAGACAATATAAATTTATCCTATGGTTGAATATTCCATTAGTTGAAATGCCATATTGGGGGAATATATACATATCCATGTTGGGGTGTATTGTTCTTAGTTAAAATAGAGGATTCCTTTGGAATCAGATTCTCTTATCACTGATATCCAAGGAATTTTTTTAATGATAAAAGTTTCCCAAGACACAAATTATAATTTATGAAAAGAAAATGTTCCAAATGAAATATAGAAGTGTTCAGACTAGATATTTTCATGGTTGGGTGATTGGGGTCCCTTGGAGGCATCAAGGTTTAACTTTACATGTCTCTCATAAGTATTTCCATTAATAGACCCAAATTATATGAAATAAGAAGGGGAGATTTAATTATATTGAATCTAGACCAGGATGAGGTATTTTAGTATTTTAGTGTATCTCTTCAAAGAAATAATCAGTCCATACATAGTTCTTATGAGAGTGCGGTGTGGTAGGAGACCAACACTAAAAATGTATTTCCTCTCAAGTCAGGGATAAAGTATCAAATTGTTTTACATCATGTGATAGGTATGTAACCATGTAGTTTAACGTCATTTATGTAACATCCCGAGCTTCTATGATACGTTTCTCATTTAATAATGGAATAGCTTGCATGGTACGCAAGTTCGAGTTCTAACACACCGTGACTAATCAAAGTAGCCGTTATGAATAGTAATAACCACTTTTTAAAATTATATAAATTTTATATTTTAAAAATGGACTTCATTTTTGTATTCGTAATATTGAAATTATCCTAAGTTTAATTTTTTGTAACTTTCTGAGAACTTCCAATTTTTTATGAATAGGGATAAATACTTAAAACAACTTTTTTAATCAAAATAATTTATTGTGATAAATTATACTATTTAGTGGTTTTAAAGTATAATTAGAATATATTTTTACCATTTTATCCAATGGTGGTTATTATAATTAATTTAACATTGAAATTGGACATAAACAATTGCCAATCTTTTGATATAAATTGTTTCTAAAAAACACGCAATTTGTTGTGATAGCGGGAATTGATTATAAAATTAATTAATTCAACTTATATGTTTGGAATTTTTTAAAATAGACATCATTTTTGAATTCGGAATATCAATTATAGCTTAGGGTGAAATTTTGGCATTGTTCTGAAAAACGTCAATTTTTGATGAATAGTGAAACCACTAAGTGGAAGTTAAATAACTGATTTTTCGTTTAAATGAAATATTACCACTTCTGTGATTTGATTTTCAAAAATCCGACATACATGGTTGTCATTAAGAAATAAAATGTGGTTCAATGAGATTAAAATAATTTTTTGGTGAATAGTAACTTTTAAGTTCTTAATCGCGATTAGAGGTAATTAATGTAGTTTAAGGTAAAAATAATGTTTTAATAATATGAGATGATCTTGAAACATGTCCTATCCTAATTGGATGTTCCATGGCCGACCAAGACAATCCATGGAACAACTTGGGGACCCCATGGAGCCACTTTAGTTGGAAAATGACATAAATACCTTTTATTTAATGTTAAAGTAAAAATTGACACAAACATAAAATGTTTTACTAAAACAATTTTTACATGGGGTTATACAAGTCATATTTTTGACTATAAATATTAATTGGAAAGCTAAAACGATTTCCTACATCATAGTAGTTTTTTTATAATTTTTAGACATTAAATAAATTAAATTATTTATGACATCATGATGATGCAGCGATGACCTCATTATTTAATGATTTAAATAAAATGAGAAGATAATGTAAAATCCAAGGCTTAAACTTGTCCAAATCCAATTGGATGAGTAGATTTAGAACCCTTATCACCTTATCCTAGAATCATATAAGTGTGGTACCTTTAGAATCCGAAAATCATTGTTTAATAAAGTAACATTTTATTACTTTCCAAAAGTGCCCCTCCTCTCCACTTATAAAAGGCCCCCACCTCTACTATCTCATTCACACTTTCAAGCCATTTGGCTCGGCCAACCTCTGCCCAAATACTCTCCCAACTTCCCCCTCTTACTCCTAGAAGCCTCACTTTGGGCATAACTCTTCCCAAGGAAGCCTTTGCCTCAAATCAAAGAGTGTTACCTGTTTTAAAGGTAGTGTTTTCTCTTATGTTCTTTTGTTTTATTTTGCTTCTCCAACCCCCTAAACTCTTTTTATTATTTTCTTTTGTAACAACACCAGTATCCTCAATATACTAGGATGTTTTTATAAGAAGTATTCGAGCTACACTTACACACACCTACATCTAATTGTTAAATAACATACTGTTTCTGTGGATGGCGAATTTCTGCCTCACGAAACGATGATTGTTCAAATTCTTTTAACACCTATAATGGTGGCCATTTTGATGACACTATTTTCATATATGATATATATATTATGTTTATGTTTTCCTTATCCTTCTGCATTTCTCATTTATGTCATACTTTATGATTTCTATTATGGGTAAACGCGATAATTTCATTTTAGGAAGTGCGGACTACCGCCCCCTCTAAGTGATTTGAATCATTAATACCATATGTGGGATGTATAAAGGATGGAATAAATGGTATTATACATTATATTATACTGGAATTATATTATACCTTTATATAATTATAACTTCATTCCATTAAATACAAAATATAAACGAAAGTAGTGTTCATGCGTACGTACGGCTTACCGTCTCCATGAACGGTGTATTTCATTTCTTACCCCTAAATGTTATGTTATATTATAAATGAATTTATAAACTGGATTTATAAGAGATATATGATATCTATATCATTAATATAGTTCTGGATATAATGGATACATCACCACATGAACAACTTGTAATTATAAGAAGTTTATTTTTGACTCAAGTACCAAAGATCGACAAAATGACCGTTATTAACTTAAATAATTTCATAATGTTCATAACATTGTAATAAGTGATATAAAAAGGATAATGAAATTGAAAATGGTTCTTAATAAGGTATATATTAACTCTAGTTTATTATTCAGGAGGTTAAAGAACGTTTGAGTCAAGTCGGACACGAGGCAAGGGAACTTCTTAACCCAATTTCCATTCTTTGGGTTAATCTCCTACTTTCAAATTATGTCATGATATTATTATGTCCTATCTTTTATTTTTACATTATTTATGTGTACTTATAGTGAATACACATTATAGATGTACTATATTTAAAAAATGATCTTTTTAAGGACTTCGTCTCAATCCCCTTTCATTGAGGCATATTTGGTTTTATACACAACTTTCTTTTATACGGTGTATAAACCCCCTTGACTTTTACGTTTATTCAAAAGGAATCTTTTTTATACGAAGCGTTTTTCTAAACAACAAAAGGGAATGTTTTTCTTTCCGTACATATGTGGCGACAACGACCTCTTCCCCACCGTAACCATTATTTGAGTTTCGGCTTCCTCTACAAGCCATCATTTTTTTAATGAAAAATAAATACAAAGTTTTAACTTTCTTTTATTTTGGTATTGAAAATGGTTTTGAAAGAGTTTTTATTATATCAATGTGTCGTATTGATATCTTGTGATTGAAATGTGTAAATGTTATGTTTCCTTTATGCATGTTTTATGTGATACGATTATGTTATGGTTTATGATATGTTTAAACCTATTCATATGAGGAATGTATTGGACTTCATAAGTGACTGGTGGAGCCCGCTATAGCTCCTCGATGCATCGGTAGGTCTCATGAGACAACTAGACGTGGAATTGGCCGAGGCCCTTTCCCAATTTGATTTATGGTTTTGGCTGAGGCCTTAATCATTTTATACGTCTTGGCCGAGACCTTGACAAAATGTTTCAGAATGTCTGGCATTATACATTCCCTCATTATGAAAGTGGTTATTGATATTGCATGTGATTATTAGACTAGTAGAATATCCATGTGAATAAGTAAATGGCATTATCTCATTTTTCTTTTACCATATTATGTTGAAGTTCATGTTTAATAGGCTTTTGTTTTAGTTATACATTGCATTAAAAGTTAATGTTTATTTATGAAAGCTTCCGCAATATTGTTATCCTTACTGAGCATTTGAGCTCACCCCTTTCAATGTTTTAATATTTTCCAGGATGTGAAGAAGTATTTTATGAATGACCTGCAGGGATAGTCAGAAGAGGATATGAGTGTGGACTATGGAGACTTTTTTTTATTGTAGTTTTTTACTTTATGATGTAATGTAACGTTTATGAATGTATCTAGTGTTTCCAAGGCTACTAAACTAATCGGTCTTTCAAGACATGATCTTTTGTGATCATGCCAATGTTATGAAGTAATGCACCGACTCTGGGTAGCTGGGGTCGGGTTGTTACAGTTGGTATCAGAGGTAGTTTAGTACTAACCTTGGAAGATAGATTTAGATAAACTCTGATTAGAGCACATAGCCCAAAGATAGACTTTGAGGATTAGTATAGAAGAACTTCCTAGAATTTTGTTGTTGTAAAGATTTTGTGAGTTTTCCGAGCAATACATCCCTGTCTGGATACAAGCAGGTAGAGGCGGCTCTGGCACAGATGTACCTAGGGGTAAAACCCGAAAACACCGCTTTGAGCTAGACTCGAACGGGAACTGGTGCACGACAACTGGCCTTGCTGTACTCTTGGTTACGACACTCCCAGGGGATATGCTTAGGATAATTTTCATTTTCTTTACAATCCACTATGAAGAGTTATGAGTATATACTTCCTCAAAGAAAACATTTTTATGGATTATATCCATAAATAGTTCAATTTATGTCAAGTATTTTATAAGTATGGAATTATGTATTTTGATTCATAAACTAATCTAGTTTATGCCATTGTATAGAAATGACGCCTAGTGGAAGGAATGGAAACTGTATCAATGCACGCACTCCGTGTAGGGATTTCCCTCCTGCTCAAGATAATTATTGTGGATCTGGAGATACAACTGGTGCTGATCAAATTATTACAATACTAGGACAACTCACTCAGGTTATGAATAATAACCTTACTCATATGGAGCACCCTGATCCGCAACGTGGAGGATCAATGTTAGACCGCTTCATGAGGCAACAACCACCAACATTTAATGGGGGTACAAATCCGTTAGTAGTAGAGCAATGGATAAACTCCTTAGAGAAAATATTCCACGCCTTGGGGAGTAGCGAAAGGGAGAAGGTTATCATGGCAGTTTACCGCCTCACTGGAGATGCCAATCAATGGTGGTCATTGATTCAAAACACAAAGGAAGATGAAGAAGTATCAAATATGGAATGGAGATAGTTCAAAGATCTTTTCTTAGAAAAATACTTTCCACATGACCATCGAGCAGATATGGAAAGACAGTTTTTGAGTTTGAGACAAAAGGAGGATGAGAATGTCGCAAAGTATTAGGCCAACTTTACAAGGTTAGAGAGACATGTTGCAGATTATATACGTAACCCAAGAAGTAAGATTGATAGTTTCTTTTATGGGTTAAAACCATTTCTCCGTCGAGCATTAGTCTCACAAACCTTCTCGTCATACGAAGATATTGTCTCGTGTTCAATCAAGACAGAAAAGGAATTCTCTAAGTCTTATGACAACAAAGTAAAGCAAGAGAAGAAGAGAACGGTGGAACAAGAGACAGATAAAGGGAAAATGGGAAAGAAGGATTTTCCATTATGTGATAATTGTGGGAAGAATCACCCTGGTACTTGCCTAAAAGGAATGGGAGTTTGTTACAAATGTGGAGAAAAAGGTCACCAGGATCGTGATTGTAAGGGAAAGAAAGAGGCTATCAATGTTGAATGCTATAATTGTAGGGAAATGGGTCATTATGCAAATGAATTTCCTAAGCATCATGGAAAATTACCTCAAAAAAAGGCCAAGGGATCAAGGCCAATCTTATGCTGTGACTACAGTTGAAGCGGAATAATTAATGTATTAGTGCTTTTGGACTCATGGATTATATTCTGGTTATTAGAATAATGTGATATATATATATAAGGATTGTACTGTAGTACTTGTTGTTTCAGTAAGGTTTTAATATGATGAAGGTAATTATATTTTTAGTATGTGACAATAAGAGAAACTTTACTTTGTTTGGGGAATCTGATAAATTGATTTTGGAATTAAGAGACCTTTTAGAGAAAGTCTGGACAGAGGTATTTTGGATAACTATAAAGGTTGGAGTGGATTAAGTTGATCTTTGGATAGTATTGTTTAAGGTTAAAATATTTCTAAAGATTATTTTTGGAATATTATAATACAATAGTTTTAGGAAAAGGACAACCTGCAGGGTGGGGCATAACCTGACACGTCGGACAAAGCTGCAGGAATCGAACCCACAACCATAGTGCGACAGGCCTTTATTTCCTACCACTAGCCTACAGGAATTCCCTGGTTATTACAAAATAATTTTACTAATCTAAATGGTATGTGTTAACATTTGGAACCTTATAAAATTAGGATAAGTATAATATTTTTGGGTTCTATTATCTTTTTGAGTGAAAGGTGAGTTGAAGGTTGAAACTCTAATTGTCAAGCATAAATATATATATATACCTATCTGTTATTCAATGAATAAATTAATTCTTAAACTTTAGAAAAGGGATATTAAAACAAAAAAATGTGTTACCCTAATACCTTATGTCTTGTTGAACTGATGATATTTTAAATCAACATAGATTGAAGGCTTTGAGGCCCTCAATTTGACAGTTGATTGTGATTGATGACCTCAATCACTCCCTACAAATATTTATGTTTTTCCTCCAATTATATGTCTCCAATTGCCACCAATGTTCTCCTTATCGAGATCATAATTTGGTGGTGACTTTCTTATTTCCATTTCCCTCTTATTAAGGCTAAATTTTATTAACCTTATTTCCGATGTGGGTTTTCCACAAAGGTATTTTCTATTTTCAACCTTTTATTTTCAAAGAAAATTTTCAAATTGCGAGGACGCAATTTATTGAAGGAGGGGAGAATGTAACACCCCGAGCTTCCATGATACGCTTCTCATTTAATAATGCAATAGCTTGCATGGTACGCAAGTTTGAGTTCTAACACACCGCGACTAATCAAAGTAGACATTATGAATAGTAATAACCACTTTTTAAAATTATAGAAATTTTATATTTCAAAATGGACTTCAGTTTTGTATTCGTAATATCGAAATTATCCTAAGTTTAATTTTTTGTAACTTTCTGAGAACTTCCAATTTTTTTATGAATAGTGATAAATACTTAAAACAACTTTTTTAATAAAAATAATTTATTGTGATAAATTATACTATTTAGTGGTTTTAAAGTATAATTAGAATATATTTTTACCATTTTATCCAATGGTGGTCATCAGAATTAATTTAACATTGAAATTGGACATAAACAATTGCCAATCTTTTGATATAAATTGTTTCTTAAAAACACGCTATTTGTTGTGACAGCGGGAATTGATTATAAAATTAATTAATTCAACTTATATGTTTGTAATTTTGTAAAATAGACATCATTTTTGAATTCGGAATATCAATTATAGCTTAGGGTGAAATTTTGGCATTGTTCTGAAAAACTTCAATTTTTGATGAATAGTGAAACCACTAAGTGGAAGTTAAATAACTGATTTTTCGTTTAAATGAAATATTACCACTTCTGTGATTTGATTTTAAAAAATCCGACATACATGGTTGTCATTAATAAGTAAAATGTGGTTCAATAAGATTAAAATAATTTTTTGGTGAATAGTAACTTTTAAGTTCTTAATCGCGATTAGAGGTAATTAGTGTAGTTTAAGGTAAAAATAATGTTTTAATAATATGAGATGAGCTTGACACATGTCCTATCCTCATTGGATGTTCCATGGCCGACCCAGACAATCCATGGGACAACTTGGGGACCCCATAGAGCCACTTTAGTTGGAAAATGACATAAATACCTTTTATTTAATGTTAAAGTAAAAATTGACACAAACATAAAATGTTTTACTAAAACAATTTTTACATGGGGTTATACAAGTCATATTTTTGACTATAAATATTCATTGGAAAGATAAAAAGATTTCCTACATCATAGTAGTTTTTATATAATTTTTAGACATTAAATAAATTAAATTATTTATGACATCATGATGATGCAGCGATGACCTCATTATTTAACGATTTAAATAAAATGAGAAGATAATGTAAAATCCAAGTATTAAACTTGTCCAAATCCTATTGGATGAGTAGATTTAGAACCCTTATCACCTTATCCTAGAATTATATAAGTGTGGGACCTTTAGAATCCAAAAATCATTGTTTAATAAAGTAACATTTTATTATTTTCCAAAAGTGCCCCTCCTCTCCACTTATAAAAGGCCCACACCTCTACCACCTCATTCACACTTTCAAGTCATTTGGCTCGGCCAACCTCTGCCCAAATACTCTCCCAACTTCCCCCTCTTACTCCTAGAAGCCTCACTTTGGGCAGAACTCTTCCCAAGGAAGCCTTTGCCTCAAATCAAAGAGTGTTACCTGTTTTAAAGGTAGTGTTTTCTCTTATGTTCTTTTGTTTTATTTTGCTTCTCCAACCCCCTAAACTCTTTTTATTCTTTTCTTTTGTAACAACACCAGTATCCTCAATATACTAGGATGTTTTTATAAGAATTATTCGAGCTACACTTACACACACCTACATCTAATGGTTAAAGAACATACTGTTTTTGTGGATGGCGAATTTCTGCCTCACGAAACGATGATTGTTCAAATTCTTTTAACACCTATAATGGTGGAAATTTTGATGACACTATTTTCATATATGATATATATATTATGTTTATGTTTTCCTTATGCTTATTTATTTCTCATTTATGTCATACTTTA
Source organism: Viscum album (assembly GCA_963277665.1). NCBI lineage: Eukaryota > Viridiplantae > Streptophyta > Magnoliopsida > Santalales > Viscaceae > Viscum > Viscum album. The sequence goes on from OY728164.1 coordinate 1,374,818,704, forward strand.
TGATTTCCATTATGGGTAAACGCGATAATTTCATTTTAGGAAGTGCGGACTACCGCCCCCTCAAAGTGATTTGAATCGTTAATACCATATGTGGGATGTATAAAGGGTGGACTAAATGGTATTATACATTATATTATACTGGAATTATATTATACCTTTATATAATTATAACTTAATTCCATTAAATACAAAATATAAACGAAAGTAGCGTTCATGCGTACGTACGACTTACCGTCTCCATGAATGTTGCATTTCATTTCTTACCTCTAAATGTTATGTAATATTATAAATGAATTTATATACTGGATTTATAAGAGATATATGATATCTATATCATGAATATAGTTCTGTATATAATGGATACATCACCACATGAACAACTTGTAATTATAAGAAGTTTATTTTTGACTCAAGTACCAAAGATCGACAAAATGACCGTTATTAACTTAAATAATTTCATAATGCTCATAACATTGTAATAAGTGATATAAAAAGGATAATGAAACTGAAAATGGTTATTAATAAGGTATATATTAACTCTAGTTTTTTATTCATGAGGTTAAATAACAGTTGAGTCAAGTCGGACACGAGGTAAGGGAACTTCTTAACCCAATTTCCATTCTTTGGGTTAATCTCCTAATTTCAAATTATGTAATGATATTATTATGTCCTATCTTGTATTTTTACATTATTTATGTGTACTTATAGTGAATACACATTATAGATGTACTTTATTTAAAAAAATTATCTTTTTAATGACTTCGTCTCAATCCCCTTTCATTGAGGCATATTTGGTTTTATACACAACATTCTTTTATACGGTGTATAAACCCCTTTGACTTTTAAGTTTATTCAAAAGGAATCTTTTTTATACCAAGAATTTTTCTAAACAACAAAAGGGAATGTTTTTCTTTCCGTACATATGTGGCGACAACGACTTCTCCGCCACCGTGACCATTATTTGAGTTTCGGCTTCCTCTACAAGCCATCATTTTTTTTAATGAAAAATAAATACAAAGTTTTAACTTTCTTTTATTTTGGTATTGAAAATGGTTTTGAAAGCGTTTTTATTATATCAATGTGTCGTATTGATATCTTGTCATTGAAATGTGTAAATGTTATGTTTCCTTTATGCATGTTTTATGTCATACGATTATGTTATGGTTTATGATATGTTTAAACCTATTCATATGAGGAATGTATTGGACTTAATAAGTGACGGGTGGAGCCTGCTATAGCTCCTCGATGCATCGGTAGGTCTCATGAGACAACTAGACGTGGAATTGGCCGAGGCCCTTTCCCAATTTGATTTATGGTTTTGGCTGAGGCCTTAATCATTTTAGACGTCTTGGCCGAGGCCTTGACAAAATGTTTCAGAATGTCTAGCATTATACATTCCCTCATTATGAAAGTGGTTATTGATATTGCATGTGATTATTCGACCAGTAGAATATCCATGTGAATAAGTAAATGGAATTATCTCATTTTACTTTTTCCATATTATGTTGAAGTTCATGTTTAATAGGATTTTGTTTTAGTTATACATTGCATTAAAAGTTAATGTTTATTTATGAAAGCTTCTGCAATATTGTTATCCTTACTGAGCATTTGAGCTCACCCCTTTCAATGTTTTAATATTTTCCAGGATGTGAAGAAGTATTTTATGAATGACCTGCAGGGATAGTCAGAAGAGGATATGAGTGTGGACTATGGAGACTTTTTTTTATTGTAGTTTTTCACTTTATGATGTAATGTAACGTTTATGAATGTATCTAGTGTTTCCAAGGCTACTAAACTAATCAGTCTTTCGAGACTTGATCTTTTGTGATCATGCCAATGTTACGAAGTAATGCACCGACTCTGGGTAGCTGGGGTCGGGTTGTTACAATTTAGTAGGGATTGTGTCCTGTAATTTAACATCAAACAGAAAAGATGAATAGTTTCTATATTTTAGGGTCATTTAGCTTTGACCACATGATTATGGCTACAATGACTAAAATTTGGGATTAATAGACAATAATTATCTATTAAATTTAAGATTTGGGAGGGAGGAGCAAAAATTCATGATCATGGGTCTCTTAGATTAATGGTGATGACATGGGACATGTACATAAGGAATGGACATAAATCACATTTGATAACTTCTTTCCTATAAATTTTTTTTAAGGTGTATGGGAACAATATAAATTTCTATTAAGGATAAAGATTCATCTAGTTGACATACCATATTGGGAGAACATATGTAGTTCCATATTGGGGAATATTGTGTGTAGTCAAAAAAGTGGTGTCCTTCAGTGTCGGATACTCTTGTCACTAATAGTCAAAAAAGGGTTGTGAGGATCCCATATTCCTATGAAATGAAGTGTGGAAGGTGAAAATAATATTTATTGTCTATAATTAGGCTTGATCTTGCTAAGTTGGGGTAATTTTTATACTTTATTATTTTTATAATTAACTTTTAATGGATCTAATAGGGGTTTTCCTATATAGATCTAGATTATGTGTAGGAGATAGATCATTTTTTCTTATGGATGGGTTTATGATGAGGGATCTATAAATCACTATATATCTCATTTTATTTGGAATTAATAAACATGTAGCTCTAGGAGAATAAATTTTCCCACACATATCAAACTCATACATGGGGGGAGGTATATTCTATTTAATATGGCCCCACAAATAAATTAAATAATTTTGGAATATACTATGTAGAACTAAGTCACATATAGGAGGGGTAATTTTTACTCCTTGATTGAGTGATCAAAACATCACTAATTATCTTATCTGAATTAGAATCAAGTCATATATAGTTCTGAGAGTAATTTACCTACATGGATCATGTTATTGTTTGGGGAGAGTGAATTTTTATCTTATAGTGGTTGGGATAAGATAGAGGATATGGACATCACTATGTATCTCATAAGAGAAAGAATCAAGCCACACACAGTTATAAGAATGTGGTGTTATAGAATACATTCACCAAAATTGGGGTAGTCCTCATGAGTGAGGATGTAACAGAAAGGGGTAATTAGTATGTGACATAACACAGGAGACAGAAGTTTAGTGTGAATTGGGTTCCACATAGGGCTAAGTGCACATATTTTAAAGTTAATATTGTTTGAAACAAAAAAGTTTGTAAATTTATGGTCATAGAGCCTTGACTGATAGTGAATGGGGAAGATTCTAGATGATTATGTGGTGCTAAAGAGTATTAAAAACAATGTTAAAAGATGTTCAAGGAGACCGGGAACCACACAAGTGTTTTAAAAATGAATTTCACAAAGTTAATGGTTATAATTCTTTTATTGGAAGTCTACCTTGGTGTATATATAACATGTAGGGAGGCCTCTTCCAAGATTTCTAAGCCCGCATGAGCCCTACTTATTATGAGAAATAAGTAATGGTAGGGAGTTCCCTTATCACATGTATTAATCAATAAAAGAGATATTAAAGTAAGATTCCAACACTGAACCATAGGTCCTCCAAGGAAAGGACCAAAACTATGTATAGTTTTATATCATACGATAAGGATGACTAGTTGACCATTCAATTAAATGTCTTATGGTATGGTTTTTTGTTTATCAACTAATTTAGTTCACATAGTTTTAACCATTGGTGTTCCTTTAAAGTTCTTACAACCAAGACCATTAGTCGCTCATTTTAATTTCATGCAACTAGGACCATTGGTGAGGGTGAGAATGTTTTTCTAGATAGTAAAAACAAACCCAATGTTAATAAAGATAGTTGGGATAAATTATTAGTGAAGAAAATATCACCTAGGGGAGGAAATTTTTATTGGTCTTGAGATAGAGGGTTTGGGTGTCACTATGTATCCTATATAGACTGGAATAAAGCCACACTTAGTTTTGAAAATGTTTTGTGGTGGATGACCAATAATGGTCTCAAAGGTCCTCTCAAGAGAAGGATAAAGTATCACTTGGTTTTACATAATGTGATAGGGATGTCAACTATATAGTTTTAATGTATTATGTGAAGGATTTTGGACATGAAATTTAACATCATATGGTGAGGATTTATAGTATTATATAGTTTAGAGTCACATAGATTTGAATAGTGGTCTTCTTTTAATGTCATGTACCTAGAAAAATTAGTTATTCCTTTTATGTTCATGTGATAAGAACCGTTGGATTGGTTTATTACATTAAATACGTTTTGAAAAATCTTGTATAGTTAAGGGCATGATAACCTCACCATTAATGGTAAATAGCGAGTGTACATCATTAGAATACACCATATGGATGATAAACTATCCCTATCATTTTGGATCAATATTCACGGGTTTCTTCCCAAGTATCATTGGGGTCCTATGATCCAAACCCAATTCTCCTTGGGAGAATGAACAGAGGCATAAATTCTTGTTAAAATCTTATCTTACTCAATTTTTGTGAACCTATAAATAATTAAAGGTACATAGTATTTTCTCATCGATCCATTCCAAATCATCCAAACATTTTTGATATTTCTCATCTGTTGATAACTAATCATAAATGGAAATATAGATTAAATGCAATTAGAAAATAATAGATAGAAATTATTTTTCCCATATACTAGTGAATACAGGGTCTCTTGTGTGGTTGTACGGGTTGTTGTATGGTAAGCCCAGAAGGAATGCATAAGGTTATCAGTCTAAGATAAATTTTATTTTTTCACCATTTTACAAATTATGTTTTATATAGTTTTATTGAAATCCTCTATTTTTTCTGTTTTTTTTTTCTCATGATAGTAGAAAGCATGGTTGGATTAAATGTTGTACTCATTGTATAGCCTTTTCAATTAATAAGAACAAAAATTTGTGTCTTTGTTCCTCAATATTGTGTGAGGAAAACTAAATCTGGAGATAATATTTGAATTTATGAAATTGAGGATTTTATTTATTCCAAATTCATTGATGGGTGTTATTCAGGCCCATTTGGAGAAGATGTTATTAGTAGTGAGGATGTACTTAAACTTCTTAGTTGTAGCTAGTGGATATGGTCCTATAAAATCCATTATCTATATGAAAAAAACTAAAGAGTATTTGGCAGTGTATAATAAATCTGGGGGTTGATGGATAAATTTGTCATATATTTGATTATAATATATTATTTTGGATAATTTTTTGTAGTCTTACTTCATTCAAGGATAGAAATACCCAATCCTTTTGATTTAATGATAATTCTTGATCCATGACTGATGGGTGTCATAGTAACCATTGTGGACTTCTTGAATAATGTCAATAGTATTCTCTATATCATTCAATAAGAGGAGGACTCTATCAAATAATTGTTTACAAAGGACCCTATAATGACTTGGGCTATCATAAATTTTAAATTTGACAAACCGTCGCCATTTTTTCTCTTTTCTAGATCTTTTTTATAGAAGAAAACCATTTTGGATATAGTCTAATATGGGCATCATCTGACCATTTATGGGATCATCTGGTTCATGGATGAAATTGATAACGTTAATCTCTTTCTTGTTGTAACCAATGAATAGATACACTATCCTATGGTGCATAAAGAAAATGACTATTTCATCTCAGTCTGGATCTTCCATAGCTATAGCCACATTTGCTAATGCATCTTCCTAAGTGTTCTTTGAGTGAGAGATGTGAGTTAATATTGTCTATGAGGGGAATGTTTTCATCAAACCTCTCACATAATCAAGAAAGGGGAACATATTTTCATTTTTATGGAAAAATCCCCACTGAACAATTTGATCACTAACTTTGAATTTCATTTGACCTTCAAGTGGGTCACTAGTATTTGTAGTTCTATTTCAAATACTATAATTAGGGGTTGACATTAAACTTTATTATTTAACCCACATATAGTATGAAGTAATAAGGTAGGGATGACTTTTCAAGGGATATATGAATGACTCCCAAAATAATTTTTTTGAGTGTGGGGTCTTCCAAAATTTTCCTTATTGGACTTTTTTAAGTTACATCGAAGTACATCTCTTATGTTTTTAGGAAGTCTTTTATAGAGAAGAACACTTCATCTGAAAACTTAGTATTCAATGGAATTATTTTTATATAAATATGCTATGTATGGAAATTTTTTATTTCATTCCAATTTATCACCTTTTGAAATATAAACTAAATATAAAACTAATTAAAATGGCCATCCACTATGACAAGAATCTAGTTAATATGGGAGAGTTTAGGATATATTTGGGTGGGTCATTATGAGATACCAAGTGAACCTTATGGTACTATAGGTAATGTCTCTGTTTCTTGACAATAAAGATCAATGGAATTAAAATATTATCAATATCAGAATATCAGGTCTTAGAATCAAGCATGGTTTTACTAAGATAATGGGATATTTTTTTATTTTGAGCATAATTATTTTCATGATGAAAGAACTCGGTGATTGATCTAAGGTTTTCACATATAAAACGAGTATATTTCCTTTAATGAAAAGAATTAGAACTAGTGAGCACAAAATATATTTCTTGAGGATATCAAATTTCACCTCACAATAATTGGTCCGTTGGTTAATGTCTCCCATTTTCATCAGTCTAATGAAGAGAAAAATTTTAACTTTAAGATTCTCTATGAAGTTTCAAATATAGTAGAGGTGTCCCAGTAGTATTCTCAAATATTTTAGATTTTCAATAGATGAAATATCAAGGAAATACATATTCTTCTCAAGGTCAACATTTATTTTATAATGTTATAAAATGACTCCAAGAAATGTTTTTAAGGTAACACCAAAAGCACATTTCAAGGGATACATTTTTAAGTAATGTTGTCATGGATTATTGAAAATGATCTCAAGGTCAGCAATATGATTGTAAATTTGTAAGGATTTCACCACTAAATCATCAACATAACATTTAATAGGCTCTCATAAAAAGGGTTCCAAAATAAAATGCATGTCACATAGGTACGTGGGTCCCACATTTAACCTTAAGGGAATTATCCTATAGAAATTTACTCCTTATGGTAATATAAAATAATTAGATTGTTCATATTATGAGACATTCAAATTTTGTTATATCTATGATATGAATCCCTGAAGAGGAGATCTTGATAGCCTACAGTATCATTGATTAGAAGATCTGTAATCGGAATCTAGAAATCTTACTCTAGACAATGCCAGTTGAGATGTCTAAAACCAATTCTCTCTATGATTTTACAATTCTTTTTCATGATTGGGATAGTCTTGGAGATTCATTTCATATATTCGACCTGTTGGATGATGTTGGATTTGGTGATTTTTTCAACTTCAGATTTGTCCTTGGCATCATGGGTTGGTTTCATTATTTAGGTTGACTAATTATAACCATGATGATCTTCATGAAAACCCAAGTGGTGGGTGGATATATCAATTTCAAGACCTTTAATTTATATGTAATTATAGGTAAACCCATCTTATTGATGCTTCATAAAATAGGTATATGCATATTTCTATTTATAGGTCATGGCCATACTGATCAATGCATGTCTCAAATCCTCCTCTATACCCAGATATATGTATCAGAGCTCATTGATAGCAATAGAGATAGCTTTTGTTAATGTTGGAGGGGTGTATTTGATTTCATATTCTTCTTACATAATTTATTCCATACTAACATTCAGGCAATGTGAACTAAATATCATTCATTAGAGTTGTAAGAAAATTTAATATTACAACATCTAAAAGATGATGTTGGGTTATTCTTACTCTCTATTGGAGATATGAGAGTTACTTCTGATTCAGCTAACAACATAGGGGTCTGTTGAAGCTCTAGTGATAAAGTGATGTATTTTTCACTTATGGTGTTTCCACTATTATGAAGATAAAAGTCCTCTTCATCACAATTGGGTCTATCTATTATAACTAATATCATTAAAGTCAATGATTATATATTGAAATATAAACTTATGTTTTTTATCTGATTGATGGGTAGTATATATTCTTTATTAATCTCCTTGAACAGGTTGGATGGGGAAATTTTTATGTTTTTTGCAGTAGTAACCCAAGTGAAACAATAAGTAATGGGTTGCTTCCCTTGCCTCTTGTAAAATCATTAATCGACTTATAGATATTAACAAGACTCGAACTGATATTTAGCACTGTTAGATGTCCTGATATGAAAATTAAAAACATATTTGAGACATTGATGGTCTAATAATGGAGCTTCCACATGATGATGAAACCAAGGCCTACCTAGAATAATATTTAATGTTGTATCCTATTGAACAATCAAGAATTCATAATCCAATAAAGGGTTCCAAAATTGAGATCTATGATTTATTCCGCTGAGGTTATATTCCTCACTCTTATCATAGCCCCAAATTGTTAGATTTTTAGGGGATAATTCAAATTTACTATAACCTAATACATAGACAATTATGACTAGAATGATATTGATCTTTGACCCATTTTTAATGAAATATCTCATATGTAAAATTCATCTAGCATACCAGATACAAATAAGGGTTTGATGTGCCCATATATTACAGTATCCATGTCATGTTCCATGAAATATATAACTACATGAAACGTTATAATATATATCTCTACATGATATACTTCATTGATAGTGTTTTTAACTTTGAAATACTAATGGATTTGTAAAGATTGTACAAGTTATTCTCATAGATCCTTATACATATTAAAAGTATCCAAGATTTAGTGTTTGAGAGGATCTTTTACCAATTATTTTAATATAACATATTTTTTAGGCAAAGATCTTATATTTACCAATTGGATTCATCTCATTAATAGGTTATTTGGAAACTAAACATCTTGAATTAGATTGATGAGAAAATTGATCATAAGTTGAAGGCACTCTTTTCTGAAGTGGATAAAGTTGATTTGATTTTTCCCCTTTCTTTGGATAATTATACCATTGTATACTCATCAATGGGTCTTCAAAAATAATTATATTTAGTTTATTTTTTAGATGATTTGGGGTGCCTTCCTTCTTCTTTCATTCTTACAGATTTTCATGTCCATGAGTTTCAGTATCATATATAGACTTGGTAAAGTTGTGGTCTGGGTGTTGAGGTCATCAATGATTAAATCTTCCACTACTTCCTCATCTCCCATTCCCTCTACCTACAACAACCCAATATGGTACAAGGAACTAGGGTTCATCTAAAAACTCATCATAAAATAATGGGTCAGTCAAATAAATTACATTAATAGAATCTAATACTAAGTCTTCATCTAAATCCTACGTAGATTCCATTTTTTGGGGTGCCACCCATCCCCTTGGGACTAGATTCGTGAAGTCTAAGAGGTTTAAGGATAGGTTTGGAATTTATACCGGTCCATATTACAATATGTTATTTTTAATTTTTGGGTTATGTTGTTTCTTTGAGGATCAGATCTTACAGTATTGAGGTGTTGACACTATTGATTAAACAACAGAAGAAAAGAGACTGAGGGAACAATTGGTTTTTTTAACTATTATATAAGGATATAATGATTATGATTGATCATATTTATCATCATCTAATCATTTAAATTTTGTAGAACCTTTCTTGTAACCTCTTTCGATTCACCTTCTTTCTCTAGGACAACAGTAGAAACACTTTCCACTTGTGTCACTGGTTTGATGAGGTTTACATTCCTAGAATAGTATATCTTCTTGTAGAATGTATTTAAAAGAAACTAAGACTTGGATGGTGTTCCCCAACATTTGGTAGAAGGGTAAATAATATGGGTGGTTATTAATACCATTTTATATGTCCTTTTATGCTCTAGAGTCCTCAATAAATTATTTCCCAAAGATTATCTAAGGTAGCTAGAAACATTTCATCTCATACAAAATAAAAATTATTCTTATGGTCTTCAAATTGAATATGTTTATGCTCATTTCTATCTTTCTTATGGGGGTATTTTTTTTCTTCCATTAATTACGAGGTATCATGTGATATGGAATGGGATTTAAAGTCGGAGCTAGTGTAAGAGTTAATGTAACTATGAAAATTATAGTTTACTCTTTGTCTATTAACTTTTTATAAACTATTGGCATTGGACGAGACATAGATTTGGTTAACCAAATGGAATATTACAACCTCTATGAAACTAAAGTAATTTCATGAAATCTACCTTGGTACATTACCAGAATGAGCGGTGTTTTCAACTCATTATGGGTGTTCTCTATATAGAGACACAACAAATCCTCTTGAAGAAGCTTCCATTTTAGGGAGTATATCAAAACCTTCCACAAATAAATGAAATTTAAGACCCTGTTTTTTCTCACTATTTGTAATTTTATAGTTCAAGGACCACTGTCTTCTATAGCATAGACCTGAATTGGTAAAGATATTGTCAACGATGATATTCCCACCCTTTGATTGATATAGTTGATACACCAGTACAACATAAAAACGTCATTCCATCTATGATCTATATAAAACACTAGATTTTAGGTGCCTATTATTGCTCAATAGTTTTCATCGTCGTACCACACTGAGATTTGAAGTGTTTCAAGTGATATTCTAGTTCCCTTGATCCATTGCATTTTTTGAAATGTGGGGTTTCCAAAGATAGGTTTGGGATAGTTTCATCCACCCATTCTAGTTAAGGATTTCCCTATAACTATAGTAGTTCGCATTATCATTCCATGTATTCTAATCAGTTTGTTAGTTATTTGATAGTATTGATGATATCTGATGGGGTGGTCAGCTGAGTAGGTGTTTGAATCAGGAGAGCAATGGGTGGAACCTACTATTATGGGTCTTCCTGTATTTGTGGATGATAGCATGAATGGGTTTCCTTATAGAAATCATCCTGACATATATCCCTCTACAACCATAATGGAGGGATCCCTAACATCATGCTACTATTAGATCTAGATAAATTGGTTTTCTAGATCCCAGGATAAGAAGATATCTCAACTTCACTTTTTTGGTGTGACAAGATCTTATCACCAAGGAATATTTTATTGGGGTGATATGGGGATCTTCTTGAAGAATATACATAGTGATAATATTTTCTCAGAGTAACTCCTTATTAACTCTTTCATCTCTACCTCATACTATGAAAATATATCTTTCAAGTGTAAGAGGTTTAACTTCTTCAGTAAAAGGGTGATATGTGGCAACACCTTTAACCCTTTATTTAATAAAATCACACTATTGATGTGCTAGATGAATATTTAATAGAGTCCCCAAATTCAACGATTACCTCTAATTATAGGTACACGCACCATCATCAATCACATTTGTGTATAATACGTTTTGAAGGAAAAAAATCCTTCTCTGATTACTCTATAATGGATTCATGTTCTGTATCATATGTAGGGGTAGTGATGATGACATTAAATGATTTATAATGTATTACAGAAATCCTATTAGAAGTAGAATGATAGGAGGGTTGGTTTCCCTTAGGATATCCCTTGAAATTGTTTTGATGTTTAGGATTAGTTATTTCCTTAATATGTCACTTTGGCTTGAAACCACTATGTTGCCTCATCCTTCCCTTCAAGGATTCTCTTAGAGACACCTAGAGGAGGGTGATATGAAGAGAATCGCTAGAAACCATTAGTTTACATATTCCCAATGAGGATGATGGGTCATGATGTGAGACGAACTTTAGGAATCATTATAAAATACTTATCTGAAGAAGAAAAATATTTAATTTAATTTGAGAGTAGGTTGATGTTAAAATACCCATATACCTATGGGTAGTGGTGCTTCTGCTCTATTTTTGTGGCATCCCAGGCCTGATTTGAAAACCTTAATATAGGTGACTGTGATAAAAATGAACCCATCCCTATAGACTAGGGATTATCCCATATTTTCATAGTTATATCTATTGCAACTTCCGTTTTGATCTTACACTTCTTTATTCAAGAATGATCTGGGTGTAAAGCATGCTTTGAATAAGAGATTTTTCCTTCTGAAGGCATTGTTGTTACTCAATGATGTAAATTTATTAAGAAGGAAGCTTGCTCAATATTTTCTTATACCTCTTGCAAGATTCTTTTGATGAATTTATCTTTCCATTTTTGCTGATTTTATGATTTAGTCTTAACCAATTCTTACAAATCATACCATCCACCATATGTAGTCCCACTTATGATAGTCAACTCAATGAAATCACATTGCATGATGTCACTTATAGTGGGTCTTACTAATCATGGAGTGATGTAAAATTCAATGATTTAGCTTCTTCCCATCCCCTAATACAAATTATATGCATGGAATCATCAATCAATTAATGTATCTTGTGAAAAGCATTAAGTCATGATCATTGAAGACTCTACAACTGCTTTTTTAATTTCAGGAATCATGCAACTAAAAGGTCCCCCATGTCGATATGATGCTGAAGTTATTCTACTATATTGACATGATTTTTATATCCTTCCAAATGAACGAATTTTATTTTTTATAAGATAAGATTCATCCATAAATTTTTGGCGAATTTGGTTCACAGATTCTTCAAACAATGTCTCTTGAATGCTATATTGATGAATTTAAAAAGGTCAAAACATGAATAGTATATTACCTTTATCCAATTTTTTCCTTATAAGAAATTTATTATCTTCATCTTCTATAAAATATTTTTCCACTTGGTTATACCAAAGAATAAATTTTATGGATGAATTATTATTGTAAAGATGGTATGTGGGAATCTCTTCTTCTCTGGAAAAATTCTATCGAAACAAGGGTGGTTTGATGAATGATTGTTTCCTTGGGATATGTTTTTTTTGAGAAAGAATATCTCTTGTAAATGATAAAAAATCTAACATGGTTAGCCTCATCTTCCCAAACAACTATGTTTCTCATAATTGATTCAGCAAGGGGTGGTCCTTCATGTCAAAAGGAAATATTAATAGGCCTAGGACCTTCATTGTGACCACAAAAAATTGGAGGACTTCCATCATATATTAATGTCTAGATGTAGGGAGAAATATTGGGGTGTATACCCTGGGGAGGGACTTTAGGGTGGATGATGGAAAATATAGGACCTTTTTTTCTTTGATCGTCAAACCTTTAGGAGGCCTTTCACAATAATTATCATGAGAAAATAACTTCTGATCGAACTTAGTACAGTAAAAAATAAAGCCTCCATGGTAAATATTCTAGGTAGTACCTCTTGAGGTGATTGTAGAAATGTAGTGGGAAGGACCTTCACAACTAAAACTATTGATTTCTTAAACAGGATCTTAGGTCATCGTTGATATATGAATGAGGGAATCTAGAACAATAGTATTAAGTATACAAAAATTTTCTTCCTACTATTTAATTTTGAATCTCTTTTGGTGAGATTTATTTTTAGATGTTCTCTTTCCAGAAGCCAGAGTCACATGTTGAAGAGAAGAAAATTCATTTGAGGAAGCTCACCTAAATGATTCTCTTGTTTCCATTAGAATAAACCAACATGTTTTTAGATTTTTTGGTAAGTATATGTTTATTCCCTAGATTGGCCAAGGAAATATGCCTAAAACCACTATTTGGAATGGGATTTTTTCCCAATATTATTGTCCACTTATTGTGGGAGTTTGTTGATGACACTCTTGGATAAAAACAGAAATATGTGATTGCTCTGGATTTTCCTTCACATTGTGATAATGAGATACTCCAATTATGGGTATGAGTTTTTGTTCCCAATACATAAATATTGTTTCTAAAATTGAGATATGTTGATAGGTTTATAGAATGTGGACAGTGATATATACATGCCCTTCCATTGCCGCTAGGAAGTGAGGGCTGACTTCTACAGTCAAAATGGTGATAAATTCCCATTACATAGTTGGTTAAAGGATATATACATACTACTCCCCACTAATTAATATCAATATATACTAATAATCATCATGTGTGGGGATGGAGATATGGGTCTTCCCCCATTCTGTTTTTGGGATATGTCGATAAATTTATTTAGATGCTACAAAACTGTGTGATAAAAATTGTCGAGTATAGGAAGGATTTTTTTTTCCAACTCATAAATTTATATTGTAATTTGTTGGATTTATTCCCTATTTGAATTAGGTACTTAGGAACACAACCAATTTTTTATCATCTACCATCCATAGTGAGTTGTCTTAGATTATTTGGTCGAGGTGACCTGAGCCAGGGCCCATAGGGTGGCATCCTCAAGAGGTTGAGGGCTTGACACCGCATCACATTAGTGATCACAGATACTGGAAGGATCCTTTCATTATGAATCATGTGTATTTAATATGAGGCCACTATAAAACACCTGATTGACCTCCCTAAGATAAGGGAGGAACATTCTTTTATGTACTAGGAGAAGGCTCCTAAAATTATTCAGAACTGCAATAGGTACCACTTGATTCATTGTAATCATTCATCAATGGGTGGATGATCAGTTGTGTTTTAAGTCCTAGAGAGATTCACCTACGGCTTCCTATGTTGGAAAATTACTATTTAGATGGTAATCTTAGATCAGTGCTTTTGACACCCAATGTTCGAGATACTGGGTGGTGATGGTATTCTCTGGAAAAATGAGAATCTGGATCATATAATAGGACAAACGTACATTTTTTGTTGATGGTACAAATTAATTTTGAATTGAAGTGAGTTCTGGTAGATTTATTATCTAAAAATATAATAAACACAAATAATAAAACCCATCAGAGTAGCATCACAAGTAAACAAATATGTGTTGATTGATTTATTTAAAGGAACTATGTTTGGATCACTTTTATTTCGTAAGTGTACAAATTGAAATTTCATGAAATTTAGCTGAGGCAAATGATAGTTTCATTTTGGGTTCACAATTTTTGCTTTGAACCAATTTTATGGATGTTTCTAATGAGGTTTATTCATGGAACCATAAAAACCAATTGTTCCCACATCAATGATGGTTCATGGAGGTCCTTTGCGAAGGTGGGTGATCATTGTTTGTTTTTTCAATGATACATAAGAAATAACATTGGTTGGGAGGATGGTATTTCAGGATCACCACACCCTTTTAGGGAGATCTATTTCTTAATATTAGACTATCTTATGTATTTAATACATATTCGTGAATACTTCATGAATCCCATGTGTGGGACTTTTCACCCTTATGTTTATGATCCTTTATATCTATAATTATTAAATTATTCATAAGGATAATACCATATATATGTTTCATAGGTTTTATATCAATGGTAATTTCAATATGAATCATAGGTTATCCGTCAATGGTACCATCAATATGTATCATAGATTATCTATTTTTTAATTTATCATTTTTATGGCGATTTTAATCCCCATATATGGTCATTTAGGAATTTAACATCATTCAAGTATATGCTTGTTGTCTTTTTATAGGGGTGGGCCCCTAATGTGGGACTACTACATATCATTATGAAAAAAAATAAAAACCCATGTAATTTGGTGACACTTACCAGGATACATCATACCTATTAAGGTCATGTGATAGGGATCATACCATAAAGTTTTATATCATGTAATAATTATATCTAGGAAAAATCTTCCTAGAAATGGATGGGGTAGAAATTATGTAAACAGAATCCCTTTCTAGTTGATCCCACAAGGAATATATCCTAATGAATTGGGTTGATCTTACGAGGAGCACAACCTTGTAAAGATATCTATTACTTCGAATATGGGATGATGAGGATGAGATTATGTGACCCAGAAGTATTATATACCTCCGAGTGGGGAATGATCTTATTAGAAATATGGACCAATGAGGATGATGGTGAATTGAAGGAGTAGATTTTGAACCTTAGAGGGGATTCCTACATATCTCATTGGGATAGGAATCAAAGCCCAATTATTTTAAAATTTTTGGGAATTACACATATAGGGGAGTCCCAAGGATAAATATTTTGACTATTCTAGTGACATAATATACAATGATCTTTTATCCCATGTGAGTTATGCTCAGCATGAGAAAAAGGAGACAGTAGAAGGTCATTATGTCACAAACTCACATTTAATAGTAGACTTACCCCTAAATTGGAATTCCATAGAAAATTCTCTTCCATGTCCATTGGTGGACAAGGGTTGGGAAATAGAAAGAACGATAGGTATAATTTCCAGTAATAAAGTCTAGGAACTTACTACAAAAGGAATAACCAAGGAGGATATTTTCTCTTCATTTTATATTGGATGAGGGAATGTTATGGTGGGGTAGATAGGTAAAAGGACATGGATTAACCATTATTATCCTAATTAATGTTTATAATCACTAAATTGGGACATATGTATCCATTTATAGGAATAAAAAATTCATAGATATGGCCTGATTCACCACACATTTCAGGAAGCAAACAGGTGGTGAGTGATGCATCCCAAAATGAGAAACCTCCCATCACTACCCCAAGGATTTGAACCCTCATTACCATAAGAATTTATAATTGAAAACCCACAAAGGACCCTACCTATTAGGGTGGTTAAATTATAAAAACCATTTACCAAGGTAATGAATAATTAAAAATTAGACACGCCGGTGTGTCTGATTACCTAATCATACATGTTCTAAGATCTAGGAGGAGGTATTGATTTACCCTCCCTCAAATATAATACTTGGTTAATGGATTCCCTGGTCATTTTTTGAGTGACTTGGGATATAGAGGATGATTTTAGAGTGGTTCTAGGGAGAACTATAAATTATCTTGTCAAAGTAGTAGTTGGGAGATCTAGAAAGTACTTCCCCCAAGTGATACTTGGAAAATATAGATATTAATTCACTTAAGTGATACTTGGGTGAACCAAAAGGTACTTCTATAAAGTGATAATTGTAAAAATATAGAAGTTTCTCACATGGGTGATTCTTAGGTGGACTGATATTGGCTTCTTAGGTGAAGAATAACTTGGATGTTAACACTTGGGAAAAACATTCCCTGATGACCAAGGTCTCCTCAATATTTTTTCAAAATGAAGAATGCAAGTGTGTTGGTGGGTAGTGGTCATTCACACTAGTATTTTTAAACTAGAAATAAGTGGTTGAACATAAAGTTAATTAGTATTTTTACCTATAAGAATTCAGGTACCCTTCCTTTTTATTAATTCTCTCTTATTTCAAAAATCTTGATGACCTATCTACAGGATTTCGATACATGGGTTAGGAAGCTGGGTGATAAAAGTTTCAATTGTTCCTCATATTCCAAGAAGTCAATATGAGGGGTCCAATACTCCTATTTATAAGAAAATATGGTACTTGGGGTGTTTTTCCTCAGAGATAGCGCTTGTACAGGCGATGCGAATATGGAACGATGAGGATCATCACCTGTCCCTTTTTCTATAGTGATTGGCTCTCATCGAATTTACCATTCCTTTGTTTTGACCCATTAAATGTCATTATCCTTTAAATATGGTTGAATTAACCCTTTGTGGAACTTTTGGTCCCAGAGGTTGATTGTGTGGGGATCAAGCACTCATGAAACCAGTCCTTATCAGATATAACTTTATCAAATGGTCTCCAATGAGTTTATTCAGGGAGCTAAGAATTCCCAAAGGCCCTGGTATCCATGATTCATTGACCTGCTTTGCAAAGGCTGGTGCTCGTTGGCTGATGATTTGGCCAATGACACTTGAGGACTCCATTGGTCGAGAGGATGGGAGTTCAGACACACCGCACCCTTCCAGGGGAGGATTGTTTCCTATTCCAGGACACTCTTATAGATTTAAGTCGTGTTCATATGTTCTTGAATCCTTGGTTCATTCCCAAAGGGTGTGTTCACAGGCTACCCTTGGTTTTCAAGATCATTGTGATCATGCATATGTTGGATGCTACAGAGGTAACACTGACTTAGCCTTATTGTATGGAACTCTAAAGTTTATTGTCATCTATGGGGGACATAAGGTGACTTGATGTTGGGATCAAGCCCACAAGGAGGGATTCCTACATATCCTTCAAAGAGGAATCAGAACCCACATAGTTCAGATTGTGATGTCCTTATGCATGGAAGCTACCCATTTGACACACATGATTGGGTGGACCCTTTATTTTGGGATGGGCACCCTTTTGGGCTCAGGCCTTCTGGTAAGAATCCTATGTATCTTTTTTTGATCAGGAATCAGATTTATTATTGTTCAAATTGTGTGTTAATGTTGTAATCGTCACAAACTTCTAATCCCATGTGAGTCATGCTCGGTGTGAGAAAAAATAGTATTTTAAAGATTCAACAATGAACATGCTTCCTCCCCTAATGGTTGGAGAGGGAGATACCATGACGGAAGAGGCCGGGATGACTGTGGGAAAGGGCGTGGAGTGATGAACCTTTTCATGTGAAGTGGCATATAAGGTCACACGACCCTTCCTAGAATGATCAGGTACTTACCTTAGTGGGAGGGACCCAGATCATGTTCCGGGAAAGGGAGGAGTTTCGTCTTCATCAAAGAGGGAGTGAACATAACCCCTTCAACTGATCATTGTTCCTCATTGAATGGAAAAGCAAGTGATCACCCCTTATCCTGAGAACGGGGAGGTTTACGTCGGCATCACAAGGTTGTACTCTGGGTTACTATGGGAATGTTGCCTTACAGGCATTCTTGAAGCTTGAACCTTTGTTGGGAGGGCCTTTGTGGCTCCACTTACCATGGGTATGCAGATATAATGGGGCATGATGATGCACATGATGGCCTAATCATACGGGTATGGTGGCTTTGGAGGAGGTTGTACCCTAGCACCAGAGGAATGGTTAGCAGAGGGATTATAGAGGACTGGATGGTAATGGAGGGGTGAGGTTGAAACCGGAGTGAATAATACCCGAACACACCCCATTCCATGTATCGGTTTCTCATGTGGTGTGGGGAAGGCTCTGCATACCATATTAGTATGTGGGAAGTAGGGTCATCCACATACTAGTGTGGTACAAATTCATGGGTATCACCAACCACATACCAAAGTGGTACACGACTCACCATGTCGCTTTGTGTTATATCTGCGTACCGATTGGGTACGCAGCATTGGGTTCAGTCCATGTAGTAGTATGCTACGCGGAAAACCATACTGAAGGAGGGTCGGGTGAATTACCATTCACAAGAAATTCATCCACGAGAATTATTTAGTTCATGGTTTATTGGTTGGGTTATCAGTTCCATTATTATAATTCAATTACCCCATTTTTATGGTTATTGGTCGACTGTACCTCAAGAGGGAGTGGTTCATGGTTCGGGCTTCGCCAATGAAACCAGAGGGAAGACATAGTGAAACCTCTAAGTTTTCCTCAATATTTTATCATCCATCCTTCCCTCTATCCGTCTCCTTCTTCTTCTTTTTTCTTCTTCTACTATGCTTATTTTATAGATCATCAAAGGGATTGTATCTTTTGGGTACGCGATACCATTTGTGGATGCCCATTGAAACAATACTCTTAACCATGGAAGACTTAGTCAACCAGGGTTTTTGGAGGATTTGGTTCGTGATAATGGTTCGCAGAACCCTTCATGTCTGCTTAATCCGCGAACTAAGGGATTCGTGGAATGATACACAGACCGTCTTCTATGAAGAACTCCTTCTATTTATGTGGTTCACGGTTTTCCTAGCTCACTGGACATCGTTTCATGGGCTAGCGGTTCACATACCGTCCCGCATACTTGGCAGTTCATGATCAATCTTCTCCGCATACCTTTCCTAGTGATGGTACATGGGACAATTGAAAACATGAATTCCTTTAAATTTATTCAAAGGGATGCAACTCAATTTGATTTCCTTCACCTTGATAAACCTATATATGTTCTTGATTGTTTCTATAAACTGATTACAGGGGTATTTATTCTCTCTAGCAGAATTTTCAAGACCCAACAAATTCCCCCCATCTTAATAGTGTCCGTTCGGAATGAAAAGGGGACTATTCTAATGTAGAAGCGGTCATGAACTGAAATGGTTTGCAGTGGTACAGGTATACCCAGTAGAAGGGGACCACACCTATAAATAGGGGCCCATGTCATTTTCCTTTTACCATTTCTTGTGGAAAAAAGTGATCTCAGCATCATTCACATTCGTGTACTGTGCTCATTGCGAAAACTACAATCACGAACTACTATGTTTGTTCCGCCAACCGATTTCCTCACCATTTCCCTATCCGAGTACCACATTTTGGTATTTGAAAATGGGATTCTGGAAATTTAAAACATAATATCCAAATTACACATGAAATAAGGCTACGCAGCTGACTTGTCCACATACCAAACGTGAATCGGTGAACTGAACCTCAAAACTATTAATATAGACTTAAATTTTAATCCACAACTTCCAAATGAAAACTTAACCATGTACAAGGTTTACGGTTTCTACATTCCAAAGACCATTCTATTCTCCAGCCAGTGGTTTGTGGGCCTACACCTCGTAGACACTCTGAATACCATGGATGTAAATGGTGAATAGTATCCATGTACCATAGCTATAGTTGGAGTAGATTTAATGTGTTATGTTGTATGTGAACATCTCTTTTTGCGTACCAATTTTAGGAATAGTATGTGGAACCTTTTTTGGAAATGTTTTAATTCATTTAGAATTTTTTTTCATATAATTTTCCCAACAATTCTTATCAGGATGACTTCTCATCCGCTTCTGGATCTTCCTATACAGACGACAATGTCTAATTATTAGGCTGCTGATAAACCGAAAAAGATGAGGGCTTCCATGGAGAGGAATAGTGATGATAATCTTCAAACTGACATCATTCCCAGTTATAGCTTTCAGACATTCTTCTTGATGCCAGAGCTTCATGCTTACCCATTTTCTGTACAGCTTCCACTTTATAGATTTGGTCTTCTTGCTGACGTGCCTCTACCATTTCCTGACACTAACATTTGTTTCATCTTTTTATAGGCACCACGAGATCATGATTATGCCAAAATTTCCCCAACTGGAGAAGTCATCGCCACTCCTATTCCAGAAAACATTTTCATATTGCGAGATTTGACATGGACTCAAGGCAACTGTGGGTGTCATAATGGTGTCCTGAGATCAAATATATAAGAATACCCATCCATTATCAGTATCTCTCAAGAAAATTCTAATGGTGGGTGGAGAACCAAATAGGATTTGCAGGCCAAAGGATGTTTCTATGATGAGTGGGCTTGGGTGTTCTAGGTGCATCAAACCTGTCTGGAGTCCCATGACCAGTTGGAGGTGGTGGTCTTATACAAAGCAGCCTGGGTGTCTCAGTTTTCAGTTTTCTCTCTGGGAGAAATCCTTCTGGAATAACTGAGCCGCTGGTGTTCAATCACCAGCACCTTTCACCTACTGCATGGAGCAGTTGGGATCAGTCTGTGGGATATCTACAAGCTTGGAGGTCTCCCTATCCTTGGAGAGATGTACGACGAGTTTCTCCCAGCAGCCACCACATGGAATTATACTAATCATGTGTCTCTTTGGACAAATAGTTTACTATTCATGGCAGTTGGATCACTGGATCATCCCCTCGAAGCTCATTCCCTCATCTCATTCAAAGAGTGGATAAGGTTATTCTTGCAGACAAATGGTCCTAAGACGAAGGTGCACCGCAGTCGAAGTCACCCAACCCATCAGTCCCGCAAAACTCCTGGTTCATACTGTTCTACCCTTGAAACAGGGTGGTATGCCACATGGGGATACAAGCTTGGGCCTGACATTAGACATGTTCATAGGCTAGTAGGTTTCTTCACTATGTTCTTAAGTGGGTAGCTCTTCCCATCTCGTGACGTATACACCGGGGTTCGGGCCTGCACCTTGATGATGGTGGCCATACTGGTATAGGTTCAACCCATTAATTTGGCCTTTCCTACCCTCTCTGGAATTTATGAACTATTAGTATAGATTCAGGAAGGCAAGTCTCTGCATCATCTTAGTGGACCATTCCAATTCATGTACAGGTGGATGGAGGAACACTTCCCCTATTATGAATATTTTTATACCTCACGGGTTCCCTATTCTGACTTTCATCCAGCACTCCTCACCATTTCTCCTGTTCGACCCCGGACTCTGACTATTACCATTGTGGTTGGGCTGTTGAATGATGCCTCTCATTTCTTATTTTCACCGCATCCTACCCCTCATAGAACATTGAGAGGTGACAGGGGAGGTTCCTTGTAGGAATTTTTATACCTCATCAATCTTCAGGATGGGATGCTCACCACCCATGTAGACTGAGTAGTAATTTGTGAACCATACCTCCCCTACCAGTTTGTCAAGTAGTTTGGATGCCTTCAACAGACTGTGCTGCTTCCAGATTTTTGACTAAGGGGAGAATCCCATCCTGTTGTCCTCTGTAAATTGGGGCTTATGAAGATACATGAAGGTGATCCTAGAGATATTATCATTCCTAATATGATGGGGCCCACATTCCTATCGCTGATGTATGCCCAACTATGGGTCAATTGTTACCCCATGGCGATGCTAAAAGAACCAGTTCAACAGGTACAAAAACCCTTGGTGGTTTCTTGTCCCATTCCCACCCCAATAACAACACCACACATTCCATTTGTCATGAGAGGTGCAATAACCACACCTTCTACTTCCATCCCTTTAGTAACCAAGATGGATACCCCTCTTGCTCCCACTCTTATAGTGAAAAGGCGCTTGATCCATCATCAAAATAATCTGGTAGGGGTTTCATCATTACAACCCTTTTCAATGGAGATTAATTAAGACTACCCCCTTCCTGTGGATATTTCCCAAGATCTTGATGAGACGGGCACTAGTCGAGCATTGCCAATCATCCTAGAGGCCACAGTTAGTCCTCTACATCTGACCCCAGTGGCTGGGCCATCTGAGGGGAAAGAGATTCACCAGACCTAGGTGACTAGCTTTAGGTCCCTCCCCACTCCTATGGCAACCCTCCCTTCTTAAATACACTTGACAGCAAGGGAGGATTGAAGTTTCAGTGTTTTGGTGAGACACCAGGATGTACGCAAAGTGGCATGAAACTAATTACATTTTCTTGCAGTGGAGACACCCCTGGATAATTTTTCTGATGAGGGTGACAATTTTTAGTAGTTATTTACTGATCTGTGTTCTAGCAGCATTTATTATCATCACCTTCACTTCCGTATTTACCAAATTTTTATTGCCCGAGAAGACCTCGCCTCTTACAAGGACAAGTGTCTAGGTTCAATTCTTCCCATCACTAGTTGGAAACCTTCTCATATATTTCGGAAGAATTTTTTCATCTGACGGTCGAGGAGGTGAAGGCTCATGATTTGGTGGTGGATCTAGAGAAGTAGCTTCAAGATTGTGAAGCATGCACATCCACGTTGAGGGAGAAACTATCCTCTTCTCATGCCAATTATGAATTCATCCCAAAGAAAGGGTGGTGCCTTAAAGATATCCTGGATTGGGTGCGCCCATCGGTCAAATTCAAAACAGAGGAAAGAACTTCTTTGTAACAAACCATTGACAACCCATGACATTCAGTCACTATCCTTTTGTAAAGGGTAAACCGGGCCATATTATAGTTCTATCCCAAATTATAGCATGTACCCTTCCCCCTTTTTTCTACTCAGGAGACACTCCAAATTGGGGATTTTCCTCCATTTTTAGTGAACTCAATGAAAAATATTTGGCTTTTAAGTACCTCTTATCCATCTCTTCTTGTCAACATCATTTTAATTAAGTATTTATTTTAAACCATAACTTGAAATCAGTAAACTGAGATAGTCGAATCGACCTTTAATTTTTGCATGTGCCAAGAGACTTAGCGAGTATAGTTCGACTATTGCTGAGGTTGAATGGAATACCCCCACAAACTTTTATTTATTTTTCATTATTACCCTAATTTTTTTTTCTTAAGCCTGCTTGACACGGTCTTAGAGGGCATAACTGGGATTTTAGTTAGTCCTCCCTTTATGGATTTCCAACCTAACATGATTTTTTCTCTTTCTGATGGCTCAATGAATTTTTTTAATGAACCCATGCTCAACTTTTTCCCAGAGGTTCCTTTTGATGATTTTCTCTCTGAAGAGTATAGCCTTTTTTTCCTGGTAGTTCACAGTCCTACCAATCAATCTTAATACTGATTTTTTAGGTCGAACCACTTTGACTAACCTTAACGAGGTAGGGCCCTGACTTGGTACCGTTAGTTTGGAATGCTCTAGTATCCTTCATACATGGGTAAGAGATTTTTCTTGACCTAGGATTTGTCGTTTATGGACATTCATGATGATCAGGAGCCACTTTAGGTGTACAGAGTAAGGAAATGACTCTCTTATAGACAAAATTTCCTTTGATTTATGGCCATTTTTTGGGTGACATATGCAGAACCACCAGGGCATGATGTGAATAGTCAATCAAAGGTGTCCCCAGGACACTGGAATTCTATTCTTGATATCCCGGTGGTATTTTCTACATTTTTAATTTATCTTGATGTTGGAAGCCACAATAGGTGACTATCTTGATCAGTGTTTTCCAAGAACACTATGAACATTCATATCGGCCTTGAGTGGGTAATTTTCCTCGCACATTTCTTACCTACGTGAGGGAGAGCTGTTAAGTGCTCAGTTAAATTAAATTTTTTTCTATGTCAGGGGAACCTTGTAAGAAAGAGGTATATAATCCTTCATCCAAGAGTTTTCCAAATCAAGGGGGTGTGACAAGACGTGAATGCCTTTTGAGCGTATGACGGCTATAAATGACTCTCCTGGGGAAAAATTTTCCTTTTGTTGATGACCATTTTTTTGGGATCTATATGCAGAGCCACCAGTGAATGATGTGCACATCCAAGAAATGGTGTCCATAGGACATTGTCCTTATGCCTCTGATGGACTTTGATCATTATGGATATTGGGAACTTTTGGAATAAACTGTGTCACCTCCAACAAAGGGTTCCCCTAATCACAAAAAGAGTCTTTTTAACTGAACTTCTTTGGGTAAACATGGAAAAAGAGTGGTGGAAATCTTCCTTTTCATGCATACAAACTTCTTTCAAGTGTATATTATATCTTTTAGAAACCGAAAAAGAGACCATAGGTGAACTGGGCCTATATGTTCCGATATATCCAGGATGTGCGATAGTAGGAAAATGTAAACCATGACTTTGAGGTCCCTTGAATTAGGAGGTATGGAATTAGGCCTGGAAGACATTGGGAATACTAATATAGGAGATGAATCTCTTGGGGAGGAACTTACCTTTGATTGACGGCCATTTTTGTGGGCGACGTATGAAGAGCCACTAAGGCATGATATGCATATTCAATCAAAGGTGTCCTCAAGACACTGGCCTTCCATCCCAGATGGCTTTGGAGGGTTATGGGGATTCAAGATCTCTCAAATAACAAAGTTTGTAATATTGAAGGGGTATACCAGGACATATTGGGGACATTTGGGTTGTGACTTACTCATGGAATGGTGTCCCTTACATAGATATGACCCGTACAAAGGGTCAGGCATTCATTCTATCTTTGGGATACCCGATCGTTTAACATCACATGGCCAAGACATAGGGTTCCTCTCAGGGGATAGAACTGTGACATTCCTTTTAGGTTCATGCTACTAGGACCAAATTCCTAGGCTGTTTTTCCATAATGTCATGGTGGATCTCTTTCTAAGATCCCTAAGATCACGTGAGCTATGATCATTTTGAGAAACAAGGGGTCACAAGGGTTCTATGTCACCATATAAGAATATTTAATTCAATATTTGGGGGAAATTTTAGGCTAAATCCTTCACCTTGTAGTTTAGAGTTGTGTAATGAGGACGATTTTGGCATTGCAGTTTAGCATCGTGCGGTGAAGATGATTTTGGCCTTGCAGTTTAGCATCATGCAATGAGGATGATTTTGGCCTTGCAATTTAGCGTCGTGCGGTGTGGATGATTTTGGCCTTGTAGTTTAACATCATGTGGTGAGGACAATTTTGGCCTTGCATTTTAACGTTATGTGGTGAGGATGATTTTGTCCTTGCAGTTTAGTATCGTGCAGTGAGGACAATTTTGGCCTTTCAGTTTAGTGTCGTGCGGTGAGGACAATTTTGGCCTTGTAGTTTACCGTCGTGTGGTGAGGACGATTTTGGACATTCATTTTACCATCTTGCGGTGAGGATGATTTTGTCCTTGCAGTATAATGTTGTGCAGTAAGGACAATTTTGGCCTTGTAGTTTAATGTCATGTGGTGAGGATGATTTTGGCCTTTTAGTTTAACATCATGCGGTGAAGACAATTTTGGAATTTTCAATGGTATTCAAAAGTTTCAAGTTAATCATAATCATGGTGTTTCAACTTACCTTAGTTGAGAGTGATGATAGAAGGTGTAAACCATAGTCCTATGGGAAACTTGAATCAGGAGGGATGACATGGGTCTTGGGATCCATTGGGCATACTTTGGTAGGAGAGGACTCTCCTGGGGACGAATTTGACTTTGATTGACGAAATTTTTTTTGGGCGACATATATAGAGCTATTGTGGCATGATATGCATTCTCAATCAAAGGTGTTTGTAAGAAACTATCCTTTCATCCTAGATGGCCTCGAAAGATTATGAGGATCCAATTTTTCCAAAGGTATGGAGTGTGAAAAACAGGAAAGGTGTTCTTGGGACTGTGAGAATACCAAGACCATGATTAATCGTGACCTTCTTGGATCTTCCACATAGGTCAGACCCACACATGGGGGAAAGGTGCATTTTTTCTGGTGGTTGGTCCAGGATGTCGAATCCGAGCGTCACTACATATCCTACGAGAGAATGAATCAAGCCACATGTTTTCTAGATGTTCCCTACAAATGTTTTTTCGATGTGTTAGGGAAACTTGAGGGAATTTTTGTTTTACTTGATACAGGTGCTAGGCCTACCATACCCCTCTATGGTTTACTTGCGTAAGAGAATCCATACAACTAGTCTTATGTTCATGTGAGTTATACTCGATGTGAGAAACAAAGAGTGGTTGCATAGTATCCTTTGAAAGTGTGAGGAAAAAGATAATATGATGGGGGCCATTTCTTTTTCTTTCTAGGTGGGGTTGGGCAAGGATTGAAGATCGAGGCATCGCTACGTATCCTACGAGGGCAGGAATCAAGCCGTACATAGTTTTTTGTGTGCCTCGTACTGGTTTTTCTCAGTCGAAAAGGTAGGGGAGTTTTCATTCTACCCGTCACAGTTGTCAGGTCCACCATGTTTCCCTATAGTTGACCTTCATAGGAGAATCTCTATCACCATTCATAATCTCACAGGAGTTGTACTCGGTGTGGGAAAAAAAGAGGAATACGGGTCAACTTTACGAATATGGGTAGATAGGGGGCATGATGGAGGCATTTTTTTATTTATAGGGGATGGTCTAGGATCAAAGATCGAGGTGTCGCTACGTATCATGTGAGAGCAAAAATCAAGCCACACATAGTTCTGTGAAAGATCATGTAGTTTATTTTCATGCAATTAGGACGTTTTATGCTACGTATTTTAACATCATATGGTGAGGACATGTTCCTTACAATATAATGTCATAGGGAAAGGATGTTGACTCATAGTTTAAGGTCTTAGAGTTTAGACCATAACATGGGGTGAATTGTTTACTCAAATTTTAAGGTCTTAGAGCTCGGACCATAACATTGAGGATTTTTTGTCACTCATAGTTTAATGTCTTAGAGTTTGGACCATGAAATTGGAAGAAATTATTACACATAGTTTAGGTTTTTAGATCTTGGACTTATTATATGAGAGGGAATTTTTATGACTCGTAGTTTAAGTTGTAGATTTAGGACAACGACATGAGGGAAATTTTTTGACTCATAGTTAAGGGTCAGAGAGTTTGGACCTTGATATGGGAGAATTTTTTTACCTCATATTTTAAGGACATAGAGTTTGGACCTTATCATGGGGGAATCCTTTATGACTCATATTTTAGGGTCATAGAGTTTGGACCATGGGACATTTTTAACTCAAAGTTTAGGGTCTTAGAGTTTGGACCTTAACATGGAGACATTTTTATGAATCATAGTTTAAGGTCTTATATTTTGAAACATATCATTATTTCTATTACACGGTGTATTTATTCAAGAACTTCGCATTTGTAGGAGCCGTGATGAGCTGCACGTCCATTGATATCAGGGCGTATGCTCCGTTGGAATAGACCATGTGTATGACATATGGTACTTCCCAGATTGTTTCAATCTTCAGGGACTTCTTCCCTAATATCATTAGGGTTTTGAGGAGTAACACCATTTTTCATTCAAGTAAATACCAAAGGTGAACCTTTTTGTTGAAGGCTGGTGCAATCCAGTTTTGGTAGATTTCCAAATGGTGCAAAATGTGCAACCATTTTTTGTCTAAATGATCTAATTTGTCAAAATGTCTCTGGGATTTCTCATTTATGGACAGTTGATCGCAAATGGCCACACAAAGTGATGTCACTTGGATCACAACAGGTAACACTACCTCAGCCCCATATACTAGTGAGTACGTGGTTTCTTGAGTGGTGGTGCGGGTCGTGGTCCAGTAAGCCCACTAATCATGAAGGATAATATCGGGACATGATTTATTATCCTTGTCGACCATCTTTTTAAGTATGTTCGGAAGGGTTTTTTTGAAAGCCTCTATCTGCCCATTGGCCACCACATGGTAGCGCAATGATTGGTTGGACTTGATTCCATATTCTTGGAACAACTTAACCATCTTAACAGAGCAGAATTTGGTGTCATTTTCTTTTAGTATTATATGAGGGACACCAAATCCGGTGATAATGTTGGCTTTCACAAAGCTGATAATGAATTTTCCCCGACCTCTTAATGGGGTATGGCTTCTTCCCATTTAGAAAAGAAGTCAGTTTCTATGAGTATAAAATTGAATTTTTTGGATGTAGCAAGAGGATATGGTCCCACAACATCCATCCCCTAGGAAACGAATGGCCAAGAGTTTTTAATAGCATGAAGGAACTCTAGGGAAGTGTATTAAATTATCATGAACTTGGTAGGAATGGAACTACTTAGTGCATACGGCACAATCTTGTATCATGGTGGGCCAATAATACCCAAGCCTCTGAATTTGGTTAGAGAGCTTGGTTACTGACTGGTGTGCTCTAGAAGCTCTGGCGTGCACTTCGTTAATGATGGCAGAAGTCTCTTCTCCATCAGTGCACCTGAGAAGGACTCCACCAATGCCTTGTTTATATAGAAACTTCTCTTGGTTCACCCCATTATATATGGTAAAATTGACTGCCCCTCTTCGGACCTTCTCCCTTTCAGCCCTAATTGGTGGGAGTTCCCCGTTCCGAAGGTAATTTTTAACGGGTGTCATCCAACCGATGGTATGACCATAAGGCTCAGTAATGGGTATAATTTCATCAATTTACATTGTATTTTTCTGGATAAACTGTAAGACCATCCAACGGTGAGAAATTCTAATGGCTGTTTCATCCCGGTCGGGATCGGTCGGGGTTGTGGCTGCATTTGCCAAAGCGTCGTATTGAGCATTCTGTGGTCAAGGAACATGAGTCAACATTGGTTCTGATGGGAATTCTTCCATCAATGCTCAAACATGGCTCATTAAAGGAACCAACACTTCTTTCTTGATTGCATAGTCATTGTTAACCTCTTTGATGACTATATCTGAATCACCCTTTATTTTTAGGTGTTTGACTTGCACCTAGAGTGCCAATTCTAGGCCTAAAATGAGGGCTTGATACTCTGCTTCATTGTTGGTACACCTTTCTGAAATTATGAAAGAGTAAGGAAGGATGGCCTTTTCTAGAGATATGAGTATGACTCCCAACCCCACTTTTTTGAGCATGGGATCCTCAATCCTTTTCCCTATCGGGCTTTAGGAAGCACCATCAATGTACATTTCCCACATCTGGGGGTTCTCTTGGATGGAAAAGACTTATTCATATGAAATATTGGCATCCAATGGTGTGTTTATTTTAAAGGGTGCTCATCCCGAAAGTCTGCTAACGCCCAACCTTTGATGGACTTCCGGGGCATGTACTGTATGTAAAACTATTGCAGGATGACCGCCCATCGTGATAGGCACCCATTTATCATGGGTCAGTTGAAGATATACTTGAGTGAGTTACAACAGGAGACCAGGTGGACCTCATGGTGTTGTATGTAAGGCTTCAGTTTTTGGACTGTGAAGATTATGGCTAGGAAGTTCTTTTCGATCTTTGAATACCATGTTTCGGCATGAATCATTTTCCGGCTGAGGTAGTAGAGGTTGTTCTCTCTACTGAAAACATTCTTCTACATGAGTAAGGCTCTGAATGACCATTACAGGGAAGTTACATATAAAATGAGTGGTCTCCCCTCAACTGGCGGCATGAGAACCAGCGGGCTTAGGAGATATCTTTTGAGGTTTTCAAATTCTTTTTGACAATCATTATCCCATTCATACGTAACTTCTTTCTCCATGAGCTTGGTGAAAGGTAAACATTTACTGTGGGGTTGGATATAAAGTTTCGAATGTATGATAGGTTCCCCTAGAGACCTCTCAGCTTTGTTTGGCTGCGAGGTGGGGACATGCCAAGAATGGATTTCATCTTCTCGAGGTTGACTTTGATGCCATGATGGCGTAGGATAATGCCAAGGAAATTTCCCAAGGTAACACCAAAGGCGCATTTTAGGGGGGAAATATTTAAACTATGTTGTATCAATTTTTGAAGATAGTTTCAAGTTTAGCCAGGTGGTTCGAACACTATCATGACTTAACCACCAGGCCTTCTACATAAAACTTATTTAATTTTCCCAAAAAAGGATTGAAGATGTGATGCATGGTGCACTAATATGTGGCACTGCATTCTTTAGACCGAAGGACATCACTTTATAATAAAACACTCCCTGAGGGGCCATAAAAGTGCTATCTTCTTCATCTCCTCAGGACATCTTGAATTGATTGTATCTAGAATAGTTGTCCATGAAGGAGAGGGATTCATATCTAATTGTTGCATCGATCAACAATTATGTGATCGGGACTGGGAAGTTTTCTTTTGGGAAATATCAATTAAGGTCCCTAAAGTTGATGCAGATTCTAATTTTTCTATTGTTATTTTTGACAAGGACTATATTTGCCAGCTCAGATATTGGACCTCCCGTATGAAGTTTTATTTGATCAGTTTTTCATCTTTAGCTTATATTTTGGCAGCATGCATCAGGTGGGTCCTTCTAGATGCTTCTTTATAGCCTCGGTGATCTTATGGTAAGCCTAGATGATGGGTGGCGATTTTAGAATCAAGGCATGGAATATTTGTGTAATTCCAGAAAAACACATCTCAATTCTTCTTTAGGAAGGATTCATAAGCCTCATGTTCCTCAGCAGTCATGTCCACACAGATTAAAGTGGGTCGCAGGATGTTTTCAGTGCCCAGATTTATCTCATTAAGTTCATCGATGGTGATGGAAACACCTTCTTTAAATTTAAGAGGGGAATATTTGAGGTCTTCTTCCTCTTCATCTTCATCATCTTCATCATCTTCCCCTTCTGATGGAGAAAGGATTTGTGAGATAACTTCTCTAATATTGGGAAATAAATCATCTTTTGCCATAGTGTGTGAGGCAAGGGAAGTTTTATGCCCCGAGGACGGGCCTGGAGAATCTTCGACATGGCTTTTCCTGACAACATGGGAGTTATCTTGTTCTTCTATGTCTTTGGACTTTGTGGTCATAACAGAGACCATGCAGAAAACTGAGTCTGTATCCGAGCTTGTACTTATGCATTCAACTTGGTTGATGGGTAGTATGTACTCTCCCATAAGCTACTGGAAGAGGTCAGCAGAATCCATCTCCAATCCATTCGGGGTATTGATTCAATCAACATCGTCAGTCTAAAGGTGTTTTTCTTCTAACTCATAGAACCCTGTATCGATGTAATGTGACTCACAGAACTCAAACGGGGATTTCTTAGCGTGCAACATCCCATTTTTTCCATTAGTGATAAATTTGATGCACTGATGGTATGAGTATGGAATTGCAGCATGATAATGTATCCAAGGCCTCCCTAACAAAACATTGAAAGGTTGTACTTTGTCCTACCACCAGGAACTCGAAATCTGATATGAGATCTCCAAGACATGTTTTAATCTTGATTCGTCCCAATGGTTTCTACTCACTTTTTTTGTATCGCAATAGAGTTTTAGTGTAGTGTGTCATGTCATCTTCATCATATCCTAGTCGAAGAAGTGTTCTCAATGGGAGGAGGTTAACTTTAGAGCCGTTTTTGATAAAGATCATCCGAACATCAATTCCATTATCTTTTCAGACACGTATAAGTTTTTGATGTTCCCTTTCATGATGGAATCTTCACCCTTGTCTTTGAAGGAGATGAAGGCATGACATTCTTCGGGACTAGTCTCCGTTCAATAGGCTTCAGTGGCTAGTACTTCAATATCTAACTCATGGGGACTTAGAAAGACTTCAATGAGTGCCTCCCTAAGATCTGCGGATAAACTCAACACATCCAGGATTGATAGCATTGCTGGTACTAAATCCAGCTACTTTAAAACGTCATACTTATGCTCTAAAGGTCATCTCTTCCTAGATTAGGGTTTCTCTTTCATAGACACTTTAGGGGTCTAAGATTTGGATGTAGATGGTTTGGCCTCTGTAGTAGGAGCTTGTGGTGTTGCAGTCCTTTCTATGATTGGTTGGACTGGTCTGCTTGTATACTCTAGGTAGTTAGGTACTTATTCTTCCCCGGATGGATACTCAAAGATAACTGGGATTGGGTTTCCTTCAGTGGGGGGGGGATCATTCCAGTTCTCGTTGCGTTGACCAGATAGTCCATCCATGGGTTTCCACAATATTAACGGTTTGACTCATGGTGTGGCTGGGAATTTGACTCCTGTCACGACCATGCCTTCTGGGAAACCTCTGGCCTTTGGGGCCTCTTCCTCCAACTCTCCAGTTGGGTGTGGGGAATTTGAGTTCGTGGCCATAGTCTTCATCAGAGAAGTGGTCAATCAAGTGAATGAAATTAATGGAGTCGAAGATCAGTTCTTGATCTGATAGTATTCCTGTCCGACTGCCTCTTTTTGATGGTACTGTTTGGTGGGGTGGCGCCCATTGTACCATTTGGTGGGGCAGTGCCCGTTGAACCAATATTGTTGGCATGAAGTCTGAAAGTGTCAACACTGACTTTGGTTTTGGTACCGGCTCATCTTCTTGATCTTTTTCTATATCCTTATGGCCTTTAGTGGAGCGTAGGGCCGAGGAGGATGGATATCTTGTATTTGGATCTTCTGGGGGCATAGTAGGTTGTTTCAACTGTGCCGGGAGGATGTTGTGGACTCGGTTGATAGTCTTTCAGGTCATCTAGTTGTCAAAAAATTTCTCCTTATTACCAGTGACTATTTTCCATTCTTATTCCTCTCTTGATTCAGAGGTGGAAACATACGCCACTTGTGCTGGTGGCAGGCCAAACTTGACTTTCCCGGAATCCACCATATTTTTTAGGAGATCCTTGAAAACAAAGTATTCCTGGATGGCATGTCTTATTATATGGTGATACAGACAATAATTTGGATGGTCGTTGAGACCCACTTCATCGGCTCGCTTTGGCTTTAGCAGCCATAGCATATTACAATTCATGGAGGCTATGAAATAGCCGCAGACCTATTCATATCATAACAGATAAAATCTATTTATTCTTTCTTTGAACTAATTTCTTTTAGAACCACATCACTCATCATGCCAAGGTGGGGGTGGTTGTTGGCATCAAGTGGGCCCTGCATTGTTTGATGGGGGCCTTGCAACTAGGACTGGTGCGGTGGGTGGCATAAGCATGACAAAAGTCGTTTCATCTTTTTCCATTCTCTTCCTTGGGGCTAGTGAGTCTACTCAGGACTTATGCTTAGTCATTTTCAAGGAGTCTTCTATCCTTTGGGTGATGGTAGAGAATTATCTAAACCCACTGGTGTACTTCCCTGTGATGATCCGCATTCGCAATTCATCTTGAAGATTATCTATGCCAACGGTGAGAATCTTATCATGGGGGAGTGGCTGGTTTAAGGAATATGATAAGACTTTCCATCTGGAAATGAAGTCTGAGACTCTCTCGTTCTCTCACTGCTTGCAGTTCCTGATATCACTGAACATCGTCTTGGGCAACATCGAGTTAAACTGGAAGTGAAACTATTGCGGGAGGTCCTCCTAGCCTATAATTGAATTAGCTGGTTGGCTATTATACCATACGAAATCTGAGCCCTGTAGGGTTCATTCAATGCACCTGAGTTTTATATATTCTTTCCACTCTAGAGTTACCACCATGGGGTCACAGTAAGAGGAAGATTGCATCAAATTCTATTTTGGGTCCCTGATCCATTGAATACTAGGAATACGGGGTTCCCTAAGTTTGGTGGTGGCAGAACATTATTCACCCACTCGGGGTAGGGTTTGCACTCTGGTCGAATCAGATTGTGTCGCCCCTCTATTTCCTCTAGTCAGGATGTTAGATTCTCAACCATGTTTAATATCCCTTTATGCATATCATGTCATTATTAACCTTGAGTTGGTGTGGTAGGGGCCAAGATTGGGTGTGCCGATGCAACTGAAATTTGGTATGGATGCCCAACAGGGGGCATCATTTGTGGGTTTACCTGGGTATATTCCGGCTGCCTTCCCAATGGGGTAATATCTTAATGTCCTTCTATGGAATGGTTTAACGGCCTTTTTAGCTTGGTTTCATTCACTGGAATGAGTACCTGTGGTATGGGCACCTCTTCGGGGAGCACCTACTAGCGTTCCGCAGAGGGAACACATCCGGTGAGATAACTCCCTCGATGCAGCATCGCATTATTTCTTCTGAGCTATTCTATTTCTTCCTCCTACTTGGTGAACCTTTCCTCAAATGTGAGGGACTCACTCTCATAGAGAGGAAGAGGTGGATCATAGACGACCTTCGATTTATTTTTCTCTTTGTTGGAGTTTTGTGGGGGAGGTAATTTCAGATTGACTAAGGGGGAACCCATATTTAGATCTACGCTCTGGTTCCAGGTATGCACACCATAAGGATTGGTGTGGGATGACTCTGGGAGGGTACCATCTTCCTTTTCATCTTCTCCACCTACGTCACTTTCTATGATATTCATGGGGTTGACACTCACCACATTTACTGAGGCATACCACTTTGGGGATGGTGAACCCAGTGTCGAATGGTAGGAAGGATTATGTCACCCTTCATTGGACATTATACTCCCATTCTTCATTATTCTATGGGCTTCTTGATGATGATTGACCCGAAGGGAGCCCTGGTCTGACCTCACAACATGCCTTTGTCTTAGAGGGGGTGAACCACGAGAAGGGGTGAAGCAGGTAACTCCTTTGTCCATCGTTCTTCCTAGATGGTGGAAGACAGATGTCCACTGTTCGGGGATTTGAGGTAAAAATTCCCCCATCCCTATGGGCTAGGGTTGTTCCCATTCCCCTTTCGATGCACTACGGATGGGATTTGTTGGACTTACAGGGGAATTTGGACTTAAAAATTCCCCCAACCCTGTGGGCTGGGGTTGTTCCTATATCGTGGAGGTAGCCGCCACTATTTCCACCTTTTAAATTTCACATAATCCAACATGGGAGTAATATGAGTGTGTCATTGGGCCTACACAAGATCTATGGTCTTTCAAAGACATGTGCATTGCATTCTAGTTGGCTTCCCATAGGCAGGAAGCCCGTGGGATGTTCCTGGTCGCCTAACTCAGAAGTTTTTCAATGGATTTATCTCTTCGACCCTGACACTTTTGAGACTTACTCTGGGATAATTTTTACTGAGTATCCCATCTTTCTTGAGAAGGGTTTTCATCTGATTTTTGCCTCTGGGAAATGAAATTGTGGGATTTCATTTCCATTGGGGCCTGCTGGACAGGTTGTGGAGTTAAGTGTAAAGCTCCATGTTCTCCACATCCCTTAATGTGAACTCCAGTCTGGGTGTTTCCAATGAGGTGACTCAATTTATTCAGTGCATGGAGGTAAGCCAGTTCAAGTTTTTTCTTTCTCGTTTCTGATTGTGGCTAACTTGCAGATGAGAGGGCTTCTAAGTCGATCAGATAGTGAAGCTCCCCTACTGTGCTGACTAGGTCTGTGTACCCTTTGTAGGGTATGAATTTTTCTTTCATCTTTCGAATATTTGTCCATATATTTAGGAGAATTTCATGTGTGTATTACCGAAACAATTCTCCAGGTTTGTCGAAGTGAGAAGTGTTCGTATGCCAACATATCACTGGTATATTATCCCCAGCTAGTTTTCTTCTCACAAGAAACATATCATGTTATTGTTCTTTTGGAGGCTCCTCTACTTGATATGCACAGATCGACTACTTCTTGATGATTTCATTCCAACCGATTGGGCTGGTGGGAGCCTTATCGATTTGTGGACACTGTGGGGGTGGCTCATAAGATGAGTGCGGCCCCGGGCCATTCTCTGGCTGAGAAAGAATATCGCTCATTATGGATAGAGTTATTGACATGTCCGACTCCTTTCTAAGCACCTTATCATAGAAGTTCTTTCTCATATTTGTTCTAGCAAGGGGAGGACATTCTTTCCAGCATGTATTTTGGTTGCGAGGAGGACCTTCGCAAGTGGTGTTGTGATGGTGAGGACTACCATGGAAACTTGATCCCCGACCACAGAGATTTTCCTAACGGCATGTACCCTGGGGAGGACCTTTAGGGTGGGATATAGCAAGGGAAGGACCTTATTTCATCTTGGAATTACTATGGGGAGGACCTTCACAGCAACTGTCATTGTGGGGAGGGCCTTCACAATGATCTTCATCATTGTGAGGACTACCATTATGACTAGATGTCGGGCTACAGAGAGAATTTCTGTAGTGTACATCTTGGGGAGTACCTTCAGGGTGTACCGCAATGAGGGGAGGACCTTCTCGTTGCTTAGAGTTACTATTGGGAGGACCTTCATAGCAACTTTCATTGTGTGGAGGGCCTTTGCAATTACCGTCATCATGGTGACGACTACCATCATGACTTGATATCCAACTATAGGTAGAAGAATATCTACAGCGTATACCCTGGGGAGGACCATCAGGGTGGAAAACAGCAAAGGGAGGACCTTTTTTCTGTCTGATCTTCAGGTCGAGGGGAGGGATATCCTAACATGCATCAGGAGATAGGCTGTTGTGATCGATCACTCTTGACCCACGGAGTAAGCCCCCATGGGTGCTCTGTGGAGGACCTCCAGAGCTGCTGGTAGTGACATTGCGAAGAGGAACGTCACAACTTCTACCACCACTTATATAATTTGATAATGGAATGAAAATGTCTTGAGCCTTTGTTGATATATGTTTGAGGGCGTCAAGAACCCCAGCTTCTAGTAGACTAGGGTCATGTATGTGCTCTACATTTTCCGATATCCTTTGGTGCTTTTCATTTTTGGGTGCTCTCTTTCAGAAAACTAGGGCCATATGCAGTTGGTAATGGCCTTCATAAATGGGTCTCTGACTTGATGGATCCCATGATGCCTTCAGGATACGCTGATGAACATCTTGAGTTTTGGCATGGATATATGCCTGCCCTAAAGCGGTCACCACATTGGACTGGAATCTCCCAGTCAAAATGGGTATTTGTTACCAATATGTTTGTCCATATGTCACGGGATATTATCGTCGACCCTCATAGACTAGATTAGGGATGCATAACTTCTTCGGACTGACTAACTCATTTTTTGAGTGAGTCGTTCCGTTAGAGGAAATCTGGTCCTAGGCCCGATTTCCCGACATTTGTGCTAATGAAATGATATCTTGGCATGTTTTGAGGATATGTTCTAGAATCAATTTCTGATATTTGATCATGGATAGGATTTGATAAGATACATCTTTTTCTGGAATGTGAATGAAGGCTCATTCAGATATCAGAGTAGGAGTTTGTGCCTGCTCCGGTCCTCCATGAGTTTCCAGTAGATATTGACAATTCTGCTTTGTCGGGACAGAGGAATGAGTCTGTCGCCCGTTGTCTTCTCTGGTTTCCACCATATTTGACTAGTGGTCTTCATATTCACGATTGGTGATTTTCATCTGCTCTCTTTTCATTGTATTTGTCTCACAATATTTGTATGCGTCCATAGGAATTTTACTCTACTCATATTTACTTTCTGCCCTATTTGGATGACAGGATTCTTGTGCATTAGCAGGTATTTGTGCATGCGTATAGCCTATTGGTGCCCTATTTAGATGTAAGGCTTGGAATGTGTCAGTGGGTGTTTGTGCTTGTGTATAGCATGTCACTACCATATTTTTATGGAAGGTTTATTGTGTGTTGGTAGATATTTTCATATGCCTATATCTATCCACTCTTTTTGCACGGCAAGACCAGCGAGCACTAGCAGAAAAGTTCATGTTCTCGTATCGTGCCACCCTATTTCTGTGGTGGGCTTGAGTGTCGAGGGCAGAGTTGTGTGTCTGCTAGTTGAATTCCACCTATTTAGTACGGTGGATCTACTCCTTAGGAACCAGGGTGATACCATGTCCCTAGTTATATATTTGGCTCCCTCAGCAGGCAGCTCGAGGGGCTCAGGTCTCTGGGACTTTGGTAGGTTCCCTTGGCATAAGGTTCTCCTTGGTGGGAAGAGGTTTGGTCATTCAGTGTTGGTGATGATGCTCTCTGGCAGGGGCATGTGGGTAGGGCCCCTATACAGTGGGTATGAAATCATCAATATTGACATCATATTCCTCTCTAATGTAAGGGAGGCAGTCATTTTCACATTCCTAGGACATTCTCCCAAAACGATTTGAGACCACCATTGGGGCTGCCATGTGTTGAGGTACCGATTGCGGCTAAAGAGGCGGCTGGTGAACCTTTGCAGACTGGAGGTCTTGTCTTGCAGCCTCTAGCATGGGGAGAGTACCATTTCGTTAGTACTCTTTGATCAACGTATTAGACACCCAGTATTGAAGGAATTGGGTAGGTGAAGGGGTTCTTCTCTTCATTGAGTCCATGACCACCCGGGGATCACTGATGCGTGTGTCTTCATTGATTGTGGGGATGCCATTTGGATCAAAGGTCGCTCTGTGGGAACCTTCAATACATGTGTCACATACATACCACAAAACATAACTAAAGTAGAATTCCTTTAAACACATGCATATTTGGCAATTCATCTTGGCCCCTTCCTCTTTTCCTTCACTACGGGGTGAAGGGGCATGAGGTGGGTGAGATCACCACCTTGGTTAAGGATTCACATCGGGTTCACCATTTTTGTTCCACCTCCGAGGTGGTGCTTTTTGCGCATAATGGAGAGGAAAAAATAGTTTGATGTGTTGTTTCCTTTTATCTTTTATCATTGGGGTAGAACTGTCACCTTGGTTAAGGATTCATGTAGGGTTCGCCATTTTTGTTCCGCCTCCGAGGTGGCGCGTGTATGGGCAATAAAGATATGGCACTATGAGGATCATCACCTGTCCCTTTTCTCATAGATACAGGCTCTAATCGAATTTACCATTCCTCTATTTCATCCCATTAAATGTAATTATCCTTTAAATAAAGTTGAATTAACCATGTGGGGAACTGTGGATCCCAGGGAGTGATTGCGTGGGGGTCAAGCACTCATGCAATTGGTCCTTCTCAGATATAACTTCCTCGGATGGTCTCCAACGGGTTTATTCATTCATCCGAGAACTCTCAATGGCCCTGGTATCCATGATTATGGACCTACTTTCCAAAGGCAGGTGCTCGTTGGCTGAGGATTTGGCCAACAACACTTGAGGAATCCATCGGTCGAGAGGATGGGAGGTCAAGCTCACCGAACCCTTCTAGGGGAGGATTGTTGCCTCTTCTAGGACTCTCTTATAGATTTTAGTCGTGTCCATATGTTCATGAATCCTTGGTTAATTCATGAAGAGTTTGTCCATGGGATACCCTTAGTTTTCATGATCGTTGTGAGCATGCACATGTTTGATGCCACAGAGGTGATGCTGACTTAGCCATATTGTAAGGTGCTCTAGAGTTTATCATTATCCAAGGGGGATGGAAGGTGACTTGATGTTGGGATTGGGCCCACAAGGAGGGATTTCTACATATCCTTGGGAGAGGAATCAGAACCCACATAGTTCAGATTGTGATGGGATTACACATGAAAGATTCCCATTTGACACACATGATTGGGTGGACCTTTTTTTATGGGCACCATTTTGAGCTCAGGCTTTCCGGTAGGCATCCTACGTATCCTATTTTGATCAAGAATCAGAGTTCTCGTAGTTCAAATTGTGTGCTGATGTTGTAGTACTCAAAAACCTCTAATCCCATGGGAGTCATTCTCAGCGTGATAAACAAAAAGATTTGAAAGATTCAACAATGCACATATCTCCTCACCTGTTGGGGGGAGAGGGAGAACCCACGGTGGAAGAGGCATGGGCGACTGTGGGAGAGGGCATGGAGCGATGATCATTTCCATGTGAAATGGCATAAAAAGTCACAAAACCCTACCTAGGAATATTAGGGACTTACCTCAGTAGGAGGGCACCTGGTCATGTTCTAGGAAAGGGAGGAGTTTCTTCCTCATCAAAGGGGGGAGCGAACATAACCCCTTTGACTGATCATTTTTCCTCATTGAATGGAAAAGTAAGTGATAACCCATAATCCGGAGAACGGGGAGGTTCACGTCGACATCCCAAGGTCGGACTCTAGTTTACCATTAGAATGTAGCCTTATAGGCATTCCTGAATCCCACACCTTTGTTGGGAGGGCCTTCGTGACTCAGCTTACCATCAGTATGTAGACTTAATGGGGCACGCTAATGCGCCTGATGGCCTGATCATACGGGTTTGGTGGCTTTTGAGGAGGCTCTAGCCCAATGTCGAAGGACTGGTTAGTAGAGAGATTATGGAGTACTGGATGGTAATGGATTGGTGAGGTTGGAACTAGAGGTAACAATACCCTAACACACCCCATTCCACGTACTGGTTTCTCATGCGGGATGAGGAAGGCTCTGCATACTATAGTGGTATGAAGGAAGGAGGTCCATGTGTGTATTAGTGTGGTACGCAAGTATGGGTATCGCCAACTGCGTACCAAATTGGTATGCAGCCCACTGTGTGGCTTTGGGTTATATTCACGTACCAATTGGGTACACGGCACTGGGGTCAGTCCATGTAGCGGTACGCTATGTGCAGCACCATATTGAAGGAGGGTTAGGGGAATTACCATTCACAAAAAATTCATCCATGAGAAGTATTTAGTTCATGGTTTACTAGTTGGGTTCATGGATCCATTATTGTTATTCAATTCCCCCATTTTTAGGGTTTTTGGATGGTTGTACTGGCGGATGAAGTGGTTTGTGGTTCATGCTTCATCGATGAAACAAGATGGAATTCAGAGTGCAACCTATGAGTTTTCCTCAAGATTTCATCACCCATATTTCACTATATTCATCTCCTTCTTATTATTTTTATTATTCTCTTATGATCCTTTTATAGAGAATAAGATCTATTGTATCTTCTAGGAACATGATACCATTTGCGGAGGCCCATAGAAGCAAT
The DNA here is from genome assembly GCA_963277665.1 of Viscum album. Lineage (NCBI taxonomy): Eukaryota > Viridiplantae > Streptophyta > Magnoliopsida > Santalales > Viscaceae > Viscum > Viscum album. The sequence continues at coordinate 1,374,859,954 of OY728164.1, forward strand.
ACTCTGACCCGCAGAAGACTCGGTCAACCAGGGTTTGCAGAGGCTTTGGTTCACGATAATGATTCGCAGAACCCTGCACGTCTGCTTAATCTGTGAACTGAGGGGTTCATGTCACGTTATGTGGATGGTCTTCCATGCATAACTCCTTCAGTTGATGTGGTCCGTAGTTTTCCCAGCTCATTGGCCATCGTTTTGTGGGCCATTAGTTCGTGAACCATCCCCCATACTTGGCGGTTCGTGATCCATATTCTCTACATACCATTCCTATTGATGGTACGTAGGCCAATTGAAAACTTAAATTCCTTCAAGTTCCTTCAATGTAATGAAACTCAATTTGAGTCCCTTAACCTTGATAAACTTATAGAAGTGCTTGATAGGTTCTGCAAACCGATTATAGGGGTATTTCTTCCCCTTACCAGAATTTTCAGGACCCAATATGGGGTAAAGTAAGAACCCTAAGAAAGTGAATTTCACATGTTTCTCATACAAGATGGACTTAAGAGATAAAACTAATCTCACAATTAACTCATGCATGACCAACGTGTGCACATACTGAGGGTTTTTTAGGGGTAACGGTATTTTCCTCCTTGATGGATTTTTCTTATTCATCTTTTTAGATATTTTACCTTAAAAATTATTATCTCAATTCAAAAATAGAGTGCCAATATATGGTATTAATGATTATATATGATATTTATTTCATAATTAGGCTTCTATAATTATTATATTATATCTACCCTATTACCTTTGTATCCATTGGTAAATGATAACGTCTCTTGTGTGTACATCTTGACTACCACCTCCATGAAGCGATCAGATTTGTTAATCATTTCATATATACTTCATGTCTAAAAAGGGTAGATTTAAGAAAAATATATGATATTTATGATATAATAATGATTTTAAAAGGTGAATTTTCTTTTACCTTTGTTTTATTCCATCCATCAAAAAATGGAAACATCACTCGTGTGTATGTACAAATAATCATCTCCATGAAGTGATGTAATTCAATTTTCATCAGCACTTAATAAGAATGGTAATAAATATGTATATAATGAATATATATGATATTAATAACATGATTAACATTATATACATGGAGGAAACATGACCCTTATGCAAGGATCGTGTCTTATGAACGAAAACATACAAGAAAAATGAGGCATTTAACACCCAAAATGACAACTTTAAAAGAGAATTATTAGTAAATGGGAATTGGAATGATATAAGTGGATCATATATGATATTATATGTATTAATATTATATAATTATATAATTATAATAAATATAAATTGATTATATAGGAGTTTATAAAACTTAATAATCAAATCAAACATAAGGTAAGGGTTTCTTCTCAATTTCTCCCCGGTGAGACATGTTTTAATGTTACAAAAAAGTTTCTCATTTCTATGGGGTATATACTAAAAAATTAATTTTTTTATTATAATAAATCATTTTATTTAATGTATTTACAAAACCATATGATTTTCAAGATTTTAATAACTTTAATTTCAAAAATCACTAAATTCATAAGGGTTCTTTGTCTAAATTTTGTTTCATTGGGACATGTATGATGTTATACACCAATATTATTTTAAGGTTTTTCTAATACACCATTGATATGTTATATCATGGAAATCATTATTTTATTGGTATTTATTATTTCATTTGAAGTTATTTCTTTAAAATTGGTAATGATACAAAATTTACCACAATGGTACGTGTTTAATGTTAAAATCTCATTTTTACTGTGATTATTTTTTGTTAAATTCTTTAAAAATTAAATTGTGTGATATATCACTGATAAATATTATATATATTATTAAATTATTATTATTTTTATATATTTTATTTTTTCCTTTCAATTTTATCTCTTTAAGTACTCAAGAGACGGAAATAGTTTTTTAAGGAAATAGGCCTTATTTTTCCCTTCAGTCATGAATCATTTATTAAATGTCCATACATTCTTTAAATTTTTTTACTATAATTATTATATTATTTAATTTCATTTTTTTACTATATTTATAATTCCTTATCAAGGATTAAAATAACCTTATTATCATTTTCCAAACATTGTACTTTTAACATTTTAATGAAAATATTAAAGAAATTTTTATTTTAAAATACATCACATGAACGTCTTTCCCTAACATTATGAATACTATTTTCTATAAATACTCATTTATATTTTTCCTTTTTTAATTTAAAATTAAATTTTTTACCTTAATATTTTTGAAATTTTCATATTATAAATTAGTGATATCAAATAAAATGGGTATTTTCTTAAGGAAAAGTTTTAGTGATATTGTGAAGGAATTTTTACCAATAAAAAATCATTCGACATTTCATATGACTTACTGGTGATGTGATTCGATGTTAAAATATTTATTCTTTCTATATACGGTTTATTTTTATCATAGTGAAATTTTTATGAAATTTTTATCATTTCCATGATTTTTAATTTGATGATATGATTCATGTTTTATGATATTGTGCCACACATATATTTGGTTTTAATTATATGATGTATGGGATATGAATTATATATCTCTCCAATTAATTGGTTAAAGATGGATATCTCATGAGATAATACGTAATTTAATGGATAGTGAACTCAATTTAGTATGAGAATCTTTTAAATAAGATATCCTTGAGATTCAAACTTGAATTAGGAAATTGTGGAATAGGGAGTGAACCCAATACAATATAAAAGTGTTGGTAGTGATCCTTGACTAAGGAATTGATTTTATATGGTTATATGCATGCCAGAAACTTATTTATTATTATTATGATATGATATCATAGATGATGACTTATTATTCTGGATTGTTTACTCTTGTTTCTTATATCTATTGAATGATAAAACTTTATTCCATATTTCATGATTATCATAAATGAATTAATGGGCAAGATTTTCTATTATTAACATCATATTATTAGAAACTTATTCTTATTTTATGATCATTGACTAAAATATATTTTTTCAATCTTACTGAGTGTCCAAGATGATCATTTCCTATATTTACCTTCCCTAGGTTATGAAGAAATTTTTTAAGAATGATATGTCGAAGAATGGTACTAGATGTAAAGAAATAAATAGTAAATGATTTAGATAGTTTATGTGTCGGTTTTCTATTTATCATTGTTTACAAAGATACTTAATCCTTATAGTTTTGGATTGGATAATGTTTATATTTATTTTATATTATTTTACTAAGGTTTATAATTTATGTATGAAAAGTTCATGTCACAACAGTTGGTATCAGAGAAATGTTTGGTAAAATATTGAAACTATGACAAGTAAAATTTAGTGATATCCATTATGATAATATTAAGTATAGGATAATATCTTAAAGTTTTGGTATGGTAGATATTATGTAGTTTTCCTAGCAACACATCTCTTTTTGTATTCTATAAGTTGATATGGTTTTTGAATGGATGTATATAAGGGTAATATCCCCAAAAAGAGTTGATTGAGTATATATCGACCATCATTCTAGTTCATGATGAATAGGACCTTACTATGCATCGGTTTCGAAACTCCTGTGTGATATTCTTATGTTAATTCAAATTTTATTTGTAAATTGTTCTGAAGTATTTTGATAGATAATGACCATAGATGTCCTAGGTTAAAACCGTGGTCTCATAGATTGAAAATAATGTGTAATTATTTATACATCCTTTAAATGATTATTCATGATTATATTATTACACTTTTTTATTTCTCACACTATGGTATTCATTTTAGCTAATTTATAGAACTAGTAGGAATGGTGTTAGTGCTGAATGTGATAAATGATGCAATGATTGTCCTCCAGAAAACCCAAATGAAATTATAGATAGATTGGTAAAGTTTATGACTATTCTTAAGAATCTATCCCTATATATGACTAACAAGTTGAATATAGTTGGTTTTTTGAATGAAAAAATTAAGGGATAAATTAAGTTTCATGAAAATCATGGAGGAAAGAAGATTAATTTTTCTGCATGTCATGAATGTGTGAAAAAACATCCAGGTAAATGTATCAAGGTAATATGAAGATTTTATATGTGTGGAAATTAAATAAATAGAGAAATTAATTGTGGAATAAAAATAAATATTTCAACAGATGGAAATAAATTACATCCCGTGTTACTATCACTAGTTCTATTTATTATGTGTGGGGAACTTGGGCATTATCTAATCCAATTCCCTAATCAAAGGGATAACTCTTAGAACAAGGAATTACATATGTTTTCATGATTATTTAAGTTGAATAATTAATGTTTGATGTATTTTTATTTAGAAATTATGTTGTATAAGTGTTTTGTTATTTATATTTTGGTTATAAGAATCATGAAACATATAATGAATGTTTATAAATAGTTTTTGTTTATAGGTTTTAAAGAATATGTTGAAACATACTGATAACCTAGAAAAGTGATTTAGTGGTAAGGTGGTATTTTTAGAAAACACATGATTCATAGATATATAACCCTTAATATGATCCATTGGTTGACATTATAATGATTAGTTTGTATAAATAGTTTATGGGTATTGACAAAGTAAATTAGATAGTACTAGTTATCGTTGAAATTCATTACCAATTTGATGGAAAATTTATTTATTTTATCTTTGATAAAGTTTATTACATTTTTGTAATTATGGAATATATTGGATAATCAGTGATTTTATTTATAGAATAAAGATAGTGTTAAAAAAAATTGAAGCATATATATTAGCATTGAGGATTTATGGTGATTGAGTTTATTATCGTGTTTTAGGAGAATATATTATCAAGGCATTCACATGTTTGGTATGTGATGTTAAGAGATACTTTAAGTTTTTTGGGGATTAAATTTTACTTGATTTTGGAAATTTTGTGACCTTTTTCTATTTTTTATTTGGGATTCAAATTTGGTCAGACATATTTCTGAGGATTTTTGATCTTAACTATTTATGGAAATATTTTTGTTGAAGTTTGGGGGTTATTATTATAGTTTAAGATATTAATGTAGTATTTAATCATATGAATATTTAAACATATTGGATAAATTGTGATTACCATTTTTTGGTAAATATTTTGAGACAAAAGGCATAAATTTTCATTCTTTTATAAATATTATGATTTGTTTAAAGTTAATTTTAGTTTTTCCATTATGAAAACATAATATTGTGAAAATATGGTAGAAAATAGGTGGAAGCTAATTAAATCACACAACCAAAGGTTAAAATTTTATATATGTATATGAAGAAATAAATTAATTATATTAAATCATATTTTATTGTAAAATAATTCCTCATATCTTGGGAAAAAAATTAGAAAATGAAAATGTTTTACTTTTTAAAATAGCTTCTCAAGAGTTGGTGGTTGTTTTAAACCCTCACTGATTTGTGGTTATTTATTTATTAAATCTCTCATAACCATGTTCAAAATTGCTCTTTATTTTTAATTGGACATTTTCTTTATCCTTCATGTGTGTATTATCACTTCCTACTAATTATCTCTATATTTGGGAACCTAATTATGTGTTATTCTATGTAACCTTTATGTTTCCCATTTATTATTTTAAAAATAAGTTTCTTTATCTCACTGTAAAATTTGGGTTTTAAAAAATGGTATTTTCAAATATTAAACCATTTATTTATAAGAAAAAAATTGAGTGATTGAAATTTTTTAAGGGGGAATAATGTAAAACCCTAAGAATTTAAAATATTTTTTTCTTTAAATAAAATTTAAGACTTTAATATATTTATTTACACAAAATTCCAAATCTATATGAGTTTATAAATAGTAAAATGTTATAATATTGTCTTTAAATTGAAATTTATGAATATTAATAACCACATTATGAAAAAATATGTAAAAATACTTTTAATAAGTCAAACATATTCATTAATTCATAATAAATAAGTACTAGATTTCAGAAAAAAAAAATATTTCTAAAAAATGCGTTTGCTTCAAAAATGGTTTTTATTTCATTTTATGTAAATGAAATTATAATTAATTTATACCATTTATAAGAATTATTATTTGGGAAAATTACTATAATTTTTTAAATCATCATAAAAATATTATCTTACGGTGAATTTTTAGTATTTTTCTAAAAAAAATTCAGTGATTACTGAAAAATTATAATTTCTCTAAAAACTATAATTCTTTTCAAGTAAAATTACATGTACTTTATGAATTTTATATTAATGTAACTCAAGTATAAATTAATTTAAATTAATAAAATTAATTAAACAATAATCATCATTTTTGGATCGAAAGAGTTTAAAATGGTATGCAAGAGGGGGTGAATTGTAGTTTAAAATCACTAGACTAAAAACAAAGCACAAATCCTCTTTTAGTAAAAATATTGAACACAAAGATTTTTTGATGGTTACAGTAATAAATTTGAATTATGAACTATCCCATTATATTATAAATGTTTATCGGTATAATATTTACACCTATAAATTATTTTTTTTTAGAAACATAAATATTAAGACTATATTTTTAATACATGCACAGTGGAAAGATAACTTATAAAAAAGTAATATAAAATATTAGGAAAGTAATAATAACTTAAAATAGTATAAAATATTTTACTATTTAACCTTAAGATTTATTTTAGTTATAAAACCCTGACTAAATATATCCATAGTTTTTATCACATACTCTGAGGTCTGTCTTTCCTTACAAGAAAAAACCCTTGATCTAATGGATCAGTATCATCTATGTATTCCAATCCCTCGGAATCCCTTGATACAATGATTAGATTTAACTCTATCTTTCTTATCCAGGAAATAAATTGATATTATGATCAATCTTATCACCCAAGCCTCATAATTCCTCGATCTTATGGATCAAATTTACCTCTAGCTTCTTATTCTTAGAAGCCCTCGATAGGTGCCACTATCGGACAAGCAAGTAAAGAGTCATATAGTTCATAAAGAATTATAATCCTTACATGGTTACATTCTAACTTCAACTATACAAAGTATTAAAAAGACTTGTAAATATTTTTTCAGAAAGGTCCATATTTAAACGATTTGAGTTGTGATTTTATATGCCCCTATCTCTCAAAATGAATTTTTATTTATTGACAATTCTTTGATGGTCATCCTTCAGATTTGGTTTAAATAACCATGGATATATTGCACTTTAAAACTTAGTTATAACGGAATATACAACATTATTTACTTTAGAACCATTAAAATTCTATTTTTTTTATTCCATCCGATGGAAAAAAATCTATATATTCTGATTATAAACTTTGGATAGTCTGATGGTATTTTTTTTATTCCAATCTGATAAACTAGATATGGGTAAATTTGATGTATCAGTATCAATTTCAATCAGATAGTTATGACTTTTTTAAGTTTATATATATGTGAAATATAACTAGTCACTAGTCATAAAATTGTTAGTCTAATTAATGTGATGCACCATTAGTCTGATGGATCAGATTGAATAATATAAATTTATATTAATACTATAATAGAACTATTCTTCATTCGGGGAAAAGTAATGTTTTCTATAAAAACATATGAAAACACATGGGATATAAAAATTTAATAAGCATAGTTTTAGGAATGTGTTTTTGATTTTGAAAAATAATGGAATGGAAATGTATAGGATAAAACTTTCTACTGAAAAATTTCCCTATTTTTGAAAAGCACAAAACACAATACTTAAATAATAATAATAACTATGAAATACTTACAACCCTTTGTAATTTTAAGATATTTAATTATATGCTTTATATCTTAACTCTACCTTTGTATATAACTCCTTTATAGTACAATATAAAGTAACAAATATTATGATTCTCCACCTTAGTAAAATTATTTAAAGATTTCTTACCCATTTAAAATTCTTCCCCTTAAACATATCTCCTGAAATTCATCAAAAAATTTCTCCAATTAAATTTTCCCCTTAATAAATTTTTACCTATTTATAAATTTATCCCCCTTTGTGATTTAAAAAATATATTGTTAAATTATATCACCTGGAATGATAGCTATACATAATATACGAAACATTTTTTATGAATTAACTTGTCATCCAAGAAATAAAAGAAAGAATATACATCCAATATTAATTCAAAATTATTCAGACATAAATTATTTGGATTAATGTTATTCAAATTTAACATTTATTAAATTATTTCAAAATATACATCAACAGTTCAAAATAAAAAAATTATATTCTTTATTCATAAACTTTTCCACAATGGTGTTCATTTTCTTGAACTCTTCATGGTCCTTATAAGACTATGAGATCAATGATTGAATCGTTGAAATATAGTCTTCCATCACTTTCTAATTCAAAAATTCTGATTTAATTCCTTCAACATCCTCATAAATTTTCCTATTTTCTTCTTTCAAAAAGAAAAAATTCGTATTTATATGTTTTGAGATATCTTTTCTCTAAATCCAAATTGTGAAATTTTTGTTTAAGAACATTCACTTCATTAGTATGTTCATTTCTCATATCCATAAACTCTTAAAAAAACATCATGTTATCTGATATATCTATTGATAACTTTTCAAAAGATTCTACCTTTTCTAAATAACGTTTCTTCACTTAAACAAATTTTTCATCACGATCTTTGATTTCACTATAAACTTGTTTTGATAACTTAATCGTTTTATTATGATATATTTTTATATCCTTCGAATTTTCTTTGAAACTTTTCAACTTAATCACAATGTTGACAACTGATTTCGTAAATACTTTTAGATACATTAGTTTTTTATTAATACTACTCTGAATCAGTTTACACCTCAACTCAATATTTGGAAGATGAATTTTAATCCTTTCTGAGTAGTTATAGCATTCAAATCTGAAGACCCTGATAAGAATTTTGGTGATTTTAGTCTTGAGGATTTGACATCATGTTTATATTTCTCCTCAACTTTTTCATTTCCTTCATGTGAAACAATTTCTTATTCTAATACTTTTATAATGTCAAATTAATTATCTAATTCAGTTTTAACAGAAAATTTTGTATGAGACCATTGGCCTTTTCCCTCTCCTTTTGAGGATAACTTTTCTTCATCTTTTGATGATGACTATTGTTCATCAGATCCTTCTAAGTCATTATCCTTATCAAATTGAGAAGGTAAATTAGTTGATGATGATGATGAGTTTTATATTTTATTTTCCTTTGTTTGTTTATTAGTCTCTATTTTTTTAATTATTAAACACTTCTTCTTCCACTTCTTATTTTTTTATTCTCCCTCATCTTCTTATTTTTTTCTTCCTCTTCCCCTCTTCTTCATCCTCTTATTTTTCTTAATCTTCTTTCTCTCGAACATCCTCATGTTATTTCTATAACTCTATACTAGCTATAAGTTCACCTTATCTAACTATCTTACAAATTAGTTGATTTTATTCTTCCAAAACATCTTTCCATTTTCTCTTATCAGTCACTAATGGAACCACTATAGGTAAAACAGAAGTTTAAAAAGAATAAATTCTAACATATGGAATAATATGGTCAGTATAATGAATAATTACTGTCTGAGTAGGTAATTTCACTAGTAATAATTGGGAAACTGATAGCACTATATTTTTATATGCCCTTTCTGCATCCTTGAACAAACTTTATACAACTTGTCATTTCATTAATCCCTTTTTATATTTTTTTGTTTTCTCAACTTAATTTAACTAATATACTATCTAGTTTTTTCAAGGCTATGACCTTAGAAATATCAAGAACTAACTTAGTGTCCCAAGTTTTCTTCTGAGCCTTTTGTTCCCTGAAATTTTGGAATTCTTTGTCATTCGTTCTCTTTTTCTTATTTTTATTTTTAGGTAGCAAAGACTCATCCTTTATATTTTCTTTCCCATATTCCACCTTCTTGGGTGGTCCAACATTGAACATTGTTCTTTCAACATTATGAATAAAATATCGTGACTTTGAAGTAAATACTAACTTCATTCTCGAGATTGTTTCTTCAAAAATCATTGAAATATTTTCTCTCATTGGATAAGTTTTATTTTTACCCTTGAAGGGTTCCATTAATTTCACAATAAACTTATTAATGAAAGAAGGAAATATCAAGATCATTGACTTCATCAAATAGTTCTTAATTGATTCCATAATAATGAAGAAAAACATAACTCGGTTAACCTATCTCATGTTTATCATGAAATAAAAACCAAATATATTAGATTCTTTTAGGGTGCCCATATCACTCTTCCTCGGTATAATGCACCCCTTAATTCATAATGTCGTGACTCTAGTGTTTGGTGATAAATGTAAAAAATACCTAACTTTCTCATAAGAGGAAAATAATGATACTTTAGGCCTGGATTTCTCAAAATTTCCAAGACTATCAGGTAATTTATTTGAGGGTAGATAAGCTTCACCCTGAATAGGAACACCAATGAAATCCTATACTCATTTGTATGAAAACATATATTTCTTATCCAAATAAGTAAAATACACTTCATCATTACTATATTTCAATAAAAACTCAACAGAATCATATAATTATCTATAAATTTTGGAATAATATAAGTCTAAATCATTATTTTTTTTATGAAAACATTATCACATCCATGAAAAGAAATAATTATTTTAAGAATAGAATCATAGATATCTTACCATGGCCTCTAAACAAGTTAATATATGAATATTTATCTTCTTGCAATGTCTTCTTTGGTATCCATTATACTGAGACAGGTGTCAGTGGTCAAACGAATAGAGAAACATAAAACTAATAAATAAAAATAGTTTCAAGTGTTAGTGTTAAAAAAGATAAGAGCTGATGTGGGGAATGGTATGTACCATCTTTATATAGTCACGAAGAGGTGACAATTCATATTCTAACAGTTTTAACAGTTGAGATTAAAATCAATTAATTTATCTAAGGGATAAAATTTAATTCAAGAAAGTTTTAAATATATATTTTAACTCCAAAATTTTTAATAAAACTTTTATCAGAGTAAATAATAGTCCAATTAGAAAACTTTTAATATTTAAAACATAAAAAAGTATTCAAACTAAAAAAATAATTAATCAACAAGATGTATAAACTAAATTAAAGGATAATTTCAAAAAATAATATAATAATACCATTATAAGTTGAAAAGTTTCATTTGTATGAGTAACATGACCTTCATGGATTTGTAAATAAAATTCATTGCAATAAATTTTATATAAAAAGTATTCTATAGAAAGGTTTATAATAGATTTTGAGTCTGAAAAATAGTTTTCATTCAGAAGAATTTGATTTTGAAAAGTATTTTATAAATCGTTTTTGATCCAAATATTTTTATAAGAAAATTTGAATCTGAATATGTTTTATTTTTTTAGTTTGAAAAATAAAGTATGAAAAATAAAACTATTTAGAAAAAAAAATTAAGAAAATAAATGTTTTTAGAAAGAAATTTTTTTTAAGAAAACTAAAAAATACTGAAAAAATGTAATCCCCCTATGAAAGGGACTTTTTAATATAAGGATATTGGTAAAAAAAATAGATATGAATAATTACTTAATATTAATCACTCCTAGGTTCTATTTAATATATTCAAATCTACTAGAACTAAGGGGTTCTGTAAAAATATCAGAAATTTGTTCTTTCATTCTGATGAATTGTAAAATTATATCTCATTTAAGTGTGTGATACTGAATGAAATGATGTATTATATTAATTTTATAAGTACATGAGTGATGTATGAAGTTTTTCAATATATAAATGGAACTTGTATTGTCAAAAAATACAAAAAAAACATGTCATATTCAGTTGGTGTGTGTTGCATCTATAACACTTGAGGAAAGTAACTTCCAACTACCACATATTCATCTTAAGTATTGAAAGTGATACGAAGTGTTGTTTTTTACAAGACCAAGAAACTAAATTTTCTCCTAATAAATAAAATGTACTAAAAGTAATTTTCTAATCCATTCTGCGTCCACCAAAGTCAGAATCCAAAAAATATTTTAGTTTAAAATTATTTCTAGAAGAAAAAAATAATCTTAAATCCATAGATCCCTTAAAGAAACAAAAAATTCATTTAAAATATTTAAAATTAGATTCTTTTGGGTTGTCTTTATATCTATCACACAAGAATATTGAAAATAATAAGTAAAGTAAACATCCAATCATACCTGTAGAAGTATTTTGATCTATTGGTTTCTTAGCTTCATCAAAATTAAGGTATTAGAGGATCTGATGGGAGTACTAATACTTTTTCTGTTATCATACCCAAATTTAATAAAAATATATTTTATATTATTTTTTTGAGATAAAAAATTTTCTTTAAGTTTTCTTGAAAGTTTAAATAATAGAATGTATATTAATTCACCCATCATACTAATTTCAAACATAAAATTAATAAGATCTGAAAAGAAATCTATTTAATATTTTTGAGTTGAAAAAAATATAATTTCATTGACATATATTTGTATAATAATAATGTTTTTATTAACTTATTTTATAAAAATATTTGAATTTTAAGCTCCCGTAACAAAAAAAATTGTAACAAAAATCATGTTAACCTATCAAACCAAACTCTAGGGGATTATTTAACTCGATAAAGTTCCATGGTAATTTTTTAAAAATGATATTAATATTTTTCATTTTAAAAACCTGGGGGTTGATCTATAAAAACTTTATTCAAAATATATCCTTTAGGAATAGATCACTTCACATCGATTTGAAATAGTTTGAATTTTATAAATGTTGCATAATCTATAATTATTTGAATAGTTTCATGTCTTACTATTACAGCATAGGTTTCTTCATAATCTATTCCTTATTTTTTATTATAACCCTTATCAAAATATCTATATTTATTTCTAACTATTAATCCATTTTCATTACATTTATTCTAAAAAATCCACTCTACTTCAATTATAGAATATTCTTTTGGTTGTTCAACTAAACTCCAATATTTTTTCCTTTCAAACTCATTGAGCTCATATTCCATGTATTTTGTTCAAAATTCATCACCTAAAGCCTCATTAGGATTCTATGTTTTAAATTGAGATAATAAATTCAGATTTTCAACTTCAAATATAAAATAACTTCTAATTCTAAATGGTTTATCTGCATCACCAATGATATTATCACTAGGATGATTCCTAAGAAATAACAAACTTTTTTGGTTTTCAAAAGTTTGTTCTTCAAAAATAGGTTGAAACTATTTTTGAGGGATAACATTATAGTCACATTCTTAACTTATTTTCTTATGATAAAAACTTTCTAATGTAGGTTGAAAATCAATTTTAGAAATAACAAACTAAGATATAGGTTAGGGTTGTTTGAAAAAAGGGATTAGTTTCACCAAACAAAACATGCACTATTTCCTCAACAATATTTGTATTTTTATTAAAGAAAATATAATTCATAATAGTATTATAATAACATAAAAATATTCCTTTATTGATTTTGGAGAATATTTATGTAAGTTGTCTTTATTATTCAGGATGATTACATTACATCCAAAAACATTGAAGAAACTTTTTTTTCTTCCTTTCCACAAATAATAAAGAGTATTATTAATAAAAGTTATTATTAAAACTCGATTTAAAATATATAAATAATTAATAATAGCTTCATCCTAAACTTTTTCAAAAAATTAGTATTCACTCAGTATCGTTCTAGTAATCTTCAGAAGAGAAATATTTCTTCTTTCAACTAATAAATTTTGTTGTGGAGTTATCAGTGCTGAAAAGTTATGTATAGTACCTTTCTTACTACAAAAAGTTTCACAACCAAAAGTTACAAATTCTTTACCATGATCACAATGAACAATTATCAAGGAGATGTGAAGTGCCCAGATCAGTGTGAATCACTGAGAGGGGGAGAGGGTGAATCAGTGATCCCTTAAAACTTTTTACTAACTGATTCTTAATCAATTAAACCTCTATGGCTGGTTAAAGCCTCGATCCACTCTTCTTGTATCTCTCAACCTTTCCCGAATGATGCAGTAATGAAAAGGCACAGGACACAAGGATTTACAAGGTTCGGCACCAAAGGCCTACATCCTTGCTATGCTCTCCCAGCATGGATTCTCCCATTATAATCTGTTAGTATTACAATGGTCGATACATCTTCCCACCGTATCTCTCCTGAGTCCCACAGGAGGGTCTTTATACTGCGTCCCACAGTGTTACCAGAGTCCCACTGGCCTGCTCCAGAATCCCACTGAAGACTTCTTCTCCCTGAGTCCCACAGGGTCTTCTCCTGGCTCCTCGAGTCACACGAGTAGCTCTTCTTCTCTTTAAGCTTCTTCAAGTATCCTCAGCAGCCTGGGATAAAGGCTGCTGGCCTTGCTCTGTACCTATGATCACTTGTAATGATCAGGTCTTCTCGTCTTGCTCAGGATTTATCTCCTTCTTCTAAGGATGACCTGGCATCTCTCCTACTACTGAATACTCAGACAAATGATGTCTTTAACTTCAGTCTGGTCCAGTCTCAGTTCACTTCAACTTCATGCACTGAGTGCATGGTATCTCTGCATCCTCATGCACTGATTGCATGGCTTCTCAAATTCTTCAAGAACCACTGGTCTTGGACTACTCAATTGCACACCACTGATTTGACTCTGTTCACGTGTGCACGTGCATGCATGCATGCATGCACTTCTCCTTTCCTCTTCGTGATGCAGTAGACCCACAAAGGGTGTAGTCACTTTAAGCACACACCTTCACTGAACTTCACACACTTTATCCAATTTGTTTACACACTTAAAAGTGTATTATACTTTAGTGTGGGTCAACTTCTTCCTTCTTCAATGTGTGTTCACTCCACTTAGATCATACACATAGGTTCGGCCACTTCTTTAATTTGCACACACAAATTCTTCACTTAGCATACAATTGTAGTGACCTTCCTCTTCTTGCACACAATAAATGCCCGTAGGGTGTATTTGCACTTTGCACACACAACTTGGCTACGACCTCTTCTTTCTTTGGCACACACTAACTTAGGTTTAGTTGTGGTCTTCTTGTTCACTTAGCACACACACAAGGCCTTGGTGCAAGGGGCAGCCGCACAAGGTGTCACGGGCCTCAAGGACCGCGTAAGCCTTGGGTGCAAGGCACCAAGCCGCAGGGCGCGCAAGCCCCTCCTGCTGCGGGGCGTGCAAGTGCAACACCCGCGGGTCTACCTCCTGCCGCGCAAGGGTGCGGGCAGAGAGGGCTCCTTCTGCCGCGCGAGTACGCGGGAAGGGACCTCCTTCAGAGCCTCGGGTGGCTCTGGAACTTCAGCCGCGCAAGTGGTATTTGCGCGGGGCTTCAGCTTCACGAGGCACAAGGTGCACTCACGGGACTCCGGATTTTCAACAAAGAATCAGCAAGCAATACCGAGATCATGGTCTCTCCTTTTATAGGCAAAGAGTGCCTCGGCTCATCCGCTTGATATAACTCAAACTCCCGAGATCTTCGGATCATTAAAAATCTTTTCAAATCTTGATTTTTATTCTCGGTTTCACGCGGGCTTCCTTTTTTTTTCCTTCTACGTGCATGCGACTTAGAACGCATGCACAACCTCTTCTCTCCCAATCCATGCAAAGGCATAGACCATTCATAGCCTCGGCAGATTCTCTTGCCTCGGCCGCAATCGAAATCTTCCGTATATTGCATGCAGGCTCATTTTAAACCATGGACGAGTTCCATAGGGCCAGACGATCTCATTGGACCCTTCATCTTGATCAGAGGTGGCCGGGAACTCGATTTGGCTTGCTCGGAGGGCGCCTGGTTCGTTGGTGGCCGCGGGAATGCGCGGGGAGGCCTCAGCCGAGCTCGGGGAAGAGGACGACTCGCCGGCCGTTGGATCGGGCGTTTGAAATACATCGGACGGCCTGGATCTGAAGATCTCGCGCGGGATCAGATGTGCGGCTTAGATCGTCCGCGCGATGAGTCGGACGGCCAGGATCAGATCCTGGGCGAAATTTTCCGTCCCACATCGAAACGGCCAGCGTTTTTCTCGCGCTTTATCACCCTAGCACCGCCTCAACCCCTCGATTGAATCTTCTCCCTCCACGGTGCCGCCCCGCACCGTGTTCTCCCTGCGGGCGCGCTCTGCGCCCACTCATGCCTCCTGCGGGCGCGCTCCTAGCGCCCACTATGCACCTCGGGCGCGCGGGTTTCACCACCACGTGTCCTCGGGGGGTTACACACGGCCCCCCTTCCGCCTTGTGCTTGCACCATGGGATCCCCCATGGGCGTGGCGCCTTTGGCCCACAAGTGCCTTGGGGTTGAACCCGTGGGCTGGCCTTGGCTGGCCTATTTTTTTGCTAAGCATGAATAAACACTTTGTTAAAAAACAAAGTATCCCATATGTAAAATGCCAAATTCCAAGCCACTTCTCCCTTCTTCATTTCTTCTCCTCTCTTCTTCATAATAATTCCTCCAATTCTCTTCAACATTTATTCATCACTTTGGAATGGAATTCCCGAAGGTTCTTCTTCTTCAACCGAACTCCTGAATCAAAGATTTCTTCAATAATCTTCACTGATCTAATCAGAGATCAATTGGAACTTCTTCAATTCACATGCACTAAGTGATAGTGCATGGACATCTTTAATCAACTTCATCCACTCAGTAGTTGTGGATGGATCATCTTCATCTCCTCATGCATTGTAATACAATGCATGGTCTTCTAATCATGTTGTGACTTTGTATCATCTTGATACAAGTTCTTTGAACTTAAAGATCAGCTCAACAATCGTCAGATATACATGGAGAATGTTTCAACCACAATTTCCAATACCACTTAGTGAATCTCCTAAGTGACATTCATCTTAGTACCATGGCCATTCTCCTTCACCACCAACACCATCACAACCTTTGGCATTCACATCTTGACAACTCTTGACATCCATTCATTCTAAGACAACAATATGTCTCATTGACAACAAATGCAACACAGTGCACTTCAATCTCCCCCTTTGTATTTGTTGTCAATACACAACTTCAACACATATGAATGGGTCAATATGTGTGCCAATATTTTCTCCCCCTTATTGGCAATCAAATGCAAAGGTGTGGTGTGGTTCTCTTCCACGATATCTCTTCCTCCCTTCGAATAGCATCTTATTGAAAAACACTAAGAGAGGGATGATGCCACATGTTCTTCTTTATCAAAGAACCTTTAGTAAATCAACTCTAAGTCTACTTGGGCTAACTCGGTGTAGAAAACAAGAGTGATATGACCAAGGAATTCAAAGCTGCCCATAATTCTCTACACATGTGAGATCATGCTTAGGGGTTTGAAAATTTTTCAGATATAACAATGAATTTCTAAATCCTGCACATACTTCACAAAACTCATTAGAAAGTTCAGTGCAATGAAAAAGCTCCCCCTTTCATCCATTTGTCTTCAATCCATACTCCCCCTTAATTTACAAGATGAACTCAATTAAGAAACAAGGGATGAAAGTATGATTGGAATACCTTCACTTTTCTCAAGATGGTATTAATCTAAGAATCCCATCTTCTTCAGATTGGCTCCCCCTCAAGGGGTGCACTCCATTCTGTCCAAACCACTCTCCAGATGAGAATGATCATCATCTTCAATTCCCTGCAATGTTAGCACATGTATATACCAAGAGTATAAGGGAATAAGATGGAACCTCCTTGGTTCATCAATGTGAACAACAAGGTTGAGAAGATTCTCTCAACCGAGATGTCCCATTTTCACCATTCTTCACACTTGCACATCTGATCTTCTTTGATGTTTGTGCTGGTGTGGATCTCAACACATCTTCATGTGAAATCTTCTTCTTCCCTTTTGCCTTAGCAATTGCCAGAACTTTATCTTCAGCTTTTTGCAGATCTTTGGAAAGTTGCAACTGATTTGGCCATATGACTTGTAAATCATTTGGAAGAGTGGCCTCAGTTTTGGAAGTTTCACATGGTTCCTTTGATGCTGTCAAGCTACCTTTCTTAGGCAACTTGTTTTCAATCAATCCCTTCTGCTTCTTCTGGATTGATTGTCCTTTTGAGTCCAGTCTGCTTCTATTCAGTTCCATGGCTTGTTCACAAAGATCCATGGTATGACCTTTCTTTCCACAGTAGAAGCATGTCTTCTTGGTGGCTCTTCTTGATGCATCACCCTTCTTGGATTTGAATTCCAAGGACTTCTCTTCCTTTTTCATAATCTTTTTGGGAGCATCTTCCAATTTCTTATGCTTTCTTCCCAATGATTCTTTCTGAGCCAGGTTCTGTGATCTTTTCTTCTTTCCAGCTTTGGATATAGTTGGAGATTGACATGTATCATTCTTTTGACCACTTTTGCAACCATCCCAGATGTTGTCAAGTAATCCAAATTTGTTAGCAGTAAACAGATGTCTCTGGACCTGTGGATGTTGCTTCTTTTCTTCTGGCTTGCTCCCCCTTGGCATGGGCTTCCTTTGTGCTTTGGCATTCAGTGGATTGTACCAACAATCCTTTGCACAATGCCCATACTTGTTACAACACCAGCATTGTCCCACGAATCTTGACCTCTTCAGTCCTTCTGATTGTAGGGTACTTTTCTTGACCTGTTGTGCTGTTTCAGGAGAGCTCTGCTTATTTACTGTCTTCATCCATATTTGTTTGGAATTATTCTTCCATCCTGCACTTTTTGTGGAAACACAATTAGAAGCATCAGTACAAGATGGTATGGATGGTACCTTCTTTCTAGAAGATGTTTCACTTTTATTAGAGGATGTCTTTCTCTTAGAATCATCCTGCTCAAAGCTCACTTGAGTAGCAACATTTCTTCTTTCAGCTGACTGGGAGGCTTTGGCTTTGGGTGATTGCTGATTTTTCAATATCACCTCCAGTTCTATGTATTTCATATTGAGGGAGTTCTTCTCATCCTCAATAGTTCTTAGCCTTCCTTCCCATTTCTCTTCCAGCTGCTTTATCTGATCTTCATGCACCCTTTTTATTTCTAGCAATGAATTGTCCAGCTCCTTCACCCTTTTGACTTTGTCTTCTAGTTGAGAATCTTTGACAACCATTGAAACTCTATGCCACTTCTCCAGTGCGTGGTAAACATATTTGATTACTACTTTAAATAATTCTTTCTCAGAAAGGATTCTTTGCAATTCTTCGGCAGTGTCTTCATATCTTTCATTGCAAAGATAAACAGTTTCATCTTTAGCCTTCACCAGCTTTCTGAGAGTGTTGGTTATGCCAACCCTTTTTGCCAATTGATCTTCCATTGCATTGGATTCTTCTTCTAACTATGATTTTTCTTCTTGAAGATCAAGGATGCCTATAGCTATACACATTGACACTTCCTTGGGGACTGTCTTCTGAAGATATTCGATTGCATTTTGAAGATCATTCATTATTCCAACTTCATCACTGCTAGGAAAAGCTTTCTTCATCTTCTTGACCTGTTTCTTCTTTATATTCTTCTGAGTCTTGGCAGATATCTCCATTTGAGGCTGGTTGCTCATTTCCTCAAATCTGCACTTCATAAAGACTCCCTTGGTTCTTTTAGAGGTAACCTCGCTCTGATAACAATTAAAGTGCCCAGATCAGTGTGAATCACTGAGAGGGGGAGGGGGTGAATCAGTGATCCCTTAAAACTTTTTACTAACTGATTCTTAATCAATTAAACCTCTATGGCTGGTTAAATCCTCGATCCACTCTTCTTGTATCTCTCAACCTTTCCCGAATGATGCAGTAATGAAAAGGCACAGGACACAAGGATTTACAAGGTTCGGCACCAAAGGCCTACATCCTTGCCATGCTCTCCCAGCATGTATTCTCCCATTATAATCTGTTAGTATTACAATGGTCGATACAGCTTCCCACCGTATCTCTCCTGAGTCCCACAGGAGGGTCTTTATACTGCGTCCCACAGTGTTACCAGAGTCCCACTGGCCTGCTCCAGAATCCCACTGAAGACTTCTTCTCCCTGAGTCCCACAGGGTCTTCTCCTGGCTCCTCGAGTCACACGAGTAGCTCTTCTTCTCTTTAAGCTTCTTCAAGTATCCTCAGCAGCCTGGGATAAAGGCTGCTGGCCTTGCTCTGTACCTCTGATCACTTGTGATGATCAGGTCTTCTCGTCTTGCTCAGGATTTATCTCCTTCTTCTAAGGATGACCTGGCATCTCTCCTACTACTGAATACTCAGACAAATGATGTCTTTAACTTCAGTCTGGTCCAGTCTCAGTTCACTTCAACTTCATGCACTGAGTGCATGGTATCTCTGCATCCTCATGCACTGATTGCATGGCTTCTCAAATTCTTCAAGAACCACTGGTCTTGGACTACTCAATTGCACACCACTGATTTGACTCTGTTCACGTGTGCACGTGCATGCATGCATGCATGCACTTCTCCTTTCCTATTCTTGATGCAGTAGACCCACAAAGGGTGTAGTCACTTTAAGCACACACCTTCACTGAACTTCACACACTTTATCCAATTTGTTTACACACTTAAAAGTGTATTATACTTTAGTGTGGGTCAACTTCTTCCTTCTTCAATGTGTGTTCACTCCACTTAGAGCATACACATAGGTTCGGCCACTTCTTTAATTTGCACACACAAATTCTTCACTTAGCATACACTTGCAGTGACCTTCCTCTTCTTGCACACAATAAATGCCCGTAGGGTGTATTTTCACTTTGCACACACAACTTGGCTACGACCTCTTCTTTCTTTGGCACACACTAACTTAGGTTTAGTTGTGGTCTTCTTGTTCACTTAGCACACACACAAGGCCTTGGTGCAAGGGGCATCCGCACAAGGTGTCACGGGCCTCAAGGACCGTGTAAGCCTTGGGTGCAAGGCACCAAGCCACAGGGCGCACAATCCCCTCCTGTCGCGGGGCGTGCAAGTGCAACACCCGCGGGTCTACCTCCTGCCGCGCAAGGGTGCGGGCAGAGAGGGCTCCTTCTGCCGCGCGAGTACGCTGGCAGGGACCTCCTTCAGAGCCTCGGGTGGCTCTAGAACTTCAGCCGCGCAAGTGGTATTTGTGCAGGGCTTCAGCTTCGCGAGGCACAAGGTGCACTCACGGGACTCCGGATTTTCAACAAAGAATCAGCAAGCAATACCGAGAGCATGGGCTCTCCTTTTATAGGCAAAGAGTGCCTCGGCTCATCCGCGTGATATAACTCAAACTCCCGATATCTTCAGATCATTAAAAATCTTTTCAAATCTTTATTTTTATTCTCGGTTTCACGCGGGCTTCCTTTTCTTTTCCTTCTACGTGCATGCGACTTAGAACACATGCACAGCCTCTTCTCTCCCAATCCATGCAAAGGCATAGACCATTCATAGCCTCGGCAGATTCTCTTTCCTCGGCCGCAACCGAAATCCTCTGTATATTGCATGCAGGCTCATTTTAAACCATGGACGAGTTCCATAGGGCCAGACGATCTCATTGGACCCTTCAGCTTGATCAGAGGTGGCCGGGAACTCGATTTGGCTTGCTCGGAGGGCGCCTGGTTCGTTGGTGGCCGCGGGAATGCGCGGGGAGGCCTCAGCCGAGCTCGGGGAAGAGGACGACTCGCCGGCCGTTGGATCGGGCGTTTGAAATACATCGGACGGCCTGGATCTGAAGATCTCGCGCGGGATCAGATGTGCGGCTTAGATCGTCCGCGCGATGAGTCGGACGGCCAGGATCAGATCCTGGGCGAAATTTTCCGTCCCACATCGAAACGGCCAGCGTTTTTCTCGCGCTTTATCACCCTAGTGCCGCCTCAACCCCTCGATTGAATCTTCTCCCTCCACGGTGCCGCCCCGCACCGTGTTCTCCCTGCGGGCGCGCTCTGCGCCCACTCATGCCTCCTGCGGGCGCGCTCCTAGCGCCCACTATGCACCTCGGGTGCGCGGGTTTCACCACCGCGTGTCCTCGGGGGGTTACACACGGCCCCCCTGCCGCCTTGTGCTTGCACCATGGGATCCCCCATGGGCGTGGCGCCTTTGGCCCACAAGTGCCTTGGGGTTGAACCCGTGGGCTGGCATTGGCTGGCCTATTTTTTTGCTAAGCATGAATAAACACTTTGTTAAAAAACAAAGTATCCCATATATAAAATGCCAAATTCCAAGCCACTTCTCCCTTCTTCATTTCTTCTCCTCTCTTCTTCATAATAATTCCTCCAATTCTCTTCAACATTTATTCATCACTTTGGAATGGAATTCCCGAAGGTTCTTCTTCTTCAACCGAACTCATGAATCAAAGATTTCTTCAATAATATTCATTGATCTAATCAGAGATCAATTGGAACTTCTTCAATTCACATGCACTAAGTGATAGTGCATGGACATCTTTAATCAACTTCATCCACTCAGTAGTTGTGGATGGATCATCTTCATCTCCTCATGTATTGTAATACAATGCATGGTCTTCTAATCATGTTGTGACTTTGTATCATCTTGATACAAGTTCTTTGAACTTAAAGATCAGCTCAACAATCGTCATATATACATGGAGAATGTTTCAACCACAATTTCCAATACCACTTAGTGAATCTCCTAAGTGACATGCATCTTAGTACCATGGCCATTCTCCTTCACCACCAACACCATCACAACCTTTGGCATTCACATCTTGACAATTCTTGACATCCATTCATTCTAAGACAACAACATGTCTCATTGACAACAAATGCAACACAGTGCACTTCAAGATGTTTTCTCAATTTTAAATATATCTACAAAAGTTATAAAACTACTAAAGGCTTCAGATTTTCTGGCTATAAAATAGGCTCATGTGTATCTAGTGTAATCATTAACTAAGAAATATACATTGTATTTTCCACCAATACTACTAGTTTTTGTAGAACCAAATATTTCTATGTGAACTAACTATAAATCATAAAAAATTTATACTTCACTAATATCTTTAAAACATGACTTTTGTTTCTTTCCATATTGAAAAGGATGACATACTTTTGAAGAATCAATCCTATATTATAATATATCTTTAAAAATTATATTCTTGAATGACTTATCTAAAGTTATAAGGTTACAGTGTCCTAACATTATATGTTAAAACCAAGAGTGATCTTCTATTGCATAGATTCAAGGTAATTATTAGCTCCTAAGGTCTTCTATGTTTATAGTGTAAACACTCTCATAATGATTGTAAGAAAGAATAAATTAATATTTTGAACTTTGTATAGTATATTATTCATTCCTAAAGATCACAAGATAAACCTCATTACATAATTTAATTATTATTATAAGGTTTTTCGTAAATATAAAAATAACAAAAAACATTTGAAATTAAAGGTTTTCCAAGAATAATAATATTACTTATACCAATGATTTATCCTTGATAATTATCTCTAAAAGTAACTTTTTTATATTTCATCTTGACAATATTCTTATATAAATATTTATTTCCAGTTACATGTCTAGAGAAACCAATATCCATGTACCAAATGTATATGTTTTTTGTGATTTCTATATTATCCTGAAAAAAAAAAGAAATTAGTTTTTCTTAACCCAATCCTTCTTCAGACTAGAATTATCATAAAATAAGATTTTAGGTAACTACATTAGTCTAGCATTACTATATTGAACAAATATCATTTATTTAGATAATTAATCCTTTTGAAAACCTTGTAACTGAACCTTTTGAATAGAACATTTATTTTTTCAATTTCCATCGCTATGACATTTTTTATAAAATAGATCACCTATTATAATAAAATTTTTATTATTTAAAATAGGTTTATTATTGGTAAAAACCATTTTGGTATTATCACTACACAGTCTAATTTTTTTTGTATCTTATTTATGTTTTCCTTCGCTCAATTAAACTTTTATAATAGTTTTTCTTAACTAAATATCACTGATTTTATTTAGAAAACTATGTTCTTTTCCTCATTAGTAATCTTTTTAAACTAAGTTTTAAAAAATGATTTTATAAATTATTTTTCTAATAAATAGAATTTTTAAGTTATTTATAAAGACTATATTTTTCAAAATTAGTTTTATAAAGATCATTAGAAATATTTTATAGTTATTTTCTTAAATTAAAAATACATAAATAAATCTTAACAAGTTTTTTTTCATTTTCATGTTTTATACAAAATTTAAATTTTTTTATTTTCAAGTAGTTTAGGAAACCTAGATACTTCATTATAACTAGGTAAATTGTAATACTCATCCGTTGATAATGATTTTTCATCCAATTATTGAGATTTTTTCTCTTTATTACCATCAAAATTATTTTCATTAAGAGTAATATTGGTAAGGGATTCAACATTTTTTACCTTTTCCATAAGACAATTATTTACCATAGGTATTTCTGCAAAAATACTAATGTTACTCTATCCTTAACTATCATTTTTAGAATAATTATCTAATGAATTATCTCCTACACATTCACTCCTACTGTTAGAAGCCTTCAGACTATTTTTGTTCTTATAATTATGATACTTATTTTCATTTCAATCAGAATTACTTTTCGTCTTATCTTTCCTTTTGAGCTTAGGACTATGTTGTTTAATGTGTCATGATTTCTTACATTCATAACAAATAAATTTAGTAGAATGTTTCTTTTAATTATTTCCCTTGTGAATTTTTTTATATCTATACTGAAGATATTTCTTACCGATGATTTTATTCATCCTTCTAACAAAATTTTCTAACTCATTTCTTTTAAATTATGAAAAACTAAAATCTAGATTAACAATCACTTTCTTTTTCTTTGAAGATTTCATAACATTCTATGCTGACTGAACTTTAGTAAGAATAGTCTAAATAGTTTTAAAAGCTACACAACCTTTCTTCTTTTTCATCTTTTCAGCATCTCTTTTCAACCTCCCTTCTAATTTAATTAGATTTCCAATAAGATCATCTAAAGTAAGATTAATAATATTCATTTTATCATACAATGTTTTTCATTTGGATTCCCATACATTAAGAATGATATCGATAATCATTTTATCCAAGATACTATCTATAAGATCAATTTATCCAAAATAATATTAGATGCTGATAATTGTAATAAATCTTTGATGCATTTTTTCTACTGATTCTCTAGGTAGAAAATCGTTGGTTTGATAGTCTTCTCTCATCATAGATCTT
This sequence comes from Viscum album, assembly GCA_963277665.1. Taxonomy (NCBI): domain Eukaryota; kingdom Viridiplantae; phylum Streptophyta; class Magnoliopsida; order Santalales; family Viscaceae; genus Viscum; species Viscum album. Next base: position 1,374,884,929 of record OY728164.1, read on the forward strand.
CTAGTATCAACAACTTAAGTTCCAAAGTGAGTGAGGTATAACTTTTTCTAAATGATATTACCAGCTTCACATAAATAAATTTGACTATATATATTATTTATAATGGAACACAATAGAGTATTCCTTACACTATAGTTTAGTTTATACTCTTGTTTCTCTAGATGAGTGAAAGTAGTAACTTATTTTTCAGGTATCTTATAATCACTAGTAATCATTACAATGTTATCAACTCTAGTATTAATAACAATTGTTGTCATCCTATTTCTCCATTATTCATAGTCATTTCCATAAAAAATAGGATGTCAACTAGGATTAATATTTTTAAGAGTTCCAACATTTAACCCTTCAATATTAAAAACAATAGAATCAATTCTTCTACAAAATGGTAGTGTAAAAAGTTTATAAATAAAAAATTTGTAAAAAAGAGAATAAAACTTTTAGTTGATAGAAGAACTAAAAACAAAGAAACTATAATAATTAGAACTTTCTTTTATAAAAATTGTTGGATTGAAAGAGTTTACAATAGGATACAATAGGGGTATGAATTTTAGTTTAAAATTTTTAAACTAAACACAACACACAGATCCTATTTTAGTAAAAAGATCAAACACAAAGATCGTATGATGATCAGAGTAAAAAATTAGAATAAAAAACTATCTAATTATATTATAACTCTTTATCGGTATCACATTTACTTTGATAAAATATTTTGATTATAAATATAAGTATTAAGACTAAATTTCTAATATATACACAATGGAAACATAACTTCTAAAAAAATTAGTACAAAAGATTGTAAAATTAATAATCAAATATAATCTTATAAAATATTTTACTCTTTAGCTTTAGAGTTAAGGTGGTTATAAAATCCTGATTAAAATATTCTGTAGTTTTCAGTACCAAATATAAGGTATGTATTTCCTTACCAGAAAATCCCTTGATCTAATGGATCAATAACAGCTCTGTCTTCTAATACCCTAGAATCCCTCGATATAATGATCATATTCAGATCTAACTTTATTGAAAAAGAAATCCATTGATACAATGATTAGTATCTAACTTCCTAACCCAAGAATCCCTCGATCTAATGGATCAGATTCACCTCTATCATCGTATCTTTGGAATCCCTTAATCAGTACCATGATAGGACAAGAAATTACAAAAGAAAATAGTTCTTAAGGAATTAGAATACATAAACGTATTAATTATAACTTAAACTATATAAATTATTATAAATACTATGAATGATGTGTTCATATAGAGTGGTATTTTGATGATTAGTGTTTTGAATGTATATTCTCCCAACTCTTTGAATTACTTCATATTTGTAGGAAATTCTATAATTTTCATATTTCAGAGTTGGTTATAATGTCATTAGAAATATTTCACTTGAAAAATCATCTATAATTGAATGCCCTATGTCATTTATTATAGAACTGTTAAAATAATATTTAGTATACTATATAATATAAATGACTCTCTATATTCTAATTAAAACCATTGGATAGTCTAGTGGACTTACCTATTGTTTTTCAATCTGATAAACTGAATAGGGTCAATCTGATGTATCGGTAGTAATTTTAGACTCATGGTCATGAATTCTTTCAATTTGATAGACAAGACATAAGTCTATCCACTTATGGAACAAAGGTCATCCTGATTATTTGAACACACCTTAATCCGGATGAATTATATTGAAAAATAAATCTTTATATTCATAATACAATATAACTATTTCTTTATTTGGTAAAATGTAATGTTTTCTATAAAAACATACTAAAATACATGAGATATATAAAGTTAGTAAGTATTATTTTAAGAATGTGTTTGTGATTTTCAAAACTAAAGTAATGGAAGAGTAGAAATTAATACTTTCAACTGAACAAATATTATAATTGATTTTGGTATAAGTTTATTTTTTAGCTTAAAAACCCATTTTTCTAATAATAGTTTTTAGGAACGTAGTGTTTTTTTATCTTAATAAATTAAATTATTCTCTATTTAATAATGGTTTTAGAGAAATTTATATATTATCAATTCAACCATATATATTAAACACTCATTTTATAGTTTTTACAATGAAATAAAAGTTAGTAAATTGTGTTTATGCTTAATGATTCATTTTTTTAAAACAGATTTTCATTGTAAGATTTGTGTTTATTTAAAATTAAATTATTCCACTTAAATAAATTGAATTGAGTAAAATTGATTGAATATTTGGAATCATATTAATTAATATAATTAAATATGGTAAATGAAATATTTTGTCATATTGAATAGTAAAAACAGAAAAAATATGTTACCATGGTTAAGATTAAAATTTGTTTACTGAGGAGCTAAACCAAGAGATAAGGGTATTATTTTCACCCACAATTTAATATACTAATACTTTCTAAAAGTAGAAAACTATGTTTTATATTTTACAAGATACAAAACACTGGTCTTAAAAGAACAATGAATTATTATTATTATTTAAATGTGACTTTTAAAACCTAGTCGATAAACTGGTGTGAATGAATGGTATTATCCACCTTATGAAATATATATAATGTTATTACTCATTTCTAATATGTTAATTATTTATTTTTAAATAAGCACTTGATTTTTAGTAAAGTCATTTTATTCTTCAAAAATGCATTTTCTTCAAAAATGGGTTTTCTTTCTTTTTATTACTGAATATTATAATTATTTTTTAGAAATTTAAGAAATTTTATTTCACAAAAGGAAATTAGTTTTTAAATTAATCAGGTCAAAATTATCTTAAGATGATTTTTTCATAATTTTTTAAAAATATTTATTTCTCAACGAACAGTGGAAAATATTGATTTTCATTGAAACCCATTTTTTCATTGAATGAATTCACAAAGAAAATTTAAATTTTGGATTATTTTTAAAATTTAATTAGTTTCTTTTTGTTATACAATTATTGTTTTTTAAAAGTTATTTACAATTGAATTTATTATAAATAAAAAATATATTTAAAAGGTTTTTTTTTTTGAAAACCCATTTTCTATTTCATTTTGAGGGTTTGATTTTAAATAAAATTATGTGAATTAAGTGTTTATTATTTTTAAAACTAGGTTCCATATTTAGAATAATTTGGCCTAAATTTGGAAAATATATCCCTTTTATTTTTTGTCAATATGAAAAGTAACCTTTGTAATTTTTATTACCATGATAAATGGTAAATTGGGTAATTAATGTTAAAAATAAAATTATAAGAAATATAAAATGACCATAACACTTTCCGTCAGTTTATTATATGAGCCCATTTCTTCCATTCCCATTGATTAATTTTTTATATGTAATTTTTATCTATTTGAATGAGATTATGACTTTTATAATATTTTATTTAAATAAAAATGAAAAAATCCACACTCTTGTTTTTAATTAAAATAATATTTTTCACATTATAATAACCAAGGGATTTGTTAATTTAAAAATATCAATTTTAAAGGTAAAATATTTAAATATTTATCTTCATCTAGGTATATTATTTTTATTTTTTTGTGAAAACATAATTACCTAAATATTTACAAAACATTGAAGTAGTAATTATTCAATTAATAGAAAAATAAAATAAATGATATTAAAAATATCTAAAAATATATAAAATTTGATAATTAGTGAGATAAAATAATTTTATAGACGACCATGACATGTTATGGGTTTACTAAAATATTTTTATTGGATTTTATTTTTTTTCTTTATGTTATTAAAATCAATTTTATGAATAGATCTAAAAATGAAATTAATGGTATATTATAATAAATAATATATTATTAAATGATATAAAATTTATAAAAATATGAAATTTCTAAAAAAATATTATTATAATTTTCATAATACCAACCACGGTCTATTTATGGGCCATTTTTATTTTATTGTAACTATATTAACCATCAAGAGTAAAAATCCAAGTTTTCACGATAAGAGTGAAAGGGGTTAGTGAGGGGTTAAAACAAAATTATAAGGGTAAAAATGTGACCTAAACTTGGAAAAAAATTATTGGATGGGATAATTGTGACAAATAATCACCATATGTTTTAAATAAACTAGTTTTTATCCATATATAATTGAAAAATTAATTTATATTAATTTAATATTTTTTAGAATTCCAAGAGTGTCCCTCCCCTCTCTTATAAAAGGAACAATTTCTTATCATTTTTTCACACTTAAATACCTATTTTTTTGTACAATACCTTACCAAATACCATCTTAGAAATATTACCCTCATTCTATAGGTATTTTTTTATAACACCAGCCTTAGTGGTCTTAAGTTGTTAAGTAAAGAAGGTTTTTTGACGAAGAGGTTTCATTTTTAATTGATTGTTTCTGTTTTATTTCTTCTTCCATCTCCTTCAAATCATCTAAACCCATTATAAAATAATAACAATATTATCATACATATTATGATATTTTATTACATTAATGTACTAACTTATGTCCATCCCAAACATTCATTAAATGGAAAATGAATTCCTCATTCGTACGTACGGCAGACTACTGCCTCTCAAACTGATGTAATTCATTTTCCATCAACTTATCTCAAGACTAGTTATAAAGATATATTAAAGTAATATATTTTATATTAAAGATATATTAATCATTAAAAAATATATTATAACACATATTTTCTTAACTTTTCATACACTGTAAAATGATAACATCATCTGTGTGTACTTGAGGACTACGACCTTCACGAAGCGATGTGATTCATTTTTCATCACCATATTTTATTGTTAGTTTTAAAAGTATAATTTATGTACGAAAATAATAATTATTTCATGACTATTATTCTTTATATGGTGGATTAAATACCACATTGATCAGAGTTAACCTACCAAAGTCATTTTATATAAATGAGTTGAATATCGTCAAAAACACCTAATGTGAATTAATTTAATAATTAATTATATATAAGATGTTATTAAAACAAATAAATGGATAATAAACATGTAAGATGTTATTAAGTAATTTTATAAACAATAAAAATTTGTTATTTAGTAATAAAAGTAATGTGTGTGACTATTCAGACTCAAGTTAAGGGACTTCCTTTTAAAAAACATCATTTAAAGTTTCTCTTAAAACACAATTTTTATTCCATATCTATATTTTATAAAAATGTTATAAATATGGTTTTTATTATTATTATATGAATTATTAAAGTAATTTTAACCCATGTTTCACTTTTTACAAAATGTTATGAAATGATTATTAATTTCATTTTCCAAACAAAGTACTTTTTGACTTTTACCAAAAGTGTAAAATGAGTGTTTTTTAAACTTATATGGAATTAGAAGATTTTCCAACCATCATAACTAAATTTTTTAAGATTAATATATTTGTTTTAATCTTTATTTTAAAATAAAATTTTTCCCTTTATAGTAAATCATTTTAAAAATAATTAACTAATTTCAAACATGAATGGATATTTTCCTCAAGAAATGTTTCAAATGATCTTTCAAAATCAATTTCCTTATGAGGTGAAATCCTTTCATATTAATCAAAGTTAAAAGGTTATTTTACTCAAAAAATAATTTCCTTTTTCTTGGTATTTTGATATTTAAAATAGTTTTTTAAATGAAAAGGGAATTTTTATATCCAAATGTGTTTTTTATTTGGGTTTCAAATAGTTTTCAAAGCTTTTATGATGAAAATATGCAAGTATAAATTGTTTTATATGGTACATAAAAATTTTATGTGAAATAGGTGATATATATATAGCTTATATTAAGGTTTAATCTTGATTATATCTCAATTTTGATCCCAATTCAACATATATGTTGGGTTCACCCAGATAGCATAGGGTGGAACCATAATAGCTTATACGATGGTTGCGACCAGATATCACTCCAATGCATTGGTTAATGTACTATATATTTCAAGGAAATAAGGATGAAATTATTGAAGGGTTTATTCTATGTATTTAGTTCGTATTTATTTATTTCTAACATGAATTTAAAAAGGATAATGCATGTGATGCTCTATGTTGCCAAAAAGGGTTTTCATTTATTTTTATGGGTTTCAATGCTTTTTTAGCAAAAAAACTGTTTTTTTTTCTTCATGTGTAAAGTATTTATTTAATTTTATCAAATACCATTGATTTAAAGGAAAATATTTCTTGGGGTTTTATGTTTTTCAATGGACTAGTGGGTTTCTTCTTTTTATGTACCATACTGATCCTTTTGTGCTCATTCCATGTTTTTAAAATGTTTTTCAAAGGGTTTTAAGGATGGGTAAGAACATATAAGATATATAAGTTCAAATTCATGAATACATTCATGAAAATAATTCATGTTTTATTTTAAATGTTTTATATTATCGAAAAAAATGGATACTTAGTAGAAGTGTCTACTTATGGGTTTGTTATGCTTGAGTTATGACCTAATTCTCTAAAACGCTAAAACTACAAGAACATTGAGAATGAAAGAATGTGAATCGATGTATAAAGATGAATGATTATGTTTTGTTTATAGATCAGCCATTATAGTTGGTATCATATTAGGGGTAAGATAAATTTATAGGTTAGATATTATTTAATCATAAGTTACATGTATTATATAACCACAATGGTTCATATGTTAGGGAGAATCATAGTTATTTTGGATAAATTGAGAGAGTTTGAGATAAAATGAATAAATAAATATTACTATTTATCCTTCTAAAAATATGATATGTTATGATTTTATTGATATTCTCACACTGAGCTTTTTAGTTTTTGTAAATTAATCTATCTAGTAGGAACTAAATTAACAATGGATGTGAAGGAAAATGTAGTTGTTGTGTGAATGGGGAACTAAACATAATGAGAGATATAGTGATAACTCTTGTAGTTATCCTTAACCAGATATTAAAAGTAATGATTAACATCTTGAACCCATGTGAGTTTATTAATTCATCAATTACAAGGGAAATGAAACCATGTGGATGTTCAAGTGATAATGGTCATAAATTTAAATATATTAAATAAACTACATGTCAAGAATGTGTAAACAAGCACCCAATAAAGTGTCTTAAAATAATGGGAATATGTTTAATATATGATAAAAGAGTTTATAAATAAAAAAAAGTTCTAATAAAAAAGGAAGCATTATCTAACTCCATGATTGGGAAAGAAGTTATTCCCAATGTATCAATTGAATGTTTTAAATGTGTGGATAATGGTCATTATAAAAATAAATTTCCTAATAGTAGGTATCATGAATGGGATTAAAAAAACCATAAAAATAATTTTTACTAATACTTAATTCCATTACAGTTTAATATGAGGAAACTAAATATGAAATATGGATGGTATAGATTATTTCTTATCTTATGATTTACATTTTTGAATCGTAGATCATGATTCATATTTTTTTCTTGGAAAGAAGTATTATGGAATAAGATTGAATATCATGGTTAAGGGATTATTAATAATCTTAAATGATTAAGGTTTATATATTCAAGAGTTGGGATGAAGTTTTATATTTAAGTATGATCATAAGTTTAGAATTATTAATACTCCTTTGATAATGGGAGTACTTTGGGAGACAATTATTTGAGTTTTGATAGATGTTTGAGGTTTATATAAGAATAATTTATCATGTGAAAAACTTATTTTTTGGTGAATGATGTTTTCATTTCGTGGATATAAGTCTAATGATACAGATAACCTTTAGGGTTTATATGATCTTTGATTTTTAGCTAACTATAGGTTATTGTTATTTTTTGGGATAAAAATGAAAGGTATGAGATAAAATTTTTGGTTAATACATTTCTTTAATATTGAATATATTAATGTTATTTTTGAGAATTTTTTTAACATTTATGATAATATTATAATGATTATATTGATATTGTTTTAGAAAAAGTAAAACCCATCAGTCTAGTGACAATCCATCACATCTGGAAAGGTCATAAGGCTTTAACCCACAACTTAAGGGTGATAAGAGTGCATCACCTACCACTAGTCTGCGTGATTTCCAAGTTAGTAGGAAATTATTTTCCTTTATTTAAATGATATAACTAGTAAATTTTAAGTTCATTTTTGAAACATATTTTATATTTTATAGATAACCATGTGATGGAAAAGTGATTTAGTCATTATGTGCTAATTTTTATTACAGAATAAGATCACTATAATGTTGGGGAGAATTATAGGATTATGGTAAATAGAATACTATGGGATTTTATTTGAGAAAAAAAATAATTATCTTTTATAATCATATATGATTTTATCTTGGATTATTATAGAGTCTCAAGCTAGATTAGGTGCCACTAAAATAGGGTATAAATCAGTGGTACAACCATTTTTTTAAATTATTTTTTACCTAAATTAAACTTATTGAAATTTTTATGGTTCTTAATTCAATCTATATTATCTTTCAATATCACCTTTTATGCAGTAGTAATAATATAGGGATAATCACATAGTATTTAAAAAAATTAGAAATTTTTTACTCCTTGTTATGTTGGTTATACCCCCCCCCCACCCCATATGGATTCTCCACTATAATTTTATTTTATTGGATAAAATGGTTTAGGAAGAAACCTATTATACACCACACAATAGTCATTCTTACAATTGATCTTGATTATACACCTGAGCAATTCAACTCTTCTGCCTTGGTTGGAAATACCCCAAAATTTCCTTCTTCTCCATGAGGCTCTTCAGAAACTGATTATACCCCCCCCCCCCCAATAACAAGCTCATTCTCTTCTATCTTAAACCACTGTAGGATGATATTTTGATCTTCCTCCATGATCTTGATGGATCATGCTTTCCCATTAACTCTTCAAAAACCTTGGAAACATGCTGGTCTATCTCAAATATGTTTGATCACCTGTATTTGATCAGTTTCCTTAGTTAAACAATTATTAGGATAATTTTTTCTTCTTGTGAAGTCTCAGCCTCATTTATATGTGTGCAATAGATACACACAAATTCTTCAGTAATATTTCATGAAATAATAATACATTCATAATATCAATTATATTTTTTAAAATTTATATCATGCGTAGAAATTCTATAATCTTATTATGATAATAAACCATAGCATATATTAAAATTTTCATTCTTGTTATTTTATATGATTTTGTTTTGGGTATCTCAATGTTTTTACATGTGTATGATGATCCCCTGGATGATCCTTTTCATTTTTTTCTTAGTACACACTGGTATATAAACATACCTTAAGTTATTCTTCTCATATGAACAATCATGCACATACAAATCACTGCCTTCTTCACGTAACAATGTATGTGGCCTCCTCAAACAACAAGATTGTGTAAAATTGATTCTTCTTCAGATAAAAATATGTCATCCTTCTTATGAGGAAACCCAAAATATGTTCGGGTGTCTTCTTCACACAAATCCTTGACATAATATTGAGTAGGTGAAATATCTCCTTCCTTTGTGAAACTAGGGAGGCTCACAGTTTCTTATTCATGAAAATTTGATTTCCCATGATATCCTTTGCATAACCAATGAGGATCATAGATTTTTTCCAAACAATAAAGTGCTGCATGATTCCTCATATTCATGAAACTGAGTTTCATGAATGCTCTATTTTGATATATCTTTCTCTTATTTTCTAAAAAATACAGTGTACATTCTCTTTGTCCGAGTCTCTGTTAATATTGGTGAGTTTACACCACCTATATCTTATTTTTAAATCAATTTAATGTCTCAATTAAACACCCAAATATCTCGTAGAAAACTTATTTAATGTTTAATCTTTCTACTTTATTATGCTTCATAATAATAATCATGTGTTAGTGTGATCACACAACAAATTATGTGATGAAAATAATTATTTTCTCATGTTCATGTTCCTCCTCACTATTAAACTTGAAAAATTCATATATGAATGGGGACCAAATGACTATATGTCCTCCTACAACTATATTTATAGTTTTAAGATGATTTTTATTTTAATTATGATAACAATGCAAAGATTGAAATGTATGAACTGTGATTTAAAGGCTCGTTATCTCTTTATTTTTATGAAAAAACACCCATGGGGGCCTCAGTTGCATCATAGGACATTCAATGATATTCTCAAGTGAAATGGAATTCTCAGATGAGGGATGAGGAAGAAGACACTTGGTTGTTTGATCATATAGAAGAGGTTTAACTCATCTGATGGACTATTTTTTATTTATATCAATTTAAATACATATGAACAATACCACAATATTTTTTCCCAAAATTGATTGTGTGGTTGTAATTTTCTTCCACTATTACTCAGATCATTTTTCTACCAACTTGTGCAGGACATGGGGGATTACAAATTGCACTCTGCCTTCACACACCACGTGCTTTGGTCTAGCAGGATTCCGGCCCACATCATGCTTGGCTCTAGTAAAGTTCTCTTTATTGGGCTTATACACCGGCCTTCCAAGAAATATCTACCTCCATGTGGTCTACCATGGAAGGTTCTCCCATGGGTTAGACCCTTAGGTTCCCAAAGAGTGGTTGAGGGATAGCCTTTGGGGCTTGTGTGGGTAGACCTGTATTTTTCAATGAAATCACCATTGTAAATAATACTTGGAATTATCTAAGTATAAAATTTATATCTTCATAACATTCCCAAACATACCAATTTTTCTTCATATAATCATAATGAAAAAAAATTATATTTTTTCATAGCCTTAAATTAATCATCTTCAGTTCTTTTGTATGCGATTAAATATATTCATGGTATTCACCTATTGTAAATAATGTTCATTCCTAATAACATGTCCTTAAAAATTAATATCACTTAATCAATCATCAGAGTTAATCATGGATAATTTTCCAAGAATGGAATCCTATTTTATTTACTGAATCTATAATAATAATTCAACAATCACCACCTCATCCACCAAAACATATTGACAAATTAACACCAAATGTAAATTGGGAAAAAAAATAACCCCCTTTTATTCTTTTTTCAATATCAACACATAATTCAAGTGAATGTGTGATGTAAATATTTTCTCCCTTATTTAAAATTAAAATGTAATGTATAAGTGGGGTCTTCTCAACTTCCTTATAAAAACATATCATTTACCTTATATGAAACTTTCATGATCACTTACAAGAGAGGGATGATATGACATGGTTCTCTTAGAAAATGGCCTGTAGTTAATCAACTCTAAGTCTATGTGGGAGAAAGCAATGTTAAAAAACAAGATAGATATAAACAGGGTTCTCCCTTCTATCTATAAATAACCATGCATGTGAAATCATGATAAAAAATCTCAATTCTTTTTTAAGAGTATGAAAGTAATCAGATTTATAAGTGAAATGATAAATCCTATACATACTTCAACAAATGCATCAGAAATTTCATGTGAAAAATATGTATCTACCCCTTTGTCTCATCATATCATCAACCAAAACTCTCCCAAAAATTATCAGAATGATAAAATTACAGTATGGGTAGAAAGTGTGATTTGAATACCTTAATTATCATGTAATCTCCCCCTAAAGGGATTCACTCATCTTCTTCATCATAGAAATTAATGAATTCCATGATGAACAATACTTTACCTTTAATTCCATGCTTTTTAACTTATAACACATAAAATAATATGGAATAAAGATGGATCTTATTTGGACTTTAGAAGTAACATTCATGCTGAGGACTACCTCTTAGCTTGGTCTATTATTTTATTACAATATTATTCAACTTCTCATAATTTCAACAAGATTTTTCATCATTTTTATATTGAATCCTCTTACCTTTCTTAGAATTAGAAATATTATTGAGAAAAAATTATTAATTTATGATTTTCTTTTCTTTAGTTTTATAAATCTCAAACACTTTATTAAAACTATATTTATCAGCTTTATATTCCCCAAGTTTTTTATCATTTTTTGTAGCTAACAGTATTTTATACTGAACATAGAAATTATTCTAATGTCAAACGAATATAAAATTTAATTATTCAATCTGATCCATCAAACTGAAGGTGTGTCCAAGACATCAGACCAACTTTTGTTTGGACATGTGGTTTGACTAATGTCTTGTCTATAATAAGGAATAATGTCCTAAAAATGGAATAAAATTTGTATTGATACATCGGATTAAACTTTTTCCAGTTTATCATATTGACAATAAATATAAAAATCCATCAGACTATCCAATTTTTATAATCTGGGTGATTATAACTATATTTATTGGATGGAATACTTAATAGAATTTTAATAGTAATAATTAAAATGAATTTGGACAAATTAATAACATATTATTCTTATCTATCAAGAACCAATATCTATATCATTACAAGTTTTCAAAGTGAAAGTTACCTGAGGTTGTTGCAACCAACATAGAAATATGACCATTAGAAGATTTCATATAAATAAGAGGTCATTTGATGAGTTGGGAGATTATGAAATTCACAACTCAATTCCTATAAATATATCTCTATTTTAATATCTCATTATTAATATTTTTAATCTTTTAGAGAGTTGAAGTTATAAATAATCCGAGTGGGGATTTCAAATTCCTAAATAAAAATTTCTTTTTTATTAGTTGTGACTGATCATGGTATTGATCAAGGGATTATGTATATAATAAAATCATAAATCTGATCCATCGAATCAAGGGTTTCCATGTCTAGAAAGGCATATATGATAATCCATCAAATGGGGGTTATCTTATTTAAGAAATATTGAACTAATATATATCCATAGGATTAAGGGATTCTAGGGGATTGGATGACAGATCTATACCAATCTATCTGATTGAGGGAATTCATAGTAAGGAAAGATAGACCTTTATATGAATTATTTAAAATCTGGAAATATTTATTCAGTATTTCTAACTTCCTTAACTCTTAAGGTTTAATAGTAAATTTTTTTATAAATATTTTAAGTCATTCTTATATTATAAACTTTTTTTTACTTATTGTTATAAGATTTAATTTTTTTCACTTTAATTTCATTAGAAATTTGGTTCTATAATTATCTTTCTAATAAATTGTTTTTTTGATGTGTTTGTGATACTAATAAAAAATATGATAATTGGAAAATATCTGAATCATATTTTAATACACTGATCATTAGAAAAAGTCTTATTTTGGACATTTTTTACTTAAGATGATTTCTATTTTTTTAGTTTAAAGTTTAAACTATAATTAACCAACTTTTAGCCATAATAAACTCTTATGATCCAAAAAAATGGTATCATAGTTGGTTATACTACTTTACTTCCTAATTTTTTTAATTTTATAATAAATTTTATGTTGGTTATGTTCTATTATAAACATCTTGTTTGTAAATTATTTTACACTAATCTGTTTTATGGAAAAGAGTTTCTATTTTTTGATAAGATGACAGGTTTTAATTTTGGAACTTTGGAATATATGAATCCCGGTAGACCACCTATTTATGATAGGAATTATTTTGAATACTAGAGAGACATGATGATGCCTATTTTTATCAATATTGAAGTTTAAAAATTTTTCATGTTAACTAGAGATTGTACGATTCCAAAAAATGAAGTTACTGCAATAATGAATTAGGAAAATAAAAAATATAAATTGAATTATATAGTAATAAATAATCTTCTTTGTTATATGATAAGAAATATATATAGTCAAATTAATTAACATGATTCAGATTACAGTATTTAGAAAAAGTTAATTTTCACTCACTTTTGAACTTCTAAAGTTTTCGAAAATAGAAGAGATATGATGAGTTATGACTATCAAGATTATATTTTCATACATGAAGAATCTATAGGTAAGATGAATCAATGATTTATGACTTTTTCTAACATTTTTTATTCTTTTATAGAAAAAGATATAACAAATTGAATCTTGGTTGAGAAAATCATACAAATTATGCCTAATGAATGGGAATCTAAAAGGATTTCCTTGGATGATACAAGATAGAGAAAAAATATTAATTTAGGTTATCTCCTTGGAAATCTTATAAAATATGAAGTTATTTTGAAAAGAGATTATGATAATATCAAAAAGAAGAATAGAGGAGTTGATTTTCAACTACATATAACCTTCCTATTACGGATTAATTCACTAAAAATTGAAATGTTTTAAGAATAAGAAATTCATTATTGAATCATACTCTAGTTATTCAGATCTAATTGGAAATGAGTTATAAAATCTTTCGGGAAGGATGATTAAGATTTTAGAAAATAAATACATTCAGTATAGATACAAGAATATTCATTATGATAAAGTTGATTAGAAAGAATCTTTTAATGTTATGTGTTATTAATACAAAAACACAGGACCTAAAAACATGATTATACTAAACTCAAAAGAATGGATAATAAAGAAACAAATTCAGGTAGAAATTGTTAGAATTATTATAAGAATAAAGGAAATAAGAGATTGAAAGCCTATGAAATATAGGGTGAAAGCGGAGGATATAGTTCATTTGATAATTCTTCAAACAATGAATGTTCCAAATAGAGGAATATTAGTTTGTATTCTAAAATAAAAAAGGAGAATAAATTTATTATGGATAAGAAAAAACTATTTAATCCCTTATAAACCTTACTTTAAATTCTAATTACCCCAACAGTAATGATGATAATAATTCTACATCTTCAGATGAATAATCTTCCTCAACAAAAGAGGATAATACCTTACCTATTTTGAAGAAGTATCTAGATTTGGAAAACTTCCTGATAATGAAAATTGTAAACTTTCTAAAAAAACATGATAATTTCAAATAAAAATTTATCAAGGAAGATTAAATAATTATTAATTTAACTAGATAAATATCATATCATTCTAAATATCTTGATAAGTCTAACTTTGGAAAGGATACTCTATATAAAGATCTTGAGAAATCTATTTCAGACCACAAGAACCAAGACTTACCTTGTCTTAGTGAAATAGAAGATCAATCATGGTTATGTAATAGAATATTAGGAAACTTTAATCATAGAAATTTAGCTATGTTGTCTAAAAATGACTTGATAATGATCTACTAGAACATAGGATTATACTTCAAAAGTCTATGATCCTTGTAAAGAATTTTTAGCCAGAGATTAAAATGAGAAAACCCTCTTCTTAAAAAAATTCATAGTGATCATGGTGTAGAATTTATAAATTCTAATTTTGAAACATTTTATAGTAATAAAGGTATTATACGTAACATTTTGGCATCTAGAACCCATAGAAAATGGTTTATTAGAAAGAATAAATAGAGTTCTTCATGATATTACTAGAACCATATTGATTGAATACTCAATTTCTAAACATTTTTGGGCTAAAGATGTTAGTATTATATATTATACTATAAATTTATTATTAATTAGACCTTTTATTAATAAAACCTTTTATGATTTTTGGATAATAAGAAAACCAAAACAATCCCACTTCAATGTTTTTGGATCCAAAGTATTCTTTTTGAATAATAAAGATAAATTACAAAAAATTACTCTAAAATATGATGAAGGAATATTTTTTGGTTACTCTACAACTAGTAAGGCCTATAGATTTTTTAATAAGAATACAAGTACTATTGATAAAACAGTATATATTATGTTTGATGAAATTGATCATTTGATTTTCAAACAACCCCAACCAATATCTTCAGATGTTATTTCTAAAAATGATTTACTGCCTATGTTATAAAGTTATTCTCATGAGAGAAAAACTAAAGAATATATTTTTAAAGTTATAACTTAATAATATTTTCATCCTTTTCTTGAAGAATAGAGTTTTATAAATCTAATAAATCAGTTGTCTCTAAGGAATCATCCTATTTATAATATCATTGGTGATATAGATCAACTATTTAGAACTATAATTTATTTGACAAATGAAATTTAACATCTATAATTATTATCATAATTGAGAACTAAACATTTTGATGAGGATTTATGTGATGTGGAATGGATAAAATCTATTCAAGATAAAATCAATGAGTTTGAAAGGAATAGAGTTTGGAATTTGGTTGAACGACCTAAAGATACTTCTGTAATTGGAGTAAAATGGGTGTTTTGGAATAAATGTGATGAAAATGGTATAATATTTATAAATAAATAATGACTTGTTTCTATGTTTTATAATCAATAAGAGTGAAATGACTATGAACAAAATTATACTTTGGTAGCTATACTTGATGTTATTCATATACTTGTATCTTAGAAATCATTCTTAAATTTCAAACTATTTCGAATGGATATGATGTGTTATTTCATTAATTGATGTTTTAGGAGGAAGACTTCTTAAAAATAGAGTCTCCCAAAGATATATTTAGTGAGAAAACATGGTATGAGAAATAAGATTATTAATTGTAAATAATTAAAACATTTTAATGCTAGTAAAATATTTTCTTTTAGAAACGTGATTTTGAAATACATCACCTAGAGATAGTGAGAGAGTTTTATTCTTCAATTGAGTTTATTTTTGATGAAGATAAATAATAAGTTGCATTTAATTTTTTTGGTTTAATGTATAAACTTTATTATCAACAAGTAGTTGAGTTGATAGGAGTACCCTTGGAGGGTGAATCTTATATTCCTTCCCATAAGCTTCTTAAAAATCTTGGCAGTTTTATAAAATCAAATACACATGCATATTTGTTCACTTACTTTGAGAAATTATGTAAGGTTTATTGTAGAGACCTGAAGCTTGACATACATGGACAACACATTACTTTTTCGGAATACATAATACATAACAAAATTCAAAACTCAAGGACCGTAATAGTTTAGTGTCTTTGGAAACTCGGAACGTAATCTTCTAATCGTGGTGAAAGATCTTCAACATATCCCATAAAGATCTTCCCCTTATGTTTTCTTACCTAAAACCGTTATTTATATCCTGGGTAAAAGAAAACATATAAAGGGTGAGCTCAAATTCTCATTAAGGGTAAGCATGGATAAAATAAAACAAACCATATACATTTGAACTTAAAAACATGAACACAATGTTTAAACATCAAGATCTTGAGCAATGAAATAAAACATGGCAATATGTAAGGCATAGATCATAAGGAAACATTAATCCTGATAAAATATAATGGGAATAAAACTTGTAATTGTGGAAAAACATTAAGCACATGTTATGATTTCCATAGTATCCAAGGCATTGCTGTCAAGACCATCTTAGTGGACAAAGTCCCTTTCTGGATCGAGTTCACTCCTTGTTCCAGTCCTGTATTACTGAACCGGTTTAACTTGCCATTCCAGCCATGTCTATCTCATGAGATATAAATCATTACCCAATGAATTGTAGGGAGATAAAGGTCCCACCCATCTCATAATGAAATCATTTTTACTTGTGCCACAAAATAAACTTGAAGCATTCATCATAACCCAAATAATAAAATGGGTTTCATAAACATCATCCCATCATCATATAATCCAAATAAAACAAATGGATATGTCAATATAAGAAAAGTGAAACCATGTAAATCAGAGGTAAATTATACTTGAAACATACACATATAAAATAATTTCATCTTAGATGGAAAAATGGTTTTGATAAAACACTTGAAATGAATTCTTGAGGAAAATATCATTTCTTCTTCAAAATCAATTTCTTTTCACAAAACGTCATGCAATTTTAAAAGAAAGAAATTTTTTGAAAATAGTCATGAAATATTTTGGAGGAAGCTTTCTGAAAATAAGGCTTTATAAAACCGTAAAAATCCTTTCATGTCGTATACGTTAAAAAAACATTCTTCTCATACTTTTGTCGGAAAAGTCAAAAAGTACCTTGTAGGGTAAATAAAAGAAAGATTCCTTCCATACCATGGGGTAAAGGTCGGAATGGTTAAATGGGAATTTAAAAATACATGAATACACTTTTATAAAACATGGACATGGATGATAGCAATAACCCCAGTAAATACTTACAAATAAGCAA
Organism: Viscum album; assembly: GCA_963277665.1. NCBI lineage: Eukaryota > Viridiplantae > Streptophyta > Magnoliopsida > Santalales > Viscaceae > Viscum > Viscum album. The sequence continues at coordinate 1,374,902,752 of OY728164.1, forward strand.
TCTCAGATAAAAATGAGATTTGCAAAATTATCCCTTACCTTTGGTCTGATATGCTTTGTACGTATCCAAAACTCATGTAAAATGATTTAAATAATGTAATTGACTTGTTACAGAATCATATTAATTGTTATGATATCATATATGGTTCACTTATGACTTTATATTACCCATTCCTTTGTAAATTAATTTTAAAGTAGTGTTTTGGGTAAAATCATCTTATTTATCGTACGTGTTTGGACTTGTTGTTATTGATGTTATTATTACTTATGTCATGATTTAATTACTTATAAAATGTAAATCATGATTTATATATCATATAAATTCATTATATATCCAGAATATACAAGAATATATAATAGTACATAACATATGTAGGTAAGAAATGAAACGCACCGTTCATGGAGACGGTAAGTCGTACGTACGCATGAACGCTAATTTCATTTCTATTTATTATTTTAATGGAATTAAAACATAATTATACATAGGTATATTATAATTCCAGTATAATATCATATATAATATCATTAACCACATTATTTATACATCTCATATAAGGTATTAACGAATCACATCACTTTGAGGGGGCGGTAGACCGCACTTCCTCAAATGAGATTATCATATTTACTGACTATGGAAACCGTAAAGGCTTTATATAATTGGGAATTAAAGAAGAATAAGGAAATAATAAACATAATATATATTATATATAAATACAGTGTCATCATAATGGCCACCATGAGAGGCGGTAGGAGAAAATCAAACAATCATCGTTTCGTGAGGCGTTAGTTTGTCATCACAGAAACATTATGTTCTTCATCCATTAGATGGATGTGTGTATAAGTGTAGTTCTAATACTTCACATAAAAACAACCTAGTATATTTAATATATTGGTTTTGTGACAAAAAAAGGATTAAAAATATATTAGGGGTTGGAGAAGTATAATAAAAGAAAACAACTTAAGAGAATCTGTTACCTTTAATTTTGGTAACTTCCTTTGGTTTGAACCAAAAGGACTTCTTGGAGAGTCTTCTGCCTAATGTAATTCTTCAAGGGGGAGTAGGGAGATTTATGGATCTTAGTTGGTTAGAGTTTGGATGAGCCAAAAGGCTTGAGAGGTTTGAGGAATTGCATAGAAGTGGTCTCCTTTTATAAGGGAGAGGAGGGGCTCTTTAGGAAAGTGTGAAAACGTGATTTTATTATAAACTTATCTTCAGTTTCAAGAGGACCAAAACACATTAATGTCGAATATAAGATGACTCATATTCTAAATAAAATCATCCAATTTTAATTGGACAGGTTTTGGATGATATTTTATTCATTATAATCTTATTTATTTAAATCATTTATTAATGAGGTAAACACTACATCATTATTGTGTCATAAATAATTTAATTCATTTGATGTCTAAAAATTATGAAACAAATACCATGATGTAGGGAATCTTTTTATCTTTCCAAATAATATTTATAGTCTAAAATATAACTTATATAACCCCTTATAAAAATTAATTACTAAAAGATTTTTGTTAAAGTCAATTTTGTCTTTACATTAAATTAATTAATCCAAATTGTCATTTTCACTACCAAGTGGCTCATTGGGGTCCCAAAATCGGCACAAGGATGTCCATGGTCGGACACTACTCATCCAATAAGTTTAAAACAATTGTCAAGGTAATTTTGAATTATTATAATATTCTTTTAACCTTGAATTACCCTATTTACCTTTAACCGTAGTAAATAAAAATTACCGTAGTTATTATTCATAATATAAAAAAATAGAAGTAACCTATTAACATAATTTGGACCCACAGATTCCAAATATGGAATCCATTTTTCAAAATTCAAAACACCGAAGTTGCAGTAATTAATTTAAAATTAATCCTGTTGTTAAGCGAATAGGTTTTAAAAGTTAAAACATTGCCAAAGATTGAATTGATTTAACCTATGAATTCAATGTAAAATAAATGATAATGGCATAAATTATATTAAATGGTAAAAATATATTCTATTTATAATTTAAAACTATTAAATATTATAATTTAACCATATAAATTATTATGATGAAAAAAGTTGTTTTTAATTAAAATATAGCGTGTTTTTACTATTTATTAAAATATGAAAGTTGTCAGAATAATATGAAAATTTTATCCAAAGTAAATTTTTATATCCTGATTCCAAATAAAAATTTTATTTTTCCAAATTTAACTTATAAACATGTCCAAAACTAGATTTAATGTGGGTGCACCAACAAAAGACGGCAAAACTGCATTTTTTGAAAAATACTTATTTTACCCGAAAAAATTTATTTTGTTCTCATATCATGTTCTAGAAAATGTGTAATATGAATAATAATGTTATAAAATTCAAAATTTAGTTAATACTATTCATAACGGCTAGTTTATAATAATATTATATAATATATCGTTGTTTAGTAAAACCCGGTATAGCGTACAACACACGCTATCGGGGAAGGTCGTGATTGCGTGTAATGCAAGCCAAGTTAGGGTTGCGTGTTGTGCAAAAATCCTTCGTTGTTTTGTATAACAGAATCCAACCATATTTCATTTATACATTGAATATATATATTTATATATATATAAACACACTCAATGTTGCGTAGAATTACTATTATAAAAAGAACATGAAATTGTGTGTAACACAATTTAAGAATAGCATTGCGTATACTGTAAGATAATACGGTGTTGCGTATAGTACAAGATAAACTTGGTGTGCTATATAATAGAAGACATCAATGAAATTAAAATAATATTTTTCATAAAATCTCGGGGTGTTACATTCTACCCCCCTTAAAATGAATTTCGCCCTCGAAATTCATCAGGGTTATAAATCGTTTACTATTCATAGAAACCCACATTGTAAAAAGGAATACTAAAACTTAATTTTAAAAACTAAAGTATGAAATTTAACGATTTCCCAAAGTAACTCATCACTGGGTTTCCATATAGGAGAACATAGGTTAAAATATGGATATGGAAGAAAAATCTAACCATCATGTTCTGATGGAGAGTGGTAGAGAACATGGCTATAAAAAAGCCAACAATCACAAAGCCATAAATTTGTGATGATCTAAGGTACCATCTGATTCATCAGATATAAGAGCACTAGGACAACATTTTTGGTTTTCAATATCATTTCCCTAAAGTTGATGAATTAAAAGAAATACTTACATGATTTTTGTACAATGACACTATTGTTCGTGAATTGAACAATTTACACTTCATCTCTTAAAGAAATGAAGTTGAGTTTGTTATTCGTGAAGCATTAACAGATCATGTGATAGAATGATGGGTCATTCCATCTATTTCAAAAAAAAAGTTTAGCAAAAGTTATAAGTCCATCTTATGGTGAGATTAATCGTATATGGTTCGAAAAATTGACTTATACTTTATTTATCATACCGCTTAATAAAATAAAACTACTTTCCACTAACTAGGGACTTCCTGTAGGCCATTGGTATGTGATAAAGGCCAGTCGCACTTCAGTTGTGGGTTCGATTCCCACAGCCTTATCCGACGCGATGGGCTGTCACCCATCCTGCAGGTTTTCCTTTTTCTAAAACTACATTACTATAACATCCCATCAATAATATCAGAAAAAATTCTATCCTTAAATAATACTAACTTATGTCCAATATAATCCATTCCAATCTTTAGGATTATCTAAAATACTTTGGTCTAAGATCATAGTATAAAGAAAATGATTACTTGAAATGTCATCAACCAACCATCATTTATCCTCCATTATCTTGTTGGTCACATTCCAATCATGTGAATACCTTAATCATGTATTCTCTTGAAAAATGAATACCCATTAAACCTTAGTGAAAACATGAATACTGTCAAATTTTAACTCTTTCCACATACCAAAATTCAAAAATTCTATATACTCAAACCATGATATAACCTTCTCCTTATATCAGTCATGAGCTCATGAATACTATCAAACATTTAATTTTCTTCTTATCCCATCATTATGCGCATATCATCTACTTTCCAAAAATACTGGTACCATTCATCACACACTTTCAAAACTTAAGTAAAGACAATAGTGTAACAATCCTTAGATGTCTCTTTATTCCATAGTACTATGAGATTACTTATACAGCATTACACTTGATAAACATGTAATCATTCCACTACCTTCTTAAACCATTGTCTGAGCTTCAACAATTCTTTCATCTCACATATCATTTGTAGTCTCTTTATCATCATCAACATAAATATTACCCATACGATCATATTGATTCTCTTCATGAGACTTTCCCTTAGGGAATTGGTTTGCATAATGCCCGTAAATTCCACATTTAAAACATTTAACCATTGTTGATGTCGTAGCAATACCATTATCCTCATCCATGGTGTTAACTAAACCTTTTCCTTTGCACTTACTGGCTTTATATCCTTCTTTTCCACACCCAAAGCATCTTCCAGTTCCTTTGAAAAATTCACCTTGATGCCTCTTCCCACATGATTTACATAGGGGAAATTGAACTTTCTTTCCTCCATGATCACCATTAAACTCCATCTTTCTCTTATTAGTTGAGTCAGGAAACTTACCAAATTTGAGTTTATTGATCATATTATGAGATTGCTGATTTGTCATAATAATGATGTTTGGACTTCCAAATCCCATTTCATTTGGTTGCTCATGAAGAATATCATTCCATTTTCCATCATATCCTCCATTATCGTGAATCATCTTGTTTCCAGCCATTTTCTAAAACCCAAAAAGAATAGTGTGAGAGGCAAAAATCATAATAAAGGGGGAGTAACTTCAATATCTAACATCTTACATTTAATCTAATATCGTTACCATAATTCTAGGACTATAACCTATACATATACTTATCCTTAGGGACATACCTAGACATACCTTATAAATATCTCTAGGGATCTCACTAAAGTTCTCGCATCCTAGTTTCCAAAGGTTGACTAAACCTTTCCTCTTATACCAACTGTAGAGACCCAAAGCTTGATGTACATGGACAACACATTACTATTGCGGAATACTTATACATAAAAACATTCAAAACTCAAGGACCGTAATAGTTTAGTGTCTTTGGAAACTCGGAACGTAATCTTCTAATCGTGGTGAAAGATCTTCCACATCTCCCATAAAGATCTTCCCCTTATGTTTTCTTACCTAAAACCTTTCTTTCTATCCGGGGAAAAAGAAAACATATAAAGGGTGATCTCAAATGCTCAGTAAGGGTAAGCATGGATAAAATAAAACAAACCATATACATTTGAACTTAAAAACATGAACACAATGTTTAAACATCAAGATCTTGAGCAATGAAATAAAACATGGAAATACGTAAGGCATAGATCATAAATAAAAATTAATCCTGATAAAATAGCATGGTAATAAAACTTGTAATTGTGGCAAAACAATAAGAAAATGTTATTATTTACATAGTATCCAAGGCATTGCGGCCAAGACCATCTTAGTGGACAAAGTCCCTTTCTGAATCGAGTTCAATCCTCATTCCAGTCCTGTATTAATAAACCGGTTTAACTTGTCGTTCCAGCCATGTCTATCTCATGAGATATAAATCTTTACCCAATTAATTGGAGGGAGATATAGGTCCCACCCATCTCATAATGAAATCATTCTTACTTGTACCACAAAATAAACTTGAAACATTCATCATAACCCAAAGAATAAAATGGGTTTCATAAACATCATCTCATCATCACATAATCCATATAAAAGAAATGGATATATCAACATAAGAAAAGTGAAACCATTTAAATCATAGGGACATTATACTTGAAACATACACATATAAAATAATGTCATCTTAGATGGAAAAATGGTTTTGATAAAACACTTGAAATGAATTCTTGAGGAAAATATCCTTTCTTCTTCAAAATCAATTTCTTTTCACAAAACATCATGAAATTTTAAAAGAAAGAGATTTTTTTGAAAATATTAATGAAATATTTTGGAGTAAGCTTCATGAAAATAAGGCTTTATAAAACCATAAAAATCCTTTCATGTCGTATAAGTTAAAAAAACATTCTTCTCGTACTTTTGTCGGAAAAGTCAAAAAGTACCTTGTAGGGTAAATAAAATAAAGATTCCTTCCATACCATGGGGTAAAAGTTAGAATGGGTAAAAAGGAATTTAAAAATACATGAATAAAATTTTATAAAACATGGACATGGATGATAACAATAATCACAGTAAATACTTACGAATAAGCAATCTCAGATAAAAATGAGATTTGCAAAATTATCCCTTACCTTAGGTCCGATATGCTTTGTATGTATCCAAAACTCCTGTATAATGATTTAAATAATGTAATTTACTTATTAGAGAATCATATTCATTGTTATGATATCATATATGGTTCACTTATGACTTTATATTACCCATTCTTTTGTAAATTAATGTTAATGTAGCGTTTTGGGTAAAATCATCTTATTTATCGTACATGTTTGGACTTGTTGTTGTTGATGTTATTATTACTTATATCATGATTTAATTAATTCCAAAATATAAATAATGATTTATATATCATATAAATTCATTATATATCCAGAATATACAATAATTTATAATATTACATAACATATGGAGGTAAGAAATGAAACGCACCATTCATGGAGACGGTAAGCCGTACGTACGCATGAACGCTAATTTCATTTCTATTTCTTATTTTAATGGAATTAAAACATAATGATAAATAGGTATATTATAATTCCAGTATAATATCATATATAATATCATTAACCACATCCTTTATACATCCCACATAAGGTATTAACACATCACATCACTTTGAGGGGGCGGTAGTCCGCACTTCCTCAAATGAGATTATCGTATTTACCGATTATGGAAACCGTAAAGGATTGATATAATTTGAAAGTAAAGAAGCCTAAGGAAATCATAAACATAATATATATTATATATAAATACATTTCCATCATAATGGCCACCATGAGTGGCGGTAGGAGAAAATCGAACAATCATCGTTTCGTGAGGCGTTAGTTTTCCATCACAGAAACATTATGTTCTTCATCTATTAGATGGAGGTGTGTATAAGTTTAGTTAGAATAATTATCATAAAAACATCCTAGTATATTTAAGATATTGTTTTTGTTACAAAATAAAGGATTAAAAAGAGTTTATGGGTTGGAGAAGTAGAATAAAAGAAAACAACTTAAGAGAAACGGTTACCTTTAATTTTGGTAACTTCCATTGGTTTGAACCAAAAGAACTTCTTGGAGAGTCTTATGCCTAATTTAAGGATTCAAGGGGGAAGAGAGGGATGTAGGGAGATTATTTGGGCAGAGTTTGGATTATCTAAAAGTCTTGAGAGGTGTGGGTAATTGCATAGAAGTGATCTCCTTTTATAAGGGAGAGGAGGGGCTCTTTAGGAAAGTGTGAAAACATTATTTTATTATAAACTTATATTCGGTTTCAAGAGGTCCAAAACACAATAATGTAAAAAATAAGATGACTCAAATTCTAAATAAAATCATCCAATTGAAATTGGACAGGTTTTGGATGATATTTTAATCATTATAATCTTATTTATTTAAACCATTTATTAATGAAGTAACACTACATCATTATTGTGTCATAAATAATTTAATTCATTTGATGTCTAAAAATTATGAAAAAAATACAATGATGTAGGGAATATTTTTATCTTTCCAAATAATATTTATAGTCGAATATATAACTTATATAACTCCTCATAAAAATTAATCACTAATTTTTTTTTGTTAAAGTTAATTTTGTCTTTACATTAAATTAATTAATCCAAATTGTCATTTTCACTACCAAGTCACTCATTGGGGTCCCAAAATCGGCCCAAGAATTATCAAGGTCGTCCACTACTCATCCAATAATGTTATAACAAGTTTCAAGGTAATTTGGAATTATTATAATATTCTTTTAACCTTGAATTACCCTATTTACCTTCAACCGCAGTAAATAAAAATTACCGTAGTTACTATTCATAATATAAAAAAAAGTAACCTATTAACATAATTTGGACCCACTTATTCCAAATATGGAATCCATTTTTCAAAATTCAAAACACCGAAGTTTCAGTAATTAATTTAAAATTAATCTCGTTGTTAAGCGAATAGGTTTTAAAAGTTAAAACATTGCCAAAGATTGAATTGATTTAACCTATGAATTCAATGTAAAATCAATGATAATGACATAAATTATAGTAAATGCTAAAAATATATTCTATTTATACTTTAAACCCATTCAATATTATAATTTAACCATAGAAATTATTACGATGAAAAAATTTGTTTTTAATTAAAATATAGCGTGTTTTTACTATTCATTAAAATATGAAAGTTATCAGAATAATATGAAAATTTTATCCAAAGTAAATTTTTATATCCTGATTCCAAAGAAGAATTTTATTTTGTCAAATTGAACTTATAAACATGTCAAAACTAGATTTAATGTGGGTGCGCCATCAAAAGGCCGCAAAACTTCATTTTTTGAAAAATACTTATTTTACCCAAAAAACATTATTTTTTTCTCATACCATGTTCTAGAAAATGTGTAAGATGAATAATAATGTTATAAAATTAGAAATTTAGTTAATACTATTCATAACGACTAGTTCATAATAATATTATAAAAATATATCGTTGTTTAGTAAAACCCGGTGTTGCGTACAACACACGCTCTCGAGGAAGGTCGTGATTGCGTGTAATGCAAGCCAAGTCAGGGTTGCGTGTTTTGCACGAATCCTTCGTTGTTTTGTATAACAGAATCCAACCATATTTCATTTATACATTGAATATATATATTTATATATATAAACACACTCAATGTTACGTAGAATTACTATTATAAAACGAACATGAAATTGTGTGTAACACGATCCAAGAATAGCGTTGTGTATACTGCAAGCTAATACGGTGTTACGTATAGTACAAGCTAAACTTGGTGTGCTATATAATAGAAGACATCAATGAAATTAAAAGAATATTTTTCATAAAATCTTAGGGTGTTACATTTATCACCTCACATCAGACTCTATAGTATAAACCTTGTGGATGTAGGATTATCTAATTCTGAGAGAGGGTGATAGGGATACCCTCAAAGTAATGGATATATTTGTTTTATATTTCTGTATGGATATGATGTTCATCAATCTTTTTATGTTTTTTCCTGATGGTGGAATAAAACAATAAATCTTAAATGGAATCAAAGATTTTAATATATAATTTTTTATTAACAATGTTTTATTGAATTAAATTGGATTTTTTCATATTAATAATCTGACATATACTATGAGGGAAAGTATTTCCTTGATCAGTGAAGAAACAATGTCATGGATGAAACTTTTTTTTTTATTTCAATTTTAAAAATATTGTGGATAGAATACAAAAACTGAATCTTATAAAGTACCTTTAAAAGAAAAATAATTTGAGAATAAAATAAAGGCAGAATAATCTCACCTGAAAATGAAAAAGAAACTAAAGAAAATGTCAGATGATGAGTTGAAGAAAATTATGGCTCATAAGGCTCAAAAGAAAACTTGTGATATCAAAATTAATCTTGATATGGATAAGGATTTATCCTTGAATAATAAAAATGAATGTAAATTTAAAGAATCTAAGGAAATAAAAAAATAAAATAAAGGGTTATAAGATGCTATAATACTTGAAATTTTAATGAAAATGTAGAAAAATCATTAGAAGTTACACAATTATCCATTTCTACTTTATTTGCTGCTTAGCCTGATCAAACATCTATAATAATTCCTCATATTGGTCTAATTATTCCAGATTATAGTTTGGAGGTTTTAGAAACATTATTTATTCCTTCAGTAGATCCAACAGTTGCTGAAAAGGGTAAATCCAAAGAGATTCAAGAAGATCATAAAAAACAAGTCCCAGTATTGGTTCAGAAGAAATATTATAAGGAAAGAACTAATTTTTTTAATAAATTATGAATATGTGTTCTAATAACTATATGAATTTTAAAACAATAACTATAAGAAGATGAAGAAGAAGTATAATAAGAAGAAACAAAGACCGAAGTAGAGACAAAGTATCGTAAAAGTACATTAGAGTCTTCTTTGAGACCCACTTTGTTACTTTCCCACACTAATAAGAATATATAATTTTAAGTTTCATAAGAATTAAATTCATCATAAAAAGAGAAATATCAAGTTCAAAATTCTCATAAAAATATCAAACAAGGAATATACAGATAAGGATGTTGACATTATAAATTTTTCAGAGAAAGGAAAATCTAAAGAAGAGAAGAAATAATAAGTTTGTCCTTCCAAACCACATGTTTTACATGTTCAATTAGAGTCATCATAATATCTAGAAATAGAGACCCAAAATAAAATTTATTACATCTTCCTAACTCTAAAAAGTTTAGGATACTGAATTCTAAACCTTATAAATATCGAAGTCAGGTGAAAAAAAATTTAGAATTAAATGAATGAAAAATCATAATCATTGAAGAAGCTCAATTATTTGGAAATTGATAATGAATTAGAAGTCAAAACTATAAAAATTAAAAAAAAGATCACGAAAAACATTTCAATTATATGGTTAGATAGTTGAAATAAGGTTACAATGAATTGAAGGTCCATGAGGATCATTTCAAAGAAATTAATAATGTTTAACTTGACTTTTCTGAATCTTCTTACAGCCTATCAATCAATTTTATAGATAGAGTAAAGTTTATAGAAGAATTATAAGGCATGAATGATAATTTTTATGTGGAAGTTAGATTCTTAAAAGATAAAGTTCAGAAGATGGATGCTGGAAATAGAATAATATGGTCTTTTGAAGATGATTTTTTCCTTATAAAATAAGTAACTAGGAAGATATGTGATGAGGTTGAATGTTTGAATATAGAGGTTCAAAAGAAAATAGTCTTGGTGGAAAAATTCTAAAGCTTGAATAATCTATCATTAAAGTTTAGAAGGATTCTTATGATATTAAGAAGATGAAAGTGATTGTCAAAAAGTGGTTAAAGAAAGAATAAACATTTATTTTTAACTGAACTCATGATATAATCTTTGATACATTTTGAATGAATTTTTAAAGTGAATGACTTTTTATACAAATTATATATGTCTAAATGTCTTCTAATTTCTTTTAGATGTATGTTATTTCTTTTATATCTTGGCAGAATAATTAATTCAAAAATAATTTTTTCATATCTTATACTTTTATAACATTTCAATATATTATAGTTCCTTTCCTATTATTATTGTAAATCACAAAGAAGGATAAGTTTATGGGGATACATTTTGACAAGTTGAATGGGAGAATATTGGATAATTTTCTTTTAAGGGAGATATACTTTTATAAGGAAGATTTTTATTAAGGGGGGAATTTGAAGATTAAATTTTTTCTATTAGATCAAAAATTATAAAGATAAATAAGGTATTAACTCATGGGGAGTTTAAATATGATAAAGGGAGAAATTTCATTACAAATTATATCTTTAAAGTTTCAAAAAGAAATAAGGGATGTAATTTTTCAAAGTTATTATGATTTATTTTAATCATTTTGTGTAGTAATTTCCAAAATAAGGGATATTGTTGAGTTTAAAGTATTAATTTCTACTTTTCTATTCTATAGTTTTAGAAATCACAAACACTTTCTTAAAACTATACTCTATAACTTTGTATTTCCCAAGTTCTTTATTATATTTTTTTAGGAAACACTATTTTATACTGAAAATATAAATTATTATAATGTGAAATGAAATTAAAATTTAATTGTTCAATATGATCTATCAGAATGAGGGTGTGTCTAATACATCAGACCAACTTTTGTTCTGACCATTGGTTAGACTAATGTCTTGTCTAGCAGACTGAAAAAATTCATAACCTTCGGACTACCATTGGTACTGATACATTTAATTAACCATTTTTTGTATATCAGATTCAAAATCAACAGTAAATTCCATAAAACTATCCAAAGTTTATAATCTAAGTGTTTAGATTTATATCTATTGGATGGAATACATGATTGCATTGTAATGGTCCTAAATAGAACTATGTTGAAAAAATGAAGAACATCACATTCTTAGCTATCAAGAATCAAGATTAAGATCAGTATGAGCTATCAAAGTGAAAGATATCTTATACTGTATTAACAAAATCATAATTATGACCATTAAAAGATTGCCTATAAATAAAAGGTCATTTGAAGAACTGGATGCTGATGAAATTCGCAACTCAGGTCATCTAAATATCATTCTTTATAGACATCTTGTTCTTAATATTTTAAATCTTTTAGGGAGTTGATGTTCAAAGGAATCTAACTAATGGTTGTAAATTCATTAGAAAAATTCCCTTATGTATTAATTATGTCTGATCATCATACATATTGAGTGATTCCAGGGATATAAAAATAGTGAATTTGATCCATCAGTTCGAGGTCTTTCGAGGCTAAGAAGACAAATATTTTGATCCATCAGGTCGAGGGATTTCTTTTTTAAGAAAGGTAGAGCTGATACTAATTCATTAGATCGATGGATTCCATAGGATTGAAAAACAAATTCATATTGATCTATCGGATTGACAGATTTTCTTGTAAGGAGGGATATACCATTACCACATGTACTAAAATTATAGATAACTTAAGTTAATATTTCTAAGTTCATTAACTCTTAATGTTAAAAAGTAAATTATTTTATTAGATATTTTAATTCATTATTAATATTATATGGTTTCATATTTCGTATATATACGAGTTTTAATTTCGACTATTAAATTACATTAGAAATTTATTTTTATACTTATCTTTCTAAAAAAATATCATTGTTTCTATGAAACTGATAACATTTATGATTATCATATAATATCTAATTCTTAATTTAGAACTTTTATCATTGGAAACAGAATGAATTCAATAATTTTTTACTTAAGAGGTTTTTTGTTTTGTTTTTTTTTTACTTTAATATTTTAAATTATGATTCCCCACCCTTTCTTATAGCCATTTTAAACCCTTATGATCTAACAAATATCACATGAGATTTTTGTCATGCATTTATTAGTTGTGTGACCTTTCTTCTTGCTTATACTAAAAACTTATTTTAATCCTTTATATCTTTTTTATGTTCTAATCTTCTGTTAATTTTAGGTCACAACATTTTTCCTTTCAGTGAATTTTTTTTAAAAGTATTTTTTTTTTACATTTCAAGATTGACTTTTCATCTTATTTTCTTACCTACCTTCCAATTTTTTATAGTCTTATATTCAAATTTTTATATGATTTATAAATGATTTGTACATACTAGAACTCATTCTAATAGTTACCACTTTTGTCGCAATATTCACATAAATATTTCGAGTATTTAAATATATTCTTTATAGAGATATTAATTTTCGATAGATTTATATTATTTGGTAAAGGTATTCTCTTTTTTCAGATTTTATCCCTTTAATTATAGACCTTATAATATTTTCATGTTTTCACATTGTAGGGTCCTAAAAACTTTTCCATGGGAAGAAAATACACCCATAGTCACTTTGCATAAGGAAGCAAGCATTCCTACAATTCTAACAAAGTGAATGGACTCAAGTTGAGTTGCAAACATCAGAAGAAACTTAAAGGAAAAAAATTTATCAAAGAGTTTTTAAGTGACCCGACCATCACCAGGAAGGGTTAGCGGACCGAATGAACCTTGAACCACTAGTACGCGGAACGACCCATAAGGTGATGACCCGTGGATTGATGGACAACAAAACTAGTAGATCGTGAATTGAATCACTTAGGGAATCAAGAATGTGAAGTCCATCTGTATACCATCTCGTAAACTCTACAGTTTGTGGATGAAGAAAATTGGAAGGGTTCTGAGAACCATGACTCGTTAACCACATCATCTGTAAACCCCGGTTGACCAAGCCTTCTGTGGGTCAAGATATCTCTTCATGTTCTTCTGAAAATACTGTCACATTCCCATAGATACGATTTCCCCAATTATCTATAAAAGGTGCATAGAAGTATTTGAGTAAGGGCGGATGAATAAATCATGAAGGGGACTCCAAAGTTTGGAAGAAAGAATTCTGAGAGGATTCCGGATTCAGTCTTGAATCATTGGTGAAGACCGAATGGAAAACAGTGTTTTCCGTAGGTACAACCAACTGCGAACCATAAAACTAAGGAACTTAATAATTATTAGAGAACCAAAAACCTAATTGGTGATATCGTGAACCACATATTTCTCACAGATGAACACCCTGTGAATAATAGTCCCTAGGACCCTCCTTCGATATGGTGCTCTACATAGTATATCATTATGCAGATTTAACTTGGCACCACGTACTGTATCAATGTGTGGATGGAACCTGAGGTGGTGTGGCAGACCACATTCAAGACCACATAACAATGTGGTGCACGGTGGTCCATAACCAAGCCCGTGTATTTCTTTGGTACAAGTACAACCCCTCTACCCGCATACCACTGTGGTATGCAGAGCTCCCCCATCTCGCATAAGAAAACAGTACGTGGAATGGGGAATTTGCAGGTATTCTTTCCTCCAACTCCAATCTCACCCCTCCGTTGTCGTCCAATTCTCCATAGTCCCTCCACGAACCAGTCCCCCAACATTAAGAAAAATCCTCCTCTAAATCCACTAGACTCATATGATCAGATCATCAGGTGTATCATTGCTCCTCTTTGAGTCTACATACCCATAGTAAGTGGAGTCACAAAGGCTCTCCCCACAACAGTTCAGACTCCACGGATGTCTATAAGTATACATTCCCTTGGTAACCCAGATTCCAACCCTTGAATGCTGACATGAATCTCCCAGTAATAGATATTAAGCATGATCACTTTCTTTTGCATTCAATGAGGAATGGTGATCAGTCTAAGTAGTTATGTTTGATTCTCCTTTTAATGATATTTGACATTCCTCCCCTTTCCCAGAACACGTTCCAGGGCACTCCCACTGAGTTAAGTCCCCAATATTTTGAGGGTCGAGCTGCATGACCTCTAATTTCATCCCACATTAAAAGTTACATCGCTTCATGGCCTGTCCCATAGTCACCCAAACCTCTTCTACTGTAGGTGCTCCCTCTCCCCTCAGTAGGAGAGGAGGTGTGTGGTTGGTCGGATATCTCACATCCTCTTTTTTTCACACCGAGAATTACTCACATGGGCTTAGATATTTTTTATGAATACAACACCCACACAATTATGAACTAAAAGAACATTGATTCCTAATCAAACAATGATATGCTAGATGCCTACTATAAGGCCAAAGCTCAAAAGGGTGGCCTTCCAAAAGGGCCCACCCAATCATGTCCCCTCAAATGGGAAGCTTCCATGCATAAGCCCCAGTTATACTGAACTATGAGAACCCTGGTCCCTAATCAAACCAGGATATGTAGGATTCCATCTTGAAGACCTGAGCTTAAAAGGGTTCCCTTCTAAAAGGTCCCACCAAATCATAACCTCTTAAACGGGATGCTCTCATGTGTAATCCCCATGTTTCCCAAACTACGTGTGATCTGATTCCTCTGTCGAGGATACATAGGAAACCCATCTTATGGGTCTAATTTTAACATAAATTCACCTTCTGTCCGCCTTGGATGACGATAAACTCTAGAGTGCCTTATTGTATGGATGAATTCAACATTACCTCTGTAGCATTAAATCCATGTATGCCAATGACGATCTTACGAACTGAGTGTAGCCTGTGGAAAAACTCTTTAGGAAAGAACCAAGGATTAACAAACATATGAACATGACTTAAATCTATAATAGAATCCATGAATATGATATAATCCCCCCCCAGGGTACGGTGAGCCCGACTACCCATCCTCTCGACCAATGGAGTCCTAGAGTGCTATTATCCAAATAATCATCCAACAAGTGCCTACCTTTGGAAAGTAGGTCTATGAATCATGGATAATATGGCTATTTGGTGTTTCTGTCTCTATGAATAAACCTTTTGGATACCATCTGAGGAATTTATATCCAAAGAGGAGATATTTCACAAGTACTTGACCCCATGAAATCACCCACTAGGACTATTTTACTATGGAACCTCCTCTGCAATACAGAAGGGATAAACTACCTAGTCTTCATGGGGTCAATTTAATCCTCATTTAAAGGATGATGAATCAAACTAGCTTGAAACAAAAATGGTGAACCCAGCGTGAAACTCTCTCTACTGTAATAGATGTGTGATGATTCTCGTCAGACCATTTGTTCTTCTCCCTAAACACTCACCTCGGGTCGAAACAAATATGGTGAACCCAATGTGAATCCTTTACCAAGGTTGCGGTATTACCCCACTCAAGCCCCTTCACCTCATAATAGAAAAAATGGGGAAGGGGCCAAGATAAATCTTCATATATGTATATCTTCAATATAATGCTACATTGATGGGGTTTTGTTGTCTATATATGTCATATATGTATATTGTAGGTTCTCAAAGAGCAACCTTCGATCCAAATGAAATCCCAAAGACCAATATAGAAACGTGTCTTAGTGATCCCACAGGCGTTCAAGGCCCTAATGAAGAGTAGGACCCCCTCGCCTACCCAGCATATTCAACGTTGGGTATATTACAAGCTGATCAAAGAGTAATATCAAAATCTTACTCTCCCAATGGTTTAGGATATGATACAATCCCTCCAGTCTATGAAGGCTCTCCAGCCACCTCTTTATCCGTGACCGACTCCCCAACAAAAGGCGGCCCTGGTGGTCATCTCGAACCATTTCGGGATCCTATCCCCATAACATTACAAAAAGTACCTCCCTTATCTTGGGGAGTCAAATGAAGTCAATGCTGACAACTTCATCTCAACTACATAGGAGTCCCACTCATAGGGCCCTACCAGAGAGTGTCTTCACTAACACTGGGTGACTGGGTCTTCTCATGTTAAAGAGGACCTTATACCTAGGGCACCTGCCGAAGTTCAAAAGAACCGGGCCCCTTGGTCTTCCCGCCAAGGGTGGAGAATATATAATCAAGAACACACTATCACCCTAGTTCATGAGTAGAATCTTCGTTATACTAATGAGGCATCATTCATACACATTTTCCCCCTCCACTCTAGCCCACCACAGAAATAGGATGGAACAATACAAGCGCGTGCACATTCTTACTAGTTCACATCGGTCCTTCTGTGAATATAGAGCGGAAAACTACATAACGATGCATATATCTGTAGATGCATAAGAAGTCCATCATTAAAATATAATGGAAAACAGTTACACACTGGAAAAAATGCATGCTGACTTGTATTAATCCCATCATTCAAATTGGACAAAAACTAGCTACACACCGGCACAAATACTTGCTGACATGTGTCAGGCCTGTCGTCCAAATAAAACAGCAAATAGCTACATACAGGCACAAATACATGTTGACGCATATCAATCCCATCATCCAAATAGGACAGAAATAGCTACACATAGGCCCAAATACCTGTTGATGTGTTTCAAGCCCATCATTCAAATATGATGGAAACCAGATACACAAAGGCACAAATACCTGCTGATGTGTATCAAGTTTTTTTAAAAAAAATAGAGTAGAAACTAGCCATAGGCAGGCACAAATACTTCCTAATGAGTATCAATCCCATCATCCAAAAAGGATGGCAAGAAAATATTCACATAGTAAAAATATTTTGGATTAATACAAAGACCATGAGACAAATACAGTGGAAAACAAGTAGATAAAAATCCTCACTCGTGAATATGAAGCCCACCAGTCAAATATGGTGGCAGCCGAAGAAGACAACAGGTAGCAGACTCATTCCCCTATCCCAACATAGGATAACTGCTAGTATCTACTGGAAACCCATGGGGGACCGAATAAGGAACAAAATCTGGATCCGAAATCAAAAGGGGACATCATACCCATTCCATCCAAATATGTATCTTAGCGCATCCTAAAAATTATGGAAGATTAGATGTCGATCCTCAGCCATATAATCCAAACATTTAAAGATATTATTGAATTAGCGGCAAAGGCGAGAAACTAGGCCCATGACCCGGTTTCCTCAAATGGAATGACTTACTCCCAAAATGGGTAAGTCACTTTGGAGTAATTATGCATCCCAGCTCCATTCTGGGAGGGTCAATGAAAATATCCCGCGATACATGGACAACTAGATCAGGAAAAAATACTTGTTCCAACTGAGGTACAACGTTACAATGTGGTGACTGCTCTGAGGTAGGAATATATCCCTTCTAAAAATCAAGATACATGTCGTTGTATCCGGGAGGCATAACGAGACCCCACAAAATAGGGAACCGTAAACGAAGGCCCTTACCAACAGTAAAAATCCCCATTTACCCGAAATAGAGTGCTCCGAAATGAAATGCGCCAAAGGTAACTAGAAAATCAAGAGCACATACATGATTATGCTCTGCTAGAAGTTGGGGTTCTTGATTCCCTTGAACATATATCAATAAAAGCTCAAGACCCAGTCAGACCATTACCAAATTATGGAAGTTGCAGTAGCAGTTGCAAAGGCCCTCCCCGCAATATCGCTGTCAGCAGATCTGAAGGTCCTCCCCAAAGCACCCACAGGGGATTACTCCATGGGCTAGGAATGATAGATCATGAGAGCCTATTTCCTGATGCGTGTCAGGGTAGCCCTCCCCTTGACTTGAAGATCAGACAACAAGATGGTCCTCCCCTTGTTGTCATCCACCCTGATGGTCCTCCCCAATGTATAAACTTCAGATATTCTTCTTCCTATAGTCAGACATAAAGTCATTATGGTAGTCCTTGACATGATGATAGTCATTGAGAAGCCACTCCCCGCAATGTTTGTTGTTGTGAAATCCCTCCCCATAGTAACATCAAGCAACGATATGGTCCTACCCATATTATAGTACATTCTAAAGGCCCTCTCTATGATGTACACTGTAGAAATTCTCCATGTAGCCAGGTATCAAGATGTGATAGTAGTCATATCCATTATAGCAATCATTGAGAAGGTACTCCCCTCAGTGACATCAAACAATGAAAATATCCTCCCCTCTCTGTATCCCACCATGAAGGTCTTCCCTAGGGTATAGGTCGTAGGGAGATTTCCTATGGCCAGGAATCAAGTTGCAATGGTATCCCCCACCATTGTGACACTAATTGCAAAGATCCTCCCTGCAATCAAAATTTATACCGTAAAGAAGGACCTCCCCTTGCCGGAACAAATTTGAGAAATCTTTCCAATGATGAGGCACTCAGAAAGATGGACTCAAACATCTCAGGAAATCTGTCTTTGACGAGTGATATCATTTCTCAACCAGAGGATGGTTCAGGGCCACACTCATCTTCTGAGCCACCCCACGAACTTCACACATCAATGAGGCTCCCACCATCCCAGATTCTTAGAATGAAATTATTAAGAAGTAGTCAAGATAAGAATATCAAGTAGAGGAGTACCCAGAAGAAAAATAGTTGGATATGTTGGTCATGATAAGAAAACTAGCTAGGGATAATATATCAGTGATATATTGGCCTACGACCACTTCTCACATTGACAAACTATGGTATTTTTCTAAGGAATGTATGCATGACATTGTCCCAAATATATGGATGAATCTTCTCAAGCTAAAAGAAATGTTCCTTCTCTACGATGGTTATGCAGACCATGTCAACATGTTAGGGGATCTTCTCTGTCTAATCAACCTGGAATCCCTCTTGTCTGCATGACAGCCATGATTAGAAGGTCGAAAGAAAAACCTTGAATTAGCTTCCCTCTATGCACTATAAAAGTTTCATTGCCTCATTGAAAATTCCCCGACTAAAGTTCATATTTGGGGATGGGGAGAACATGTAGCTCTACACTTTACCTCGTGTCCCATTTAGAATACCTCATTGGAAATCACATCATTCAATGTCATTACCCAAAGGTAGTAATCAAATGAAATATCTGCTCATGAAAGATGGGATACTCAACAAAAATCAGCTCAGAGTAAGTCTCAAAAAGCTTCAATACCGAAGAGATCAAGCCATCTAAAAGCTTCTGAGACACGCAACTGAGAACATCCAGTAGGCTTACCACCTAAGGAAAATCAACCAGAAAGCAGTGCTCATGTATTCCAAATCCCATAAATCCCATATAGGTCCAATTCCATACTTATCTCACACCTGTACCAGAGTGGGTGAAATAAAAAAAGTGTAAATAGAAGCGGCTACCGCCATAATGTGGGAACAATCCCAGCCCACTGGGCTGGGCGAATTTTTACCAAAAAATACCCCTATAATACTGACAAATATAGGCCATAGTGCATCAATGGAGGAATGGGAATAGACCCATCATGTAGGGATAGGGGAATATTTACCTCAATTTCCCACACAATGAACATTTGTCTTCTCTTATATAGGAAGAGCAATGACAATAAGAGTCACCCTTTCCACCCTATCTCAGGGTTTAAACCCTTTGAGACCAAGGAACATTACAAGGTAAAATCAAGGCTCCCATTAGGAAAATATTCACCAAGAAACCCAACGAATGTCACATAATGGAAGGAGGTAGTCCAAAAAAGGATGCATAAATCCATCCTACCATTCGGCACCGGGTACACCACCCCCAATGTGGTATGCATTAGTGAATGTGGTCAACATCAACCCCACAGATCTCATATGAAATGATATAAAGGGATAGGATGTAAGGGAATGTGGTTCCCTACTAGAGGCATCTAACACCAAGCCTGATGGTGTCCATACCCAGAACCAGAGAGCGATCTAAAATTTGTGTGCTCCCTCAATTAATCAATCATTACCTACCATGCGAAACCCCAAAAAGGGAAGAATATATCCAAGGTTGTCTATGACCCACCTCCTCCTCCCCCTAAGAATGTGTCCCTCACTCTCGAAGAAATATTCTCCAATCATGAGGAAGAAATGAAAGAGATCAGGTGAATTAATGTCGAGCTACATTGAGGGAGCTATCTTGATAGATGTGTTCCCCTAGTGTAATGTAACCAGGTATTCCCATAAAAGGTTCTCTTACTATTGGCACTCATCTTGATGAATGAATTCAAGCTTAGAGGCTCGTCCAACCCGGCATTAGTACCGTCAACCTACTTAGATCCTACACTGGAATGACATCAAGACTTCCCCCCATTGGGATGGATGATAGAGTATATTTTGGTAAACGCTTAAAGGATTCCCCTGGCAAGGTACCCACCCCAAATTCCAGCAGCACCGGCATGCCCATCTTTGGCTGCTACTGTACCATCCCAAGATCAAGCCTAGAAGTATATGAATCAAGATCTATTGAATACCATCAAGCAACTAACATCTCAACTAGAATCCATGGAGGGGTGGCACGCTCTGATACAATCAGAGCAAAAACCCTAACCTAATTGGGTGAGAAATGTTTCACCACTGTCGAACTTCGGAAACCCTGTATTCATAGTGTTCAATGGCTCGAAATACCCAGAACATCATCTAATGCACTATGCATCTTACTATGACCCCATTATGGGAACTCTAGAGTAGTAATAATCATTAAAATTCAGATTCTTCATGAAAACCCTATAGGGCTCAGCCTTATTATAATATAATATCTTTCCAGCTGACTAAATTAGAGGTTGGGAGAACCTCCGTCAATAGTTTATATTCTAGTTCAGTTTGATATTGCCTAAGAAAATGATCAATGATCTCATGAACTGCAAGAAGTAAAATAATGAAGGAGTTTTAGACTTTATTTCCATATAGAAAGTCCTGAATAATTCATTGAACCAGATGCTCCCCCAAGATGAAATGCTCACTATGTGAATTGATATTCATCATGATGAACTTCAAACATCAATCATCCTGGTGAATTACACAAGTGGGTTATGATATTTCACTGTATTTTTTCAAAGTATAGAACACTCTTTGAAGTGTACCAATCCCAAGTCCCAAGTGGCCCCATCAGTGTAGAAAAAAGATCAGGAAAAACTAAAGTGGATTCTATCACACTTAAGCCACCCCCGACACCAGCTCTATTTGCGAGGCCTCCAAAAATCATGTGGGGCCCCCTGGACGCCAACAACCACACCCACCTTAGAAAGATGAGCGAAGGGGTACTAAAATAAATCAGTTTGAGGAGCAAAGAAATGAATTTTACTCATTTTGAGATGACCAGGTTTGCGGCTGCTTCATAGCTGCCATGAATTACAACTTGCTCTTGCTACCAGATCCAAAGTGAGCCAATGAAGTGAGTCTCAAAGACTGTCCCAATTATTTTCCCTACCACCAGATACTGGGACAACCCATCTAGGAATTATTTACCTTCAAGGATATCCTACAAAAGATGGTGGATTCTAGGCAAGTCAATTTGGTTCCGCCGCTAGCACAAGTGGTGTATGTTTCCACCTAAGACTCAAGAGAGTAAGAGGAACATTAGAAATTCACCAGTAAAAGGATAAGAAATTTTAAAAATGGATGACTCAGAAAACAATCAACCGAGTTCATGGAATCCTCCAAGCACAGTTGAAACAAAAAACGGTGCCCCCAAAAGCTCCTGATGCAACACAGCCATCATCCTCAGCTCGATGGTCCTTTAATGGGATACCACCAAAGACAAAGCTATTCTTGACACTTTTGGACTTCATTCCAGAAAATTGGTAAAACATGTGACGCCCCTCCAAACGTTAAAACAGACACCGCCCTACTAAACTGCACCATCAGAATGAGGCAGTCAGACAGAAACATTGTCGGATCAAGAATAGGTTTTTAACTCCATTAATTTGATTCACTTGATGGACCCATTCTCTGATGGAGACTATGTCCATGAACCCGAATTCCCCAAACCCAACCTGAGAGCTGTGGGAAGAGGTTGTAGAGGTCAAGGGTTTCCTAGAAGGCATGAGCGTGGTAGTATTCAAATTCCAGGCGACACCTTAACCCAAACCGTTAACATCATAGAAACTCATAGAAGGACCCTTTGGCAAATACAAAAAGAACCAGAATGTTCCTCTTCCCCCGTCAGAAGAAATCTAAGCCTAGTTATCTTTGATTATCTTTCAGAGGAAGAACAAATATCAAATCATCCAAGCCGTACGGGCAAACCAATTCAGCTGAACCCAGAAAGGACCACAGTGCCACCGGCTCTAGTCATAGAGGTTGGGACATCTACTTATAAATCTCAATCCCCTAAATTTTTTATGAAAGAGAAACCCCAAGCTGGGAAGAACAGACCTTTAGAATAGAAATATGATTTTCTAAAGTTGTTGGCTTCAGTACCGGCAAAGCTATCAATTCTGGATGCTTTCAGTATGTCCTCAAACCTTAGAGAGGCACTCATCAAAGCCCTAGTAAGTCCCCAATAATTTGAGGTAGAAGTATTAGTGGATGAAGTATATTAGACAAAGACCAATCCCAAATAATGTCACGTCGTCATCTCCTTCACAGAAAGGGATGAAGACACCATCACTCAAGGGCACATCAATCCCTTATATGTGTTCGGAAAGATAAATGGCATTGGTATTCAAAGAATTTTCATCAACCATGGATCTGGAGTCAACATCCTCCCACTGCGAAAAATTCGTTGGTTGGGATATGATGAAGAAAATTTGACACCCTGCACCACAACTCTCATGGGATATGAAAAAAGTGATCAGAAAATATTAAGATGAATCAATCTTAAAACTTGGCATTGATACCTCAAGTCGGATTATAAGTTCATAGTAGTGCGGAAAAGTATGGGCTTCAACATCTAGTTAGGGAGACCCTGGATGCATTAGAAATCTGCAATTCTATCATCAAAACATCAGTGTGTCAAATATTGTGCTAATGGGAAAAATGGGACATTGCACATCGATAAAACCTCTTTTGTGTCATGTGAGTCATATTACATCAAAGAAAGTTTTTATGAACAGACAGAGAAGAAGCCTTTGTCCAATGATGTTGATTGTATCGCTGCCCCGAATGGATTGGAAATGGCTCCCACCGACCCCCTCAAACATCTTGGGGAGGAGTACGTATTACCCATCAACCAAGTTAAATGCATCCGTTCAATCTCAGAGACAAACTCAATTGTTTGCGTGATCTCTGTTACAGATTCTGTGTCTAAAGACATGGAATATTGGGTTGACTCCTATGATGTCAGGAAAATCCCCAATAAAGATGCTCCCTGTTGGGACCACATTTTTATGAAGATTGTATTTGTTGTCAATAGTTTTCAATGCTCATCAAAATGAAGAAAAAGATGAAGAAGGACTCCAAAGTTAATGGAGATTGGATGAAGTGTGGATGCCTGTAGATTTGTTATGAAATCATAGCATTGAATTTCATGCTTGGAAAATTCTCCATGATGTAAATTCAGACGATTTTTGAAGTGATCCTGAGTTCAAAGAGCTTGTGTCAAAGGTGACACATTGTTTACAACAATGATGAATAATGATGTATTATATATATAAGGATGATTGAAGAATAATGGGGATTTAAGAAGACCAGGAATTATTCGTGATTGCATAAAATCCATGAAAGATCAACCTTGGAGAATAGAATCAAATTATTTTCATGAAGTGTGGAATGATAGTTTAAGAAGAATAAAGAATGTGGAAGGGATTTCCATTATGAGACAACCATTAACTTCACATTATATGAAACCAGACGATGCTTGGTTGATATGTATTTCACACATATCATAAGTTAGGAGAACTTGTTATGCAAGCCTTATGAAGAAAAGGTGGAGAAATGATAGTGCTAGTCATATACAGTTTTGATTGGAAGGAATGATGCTACTGGAAGATATAGATTTTTTAGTACTTCCAATTGTAACTCTGACGATGCTAAATCTGATCTATAAAAGGATATATATCATGATAGTGGAGTTCATAATTAAATATCATGAATGGATATGGGATTCAGTGAAGAGAGTTATTAAAAAGGAACAGACAATCTGGAGGCAGCACAAAAGAACAGTTTAAGGTGGCACCGTTTTCCAGTGTTTTCCAAATTTTAGGGCCTAAAAATCAGAAAATGAAGAGATGCGTTTTTGGCATAGGAAAGTGTGTGAAAAATAAAAGAGGTGTGTGAAATATTAGTGTGGTGCACGAAAAAATAAATTGGTGTGTGAAATAGTAGCGGGATGCACGAAAAATAAAGCGGTGCATGAAATATTGGTGTGGTGGGCAAAATAGAGGAATGAAGTTTTTCATGCAAGAGGTGTTTCGAGATCAGAACATCGAAATTTGGAAAAGGCATTCATTGCTCAAAAAATTGGGCAAAGTGTGAGAAAAATGAGGTTGCGTGAAAGGTGATTTTGTGCTCAATATGGAATGTGGTTTAGAATTTTGTGCGCAAGTGGAGTTCCAAGTCCGGCATAGGAAAATATGGAAAATGAATTGACTGCGCGAAAAATTTGTCTGAGTGCGCAAAAAAGAGGTTGCATGAAAGATTGGTTTTGCACGCAATGTGAAATGTTGTGTGGAAGTTTTTGCGCAATCGGTGCATTGTGATTAGAAAGTAGAAAAATGAAAAAGGCAAGAGGTGTGCAAAAAATCGGAGATGTTTGCACAAGGTGCACAGAACATTAGACTTGTGCGTGTAAAAATTGGTTGTGCGCAAAATGTTGGTTTGATGTTTTACGTGCAAGAGTGGCTTCATGCTTAGAATTATGAAAAATGGAAAATTCATGAGGTGTGCAAAAAATCCAGGAAGGTGCGCGTAATCGAAAGAAGTGAGTGACAGTTTTATGCGCAGGAAGGTGTTTTACGCACATGGTCAAAAATGCCTATAAATATGAGGTGAACCCCTCTCATTTATAGAGACTAAACACTTAGTCAAATATCTAGATCTAATGTGAAGAAAAATTGAAGTATATAGTATTGCGTGAAAAGAATAAGTGCAGTGCGAAAAAGGAAGTGTTGCGTGAAAAAGGGAATTTTTGCGCGAAAAAGAAGAGTTGCATGAAAAGTGTTTTTTACGCCAAAAGGTGTTTTTTAGGCGCAAGGATTGAATTTTACACGCAAGTCACCTAGAAGGGTGAGTGAAAATTTTTAGGGTCCCGCAGGCCTTTGACAGGTGCATAGCACTCTTGAAGTGACTTTTCGAATAAGGAAGTATTGTGAACCATTTTGTATCACGAAGAGAAGTACATCCGCACTCACATGACTGGTGTTTAACACTGTCATTATGCTTCGTGAAGTGAAGAAGAACTAGATGTGAAACTGAAATCATATCTGCACAAAGGGAGAAGTTAGTATACCGATACACTCCTGTGTTGGTATTGATAATTGAAGAAATAGATTAAGACACTGCAATTATACTATGTCAAAGAGAAAGAAAATAAGAAGAAGAAGAACAGAGTATACCCAACTGAAGGCTGACAATTATTAAGGTCAGTTTGATTCAGATGATGCCAAGTGAACAGATCTTTATTTTCTGATTAATCACATTGGTGTATGTGATTCTATCCAAGGAGAGAGAAGAAGTTTTAGTGTAGTTGGTTGTTGCACTAAGAAGAAGAAATAAGAAGTCTAGTGCATTTGGTGTTACTCTAGAAAAGAATAAAAGTAAAGAAGGAAGAATTGTATTTATATTTCTTTCCAAGTAATCAAGTGAAGAGCACTAAAGAAGATCAAGAGGAGAACCTACCTTATTAATAAGGAAGAATATTGTCTCTATAGGAAGTATAAAGAACCATCTAGAAGCTACAAGTTGGACTAGGCTATCACCAGTCCAGGGAAAAGGATTTTTTCCCACCCCCTATAAAGTGTAAGGAGTTACACTGGCAAGAGGATTGGTTTCCTAGACACTCCATTGTAATTGAATATCACATCATTGTGGAGAATCCATGCACTAGTCATATCCAGGCATGGAAAGAACATAGCTACTCTTATTGAGTTGTGAACCTTGTAAAAATATTGTGTGCATATTTTTACTCCTTTCTATTATTGCATGTGACAGAGAAAATAGATTAAGAGAATCAAGATCCTAACAGGTCAAGAGGTACAGAGATAAAAGTTGGAATTGGTTTAAAAATTCCCCAACACCAATTCACCTCCTCTGAGTGTTAGGTTTATCCCAAACTGGTCCTCTCAATTGGTATTAAAGGGACAAGTTCACCTCTGTTGGATTCTCTATAGTGAAGTTATTCTCTTTTGAAGAGTTTAGATCCTTTCCTGATTCAACAATGAAGAGAAGTGTTGGTGAAGATTCAGTTACCTTTGATCAGAAGCATATATCTACCAAGACCATGATGAGCAATAAAAAGAAAGATAAGAGAAGTTTGAAGAAGAATTCCCTCTTATTGGAAGAAGTGGAAGCATTTGGTTCTCCATATCTATCTGAAATTGAAGACACACCAGACATGGAAAGTAATGAGAAGGTGGATCAAGTACCCACTAAGAATATGGAAAACCATCCTACCTAAAATTATCAAGAGGTATGTGTTAGTACATTTGTAAATTATTATCATGATGAAAATTCTAGCACAAGTGGTGATGATCAATCTACAACATCTCAAGAAATATCAGTTGATAGATTAAGAATGATTCTGCATGGTATTCCTGAATAAATTACATCCCTGGTTTGTGGAGTATTTCAGTGCATGTAGGAAAATATCACTCATCTGGAAGAAGAAACTGATGTTTTGGAGAAATTCTTACAAGAAAAAATTTTTGAATGTCTAAAGATCTCTAGACAGGTTGGAGCCTTTGAAGCAACAAAGAGGGGATTTAAAGAAAGTTCTTCAAAGTAGATCAAAGATGTTGAATAAAAGGAGGGAGTCAACAAGACTCTAGAAGAGAAGATCCATGCACTTGAAGATGAGCTGAAAAGGGGCAATGAATCCAAGAAGTTATATTTGGATGATAACTCCAAGAATATCAATAAACTTGACACTTTGTTACAAAACAAAGCAAAGATGCATGAAGATGAAGTCGAAAGATTGAAGAAGGATTGTGAAAATAAGATGACTATGATTGAATACCAAAAGGTCATCCTCAATATGAGATGTCTAGAGTTTGAAGATCAGTTGACCAATCTTGAGAAAACACATATTGAGTCTTCACAAAAGAAGGAAACAGTTTCTGCTAGTACCCAATGTTCACTGGAGGATTCTACTGTCAAAAGACCTCACAAATGTGATAAGAAGATCATGACTTCACTCATTGATCCATCACACGAAACTGATAATGTAAAGGTATCATCCATACCAACTTGTATTAATGTTTATAAAATTGATTCTACAAAAAGTGCAGGTAGGAAGAAAAATTCTAAACAAGTTTGGATGAAGAAAAGTGAGATGAAACCTATCACCATGGATAGGGTGGATAGGGTAAAAAGTGTGGAAGATAGATTCCCAACGAAAGCACAACATACCAAGAAGAAGACTCAACAACCTTATCAATAAGATGACAAGAAGTCAAGGTTTGTTGGTCAATTCTGGTGCTAAAATAGTATTGGGCATTGTGCACTGGATTGTTGGTACAATCCCTTAAATGTAAAAACACAGAGAAAGCCCATCTCAAGGGGGAGAAATCCAGAGAAGAAGAAGCAACATCCACAGATCCAGAAACATCTGTATACTAAAAACATATTTGTAATGTCAGATACATATGTGATGTATGAAATAGGAGTGGTCATATGAATGGTACATGTTCATATAAGAGAAGAAGACCACAGAAGCTGGGAAATAATAAAGAAGCATCCTTGGGAAGAAATCAGATGAATAATGTGAAAACAAATTCTCCCAAGAATATTTCATGAAGGAAAGATGAGAAGTCCTTAGATTCCAAATCCAAAAAAGCGAATGGTGGTGCATCCAAAAGAACAACTAAGAAAGAATCCACTTAGAAGAATCCAAGTAGAATATCCAATCTTAATGCCTCAATCCCTAATGATATATTGGTGGTTTGGCCAGAAGATTTGGAAAGAATGGGGAAAATGGAAGATGCACAAGCTAAGGCTAGTGTTAAATGAAAAAAATAAGATTCTAGGTAAAGACAATGATGTTTTGTGTGTGAGGTGCAACAAGGCTGGTCATACTGTGAGAAAGTTCTTTGAATTTATTCCAGCACAACAAGAATTCATTAAGAGGATGAAAGTTGCACTGGGAGATTCTAGTGCTTGGAAATCTCTTGAAGAAAGGAGATTCACACAAAAAGATATTGAAGAAGTTTTGAGATCCACATAGCCACATTCAAAATTAAATATCAAATATAAAAGTGTTAGGAATGGAGCAAATGGATCATCTTGGTTGAGAAAATCATCTCAGCTATCCTACTCACATTGAAGAAGCATGGAGGATCCACCTTATTCCCTTAAATATTTGGGTATTGTATTTGTTCTTTAAATATAGGGAATTGAAGGTGATGCAAGATATTAGGGGGAGAACCTGAGATTCAGTGATGAGAAGTGTTCTCTTTAGAGGGAGACACATGAATAAGCTTCCAGAGTCATTATCTCAATAAATATCAACTTCAGTTGGTACTAAATTGAACTACTCTAAAGATTGTCTGAGGACTATGTCATTGGAAAAGGTATTTCATTTCTTAATCTCTCATCCCTGGTTACTCAAAATAAAGATATTTTTAAAATGGGGGGAGTATCTAAGTCAATCAGTGACATAAGGATAATGAGAGTTCCCCAAGGCCACTTATCCTGCCATTTACACTTGAATGTTTTTGATCTATTTGTTAAAGTGAGTGCACGAATTTTAGGTTCATTATTTCCTATCACATTTAATATCATTGACCTGGAATGAAAGTGGAAACCCTTGAAGATATGGGTATAAGTTCTCATCTCATGAGGTTTCATATTCAATGGGTAATGGATAGCTTTGTTGTCTAAATCAAATCCTCTTTGTTTCTACACCGAGGATTGATCAAGTAGAATTAGAGTGAAATTATTGATGGAACATTGCTGAATTATGGAATGATACTCTCTCTACCATGAACTTTGTATTTCTTTTCAATATGTGGGAGAGAAAGAAAAATGGAAGTTTGAAAAGTAAGGGGGAGAGAAAGAATTAAAAGGGAGAGAAGATTCTCATTTTGAGATTGACACATTCATTTTAGGAGAAGTATTAAGGTATTGATAAACAAATATAAAGGGGGAGATTGTTGGGACCACTTTGTGTATGAATATTGTATTTGTTGTTAGTAGTTGTCAGTCCTGGTCAAAATGAAGAAGAATATGAAGGACTCCAAAGTTAATGGAGATCGTCTGAAGTGCAGATTCCTGTAGAATTGTTATGAAATCATATCATTGAATGTCATGCTTGGAAAATTCTCCATTAAGTAAATTCAAACGATTGTTGAAGTGATCCTAAGTTCAAAGAACTTGTGTCAAAGGTGACACATTGTTTTCAATAATGAAGAATAGTGATGTATCATCCATCTAAGGATGATTGAAGAAGAATGGGGATTTGAAGAAGACCGTGAAATTATTTATGATTGCATAGAATCCATGCAAGATCAACCTTGGAGAATAGAATCAAATGATTTTCATGAAGTGTGGAATGATAGTTGAAGAAGAAGAGAGAATGTGGAAGGGCTTGGCATTCTAAGACAACCATTCATTTCACATTGTATGAAATGAGACGATGCTTTGATTATATGTATTTAATGCATATCATAAGTTAGGAGAACTTGTGATGAAAACCTTATTCAGAAAAGGGGGAGAAATGATAGTGCCAGTCATATACAGTTTTATTTGGAAGGAATGATGCTGCTGAAATATATAGAAGTTTCAGTACTTCCAATTGTAACTCTGACGATGCTAAATCTGATCTATAAAAGGATATATATCACGATAGTGGAGTTCATGATGAAATCTCAAGAATGGATATGGGATTCAGTGAAGAGAGTGATGAAAAAGGAACGGACAATCTGGAGGAGGCACAAAAGAATAGTATAATGTGGCGCTGTTTTCCAGTGTTTTCCAAATTTTAGGGCCTAAAAATCGGAAAGTGAAGAGATGTGTTTTTGGCAGAGGGAAGTGTGTGAAAAAGGAAAGAGGTGCGTGAAATATTTGTGTGGTGTGCGAAAAAATAAAGTGGTGAACGAAATAGAAGCGGGATACGTGAATTTTTAGAGGGATGCGCGAAAAATAAAGTGGTGCATGAAATATTGGCGTGGTGCCTGAAATAGAGGAATGAAGTTTTTCACGCAAGAGGTGATTCGAGATCAGAACATTGAAATTTGGAAAAGGCATTCAGTGTATGAAAAATTGGGAAAAGTGCGCGAAAAATGAGGTTGCGCGAAAGGTGGTTTTTTTCACAATATGGAACACGGTTTAGAATTTGGTGTGCAAGTGGAGTTCCAAGTCCGGTACAAGAAAATGAGGAAAATGCATGGACTGGGCGAAAAATTGGTCTGAGTGCACGAAAAAGAGGTTGCGTGAAAGATTGGTTTTGCGCGCAATGTGGAACGTGGTGCGGAATTTTTCTTGAAATTGGTTCATTGTGATTAGAAAGTATAAAAATGACAAAGGAAAGAGGTGCGCAAAAAATCGAAGATGTTTGCGCAAAGTGCGTAGAACATTAGACTTGTGCGCGTAAAAATTGGTTGGGCGCAAAATGTGGATTTTATGTTTTAAACACAAGAGTGGATTCATGCTTAGAATGATAAAAAATAAAAAATTAATGAGGTGCGAGAAAAATCTAGGAAGGTGCGCGTAAGCTAAAGAAGTGACTGACAGTTTTATGCGCAGGACGGGGTTTTACCCGCAGGATCAAAATGCCTATAAATATGAGGTGAACCCATCTCATTTGTAGAGACTCAAAACTTAGACAAATCACGAGCTCTGATGCATGGAAAAATTTAAGAATAGAGTATTGCACGAAAAGAAGAAGTGCAGTGTGGAAAAGGAAGTGATGCATGAAAAAGGGAAGTTCTGCGTGAAAAAGAAGGGTTTCATGAAAAGGGTTTTCGCGCCAAAATGTGTTTTTTACGTGCAAGGTTTGAAGTTTACGCACAAGTCACCAAGAAGGGTGTGTGAAAATTTTGAGGGTCCCACATGCCATCAACAGGTGCATAGCACTCTCGAAGTGACTTTTTGAAGAAGGAAGTATCATGAACCATTTTGTATCACGAAGAGAATTATATCCTCACTCACATGACTGGTGTTTAACACTCTCGTTGTTCTTTGTTAAATGAAGAAGAACTAGATGTGCAACAAAAATCGTATCTTCAAAAAGGAAGAAGTTAGTATAAAGATACACTCTTGTGTTGGTATTGATAATTGAAGAAAGGGATTAAGACACTACAATTATACTGTGTCAAAGAGAAAAAAAAGAATAAGAATAAGAACAGAGTATTCCCAACTAAAGGCTGACAATTATTCAAGTTAGTTTGATTCAGATGATGCCAAGTGAACCGATCTTCACTACCTGATTAATCACATTGGTGTATGTGATTCTATCCAAGGAGAGAGAATAAGTTTTAGTGCTTTTTTTTGTTGCACTAAGAAGAAGAAATAAGAAGTCTAGTGCATTTGGTGTTGCACTACAAAAGAAGAGAAGGAAAGAAGGAAGAATTTCTTGCCTACTGCTTTGTAAGTAATCAAGTGAAGATCACTAAAGAAGATCAAGAGTAGAACCTACCTTATTAAGAAGGAAAATACTATCTCCATAGGCAGTATAAAGAACCAGCTAGAAGCTACAAGTTGGACTAGGCTATCACCAGTCCAGGGAAGAGGATTATTTTCCACCCCCTATAAAGTGTAGGGACTCATACTTGCTAGAGGATTGTTTTCCTAGACACTCCAATGTAATTTCATATCACATCATAGTGGAGAATCCATGCACTGGTCATATCCAGTCATGTCAAGGACATAGATACTCTTATTGAGTGGTGAACCTTGTAAAAATATCGTGTGCATATTTTTATTGCTTTCTATTATTGCATGCGATGGAGAAAAGAGAATAAGAGAATCAAGATCCTAACAGGTCAAGAGGTGCAGAGATAAAAGTTGGAATTTATTTAAAAATTACCCAACATTGATTCACCCCCCCCCCCCCTCCCACTTCTCAGGGTTAGGTTTATCTCAAACTGGTCCTCTCACTCCAGACCCACCCTCAAGACCCCAAACTGTCCCGAATGTACTCACTAAGTAAAATGATGATTTCTCTCCCAATATTGCATAGTTCATCTCTAGAATCCTCCCCCCATTAGAAGAGGAATATGATGATGAAGATGATGAAGAAGAAGAATAAGGCCTAAAATAATCCTCTTCCTTATTCGAAGAAGGTGTCTTCACCACAATCGAGGAACTTATAGAGATAAACATGATCACTAAAGACAACTTGCAACCCACTTTTATTATTTTGGATATGCCTGTTGAGGAGAAAAAGGCATATACCTCCATCCTAATGAAGAATCAAGATGTTTTTTCCTAGAACTACACAAAAATTTCACACCTCAATCATGAGTTCACCACTCATCATTTGGGTTTTCCGGAAGATCATCAAGGCTATAAGCAGGCAGCCAGAAGGAACCGCCTGATGCATGTTGGAAAAATAGAGGCTGAAGCTGACAAGATGATCAAAGATAAATTCATACAAGAAGTCCAATATCTGATCTGGGAGGAAAATATAGTCCATGTCAAAAATAAGAACAGACATATTAGAATCTGCATTGACTTTAGGGACCTTAATCCACATTGCCCGAAAGAGGATTTCCTAATCCCGATCACAGATTTTTGGATAGATGCAACCACCAGGTATGAGGCCCTCTCTTTCATGGATAGAGATTCTAGATATAACTAGATCCAAATGGACCAAGGGATGAATAATCCACTTCTTTCAGGTCCACTTAGGGAGTGTTCTATTATAGGGTGATTCCCTTTGGTCTAAAAAATTTTGGCACTACATATCATCTCTCCATGCACCGCATCTTCAAGCCCTTATTGTGAAAATTTGTTGAGTGTTATGTCGAATATCTAATGGTTAAATCACAACAGCACTCAAACCACATGACCAATCTCAAAAAATTATTTAACAAACTGCTACAACATAGTTTAAAGATGAATCCCCAAAAGTGTACCTTCTACGTTACCTCTAGGAAATTCATTTATTTCTTCATACGCCATCGTGGCATCGAAGTCGACCCTAAGAAGAAAACTTCATCCTTGGCATGTACCCACCTTGCAACCTCACCAAGTAAAGAGGTCTCTAGGGGCACCTGGCTTACATCCAGTGCTTCATAACCAACCTAGTAGGTAAATGTTTACCTTTAGCCAGGTTAATGAAGAAAGGGGTCATGTATGAATGGGTTTATGATTTTCAATAAGCTTTTGAAAATCTCAAAATATATCTCTTAAGACCACTGGTTATGATGCTTCCAGTTGAAGGGATACCACTCATTTTTTATGTAACTTCATTGGAATGGTCATTAGGCACCTTCCACATGTAGAAGAATGATGTCAGTAGCAAGAATAGTCTATACTACCTATTTCAAACAATTATTGATGATGAAACTCGATATTCGAGGATTGAAAAGAACTATCTAGCCCTAATATTTACAGTTCAGAAACTCAGGAATTACTTTTTGAACCATAAGGTCCACCTGGTCTCATGCTACAACCTGCTAAAATATATCCTCAATTATCCCATGATAACTGGGATCCTATCATGATGGAAAGTCATCCTACAATATTTTGACATACGGTACATACCCTATAAGGCCATCAAAGGATATGTGTTTATAGACTTCCTAGAAGATCACCCCTTGGAAGAAACAACACCATTGGATGCCAAAATTCTGGATGAATAAGTGTTCTCCATCAAGAGGACACAAAAACATGGGAAATCAACTTTGATGGTGCTTCCAAAATTCAGATAGGAAAAATATTGGATGATCCCAAGATAAAAAAATTAGGGTTGGGAGTTATACTCTTATCCCCTAAAAAGGCCATCTGACCTTACTACTTTTTTCTTTTGGAGGGATGTAGAAATAATGAAGCAGAATACCAGGCCCTCATTGTGGGTCTAGAGCTATTACTTAATGCACAAACCAAACACCAGAAGATAAAAGTTGGTTCAGATTTAGTCATCAAATATGTCAATGGTGACTATGTTATTAAGAAAGAAGTATTGGTCCCCTTGACAAACCTTGTTTGAGAACTGATGACATAATTCTCATAAGAACCAACACTGAACTATGTTCCTTGATCACAAAATTCTCAAGATGATTCTTTGAAAAATTTAGCCACAACCCTGGCTTATCTAAACCTAGATGAAACGGTTATTGTCATTTCCCACTGTCGAATGGTCTTTCCATTTATCCAAAAAAATAAAGAGGAAATTGACGAGATTTTTCCTATTTTGGAGCCTTATGGTCACACCACTGGCTAGATTAATCCCATTTCAAATTAACTTCGGAGGGGGGGACTCCCACTAAATAGGGATGGAAGGGAAAAGGTTCAAAAATAGGCAGTCAACTTTGTCTTGTACAATGGGGTAAACCAAGAAAAGGTTCTCTATAAACAAGGCCTTGACGAAGTCCTTCTCAGGTGTATTGATGGAGAAGAGACTATTTCCATCATGAAAGAAGTGGATGTTGGAGCTTGTGGAGAGCACCAATCAGCAACCAATCTCTCACATCAAATATAAAGGATAGGATATTAATGGCCCACTACGATACAATATTGTTCCATATTCTCCAAGAAGTGACATACTTTCCAAGTTCATTCCAATTTTATTCACTGACCCTTAGAGTTAATTCCTAAAGCTAAGTTCTCCTGGACATTTTTTCCCTGGGGGGTGGATGTTCTGGGACCATATCCCCTCACTAAAGCCAAAAACTTCAAGTTTATTCTCACAACAACCTACTTCTTTTCCAAATGGGCCAAAGACAAAACCCTTAAGGAAGTCGAAGAGAAACTCATTTTTATCTTTGTAAATTCCAACATCATTACCCAATTTGGTTTCCCTCACACAATACTGATGGAAAACGGCACCAACTTCTACTTCGCTAAGTTGGACAAGTAATTCCATGAGTATGGAATCAATTCAAACCGTTCATCCCACAACCATTTGATGACCAATGGGAAGATAAAGGCATTCAATAAGACTATGTCTAACATACTCCAAAAGATGGTAGATAAGGATAAGAAATAATGTCTAAACAAACTCCTTCATTATTTATGGGATTACCAGACCATGACCCACACTACCACCTAGGAAACACCATACTCACTAGTATACAGAGCATAGGAGGTTTTGCCTATTAAAATTCAAGATTCATTGTTTTGTGTGGCCATTTGTGATCAACTATCCATGGAAGAGAAATCCCAGTGATGGTTTGATGATTTGGAGAATCTAAATGTTAAAAGGATACACACTTTTCACTATTTGGAAGTCTACTAAAATCAGATCGCAAGAGCCTTCAACAAAAAGGTTCACCTTCAATCTTTCCATGAAGGAGAGATGGTGTTGGTCCTCAGAACCCTGATGATACTCAGGAAGAATCCTCAAAATATTGAACAAAAGAGGGAGGGACCTTATATCATACATAGGGTCTATACCAATGGAGAATACTCATTGATATAAATAGATGGGTAGCTCATCATTGATCCCACAAATGCAAGGTTTATGAAGAAGTACTTTGCATGACAGTAAAGCCTGATTCTAGCGGTCCAAAATCTATGACCTTAAACTATGAGTTATCATCCTAACCACATGAAGTTAAGTTATATGTTATTAGTATATGCAACATGAAATTAAACTAGGATGCTAGTGTCCTCACTGCATGACTCTAAACTGCACAGCATAGCGTCTAAGCTGCAAGACGTTAAACTGTATAGCATAAATCATCCTAATCGCTTGATGATAAAATGAACAATCCCTCAGAGAACTACATATGTCTTGATTCCCATTCATTATTGGGATACATAGAAAAGCCTTGATACTTGATCTTGGCTCATTCCCCACTATATAAAGACAAACAAAATGCCTTTATCATGTCTTCTATCTCCCCATATTTACGGGGGAAACCTTTTTCACTCCTTGTTTCACACGTCGAGTATAAATCATGTGAGCTTAGGATCAGTGGTAAATATCTTCTTAAGTAAACAAAATATAGAGAACTATAGTAGAACCATCATCAATAGTGGATGAAACAAAAATTCCCATACTCTTATGTCTGAGTCAAATCGGTACAGGGAACGTTCAGAACTATTTGCGGCTTGATTCTTGCCCCTGTAGGATATGTAGTGATGCTCGGATTTGGCATCTGGGCCAAGACACCATAAAACAATTCCCTATCATGTCCCTATGCATGGACTGAGCCATTTTAAGGATCATTTAGAACTACGTATCTCTTGATTCCTACCCTTGAAGGATATGTAATGACACTCAGATCTAGCATCCTGGCCCATCCATCATTTACAAAAATGCCTCTTCCTTTGTGCGTAGGTCAGACTCGTACGGGGAATCCATGAAAGGTCCAAACTACATGAAAATAAACTACGAGGTTCATCAAGAGTCATGTGTAGCCCAATTCTCAATGTTACAAGATCCCGCACATTCCCCCCACTCATAAGAAGTCAAAAGATCATGCTTCCCTCTATACATAGGAGTCAAATCTATGTGGAAGCTCCAATAGTTCACGACTAATCACGGTCTAGGTCTTTATTATATTCTCATACAAATCTCTCACATTTTTCAAACTCCATACTCTGGGAAATATTGAATCTCCATAAACATTCATGTCCATCTGATATGGAAGGCCAATTTCTTATGGACACCTTTATTTGATTATTCACATCATGCCCCGGAGGCTCTGCATATGTCGCCTACAAATTGTTAGTCGATCAAAAGAAAATTTTTTCCCCAGGAGAGTCATCTCCTACCTCTATACGCCCAATGGCTTACAAGCCCCATGTCATTCCTCCTGATCCAAGTCCCCCCCCCCCAAGACTATGGTTTACAACTTATATCATCACTTATGTATAAGGAATGCCAGAACATCCCAATCATGATTAACTCAATGCTATTAATTATCATTGTGACAATATAATATCCTCTCTGCATGACTCTAAACTATATAATATAATGTCCTCACTGCACAACATTAAACTATAAGGCCAGAATTGTCCTTGTTGTATGATGTTAAACTACATAAAAAAAATTAAGCCTAAAGTGCTCCCTTTGTTGATTTTTCTACTCTCAAGTGGCGATTTGGAATCCTCGTAGTCCCTTGTTTCTTACATCTATAATGGATCAAATGATCTTAGGGATTTTAGTGAGAGATCAAACATGACATCATTGCAAATTAGTCTAGGAATTTGGTCCTGGAAGCACGACTCTAAAAGGCATATCGTGGTTCCCTTTCTTGTAAGGAACCCCACATCCTGGTCATACGAAGTTAAACTACAAGTTACCCCAAATATGGGACAAATGCCTCACCCTGTGTATGCATATGATATACTTAAGGGATACTTGATTCCATGACTGAAACATAGCCCAAATGCATCTAATGTATCTAGATACACTCCTTCCATACCTCAAACTCCATGCTCTGAGCAATCTTGAATTCCCATAATCTTCCATGGCCATTGGAGATGGAAGTCCAGTGTCCTGCAGACACCCTTGTTTTATAATACACATAATTCTTGAATGGATCTGCATATGATGCCTACAACATGACTGTCAATAAAAAGAAAATTCATCCCCAAGAGATTCCTCTCCTATCTTAGTATGCCGAATGGCTTCCAAGCCTCATGACATCCATCCTGATTCAAGGGCCCTCAAATTCATGGTTTTCATTCTCCTTCCTATACCCATCCTGGATACATTAGAACATGTTGTCATGATTCACCTATGGTGTATCTTGAGACTTTTTTAAAATCAATATACCCTATCCATATGCGTGAAGTTGATCCACATATAAGAAAAAAATTACCCCACTTATTTTCAGGTTTCCTAATGAAGTTCACCTAAAAGAAATGTCCATTTTCATGAATAGGTGCACCCCTTATTAGAGGTCATATGTCATGTTCAAAAAGGTACCAATCTCCATAATCCTTCAGATCCATCTAGGATGGAAGGCCAGTTTCCTATAGACACTTTTTTTTTACTATACATATCATGACTAAGAGGCTCTGCATATATCGCCTACCAAACGGACATCAATAAAAGTTGTATTCATCATCAGGAGAGTCCTTTGTAGTTTTCGTATGCTTAAAGAATATCCATGTAGGATATCACCCCCAGATTTAGAAAAACCCTCTGGAAAACATCTCACATATCCTCCTCTTTTTGAATGCCCCAACATGAAAAATATTTCTAGTTGAACTAACCATTCACCAGCTCTCCCTTACGCAAGTAAAAAATCGTTTGAGATCAGTTTCCCACTCAAATCCAATATGAATGTGCCTAATACTTTCTGACATCATCACTCAGATAGGAAACCCATTGTGGCTCCCAATATCAAAATAAATTCAAAGTGTTGTAAATCCTCCCAGTCCATCGGAGATGGAAGGACAGTGTCCCACAGACACCCTTGTTTGACTATGCACATCATGCCTCGGTGGCTCTGCATATGTCGCCTACAAAACGGCCATAAATCAAGGGAAAATTCATCTTCAAGAGAGTCATCTCCTACCATCGTATGCCTAAAACGGCTCCCAAGCCTCATGCATGCCCAAAAATCACAAATTTAGGGTCAAGAAAAATCCCTCATTCATGTATGAATGTTATTAGGACATTACCAGTTGATGAATCTTGAATTGGGTCCCCTACCCCATAAATTTTGTCAAATATGTTCGACCTAAAACATCAATAATATGTTTTATTGGAAGGATCGTGAACTGCTATCAAAAAATACACAATACTTGTCAAAGTGAGAACCCATAAAGGGAACCTCTAGATAAAAGTTGAGTATCGTCTTGTTAAACCTATACTATGTATGTTTTAGAAAAAAATGTGATGATATATCAAAATATATGTAAATCTTGTTGGGTAGAAAACCCACAAAGGTAGGCCTAAGAAAAAGTCAAGTTATACCCGCTAAGCCTGTGCCAAGCAGGAATAGGCAAAAAATTAGTGTAACAATAAAAAAATACACAAATGTTCATGAGGTTTTCTATAAAACCTTAGAAATAGTCAAACTATGCTTGTTGAGTCCTACGGATAAGGAAAAAAACAGATTCCAATATGATTATTTCAATTTACTGGTTTCGAATCATGGTTTAAAATTAGCACCTGATCGAAATTATGTTTATATAATTCATTGTGATCAATTGACATTATAGGAAAAGGAAAAGAAGAATAATTTGAAGGAAAATTTGTTCTATCCTACTTCATAAAAAAATATGGTGGGAATCCACAGCCTAGAGCCTCTCCTCATGAGTATAACATGATCATTATATAAGTTTTTTGGAAGATTCGCAAAGTTTAATCCATGATTGATGCGACTCCTCAAGGGATTAGAGAGGATTTAATAAATTTTTAATCTGGGCCTACATTCTTGCCTGCAGTTCCTCCGTGTCCCTCAAGGATTTGAGGCTGGCCCTTTCCCCTTCTTTGATTTTCCATCACCCCTCCTCAATGGTGACCACATCCAGGCTTGCTTTTGTTTAGGCCACTCTGGTTTCTGTCTTTGTTGCTCCAGTTCTTGGTCGAGTTGTTCTACCAAGGAATATTTATTCATGAGTCCATTTTTCAGCCTTGCAACCGCTCCAGCATGATTGGCAGCTTCATCAATGAGAATTTACCATGTGGCATAAAGATGAGTCATCGAATATATCTTGGAAAGTTGAGTCTCTAGGATACCAGTTTATTCCCAAGCAGTGACCACCTGCCTCACTATATCATGAATACTATGATAGTGAAATCCACCAAAACAAAGGACCACAAACTGGTGGTGTAATTTTGTCAAATTCACTAGCATAACATCCAATGGAGTCTGAGAAATTAATCTCCAAATGTTCCTCCATGTCTTTTGACATATGGGATGAAGATCAACTAGGCCTTATTGATCAGTCTTGGAGACACTCCCTGATGATGGAATATAGTCAGAATAAATGTCACAAAAGAGGGACTTGATACGGTGGCTATAATGCGACTTGACCCTACAATAGCCTCAACTCTAGTAGTTGCAATGAAGGATAGAGTGGGGGAATTTGCCACTATTTCTAATGTCTGTGGTTTAGATTTTGAGAATATGGAGGTAACAGCTTTAGTGCCTCCCACCTCCACAAAAATACCACTACCTAGAATAGGTGGCACCACATATTCAATCATCAGTTGTGCCCTGTGGCCACTTGGGAATACTGATGACCCAAGGTTATACTCAGCCGAAATAGTAATCCCTGAGGCATCCCTCAAAAGGCTTCTTATTGATATAAGGATTGTAGGGATATTCAGTCTGGAGAAGGGTATTGGTCTCCAGATCCTAGGGGAAGAAAACACAACTTCTCTCAAAATTGGAAAAATGGTATAATGGCCCGCTCCAAATTTTCAGGGGTCGGATCATTAGCCTCCCTAGTGATTGAGACTTCTGTAGAGCCAACGTGAGTAGATGGAATATCAATATTTGAAGTGATTCCCTCGATAGGTTAAAGTCCATTTGATGAAGATTGATTGGTTCCTTAAGATTTAAATCCCTTCCAAAATATGGTAGGGATTAGGGATCACCACTGGATTCAGCCCCTTCCATAAAGTCCACCCTATCCCTCTCCATGAGAGCT
Organism: Viscum album; assembly: GCA_963277665.1. Taxonomy (NCBI): domain Eukaryota; kingdom Viridiplantae; phylum Streptophyta; class Magnoliopsida; order Santalales; family Viscaceae; genus Viscum; species Viscum album. The sequence continues at coordinate 1,374,944,344 of OY728164.1, forward strand.
GGCTCAACACAGTCAAATGAGACCTCAACTTCTGGATGTTCTTCCACTATAGAGGTTGTGATCATTCAAGTAGGAGTAGGCACACCTAAAGGGTCGACAGTACCCCCGGTCTCTTCAGCTAGCCCAGATCCCCTACTTCGGTCAATTTCAAAGTTTGGAAACCCTTCCTCTACTATAAAGGATACATGAGTCATAGATTCCTGAGTAGCAACCATCTGGTTGATGATAGGCCATGTGTCACAAACTAACCCGGGTCGACCCTGAACCGATTACCCAAGCCGGTCCGCGACATGGCCCGAGAGGCATTCACGATCCTCTTGGGCTGGAAACAAGCACCAGGGCATCAATATGAGATAATTTGTAATGATTTCTCCCAGTGAAAATAAATAAATTAGTGTAAAAATTAGAATAACGCAAAGTAAATAAACAAAACGAAAAGAAATAACGACCAACAACAACAATCTAACCTGACCACGACCAAAAACTCCACACTACTCCATGAGTCTCTCACCAAACCACAACCAACTCTCACCCATAGTGATAAATCTAGAGACAAACCTACAACAGAAACTAAAAACAGGAAAACACTATAGGCGAGAGTATTAAAACTTAGTAGGCAGGCCCGAAAAATTCTATTCCCAATGCACATACAATTAAATAAAGAATTTATCAATTCTAGGATTGAACTAAATTATAAAAAATATGGGTTTCCACACACAAACCTTTGTTTCTAAAACAAGTAACGGTCTATTTCCCTATTTAATTTAAAAACAATTTTAATGCTTGAAAGGAGAAGGTGCTTTTCATTTTACAACATTTTTTTGAACAATTTAGAAATCCAAATTTTAGTTGTTATTTAAAAGGAAAACCACACATAACATAAAAACACACACTAAGGGAAATGAAAAAAGTGGCACACAAGGGCTACTAACTGAACTAGACCTCTCAACCATCCTCCACATACAAATAATAATTAAAAGAAACATGGGTCAAACCTATGATCTCAGGAACAATCCAAGAAGAATTATACATGTGACTCATCCAGAAGGCATGCATACTCTCGATGATGTCATAACACCCAAACACTCGGTATTACCCTACCTATCCTAACTTAAGGGCCCAATCCCCTTTCAGAGTATAATTTGTACTAAGGGCCACTAGATAGTTTGTGATCTAAACTAGTGCACCAATCATTCTCAAAAGATTCACTCACTATTCCAAGTTCCCATGTCAACACGTATAATAAAAAGGAAAGGGGTGAGTCAACAAAGTCAATAAATTATCACAAACATCACACACAAATAATACAGTCAACATACACCAAATATCACCACCAAGTCACCCCAAAGAGAGATTTCCAAAATAATTTCTTTTATTAAAGTGCCAAATTGTCCTTCGCCAATTTTGAAGAAAATCCTCATTTCTCAAGAGAACCAAAACACTTGTTCACACTTTAAAAGTAATCATTTATCAATAAACCAGAACTACATTTTAAATTCCATGAATTGTGTTTAAAGGCCAAATGGGAATTCTTTCACTACTGGGTGTGTGTTCATCATGAAAATATTTTAAGTGTCGTGTATAAAATAAAAGGCTCTTTTTACACCAAATAATCGTTTAATAATTAATTATATTCTATTATTTAACATTTATTAAAATTAATAAAATATCAAGTAATTAATTAATTCTGAATTTAAAGTTGAGGACAGTGGGGGACCTACCTCGACTCGTAGTCCAGTCACGATGGCACAACACGCCTCGAGCGGTCACACAAGCACATGCAAACTGACGATCGCAGGACCGTGGAAAAATCTTGCCAACGTTATATAACCAAAAATATTACTAAAATACATAAAAAAACTTGAAACGATCCAAAAAACAAACAATGAAAAAATAACTAGCTCGACATGTTTTCAAAATGTTGTTCGCATTGCCTGCATTATTAATAAACCACTTTAAGATTTATGAAACAATATTCAAAAAGTAACTCATAACTTTAGGAAAAAAACTCAATTATTTTAAGATTTAATATCCAGCAATATAAATAAACACAACATGCACTAAATTAATTATTTACTTCTCAAAAAAAAGCAATGCAAACCTCACTTTGGTGTGGAGACGCGCTTGACCAGAAGGGTGACGCGACCATCGAAAATGGGTGGAAAGCATGCCAGAAGTGGGCGCGGTCCAGTTTTAAGGTCGCGCGACCATCAAAAAAGAGACATGTCGATCCATAGATGCACACGTTGGATGGAAAGGATGTGGTCGCGATCTAGCCGGAGGGTCGTCGGTGGAGGAGGTCTGACCAAGGATAGGGCAATGGCCGAACAACGGGTGTTGGCGGGAGGCGGGTCAAAATTCGGAAGGCGCAGGGTGGCTGGAAGAGGGAGAACCTGTATTTGGGATGAGGGCAAGAGGTTGGGGTGACCTGGAAATGTTTGGTGTGGTGTCAACACAGGGCAGGAGGGTCGGGCAGCCAGCAGGGTGCTTCGCCACATGTAGTAGGAGGTTGATGCGCCGGCCAGCAGGGGTCGCACCAGGAAACAACAGTCGCACCGGGCTGTTGTGTGCTGAGAGGAAAGGAGAGGAGAGGGGCCTTGGAGAGTAGTGTGGGTCTGGGTGGAGGGCAGCAGAGCAGGGTGTGGGGGAGCCGGAAGCAGGGGCTTGGGGGAAATGCAGATGGGTGCACCACAGGTGGCAGATTATAGGGTAGGGGCACGTCAGGCCAGTAGAGGAGGATGGTTAGTGCGCGGGGTCAACGTAATTACTGCAAGGAGGCTGGAGGTGGGCTGTGGGAGAGGTCAAGGTGGATGGGATGGGGTGCTGCAGTTCAAGTTGAAGAGTTTTGCAGGCTGTTGGGCGGTGGAAGAGCAGGGTGCAGGGAACCGGGGTGCTGGCACTGGGGATCTGTGGCTAGAGGGTGTGCCAGAGGGTGTTGCAAGAGGTGGTACACTGAGGTGATCTGGCTAGCTATAGGGGGAATCCCACTCGGGGAGAAGAGAGGAGAGAGATAGGGGTGGCGGCATGAGAGAGAAGAGAAAAAAGAGAGAGAGAAAGAGAGAGGTGCTAGGGTTAGGAGTAAAATAGAATAAAAATAATAAAAATAAATAAATAAAACAAAAAAAAATGGACAAATTTAAAATAAAAATTGATCTATAATAAAAATAATACTCATTAAAATAATAATAATAATAATAATAATAATAATAATAAATTTAATAATTAAAAAAGAAACAAGAACAAAACTAATAATAAAAATTATAAAATTATGAACAACAATAAAACTATTAAGCACGATAAATCACAAACATTACCCATTTTAAATTCTAGAAGGCAGGCGGACTATGTCATTTCCTGGGCAAATCCATGCAGGGTTTCCAAAATGCACTTTTCCCATTCTTCCAGTGACATCAACTAAAAAATGTGTGCTTTTTAACCAAACTTAAAAGTCTTGTTCGGGTTTCAACCTGAACATCGACAAAAAATTTTAAAACCAAAAAAATAATAAAATAAAAATAATAGATAGATCTATGTGTAACAATTCTCTCCACCATAACTCTTTCCACCCTCGAAAAGTCATAACAAGATCTAGACCAAAAGATAAAACTTTTCAAGTGTCACTCACCTACAAAAGTTTAAGCACCTCCAGTTGATCGATCCAAATAGACACTGAAAACCCATAACACACAACTAATCCTTAAAGCACGATCACCTTAACCATCACCAAACTGAACTCAAACCATCCATTTCAACCAAGGGATGAATGAACTTAAACCACCTCTGACACTTATTCTTATAATCCTAGTCCAACGAAACCGTTTGGTGTACTCCAATCGTAACTTTTACTCAAGAGAAAGAACTTAAGATTAGGTGGTTCTGCAGGAGACCACCCGCCACCAAATGATACATGAAAATGACTTTGATACTAAAACGGGGAGGCCCGAATGGACTCCCCACCATAAGGATTGGGCTAACGCCAAATTACTTCTGGTGTAACCCTGCGAGACCCATTATGGGTATCTCCACCATAAGAATTGATGAGATTAATCAAACTTGAAAGCTTTCCGCACGGACCAAAAACCCCCACCACAAGGGGGAAAATAAGGGAAGGGCGCAATTTATAGAGTATCAAAACTACCACCATCATCATATAAACAACATCGCACCCACAAAATAACATTAACCACAACACACTAAGGACTGATATTAAACCAAGGCCATTCTTCACTGCTAGGGTTCTTCTAACTACGTGCCAAATTCACTCCAGGACCTATGGCTAGAGCACCGATGATTGAAGCATCTCCTCCCTCATAGTCAAGATTAAACAATATTCCCAAACATAACACACAAACCAGAATTTCACCAAACACACTTCCAATAAAATAAAAGTTTCTAAAAGGTTTGACCACAACCATTCTTACAACTGAAATAAAAGAAAAACCACAAAACTCTACAGGAGATGAACACTACATCCAAGGAACACTACAAAGAGAAAATTTCAAAGTGATCCCCAAAAATTTCCCTCCTCCTGCTAATGGGCTAAGGTAACCTTTGATGAGATAGGTCTAGCTTCAGTGCGATTCTTGGAAACACCTTGGTATAATCGCTGCAAGTGACCTAGAAGTCCACATGTGTGGCAGGGTCTCAGAGCACTCAGGCACATCAGCCTCTTGTGACCTTGCTTTCCACACTGATGACAGATCACAACGTTATGCTTCGAAGATGTTGATTGTAGGTATGAAGGCCTCATAATTCCTTTAGTATACCCACTAGCATCAGGGTGATTCTCATTCTTCTTATAATTATCCTCTGCACTGATTCCCAAGGCTGGGAGAGGATTCACCACCTCATGTACCTGAGCTAATTTAGCTTCAACCAAAAAAACTTTCCCCACAACATCCGAGAAGGTGGATAAGTTGATCTCTGCCACTTTTGACAGCAGTTCAGGTCAGACTCCAAACTCAAATTTTTGATCCTTCCCGAGATCATTTGCAACAAACCACTGATTATACGGAACTAGGTCTATGAAACATTGATAGAATTATAGTACTGATTCAATGCCCTTCTGAAGACAACACAACTTTATCGTCTTCCTCAGACTCATCAACTCTGAGAAATATTGTTGGATAAACGATGACTTGAAAAACAACCATGATAAATCTTTTCTAGGCTTATTCTGAGACACAGACTTCCATCATTTCTAGGTTGGACCTTCAAGCATAAAGGTAGCCAGCTTAACCTTTAATGACTCAGGAAACCCAATGAAACTGATGTTTCTATTAATCGTCCACAACCACTCCTCTACATCAAGTGGATCTTCTTTACCATAAAATAGGGGAGGGTTCAACTTCAGAAATTCCAGAACATATTCTATAGGCTGGTCAACTAGAGGATTCGCAAGGGGTGAACCACCCGAAGTTACACTTTGGCATCCATCAAAACATCATGGGGGAGAACACTATGAAACATGGAAACAAATAACTTAATCAAAACACGGTCATTTTCATTTCCATTTCAACTTTTCTAAATTTTCAAAATAAAACCTTACAAAACAATAACTAAATGTAAAGAAGACCCAGACAAACAACAAGGAGAAACTAGTGTCGATGGGTGACTCAGACATATGGTTGGAGGCCATACGCCAGTCACACCACCGTCACAAGGAGCACTCTAGGGTAATGTCCCCGGATCCATATGGCTTTCTAGACCATTAAATCTCACGGAGGTCACTTTCCCAGCTCTGATTATATTTCCCAAGATAAAACAATTCACAACAATCAGAGGACACCAACATGCTGGGACATCCCAAGGTAACCTGAGGTTCGGAATGAGAAAGGGTTCATGACGTCCTTCTATTCCCTATGCCTTGAGTCCTGAAAATTCTACTCCTTCTACCATGACAACCCCAAATAATGATGGGAACTCTAAAAAACAAGGTCTGCTCAAGAGATGACCTCCTCTGATGCCATTTTTTCATGGACCAACCCAGGTCAACCCTAAAACAATCACCTGATCTAGTCTGTGACATGGCCCGAGAGGCGTTCCCAATCCTCTCGGTCTGGTGAAAAGTTCCATGGCATCAATAGAGAACAATTGGGAATGATTTCTCCCAGTGAAAATAAATAAAGCAGTAGAAAAATTAGAATAACGCAATGTAAATAAACAACACGAAAAGAAATAATGACCAACAACAACCAACCAACCTGACCACAAACAAAAACTCATCGTGACTCTGAGAGTTTCTCACCAAACCACAACCAACTCTCACCGACAGTGAGCAAGCTCGAGTCAAACCTACAATAGAAACTAAAAAATAGAAAACACTATAGGTGTGAGTATTAAAACTCATTAAGTAGGCCTGAAAAATTCTATTCCCAATGCACATACCATTAAGTAAAGAATTTATCAATTATAGGTTTGAACTAAATTATATAAAATATGGGTTTCCACATACACACCTTCTTTTCTAAAACATGTAATGGTCTATTACCCTATTTAATTTAAAAACAAGTTTAATGCTTGAAATTAGAAGGTGCATTTCATTTTAAAACGTTTTTTGCGAACAATTTAGAAATCCAAATTTTAGTTGTTAGTCAAAAGGAAAACTACACATAACATATAACACACACTAAGGGCAATGGAAAAAGTGTCACACATGGGCCAACAACCTAACTAGACCTCTTAATCGTCTGTCACATACAAATAATCACTAAAGGAAATATGGGTCGAACCTAGGAGCTCGTGAACAATCCAGAACATATAATACATGTGACTCATCCTGAAGGCATGCCTACTCTCGATGACGTCATAACACCCAAATGATCGGTATCGCCCTACCTAGCCTAACCAAGGGGCCCAATCCCCTAATAGAGTATAATCCGTACTAAGGGCTACTAGTCAGTACGTGATCTAAACTAGTGCAGCAGTCGTTCTCAAAAGATTCACTCACTATGCCAAGTTCCCATGTCAACACTTATAATAAAAAGGAAAGGGATGAGACAACAAAGTCAATCAAGTAGCACAAACGTCACACACAAATCATGCATTCAACATACACCAAATATCACCCCTGAGTCACCCAAAAGAGATTTTTCCAAAATAATTTATTTTATTCAAGTGCCAACTGGGCCTTCACTAATTTTAATGAAATTCCTCATCTCTCAAGAGAACCAAAACACTTGTTCACGCTTCAAAAGAAATTATTTATCAATAAACCAAAACAACATTTGAAATTCTATGAATTACTTTTAAAGGCCAAATGGGAATTCTTTCACTACTGGGTGTCCGTTCATCAAGAAAATATTTCGTGTATCATGTATAAAATAAAAGGCTCTCTTTACACCAAATAATCATTTAAAAATTAATTATCTTATATTATTACCCATTTATTAAAATTAATAAAATTTTAATAAATTAATTAATTCTGAATTTAAAGGAAAGTGTAGTGGGGGACCTACCTCAACTCGCAGTCCAAGCATGTTGTTGCGACATGCCTTGAGCGGGCATGCAAGCACATGCAAGCTGACAATCACAGGACCGTGGGAAAATCTTACCAACGTGCTGCAACTGAAAAGATACATAAAATATATAAACTCTAACTTAAAACTATCCAAATGAACAAAAAATGCAAAAATAACTAGCTTGACATGTTTTCAAAACGTAGTTTGCGTCTCCTTCATTATTACTAAGCCACTTTAAGATTTATGAAACAATATTCAGAAAGTAAGTCATAAATTTACTCAAAAAAATCAATTATTTTAAAATCAAATTTGCACAAATATAAATAAACACAACACACACTAAATTATTTATTTACATCTCAAACAAAAACAGTGAAAACCTCACTTTGGCATGGAGATGTGCTCAACCAATGGGGTGACGCGACCGTCGAAAAGGGGCGGAGAGCACGCCAGAAGTGGGTGCGGTCTAGTTGGGAGGTCGTGCAACCATCGAACAAGAGGTGCATCAAGCCATAGATGCACGCAGCAGATGGATAGGAGGAAGCCGTGAGCTAGCTCGAGGGTCACTGGTGGAGGAGGTCCGGCCAAGGATAGGGCAGCGACTAGACAGCAGGTGTCGGTGAGAGGCGGGTAAGAAGTCGGAAGGCGCGGGCAGCTGGAAAATTGCGGTGCCGGATGCAGACTGAGGGCCAGAGGAAGGGATGACCTGGCGAGGGCTGGTGCGGCATCGTCGTAGGGAAGGAGGGTCGGGAAGCCGGCATGGGGCTTCACCGCATACAGCAAGAGGTTGCTGCATCGGCCAGCAGGGGTCACGCCAGGAAACAGCGACTGCATTGGGATACTACGCACTGAGAGCAAAGGAGATGAGAGGGGCCTTGGAAAGAGGTGTGGGTCTGGGTAGAGGAAGGCAGAGCAGGGTGTGGGGGAGCTGGAAGTAGGTTCTTGGGGGTACTGTGGTTGGGTGCACCGCAGGTGGCAGGCTATAGGGCAGGGGCGCCAAAGGCCAGTAGAGGAGGCCGGTTGGTGCTCGGGGTCGACATGATTGTTGCAAGGAGGCTGGAGGTGGGCTGATGTGAGGAAGTTTCAAGGGAGGTTGGGGCGGCTGGGATGGGGCACTTCAATTCAAGAAGAAGAGTTGTGTAGCCTGCTCGGTGGAGGCAGAGCAGGGTGCGGGGGACCGGGGTACTGGCGCTGAAGATCTGTGGCTGGAGGGCGTGCCGGAGAGCACTGCAAGAGATGGTGCACTAAGGTGAGCCGGTGGGCTGCAAGGGGGCATCCCACTTGGGGAGAAGAGAGGAGAGAGATAGGGTGTGGCAGTGTGATAAAGTGGATAAATAAAAAAGAGATAAAGAGAGAGGTTCTAGGGTTAGGACTAAAATAGAATAAAAAGAATAAAAATAAATAAATAAAACAAAAACAAATGAACAAAATAAAATAAACATTGATCTTTAATAAAAATAATACTCATAAAATAATAATAATAATAATAAATTTAATAATTACAAAAGATACAAGAACAAAATTAATAATAAAAATTATAAAATTATGAACAACAATAAAAATATTAAACACAATAAATCGCAAACATTTCCCATTTTAAATTTCAGAAGGCAGGCAGACTATGTCATTACTTGGGCGAAGATATGCAGGGTTTCCAAAATACACTCTTCCTATGTGCCCAGTGACATCAACTAAAAAAACACGTGCTTTTTAACCAAACTTAAAAATCTTGTTCAGGTTTCAACATGAACCTCAACAAAAAAATTTAAAACCAAATAAAATAATAAAATAAAAATAATAGATACATTGGGGTGTGACACCCTGTGTCAAAATAAATAAATACACTAGTGAGTCAATGATATAAGGTTACTCGGTTCAACTACTATGTGAACATATGGTTACTTGTGATACCCCTCTTAATGCACATTGATAGTTGGGAGGCCCTCTTGCATTTCTTTGATTGTCATGGAGATGGATCCTAAATAATAACACCCAGATGAGCTGAAGGGGGAAATTCCTTAGAGGGGTCTGCAATGACTGCTTCCAAGTGTTCTTGGGCTTTGGGGGATCCTTCCATAGGACCCCTACCATTGGTATGGTGCACTCCCTATATGAAGTGCCTCTAGAAGAATAAATCGGGGAAAGAGCTGTTTCTCGAGACCCTACAAGCCCCTAAAAAATAAAAAGAGGGAGGGGAAACCTTTACCATCTCCTCAACAAAATAATTTAAGGCTAGAGGTTCTAGATAAAACAACATCTCCAGTAAATCATGGGATTACTTCCATCAATTCCACGCGGTTCGACCAGTAATGCATATCCACAGGGGTGTGGAGACACTTTTCTATTTCATTCAAGTAGGAATCCACCTCATCAAGCTCTTCTTCAACTGAAATACTGGTAGGAGCAATGGATCCCCCAAAACCTGGAAGGTAAAAACTTCATCCCTGAAAAGGCCTCCATATATCTTTATTTGAAGCATTCTCCCTCAGTTCATCCGAGACCCTCAAGGTGTCCGGAAATGATGTCGTGACAGGGATAGCGAGCGCTAGAAGGCTGGTGTAGTGGAACAGAGTGGGTTTGGACAACCAAAATTTTTTCTCGGGTCTCCCTACAAACTTTGGACCTTGAGAAGATGAATGCTTATGAGACATTGGGAGCAAGTAAGAAGTTTTTTCTGTGGTAGCTACAATAAGTGATCCAACAGCATCATCATCCTCATCATCAGTCTCTTCTCGCAACATGGTGAGTACCCAATGACAGTATTTTCTATGAACACTTTGGGAAAGGATGTGATTCTCGATGTCCTTAAGGTAACGATCCACCTTTTTGGGATCCTCACCAAAATAAATGCCAGTGGGTGATGACACATAGCCAATTCCGGTAACACCAACTTCCCTATTTCGTAGGAGTTTCCATAAAGCATGAGGGGTCTAGTCGCGAGTAGATGGATGGCCTTTCAAAAGGTCTCATTTTCTCTAGGCCACTAGAAAATCATCCTTGGAGGGAATGGATGGTGGACTCCCAGCAGAAACTTCAGTAGCTCATTCGGCTGCCTGTGAGGTCACAACCCTATCTTTCACAATATTCCTTAGGGGGAACCAAGAGGCTTTCTATGGACTTTTCCTGGATGAGAGTGTCCAACAACTCCCTTTTTCTTCTCCTTCCCCTTTTTTCCCAAATTCCTTGGAAGTTGTCACGATAGGAACCAATTAAATTAATTATCCATCAGGATATGACTTAACCTAGGCCTCAGCATATATTTTGGTAAGGAAGGGTACAGAATCCCCCGAATCTGGAAGTTTGGCCTGGCACCGGGTGTCCTCTCAGGTGAACATCATCCATAGTTTATGGGATATAATCAGATACTTCTCATAATACGCATTGTTGAGAGTAGTAGGACACAAATTTTAAACACAGTTAAATTGACTACTAAATCTACAAGGTGCATATCCCACGTAAATAAGTTCCCCACCAATACAGGCAACCAGGATGCCTTATCTCAAAGAAAAGAAGTAACCTCGGTTGAAAAAGTCTTTATATGAATTATTTTTAATTGTACCATTAAGAGAATCATAAGGAATGTAAGAGAAACATTCATATACATTTAGATGATCCATTAAGTCTTGCTCATTCTTTTCAGTTTTTTCCTCTCGCTTATCTTGTGAAGCCCAAGCTACAGGCATAACCCCACCGGTACTTTGAAGATACAGTCGGAGGGTGGAATGTGGAATTATTAGGGAATTGATAAAGTTATAACCTCTTATATGGGATCCCATCCAGTCCTAAATAATTTAGAAGGGCCTAGTCATCGGGTAAGGTACCCCCCCCCCCCTCACTAATCTAACAAGATAGGCAATAAATCATGTACAACGCTAGGATAGCTAAATTAATACATCTTCCAGTATCTAGATGAGTGGACATTATAAAAGATGAGTCTCTCACTCCACTAGACGCTCATACTGGTAAGATCCACCCACTCAGAAACGTGGACAAGAAGTTTTCTAGTTGAAATAATTGATCAACATCAAGGATGAGCCCCCATCCCCACTCCAAAAACTTCCCCTCTTCCAGGGTGGTCCAATAGGTACCTACTCGCCTCTAGGTTATGTTGGTAGGATAGGCCCTGGGTCTCTGTGGATCGGAATCTAGACCAGTATGCTTAACCAAATCACCAAACCAATCATCCAAAGTAACATCCAACTTCGGACAAGGATTCATTTCCTTCAAAAGTGCCTTCACCTGAACCATGAGTTTCTTAGCCAAAGGATGGGTTCTTTCCTCCTCATCCCATACATAGGAGGGAGTTAGGAATTCATCATACATATATCCAATAATATGGACTCCCAAGACCAACCAGATGTTGCAAAGATTGATGATAACCTCCCTGTGGGTTAAATGGAAGGTATAGGTGTTTGGGATCCACCTAATCAGGAGCTGTGAAATAAGGGTAGTGGGACAGTGAGTGTATATCTGATATACCCAAGCAGATTTTTATAGTCCCACTATCTACATCTCGGTTTGAAATTCTTCGCAACTCTGGAGAACCCAAAAAGGACACCACTAGTCTAAGCCAAATGAGCCTCTAGAGAAAAGATCATGCCTAGATGGCCAGCTAGGCTGGTCGTTCACCGTACCATTCTGCACAGTTCTCCGATAGTAGTGGGTCATCTTTTATGGATTCTGCTACACCTCATCAAAAGTTTTAGGTGGCTTTCTTAGCAAGGACCTAGAGGAAATAACTCTCTAAAGGTATCTCCCCTTGGAAGAAATAAATGAATTCAGTATAGAGGTGTTAATTATCCAGGTAGCAGGATGATCAGTCAGATTTGGTGTTGGGATCACTATATCAGATAATAGACCAAACCCATAAGAAGGAAGCCTGCCTGAAGCTGGTTATACCCTTTTACTCCCCACAAGAAGATTTTCCAGGGATTGGTGTAATGGAACGACTATAATTATTTCATAACCAAAGCCACCATTTTCTTTCATCTTTCATCATCGGTAGAAAGAGGGGCAATATAAGTATCCTCGGAAGGAGTAGCAATGTCAGTGAAAGACTGGGAAAGAGCCATTTTAGCCTACACAACAAAATTCAAAATCCTGCAAAAAGTTAGTCCAATAAAAATTGTTGGATAAAGGCCACAAAAAAATGTCTAAAGGACTTAAAAATATGTCTTCATGGGGCTCTATATACTATTCCTATAAACTTGATGTGGTATCCATTTACCGCATGGTGCATGATATGCAGAAGCAATCCCTTTGTACTACACGTTACGCAGATATAATCTCTGCATACTGATATGGTATGAAGAAGTGTTATACTACGTATAACCATGGTATGAGAAACACCTGAGAGGGATTAGCCCATGGAGCATTGGACAATGAATAGAAGGATTCGAGGAAGGAATATACTACGAACCAAGGCCTCTCCAAGTTTATATTCAAGGTTTTTTTTAAGAGTTTAAGTTCGGATTATTTAGGATTAAAGTTCATTTCTCCGGTTCAAGCTTGGTGTGTGGACACACAAGACGCGTAGCATTCTCCTACGTGGAGGAACTTATTTTCATTTTAAATTTCATAACGCCATTCATGAAACCCAAAATCAGGTTTTCAAGCAGAAAAAATGGCGAAAATTTCATTTTACGACACGTACAAAGTATTTTGAGAGCACATATTTTTCAAAAGAGATGGTATGCGAAGGTAGAAAAAACCGAGGGAGAGTCGAGGGAACTTTTCATCATAAGAAATGGTAAAATACAAATGACATGGGCCCCTATATATAGGTTCGGTCCCCTCCTACCAGACTTATCTTGTCTATTGTGAACCATTTCATTTTAGGACCACTTCTACATAGGAATATCTCCTCTTCGTTCCGAACAGAACTCATTCTGATGAGTGGAATTTGTAGGGTCCTAAAAACATATCCAAGGAAAGAAAATACTCCCACATTCACCTTGAAAAAGAAATCAGTCATTCTAATAAGTATAACAAAGATAATATACTCAAATTGACTTGAAAACTTCATAATAAACTTGAAGGAATTAAATTTCTCAAATAGTTTTTAAGTGACCTATGTACCATCACTAGGAAGGGTTCATGTACTGAATGAAATTGGTAGGGTTCTGTGAACCATGAATCGAAAACCATATCCTCTACAAACCCCAGTTGACAGAGTCTTCCACAGGTCAAGATATCTCTTTCTAAGCTTCTAAAAATGGTCTTGCATGCCAATAGATACAATTTCTTCAATGCTCTATAAAAAATCATTGAAGGAATTGAGAAAGGATGGAAAAAGAAATCATAAAGGGGACCCCAGAGGTTGGAATAAATAATTCAAAGAGGATTTTGGCATTAGTCTCAAATCATCAGCAAAGCCCAAATTGCAAACCACATTTTCTGTAGAAACAACTATCCACAAACCATAAAATGAAGGAACTTAATAATAATGAGAGAACTGAGAACCTAATTGGTGAAATCATAAACCACACATTTCTCATGGATGAAATCCCTATGAATGATAGTCCCTAGGACCCTCCTGCGATATGGTGCTCCGCATAGTGTATCACTATGTGGATTTAATATAGCATTGTGTACTACCTCAGTATGTGGATGGAACCCGAGGTAGTGTGGCATACCGAATTCCGGACCACGTACCACTATGGTGCGCGATGGTCACTGCACAATCCCCATGTATTGCTTCGGTAAGTGGATGACCCCTATACCCACATAGCACTATGTTATGTGGAGATCCCCTCATCCTGCATAATATAATTGTATGCAGAATGAGGTACATTTGGGTATTCATTCCTTGGGATCCAATCTCGCCCGTCCATTACAACCCAGTCCTCTATAGCCCCTCCTCAAACCAGTCCCCAAGCATCATGCCAAAGCCTCCTCCAAATCCACCTGACCTATATGATCAGATCACCAATCACATCAACGCACCCATTTGAGTCTACATACCCTTGGTATGAAGAGTCACGAAGGATCTCCCTACAACGGTTCGGACTCCAGGGATGTCTGTAGGTCTACTTTCTCATGGTAACCCAGATTCCAACCTTTGGACGTGGATGTGAACCTCCCCATTCTAGGGATTAAGGCTGATCACTTTCTTTTCCATTCAATGAGGAATAGTGATCAGTCAAATGAGTTATGTTTGCTTCTCCTTTTGACGAGATTCAAAATTCCTCCCCTTTCCCAGAATGCATTCTGGGGTGATCCCACTGAGGTAAGTCCCCAATATTCCGAGGTCTGAGCCGCATGACCTCTAATTTCATCCCACATTAAAAGGTTCATTGCTTTGCGCCCTCACCCATATTTTCCCCGACCTCTTCCTCCAAAGGCTAGCCCTCTCCCATTATTAGGAGAGGAGGTGTATGGTTGGTTGGATCTCTTACATTCTCTTGTTTCTCACACCGATCATGAATCACGTGGGTTTAGATATTTGTGATGATTACAACACCCACAAAATTCTGAACTATGAGAACTTTCATTCCTGATCAAATTAGGATATGTAGGATGCGTACTTGAGGAACCAGTCTCAAAAGGGTGCCCTTCCAAAAGGGCCCACCCAATCATGTCCCCTCAAATGGGAAGCTTCCATGCGTAATCCCCAGTTATTATGAATTATGAGAACTGTGATTCCTGATAAAACCAGGATACGTAGGATGCCTACATGAAGGCCTGATCAAAAAAGGGTGACCTTCCAAAAGGTCCCACCCAATCATGACCTCTCAAATTGGCTACTATCATGCGTAAGCCCCATGTTTCTTGAATAAATTTTTCAATGATTCCTCTCCTGGGGATACATAGTAAACCCATCTTATGGGTCCAATCCCAACATCAGGTCACCTTCTATCCCCCTTGGATGACGATAAACTCCAAAGTGCCATATTGTATGGCTTGATATAGCATTACCTCTATAGCATAAAATCCATGTGTGCCTATGATGATACTGCGAACTAGGGGTAACCTATGGACACACTCTTCGAGAATGAACTAAGGATTCATGAATATAGGAACATGATTTAAATCTATAATAGAGTCTCAGAATAGGAAATAATCCCCCCCCAATGGTGTAGTCAGCCCGACATTCCATCTGCAAGGACTAGGTAATTTATCCCTTCTGTATTGGGAAGGAGGTGCCACAGTCAAATGGTCCCAGTGGGTGATTACATGGGGTAAAATACTTGTGCAATTGATCCTCTTAAAATATAACTTCCTCAGATGGTCTCCAACAGGTTTATTTATGGAGCTAGAAAAACCCAACAGCCCTGGTATCCCTGGTTCATGGACATGATTTCCAGAGGTAGGTGCTCGTTGGATGATTGTTCTTCCAATTACACTTAAGGACTCTGTTGGTCGAGAGGATGGGAAGTCGAGCTCACTACAACATTTTTTGTGGGGGGATTATTTCTATAACACCCCAAGATTTTATGAGATATATTATTTTCATTGATGTCTTCTATTATACACTACACCAAGATTAGCTTGTACTATACACAACACCGTATTAGCTTGTAGTATACACAACACTATTCTTGGCTCGTGTTATACACAATTTCAAGTTCGTTTTGTGGAACACATTAAGTATAGATTTTGTTTAATGCATAAATGAAAAAAGTTTTGATTATGTTATATGCAACACTAAATGGAGCTTTCACTACACGTGGCCCTGACTTGGCTTGCATTACACGCAATCAAGACCTTCTTCGATAGCGTGTGTAGTACGTAATACCGAGTTTCACTAAACAAGATATTATTATAATATTATTATGAACTAACCATTATGAATAGTAATACCCACTTTTTGAAATTTTATAAATTTTATCTTTCAAAATGGACTTCATTTTTGGATTCGGAATATTGAAATTAGCCTAGGGTTAATTTTTGGTATTTTTCAAAAAACGTTCAATTTTTTATGAATAGTGAAAACACTAGGTTAGTATTTAAAAACTGACTTTTTATTTAAATAATTATTTATTTTATTTAAATTTATTTGAGGTAAAAAATTGATACATAATACCTATATAAGTTCAATGTAATTCATTCGAGTCATTTTATAATAATTTTAGATATGTAAAAATTTTATTGAACTTTTCACCGTCTTCTACCCACCTCCTAAACGAATTTGAAAATTTACATAAAACGTTATTTTACCGCTTCTGTGAGTGGAATTTAGAAAATCCAAGAGAAATGGCACATTTTCAAGGAGTAAAATGTGGTTCAATAAGAAAAAAATAATTTTTGGTTAATAGTAACTTTCTACATCTATTTACCATGGTTAAAAGTAAATAGGGTAATTAATGGTAAAAATGATATTATTATTACACTAACAAATGTCCTAATTCTATTGGATAAGTTTAATTTGACCAAAAAAACCTTAGGAATAAAATATTACCCTTTAGGTCCACTTTGATTAGATTATGACATTTATTATTATTTTATTTAAAGAAGAGTTAAAATAGTTAAAATCAAATTTTAATAACTAGCACATTTTTAATATAGGGTTACACATAAGATAAATTCGAATATAAATATTCATTAGAAATATATAAATACTTCCTACATAATGGTATTTTATTTATAATTTTTAGACATTAAATACTTTAATTTATTTATGACACAATGATGATGCAATAATTACCTTATTAATGAAATATTAACATAATTGATATTATAAATACCCAAATAAATGTAATTTGAGACTTTTTATGAATTAAAATAATTTTATAGTTTAATATGACATGTTATTGTTTATTTAATTATATTTTCTTGAACTAATTATGCTGTTATGATTTTCACAAAAAATCAATTACCAAATAGTGTCAAAATTGACATAAAATAGTTTTTAAAACAAATATTATATTATTAATTGTTATTTTATTCCTAAAAATCTAACGTTCGGCCAAATTAATTAGATAAGTTTATATATATTAATAATGAACCACTTGGGGTTCTTTTGGCTTGTTATAGTATGTTTATTAACCATATAGTGTAAGAAAACAAGAAGACACAGTAAAAGTTAAAATTATTTAACTTAGAGTTAAATCTAAATGATAAGGTTAAAATAGTAAACTAAACTTATCTAAGACCTATTTGTTGAGAGTATTGCGACCCATACCCACTTTATCTTCGAAATAAGTCACTTTTGAGCCATTATAAATGGAATATGACTTTATTATAAAATAATATTTTAAGTTTTTTCTAAAGTGCCCCTCTCCTCCCTTGTAAAAGGGCACCTCCTCCCTCTTCTCTTTACACAATTTTGAGCCTTCATGCTCGGCCAAACCCTGCCCATTTCCCTTCTCAACTTCCCTAGAAACATTATAGAAGTTATGGTCTCCTCAAAAGACCAACTCTACTGACTTAAGAGGAATCTTAAAAGAGGTGTGTCGAAGAAGAGGTAATCTCTTCTACCGATTCTTTCAAGTTTCTTTCTTCTTCAACTTCTTCTTATTTAGTTGTTTCATTATAACGTAATAACATCAGTATAAATAATATACTTATATATTATTATAAATATGAAACAACCCCATTTCACCTTCTATCCATCCTACGGAAAACGAAATCACTGCGCGTGCGTACGTACGGAATACTGTCTCCATGCCGTGGTGTAATATGTTTTTCCACCACCACATTACTTGGATGGGTATAATGGTGTAAAAAATAACTATATATGGTTATTATAACATAATAATGATTCTGAGATACTATATAATCCACTCCAATTCAATTCAATAATTATAGGAACGATATCATACCTCGTGTGTACGTACGGATTACCGTCTCCACGACGCGATGAGATTCATTCTCCATGTTAACCATTCAAGAATGATTATAAAGTATATATAGTTAATAGTAATGAAATATATGACATTATAAAGCTACTATATTTATGTATATATATAATTCATCTACTTACTTCCATTCAATTCAATAAGGAATGGAAAACAGCGTTCATGCGTACGTACGGCCTACCGTCTCCATGAACGATGTATTTAATTTCATTTATCTATCTATTATATATATATATATATATACTGAATATATATGATATATAAATCATTATTTACATTCTGTAAGTAAGTAAATCATGATATAAGTAATAATAATATCAAAGACCACCAGTCCAAACACGTACGATAAATAAAATGATTTTACCCAAAACGCTGCTTTAACATGGAATTTACAAAATAACGGGTAATATAAAGTCATAAGTGAACCATATATGATATAATAACAATGAATATGATTCTTTAATAAGTAAATGACATTATTTTAATCATTATACCGGAGGTTCAGATACGTACGAAGCATATCGGACCTAAGGTAAGTGATAACCTTTCCAATCTCGTTTTTATCCGAGATTATTTATTCGTATGTATTTACTGGGGTTATATTTATCATTCATTTCCCTATTTTCTAAAAACGGTTTCATGTATTTTTAAAGTCCTTTTTACCCATTTTTGACTTTTACCACATGTTATAGAAGGAATCTTTCTTTTGTTTACCATACAAGGAACTTTTTGACTTTTCCGACAAAAGTACGAGGAGAATGTTTTTTAACTTATACGGCGTGAATGGATTTTTACGGTTTCATAATGCCTTATTTTCAAGAAGCTTACTCTAAAAGATTTCATGATTATTTTCAACAAAGTCCTTTTCTTTTAAAATTTCATGGAATTTTGTGAAAAGAAAATTATTTTGAAGAAGAAAGGATATTTTTCTCAAGAATTCATTTCAAGTGTTTTGTCAAAACTATTTTCCATCTAAGATGACATTATTTAGTATGATTATGTTTCATGTATAATGTCTCTATGATTTATATGGTTTCATTTTTCTTATGATGAAATGATATCCATTTGTTTTATATGGATTATGTTATGATGGGATGATGTCTATGAAACCCATTTTATTCTTTGGGTTATGATGAATGATTTATGTTTACGTTGTGGCACACATAAGAATGATTTAATTATAAGATGGGTGGGACCTATATCTCCCTAAAATGAATTGGGTAAAGATTTATATCTCATGAGATAGAAATGGATGGAATGGTAAGTTAATCTAGTTCAGTGTTACAGGACTGGAATGAGGACTGAACTCGATTCAGAAAGGGACTTTGTCCACTAAGATGGTCTTGGCAGCAATGCCTTGGCTACTATGGAAATCATATCATGTGTTTAATGTTTTTCCACAATTAGAAGTTTTATTACCATGATATTTTATCATGATTTATGTTCCATTATGATCTATGCATTACGTACTTCCATGTTTTATGTCTTTGCTCAAGATTTTGATGTTTAATCATTATGTTCATATTTTTAAGTTCAAATGTATATGGTTTGTTTTATTTTCTCCATGCTTACCCTTACTGAGAATTTGAGCACACCCTTTTTATGTTTTCTTTTCCCCCAGGATTAAAAGAAAGGTTTTAGGTAAGGAAACAAAAAGGGGAATATTGTTATAGGAGATGTTGAAGATCTTTCAACATGATTAGAAGTTTATATTCCAAGTTTCCAAAGACACTAAACTATTACGGTCCTTGAGTGTTGGTTTTTGTTAAGTATTAATTATTCCGCAAAATTAATGTAATGTCCATGTACGTCAATCATGGGTCTCTAAAGTTAGTATCAGAGGAAAGGTTTAGTTAACCTTTGGAAACTAGGATGCAAAAACTTTAGTAAAATATATAGAGATATTTCTAAATTAAGTATAGGGATGTATCTATGGTTAAGTATATGTATATGTTATAGTCCTTTAACTATGGTAATAATCCTAGAATTTAACTTAAGATGTTAGATATTTAAGGTACTCCCCCTTGATTATGATTTTTTCCTCTCACACTATTCTTTTTGCGTTTTAGGAAATGGATGGAAATAGGAAGATTCACGATAATGGAGGATATGATGGATAATGTAATGAGATTATTCATAATAAAACAAATGAAATTGGATCTGGAATTCCACGTATCATTATTATTCCCAATCAGCAATCTCATAATATGATCAATAATCTCAGCTTTGGTAAGTATCCCGACCCAGCTAATAAGATAAAGATGGAGTTTCATGATGATCATAGAGGAAAGAAAGTTCAATTCCCCTAATGTAAATCATGTGGGAAGAGGCATCAGAGAGAATGTTTCAAAGGAACTGGAAGATGCTTTGGGTGTGGAAAAGAAGGACACAAAGCCAGCAATTATAAAGGAAAAGGTTCAGTTAACACAAAGGACAAGGATAATGGTATTGCTACGACACCAACAATGATTAAATGTTTTAAATGTAGAATGTATGGGCATTATGAAAACCAATTCCCTAAGGGAAAATCTCATGAAGAGAATCAGCATGGCCATATGGGTAGTATTTATGTGGATGATGATGAAGAGACTACAAATGATATATGAGATGAAAGAAATGATGAAGCTCAATCAGTGGTTTAAGAAGGTAGTGGAATTATTGTATTTTTATTAATAGTTATGTTGTATAGGTAATTTAATGGTACTATGGAATAATGAAACATCTAAGGATTGATACACTATTGTTTTTTCTAAAGTATTTGAATGTATATGTTGAATGGTACCGGTAACCATGAAAGGTTATTCAAATATTTTTGAAAGGTAGATGATATGTGAATAATGAAAGGATAAGGAGAAAATTAGATGTTTGATAGTATTAATGAGATCATGAATCGTATAAGGACAAAGTGATATCATGGGTTGAGTATATAGAAATTTTGGGATTTTGGTATGTGGAAAGAGTTAACTTTTGACAACATTCATATTTTCACTAATGTTCAATGGGTATTCATTTTTCAAGAGAATACATGATTAAGGTATTCAAATATTTGGAATGTGACCAACAAGATATATCTTATGATATATGGGAGATAAATGATGGTATTCACATGCATGGTAGATGACCTTTCTAGTAATCGTTTTCTTTATACTATGAGCTTGGACCGAAGTATTTTGGATAAGCCTAAAGATTGGAATGAATTAAGTTAGACATAAGATAGTATTGTTTAAGGCTAGAACTTTTTTCAATATTATTGTAGGAATTTTATAATAATGTAGTTTTAGAAAAAGGGACAACTTGTAGGACGGGCGACAACTCGTCGCATCGGACAAGGATGTGGGAATTGAACCCACAACTGAAATGTGATAGGCCTTTATCACCTACCTCTGGCCTACAGGTTGTCCTTGATTAGTATAAACTAGTTTTATTTTATTAATCGCAATGATAGATAAGTATAAGTCCATTTTGTCAACCATATACGATTAATCTCAGCATAGATGGACTTATGTATATTTAATAAATTATGCTAAACTTTTTGCGATTGAAACAGATAGAATGACCTATCATTATATCACATGATCTGCTAACACTTCATGAATGACAAATTCAACTTCATTTCTTTAAGAGATGAATTGGAAATTGTTCAAGGCACAAACAACAGTGAGATTGTACCAAAATCAAGAAAGTATTTATTTTAATTCAATAATTCTTCAACATTAGGGAAATGATCTTGAGAACTAAAAAAAATGTTGTCCTAGTACCCTCATACCAAATGAATTAGATGGTACCATAAATCATCACAGATTTATGGCTTTGTGATTGATGGATTTTTCATAGCCATGTTCTCTACCACTCTCCATCAGAACTTGATAGTTAGACTTCTCTTCCATATCCATATTTTCACCTATGTTTTTCTATGTGGAATCCCAGTGCTGAGTTACTTTGGGTGACCATTATGATTATAAAATTCTTTTTAAAATGAAGTTTTAGTATTCCTTTTTAGGATATGGGTTTCTATAAATGAAAATTTCAAGTAGTAAATGATTTATAACCCCGATGAATTTCGAGGGAGAAAATCATTTTAAGGGGGGTAGAATGTAACACCCCGAGATTTTATGAGATATATTATTTTCATTGATGTCTTCTATTATACACTACACCAAGATTATCTTGTACTATACACAACACCGTATTTCTTGCAGTATACGCAACACTATTCTTGGCTCGTGTTATACACAATTTTAAGTTTGTTTTGTGGAACACATTAAGTATAGATTTTGTTTAATGTATAAATGAAAAAAGTTTTGATTATGTTATACACAACACTAAACAGATCTTTCACTACACGCGGCCCTAACTTGGCTTTCATTACACGCAATCAAGACCTTCTTCGATAGCGTGTGTAGTACGCAATACCGAGTTTCACTAAATGAGACATTATTATAATATTATTATGAACTAGCCATTATGAATAGTAATGCCCAATTTTTGAAATTTTATAAATTTTATCTTTCAAAATAGAATTCAGTTTTGGATTCAGAATATCGAAATTATCCTAGGGTGAATTTTTGGTATTTTTCTGAAAACATTCATTTTTTGATGAATAGTGAAAACACTGGGTTGCTATTTAAAAACTGAATTTTTATTTGAATAATTATTTATTTTATTTAAATTTATTTTAGGTAAAAAAATTGATACATAATACCTATATAAGTTCAATTTAATTCATTGGAGTCATTTTATAATTATTTTAGATATATAAAAATTTTATTGAACTTTTCACCGTCTTCTACCCACCTCCTAGGAGAATTTGAAAATTTACATAAAACTTGATTTTACAGCTTCTGTGAGTGGAATTTAGAAAATCTAAGAGACACGGTTAATATCAAGGAGTAAAATTTGGTTCAATAAGATAAAAATAATTTTTGTTGAATAGTAACTTTCTACTTTTATTTACCGCAGTTAAAAGTAAATAGGGTAATTAAGGGTAAAAATGATATTATTATTACCCTAACACGTGTCCTAACTCTATTGGATAAGTTTAAGTCAACCAAAAACAACCTTAGGAATAAAATATTACCATTTAGGTCCACTTGGATTAGATTAGGACATTTATTATTATTTTATTTAAAGAAGAGTTAAAATAGTTAAAATAAAAGTTTAATAACTAAAACATTTTTAATATAGGGATATACATAAGATAAATTCGACTATAAATATTCATTAGAAAGATAAAAAGATTTATACATAATGGTAGTTTATTTATAATTTTTTTACATTAAATAATTTAATTTATTTATGACACAATGATGATGCAATAAATACCTTATTAATGAAATATTAACATAATTGATATTATAAATACCCAAATAAATGTAATTTGAGACTTTTTATGAATTAAACTAATTTTATAGGTTAATATGACATGTTAGTATTGATTTAATTATCTTTGTTCTAACTAATCACTCTGTTATGATTTTCACAAAAATCAATTACCAAATAGTGTCTAAATAGACATAAAATAGTTTTTAAAACAAATATTATATTATTAATTATTATTCTATTCTTAAAAATCTAAGGTTCAGAAAAATGAATTAGATAAGTTTATATATCTTAATAATGAACCACTTGGGGTTCTTTTGGCTTGTTATATTAAGTTTATTAACCATATAGTGTAAGAAAACAAGAAGACATGGTAAAAGTTAAAATTACTTAACTTAGAGTTAAATCTAAATGATAAGGTAAAAATAGTAACCTAAACTTGTCTAAAACCTATTGGTTGAGAGGATTTAGACCCATCCCCACTTTAGCTTCGAAATAAGTCATCTTTGAGCCATTATAAACCGAATTTTACTTTATTATAAAATAATATTTTATGTTTTTTCTAAAGTTCCCCTCTCCTCCCTTATAAAAGGGAACCTCCTCCCTCTTCTCTTTACACAATTTTGAGACTTCAAGCTTGGAAAAACCCTGAATATTTACCTTCTCAACTTTCCTATAAACATTATAGAGGTTTTGGTCTCCTCAAAAGACCAACTCTAGTGACATAAGAGGAATCTTAAAAGAGGTGCGTCGAAGAAGAGGTAATCTCTTCTACTGATTCTTTCAAGTTTCTTTCTTCTTAAACTTCTTCTTATTTAGTTGTTTCATTATAAAGTAATAACATCATTATAAATAATATACTTATATGTTATTATAAATATTAAACAACCCCATTTCTTCTATCCGTCCTACGGAAAATGAAATCACCATGCGTGCGTACGTACGGAATACCATCTCCACACTGTGGTGTAATATGTTTTTCCACCACCACCTTTCTTGGATGGATATAATGGTGTAAAGAATAACTGTATATGGTTATTATAACATCATGATGAATCTGAGATACTATATCATCCACTCTAATTCAATTCAATAATTATGCAAATTATATCATCCCTCGTGCGTACGTACGGATTACCGTCTCCACGACGCGATGAGATTCATTCTCCATGTTAACCATTCAAGAATGATTATAAGTATATATAAAGAATAATAATGAAATATATTACATTATAAAGCTACTGGATTTATTTATATATATATATATATATGTCATCTACTTACTTCCATTCAAGTCAATAAGGAAAGGAAAACAGCATTCATGCATACGTACGGCCTACCATCTCCATGAACGATGTATTTAATTTCATTTATCTATCTATTATATATATATATACTGAATATATATGATATATAAATCATTATTTACATTTTGGAAGTAAGTAAATCATGATATAAGTAATAATAATATCAAGGAAAACAAGTCCAAACACGTATGATAAATAAAACGATTTTACCCAAAACGATGCTTTAACATGGAATTTACAAAAGAATGGGTAATATAAAGTCATAAGTGAACTATATATGATATAAAAACAATGAATTTGATTCTTTAATAAGTAAATGATATTATTTAAATCATTATATAGGATTTTCGGATATGTACGAAGCATATCGGACCTAAGGTAAGGAATAACCTTTCCAATCTCGTTTTTATCCGAGATTATTTATTCATAAGTATTTATTGGGGTTATATTTATCATTCATGTCCCTATTTTCTAAAAATGGTTTCATGTATGTTTAAAGTACTTTTTACCCATTTTGGACTTTTACCATGTGTTATGGAAGAAATATTTCTTTTTTTTTCCATAAAAGGAACTTTTTGACTTTTTCGACGAAAGTACGAGGAGAATGTTTTTTAACTTATAAGGCATGAAAGGATTTTTACGGTTTCATAACACCATATTTTCAAGAATATTACTCTAAAAAATTTCATGATCATTTTCAACAAAATACTTTTCTTTTAAAATTTCATGTAATTTTTTGAAAAGAAAATTATTTTTAAGAAGAAAGGATATTTTTCTCAAGAATTCAATTCAAGTGTTTTTTCAAAACTATTTTCCATCTAAGATGACATTATTTAGTATGATTATGTTTCAAGTATAATGTCTCTATGATTTACATGGTTTCCTTTTTCTTATGATGAAATGATATCCATTTGTTTTATATGGATTATGTTATGATGGGATGATGTTTATGAAACCCATTTTATTCTTTGGGTTATGATGAATGATTTATGTTTATGTTGTGGCACACGTAAGAATGATTTCATTATGATATGGGTGGGACCTATATCTCCCTACAATGAATTGGGTAAAGATTAATGTCTCATGAGATAGACATGGTTGGAATGGTAAGTTAATATGGTTCAGTGTTACAGGACTGGAACGAGGAGTGAACTCGATTCAGAAAAAGACTTTGTCCACTAATATGGTCTTGGAAGCAATGCCTTGGCTACTATAGAAATCATATCATGTACTTAATTTTTTTCCACAATTACAAGTTTTATTACCATGCTATTTTATCATGATTTATGTTCCATTATGATCTATGCCTTACGTACTGCCATGTTTTATGTCTTTTCTCAAGATTTTGATGTTTAAACATTATGTTCATGTTTTTTAGTTCAAATTTATATGGTTTGTTTTATTTTCTCCATGATTACCCTTACTGAGCATTTGAGCTCACCCTTTTTATGTTTTCTTTTCCCCCAGGATTAAAATAAAGGTTTTAGGTAAGGGAAAAATGGGGAAGATCATTATTGGAGATATTGAAGATCTTTCAACATGATTAGAAGTTTATATTCCAAGTTTCCAAAGACACTAAACTATTACGGTCCTTGAGTGTTGGTTTTTGTTATGTATTAATTATTCCGCAAAAGTAGTGTAATTTTCATGTACATCAAGCTTGGGTCTCTACAATTTCCTATTCCAAGACTCTCTTATAGATTTAAGTCGTGTTCATATGTTTGTGAATCCTTGGTTAATTCTCAAAGAGTGTGTCCATGGGCTACCCTAGGTTCGCAGGATCATCATAGGCATACATGGATTTGATTATATGGATGTAATGCTGACTTAACACATACAATAAGGCACTCTAGAGTGTATTGTCATCCAGGGGTGGAAGGTGACTTGATGTTGGGATCAGACCCATAAGATGGGTTTCCTACATATCCTTAGGAGATGAATCAGAGACCACATAGTTAGGGAAACTTTGGTCTTACGCATGAGAGCATCCCATTTGAGAGGTCATGATTGGGTAGACCCTTTTGGAAGGGAATTATTTTGATCTTGGGACTTCAAGTAGGCATCCTAGGTATCCTAGTTTTATTAGTAATTAGAGTTCTTGTTGTTCAGAATAACTGGGTCTTACGTATGGAATTTTCCCATTTGAGGGGACATTATTGGGTGGTCCGTTTTGGAAGGGCACCCTTTTGAGATCAGGCCTTCAAGTAGGAATCCTAAGTATCCTTGATTGATCCAGAATCATAGTTCTTATAGTTCATAATTGTGTGGGTTCAGTAATCATCACAAATCTCTAAACCCATTTGATTCATGATTAGTGTGAGAAACAAGAGGATGTGAAACATCCAACCAACGACACACCTCCTCTTCTGCTGATGGGAGAGGGTGGGCCTATGGAGGAAGAGGTCGGGGTGACCATGGGGGAGGTTGAAAAGTAATGAACTTTTTAATGTGGGATAACATTAGAGGTCATGAAGCTCGGCCCTCAAAAGATTGGGGACTTACATTAGTTTGAGAAACCCAGAATTCATTTTAGAAATGGGGAGGAATGTCAACTATCATCAAAAGTATAAGTGAACATAAATCCTTCAACTGATCACCATTCCTCCTTGAATAGAAAAGAAAGTGATCACACTTAATGCCTAGAATGGGGAGTTTCACATCTACATCCAATGGTTGGACTATGGGTTACCATGGGAATGTAGACTTACATACATCCCTAGATTTTGAACTGTTGTTGGGAGAGCCTTCGTGACTCCACATACCATGGGTATGTAGACTCAAATGGGTGCGCTGATGCACCCAATGATCTAATCATATGGGTCTGGTGGATTTCAAGGAGACTTTGTCCTGATGTTGGGGGACTAGTTCATAGAGAAGCTATGGAGGATTGGAATGTAATGGAGGGGTAAGATTGAAGCTGGAAGAAAGAATACCCGAAAATTCTCCATTCCGCATACTATTTTCTTTTGCGGGATGGGGGGATCTTCGTATACCATAACGGTATGTTGGTAGAGGGGTTGTCCATGTACCAAAGTATTATGTGGGTTTGGGAATAGACCACCATTCACCATAGTGGTACATGGTCCCAAATGTGGTCTACCACACCGCCTCGGGTTCTATCCACGTACTGATGCAGTACGCGACACCGGGTTAAATCCACATACTGATACACTACATGAAGAGTCATATCAAAGGAGGGTATTAGGGAATATCATTCATGGGGAGTTTATTTGTGAGAAATATGTGGTTCATGATTTCACTGATTTGGTTTGTGTTTCTCTCATTATTATTAAGTTCCTTCGTTTTATGGTTCGTGCTTGGTTGTACCTGCAGAAAATGTGGTTTGCAATTTGGGCCTCGCCGATAATTCAAGACTGAAGTTGGAATCCTCTCTGAATTCTTCCTTCCAACCTCTAGGGTCCCCTTCATGCTTTTTTCTTCCGTCCTTTCTCAATTCCTTCTATGATACTTTTATAGAGCATTGAGGAAATCATATCTATGGGCATGTGCACCATTTGCGAAATCCCGTGAAAAGTTATCTTGAGCAGTGGAAGACTCATTCAACTCGGGTTTGTGAACGTTTTGGTTTGTGAGTCATGGTTCATAGAACCCTGGTAATTTTCTTTGTCCGCAAACTGCTGAGTTCACAAAATGGTATATAGATGGCCTTCGCGTGCTTTATTCCATCGTAAATTTAGTTCTTGGTCAATTGGGTTGCTGGAAATCTCTCTAAAAACCAATGCCTCATGAGTCATTCTGTACAATGGTGGTTCTTGGTTCCTTTGTTCAACGAACCCTTCTCAGTGATGGTACGTGGGTCACTTATAAACTCTTTGAGAAATTTAATTATTTCATGTTTATTCTAAATTTTTCAATTGAATTTGAGTTCATTCACTTTTTAGACTTGTAGGAATACTTACTTACTTCCTTCTACAAAGTGATTGTGGGAGTATTTTCTTCCCTTGGAGAAGTTTTTAGAACCCTACATACATGTTAATCCATCATTATATTGTATTTTTTCCAATTTTATAAAAACATAAACAATATCCTATCAGCCTTATTATTATTTTTTTGTTGTAGTTTATCTAGGTTTCACAAATTGTGAAACTTTCTTCTTCTGAGTTCAACCAACACTCATTTGGAAACCTCTTGGTAAACATCTCTTCAGAATTCACATCCAACCTTGATGTAGTGGGTTTATCATAATTTTCACCAAACATACTTTCTTAGAGTTATATTTAAAACATGTACCCACTCTTGAAATAAAAGTAGTACACAATATATTATCCGATTTACGGGATACCATTTTTTTATGGATGTTTCCATTAGATTAGAGTATGATCTAATACGTCTTTTTGAATCTTGGTCATTAATAAAAACTTCAGTGAAAGCATATATTATTCTAGAAATTTGGGTAGTTCCCACTTAGGGTGGTTATGTATTCTTCAATCTCACCTCCATCTCTAAACAGATCATGTTGTGGTAGTTTTTCTTACCCTCAACTGATCATATAATATCTTTCTAATCTTTGTTTATTTTATTCATATATTCTTCATTCATATTTCTTGACTCTAGAAAATAATTTTCAAGATCCTTTAACTAATCATCTTTTACATCAATAGAAACATTGGGCAATATTTCAACTACATGGAAATATTCTCTATGAACAATTTTAGAAATAACTTTCTCATAGGAATACCATTGTTATTATTCATCAATATAAAGAATGGATTTCTCCCTTTCTTCGACTAGGCCTTTCAGAGTAATGAACTGTCTAAAATTAATACTTAGTTCATCATAAAATTCTTCTAATTCTACTTCTATATTTGATTTATTAGAAATAAGTCCATTGATGCCTTTAATAATAAGTTTTACCACTTCTTTTCATAATTTCTTCAGATGTGATTTGAATATAGAATTTATATCAGTAGGTGATACATCATCATCATATCTTGAATATGATTCATCAGAATAATCGTAATTGAAAAAATTATTTCGTATTTTATCTTTCATATTACCTTAAATTGGAGGTGTCGATCCATTTACAGTATGATTCTTCTTCAACTACTCAGCTTGTAATTTCTTTCTATTCATTTGAGTTTTGGAAGAAATATCCATCTAATTTATCTTGTTCATTTCATTAAATCTACAATTTATAAATAATTTCTTGGATATTTAGAGGTGAGATTCCTATGATACCACTTATAAATACCCATGATTGATTAGGTTCCACTGAGAGGGGGTGAATCATTGGTTAACCCATTTTTATGAATTATTATTTATCTTGAACTCACCTCGTAAACATATTAAGGTTCTGTTTCCAATCTATGATATTTATCAATCTCATATTTTGTGTTGTAGTAGTAATGGAGAGAGAATCACACAGTATTTACAAGGTTCAACTGAAAAGGTTTAATCCTTTTCATATTAGTTATACCCCCCAACATGGATTTTCCACTATAATTTTTTTAAGTGATTACAATGGTTTAGGTTGAAACTAGTTATACACCCTTATAGTCATTCCTCCAGTTGATACTAGTTATACCCCCCCCCCCACACACAATCCATCTATTACACCTCAGTTGGTTATACCACCCAATAGTCTTTTTTCTTCTTGATCTTCTTCAGAAATTGGTTATACCCTCCAATCACAAGCTCCTTCTCTTATGTCTTGATCAACTACAGGATGATTTTTTGATCTTCCTCTATGAGCCTATTAGGTCACACTTTCCCATATACTCTTCAAAAACCTTCACAGCTTTTTGGTCTTTAAAAAATATGTCTAATCACCTATATTTTATTAGATTCCTTAGTGAAATAATTCTTAGCCTGATTCTTTCTTCTGGTAATGTCCCAGCCTCATTCATATGTGTACAATTGATGAACCCAAATTCTTTAACAATAGTTTATACAAGAATAACACTTTCAAAATATCAATTCTATTTTTTTTAATGTTCACTTCATGTATAGATATTGAATATGTTTTTATCATTATAATCCCTAGAATATATTTATATTTTCCTTATTGGTATTTTATATACTTTTATTTAGGTTATCTCAACGTTCATACATGTTTATAATGATCACATTCCTGATATTTTTCCTATTTTTCTTAGTGAACATTGATATATGAGCATACCATAAGTTCTTCTTCACATATGTGTGAGTGTCCACATACATATCACTTCCTTATTCACATAATAATTTACAGAGCCACATAAAATAGAACCTTCTTGTAAACCAAATTCTTCTTTGGATAACACTAATCCTTCCTTCTTATGAGGAAACCCAAACGATGTTCGGGCACCTTTTTCATGAAAATAATTCACACATGCTTGAGTAGGCATGAGTTTTAATTTCTTTTCAAAACCAGGCAGGCTCACGGGTTCTCATTCATATAGTGGTGATTTTATGTGGTATCATTCAAGTAACCAAGGAGAATCATGGATTATTTTTCTTCATGCAAGCAAGAGATGTATGGTTTCTCTACCTCATGAAACTGAGTTTCATGGATTCTCTGTTTTTAGAGTTATTTCTCTTGTTTTCTAGAATATTTCAGCATACATTCTATTTGGTTGAGCCTCAATTCATATAGGTGATTTTACCCCACCTATATCTAATTTTTAAGGTTAGATGAGAGTTCAATAAAATTTTTGAGGATCTCAGCATTATTGTACTTAATGTTGAAGATTTTGGATCCATTATGAATCATAAGAATAATAATAAATTTGTGTGATAAATTCAATGATTATGTGATCAAAATAATTCCATGATAAAATGAATGATCCTCATCACTATGAGTCTCGAATACATCATATACAAATGGATATCATTTGACAAAATGACCTCCTATGATTGTATTTGCAGTTGGAAGATGATTATTCTTTATTCTATGAAATGAATGCAAAGTGTTTCATGAATCAATGGTGATTTAAAGTATCATTATATATTTATTTTTACTATATAACACCCATGGTGGCCTTGGTTTTATTAGAGGACTTTTTATGATCTTCTAAAGTGAATTAAAGTTCTTGGACAAGGGATGAGGAAGAAGGCACTCACTTGTTTGATCGGACAGTCGAAATCTAACTCATTTAATAGCCCACATTTTATCCATGTCAATTTAAATGTAGGTGAGAATACCATTATCCCAATATTTTACATCAATTATGCGGTCTGAATGATGTTTCTTTATAACTAATATTGTCTTACTACCAGTTTGAGCTGGCTATAGAGGATCAACACCCGCACTCCACCTTCACACACCATGGGCTTTATTCTAATGGAATTCTTCCCTGCAGGCTTCTAGACCATTTTAATTTCTTCCTCTAGGTGTGTGCTCTCCACTGGCCTTATACATAGTCCCTACTAGAAACATCTTCTACTATGTAGGCTGCATTGGCAGGCTCTCCGATAAGGTGGACCCTCGGGTCCCCTAACAGTGGTTGAGGGCTATCCTTGGTATCTTGTGTGGGTGAACCTATATTTTCTAATTAAGACAACATTATAAATAATACTTAAAGTTGTCTAAGTATATAATTGATATCTTTAAACCATTATCAAACATCTCAACTTATCTTCCCATAATCATTACAAAAAAATATCAAATTATATTTTTTATGGCCTTCAATTAAATAATCTTCAATTATTATTCATCCAATTAAACATTTTCATGGTCTTCACTTATGTTTAACAATGTTAATTAAAAATCACATGTCTTTGATAATTAATATCACTTAAAAAATCATTAAACTGAAACATGGATAATTTTCCAATCATGAAATCCAATGTCATTTCATGAATCTAGAACAATTCTCTAAGAATCGCTACTTCATCGACCAACACATATTGACTTATAGACAACAAATGAATCTTGGTATCCACACTTAGAGTGATTCAAGTAATTTAAATTCATGAAAATAATATCTTGTATATTGTGTGATTAAGAAAATTACATTTTTGGTATGAGACATTAAGAGTGATTGATGTTATTTTGAGATAAATATTATATTTATCATGGAATACTATGTGATCAAATCTATATAATTTTTTGGTGTCAATATTAGTTGAGAATATTTTTTAGGAATTTTAAGGATGGTTTTTTTCTTAATGATTTATGTGGTACTTTGGGTGTTACTATTAAATTTTGGAGATTAAAGTGGTTTTCTTCATATGAAGGTTTATTCTTTTAGGAGTTATTTTACCTTGTGCTAACCATTTTGGTGTAGGTTAATTCTTAAATATAGAAGAAATATATTTTTATAATTTAATAGATTTTATGATTTATATAATTTGATTGTAGTGCTTTGGAAAAAAAATAACCAATACTCATTTTTTGGAGAAAAAAATGAGTTTTTGGTGGAAATTGATTAAAATATGAAATTCTTCTTAACAATTAAGTATATTTAATTATTTTGTTTTTATATGAAGTAAAAAAATTAATCAACTTTAATAAAAGTATTTTGAAACAAAAAATTTATTTTTTTACTTTTATTACTGAGAAATCGATGGTCTTTTAACCCATCACAGATTTACGGTTTTTTATGGTTAACTTTCTCTTAATCATGTTATCTATCACTCTCTATTAGTACTTGGGAGTTAGTATTTTCTTATATATCTATCTTTTCACATTCCACTTATAATATTCTACTTATAAACTTAATATTTTTTATTCCAGGTGACCTTTATAATTCTCTTTCTCTCTTTTTTAATAGGAAGTTTTATTGACCCTCTTTATGATGTGTGTTTTCATCAAAGGTATTTTTAGAAGACAAACCCTAAATATAGATCCCGAATTAAATTTATGAGGATTAAATTTATTAATGGTGGGATAATGTAATATCCCTATATTTTTTTAAAAATAAATTATATGTCCAGTATCTTATAAGATACCCAACAGTGAGATTAAAAGAACATTGAATTATTATTATTTAAATATGACCATTATAACATAGTCGTTAAATTTGTGGGAATGGATAGAATTAACTAGATTATTAAATATATATAATTTTCCTACACATTCCTAATATAATAATTAATTCTTTGTAAATAATCACTTGTTTTTTAGTAAATTAATTTTATTCATTAAAAATTTGTTTTCTTCAAAAATGGGTTTTATTACTTTTTATGAGTGAATATTATAATTATTTTTTGTAAATTATAAAAAAAATAATTGAAAAAATTAATTTATTTTTTAAATTAATCATGCCAAAAATATATAAGGATTAATTTTTGTTAATTTTCTGAAAATATTTATTTTTCAATAAATAGTGAAAATATTATTTTATATTGAAAACCCTGTTTTCCTTTAAAGTATTTAAAAATTAAAATTATATTTTGGATTAGATTTAAAATTTCATTAATAAATTTTTATAATTAAATTAATGTTTTTTAAATTTATTTTATACTTGAATTAAGTATAAAAACTTTTTATATGTTAAAAGGCCATTTTTCTAAAAACCTTTTTTTCGTCGTGTTGGATAGTATGATTATAAATTAAATTATAAAATTTATGAGATTATAATTTTGAAAAATGGATAAAATATTTATAATAATTGGGTCTAAATTTTATAAATATGACCCTTTTAGTTTTATTTAATATGAATAGTAACCTTAGTAATTATTGATACCATGGTAATGAGTAAATCGAGTAATTAATGTTGAAAATAAAAAATATAAGGATTATAAAATGACTCTAAAAAATTTTTTAAGTTTATTTTAGGAGTTTAATTCTTCTATAATCATCCATGACTCTTTTATATGGAATTTTTTTCCATTTGGATGAGATTATGATGTTTCTAATATTTTATCTAAAGAAAAGTCTAAAATCTCACACTTCTTTCACAAAAAAAATGTTTTTAACATTGGGATGGAAAGGTAATATGTTAAATTATATATAATAATTTTAAATATAAAATATTTATCTTCATCATGGTAATATATTTTTAATTTTTTGTGAATTAATAATCACTTTAACAATTTACACAACTTTGGTGCAAAAATTATTCAATTAATGGAAAAATCAAATAAATGGTATTAAAAAAATATAATTTGGGATAATTATTGTGATTAATAAATTTTATATATGAAAATAAAATTATTGGGATGTATTAAAATATTTTCAACTAATTTTAATTATTATTATTTTGTTATTAAAATCAATCTAACGTATAGTTCTAAAATTTACATTAATGATATATTCTAATAAATCATATTTTATTAAATGGTATAAAATTACTAAATATAATTTATTTATCCAAGTAGTTATAATTTGGTTCATAATATCAACCTTGGTCTATTTATTTGTTTTTTATCTATTTATAATAACTATATTTACCCATAATGAGTAAAAATCCTTATTGTCATGAAAAGAGTGAAAGGGGTTAATTAGGGGTTGAAACCGAAAGGTAAGGGTAAAAATGTGACCTAAAAGTTTTTTAAAATATTTATATGATAGGATTCATACCCATACACATCAAATATTATCGATAAACTATTTTTGATACATTTTCAATTGAATATTAGTTTATATTAATTTAATATTTTGACGAATTCCAAGAGTGTGCCTCTCATCTCTTATAAAAGGGAACCACTTCTAATTTCTTCACAATTAAAAAACTATTTGGTTCAGTCAAAACATACCCAAATTTATTTATGTAATCCATACAATTTTTCTAGAGGTGTTTTTTAAGTTATAACACCAAACTTAGTGGTATTAAAGTGTTAAAAATGAGGTTGTTCGAAGAAGAGATATCTCTTTTAATCAAGCATTTCTATTTTATTTCTTCTCTACCCCTCCTTTAAATCCTCTTCATGTAACGACCCAAACATTTATGAATAAAATTCTTTTTCTTTTGATTTAATTAAATTTATTTTGGATATAAAAACACATTCAATTATTTTATTTTATCCAATTGGATTTAAATGATCGTTAAGTATATTTACCATTGATAGTATAGTCTTTGAACAATGATCACATGACTAGTATAAATATACAGTTTTAACAAATCCTTTTGGCATAGAAAAATGAATTGATTGCCTCAAAAATTAAGATAGTACCCTATGAAGCTCATTTATTGGAGCTTATGAGGGAGATAGCATTTTTGGGATTTTCCCAACACAAATCCCAAGCTAAGATCCAACCACTTAAACATGAGTGAAACTATTTATGGGGGAAGTTTAAGCTCATCGAGATCATGGCTCAAACCATGTTCAACCAATGGCCCTAAGAAATACCCAACATTGTGAACCTTACTCTTAGGGTGTATGATGGTCTAATAAAGAAATATGTATGAATACTATTTCAATAAGATTATGTAAAATATTTTTTTATAGAATAATGAATATATTTTCTTCCTATTATTGTTACACTGTAAATGATTTTTAAAAGCATGAAGAGTATTTTTTGTTAAGATTAAAATTCAATTAAGATATATATTTTTATTAATTAATGGATTTTTAAGTAAATTATATTTTAATAAAACATTATTATTAATTTACTTATTTTAGAATTAAACTGATCATAAAATTTTTATGAAGTCAAATGTAATTTTTATTAGGGTTCAAAAACTGTTATTGTCAGAAAACCTACCATTTTAAATAAATGTCAGTTTTTATTTTAAAAGTTAAAATTAAAATATTTAGAAAATCATTTAGATAAAATGAATATTATTTTTGGAATCATGATGTCTAAATTATCCAATGTTTAATTTTTCATTATTTTCTGAGATAATTGAATTTTTGGGTAAAAATTAAATACAATATAAATATACAGTGTGTGTTATGAAATCATAATGGAACAATAATTATGTAATAAAAACTATAAAAGTTATATTCATCCAAATATATTTTTTTAATTTAAAATAATTTAATTTTTGTTTAATTTATTTTATAAAGATAGATTGAATCCTCCATGACATATAATTTATTTTAAGATTTTAAAATCATTTCTTTGAAAGTGTGGCTCACCTCCACATAAGAAAGGGAAATATTTTTTTATCTTCAGACATTTTTCTTATAAAATAATTTAAATTGATACCCTTTTGAAGATACCATGGTCAAAAACCATGGTATGGTTTGTGCTATTAAATAATTTAATCTGTCATGCCAAAAACCAAAATAATAAAGAAATCCCCCTTCTTTCCTATATAAACCCTCCCAAACTCTCATTTCTATTCAGTAAAACTCATTAAAGATTTCTCAACCTCTTTTATTTACTCCCTAGAGTCCTCACAAGACACCCCCAAGCTCCCAAGAATCCTTTCCTAAGCCTTTGGAGTCACACATCTAAGTAATGGATTTCTCTCCTCACCTTTGAATTCAAGCACCTTCTTTGAATAATGTATAACCATAATAAAAAATTTAAAGGTAGGTTTATCCTTTATATTTCTACATATTTTTTTATATCACGAATTTTTAGAATAACTATTCAAACACTGCCACAAAGCATGGAAGTAGAGATGTCGATGAAGGTAGAAAATGGTTCAATTATTGACTCCCATGTATATAAATCAACCCCTATCACAATTTGTGGATTTAACTTTCTAGATAACCTTTTCATACTTCCCTTGGGGGAATTTGATGCATTTATGGGCATGGATTGTCTTTCCCTATAAAAATACCACATAAATTGTCACGAGAGGGAAATCACTCTCCATATGGAGAATCGACCTCTGATTCTATAAAAG
This sequence comes from Viscum album, assembly GCA_963277665.1. Lineage (NCBI taxonomy): Eukaryota > Viridiplantae > Streptophyta > Magnoliopsida > Santalales > Viscaceae > Viscum > Viscum album. The sequence continues at coordinate 1,374,981,915 of OY728164.1, forward strand.
TTCCAGTAAAAGGATGAATCTTTTTTAGAAACATCATATCCAGAATGGATATTATTTCCCTAAGAGAAAGTATATCTAGATCGAATGATTGAGTCTAAGGAAATAAATATTCTTGAAGACATGTCTATTGTGAGGGAATTCATTGATGTGTTTCCTGAGGAATTGTATAGCCTTCCTCCTAGTAAATAGGTTGAGTTTAGATCAATCTTATACATTGGGAATTTCTAATATCCAATTATTTATATAGAATGGATATTGTAGGACTTGAGAAACTGAAGAAACAATTACAGGAGAATCTGGATAAAGGGTTTATACACCCAAGTACTTCACCATTGGGTGCACCAATCCTCTTAGTCAAGAAGAAGGATGGGTCGGTGCTTCTTTGCATTGATTATCATGAGGTCAACAAAATCATGATAAAAAGAAAGTACCCTTTTCCAATAATTTATGACTTTATTTATCAACTAAGTGGAGTAAAATAATTTTACAAGGGGGATCTACAGTTGGGATATTACAAAGTAAGGTTGAATAATGAGGATATCCCCAAGACTACTTTTAATACAATGTATGGTCCTTATGAGTTCATAGTGATTCCATTCAGACTCACTAAGGATCCAAAAATATTTATGGACTTGATGAATATATTATTTAGGTATTACCTTTACAAATTTGTTGTAGTATTTATAGAAGATATTCCAATATACTCTAAAACTAATGAGTAGCATGAGAAGCATCTGAGAACTATTCTAAAGACCTTACATAAGGATTATCTCAACATGAAGTACATCAAGTGGGATTTCTATTTGAAGGAAGTATCTTTCTTGGGGAATATCATCACAAACAATGGTATATCTATAGATACTTAAAAGAAAAAAGTAATTGAAGGATGGATGATCCCAACATTTGTGATATATATCTATAGTTTCCATTTATTAGCTATATATTATCACAGATTTGTGAGAAATTTCTCATGATTTTCAAAACCTCTTACCAAGCTAACTCGGTAGAGAGTCAAATTTTCTCTGAATAATGAATGTGAATAAAGCTTCATAGAGTTGAAAATAAGGCTTATCACTACCTCTATTCTCATACTACCCATAAGTGGTGAGATTTTCGTAATTTTTATTGATGATTCAAGAAGAGATTGGGATGTGTGTTGATGAAAAATAAAAAATTCCTTTTCTATGCCTCAAGGTAGTTGAAAATTCGTGAGAAAAACTATCCCATGTATGATATGGAGTTACCAGTTGTGATATTTTCAATGAAAATGTGTTGGAATTGTCCCTTTTTGGAGAAATGTAAAATACATATGGATCAAAAAAGTCTCAAATACTTATTCATATATAAATAGACAAATATTCACAAATGAAAATAGTTGGAGCTTATTAAGGATTACAACTGCTCAATCCACTACCATCCTGGGTAAGAGAACAAGGTGGTGGATGCTCTAAGTAGAAAGGACCCAACAATTGTACCATTGATGATAATTGAGAAGAATATAATATTCTTTGACTTGAATAATATGGACATGGGAATAACAATGAAAGGAACATTAGTAATTATTTAGCAAATGATTTCTCAACCATCTTGTTAAAGAATGCTCAAAAAGATTATGTGGGAATTTAGAAGAAAGTGGAAACTATCAAAAAATGGAAATCTTGGATTTCAATGTTTATGAATAAGTAATTTTCAGATTTCGGTCAAGACAATGTGTTCCATTAAATACTATGTTAAAGAAAGAAATTTTGGATGATGCACATAGTTCGAATTTATCCAATCACCTAGGAAACAAAAAGAAGTACTGAGATCTCTAAGAGAACTATTTTTTGGATAGCATGAAGAAAGAGATTATTGAATATACATCAAAGTGACTAGTATGTCAGCAAGTGAAGAATGAATGGAAGAATTCTAAGGTAATGTTGCAACCATTCCCATACCACCCTGGAAATGTGAAAAAAAAATCACCATGTACTTTGTCACTCGAATTCCGAAGACATTCAAAGAAAAAAATGTCATCTGGGTTATTATGGATTATCTTACAAATGATGCACACTTCATAGAGATTTGATAGGATTTCTTACTGGATCAGCTAGCACAAATATACATCAAAGAAGTGGTAATCCTACATGGAGTACTACTGTCGATTGTTTCCGATTGAGATCCAATATTCGCCTCTATGTTTTGGAAAAATCTCTAGCATGCTCTAAACATAGAGCGAATATTTTTTATGTCTTATCACCCTCAAATTAATGGAAAATCTGAGTGGACTATACAAACACTTGGTAACATGTTGAGATCTTTCTCAATAGACTTTAAAGTTAGGTGGGACCATTATCTTCCTTTAGTGGATTTCTCTTACAACAATAGTTTTCATTCGAGCATATAAATTGAACCTTATGAATCCCTTTATGGGAAGAGGTGCAGAACACTAGAATATTAGTATGAAGTTTGGGAATGAAAACATCTAGGTCTGAAAATGGGCTATGAAATGGTGGAGAAGATTAAGAACATCCAGTAGCATGTCACAGCTTCTAAGAGTCAAAAAAATAGTTATGAAGACAATCGTCAACCTGACCTAGTGTTCAATTTTGGATATATGGTATTCCTCCACATATCTCCATGGAAGAGAGTGATTAGATTTGGGAATAAGAGAAAGCTTAGTCCAAGGTACATTGGCCCTTTTAAGATCCTTGGTCACATCGGAGTAGTGGTTTATAGACTAGCACTCCCACAAAACTTATCTCATCTACATTATGTATTCCATGTATCCCTATTAAGAAAGTACATATCTAACCCATCACATGTACTCAATCTAGAGGTGGTAACCCTATGAGGAGAAACTGGTGATGATATTAGATCATAGAGAAAAATTTCTAGGAAATATGACAATTCCCCTCATCAAAGTGTTGTGGAGAAACCACAAGTTTGAAGAAGCAACATGGGAACCAGATGAGGTGATGTATTAGAGTTACCCTCATCTGTTTTAGTGTGGAGAAAATAAATTTCGAGGGTAAAATTTCTTAAGGGTGGAAGGTAGTAATGACCCAACCATTTATCAATAAAATTATTTTTCTTTTGATTTAATTTAATGTCATATAGATATAGAAAACACATGTTCTTCTTTTATTTTATTTAATTGGATTTAAACGAATATTAAGTATCTTTACCATTTATAATATATTCATTGAAAAATTATCACATGACAGTATAAATATAGGGTTTTAACAAATCTTTTTGGAACAAAGGAAGTGATGCCCTCAACTAGTAGGATCATACCCTATGAATCCCATTTATTGGAGCTTCTAAGGGACATATAATTTATTAAAATTTCCCAAGACCAAGACAAAGCTGATATCCAATAACTTAAGAATGAGTGAAACGGTTTACAACATAAGTTCAAGGTCATCAAGATCACAACCCAAATAATGTTCACAAAATGGCCCCATGAAAGCCCCACCATCCCACACCTTACTCTTAGGGAATTTGTAAGTGTAATAAAGTGATATTTATCAAGACTATAGAAATGATATTATGTACATTATTTTTTATAGAATAAATAATATATTATCTTCCTATTATTGTTACTTTTTAAATGATTTTAAAAGTACAAATAGTATTATTGGTTAATATTCAAATTAAATTAAGAAATCTATTTTAATTAATTAATGGATTTATAAAATAAATAATATTTTAATAAAATATTATTATTAAATTAATTTTTCTAAGGTATATGATCATATAATTTTTATAAAGTCAAATGTAATTTTTATTAGTGTTCAAAAATTGTTATTGTCAAAAAAACATTTCATTTCCAATAAATATCATTTTTTATTTTAAAAGTGAAAATTCACTTTTATTGAAAATTATTTAGATAAAATGAAAATTATTTTTGGAATCAGGGCATTGAAATTATCCAATGATGAATTTTTTATAATTTTCTGAGGCAGACGAATCATTGGTTAAAAATTAAATACTTTATAAATATTTGGTGTGTTTTATGACATCATAATGGAACAATAATAATGTAATAAATAGTATAAAAGTTATCTTCATCCAAATATATTTTTTCCTTTAAAATAATGTAATTTTATGTTTATTTTATTTATTTCATAAAGCTAGAGTGAATCCTCTAAGACTTATCATATATTTTATGATTTTAAAATCCATTCTTTGAAAGTGTGACTCACCTCCACATAAGAATGTGCAATATTTTTTATCTTCATACCTTGGAATTATAAAATAATGTAAAACAATCCCCTTTGGTATAAACCATGGGAAAAAACCATGATATTGTTTGTCGTTTGTAATATTTTATTATGTAGTGTCCAAAACGAAAATAATAAAAAAATCTCTCTCCTTTCCTATATAAACTCACCCAAGATCCCATTTCTCTTCAGTAAAACTCCTTAAATCTCATCAAAGTTCTTCCCAATACTCCCTAGAGTCCCCCCATGGTTCCCCTAAACTATTAAGAAGCCTATACTAACCCTTTGGAGTCACATATCCAAATAATATATTTCTCTCCTCACCTTTGAATTCCAGAACGTTCTTTGAGATTAGTTCTTTTAATTAAAATTTATTGTATTTACATTCATTTTTAATCATTACCTTACTTTCCATTTTATGTAATTTTTATGTGGGATCATTTATCCTCCTCATTTGGACCCTTAACTATGCCCACTACTATGCCAAAATTCTGTAAGGGATTCTCTCTCTCCTCTTTTAATCAAGCACTTCATTTATGATATGCCTTTTAATTTCTATTTGTGTATTTTGTGATATATTATTACCTATTATAATAACTTTAAAATTGTTTTATAAATTATAAGAGATCCTTTCACTCTCATTTAAACCTCCTAATAACCCATACATACACCTGTTACCATGCCAAAAAAATTTAAGAGTTCTTTTTCTTTCTCCTCTTTCTTCAAGATTCTTTATTATGTTACGCCTTATATCTACAATTACAAAAATTGGGGTATGTAATTACATGTAACTATTACATTACATTTCATGTTTAAATGGTGAGATACCTCTTTCTCTCTTGTCAACCCATTTTGTGGATTTTTATATGATGTTTTTATGCTGCCAAAATTGCACCACGATTTACCATGCCAAAATAACTCTGTAGTGAAAACCATACCCATTTCTATATCAAGTTTACTCTCCTCTATGAACATACTAATATTTATTAGGGACTTACATGTATGTATTACAAATTTCTAGATCATGGAATAAAATTATGATGTTGAATGAATCCATATGTGGCACACTTAGGCATGAGAATGAAATGATTATGAAGGGTGTGCCCTGATAGCACTCTAATGCATTGGGTAATGTTTAGTATCATGATATGTCATGTTGGGGAAGGTTTTTACCTGATTCCATTATGGTACTTCTTTCCACCATGATATCTTAGAGGTTTATCTTTAACTTATATTTATGATGCAGTGTTTTAAGTTGTTTCAACATTTCCAATGTATGATTATCATGCTATATCATGGATTATTCCATTATAATTCATTGATATTACTTGTCTAACATGTATTATTATCCTCATTTTATTACATGTTTATTCCCTTATTGGTATTTATAGCTCACCCCTTTATTATGTATGTCCCCAGGTTATCCCTTGTAGTTTTAAGTACGAAAGAATGTTTTGGTCATGTCAAATAAGTTTTCAAAAAAGATGTTTTATTTATTTTTTTAAGTTTTTATGTAATGTTACTAAACCCTAAATAAACTAGACTTATCGATCTTTTAAGTGGTATTAAGTGAAATTATATGTAATAAATCATGTTTAAATGTGAAATAAAGAGCAGCGTTGATATACTTCAACCATGATAAAATAATAAAACTAATATTATTGGTATAATTATAGGTTATTATTTTAATTTAATAACCTATATCCATCTCCAACATTTATAAAATGGAAAATTAATTCATAATTTCTATATAAGGAAGACAACCAACTCACAAACTGATGTAATTATTTTTCCATCGTTGTCTCTCAATAATGTTTTAATTATGGATGTAAATTATATATACGATATGAATGAAATATTTGTAGTTATTTAAATATAATATAACACATATTTTCTTACATTTACATACACTGTAAAATGATAATGTCGTTCATGAGTATATGTGGACTAACACCTTCATAAATCATTGTGATGCATTTTTAATTACAAAAAACATGGAAAATATATATAAATATATATAAAAAATTAATATGATATTTTTTATATTATTATCTTTCTGTAAAGATAAATTAATATTTACCATCTTTCTATAATTATCATTTATAAATTGAATCATTACTCATGTGTACGTACGGGCTATCATCTCTAATATTAGAACATTGTTCATTTTTCCATACTATATTTTATGTTTGGTTTTAAAATTACAATTGGTGTATAAAAATGATAACTATTTAATTATTTTTTTTGGATATGGTGGACTAATCAAAACCTTTTCCAAAGTTCACCTACTGAATTCATTTTCAACATATGAGTTGAATATCGTTAAAAACACCAGACGTTAACTTAATTGAATATATAATTATATATAACATGGTATTAAATGAAAAAAAGGAATAATAAAATTTAAAAATCTTATTAATAAATTATAAAAAACATAATTTTGTTATTCAAGAATAAAAATAATGTAAGTGACTGGTCGGACTCAAGGTAAGGGAATTTATTTTAAATATCATCTTTCAAATTTTTCCTTAAAACTCACTTTTTCTTCCATATAAATATTTTATAAAAAATTAAAAAGGTTTTTTAATATTCCACTATGAATTTTTAAAGTCATTTTTACCCATGTTTTACTTTTTTAAAAATGGTTTTAAAGGGATTTTGTTTTGTTTTTTGAATGAGGTGTTTTTTAAATTTTACCAAGCATGTAAAAGGAATTATTTTTAAATTATATGGCATGAGTGGATTTTATCACCATCCTAAATAATATTTAATTTAAATATTAATTTTCAATTTTATAAGGTTATATTCAAAGAAAATATTTTCCTTTAAACTTTCATAGTTTTTTAAATAAGTAATTTCAAACATGAAAGGATATTTTCCCCAAGAAATGTTCCAAGTGATCTTTCAAAATCATTTTCCATATAAGTTGAAATAACTTGGTGTTACTAAAAGTGGAAAGGTTATTTTACCCAAGAATATTATGATAATATTTTCTTTAAATAAAAACATTATTTCCCTTTTTATGGGTATTTTGGTATTGAATATAGGTTTCAAATGATAAGGGTATTTTGATATAAAAATGTGTTTTTAATATGCGTTTAAAAGATTATTTAAAAGGTTTTGTGATGAAATGGTGTAATAAAAAACTATTTTATATGTTATATGAGAAATATATGTAAAATGGGTGAGCTTTATATATCTTATATGATGTTTTTAACCCCATTATATCTCATGGGTTAACTTGATATAGCTTATACAATGGTTGTTCACATATAGTGTTAGGTGAGACCGTTATAGATTATGCAATGGGTGTGCCCATATAGCACTTTAATGTATTGGGTAGAGTATCTTGCCTTTTGATGTAAAAAGGAGGGAGTTACCAAAGGGTTTCTCCTATGGATTTAGGTAGGATCTAGTTATTTATGACACAGATTTTAAACGGGTTATAAATGTGATGCTATATATTTCCAAAACAGATTTTATTTTCTTTTTATAGGTTTTAATGGATATATTTGAGAAAAAATGATTTTTTTCATGTGGAACAGATTTATTTCATTTTATCAGATATCGTTGAGGTAAAAGTAAATGATTCCTAGGTTTTAATGTTTTTCACTGAACTAATGTATTTCTTCTTTTTTATGTACCTTATGGTGATTTTTGTGACCATACTAAACTTTTAAAATGTTTTTCATTGAGTTTTACATATGGGTAAGAATAAAGAGGAGAACATGTTGAAAGTCGTGAATTTTTTTCAGGAAAATGGTTCTTGTTTTATATTAAATGTTTTTTACTATGAAAAAAATTATAATAAGTATAATTTTAAACTTGTAATGTATGGTTTTGTTATTAATGATTTATGACCTAATTCTAAAAAACTCTAAACCTAAAATATCTCTAGGAATGAAAGAATGTGATTTCTAATCTAAATACATTAAATGTTTGATGTTTAAGGTAGGGGAATTACACACACCTATCTAATTATTAATATTTGAATATATTTAAAACATATATTATCACACCATCCACTACTAAGAAATTTGGAACCACTTTACCTTTAAAATTAACTTATATAATTGAACAATTTGATGATAATATATATTGTGTCCCTCCCATCACTTATATAAAGGGACCTATTATTCTACCTTATTAACAAAATTTGAGAATTATATATTATAAAATACCTAATAAAAAGACTTACTATAATCTTTCCATTCATTCTAGATCTTCTTTTCTTATCTTAAGATCAATCCTTCAAGTCTTAAAGAGTAAGCCAAAGGAGGTCTCTCAAAGAATAGGTATAAATCAAAACTAATATCTTTAAATTTAATTTGTTCTTACACCATATTTAATCTTGTTCCATCCATAAAAACAGGATCAATATACTATAATAAATATACTAATATGTTATTATGATTATTTCATAGCTATTTATCACCTATTATCAATCAAATGGGAGATGAAAATAGTGTTCTTTTGTACGTGTGGACTATCGCCTCCACTTAGCGATATAATTCTATTTCTATCACCATATTTCATGGATGATTAATATGATAGGTTTAAAGTTTATATATGATATTTATTACATATTTATTCTTATTAAATTATAATATCATATATATTTTCTTACATTCTGACCCATAGGTAAACGATAATGTCACTCGTGTGAACATGCGGACTACCACCTCTATGAAGTGATTTGACTTTTTTATCAATATTTCTTTACTTGGATTGTAAAAACAACATAATTAATGTAAATAAATTAAATTTATGATATAATAATAATTATATAATGGTTAATTATTATTTAAATTTCTTTTTTTCATCCATCGATAAGTGGAAACACCACTCATGTGTATGTTCAGATTACCATCTCCATGAAGTGATGTAATTCTTTTTTAATAAACACTTAATATGAATAGTTAAAAATATGTATATAATATATATATATATGATATTAATATCATAATTAAAATTATAAATATATAGGATCCATGATTAATTTTCAAGGACCATAAGTTCCGAACTAAAACATACATGAAAAATGAACTAATTAACACCTAAAATGAAAATTTAATTGAGAATTATTAATAAAAAAGTGTTGAAATTAAAGAAGACAATCATATATGATATTATAATTATTAATATAATTATTTTATAGAATTATAATAAATATTAATTTATTATACATGACTTCTTAGCACTTATAAGTCTAGTTGTACATAAGGTAAGGGTTTGGTCACAATTTTAATTCATTGAGGCGTGTTTTAATGTTATGCACCAATTTTTTATTTAGAGGGTATATACACTTACAAATAATTTATAATATAATAATAAATCATTTAATTCAATGTATTTAAAAAACCATATTATTTTCTATCTTCAAATTTATTTTGTTTCAAAAATTACTCATAAGGGTTCTCTGTCTCAATTTTTTTTAATTGAGACATGCTTGATGTTATACACCTATATTATTTTATGAGGTGTATCTACTAAAAAATTGGTATTTTATATCATAAATATCCTAGTGTTAATGTTATTTAAATTTCCATTTCAATTTATTTCTTTCATGAGAGATATTATTAAAAAGTTATCACAGTGGTAAGGATTTTTTGTTACAATCTAATTTTTATCAAAAATATTTATTCTTACATTTTTTTATGATGAAATTTTATGATATATATCTCATAAATATTATTTATTTCATTAAATTATATTTATTTATTTATATGTAATTTTTTAATTTCATTTTTCTCTCTTTATGTACTCAATAATATTAATAAATTTGCTTTAAGTAAAACAGACCATATTTTTTCCTTCGAACAACAAATCTCTTCTACCACATAACTATTTTCTTTAAAATGTTTTAAAAAAGTTTTTTGTTATTATTGTAATATTATTTAATTTAATTTTAAATATATTTTAATTTTATTACTAATTATTAAAATTAAACTTCTTATCCTTTTTCAAACATGGTACTTTTTACTTTTTAATGAAAAATATGAAAGGAGTTTTTTATTTTAACATAAGTAGTATGAATAGTTTTCCCCACCAACAATATTATTATTTTCTATAAAGTTTTATTTATATTTTCCCTATTATCTATTCAAATTATATTTTTTACATAATATTTTAGAAAATTATAGATATAAAATAAGTGATTTCAAATAAAATGGGTATTTTTCTCATAAAATGTTCTAGAGATGTTTTGAAGGTAATTTTATCTACAACAATATCCTTTAATATTTCTTATGATTTATGAGGTATATGATCTAATGTTACCATATTCATTATTTATATATATGTTTTATGATTATGATAAATAAATTATTATGAAACTCATATCCTTTACCTTGGTTATGATTTGATAAAATAATGAATGTTTTATGATCCTCTGGAACACATATATATAATGTTTTAATTGTGTGATGAGAGGGGAAAAAATTATATATCCCTCCAATGTATTGGTTACAGATTGATATCTCATGATATAATAAGGAGTTTATTGGTAGTTAACCTAGTTTAGTAAGCTACCTTTTCTAATAAGGTAGTCTTGGGAGTGAACCTTGACTGAGGAAATGATGGAATGGAGAGTGAACCCAGTACACTATGATAGAATTGGTAAGGATCCTTGATTAAGGAAATTATTTTATATTATTACATGTATGAAATAAAATAATATATGTTTCCTATAATGTGTTTTAATGTATTATGAATAATTATTGATTATTTTCCACTATTTTGAATCATGTATTTTGATTGATAAAACTTAATGTCATGTTTGATAATTATGATATATAAATTTATGGTTATGGTTTGATATTCTTAACATCATGTTCTCATGCCCCAAATGATTATCTTATTATCATTGATAAAAATATCTTCTTTTTTTACCCTTAATAAACATATAAGCTCACTATTTCCTATGTTTCCCTTCCCTAGGCTTATGAATAATTGTTTTAATTATGATATGTCTAATAAGAGTAAATATTATGAAGAATTAAATGGAAAAAATGTAGATCTTTTATGTACCCATTGTTTATGTATATATGTTTCTAAAGATACTAAAACATTACAATTATTGTATGGATTATATTGATGTGTAATGAATATTAAAAGAATAAAATGTAGTATTTATGTTTGAAAAATTGGGGTTGGCACACATATACACCATCCATTATGAAAAACTAAATCGTCGTTTGTGTGATGCACAGACTACTTCCTCTATGATGTAACATGTTTCATTTTCATTCACTGCATTTAAATGATGGAGATAAGGATGGGATTAAAGGATAAATATTATTTTATGATATAATTAATGTTTTATAATGATAAATTTATGAACCTATTAACGATATCATCAATAAACTATCATCATTAATTTAATTATATAAAATAAGAAAACAAAGAGAATATTATTTTATTAAAATTATGTAATGTTTTCATATCCATTAATTATTTTTTCATATCCTTAATATTTGGATATATAACACAAATAAACAATAATAATATCATTATGGGTCTATCATAATGATATTACAACAAAACCACCTCACAATCAGTCATTAAATCAGGTTTTTCTAATGATTAGTTAGAACTAGCCACCTAATTGAATGATACTACTAATTTATATCATGAATGACTATGGGAAAATAAATAATTGTATAATATGATATAAATTTGTAAATAATTTCTTTCTACATATGTTATATCAATATTTAATTCATTAATTAAAAAACACCCTTTAATTGTCAAGAATCACTAAAACATTCTTCTTATCAATTTTATCTTCAAGGATAAAGAATAAAACACTCATGAAATGATTTTAGAGAATCATAATTAAAAATAAACTATACCTAGTCCAAAACATAATCATTTATGAATTATTAAAATTGAAAGGGCAATAAAAATGGACACTGTTATTATAAAACTAATACAAATGATCAAGACAAAAGACAATTGATGTGAAAAATATGAATATATCATGTAGAGAAAAACAATTTATGAAACGTATTAATGAAAAATGATATGATTAAGGTTAAAAATTAATTTATTAAGTTTTATATATTTTTTATACATGAGGTTAAAGTATGTTCATAGAATTTAGGAGAAGGGGTAATGGTTATCATTTCTAATTCCTCTTTTGAGACATTTTTTGTATTATTAAGGTAATTTAATTTATATGCTATATATACTGCCTATTTGAGATATAGTATCTTGAATTTTATTTTAATATTGGTACTTTAAGTTCTATTACAGCCCCCTATTTTAAGGGTTTTTTTATTAAAGTGTTACTCAAGTTTTATGGGTTTTCTTGGTCTCAATTATGATTCTTTGAGAAATGTTACATGTTATACAACATTCTTTAATTATATGGTGTTGTATTGATTTACAATCACATGAATTTTATATAAATATTTACCTTTTAATTAATGGGATAAATTAATCCTAATCATGAAATTTTTGTTAAATTTATTTTGACTCAAGTGTTACCCCAATAATTAGACTTTTTGGTAACTCAATTTTTATTAATTAAGTTATGATCATTAACTTTAGATTGTTTCATATAAGTTGGGTAAATTATTACCTTTTATTTTATTCCATGTTATTATATATTTTTTTACATTTTCCATATAAACCTGTTTTTAAATGTTTCATGCTTCATTGAATATGTTTCCCATAAGGGATATTATTAACTTAAGTCTACTTTACATGAGTTATATTATTTCATCATGAAACTATTCCTTACATGATTGGGTAATCCCCCCATAATATTGTATGATATGGTATTTTATAATTGTATTTGGGAAAAAATTAATAAAAATTAATTTTTTGTTGTTGTTATTATAATTTGAGTTTTAAACAATGGTATTTTGAAAATACTAAAAAGGGTTTTTCCTTCCACCATGACATGTTTTGTCCTCCTCTCTCCATTTCTCCAAGATAAAATTTATTTATTTTCATGGTCTTATTATTATGTATTCTTTTTAAAATTTATGGTTTTCAAAATATTTAATTTCACCTTTTCAAATTTCACCTTTTAAAGGGACATGTAAATTTTTATTTTATGCTAATGTTTAAAATGTTTTTCTAAAAGATATTTTCAGTTTTCTCTTCTTTTTCCCTTATCATTTTAAAAAATATTAACCCTAATGGGGTTTATGGTTTATAATTTATCCACTAATATATATATGTTATCATTTGGGGGATTGAACTCATGGTATAAAAAAATTCAATTCTTGGTCCCTTCTTTTGTGATATCATTTAAAGAATTCTTCTTTTGAAGGCATTTTACATTTATTTCAACACACTTCTATCTTTCATTATACATTGGGGATATGTTCATATGAAACCATACAGTTTCCTTATTTTTATGGATTATGATTATTATTATTATAGTATTTAATTATCCATATATGCATTTATCTATATGATTTGAACAGCAAATTTTAAATAATTTGTATTAGATGGTCTTTTGATAGAAAGAATGTTATTATATTCACATGGGGAAAAGTGTTTCCTTTTTTACATTATTATTCTAATATATATGATTATTGAAAAGTTTATTATGTATTATTTAACCATCCACCTTCTTTCTCTGAATTAGTTTTGATCATGTTATCCATTTATTAACATAGGGAATGTATTAATATTCTTTATGATTATTAACAACTAACACGGGATGATTATGTAATGAATTTTCATATCTTTCATTATACTGGTAGACATGTTTTAATCAATAATATGTTTAGTATGCAATTTTAAGAAAGGTATTTTTGACTCTTATAGTGAATTAATTGGAATTAAATAATTGAATGGTAAGATCCAGAATTTTATATCCCCTTGATGTATTGATGGGTCTCATGTGAAAAAACCAGTTATGTTATTTGATATATGAATTCCCAATTTATAAAAATATCTTGACTAGATTATCAACAATAAGTAAATTTTCTTGACAAATGACCTTAAAATTAGGTTTTTGATGTTATATATTATTCATTCCAATAGTATGATATCAGCATTATTAATATTCAAGTTTTCATGTATTTTCATGGATATAGCATGCTCTCAGTTTCAAGTTGTTTATGGATTCATGTTATTTACCTATTCAGTTTTTAATATTTATTCCATTTTTATTCCATGATTTATTCATTTATATGTTTCCATTACTAAGTGTATCATTTTACCCCTTCATTTGTTTCCATTTCCCTGAGTTATGAAGAAAATTAAAATTGGAAACATGTTTAAAATGATATCATGTGTGAAAGAATTCATGAGAGATGGTGAAGACTCATTATCGATAAATTAGTTTTGTATGTAATGGTAAAAAGTGTCGGTTTGATATAAATAACATTTTTTTTATTTTATGTTTTTTTCCAATTATCTAAAACTGTAAAAATAAAAATATCCTTCAGATGTAAGATACATAATATTCATTTTGATCTTGTTATTAAGGATGGTTATATATAGGATTTTATAGTTGGTATCAATGAAAGTTTTTAAATTATGTGTCTATGGGAACCAGATCTAAGAGTAAGGGTCTGAGGTATCACATGATGCTGATTTTTTCCATTAGATATTTTTTAATACCTACTTGGAAGTGATTATTTGAAATTTAAATCCCCTACTACTTGGGGTATTCATATACAGATTTGGTCCAAATTATATTTTTTTTCTAGGAATTTTTATATGGAGTGAGGTGAATGTTGGAATATATATCTCTATAAAATTTATTTTAATAACTAATATTAACATCTATTTATATATATATGGGTTGTTACTTTATATAAAGTTACACATGGATGATGTAAAAGGAACTCTAAATTTGAGAAACCACCAAAATAGTTCTAATACTTGTGAATTTTGTGATTAGTAAATCATGACTTATTTGGATGATGACATGTGATTATTTTTATGCTTGTATTTATGGTTATGATGAGTTCTAATATGTGTTCCAAGAACAATCTATAACATTTTAAGAAAAAAGAGGATGAGGTTGAAGATTCTGGATACACTAAATCCTACTAGAAAACTTTTATAGTTTCGAATAACAAGTATAATATGGGTTAAAAGGTTGAAGATATGCTAAAAAAATTGGATGAACCATCCTTAGAGTACTTAGATTTTTTATTACTGAATATAGAATTTCATAACTCTTCGATGAACTCTTGAGAACATCATAGTTGAGTTGGGATAGCCTCAAATTCATTTGAATATGGCTAGAAAATAATGTTGATTAAAGGTTGTGTAATTATTATTCATTGATTTATATATACATTATATAGCATATTCATACACATCATCTTGATATTTCATAACCAACTTCCATCTCAACATATGTATGAAAAATTTCTATATAAGAATCATCAATTACCTATATAGGCATCATCTGTATAGGTGTCAGTCTATATAATCATGAAATAAAGCTTACATAAGTAGCATCTATAATTCATAAACATGATATGGATATTTATTAACCATAATTTGTGCGACATCATCCATATAGGAATCATCTTCATGTGTTTAACAATCATTCACTTGGTTTAATTTTTATAAAAATACGAAACTAGATAAACCTTTATAAGAATGAATTGCAATGTAAAAATAAAGAATATTCATAAAAAATATTCTTAACAAAAGTAGAATTAAATCAGAAGTTTATAGAGATATATTATTCATGGATCAACCATTATGATAAAAAATTGACCAAAATTATTTCTAAGATAAAAGTAGTACCATACAAGGTGGAAGATGAGATGTTGAGTTGAGTTCCACATCTTAATAAGAGGATCCACATCAACAATGCTGGGGTACATGCCCGTGAAGAATTTTTGTGTGTGGAATAACAATCATTTTTTCAATGGGGATATAGTCGTTCTGAATAGAAAAAAAATGTATTAAAAAACATTAGCATTGTATTTTTTTCTTTCCCTCATACCATAGTTGCATTCCTACAAAAGATGAGATAACATGAGATGGAAAAAAAGATCCATTCATTGAACAAGTATGGAGGTAAAAAGGGAAAACATTTTTAAATTTGATAAAAAGTAAAAACACAAACTCCCCCCACCTTAGTGTTGGACATGTCCCTGTTTGATCCTAAAAATTGGTATCGTAGCACTAGGTTACACATATTTTGGGTTCTCTACTGTCTATTTTTTTAATTTTTTTTATGTTTCACTACTAAAAGTGAAATAAAATAAATAATTAGAGAATTTATATGATATGATAAACATTTTATCATTTCTTTAAAGTCATATAAGATTAAAAGAAAGAACGATTTGAAAATTTTAAGGGAAATACCCCTCTTATACAAAGAGAAAAATGAGTCAAATTTCCCATGTTGTGATCCTTTTGAAGAAACAAATGACATGGAAGAAAAAGATATAATAGTTTTATAAAATACTAAGAAGTTAGAAAAATATCATATCTATTATTGTTCATAATATCTATAAAAATAAGTGATAACATAATATTCCTGTCAACATTTCCCTAAGTAATTACCAAGAATAAGTGGGAGAGATCACATTAATAATGATTCAATAGATGGGTCAATATCTGAATTAAAATATATTCATTATTATTTTCCAAAAATATATATTCTCTTATATTTATGTATATTTCAAAAGTTTTCATTTGGAGATCACCCACCATGAAAAATAATCTAATAATAGAGATATATCACTAGAAAAAAAAATAGATTATGACTTTAGATCTCACCAATTAATGTAATGTCCATAGTTTCAGACTCAAGAAGATTAAAAAATCTTTATCCAAAGTTGTAAAAGATTGGGTTGATTCAGTTCTAAAGAAATATTGAGTTATATAAACACATTAAAATAAGTTTAATGTGTTATATGAGAATAAAAAATGATATATTTGATTTTAATAATGCTCAAATATAGATCAAATCCAACAAGATAAAAGGGATTGGACATTTTTTTCAAGAAAAGAATACAATGAACATTGATAACCTTAAGAAAAATAAGAAGGAATTTGAAGATTAAATAATAATAAATAAAAGTGCTAAATATATTCTAAATATGAAATGTTTGAAACATTGGGTTAAATTAAACAATCTGGAAGCAACTCAAGCCATGTCTACAAAATAATTTGAAAAGAGGGATATTACCAATGGAAATTTTCAGGGTATTTATATGAAAAAAGTCTTTATATTGTAGAAAAACAACTTTAGATCATATAATGATCATTCTACAGCTTCCATATAAGAAAATGTTTCATCCACATCACAAAGAATTAATTTATCTAAATATTTTCTTTCACATTGTAGGCTTAAACTAATATTCTATAAACATTTGGATGATGAAAATTTCAATAATACCCCCAATAAATCCAAGATAATTATAATCATGATAAGAAGTGGAAATTACCTATAATAATCCCACCGAGATGATGTAAGTACAAAAAAATAGTAACTAATTTTGGAAATTTTGGACAGTATATAGTCTAAATAAGAAATTCAAGTTTTTTTGGTAATTTGTGGTGTTGTAAAATATTGGGGAATAATGAATTATATTGTTATATTAGTCTATAAATTTTTTAAATTCAAAGATATCCAACATTGAGGGAGATAAATCTTGAGATGTAGTGAAATCCATAGATTAAGAGGATAAATATTTATTTCTCTAACAGATTTAAAAATAATTGAAGATTTTGTTTGTATTTTCAATAAGGTTGGTCATAGTATTGGTACATTCTTGATTAATTAATCAAATTATGTTTCAAAAAAACCAGATAAATAAGACCACATAATTGGATGAAGGAAGGATAGATTACTAGAGGCATGAAGCTAAATAATTCTATAATAAAAAATACTCTTGAGAATATTTATTGGAATGTTTAATCATCCATGACTATAAAGAATAAGTATTATGAAGAGAAAAGTTAACCTAATAAAACTAAGAAGGTTTTCATGCCAAAAAAGATAAGCTACTTCTTTTGAAGAAGAAGATTACACACAATGGAATGTTGTGAATAGATATTTGAAATTAAAAATGATAAACTAAATTTGAAGTATTTAAGTGTAAGAAAAGTTAAAAAGAAAAATAAAATTAGTGGTTTGGTGAAGAGCAGTCTTGAGAATCCATGTAGATGGTCCAGGAAGATTAATCCCACACCAAAGAAATGTTTGATCATTTTTTCTTGAAGATTCATAAAAGGAAATAAAAATGGATATAGTATCAATTAAATCCCATGATAAATGAAAAGGGATTATTATACATAAATAATCTAAATTTCATGATATATTTTCAATAAATAATGACTAAAAGAATATAGAATTGATAGGTGGGTGAGGCAAGGAATCTCGACAGAAGTCAAAGAATTATCTAAAAATTACACCATCTCAAGAAGGAATCATGATTAATAGTAAGGCTGCAATAGTTGATACAATTGATACTGGAATATTTTATGATATATTTCTTTTTAAATATATTAAATATTTTATATATATTTATTTACATGTAACACTGATTTTAAACAAACCCTTGATATACTTCTAAAATATTATTATTTAATATGATAGTAATCACCTAACTATTGGAATGGAGGTTATGAATTTGACTAACTCAATTATAAAAAAAAAAAATTTAGACGTGTATAAAATGAATTAATCACTTATTAATTTATTATAAATAAAAATAAAAACATTTTAAAGTTAAAGAATTATTTTTTTGAAACAGTTTTTTTGCACATAATGTGTTTTTTATTTTTATAAATTAAATTAATCACTATTATAGGATGATTTTAATGAAATATATATGTTATATATTCAATAAAATGTCTTATAATTCACTAAATATTTTTACTAGGCATGGGATAAGAATAAATCCACTTTTATACTTAAAATAATATTCTTCTAAAAAGAGGTTTTTGTTCTATTTTGTGCGCATATTTTAAAATTAATTCTTTCAATTTATAGAAATATAATATTTAAAACTTTATTCCACATTTTGAATCATGAGGTTCAAATATAGTAAATAGGCCCCTTTTATTTTCTTCCTTACCATGATAAAATGTAGCACCTCAGTCAGAGATAAATCTGGTTAACATAGGATAAAACTAAGTGTTAAGGTTTCCATTTTTTATCATAATTATTATTGGATTAATTTAGTTAGACCCTTATCTCCTTAGGCTCTAATTTTATAAATTTATGAGAATCACGTCCATTAAAATGACATATATAATATTTAAAGGAAAGAAAAATACAAAATGTCACTCTCTTACTTTAAAATGTATCATATGTGTTAACATAGAGATAAAATCAAGTTTTGAAAGATTATTAATAGTTACTTTTAGTAAAATGAAATTATTTTCATGATATTAATTAATTTTTAATTTTTAGTGATTATATAATTTACTTAAAATCTTAAACAATGCTGAAATGGTATTTCTTTAATTAATATGAAAATAAAATAAATTATTTTAAAAACATTAAAAGTAATTTAATTTGAGTAATTTATAGTGTTAAATGAATTTTATATATTAATATAACATATTAGTGATGTATTAGATTATTAAATTCTAATTAAACATTTTTCTATATGTCTTTAAATTCAAATTAAATGGATAGTGTCAAAATGAAGATAATGATATTTTATGAAAACAACATTTATTAAATTATTTAAAAATAATAAAAATATTTAAAGAGGATAAATGGGATAATATATGTTCTAAATTTTAATCCTTTTTTCATTTATAAATCAATTTTTACCTTATATGTAAAATTATAACCTTTTATGATTGAAAAAGTCATTATCGAGGTTATGGTTAAAATAGGTTAACTAAGTGGTTAAAAAATATAAGGTCTGAAATAACACATGAACGTATCCAAATATTATTTTTTGATGATATTTCAACCCTATCCAACATTACCTTATAATATTTTTTCATTTGGAATCATTTTTATTGATAATTACTTAGTTTTATTTTTAATCTTTTTAGTAATTCCAAGTGTGTCTTTTCCCACCCATATAAAAGGACACCCCTTACCTCTCTTATTTACAATAATTTGAGCAACCAATGTCCAAAAATTCCATCCCATTTATATTATAAAAATATTCATCCACATTCAAGATTTATTTTTACTCCCAAAATACTAACTATAGGATCCTTAATAGGAGATCTAAAGGAGTTTTTTCAAAGAATATGTAGTCACATTTACCAATCAATTTATTTTTTACATATTATTTTACCTTATATAAATCCATGTTATTTAACATAAAATAAAAAATTAAGTTTCCCAAATATAGTTAAATATAATTATGATTATTAAACCACCATTATCCACCTCTTTTCCATCTAATGAAAAATTATACTGTCACTTGTGCATACGTGTGGACTATAACATCCATGATTCTATGTGATCCATTTTTATTTAAGATTTATAGGGATGGTAATAAGGGTACATTTAATAAATATAAATGATATATATTACATAATAATAATTTTTAAAAGATTAATTATTATTTTCTTTTCTTTTGTTCCATCATTCAAAAAGTGAAAACATTTTTCATGTGTTTGTACAACCTACTGTCTCCATAAATGGTGTCATTCATTTTTTATATCTCTATATTTTATGTATTATGATAAATAAATATATAATGAATATATATTATATTAATATATTTTTTGAAATTATGTAGACTATGGAACCAATATAAATGTACAAGGATTAAAACTATCAAACCAAAACATACATGAAAAATGAAGCAGTTATTACCCAAAATAGTGATTTTAACAAAGAAATGCTAATAAATGGGTGATAAAAGATTATAAGTAATTCATATATGGTATGATATATATAATTATGGTTATTTAATAGTTTTATAATAAATATATATTTATTATATAGTATTTTGGGACACATATGAAGGAATGTGAACCTGAGGTAAGAGTTTATTTCACAATCTCATTATCATTTGATATTGTTTATGTTTAATTAATTGTAAGGGGAATTATATGATATTTAAATATTATAACCACTCTATTTTCTTCTAATCTAGTTTTTTATTTAAATTTTAAAAATTCAATTATTTTTCTTAATTTAATTACTCAATATATTGAAATAATTTTTTAGGAAAAACCTACCATGTGTTTCAACTCAATCTGGAATCTTTCACATCCTTGTATATATTTTCCTTAATATTTATAAAAGAATTTTTTTAAAATTATAAAATAATTTATTAATTTTTTTTCCAATTTTTTAATATTTATAAAAAAAATTAAAATGAATCTTCTTATTTTTTTCCAAATAATGTAATTTTTTACCTTTTTACAAAAGTGTGAAAGGGATATTTTTTAACTTATATGGAATTAATGGAAATTAAAAACATCATTCCTTATAATTTATTTTTATATAACTTTACATATATATAAGGTTATTTTCAATTAAAATTTTTTCTTTAATATTTGGGAATTTTTTAGATTTTAAATAAGTGATTTCAATGTGAAAAAAGTGTCATTTTTCTCAAGAAATTTTCCAGTGAATTTTTGAAATTATTTTCATCTATATATATAGTCATTGTTGAATATTATAATTAAATGGGGTTATAATATTATGATACCATCCATTATATTTCAATTTATAGTTTATAATCAGCTTCCATGGGTAAATTATTGATATTTTGTAATCTAGTTCTACCAATATGGAAAATTATTGATTTTTAAGGCATATTGATTACATTGTGTTGTTTATTAATACAATGAATGAATTGGAATTATAAATTGATGGGTGGTTCTATAATTACATATTCCCTCAATTCATAGGTATATATCACGATAAAAACTAGATTTATTATGTGGTAAAGGGCTACACAAGATTTCAGGGCTTGTGGCCTTATAAGTAAGTTTCATATGTCTACTATTATGCATTACATCATTATGAAATTATTTATTGATTTCTATGTGATTATTTTAACAGTTATGATATCCATGTATAATTTTTTAGTTCATCTTATTATTTATATGGAAATATTTGATCATCATTTATTCTTTCTATATTATACATGCCTAATTAGTTTCTGTTTTAGGCATACCCTTACTAAGAATTTGAGCTTATGCATTTCTTATGTTTCATTTTCCCATGATGTCAAAAAGTGTATTATGATTGATATTCAGGTATATACTAAAGGGAATAATGGGTTTCTCAACGAAAATATGATGTTTTATTTTTATGTTTCCAACTAAAATATTAGATTCAAGTATGTGTCTATTTTTATAAGATCAATAACTATTCATTCCTTTGGAAAATGATCGCTTGTATCAAGTAGAAATATAATAAATTAACCATTAACTATAATCTAATAGGTTTTGTGTTATTACAATTGGTATCAAAGGAATTTTAGTATAAAACTTGGGAACTAGATTTAGAAAAACATATATTATAAACATAACCATGTGACTAACTTTGAGATTAAGTCTAAGTATAGGATAATATTAAAGTGTTTTGGAAAGTTATATGTTATGTGGTTTTCCTATAAATTAATACCTATATGGATACTATAATTGTATGTGGTTTTAGAACAGATGCATCTAGGGGTAATAACCCAAAAAGAGTTATTTTGAGTATATCTAGTACATCATTCTAGTGAAAGGTGAGTTTTCCCTTACTATGTTCCTAGTTTGACACTCATGGGGGATATTCTTAGGTTAATTTACATTTTCATTACATCTCAATATGAAGTATTTGTAAATATTTTTATAATTTTATAATATTCCTAATGAAACAAATTTTATGATTTTGATACCAGCTATGTATAAATTTTTTAATTTATGTTAAGTTCCTCACTAGTTTAAAAATTATACATTATGATTCATAATTTTATGATATAATCTAGAGTATTCAATTATTTTAAAATATCACCTAGAAGAAGGAATGGAAATTATATCAATGCATATAATCCATGAAGGTATTACCCTCCTGGGAAAGATAACGAAGTTGGATATCCAATTGTAGCTATATTTAGACGTACTATAAATATATTAGGGAAAATGAATAAGATTATAACCAATAAACATTCTCATATGGGGTGTAATTTTGATAAAAAATAAAGTCTAAAAATGTTATACCACTTCATGCAACAGTAGCCTCCATCATTCAATGAGACTGTAAATCTATTTTTAATTGAAAAATTAATAAGTTTCTTAGAGATGATATATCTCTCATTGGAGATTATTGAAAAGGAGAAGGTTTACATTGAATTTTATTTTCTCTCAGGGGATGTTGATCAATGGTTTTTATTGATTCAAAACACTAAGGATGAGGATGAAATAATAAGTATGGAATGAATGGATTTTAATGAATTATTTTAAGAAAAATATTTATTGAAAACAAGGATTGGATATGGAAAAACAATTATTAGTTCTAAGACAAAAGGATGAAGAAAGTATTGATAAGTATGAAGATAACTTTATAAGGTAGGAAAGACATGTTGTATACTATGTACATAATCCAAAGAGAATGATTGACTATTTATTTTATGGGTTTAAGCCAATCCTTCTAAAAGAACTAATCTCCTAAAAATTCTCAAAATATGAGGATATATTATCATGTAAAATAAAGATAGATAGGTACTTATTCATGTATTATGGAATTGAAGTGAAAAATGAGAATAAGATAACAGAAGATAAAAAATGGATAAGGATAATAATAGAATGGTGAATTTCAAAACATGCGGTAATTGTGGAAAGAAACACCTTAGTATATTACTAAAAGAAAAATGAATTGGATTCAAGTGTGTATAAAAAAAATCATACTCATGAATTCTAGGATAAAGGAGAACCTAAGGTTCTACCCTATATCAAGAACTAAATAAGATCACTATTATGAACTAGTATCCTCTACCCTGTATTGATGATCTATTTGGTCAATTATGAGGATCCCAATATTTTTACAAGATTGATATTTGTTCTAGATATCATCAGTTAAGGGTCAAGAATGAATATATACCTAATAAATCTTTTTTATGAGGTATAGTCATTTAGAATTTATAATAATACCATTTGGACTCCCCAATTATCATGAAATAGTCTTGGATTTAATGAATATAGTCATGATAGATTACCTTGATCTGTATGTGGTGGTCTATATAGAATATATTCTTATATATTTAAGTTCATGGAAAAGGATGAAGAACATTTGAGTATTATGTTTATGACCTTGAGTAAGGTGAATCTATATGTAAAATTTATAAAAATTCTCATTATTAGGTCATATAATTTCAAATGAGGGTATATCAGTGGATTATTCAAAGGTAAAATTTATTTAAGTAATGTCGTAGACCAACCACGGTAACTAAGATCCATATTTTTATTATGTATAATTGATACTAATTATGATTTATAAGATATTTCTCATGAATATCTAATCCACTCGCCAAGTTGACTCAAAAGGGGGTTAAGTTTTTGTGGAACTATGAATGTGAGAAGGATTTTATAGAACTAAAGATAAGGTTGGTTAGTGCACATGTGATTACACTACCCTATAGTGGACAAGGTTTTGGGATATATATAGTGATGCATCAAAGAATGGACTGAGATTCTATGGATATATCTTACATCTCATTCTAATTGAAAATTAATGAGAAAAACTACCCTACT
Source organism: Viscum album (assembly GCA_963277665.1). Taxonomy (NCBI): domain Eukaryota; kingdom Viridiplantae; phylum Streptophyta; class Magnoliopsida; order Santalales; family Viscaceae; genus Viscum; species Viscum album. The sequence goes on from OY728164.1 coordinate 1,375,006,736, forward strand.
CATGATTTGGAGTTAACAATAGTAATTTATTTCATTAAATATATGGATCCATTATTTTTATTGAGAAATTAGTGATATATATACTAATACTAAAATCATTAATTAAATATTAGTACATAAATAGTTAAATGAGTACCATAAATATGGTTGGATTTGATCAAAGATTATAACTACTCAATACGTTACCTCCCAAGAAAGAGAACAAGGCGGTTAATGCTTTGAGTCGGAAATACCAATCTAGTTTGTCCATGATGATGATTATAACATATCCAATATTTATATATTTTTATAATTTGGATATTTAAATCTTAGGGAAAGGGTACATATTATACCTTTCTTCTATGAATGTTTAATCATCTATCCATGAGACGATTAAGAAGGTGTAGATGGAAGATCTGGATTTAAACAAGAACTTAAGGAATGTTCCTAAGTTCAACCTTGATCATGCTATAATAAAAATTTTCAGGAATCGAGTATTTTTTCTATCAATACAATACTTAAAAATATATTTTTTGGATAAATCCAAAATTTATTCATTCTTTATTCATCTTGGAAGTAGAAAGATGTATAGAGATATGAAAGGGTATTTATGGTGGGATAACATGAAAAGGTATATTTTTTAGTATTTATCTTGATTCATAGTTTATCAACAATTTAAGGCTGAGATATATAAGTCTAAGGGGATGTTTAAATTGTTAAATATACTAAAATGGAAATGGGAAAACATTACCATGGATTTCATCATCGGACCCCCCAAAATATTTAAATCCCATAATGCTATTTGGGTTTTAGTCAATATACTTAATAAATTAGCTCATTTTTTTATATTAGAGAATATTTATCTACTTATCATATTTATCTTTTATAAATTAAAGAAAATTTTGAGATTTCATGGAGTACCACTCTCAATCGTATCTGATCAGATTTGTGGTTTACCTCAATGTTCTGAAGAAGTCTTTAGAAGGATATGGATTTGTAGTTGGGTTTTAGTACTTTTATCACCCTTGGATATATGTTTAGTCTAAGAGGACCATTAAAACTCTAGAAGAAATATTTATAGCTTCCTATATATATTTCAAATGTAGTTGTGATAAACACCATCCTTTGGTGAAATTATCTTACAAAAATAGCTTATACTCTGGAATTCAGATGGATCCTTATGAATCCATATATAGTAGGAAGTGGAGAACTCCAATGTGTTGGGATGAATTTTTAGAAATAAATCTATTAAGACTTAATCTAATTGAGGAAATGGAAAAAAATTATATTCATTCAACAGCATATAAGGGGACCCCAGAGTTGATAAAAAGGTTATGTTGATAATCATCAATGAGATGTAGAGATCATATTTGGTGATAATGTGTTCCCATGAATATCTACGTAGAAGAATATTATGATATTTGAAAATAAATTACTTTTTCCCCAATTTATATTGGTCCTTTTGAAATTATTTATCATTTTGGGATGGTATATTATCAATTGGTTCTCCCAAGAAATCTCTCTCAAGTTCATAATGTGTTCTATATACCACTCCTAAGAAAGTATATACCTAGTCCTTCACATGCACTGAACTCAGAGGTTGTACTTATAAATAAATATTTATCATAAGAATAACAACTATTTGAGATTCTAGATTATATATAGTAAGTTCTAAAAAACAATACCTTCATCATGTCGAAGTTTTGTGGTGAAATCATAAAACTAAGGAAGTAATATGGGAACCTCAGGATATGATGAGGTGAAAGTATCATTGGTTTTTTATATCAAAATGATGGAATTTTGAGGATTAAATTATTATAAGGGGTTAGGATATAACACCTTAATATTTAATGATATATGTCTCTTTAAATAGATTTAATTTCATTGATATCTTACATTATACGCAACCCCAAGTTTAAATAAACCACGATATACTATTAAAATATAATTATTTAAATTTAACTATTATTAAATAGGAATTAAATTGGTGTATTTAATTATAAAATAAACTTCTAAAAAAAATAAAAAGGTTTTAGATGAATCGAGTATATTTTTAGTAAAGTCATTATATGCTTTAAAAATAAATTTTATCCACCAAAATGGTTTTTATTTAATTTTGTGAATAAATAACATAATTAATTTCATCCACTTTTAGAGAATATATTTGAAAGAGATAACTTCATTTTTTAAATCATGATTTCATAATTATCTTAGAGTGATTTTTTGATAATTTTCCAAAAAGTTTGATTTTTCAATGAATAGTGAAAATAATGATTCTTATTCAAAACTATCTTATATTTTCATGTACAAACAGATTCACACTCTATTTTGGGTTAATTTTAAAATATAATTAGTTCCTTTTTATTAAATATTATCCAATAAATGGTATTGTAATCAATATTATACTTGAATTTGGAATAAAAAAAATTTTATACTTAAAAAGGCATTTATATGGAAAACTATTTTTCATCACATTTTAGAGGATTAATGTTAAATTAAATTCTATAATTTAAGTGAATTGGATTTGAAAAAATTTATTCTCTACTTGAAATGATGAGGTACAAATTTGGTAAATGGGACTCTTTTTTCTTCATTATGAATAGTAACCATTGTAATTATTTGTCATCTTAATAAGGGTAAAATGAGTAAAATTGAGTTAAAGCTTTGGGATAAGGCTTAGAAATTACATTAAAACTTGAAATTATCCAATTTTATTTTTCTGTGTAGTTTTTTTAAAAGATGATGCCTTGGTCCAAAATGACCAAGGCACAAATTATTATAAAAAAATTTACAGAATTTTGAAATACAGGATCATATTATAATCTCTTTTATGCAAAGAAAGTAAAACAATAGGGAGGTATTCAAACCAAGTAATGCCTTGATTTAAACCCATGTTTTCTAAGCCATCTTCCACCATGTTTTCTTCCCAATAAACATGTGTGATGATATAGTTTAGATTGATATGTGAACAGATGTAGTCCATCCAAGGGGTAGTAATCGGCCAAGAAAGATGTATTATGCCATTCCAAATTGCATGTATAATGGTAGTTGAATCACTTTCAATCCAGATATTGTCCCAACCAAAGAGTTTGGTAAAGGAAATAGCATGAATTAAACTCATAATATCAGCCTCAAGAGAGGTGGAGATGCCGCAACTACCCCTGAATTATCCAAGGATCTGACCAAGGTGATTCTTGAAGATAGCACCACAACCTGTAGGGCCCAGATTTCTTTTGGAGGCACCATCAATATTAACTTTAATCCTTCCAGGGAGAGGATCTTTCTAGAACACTTCCAGAGTATGATGAGGTTGACAATAATTTCCATTAATCCGAAGATGCCGCAGGATTTCAAAGTCATGTATAGTGTTGTGGCAATGTTCATTTTGCATCAAAGTGGTTTTCTGTATGGAAATGAGGATCTGCATCCGACCTGAGTTTTGATTTAGTAAGTAATTGTTATGAAAAATAGCATTCCTATCATACCATATAACATGATGGAGTTAAGAAACCGCAGCTAGGAAGAGGTTCTTAATTTGCTGAGAGCCGTCCATTTCTGCACATTTTTTTAGTTGAGTCTTAACAGAGTCAAGAACCAACTATCTACAACCAAAAATTTCAAGAATATAGTTCCAAAGTGCATCAGTAGTGGAACAAGAGATAAAAATATGATTATAATCTTCTCTGTATTGATTATAGTGTTTTCATTTCGAACGGAGTTGGATTCAAAAAGATTTAAGACAACTCTCTGTGGGAACTATGTTGTGAGAAAGTTTCCAGATGTGATTGAATCTTGAAGGGTTTATCTAAGTCTTGTTAAAATGTTTTATCCACTTAAAGTCACTTTCTTAGTTACAAAATTAATCATTGCAAAAAAGTTTAGAGTTAAGAATGGCATTATTAGAAAGTTACCAAATTAAGAAATCATTAGTATTAGAAAAAGTGTAGTTTTCAATGACATTCAGAATATTTTTAGGGAGATGATCATAATAATAGTTTAGAATATCTCTAATTGAGAAATTAGTATTCTCGGGGGTTTGATCGGGAGAAATCATAGTAATTAAGTTTGTTCTAGTCTAGTTATCTAACTATAATTTCATTTAGTATTCCTTGGAGACCATCCATATAGAATTATTCATAATATTAGAGTAAGAATGTCTGATGGATGGCCAGATAGAGGAGTTAATGAAATTTGAGTTTCCAGTCTTAAGTCTTTCAATAAATCTATTTTTGAGGATGGTAATAGATATAGAATTATTATTAATATTGTTCCAAGTGATTATGTCTTGAAGAACATCATTAAAATACTTAATATTTTTTATGCCGATACCACCTTTTTCAATAGGCTTTAAACAATTTGACCAGGGAATAGTCACAATCTTTTTTTCAAGAGTGCTTCCATACCAAATGAAATTTTTTATAGAGATGTTCATTTTTTTGATAAGACCAACCGGCCATTTATAGACCATCATAGATTAAACCAACTTGGAAACAATGGTGAATTTGACCAGGAAAACCTTGCCTTCCATAGAGAGATATTTACCTTTCTAAGAAGATAACTGGATTAAAACTTGGTCAACTATTATGGAAAAGTTGTAAGATTTGGGTATACCCCAAAAAATGGGAACACTAAGGTAAGTAAAGGTAAGAGTACCTTCTTTTAGACCTAATTCACTAATAATGTTAGATTTTCTATTGGGGGGAAAGTTCTTCCCAAAGAAGATGAAAGATTTATCCCAACTAATGTTTTGTCCAGAAACATCTTCATAGTGGGAGAGAGTTTGTTTGAGGTTTAGAATGTTTCTTTTATCACCTTGAAGTAAAAAGATGATGTCATTAAGATAAAATAGGTGACTGGGGGAATTTTCACTCCTAGTGACATGGATGGGTTTTAGTTTATTCTGGTCAACTAATCGATTGAGTAAGTGGCTAAGATAGTCATATTCTATCGAGAAGAGAATGGCAGAGAGAGGATCACCTTTCCTGACACCTTTGGTTCACTTGAAGTAGATCTTGGGAGAACCATTGCTTAAAATGGATATAGATGCTGAATTGAAAAAAAAATTGATTGTATTAATGAAAGTAACACTAAAGCCAAAAATGTGAAGAACATTGAAGATAAAGCTCCAGTCCATGGTGTCAAAATATTTTTTAATGTCCAATTTAATAGCAATGTTACCACCTATGTTAGTTTTATTCAAGTTATTGACACACTCAGAGGAAAGATAAATACATTCTTGAATAGATCTACCCTTAATAAAACCAAATTGGTTCCAGGATACAATTTTATCTTTGATAGTTGAGAGTCTATTGGTAATGATTTTAGTGATTATTTTACAAACTTTATTGATAAGGTCAATAGGTCAAAACAAGTTAATCTCATAGGAATTATCCACTTTTTGGACCAAGGAGAGTAATTGAGCATTAAGAGCATGAGGAAGAACACCATTGGGAAAAAAATTAACAAGTTTTCAAACATCAACATGAATCACATCCTAATAGTTCTGTAAAAAACCATTATTGAAACCATCAGGACCCGAAGTATTATCTAGATTCAGACTGAAGATAGTGTCTTTGATATCATAATCCATCAGAGTGTTGAGGAGTAAAGTGTTGTCTTAATCAATGAACATATTCATAATGACCTCAAGAATGATATCTTTGCTGATATTAGGACCATTGAAGATGGATTTATACTAGGAGACAATGTGATGAGAAATTTCATCTTCATTATAAACAAGTTTTTCCCCATCTTTTAAAAAGGTCATCGGTCTACAAGCCTTCCTGATTCTTTGAATATAATTATAGAATTTAGTATTTTTGTCACCATCTGATAGAAATTTAACTTTAAATGCATATTTCCTCATGTTTTCATTAAAATTTAGTAAAGAGTTGATCTTAATCATAAGGTTTATTTCTTGAGTCGGTTCAGTATTAAAATCAGAACTAGTGTTATTGTTTTGTAATTCATTTAAATCTTTATCAATAATAAGTATTTAATTGTTAATTTTTTTGGCTTTGGAGCTACACCAACTTTTGATATTATGTTTGAGGTTCTTTAGTTTAACAGAGAGGGCAAAGGCATCATTATTGTGCGACATTTAGAACCAAAGGGTCTTTATGGTATTGGTGCATTCATCATCAAAGAACCATGAATTTTTAAATTGGAAAGGTAACAGAGATCTCATGCCTTTGGTGGAGACACTGACCAGGATGGGATCATGGTCAGAGTTCACCTTGTGAAGAGTTGTGGTAGAGATAGTGTCCCATTTATCTAAGTTAGTAACATTTGTGAATGTTCTATCTAGCTTAGAGGAAACCAATATATTATAATGTCTTCTATACCAAGTAAATTTCGCACCAGAGAGATTAATTTCAGTTATATTTTTGTCTTCAATTGAAGCTTTAAATTCTCTTGTGGAAATAGTAGCATGGGAGGGACCAATTTTGTCACTTGAGTTGAGAATGGCATTTAAGTCTCCAATAATAAACCAAGGGTCAATAATATTGGTGCCTAGATATGATAGGTAATTCCAAAAAAGGTCTCCATTCTTGATATCTATTCTTAGCATAAAAAAAGGAGCAGAATAAGTAGGAATTATCAGCTGTAAAGTTTTAGGTGAACACTTAGTCAGAAACATTGAAGATATTGACATTTTGTAAGGAAAAGTGTGAAAAAATCCATAGATTTTCAACTTTGTTGGTATTATGTATTGAACCAATAAAAGAGTAGTTATATTGGAACAAATGAGAATTTTTGTCAGAAAAATTTGTTTTAGGTTCAACAATAGTAAATAACAAAGGATGATGTGTGTTTACCATTCTTTTTAGAATAGTGAACATGTCAGAGTTAGTTATACCCTGACAATTCCAGAAAAGAATCTTCATTTAAAAATTTGATTGGAGTTAGAACTCCGTTTTTTCTTTTTCCCTGAATTATTATTTCTGGAAGAACTTCTTACCATTAGATCATTGTCACCATTAGTGGTTTGTTTTTTTATCTTTTTAGATATGTCATGAGGACTATATGAAATCCTAACATTCCTCTTTGTAAAATTAGTAGAATACATGGAATTTTTATTGCATGGAACCAAAGAGTTAACATTTTTTTAGCAGACATATTTTCAGTATGCTTAGGACTATCAATGCTATTAATAAGATAAGAACCATCAATAGAGATGCTTGTAGAAAGGAAAAAAGGTATACCTGGACTTGGGGAATTTTTTTCCTTCTGTAAAGAAGCACAAGATATCCCTTTTTGTGTCCTTTGAACCTCCGGCTCCTTGGTGTCAATCAAGAAATATTGGGGTTGTATAGGATCTATAGAAGGTGGAGAGTATTGCATCTGTTCAGTGGGATATACAGTATCCTTCAAGACTGAAATAGCAGCTTCCCCGTGTTCCAGAAATTGTGAAGGGCCCTTTACTGAGGGAAAAGTTCCCTCTGCAGGTAGTAATGCGGATTTCAAAAATCTCATATGTTGGTCTTCATATTCATTTGGATTATTTGTTGACTGAGCCTCGGTATTAACTGCCTTCTATTTAGTAGGCAGATTTTTAGGTTTAACAGTGCATTTATTAGTACCATGAGTTTGAGTGTTGGTAACAGTGCGCTTGTGTATTGAGGGGCAAGAACTTAATTTAGTTGTCTTGTTAGTCATTCCCTACTTCAACTCTATTGTAACTGTATCATGGAGGGTGTCCTAGATTTTTCTAGTGTGCATGTGTTCCTTCAGATCTTTCTTTGTAATTAATCTAGGTGAATCAGTTGCATGAGTGTGTGTAGTACATGTGATGTGAGTATCGCATTGGCTCTGCTTGTGTTGGCACAGAGTTTCCTTCTTACCTAGAGTAACAGGTGTTCTTATTTGCTTCTGGATAGTGTCTATATCCAAAGAAGAAGTAACTTCTACATGTTTTCTATTGGGTCACACAGCACCTATGTTCATGGAGCCAGGTTCAATTCCATTGATGTAAATAGAGTGAGAAATCTATTCAGATGTGATAGTTTATATCTTCTCTACTTCAAGGTTGGAAATTTTAATGGAATCTAAAACCAAAGTCTCTATTTCGTATAAGAGGTATTACTCCATAGTGGATGCATCCTCTTCTTCAACTGCATCTACCCAGGTTTTACCCAGCTTTCCCCCTATGTGTCTGAAATTATGCGGATTTTTAACCCATATTTCATTTCTCTTTTTGTTGGTTTCAGGTATGTCTACAATGGGGGAATTTTCTTTCTTTTTCTTCCTTATATATTCCCATTCATTTTAATTTGGTTGATTTACTTATTTTCTAACCACCATAAAATTAGAGATTGTGTGTCCTATGATCTTACAAAGATCACAAAAAGGTGGTTATCTCTTATATTCTATTCTGATTTCAGATTTATACTCATTTGCAGCAAAACTAATTATATTGGGAAGTTTTGAATCTAAATTAATTTCCACCATCACTCTCGCAAAGAGACCTAAATCTGTATTTAAAGTTATATAATCTATTTTTAGAGGAGTTCCAATACATGAAACAATATCGTTCAATATTTTAGGATGCTAGAAATACCAGTTCAAACCATGTAGTTTAACCCAAACTTGAGCCATGGTATTCCTATACGTATGTGGGTTAAAATCATAGTCTCAGTATGATAATCTAATAAATTTTGGCTTCAGATTAATTTTTTTATTCCTATAAACTTTATCAAGATCATATTGTGATTTTAAGAGTATGTGATAGTAACCTTTTCCTATTGGAATAAATTTCTAGTTAGAGATATTCCAGCAATGTGTAATGTGCAATTATAAATCAAGCAATGGTCAAGGCTGATCACCTTTGTGGTAAGATATGTGGCCCATGAAAGAGTATTTTCACAGTTTTGCGCATTTTCATAGCGCATCCAGGTCCGCTTCCACCAAGTAGCTACCATCATTGAGTCTTTTGAAGTGAAGGGATTTCGCTGTGTATTCTTTGCTTGGATCATTACCCTTTAGGGCATCTAGGAATAAGATTCCTTGTGATCTTCCCGCGAGAGAGCATGGTGGAAACTTTTATTTTTGAGATTTTTTTCTTTGATAATCCATAATAGAATCTTGTGCATAATGAGGGTGCTTCGTCTGAAGATTCTCAAATCAATGAGAAGAAAAATGTCCAGGCACAAGGAATGCGGTCGCCATTAGACTTTGCCAAATCAAACTGGAGAAACCCTAACCATTCGTGAATCTAGAGAGAGATGGTCTCCCATATCTCTACTCGCATTTTCTTCTCTTCTGTATAGTTCATTATCAGTCAATTGTTTAAAATATTTTCACATGGTATCATTTTTATTTTATATTGACCTTTATAATATTTTATGAAACAAATAAATCCAAAATTTCAAACTCTTTAATTTAATATCTCTTAAATTTGTACATAAGGATAAAAGGAAGATAAATTCATATATAATTTTTTATTTAAATAAATAATTAATTTTTTTATCATGTTAATTTATATATAATTTTTTGTGATTAAATAATTACCTTAAATTCTTAAGCAACACCAATATGGTACTTATTCAATTAATAGAAAAATAAAATAAATGGTATTAAAAATAAAAAAAATACAATTTGGGTTAATTATTGTGTTCCAATTTTTTTAAATATAACATATTTTTAATTTTTGAAAATTCTATATTATAATTCCATCTTTTTCTTGATTTCTTTAAAGTCAAATTAAATGAATAGTGTCAAAAATGACATTCATGATATTTTATGAAAAATAATATATTATTAAATTATTTAAAATTCATAAAACCCATATTATTTACCAACTTAATGGGATATGGTTTTAAATATCATAAATTTTCCATTAATGGGTCACATGTCCTTTTATTATAACATTATTTACCCTTAAAGAGTATAAAAATATAACATTGTGGTAATTGTTACAAAGGTTTGGCGGGGGTTAAGACTAAAAGATAAGGGTTAAAAATAACCAAAACATTTAAAATGTTTATTATATGATATTATTTCAAGTAATTTCTATATTATATTTTAATTTTATTAATTAGGAGTCATTTTTTCATGAAAATTAATTTATATTAATTTAATAATTTAAGTCATTATATGAGTGAATGTCCCCCCTCTTGTAAAATGGAACCACTTATACACTCTTACACATACATTTTGATCCTTTTATATCAATAATAAATTTCATAATAACCTCATATATTCCTTAACCATGACCTAAAACTTCTTTTTTTCAGAAATACTATCCTTTGAAGGCTTGTGATGTAATACGAAAGAGGTTTCACAACGAAGAGGTACAATACATAACTGAGTAATTTTAATGTATTTATTATTTTAAATCCACTAAATCTAAGTTATTAATCATAAAATAATAAATTATTTATCCTAATTATATTAAATTTTATTATGATTGTGTAACCACCATTATTCACCATCTTTTCCATCAAATGGGAATTGAAAGTATCACTCATTCGTACGTATGGACTACCACCTCCACGTATTGATACAATTCATTTTCCATCACAATATTTTATGAATAATTATTATTAGGGTTTTAATTTATAATTATAATATTTCTGACATGACAATATTTTTGAATTATAATATCACATCTACCTTCTTACATTTCCATCAATTGGAAAATGATGACCTCACTCATAAGTATGCGTGGACTGCAACCTCTGCGAAGCAATGACATCTGTTTTTTGTCTCCTATTTACATGGATTATAATAAAGATATTTTTAATGAATACATATAGAATATATTATATGATAATTATTCTCAAAATGTGTATTATTATTTACCTTTCATTCTTTCAATTTTTTGAAATGTAAAAAGTATCATTCATGCATACGGACGACCGAACATCTCTATGAACGGTGTAAATAAGTTTTATATCTATAAATTTTATGGATGAATCTAAAAATATATATAATTAATATATATGATATTTATATCATTAATACATCCTTTATATGATTTATCCAGGACTAAAGTACAATTACAAAAACTACCAAACCGAAACATATCTAAAAAATGAAAAAATTATCACCCGAGGACAGGGATTTAAATAAAGAATTATTCGTAAGCTGGTGATAAAATTTTATAAGTAAATAATATATGATATAATATATATTAATATATTTTTTAATGGATATATATTAAATTTTTATTTATTATAAAGGAGTTTCAATCATGTACGAAGTAGGTCAAACCTAAGGTAAGGGTTTTCTCGTCTCACTTTTTCATCTATGAGACATATACCATATTCACCAGAATTTTCCTTCATGTTTTTTACATACTATAAATTTGATATGTAATATAATTAATCCCATAAAATTCATGTTATTTAGAGCTTCATTTTAATTTATTTATTTCATTGGTTTTATGATTCAAAAGATACCAAAGAATTATGGGATTTATATTATATTCTCATTATTTATTGGGATTGTTTATAATTAAGATTCAAATAATGAAATTATATGATATATATCTTAATAAAATCATGAATTTTATTCCTATATGTTTATTTTTTGATATTACATGTTTTTCTTTAATTTCCCAAACTTTATGTACTTAAAATATAGAAATAATGTTTTTATGGAAAATAGACTTAGTTTTTCTATTTGGTTACAAATATTTTTCCTCCATGTTTATGATTTATTTATAATGTTTTCAAGAATGTTTTTGACTGTACTCCAATTATTTATTAAATTAATTCATACCCATATTTTACTTCTTAAAAAATATTTAAAACAAATCTTCTTATCATTTTCCAAATGAGGTACTTTTTAATTTTTAATGAAAGTTTGAATGTAATATTTGTTTTGATGTAAAAAACATTAATGTAATTTCACATAATAATGATTATTAAATTATTTTAAGATTACTTTAAATTTTTCCAATGTTATTTTTAAATAATAAAAAAATCTATAATATTTGGAAATTTTTATATTTTAAATAAGTGATTTCAAAATGAAAAGGATATTTTCCTCAAGATATTTTACAATGATATTTTATAGATATTTTCATCTTTTAAAACACCCATTGAGTTTATTGGGGATATAGTCTAATGATACCAAATTAATTCTATCTCAGGATGGTTTAGGATTAAGAAATATTTATGTTTCATATACTTTATTCAATAGGGATAATTTATGAATTATATGGCATTTTAGAAATAAATTGTATTGATCATTAAAAGTATAAGTAATGAATATGATATGATAATGATGGTTGGGGATCGATCATAGATATCCAATTGATGGTCTATAGATCTCATGGGACAAAACATGTTGGTAAATCTATAAGATTATGTCATAATATTTAGTTGTTTAGTGCATTTCCTACCTTTCAAGGATAATTTCATTGTTTATATGCCTTTATGGAATGATAATATCTTGGTTGATATGCCTTGATATAATGATAATTTCTTGGTTGAGAGGCATTGATTATAAGATTCTTGATTTTTTGGTTTGAGAGGCCTTAATTATGAATAATCATAATTATGCATTTCCTTTATTAAGAATTTTGTATTCATTATACATGTGTTTTTATGTTGATATTATCCAAGGATTACTAGTTGAAATCATGTTATCTATTAAAAAATGTGTTTTTTATCCACTTTTCCATGAAAATTAATTCTTATTTAATCATGATAACTTCCATTGTACATAACCCTTATTGAGTGTCTGATCTCACCATTTATTTTTTTACCTTCTCCTAGGACATGAACAAGGATATTATGAATGATGTCATGTCACACACCAACAATTGTTTTTATTTTATTTTATTCTTCTCTTTTGATTAGTTTTTTTAGGTTTAAGTTGAGTTCCCTATTAAAATATTTGTGTTTTGGAGGTTTAGGGTGAGTTTTTAGCTTGTGCACGGTCTGTGTGAATGGTTTGGGGGTTAACAGCATGGAATATTGAGTTTATGTTCCTTTGTAGTTCAATTAATTATTTTAAAGTTGGAATTTAATGGATTTAGAATGGTTTCCCCCAAACCATTTGAGTCTAAGGAGAAATTGTGTGGCTCCTTTTAGTGTTAGGGTCAAGTAGCACAGCTTACACAAAGTTAGAGGAAACCATGCAGAAAGAGTGCAAGGGGTTTTGAAATTTTCAACATAACCATGGTGATCAGTTGGTAAATATTTTCCCAAACCATATTACTAAACCATTTTTGTGTCCTACTCTTCCAATTAGGGTCTACAGGGCCGGTGCACAGTTTGGAAAACTGTGCAACCAAACCATGTGAGTTGTCCCATTTCACATAACACATCACAATGATAAATCAAATTCAATTAAAATTTTATCATAAAAATAAACATCACATAAAATATTCAGAGTTCATTTTTAGTCCACACGAATGAAAATATTATAGTATTAAATTCATTCAAGAAGTTAAAATTCAATTAAAAGTGTAAAACTTTCTCAAAAAAATTATCAAAATAAGAATTTTTCAAAGAGTGAGAGAAAATATCTTACACAATTGAGTGCATGGAAAAATAGAAATTATTATCCACCAAAAATTAGAAAAATAATCTTCAAACATGAGAAAAACTTTCATCCACCAAAAATTAAAACATATTTTTAAAAACAGACAATTCAGAAAAATATTTTTGATGTTTACTTTTTGAAATATAAATAAATAAATTTGAAGACCCCTCTTCCAAAATTAAAACTCAAAGTTCTCTCCAATGTTGAAATCTAACGTTGTAAAAACATTTAAAAAAATTAGTTCAAAAAATTTAATAAAATATAATTGAAAAACCAATGAGCAAGTGTCGAAATCAAGAAAAAAACATTATATTTACCACAAATTATTGCATTTATAAAAGAAATTCATAATTTATATGTTTTTTAAATGGGAATAAATCCTAAATTTTCAAGAAATAGAAGAAAAATATCATGTTTAATCAATTTATCCATAAAAATTTTTAGGGTTATAGGAAAGGTTTCAATTATACTTCAAATTAATTTTCAAAAAAAATAGATTAATACAATCATAAAAATAGTAATTCAAAGTAGACTGAACATGAATTCAATTCAAAAATTAAAAAAAATCCCCACACACTGATTTTATAACACAAAAAAAAAAGATTAAATAGGTATTTAAAAGTTTTTTTAAAATCATAATACCACTACTAGGGTAGTATACATTTTGATTAAGTGATTAAAATTTCAAGACGTAATGAAAAGGATTTTAAGGAAACTACACTAAAGGTTGATGTTGTTCTTTGGTACTCAATTAAACTAATCATTCTCCTTTAAAAATTCAATCGCGGCTTGGTTTTTTTCATTAAGTATCCTAAAATGTTAAATATATTAATCATTAAATCTAATAATCTATGATAAAATAATAAAACACGTTAAAAGTGGGAGGATGTGGAAAAGGAGATCAAGACATTGATGGTTAAATTTCAACTGAGTAAAGTGGTGATTAGTGGTACTCCTTCTCTTCAAGGTTGGGGAAAATAAAAAAAACATGGGGTGGGGGACATTTATTAAAAATAAAAACCAACAAACAATTTTTTTATATCATGGATTTCCTCCCATGCAACACTAAGTTTGAAGTATTCAGTTGGAGTTTCTCCATAAAATGTCTAAAAATGATCACTTAGAAGGTATGATTTATTTATGATTAGTATTCCAAAAAAAATTATTCAAATTCATCCCAATATTTCAAAATTTACAAAACACTTGTATCTTTTAATGTTTTCCAAGTTTTCCCTTAGTCTATTGGACTAAGTGCCTGGTCTTCTACTATTACTATGCCTAAAATCTCAAAAAAGAATACCAAATATTAATATCAAAAGCCTATAAAAATAAACAAAATTGATAAAATACTTCTTACAAGGTTCCGATACACTTAAAGCATCCAAAAAATCATGAAATAGGTGTATGAAATCCTGCAACCAGTTTACTATATCCCAAGGAATCATTTTTATTGTATTTTCTATGTTATCAGCAATATAATTATATTCATACTCTCTTAGAAATTCCTTGAGTTCATAAACTAAAATATCATCCTCTATAAAATTTTTTATAGTATAAAAATTCTTACTATCCTTTTCAAAAATAATCTAGTTGACTAAATTTTTACACTCTCAACATGCTGGCAAAACTTGTTTCTAACTTTAAAATGGATAGATATTACATAAAACATTTCCTTATCCTTTAAAAACTCTTTATAAATTTTAAACCCAACTAAAACGGGATCATTGAACTCAATATAAAAGGTGTAAATATCTAAATCCAACCCAGGTTCTAGGTATACGGTTATCTCACAAATAGAGGGATTTGAGTGTTGAAAAAATTACTAAGAATCATTATAAACAAAGTAGCTTTGTTTATGTTAAATCATTGCATGATAATTAGAAATAAGTTTCCTAATTATTATATCAATTTTCCCTAATAATTCAAGTTCCTTGGTGAATTAATAATCAAAATATTTTACCTTAAAATGTTCATCAACCAATTCATGATTTATTTATTCAAAATCACCATGGTCATCCTTCCTTATCTCATCTCTAAATTCCTCTTCATCCAAATCAATTAGCTTACTTATTACCTTGAGTGTGGACTTCCCAAATATATTTAACTCTTCTTGATAATCACCAACATGTAAAAACTATTTTCCCTTCGAAACATCAATTATTGAACCACCATTATCAAGGTATAGTCTTCCAAAATTATTGGAACCTTTTTTACACTCTATCTCAAGAACTAAGAAATTAGTTGGTAAAAGAAGACTCCCTACATTGACTAACAAGTCATACACCCTTCAAATGGGTAGACTAGTGGAATAATTAGAAAACATAAAATAAAATAAACTGGAAATCAACTCCCCTATACCCAATTATTGAAATAATGTGTATGGAAGAATCTTAACACAAACTCCTTGGTCACAAAATAAATTTTTTCCTAACATTATCCTATTTTACAAGGGTTGAAAAATATTATAGGGTCTTTTAGTTTTGGTGGTAACTTAATTTTAAGGAAATAACTATATTATTTAGTTAATTTTAAGGTTTTATTTTCTTCTAAGTTCTTTGATTGGTCAAAACCCTTCTGTAAAATTTTATATAAGAAAGATTTTTTTAATGCCTCTACATAGGGAATTTTTATATAGAACGTATTGAACATCTCAAGAAACTTTTAATAATGTAATTGTTCATTTTTTTTTCTTAACCCTTTTATTAAAGGGAATATGTGGTTTAAATTTATTTGACATGGGTTGGACCTTAGGTTCTTCCTTAGCCAAGACATTCTACTTTCCTTAATTAATAATTTCTTATTTCATATTTTTTACAAGATTTGAGTAGGGAATTAAGTTTTTACTCAGTCTAGACCTTGTTTTCCACTTTTATAGATTTATCCTTTTCTTTATTTTCATCCTATAAATCATCTAAAAATTTCATCTTATCTTACCTTGGATATAACCTAAACTCCTACTGTATTTTTATGCTAGTTCTTATTGTGATAACCATGAAATTTTCTGTAAGATTAAACTCCATGGTACTAGCCATATATCCATTTTCTCTCCCACCCATGTATCATTCCATTTGACTCATTTGAGAATATGGATTGTGCATCTAAGACTCATGGGAATATTTCTTAATTTTTATTTCAATCATATGCCTAAATTATAGAGATTACATTTATCCAAACATTTGGTGCAACAACCCTTTTATATTCCCTTGAGAATTTGAATATTAGACCCTATTTTAATTTTTATAATGATGATTCTTATGGTGTGTAAATCTAAGGAGAAGATTCTATTTTAAACACATTATTATCCCTCTAAGAGAGGTTTGTATGGTTCACAAAACCTTGAATATAATTATTAGAAAATGGGTCTTTACTGGATTGTATCACAGGGTCATGCCAAATAAATTTTTCCTTTTTTAGGGGGTAAAAAGGCAAACCATATTTGGTATAAACATAAATAGAGTGACCAAACATTCCATAATGTTGGAATTGTTACCTAAGTGAATTATCATATTAAATTATAGTATCTTGGTAATTTCTCTCAATATCATAATTCATTTTTTTCTATGAATGTTTCTTCTTATAGATAATTTCTATTGGGAGTTTTGTGAATGATTATAGAAAACATTTTTGACTCCTAGACAGTTTTATCAGATAAATTTTCTCCATATAATCTATAGGTTTTTTTAAGTGGTGTAACCATTGTAAAATTTCTCTATTAAAAGATTTAGATAAAATTGGGGGTTAGAACATTATCTAAGAAGACCCCTAAATATATCCCATGTTTCATGGAATATCTCACCCACTTCCAAGACAATACCATTTATTTTTTTCTAACCTCGTTTGTCAATATTATACATAAAAATTCATAATAAAGGTATAAAACACCAGGTCTTATATATCAAATATCTTCTCATCTAAAAATTGGATCAATATCCTATCTGTACCCTTAAGTTAGAATGGAAATACTCTTTGTTTCAATTCTCCCCCACTCTTCCCATAAAGAATAATCTACTTACCTATTCTATAAAAGTAACTAATAAATTCTAGACAAACTTTATCAGCATCCCATTATAGGAAGGAATCATGGAAAAGATGGATTTATTAATTTTATAGTTTCTAGACCCATGATTTATCTTAATTAAAGATTTATTACTTTAAATAGTGGAAACTAAAACTCTCTAATCCTATGTCTCTCAACTACTTGAGATCCCGATAAAGGTAGAATGATGTTAAAATTTTGGACCATAACTCTATCCCCTATGTTTTAAATTTTCAATTAATTTTATATATATAATTTTCACCATAATGTTTATTAATTTTTTCATTTAAAGTCTCTAACTCAACTAAGCTTTTTCAAGTTTGCATTATGTTTTAGTGAAAAAAAAGTTTGATAGGATTGAGCACAAAAAAATTAAAAAAAATTAGTATATATTTAGGTGAAAAAAATATTAAAAATCACATACAGTAGAAAAAACTAAATATTATATACTTTAGAAAACAAAAAAAAGCATCAAATGATTTTCAAGTGTCATTTTAACTATATAATTAGATTTAATCATGAAAAAACAATGGTTTTATATATAGTTTTTTTGGATTCATGTTCCTTCCATGGAAATAATGCCAAAAATTTGATAGGAGGTAGTTGAACTATCATTATTATTAATTTAAAAAACCTACCTAAAATTTGTATAGGAGTAAGTAGGTTTAACCCCCAATGGAATTAATATTATGTGAAATACAAAAAACAAAAAAAAATAATGAAAAATTACATTGAAGGATGGAGTAAAAATGAAAAAAACATAGAAGAAAAGGATCACAGTGCACAAATAAGTGTTAAAAATAAAAAAGAGGAGGAAATGGTTCAACAATGGGTAAAATTTGTGAGAACAATACCAATATGTATTGATAAGTAATCTAAAATCATACATAAAATTTGAAGATATTACTAGTAAAATTTGTGAATAAAAGTAATTAAGTCACCAAACTGTCACTTGGTGATCGAAATTTCTTAGTTAACTATCCTAATAAATGATTTATCAGTCAATAGCTTGGGAAATTAATGGAACATTCATGAAAAAGAAAAAATATCAATAATTCCCAAGTTAAGTACGCCACTTGAAACATTTAAGGTAAGGAATACACGACTCATCACATGTTAGTATATAAAAATGTGTAAAAATGGTGCTCATGAATAGTTAATATGAGAAAACTGACAAAAAAGATCACACTACTGAACATCTAATGAGCCGACCTTAATTTATAAATTATTGTGAAAGGTGAAATAATTTCAAACTACAAAAAATATCTAAATATAAATTCATTTTTCAATTAATCTTCTATGAATAGAGAAATTTAGGTAATGAAACATACCCAATAAGAACAACAAACCACTATGAAATTTTGTTCAAGAGGAAAAAAAAAATCCAATTCACCTCAATTTAGCCCCTAAAAGAGTTTAGTTATAAATGTTTAATATAGAAGACATGATAAATAAACAATAAATCTAAAATCCATAAATTATCAATGGAAATAAGAGAAAATAGATAATGATCTTCTCTATTAATCTAAATCTTCTCTCTAACTCTAATTATCTATAAACCAATGGGATGAGCACCGACCCCTTATTTTTAGTGAAATATCAATTTTCCACTACTCTATTTTCTAATTAATCAATTACTATCATCCTATAAATTAATATCAATGAAAATATGAAATAAATCTATACATTGTAGCTTAAAAATAGCATCTCCAATCTCAAATCATTAGTCTCCACGTGGATTTGGTAACTATTCATCTTCTCCTTCCTCATGAATTAATAAAATATTCCCTAAAAACATTAAAACCTATAAGTGGTAATTAGATCTCCTTCTAATCTTACTTAAAAAGATTTAGTGAATTTATCATTGAGTTCATCTTTGCAGACTTGATCTCTTCTTGAAATTTGAATCGAGAAATTATGGGATGACATGGAATTTTAAACTATATAGCATCAGAACTCAGAAGTACTCAAAGAATTTAACATTATGAGTATATTAACCCCTATAATGTTTCTAACCTTATAAAATTAATAACTATTGAACCTTATGAAGGTGTATTGGGAACCATACAATGATAATCTTATAGGCATGGGAACCGTACAAAGGAAGTTTGGTAATCCTTTTAAAAAGGATTATCAACCATATGAGGGGGGTCAAAAACATTATGAACTACATAGAAACCATACTAAGTCAACCTCAAAAACCTTTATGAATTCACAATTTAACCTTATAAAGAGATAAAACCCAAAGAAGCTTCTAACCTCACTAAATTAGACCATCTTCAACAAAAATACATAGCTTGTGAAAAATACCAATTCAAAATATAACACTAACCATTAAAAATTTCCAGACATTAATACAATATTTAAAATATATTCCAATAATTAAAATTTTAAATATAAACATGGAACATTGAAATATCACATCCAAAATTATCATTACATTATAAACTTTCTCAAAATGATATATCAATTAAAATTACACCAAAATTATCCAAAATATTTTATCCTAAAAATTATGAAAATTAATAGAAGAATCATTTTATCAATTTAGTCCAAAAAATACAAATTTTCATTAAAATATTAAAATAATATAATTCAAATCCAAAAAGGTTAAAAAAATGTATTTCTAATAAATACCCATTTAGACTTAAAAACATTAAATTTCCCAAAAAAAGATGTACAAAAAATGTATTAAAATAAAGAAACATCATTATCAAGACAAGAAAAAGAAGAGTTAAGGTGAATTAGAAACATCAAAGGAAGGTTTCTCTGGCATAAAATTGGTTCACTCTAAAGTGATACCTAAAGTGGTTAATTTTTAGTATAATAAGCAAGAAAAAGAGAAGTGTGTTGGTTAAATATTATAAATTAAATGTAATATTGAAGAGAAAGGAAATAATGAGGATTATTTATTAAAGAATATTGATATTTATTCTTAAAAATATAACTTCCTACTGAATCCTTAATCATAGAGTAAGGAATAAGAAGCAGATAAAGTTATTCTATTATCCTATGAAACTATCGCATATCATGGAATAACATCATAGGCGAATATTGGGGAAGAGGTGTAAGAATAAGTTGAATCAATGGTTCCAAGATGAACCATTTTCCAACCTATACTGGTGACACCTACGAAGGTGAACTCTTGGAGAAAGAAGTAATGTTCCAAGAAATCAGTTTTTAAAAAGAAGACATGTGTATTTAGATGTAAGAGGTCTAAGTGAAAATTCAATTATAAATGAATATAATTTTTAGAATTATCGAGTTCTCCATAACTTAGAAACTAATCTAACCCTAAAATGGATTATTTCTAAACACAAACCACTTTTAATAGGAGGGTCAGATCCTATAGTTTGTTTTATTAACTTTATTGGGATCAACTTTGATAGATAGGATATAATGTCATTACAGTCAATGTTTTTATAGTATTTGTTAAGACTCTCTTGGTTCATTGTATCTCTTAGATTGGATTACATTTCAGTTGTTAATACTATTCAATAGATGATTACTTATGATTTGAATCATATGGGAGAATGATTTTTCTATTCCTTTATATATTCGTTTAATATATATTAGGACATAAAAACTTTATATAAAGTGATAAAAAAAATTAACCACAGTTCAAATTCACCCTGTATATTGTCTAGAAACTTCAATGATATTACAAAATCCAAGGAGAGGCTTTGAAAATCTAAGGTCCCTATCTCAAACATGGATTTCAAGGATTTTATGGATATTAATAAGATTTTTGAAGTTAATTTGACTAGGTAAAAATATACATTGTATATAAAACATGTTAAAAGAATAGTTTTTAGAAAAAAAAATCATTTATTAATGGTGATTTCCTTATCTCTTGGGATTCTATTTTTTATCTTACTCATAATATAATTAACTATGATCATCATTTGATTTCTCTCTATATCTCTCTCACTCTCTTAATAATGACAAGAAGAAAATTCCTTTTATATTTAATAATACCTAGATTAAAAACTTGATTGTAAGTCTTTGGTTTTAGATGTATGTAATTATTTTCACTATAGTGATGATTCTTTCCCATGTACTATTAAATTAAAATTTTTGAACCGGAGGATTAACGCGTAAAGTAAGATCTTTCTTTGGCTATTAGAGACTAATATTTGTAATATCAAGGAATATCCCATTTATCTTTTGTGTTGGAAGGCCCATAGGATCTTTAACAAATATAACATTTTCAAGTATATTATTTTATATAATAATTTAAATTATTTCATCAAAAACAAGGAATATGTTTTTAAAGAGAGATATAAAGTGAAATTTTTGAAATAATGGGATATAAATACTTTTTTATTTCACTATTTATTGAAGTTTAGGAAATTTAATAAACCTCTAAATCATCCCAGAAATGGTGATGGTATTGTTGAGAAAAATTTCGATAAAAGTAATTATATTTTGAGTTATTATATAAATATTTTAATCATGATGCATCTAAATAGAACTTGGTTCACCTGGTCATTATTCTGGAGGTTGTAATAAGTGAGGAAAATAAGTTACATATGAAAATTATATAGGATTATAAAA
Source organism: Viscum album (assembly GCA_963277665.1). Lineage (NCBI taxonomy): Eukaryota > Viridiplantae > Streptophyta > Magnoliopsida > Santalales > Viscaceae > Viscum > Viscum album. Next base: position 1,375,028,805 of record OY728164.1, read on the forward strand.
TTAATTCTATTTTATATTTTTTGAATGATAAGGTTGTTGTGGGGTTAGATGTATTTTATAACAATTTCTTTCAAGATTATTGGTATATCATTCACACTAAAGTTGAGACAACTGTTAAGACCTTCGTCATAGGTGGTCATCTTTGAAAAGGGAATGATTCATAGTTTTTTTGTTTTAATTCTTAAGGTTAAAAGTGATGATGTGTAATAACTTAATATTTTATGATATATTTCTCTTTAAATAAATTTTTTGTCTTTTATATCTTTCTATACATGCAACAACGAATTTAAATAAAACATGATATAATATTGAAATATTATTATTTAATATAACAGTTATAGCCTATCCATTATATTTACTAGTAATAATAAGAAAAAATAAATAATAAAACAATAATTTTTTATACATGTATGAAATTAATTTATTTTTTATTAATAGGTTAGAAATTAAAATAAAATCATTTTTAAGTAAAAAATATATATTGTCCTATAAAATTGTTTTTATACGGGAAATGTGTATTTATCTTAATAAATTAATCACTATTGATGAATGATTTTAATTTAATTTTTATATAATTTATTAAATAAAATAGTTCAAAATTAATCTAATGGTTCTCACTATGTAATTAAAAATAATAAATTCAGTTTTATACTTAAAAATTCATTTTTTAACAGGTTTGTTGTGTTTTGCGCATTTATTTTAAAAATAATTCATATCGGTTTTAGAAATTTTATCTTTTAAATTGATTACATATTTTAAATCAGAATAATTGATATAATTTATTTTTTTCAACCAAATCCTTTTTCATAATTAATAGTAAAAATAATAATAATATTGTTATCATGGTTAGAGTTAAAATGGGTATATTTAGTGGGTTAAACTAAGATAGGGTAAAAATGTCACTTAATCTTGTATAAATATTATGGTTTGAAACTATTTTGACCTTATCTGATAGTAAATTTTAATTATTTTCACTTGGTTTCACTTTCACAATAAAATGACTTTATATTATTTAAATATTTTAAGTAATTCCATGTGTGCCCCTCCCCTCACCAATAAAATGATCCTCATATCCTCCCTTATTCAAAAACATTGAAAAATGTAGATCAGAAAATCCCTAACTAAAAACCTTACTAGATTCCTTAGCTCATTATTTATCATCTTTTCTTCTCCTAATACCATCCAAATAATTTATAAGTTGTAATTGAAAAGAGTTCTTTCAAAGAAGAGGTAATTGTCTTTACTAACTCTTTTAATGTTTATTTCTTCTTACAATTCCTCTAAATCTGTTGTATATATCATAAAATAATTAATCATCTATCATAAATATAAATATATATTTGTGTGTGTGTTATTATTATTATGGGACAACCATTTTCCACCTCTTTTCCATCAAGTGGTAAATGATAGTATCTCTAGTGTGTACGTGTGTACTACCGCCTCTATGTAGCGGTATGATTCATTTTTTATAACCATATTTCATGGTTTATTATTATGATGGATTTAATTTTTATATATGATATTTATTAAATATTAATTATTTTTAATTTTAATATCTTATCTACCTTATTACCTTTCTATCTATTGGAAAATGATAACATTACTCATGTATGTGTGTGGACTACCACCTCCTTGAAGTTATATTATTTGTTTTTCATTTATATTTTACCTGGATATTCATAAGTTTATTTATATTAAATATATCTGATATTTATGATATAATTATGATTCTAAAATGGTTAATTTTTATTTAGAATTTGTTTTTTTTTCATCCATTGAAAAGTGAAAACATCGTTTGTGCATGCGTACGAATTATCATCCCCGCAATGTGATGTATCTCATTTTTTATCACCGATTTATATGAATGATTATAAAATTGTAAATAATGAATAAATATGATAATTATTTCATGATTAATATTATTTATATGAATAAATCATGACCAAGGTGCAATTACCAGAACCATCAAACTGAAACATACATGGAATGTGGACCAATTTTCACATTAATGTTCATTTTAATGATAAACCTTTTAATAAAGGATAATTGGAAATTATAAAGTATTTATGCATAGTAAGTTATGTTTGAGTATATTTCTATAATATATTTATAATAATTATATATTTATTATATAGGTTTTTTGAACTGATGTGAAGTAATATGGTACTTAAGGTAAGGGTTTATGTTATATTCTCATTTCTTTTCATAACTATCTATATTAAATATCCATAGAGGGAAATTATAAGGATATTATAATTTAAACACAATATATTTTATTCCCATATATTTATTCCTAGAATTTTTATGTATTATTACCAATTTTCCCTCTTTGGTATATAAAAATATCAAGAAAATGTTTTTAATAAAAACTGAATTTATTTCTTCTCTGATCGACAACTGTTTTCTTCCTTGTCTATTTTATTTAAAATGTTTTTAAGAATGTAATTTTCAATAATGAAATAATTATTTTAAGTCATTTTCAACCATATTTTAATTTTATTTAAACCAAATAAAAATTAATTTTTACATTGTTTTTTGAAGAGGTTGTTTCCTATTTTTTATAAAAGTGTGAAAAGAATGTTATCTTTTAACATATATAACATGAATTTATTTTCCCAATGTCATGACCATTATTTAATTTTAAGATTCCTTTTCAAGTTTCTATAGTTATTTTCAAATAAAATAATTTCCTCAATATTTTTGTAATTTTTAGTTAAATGTTTATCAAATGAAAATGATATATTTCTAACATTTTCAATGAAAGGTTTGATTGTTCTATTAAAATGCATTTTTTATCTATGTAAACATGATTTAAGGATTTTTATATTTCACTGGGTATATTCTATTATGATTCCATCCAATTTCTAGATAAATTATAATAATGATGTTCTTAGGATGATTACATGAAACCCATTTATTTCCCATGGGTTAAAAAAGTTATGATCATATAATTAATGATCTTATGTTACAATCCACTTAATTTCCCTAGATGGATTATGGTTATGTGTTTATGAGATTTTAGTGAAACTCATTCATTTTTTATAGGTTATTATATGATGATATGATGATTTTTTTATGATCCTGTGGCACATTTATATATGATTTTCATTATACAAAGGGTGTGACTAGAATTATATATCCCTCTAATTCATTGGGTAAAGAATGATATCTCATGAGATAATAGGGGATAGAATTAGGAGTGGACCCAGTTTGGTAAGGTATTATATCCACTATGATAGTCTTGGGAGTGAACCTTGATGTAACCTCCCGATTCTGGAAGCCACCCAGAGGTGCCCAGTACCCAGTTGGTCACATAGCCTCAAGCACATTTCCCCATACTCCAGAGGATGCCGACTAGAAGTGAGGGCCTTAGGTGTGATAGTGGGGAAACAATGACCTTATTAGTAGAGTAATATAGTGAAAATAAACAGATAGCAATAGCGAAAGCAGTAATAATACCATACAATAGTAAACAGTAGAAGACTGATGAAATAAATAACTGGAAAATATATATAAATGATGCATGATACATATGTCTAGGAATGAATCCTAACAAGTCACAATGATAGAATATAGTACTAAACCAAAGTACAAAGAAAAAAAATAAACTTCAGTAGTATTGCAAGCCTCAGCTTATTCCCATACTCTCTAGCTCCACAGCAATCAATTACCTGAAGTATAAATATGTTTTCCCTTATCTAGACCTGCAACAATATAATCTATTTGGGCCCAAAATCATGACCCAACCAGGGTGTGAGATGAATCCTAGTAGGCAACCACTCAAAGATCTGTTCCTAACAGTCCGGGAATATATATGGAAGGAAATATGCCAAATGAAGCAATAAACAAGGAAGTACTCAAAAGTAAACAATCCTACTATTTAAATTAAAACCATTTTCATTTATTAGTTAAGAAACCAACAATCATAAGAAGCCCTCTAGGTATTAATCAAAGCCTAACCCCTCTGATTAAACCAATCAAACAGAATAAACCCTCTGGTAAGTACTCACAGTCTAACCCATCTGGTTTAGCTTTAGCAAAGACACTCTAAGGAAGCAGTAACCGTCAATTCCCCATGTGGTCTTGTATTGGTAACTATAGACACTCTAGGGAAGCACTCAACATCTAATTCCCCCTGTGTTCTCATAACGAGGAACTATAGAAACTCTGAGGGAGCATAAAGTCCATTCCCCCTATGTTCTCGCAATGTAAAAATAAACAAACACTCTGGAAAAGCCCTCAGTGTCCATTATCCCTATGGTCTACTACACCAGGTTCCCACAGCCCTGTGTAAATAAATCATACACAAACGATATATAGAATCCAAATTAAACCTCAAGAACTACTTGAATAAACATTATACAGTATCTCACAACATGTCAGATAAATTCACTCTATCCTAACAAAACTAGGCATGGAAAACAAAGCTGCCTAATAGGAAAAGCTAGACCAAATGGTAAACATCAAGAAAACATGGGAAACACATCCATATCAAGGTAAATAACCCAATTTACAATCATAAATCCCCTACTCAAACACACAAGGCATATAAGGAAATAACAGGGCCAATAACCATAAACACACAATTCCTCGAACAAGGGTATTGGGAACTTTTACACATATAACTCAAAGAATAACTATGGAAAGGCACAAACCACCTACCTCGGTGTTGTACGATCGATATACGTGAACCTCAAGCCTTGAATTTCCCTATAACATTTTATATCTACAAAAACACTAAAAACATGCAACTGAAGATAACTCATGAAGGAAGAAGAATCAAAAAATGAGGCGCTAGAAGAATGAAGAGCTTAACGTGGTGATTCCAATGCAATCAACAGTTGTAGATTTGGTGAACGGATGGCTAGTCGAGGGATCGAAGAAAAATCATTGGCCATGGATGGTCCTGGACAAGACAGACCTAGAAGAAGGGTGTTTTATTGATTAGACGCAACCCTGGTCCATTGAATGAAATAAAAAAATAAATTACATAGTGTGTTCTTCAAGGGTACACAGCCTGTACTTTCTTTAACTGGCATCCTCTTTAGGCGGTCTCTAGGTTTCCCCATAAGGCCATGTGTTCGGCCATTATACGGCCAGCACACAGTTATCCATGGAAATCGAGTACACGGCGTGTACTTATAAGTACACGATGTGTACTCCTGAAATATCCAAAAACTGCCATTTTTCTCAAAAACAATCAAAAAACAAATACTTACCTAAAAAGAAGATCCAGGTTCTTACAAACTTTCTCCATTAAAGAAATTAATCCCCAAATTTCCGTAGCAGGGCAGCATAGAAGAAGAATCCTCGAACATCTCTGGCCACTGTGATCATACATCGGTCTCCCTCTCCCTAGTCTCGTCATGTACTCGCATGTGCTTCCATAGCACTCATATCAGAGGAACAGACCGGCCACAGAGAACCTTTGCATTGTGATCAACAATCTATATAGGATGCTCCTTGAACGATTCTTCCACCTCCCACTCAACCTCCTCTGGTTGAAGGACATGAGATGGGTCTGAGAAGTAATGTCATAACTGAGAAACATAGAAAATGTCGTGCATATCCCTGTACCTTTGAGGTAATTTCAACTGATAGGAAACTGGCCTAACTCTCTCTAAAACCTAAAATGGTTTAACATATCTCGGAAAAAGATTTCCATGTCTCCTAATCCTCCTGTGTCCTAACATCAGTGTGACACGCAGGAATACCTGATCTCTGACCTCAAACTCCATAAGTCATCTCCATCGATCCGCATAAGACTTCTATCATGACTGTAGAGTAGCCATACTCTTCTGAATCAACTCTATCTGCTCCGAGGTCTCCTTTACAAAACGAGGTCCTAGAATAGCTACCTCTTCTGCCTCCAGCCAACATAGGGGTGATCTTCATGGCCTGCCGTACAAAGCCTTGTAAGGTTCCATCTTAATAGTTGCTTGAAAACTATTATTATAGAAAAAATATAATAGAGGTATGTGCTTCTCCCAAGAACCTCCAAAATCCAGGATGCATGCTCGAAGCATGTCCTCCAGCACCTGAATCGTACGCTCGGACTGGCCATAAGTCTTGGAATGGTAAGCTGTACTCAAAAGGACCTATGTACCCAAGTCCCTTTGTAATCTATGCCAGAACCGAGAAGTTAAACAGGAATATTTATCTGAAACAATGGAGTGTGTAACCCCATGTATACATACAATATCTCGGATGTACAACCTTCTCAGCTCATCAATACTGGAAGTATCCTTGATTGGTAAGAAGTGAGAAACCATTGTGAGTCTGTCAATGACAACCCAAACAGCATCGTTCCCTTGAGGTGACCTCCGTAAACCTATCACGAAGTCCATTGTGATATCATTCCACTTCTACTAGGGAATGTGTAACAACTGCAAAAGACCTTATAGTCGTTGATGCTCCACCTTCACCTACTGACAGGTAGAACACCTCATGAGAAACCTAGCAGCATCTTTCTTCATACCTGGCCACCAATACTGATGGTGTAGATCACGGTACATCTTGGTGACACTAGGATGAACTATCCAAACTAAGGAATAAAAGTCCTTTATCAGATCCTCGCATATAATTGTTGACACCCATACGCACCCATGAAAGCGCAATATCTCATCCTCGCCCATGGTCTATCCAGGAATAGAGTCCTCTCTTGACACGCTCTCCCATTGTACTAGGCCTTCTGAATCTGATAGATTCCTCATTCTCACTTGATTAAGTATAGTAGAGGTAACAGCTACAGAAGAAAGAAATGTCTTCCCATGTCTGTCATGAACATCCAATTGCATCTCATAGAACAGAGTTATAAGTTTCCACTAATTGTTGCCCTCCTGAACTACCTGTATCTGAGTCCTCTTACTCAACGCATCAGCTACTGCATTGCCTTTCCCAAGCATGTATGAAAGATCAAAGTTAAATGAATGAAGGTACTCAAACCACATTCACTGTATCAGATTGAGATCATGCTGAGTGAAGATATACATGAGACTTTTTTGGTCCATGAAAACCAAAAAATCCTCTCCCAGAAGAAAATGTCTCCAACAGTGTAAGGGATGAACAACTATAGCCAACTCAAGATCATGTGTTGGGTAATTCCTCTCATGTGGCCTCAAATGATGAGACCTGAACGCAATGAATCCTTCCTCCTGCATAAGCACTGCTCCCAGCCTGATACCTAAATAATCACAATAAAAAGTATAGCTCTTTCTCGGCTCTGGAAATACTAGTATCGGTGTTGAAGTCAACTTCCATTTCAGCTCCCGAAAGGCTGACTCACAAGAATCTGACCATATGAACTTTGAATCCTTCTTTGTGATCCCCGTTAGTGGTGATTATAGGTGTAAAATGTCCTGTATAAAATTCATGTAGTAACCAGCCTTCCCTAGAGAACTTCATACCTAAAATAAATTCTTAGACTTCTCCCAAGAAACTACCACTCTCACTTTTTCTAGGTCTACAGACACTTCTGTCTCTGAGATAACATGACCTATGTAGTGAATTTTGTCCATCCAAAAGTTTCATTTTGAGAGATTAACATATAACTGATTCTCTCTCAGTGTACACAAAATGATCTCAAGATGTGTGGAATGGTCTTGTCAAGTGTGAGAGTACACTAAGATATCATCCACTAAAACTGCCATGAAAGAATCCAAGTTTGAATGGAACACTCAGTTCATCAGTGCCATGAAAACTGCAGGTGTGTTCATGAGACCGAACGGCATAACCACATACTCTTATAGACCATACCTGCTCTTAAAGGCTGTAAGAGGTATATCATATAGTCTAACGTGCAACTAATGATAACCGGATCTCAATTCAATATTCGAGAAAACACTGGCTCCTCGAAGATGATCAAAGAGATCATCAATATTTGGCAAGGGATATTGGTTCTTGACTGTCAACTAGTTCAACTTCCAATAATCCACAAAAAGTATTAGGTAACCATCCACCATCTTTGAAAATAGGATAGGCCAACCATAAGGATAAGTACTAGGTCAGATGAAACTTTTTTCCTGCAACTCCTCCAACTACTTCTTGAGCTCCTGTAACTCTAGTGTAGCCATCCTATAAGAGGGAATGGACCCCGGTTCTACTCCAGGCACGAGCTCAATAGAAAATTATACCTCTCACTCTGGAGGCAAACCTAAAAAGTCCTCTGGAAATACATCTCTGAAATGATCCACCATTGGAGTAAATTCCATCTATGAAGTCCCCTGGTCATCTAAATATAAACTGGCAATATGGTTTGTTACTCCTCCAAACCCATGATGCTCGGGTCCTGCTATGCTTTCCTGGACATCCCATTCACCCTTATGAAGAAATGATCCACCCTCTAGTGATGTGAAACACACCATATGGTGATAGAATTCAACAAATTCCTGGAAGGGAACTAACCAGTCCATTCTGATAATGACATCATAGCCTATCATCTCTAGGACATAGAGGTCCCATAAGAAGTGACACCCACCAACCTCTAGAAATTAATCCTTAAACTATTGTACGCTAGTCATCCTTATCCCCAATGGAGTTTCCAGCATCAAGACATCATAAGAAGTAAATATACAGAGCCCAAGGCTCTCCAAAATAGAAATAGATAGGAAACTATGGGAATCCCCTATATCAAAAAGTGCAGAAGCTAGGACTGAGGCGACTATAATTGTACCTTGAACTGTTGATGTTCTAGGATCCTGCTCTTGTTGGGTCTGCTTCACTGGAAAATCATGGCCTATACCATAGCCCTGTGACCCTTCCCAACCACGATAAACTAATCCACCCTTTTTTCGCTGAAATCCTGCTGACTGGATACCACGGTCATGACCTCCACCTCATCCTAAACGTCCGGAAGAACTTTAATTCCCAGACTGATGAGAAATTGGTGGTGTTTCTCCTGAATGTGGAGTCATATAAGAACTCTGATAACCAGCTGCTGGTGAACATAACTGACATTAGCGCTGAAGATGGCCGATCTTTCCACAATATCGGCACTCGACTGGGTCTCTCAGGCAATTTTTCCTCATATTCTCACTCTTCCTACACTGGTAGCACACCACCTGGATACCAGAAGAAGTATCCCTCCTACTACGATCTCTATGTGTAGACTCCCTGTGGTGATTCCTACTTTCAGTCTAAGGGGTACCAACTCTGGATGTCGAAAGATCCCAACTCACAGCTCTAGAATCCATCAGATTTCTCTTAGTGATCAGTGCCAGGTTGATTATAGAGGTGATGGAAGTCAACCTGAAGATGTTCACCTGAGATCGTATTTCATGACTGAGACCATCCTCGAACTTTCTTTCCAGTAATAACTCATCACCTCCTAGGATAGGGTTGAATCACTACAACTCATTGAAGCGAGAAGAATACTCCATAACTGAAAGAGTACACTGCTCCAGACTCATGAACTCTCAGGCTCGGTCATCCCTCAATGTCTTCGAGTAGAATTAATCATAGAAGGCATGCTAAAACCCATAACAAGACATGAACTACTGGAGTCCCGCTTGTGAGATCACATCCCACCATATCTTAGTGGATTCCTGAAGCATATACATAGTGAGATTCACCCTCCTATCTAGAGGCATCTCCAGATGCTCGAAGATAGACATCATGGATTCTAACCATGACTCTACAGCCTGAGGTCCTCCTTCCCCTGTGAAGGTGGGTGGATGTTGTTGTTGAAAAACCTGTGTTAGCTCTACCATAGAAGGGGTAGGATGCGGTACTCATCAGAAGGTCTGCATTAACCTCGTAAATCCCTCTTGGAACTATGCATTGGAACCTACCTCTAGAATAACAGTTGGTGCCAAGACTGGCACTACAGGAGGATCTATGGGAAGTCCCTGTTTAGCCATGTCCAGTGTCTGATCACTGCCCAAAAACTGGCATGCAACCAGAGGACGTCTTAGTGGCATGACTCTTCAAGGTCAAGTGCACACCGTAGTTCAAGATTATCAAGAATCTAAACATAGAAGTGAAATAAGGGAACAGAAGAAAGAAATAATTCAAGATTTCAACTCCTTTAATCCTTCACATGGGCATGTACTCCTGCTGAACCTAGTCATTTAACACTCCATACACACGGCGTGTTCCTCCAAAACATGATGTGTACTTCAATCGTGTTCCCCTTTCTGAGTTCTTCTACATGACTAGCCCACACGGTTTCCCTAGAACAATACTACATGGAATTTTTGTACCAGACATGGCATGTACTAGACAAACTTCACCGACCCGTGTTGTTAGTCAAAAGGCCGGTTACACGGCAGACCCTACACAGCATGTTTGTGCCTGAAACAGCGTGTACTAGACCAACTTCACTGACCCGTTTTGTTACTCAAACGGACGGTTACACGGCTGACCCGGCACATCATGTTTGTGATAGGCACAGTGTGTACTAACTACCGATTATCCACCTGTTTCATTGGTCACATAGCTGGACACAAGGTCTAAACACACGGTGTGTGTTTCAGGTACATGGTGTGTTTCACCAAAGATTTCCCAACCCCGTGTCTCAACCCACACAAACAGTAACATAGTTATGGACTACACGGTGTGTACATACAGTACACAGAGTGTACTTAATAAAAATAGTAATTTTCCGAACATAAGGATAAATAGTGTGTATCTGTAAACACACAATACCCCGAACAAGGGAATTGGAAGATTTTTCACATATAACTCCAATACTAACTAGAGAAAGGAACAAACCAGCTACCTCGGTGTTGTAAGTTTGATATAAATGAACCTCAGGCCTTGAATCTCCCTAGAATTTCGTAGATCTATAAAAGCACTAAAAACATTCGACCGAAGATAATTCACAAAAGAAGAGAAATCAAGAATCGAGGATCTAGAAGAAGTAATAGCTTATCGTGTTGATTCCAATGCAATTGACGGCAGCCGATTTGGAGAACAGATGGCGAGTCAGGGGCTTATAGAATAATAAACTGCCATGGATGCTCCTAGATGAGATAGACCTAAAAGAATGGTGTTCTATCGATTAGACATGACCCCATCCCCTTTAGTGAAATAAAAAGAAATTACACGATGTGTTCTTCAAGGGTACATGGTGTCTACTTTCTTTAATTGACCTCCACTTTAGGCGGTATCTATGTCACCCCACGTGGACATGTGTTCGGATATTACACGGCCAGCACACGACTACCCGTGGCAACTAATTATACAGCGTGTACATATAAGTACACAGCTTGTACTCCTGAAATTTCTAGAAAATGCCCTTTTTCTCAAAAACAACTTGAAAAGAAAGAATTACCTAAAAAGAAAATCCAGGTTCTTAATAACTTTCCCCCTTAAATAAATTCATCCCCGAATTTCTCTATCAAGGCGCCGTAGAAGAATATTCCTCAAATAGCTCCGGCCACTGTGATCGTACATCGACCTCCCTCTCCCAAGTCTCATCCTGTACTCACTCATGCTACCATAGCACTCGTACCAAAGGAATAGACCGACCACAGAGAACCTTCGCACTACGATCAACAATCCAGATAGGATGCTTCTTGAATGATGTGTACACCTCCAACTCAACCTCCTCAGGTTGAAGGATGTGAGACGGGTCTGAAAAGTAACGTTGCAACTGAGAAATGTGGAAAACATCATGCATAGCTCGGTACCTTTGAGGTAACTACAACCGATATGTAACCGGGCCAACTATAAAGACCTGGAAATTTCAAGGATTTTTTTTTCTTTTCCTATATTCTTTGGAATACTACGAGTCTTCATTTTCTGATGGTGCCTGATTCTGAGGCCCAGTGTGCCCGAAATCAATTTTTGAAGTTTTTTTCGGGTATGTTCATTAAACATACGTGCGGGTTTTTCTATATTTAAAACCAATCCTCATAATTGAAATCCAAGGGCACCGATGAACTCGCAGCACCAGTATTCGCTTAAGGGGACCTTTATCGTAGTTGCGTTTTATGGGGGTTGAAAGTTATAATTTTGGGATTCGTAGAAAATTAAATAAAATTATTGTATTGTAAAATTTTATTTAAGAGGTGGTTATTTGCTCCAAAGGGGAGTTGGGGTGGGGCCCACACCCCCACATAACCTCCCATGAGAGGATTTAGTGTGGTTGGGCCCACATGAACCCAAACCCTTTCACCTCCCCTCAACTCCCTTTAACTCCTCTTAAGTTTTGACACCTCCCTTCATTAAAGGTAGAGCCTCTCCACCTTCCTCCTATAATGAATGTGCCAACTCTTGGGATTAATTAATACCACTTAATTAATCTAGTTTTGAATTATTTTGAAATGGATGGTAAGTTTATAATATTGGGAGCCTATTATTTCATTTGCATTGGCAAATATACTATTGGGTAGGCTCTGGAGAATTACAAGAAAGGTGATCCTCTCTCAACGAAGAACACCGTTCTTCAATGAAGAACATCTCTGAAGATGAACGCGAAGAACTTATTCCAACGACGCTTCTTCCTCGGAGGCACCCCAACGTTAAGGAATCTACATCCTCTTCAGATTCACTTCCCGCGTCACGACAACGACTTTTCCTCCAACATTGACGGGATGACACTTTTCTCCGCGACGCTGTCTTCCACGACTCCCAACTACCGCAACACTCGTCTTTCATGTCTCGTCAACGTGCGACATCAATTACGAGGTATGGGGTTTGTATAATTTAAATTGAATAAATTATACCTTAATTCTTGTTGAATGAAAGTGATCATTTATGACCATTTGTTACCGCCTAACGCGGATGGTGCGGGCCGAATGAACATAGCTCGATGACCCTTTGTTGTTTCCTATTTTTATTCGCGATGGAGACGGTGTCGGAAGAGGTGAAGGCGGCGACTGAAGGCGGCGGTGGCAACGACGACCGCGCGCCGACCCGAAGAGAACCGCGGCACTGGGTGTTGCATGGAAGGGAGACCGCAGCCCGCAAATGCGGGCTGCTCAGCCAAAGAATAACAGGATGGAAAAACTGTCTGGGCTGGGAGAATCGCAGCTCCTCTCGGCACTGCGCTGGGGAGAATCGTGGCCCGCTTCCACGGGCCGCTTTCACGGGTGAACCGGCCGGGTTGAAGAAGGTTGCGGCACCTGAAGGTTCCACGTGGGAGAACAGTGGACCGCCTGTGTGGGTTGCTCGCAGTGGGGATGACTGGTTGGCTTCAGCGGGCTGAGCAGGAGGGGCGGCGCTGCTCGGCGCTGCCATTTCAGAAAAACTTGGGGTCGCGCCCCTCGCTCTGCTCGGCCAGCTAGCCGAGCTGCTTCCAACCGTGGGCCGGGTCATGCCCCGCCAGCCGGGCCCGCCCCACCGGGCCGGGCCGGGCCGGGTTGACCCCTCAGTCGGGTTGAACTAGCCAAGCCAGCACGGGCTGCCCGCCAGCCCACCGGGCTTCATGGGCCAGACCCGTTTTGGTTAAGTACGAATAACTTCCTAACCGTGCGTCTGATCGACGCACCGTCTGCGGAACTGGGACCCTTGTGACGAGGTGGTCCTTTTGGGATAATCTAAGTGAGTTTTGGAAAAATAGGGAAAACATATGGTTTTGGAACGAGTGTAATTCAAACCGGGCCCCTGGTACAAAATTGTTAATAACTCTCAGACTGGGCGTCTGATTGATGCACCGTCTGTCACGTTGGGTTCCTTTTGAGGAGCCAGAAATTTGGGATACATCAACTCTGGACATTGTGATAGTTGATGCATCGACCCCTTTACTCAAGGAGCGGACCCTCCCGGAATCAAGCGTGTTGTGTACAGGAACCCTAGATCTGGCTACGACTATGACGACTACTATACTGGAATCCTCTATGGGTTCGACAACGACGACTACTGTACTGAAATCATCTTTGGGTTCAACGGCGATGACTACTGTTCTTGTATCCTGTGTGGGTCCAGCATTTTTGACCTCTGTACTTGTATCCTGTGTGGATCTGATAGAGTAGCTGGTCTTGTATCATGTGTGGGTCTGACAGCTTAGCTGGTCTTGTATCCTGTGTGGGTCTGACAGCTTAGATGAATCATTGACTACATCTGATCATCTCTATCGCTATACGAAAGATGTATACCTATGTGAGTTGAGTCTTGACTTTCAATCATTATCATCTATGTGATTGAGTTACTTTCCTTTGTGGACTGGGTTGTGCTTGGGCTCGAGGGTTGGAGTCGAACTGAGATTGATAACTTAGGTATATGTATGGGAATATACCTAAGTAGAGTTAGTTTATACTTCATGTTTGTGCCTTTCTTCTGTGGTTTATCCTTCTTGGATTCTGGGAGACCTTCGGGGTCTCGGGTTCCCTAATGAGTATCGTATACTCACCCCTGCATGGGTTATGCCCGAACTACGTTGTGTTGGATGCAGATGACGGAAAACACTAATCGAGGTAGAGACTTGTAGAGCTAGATGGTAACCAGAGGTGGACCACTTAGTGAGACGTACCCGGAGCAGACAGACGGACCTGAGGTGTTGAGGAGATCATCTGTACCCACCCTTTAGGTGGGATTCCCGGAGAACGACTCAGTGGTTGTTGTTTTACTTTACTGCAGTTGTAATATTTTTTAGTTGTACCATACTTTACAGTTGGGTTTGTATACAGGCCTATTTACTTGTCAGCACTTACTTTTGTATTTAGTTTTACTTAGTGTTTACTTCCTGTTGCGTACTCTGTTGTGTTTATTTACTTTTACAAAGGCAATGTCTTTCCATCTTAGGGATTTAGGCTTTTCGTGCTAGTCTCTAGCCCCTAGCCTATGGAAGGAAAGCTAGGGGTAGTCACGGCACGGGCCCCGAGGACGGGTCATGACAAATTAGTATCAGAGGAGTCAGTTCTACCACAGAACTCAGGACTCTTATCATTATTTTCTGTGAATAAATAGTGTTAAGGGTATTGAGTGTGGTTTTCAGTACCAGGGAGTCCAGTGTTGGTGTGGCGGCTGACGTATCCATACACCAGGACCCTGAACTCTGATTTCCGACTCAGTGTACAAAAACACTGATTGCATATGTGTTTAAAATTTTTTCTTTGTGATTACTTTGAGTCATCTAACCAGGTATACTATTTTTACTGTGGTGCACCTGTTTCTTTTTAGGATGTCCCCACAAAGGTAGCCATCTAGGGTTCCGAGTTACGTATGAGATGGTATCCCACTGAGTGACGAGGCCTCGTTGCAGGTCCTCATCACTGCGGAGGTACCAGCAACACCTATACCTGCTAGACCACTGATACCACCAACCCCAACAGTAGAGAGTGCACACCGCATGAGTGCTTCACACGAGTTCCAATGACAGAGGCCACCCAGGTTCCACAGAGAGATGGACCCACATGCAAATGAGGACTGGCTGGAGGCTGTCGTCAGAGTTTCCAGATTGGTGGGGACACTAGCTGACCTTATGGTGATCCTTATCATGAGTCTCCTGCACGCAGCAGCAGGTTGATTGTGGATCATGATGCTCCAGGTTCATGATGAGTCATCTTTACTCTGGATGGACTTTGAGAGTCTCTTACGCTCATAGTTTATTCCATCCACCCTTCGTGCGGTGCGGATTCCGGAGTTACTTCATCTGAAGCAGGGCAGTATGATAGTAGCTTTGTACTCAGCGAGGTTCACTGACCTATCACGCTACTCCACGGATATGGTATGGGACCTGTTCTTTTGGGCTTGGACCTTCGATCAGGGACTCATGCATGACATCAGGGCTTCGACGATTCCCCTCAACATTCTGACGTAGGTGGGGGTGCTGGAGCGAGCCCTTCTAGTGGAGAGTTTTCTCGTTGAGCAGACACCAGCGGCGAGACCCACCATAGTACGACATGTGGTAGAGTCTTCTGCAGACGGTAGTATACAGATGTCATAGAGATCTAAGCGGACCGGGCCATCAGGTGGGCGACATCAGGATACAGGTTCGGTTTTGCGGGGCACACGAAACAGAGCCAGCCTTACGAGGAGCAGGCAGTGATATGCATGTGGTAGGAAGAACCATATGGATCGTGACTGCCCGACCCGCCATGTAGATGAGCATCAGACAATAGAGGGACCTCCCAGGTAGAGGCAGAGGTTCGATCATGGTGGTCCGTCGGGAGCAGGTGGACGAGGAAGAGGAGCTAGCCGAGCAACGGGTGGTGGACGACGTTTCGAGGCTCCACCACCACCACCACGAGGAGGTCCACCCCGACCACAGGGAGATGACGGATAGAGGTGGGATCAGCTCTAGGCAGTCGAGTCCTATGACCACGACACACCTGAGATGATTCGAGGTTCTATCTGTGTCTACTCCACCCTTGCTACAGTACTTATAGACACAGGTGTGAGTCATTCTTTTATTGTCGCTGCCCTTGTTTGAATCTCGGATATTCTGATGGAGTCGTTGGCTCGATCCTTATAGTTAGAGACTCCTATGGGAGCAGACTCAATGATTTCACACTGGTGCCGGTAGTGTGATATTACTCTAGGAGGCGAGAGCTTCGGCTAGGATATTCTTGTAGCAGCGTCGAGGCCATATGATGTCATCTTGGGTATGGACTGGTTATCTACAATCCATGCTCAGATCGAATGTATTAGTTGCAAAGTGCGGTGTGTCCACATGGATGGGACCAGGTTATCCTTTACCAGCGAGAAGGGAGCCTTTACATCATAGGATGGACTTACATAGAGGATAGGGCAGCCGATCACACATTAGTTGGCTAGTCTCATCCTCGGAGTGGTTGATGTGTGGAGTCTGAGTTTTCCTATTGTGGTGGATCAGTATGCGGATGTTTTTCTTGATGACATTCTAGGACTACCTCTTCATGGAGAGGTAGACTTCTACATAGACCTGTACCCCGGGACAGCACTGATATCTACTCCAGCATATCGAATGGCTCACGTCGAGCTTCGTGAGCTGCGGGTATAGTTGGAGGACTTGCAGAGGAAGGGATTTATCCAACCCAGTGTTTCACCCTAGGCTTCTCCGGTTTTGATCGCCAAGAAGGTGGATGGGAGCTTTCTACTGTGTGTTGACTACTGTCGCCAGAATCAGGTGACCATGAAGAACAAGTATCCACTCCCGAGGATTGAAGACCTCTTTGATCAGCTCAAGGGACCATAATGGTTCTCGAATATAGACCTTAGGTCAGGATATCACTAGCTCAGAGTTCAAGATGAGGATGTGTAGAAGACAGCCTTCAGGTGTCAGTATAGCCACTACAAGTTCTTGGTTATGCCCTTCAACATAACCAACGCTCCAGCAGTGTTCATGAGTCTCCTGAATAGGATCTTCCAGCCTTACCTCGATCGATTTGTCGTATTCTTCATCGACAACATACTGATTTAATCGGCTACTGAGGAGGAGAACCCCTACCATTTTTGGGTAGTACTGGATACAATCTAAGATCACCAGCTTTATGGTAAGCTCTCGAAGTGCCAGTTCTGGATTCGATAGGTTCACTTCTTTGGACACATCATCTTGAAGGCTGGAGTTGCAGTGGATCCAGCAAATATCGAGGTAGTACTTTCTTGGGAGCCACCCAGGAGGGTGATGGAGGTGCGGAGTTTTCTGGGCCTGGCTGGGTACTATCGGAGATTTGTGCTAGACTTATCTAGAGTTTCAGCACTCCTTTCAGTATTGACGAAGAAGGGTAAATCCTTCGTGTGTTTAGATATATGCCAGCAGAGATTTCAGGAGCTGAGGAAGATACTGGCCAGTGTGCCCATCTTGAGGCTACCAAAGTTGGGTGTAGGGTACGTAGTTTACTATGATGCATCAGGGACTGGACTCAGGTGTGTCCTGATGCATGAGCGAGCAGTGATCGCCTATGGTTCATGAAAGTTGAGACATCATGAGCAGAACTACGCTACCCATGACCTGGAGTTAGCAGCAGTGGTCTTTGCCTTGAAGATGTGGTGGCACTATCTGATGGGCGTGCACTTTACAGTCAACTCTGATCACCAATGTCTCAGGTACATATTCTCACAGAAGGACCTGAACTTGAGATAGCGGTGATGTCTTGAGTTCCTCCAGTACTATGACTTCGAGATAGTCTATAATCCTGGGAAGGGGAATGTTATAGTAGATGCTCTCAGCAGGAGATCAGGCATTCATCTACTAGGATAGGCGACAGAGCATCTGGCCGCATTGCAGATATCCTTTGTGGATAGAGATAGAGAAGACTTTTTGCAGTCTCTCACAGTCCCTCCTACACTTCTACAGCGGGTCAGAGAGGCATAGCATGGGGACGTTGACTGTGAGGCGCGACGTGCTCAAATATCCACAGGAGAGGCACCTGATGGGTTTTCATAAGGTGGGGAGCACGTCATCCTCTTCAAAGGACGTACTGTGGTACCAGTTTCACTACAGGAAGAAGTGTGGAGGAAGTTACACACTTCACCTCTAGCGGTACATCTAGGAGTGGTGATGATGTATTAGGACCTCAGACGACAGCACTGGTCGCCGGGTATGAATAAGGTTGTAGCAGAGTTTGTATCACAGTGCCTCACTTGTCAAAAATGGAAGGTAGAGCACCAGGTACCAGCAGGCTTGGTACAACCCTTAGAGGTTCCGGAGTGGAAGTGGGATGGGATATCCATGGATTTCTTGATGGGGCTTCCACGTACTTCCAGATTACACGACTCTATCTGGGTGATCGTAGACCGACTCACTGAGTCATCCCACTTCCTACCGATTAGAGAGAAGGGCTCAATAGAGAGCTTGGGATGCCTCTACATACAGGAGATTGTATGGATTCATGGTCTTCCATTGACTATTGTCTCTAATTGAGATGCTCGTTTCACTTCCCAGCTATGGAAGGGATTGTAGGATGCTTTCGGGACACATCTTCGCTTGAGCACCACCTTCAATCCTCATAAAGATGGTCAGACTGAGAGGACCATTCAGACTCTTGAGGACATGCTCTGTGCTTGTGTCTTTAACTTTGTTCATAGCTGGGAGGATCACTTACCCTTGGTGGAGTTTTCGTACAACAACAGTTACCACTCCACCACTGGGATAACCCCTTACGAGGCACTGTACGGCCGACCATGCAGATCACCTCTGTGCTGGACTGACCTAGGGGAGTCAGCACTTGTAGGACTAGAGATGGTTCAGGCTACGATGGAGAAGGTGCAGATCATCCAGTAGTATATGAAGACTACACAGAGCTGACAGAAGTCCTATGCTGATAGGAGATGGAGACCACTGGAGTTCGAGGATAGCGACCACGTCTTCCTACGGGTCTCACCTCGATGAGGTCTACGAAGATTTGGCCAGGGTGGCAAGTTATCTCTGCGTTTCATCAGACCGTTCTAGGTCCTTAGCAGAGTAGGCAAGGTGTCTTACTGCCTGGCCCTTCCACCTCAGTTTCACTGGGTGCATGATGTGTTTCATGTATCATAGCTAAGGAGATACGTGCACGACCCGTCACACATCATCGACCATGGGGAGCTAAACATCAATGACGGGGTGACATTCATAGAGGTCCCGGTAGAGATCGAGGATCGACAAGAGCGGGTCCTACGTGGATGGTCCATTCCTCTGGTGCACATTTGCTGGCAGCACGGGAACCTCTAGGAGAGAACATGGGAGCGAGAGGCTCAGATATGTGCTCAGTACCCCCATTTGTTTCCCTAGTGTGTGTTGTATCTTTACGGAGATATAAATATCTGAGGTGTGGGTAATGTAAAGACCTGTAAATTTTAAGGAATTTTTTTTTCTTTTCTTAAATTCTTTTTAATACTACGAGTCCGCAGTTTCTAACGGTGCCAGATTCCGAGGCCCGGTGTGCCTAGAATCAATTTCTGAAGTTTTGTTCTGGTACATTCAGTAAACATATGTGCGGGTTTTTATATATTTTAAATCGGTACTCGAAATTGAAATATGAGGGAACCAATGAACTCACAGCGCTGGTATTCTCTTAAGGGGACCTTTACTATAGTTGCGTTTTATGCAGGTTTAAAGTTATAATTTGGGGATTCTTAGCAAATTAAATAAAATTGATGTATTGTACAATTTTATTTAAGAGGTGGTTATTTCCTCCAAAGTAGAGTTGGGGTGGGGCCCACACCCCACATAACCTCCCATGAGAGTATTTAGTGTTGTGGGGCCCACACAAACACAAAACCTTTCACCTCCCCTCAACTCCCTTTAACTCCTCTTAAGTTTCGACACCTCCCCTCATTAAAGGTGGAGCCTCTTCACCTCCCTCCTCTCATGAATGTGCCAACTCTTGAGATTAATTAATGCCAATTAATTAATATAGTTTTGAATTAATTTTAAATGAATGGAAAGTTTATAATATTGGGATCCTATTATTTCATTTTCTTTGTCAAATATACTATTGGGGAAGCTCTGGAGAAGTAGAAGAAAGGTGATCCTCTCTCAACGAAGAACATTGTTCTTCAACGAAGAACATCTCTGATGAAGAACGCGAATAACTTCTTCCAATGACGATTCTTACTTGGAGGCACCCCGACGTCAAGGAATCTACGTCTTCTTTGGATTCGCTTCCTGCGTCATGACAATGACTCCTCCTCCAACGTTGATCGGATGACACCGTTCTCCGCGACGCCATCTTCCACAACGCCTGACTACCACGACGCTCATCTTTCGTGGCTCGTCGACATACGACGTCAATTACGAGGTAGGGGGTTTGTATAATTTAAATTGAATAAATTATACCTTCATTCTTGTTGAATGCAAGTGATAATCTATGGCCATTTGTTACCTCCTAACACAGAGGGCGCGGGCCGAATGAACATGGCCCGATGAAACTCCGTTGTTTCCTATTTTTATTCACGATGGAGACGGTGTTGGAAGAGGTGACGGTGATGACTGAAGGTGGCGGAATAAATGGCGGCCGCGCACCGGCCCGAAGAGGACCGCGACAACAGGTTCCGCGTGGAAGGGAGACCACGGGCCATAATCGTGGGACACTTGGCCGAAGGTGAATCGGCTGGCTAAAGCCGGTCGGGCTGGTAAAACCGCAGCACCTCTCGGCACTGCACTGCGGAAAATCACGGCCTGCTTCCACGGGCCGCTTTGACAGGCGAACCGGCCAGCAGGCGGTCGGCCGGGTTGAAGAAGGTCGCGGCACCTGAAGGTGCCCAGTGGGAGAACAACGGCCCAGCTGTGGGGGTCACTCGCATCGAGGAAGACCGGACGGCTTTGGCCCACCGGGAAAGAGGGGCAGCGCCACTCGGCACTGCCGTTTTAAAAAAACCCGGGGTCGCGTCCCCCGCTCCACTCGGCCATCTGGCTGAGCCGCGGCCAGCCGCGGGCCATGCCGCCTGCCGCCGGGGCAGGCCGCACCCCACCGCGCCCCTTCAGGTCGGGCCGCACTCCATCAGGTTAGACCCACTGAGCCAGGATGGGCTGACCAACCATCCCACCGGGCTTGACGGGCCGGACCCATTTCGCTTAAGTACAAATAACTTCCTGACCATGCGTCCGATCAACGCACCATCTGCGGCATTGGGACCCTTGCGAGGAGGTGGTACTTTTGCGATACTCTAAGTGAAATTTTGAAAAATTTGGAAAATGTCTGGGTTTGGAACGAGTGTAATTCAAATCGAGCCCATGGTACGAAAATTCTAATAACTCTCAGACCAGACGTCCGATTGACACTTCGGTTGCCGCGTTGGGTTCCTTTTGATGAGGTGGAACTTCTGGATACATATACTCTAGACTTTGTGATAGTTTATGTATCGACCTCTTTGCTCGAGGAGAGGACCCTCCCAGAATCGAGCATGTTGTGTGCGGGAACCCTAGAGCTGGTTGCGACTACGACGACTACTGTACTAGAATCCTCTATGGGTTCGACAGTGATGACTACCATACTGGAATCCTCCGTGGGTTCGATGGTGATGACTGTTGTTCTTGTATACTGTGTGGGTCCAGCAGTTTTGACCTCTGTACTTGTATCCTGTGTGGGTTTGACAGAGTGGCTGGTCTTGTATCCTGTGTGGGTCTGACAGCTTAGCTGGTCTTGTATCCTATGTGGGTCCAACAGCTTAGATTAATTAGTAACTACATATGATCATATCTATCACTATACGAAAGATGTATACCTGTGTGAGATGATTCTGGACTTTCAATCATTATCATCGATGTGATTGACTTACTTTCCTGTGTGGACTGGGTTGTGCTTGGGCTTGAGGGTTGGAGCCGAACTGAGATTGATAAGTTAGGTATAATTATGGGCATATACCTAAGTAGAGTTGGTTGATACTTCGTGTTTGTGTCTTTCTTCTGTGGTTTATCCTTCTTGGATTCTGGGAGACCTTCGGGGTCTCGAGGTCCCTACTGAGTATCGTATACTCACCCCTACATGGGCCATGCCCGCACTACGTTGTGTTGGATGCAGACAATAGATAGCACTGATCGTGGTAGAGACTTGTAGATCTGGACGGTACCCGGAAGTGGACCACTTGGTGAGACGTACATAGAGCAGGCAGACAAACCCGAGGTGCTGAGGAGATCATCTGTACCCACCCCTCAGGTGGGATTCCCAGAGGACGACTCAATG
This sequence comes from Viscum album, assembly GCA_963277665.1. Taxonomy (NCBI): domain Eukaryota; kingdom Viridiplantae; phylum Streptophyta; class Magnoliopsida; order Santalales; family Viscaceae; genus Viscum; species Viscum album. Next base: position 1,375,051,274 of record OY728164.1, read on the forward strand.
GTTGTTGTTTTACATTACTGCAGTTGTGCTAGCTTTTCAGTTGTACCGTACTTTACAGTTGGGTTTTTATACTGGCACATTTACTTTTTAGCACTTACTTTTGTATTCAGTTTTACTTAGTATTTACTTCATGTTGCGTACTATGTTGTGTTTGTTTACTTTTATAAAGAAAATGTCTTCCTAGCTTAAGGATTTATGCCTTTGGTTCTAGTCTCCAGCCCCTGGCCTATGGAAGGTGGGCTTCGGGTAGTCACGGCATGGGCCCCGAGGACGGGTCGTGACACCAACTCTCTCCAAAACCTCAAATAGTCCAACATATCTCGGCAAAATTTTTCCCTATATTCTAATCCTCTTGTGCCCCAAACTCGGTGTGACGTAGGGAAATTTGATCTCCAACCTTGAGCTCCAGAGTTCGTCTCCGTCGATCAGCATAAGACTTCTGTAGTGACTGTACAGTATCAATCCTCTTCCAAATCAACTCTATCTGCTTCGAGATCTCTTTAACAAGTTGAGCTCCCTGCATAGCTACCTCTCCTACCTCCAGCTAACATAGGGGTGATCGGCATGGCCTACCATACAAAGTCTCATAAGGTTCCATCTGAATAGTTCTTGAAAACTATTATTATAGGAAAACTCCACTAAAGGTATGTGTTCTACCATGAACCTCCAAAATATATGATTTATGCTCGAATCATGTCTTCTAACACCTGAATTGTACGCTTGGACTAGCCATCTATCTAGGGATGGTAAGCTGTACTCAAAAGTACCTATGTACCCAAATCCCTTTGTATTCCCTACCAGGCCTGAGACGTAAAATGGGAATCTCTGTCTGAAACAACAGAGTGTGGAACCCCATGTAGATGTACAATCTCCCGGATGCACAACCTTCCCATCTCATCAACACTGAAGGTCTCCTTAATCGGTAAGAAGTGAGAAACCTTCGTGAGTTTGTCAATGATAACCCAAACTGAATCGTTCCCTCAGGGTGACATCGATAAAACTATCATGAAGTCCATCATGACATCATTCCACTTCCACATAGGAATGGGTAACTACTGAAAAATCCCGGATGGTCGCTGATGCTCTCATTGGCAGAGTAACGAAAAATAAATAAATAGATAACAATAGGAGAAGAAATAATAATACCATACAATAGTAAACAATGGAAGACTGAATAAATAAACAAATGGATCACATATGTTAATGATTCATGATACATATGTCTAGGAATGAAGCCAAAAAAGTCACAATGCTGGAATATAGTACTAAACCAAAGTACAAAGAAAATAAATAGACTCCAATAGCATCACAAGCCTCAGCTTGGTCTCATGCTCTCCAACTCCACAAAAATCAAGTACCTGAAGTAGAAGGGTGATTTCCCTTATCTATACCTGCAACAATATAATCTATTTGGGACCAAAAGCATGACCCAAAAAAGGTGTGAGAGAAATTTCATTATCAAACCACCCTAAGATCTGTGCCAAATAGTCAGTGAATATATATGGAAGGCAATATGAAAAATGAATTAATAAACAATGAAGTACTTAAAAGTAAACAATCCAACATTTTAAATTACAACCATCTTCATTTATTAGTTGAGAACCCAACAATCATAAGTAACCCTCTTGGAATTACTCACAGCCTAACCCCTCCTGTTCAACCAATCAAACACAAGAAACCCTTTGGGAAGTACTCGTGGTCTAACCCATTTGGTTCAGCTTTATAAAATAAACTCTGAGGAAGCAATCACCATCAATTCCCCTTATGGTATCGTATCGGTAAATATAGACACTTTGGGGATGCACTAAACGTCTAATTCCCCCTGTGGTCTTGTAACAAGGAACTACAGACACTCTGAGAGAGCACAAAGTCCATCCCCCCTATGGTCTGGCAACGTAAAAGTAAACAGACACTCTGGAGAAGCCCTCAGCGTCCATTCTTCCTATGGTCTACTACACCAGGTTCCCACAGCCATGTGTAAATCAATCACACACAAATGATATATGGAATCCAAAATAAACCTCAAGAACTACTTGTCTAAATAGTCTACAATATCTCACAGCATGTCGGATAAATTCACTCTATCCTAACAAAACTAGGCATGGAAAACAAAGCAGCCTAACAGGAAAAGCTAGACCAAATGGTCAACATCAAGCAAACATGGGAAACACATCCATATCAAGGTAAATTACTATATTTACAATCATAAATCCTTTACTCAAGAACACAAGTCATAGAAGGTAATAACAGAGCTAATAACCATAAACACGCAATACCCAGAACAAGGGTATTGGGCATTTTTTCACATATAACTCAAAGACTAACTACAGAAAGGCACAAACCACCTGCTTCGACATTGTATGAGTAATATACGTGATCCTCAAGCCTTGAATCGCTCTAGAACACCGTAGATCTATAAAAACTCTAAAAATGTTCAACCGAAGATAACTCACAAAAGAAGAGGAATCGGGAAACAAGGTTCTAGAAGAAGGAAGAGCTTACCATGGTGATTCCTAGGCAATCGATAATGGTCGATTCGGAGAACGGATGGTGAGTCGGGGGATTAGAGAAGAATTTTCATCCATAGATCTCCTAGATGAGACAAACCTAGAATAAGGGTGTTCTATCAATTAGACATGACCCCGGTACGTTTAATGAAATAAAAAAGAAAGTACATGGAATGTTCTTTAAGGGTATACAACATGTACTTGCTTTAACTGGCCTTCGCTTTAGGAAGTCTCTAGGTCACCCCACATGGCCATGTGTTTGACTGTTACACGGCTAGAACACGGCTACGCACGACAACCGAGTACACAACCTTTACTTATAAGTACATGACGTGTACTCCTGAAATTTCCATAAAGTTCCAGTTTTCTCAAAAACAACTAGAAAGTAAAGACTTAACTGAAAAGAAGATCTGGGTTCTTACACTTGACAAAGGAAATAATGGAATGGGGAGTGAATCTAATCCATTATGATAGCCTTGTTAGTGATCATTAAATAAGGAAATGATTTTCTATTAATATGTGTATGATGAAAACTTATGTATTTTTCTTAAGATATATTCTCATAGATAATAATTTATTATTGATAATCTCATGCTCTTATGAATTATGTGTTTTATTATCACAAAACTGTATTCCATGATTTGTGATTAAAGATATTTGACTGATTGGGTATGAATTTCTAAAGATGTGATCTTGTTCACATACCCTTATGCAAATGATCACTTATGATCATTGATTAATATCCCTTATGTTTATCCTTATTGAGCATATAAGATCACCCTTTTTCATGTTTCTATTTTCTCTAGGTTATAAAAAAGTTATTAATTAAAAAAATAACTAATGAGGGTACCACAAGAGGAGAAAATTATAGGATATTTTTAAGATCTTTTATAAAATAAGTTGATCATGTATCTAGTATCCAAAGACACTAACCTTTATAGTCCTCCAGCATGTATTATTGTGAAATGTTTTAAATATACATCTAAAATGATTTGATATTTATGTATGTTATTATCGGGTTTTCTCATGATGAAATTTCACAATTTTGGAAAACATTTGTACATAATACACTACACATGATCATTAGTAAGATTATTTCTAATCATATTTCAAAGTTGGTGGATAATGTTGTATCATCAAATCAATTTTGTTTCATAAATGGGATAAAAATATAGGATTTTTAGATCATTTCTATAGATTCTATGAATATTACTAAGAGGAAGGTTAAAATTGGTAATTTTTTCTTCAATATTGATGTTTCTAAAGCCTTTTACACCATCAAATAGAGATTCATTATTCAAGTCATAAGGCATTATATTTTAGATGAGATTTTTATTAATTAGGTCCATTATTTTTTCAAGTCTATGAGATTTTATTTTCTTATCAATGGTATAACGTAATATTAATTTGCATAATCAAGTGGAGTCAGCTATAGTTGTCTACTCTTTACTATTCTGAAGAAAATCATAACTATCCTATCTCTAGAATAGTTGAAGATGGTAATTTTAAGAGTTTGAAATCTTGCAGGGGGTTGGTTGCACTGTGTAACATCATGAATCTGATTCCACTATATCGATGCATCAATAAGTTTTTCCAAAATTACTCAAGCATGCATCTCCATATTCTAGAGGCTACTGACTAGAAGCAAGGGCCTAAGGTGTGTCGTATAGAGACTATTCCCTTGTATCAGAGTAAAAAAATAGTTAAAATAACTAGATATTACCCAAATAAGTAAATAAAAAGAGTGTGAAAGTGTTAAATAAACTAAAATAGAAGCATGCTATAATAATAAATGAAATTGAATAAAATCATGAGAATCCATGTCATACATACAACATTGTTCACCTAGTGATATATCCATACATGCAGGAGTACATAAAGGAAACTGAAATAAAAGTAAATAGTGTTCTTAAAAACTCTATACTAGACCACATACTAGAACTACAAGACATTTATGAGCTACTCCATCCTATTCAAAATAATCCATATGATCATCTCCACTTGATCATGCAACCCTAGGCCTCATCCCTATCCATTGTGAATTTGTGCTCAACCTGAAAAGCAGGAATAAGGCATGCATGCAAATTGATGTGAACATACAAGGTTGATAAATAATCTTAGCAGGCCACCCCAATGATGAATCTATAAATCTATTTTTCTAAGGTCATGCTCATTTAATATGCTCAACCTAATTGAGAAATAATTGGAAAATATAAATAAAATAAATAGAGTGAAACCACGGTCGATCCCACAGTCTATGACCCCATTCAACTTAACATTGTACCATCCTGTATATATATGAATATATATATATATATTCACATGTATATATATACACAAAAATATTCATATAAACAAGTAAGGAAAAAATAACATAAATCATCAGTATTCGATACTTGGTTCTATAATCCCAGTTATCTGGACATCTTATGAAATAGGCATTGAGAGGGATATCAAAATACTCAATCCATGTATAATTAATTTGATTCCTGGGTTAGTAATCAAAATAAAAAATACAAGAATCAGCTAGTGGTGGAAATGTTTCGAAACAAACTACATCACCATAGTGGGATACATTTCCTTACTATAGGATCACTCGTACTCACCTACAATCACTATAATAAAATATTCCATTTAATAACCAAACATCCTATAAATGTTATTTAAGCTAGATTCCATACCACTCAAGCTATGTAAATACAGTAAAATTTATGATCCCTAATCATCAGTCTGTATGCGATCATGACATTGTGACTTAGATAATACCTAAGAGGATGACCCTTAGGTGGTCTATAAATTTATTTCTATTCAAATATAATTACATACTTGGTATCCATTCAAATAAACATCTCAACAACCCACTCTCAAACTAGTCTGATGAGTTTAGTAGTGGTTGGTCCACCCAACCTTAGGGATCATCCTAGGTGTTTCTTGAGGTGAGTGAAATCATCCATTGAGTATATCTCAAAAAGGGTGTGGAGTGTCTTGTCAAACCATCTGATTAAATGATGAGGAGCACCATGTACAGTATATGATCATGTAAGGTTAAAAATTTGGATCCCAATAAGTACCTTTAGGCATCCTGATAATATAATAGTCAATCATGTATGCTCAATATCTAGATCCAAGGAAGTACATATAATAATCCCAAATAATATCAACCAAATAAAATGATTGTAAGCTAGATCCTATGAATTACCTCTAGGAATCCATTTCATATGTTTCATTGTGTCAGGATCATTAGCCATTGACTAGGAATCACCTCTAGAAATCATCATTGCATCAGCAGAAAACAAGTGAATGTATTTTCAAAAGATTGATGGTGAAAAATACATAAACTACCACTAATACCACTACCCATTAGGATCAAAAGTTTAGTATGGTTATTAGGTGACACAAGATACTATCTCTACCCAAACCCGATATATTCACTCAGGGTTAGTTAAACATCGGTGCACCCACTGGGTCTCTTAGGTAAAAACACAAGAGGGGAATCCACATGAGATCATGAAAGTCCATACATAAGTGAATGAATCCCTATGGGAAGCCAATGAATCAGTAATCCACTAGAGACATCCTACATGGGATCCTTGGAAGAGGTAAGTAAGTATAGGAATCCCACATGAGATCCGCTAGGTCAAACATAAGTGAAGGCATCCTACATGGGATTCACAGAAAGGTATATGTAGGAAGAGGAATCCTACATGAGATCCTCAAGAAGAGTAAATAGATAGAGGGATCCTTTAAGTATTATCTGGGTTATAATGTAAGTGAAATCACCCCACAAGGGACCCTCGGTAATAGTAAGAATGTAGAGGCATTATACATGGGATCTTCTACGTCAAAAGATAAGGCAACCTCTTAGTCTAAAAGGATAAGTCTTTGAACATCATACTAAATAGATAACTAATATCTCATCTCATATCAAGGGTCTCACTCTAGGTTAGTTTGAACACCCAACCAATCTATCTTACTCTAAGTAGATAATTGGATTCAATTATTAGAGGAAGAATCTTTTCATTTAGTAAATTTTCCAAAATGCCTTCTAGGAGTCCTTAAATCACCTCAAGGGTTTCACCATTATGATCTATACAGATAGATACTAAAAATGGATTAATCATGTGTTTGATTCCAAATTTAGAGCATAAAATAGAAAATACACTAAAAGGGTAGCAAGGGAGGAGTACACAGTGTGTGTACCTGATTATACAGTGTGCTCCCTCAAATCCTCACTTGGGCGTGTACTTAATCTAGACATGGCATGTAAATACCATGTAAATATAGTTTATACCACGGTAATGTTCTTTACCCAACATGGGGTACCTACCTGTGTACCTCACATAGACTATACCTCTATTCTACCAAGATAAGTACTTCTATACAGTGAGCATCCCACTTGGGGTCTGGCCATATACTTTACATGGCCAAGTACCCAAACATGGGTTATCTGGATAGGTAGTTAGCTACATAGAAAAGTACCAGTACATATCATGTATACCATATACACAATGTTTACATCTAAAAATATCATCTTCCCTAAATGGTAATAACACACAGTGTGTGTTTCTAAATAACACGTCGTGTGATCGAGATTTCCGAATGGGAAACGTCTCAAATCATCCTGAACCCCCATTTTTCTCCGCAAAAGTTATAGATTAACTCAAAAGGGGTTATAGGTATTCATAATAAAATAGAAAATATATAGGGATATATGTAATAAAGATAAAAAAGGACTACCTTTGGGCAGAATCCACTGAAGCATCTCTAGTTTCTGCAATATGTAGTTGCCACATGATGGTTCAGCTTCTCTCAAGCTTCACGGAGGCACCTCTCTCCCTCTATCTCTACTATATTATTCATGGAGAAAGAAGAACACAAGGGGTTAAAATATAATCTATGGGTGAAAAGGATAAAAGAAAATTAAATTAAAAAAAATGGAAGAAAAGGGGGCCCGACCCCAGCCCCGATCCCGACCACGCCTCAGCCCCAGTGCCCGACATGAGTTTATGCATCACCTAGGAAAAACCCCATGTTCCAGACTCAAATGAGAAGATATAATATCAATAAAATTCCCTAACCAAAATATATATATATGAACAAACATGTGTGAATAAATTAACATTAAATTAATTAAATTATTTATTTATTATTCCATGAAAATTTGAACGACTCAGAATTTTAACAAAATTATATAATATGGTAAAAATCCTAATATGGATCCAAATAAGTGGATAAAAAATTGTCCAAATTCATCATCAATTAGAAAAGAAAAATTCTACCCCTTATAGGCATCCAAAATTAAAAATTAAAATTTTTGCTCAAATGTCCATTCAAAAAACATGGGTCATTAAAACCTCACCAATATTGTAAGATCATGGTTTTTGGAAAGGTATGTTTTGTTGTGTTTTGGGGTTGAACCCTTTGCCTTTGGGACTTTAAAATTATTCTTGGAGGTGTGAGAGGCCTTGGGGTATTCCTAGGGCTTGGGGCATGGAAGAAGGGAAGTCTGGGCAAAGCAGACCAAGGTGCACGGCCTGGGCACGGTCAGCCAAACCGTGCGGCCTGCCCAGACTAAGTTGTGAAACCCTCCCTCCTCTAGATAGAAGCGAGCGCACAGTTTGCGCACGGTTTTCCAAACTATGTGGCTAAACCGTTTGACTCATCCTCCTTAGAGTAGTGGCATGCGCACAGTTTTCCAAACCGTGCGGACAAACCGTGTGGCCACTTAAAGTTGGAAAATTTACAAAATTTCCACTTTGGGCTTTATAACCCCAAATTTACAAAATTGCCACTCCGAGTAAGGCTAATCCCATCCTTGGTTATTTTCTTGGTTTAGGGTTTTTATCTTTTCTCCCTCTCATTCCAAAGCCCTAAAACCCTATCTTTTGGGTGAGTTTTAGGTTGAAGCTCCAAAGGTTGGTTGGATAGAAGTCTAAGGACTCGATTGAGGGTGTGTTGAACCGCAGTTACGAGGTAGGTGGTCTACAAGTTATATCCCATGGTTATTTAGGTTTTATGTGCATATTCACTTGTGTTCTTGTTTCTCTTGGTTATGTTGTGAATAATCTTGACATGTTTGGCTTCAATGATGTTTAAAATGGTAAATTATAATCCTCACGATCCCCATGGTATGTTTTGGGATGGACTGGACCGAGTTGGGGCCATCCATGGGATGTGTCGGCTTTTCCCCAGGCTAGGTATTGTTAATTAAACAGGTGACCTTGTTGTAATCAAATGTAGAGCCCTTTATGAATATGTTGGAATGATTGGTGGAACTTGGGAAGGAAGTTAGGTGTTTCACCTTGACTTGGAAACTAACCTTAGGGTTATTGGAAATGGAATTAATGGTTGATTCATGGAAATTATGAATGGGTTAAATGGGTTAATGTGTAAATTGATTAAAGACCATAATGGGATAGATTATGGGTCTAGTGTAGAATGCTTAGTGAGATAGGCCTAACACATGGGAATTGGGTGTATGCATAAATGATGTGAAATGGTAATGTGTTAATGGGTTAAGGCATGATGTGGTTTCCCATGTGGGTTGTTGTCAATGATGGTTACCGATGGGCAATGGTTAGAATGTTGATGGTTACTTATATATATATAAGCATGCGCACATGGCTTGGTAGTGTGGGGTATGACTGAGGATCTGCACCCACAGGTTGAGTGAAGACTAATGCTCTGAACTCCACCCTAAATGCACGGGGTAGGGATAGGACTAATTATCTGTTTCCCTATCGGTTACATCCACCTGGACTGAGGCTTAGAGGTGAGGATATGGTTTTTATAAGGGGGTTTGTCTTAGTGAGATAGGACACCGATGTGTTTTCCCTCTTAAATGTGATTGTTGGCCTTAGACCCCTGTAACATAAGGTATGTGATTAACTCATGGGGATGTGATGAAAGGGTAAGTGATGGTAAATGGTAATAAATGGATGGTAATGGAATTGCAACGGCTTTGTCTCTAAACTGGTTAATGGCACCTTAAATAATTACTTGGAATTTATCATTCATTTTCCTTTTGCATGCACAACTATTTATACTGGATATTTTGTAGACACCGTTGGTGGTGGCCTACTAAGTTGTACTCACACCCTACTCGGGCCATCGTTGGGTACCCGAGCAGACTCCATGTTTGCAGGTCAGGACAAGGGCAAGGGTCCTTTCTAGTTAGCTGAGTGGAAATGGGTAGCACTTGGTGGAGGATCCGGACTTGGAGTCGGGACCATTTTGGGATTTTGGACGTTGTCTTAATTTTGGGCTTTTGTTCACTCTTGCACTATATTATGACATGGAATATTTATTTTTGGAAATGGTTGTTGTACTTGTCTCCTTGTTGTTGGTTATTACTTCCGTTGTTTGATTGTTTCTATTGTGGCTCACTCTGATAAAAAGGTGGTATAGTCTCCCCACTTGACTACATAGACCCATGCTGTTAGTCGGCAGCTTTTGGCGTATGGGGAGGCGCGTTTAAGGTCATGTAACCACCCAGATCGGAGCACCGGTTTAGTGGCTTCTAGGTTGGGGATGTTACAATGTGCTATCAGAGGAGGTATTTCTTCTCCTTCTCTGAGGTTTTGTTATTTGGGATTGGTAGTCAAGGGATTAGACATTTCAGGCCTTGGTAATGATCTCGTGCTTGGGAGTAGCTAACCCAAGTATGAGGGAAAACCCAATTCACCCTGGGTGGGAATTGTTATTCTTGGTTGTGTGTTGTTACAGTTGATGATATTTCACCGTTGGGTGATGCACATGTGGTTTGATGTGACTGTTTCATGATATTTGGCCCGTGGCCTTAACGGCACAAGTATTTGCATTCATGCATCATTTTTAGGCACCTAGGGAGATAGGTGACATGCATTGTGTTAGGCACACGTAGGGGGTGGGTGTGTGAGGAAGAAAAGTAGGGTGCATCATGCATTTCATGAAACCAAGAAATAATGAGAAGAATGAAATGAAACAAGTGGGTAACTGATGTTTAATGAAATAATAGGGTCTAGAATTAATTGGAAAATGTTGTTGGGTAAGTGTATGAAAATGGGTTTTTGTAGCTAGTAAAGATCTTGTGATGGAGTCATGAAAGTTTATGGTATGCGTTTTAAATCTCTTGTTTGGCATTGTAGAGAGATGCCACCATGACGTCGGTTTCTAGTTGGGCGATAGGAAAATGTTGCTAAGAACACTCCTCTGGTAGAAGAGAAAGAAAATGTGATGATAAATGAAGGTAGATAAGACCATTTCTGAGAGAACTTGGCTTGCCTTATGCAGATGATGGATCGGGACCCAGGGCAGGTTGCACCGAGTATGTTTGAGCTGACCAGGGAATTTCAGCTGCAGAACCCTCCAACTTTCACTGGAGAGGGTGGGCCAAAGGTAGTGGAGTTCTGGTTAGAGTATACCCAAAAGATATTGGATCATCTGGAGACCCCTGTCGAAAATCAAGTAAAGATGGCCATTTACATGTTGCACGGCCAGGCTAGGCGTTGGTGGGACATTCAGGCTCAAACCGAGCAGGCTGAGGGGATGTCATGGAAGGTTTTTCAGGAGAATTTTCTAGAGAATTTCTACCCAGAGACTTTGAGGCAGGAGTAGGCTGCAGAGTTTATGAGCCTGACTCAGGGATCGCTGTCAGTGATGGACTATTCTAGTCGCTTCACTGATCTGCGACGCATCATCCCAGTGTTATTCGGGGATGAGGCAGCGGTAGCAAGGCATTTCCAAGATGGGATGAGACATGAGATCAGGTCTCAAGTAAATATATTTCGCTTAAAGAGGTTTGTAGAGGTGATGGATTTGGTACTCATCTTTGAAGGGAACCTGAAGGGAGCTTCAGGTGGTGGGATTTTCATGCCAGCTGGGCGGACAAGTGGTGAATCTTCTAAAGGTCGGAAGCGTCGTTTGGAAAGTTTCCAGCAAGGTGATAAGAAGAGAGGGTCAGCCTCTCAGAGTGGGAATCTGGTGTTCTGCTATCAGTGCAGTAGGCTGAGGCATATGCGTAGTTAGTGTCCTTGACATCCAGTTGAGTGTCGTTCGTGTGGCAGGATGAGACGCGTGCAGAGGTTCTACAGGAATCCTCGTCAGGCATGGGAGCATGATGGTGGAAGGCAGGTATTGGATACGGGAAGAGGATCAGTTGCCCCTTATCAAGCAGGAAGTTGGAGCTCCATGGGCCGTACTGGCAGGGGTAGTGGACGTGGTACTCCAGGGAAAGATCACTCATGCCAGAAGGGAAGTGTAGCACAGATTACTCAGGCTGGATCCCAGGGTAGAGGGTCAGGTCAGCTTCAGGAAATTTAGTTTGCGCCTGGTGATGGCGAAGCCAGACCATCAACTGTTCGAGGTACGATCCTTGTAGCTTCTATGTTTGCAAGTTCGTTGTTTAACACAGGTGCCACATACTCTTTTATCTCTTCTCAACCTGTGGTAGTGCTGGGTTTACCTATAGAGGGAGTGTGTGGAGTGGTGTCAATTGATACCCCATTGGGAGTGCCGGTTGAGGATATAAAGCAGTGCAAGGAATGTGCCTTGGAAGTTGGTGGATATCTTTTTCTGTGGGACTTGTTCATTCTCGAGATGTCAGGGTTTGACATAATCTTGGGAATGGATTGGTTGGTGTTGTATCAGGTGCACATAGACTGTTATTTTCGCAGATTATCATTCAAGTCACTTGAGGGTGACTCTTATGTTCACCATGGTGAATGGGATGTTCGAGCAGGGCGTGTGGGGTCGTTTTGTCGACATATGAGTGGACTCATGACTCAGGTGGAATGTATCATGCTTTATGATGATGAGGTATAGGAAAAAATAATTTTCCTCCTATAGTGGATCAGTTTTCGGATGTGTTTACTGAGTATTTCTCAGGGTTACCACCCGAGAGGGATGTTGAGTTCACAATCGAGTTGCTACTGGGAGCAGAGCCAGTTTCTATTTCGTCATACCGAATGGAACTGAAAGAACTCCCGGAACTCAAGGTTCAGCTTGAGGATTTAGAGCGTAAGGGGTTTATCTGTCCTAGTACGTCTCTTGGGGATCTCCCGTGCTTTTTTCAAAGAAGGTCGATGGGTCGTTGAGGATATGTGTTGACAATCGGAAGTTAAATCAGTTGACGGTGAAAAATCAGTACCCTCTTCCAAGAATTTATGACCTGTTTGATCATTTGAGTGGTGAATCATTGTTTTCTAAGATTTATCTGAGTTCAGGTTATCACTAGTTATGAGTGAGGTCTTTTGACGTACCACAGACAGCTTTCCAGAATCGGTACGGGTTGTTTGAGTTCATGGTAATGCCTTTCGGCTTGACCAATGCACCGGCAGTGTTTATGGCTTTGATGAACCGGATCTTTCATCCCTATCCATATTGGTTTGTGTTTGTCTTTGTTGATGATATCTTAGTTTACTCAAAATCTCACGACGATCATGCCCAACATCTTGAAATTGTCTTGGGTATGCTAAGATAACATCGGCTATACGTCAAGATATCCAAGTTTCAATTATGGATAGGTGAAGCAAATTTTCTGGGTCACGTCATCTTAGAGGTAGGTGTGTTAGTGGATCCAGAGAAAGTGCTGGCAGTTGTATCTTGGGAGCTACCCAAGAGTTTTTTTGATGTTCGGAGTTTTCTGGGTTTGGTCTGGTATTACTGAAGGTTCATCCAAGATTTCTCTCACTTGGAAGCACCACTCTTGGGCTTGACCAAGAAGGTAATCTGGTTTGAGTGGTCTGGGGCTTGTGATAATGATTTCCAAGAGTTTAATAAGCGGATGATGACCGCACCTATCTTGATCTTACCTGAGCCGGGTAAGAAGTATATCATGTTTTGTGATGTATCTGAAATCGAACATGGGGTTGTGTTGATGCAAGATGAGCAGGTTGTGGCTTATGGGTCAAGGCAGTTGAGACCCTATGAGCAGAACTACCCCACTCATGATCTTGAGTTGGCTGCAGTAGTGTATGCCTTGATGTTTTGGAGGCACTATTTGTTGGGAGAACGGTTTACTGTGTTTACCGACCATAAGAGTTTAAAGTACATCTTCTCCCAGCGGGATCTGAATCTTCGACAGTGGAGATGGGTTGAATATCTCCAGTATTTTGACTTTGAGTTGGTGTACACACCAGGAAAGGGAAATAGTGTTGCTGATGATCTGAGTATGAAGGTTCAGAAGCAGGTGGTTCAGGATTCCAGCACCGAGTGGAAGGTGATGGCTTTGTTTGCAGAGATGCACCTGGAGGTGCAGGAGGAGAATGGTCAGGTCACTCTTGCTACCTTAATGATGGAGTCGAAGCTTTTGAGTCAAGTTAAGGAAGGTCAGCTTGATGATCCTGAGTTCTTGGCCATGAGATAAAACCATAAAGGTGGGGAGCTACCTTTTGGCTGGACCGTCGGTGTGGACGGTGTTGTTCATGTTCGTGATCATGTGGTTGTGCCAAAGCGGGTGCGGGAAGAGTTGATGCGTGAGTTCCATGCATCAAAGTGTGCAGTGCATCCTGGTTTGACCAAGATGTATCGTGATCTCCAAAGGCAGTTTTGGTGGCCTGTAATGAAAAAGGAAGTTTCGGGCTTTGTGGCACAGTGCCTTACTTGTCACCAGGTGAAGGCCGACCATCAATGCATAGGTGGTTTGTTGCATCCATTTCCCATTCTGGAATAGAAGTGGGATGATGTAACAATGGATTTTTTTGTGGGTCTTCCGAGGATTCCATGAAATAATGATGAAATATGGGTGGTTGTGTATCGGTTAACAAAAGTGGCACATTTCTTACTGATTAAAGAAACATTCACAGTCGACTAGTTGGGTGAGCTGTATGTTCGGGAGATATTGCGGTTGCATGGGGTGTCGTGGACCATAGTTTCGGACTGAGATCCACGTTTCACGACGTGTTTCTGGGAAGGGTTGCAGAAGGAACTTGGTGCGCAAGTTTTTTTGAGTTCGGATTTCCACCCGCAGTTGGACGGGCAGTCGGAGCGTACGATCCAAGTGTTGGAAGACATGTTGAGAGCTTGTGTCTTGGACTTTGGTGTTTCTTGGGAGAGGCACCTATCGTTGGTTGAGTTTTCCTACAACAACATTTTTCAGGATAAAATTCAGATGGAACCATTTGAGGTGCTTTATGGGAGACCATGTAGATCTCTGTTGTGTTGGCTAGAGGCCAGTGAATATGAGTTGTAGGAGCCGAATCTCGTGCAGGAGACTTCTGAGAGAGTTCAGTTGATCAGGAAGTGAAAGGCTATGGCTTAGAGTAGGCAGAAGTCATATGAAGATCGGAGGCAGAGAACTCTTGAGTTTGGGGTGGGTGATAAAGTGTTCCTTTGGGTGTCACCAAGGTTGGGTCACCGTCGAATTCAAAAGCAGGGCAAGTTGGCACCCAGGTATGTGGGACCTTTTGAGATTGTGGAGAGAATCAGACCAGTGGATTACAGATTGTCTCTTCCATAGCAGTATAGTGGGATTCATGATGTGTTTCATGTGTCGCAGCTTCGACATTATCACCCTGACCCATCTCATGTGGTTGATTTTGAGGACGTGGAGTTTGAGGTAGATGCGTCCTTTGAGGAGCATCCGGTTCGTGTGGTGGATCGTAGTGAAAAGGTCTTGCGAGGAAAGGTTGTGCCATTAGTGTGAGTACTATGGCAGTATGGGAAGGTTTAGGAAGAAACTTGGGAGTGGGAATCAGATGTGCGAGCTCAGTGGCCCGAACTCTTATCTTTGGTGGAGCAATGAGACTTGGGAACTCGACTCGGGAACGAGTCATTATAAGGTGGGGAGGTTGTAAGATCCCGATTTTTGGAAAGGTATGTTTTGTTGTGTTTTGGGGTTGAACCATTTTCATTTTTTACTTTAAAAGGTTTCTTGGAGGTATGAGAGGCCTTGGGGGTGTTCCGGGGGCTCGGGGCACAGAAGAAGGGAAGTCTAGGCAAAGCAGACCAAGGCGCACAGCCTGCGCATGGTCAGCCAAACCGTGCGGCCTGCCCACACTAAGCCATGTGACCCTCCCTCCTCTAGACAGAAGCACAGTTTTTTCACAGTTTTCCAAACTGTGTGGCTAAACCGTGTGAATCCTCCTCCTCTGGGCAGTGGCATGCGCATGATTTGGGCACGGTTTGACAAACCGTGCACACAAACCATGCGGCCACTTAATGTTGGAAAATTTACAAAATTGCCACTCCGGGCTTTATAACCCCAACTCGGGATTTTCCTCCCATATTCTCCTCTTCACCCTAGGTGCGGACCAAGCCTCCCAAGGACACAAAGAGATCAAACTCCTTCTATTCTAAGGTGTTTTTGGTGTCGTTGGTTGCAGATCGAAGCTCCGGGTAAGGCTAATTCCATCCTTGGTTCTTTTCTTGGTTTAAGGTTTGTATATTTTCTCCCTCTCGTTCCGAAGCATGAAAACCCTATCTTTTGGGTGAGTTTTAGGTTGAACCTCCAAAGGTTGGTTGGATCGAAGTCTAAGGACTCGATTGAGGGTGCGTTCAACTGCGGTTACGAGGTAGGTGGTCTACAAGTCCTATCCCATGGTTATTTAGGGTTTATGTGCATGTTCACTTGTGTTCTTGTTTCTCTTGGTTATGTTGTGAATAACCTTGACATGTTTGGTTTCAATGATGTTTAAAATAGTAAATGGGAACCCTCATGATCCCCATGTGATGTGTTGGGATGGACTGGACCGAGTTGGGGCCATCCATGGGATGTGTCGGCTTTTCCCCAGGCTATGGATTGTTAATTAAACAAGTGACCTTGTTGTAATAAAATGTAGAACCCTTGATGAATATGTTGGCATGATTGGTGGAACTTATGAAGGAAGTTAGGTGATTCACCTAGACTTGGAAACTAACCTTAGGGTTATTGTAAATGGAATGAATGGTTGATTCATGGAAATGATGAGTGGGTTAAATGGGTTAATGTGTAAATTGATTAAAGACCATAATGGGATAGATTATGGGTCTATTTTTGAATGCTTAGTGAGATAGGCATAACACATGGGAATTGGGTGAATGGTTAAATGATGTGAAATGGTAATGTGTTAATGGGTTAAGGCATGATGTGGTTTCCCGTGTGGGTTGTTGTGAATGATGGTTACCGATGGGAAATGGTTGGAAGGTTGATGGTTACTTATATATATATAAGCATGTGCACATGGCTTGGTAGTGTGCGGTATGACTGAGGCTCTACGCCCACGGGTCGAGTGAAGACTGATTCTCTGAACTCCACCCTAAATGCACGGGGTAGGGATAGGACTGATGCTCTATTTCCCTATCGGTTGCATCCACCTGGATTAAGGCTTCGAGGTGAGGATATGGTTACTATGAGGGGGTTGGTCCTAGTGATATAGGAAAACGATGTGTTTAGCCTATTTCATGTGATTATTGGCCTTAGAACCATGTAACGTAAGGTATGTGATTAACTCATAGGGATGTGATGAAAGGGTAAGTGATGGTAAATGGTAATAAATGGATGGTAACAGAATGGCAATGTCTTTGTCTCTAAAATGGTTAATGGAACCTTAAATAATTACTTGGAATTTATTATTCATTTTCCTTTTTCACGCACAATTGTTTATACTGGATATATTGTAGACACCGTTGGTGTTGGCCTACTGAGTTGTACTCACACCCTACTCGGGGCGCCATTGGGTACCCGAGCAGACTTCATGTTTGCAGGTCAGGACAAGGGAAAGGTTCCTTGCTAGTTAGTTGAGTGGACATGGGTAGCACTTGGTGGAGGATCCGGACTTGGAGTCGGGACCATTTTGGGATTTTGGCCGTTGTCTTTATTTTGGGCTTTTGTTCACTCTTGCACTATAGTATGACATGGCATATTTATTTTTGGAAAAGGTTGTTGTACTTTTCTCCTTGTTGTTGGTTATTACTTCCGCTTTTTGATTGTTTTTGTTGTGGCTCACTCTGATAAAAGGGGGGTATAGTCTCCCAACTTGACTATATAGACCCCCGCTGCTAGTCGGCAGCCTTTGGCATACGGGGAGGCGTGCTTAAGGTCATGTAACCACCCAGCTCGGAGCACCGGTTTAGTGGATTCTGGGTTGGGGAAGTTACAAATATAAACCTTCTCATCCTTGATAATACACGATGTTCAAATAGTAATCATTCTCTCATCCCAATCATCAACACAACCATGCTATCTTTACCATCCAATGATTTTTTTCATAGTTTTCAAAACTCTTCCATCAAGGAAGATGTTTAATAATGAACGATCTGATACTCACCACCATTAAAATACCCTTATCATCACCTTACAACTGAGATCAAGATTAAAGTTCCATGCTTTATCCACCACTGTAAATAATGAATTTCACTTTTAGACCTCTCATACTAGATTTTCGACATGGAAGCATTAAAACATCACCTATTCCCACTTCCCAAAAATAGTTTCCATAGAAAATGCTGGATTTAAATTGAAAATGAGGGTCGCCACCCTAAAATAGCCAATAGTGTACTCTCCACTATATGGATTACATTATTCCTATCCTCGATCATAACCTCAATATATTCCTTAATAAAACCTAGAAATATTTTTAAAAGAGAAATAATTTTGACATATAACTGACGCCCTCCCAGCTTACTCCGGATGATGTCAAAATAGTGCTTGATGGTATCTGAACTAGAATTACTCTATGATTCCATAGATATGTGTGCATTGATCTCCTTGATACATTATAACATCAAAATAGGATATACTATCCTTTAAAAAACTCCTAAAATCATGTTTCCCAACAATTCATGTCTAGGTCCATCCATGGGTCAACCATCTCACAACACCCAATTTATTTCTGATATATTCTCTACCATGGAGTGACATACTCATTTCATTACATCTCCAAGGAAACCATGCCCATGGAAATTACTTGAATCCATCATTCCTTGGATCACACTCATCCACACCCTAATTTATGATTTAAATGGAACCATGAATAAAAGACACATAACTTTATCACCCAACTCATGCTCTTGTGATTCATCCATTAATAAGGACATGCTGACTATGACACGGCACGTTAGTCTTATTAACACAAAATATCACTCAAAACACCTCTAAAAAATAGGGAACCGCACCTGTTTCATGATTTATTCCATGAACGCCTTCCACACAGTGTTGTTTCAGTCATGAACATCAAATGAACAAACACAAGTCAATAATGCTAGGCACCCAAACAGTCCTACCCATTAAATCCAATCTAGAAACACAAACACCTTAAGTGATTCCTCAAAAGTTCAAGGAACCACCATTCCTATATGATAAAACTCAAGCACAAAATATGAATCAGTCTTAACACTATCCTACAACCAAGATCAATGCCTAAGAAAGAATTTTAGGCCTAGGAAAACCTCTATCATAGGTTTCCCTCGATCAAACAAAACATCAACATAAAAGGGTATGATTCAAAAATAAAGGGCCTCTAGGTATCCCACTTATACCTACCAATTGAGTCACGTAATAGGGTTATTAGGTCTAACAACCTTTCCCAGAGATCAAACCACACTAAGGAAGGTAAAGATAACACAAACCTACAAGGACCAAAGATGTCAACATGGCATAGCTTATCAAGCATAAGCCCATAAGTCCCTAATCCTTTTTGAGAATACTCATTCGGTAAAACTCCCTGGAGGTCAAGATGGGAGAATGAAATAGATACAAAACTAACACTCATCAGTAATATATATAAGGTAATACCCCATTGAGGTATTTGTTCATAATAAGCATTTAGGTATATATCGGTTTCATACAAAGTGACATGACTAGACCATATAAATAGAAATATACACCCATAAAGATTCTAATAGAAATGAATCAAATTCCAATATTGACCTACATGAGTTAGTAACATAATTATATGCTATGGTTAAGTATAATTTCATTCTAATCTATATGGGTAATAACCATATAAGTTGCTATGGACACTTTAAGTGACCAAACCATAAAAAAATACCTCAAATGGGTCCAAAACCTAGGAAAAATGTTCCCTATCAACCTATTAGGGTCACTACACCTCTTGTGCGTGAGGAATGATCCATAAACCTCACTATAAAACTCATCAATGTAGATACACATGAATTTCCATCAGAAGGAAATATATATATATGTTGGCCCAGTGAAGTAGAATTCCACCAAGAACCTCTATGGGAAAACACCATTTAGGTTGTTTTTTACAATTTAATCACTGATACTCAATCATCAGTAGATCAAAAACTAGAATCCCTACAACATGTGAATCCTACATTCTAAATATGATGCATGATACATCTCTTTCCGTTTTTATAAAAGAATCAAAATCAATCAATGTCCTCTTTCCAATGGACCAAGATCCAAAAATATATAATAAGTCATAACATCCACACAATATGTGTGTCTCTCAAATAGAAAATCGTATACAACTATAGCACCCCAAATTAAAAAAATTCCAAGGACAATGATAACCTATACTTATTGTTGTAAAAAGTGTTTTCGACACACCAGTCCAACATCCATCATAGGCTCAGATACAATCCTAATAATCCTATCTACCATACCATGAATAGTAACACAATAATAATGAAATATCTCTGATACAAATTTGTAATGCCCTTACTCATATTTCATTAATCCATTTCTATGAATTTGTTTTCTATAAGGCCTCAATAATTCCTCTCCATATTCTAGAGCCTATCAACTAGCAATAAAGGACTAAGGTGTGTCTATGGATAGATTATACCTTTATATCATAGTAAACAATAGAATAAATAACTATACATAATCCAATTTATTAAATAAATAGAGTGTGGAAGTAGTAAATAAACTGAAATAGAAGCATGTTTTAATAATAAATTAAATTCTATAAAATCTTGAATATATATGTCATATATAAAACATTGGTCACACAATATGCCATCTATAAAATTAGGATTACATAAAGGAAACTAAAATAAAAGTACATGTATATCGTATTAACTCTGATCCTGGCCACATACCCATCCTCTAGAACACTATCAAGTTTCTCCAACCCAATCAAAAGAATCCACATGAGGGGATCCACAAGATCGTGAAACCCTTGGTCTCATCTCTATCCATTATACATCTATGATCAACCTGAAAATCATAGATAAGGTTTGTATGCACACCAAAGAGCATATACATGGGTAAGAAATAATCATAGTACATCACTCCAATGATGAACTAATAAATCTATTTTCATAAGTTCATAATCATGAAATATTCTCATCCAAGTTGAGACAGAACTAGAAAAGATAAATAATATAAATTAAGTGAAACCATAGTCGATCCCTGGGCCCATGACCATGTTCAACTGTACATTTTTTCATCATGTATGTATAAGTTTATATGTAAATATATATATATTCCAATATATATATATAAACATAAATATTTATATTCATGAGTAGGGTGGAAATTAATATAAATCATCAGCAGCTGATTCATGGGTATATAATCCCGATCATCTATAAATCCTGTGAATGGTCTCTGAGCAGGATTCCATACCACACAAGACATGTAAATCATGTCCAATGTCTAATACCTGGGTCTTGGTCTGTAGGTGGTCGTGAAATTGAGACTCAGATAATTCTTATGGGGTTAACCCTTATGTGATCTATAAAAGTAATTCTATTTGGATCCAAGTACATGCTCGATATCCATTCAAATAAATGACTCAATAGCACACTCCTAAAAAAGTCTCATGAGTTCAATAATGGTTCATCTACCCAACCCTATGGAACATCATTGTCATCGATTGATGAGAGAGTAATCATCCATTGATTAAATCTAAAAAGGGTGTGGAGAATCATTTCCAACCATCCCAATGAATGATGAGTAGTTCCATGTCCAGAATTCGATCATGTAAGGATCAAAATCCAGATCCCAGGAAGTACCTCTGGGCATATCAATAATGTAACGGTCAATAATTTATTCTAAACAACTAGATCCCAGGTAGTACATATTAGAATAAAAAATAATGAAAAACAAATAAAGATTTAGGATACGTATCCCAAGAAGTACATCTGGGAATCCTTTTCATATGTCACATCTGGTTAGGATCATCAACAACAAACCAATAAGCACCCCAGAAATCACCATTGTATCGGCAGTAAATATGTGAATGCATAAAAAAAGAGTCTGGGTGGATGAACAACTAAACCCACCACTACTACCACTACCTCCTGAGAATACAAGTTCATTATGGGTTCTAAGGTGACACCTTCTACCATCTCTACCTAAACCTGGTGTACTAGCTCAGGGTTGTTCAAACACTAGGGCACCCATTGGGACCCTTATTTCAAAACACTTGAGAGGCATGCTACATGGGATCCTTGAATTATATAAATAAGTGAATTTATACATCTTTAAAAACCTCGAAAATAGTAATCCACCATAGACATACTACATGGGATCCTTGAAGAGGTAAGTAATCATATGCCTCCCACATAGGATCGTCTTTCTCAAATATAAGAGGAGGCATCCTTCATGGTATCTTAGTAAAGGTATATATTGTCATAGTTATCCTATATAGGGTCCTTAGGAAGAGTAAATACGTAGAGGTGTCCTAAAATGGATTCCATAGTTTAACATATAAGCAATGGAATCCCATAAGGGACCCTCGATAATAGTAAGAAGGTAGAGGAATCCTTCATAGGATACTATATGTTAAAAGATATAGATTCCTCCTAGCCTAAAAGGAGAAGCCTTTGAACATTATACTCGAGATATGTCACATAGCCCATCTCAGATCAAGGGTATTACTATAGGTTTGTCTGAACACCTAACCAATCTATCTATCTCCTGGGAGATAAATGAATTAGATTATTATAGGAAGAGCCTCTTTATTTAGTAAAAATCTAGAAATTCTTCCTATGTAACCCCCTGAGATTTTGTGAAATATTTTTTTTTTAATTAATATAATCATTTTGATATTTTTCATTTCATAAAATATAGAATATAGATTTTTTATATAAAAAAAACACTATGTTTGGATTGCGTTATACGTAATACCAAGATAATATTACAGTATAAGCAACACTAGATTAGATTGTGGTATACGCAACACTATTTTTGTCTTGTCTTACACATAATGTCGAGTACCTTCGATAGCTAGTGTTACACACAAGACCGAGTTTTATCAAACAATAGTATAATATAAAAATATTATTATTTAATATATAGTAAGATATAACCTAGCCTTTAAATTAACATTTATGAATAGTATTAACTAAATTAAGAAAATATAATTCTTATAATATGAATTCATTGGTTACCAATTAATTATAAATGAAAATATATTCTAATTGATTAAAGAGAATATTATTTTATTTTTATACTCCTAAAGTCATTTTGTCTTAATAAATTAAATTAATTAAAATTAGTGAATGATATTAAATAAATATATATGTTATATATTCAATCAAATATTTTTTATATTCATCCAATAGATTTTATAGCTATAAGATAAAGACAAACCCAATTTTACGCATAACACCCTATATTTTTCAAAAGGGTAATTTTATTTCCTTTTAATGGAGAACCGTTTTTAAATATAAATTTTGACACTTTTAGAAAATTAATAGGAAAAACTAAACATCTTATTTTAAATAAAAGTATCAAAATATACTTTTTTAAAATTTTTGGTATTTTTCTAATAAGATCCATTTTTATGAATATTGAAAATACTATGTTTTATTTGAAAACTATTTATTAGTATAATTTATTTATATAGGTAAATTATATTTTAAATTGGTTTTAGAGTATAATTAGTTAAATTATGCATCAAAAAAACCAATTTATTTTAGTAAAAAAATCACATTGAAATTAGATATTAAAACAATTCAAACTTTTGAGATTTTCACTTTAAAACCCCACCTTTTCATTGTGTCTATGGGATTAATTTTAAATATAAATTTTTCAACTAGGTGAATTGAATTGGGTAAAATGGATTAAATATTTGGAATCAGAAGGTATCAATTATTTTTTATGGTCATATTCATTTTTACTTATAAAAATGTTACTATGGTAAAAAATATATTTACAACAGTATAGGAAAAATAGAAACATGATAAAGTTAAAAGGTTAAAGGATTAAAATACCTAAAAACTATAACTAATTAAAGTTGGTTTACTTTTGGATCAAACCTAAATATAATAAAGGATATTAATTTCAATCCAAAGTTTTTTAGTTTAATTCCACCTCAAAATTGTTCACATTAAATATAAAATATTTAATATTTAATCATTTAAAGCCCCCTCTCCTCAAGTATAAATACCACCCCTCACCAACCCATTTCAATCCAAAAAATATTTTAGATCCTAAAATATCTACCCAAAACTCAAATATTCACTCTTCCCATTAAAAGTTCTTTTTTCTCACCAAAAGAAAAAATCCAAGGTCCTCAAGGGTCCCTCAAGAATGGGATATTCAAGAGGTAATTTTCCCAAAGTACCTCTCTTAATTTCTTTACTTTTTTTACTTTCTCATAACCCCTTCATCCATAAATGAATGATAAATCTAGAAACATGTATATATTGGAATTTTATGTTTCTCATAGAATATATCATATTCATTTCATTTTTCATCTCCTCTTATTCAAAGAAATTAAATTATTGTCTAAGTTATGTCTGTTAATCACCTCCGTAAATAATGTTTTTGTTCTTTTTCCATTACTAAATTCAGGGCTAGACTTAAAACTATTTTTATGGTAAAATAATAATTTAATACTTATGTAACTAACATAATTTTCTTTAAATGTTGTATTAAACATACATTCATGCTTTCAATACTGTGGATTTATGAGAACTTTGTTTGTGGACGTACTAACTACCGCCTCCTCAAAGTGATTTGATTTGTTCACACTTCACATGGAATGTATTAAGGATTTTTTTTATTAAAAATATATTATACGAATAAAATATTAATGACAATATAATGATATTATATATATATATACTTTTTTTCTTTTGTTCTTTCAATATGACAAGAAAACAAAAATAGCATTCGTGCATACATATGGCCTACCATCTCCATGAATGGTGTTTTTTTTTATATCTAAATATTATTATAAATACATGTATATTGAAAATATAATATATTTATATCATTTTTTATATTCTAGAAATAATTAAATCTTGAGAATCAATAATAATAAGTCAAAACATGTATGATTAACAATGAAAATATCACTTAAAACATAACTTAAACATGGAGTTAATAATAAATGGGTAATATAATGCCATAAGAAAATAATATATGGTATTATATATGTGAATATTGTTTTCTAGTAGATGAATAATAAACTTATACTTATTATATAGTATGCTTGAACACATTTTAAGGAATTCGAACGTGAGGTAATAGAATTTGGCCTCGTTTTTTATTTCCATGAGATACATGCCTTGTTCACCAATCATGTATTTTTTGTGATGTAAATACTAACCATAAATGTATTATATGAATTTTATATTTTAATTTATGGTTATTTACATATACATTTTATGATATCTATTTCATGGGGTTTTACAGTTCAAAAGTTACCAAATGAATAAGGTGGTTTTGTCTCCATTTGCCTTCTTTGAGACACATTTTTTGTTATGCACTTATGTTCTTTTATGAAGTGTACATACTGGTAATTGATATTTTATATCAAGAATATCCTTATTTTAATGATATTTTAATCTTTTTTTAATGTTATTATTTCATGATGATTATGATTCAAATGTTTCAAAGTGATATGGGACACTTTTAAATGTTTGAAGATTATTTTCCTCAAGAAATGTTTTTAAAAGATATTTTAAGATCATTTTCAAGGAAAGGGATTATAAAGAAATGTTTTATGTTTTAAAGTGTTTTTTTTAAATATTATTTTTAGGTTTACAAATATATTTTAAAAAAAATATTAAAAAATGTTTTATGTTCTAAAAAGTGTTTTTTCAAAGAAAAAGGGGTTAATTTCACAATGTCATTACTTTCCGAGATTTTTTATATGTAAGTATTTATAGGGGTATATTTATAATCCATGTCAATATTTCTTAAAAAAATAAGAATATTTTTATTGTTCTTATAAAATTAATTAAAGTCATTTTTACCAAGGTATGAGTTTTTATTAAACGGTTTGAAAGGAATCTTTTATCATTTTTCTAATGAGGTACTTTCTATATTTTTCAAAAAAAAGTACAATAATAATGTTTTTTACTTATAAGGAATGAATTTATTTTCATGATTTCATGATTCCTTGAATATTATCTCATAATATTACAAGGTTATTTTCAAAAAAATGTTTTCTTTTAAAATTTGGTGGCATTTCAAGTAAAGAAAATGTATTCAAAGAAGAAATGATATTTTCCACAATAATTATTTTCAAGTGATACCTCGAAATTATTTTCCAAATTATATTATTTTATTTGATGTTACTTATATTTTTAAAGGGGTATGCTGCAATGTTTAAATTATTATTCTATTTATGAATGATTTAGGTTTATTTGTGAAACTCATTTCTTTTCTGTGGGTTATGTTATGATTGAATGATGTTTAAGAACCCCATTTATTTTCATGTGTTAATATAGAATTAATGATTTTTGTTCTAGTGGAAAAATTATGTGTTATTTTATTATGATATGGCTGGTACCTATATCTCCCTCTAATGTATTGCGTAAAGATTTATATCTCAATATATCTACTAAGATGGTCTTGGGAGTGAACCTTGACTACTAATATGGCCATAGGAGTGAACCATGACTAACTAGATGGTATGAGAAGTGAAATAATACTACTAATATGGCCATGGGAGAGAACCCTGACTACCAATATGGTATAAGTAGTGAACACATACTACCAATATGGCCATGGAAGTGATGTGTTGACTATTATGGAAATCATTTTATATGTTTATGTGTTTGCTAAAATTACATGTCTTATTACTATCTTATGCTATCATGGATTATGTTCTTTATTTTCTTATGATTAATAACTTATAAAATATCAAGATTTATTCCATGATTTGTTTTTATGATCTTTTATATGACGATTATGATCTTTTAATGGTATGATCATGTTCTCCTACCCATATGATCTTTTTCATGCATACATGTATCCCTTGTTTTACCTTACTTTGCATCTAATATCACCCCTTTTTATGTTTCCTTACCCATGTTATAAAGATATATATTAAGTATGATTATTATAAGAAGGTTTTTATTCATGAATAACCTAGTGGGAGATAATTTATATTTCTTATGAACTAGTTGTTTATGTTTCCAAGTTTCCAAAGGCACTAAACTATACAGTCTTTGGGAGTTTTTTTTGAATAATGTATTAAGTATTATGAAAATGTTATGTAATGTCATTGTACATAAATAAGGGGTTGTTATATCCTAATATTCCTTAAATCACCTTAAGGTTTTTACCATTATGATCTAAATGTTTTGACTCCAAGCCTAAAATAAGAAAAACCCAAAAAAGGGTAGCAAGGGAGGAGTACACGGTGTGCATACCCGAGTACACAGTGTGTACCCTCAAAGCATCACCAGGGCGTGTGCTACATTCGTACATGCAATGTAAATTCCATGTAAATGGAATGTATACCATTTAAATAGTGTTTACCCTACATGTGGTAATTACTTGTGTACCTCACATGGCTTATCCATGTATTCTGCCTGGACATATACTTTTACACAACATGCATCGAGGTTTGGCCATGTACTTTACATGACCATGTACCCCTACACGGGTTGTCTTTCCTAATACTAAGATACATGTACAAGTACCAGTACACCAAATGAATACCCTATACAAGGAATGTACTTTTAAAAAGATAATATTCCCTAAATAGGAATAACATTCCACATGTGTTCCTGAACTACACGCCTTGCGATTAGGATTTCTAAATAGAAAATCCCTCAAATCAGCCTAAAACCCTATTTTATCTTAAAAAATATATATATAAACCCTAAAGGTGTTATAAGTAGTCATAATAGGTATATAAAACTATAATTAGATAAATAAATGGGTATCTACAACATAAACTTAAAAATGGCCTACATTTGGGTGGAATCCACCAAAGCTTCACTTGTTTCCACACTATGTAGTTGTCGCACGATGATTTGGCTTCTATGGAGCTCCACAATGGAACGTAACTCCATATTTATATCTCTACCTAACCCTATAATCTCTTTTTCATATTTAAGGATGTCCATGGTTGGTGTATATTAGAATCCAAGGTAGAAAATGAGGAAATAAAAACAAAATAAGAATACAAAACTAGGGTTTAGCCCTAGTGCCCAACATGAGTCTATGCCTCACCTATGAAAGATCACATGTTCTGGACTCAATGGTAGATAAATAATCTCAATCATATTCTACATTAAAAATATATATCAAAAAAATGTGTGCAAATAAATTAATGTTTAATTAATTATATTAAATATTAATTAATCCATGAAAATTCAAATGGCTCATAATTTTAGAAAACTTTTTTACTAGGTTAAACACCCTATTATAGAACCAAAAGATTGGTAAAAAAATTATCCAAATTCATATTCTAGTGTAAAATTACCATTTTACCCCATATAAGCATCCAAAAAAAACATTTTTTTGCTTAAATTTCTAGTATGAAAAAACTCTAGTGATTACACACCCTCATATCTATTTTATGTTAATTATATAATCTTATTATAACAAGTTTTAAAAATAAATATTGATAATATCAAAGGATTATTCTATTACTATAAATATGATTATAGTCAAAATATTATCTAAAATAAAACATTATTTTTTTAATTGTCATAGTAAAGCCAAGAAACCTAAATTTATCTAAAATTTCCAAGTTAACGAGGGTTTACTCCCTTTAAATTATCCTATATTTTCTCTTTTTAGGGGGGAAATGAATGTTTAATGATTTAATGTTGTTATTAATCAAATTCTTAGTCAATTAACCATATTAAAGGGTATTTATCTCTCCATGGATTGTAAGGTAGGTATAATTAATTCACTTATTACTTCTAAGATAGGTTACTCTTTTATAGTGTATAACTTTCAAATTACATTGATCAAAAATATCAATGTATATATTAATAATTTTTACAGTAATGGCTATATTTTAAAAAATACTTTTATTTCCCTATAGAGTGTGTTTTGTTATAGTATCATGTATAATGTAATTGGTATTAAAAATATCAATAATTTCAATTATTACTTTCATTATGTATTCATATGGATGATTTTTAGGGATAATTCTAACTCAAGGATCCTCATTCTCATGAAGATGGGATTCCAACATAATATTTACTCCTTCATTTTCCCTATTAAAACACATGATTTCTCTACTATTATAAATAAAAATTGATGGATGGATTCTTCTATTTATATTCTCAAGTATTTTATGGATGATTATAAGGGTTATCCTATACCACAAAGGTTTTAAGAAAATGTTATAATTGGAAAATTGATATCTACAATTTTGAAAATCTATTAGGTTCATTCTCTAATTTTTCTACTAATATTAGAATTATTGTTGATAATTATACTTATGTTCCCTTGGAAAGTCTATTTTGGGTGTAATTACTTAATGGTATTATCATATTAGAGTCTTATTATTAGTAAAATAATAGAAGGAATGAATAATCAATGTCTTGGATTAGTTCCTTATTCAAGATTTGAATACCACCTTCTCGTTTAATTGATTTATAGAAACTTACTTATGGAAAGTTGTTTGCTGATTTATATTTGAAAATTTTTCTTATATATGTAATTTATGTGTATTTTGAGAAAATAAAATGAGTAATTAACTCATCATGTCTTCTTAAATTGTATATTTACCTTTAATTTATGGATATCCTTTATTGATATTTTTTGAACTCCCCTTTTATCTTATTTCCTCTATTATATACATGATTCTAAGTTGTTCAGATTTTATCCTTATGATCCAACTTAATTAAATTATTTATTACTATTATAGCCACTCTCTCTTATCTGGTTTGGTGGATATATAATTCCATAAATTATGAAAGTGTTCTCATTTCCTTACAATTATCTCTTTCTCAAATTTAACTACTTATAAGGATGCTGGGAAGATTCAGAAAGGGTATGACTGGAAAACTATTAATGATATTTTTAAGTTAAATAGATTAAAAATTTCATGTAAATTCATGAAATACAAAGTTTCTATATAAATGGTTTGGAAGGTGCATATGTGCAACTAGATCAAGCATAATATTGATGTTCTAGCTAAATTTTGTCAGTGGATCTCAAGAAATGGTTGTTTCTTCAAGGAATCACATGGGAAGGTTTTGAGGTTTTATTATGATACATGTAGTGAATCATTTTTAATTAAAGTATAAATATTATTGGTAATCACTGGTTTGAAGTTGGCAAGGAAAAATCAATGGAACTGGTTATGGATCAGGTGCGACTCTAGCTAGTTGGTTCAAGTAATTTGATCTAGTGGAAAGGAACTTTACAAGAAACTCTTTCCATCATGAATAGAAGAAATGGAATTACTCTATGGTATTATGTATATTTTTTGAATATTTATATCAAATTAAATTATTTAGATGATTTTTTTTCAAAAATTATTGTTTCATGTAATTCATTATATTGTTAGACCATATCCCTTCCTAGTTGGTTGTTTTTATTGAATAGGATAAGGATAGATATTTTCTACTTCATTTATTTTAATTTTTAATTATAATGAGTCCTTGAGTTCATTTATATTCATAAACCTTTATGTTTTAGATTATTATTATAATAATTATAATTATATTTTGAAAAGTAATATAACTCTATGTATCTTCTAATGGGGGAAAATGTTTACATGGGGGGAGTAATAGCCCTCATTTACTCCTCTATTCATCTCTTATCATAAAGTTAAATATATAAGTAATGGTTTTAGGTATGATTTACAATCCCTTCTCTCTTATGTTTTCTTATAATTATCTATCCCATACCTCTCTTGACTTAGGGTTAATGGCATGTCAGGACTTTTTCATGTCAAGTAAAACCCATTAATTATCATTGGGATTTGGGTATAACAAGTATGTTGCTGACTCCCCCAATCTTGAATCATCTTCATTTTGTAAAGGATTTATCATCGTGATTGTTTCAAGGTAAGTGTATCAATGTAATTTCATTTATTTGAAATGAACTTTGTGATTGAAAGTTTCAAATGTTTTTTATTACATATAAAATAAATTTATAATTTTTTTTATAATAGTTTCCATATAAATTTTTGTGATTTATATCTAAAGTGTAGGTTATTACATGGGATAATTTATGATTACCTTATATAATATTTGGATTAATTAGTTCCATGCACTTAAGGTTTTTGATAAAAACAATTGGGGGAGTACATTATTACAAAAGGATTTATAAATGTTTTTTGAATAGATTTATTTTTTATAAAGTGAATTTTAATAGTATTCTTAGTGTTAGTTCAAAAAATATGTATTTCATGCATGAAAGGAGTTTGATAAGATAAAATTGAGAATTATTTTGATTCAAGTAAATTTATAAATGACATTTTAGTTTTGTTTAGTATTCTATAAATAGTTTTACTTGGATTTATATATATTGGTGCTTTATAAAAAATTATTTGGAATAATTAATATCATTATCACTTATTTTATGATCTCATTATAATTCCCCTTTTTTGTGTTAATAAATGTTTTAATTGGTGATATTTTTCATTAGGATATTAATTTTATTAGGGTTTTTATTTAGAGTATGTTTAGCTATGAAAGGATAGATTATGTGAGATGTAAAGTTTTATTTTACTTGAGTGATGGATTTATAAGTATTACATTAGATCCTCGAGTGATTAAATGGGAAATCTAGGAATAGTTCTACACTAGTTAACATTACACAATCACTAGTGTGAACTAGTGAATTTCAAGCTAGGGCATGGGGGTTTCCACCAAGCAAGGCCACTGCGGATAAATTAGGTTTTCTGACTATTAGGATCACGTAGTTGGTTAGTAAATGGATCCACATTTAATGATTTCATAGTTTCTCTCTATATATTTTTGGTTGACATCCCATGTTGTGATTTATTTTATGTTGTGATTTACTTTATGTTATGATTTACCATATGAAATATGTTTATATAGTCCTTTTGGGTTCTTTATCACTTTTTTATAGGTTATTCACTTTAAAAAGTAAAAAAAGGTTTTAAAATAAAAGAAAGTGTGATTGGTTTTACAAATTACGTAAAATAAATAAAATTATTTTCTAAATGTATTTGAAAACTATCATTTTGATTTTATCATATAAAATTAATTTCATCAAACCATGGTGGAATCCTACTTGGAATCAGATGAGAGCCTAAATACACACCATTTTGTGTATGTAACATTTTTATTCTTGTGATTTATTTTTTAGGTATGATAAATGATTTTATTTAGTAGTGGACCGTTAGCTAGATTATAGAGTAATATAGGTGTTGGAAACAAAAGGATTGTGTGTCATATAGAGTTATATTATCTCTTCATAATATCATTGTTCAGTCTTTTGTATTATTCATGTATTTTTTTATCTTAATTTTATATTTATGATGTATATTGTAATTTATATGAGTGGATGTTAATTTATTTATTTGGTTTAAATTTGTCTCATTTATTATTTATTATTTATAAAGTGTAAATCATTCCTTTTTGTTCACATACAGTATCCTTGGCACTTATAAAAACCTAGGGAAATTGGGAACAAGACTTAGGTCCATTGAATGCCGATTCAGGTAAGATGGACATGTATTTAGGATGGTATGTTATAAGGAAGAAACTAAAATTATAAGAGAAATAAATGGATTTACATTATTTAAGTTTCAAAATAGGTGTTCTAACAACTTTATGGAAGAATATACCAACAACAAAAGAGGAATCAATCAGAAAGAATAGTAAAAATTTATTTATTTTCTATCTAATATATATGGTTCTAGAAAATAAGAATAAAGATGATATTCCCCCTTATCAATTCCAAAAGATTACTCTCATAAAACCTTTCTAAAACAAATAATAAATTGAGATAATATATTATTTTGGTAAGAGAAGAGGGAGTAAAAAATTATGGATGAGTGGGCTTTAAATAGTGATATGGAATCAAATATCAAAGTAACACATATTTAGGTTAGGAATTTTATTGTAAATTGATTAATTTTCCATTAAATAAAAAAATGACATGGTGGATATAAGAAATTATGTAAGGGTCAATGAGACCTCTGATGGACACCAAGTACCCAATAAACTTAAACACCTATTTATTACCCCTTATACCTTCTTAAAATACACTGTTTAATCCTATTAAATCTTATAAAAAAGTTCATTGTCAAATAAATATTTAAAATAAAATAAAATAAAATCTTAAATGAAGAGGTTTGTTACATTAAACATCATTTAATGTTGTTTAAACAAAATGTATGATAGATTAAATGAAATAAATTGTTAATGTGTGATATAACATATCACGTGATAATTCATCTGTATCACTTTGAGTTATACATATAATTTTTTAATTATATACTGAAGGGATTAATCAATATTTGGTGGTTGTTGGTGTGAAGCATGATATGGAGATGGTCACTACTTCATGGTGTTCTCCATGGTAGTATATATGATATATGATATCATATGTATTGACCATAATCTCCTACACCAAGTCATCATGATTAAAGATTTATCAAGTGATGATAATTATAGATGATTTTGAACATCCCAAACATAATTTTTAAAACATTAAACAATTAATAATAAATTAAGTTTTATGATTTACAAGGAGTTGTAACACATGAAACATTTACGAAACATTTATATAAAAATTACGAAACTTTTATTTTCCTTCAATTTTCCTTGGATGACCTATATAATTAAGCTATTTTTTATGATAAGGAAAACAAATTAGTTAATGTGATGGTTATAACTTCTCAAATATGAAATAATTATGCTCTTGATTCTCTTCTACCTTTGAACTCAACCTTATAGAAAACCTTTACTTAAGGGATATCATTCCCAAGAATAGGGATATTCATTCATTATATGGATACCATATGATGAAGTAATCTACCCATTACTCTTATGTGATCATTATCAAATTCATGTTTAAATTTTAGATCAATTGGTGAAAGGTATTCCTTTTTATCTTAATTTTATTATTAATTTCAGATGTTTAGAAAGATTCTGGTTATTTTGGGTTTTGGTGTATTCTTACACTATATTTGGGATGATATCCATCCATAAAAACACATATGAAACATCACATATGATCTATCAACATTTGGTTTGATCTTTGAATGAATGTATAAACTATAAAAACAATTTTCCCATGTTTCATGGAATAATTGAAAGTAAAATGTCTATTTCTGTTCTATAGATTTAAAACAATGGCATAAAAATTATACAAATTTGAATTATGTTTTATGTTTTAAGAATACCATGGAATAATACCAGAGATACAAATATTCTTAGAATCATATTAAAAAAACACAAAAAAAATAATTATAATAGAATTCACCATAGCACGATCAATAAGTTTATTCCTTGCGGTTGTGGGGATAATAAATACATATCACTTCGTAGTGAATGCCAACTAGTTATTTTGATACTGATAAAGAAATGGCCAAAATGGTCTACAAAAGTGAAATTCCTTGGCCAAAATGGCAAACCCAAAATGGTTTCCACCTAAAATGGCTCATAAAAGGGCAGAGTGCTTCCCAAGGAAATAGT
Organism: Viscum album; assembly: GCA_963277665.1. Classification (NCBI taxonomy): domain Eukaryota; kingdom Viridiplantae; phylum Streptophyta; class Magnoliopsida; order Santalales; family Viscaceae; genus Viscum; species Viscum album. Next base: position 1,375,085,479 of record OY728164.1, read on the forward strand.
TTTCACTATGGAGAATATTACACCATGGTGCAGACCTTAGTGTAAATAATTTATTAGAAAATTATATTTCATAAAATTCTCAACAACATTCACTAGTATGGGCCCTATAGGGAAACATCAAATCTAAGGGGGGATTTAAACCATACCAAAAAAAATTCTAGATGTGATCATGATTTAATGTAAATTTTATATGGTTAAAATATGTTGAAAAATAAAATTGTTTATATTTATTTATGATTATATCATAATTTGTTTAGGAAAATTGAAGAATATTTCATATTCCAATTATTATTGTTTTAGAGGCTGAACTCAAGAACTTGAGGTTTGTATATAGAGGTATTATTATGGAAAATAAATTCTAGGGAAGGTAGGCTATTCTGGAAGGGCATGTTTTAGTACTAAGAGTGAAGGTGGTCATGGTCAGATAATGGTGTACAAAATTTATGGCTTGGGAATGAATAACTCTAATAAATTTCATAGGGTGTGATTTTTTGTCATGTTAGAGTAACAAAAAGTTTTTTTCAAGTTTATATATAAATCATTAGAGGGATATGTGATAATTATATGGACAATTCACCAGAAGTTAGCAGCTGAGGCAAGATTTCCTGTGGGAAAAAAAGGTGTAAAAGATCAATGGTAAATCCCCTACAAATCTTGGAATATGGTGGGACCATTTGACTAGTTTGGTCCTATCATAAAGGTGGGGTGAGGCCACTTGTTTATAAAAAAATTATATTTTTTGTAATCTAATATTTTATAACTTTTAAAATTGTGTTTACAATATTTATTTATTTAATGAAATTAAAGGATGCATTATTATTCTCTCAGGGATATAGGACTATAGTTTGAACCACTTAAAATATCTTGTTTTTATTCCATATTTTTTTGTTTCTAGTTATTTGTTTTTTTCCAAGGATTTGTGTTTTTCTTGAGTATATTATGGTGTCAAAATGGTGCAATTACTTAAGTGAGATTTTTCTTCTATGTTTTGGTACATCAGTTCCACAGGATTCTTCTACTTCTAGGATTTCTATAGATTTGTTCCTCAATTGAATATTATATTGATTTACATTCAGTTAAGATGGTTTTGAATATAAATAAGTGGTATCATATCTTTTTTCTAAATAAGGTTCTACACATTCAGAAGAAGACTCTTCATGTAATGATATTATCTCAATGATTTTTCATTTTAGTGGGATTTAACTATTTTATAAGGTATAGAGATGGATAAAGGGAAGGCCTGGATATAAAAAAATGATGGTACTGACAATGGTTTTGGGAGGATACGAATTGAGGATTATATATTTCAGAAGGACCTTGATGTTCCAATGAAAGGACGCAATCTAAAAACCTTGTAAAAATCAAAATTTTATAGTATTGATAAGAAGGAACATGGAATGATAAGGATTTCGCTCGCATGTAATATTTCCCATAACATCTAGGAGTATCATACCATTATGGATATGATGAAATATCTAGTGAATATGTATGATAAGGTAAAAGAAATAAACAAATTATTGATGATTTGGAGGTTATTTAAAATGAGAATGTCATAAGGAAGACTATTGGCCAATCATTTCAATGGATTTAACATGATTTAGTGTCAACTCAAATCAGTTAAACTGAAATTCAAAGAAGATATGTTGGCTTTGTTACTATATTCATCACTTGTAGAATCATGGGATGTAATGGTGAATCCTATAAGAAATTATTTTGGTAATGACTAACCTAGTGTTTGAGGAATTTCATAATCTCATTTTGAATTATGAACTCATGTGAAAGGCGGTCTGGGAACCTACTAGAACTATAATAAATGAGAATGGTAAAGAATATTATGTTCAGTGGAAAGGTCATAAGAAATCAGAATATTGGTCAATGGAATTAATTATAGGTAAATAGGATGGACCCAGAAACATATGTTATCATTACGGGAAGAAGGGTCACCTGGAGAAATATTATAGTGATCATAGGGTGAATTCCGGAAGGGGTTCCTTTGAATATTCAAGTTCCAGAAACACTATAGGTGAATGTGGGAGCATTTTACTATTGAATTTTAATGTTCCATTGTAATCATGGATCATTTATTAAATGTATTTTTTTCCATTATATTGATGAGATGGGATCTATGGTGAATTATATATCTAGAAGGTTTTGTAAGGTTTACCCAGTGTACTGTGAATCTCTTTATATTTTGGGGAAAGGTTTGAGAATAAATCTACATAACAAAATTCCAAAATAGATTTGGGAAGAATAATTCAATTATAAAGGTTGTATTTTGAATAAAAAAAATTTCACACATCAATAGTAGGTGATTATAAAATAGTTTTGGTCTAGAAAACCAGTAACAATTTCCTACCTAAATTTGCTTTGGAAGTCTCTCCTATGTCCATGTTGATTCCAAGGATCATTAAAAACTAAAAATAAGTTCTTAATCATGTTTATTTATTTGGTATATTAATGTAAACCTTATATTTTGGATTTTTATTGATAAAACCTAAAATATCAATAGATTTCATAATTTTATCTATAATGAGAGGGTCTTTTGGAATGATCAAAACTTAGTGGAAGATAGAGTTGAGAACCAAGAATAAACTAACCACTTCCAATTTGATGTTAATGGAATTTTATGAAGGTTATAAGTTCTAGAAATTTTATATATCTAGGAATTTTTGGAAGGATAATCAAGTTTGTAGGAATTACAAAAAATCTTGGGAACTATTAAAGATATAGAAAGATCTACAGAAGGTGAAATTTTGGAAGCATTGGTTCTAGAAATAGAAGGATCATAAATTGATTTATAAAGGTCTACTAGGGTTAGAAGACCAGTTTAAATGTTTGAAAAAACGTTCACTACATTATTCTTATGGATTGAAGAGATCCGGAGGTCCCAAAATGAGAAATGAGGCTTAGATATTCCAAAATGTAGGAGTTATTGATGAAATATTAAATATATTATATACATTCCAATAGAACAAGATACTAAAAAAATATTATAGGGGATGAAATAATTGAATAAAAATTGGTATTTTCTATTCAAAGGAGGAAGAAGATAGTTGAAGGATATACAAGGATATGTTTATTGTTAAAGGGTTTCAATAAAAGGGAAGAGTAGACTTCTATAAAATATTATCACCCATTTTCAAACACATAACCATCTGAATAATGTTAAGTATGGTTTCTTCTAAAATTATACAACTTGAATAAATGGATGTAAATATGGAATTAATTCATAATTATATAGAGGTGTAAATATCAATTAATCATAAGGATAGTTTTTTGGGAAAATGGAATAAGGGTCTGGTGTGTGAGCTGGAAATAATCATTTCTTGTTTGAATCAAGTGCCCTGGAAATGGAACTGAAAGTTTGACTACTTTATGGGTGGGAAGGGGTTTTTCTAAAGAAAATTGTACCATTTTTTCACAAGAATATGTTCAAGGATGGGAGTAACATCATTATTATATTATACATGTATAACATGATCCTGGTGGGTCCGAACATTAAATTGATTTGGGAGGTGAAAGTTTATATTTCTAGAATGTTCAAGATGAAGGATCTCTAGGAGGCCAAGATGATTTTGGGTATGTGGATCAAGAGACATTGGTAGACTAAAAAATTAGTTTTATCTCTTAAGTAATACATCCATAATGTCATCTAAAGATTTATAATGATTGGATGCAAACCTATTTCAACCCCATAGGTTAGACATTTCATGTTATCTGAAGATAAAGGACCAAAAATTAATTGTGAGGCTAAGTACATAGTGAAAGTTCTATTTTTATCTGAATTTTTTAGTTTTATATGTTCCATGTATTGTATAAGGTTATAAATTAAACATAAAGTAGGATTTTTTAGAGGGTTGATGGAGAATTTTGGAAATTAGCACTGGGAAGTTGTGAAGTGGATTCTTCAATATTTCAATGTACATAAAATATAGAGTTTTTTGGAATAAATCATTCATTTTAAGGTTATGGTTTTTAGATTTTTATGGGATCTAGAAACATGTAATAATAACATAGTATTTCTATTTACCTTCATAGGGATTTCTATAAGTAGGATATCTAGGAGGAATTCAATTGTACCAATATCCACAATAGAATAATAATATGTGGTTATCATGGAAGCAAGGAAGGAATTGATTTGGATGATGTTTTTATTGGATGAATTCAAAATGATTTAGGAAATTTTTTTTTCATGATAGTCAATTTATAATTCATTTGGATAATAATATATTGTTTAACTCATGGATAAAGAACATTGATCTGAATTATCATTTTATATTGAAGATTTAAGTGGAAAGGGTTCGTGAGATGTGAAAGATTGGTTGAATTTATAATCTGGTAAATATATTAATCAAGTTATTAGTTTATAAAAATCATAAGAAACATTGTTCCTCAATGTGAATTGGATGACTTAAAAGTGGTATACATACAATTATCATTATTTCAGAAATTTTAATTATTATATTTTTCTTAAGTTTTTGTGGTTTTCATGAATCCCTGAATATTGTATTCAAGAAAATGATTGTTAGGAAAAGTGAAGCATAATTCATATTCTGATTCTCTATTTTTTTAATGAGTAACTCCAAAAAAATTGGGTTCAAACATATAGGGATTATTGTGACAATAAAATTTAAATAGAGTATGGTTGGTATGGAATGGTTTTTTTTTAAATAAGAAGTTTGGGTGGTCATGTTTAGATGATGGTGTGTGGAAGTTATGGCTTGGGAAATAATCACTCTAATGAAATTATGTAGGGTATGATATATGGTCACATTAGTGTAAATGGGGATTTTTTCAAAGGCTATCTATGGATCATCACAAAGATATGAAAATGACTTGCACAAGTCACTAGAAATCAATGGTTGAGGAAGGGGTACATATTGGTTGTCTAATGTAGCTAAGAACAATGGTGATTACACTATAAATCATAGAAGATAGTGGAAATTGTGGACTAGTTGAACCAAACTATAAAGCTATAATGAGAAAAATTAGTCATGTATAATTAACTTGTTTTGAACTAATATTGGATGATTGTTCCAATTGTGTTTGGAATTATTTAATTCTTACCTAAAATAAAAGGAAGTGGTAGTGTTCTCCTGTGGATATATGAATAAATTCTGAACCACATGAAATCTATTTTTTCATTCCTTTTTTGTTTTTGTTTTATATTATATGTTTTTTATAATGTGTTATCTTTTTATTGAGTGTGTTTGTATGTCACTATAGTGTGTTTACATGAGTTTGGTTTGTCTTCTAGGTTCCAGTACATCGGTCTCACTCGATTCCTCAACTTCTAGAAGTTTTTTAGCTTTGTTCAATGACTGAAAATTTTAGAGGTTTCCTGTCATGTGTGGTGGTTGTGAATCCCAAAAGAATGTAAATTTAAAACATTTATATTAGTAACTATATTTGAAGAAATGTATAATTTATGATAATGGATGCATAATTTATGAAATGTGTATTATTTAATAATAAAAGTATTCATAACTGTCACTCATTTCTAAAATATGGAAGATTTCCTATCAAAACCATATAAATGATTATATGATAAGTTCGTATTAAATTAAAATGAATTATTCATGTTCATTGGTGCTTAAATTATAATTTATTTATAATTTATTATCAATAATTCATAAATGTTTATTTCCTGTTTGAATATTTCAATTTTTCATCTATTTATTTCATTTCCCTATTTATTATTCATAAATATAAAATTTTAAAATTCTGAATAAGTGTGCATTTTATTTTAATGCGTTCATTAAATTATCATACATATATTTATGGAGTTATATACTATGTATGATAATAGATTTATTTTTATTTTACTTTTAATTTTCATTATAGTAGGTTATCATATTTAATTAATAAGTTAATTATTTTTTATACATATTAGGTTCTAGAATTGTGATGGAATTTAAATCTCTCTTGATTAAAGAAGCATGTGTATAGAGACTTTGGGTTAGAATTCTCATTATCCTGGAGTCTCTGGCCTTGTCTAGAAATGCAGGAGTTGGATACATGTCACTCCATTCTTAATCCTATGAATATTATTGATTTCATATGATTTTATACCTTTATAAGAAGGGTTTCATGTATGTTTTCTATGGGATTCATTTGGATATGTGCAAATATAGTTGGATTTTAATTTGGGTTAGTAACCCAATCTAGGGTTTTTTCAATGGTTACAAACCAATATGGTTTTAACATAATGATATAGTGAAAGGAATTTGGATTCAAGACTAAATATTTAGAATAATTAAATATATAAAGGGAATACATAAGATAATATTCTGAGATTATATCCATTTTATATCAAATACTAATTGAAAAACTCCCTCCATAGTAGACACTTGTCAAGACCTCAATTACCCAACTGGGTAGTTTCATTCCAAATATGGGTTCCCATGGATTATGTTGGTTAAGGTAATTATGTTATTTGTGACCCTAATAGAATTATGTGCCTATTTTTTTAATTTTCATTACGTTACACTTTGATGAGAAACCCTTCTGAAGGATAAAATAGGAATAGTGTTTACTTTATCTTTTTGATAGATTGGATAAACAGTTGTCTTCTCAACCATCCAAGAATCATATATGATTTGATTGGAATTATGACATACATAAATATCTAAGTTATGACATAAATAGTAAATTGGAATCATTACATAGTTAAATATGGATCTTAACCCACTAATGGATATAATATAAATTAATACTAGGTAATTATTTTAGAGGGATCACATTTAACAAACCTCTCTATTAAATGAATGTAAAAAAGATACTAATCATATAAAATATTATTTTCTAGACAAAATAGAGTCATATTCAATGTCTAATTTTAATTTTAAATCAATATTTGAAAATAAAATCTTGATAAACTTATTAGAATATTATAGAAACTTAAGAATCATTCTTAAGAAAAAATAAATTTTATATGTTAAAGTAACTCCTCCTAATTAACCAAATGTTGAACTTATCAAACAAAAAGATATATATGCTTATGAAAATCATAAATGAATTTAATTAAGTTTTTAAAATCATTGTATGTAAGATTAAAAAAATTAATTTTAGTCTCCACTCATACACTCAATGTGATTGAGTATGTCAATGACTTGGTGAGACTGAATATATCCTAAAAGGAATGGTCTAGGAATAGAACTCACATAGAATTATTTATAGAAAGGTTCTAATAATATGGCTATGTCTGTTAAATGTTTTCTTTATCAATTAAAATTTTTTAGGATGGATTAGGATTTCTAGGATCTGGTAATATGCAAATAATAAAAAAGGGTAAGGGTTTAAGTCAGATAAAGAAGATTGGATTTTCCAATTGTCATCCTAGGTCATTGAAACCTAAAAGATATGTTAGGATGTTGGGGATGTATTTCCATTGGATTGAATTATCTAAAATAACGAAAATAGTTTAATAAAGATCCACTAAAAAAACTTAGTAATGGTTTATTAGTAGTGGTTTTAATAACCGCTACTAGAAAAATCGTGTTAAATATAATTTATAATATAGCATTAGTTTAATATAACCATAGTAATATTTTTTTTATTTGTAAATTTAGTGGTGGTTTTTATAAAGGCATTTAAATCCTTAAAATACCCTAATTTTACCACCTCCCCCACCCACCTGATGCCCTTAGCCCCAAATACCCCCCCCCCCCACCTGATCCACTAAACCTAATCCCCCTACTCCATGATGACGACCACCCCTCCCTCACCTTTGATCCCCATAAACCTGACCCCCTTACTCCCCACCAACAACAGACGATGACCTCCCCCCCTCTAATCCCTATGACCTCGACCCACTACTATGTAATGCTTTTCATATATCCCCCATATGATCCTCGTGACCTCGACCCCTCTTCTCCTCAATGATGACCCCACGTTGACCCCCTACTCTTTAATGATGACCCCAATGGACCCTCTTCCCATTTTCCTAGTAATTATGACCCATAAAGATAGAAACATCCCAAACCCTCTTCTACCTATGGCCTATCATCCTCCTACCTCTATCTCAACTTGATTCCCCCGACCCATGACCATTCGTGAGTTGGACTTCACTAGCCTCATCTCCCTAAACTTCATATTGTTTGTTTTCCTCTCTCCATGACTCAGTGAACTTATTTCATGACATCTGACCATATTATTTTGAGGATTAATATTTATTAGTTTATTTTTTATGTTTTTCATGTTTTATTGAATCCTTTTTATATTGAATTTGTGTTATGTCAAATCAAGACCACTCCCTGCTCAATGATGAAGTTAAGTGATGTTTAATTTTGATTGTACTTGTTTGATTAAACATTTATATCTTTATATATAAATGTATAGGGAGAAGAGAAAAAATACAATACCTATTCATAAAAATTGAATTAATTTACCTTGAATCACACCTCAGTATGCTAAGGTTTTGGAAGAATTTTTAGATTATGCAATTGCAAATCTATCTGTGAATGGTATAATAAAATGTTTTCATCCTCATTATAAATTCAAAAAATGGTTTAATAGAAATAAAGTATACTGGAATTTTATATTTAAAAAGTTTCTTTATAAATATGTATTTTTTATTTGGAATTGTGAATCAAATGTTATGGTAAGTCAAAATAATGAAAATTCTATCAATGAAACACAAAGTGACCCTCTAGAGGAGAATTCAATTCGAAAATTGATAAATTTAACATTTGGATTTTTAGGATACAATGTACAAGATTTTAATATATAAAAAAAACCTTGATTTGATCTTAAGTAGTTTAATCTTTCATATACTTTAGTGGTCAAAAAAATGTGTTTTATGAATTATTTGAAGAGGGACAACAAGAATTGTATGAAAGGTATGACAAGTATTTGAAGTTATCTTCTCTACTTAATTTGTATCATATCAAGTGTCTCTGTGGGATTATTAACAAAGAAATGTACATTATCTTAGAGTTTATCTAAGATTTATTTAGTAAATATACAATCCTTTAATAGGTCTATGATATGAATAAAATCAACAAGAAACTTGGACTTGATATACAAAGATACATGAATACCATAATGATTTCATTATTTTTTAGGGAGTAGAGTTTGATAAATAAGAATTTATAATATTTCATAAAAGCATATGTAATTCAATGAAAAAAATATATATCACAAGTCAATGAAACCCCAGGAAGAAACAGAATAAGAAATATCCTACAAAGGTATTGTGTTACTTTCCTGTGAAACCATTCTTGAAAATATTGTCTATGTCATCTAAGACTGTATACAAAATGAAGTGTAATTATCTTGATAGTAACAATGATAGATTCATGAGACATAAAAAATATTCAACATCATGGAATGGGATTTATTTATTATATCTAGATTTTTCTTCGAATCCTAAGAATGTACATTTGGGATTGGCTTCTAATGGTTTTAACCCTTCTGGTACTTTAAGTTCTAGTTATAGAATTTTTTTCATTTGTTTTGATCCCCTAAAATCTACCACCACGAATGTGTATGAAGAATATTTATTTCATTATTTCAATGATTATTCCTAGAAAAAAATTATTTGAAATGACATTTATGTATACCTTCAACCTCTAATCAAATAATTGAAATAATTATGGGATGATGGTGTAGAAACATATGATGCTTCAATGACAAAATTGTTCAAAACGCATGATTTTTTAATGTGGGAAATTGGTGAATTTCTTGGACTAGGAAGATTATTTGGTTATAAAACTCATACCAATTTGTATTCTCCAGTTTGTACTCAAATATTACCTCATAGTAGAAAATTTTGTTTTATGTTTCGTCATTGATTTCTTAATGCTTCTCAAAAATTCAGGTTTAATAAGACAAATTTAATAAAGATATTGGATTGAAAAATACACCAAAGTAATTATCTGGTTTAGAAATATTAGGATATTTAATTAATGTTACAATAGAATTTGGAAAATTTAATCATTTTAAATAAGGTGGAAAAAGGGTATGAGATATAGTATTTGAAGAAGTTGGAACACAATATTGGAAGAAAATGAGTATATTTTTCAAACTCTCTTATTGGGAGATTAATTTGAAATTTCATAATCAATAAGTAATGAATATTGAGGTGAACATTTCTGACAATGTAATTTTTAAATTTATTAATGAGAAAGGTATATAAAAGGATCCACTTAATGCTCGTAAGGATTTAGAAACAATGAATATAAATCATGTTTTGTGGGAAATTATAATGGAAAATATCCTTTGGTTATTTTTAAAATTAAAAATCATGATAAATACATATTCCTTCAAACATTAAAGAATATAACAGTGCTATAAGGATATTAAGTTACATTTCAAGGTATTTTAACTTAATACATTAAAAATTAAATGGATTCAAAATTCATGAATCACATATTCTGATCGAATATTTTTTTTCATTGCAATTGTGTAATATATTACCTAAAAAAATTAATTTTGGTTCAAGTTGAGTTGTGTAGATTTTATAGAGATATTTTGGAAAAAAAAATCTAACTAAGCTTGATAAACTTAAATATATTGTTTTAACACTTTATCATTTGGAGATTTTATTTACCCCATCATTATTCATAGTCATGATTCATTTGACTATTCAGTTTATTAAAGAAGCTAAACTTGGTGGACCGGTACACTATATATGGATAGATCTAATTGATATCTATGATGATATTATTTTTATATTCATTGGTGGCATCAATTTTATCAAATCATTACTTAAAATTTTTTAATATGTTATTTTTTTCATTATGTACTTAGGTAATTTGAAATCATATGTGAGGAATAAATCTCAACCAGAAGTCTCTATTGTTAAAGGTTATATAGTCGAAGAGTGAATAAAATTATATTATAATTATTTGTATCATATTGAGACTAGATTCAATCATGTTGGATGTGTTGATGACATCTTCATGAATTTTCTTTTTAAAAATCAGTAATCATTATTTTCAACTATTAGATTACCTTGGAAAGGGGTAAAATTTTACATGGACTGAATTGGAGTTTCTACAAGCACATAGATATATGCTATGCAATATTCTTATTATAGATTCATTTATTGAAGATTTTTTATTGCAAAAAAAGGTGGCTAAGGGGTTGATCTTGAAATGAGATGGAAATAATAAAAGATGTTAATATGGTTATTATCGAATGGTTTACCTATCAGGTAAGTATATATTCATATTCATATTATTACCATCTAGTTATTTTATCTATATTAAAATTAACACCTTATATATTCTTTTCTAGATAATGGATGTTGATAACTGAGCTAAAATATAAAATTATTTGAAGTTTTTGGCTCAAGTTACTCTAATTAAGGTAAGATATTTGATGTCTATATTATTAATGGCTTTTGGTTTCATAAAATTTAACATGAAGAAACCTTAAAAACTCAAAATAGTGGTGTATTTACACTTGTAGAGGTGAGATACAATGGAAAGTTGATTAATATAATTGAATTAAACTATCATGGTCAATTTTCAATTGTCTTATTCAAATTTGAGTGGGTCAGCATTGATAAGGGTATAATGAAATATTTATTACATTGTACTTATGTCTTCTTCTCTCACTTGATCCATACTGGTTAGCATGCAGAGAATGATCTATTTATCTTGGATTCACAAGAAATGAAGTTTCTATTATGTGGATGATGAAATAAATTATATTTAGAGTTTAGTTGTACACTTAATGTAGAGATACGTGTATGATATGGGCACTATATCAGGCACTATAGTAGATACTATAGTAGGTACTATAGCAGGTATTATTTGGTACTGTAGAAGCTGGAACTATTCATCTGTTTGGGTATTTAGGCCACTGATTTGATCCCCAAGTCCTTAAAGGCCTTCTCTCCACCCAAGGCCTTCAGGATAGTAAGGATTTTGGGCCACCTCAAGGACTTTTAGAAACCTCAAGGACTTTAGGATACATGAAATTATGCTTAAATGGTCGTGGAAGACTCTACAAGGAACAGGCTCTAGATGAGGATTCAGATCAGGCGCATTTACCAAAGAAGAGCTAACAAATTTTTAAGAAAGATAGGGTATGGAATTCACCATCCAGACCAACCTATGTCTACATAGGTATCCTACTCGAATAGCTAGGCGAATGTGGAGAGCTGAGATCATGATGTAGACACTGGGGAGGGGCAGTTCCGTGTAGTTATAGTATGGATAAATTCCTCTAAGACCTTTGGGTCATGTAATGTCATGAAGCCTATAGGATAGGTTAATATTCCCCATCAACCCTTAAAATAGGTATTATCAAATATGAATAGAAATAGAAGTCCTTCGATCAATTCAGAGTATTAAGATCAATTAGTACTTTTTGATAGTGAACCTCATCAACCATAAAACATTGAATAGCTTTTTCCTAACAAAATTGAAACAATAGATCTTATAAGAATCGGTGAAAATAAAGTACCCATAGCAATAAATATTTATAATAATGAATACAAGAAAGATTAATATAATTGAATGTATAAATTGGTAATGATACTATATAATAATTTATCATTTATATATATTTTATATATATAAAAATTATTCTATTTTTACACTATTTTTAAAAAAAATTACAACTAAATTTTTTATACATTTAATATATTCTAAACCATTTGAATTAATGTAATGTTGAGAACAAAAGATATCAATATCCTAGTCAATAAACATCTTATATCACACCACCACTGCTTTCAACTTCAGTGGATCTGAGTAATTAATCTATACCAAAGACTTCTAGAGAGACATTAGTTTTCCCTAATGTTGTTAGTATCCCACCATCTGATGCACCACCAGCTATAGAGTAGTTACTCACCCTCCACTTATGGGATATTAGAGTGTTACCATTACTAGTATGTATGTCATTGTACAAAAAAACTAAATATTTTATTAAGTGTATAATTAAAATTTCAAAAAGATGAAGATAAAAACATAAGAGATATAAATATAAATTCTAAAGATGTATGGGGCCTAAAAGACATCATGATTATCATTCCATTTGATTAGTTTGGGGTTCCTACCAATGATGTTGTCATAATCTATGAATAGATTATTATGAAGCTTTCTTGCGAGATGGTGAGTTTTCCAATTAATTATAAATATTAGAGGCATATTCCCACAGCTTGGAAAAATGAATTCTTTAATAACCAAGTAAATGTAATATTAATTTAATATTTATTGATAACTGATTTAAATGACATGATTAAAATTATTAATATACTTATAAATTATTACATTTTCAAGATTTTTTTCATTTTGATTCCCCTGAATCTGTTTCATGCCCATGAACTCTAAAAATTTTGGGCAATAAATAGAGATATTTTAAATAGAGATTATGGAATGGATTTGATGACACATCTCTAAGCTCACAACAAATGTATGAGAAAGTGCTTGAAGGCATTTCTCTTTAGTAGTGGAAGATGTTTGTTGATATTAAAAGAGATTCATATCATAAGGTAATTGTATATTTCATAGTATATTAATAACATAAACACAATAAAATTATAATTTATATTAATATATATTTTTTATTAGGAATTATCAAAAAACTGTGAATCATGAGAAACAATTCATTCCTCATATCATTGGGTATCAAATTTTTTTTATAAAAAGAACAATATCGGTTTTATTTTATCCAATATTATTTATATTATTTTATTATAAGTCTATGTTTTTTTATAAATTATATATATATTTTTTTATAAAGGCTAATGAATCAGGTCACTATGTCGAACAAATAGAGATGTGGCTTAAAGTTCATAGGAAACCCAATAGTAGTTTTGTGAATGAACCTACTAGATAAATTTGAGTAAGTAATTTTCATTATTATTCAATTTTATTTAATTACTATAAATAATATTAATGAAAAATAAATTATAACAAAAAACATTCCTTAAACCTGATTAAATAGGTTTAGCTACTTAGATGAAACTATTCCAATTAGTTATATTAGTTCCATTTGATTCATCTAGCCAGTCCCATTTAATTGGGCTTAATAAATGTTTGTTGTTATAATTTATTTTTCATTATTATTATTTTATATTAATGAAATAACATTAAATAGTAATGAAAAAATTATTAATTATATAATATTATAAAATTTAGATAATTTAAATAAACATTTTTAATATTGTTGTATTGATAAGTTAAAATTCAAGAAGTCTGTTATACGAACACTTTATAGTCATCCTTGGTATCCCAGAATGATATAGGTGCAATCATTTTATGGAATAAGCATCTTAGAAATGTATGGGGAATGGGTTCTAGGACTACTTTATTAACTATCTTTGGAAGGGAATCATCATCATTTACTACTACATCCATAGTGGGTTCAAGTAGTTCTGTTGATCAAGAAACCCAAAGACAAATTTAAAGGTAGAAATAAAACATACAATAGCAAGACTCTTATAGGAAAACACAAGATTAGTGGCATTCGAAAATGGAAAATGATTTAGTCTCTGTATTTCATAGGATTATGTGCATGATCTCCATGGAAATTACCAGTCTTATAGCTCATCCAACCAAGATAAATTTTAAACTTCATAAAGCATTCACACTTTTTTAATGAAACATACAACTTCCATGAATAAAACTAAAATTAATCTTGAATATTGAAAACACACACGTTGAGATATACCTACCACATCGTATATCATATTGATATGTGGTCAATTCCTACACATCATGAATGAATTATGGATCATTTTCCTAAATTTTGAAAAAAAAACTAAACTATTTTTCTCAGTTTTGGCCATGTGATATTCGTTTTAAAGGAAAATGGAACTTATATTGAAAACACACACTTCATACCATACCACACACTTCATGTTTCTTCTTGACATGCTATAAATTCCTACACATCCAAAATGAGTAAAGGATAATTTTCATAAATTTTGAAAACAATCCATGATTTTTTTCTCAACTTTGACAATGTGAAAATTGTTTTAAAATAAAATGACACTTTTATATTGAAAACACACACTTCTAGTCATATTGATAACATAATTTTTTAGATTTATGTTCTTTGAATTATTAAAAATCAAAAATGAATTATAGATCATTTTCATAAAGTTTAAAAATAATATGAACTTTCAGTTTTGTCTATGTGATAGGCATTTAAAAGTAAAAAATTAGACTTTTATATTGAAAACGGGTACTCTTAATCATATTGTCTACTTTATTTGTCTGATAAACATGAAAATAGAGGAAAACAACAATAAATTTATTTTTCAAATTTATGAACTAATGGAATGTAATTTTGAGTTATTGTTTTATCAGGATGCTTGTAAACACATTTTTAGTTCTTTAAGACAATAAAACGGTCATGTAATAGTCAAACCATAGAAAATGACCTTAGATTGATGTGAAATAATGGGAAACCCACTGTTGAAATTACTTTTACATGTACATGGATACAACATTATAGTACCTTGGGTTTTTAGTACATAACAGTTTCTTTGTGGTTTTATTGATATAAAGTATAAGTGGAAAAGTAGGGAGATTTTGGTGATCTTTCACTAACTTTTGGGTACAAAAGGAGAGGTGCATATGCTGTGTGCGATATATCCAAACCGTGCAGAAATAATAGTAGAAAGCATATGTAAGAGAATATTTTAGGTATAGAGCTTCGGCATAGTGTGCACATGGTTAGGGATACCTTGTGATGAGGTCGTGTGAGGGTCTTCCTATGTAGTATCTAACACACGGTTTGTCTAACCATGAAAACCAGACAAGTGCATGGTTAAAATGATATCCTAAAAAAGTGGATCTCAAGCATTTTTTCCATTAAGTGGATATTTTTTTCTCCTAAGCGGACATAAATCATGATTTCTCTTCCTTAAAGATATAATAACCTCTCCCAAGAATTTTGGAGTCAATACAAAGGCTTCCCTTGGTGTTTCAAACCCATATTCTTGGGGTTTGTGATTGTTCTTCATCATTCTTGATCAATTTCTTAGATTTACTTAGATATACTCCTCCTATCATCTTGGTTTCTGATATATATACCCATTATGGGTCGATCTAGGAATTTGGATTCCAAATAAGTTGAAATTTTATCTTCATATTTCTAGGAGAAGGAGTCTAAGGAGATTCCATGAAGAATTGACTTAGTTTTCTTAAGCATTCTTTGTCCATTGTCTAGTTTATCAAAACCTTTGAGTTGAGTGGCTTCTTTATCAAAACCACTCAGTAGAACTAATGGGAATTCTTTCAAATTGAATATCTTGTGTTTAATTAGTTGTGATTTGGTTGTTTAGCAATTTTTGGAAACCCTTCGTTGTGATGGTTTGTCAAATTGGGGAAATCTGGAAAATTGGGTATTTGAATAAAGTACTTGTGTTCTTAATTATAAAATAGAGATTTTAAAATTGTGATTTTATGGATTTGTGGCACATTGTTTCGGTTATATGTTTTCAATAAAAGTTAATTTTTTACTGAAATGAAATGGTAGATTTGAAATTGGTTCTTTCTTTGGTTTTCAATAAAAATGCAGTTTTATTGAAACGGTTTATTTCAGTGATTTGAAATGGTTTAACATACATGGGGTTTTGTGAGTTCATGTTCGACATGCCCTTGAATAAGGGATGTGTACCATTGGGGTACAAGGTGTGTGACCCTAGATCGGGGGCATGTTTCATTGGTATATAAGGTAATTGGACAAGAGATTGATCATGAGTATGGAACTATTGGATGAAGCATAAATGTGTGAGTGTGTTGTGAAATATGGAATGGGTATGACAAAATAATAATTAGAATTTGTTATAATCATTTATTTGTTATTTTCTAGAAAATAAATTTATGGAAATTGGTTTCATTTACTTTTTTTCACTTGGTTATAATTGGTTTCTGAACTTTTTCATATTTGGTTTTAAATTGTTTTAGTAAATTGTTTTACATAAACTATTTTATATAATGTAATAACCATTCTATCCTAGTGGTGTGAGTAAGAAAGTCATTGGGAAAATTGACTGAGTTATATACTCACACCTACTTTCACATTTTGGTTCTTTTGTAGATGCTAACTTCCAGGACTTGAGAAAAGGTAAAGTTTCACACTTCTTTAGCATCACGTCATGATACTTTAGACTACTTGGTGATGTTGGAGCATGGAGCTTGTAGAGCATGGAGTCTTATTGTCATCTTGGATTTTATTCATTGTCTTTCAACTGTTTACTTTGATGTTGGTTTGTCTTCCGCTATATCATACCTTGGTTTTTTTTAAAGAGAATGATTTGAAATGTCATAGTTTATTTCATGCATTATATAGTGAGCAATTTTTTGTTGGTCTGTTGGGTTATTGGTTTTA
Organism: Viscum album; assembly: GCA_963277665.1. Taxonomy (NCBI): domain Eukaryota; kingdom Viridiplantae; phylum Streptophyta; class Magnoliopsida; order Santalales; family Viscaceae; genus Viscum; species Viscum album. The sequence continues at coordinate 1,375,102,780 of OY728164.1, forward strand.
GTCATTAAAGGGTAAATCATCCCCCACTTACTTTTAATCCCTTAAAAATTTATTGCTAGCCTTTGGTGCCTTAAGGATGTCACCTAAAGCCCAGTAATGACTCGTTTCACTTTCAATCCAATGAGAATTAGTGGGTCATTACAAATGGTATCATCTTGTTCGGTCCTTTCCTAATAAGAATTCATCAGTGTTCTTGGCCTAGGAGTTGAAATTCTTACTTGTATATTCCTTAGGTTGGAATATTAGAAAGGAGTAGGATTGTTGGAACATGAAATGTATAGCATGAAAGGACGTAGCTAATATGTTTATGTTAAGCTTCATGTTACCAGGGTGTAGGGTACATAAGTGTTTGGAGACACTTCTAGAATTTTGAAACCTCATTGTCATGGGTTTATCCAATAATATAAGAATTAAATTCATTATAAAGGAATGAATTCCCATTAGGACTGCATACATAATTTTGATTAATGATTCATGTTGTGTATAAAGTGTTTATTTTTGAAAAAGTATGAAACTTTTTTCAAGTGAAAAAATTTGAAAAAGAATGGTTGATATATTTTGAAAATGGTTTGATTTTCAAAAATGGGATTAAGATTTTTCAAAAATGGTGGAAAGGGAAAAATTTTGTTTTTGGAAAACAATGTTGTGATAGTTTATGTGATAGAATTTAAAATGATGAACTATCATTTTCTAGAGAGTGAGATTGAAGGATTTTGTTGTTGGTTTAGAAAATGTCACCTGGTAGGAATCGTCAAAACCAACCCAAAGAAGCTGCAGAGAATGTGGTTACACCTGAACCACGGGTGAACCAAGAGCTAGTTTAGAGTATTGTCCAAGATTTTCAATCTATGGATACAAGGAACTAGAGGAATGATCCAAGGCATGTGGATCATACCATCCAGTTCATGAAGAAAAATCCACTTAACTTCTGGGGTGATGCTGAACCCAAAAAATTGGAGGTGTGGCTGAGTAGAATGAATCATATTTCGATTTGATCAGCACACCATCAGAGCTCGAATTCAATCTATCCACATATATGATCAATGATCTTGAATTCCAGTGGTGGTATTTAGAATTCAGTAGAAAATGGATGAAATCCTTACATGGAAAGATTTTTAGGAATTTTTCAACAAACAATTTTATCCTCATACATTAAAAATACATAAAATGAAAGACTTATTTATCTGGAAGTAGGATAATTTGTATGTCATGGAAAATGAGGCTAAATTCATAAATTTAGTGCACTTTTACCCATAATTTGTGGCATGTGTGCCCTTGAAGGCATGCATTTTTGAATTGGGGCTTAGGTAAGAGATTCTATCGAAGATTGTGGTGCTATTTATTACATATTATAAAGAGACGGTGAACATAGTGACAGTGGATGAACGTGATATCTTGGGATCTATGGGATGAAGTATGATGATACCTAAAGTGAATGGTGGAAAATCAAACGCTGGGAGAAGGTGGAAAAGGGACACCTATTTCTAAGGCGGAAGTGGAAATCATAATCAGACGACTAAATTAGTGAAACTTCATTCACAACCCAAGAGAAAAGCAGGTTGTTTTCAATGTGTTTCATTTGACCACATAAATAGAGAGTGTACGGCACAACCTAGAGCATCCCATAACTACAAGTATATAGGGAATCTTTGGCACTATTGTCGTAATGATCCAAGGTTAGGTTCTTGAGACACTTATTAGGAGTCACAAGCATCGTATTCTTCGACAGGGCGAGGGAAACAGAATCAGTCTCGTTAGTAGAGTAGATCTAGCCATGGTGATTCTAGAAATACCATGACTCTTCAACCAAGGAAATATCAGCAAGGAAACAAGGATAACAATGCAGTGATGAAGCAATTTTATGGAGTTGATCAGATGTTTATTAATGATTAGGATGAACCATCTACGGTGAGAGGTATGATTATTTTGAATTCTACCCTTTTTTCAAGTGTTCTTCAATACTGGTGCATCACATTATTTCATTGCTTATCATGCTATTTATTTTTTATGTTTAAAGTTGGAAATGATGCCTTCTATTTTAAAATTACAAACTCCTCTCAAGGAAAGAGAATTTCAAGACTTTGTGTGTAGAGAATGTGTTATAACGATTAATGAAGCTGAGCTGAAATGGGACTTCTCAGCCTTAGACATAGATGTATATGATGTAATACAGGGTATGTATTGATTGAAAAATTTTAAGTCTCATATTGACTATTATAGTAGAATGGTCAGTTTCACAACTGAGGATGGTGTCGATCATCTCTTCAGATGAGAGAGTTTGGTAAAAAAAAGGTGAAACGAGATTTTTGGCATCAACAGTGGGAATGATCACTTACTAGTTGGTAATTTTGTCTTTGGAATCCATGGAACAGATAGAGGATGTCAGTTTTCTAGAATTTGTGGATCAATTTCAATATGTATTTCCTAAGAACTTCTCAGGGTTACCACCTATAAGGGAAGTAGAGTTTATGATTGATCTCTTTTAGAGGACCAGTCTTATTTCCCTTTTATCTTATTAGATGGAACTAATAGAGTTATGGTAATTGAAAGTGCAGTTGGAGGAGTTTTAAATCAAGGGTTTCATTTAGAATAGTATGTATCTTTGTGAAGCACCAGTCTTGTTCGTGAAGAAAGCTGATGGAACTCTTCAGCTGTGTGTTGATTATACTAAGCTTAAAGAAGTTATGATAAATAATAGTTACCCACTACCACACATTTATAATATGTTTGATCAATTAAGGGGAGCTCAGTGGCTCTCTAAAATTGACTTGCGGTCAGGATATCACCAATTGCGAGTTCTAAAGGAAGATATTAGAAAGAAATAATTCAGAAGTAGATATGGAAACTACAAATATGTAGTCATGCCTTTTGGTCTAACGAATGCACCAGTGGTCTTTATGGATTTTATGAATCGGATATTTCATAGATATCTAGACTCTTTTGTTGTGGTGTTTTTGGACGACATATTGGTGTATTCAAAGACAAGGGCTAACCATGAAGAACACCTAGAAATAGTGTCACAAATTTTTTGAGATCACTGTTTGTATGCCAAATTATCAAAGTGTGGTTTTTGGATATATGAAGTACATTTTATTTTCCATTCCTTTTTTGATAAAAGCATTTCTATTGATCCTGAAAAGATAGAAGTTGTTATCTCGTGGAAACCACCAAATAATTTCTATGAGATATGAAGTTTTCTTAGTCAAGCTGGTTACTACCGTTGCTTTGTGCATGATTTATCATGACTAGATTCACCAATGATAGCTCTGAAAAAAGAATAATGATCCATTCCAATAGACATAGGAATTCCAGAAGTCTTTCTAGGAACTAAAATTTCATCTTACATCGGCACCTATCTTGATTTTTCCAGAATCAGTATAGGCATAGGTGGTGTACTATGATGCTTTGGGATCATGTTTGGGGTGTGCTCTCATGAAAATAGACCATGTCGTGGCTTATGGTTCAAGGCAGTTGAGGGTGCATGAGAAAAATTACCCAACACACAATTTGGAGTTAGCTATAATCACCCATGCTTTGAAAACATGGATACATTATCTATTTTGTGAGAAATTCACTATGTTTATAGATCATAAAATCTTGAAACATATTTTCTCATAGTGAGATTTGAATCTGTGATAATGCATATTGATGGGGTATCTCTATATTTTTTACTTTGACTTGATGTATACACCAGGAAAATGGAATTCAATGGGAGATGCGTTCAGTAGAAATTCATATGCTTAGTTAGTGAAAGAAGCTTCAAATGAATGGTAGTTGATGTTGGTCCTAGCCTACATGCATGTGGAATGTGAATACATAGGTGATGTTCCGGTTTTCTTTTCATCTATGCTTGTTCTATATTTTTTAAATATGGTCAAATAGGCACAAACATCTAATGCATAATGTCTAGTTATGAGTTTAAAACTAAATGGTGGGGAGACTATTAAGGGTTGGAAACTTGATGGGAATTTAGTTTTTTATTTTAGTTATTGGTTGGTTGAACCTATGGATTATCAGGAATAACTTCTTCATGCTTACCACCATTCAAAATGGGTTGTGCATCCAGTTACAAAGAATATGTATAAGGTGTTGAAGGTGTAGTTTTGGTGGAGCAGCATAAAAAGAAAGGTGGTTGAGTTCTTCTCATGATGCTTAACTTGTCAGCAGGTTAAAGCTAAGCATCAGAGACCTGCAGGTATGTTGCAGTCTTTACCTATTCCAGTGTGTAAATGGGAGTAGATAGTGATGGATTTTTTTGCAAGTCTTCCAAGAACGGTTAAAAAACACAATGTCATTTGGGTGATAGTGGATTGGCTTACCAAGTTGGCCCATTTTATCCCTATTCGTGAAACTCACATGGTAGAGGATCTATCCAAAATTTATATCCAACAAGTGGTAAAGATACATGGATTACTAGTTTCAATCATTTCAGATAGAGATTCAAGTTTTACATCTTATTTCTATAAATCCTTATAGAAATCCCATGGGACTCAGTTGACTATGAGCATGACATATTATCCTCAAATAGAAGGCCAGTCTGAGTGGATGATACAAACGTTGTAAGACATGTTGTAGGATTGTGTAATGGATTTTGGTGGCTTATGGGAGGATCACTTACCCTTAGTGAAGTTATCATATAATGACAGCTATAAGGACTCGATGCACATGGCTCCGTTTGAAGCATTGTATGGTCGTTCTTGTTGTTCTCCACTATGTTGGGTGGAAATGGGTGAGACTTCCCTAGTTGGGATAATCTATGTCCAAGAAACAATAGAGAATATACAGTTGATTAGAATGTGGATGGAGACATCTTAGAGTTGTCATAAATCTAATGCAGATCATTGTCAAAGGTCGTTTTCATTTACTATGAGTGATCAAGTGTTCTTTAGGATCTCTCTAAGACTTTGAAATCGTCATTTCAGAAAGTAGGTCAAGTTATCTCCCCAATACATTATCCCTTTCAAGATATTATAATGGGTTAGAGAGGTGGAATATCAGTTGTAATTACCACCATAGTTCATTTTGGTGCATAATGTGTCCCACGTATCTCAGCTGAAAAAGTATCAGCCTGATCCTGACCATGTGATCATATGGGATCACATTGACCTAGATTTGGATGCTTCATTGATACATATCTTAGTACGGATTGTGGATAGGTAATAGAAATTCTTGCATGGAAAAAAGCATCGGTATGGTATAGGTTTTATGGCATCATGTTCATATTCAGGAAGAGACTTGGGAACGTGATAAGGAAATGAAATAGCAATGGACAGAACTCTTTTAGAGCAGAAATGGTTTTCTACTTTCAGGGGACAGAAAGACAGATGGTGGGGAGAATGTAGTGCCCCCAATTTCTGGTATATAACCCTTTCTTTGTATTTATATGGATATAAAGTATAAGAGGAAATGTTGGGAGAGTTTGGTGATCTTTCACTAAGTTTTAGGGACAAAAGGAGAGGCGCACTAGCTGTGCACGGTTTATCCAAACTATGTAGAAATCTTAGTAGAAATTGTGTGTAAGAGAAGATTTGAGATAGATAACTTTAGAACAGTGTGCACATGGTTAGGGAGACCATGCAAGGATTTCATTCGAGTGTCTTCCTAGGTAGTAGCTAACACACAGTTAGAACAAGGTTTTTCTAACCATGCGAACTAACTGTGTGCATGGTTAAAATGATATCCTAAAAAAGTGGATCTCACACATTTTTTCCTCTAAGTGGATCTATTTTTATCCTAAGTATACATAACTCAGGATGTTTCTTCCTTGAAGCTAGAAGAACCTCTCCCAAGTGTTTTTGAGTCAATCCAAAGGATTCCCATGGTGTTTAGAACCCATATTCTTGAGGTTTGTGATCGTTCTTCATCGTTCTTGATCGGTTTCATAGATCTACATAGATATACTTCTCCTTTAATCTTAGTTTCTCCGATACGCACTCGTTATGGGTATATATATGAGTGTGGATTCTGAATAATTTTAAATTTGGTCTTTAAATTTCTAGTAGAAGAGATCTAAAGAGGTTCCGTGAAGAATTGACTCAGTTTTCTTAAGCTTTATTTGTCTGTTGTCAAGTTTTGTCAAAAACATTGAGGTAGGTGGATTTTTTATTGACTCCAATTAGTATAACTGATGGGAATTATTTTAAATTGAATATTTTTTGTTTAATTGGTTGTGATTTTTCTATTTACTAATCATTGGAAACCCTTCTTTGTGATGGTTTGGCAAACTGGGGAAATCTAGAAAATTTGGTTTTTAAATAAGGTGCTTGTGTTCTTAATTTTAAAATAGATATTTTAAAATCAGGATTTTTTGGATTTTTAGAACATGGATTGGATTAGATGTTTTCAATAAAAGATAATTTTTTATTGAAATTAAATGGTAGGTTTGAAATTAGTTTGTTCTTTGGTTTTTAATAAAAATGCAGTTTTATTGAAACAGTTTGTTTTGATGATTTGAAATGGTTTGGCATACATGGGGTTTTGTGAGTTCATGTTTGAAGTGCCTCCGAATAAGGGATGTGTACCATTTGGGTACAATTTGAGTGACCCCAGATCGGGGGCATGTTTCATTGGGACATAAGGTAATTGGAGAAGAGACTGCTCATGAGTATGGAATTGTCAATTGAAGTATGCATGTGTGGGTGTGTTGTGAACTATAGAATGGGTATGCCAAAATAATAATCTTAATTTGTTTATAAGCCTTGATTTTTATTTTCTGGAAAATAACTTGCTGAAAATAAGTTTCATTTACCTTTTTTTACATGGTTATAATTGGTTTTTGAACTGGGTTATATTTGCTTAGAAAATTTTTTGGTAAATTTTTTTACATAAACTATTTTATAAAATATGATAAACGTTCTATCATATTGCCGTGAGTAGGAATGTCATTGGGAAAACCTACTGAGTTATATACTCTCCCCTACTTTGGCACTTTGTTTATTTTTTAGATGCTACCTTCTGGTACTTGAGAAAAGGTAAAGTATCACACTTATTTAGCACCACATTGTGATACTTTGGACTATTTGGTGATGTTGGAGCATGGAGCTTGTGGAGCATGGAGTTTTGTTGTCATCTTAGAGTTTATTCATTTTCTTTCCATTTTTTAATTTGATGTTGGTTTGTCTTCCGCTATAGTATACCTTGGTCAGTTGTTTAAAGAGAATGATTTAAAATGTCTTAGTTTATTTCATGCATCATATAGTGAGTTGTTTGTTGTTGGTCTGTTGGGTTATTGGTTTTTGTCATTAAAGGGTAAATAGTCCTTCACTAACTTTTAAACCCTTTGGAATTTATTTCCATACTTTAGAACCTCAGGTATGTCTCCTAAGGCCCAGTAATGACTCATTGCACTCTCAAGCCAATGGGAATTAGTGGTTCATTACAAACATGTCCATCTGACATGCGGTGTTCCCAAAATAACTCAATAAAAAGTTTTTAATGATACAAATTTTTTTAAAAACATGTGTCAATACCATACAAAATATGTCGTATGGATATGAAATTAGTAGAAAATTCTATAGATTTATTTTAGAAATTTAGGAACTAACAGACCATAATTCCAAGTTATAGTTTGTCTAGGATGACCATAAATGATTTTTCATGGTTTTAAAACACTAAAATGTGCATGTAATGGTAAAAACCAAATAAAACTATCTTATATTGATGTGAAATCATGGGAAAACTATAGTTGAATTATTTTTTAATTCTATATATAGATAAAACATCCATCATATGTTGGTGTGATCAAAATGATAAAATAAGAAGTTTTTAAAGATACCAAAGTCTTTAAAAACATATTTCATGGGGTCAAAATGATGAATACGATCTCATAAGGATTTTAAAATATAAGGAAATGAAAATAGATTTATTTTTTAAATGTAGGAACTAATGAAATTTCATTCTAAGTTACAGTTTTCTCAAGATCCTTGTAAATGTGTTTTCTATGTTTTAAACACCAAAACAACTGTGAGACTGTCAAATCATAGAAAACCACCTCATATTGACGTGAAATCATGGGAAACCAAACATTGAAATATTTTGGACAAGTATACATAGACAACTCATCCATTCGACATGTGGTATGCTTCAAAATACTTAATAAGAAGTTTTTAATAATACCAAAATATTTAAAAACAAGTGTCCAGGGTCAAAACAAAAAAAACAATGTTAGATTACTGTCAAGTCAGAGGAAAATTACCATAGATTAATTTTTGAAATTAATAAATTAAAAACACATCATTTCAAGTTAAAAATTTTCTCAAATTCCTGTAAACATGTTTTTAGAGTTTTGAAACACTAAAATGTGTGTGTAATGGCCAAAAACATATAAAATGACATCATATTGAAGTCAAATCATGCTAAAATCAGCATTGAATTATTTTTAACATATATGCAAAGAAAAAACATCCATTTGATATGAAGTGTGCCTTAAATGACATAATAATCACATTTTAAAGATAATAAAATCTTTTAAAACATGTGTTAGGGGGTCAAAACTATGAAGATGATGTTAGATGGATGTGAAATCAATTAAAAATGACTATATATTTATTTTTGAAATTTAGGAACTCATGAAACATCATTTCGAGTAATGATTTTCTTTGGATGCCCATAAACATGTTTTTAGTGTTTTAAAACACAAAAACATCCGTGTAATGGTCAAAATCATAGAAAAATATCTCATATTGATTTCAAATGATGGTACAATCACCTTTGAATTGTTTTTTTTTCACATAAAAAACACATTTATCTAACCCATGGTGTTCGTGGAATGACTAAATAAGCATTTTTAAAAGATACAAAAGTATTTAAAAACATGTACCAAGGGATTAAAACTATGAAAAAGATGTTTACTAGATATAAAATCATGAGAAAATGACTATATTTATTTATGAAATATAAGAACCAATGACATGTCATTATGAGTTATGGTTTTACTGTGATGCCTGTAAATGAATTTTTCATGTTTTAGAACACTAAAACATTCTTATAACTATCAAAACCATAGAAAAAGGCCTTATATTGATTTGAAAACATGGTAAAAGAATCATATAATTATTTTTATGTGTATTCATAGACAAAATGTCCATCTGATGTACGGTATTCTCAGAATGACTTGATAAGTTGTTTTTAAAGATATTAAAGTTATTAAAATGTGTCTCAGGGTTTAAAAACAATAAAAAATAAGTCAAATGGATATAAAATCATATAAAAAATAATTCATTGATTTTTTAAAATATATAAACTAACGACATGTCATTCTGATTTTCAGTTTTCCTAGGATGCCTGTAAACGTGTTTTCTATGTTTTAAAACACTAAAACATTTTTCTAATGGTAAAACCCAAATATAATGACCTAATATTGATTTCAAATCATGTTAAACCAAATGTTGAATTATTTTTTAAGTGTATGAATAGAAAACACGTCCATCTGGTGTGTGGTGTGCTCTAAATGACTTAATAAGTAGTTTTTAAAATACTAAAGTCTTTAAAAACGTGTGCCAGGGGGTCAAATATATGCAAATGACATCATATGGATGTAAAATAATTGGAAAATGGCCTTAGATTTATTTTTGAAATATATGAACCAGCTACACATCATTTCGAGTTACAGATTTTTTGGAATTCCTGTAAATGTGTTTTTAGTGTTTTAAAACACTAAAACATGCATGTAATGGTCAAAATCATATAAAAACTCAGAGTGAGAATAAATCTTGGGGAAACCATTTTTGTGTAATTTTTGACATTTACACACAGACAAAACAATCATCCAACATGTGTTGTGCTCATAATGACTCAATAAGAAGATTTTAAATACACTAATTTCTTTAAAAACATGTTTCAAGGTGTCCAAACTATGAAAAAAATATATAATGGTTGTGAAATTATATGAAAATGACCATATATTTTTTTATTAAATGTATAAATTGATGACATTTCATTCTGAGTTATAGTTTTCCCAAGATGCCTGTAAACGTGTTTTTATTGTTTTAAAACACTAAAATGTGTGTTTAATGGTCAAAAATATATAAAATGACCACATATTGATGTGAACTCATGGGGAAATACTTTTGAATTATTTATGACATGTATGTGTATAAAACATATCCATTTTATGTTCGGTGTGTTTGAAACAACTCAAGAAATAGTTTTTAAAGATACCAAAGTCTTTAAAAACATGTATCAGGGGGGTCAAAACCATGACAATGTAATCATATGGATGTGAAGTCATAGTAAGATGTTCGTAGATTTATTTTTGAAATTTTTTAACTGATGACATGTCATTTTGAGTTATGGTTTTTCTAGGATACCTATAAACATATTTTTAGTGTTTTAAAACACTAAAGCATGTATATAATGGTCAAAATAGAAACAACCCTCTTATTGATGTGAAATCTTGTGATAAACACCATTGAATTATTTTTTAAATATGATACATTATTTTATATAAATTTTTTAAATTTCATTATTAAGTAAATTTCAATCACACCGCACATCGATTTAAAAATTTATTAGATTACTATATACTTATCCCTTTTCAGTTACAAGTCTTGAATCATATATGAAATGTGTACATTTATTTTTTCAAATTTTTATTAATTTTATATTATTTTTTATGTGAAAATGTATTATGTTTTATTAAAAAATAACAAATGTTATTTGTAACATTTTGAATATATTCTATGTCTATTCTCTTTCGCATTTCATTTCTTAAATGTTCTGGTTTTTATTGTAAGTGGCATATTCCAATAGTAGGCAGGATCATGATTTTTTTGATCCAAATAAATTATTTATAAAGAATTCATGAGGGTTCATTGTTTCTATGTTGTGTTTAAATATTATCAATTATTCTACTGTAATTATGATTTTTTATGTTCAATACTAATTTATATTATCTTTTTTGTTGTAGTTGAGGATATGATGTGGTTATTTATAGTATTTGACATGATGTGGAAGTGGATGGATGCATTGGAGGTCATGGGATGTAAGTATATTGGCCATGATATATTATTGTAGTTGATAGTGCATATATTTTATGTGTATATATTGATGACTGGGGTTACAGGTTGACTGAGGTTATGAGTTGGATGAGTTTATGGTGGATGAGGTTGTATATATATGATTATGGATGTATTATGGTGTTCGTATGATAAGTTTATTATGAATTTATTTTTTTTATTTTTTTTAAATGTTTATATATATATATATTATAAAATATTTAAAAAAATTAAAAATATATTTAGCGGTGGTATATGATAACTAATACTAAATATATTTTTTTGGGTTTATTTAGCAGTGGTTATTATAAACCACCACTTAAAATAACATTTACTAATTACATAGAAGTATTTATGTTCATTTTCCCTATTTTATTTTTAGCTAAATTTAAAAAACACTACAAAATGAAATAAAACCCACTACTAAATGATCGAAAAAATGACACATGAAAATACCACCTCTAAAAAAAGAAAAACTGACACTATATGATTATTGACCATAAAATAAGTTGTGGCTTTATTAACCACTTCTAAATGATATAGTGGTGGTTTAAACTGCCACCAGTAGCAAAAAAACCCTGCCAATACCTCTATTTTTGTAGTGTTTAGGGAGAGTCAATGTCAAGTATCGATATTATAGAATTAGTTATTATATTTTAAAGGGTATTTAATACCAAATTTATATTTTAAAAAAATTATAAGTATACTTGGGGTGAAAAATCAAGGTAAGGATTGGTAAATATTGTATATTATATTCAAATGATGAAGAAAAGGGTTGATAAATCATGGAATTTAATGAAAATGAATATTTCAAGCATAAATAGATCAATATAAAGGATGTTATTTTTGTCTTATTTATCTTATATGATCAGAGAAGTTATTTTTTAAGAAAGTAATTGTTATAAACAACCTAATAAGATACATTTAAGACACGTAGTTTATGATTCATCGTATTATATAATATGTTTGGAAGAGTAGATTAGGATAAAAATGTTTTATCAATAATAAAATAGTTTATCCAATATATTTTTTAAAATATGAGGTGAAGAGTTCACACAACCTTCAGTGGAAAATTTTAAAGAATAGAATCGTAATTTCAGTATATTACTCCAAACACATTTATTACCATATAAGATATGGTTGGTAATATTTTATTTTTTAAATAATCCCACTAAGAAGAAATAAATTTTATTTCCTAAAAATAAATGAGTTTGTGTACCTTTTTAGGATATTATAAAGAGAATATAGTTTTTAAGAGGCTTTTACGGGTATATTTGGACTTATAAAATCTAAAGTAAAAATTAATAAAATATTATACCGGTAAAAAATCATATTGAATTTCACTTTATATTCTAAAATATTTTAGGATATGTTGGTAAAGAAAAATTTTAATATAAAGAGTAACATATAGTCACAAAATTTATCTCAAAAGAAAATTTTAAATTGAAAGGATCTATGATGATGATGATAAAATTATAAAGTATTATAAGTAGATAGTAGAATTTATTAACACTATAGTATTGGATGTTTTGAATTAAATGAGTTTAAATACAAAGGTTAAAAATTGGAATATTATTCTTAAATCTCGCCATTATTCATAAAAAACTTTCTTTAGAGGTGTTACATGCTAAAAAATTTTAGTGGGAGAGTTTTATTTGACTATCATATAAAGGTATAGTTGTAACTACATATATATGTAACGATTTTAACAAAATCTTAAAAGTGTACCAAACATAAGGCTTATCAACTATTTAATAATATATAAAATATTATATGAGTCTTTATGTGTTTTTTTTTTGTATTATTAAAGGATTTTAAGAATATAAAATGTATCATGTTATAAAAAAATTAATTCTTCACTTTATAATTCTTTTACATTGGTTGTATATATTTTGTTAAGTGAAATGATAATTGACCTCTTAAATTATTCCATTGAGTTATCACTAAAAAATTTTCATCATGGGGTATTATAGGTTGTGATTAAATGTTATGGTTGTCTTGAGTATGTTTTCATACAGATATTTGGAATATGATCATGAGGTATAAATGGATTTTTGTGTGTTGGATGACCTCCAAAGTATACCACATGGATTTTTATACACTATTAGTTTAATGTGCGGAGGGAAAATATTTCATATTGATTACCTATACTTGAGGTTGAAAAGATACCTGACATGAGAACCTTAATACTTTGATATACCATTCTTATATAATCCTTTATCCTTAGTTAATTGGGGGTGTTTGGGTAAGTTTTTAAACATTTTATTAGTTTAGGTATAACTAGGATGGTAGTTTTCCTCTCATATGATGAGTATGACATCTAGTTCCTCTATTGAGATAGACGCAGGAAGTGTGTGGAAAAAGTTAGAAAAAATATATGTAATGTGATAATATAACTTGATGAGGGGCATGTGATGTGCCCATACACTTAGATGAATGGCATGTGATACATTCATCAACATGTGAAATTCAAAGTTAGATAATTGAGAATGTATGAGTAGGCTATATGGGATTTACATACTTCATATACTTTTTTCACTAGATGTGTAACGCCCTAATAATTCTTCATTAATTACCCTTTAAATAATTATTATTTTTTATTATCTTGTTTCACACATGACACTATACTAAAACGAAACCATGTTATTTTAAAATAAAATTATTAATTTTTTACATTATAATATAGCCATTAAATTGGTGGGTATAAATAAATGTAACCAAAATATGAAAACTATATGGAAAGGAGAAGCGATAACATCAAGAAGTATGAGTCTTATGAGGTAGACACGTTCGATATTTTAAAATTGTTGGTGCCACTAGGTTTTTCCCAAGACCAAGCCCAATATGAACTCTAATAATTATAGTTTGAAAAAAATAATTTTTTATATAAGTTCAAGTTCATTGAAATTTTCATGAGATCCATGATAGCTGAACTACTACCCATAACTTCCACTGTAGCTTATCTTTGTTTTAATTCTCACCTTATTAAGTTTCAATTATCAAAAACACACTTTAAAGTGTATAATTATTTCATTTAATTGGATGGTATTTATTCTTAAATAAGTCCTATTAGACTTATTAAACCTAGGGAGTGGAGTTTCTGAACCAATAGAAGGAATTTGAACTTTAAAACTCCACCAAAGAACAACACTCAACACTATTCCATGGAAATATATGGAATAATAATTGTGGAATAGTGAAAAAGATCATACTGTAACATAGCTTGATCCAACTTCCTCTCTGAGAATTGGGTCAAAAGATTGGAAATCCATACTTTCGAAAAACTTTAGATGCTATAAACTCGTAAAAGGTCACGAAACAAGGTAAATGTATACACCACAAAACTCTTTATGTGGGAGTCTTCCATGCCACGACTTATGAGAAACTTCATGGATACCTCGAAATCAGAAGAACTTCTAAAGTGATATGACAATACTCCACACTATAGCTCTGAGTTCAAAACTGAAAATACAATCATCACATTTTAGAGAAGTATACTTTTTCATAAGAGGTTGCGATCTAGAATCTTCTAAGGTATATTAAATGTTAGTAAAAAAGTATATCCCTTATACATTAAATCCTTGGTTTGACCCTAGACTTCACCACCACTCATGATGGCTATAAATAGAGACATTTGGAGGGTTCAAAACTAATATCCATACATTATTAACTATTATTCATTTCCAACATGCTATGATATTCCAAGATTTCTCTTTTTCTTGGTTTTCTCTCATCTTTTTAATAGTTTGATCTTATTTTAAATATTTTCCTCACTTTCCACCATCATTATCATTCTCTATAAGTGCTTATTATTATTCTCTTGATACTATCAAGACTAAGAAAAAATGTGATTGCTTCTGAAAATCCTATCTTCTTTATCTTTATTTTATTATTAGGGATCACTACCTTTAAAGTGAGGGATTTTATTTTTCTTATTATAACCCCTAAAAGGAATGGAACTATTTCAATTCTAGGTTTTTATACATACCCATTAAAAATACAGGTTTGATTGTACTCAAGTTTCTTAATATAACATAAAAATCAAGTGATTTTTTGTATCTTGGCTATTGTTGAAGCAAATGGACTAATACATTAAATACCCAACCAATTGAGGTGGTAGGCGTAGGGGCTCTTCTTGAGCTATTTCCAAAATTCCTTAAAAAATTATGTACCTTATTTACTTTCTATATTTTTATTTATTTATTGCTTTCATTAATATAATTGTTCAATAATTTAATCTATCAATACGATTAATCATTTATTTTACAAATCACATTTTCTTATTTTCTTCTAATTATATAAACATGTGTAGTTATATCATTATTAATTAACTTTTTTAAAATTATTTCCTTTGATTTTTTACAGGTCCATTCACCCCCCCCCCCATACACTCAATTTTACCCTACTTTGACCAAAATTTGGTATCATGTAATGATTGAATAGTTTTCAAAATATTTTTAATTTTATTTTTCTTTCAAAATATTTTATTCATTTTTTAAGAAATTTTCTTTTTTATAAATGGATTTTTCCAACACCCATGGAACCCTTGAAGGATACTCTGTAGGTTGTGGTCCTTTTTTGATGGTAACAATTATGTTTATTAGAAAATGTGTGTGTCTAATTTTGTTATATGTATTGGTAATCCTGTTTGGAAGATAGTTATTCATGGTTATACTCTTAATAATGAAAATGATGATAAATGGACTCTCGATGATATTTATTCTTTTAAATTAGATCATAAAGAAATGAATTCAATGTATTTTTATTTAGACAAAAATTAATTTAATCAAATTTATATATGAAATGTGTCTCATGAGATTATTAAACTCTTATAAATGACTTTTGAAGTAATGAAAAAAATCAAAGAAACCAGATTAGATATTTTTAGACAGGACTTTAAGAGTTTCTATATGCATCCTAACAAACTTATTACTGAAATGGTTACTTAATTCACTGATATCTGTAATGGTCAAAAGTATCTTGGTTATTATATATCTATAGAGAATTAAGTTAAGAAAATCCTTTATGTTTTACCAAGAAATTAGGCAGTAAAAGTCACCATGATAAAAGAACATAAAGATATAAATAACATAGTAGTTGAAGATATCATTAGATCTATAATGATATATGTGATCACTATAAAAAATATGCCAAAAATGAGGAAAAAGGGATCAAATAAACTATAAATACTATTTATTTCAAGGAAATAAATTATGACATATCCAAAAGATACTCCAATATTACCCATATTTCTAAGAAGGTAAAAATTGCATGAAAAATAAAATATCTTCTCAATGCTTCAAAAAATAATATTAAGAAATGGAAGTTACTTTATTTGGTGGAAAGAAGAAAGGTCACATAATACCAAATATTCCCATGAACAAGAGATCTAAAGATAATAATAAAGGTAAAAATCTATAAAAGTTTAAAATTGGAGACCTAGTGATAAAAACTTTCAACATAATAATCAATCGATGAAAGTCTTAAGTGCTTTATGGGTGATATTAAAAAATTGAATGAATTAAATTATGCGTATTATATTTCTTACTCTTATAATTATTCAAACTCTTATTAGAGTTATAAAGATCTTATTTATGCTATATATCAACTTCAAAATGGATTTTGTGAAAGTTTTTCAAAATTTAAGGATCATAAAAAGAACTATAATATTTCTGTTTCTGAAAATGATCAGATTTTAAAAGAAAAATATGATTTGGTTTTAAAACTAAAAGATCAAAAAAATGATGAAAATATATAATCTCAAATTAAAGATAATAAAAGAATCTTTCTCAATCCACCCATATTGATCAATATTTAAATATGATTTTGGGTTCACAACATGTTATTATAATTAATTCATTAATTGTTTTTTTAATCTATTTTTTCAAAAAATACTAAAAAATTATTTTTGAAATGGTACGTTCCATAATAAATTTTTTAATTATTGTCATAAATTAGGTCATATTTTTTATGAATGAAATTGAAAAAATTAAAGATATGTTAGACCAAAAAACATTCATTTATCATCTCATATTCATAATGGAAAAACCTATATTAAAAAAATTTGGATTCCAAGGTCATTATCAGCTAAATTAAGTGGACCTGAGATATGGGTACCAAAAATAGTGGTCTCTTAATTTTTTTAATAATAATAGAGAAACTCATGAATTTAAATAATATATGGATAAAGGGTGCTAATTATACATGTCTGGTTATCCTTCTGAATTCAATCATCTCAAATATTTTTTTTGAGGAAAATTCAAATTTGGTGATCAATCAAAAGATGAAATCATTGGTATTGGTAATATTGGTTTCTACATATATACTTTAAATAAATATGTTTTATTTTTTAATGGATTAAAGAATAATTTACTATGTATTAGTTAATTGTTTGATAGCAGCATTAAAATTAATTTCAAAAACTATTTTTGTAAAGTTTGTAATTCTAAAAGAAAACTTTTATGTACCACTCATCATTTTCAAAATGATTATATTATATATTTAAAATATATTACAAGTCAAAATGTTAATTTCATAAGTGATAAATATAATTAATCTTAGATTTGGTATTGGATCTAAGGTCATTTCAACATTCACTCTTCTGTAACTCTCAACCATATATAACCGACTAGTATAATATTTACTAAAGATATTTTTCAAAGATAACTTAGTTTGTGAACCTTTCCAACGTGAAAAGTAACATAAATTTTCCTTTAAATCTAAAAAGGATGTTTCCTCTTTTAAATTCTTAGAAATTTTCCACCTTAACCTTTTTTGACCAACTCAAGTTGCTAGTATTTGAAGTAAATCTTACACCTTTGTAATTATCGATGACTATACATGATTTACATTGATTTTATTTATATCTCATTAAAATAATTCTTGTGAAGTATTTATAAACTTTTCAAGGAATATAAGAAATGAAAAAGGATATAAAATCCTTTACCTTTTTAGTAACCATGGTAGAGAATTTGATAATACATACTTTGATGAGTTTTTTACTTTTCAAGGTTATTATCACTCCTTCTACACTCTTAGAAATCCTGAATAAAATGAGGTTGTAAACATATTTAATAGGACCCTCTAAGAAATTTCTAGGAACATAATGAATGAGTTTAATCTCCCTCCATAATTTTAGACAGAGTTGTTCAATACTTCTTTCCTTATCCTTAATTTTGTTCTCATAAGACCCATATTTAGTAAAACCTCTTATGAACCTTGGAAAGAAAAAATTCAAAAACTTTTCTTCATTAATGTTCTTTATTGTGAATTTTTTATTCTTAATATTAATTATAATCTATGAAATTTTAATCCCAAATCCGATGAAGGTATATTTATTAATAAATCAAACTTAATTAAATCATACCAAGTTTTTAGTAAGAAGACCAATACATTAGAAGAGTCAATTCACATCAAATTTGATGATAATATTCCCAAATCACACCTTTAAAATGATGATAATGTTGACCAACCTAGTCTAACCTTACCTAAACCTAAATATTCTAAATAAATTGAATATTTTAAAAAAAACCACTTCCATTCATTTACCAAAGTCATGGGTTTAATCCAAATATCATATTCTTGGGAATGTTATTAGTGAATTATAATCTGGAACTCATATATAAAGATCAGTCTTAAATGAGGTTTAATATCAAGATTTTATCCCTCACCTTGAAGCACAATCCCTTAATGATGTTATTAAAAATGAAAATTGGATACTTTCTAGGTAAGAGGATTTGAACCAATTTCAAATGAACAATGTTTGGAAACTCATGGAATGACCAGATAATCATCCTATTATCACCAAGTGGGGTTTTTGGAAAAAACTTGATGAAGAAGGAGATATCATCCATAAAAATGATGGAATTATTTCTAAATGATATAATCAAGAATAAGGTATTGGTTATCATGAAACATTTTTTCACATTTCATGGTTAGAATCCATTATAATATTATTTTAATTTTCTTATCAATTTAATTTTAAAATTTTTGAAATGTATTTGAAATGTTATTTTCAAAATAGTTTTATTTATGAAAATAGTTTTTGGATCAACCACCCGGTTTTCAACATCATAAATTTCCAAATTATATTTTCATGTTAATTAAAGAACTTTATGGTTTAAAATAATACCCATGGTCTGGGTATAAAAGTTTAACTAAAATCCTTTTATAAAATGGTTTCAAAATAGGAAAATCTAATTCGAACTTTTTTCTAAAACTTTTTCAAATAATTTATTAATTTTTCAAATTTATGTTGATGATTATATTTTTTACTCAACTAAATAATCTCTTTGTAATGAATTTTATGATTTAATGAATAAATATTTTGAAATGATTTTTATGGTAGAATTCAAATTCTTCCTTGGATTTCAAATTTTCCAAAACTTTGAGGGAAATTTTATAAAACAAATTAAATACACTAATGAACTTTTAAATAAGTTTTTCATAGATCATGATAAGGAACTTTTAACACCCATGAGTACAACTTGTAAACAAATTTTGTATGAAGTTAATAAACCATTTGAATACAATTTTAATAGAAGTATAATTGGAATTCTACTTTATCTTACTATGATTTGGTTAGACAACAAGTTTAGTGTGTGCCTTTGAGTTCATTTTTAGTAAAATTCAAAGGAATCCCATTTAAACAATATAAAATTACTTTTTCAGTATTTGAAAGGATCTAAAAACATTGGCTTATTTTATCCAAAGGAAAATTCTTTTGAACTTACTTATTTTTATGATACTGATTTTAGAGGATACCAATTATATAGCAAAAGTAATGGTGGAACTTTCGATCTACTATAAAAATACCTTGTCTCATAGAGTAGTAAAAAGAAGAAAAAATTCTCTTTCAACATCCAAAATACAATACATAACTATTGGGAGTTGTTGTTACAAATTTTTTTTAAATGAATTTTACTCTATTAGACTTTGGGATTATATATTCTCACATCCCTATCAAGTGTGACAATGATTGTGTGCTTAGTATATCTAAAAATCTAATCCAACGCTCTTTCTATAAGAACATTTATTTAAGTCACCACTTTCATTGAGATCACATTTGAAATAGTGATATTTTTCTTGACTTTGTTTTCACCAACCATGAACTTACTTATATATTCACTAAAACCCTTACTATTTATCACTTTGACTTTATTAAATAAAATTTGGGTATGATTATCTTGTGATACTTATATCTTAAAATTTTTAAGATTTATAATTTATAATTTTATTTTATAAATTTTAGATTTTCTTTTTTTTTAAATGAATTTCGTATTAAAAAAATTCAAACTTTTCATAAATTTGGTAAAGTGAGTGAAATACTTCAAGAAAAACATTCTTATCTAGATATAAATAAGTGTATGTGGCTCAATAATAGATTTACATAGATATTATTTCACTAAAAAGGGATTGTTGGAATTTTAATATGATATTCTCCCATGGGACGAGTTGTGGGCCTTTATTTCACACCTAGTTTGACACTCTAAGAGAGTTTTATATGGTTTATTAACACAATATTTAATTAAATGTAATCATAGAATGAATTTTCCTTTTAAATGTTTTATTTATTTATATATTTTTATTTATTTTATCCTCGAGTTTATTAACACTTTAACATAGGAGCTAATCTTTTAAATACTAAAATGATCCTAGAAAAGATATTATTTCATTTTCAAAAAATTTATATAACTCAAGGTTTTTTTAAAATTTCATTTCAAAATTTTCTTCATCTCTTAATATTTATTTCAAAATGAATTTTTTTCTCTTCTATCTTAATATTTATTTAAAATCTATCTCTCTCAATATTTTGTTTTTAAAAAAAAATTAAACAAATTTACATCTCTCTCAAAATATCGTTAATGATGATAAATATAATTTTAAATTTTATTTATCTTATTTACCATAACCTTGTCTATGAATCCTTTTTGATAATCTCAATGGGGGATATGTTTTTTTTATTTTTCAATGGAGGATAAATCCTGATAATTATATAAATTTCTAGTGTTATGTTTTCCTCTATGATTTTATGATTTTTATTTATGGGTAAGAGATAAATGTAATTATGAGGAAAAAATATTATTATTATTTGGGAGAATTTTTTTTTAGTCTTGTGGGAAAATTATATTTTACTGTGTAAAAAATATTTTTTTTATACCTGATTAAAGTTTTTTTTATCATAAAAATGGGTTAGATTATTGTTCTTATCATTTCTTAGGTTTTAATGATAAAAACACATTTTGAAGTGTCTAATGATTTCAATTATGTTATTGATAGTTATAATTAAATAACTCTTTTTGGACTTTTTGAACTCATGAAGTGAAGTTCCTAGACCAAAAGAAGGTCTTTGAGCTTCATAACTTCACCATGGAGTAGCACATTGAACCACACCCTAGAAATCCATAGAACCAGAATTATGGTGTATTGACTAAGACTAGGCCACAATGCAACTCGGTCCAAATTCATCTCTGAGAATTATGAAAAAAGTTCTGGAATCCATGTCGTAGTCAAACTTTAGATCCAATAAACCCAAAAAAGTCCATGTTGTAAGGTAAATGTCTACGTTGTGGAACTCTTTATACAAAATTATTTCACGTCATAGCTTAACGATTACACTGTAGCTACCTCAAAATTAGTAGGACCTAAAAATTGATCCTACAAGACTCTATTCCACAACACTATCTTTAGGTTGTAAAGACCGCCTTCATGACTTAGGGAAGTATACCAAGAATATGAGGTTGTAATATGAAATCTTATTATGTGCATTAAATGTTATTCAAAAAATCCTAGATCATCTAATTAAATCCATATCTTAGCCCAATACCACCTCAAAAATCTTGAAGGGTATAAATAGAGACCTTAGGGACTAGAAAATAATAATCTTAGCTTTTCAACCATTCTTCAATGCCAATGTGCTATGATATTCAAAGTTCTCTCTTTTTTTAGTGTTCTCTCATTTTTTTCTAAAGTGTGATCGTATTATAAAAATTTTCTTCACTCTCCCTCATATTTCTCATTCTATCCAAGTGATTCATCTTATTCAATTGAGAGAATTGATATTCTATTTATATGATATTTCTTATATAAATCCTCTATTTTTTATCATTCTTCTATTATTGGTGATCACTACATTTAAAGTGAGGGACTTGGGTTGTCTTATCTTAATTGCTAAAAGGAAAGGTATTGTTTATTATTGAGGTGTCTAGATATACCCATTAAAAATATCTAGTTGATTGTATTCCAGTTTCTTTATATAACCTAAAAAATTAAGGGAGTTTTTTTATTTTCACTATGATTAAATCTAAGGGAAAATACAATAAATACATAAGAGAATAAGGTGGTAGACTTAGGGTATATTCATGGTCTATTATTGAACTTCCTTACCAAATTAAAATTCTTTTTAATTTCTACATTTCTATTTATATATCACTTTTCATTCATATAATTAATCAATAATTTAATAGATTAATATGTTTAATAATTTATTTCATAAATCACACTTTCTTATATGTTTTTTCTTACATAAAAATGCATAGTTATATCATTTAACTTTCAAATTTTTTTAATGATTTCCTTTTATTTTCTAAATTTAAAATTACCCCACCTTATACCACCCATCCAATTTACCCAACTCTGACCTACAATCTTATCCTTAAGCCTTATGAGTAGATCATGATGGGTTTTATAAGAAGTTAAAATGATATAAACATGTCATTATTAATGTAATAAGTTATTTATATATCAAATGTATTTTATAAATTTCTCATTTCATATTTCATAGGTAGTGGAAGTTAATTCCTAATACTAATTCATGAATTTAATTTAATTAGTGTAGATAAATAATTAATAAAATCATTTTATGTAAAAACAAGTATTTTACTAAAAATTACCTTTTTATAAGCTATACATTTTTATTTTTAGAAGGTAAATATATTATGAATAAATGATGATAAATTATATTGTTAATATGAATAATATATTAATAATAGTTTAATTTTTAATTTATAGTAAATAAGAACATTAATAATTAATATTTAAAAATCATTTTCCTATAGAAATAGTTTTTTTATATTTTTTATTTCATTTAGAAATAAAATTGAAAATTTTTAGAATTTTAATTTGTAAAAATTAACTTAATTTTTTTATTCATCATAACAATATTATCTTATTATGAATTATTTATATTGCCTAAAATATTTTTTTAGTTAAATATTGTAAAATACCATTTATACAAATACTTTGAATTTTCTAGCATCATCAGGATATAATAATAACATAAAATTTATGAAAACTTATCTTGAAAAGAATATTTATTTTATAGGTAAATTTATACATTTAAAAATATTAATTTTAACTTACAAGCCTATATTTGATATTTTATAACTTAAGTTATATTATCATCTAAAACTTTTTTAATACGTTATACATTTATTATTCTAGAATTAATTTTTATCACTTTCATAAATTTTATCTAATGAAATGGAATAAATATTTGTAATCGTAAGGTAAAAATTACATAGTAAGTCCCATTATATTTTTAGGTATAAAAATAAATTACTTAGGTAAAATTAAATTACCGTTGTAAAATTCATAATTGTAAAAGATTAAAAAAGGGGTAAAAGCCTTAAATCATGTTAAAAACAATCCTCCAAATGAATTTTTGAGGGATTTTTTGACCAAAACTCATACCCTATCCAGTATTTTAAAACTTTGGATCCACTTTCCTTTGAAACTAACATGAAAATTATATAATGTTGTGGGTGTTTAAAAAGGTCCCACTCTCCTCACTTATAAAAGAAGAATTCCACCTACCCTTTTCATACACTCTAAAAATTAAATTTCCACTTTAAACTCTTCAAAAATATATCCCCAAAATTCTTAATTAATTGTTATATTTTCTTATCTCTTAAAAATACCAACTCTCATAAACTTAATCAATTTTTCATTGGATTTATTCCAAAGAGTGAGGTAAAATTACCAAAACACTCCCTTTCATTTCTATGTCATTATATCTTATTATTCTACCATAAATTCAATCATACCATCCTCAAATAATAACATTAGTATCATTATTATAATTAAGTGTCATAATATTTATGAAACATCAATTATCTATTCTCCTCCCAACCATTCAAAAAATGATAATGTTGTTCTTGTAATGTGTGGACTACCACCTTCATAAGCTATGTTTCTTATTTTTCATAACCACCTTATACATTTAGATAAAAAATTGTTTTTAATAAATAAATTTTATATTTATAAAATTGTTAATATTATGAAAATATAAACCAATTTATACATTACTTTCAACCTAGGGAAAATGAAAATATCAACTATGTGTATGTGTGGGCTACTACCTCCATGGAACAACTTGTTCCATTTTTCTTCATAGAATTACATAGATGTTTATAAAATATATTTTATTTTAAGGATTAATGTATTTCATCAATATGGTTCTTGATTTATAAATAATAAAATTGAAAATCATTATAAATTAATCTGTTGATATTGATAAATTTCCCAAAATAATATCATCATGTATTTTCTTCTCACAAACCAAGCCTATAGTTTTTATCAAATTAACAAGAGGTTAAATAAATAATTGAAATAATTGATTCAAAAATGTTCTATAATCTAGTAATTTTTTACTTTAATTGGTTTGAATGTCTCCATTAGAAAAAATATTCAAATGAATCGAAATTACTAACATCTGACTATGAAAATAAACATTAACTTTTTAATGAATTTATAATGAAATATTATAGTTAAAGAGTATAAATAGTCATATATGTGAATAAAATTATTAAATAGGTTATTAATATAAATATTTTTATTATAAGGAAGGTTAAATATCTTTCACGGAATTCGAAAAAAAATGATAAGGTTTTTTTCATTACAATCTCATTTTAGATTTAAAATTGATATGATTAAGTTACCATCTGGTTAATTGTCTGATATTTCATTCTAAAACCATTTTATTTTATTATAAAATGTTTTTTCATGATGATTAAATTTTCTCTTACCATGTCACTTTCCCCTTTGGTTCATAATTCACTCTAAGTGATTCTATTAAGAAAACTCGACCTTACCTCTTCTTTTTGATTGATAAATTTTTCCTCCACATACATATTTTTAATTTTGTTTTATAGATGTTTTTATATATAATTATATGATTTATTAAGGTATTTTTTAAATTAAATTTACTCTCTTTATAAAATTGATCCAGTTTTAACATTTTTGTCATGGTTTTTTTATCGACGTTGACTTTTTTCAAGATGTGAAAGAACTGTTCTTTTAAAAAAAATCATACAAACATATTTTCCCACCACCTTCATAAGATCTATTTAATAAAATTAATCTCTATGTTTTAATGATTTGAAAACTAAAAAATCTATTCCATTTATTTTATAAATTTTTTCTCAAAATATATCAAAAACCTAAAGAGTGTTTCTTCTTTTTTCTTTGGGTTAATCTAAAATATCTTATAATTTTTTTTTACATCTATACAAACATCCTTTAATGTTTCTCATGTCTCAATGGTAATATGATATAAGGACACTGTCAAACTTATTTTTATGGATGTATTGTGAAATGTTTTATTTAAGTCTTCATGAAACCCGTTTCTTTTCCATGGTTTGATTAAGTGACATTTGAAATATGAATGTTGTCATGTTCTCTTGGCACACATATGTATTTTTTATCTTTATGTGATGGTTTAGCATTTTATAACACTCTAATGCATTGGGTAATGTCTGATACCACATGATATAATTGTGGGATTCAAAAACATGAATTCCTAAACCAATATATTATGGGATGTAGGGATGTTAATTCCTAACCCCTTGTGTTATGGGATACAAGGGAATGAATTATTAATCATTATTTTTATGATTTATATTATTTTTTTATACCATATTCATAAGCCTCAAAATGTCTCATGTTATAATAAATCATGTCTTATGTAATTATCAGATTAGTATACCTTGATTTATGAATAATGATCCATTTTTATTTGTGTATGATGTCTTAATGTTATCTTTATGATCCCATACTATGATATCATACTCACATGCTTATCTTATGATCACTTATGATCAGAATTTTTTATCTTTTATGTTTACCCTTACTAAGAATTGGATCTCACCACTTATGCTTCCATTCTTCAGGTCATGAAAAATATTATATCCTATGAGAAGTCTATATTCATGTCTAGAGGGGTATAATTATGGGATAATATTCATAAGTTGTTTAAAACAAGTTGTTTATATAGTTGATCTCCAAGGATACTAAATATTTGGGTTTTTAGATTGTGAGATTATTTGTGATATTTAATGTTTAACTAATGGAAATGATGTAAAATGAATATATAATTACTCCATGTTGCCTCATAAATTTCCAGAGTAAGGTTTTGTTATTTTTGGGGATTGGTTTATTTAATTAAAGAATTGGGATGATAGAACATTTGTGAAAACCTTAAGGATAAGTCTAAGTATAGGATAGCATCCTAAATTTTTTTTAAAATGGAAATTATTTATTTTAATAGCAATGGAATCCTTATATAGATATATACAAGTTGGTGTAGGCTTTACAACATATTATCCTAGGGTTAACAACCCTAAAAATATTGGTTTGTTATTAACTCAATTTTTAATTACTACCTAAAAATGAGGCCTCAATAGACACCTGATTTGAAACTTATTGGGGATATGATTTGGTTAATCTACATACTCATTACGAACCATTATTAATGGTTTAAATGGTTTTTAATTATGAAATATATAAATAGTTAGGTTAGAGATCCCATTAAGAAACTGACCATGGAAAACTTAGGATAAAAAGGATTTATAGGTTGATCTAATTATATCATAATTAAATTTTGATAGTATAATAGGTTAAAATTTAGGGTTCATAAGAGAATACATCTTAGTATTTAGTTTTCATATTCATATGATTAGATACTCAAATTTTATTGGATATTATCAAAACTATTTTAGTTTTAGTATTTTTTTGGAATAAGGGTCATGATTCTTTGAAAGGAATGCATCTAGAAACCCTGTGTGATATAAGCCAACTAAAGAAGAATATTGTATATAAATAGTTATTATGAATGAAAATCAAGACTTATTTTTATTAATAAGTAAAAAATGAGTTTCTTATTCTTACCTAAGATAGTGAGGTTGGTATCTTAGTAAAAGATTTATCTTTATTCGTTCATATCATATAGATACTCTTAGATATTTTTATTTTTAAGTGATAATTAAAATTATTAGAATATATTTTATTTAATGGTATGAATATAACACCAAAATATTTCAGTATTAGTTTCCCTTATTTTAAATATCTTTATCCACATGCGACATTGAACTAAAATGAATCTGTGTAACTTAAAAATAAAATTATTAAATTTTTCCATTATAATATAGTCTTTAAATCAAAGGGTATAAATAAAAATAATCAAACTATTAAAACTATATTGAAAGTAGAAGTGAACATGCCAAGAATTAAGAGTCTTCATTATACTGTGCACATGTCCAAGCTTGGAAAGGAGGTGGTGTCATAAGGGGTTTCCCTAGACCAATCCCAATATTAACTCCAAAAATTACATTTTGAATGAAATCATTTTTGGGATAAGTTCAGGCCCATTGAAATATCCATTATATCCAGGCTAGTTGAACTTCCACCCGTGACTGCAATCAAAGAATATCTTATCCTTTGGTCTTATGTGGATATTTTGAGGGGTTATGTACATATAAGTTTGGGTGATATAAACATATAATTATTAATGTAATAAGTTATTAATCAATCACATATATTTTATAAAATTCATATTTCAACATTAAAAGTAATATTATGTTGATTTTTAATACAAATAAATATATATAATTCAATTTGTGGATCAAAATAATTAATAAAGTCATTTTAGGCAAAAAAAATGTATTTTACTAAAAATTTCCTTTTTATAAGATATATTTTTTTTTTGAGAAACTTAAAATATTGTGATTAAATAATGATAAGTTATATTGTTAATAATAATAATATATTAAAACTAATTTAATTTTTAATTAATATTAAATAAAAATAACAAAAATATATATTTAACAAATATTATTCTCTTATAAAAACAGTTTTTCATTATTTTTTATGTTTCCACTTAAATGTTAAATTTAAAAAAAAATTAATTTGAAATAATTAACTACATTTTTTGATAAAATATAAAAATATTATCTTATGATGAATTTTTTGGGATTTTTTTGAAGAGATTTATTTTTAGGTGAATGGTACAAAATACCATTTTTACAAATACCATGACTTTTCTAACATCACTAAGATATAAGCATGATTTAAAATTTTTGAAACATTTTATTGAAAAAATATGTTTTTATAAGTTAAATTATACATTTAATAATATTTATTTTAATTTAAAAATTTATCTTTTATATTTTAGAACTTATGAAATATTATTCTCTTAGATTATTTTTAATATGTTATATATTTATTATTCTAGGATTATTTTTTATCACTTTTATAAATTATATCTAATGAAATGGATTAAATATTTGGAATCATAGGGTCCAAATTATTTAATAAGTACCATTTAATTTTTAGGAATAAAAATAAATTACTTGGGTAAATATTAGTTACCACATTAAAAGTCACAATGCTTAAAGATCAAAACAAAGGATAAAAGAATTAAAAATTGTTAAAAACATGCCTAAAAATGAATTTTTGAGGGATTTATCAAAATAAAATCATACCATATCCATTATTTTATAGTTTTGGGGAAATTTTCATTTGAAAGTGACATGAAAATAATATAAAGTTATGGGTATTTAGAAAGGTGTTTTTTTCCTCACTTATAAAAGGATACTTCCACCACCCCTTTATATACAATTTGAAAATTATATTTTCACTTTAAAATATTCCAAAATATCACCCCAAAATTATTATACCACTCGTAAAGTATCTTTTTTCTTCAAAATACCACCCCTAAAAATTTTAATCAAATTTTCATGGGATTTAATCCAAATAGTAAGGTAAAATTCCCAAATCTCTCCCTTTAATTTCTATAGTTTTAAATATTCTTATTCTTCCTAAAATTATATTATACCTTCCTAAAATAATAAAATAATTATAATTAGTGTACTTAACTGTTATAATATTTATTCAATATCCATTATCTATTTCCCTCTCATCTATTTGAAAAATAAGAATATCACTCATGTTATGTACGGACTACCACATCCATGAACGACATGTTCTATTTTCCACAACTACATTATATGGTTAGATAAAAAATTGTATTAAATAATTAAATATGATATTTTAAAAAATAATATTATGAAAATTTAAACCATTTTATACTTTCCTTGCATCTTATAGAAAGGTAAAATATTGTTTAGGTGTATGTGTTGACTACTTCCTCCATAGAGTGATGAGTTACATTTTTTAATCACCCCCTTACATGGATAGTTTTAAAATATATTTTATAAATATATATGATATAAATGATTCATATCTATAGTTAAAATTATTTTTAAGGTATTAAATAAAAAAACAATCATTATAAATTAATCAGTTGATATCGGTAAATTACCCAAAATGAGCTTATCATAAATTATGTTATCAAAAACATTTCCCAACGTTTTAATAAAATATAATGGGGATGAATAAATAATTGAAAAATAATGATTTAAATATTTTTTATAACATAGGAATGATTAACATGGTATCAAGTAATAGTGTTCAACATCCCCATTATAAAACTTATGTGAAATAATCAAAATTACTAACATCTGATAAAGAAAATAAATATTAACTAGATAATGAATGTGTAATGAAGGAATATAGTTATATAGTATAAATGGTAATATTTATGAATAATATTATTAAATATGTTATTAATATGGTTATTTATATTATAAATTATTTTAAATAGCTTCCATGGAAGTTGGTAGAAAAAGGTTAGGGTTGTTTCTTTCTAATCTCACTTTGGATTTGAGACTCATATGATTAAGTTACCATTTAGAAAATGGTCTAATGTTTCTTTCTAAAAACATAATTTTTTATTCCCATGGGGGTTTTAAATATTATTACATGTTATTTACCATGTCACTTTCCACTTTTTCATAATTTACTCAAAGTGATTCTTTTAAGAAAAACTGACCTTGCCTCTTCTTTTTTGTACAGTATGTTTTCCTCAGGGTCTATATTTCTTATTTTATTTTACAAATATTCATATATAAACTTATATGATTTATAAACGTATTTTTTAAATTAAATTGACTCTATTTATAAAATTAATCATATTCTAACATTTTTATCATGGTCATTTTCTATTATCTTTGGCATTTTACAAAATGTGAAAGGAATCTTCTTTTTAAACATTTTTTGTACTAACATATTTTGCTGCCACCTTCATTGGATATATTTAAGAAAATTACTTTAAAAAATTTCATGAATTCAAAAATAAATTTCTATTAACATTATTTTATATATGTTTTATTAAAAGAGATCAAAAATAGAAAGATTATTTCTTTATCTTTTTTCAGGTGAAGTTTAAAGCTTTTATAAGTGTTTTTAATCTATGTCAACATATTTTAATGTTTCTCATGCCTCAATTGGAATATAATATATGGATACCATAAACCTTATTTCTCTGGATGGCTTGAAATTTTTTTTTTGAATTATTCATGAAACCCATGCCATTTCTATGGGTTAATTAAGTGATGTTTGAAATATAAATGTTTTTATGTTATCTTTGCACACATATATATGATTTATCTTTATGTGATAGGTGGGACCTATATAAAACCTAAATTAATTAGGTAAATTTTTATATCTCATGAGATAATTATGTGTCACGACCCCCTTTTAATACATTTAATTTTATTAACCTCTCACATATAGTTTTACGCTATCATTGTTATTTATTGTTCTTCAATAACAATAACATTTCATCAACTTATTTTATTAACTCACCGACGTTATTGTTTTTAATAACAAGAAGATTTATGCTCGTCGCATTGACCACGTTAAACCACCCTGTTGGATATCTGAATCCAACCATGCCATGTCAATGTCGCGTAACATCCATCAATTATTTTAATTCTATTTATTTTTATTTCACACTGATTAAATTGAAACCACATTTATTAAATAAAAACCATTCAATTTCATAAACCCAATATAACGAACTCACCTTTAATTTTTGAACGCACCACTGTGCTTCCACTTGCATGTTCATTTAATTGTTTGCAATAAATACCATGACTCATTTCATCAATTTCTCATTATTATTAATATTATGAATAATATTAATAACACAACAGCCATAATTATTATTCAAATTTAATTTCAACAATTACTCAATTAATAAAAAAACTGCATGTTTCATTTATCAACGTCTAATGGATCACACACCTTCCCACTTCACATCATTAATAATAATAACACCAATTAAATCATTTTATCATGATTATTCTTTTTAGTTTAATTAATCACACAATTTATGTCATCAACATTATTATTAACATATTTTTACGTTATCATCAGTATTAAAATTATCATTATAACGCGCGTCGTGTTGACCACATCAATTTCAACAAAGGAATGGACCGGAGGGGTCCGGTCCATTACATCAGATACCTCTTAAAACATTCTCGTCCTCGAGAATTAAAAACCAACCAAGAAAAAGAATGGATCCAAACAACCACTCCGCAAGATACCTCTTAGGGATCTTGTCATAACAAGAAACAACCGACAACCCTAATTATGTGAGTTAGGAATTCCCTCTCCTATGTCGAGATATTATCCTCTTTAGGGGGCACTGACTCGCCTGCACGGGTTTAATCACATCTGCATTAATGCATCTCGATTAAGGACTGGGCCTTCCCACTTCCATATATTAGGTTTTTTTTCAACTTACACTGCACCCAACAACGTACAACCCACACACTGCCCGGACACATGGCTTGAGGAATTCCTTCTCCCATGTTGAGATATTATCCGCTTTAGGCGGCACTGACTCGCCTGCACGGGTTAAATCGCATCCACATTAATGCGTCTCGATTAGGGATTAGGTCTTCCCCTCCCCACATGATAGGGCTCTTCACGTACATTTAAAGAAAAGCGGGAAACAACATAGCATTAAAAACTCACAAAAACAAGGTCCAGACCCATAGAATGAGCAAAAGAGTTCCAACAATGGAGTGTAATGCTCCCAACAAAACATAAAGGAGATCATTCAAGAAAACCCAAACACATCTCTATCGATCCCTGATCCTTCTAGAGATGTTGCCTCTGATGCATGCAACTATCCTCGCTGAGCTCCTCTGCCTCTCTGTTGACGTCCGCCTCCTCGACCATGTCCCGATTGGGATCCTTGAGGAACTCCTTGTGGCTGGCCACCACCTGCTCCATCTCCCCTCAAAGGGACTGGAGCCTGTTGCTGCTGGAAGGGTCTTGTCGGTGACTGGTGCTGCTGAGGAGGGCGTTGAACCTGTCCATCTCCACCGTACTGAGCATGGGTTGGGCACCGACTCTGAACGTGCCCAAAACCTCCACAAGAAAAACACTTTGGTCCTGGGCTCGTGAAAAAGGGACGAGGACCTGAAGATCTGAACTGGAACTGCTGGGGCCTGCTCCCTACTGGCCTGAAACTGGAAGGTCCCGTCGCAGGAGACCCGCTGCTGACTGCCTTCCCCTTCGACGAACTAGGCTGGATCCCCTCACGTGGTGCACCTCCCTGCGAGTGCATCCTTTCTACAACTTCCGCCTTCTTCTGTACGGCTAAGTATGTCGGAAGGGTGAAGGGGGTCACAGCATACTGGAGCGAAGGACGAAGCGCCTCTTCCAAACGTCTCGCCCGAGACTCTTCATCCAGAAAGAGTTCCGGAGCAAAGCGTAGGAGATTCTTGAACTTAATCCCCAACTCTCGAACAGTCATACTCCCCTGCTGAAGGGAGAGAAACTCCTGACGCTTTTCCGCCTTGATCAAAGAAGAAAGGAATTCCTCTCAGAACTCCTTTTCGAAGTCAGCCCATGGAATCTCTGTCTCCTTCCTCTCCCCGAGGTAGAGCATCCACCATTGGTGCGCCGCGCCTCTCAGCTGACTGACCGCTAGGGGGACCCAGTACTCCTTCGGAGCACGGATCAAGGTAAAAGTGATCCCTAGCTCTTCAAGCCACCCCTCCGTCTCCAGGTCCGAAGAACTTCCCTTGTACTTCTTGAGAGTCTGACGCTGGAAAGAACGGAGGGTCGTCTGCCACTGGCTGTCTTCCTCCTCTCGATCGATCCTCAGTTGATCGATTACCTGAACCTGCTGGGCCTCGGCCGCCTGAGCCACCTAGGAACGCCGTCCAGGTGCCATAGCTGTACGGTAAACAAGGATCTCCTAAGCCCAAGTAGTAAGGAAAAACTCAAAGTTTTAATTATCATTTTATTTCAAATTCTTTCCCAGAACACCCAAATCAAGTAAAACACAAACATGATGATGCATGTACCTTCCCTAGGGTCTCTACCCTACAATCAATATAGTCTCACTTGGTCATTCGGTAGGCTCAGAGTCCTTGCATCGGATCACTGAGGGCCCTAAAATCTCGTGTCCTAGCCGGTCTTCCCTGGCCTATGTCACACACCAAGATTAACGAACACTGTTGCCCTACCATCTCATGCAATCCTCACTGTGCCTAACTCCAGACTCCATCCTATCTCTCAACCATCACCTCTGATACCATTCTGTCACAACCCCCTTTTAATACATTTAATTTTATTAACCTCTCACATATAGTTTTACGCTATCATTGTTATTTATTGTTCTTCAATAACAATAACATTTCATCAACTTATTTTATTAACTCACCGACGTTATTGTTTTTAATAACGAGAAGATTTACGCTCGTCGCATTGACCACGTTAAACCACCCTGTTGGATATCTGAATCCAACCATTCCATGTCAATGTCGCGTAACATCCATCAATTATTTTAATTCTATTTATTTTTATTTCACACTGATTAAATTGAAACCACATTTATTAAATAAAAACCATTAAATTTCATAAACCCAATATAATGAACTCACCTTTAATTTTTGAACGCACCACCGTGATTCCACTTGCATGTTCATCTAATTGTTTTCAATAAATACCATGACTCATTTCATCAATTTCTCATTATTATTAATATTATGAATAATATTAATAACACAACAGCCATAATTATTATTCAAATTTAATTTCAACAATTACTCAATTAATAAAAAAAACTGCATGTTTCATTTATCAACGTCTAATGGATCACACACCTTCCCACTTCACATCATTAATAATAATAACCCCAATTAAATCATTTTATCATGATTATTCTTTTTAGTTTAATTAATCACACAATTTATGTCATAAACATTATTATTAACATATTTTTATGTTATCATCAGTATTAAAATTATCATTATAACGTGCGTCGTGTTGACCACATCGATTTCAACAAAGGAATGGACCGGAGGGGTCTGGTCCATTACATCATGGGGTTGAATATGTATGTTATATTAATTTTGTTTTTTCATTTAATTCAATTAAATGAAATGGTTTTGAGTCGCATGGAATGGTTGTGCATAGGTTCTCCCAAAATTGAATTATGAAATTAATAACTTTGATCGTATAATAAATATAATAATACAATTAAAAGGAAAATGATTTTATTTAATAAATTATAATAAATTTATGGGGAGGCGCATGAGATGGGGAGGGGAGGCGTGAATGCCCCCTTTCCCTTGTATAAATCATTTTTTTTATATAATTTGATTTAATATATCATATATTTTATATAATGTTGATTTAATATATTAAAATAGTAATACAATAATAAAATAAGGGAGTGCGCATGGGGTAAGGGGAGAGATTCACGCCACAAGCCCTTTTGATCAAAATATTAAATTATTATAATAATAATAAAATAATATTATTATTATTTTGGGTGATCAAAACATAAAAAGTCTATAACTTCTTCATATGGTGTCGGAATGACGAACCGTCAGCGGCAATGTAATCCTGTAATTAAGACGGTCATTTTAAGACCAGTGATGGATACCTTTTTATGAGTTATCTCTTGGGTCAACGAAACACACATATTAATAAAATTAACGTTTTTTTTTTAAACGCGTGGAAATCGCGTGACGTGTCGTGTGTTGACCAGTCAAAACACGTAACGGGTGTACAGTCACACCGTGTATTCATCAATACACACTGCATATTGTTTTACCTATTCGTAGGCTATATAAGAAAGGGTCGCAGATTATTTCCAGACCAATCGCTTCTTCTTCGCACGACGACACTCTTGGTTGATCAAGAAGTCTTCCTCCTCTAACTTCTTTGTCCGAGCTCCGAATTACGATCCGTCAGCGGCCACAGGATCGTAGCGATGAGACGAAGCTTCTAAGCCCGGACTTGTCACCTTTCCTTCCGGCCTTCCTTCTCCAGCTTCCATCCTAGGAGGCGTTTTTCGGGTTTGGCGAAGGCGGAGGACACCGAAGGACGTCATCGGAAGCGACGTGATCGGGACCTTTTGAGGTAGGGGTTTACCTTCGTCTCTCTTTTTGGTGAAACATGCAGGGTGGGATATTTTTTCTTTTGTTCCATGGGATGCAGTTGAACTTTAAATAAAGATAATAACTGGATAAAGAAGGGTTTGGGGTTTTGTGCTGTTTCTATTGCCTTCCAGTTTCTTTATCTTCTGATTGTGATTTTGGATTGAAAGGCCTTTGCCTACTAAAAATCAAGGTCGTTGGTGGCCTTTGCTTGCGCAATTTATATCTGAATTGTTTGTGGTTGGTTTTGTTAAAACATGGAAAATGGATAAGCACGTAAAGACTGGCTGATTAAATGAGAATGAAAACCTTGTGTGATCACCCCAATTGAACAAAGTTGGAATAATGAACATGTTGGTGGTTTGGTTGTTTTGTGGAAAATGCCTTTATTTATGAAAAGTGTTTTGATTATGAAAAGTGTTTTCAAGTAAAAGGTGTTTTCAAATGCGGAAATGTTTTGTGTGTGTAAAGGGTTTTATGTGTGGAACTTTGAAATAAATGAATGATGGAATGTTGTATGGTTGTGATAATCTCTTGTAAATGAAATGGCATGTGGTTGCTTGCGTTTTACCTAACCTTGGTTGTGGATGGAAGGGATATGTTTGTGAAAGGTTTTGTCTAGATGTTAGTTGCCCAGTAGTAATAATTTGTTATACCATTGCATGAAACATGAAAACCTAAATGGGGTTGGGGGATGATTGTTTGGTTGTTGATGCATGCTTCGTGGTAGCAGTGCCGAGGCACATGCTCAGTTTCTCTTTTTAAGAAGCCATATGTTGGGCTGTGTGTTTGGTATATGTATATATATAATTGTATCTTTGTGTTTTGTCGCACCACACCCATGTCAAGCACCTAGTGCCGAACACTCCCATTTTATGGGAGAGGGTGTTCCCCCTTAGTTACTAGATCCTTCCTGCTCCTTCTTCCATAGGCTATGATGGCTTGAGGTGACCTTACACCCAAGACTCTTCGGGTAGGTCTCGGAGGCTGTGATGGCTTGAGGCGACCTTTAGCCCAAGACTCTTCGGGCAGGCTTACCATTCCCAAGAACCTTTGGGATGAGGCCCAGGTGTCTGCGGGCGGGTTAGTGGTTGTGGCCCAGGTGTGTGCGGGCGAGATGCGTGGTTGTGAGGCCTAGGTGTGTGCGGGCGAGATGCGTGGTTGTGAGGCCCAGGTGTGTGCGGGCAGGATGCGTGGTTTGGCCCAGGTGTGTGCGGGCGGGAAGAGTGTGGTAGCGTCAGGACGTTTGCCGTTAGGAAGAGCAGCATCTAATTAAGTGGGAAATGGTGCGGGGTACCCAATACTTTTGTTCTATATATATACTAAACTTGTTTGTGTTACTTGGTGAGTGTGACTAGTGAGGCTGGGTGGATAGTTTTTCCTTGTTAGTTTCTGGTTCTTCTGTTTTCTCACGGGACCTTAGAGTGTCTCCCCACTTGTGCATGAGAGCTTTAGGTTTCCCTACTGAGTATACTTGTATGCTCACCCTACGTTTACTTTCAGGTTTCCAGGAGGACTACCAGGGCCGTGCGGGACCCTACTAGTCGGGCAGTTGGAGTTTTTTCTGTTGTTGTTCTCTTGTTTTCTTTGGAATTGTACTTTTGAGCTTCCTTGTACTTGTACCTTGTTATAAAAATTTTTTAAACATGCATGTGGGCTTGGTTTGGGTTTATTTATATACACTTGTTCTTTTCCCTTTTTGGTGGTTGACTTGTCCTATTTCCCGATCCAAAATAATAAAAAGGGTAATGCCTCCCATATTTGTGAAAACTCATACCCTTGGTGCTAGACGCCAACTCGGGGCCTACTGGAGGCGGGACTCGGGGGTCATTATCTTCCTTTCACCATTGCCAAATCAGGAGGGGCATCTTTGGTGGGAGGGGGTCGTGACATTATGGGAGGGAGAGACAATAATTCTTGATCCACTTTGTTAAGGGAGGTATGGATGTGAATTTCTGACCTGCTATGTTATAGGAGAGAATGACTTAAATTCCTAACCCACAATGTTATGATTTATATTATTAAGTATGAACCATATCCATATTCCTTTAAATGTTATCATGTTTTTATTAATCATGTATTATGTTATTTTTAGATAGTTATACCTTGATTTATGATTGATGATCCATTTCTATTTGGGAATTATGTTCTAATGTAAATTTTACAAGCTTTGACTATTCTCCCATACCCACATTATTATCTTATGCTCACTTATGATCATAAATTATTTTATTTTATGTTTACCCTTTCCAATAATCTAAGATCACCACTTTATTTTGTTTACATTCCCTTGGTTATAAAGACTAGTATATCTTATAAGAAGTCTAGAATGGGGTCTAGAGGGGTGTGATTATCAAAGAATATTCAAAAGTGTTTTAAAATAAGTTTTTTATGTATAAAATCTCCTTGTACACTAATCATTTGGGTTTTGGTATTGTGATATTATTTCTGAGACTTGATGTTTAACTTTTGGAAATGATGTAAATTTAAGATATAATTAGTCTAGGTCACCTTAATTGATTTTATAGAAAGGTCAAATTATTTTTGGGGATTAGTTTAGTTATGGGGAATTAGAACTATAAAACATTATTAAAATCCCAATGGATAAGTATAAGTATAGGATAACATCTTAAAATTTGGGTAAAATGGATATTGTTTAGTTTTTTCATAAATTAAATCATAATCCACAACCATACTATGAAAATTTAGTCATGAAATTTCAAAAATATAATCCACTGCTATTTCAGGGAGATTTGGGAATAGAATAATTAGAAGGCATGGCTACGGAATATAAATTGAATTTTTTATTTATTGGGAACCCATAAATAAATGAAAGTGAATAAATAAGTTTATATGCGTGAGAATCTTTCTAGATATTGTTGGGATATTATTTTCCAGATCAAAAAAGACCAAAACCTGACATGGTCCAGATTTTAGTAGTTATTTAATTAAAAAATATATCCTCATGTCTTTAAGATCATAATAACAATATATTTCTTCACTGTGAAGAAGAAAAATCTATTTATGATGGAGTATGTGTCTTAATTTAGAAAATTGGTTTTTTTTCTCCTGAATTTTTCACCAGTGAGTACTTTAAGGTAGGGATAGTTGAAATAGGGTTACAACCTTACATACACTCCAATTTGGTTCTCTCTTTCATTAAAACCTATACGAAGATGGTGAAGAGGGTGATAGTAGTGAAAAAGGATATCTTGGGAACCTGTATTGCGGGAACCACTTTTACCTACATGGGTAAAGTAGATACTGCAACATAGGAAACAAGTGTAAGAGGGGAAATTTTATAAATCAATAAAAGAATTTAGAAAATAGTCGGTTGGTTATGTATACTATCTTCCACACTGAAGTAATCAGCTAGAATGTTAAAAATGTGAATCTTAGGATAATATCAAGTGAGAAA
Source organism: Viscum album (assembly GCA_963277665.1). Lineage (NCBI taxonomy): Eukaryota > Viridiplantae > Streptophyta > Magnoliopsida > Santalales > Viscaceae > Viscum > Viscum album. The sequence continues at coordinate 1,375,141,776 of OY728164.1, forward strand.
AGATGATTCAATTTCATGAATTTCAAAATTGTGGTAAGTTTATACATCTAAAACATTATTGTATGTTGACTCTAAGGACTAATAATAGCAATAAATTAAACATATACTAGTATTATTATGATCATATGGGTTTATCAAGACACAATGGTAATTACCCCCAAAACTATGTGACCTAGAGTAACTCTTATATCACATGATACCTCAATAGTCACCATATCCATTGAAGATAAATAAAGAATTATTGGATGCGCCTAGTAAAAAGGTTTATAGTGCTGAGTAGATGATCATGGAGGATCACTCTAGACCTTTAAAAGTTAAAGGTACTATTCTATTCAATTTTACCCTCATACAAGACTTGTTTGATACTAGCACATCCCACACTTTTATTTCTACTCATGTTGTGGATCATATGGTATTTCATGTTGAAATGGTGTCTCATGTCTTACAAATTCAAACACCTCTTGGACAAAGGGATTTTTGACCCATTAAGTTTTAATCGTGTTCTATAACTATTGATAAACCTGAATTTTCTTGGGATTTATCTATTCTTGATTTTTACATCTATGATATAATTATTATAATGTGTTGGTTGACATCCTTCAAGCCCCACATATATTGTTATGCCAAGAAATTTAGTTTCACATATTTGGTACCATTTATTGGTACTATATCATAACAATTGGTAATAGTTCATTTGAAAACTATTAATTCAATCAAAAAAAGATATTTTACAACTATCATGGACCAATTTATTGAATTATTCCCTAGAAATTTCTCTAGGTTTCCACCTAAAATTGAATTGGAATTTATGATTGATCTTTTTCTATGGAATACTCTTATTTCACTTTCATCTTATATGATGGAACAAATAAAATTAAGGGAATTTGGAATTGAAGGTGCAACTAAAGGAGTTGAAATGAAAATGATTCATTCAACCAAGTATGTCTCTATGGGTAGCACCAATTCTTTTTATAAATAAAGAAGATAGAATATTTTGGATTTGAGTAGATTATCATAAACTAAACTAGATTATGATAAATAATTTATTTCCTATTACTTTAATTGATGATTTTTTTATCAATTAAGGGGATACAAATGTCTCTCTAAGAGTCATTTATGATTAAGATATCACCAACATTGATTTTTGAAGGAGGATATTATGAGGATAAATTTTCAAATTTATTATGATCATTATGAATATTTGGTTATTCCATTTGTCCTTACAAATACGCAATTATTGTTTACCGAATTAATGAATCATATATTTTATAGGAATCATGAATTCTTTCATGGTGGTATTTGTATATGATATTATGATGTATTCTAGTACTAAGTATGAAGATTAACAACACTTAAGAATAGTGTTGGGTACCTTTTGGGAGAATTTATTTTATTCTATGATTTCAAAGTGTGGTTTATAGATACAGAAGGTACTTTTCCTTAGACATTTCATTTTAGAAATAGGTTTATTTTCAGTTCCTAAAAATTTAGCTTATATTATATATTTGAAAGAACCTAATAATGTATTTTATATATGTATTTTTCTTGTCTTATTAGGTTATTACCAATGCTCTATTTCTAGATTTTCGAAACCTGCATCTTTGATGAGTTCTTCAACAAGGAAAGTAATTACTTTCTAATAAAGTTATGAGTCCTGGAAATATTTTCAAGAGATTAAGGTTATAGCATAAATCAATACCTATCCTTATGTTTCTAGAGTTAGAAAAAGGAGTTTTTTATATTATTATGCATCTATATCTAGTTTGGGATGTGTTATCATGTAGGGAGATTATTTTGTAGCTTACATGTCATGATATTTATGGGTTTATGAGAATAATTACCCAATACAAGATTTGGAGTCAGTAGTTGTAGTCAATGCCTTGAAAACATTTCACCATTATCTCTCTGGTGGGAAGTTCATAGTGTTCATGGATCATAAAATCTTGAAACACGTCTTCTTATAGAGATATTTGAATCTAAAGAAACAAATATGGATGGAATATCATCAGTTGTTTGAATTTGACTTGATGTATACATCAGGTAAAGGAAATTAATTGGACAATGCATTGTGTATGAAGTCATATAGTCAAATCATTAAATATGATTTGGATCAGTTAACCCTGATACTGATCATAGTTTATGTGCATATAGATTATGTTGATAATGGTGCAATTAGGGTTTTATTTCCAGTTTCTTTTTTTCCTTATTTGATTTATTGAGTTAAATATGCTCTACATATGATCCTGAATGTCTAAACATGATGTAAAACTCAATGGTTGGGAGACCATTGAGGTATGGATGTTATATGGCATATTTTTCTTGTTGGTTTTTGATCACAAAACGAATCATGTGGTGGTGGTAGATATATTAAAATTTATTTTAATATTTGAATTGCTCAAAATCTAGAGCGAGGATCTTGTACATAAAATTTATAAATAATATATTTAATATCAGAACAAATGAATACCTAAGAATATTATATTTCTTCATTGATGATTTTAATCATCTAAAAAGACCCTATCTGATTGCCTTCATTTCACTATGAGGATCTATGGATAGAATCCCTCTAGTAGTGATCCACATATACTCCTTTGATATCCATGAAATGTTAATTGATCTCGAGGATCTAGCATAGTGAATTGATTATCTTTCATTGTTTTTTTGATTTATCATCCTTCAATCTTGAAGGATTATCTCTTTTATTTTTCATTCCTGAGAGGGAGAGAGAATGATTAGTTGAGATTTGTTATGAACAATAATTCTATCAATTTCACACTGATTCAATACATAATAGAAATAATTGTCTATTTATAAATCTAGGGTTTTGGTTAATATAATTATTTAATTTCATTATGACCCTTCAATAATATAAAAACCTTTAATAAACCATATTAAATATAATATTTTTATTTTTATTTTTTGGTATGCAACTTTTTCAATAATAAATACTATTTAACAATCTTGTTAATTAATATTTTTCACTGGATAAGGTCTTGGTCTATTCTAAATCCTCTAAAATTTATTGAACACCCAAATAAATATTTAATTAAAAGATTTTAATCATCAAAAAATATTTATAATCGATCAAACATAAATAAAATTATCCCTCGGTCTTGATAATAATGTTTATTCAATTAATTAAATTCGAATAAAATTGAATCAAGATCATCAGAACCACTCAATGTGGGGCCCTTTAGGATTCTTTCTCATTGTAATTAGGTGGGAATGACTAAATTCCAAGAATACTATTTATAAACAGGTCAAAGTACCCAAGGGAAAGAAATTAATGCCTCAACAAAAAAAGCCACATATAAACACTCACTGTGTAATATAATACTTTTGTTGGAATATCTCATCAAACAGGTTTCACATCTATGTCACTAAACTATTTGTTCAATATGTATTTCCATGATTATCTTAAATAAACATGTTGTTACGCCATGGAATTATTATTTAATGTAATGGTTCTATTCCAATAAAAGGTCCAAGATATCAACTTTAATAAATATAGAAGGGACAAATCCTTCCTATATATATATATCCATTAATGACATGTCAATAATGACACACGCAACATACCCTACCTTACCACAAACATATGAAATCATGATTTTTGTCAAAAAATCTAATTTTATGATTCATGACATTAATTAATGATAATATTAAATTCTAAGGACCATTACACAAGATTGAAGATAGGAATATTTGATGATCCTAAAAAAGTTTGAATTCATATTGGTAGGTCTATTCTCAAAATCTCCCATCTTATATATTACCAAGTGTAAACTTCTAGAAAAGAGGCCTAATTTTCTTATAAGTAATCTCACCTTATAGTCTATATATTATGTATCCCATAATAGTAAATTATTCAACTATATAACATTATTTAAGAATATCTTCTTAGAACTTCAAGGTTCTCATCATAGTGGGGAATTGTTGTGACTTTATCAATAAGATGTATACTCTAATACATTATTACATTAATGTCATGTAGAACAATGAATAATATATAATAATAAGTTTTATTAATATTAAATATATTGAATGTACATGTAATAAAAGTGAAAAAAGTTGGTCCTGGGACACAAACTCTAACAAAACCCACTTTGACTAGAGACAACTTCCTACAAATTTTAGTCAACTAGACCTCACATGTTAATAATGTTTATAATGAGTTAATTATTTAATAAAGGGGTATACCATGTTGTATTTTTTGGAAATACTACTCACAAAATCTTCACCTCTTTGAAAAAAATACCTCAAGAGATGATACTTATGAAGTATGTGATTCTTCCATTGATGTGACCTTGTCCCTTTTAAAAGAGACTCCACTACAGTATTATCACAGTAGAGTATGCTAGAATTTTTACTGATAGGTACTATGTCAAGATCATGGATGGAGATTTTCATTCATAATTGTTATTTATCTACCTCAGAAGCTACAATATACTCATACTTTTTTTGTAAAATCTGTGACCACAACCTACTTTGAGCTCTTCCAACTCACATAATCTCCATTCTAAGTGAATATATATCATTTTTGTGACTTTAAGTCATCATGATTAGTTTAGAAACTAGCATCTAAATTTAATCTAATAACTAGTTCCTTATCTCCTCCATAAAATATGAACATATACTTATTTCTCCTTAGATACATGAGGATAGTCTTGACTGCCATCCAATGGTGGTCTCTTGGGTCATATTTATATCTTCCTACAACACTTAATGTGTAGGTGACATCTAGCCTAGTACATAGCATATCATATATGACTGACCCAATCACTGATATGTATGGAATCATTTCCATTCAATTTATTTCTTTTTGTGTATGAGGACACATTTTTCTAGAAATATGAATTCCATGTGATGCTAGAAATAATCCCCTATTGTATTGTTCCATACTGAATCTCTATAGTATCTTTTTAATGTATATACTTTAACTTAGGCTAATGAACCTCTTGGATCTATCACAATGGATCTTGATCCCAATAATATATGTTTCCTCTCCTAATCCCTTTATATAGATGCATTCATTTGACCATTCCTCAACAGACTGTAAGGATGATATTTCATTTATAATGAGTAATATGTCATCAACATATAATATTAAGAAAATTATTGAAATCCCAGTAAACCATTTGTATAAACAATGATCAAACTCATTCTTTATGAAACCAAATTATGCTCTGGATTTTTCAAAATGAATGTTTCATTAACTATGTGCTTGATTTAATCCAAAAATGGATTTTTTTTCAATTTTCACATCCTTATAGAATCCTTTGGAGACACAAACCCTTTGGTTGTTGTCATATGGACATATTAAAAAAGGTTCTCATTAAGAAAGGTTGTTTTGGAATCCATTTTATAAATCTCATAGTCATGGTAAGTCGTAATGGCAAGTAAAATTCTGATGGATTTCAGCATTTTAATTGGTGAAAAGGTTTCATCGTAGTCAATGCCTTGATGTTGTTTAAAACCTTTTGCAACCATTCATTCCTTATAGGTACTGAATTTTACTTCCATGTCCAATTTATTTTTGAATTCCCATTTTCAAGCAATATGATTTATATCCACTGGAGGATTTAACAAAATCCAAACATGGTTTTGGTACATGGAATCCATTTTAGAATTCATGGCTTCTGGAAATTTGGAATCATCTAGGACACTTACTTCTTCCTTGTGAGTTATAGAATCATTATTATTAATTAATAATGATTCACCATCCTCGGTTACAAGAAAACCATACCATCCTGGTTCTCTAACCTCTCTAGTACTCCTATGTTGTACTTATGTATCTAAAACAACTTTTTATTCCACAAGGATTTGTGGAATCTATTCCTATACCAACTCTTGTGTATCTTGAGCTATAAATTCATCAAATTCTATCTCTCTCTTTCTATCTCTTTTATATTTAAGATCCTCTATAAGAAATTCGGTACACCTGTCAACCAACACATTTTTTCTGAAGGGTTTTATATGTAGTATCCCTTTGTTTCTTTATGATATCCTATAAAGATACACTTTGTGCCTCTGGGTGTAAGCATGTGACTTAAAGAGGCCTTAGAAACACTTCTCAACCCCACACATATAAGTAATAAAAAACGAGTTTATTTTCATTCCATAATTGGTATGGTATACAGTCTGTCGTTTTATTTCCCACTCAATTTTGTACATATGTTATTGTTTTTAATGCATATCCCCAAAATGATAATGGAAGAATTTCATGGCTAATCATTGATCTCATAAAGTCCAACAAGGTATGATTCCTCCTTCCTCTTAAAAAATTCTACTAAGGCATATAAGGAGGAGTGAGTTGAGATAGTATCCCAAGATCTTGTAAATAATCAATGAAGTCATGATTAAGATATTCTCCATAAATGTTTGAGCATAGTTTCTTAATCTTCTTACTAATATGGTTCTAAAAAATATTCTTATATTACTTGAATTTATCAAAATAATCTGAATTAAACCTTATTAATTAAACATATCCATATCTAATAAAACCGTCAGTAAAAATTATGAAGTATGAGTACCCACCCCTTGCATTAATAGGAAATGATCCACACACATAGGTATGAACTATTTCAGGAATCTATTTAGCCTTTTCACCTTTCCCACTTAATGTAGATTTGGTCATTTTTCTTATAAACACGTGTGGCATACACTAAGTTGTTTTAGTTCAAAAGAATCTAAATATTCATCTTGATGTAATTTAGTCAAGAATTTTTCATTTACATGACCAATATAGTGATTCCAAATATGGGTGTCATATGATTCATTTGAAGTGACTTAGTTATAAATTACCATTACTCGATTCATTTAATCCAACACATAATTAATGTAATTTTAATTTGTATTACTATAACAAATGAAATATTTATAAAAGAAGTAAAATTTATTCCCAATTTTTTTAAATTAATTCATCTATGTCAAGTATGGATATAGAAATAATGTTTTTGGTAACTAAAGTCACATAATAAAAACCCATTAAAACCAAGTTCATTATGGTCAGCAACATGATGCGGTAATCTCTAATAGCTACAACAAAAAGTTTAGCCTCGTTGAAAACTCGTATATCTACCCCCCCTTGATAAATCATTCTAAATCTACTTGGTTATTATATTTGAATACATATGTGAGAACCAAAAGCTGTATCTTATAAAAAAATTGTATAAATAGATAAATTTCAATTGATAAAAAATGAACTTGAAGCTTACCCTTTCTTTATTGGATGGGTGAAGCTTTTCTTTTGTGGTCCTTTTTACCACATGTGAAACAAACAACTTTTTCCCCTTTATTTTCCCTTGATCTTACTCTACTTAAAAGTTCATGAAGTAGCTTTGGGCTTCAAGATCTTAACTTTACCTTTAAATCTATTCATCATAAGGACAGAAGGCTTTTCACTCATTTCATATTTATCTACCTGGATAATAAGAGTAAGAAGATCTAGTAAATACTTCTCAATTTTGTTCATATTAAAATTTATAATAAAGCTAGTGGATATCTGAGGTAGTGATTCTAGAATGAGATCATTTCCTAGTTCTTCAATAAGTTTAAACCCTAAAACTTTTAGTCCCCCAATGTAGAAAATGATATTAACAATATCAGGCCTATCGGGGGAACCCACTCTAAGATTTCTTTGAAATAGTACCTTAGAAATATTATATTTTTCCTATATATATTTCTTCAAGTAAATACCGTGGAGGTGATCAAGCATTCTATATGAATCCATGTTTTCATGAGACTTCATGAGTTCACTATAAATATATGAAAGCATCAAACATTTAACATCGACCATATCACTCAAATGTTTTTCAAAGAAAAGGAACTCTACATCGATCACCTCCTTTGAAAAAGGATCAGTAATTGAGGATTTTATCATGTATGATTTCTACTCATGGTGTAACATAACCTAAAGGTGTATAAACCACTCTTGGAAGTTTCTTCTAGTGAGGAGGTTTTCTTTCTCCAATATTAATAATAAGGATAGTGTGGATAATGAGATTTCTATTTTATTCTAAAATTAATAGAGAATATTATTAGTATATTTCTGGATTATAAATTATGTGAGAAAAAATAAATTTAATGATTTTATTAAATCAACCACTATTTCATCAAGTCGCAATAGCCCTCGTCATTAAACATGGAATGTCTAGTTACTATGAAATTATAGTGGAAATTATCCCCATTACATTTCTTAATGATCCCAACTCTGGCCATGAAAACCATAAGAAAGTAATTAGGTATGAAGCCTTTCCAATTGTGGGCTTATAGCTCCTTGATCCATTGAGTGGACTCCCCTACTGTGAAATCAGGACTTGGATTTCCTCAGCACTTGACTCAAAATTTGTATTGAATAGACTTGGGATATTAAAATAAATACAATTTTAGTCAATTTAACCTAAAACTCTCATGAGAATTCTCCAATAAAAGAAATATTTTGAAATTTATCCATCAACAAAACTTAGTTCTATGGTTTCATTATCAATCAATTAAATGAAGGCATAGTCTAGCTTAATATTGGGTTAAAGGATTTTAATTAATTATGCATAAATTTTATATTTTTTTATCCTTTAAATATATTTTTGATATTAAGTGTATGTTACTTAATTAATTAACCATTATGGATAAAACATTTACACATAATCCATTTATATAAATTTTATTATTTTATTATTAATTCATTTATTTATGTGATTGTGGTATTATATCCATAAAATAAATAATTACATAAACAAAAATAATATTTAATTTAAGGACCCATTCTTGAGCTTTATATAATTATTTATTTAATGATTTAATATTAAATCAACCTTTGACCTAGGGGAAATAACTCATATTATCAATCATGGCATGAGTTATAGCATTCAACCTATCCACCTATGTGAAACCTGGTTTGGCATCATAATGCTTCCATATCGAACTGCCTCTACACACCTTGGGAAACTTTACTAATTAAAAATATTTATATCTCACGCACTAGTGAGGGGAACCAAGGGATTGGTTAAATGGGGATTACATAAATATCCTTGTAAATATATGTCCTAGATAATAATGGAGGGTGTAATGACTCACATGCCATCATATTTAATTTTATAATAAATATTTTTAAATGCATACAATAAATTAAATTAAAACATACAACACATACACATATATTGGTCAATCTCATGAATGGTCATACATGCAATGTATAAACAAAAGTAAATGGATAATACTCATTTCTTATTCATTATTTATTTATTAAGTTATACACACTTAAATTAATTAATTAATTAATTGATTAATTAATTCCATTTCATCTTAATGACCATATAAATCCTCCTAAAGATGACCATCATAAAGTTACTAATGAAAAATAAATGGTATAACCAATAATTTAAAATTTATAACAATAAATTAATTAATAATTTAAAATTATTTTAAAACCATTATTAAATTGTCAAACACATAAAGTTCCAATTAAAACAATAAGGTTTTAATGCTTCAATTATCAATTTCATGTAATTTAATTCTACCAATAATTGGGACACTACACAGCGTGTACTATATAGATACACATTGTGTACATCTATTTTTTGTGTATCTAGGTTACATGCATGGGGATTTGGTGTGTTGACTCTTCCAAACTACATAGCTTGTACATGTTAGTTACACATTTTGTATTCATTTGTCATGTGCCTGAGATACTCACATGTCTCTTTATCATGTATCTAGGTGAGATCACATGGCTTGTACATGCTAGATACATTCCATGTTGTTTGAATTCAATGTGTCTGTCCAACTTGCCGAAGGACTCTACGTGTTCTCATGTGATAGACTAAACAACATTTGCCTCTGGATACACACCAGGTATCTCTAATGACGTTTGTCTAGATAACTTGATGTGTATCTCAAATTCATGATTTGATGAACAAATGCCATATCTACCACAAACACATCATGTATATTATAAATGCTCTATGTTGTTGGTCTCATTCAATTTGAATGGGTATAATGACCTCATAGATTATGTGATTTACACCACTAACCCATGTAGACTACACATCGTGTACACCGACACATTCTGTGTAATCTAAAAACCATGTACTAGGTTGGTCAGTCAACACATGGCATACACCATGTCTAATAAATCTGTGGCATGCCATGTATCATGTGGCACGGCCAGTTTCAACGTACTAGGGTACACAACATGTACTTCCAAGTAAATACTTTGTAACCCTATCTTACCAACCAAAAATTTGAAGTTCCCAATGGTATATCTAGTGATTATTCATCTATTCTTAAACCGTTAATAAAATAAAACAATGAACTGACTTGATTAATATTTAATTAACATGTTAATTCAAATTGTATTAAAGAAAGAATAATATGAAATGAAAATTTAACCATGATTTCATATGGATCGAAAATCAAATAAATAATTATAAATTCAAGCATGATCATTCTGATACCACTTGTTGGTTTTGGGCATAGTGGAAGTGTGTGGTGGGAAATATATATTAAAATTTATTTTAATATTCAAGTTTCCAAAAACCCCAAATGAGGATCTTGAAAATAAAATTTATAAATAATTTATTTAATATCAGAAGAAAAGAACACATGGGATTAGGATATTTCTTATTTTATGATGTTGATGGTTTGGAAAGACCCTTTCAGATTACCTTTATTGTGTTGTAATGATCCAAGGATAGAATCAATCTAGAAGTGACCCACACATTCTCATTTGATCTCTAATAAACAGCAATCAATCTTCAGGTATTATCATGGTGAGTCAATTATCTTGCATTGTTTTTGTGGATCACTCATCCTTCATTATTGAAGGATTCTCTCTTGAATTTCTCATTATTGAGAGGTATGGAGAAGGAGGATTCAAAAGAGAATTTATTATTTGCAATAATTATCTATTCTCAATTGTACATTGATGCAATACACAATATACATAACTGTTTATTTATAGATCTAAGGTTTGGGTTAAAATAATTATTTAATTACATACTAGAACTTAAATAATATAATGACCTTTAATAAACCCCATGACACATTATATTATTATTATTATTATTATTATTTGGTGTGTTCCAACTTACACAATAACAAATATTATTTAATAGTCTTGTTAATTAATATTTTTCACCTGATATAGTCTTGTTTCATTTGAATTCTTATTGAATTTATTGAACGCCAAAGTAGATATTCAATTTAAATATTTCATTCATCAATAAATATTTGTGATCGATTAAATGTTTAAAAAAATCCCTTGGTCTTAAGAATAATATTTATTAAATTAATTAAATTCAAATACAATTTAATCAAGATCATCAGAAACACTTAGTGTGTCACCCTCTAGGATTATTTCTCATTGGAATTTAGTGGGATTTTCTAAAGTCCAATATTACTGAATAAAAATGATTCAACACACCAAAGATAAATAACTTAATTTTGAAATGATGAAAACCACATACGAATTCTCACTATGTAATATAATCCATTTTTCATAATATCTCATCATGTAGGTTGCACATCTGTTCCACCAACCTATTTGCTCGATACGTCTTTCTTTGACTATTTGAAATAAATGCATCGTTATTCCATGGACATGGAATTTAATGTGATTTTTATATTCCAATCAAAGGGTCGAGATATCAACTTCAATAAATATAGAATGGAAAAATCCTTCCTCAATTTATCCATTAATGAAAATTCAGTCATGACGCACCCTACATACCCTACCTCGCCATGAACATATGTCATCTCATTTTTCATCATCAAATATAAGTGTGTAAGTCATGATATGAATTAATGATAATTGTAAATCCTAAGGACTATTACACATGCTCACATATAAGAATATCTGATGACATATAAACATGAGAAATTCCTATTAGTGGGTTTGTTATCATAATATCCCATCTTAGAGATTACTAAGTGTGGAATTCATGAGAAGAAGCCTCATATCCTTATGAGTAATCACACATGAAATTATTTGTATAATGTGTCCCATTATAGTATGTTATCCAACCCTGGAAAATTATTTAAGAATATCATCATAGAACTTTAAGGTTCTCATAATAGTGGGAAACTGTTATGACCTTATCAATGTGATGTATACTCTATGAAATTATTATAATAGATTCATATAGAAAAATGAAAAATATGTAATAATAATTTTTATTAATATTAAATATATAAAATATACATGTAATCAATGTACAAAAAGTCGGTCCTATGACACCAACTCTATCATATGTTTCATTTTATAGATCAAATTGTGGTTCTTCTGACTTATCAAGAACAACTTATTTCTACCTACCACTACTCAAGATGGGTTGTTCATCAAGGAATTTAGGATATGTATAAGGGGATAAGAACACATTTTTTGTGTGATTTCATGAAAAGGAGGGTTGTGGGGTATGTATCTGGGTGATTCACCTTCCAACAGGTCGAGGAAAAGCACCAATGGCCAGATTATATATTATAATCCTTACTAATATCCATGTGTAAATAGAAGTAAATAGATATATATTTTGTCTTAGTTATACCAACAATGGTTTGGAAACATGATTCTATATGGGTGATTGTGGATCAGCTCACAAATTTGGATCACTTCATCCATATTCATGAATATAATATGGAGGAATATTTATCAAAAATATTTATTTTGGAAGTTTTAACATCACACGATGTTCTAGTTTCAATTATTTCTAATTAGAACCCAATTTTTATATATTTATTTTATAAATATTTATAGTAATACCTTATAATCAAATTGACCATGAGAATATCTTACCATCCTCAAATGTATGGGATCTCCGAATAGATGATCAAAAAGTTGGAAGACCTGTTTGTAGATTTTGTAATGGAATTTGGTGTATCATGGGAGGATTATATACTATTATTGGAGATCTTATATAATAAAATCTATTATTCCTCAAAACATATGGCTCCTTTCAATTATTTGTATAGTCAACCTTGTCATTCTCCACTTTTTTGGGTGGAAATCGGTGAGACTTCACTTAACAGACCTAGCCTTGAGCATGAGATGACAGAGAAGATTAAGATAATTATAAAGGTAGTGGTGATGACTCAAATCCATAAAAAATCATATGTGGATAATCACCATTGATCATTATATTTTTAGGTGGGTGATTTTTTTCTAGATAGTCTCTATGAGGTTAGGGAATTGTTTTTTTGGTAAGCAAGGTGAAATTTTTTCTCAGTACATTGGACCTTTTGAGATACTAGAACAAATTAGTAATATGTATTATTAGTTGGATTTAACAAAAAGATTCAGTTATGTGCATAATTTATTTAATGTATCTCAAATGGGAAAGTACTAACTAGATCCTAACCATGTTATTCAGAGATACCATAATGATCTTGATCTTGATTCTACATTGATTCACTTGTTGATACATATTGTGGATATAAAGAAGAATTTATTATGTAGGAAAAGTATTGATTTGGTACAAGTCTCATGAAAACATGGTCAAATTCATTAATAGATATAGTAATGTGAGAAAGAAATTTCTGAATAGTGGCATAAACTTTTCCAAAGCATCGACAAAATCCAACTTTATGAGGATAGAAAGACCAATGATGGAGGGAATGTAACACCCCTTATTTTAGGTACTTAATTTTATTATGTATTTTAAAGTTATATAATACTTGGGATGAGTTTTGAAAATTTTTGGATAGTTTTGAATTTATTTTTAAGTGTTTATAAGGCTTCATGGTTTTATCCCAATTATGGTAAACCATGAAAATTCTCTAATAAACCATAAAAGATATTTTGGGAGTCATTGGGTAGGCGCACGGTCAGTGTACAGTTTTCAAAAAATATATGGGTACTGATAGAAACTGTGTAAGTGAAGGTAGTGGAGAAAAATATGGTTGGTTCATGGATTATTAAACCATGAAATCCAACTATGTGAGGGGATTGTTTAGAGATAATATCATGTGAATGGATAGCACACAATTTCCCAAATGTTGTGGCCTAACCACACAGTGTGCATTTATTGTTCTAAACTTTTGATTTTAACTCATTTTTTATCCCCAAAAACCCTCATTTTAATTCTCCTCTCTTAGTCTCTCGAAATATTCTCCATCCCTAAGAATTCTTGGAATTTTTTTATCCAGAAAGTGATTTTTATGAATCAAGGTGCATTGGATCTTCAGAATCAATGGTATGTCCTTACTCTTGCTTGTTATCTCTAGATTTACTCATCTTATCTCTCATAAAGCCATAGATATATTATTTTATAGATATATCTATGTCTTATGATGTTTATTTTTATGATATCTTGTTAGAATATAATTAAGGGACGAAGTTCCAAGGCCAAATCTAAAGGTTTCATTTGTTATTCCTCATTTCCTTTTACCATTTTGAGGTAGGTTGAATCTCTCCCAAACTAATTGTTCTATAAATTAAAGGATTAATATTTAAATCACTCTCTATTAATTTACTAAAAAACATCCTCAGTTTTAATACCTAAATATTTGTTTTTTAAAAGATAAACATAAGTTGTACTATGAATTTTTTAAAATAAAACAATTTTCCGAAGAAATGGTTTTTTTAACGTGGAATGTGTGGATGGTGTGAGTTCATGAAATTGAATTATGTAACCTTTTTAGTTTGGAATTTGGGATGGTTCCAAAGTGTAACATGTTAGATTCCACCAGTTGATGACTTGGTCGTGGTACATGTCATCATTCATGAGTATTGGAGCTGTCATTGGGCATGCATGGTTTTGTGAGTGTGGAATGTGAATGGGTATGAAAAGTGGAAAGAATGAATAAATAAACTGATTTAGTTCAATTGTTTTTTTTAATCTATTTTATTAAGGTAAAATTTCATGATATGATCACCTGATATTTTATATAAATGTTAGTTAACTTGTTCTTGTTCTTGGTAGAATGTTTTGGGTAGTCTTAGGGATTTCCTACTAAGTGTTATATTAACCCATTTATGTGGAACTTTGGTTCATTTGAAGATGACTTGTATGGATATACAAGTAAATGAATTTTAATTCTCTAGTGATGCATCATGATGTTGTTGGATTAGGATATGGAGTTGGATCCTGGATCTTTTTTGGGTAGATTATTAGGTTGATTCCACTTCAGTGTCATTGAATTCT
Source organism: Viscum album (assembly GCA_963277665.1). NCBI lineage: Eukaryota > Viridiplantae > Streptophyta > Magnoliopsida > Santalales > Viscaceae > Viscum > Viscum album. The sequence continues at coordinate 1,375,156,913 of OY728164.1, forward strand.
TTTTTTCTTTGTTGTTTCAGTTTTGTACTTTTATTTTCCCTCTATAACTTTGATGTTACATTCTATTTTGATTTGTATTGTGTTTCTTTACATTCATCATATTGTTTTGTTTGTCTTTGTTTCATATTTAGAAGGTTTTTCACATTATAGGGTGAATCATCCCCCAACTATATACTATTCCCATATAACTTATTTATAGCCTTTGGTTTCTTGAGGATTTCACATAAGGTTAGTAGCACCTTCGACCTGACCCAAGCCATCGGGCTAGATAGGGATGTTACAAAAAAAATTCTAGATACAAACAAGTGGATGTAGTCTCTTGTACAGATTCACCTAGGGGTAATAACCCTAAAAATGATTATTGTATTTTAACTCGATCTTCACTTGGTGCATGATATAGAGGCCTAATTGTACACCTAGTTTCAAACTCCTAGGGGATATTATTTGGTTAATCCACATGCTCCTTATGAACCATTATAAATGATTTAAATGGAATTTGATGGTTTAATATATAACTAGTTAGGTTAAATAGTCTAATAAAAAATAACCATGAACAATCTTGGTAAAACAAAATGAGTTATAGGTTGATCCAATTATATCATAATTGAACCAGAAGTATAATAGGTTTAAATGAAGGTTTCATGGTAAAATATATATTTGGGTTGAGTTTTTGTTATTATGTAATCACATACTCTGATTTTATTAGATATTATCATAACTATTATGGTTTTAATATTTTTTTGAATTAAGATCAATATGATTATAAAGGTATGCCTCTATAAGTCCTTGTTTCTTATAAGAAAAATAAGGAATAATATTTAATATAATTTTTTTAGATAATTAAATATGTAGACATGTGTTTATTAAGATGAAAAATATGAGTTTTCTAGTCATACCTAAGATATAGAGGTTTGTATATTAGTTGAAATTTTATCTTGATTCATACCTATATTATGGATACTCTTAGATATTTTTACTAGTAAGTGATAATTAAAATTACAATGGAACAATTTATTTAAGGGGGAATATGACACCCTTGTATTTCATTATTAATTTACCTTTAAATAATTACTATTTTCAATCGCATGATTCACAAACAATACATGACTAAAATGAAATTTTGATACTTTAAAATAAAATTATTAAGTTAGATTTTTATAATATTTTTTTAAATTAGATGTATAAATAAAATTAAAAAATATATATCAAAACTATGTTTAAAAGAGAACTGATGTCATTGACTTATATTATTATTCTTTATGAGGCTCACATGAGTGGGCTTGGAAAGGAGGTGGTGTAAATAGTGTTTTCCCAAGACAAATCCCAATTTGAACTCCAAAAATTTTATTTTTGAGTAAAATGGTTTGAGAGAGAATATAACGTCTTGGTTTTGGGTGCTGCCCAGAGGCGCCCCGTACCCAGTTGGTCACATAGGCTCAATCGTATTTTCCCAAATGCCAGAGGCTTCCAACTAACATAAAGGTACCTGGGTGTGATAGTGGGAAAACTATACCCTCATTGGTAGAGTAACACAACAGAAGTAAACAAATAGTAATAGCGGAAGTAGCAGTAATACTATAAATCAGTAAACAGTGGAAGACTGGAAGTAATAACAACTGAGCACATAAAAATATATATGATGAATGATACATATTTCTAGGGAAGCAGCCAAACAAGTCACAATTTTGGAATAAAATATGGAACCAAATTAAAAATAATAGAATGTAAATAGCTCCACAGCATCGCAAGCCTAAGCTTGGTCTCATTCTCCCTAGCTCCACAACAATCAAGTACCTGAAGTAGAAGGGTGCTTTCCCTTATCTAGACCTGCAATAATATAATATGGCTGGGCCCAAAAGCATGACCCAAACAGGGTGTGAGATGAATCCCAGTAGGTAACCACCCAAAGATATGTGCCTAATAGTCAGTGAATATATATGGCAGACAATAAAAAATGAATTAGAAATCATTGAAGTACACATAGTAACAATCCAACAAATTTAATTGCATTCATTTTCATTTACCAAGTAAGCAGTTAATCAAAAGAAGGTAACCCTATCGGAATTACTCACAGCCTAACCCCTCTGGTTCAACCAAACAAACACAAGAAACCCTCTGGGAAGTACACACAGTCTAACCCCTCTAGTTCAGCTTTAGAAAAGACACTCCGAGGAAGAACTCACCATCAATTCCCCATGTGGTCTCATATCGGTAACTAATAGGCACTCTGAGGAAGCACACAATGTCCAATTCCCCTAGTGGCCCATATTGGAGAAACTATAGACACTTTGAGGGAGCACTTATGTCCATCCCCCCTATAGTCTCACAATGCAAAAGTAAACATACACTCTGGAGAAGCCCTCAATGTCAATTATCCCTATGATCTACTATGAAAGTTTCCCATGGCCCTATGTAATTCAATCGTGCACAAACGATACATGGTCACCAAAGTAAACCTCAATAACTACTTGGATAAACAATCTATAGCAGATCATAGCATGTCAGATAATAATCACTCCATCCTAATAATATTATGCATGGAAAGAAAAGAAGCCTAATAGGAAAGCTAGAACAAATGATCAAAACCAGAAAACATGGGGAAAACCTCCATAGAATGGAAAAATTAACCCTATTAATAAACAAACAACCTCTATCCAAATAAATAGGGCATAGCAGGAAAAATAGGGCTAAAATCCATAAACACGCAATACCCCGTTCTTGGGTATTGGGAACTTTTTCACATAAAATTCAAAGACTATCTATATAAAGTCACAAACCACCTACCTTGGCATCGTAATATCGATATACGTGAACCTCAGGCCTTGAATCGACCTAAAATATTGTAGATCTACAAAAACATTAAAAACATTAAACTGAGGATAACTCATGAGATATGAGAAATCAAGAGATGATGTTCAACAAGAAAGGAGAACTCACCGATGCGATTCTAATGCAATCAATGGCAGTAGATTCAGAGAACGGATGGCGATTTGGGGGATCAGAGAAGATTTGTGGTCGTACGGATGCTCTCAGATGAGACGGGTCGAGAAGAAGTGAGTTTTGTCTATCAGACATGACCCCGGTTCATTTAATGAAAAAAAAATTACATGACGTGTTCTTTAAAAGTACATGGTGTGTACTTGCCTTTTCTGGCCTCTTCTTTAGGAAATCTCTAGATCACCACACACGGCCATGTGTTCGGCCATTACATGGCCAGTACGTGGTCACCCACGGAAATCGGGTACATGGCGTGTACTTAAAGTACATGGTGTGTACTCCTGAAATTTCCAAAAACTCCTCATTTTCTCAAAAACAACTTGAAAGATAGATTCATACATGAAAAGAAGATCTAGGTTCTTAAAAACTTCCCCCCTTAAAAAATTCATCCCCAAATTTCCCTAGAAAGGCGTCATAAAAGAAGAAAACTCAAACAGCTCCAGCCAATGTGATTGTACATCAGCCTCCCTACCAGGTCTCATCCTATACTCGCTTGTGCTTCCATAGCACTCATACCAGAGGAACAAACTTTCCATGGATAACCTTCGTATTTTGATCAAAAATCCAGATAGGACACTCCTCGAACGAGGCATCCACCTTGAGCTCAACCTCCTCGGGTTGGAAAACATGAGATGGGTATGAGAAGTAACTTCAGAGATGAGAAACGTGGATGACATTATTCATATCCTGGTACCTCTAAGGTAACTGAAACTGATAGGAAACCATCCCAACTCTCTCCAACACCTCAAACGGTCTGACATACCTCGGTTAAAGCTTACCCTGTCTCTTAATCCTCATGTGCCCCAATCGTAGTGTGACACACAGGAAAACCTAATCTCTGACCTCAAACCCCAGAGTTCCTCTCCATAGATCAGCATAAGACTTCTGTCATGACTTTGTAGTATCCATACTCTTCTGAATCAACTCTATCTGCTCTGTGGTCTCCTAGATAAGACGAGGTCCCAGCATTGCTGCCTCTCCTACCTCCAGCCTGCATAAGGGTGATCAGAATGGCCTACCATACTAAGCCTCATAAGGTGACATATGAATATTTACATGAAAACTATTATTTCGGGAAACTCCACAAGAGGTATGTGCTTCTCCCACAAACCTCCAAAATCTTGGATGAATTCTCGAAGCATGTGATCAATCACCTAAATCATACGCTCAGACGGGCCATATGTCTCAGGATGGTAAGTTGTACTCAGAAGTACCTGTGTACCCAAAGCCTTCTAAAGTCTCTTCCAGACCCGAGAAGTAAAATGTGTATCCTTGTCTGAAACAATAGAGTGTGTAACTCCATGTAAATGAACAATATCTTGGATATACAAGCTTCCCAGCTCATCAACACTAAAGGTCTCCTTGATCGTCAAGAAGTGAGCAACCTTCATGAGTTTGTTGATGACAACCCAAACTGCATCATTCCCTAGAAGCGATTTCGGTAAACCTATCACAAAGTCCATAACAACATCCTTCCATTTCCACTCGAGAATGGGTAACTACTGCAAAATCCCTTCTGGTTGCTAATGCTCCGCCTTCACCAGCTGACAGGTGGAACATCTCATGACCAAACCAGCAACATCTCTCTTCATACCTAGCCACCAATACTGATGGTTTAGATCACAATACATCTTTGTGACACCAAGATGAACTTTCCAAACTGAGGAATGAAAGTCACACATCATATCCTTGCGTATGTCTGTTGACACCCATACGCACCCATGAAAACGCAAGATCTCATCCTCACCTTTGGTCCATCTAGGAATGGGGTTGTCTCCAGACACACTCTCATGTAGGACTAGGCCTTCAGAATATGATAGTTGGCTCATTCACACTCAATAAAGAAGAGTAGAGGTAATATCTACAGAATATAGAAACGTCTTCCCCTGACTATCATGGACCTTCAAATGCATTTCAGAGAATAGATCCATAAGTTACCACTCATTGTTGGCCTCCTGAACAGTCTGTATTTGAGTCCTCCTGCTCAATGCATCGGCCACAGTATTGTCTTTCCCAAGCCTGTAGACAAGATCAAAGTCAAAGGATTAAAGGTACTCAACCCAGCTTATCTATCTCAAATTCAAATCATGTTGATTGAAGATATACTTGAGACTCTTGCGTTCAGTGAAAAACACAAAATTCTCACCTAGAAGATAATGTCTCCAATAGTACAAAGCATGAACAACAACAGCCAAATCGAGATCGTGTGTCGGGTAGTTCCTCTCATGTGGCCTCAATTACTGAGACCCATATGCAACAACCCCTTCTCCCTATATAAGCACTGCTCCCAGACCGATACCTAATGCATCATTGTAAACAGTATAGCTCTTTCCCGACTCTGGAAAAACTAGTATCGGTGCTGAATTCAACCTCCCTTTCAGCTCCTGAAAGACTGACTCGCAAGATTATAAACAAAAGTACATCGCACCCTTCTTAGTCAGGCCTATCAGTGGTGCTGCTAATCATGAAAAGTCTTATATGAAACGTATGTAGTAACCAGCCAGCTCTATAAAAATTTGTACTAAAAGACGTTCTTTGGATGCTCCCAGGAAACAACTGCTCTCACTTTCTCTAGATCTACTAATACTACTATCTCTGAGATAACATGACCCAATAAGTGAATCTGGTCCATCCAAAAGTGTAATTTTGATAGCTTGGCATATAATTTATGCTCTCTCAGGGTACTCAAAATGATCTCAAGATGTGTGGCATGGTCATGTCGAGTGTGAGAGTACACTAATATATCATTCACAAAGACTACCACGAAAGAATCCAAGTATGGATTTAACACTCTGTTCATCAGTTCCATGAAAACTGCAGGCATGTTCGTGAGACCGAACAGCATAACCACATACTCGTATAAACCATACCAGCTCTAAAAGGTTGTAAGTGGTACATATAATGGTCTAACACGCAGCTGATGATAACCGGATCTCAATTTAATCTTTGAGAACACCCGGGATCCTTGAAGCTGATCAAAGAGATCATCAATCCTAGTCAAGGGATATCAGTTCTTGACCGTCAACTAGTTCAACTTCTGATAATCCACACAAAGTTTGAGGGTATTGTCTGCCTTTTTTGCAAAAAGGACAGGCGAACCCCAAGGAGAAGTACTGCATTAGATGAAACCATTTCCTACAACTCCTCCAACTGCTTCTTGAGCTCCTGCAACTCTGGTGTATCCAACCTATATGGAATAATAGACAGTGGTGTCACTCATGGTACGTGCTCAATGGAAAATTCCACATCTCGCTCCGGAGGTAAATTTGAAAAGTTCTCTGGAAAGATGTCCCTAAAACGATCCACCACTGTAGGAAATTCCATCTGTGAAGTCCCCTAGTCATTCAGATATAGAATAGAAATCTGGGCTGTAACTCCTCCCAACCCATGATGCTCGGCTCCCGCTCTGTTCACTTGGACATCCTATTCTCCCTTATGAAGAAATGATCCACCCTTCAGTGATGTGAAACTCACCCTATGGAGATAGAAATAAACAAAAGCCTGGAAGGGAACTAACTAGTCCATACTCAGAATGAAATCATAGTCTTTCATCTCTAGGACATAAAGGTCCCATAGGAAGTGACATCCACAAACCTCTAGAGGGAACTCCTTTCACAGACGTACACTAGACGTTCCTGTCCCCAACGGTGTGTCTAGCATCAAGATATCAATAGAAGAAAAGATACAGAGCCCAAGGCTCTCCATAACAGTAACAGATATAAAGCTATGGGAAGCCCCTGTATCAAAAAGAGCAGAATCTAAAACTAAGGCAACTAGGATCATACCTCGAACTGTAGAGGGTCCAGGATCCTGCTCCTGCTGGGTCTGCTCCACTGCAAAATTCTGACCTACACTGTGGCCCTACGACCCTATCTGACCACCCTGAGATGATCCACCTTATTGTCACTGAAATCCTAGTGATTAACTACCACAGCCGCAACCTCCCCCTCATCCCGAATGGCCAGAAAAACTCCAATTCCCTGACTGATTAGAAACTCGTGGCGCTGTTTTTTAATGAGGAGTCATAAAATAACCCCTCTCACCAACTGTTGGTGAGAAAAAACTGACAGAAATGCTGAATATGGCCTATCTTGCTTCATGATCAGCAATCCACTGGGTCTCTCAGGTAATGTGATCTCGTATGCCCTCTCTTCCTGCACTGGTAGCATATAACCTGACTAACAGAAGAAGTGTCTCATCTCCTCAGATCTCCATGCATAGACTCCATACGGTGCTTCCTGCTATCAATAGGAGGGACACCAACTCTGAATGTCGAACCGCCCTACCTCACCACTCTAGAATCCCTCAGATTTCGCTTTGTGATTAGTGTCTGGTTGACTATAGAAGTGATGGAAGTCAACCTAAAGATGTTCACCTAAGATCGGATGTCATTCCTAAGCCCATCCTCAAACTTCCTCGCCAGAAATAACTCATCACCTCCTAAAATAGGCGTGAATAGTTGTAGCTCTATGAAGTGAGAATAATACTCTATAACAGAAAGTGTACCCTACTCCAGACTCATGAACTCTTAGGCTCGATCATCCCTCAAAGTCTCTAGGTAGAATTATTCATAAAAGGCATGCTTGAAATCATCCCAATCCATAACTTACTAGTGTCTCGCCTATGAGATCACATCCCACCATCTCTTGGAGGAATCACGAAGCATATACGTAGCGAGTTTTACCTTCCTCTATGGAGGCATATCCAGATGGTCGAAGATAGAGATCATGGATTCTAACCATGAATCTACAGCCTAAGGTCCTCCTTCCCCTATGAAGGTGGGAGGATTCTTCTACTGGAAAGCCCGCATCAACTCTGGAATAGAATGGGCGGGATGCGGTACTCCTCAAAAGGTTTGTATAAACCTCATAAATCCCTCTCAGAACTGTGTATCAGAACCTGTGTTCGGAATGATGGATGGTGCCAAGACTAGAAAAACTGGAGGATCTACTGGTAGTCCCTGGTCAGCCATATCAAGTGTTTGATCACTACCCTGTAACTGGAAGACAATTGAAGGACGTCTCTGTGGAATGAATCTTCAAGGTCAAGTGCACACTTTAGATCAAGATTAATAGGGACTGAAACTTAGAAATGTAATAATAGAGTAAGAGAAATAAAGCTTTAAAGTTTTTCAAAACATGGATACATGGCGTGTATAATGCCTACACGACGTGTTCCCTTAAGCCTTCACATGGGCATGTACTTTTATCAACCCAGGTCATGTAACACCACATACACATGGCATGTTGTCCTAACACATGGCATGTACTTGAATCCTCTTCCCCTGCCTGAGTTCATCTACACAGCTAAACCACATGGTTTTCCTAGAACAGGACTACACGGCGTGTTACTAACAGACACGGCGTGTACTAGATGAACTTCACTGACCCGTGTTGTTAGTCACACGGCCGGTTACACAACTCACTCTACACGGCGTGTTCCAGACGGACACGGTGTGTAATGCTTAAGTTTCAACTGCCCGTGTTGTTAGTCACATGGGTGAACACACGGCTGACTATGCATGGCGTGTTTATCCCAAACACGGTGTGTACAAGAAGTTTTTCACCATCCTGTGTTGTTTGTTACACGGTCAAATACATGGGTTACACTACATGGAATGTTCAAGCTTGACATGGCATGTATAACTTAAGTTTTAATCCATCCATGATGTTAGTCACACGGGTGGACACATAGTCTATGTAACATGGAATGTACATCCAATACACGGTATGTCCCACCAAATATTTACCAACCTTGTGTCTCTGCCCACACAGTCAGTGACACGGTTAGAGACTACACGGCGTGTACATACATTACACTATGTGTACTTAAGAAAAATAGTTCCTTCCCAAAAATAAGGACACAGGGCGTGTATTCATCATTACACGCCATGTATTCTGGGTTTTTCAAGACAGTAATCCTCAGAAACTACTCTGGAGGCCCAGAAAACATTGAAAAAAACATTAAAGTGTCAAATGTAGATCTGTGAGGGCTCATACTCCCTGTAAATCAAATCTTGGAATCTTATACATGTCATACACAAGGAATAACAATACAATGATCCACTAATATCCGATCCATGAGGGCCCATAAAACCTCAAGAAACAAAGTTTGGTTTCCATTCAAACAAAACCTTACACAATCCAATACCTTATCAAATAGCAAGTATTATATCAAGACATTTATCACAACAGCATGCATATCTAGCACAACATCTGTCACAACAACATGCAATCACTAATGCACCCAAAATGGAAAGGCAGGAATGCATGACATGTGATTTCTAACAAGTGCTTATATGATGCATGAGATGGAATACCCTCATCTCATCAGGTTGAAATAGAAATAGAACCTTAATAATATCAATGATAACAACACAATACATGTGAATCACCCAATGGTGAGATCAAATCAACTGTAAAATTGAAAAACCCAATAAATTGCAATAACCGAGGTAAATTGGCTTTTCCCTATACACGGGTTAACTACTCTTGAGCATAGCTTATTACCAACAACATATTCCTTCTTATACCTGACTATAGGCTCCAAACAGAAAGTAAAGAAGAAAATAATGCCTTTGAAACCACTTTGTAACAATCCAGTTCTGAGTGCCACCCAGAGGCGCCCCATACCCAGTTGGTCACATGGCCTCAAGAATATTTCACCGAATGCCAGAGGATGCTGACTAGAAGCGAGGGCCTTGGGTGTGATAGTGGGAAAACTATGCCATCATTGGAAGAGTAACACAGCGGAAGTAAACAAATAGTAATATTAGAAGAAGCAATAATACCATAAAATAGTAAACAGTGGAGGACTAGAAGTAATAACAACTGAGCACATAAAAATATATATGATGCATGATACATATTTCTAGGGAAGTAGCCAAACAAGTCACAATGTTGGAATAAAATACTAAACCAAAGTACAAAGAATAACAAGTAAACAACTCCAGAGCATTGCAAGCCTCATCTTGGTCCCATGCTCCCCAAAGACACAGAAATCAAGTACCTAAAGTAGAAGGGAGCTTTCCCTTATCTAGACCTACAACAATATAATCTAGTTGGGCCTGAATGCATGGCCCAAACCGGATGTGAGACGAATCCCAGTAGGAAACCACCCAAATATCTATGCCTAATAGTCAATAAAAATATATATAGCAGGCAATAAACAAAATGAAGCAGAAATAAAGGAAGTACACATAGTAACAATTCTACAAATTCAATTGCATTCATTTTCACATACCAAGTAAGCAGCTAATCAAAAGCAGGTAACCCTCTGGGAAGTACTCACAGCCTAACCCCTCTGGTTCAACCAAACAAACACAAGTAACCCTCTGGGAAGTACACACAGTCTAACCCCTCTGGTTCAGCTTTAGCAAAGACACTTTGAGGAAGCACTCACCGTCAATTCCCTTTATGTTCTCATATCAGAAACTAATAGGAACTCTGAGTAAGCACTCAACATCCAATTCCCCCTGTGTCCCATATCGAGGAAACTATAGACACTCTAAGGGAGAACTTATATCCATCCCCCCCCTTATGATCTTCCTACGTAAAAGTAAATAGACACTCTGGAGAAGTCTTCAATGTCAATTCTCCCTATGGTCTACTACACCAGGTTCCCACATCCCTGTGTAAGTTAATTGTGAAAAAAAGATACATGGACACCAAAGTAAACCTATAGAACGACTTGGATAAACAATCTACAACATATCATAGCATGTCAGATAATAATCACTATATCCTAACAATATTATGCATGGAAAGCAAAGCAGCCTAACAGGCAAGCTAGACCAAACAGTCAAAATAAGAAAACATGGGAAAAATCTCCATAGAATGGAAAGATTAACCTTATTCATAAAAAAACAACCTCTATCTAAACAAACAAGGCATATCAGGAAAAACAAAGCTAAAAAAATAAACATGCAATACCCTGTTCTTGGGTATTGGGAACTTTTTCACATAAAATTCAATGAATATCTACATAAAGGCACAAACCACCTACCTCGACATCGTGATATCGATATACATGAACCTTGGGCCTTGAGTCAACCTATAACATCATATATCTACAAAAATGTTAAAAACGTTCAACTGAGGATAACTCAAAAGAGAGAAAAAATCAATAGATGATGTTCAAGATGAAAGGAGAACTCACTGATGTGATTCCAATGCAATTGATAGCGGTCGATTCAGAGAAAGGACGACTAGTTGGAGGCTTGGAGAAGATCAGTAGTTGTACGGATGCTCTCAGTTGAGACGGGTCAAGAAGAAGTGCGTTATATCTGTCAAATGTGGCCCCGATCCATTTAATGAAAAAAAAAAGAAAGTACACGGCATGTTATTTAAAAGTATACGACGTGTACTTTCCATTTCTAGCCTCCGCTTTAGACGGTCTCCAGGTCAACACACATGGCTATGTGCTCGGCTATTACATGGCCAGGTGCTCAACCGTTACACATCCAGTACACGGTCACCCGAGGAAACTAGGTACATGGCGTGTACTTATAGTACACAACGTGTACTCCTGAAATTTCTAGAAACTCCTCTTTTTCTCAAAAACAACCAGAAATAAAGATTCATACATGAAAAGAAGATCTGGGTTCTTATAGAGAAATAAAATATCATTGAAAACTCTATGAGATCCATGTTATTTGAACCACCACCCATGAATGCAACGAGATATTATATTATCCTTATATATTATGTAAAGATATTGAGGGGTTATATAAGTAGAATTTGGGATGATATAAATATATAGTAATTAATATAATAAGTTATTTATATGTATTTTAAAAAATTTACAATTTATATTTCAAAGGATTAAAAAGTTCTTTTTACTAATAATTCATGGATAAAATTCAATTCTTTTATCTATATAATTAATAAAGTCATTTTATGCATAAAAATGTATTTTTCTTAAAATTTTCTTTTATGTGGAATACATTTTTATTTTCAAAAATGAAATATATTATTACTAATTGATTATAAATTATATTTTTAATATGAATAATATATTAACACTAATTATATTTATAGTTGATCAGAAATACAAACAATAATAAATAATATTTTAAAAATAATTTTACTTTAAAAACTATTTTTTATTATATTTAATACTTACATTTAAAAACTAAATTAAAAAATTTAGAATTTTAATTTTACAAAATTAAATTTATTTTTTGATTCGGCATAAGAATATTTTATTAGGATTAATTTTTTGGAATTTTCTAAAAAGATTGATTTTTAGGTGAAGAATGCAAAATGACATTTTTATAAATATTATGAATTTTATCAAATCATTAGGATATAAGAATAAATTAAAATTAATGAAACATTTTATTGACCAAATATTTATTTTATAATTAAAATTATACATTTAATAATATTAAGCTTAATTTAAAAACGTATATTTGATATTTTAGAACATAAGTTACATTATTCTCAAAAAAATAATGGGGTTTATATTTATTATTCTAGAATTAATTTTTATCACTTTTATAAATTTTATGTAATAAAATGGATTCCATATTTGGAATAATAATTCCAAAATTATTTAACAAGGACCTATATTTTTAGTAATAAAAATAAATTGCTTAGGTAAAAATTAGTTAACGTGGTAAAAATCATAATGTTAAAAGGTTAATTTAAAGGTTAAAATCCTTAAATCATGTTTAAAACATGCCTCTAGATGAATGGTTGAGGGATTTCTCAACCAAAACTAACCCCATATCCATTATTTTCTACTTTTTTATTCACTTTCTTAGGAAAGTGACATGAAAATAATATAAAGTTATGGGTATTTACAAAGGTTCCACTCTTCTTACTTATAAAAGGAGTCTTCTGTTACCCCTTTACATAAACTTTAAAAAATTTATTTCCACTTGAACCACTATCTAAATCCCTACCTTGAATTTCTATCCAAGTATTATAAGTTATGGTCTTATCAAAACACCACCCCTCAATAACTTTATCAAATTTTAAAAGGAGTTATTCCAAAGAGTAAGGACAAATTCCCAAATCACTCCCTTTCATTTATACACCTTTAAGTGTTCCTATTCTAACTAAAATTTTATTATACCATCCTGAAATAAAAAACATCAATGTTATTACTATAATTGGGTGTTATTATATTTATGAACATCCATTACTTATCCCCCTATCAACCAGTTAAAAAATGATAACGTTGTTTGTGTTACGTACGGACTGTCGCCATTACGGGCGACATAATATATTTTTCATAGCCACCTTATATGGTAGGTTCAAGAACAATATTTAATAATTAAATATTAAATTTATAAAAAATTTAATATTCTTAAAATTCAAACCATTTTATACCTTTATTCCAGCCTATGGAAAAATAAAAGGCTGCTCGTGTTTACATGCGGACTACCACCTCTATGTAGCAACTTATTACATTTGTAATCACCACCTTACATGGATTGTTTAAAAATATATTTGACGAATATATATGATATAAATGAGTTATATATATCATTAATATTTTTCTTAATGTATGAAACACAAAATTTAAAATCATTATAAAGTGACATGCTGATATCGGTAAATTACTCGATACAAGCTCGTTATAGATTCCATTTTCACGAACCATGCCCATAGTTTTAATAAAATTAACATGGGGGTGAATAAATAATTTAAATATATATATTGAAATATTTTTTTTATATTCTAATAATGATGAACATGGTATCAAGAAATTGGGTTCAATATCCCCATTATAAAACATATGTGAAATGATCAAAATTACTAACATCCAGTGATAAAAATAAACATTAAATAGACAATGAATGTATAATGAATTATTGAAATTAAATATTAGAAATTTTATTATATATTAATAAAGTTATAAAAAATATTATTAATATGTTTATTTTTATTATATAGGATTTTAAATAGCTTTCATTGAAGTTGGTAGAAAAAGTTATGGTTCTCATTTTGGATTTGAGATTGATAGGACTAAGTTACCATCTAGATAATTATGTGAGATTTATCTATATAACAATATTTATTTTCATCACCAATGGTTTTTCATGAGTTTTACATTTTATCTTACCATTTCACTTTCCCCTTTGGTTCATAATTCACTCAATGTGATGCTTTTAAGAAAAAACTACATTACTACTTCTTTTTGGTTGAGAAATTTTTCCACCATGTTTGTATTTATTATTTTTTTTGTAGATGTTTTTATATATACTTATACAATTTATTAAATTTTTCTAAATTAAATTTAATATATTTATAAATTAATTCTATTTTAACATTTTTAGCATGGTCGTTTTCAAGCAATTTTGACTTTTTTTCAAAATGTGAAAGGAATATTCTTTTTAAATATTTTATGTACTAAAATATTTTATGGTTTATTTCATCATATATCTTTAAGAAACTTTCTTTGCACATTTTCATGCTTTTTAAAATAATTTTTATTCATTTTTTAAAAGGACTTATCATAAGAGATCAAAAATGTAAAGGGTATTTATTCTTCTTTCTCCAAGTGAATTTTAATGCTCATATAAAACTTCATCGATGAAAACATCCTTTAATGTTTATCATAAATAAATAGGAATATTATATAAGGATACCATCCCCATTATTTCTTATAATGGATTATGAAATTTCTTACTGAAGTCTTCTTGGTGCCCTCTCTCTTTTCCATGGGTCAATTAAGTGAAATTTTAAATATGAATGTTTTCATGTTCTCTTGGAACACATATGTATACTATATCATTATGTGACGAGTGGACCCTATATAACCATCCAATTAATTGGGTAAGTTTGATATATCATGAGATAATTATTCTAAATAGGGGCTTGAACTCCTTAACCACTATTTTATGGGAGGAAAGGATGTGAATTCCTAACCCATAATATTAAAGAAGATAGGGATGTGAATTCCTGACCCACTATGTTATGATAAATATACTTAAGTTTATACCATATTCATATTATTTTTAATGTTATCATGTTATGATGAATCATGTTTTATGTTATTATTATATTATTATGCATTAATTTATGATTGATGATCCATGTTTATTTGGGAATGATGTTCTAATTATATTTTTATGTTCCTTGAATTTTCTCTTATACCTACATGCTTATATTATGCTCACTTACGATCAATAATTCTAATATTTTATTTTTACCCTTACTAGGAAACTGAGATCATCCCTTTATCATGTTTCCATTATTAAGGTTTTGAAGTTTATTATATCTTATTATTAGTATATAAGGGGGTTTATAGGGTTATGATTATGGGTGGATATGTAATGTTTAATCTTTGTAAATTATATAAACTAAATATATGTTTATTACAAATTACCTCATGATGACTTGGATAAAGGGTCTTTATGATTATGCATACTTGTATATAATATAGTTATTGGACACAAGTATGGTTATACTTCTGTTTTATAGAGATCATGCTAGATCTCTTTATATCCTAAGTGACATTAATTCTTTGATAGAGTTCATTATTTTCTTACATTTTTGGATTATGAAATTTATAAATATTTTCAATGCTACAAAGGCTAATGGGGTTATAATTTTTCGTTTTTTGAATGAGGATAAAGTTTATGAAACTTATAGAGATACCCCAAAATTGATTTAGAGGATATCTAGAAGAAGTTATGGATATGTTTTCTAAAGTTTTTCCATATGATTTAGAATAATGACCTAAATGTTTATAAATTAAATTCCCTTTTCAAATGAGTAAATACCTTATTAAGAAGTGAAATTATAGAAAACACATGCACTAATTTGGATATTTTAAACTATTATAAGTTATATCCTATTAGATTTAAAATACCATAAAGAATAATAACAATTGATAGTATAGTCATTGTACAATGCTCATACAATTACTATATATAGAGGGTTATGATAAATCTAATTCACACAAAAAATAAATTGATGGCCTCAACCAGTTGTATTGTTCATGTAACACCCCAAGCTTCCACAATACGTTTCCCTTTGAATAATGTAATAGTTTGCATTGTACGCAACTTCGAGATTCTAACACACCACGACCAATCAAACTAGCCGTTATGAATAGTAATACAAACTTTTTGAAATTTTATAAATTTTATTTTTTAAAATGGACTTCATTTTTGAATTAGGAATATCAAAATTAACTTAGGGTGAATTTTTGGTATTTTTCTGAAAACTTTAAATTTTTGATGAATAGTGAAAAACACTACATTATTGGTTAAAACCAACTTTTTATTTAAATAATTATTTATTTTATTTAAATTTATTTTAGGTCAAAATAGATACATAATAACTATATATGTTCAATTTAATTTATTGGAATCATTTTATAAAAAGTTTAGATATATAAATATTTTATTGAACTTTTTACAGTCTTTTACCCACCTCCTAAGAGCATTTGAAAATTTGCATAAAACTTAATTTTACCACTTTTGTGAGTTGAATTTAAAAAATATGAGACACACGGTTAATACTTGTAAGTAAAATGTGGTTCAATAAGATGAAAATAATTTTTGGTGAATAATAACTTTTGACTTTTTTACCACGGTTAAAAGTAAATAGGGTAATTAAGGGTAAAAATGATATCACAATTACCCTAACACATTTCCTAATTCTATTGGATAAGTATAATTCTACCAAAAAACAACCTTATGAATAAAATATTATTCCCTTTGGTCCACTTGGATTATATTAGGAAATTTATTATTATTTTATTTAAAGAAGAGTTAAAAGATTTAAATTCAAAGTTTAATAACTAAATCATTTTTAATATAGGGTTACACACAATATAAATTCAACTATAAATATTAATTAGAAATATAAAAAGATTTAATACATAATGTTATTTTATTTATAATTTTTATACCTTAAATAATTTAATTTATTTGTGATAGAATGATGATGCAGTAATTACCTTATTAATGAAATATTAAAATAATTGATATTATACATATCCAAATAAATGTAAATTGAGACTTATGATGAATTCCAAAAAATTTCTAGTTTAATATTACATGTTATGTTTGGTTAAATAAATTTTATTCTAATTGATAAAATTTTAATGGATTTCAAAAAAATCAAATACTAAATAGTGTCAAAATTGACATAATTGAGTTTTTAAAACAAATACTATATTATTAATTGATATAATATTCATAAAAATATAAGGTTGGAAAAAAATACTTAGATAAGGTTATATATATTAATACTTAACCACTTGGGGTTATATTGGCAGTTTATAGTAAGTTTATTAACCATATAATATAAAAATACCAAGATACATGGTAAATGTCAAACTATTTAACTAAGAGTTAAATCTAAAAGATAAAGTTAATATGGTGACCTAAACCTCTCTAAAACCTATTGGTTGAGATTTTTTCGACTCATACTCACCTTATACTCTAAATAAATCATTTTGGATGCATTAGAAACCGAAAATGATTTTATTATAAAATAATATTTCAAGATTTTCCTAAAGTGAACCTCACCTCTCTTATAAAAGGGTACTTCCCCTTCTCTTAATTTCACACCTCCAAAGCCATTTTTCTAGAACAAAACCTTCCAATATATACTCTAAACTATCCTAACTTCAACCTAGAGGCATTAATTGGATCATAAATCCAACCTAAGTAGCCGTTTTGTTCAACTCAAAAGGAAACACCCGAAGAAGAGATAATAATTTCACCACCCACTTTCAAGTTCTTTTCTACTTCAACTTCCTCTTTATTTGTTTTTTCCAAACCAAAATAATAAATCCAGTACCTTATACATACTTTGACGTTATTATAAATTTTTTACAACCATATTCATTATTCTATCCATCCTATAATTGACAAAGTCACCATACGTGTGTATGTACGGCTTACCGTCTCCCCATCATGGTGTAGTTTGTTATTCAAACACTTCATTATTTGGATAGGAATAATAATGAGTATAAATGAGGTAAATAATAAATATAAAAATTTAATTATTCTGTATATATGATATACCATCCAATTACATATGATTTCTCCATCAATATAATGATATTGTCGCTCGTGCATATGTACGGATTACCGTCTCCACGAACGGGATGAGATTCATTTCCCCATCGTAACCATTCAAGAATAATTTTCATTTGATGACTAAAAATAATGTTTATGAACAAAATATAATTCTTTATATGAATCAAATACATCCTATCCATAACAAACATGGCTTATGTAACCAAGCATATAAAGGAAAATGAATCAGTTAACACCCGAAACGATGATACTACTGAAATATTATTAACAAAGCAATATTAAAGGATCATATATGATATCATATTTATGTATATAGTTATTATATAATTTAATAACAATTATTTAACTATGATATAGTAAGTTAACACACCCTCAACCAAGGAAAAGTACAAGTTAAGGGTTAATTTCACAATCTCTTTATTATTTGAGGTTGTTTTTACGTAAGTATCTACTGGGACCTCTTTATCATCCACATCCATGTTTTATTAAAAATGTATTTCAAAACATTTTTAATATTTTCTAGACTATGGGTTAAATTCATTTATACCCTTATTTGACATTATATGTTTTTAAAGGAATCTTTTCTTCATTTTCCAAACAAGGTACTTTATGACCTTTTTGAAAAAATTAAGGTAATAATTTTTTTTAACTTATACAATGGGTGAGGCTATTTTCCACCATTATAAAATCATCGAAGTTTCCCTTACAAGGTTATAAGAATATTTTCAAAATAAATGTTTTATTTTATAATTATGTGACTCTTAAATGGTTTCAAAATAGAAAGAGGTATTTCTTTCAAATAGTTTTCATTTCATCTATGTCAATATCCTTTGATAGATTTTAAACTTGGTTGAAGTTGATTTATTATGATAAAAATCTTCCATATTGTATTGAAGGTTTTGTGATATATTTTAATGTGGATGCGTTACTTTTATACCATTCATGGTTTATGGTTAAAGTATAGACATTTCGTATGCTAGTTTTAATATGAATGTTTAGGTTATGTTTCAACCTTTTCATATGAGGAATGTATTGGACTTAGTAAGTGGTTGGTGGATCCCATTATAGCTCCTCGGTGCATCAGTAGGTCTCATGAGACAATTATATGTGGAATTGGTTAAGGCCTTTCCCATTTTGATATATGGTTTTGGCCGAGGCCTAAATCATTTTTATACATCTTGGTTGAGGCCTTGAAAATATGTTTCAGAATGTCTGACATTATATATTCCCTCATTATGAAAATAATAATGATGGTGCATGTGGTTATTCGACTAGTAGAATACCCATGACTGTGTTTTATTATGGAATTATTTACTTAGCTCATATTCGTGCCATAAAGTGTTCATGTTTATTATTTTTAAAGGCATGTGTTTTTAATTATTCACCATGCCTAATGTTTATGTTATCTTCCACTGTATTGCTTACCCTTACTGAGTGTTTTATCTCACCCCTTTCTTATGTTTCATTTTCCCTGGATATGAAGAAGTTAGTTATGAGTGACTTGTAGGCATAATCTAGGAGGCTTGGATGTTTCTAAAGGAATAAATTAGTGTTGTATTTCTTTTCAAGTTGTAATATTGAACTTATGTATGTATATTGTTTCCAATAATACTAAACTGGTCAGTCTTTTGGGACATGATTCCTTGTATCATGCCAATGTTATGTAATAAAGAACCAACTCTGGGTAACTGGTGTCGGGGCGTTACAGTTGGTATCAGAAGAATTTTTGTACAAACCTTGGAAACTAGATTTAGAAAAACTATGATTAGATAACATTACCCTAAGATAGAGTTTGAGAATTATTATAGAAGAACTTCTTAGAATTTTGGTACTATAGAGATTTTGTGCGTTTTCCAAGCAATACATCCCTGTCTGGATATGAGCAGGTAAAGGCGGATCTGGCACAAATGTACCTAGGGTTAAAACCTGAAAATACCGCTTTGAGCTAGACTCGAATGGGAACTGGTGCACGACAACGGGCCTTGCTGCACTCTTAGTTACGACACTCCTGAGGGATATGCTTAGGATAATTCTAATTTTCTATAAAAACCATTATGAAGGATTTATAGGTATATAACTCCTCAAAGAAAACATTTTTATGATTATGGATTATATCCATAAACTGTTCAATTTATGTTAAATGTTTTATAAGTTCAAAATTATGTATTGCGATTCATAAACTAATATACTGTATGTCATTGTTTAGAAATGGCACATAGTGGAAGGAATGGAAACCGTATCAACCAATACTGGAAAGCTAACCTTTACCAACGGTTTGGAAACGTTGGTATAGGCCTCCAAACTGTTGGTATAGCCTATACCAACGGTTTGGAGAACCGTAGCCAAGTAAGCCGTTGGGATAGGTCTATACCAATGTTTTTCCAAAAACCGTTGGTATAGACCTATACCAACAGTTTTGGAAACCGTTGGTATAGGTAATATAAAATCTATACCAACGGTAATGGAACCGTTGGTATATAAATTCCAAAAATAAAACATCTGATAGGATTTGATCCCAGGACCCCTCGTTTATCATTGAATGACTCAACCACTAACCTAACATGACTTTTGTGATCATAATTACATAAATATATATATTTATTCTCATAAATATTTTAAATTTTGATTTATATAATGTTCTCGGTACGAAGGTCTGATAAAAAATGAAAGTACCTATACCAACGGTTGTTAAAACTGTTGGTATAGGTCTTTGGTTGTGATTTTCATTCTGTGGAGAATGTTGAATTTTGGCCCACTTTTCCCAAAGGTTTGGCCAAACCATTGGGAAAGGTAGACCTATCCCAACAGTTTGGCCAAACCATTGGGAAAGGTGGTATATTTGGGGACCTTCCCCAATGGTTTGGCCAAACCGTTGGTATAGGTCCACCTTTCCCAACGGTTTGTCCAAACCGTTGGGAAAAGTGTCCAATTTGGGGGCCTTTCCCAATGGTTTGTCCAAACCGTTGGGATAGGTCTACCTTTCCCAACGGTTTGGCCAAACCATTGGGAAAAGTGGCCAATTTGGGGGCCTTTCCCAACGGTTTGGCCAAACCGTTGGGAAAGGGGACCTATACCAGTGGTTTTTGCAAACTGTTGGTATAGAAGTGTTGGGAAAGATGTAATTTCCAGTAGTGAACACACGTAATCAATGTAGGGATTTCCCTCCTACTCAAGATAATTATAGTGGAGCTAGTGATGCAACTGGTGCTGATCAGCTTATCACCATACTAGGACAACTCACTCAGGTTATGAATAATAACCTTACCAGTATGAAGCACCCTGATCCACAGCATGGAGGATCAATGTTAGACCTCTTCATGAGGCAACAACCACTAACATTTAATGGTAGTACAAATTCTTTAGTAGCTGAGAAATGGATAAGTTTCTTAGAGAAAATATTTCATGCTTTGGGGAGTAGTGAAATGGAAAAAGTTGTCATGGAAGTTTATCTCCTCACAGGAGATGCAGATCAATGGTGGTCATTGATTCAAAACACAAAAGAAGATGAAGAAGTATCAAACATGGAATGGAGGGAGTTTGAAGGTATTTTCTTAGAAAAATACTTTCCTCATGACCATCGAGCAGATATGGAAAGACAACTTTTGAGTCTGAGGGAAAAGGAGGATGAGAATGTCATAAAGTATGAGGCTAAATTTACGAGGTTAGCAAGGCATGCTGCAGATTATATACGTAACCGAAGAAGTAATATTGATCATTTCTTTGATGGGTTAAAACCATTTCTCTGTAAAGAATTAGTCTCGAAATCCTTCTCATAATATTAAGATATTGTCTCATGTGTTATCAAAACAGAAAAGGAATTCTCTAAGTCTTATGACTTTAAAGCAAAAAAATAGAAGAAGAGATCTATTGAACACTCTATGAAAGGAAGTAAGGAAATAGGGAATAAGGGAAGAGTTGAATTTCTACCCTGTGATAATTGTGGAAGGAAGCACCCTGGTTCCTGTCTAAAAGGAAAAGGAGTATGCTAAAAATGTGGACAGAAATTCCATATTGCTAGTGATTGTAAGGAGAAAAAAGAAGCTACCAGTGTTTAATGCTACAATTTCAGGAAGATGGGAGATTGTACAAATAAATTTCCTAAGCGTCAGAAAAACTTACCTCGAAAAAGGCCAAGGGATCAAGGCCAAGCTTATGTGATCACTACTGCTGATGTTGAAGCTCCTAAAGACGTGGTGCTAGGTAATTTAATGGTTTCTTCAAGTTTATCCAATGGTTTATTTGATTTTTGATCATCGAATTATTTCATATCTTCCCAGTTTTCTAATAAAATTAGATATTTCCAATTTGATTTAACAAGGGAGTTTTCAGTAAAAACTCCTAAGGGAAGTATCATTACAACAAAGTTTTGTGAATCAGTCCCCATTAAGGCATATAAATGATATTTATCTATTGACCTAATCATTATACCCATGATTGAATTTGATATAATCATAGGTATGGATTGGATTTCAGACCATGATGTGAAAACTTATTTTAAGAAGAAGGTTACAATTCTTGATGATGATATGGAGTACCTTATCTTTAGATCAGAAACGTCACCATCTGATTCTTATCTACATCCATCCCAAGTAGATCTACTAAATTAAATTATTGTGGAGGTTAAAAATTAAATAATTATGGGTGAGGAAAATAATGTTTGAATAGAGGACGTACCTATTATGCAAGAATATGTTTATGTGTTTCTAGAGGATTTACCTGGACATCCTCCAGAACGAGAAATTGAGTTTTCCATTGATTTAATTCCTAGTTCAAGGCCCATATCGAAGACCCGTTATAGAATGGACACTGTGGAATTAGTAGAACTAAATAAAAAACTATAGGAATTGAGTAATAAGGGATTTATTCTCCATAGTTTTTCTCCATGGGGAGCCCCTGTACTTTTTTTTAAGAAGAAAGACGGATCTATGAGGTTGTGCACTGATTACAGGGAGATCAATGCTATAAAAATAAAGAAAAAGTATCCATTACCTCACATTGAAGATTTATTCAACCAAATTTATGGATCTCAATATTTTTCAAAAATTGACCTTCGATCTGGATATCATCAGTTGTGTGTGAAGAAGGAAGACATTCTGAAAATAGCATTTCAAACTAGGTATGAGCATTACGAGTTTACAGTAATGCCTTTTGGATTGACTAATACACCCTCTTTCTTCATGGATCTAATGAATAGATTTTTCAAGGAATATATTGATGACTTTGTAGTGGTATTTATTGATGATATCTTGGTATAATCCAAAAGCTACGAAGATCATTAAAATCACTTGTGCATTATTCTAAAGACTCTTAGAAGAAATGAATCATATGGTAAGTTTAGCAAGTGTGAATTTTGGCTTAAGGAGATTTCATTTCATAGCCATATTGTCTCTAAGGATGGAATCTTTGTTGATCCTTCAAATACCAAGGTAATCCAAGAATGGCCAGCACTGATGAGTATAACTGAGGTATGCAGTTTTATTGGTTTAACAGGTTATTATTGATGTTTCATCCATAATTTTGCCTGGTTGGCTAACCCATTAACCAAGATCGCACGTAAAGGGGTTAAATTTGTTTGGACAAAAGAGTGTGAATAATTTTTTGAATAAATAAAGAGAAGATTAGTTAATGCTCTTATCTTGACTCTACCATCATGGAATGATGGGTTTGTTAATTATAGTGATGCTTCAAAGAAAGGACTTGGTTGTTTCCTTATGAAGAATGATAGATTTATTTCTTATGCATCACAACAGCTAAAAATTCATGAGAAAATTTATCCTACTCATGATCTTGAGTTAGAAGATGTAATCATTGCTCTAAAAAAATGGAGACACTATCTCTATAGTAAAAAATGTGAGATTTATACTGATCACAAGAGTTTGAAGTATATGTTCTCACAAAAAGAACTCAACATGAGGCAAAGGCGATGGCTTGAACTACTCAAGGATTATGATTGAACTATACACTACCACCTGGGGAAGGAAAATAAGGTGGAAGATGCTTTGAGCAGAAAGGATCATGGAGTTTTGAACAAGATGAGAGTTGAAAAGGATCCTATATACATGGATATAGTAAAGATGGATATGGGAATAACCATGGAAGGTGAAACATCAATGATTTTTCAAATGGTTTCCAACCCATATTTACTAGAAAGGATAAAAATTTCTCAGACTAATGATGAGGAGTCTCAAAAGAAGATTAAATCTATGAATGATGGGAGATTGATCGACTTCATATATGAAGATGGAATTTTGAAATTTGGGAAGAGACTTTGTGTTCCTGACATACCTGATCTAAAAAGGGAATTGTTAGATGATGTTCATAGCTCCAATTTCTCTATACACCATGGTAGCACTAAGATTTATAGAGATTTGAAAGAACATTTTTGGTGGGACAACATGAAGAGAGAGATTGCTGATTTTATGTCAAGATATATAGTTTTCCAACAAGTGAAAGCTAGAATACAACATCCTAGAGGATTCATGCAACCTCTTCTCATACTTGAGTGCTAATGGGATGATATTACGATGGACTTTTTCATAGGGCTACCAAAGTCTCCTAGAAGTAAGGGTGCAATATGGGTCATTGTTGATCGTCTTACTAAGTCAGTACATTTTCTTGATATAATAGAATATTTACAACTTTAACATTTAGAAATATTGTATATTAATGAAGTTCTAAGACTTCATGGAGTACCCCTATCGATTGTTTCTGATCATAATCCCCATTTTACATCAAGATTCTGAAAAAATATTCAGAAATTCCTGGATACTGAACTTCGTTTGAGCACTGCCTACCACCCTCAAACTGATGGACAATCAGAACATACTATTCAAACCTTAGAAGACATGTTGATATCTTTCTCACTTGACTTTCAAGGTATGTGGGATCAATATTTACCTCTGATAGAATTTTCCTATAACAATAGCTTCCATTCAAGTATTTAGATGGAACCATATGAAGCATTATATGAAAAGAGATGTCGCACACCAACTTGTTGGGATGATGTTGGTGAAAGGAAACTCGTAGGACCAGAACTTGTTGAGGAAACGATGGAAAAGGTGAAGTTTATCCAAACCCACATCAAAGCAGCCCAAAGTAGGCAAAAGAACTATACTGATAATTGGAAGAAGGATTTGGAAGGGTGTTATATGATTTGTTAAGAAGGTTTAATTGAGTACCAGATATATCTGACCTTTCTAAATTCTAGAATAAATTGGGTTTTTAGCTTACTGTTTGGAAATGCCACCAAGTCTCTCCAAAGTTTACGATGTGTTCCACATATCACTATTGATAAAATACATTCTTGGCCCAACGCATGTACTCACCTATGAAAAAATTGAAGAGGAACCTGATTTGTCTTATTGTGAAGATCCTGTCAAGATTCTTGATACCAGAGAACAAATGTTGAGAAATTGGATGACTCGTCTGGTAAAAGTTCTATGGAGAAACCATAAGATGGAAGAGGCAATGTGGGAACCAAAGGAACTTGTGATGAAGAACCACTCGAATCTTTTTGTGCGGTAGTATTCTAGAAATTTTGAGGATGAAATTATTTGGATGGAATAATGTAACACCCCAAGCTTCCATAGTACGTTTCCCTTTGAATAATGCAATAACTTGCATTGTACGCAACTTCGAGATTATAACACACTGCGACCAATCAAACTAGCTGTTATGAATAGTATTACCCAGTTTTTTAAATTTTATAGATTTTATTTTTTAAAATGGACTTCATTTTTGAATTTGGAATATCGAAATTATCTTAGGGTGAATTTTTGGTATTTTTTTGAAAACTTTCGATTTTTGATGAATAGTCAAAAACGTTGCGTTGTTGGTTAAAACCGAATTTTTATTTAAATAATTATGTATTTTATTTAAATTAAATTTTTGTCTAAATAGATACATAATACCTATATAAGTTCAATGTAATTCATTGAGTCATTTTATAAAAAATTTAGATATATAAAAATTTTATTGAACTTTTTACAGTATTTTACCCACCTCCTAGGAGCATTTGCAAATTTGCATAAAATTTAATTTTACCGCTCCTATGAGTTTAATTTAAAAAACCCGAGATACATGGTTTATATAAGTAATTAAAATGTGGTACAATAAGATGAAAATAATTTTTGGTGAAAAGTAACTTTTGACTTTTATTTACCACGGTTGAAAGTAAATAGCGTAATTAAGGGTAAAAATGATATCATAATTACCCTAACACTTGTCCTAATTCTATTGGATAAGTATAATTAGACCAAAAACAACCTTATAAATAAAATATGACCCCCTTTGGTTTACTTGTATTAGATTAGGACATTTATTATTATTTTATTTAAAGAAGAGTTAAAAGAGTTAAATTCAGAGTTTAATAACTAAACCTTTTTTAATATAGGTTGCACACAATATAAATTCGACTATAAATATTCATTAGAAATCTAAAAATATTTCCTACATAATTGTATTTTATTTATAATTTTTAGACATTAAATAATTTAATTTATTTATGACACAATGATGATGCAGTAATTACCTTATTAATGAAATATTAAAATAATTGATATTATAAATATCCAAATAAATATAAATTTAGACTTATGATAAATTAACCTAATTTTATAGGTTAATATGACATGTTAGGTTTGGTTAAATAAATTTTATTCGAATTGATAAATTTTTAATGGCTTTTAAAAAAATCAAATACTAAATAGTGTCAAAATTGGCATAATTGAGTTTTTAAAACAAATACTATATTATTAATTGATATAATATTCATAAAAATCTAAGGATCGGAAAAAAGACTTATATAAGGTTATATATATTAATAATGAACCACTTGGGGTTTTCTTGATAGTTTATAGTAAGTTTATTAACCATATAATATAAAAATACAAAGAGACATGGTAAATGTCAAACTATTTAACTAAGAGTTAAATCTAAAAGATAAGGCTAATATGGTGACCGAAACCTATCTAAAACCTATTGGTTGAGAGTTTTTAGACCAATAACCACCTTATCATCGAAATAAATTATTTTTGAGCCATTATAAACCAAAAATAATTTTATTATAAAATAATATTTCAAGCTTTTCCTAAAGTGGCCCTTGCCTATCTTATAAAAGGGTACTTCCCCTTATCTTAATTTCACACCTCCAAAGTCATTTGTATCGACAAAAACCTGCCCAAATATACTCTCAACTATCCTCCCTTCAACCTAGAGGCTTTACTTTGATCAAAAATCTAACCTATGCAGCCCTTTTGATCAACTTAAAAAAAACAACCGAATAATAGATAATAATTTCACCACCCTATTTCATGTTCTTTTCTTCTTCCACTTCATATCTATTTGTTGTTTCCATACCAAAATAATAAATCCAGTACCTTATACATACTTTTATGTTATTATAAATATGGTACAACCATATTCGTTATTCTATCTATCCTATAAATGGAAAATTCACCATATGTGCGTACGTACAGCTTACTGTCTCCACATCATGGTATAATTTGTTATTCAAACACTTAATTATTTGGATGGGTATAATAATGAGTATAACTGATTTAAATAATAAATATAACATGTTAATTATTCTTTTTATATAATATAACATTTGATTACATATGATTTCCCCATCAATATAATGATATTGTCGCTCGTGCGTACGTACGGATTACCGTCTCCATGAACGCGATGAGATTCATTTCCCCATCGTAACCATTCAAGAATAGTTTTCATTTGATAACTAAAAATAATGTTTATTAACATAATATAATTATGTATATGAATCAAATACATCCTATCCATAAAAATCATGGCTTATGTAACCAAGAATATAAAGGAAAATGAATCAGTTAACACGTGAAACGATGATACTACTCAAATATTATTAACAAAGCAATATTAGAGGATCATATATGATATCATATTTATGTATATAGTTATTTTATAATTTAATAACAATGATTTAACTATTATAAAGGAGGTTAACGTACCCTTGACTAAGTAAAAGTACATGGTAAGGGTTAATTTCACAATCTCTTTATTATCTGAGGTTGTTTTTACGTAAGTATCTACTGGGACCTCTTTATCATCCACATCCATGTTTTCTTAAAAAAGTATTTCAAAAAAAATTACTATTTACTAGACTATGGTTTAAATTCATTTATACCCTTATTTGACCTTATATGTTTTGAAATAAATCTTTTCATCGTTTTCCAAATAAGGTATTTTATGACCTTTTTGACAAAATTAAGGTAAGAATGTTTTTTTAACTTATATGCTGGGTGCGGCTACTTTCTACCGTTATAACATCATATAAGTTTCTCTTATAATATTATAAGAATATTTTTAAAATAAATGTTTTATTTTATAATTATGTGACTCTTAAATGGTTTCAAATTAAAAAGAGGTATTTCTTTCAAATAGTTTTCATTTCATCTATGTCAACATCCTTTGATGGATTTTAAACTTATTTGAAGTTGATTTATTATGATACAAATCTTCCATATTGTATTGAAGGTTTTGTGATATGTTTGACTATGGATGTTTTATTTTTATACCATTCATGGTTTATGGTTAAAGTATTGACATTTCGTATGCTAGTTTTAATAAGAATGTTTATGTTATGTTTCAACCTTTTCATATGAGGAATGTATTGGACTTAGTAAGTGATGGGTGGAGCCCTCTATAGCTCCTCGGTGCATCGGTAGGTCTCATGAGACAATTAGATGTGGAATTGGCCAAGTCCTTTCCCAATTTGATATATGGTTTTGGCCGAGGCCTAAATCATTTTTAGACGTCTTGGTCGAGGCCTTGACAAGATGTTTCAGAATGTCCGGCATTATACATTCCCTCATTATGAAAATAATAATGATAGTTCTTGTGGTTATTCGACTAGTATAATACCCATGACTATGTTTTATTATAGCATTATTTACTCAGCTCATATTCCTTCCATAAAGTGTTCAGGTTTATTATTTGTAAATGCATGTGTTTTTAATTATTCAGCATGCCTAATGTTTATGTTATCTACCGCTATATTACTTACCCTTACTGAGTGTTTGAGCTCACCCCTTTCTTATGTTTCATTTTCCCAGGATATGAAGAAGTTAGTTATGAGTGACTTTCAGACATAATCGAGGAGGCTTGGATGTTTCTAATGGAATAAATTAGTGTTGTATTTGTTTTTCAAGTTGTAATGTTGAACTTATGTATGTATATTGTTTCCAATAATACTAAACTGATCAGTATTTCAGGACATGATTCCTTTTATCATGTTAATGTTATGTAATAAAGCACCGACTCTGGGTAACTGGGGTCAGGGCGTTACAATGCCCTATGAAGCCCATTTACCAAATATTTCTAGGGGATAGCATCATTGGGACTTACCCTTGACCAAGCCTTATCCATGATTAAAAAACTAAATCATGAGTGAAATTATTTGTGGGAAAATTTCAAGATCATCGAGATCCTGACCCAAACCATGTTCTTCGAACCACCTAAAGAAAATCTCACTATCATACACTTTACCCTAAGGGAATTCACTGATGTAATAAAGGGATATGTATCAAGACCCTAATATTAGGATTTTTTATATTTTTATTTTTAATAAATTAATGATTATATTTATATTTTATTACTTTATAATGGTTAAATAATAACGTTTAATAAAAAATAGATTTTAATATGATGAAACACAAATTATATTTTTGGGAAATATATAGTTTCAATAAAAACACTTTTTTTATAAATTCAAGAATTTATTAAATAAAATATATTATAATAAAATATTATTCATAAATAATATTTATTAAATATAAATTATAATTTAACTTTATAAATTAAAATGTAATTTTTATAAGGGTCTGAAAACTGTTATTGTCAAAAAACCCATTATTTTTTAATAAATGGGGATTTTTGATTTAAAAGTGTAAATTATAATATTTATAGAATTATTTTCATAAAATAAAAATCATTTTGAAATTATCATTTCAAAATTTTCCAGTTGTGAATTTTTTTTACTTTTTTGAGACAGTTAATTTTTTGGGTAAAAATTAAATACAGTATAATTAAATGGTTGGTATTATGACATAATAAAAACCAAAAAGTAATTTAATAAAAACTATAAAGAGTATCCATAGAAAAAATTATGGTTTTTATTTAAAATAATGTTTTTTGAAGTTATTTTATTAATTTTATAAACCCTTAATGAATCCTCCAAAATATGTATTATATTTTAAGGTTTTAAAATAAATTCTTTATAAAAATGACTCACTTCCACATCACCAAGGTTATTATTTTATGGATTTATATTCTTAGACTTATAGAATAATTAAATCCAATTCTATTTGGATGAAACCATGACCAAAATCCATGGGATGGTTTTTGGTTTGTATTAATCTATCGTATAGAGTCCAAACCCTATGTTTAGAAAATAATAAAGAATTATTCTATTTTTACCTATTAAAACCCACAAAACCATCCATTCATATTCACTCAAAACCCTTGGTGCATGAATTTAATCCAGCCTTAACTCTCTAGATCCCTACCAAGGTGACCCCAATCTCTTAAGAAGCTCCTCCCAATCTTTTAGAAACACCCTCTCATAGTAATGGATCATCTTCTTATCCTCTTTATTCAAGTGGCTTCTATATATTATGCCTTTTTATTTCTAATTATTCATGATGGGATATGTTTTTTTAAAATCACTCTTAATTTAATTATGTTTTAAAAGTGATGGGATACCCTTTTCAACCTTATTAAACCTTTCAATGAATCTTTATGTATCATCATTATGCTGCTAAAATTATCCTGTGATTTTATATTCCAAACATTTGTTTTGTGAATACCCATCCACAACTCCACTCAAGTATATTCACCGAGATGTACGTATACTTAATTGATTTAGGACTTCCATTTATTTAACCCACACTCTTTAATCATGGGATTAAAATTAATGAAATTAATCCTTGTTTTGTATTATCTATATGGCACACTTTTGCATGTACATGATATGATTGTGATGGGTGGGCCCAGAATTATATATCTCTCCAATGCATTGGGTAATTTTTTTATCTCATGAGATTCCATGTATGGTTAATGGTATGTTATTATAATCTCACCATGTTATAATGTCTTGTTGGTTATCCTTGATTTATGTTTATGGTGTCATGTTTTATGGTGTTTCTACATTCTCATGTTACCTTTATAATATCAACTTATTTCATGATTTAATGTTAAAGTTTTTTATTCTCACCCATATTATGTTACCTTGATATTACTATTTAATCACATATACTTACTTACCTTAATCTATGCTTTGATTTTTCCCTTACTGGACTTTATAGATCACCACTTTCTTTTGTACATCCCCAGGTCATCTCATGTAGTTTTAGAAGATCAAGGAAAGTTAAGGGAATGTTATTGGGTTGTAGTTTACATCTTTATATTTATGTTTTAGTTTTTTTTCTATGTACCAATTTACCCAAATTTACTAGGCCTCATGATATTTTTGGGTTGTATTAAGTTTATCTTTATTCAATAAATCGTGAAATAAATTGTATGAAAGATATATGTTTTCATAATTGGTATTGGAAAAAAGTTTAGTTGTTTTTGGTGATTAGGATTAGAAAAACCTAGTGAAAGCCTTATCAGTCTAGATACTGCATGTGGATGTGGATCTATCATATTTGTACCTAAGGGTAATAACCCCAAAAGTGTGCATTGGTCATTGAATTGATTATCACCTGGTTTGCAATAAAAAGGCCTTACTACACGACTATTTTGACACTCCTGAGGGATATGATTTGGTAAATTTAAAATATCTTTATAAACCATTATGATGGGAATATAAATACTCATAAGATTTTATTTTACAAAATATATCCATGATAACGTAGATTGAATCCTAAAAATTCATCGGTTAAGGAATGTATATCTAATATGAATTATCACTTCAGTTTTCATAGTTTACCTTTTATATTTTATGAAAATTCACATCCTTGATTATATTTTGGATGAACTAAAAGATTAGAACCATAATAAAAAGTCTCTCTTATCATCTATTTATGGACTTAAAATTTCCTATGTGAATAGGGTTTTATGAAATCTTTCACATCACACAAGTTTAGTAGAACTATTCAAATTCCACCTCAAAACATGGAATTTGAGTTATTGATGAATATTTAAAATGGGGAAATTATCATATCCCAAGTATATAACTTCTCCCTAATCCATATTTATAGGATGAAATTCTCAGTGAACCTTTTGATACTCCCTTTAGTATAATTTTTTGTTTTTATAGGTATATAATGGCTTTCCATGTATAGAGAAAACATATATTGTCAAGAGAAGTAAATTTCCCTCTATATCACAAATCATCCTATGATTCTATACAAGTGCAAGGAGGAGGATGATTATTATTTGGTATCATCATATTAATAATGGATATTATTTTGTTATAATTAATTTTATCTCAATAAAATGATTGATACTAAGAAAAAGATCATCCTTGATGACATTCCCATTGTAAGGGGATATGATGATATGATTCCCAAATAATTTTCTAGTCTTTCACAAATATACGATGTTGAGTTCTCAATCGAGATTATACATATAGGTTTTCCAATATCTTAGACTCTATATATAATGGACATTTTTTAACTTTAGGATCTGAATAAGAAATAATAGTAGAATCTAGACGAAGGGTTTATACGCCCAAGTGCTTCACCATGGGGTACACCAGTCCTCTTTTTCAAGAAAAAGTATTGGGAAACGCACCTCTACATTGATTATTGTGAGCTCAATAAGATCACGAAAAAGATTAAGTATCATCTATCACAGATTGATGAATTGTTTGATTAGATACATAGATACCAATACTTCTCTAATGTGGATCTTCACTTAGGATATTATCAAGTAAAGGGGACGAAGGAGAATATCTCA
Organism: Viscum album; assembly: GCA_963277665.1. Lineage (NCBI taxonomy): Eukaryota > Viridiplantae > Streptophyta > Magnoliopsida > Santalales > Viscaceae > Viscum > Viscum album. Next base: position 1,375,189,860 of record OY728164.1, read on the forward strand.
ATGAATACGTTTCATACAAGTTATGGGCACTATGAGTTAATAGTGATACCATTTGGACTCAATAATTCTCCAGTAATCATCATATAATTAATGAATATATTTTTTAGGTATTACAGTGATAAATTTTTTTTAGTCTTTATATATGATATTATTATCTACTCCAAAAGAAATGAGGATCATGAGGAGCCTTTTGATGTTGTACTGAATACCTTTTAGAAAGAAAATATATATGAAAAGTACAGTAAATACATGTTTTGGATGGATCAAGTAACAATCCTATGGAATATTATCACCAGTTAAGGTATGTCTTTGGATCCTTAAAAAAGTTTCAATTGAAGGATAGCTCAGACCAACATCTATAAAGAAAAATTGTAGTTTCCTTGGATTAGCTGGGTAATTTCATTAATTTGTAAGAAACTTCTCATTATTTTTAATCCTAGTAACCAATATAACTCAAAAGGGGGTGAATTTTTTTCTAGAATGATGAATGAAAATAAATCATTGAAGAGATGAAGAATAGTCTAATCACTTCACTTGGGCTCACATTACCCACCAGTGGGGAGGGATTTGAGATCTATAGTGATAATTCAAAAAAGATATTGGAATGTATGAAATATGAAAAATTGATAGCCTATGTCTCCATATAATTAAATATACATGATAATAACTACCTAACATATGATATATAATTAACTACAGTGATGTTTTTTTTTGAATATTTGTAAACATTATCTCTATAGGGAGAAGTGAGACATATATGTGGATCATAAAAGCCTCAAGTATATATTCACAAAAAAGTATCTTGATGTGTTCTAATGAATGTGGTTTAAGATGATCCACGATTATGATTGTTTAATCCACTACCATCCTATAAAGGAAAACAAAGTGGTAGATGATCTCAGTAGAAAGGATCCTACAACCCTGTCCATAATGAGAATTGTAAGTGATCCAATATTCTTGGTTATAAATAGGATGGAAATGGGAATAATAAAAGTATCTTCATCCTAAATTTATCAAATGACTACTCAAACAAATATTCTTGAGATGTTCAAGGAGGATAAAAATGATGATGAGGTGATATAGAAAAAGGTATAAAATATTTTGGTGTTAAACTTTGTTAAAAATGGAGTTATCAGGTTTGGAACTATGATATGTGTCCTATAAAAACCATAAATAAAGAGGAAACTTTTGGATGATGTGTGTAGATAATCCTTATCTATTCATCTATAAATCACTAAGTTATATAGATATTTTAATCAAAATGTTCTATAGGATAATATAAGGAGAGAGATTGCAGAATTTGTATCATGATTCTTGGTATGCCAATAAGTCAAGGTTGGATGATATAATTCTAAGGGTATAATGAAACCATTTCCCATAATAGTATGAAAATGGGAAAACATAACCATGGATTTCATTAAATGAATCCCTAGGACCCCTAAATGAAATAACACCATCAACTTGGTAGTCGATCGCCTTACTAAGTCAGTTTATTTCATTACTATCAAGGAATATTTCTCTCATGACCAACTCACTAAAATATACATAAGGGGAGTGGTAATACTATAAGTAGTTCCACTCTCTATTGTATGTAATCAATATCTAAGGTTTACCTCACTATTTTTGAGATGCCTTTAGCAAGCATTGGATATAAAACTAATCTTCAGCACTACTTATCACTCTCATATGGATGTTTAGTCTGAAAGAACCATTCAAACTCTATAAGATATTTTTGAGATCTTATTCAATAGATTTATAAGGATTTTGGGATCATTACCTTCCCCTATTATAGTTTTTATGTAACAACAATTTCTATTCTAGAATTAAAATGAAACCTTATGAGGATTTTTATGGGAATAGGTGTTGGACTCTAACATGATGGGATAAATTTGGAGAGAGGAAGCTAATGGGTTCTGATAAATACTATAAATAGTATCCATGACCAAAATTATTTTTCCCCTATAAAATAATGTGTTTTTTAATTTATGTGATTTATTTTTTAAACCCTTAATGAATCCTCCAAAACTTATATTATATTTTAAGGTTTTAAACTCACATATTTATAAACATGGATCAATTACACATCACCATGGTTATTATTTTAAGAAGTTAGGTTCTTATCCTTATAAAATAATTAAATTCACTCATATTTGGTTGAAACCATGGGAAAACCCATAGGATATTTTTTTTGGATTAATTTATCATATATAGTCTAAAACTTAAGTTTTATAAACTAATAAAGATCATTTTCTATAGAAAATCACCCAACCTCTCATTCCTCTTTACTAAAAACCCTTGGAGTGTGAATTTACTCTGACCTTCACTCACTAGTTCCCTCCTAAGCTTCCCTAAATCTTTTAATAATAACCTCCCAAGATTTTAGAAGTGTTTTTTCAAGATAAGGGATCATATTATTCTCCCATTTATTCAAGTTCTTTATTTATATTATTCCTTTTGATTTTGAATTGTTCATGTTGTCATATATTATTTCACATACCTACTATATTAATTATTATTTCCAAGTGACTATAAACCACTTTCACTCTCATTAAACCCTTCCATGAATCATTATGTACCCTTGTTGTTTTTATGAAATTATCCTACGATTTTTCATGACAAACATTTTTTTAGTGAATACTCATCCCCATTTATACTCAAGGGTATTCACCTAGATGTACCTACATTTAATTGATTTTGGATTTCCATGTATGTAACCCAAAATCCTTAATCTTGGGATTAAAATTATGTAAATTCATACTTATGTTTTCTGATCTATTTGGCACACTTATGCTTGTCCAATATATTACTGTGATGGTTGGGCCTAGAATTATATAGCCCTCCAATTAATTAGGTAATGTTTTTATCTCATGATATTCCATGTGTGGTGAATGGGAGGTTATCCTAATAACACTCTGTTATTATTTCTTCATTTTTATCCTTTACTTATACTTATGTTGTCATGTTTTATATTGTTTCCACATTCCCATGTTGCCTTTATGTTATCATGATTTGATGTTCAAGTTTATGATTCACACCCATCTTATATTACCATGATATGCATATTGACTCATACGTACTATTTTACCTTATTATATGTTATAATTATTACCTTAATGAAATTTATATATCACCCATTTATTATGTATGTCCCCAGGTTATCCCATGTAGTTTTAGAAGATCAAGTAAATTTAAGGGCAGGTTACGAAGTTTAGTTTACATATTTGTATTTATGTTTCAAGTTGCTATGATATATACCTAATTGCTAAATAAAATATGCCTCATAAACTTATGGGGTTTTATTAAGTGTGTCTTTACTCAATAAATCATGAAATAAAGTGTATTAAATATAGGGGTTATCATATTTATAATATAGATAAAATGAATGATAGCTTTTCTGAAAGGAGTTTTTTGAAGATATCTAAATGTATTTTTGGGTATGTTTTCACAAGTTTAAACAAATTATGTGTAATAAGGTGAAATTACATTAATTCTATAAGTCTTTAGTTCTAGTGGTAGATTTTTGGAATTGTGAACAAACAGTTTTCACCATGATATGGTATTTTAGACCACGTTGTGGTGGCTTCTGGGGTGAACCGCAACATACTAAGTGTCAATAAACCAAGGTGTTGTTCATAGTAATATATATGATATACAATATACCATTCATTATCCATAATATCTTACAAAAAGCTATAATAATCATCTAGGTATCTTGTGATGATAAATATAGAGGATTTTGAACAACCCAAACTTAATTATTCGAACATTAAAATTTTAATACCAAATGAAGAGTCATGAGTTACAAAAATTTGTAACTCATGTAATATGTATGAAATGTTTTCTATAAATGGTTGAACCTTTTATTTTTAAGGGGTTCCATTGGATGGGTTGTATAAGGAGGATTTTTTTTATTATGGGGGTTAGAATTTAATTTGATGTGATGCTTATAACTCTTCAAATCTAAAATAATCAAGCTCTCAATTCTATCATGTATTTAAACTCAATATTTTTGGAACACTGCCACTTAAGGGATAACCTTATAAGGGTTCCATGGTGTAGTAAAAGTATTTGGGAGATAATAAAGGGAGATAATATATTCATTTATAAAAATAATAGGTAGTAAATAAGTATGTATAATAGGATTAAAATAGAGATATGTTGAAAAATCCTAAAGGGAAACATATTTGGGTTAGGATTTTTAATTTAAATTGATAAATTTTCCTTAAAATAAAAAAAACTAACCTAGAGAATATAGGGGATTCAGAATGGGTAAATGATACCTCTGATGGCCTCCAAACACTCGATGCACCTAGACCCCCATTTCTTCCCACTTTAACCTTCTTTAAATTTATTATTTAAACCTATTAAAACTTCTAACTTGGTTCATTGTTTGTAAAATAATTAAAATAAAATAAAAAATAAGCCTAAATTAATAGGTTCATTACATAAAAAATAATTTGATGATGTATAAACTAAATGTATAATAGCTTAGTTAGAAGAAATGAGGTGTTAATGTGTGATATGATATATCACATGTCACTTCATGTATATCACTATAGGTGATATACATTGTGACAACCCAGACCTGGATGCCACTTAAGGTGCCCTGAGCCCAGTTGGAGCATGGCCTGAAGCGCATCTTCTCAAATGCCAGAGGCTGCCGACTAGCATCGAGGGCCTAGAGTGTGTCTGTGGGAAGACTATTCCCTCATTAGCAGAGTGTATAACAGTGTAATGGATATAAATGAATAGTAAATAGTGGAAGCAATATGAATAAATAGAAGAATCAAACTGATGGAATAGATAAAAAAGAATACAAATAACTGGAACAACGATGATGTAATGTCATGTCACTAGAAAACTAGAAAGCATAGATACAAGAAAATAAGAATAACATGTTTAACAAGGTAAAAAAACAAGGTCTAGTCCAAGCATCCTGAGAACCTACTCGGTCATCTGTTATCAAGCTCCATCCTATCAGCACACAATCAAGTATTGGATGCTGCATGCTTCCCTTTTTCAATACCTGCAACCATGTAATCTACTTCGGGTACCAAATGGTTCCCAAAGAGGGTGTGAGATAAATATCAGTGAGCCACCACCAATGGTGTCTATAAAATCTGGCCCGTGAAATGGAATATAGCAGTGTGAAGGAATATATGTAAAGTAAATAAATTAGTACAAAATAACTAAATAACCAAGTACCTACTTCATCCCTCGGCTAGTGTCTGAACATGTAACCAGTTAATTAATTAATCAATTACCATTTAATGTTAATAGGTCACCTGAGTCATAGGCAACAATTACATCACCTCGTGATAGTGTAAGTAGTGAAGGTCCTAAGATGTAACAAGGCAACCAGACAATGATATCCAATGAGGGAGTTTCAGGGTAAAAACCAAGGTAACAGAAACTCACAGAAAGATGACTCAGTAATATATGAGTCTAGATAATGGGTAAGAGTGTAATCCAAGGAGCATAATCCAAGGAATTTCATAATAGGGTGCCTACTAAGTCCAAGGTGATCAATGATGGATCCAAGGAGTGTATCTGAGGTATCTTGTAATAAATAAATGGACCGAACAGTAGTATACCTGGAATCCAAGGAATATAAAATAACCAAATTCTAAGTTGGTATCAACCAAAGAAAATTGTATCCTTGAATTGGAATGGGGTTCCCAATACCCAAGGTATTCTCTTCTCAGAATCCAAAGGGATATTGAGTTAGTCCATTCCTATTTGATTTTGTAATCATGTAATAATTCATTTGGTTCATGTCTTGCCTTCCATTAGTGTGGATAGTTCAAGTATATTTGATACCATTGGTCCAAGCCTTGTCTTCTATTAGTGTGGATAGACCAAGTATCATTGCATCCATTTAATCAAGTCTTATTTAGTCATTAGGGATTATTCAATTATTGAGGTTCACTCCACTACCTTCCATAAACATGGAAAGGGGTTATACATACATGTAACCTTTAATCAATATATTTTGATAATTCCAAGTTATATACTTATTATACTTTCCATTTTACATTTCATATTTCACATTTACTAAAAATTTGTAAGCACTTACCTTAGGCGGGTCAAGTGGTGAGCATACATGGTACATGCCATTATGAAATTATCAATAACAACAATCCATTTATTATAAGGAGTATCACCTTTATAAAGGTCAAGAAAAGGCACACCCGAACGGTGGCTCAAACGTGACGAAACACTAAAACCCAATTATGGCAAAACATTTGACATGAGGCGGATTGAGTTGTGGGTGTAACCACTAAAAACTAATCACGTATTTGGAAAGAGCATAATCATAATATTATAAGGAGTATAATCATGACATGTTAATTTAAGAAATAGTTTCCAAAAAAACTGATGAGCCTGACACGAACATTCCAGAAACAACGAACATTAGGGATGAGTTATATACCACCCACCTTAGGGTTGTACGATCCTTCTCCTCTGATATCGGCCCTTTATTTGCCTCGGATCAGAGTATATCTATGAAAAGGTAAAAAATGCTCACATGGTGATATATAGGTCGAGAGTGAAAGAGAAGAAGAACGGCTAAATAGAACTTGAGTACTTACCGTTGTGCATCCAACATGATGAACGGAAGCACGATCGTAAGTCAGATGAAGGATATCTCTTGATTCCAAGTTTGGATCTTCAAAATGCTCCAAAATGAGATAGAACTAGGTCAATCCTGCATAATCTTGGATTAGGGACAAAGGGGGAGGTTTAATAGATCATTAAGGTCATTTTAGAAATTTTACACATGTTTTTAGCCTGCGCACGGTTTGTCTACAAGGTTTTTCAAACCGCACGCAAACCGTACGAGGTGGTTTTTCCCGAACCTGGGAAAAAGGGGCGTTTGCATGGTTAGGTCTCATGTCCATGTGCAAACCATGCTAGATTCCATTGTCCAAGAAAACACAAACCTTGTGATTAGGAAAATCATGCGTAAATCATGTGAAAACCATGCGACTTGGCCTATTTTCCCAAAAAGAGGTTTTCTGAGTTCCAAACAAGCCCTAGAAACCCTCATAACCTTTGCTAACTCATTATGAATATATAATAGTTCCAAAGTAAATATTTAGACTGAAAATTTAAGGATCCATACCTGAGTGAAAAACATGGTTCTTACAGTCTTACCCCCTTAAAAAAACTCGCCCCAATTTCTCCTTCCAAGGGTAAAGAAATAATGTTTGAGAACAACTATGGCCACTAAGCATGTACATCATCTTCCCTCTCCTAAGTCTCATCCCATACTCGGTCATGCTACTATATAAACCTTACAATAGGGACATACTTTCCTCTGAGAACCTTTGTGCTTCGGTCAACGATGCGTACAAGATACTCCTCAAAGGTAGCATTGTCATCTAACTCAACTTCCTCAGGATTAAAGGTATGAGATAGATCAACATGATATTGGAAAAGTTGTGAGACATGAAAGACATCATTCGTGGCATGATACCTCTAAGGTAGTAGCAACCGAGAGGCTACCGGCTTGACTCTCTCTAAAATTTCAAATGGCCTGACGTAACGACGTGACAGCTTTCCCTGCTTCGTTAACTATCTATGCCCTAGCTCAGGCGATACCTGAAGAAAAACACAATCCCCAACCTAACACTCAAGAGGTCTTTAATGGAAATCAGAATAATATTTCTATCTAGACTGAGCAGTATTCATATGCTTCCTGATCAGTTCTATAAGGCCCCAGCCTTAAACCTTACTTAATCTTGATTTATTATAAGATTACACATTGAGGATCTTTTCGGGTTTAGAGTTTTAGAGAATTAGATCATAAAACTTGCATTACATTCCACATATAAACAAAGTGGTTACATAAAGATAATATTCTTCATTCCCATCAATGGAAACATATTTAAAATAAAACATGGATTATTTCTTGACACTTCCTTGACACTATCATCATATCATGTACCATTCCCTTGACCTGTGAAAAACATTTCAAAAAAAACTTGGGATGAGCATAAAAAGCTCAGTAAGGGATATAAAAATATGGAAAGGAAACATGGGTACATATATACATAAGAATGAGATCATACTTTACCCATAAAACATAAGCACTTTAACATACCTCATCAAATCATGAATAAATCATAGAAATCATAAGACATAAAGGTAACTTGAGGCATTCATAACATTCGTACGTAGGGAGTAACCCTCTTGGTTACGTTTGGAATACCCATCACAGTATATTCCCTAAATATCTTCGGAGAAACCTTAACGTTTCACTCCTTCGCGTTACCCAATGCATTGGAGAACTATATCGGGCTCACCCGCCCTTAGTTTATCACGGAACCACCCATCTTCATAATAATTCCCAAGAACCTCAACATAATCGTATCACATAAAACATGCATAAAGGAAACATAACATTTCCACCTTTCAATCACAAGATATCAATACAACAAATTTATATAAAAACATTATGAAAACCATTTTCAATACCAAAATAAAAGAAAAGTAAAACATGGTATTTATTTTTCTTTTAAAAACAAGGTATGGCTTGTAGAGGAAGCTGAAACTCAAATAATGGTCACGGCGGCGGAGAAGTCATTGTCGCTGCATACGTATAAAAAAACATTCCCTTTTGTCGTTTAGTAAACACTTCGTATAAAAAAGATTCCTTTTGGATAAACATAAAAGTCAAAGTGGTTTATACACCGTATAAAAGAAGGTTGTGTATAAAACAAAATATGCCTCAATGAAAGGAGAATGAGACGAAGTCCCATACCTCGGGTCCGAATTGACTCAGTCGTTCTTTAATGTCCTGAATAATAAACTTGAGTTAATTTCTACTTCTTTAAGAACCTTTTTCAAGTTCATTATTCCTTTTATATCACTTATTTCCATGTCATGAACACTATGTAATTATTTAAGTTAATAACGGTCGTTTTAATGATCATTGGTACTTGAGTCAAAAATAAACCCTTTATAATTACATGTTGTTCATGTATCCATTATATCCAGAATTATAATCATTATGTATATATCATATATATCCAGTATATACATGCATTTATAATATTACATAATCATTTAGAGGTAAGAAATGAAATGCACCGTTCATGAAGACGGTAAGTCGTACGTACGCATGAACGCTACTTTCATTTCTATTTCATATTTTATAGAATGGAATCATAATGATATAAAGGTATATTATAATTCTAGTATAATATAATATATAATATCATAGTTCCATCCTTTATACGTCCCACATATGGTATTTAATGAATCAAATCACTTTGAGGGGGTGGTAGTCCGCACTTCCTTAAATGAAGATATCGCGTTTACCCATAATGGAAACCATAAAGGTATGACCAAAAAGAAAAATACAGAAGCTTAAAGAAAACATAAACATATTATATATCATATATAAATATAGTTACATCTTAATGGTCACCTTTGAAGGTGTTAAAAGAATGTTGAACAATCATTGTTTCGGGAGGCATAAATTCACCATCCACGGAAACAGTATGTTCGTTAACCATTAGATGTAGGTGTGTGTAAGTGTAGCTCGAATCCTTATTATAACAACATCCTAGTATATTTAGGATACTGGAGTTGTTACAAAATAAAGGAATAAAAAGTGTTTAGGGGGTTGGAGAAGCAAAATAAAACAAAAGGACTCATAAGAAGACATTACCTTAAAATCGGGTAACTCCCTTTGGTTTGAGATCAAAGGCTTCCTTGGGAAGACTTCTACCCAATGTGAGGCTTTAAGGAGTAAGAGAGGGAAGTGTAGAGACAAAATGTGCAGGGTTTGGCTGATTCAAAGGCTTTGGAAGTGTGGGTAAGGAGGTAGAGGTGGGGGCCTTTTATAAGAGGAGAGGAGGGGCACTCTTGGAAAGTAAAGATAAGTTACTTTATTTTAAAATGAGTTTCGGATTCAAAAGGTCCCACATTGATATAATTCGACGATAAGGTGATAAGGGTTCTATATCCACTCATCAAATTGGGTTTGGCCATGTGTAGGTCTTAGATTTTACATTATCTTTCCATTTTATTTAAATCGTTAAATAATGAGGTCATCGCTGCATCATCATGATGTCATAAATAATTTAATTTATTTAATGTCCAAAAATTATAAAAAAACTACTATGATGTAGGAAATCTTTTTAGATTTCTAATGAAAATTTATAGTCAAAAATCTGACTTGTATAACCCCATGTAAAAATTGTTTTAGTAAAATAACTCATGTTTGTGTCATTTTTACTTTAACATTAAATAAAAAGTTATTTATGTCATTTCCCAACCAAAGTGGCTCCATGGGGTACCCAAGTTGTCCCATGGCTTTTCTTGGTCGGCCATGACACATCCAATGAGGGTAGGACATGTGTCAAGCTCATCTCATACTATTAAAACATTATTTTTACCTTAAACTACACTAATTACCACTAATCGCGATTAAAAACTTAATAAGTTACTATTCACCAAAAAAATTATTATAATCTCATTGAACCACATTTTACTTCTTGACGACAACCATGTATGTTGGATTTTTGAAATTCAAAACACAGAAGTGGTAAAATTTCATTTAAACGAAAAATCAGTTTCTTTAACTACCACTTAGTGGTTTCACTATTCATCAAAAATTGAAGTTTTTCAGAAAGATACCAAAACTTCACCCTAAGCTATATTTGATATTCTGAATTCAAAAATGATTTCTATTTTAAAAAATTCAAAATATATAAGTCACATTAATTAATTTAATAATTAATTCCCGCTGTCATGACAAATAGCGGGTTTTTTTGAAACAATATCTATGAAAAGTTTGGCATTAGTTTATGACCAATTCCAAAGTGAAATTAATACTAATGACCACCGTTGGATTAAATGGTAAAATTATATTCAGATTACACTTTAAGACCAATTAAAAATATAATCTAACCATATAATTAAATTAAATGAAAAAGCAGTTTTGATGTAAAAAGCAGTATTTTTCACTATTCATTAAAAAATGAACATTGTCAGAAAAATACCAAAAATTTATCCAATGTAAAATTCAATGTCCCAATCATAATGAATATGTTTATTTTGACAAATATAGATTATAAAATTGTCAAAATATTTATTTAAAAAGGGTTTTCCATCAAAAGGTAGTAAAACAATCTTTTAAGAATATTAGTGTATTCCATGCTTAAGGTTGGATTTATTTTCATTTTAAGCCTCTAAAACACTATATAATTCATTAATAGACATAGATAAAAATATCTATTATTCATTACTTACTTTGGATGTTATATCCTTCCCCCCTTTAGAAAATTGCGTCCCCGCAATTTATTTACTTATCAAATAAATGGGGGTACTTATCCCTCATTGCATTTTCAAATTCCCATGTTGCCTCTTCCATCATGTGGTTTTTCCACAAAACCTTTACCTACTTAATCACCTTATTCCGTAAGACTTGCTCCCTGTGGTCAAGAATCTGGACCGGTTGTTCCTCATAAGATAGGTTCTCTTCCAGCTGAACTACCCCTGGACTCAAAACATGAGATGGATCTGGAATATACTTTCTCAACATCAAAACGTGAAAAACATTGTGTACCTGAGATAAACTCGGAGGTAAAGCCACCCAGTATTCAACTGATCCAACTCTCTCCAGAATTTCATATGGTCCAATAAACCTTGTACTCAGCTTTCCTTTCTTACCAAATCTCATCACACTTTTCCAAGGAGAAACCTTGAGAAAAACATGATCACCTACCTCGAAAGATAGATCCTTCCTCCGGTTATCCGCATAACTCTTCTGCCTGCTCTGAGCTGTTCTTATGTGCTTTTGAATCAGCTGAACTTTTTCTGCAATCTCTTCTACCAATTCTGGTCCCATCAACTTCCTTTCACCCACTTCATCCCAGAAAGCTGGAGTTCGACACCGCTTTCCATATAATGCCTAAAATGGTGCCATCTGTATACTAGATTAAAAACTGTTATTATATGAAAATTCAACCAAAAAAAGATGTTGGTCCCAACTTCCCTGATAATTCATAGAGCAAGAACGTAGCATATCCTCCAATGTCTGAATTGTTCGTTCTGACTGCCCATCTGATTGAGGATGAAATTCTGTACTAAAATTTAATTTAGTACCCAACGACTTCTGAAGGCCTTTCCAAAAGTTAGAAGTGAACCTGGGATCACGATCAGATACAATTGAGAGATGAACTACATGTAAACTGACTATCTCTTTAAGATACAAACGGGAAAGTTGATCTAGGGAAAAAGTATCTCGTATAGCAAGGAAATGAGCAGATTTGGTCAAGCGATCAACAATAACCCAGATTGCATTATTACCTAGAGATGTCTTCGGTAATCCCACAACAAAGTCCATGGATATATTCTCCCATTTCCACTCTGGCACCGGTAAAGGCTGAAGCATCCCTTTCGGTAACTGCTGCTCTGCTTTAACCTATTGACATGTCAAACACTTCACAGTAAAATCAGCAATATCTCTTTTCATTCCATCCCACCAGTAATACTCACGTAGATCTCTATACATCTTAGTACTTCTAGGATAAACTGAAAACGGAGAACTATGAGCTTCACATAACAACTCTCTCTTCAACTGTGAATCATATGGCACACACAATCTCTTCCCAAATCTCAAAACGCAATCATTATCAATGTTGAATTCAGGCAACTTACCTTTCTGAACCATCTCTACCTTTTTCTGCAACTCACTATCTTGCTTCTGTGCTTGCTTGATTCTATCTGATAGAGATGATCTCACTGATACCCGAAACAAAATAGAAGAACTTCCTGCACCAACAACTTCTATGCCAAAGTTCATCAAATTCTTAACCAAAGGATCACGTTCCAAATGCAACATTGCTAATTAAGCATTACTTTTTCGACTCAAAGCATCAGCCACTTTATTTGCTTTTCCCGGATGGTAATGAATTGTACAATCATAATCCTTGATTAATTCTATCCATCTCCTTTGTCTCATGTTCAATTATTTCTGAGTTAATATATACTTTAAACTTTTGTGATCGGTATATATTTCACACTTTACTCCATACAAATGATGCCTCCAAATTTTTAAAGCAAAAACAACAGCAGCTAATTCCTAATCATGTGTAGGGTAATTTACCTCATGAGTTTTCAACTGTCGTGAAGCATAAGAAATTACCTGATCATTCTGCATTAGGACGCAACCAAGTCCTTTCAATGAAGCATCACTGTAGATAACAAACTCACCATTTCTGGAAGGTAGTTCCAAAACTGGAGCATTCACCAATCTTCTTTTCAATTCCTGAAAACAATCATCACATTCTTTTGTCCAGATAAACTTAACACCCTTCCGAGTTAGCTTAGTCATTGGACTAGATAACCGTGAAAAATTTCTAACAAACCTTCGGTAATATCCTGCCAAACCAAGGAAGCTACGAATCTCAGTTACATTTGTGGGTCTTGGCCAGTCTTCCACAACTTTTGTTTTTGCTGGATCAACAGTTATCCCATCTTTAGAAACAATATGACCAAGGAAAGAAATTTGTTGCAACCAAAACTCACACTTTCGGAATTTCCCATACAATTTATTTTCTTTTAAGGTTTGTAAGATAACCCTTAAATGTCTTTCATGCTCTTCTTTACTTTTAGAAAACACCAAAATATCATCAATAAAAACCACCACAAACTTATCCAAGAACTCATGGAAAATTCTATTCATTAAGTCCATGAATACAGCAGGTGCATTGGTTAGCCCAAAAGGCATTACTACAAATTCATAGTGGCCATATCTTGTACGGAACGCGGTCTTCGGAACATCTTCTTCCTTTACCTTCAGCTGATGGTACCCCGATCTCAAGTCAATCTTTGAAAAAATACTGAGCTCCCTAGAGCTGATCAAACAAATCATCGATATGAGGCAAAGGATATTTTTTCTTAACAGTGATATTATTCAAGGCTCTATAATCAATGCAAAGTATCATTGAACCATCTTTCCTTTTAACAAATAAAACAGGAGCACCCCATGGTGATGTGCTAGGTCGAATGAAACCTTTCTCTAATAAATATTGCAATTGCTCCTTCAACTCTAAAAGTTGAATTTGAGCCATTCGATAAGGGGGTTTTGAAATTGGCTTAGCATCAGGAACTAAGTCAACAGTAAACTCAACTTCCCGATCTGGTATTATTCCAGGCAACTCATCAGGAAAAACATCAAGATAATCATTTACCACTGGCACATCATTAATCTGAACAGTTCCTTTATTTTCAATGATGTGTGCAAGGTAACATTCATTTCCATCTGTTACAAGTTTCTCAGCCTCTTGATATGTTATCAAAAGTAAGGGTTCATCCTTGTAAACAAACTAAAAGTCTTTCTGAAAAGAAACTTCTTTAGCTCTACAGTCAATCTTAGCATGGTAAATAGAGAGCCAATTCATACCCAGGATAACATAAAACTCTACTAGAGGTAGAACAATAAGGTTTGCAAGTAGGTTCTTTCCACAGATAAGGATAGGAAGATTCTTATAAATTCTTTTTGCCTCAACATTCCCCCCAGGTGTTTTTACCAAAAGTTCAGGAGTCATTTCTTGAGATGGTATTCCCATTTTACTAGAAAAGGTTTCAGAGATTAAAGAATGTGTAGACCCCGAATCAAACAACACACTGGCATAATCTGAAAAAACAAACAAAGTACCTGATACAACTTCATTTGATGGCCCGACATCTGCTGAAGTAGTTGCAAAGGATTTCACCGCCCCTTTCTGCTTGTAGTCTAACTGCTTCCCATCACTCAAGCTATTTTTTGGACACTCGTTTGCATAGTGACCCATCTCATTGCACTTATAACATTTCACTAACTGTAAATAAAATTTGTTCTTACCTTCACCTTGATCCTTTTCAGTGCAATCACGAGCCTTATGTCCCATCTTACCACATCGGTAGCACTTTCCAGAATTCAGAAGACATTCCCCAGCATGCCTTTTCCCACATTTATCACAAACTAGAAACTTAGTTTTCTTACCATCAGACTTTTTTGAAGAATTCTTACCTTTCTCCTGCCACCTTGGTCTCTTCTTCTGTTGGTTTTTATAGAACACTTGATCATCGGCAAACTCCATTTCCACCTTCTCAGCACATCGAACAAGCTTTTCATAACTTTTAAACTCATGAGAAGCTAATGCCCTTTGATATTTTTGCTTTAATCCTAAGTAAAAACGATTGATTTTACTATCAAGGTCTCGGATAAAATTTGGAGCATACCTTTCCAATCGAGTGAACCTTTATTCATAGGTAGCCACTGAGTCTTCCTCTTGCCTCAATTCCAAAAATTGATTTTCCATCCTAAGTTGAACAGCCTTAGGAAAATACTTCTCAAGAAAAATACCTTTTAATTCATCCCAGTCGAGAGCATCAATATCATCAGCGTCCCTGATATTTTTAACCATCGACCACCACTGATCTGCTTCACCCTCCAAACGGTAAATAGCAAGACTAACCTTTTGATTGTCTGAACACCCCATGACATCAAAAATCTTCTCTAGTGCTTTAATCCACCCTTCAGCTATCACAGGGTCAGATGATCCTCTGAATGATGGGGGATGTTGCCTCATGAAATTTTCCACCACTGAAATGTTCCTCTGCGGTTGATCTGGCTGATCTCGTGTATGGATACCACCGCCATTTATCGCTTGAGTCAACTGCGCCATTACTGCAACAAACTGTTCAGTTCCAATTCTGACCATCTTAGGATACTGATTCGGTAGGTTATTTCCTTCTGTATGCCTTCCTAGCACTGCTTCCCTGTTTCCTCTGTGGAAAACCATTCTGAACAAACATGTCTTAGATGAAGCAACATGGTAATCTTCAAATGCTATATCATTTAAAAAAAAATGGATAATCATTTAATAGAATTCTAACTCCTAAAGTTATCTAAACCGACCTTTGATACCAAATATAAGGCCCCAGCCTTAAACCTTACTTAATCTTGAGTTATTACAAGATTACACATTGAGGATCTTTTCGGGTTTAGAGTTTTAGAGAATTAGATCATAAAACTTGCATTACATTCCACATATAAACAAAGTGGTTACATAAAGATAGTATTCTTTATTCCCATAAATGGAAACATATTTAAAATAAAACATGAATTATTTCTTGACACTTCCTTGACACTATCATCATATCATGTACCATTCCCTTGACCTGTGAAAAACATTTCAAAAAAAACTTGGGATGAGCATAAAAAGCTCAGTAAGGGATATAAAAATATGGAAAGTAAACATGGGTACATATATACATAAGAATGAGATCATAATTTACCCATAAAACATAAGCACTTTAACATACCTCATAAAATCATGAATAAATCATAGAAATCATAAGATATAAAGGTAACTTGAGGCATTCATAACATTCGTACGTAGGGAGTAACCCTCTTGGTTACGTTTGGAATACCCATCACAGTATATTCCCTAAATCTTTTCAGAGAAACCTTAACGTTTCACTCCTTCACATTACCCAATTCATTGGAGAGCTATATCGGGCTCACCTTCCCTTAGTTTATCACAGAACCACCTGTCTTCATAATAATTCCCAAGAACCTCAACATAATTGTATCGCATAAAACATGCATAAAGGAAACATAACATTTCCACCTTTCAATCACAAGATATCAATACAACACATTGATATAATAACATTATGAAAACCATTTTCAATACCAAAATAAAAGAAAAGTAAAACATGGTATTTATTTTTCTTTTAAAAACAAGGTATGGCTTGTAGAGGAAGCCGAAACTCAAATAATGGTCACGGCGGTGGAGAAGTCGTTGTCACCGTATACGTACGACAAAACATTCCCTTTTGTCGTTTAGTAAACACTTCATATAAAAAAATATTCCTTTTGGATAAACGTAAAAGTCAAAGGGTTTTATACACCGTATAAAAGAAGTTTGTGTATAAAACAAAATATGCCTCAATGAAAGGAGATTAAGACGAAGTCCCATACCTCGGGTCCGACTTGACTCGGTCGTTCTTTAATGTCCTGAATAATAAACTTGAGTTAATTTCTACTTCTTTAAGAACCTTTTTCAAGTTCATTATTCCTTTTATATCACTTATTTCCATGTCATGAACACTATGTAATTATTTAAGTTAATAACGGCCGTTTTAACGATCATTGGTACTTGAGTCAAAAATAAACCCTTTATAATTACATGTTGTTCATGTATCCATTATATCCAGAATTATAATCATTATGTATATATAATATATATCCAGTATATACATGCATTTATAATATTACATAATCATTTAGAGGTATGAAATGAAATGCACCGTTCATGGAGACGGTAAGTCGTACGTACGCATGAACGCTACTTTCATTTCTATTTTGTATTTTATAGAATGGAATCATAATGATATAAAGGTATATTATAATTCCAGTATAATATCATATATAATATCATAGTTCCATCCTTTATACATCCCACATATGGTATTTAAAGAATCAAATCACTTTGAGGGGGCGGTAGTCCGCACTTCCTTAAATGAAGATATCGCGTTTACCCATAATGGAAACCATAAAGGTATGACCAAAAAGAAAAATACAGAAGATTAAGGAAAACATAAACATATTATATATCATATATAAATATAGTGACATCTTAATGGACACCTTTGAAGGTGTTAAAATAATGTTGAACAATCATCGTTTCGGGAGGCATAAATTCACCATCCACGGAAACAGTATGTTCGTTAACCATTAGATGTAGGTGTGTGTAAGTGTATCTCGAATCCTTATTATAACAACATCCTAGTATATTTAGGATACTGTAGTTGTTACAAAATAAATGAATAAAAAGTGTTTAGGGGGTTTGAGAAGCAAAATAAAACAAAAGGACTCAAAAGAAGACATTACCTTAAAATCGGGTAACTCCCTTTGGTTTGAGATCAAAGGCTTCCTTGGGAAGACTTATGCCCAATGTGAGGCTTTAAGGAGTAAGAGAGGGAATTTTATAGACAAAATGGGAAGGTTTTGGCCGAGCCAAAGGCTTTGGAAGTGTGGGTAAGGAGGTAGAGGTGGGGGCCTTTTATAAGAGGAGAGGAGGGGCACTCTTGGAAAGTAAAGATAAGTTACTTTATTTTAAAATGAGTTTCGGATTCGAAAGGTCCCACATTGATATAATTAGAGGCTAAGGTGATAAGAGTTCTATATCCACTCATCCAATTGGGTTTGGCCATGTGTAGGTCTTAGATTTTACATTATCTTTTCATTTTATTTAAATTGTTAAATAATGAGGTCATCGCTGCATCATCATGATGTCATAAATAATTTAATTTATTTAATGTCCAAAAATTATTAAAAAAACTACTATGATGTAGGAAATCTTTTTAGATTTCTAATGAATATTTATAGTCAAAATTATGACTTGTATAACCCCATGTAAAAATTGTTTTAGTAAAATAACTCATGTTTGTGTCATTTTTACTTTAACATTAAATAAAAAGTTATTTATGTCATTTCCCAACCAAAGTGGCTCCATGGGGTCCCCAAGTTGACCCATGGATTTTCTTGGTCGGCCATGACACATCCAATGAGGGTAGGACATGTGTCAAGCTCATCTCATTCTATTAAAACATTATTTTTACCTTAAACTACACTAATTACCACTAATCACGATTAAAAACTTAATAAGTTACTATTCACCAAAAAAATTATTATAATCTCATTGAACCACATTTTACTTCCTAACGACAACCATTTATATCGGATTTTTGAAATTCAAAACACAGAAGTGGTAAAATTTCATTTAAACGAAAAATCAGTTTCTTTAACTACCACTTAGTGGTTTCACTATTCATCAAAAATTGATGTTTTTCAGAAAGATACCAAAACTTCACCCTAAGATATATTTGATATTCTGAATTCAAAAATGATGTCTATTTTACAAATTTCAAAACATATAAGTCACATTAATTAATTTAATAATTAATTCCTGCTGTCATGACAAATAGCGGGTTTTTTTTAAACAATATCTATGAAAAGTTTGGCATTAGTTTATGACCAATTACAAAGTGAAATTAATACTAATGACCACCATTGGATTAAATGGTAAAATTATATTCAGATTACACTTTAAGACCAATTAAAAATATAATCTAACCATATAATTAAATTAAATGAAAAAGCAGTTTTGATGTAAAATGTAGTATTTTTCACTATTCATTAAAAAATGAACATTGTCAGGAAAATACCAAAAATTTATCCAATGTAAAATTCAATGTCCCAATCATAATGAATATGTTTATTTTGACAAATATAGATTATAAAATTGTCAAAATATTGATTTAAAAAGGGTTTGCCATCAAAAGGCAGTAAAACAATCTTTTAATAATATTAGTGTATTCCATGCTTAAGATTGGATTTATTTTCATTTTAAGCCTCTAAACACTATATAATTCATTAATATACATAGATAAAAATATCTATTATTCATTAATTACTTGGGATGTTACAATTTGGACCTGTTCTGAAGTCTCTTGAATGAGATGAGGACCTAGTAGGGCTGCCTCACTTACCTCTAGCTAGAACAAGGGTGAATGGCATGGCCTACCATATAAGGCATAAAAGGGGTCTATCTAGATTATCACCTAAAAACTGTTGTTATAAGAGAACTCTACAAGAGGGATATGCTTCTCCCAATAACCTCTAAAATCAAGGACACGTGCTCGGATCATATCCTCTAAAACTTGTATTGTCCATTCTAATTTTCCATTGGTCTGAGGGTGAAAAGTTATGCTTAGAAGCACCTGAGTTCCTATAGCTTTCTACAAACCCTTCCAGAATCGTGAAGTGAAACAAGCATCCCTATTTGAAATGATATTATGTGGAACCTTGTGTAGTAGTACGATCTCACAGGCATACAGTCTTCCCAGCTAATCAACTGAGAATGTCTCCCGAATAAGAATGAAGTGGAAAAATTTCATTAGTCGGTCAATGACTACCTAGATAGCATCTCTACCCCTCGGCAACCTAGGTAAGCCGACTATGAAATCCATAAAAACATCTTCAGATTTCTATTCCAGGACTGGAAGTGGTTGTAAAAAGCCTGTAGGTCTCTGGTGCTCCATCTTCACCTACTGACAGGTGGAACACCTATTGATGAAGCCTGCAATCTGACATTTCATCTTAATCCACCAATACTGGCATCGCATATCTCGATGCATCTTCAATATTCCTAGATTTACTGCCCACTAGGAAGCATGGGACTCTTTTATAAACTCCTCTATCACATCTTTAGGAACCTAGATATGTTCATATAGACGCAGGATGTTATCTCTGTCCACAGACCAATCTGGAGGTGGGTTATCTCCTAACATACTCTCATGGAGAACCAAACCTTCAGGATCTAAAAACTACCTACCCTTTACCTTCTCAAGGAGGGGAGAGGTAATTTTCAAGGCTGAGAGGTAATATTTCTCATGAATATCATTAAACTCCAAATGAAGTTCAAAAAAGAGGGCCATTAACTTCCATTCATCATTGGCTTCCTGTATGGCATGCATTTTAGTTTTCTGACTCAATGCATCTGTAACCACATTGCCTTTTCTAGGAGTATAGGTAAGCTCAAAATAAAAGTACTGAAGATATTTGACACATATTAACTATCAAAGGTTAAAGTCATACTGAAAAAAGATATAATTGAGGCTCTTGTGATCTGTATACACCACAAAGCGCTCACCCAACAGATAGTGTCTCAAGCAACGTAAGGCATGGAAAACTACTGTTAGCTCGAGGTCGTGCATCGGGTAATTTATCTCATGAGGCCTCAATTGTTGATATCCTTACACAATGACTTTCACTTCCTATATTAACACTACTCTTAGGCCAATTCATGATGCATCATAGAAGACGATATAACCTTTATCAGGTTCTGGAAGAATCAGAATAGGTGCCGAGACAAGCCTCCCTTTAAGCTCCTGAAAGGATTTCTCGCATTCTTCTAACCACAGAAACTTAACACTTTTATTTTTAATCCTAGTAATAGGTGAATCAAGACATGAAAAGTCTTGAATGAAATTCCTGTAATATCCAGTCAGCACCAAGAAACTTCTGATATTAAACACGTTCTTGGGTTTCTCCCAGGAAACTACAACACTAACCTTTTTAGGTTCGACAGATACTCCTGATTCTAAAATAATGTTACCCAAGAATTGGACTTTGTCAATCTATAAGTCACATTTAGAAATATTGGGATAAAGTTGATGCTCTCTCAATGTACTCATAATAATCTAAACTTGTTTGGCTTGGTCGTTACAAGTGTGAGAATACACCAAGATGTCATCCACAAAGACCACGACAAGAGTCTAAATAGGGATAGAAAACCCTATTCATCAAAGCCATGGAAATGGAAGGTGTGTTCATAAGACCAAATGGCATAAAAAGATACTCATACAGACCATATCTTCTATGGAAAGTTGTATGAGGTATGTTTGATGGTCTGACTCGCACCTGATGATAACTTGATCTCAGGTCGATCTTAGAGAACACTTTTTCTCCTTAGAGACGATCAAAGAGAACATATATTCGAGGAAGTGGATACCGGTTCTTGACCATAAGCTGGTTCAACTTTCTATAATCCACGCACAAATGGAGAGTTCTATCCTCCTTAGAAAAAAGCACGGGTGAACCCCAAGAAGATTTAATAGGATGTATAAATCCTTTGGCCTATAAGTCCTTTATCTACCACATGAGCTCCTGAAGCTCATTACGTGCCATCCTGTAGGGAGGAATGGGCATTGGAGCTGCTCCTGGAACAATCTCAATTGTAAACTCTACCTCTCTCTTAGGAGGTAATCCAGAAAAGTCATCTAGAAATACTTCCCTGAAACGATCAACTATTAGAGGGAAATCAGTTTGAAGAAAACCCTGATCCTCCATGAAAAGATTTTAAATATGAGTGGTCACTTCACCTAGCTCATGATGCTTTGGCCTCACTTTCCCAGCCTAGACATCCCACTCTCCTTTGAAAAGATAACTGCTGCCATATGGTGATGTAAATGAAACCCTACTGCAATAAAAGTTTACAAAGGTGTGATAGTGGACTAACTAGTCCATCCTGAGAATGATATTGAAACCCATCATCTTGAGAAAAAAAAGATTCCACAAGAAAGGGTAACTGCCAACCTCAAGGGGATAGTCCCTGTATTGGCGTATTCCCTCCATCTGTATTCCCAATAGTGTATCGAGGGTCATTACACTATAGTGATATTGTATCTCTAGTCTGAGAGTTTACACAAAAGATACAAAAATAAAAGAGTTTGAAGAACCTGTATCAAACAAAGAAAAGACAATAGTAGAGGTTACTAGAATAGTGCCTCGTACTATAGATGGTCCCATAGCATGATCCTTAGGTATTAGCTATAAGGCATGCAGATGACCTGATCCACGACCCTATGCAATAGATGGACTACCATGATCATGACTGCTCTACTGGCGTTGCTGGTAATCGAGGATTAGACTACCACGGCCATGACCTCCTCCTCGGCTAGACCTTATGGTTCTAATCCAACTCTCATACTAACACAGTGCAAAAGAAATCACTCTTGAAGGTGGAGCTGAAGCTGAACCTTTTCCACTCGAAGCTGGTGGAAAGGTCCTGAAAAAGCGTTGAAGATTACCCATACAGCCACAAGCCTGACACTCCATAGGGTCTCTATCACACTAGGGATTCTTATGCCCTAGTTTTTCACACTGATGACACACTACAGAGCTATCAAACTAGATACTATGGCTGCCACTACTCTGATGATAAACCTCAAGGGAACGTTTCCTGCCACCGGAAGAACTACTAGCATGTTGCGGCACTGATCCTTTAAACCCTATACTCACTCCATCCCTCAGGTTACGCTTAGTGATAAGGGCCTAATCAATTATTGCAGAGAATGTAGTAAGGTGAAAGACATTCACCTAAGTTCGGATGGCGTACTGAAACCCATCCTCGAAACGTCTAGCGCGTGAAAGCTCTTCACCGGCTAGAAGCGGTGAAAAGCACTATAAATTAGTGAAATGTGCTGAATATTCCATAACTGACATAGAACCCTTCTTGAGGTGAATGAAATCTCTTGGTCTGTTAGCTCTAAGTGACTAAGGAAATAAATGATCATAGAAGGAAATCTGGAAGTCAACTCATAACATGCCCTGATGACGTCTGGCCTGGGTAATGACATCCCACCAACGTTTGGCCGAATCCTGTAGCATGTATATAGCAAGCTTGAATCTATGCTCTAGAGGCATTTACATATGATCAAAGATAGACAGAATGGCCTCTAGCCAAGAATCATCAGCCTGAGATCCTCCATCTTGTGAAAAAGTAAGAGGATGCTGTTGTTGGAACTCAAGTGTCAGATCATCCATCGTAGGTGAAACCCATGGAGCACCAATCATGTACAGCATCATATGTAAGAAAATATCACGGACTTGGGAATCATTACTCGAATTAGGTACATCAGGCAGTGCATCAAGTGCCACTCTTGGAAGTAAGACTGGCGGCTTAGGGCCCACCATGTCTCGAGCATGGTCGTCACCACCCTCCTGGAGAATGACATGAGGACGACGCGGTGACATTGGTCTACAGATGCCAAACACACATCTTAGAACAATCATAGAAGCAAGGATATAGCGTCACTAATGGAATATGAATGTAATAAAACTCACTATCCAAGTAAAACTACCCAAACTACCCACTTAAATGGCCAGGTAACAGTAAGTGCTCAAGTATAAGTTTTATGTCATTTTGTAGTTAATTATTAGGTTCACTCATTTACCTTTCATAAACATGACAAGGTGGGATAAGTATGTGCAACCAATTCATTTAAGATTCCAGGATTCACTTTATAATGGATAGTCATTTCTGATGAATCAGTTCCCATACACCTATCACCAAAAACAACACCCATCTACTTATAGAATAAAGGATTGACTCGATAAATTACTCATTCCAGCCCATTAGGGCCCATAAACATCATGAATTGAGATAGGCAATCACTCAATTGAATACAAAGTAATACAAGTACAAGAAACTATCACAAAATCACTCAATAATAACAGGAATATCAATCAATGTAAACCAGTGAAATGTACCTATATGGCATGGAAATATGCAAGACATGTGAATTCTAGGTGCCTATAATGATGAATGTATCAATACTTCTTGCCCTAATATCTTCAGGTCAAGGATGAAATAAATTCCCAAAGGGTAATAATCAAAAACACCACACAACATGTGATTCACCCAACAGTTAAATAATATCAATTATAATAGGAAAAATAGAACAACAATTATATTATGGGTAACTTGGATTTTACCTCGAACATGGTTTTGCGACTCCCAAGCATGAATTACGACCAAGTCCCAAGAGTTCCTATTATCCAATCTATTGTCTCCAAATAGTAAGTCAAGAAAAGAAACTCCTTTGATACCACTTTGTGATGACCCATAACAGGATTCCACTTAAGGTGCCCCGAGCTCAGTGGGCACATGGCCTCAAGCGCATCTTCCCAAACACCATAGGATGTCGACTAGCAGTAAGGGCCTAGAGTAGTGTGTCTGTGGGAAGAATGTGCCCTCATTATCATAGTGTAGCATAGAGGAAGGGATATAAATAAATAGTAAACAATGAAAGTAATATGAATAAATAATGGAAGAAAACTGATGTAATAGATAAATAAGAATAATAATAACTTGAACAATGATGATGTAATTTCATATCACTATAAAATTGGAAATCATGGATACAAGACAATAAGCATAACATGTTCCACAAAGTAAAATAAAAACAATGTCTACTCCAAGAATCCTGAGATCCTACTTGGTCATCTTCTATCAAGCTCCATCCTATCAGCACACAATCAAGTATTGTAAGCTTCATGCTTCCCTTTATCAATACCTACAACCATGTAATCTACTCCGGGTACCAAACGGTGCTCAGAGAGGGTGTGAGATAAATCTCAGTGGGCCACCACCAACGGTGTCTATAACATCCATCCCATGAAATGGAATATAGTAGTGTATAGGAATATATGTAAAGTAAAGCAAGAAGTAAAAAATAACTAAATAACAAAGTACCAGCTTCATCCCTCAGTTGGTGTCTAAACATGTAACTAGTTCATTAATTAATTAATTACCATTTAATGTTAATGGTTCAGGTGAGTCATATTCAACACGAACATCACCTTCTGATAGTATAAGTAGTGAAGGTCCCAAGACATCACAAGGCAACCAGACAATGATATCCATTGAGGGAGTTTCATGGTAAAAACCAAGGTAACGTAAACTCGTGGAAAGCTAACTCAATAGTATCTGAGTCTAGATAAGGGTTAAGAGTTTAATCCAAGGAGCGTAATCCAAGGCATTCCACAATAATTTGCCTAACGATTCCAAGGTGATAGACCAAGGTAAAATGGGGCTAAGAAAAGACATGGGCCTGATGGGCTTTCACCATGGCACCTACAAGTCAATGATGGATCCAAGGAGTGTATCTGAGGTATCCTGTAATAAAGAAAATGACCCAACATTAGTATACCGAGCATCCAAGGAATATACAAGAACTAGAGTCTAGGTGGGTATCAACCTTTGAAAATCATATCCTTGAATCGGAATGGGGTTCCCAAGACCCAAGGTATTCTCCTCTCAGAATTCAAGGTGAGGTCGAGTAAGTCCATTCCTATTTGATATTATAATAATGTAATAATTCATTTGGTTCAAGTATTTCCTTCCATTAGTGTGTATAGGTCGAGTAGATTTGAAACCATTGGTCCAAGACTTGTCTTTCATTAGTGTGGATAGGCCAAGTAGCTTTGAAACCATTTAATCAAGTCTTATTTAGTCATTAAGTCTTATTCAATTATTGAGGTTCACTCTGCTAACATTAATCAACATGGAAAGGGGTGATACAGACATGTAACCTTTAATCAATATCTTTTGATAAGGCCAAGTTATATACTTAGTATACTTTCCATTTTACATTTCATATTTCACATTTAATAAACATTTGTAAGCACTTACCTTAGGCGGGTCAAGTGGTGAGCATACATGGTACATTCCATTATGAAATTATCAATAACAACAAGCCATTTATTATAATTATTCTCACCTTTATAAAGGTCAAGAAAAGGCACACCTGAATAGTGGCTCAAACGTGCTGAAACAATAAAACCCAATTATGTAATAACCTTCGACATGAGGCGGATTGAGTTGTGGGTGTAACCACTAACAACTAATCACATATTTCAAAATAGTATAATAATAATATTCTAATGAGGATAATCATGACATGTTAATTTAAGAAACAATTTCCAATGAAACCAGTGGGCCTCACACGAACATTCCAAAAACAACAAACTTTAGGGATGAGTTTTAGACCACTCACCTTAGGATTGTACGATCCTTCTCCTCTGGTATTGGCCCTTGATTTGCCTCGGAATGGAGTAGATCTATGAAAAGGTGAAAAACACTCACATGGTGATATCTAGGTCGATATAAAAAGATAAGAATAACGGCTAAAGGGAACTTGAGTACTTACCATTGCGCATCCAACGTGATGAACTGAAGCTCGATCAGAAGTTGGGCGAAGGAGATCTCTTGATTCCAAGTTTGGATCTTCAAAATGCTCCAAAATGAAATAGAAATAGGTCAATCCTACATAAGCTCAGATTAGGGAGGAAGGGGGAGGTTTAACATATCATTAAGGGCATTTTAGACATTTTACACATGTTTTTAGCCTGTTCATGGTTTGTCCGCATGGTTTGTCAAACCGTGCGCAAACCGTGTGAGGTGGTTCTACCCGAACCTGAGAAAAAGGGGTGTTCACATGGTTAAGGAACATGGCCATGTGCAAACCATGCGAGATGCCACTTTCTAAAAAAACACAAACCACATGGTTAGGCAAATCATGCGCAAACCATGCAAAAACCATGCGACTTGGCCTATTTTCCTAAAAATAGGTGTTCCAAGCTCCAAACAAGCCCTGAACACCCTCAGAACCTTTGAAAACTCATTAAGCGTCTATAATATTTCCAAAGTAAAGATTTAGACCAAAACTCTAAGGATCCATACCTGAGTGAAAAATCGGGTTCTTACATACATAATATTGGTATTATACACAAAATGTATTCTCTATGTTGTCGTGATTGATTATGTGAAGCATGATATAGTTAGGGTCACTAAATAATGGTTTTATTCATGGTAGTATATACGATATATGATATCAGATCACTTAACTATAATCTCTAACACCAATTCATCGTGATTGGATAGTTATCATGTGATGATAATTCTAGAGGATTTTGAACATCCAAAACACATTTCTTAAATGTTAAACAAGTAATAAAAATTTATTATACATGATTTATAAGGATTTGTGACTTGTGAAACATTTATGAAATGTTTCTACATAAAGTATGTAACTATTAGTTTCTTTAGATTATCCTTTGATGACCTAAATAAGAAGGATCGTTGTTTGTAATGGGGGTTAGAATTTGAGTTAATGTGATGGTTAAAACTCTCCAAAGGTTAAATGATCAAGATATAAATTCTATTGTGCCTTTAAACTCAATGTTCTAGAAAATTTTGGCTTATGGGATATCCTTTTGAAGGTTACAAGGTAAAATAGAAGTGGTTGGTCCCTTTCTCAATAATTTATTTTATTAGTTTCCTTGGTTAAATCCTTAGAAAATAATGATAGAAATCCCAGAATAATTAAATATTTAAATCTTTTTATGCATAATTTATAATTAATTTATTAAAATAATTCTATTTCCAAGAATTATTTCTTATTTTAATAATATAGTTAGCCTTCATGTCATACCTTCATTGCAATAAATGGTATAAATAAAAAAACCTCTAGTGGTATCCTCTCAAGCCCTATGAATCTCTGAATGTAACTAATGGATCTCTAGGTGTAGGCATCTAGGTATCGATTATCTTAAATCATTCACCATAGATCAAAAAAATAATACCTTAAATAATAAATGGTTATTCATTATTCTATCATTATTAAAAGAGATGAGGTGGATTAGAGTCTCTTATTCTTGAGAGTTTTCTTCAGAGAAAGATCCTCAGTTTGGAGAGAATTCTCTGGGAAGTAATGTTGTAGAAATATTTTTATAACCTTAGAAATGATATAATATGGATTATATACATAGGTTTAGAAAATTAGTTATTTCAAATAATACCTTAACTAATGTATTTATTCTATGTAAACCTAATGTCTAATAATAATAATATTATTATTTTCATTTCATGCACTAACTCACAAATTATTTAAATATCATTTTTCTTAAATAAATAAATTTATATTTACTTAAAATATATGAAATAAAATATATCATTTCCATCTAATCCCTTAACTCGGCCTGTTAATACTCCTTGAAATTTATCAAACCTCTAATAATATATATTTATTATATTATTTTTTTTAATAAACAAATATATATTATAGTCAATAAATAGAGAATAAATGATTATTTAATATTCAAGTCATATATATTCCAACTAGAATAAATGGTGATTGAATTTATGTAGTCAACATAACCTGAATAATTATTATACCTTGGTATTAGGAATAATAATTCTTCTAATATTATATTTAAATAGAAATTAATCGAGCTCATGGATACACTTAGTGTGTAAACTTTTATGCCTCTTTCCCAATGGAATTAGGTGAGATAGCCTAAAGTCTAAGATTAGTGTCTAGAAATACATCAATCCACCCATAGACAAAGTTATTAATGTCATAATGAAAAGAACCTCATATGAACACTTACTATGTAATATATTCTCTTTTCCTCTACATCTCATAAAGTAGATTTTATACTTGTTTCCTCAGCCTATATTTTTTAGTATTATTCTTTTACTCTATAAAATAAACTCATTGATAAATCCCCATGGCCATATACTTAATTATAGAGTTACGTGTCAATAAAAGGGCTTGTGATATCATATTATAGTCTATGAAGGTAAAAATAATTTCTTTACATATTCAATCAATGTCATATCACTTATGATTCACCCAATGTATCATACTTTACTGTGAGCATATGTTATTGTGATTTTTAATAATACATCGAAGTATGTGATTCCTGATTTACATTAATAATTATGTCAAGTATATAGACCGATACACACATTCATAGATAAGAATATCAAAATAAACATATAACATGTGGAATTACTATTTGAGGGTATATCCTCATAACCTTCTAGATTGGAGATTACCAAGTGTGAAACTTCATATGTTGAATCCTCATCCACTTATGAGCATCCAAAACCTAATGTTATAAACATAATTTTTTACCAATAAAAATATTTCATCTATAATATAGTACATATGTTTTAATTTGAAAAATACTCTAAGGAAATTATTACATTAACACTACACCAAAATTGATGTTTAGGGGTGGTTTTTAGCAGCATTTTATTAAAATGCTGCTAAATTTTTTTAAAAGAATTTAGTGGCGTTTTATTAAAAAACACCACTAAAACTTTTATTTTTTTCAAAAACCTAACACTTCTCCCCCAAACCCCCCACTCCCCTGGCCCCCAGGACCCCCCAAATCCCTACCCTCACCACATCTTGTCGTCGGTCCCAAGCCTCACCACCCCTCACCGTACCTCACCGTCTCTCACCCCGCCTCACCATCAGTCCCGGGACACACTACTGGTCCTAAGACTCACCTCTACATGCTCCCTTTGATCATATTTTTTGTGGCTTATACCTCTTGGATCATCAAAAAACATATACTCATTAATCAAGGTACCTTCTTCTACCTATTTTCTCTATCATTTTTTTTTGATTTTCATTCATGTGAACCCCTCTATTTTGTTTTGGTGTTCATTCATGTGAACCCCTGTATTTGTTTCGATGGAAATATATAATTACATCAAAATAAAAACCTTAATAATTATGTAATGTAATGAATTACATTTTTTTTAATTTGAAATGTGGTGTTGTGCATGCCGAAATATAATTTATATATTTATGTGATTGATGAATTTTCTGTGCTTCATGTGGTACTTATAGGTATTTTACCCTTAGTGGTGGTAATTAGGTTTGAGTTAGAGTGTGTTGTTTAGTAAAAAAATGTTTGGTTGGAATGATATGAGATGTTGCATGATTTGTGATATTGTTATGTGATGATCATGGTGGTGGTGATGATGTGTAGTGCAGAAGTATGGAGTTGGTATTTGAAATATGTTTTGGGTTTTTTATTGGCTTGGTTGTTTCATAGTAGTTATAGATTGATTGAAAAGTCTCATTCTCAAATTAAATGAAATTTGCATGTATTAAGTTTATTAGGGATGGAAATAAATGGATGATAGAATAAATTATATTGCGTATACTAAATGTGCATTATGTTTTCCTCTAGATCATGTATATCTTTTTATATGAATAAGTTATAATAATATTTTTTTGATATTGAAAATGTAATATAATTTAATATATGGAATGTTTATTGTTTTGATATAAAGCATGTCTATGGTTATTATGTAGAGAATGTTTAGTGTTTAAAAATGGAAAACTTTGTGTTTCTCTATCATTAATTGATTTTATTGTGATTACCTTAGGTATCCTTATTTTAAATTTCACATGTATAAACTTGATTTTGTTATAAATATCATATGAAACATTTTAGAATTATCTTATAGGTTTCAACTTGAAACTTATCTACTAGAATCCATGTTGGGTCATCAGGTGCTAACAAGGTTACCCTAACACTTAACCTCACCTGTTTCGATCAATTCCAGTGATACATCTATTGTAGCCACAAGTCATTAGAGTTACATCAGAGAATGTTATTTCAATATCTAGTACTAACCATAATAAAAATCATAAGGGAATTTCATCACAATATCCAGTTCTAATCATATAGAAAACCCATCACATATAACATGATATTTAATGATAGAATCTCAATATCCAAACTCTCTCACAATTTGAATCATTCCCTCTAGGTAGGGTCCCATAGACACATCTTGTATCCACTAGTCAAAATAGGAAGTATTCTGAGGAGGTTATCTCAATTTTCAACCTCCCACACAAGCTAACCCATATTAGTATAAGGTAAGTACCATGGATAGTTACATACATATCGAGAATTATTAGAAGTGGTATGAGGATAGAATCTTAATATTTTACCTACCGTGTGAGTTAAACCACACTAACATGAGGTATATACCATAAATAAACACATATATATAACTCAAAAAAATATGAAAACCTAGGAGATGTAACTCTACCCTCTGATCCTTATGTATCCAGTCCTCAGCCTCATCTCAAACAAAAATATCTACTACATAGCATCCATAGTGATCTCATTCCCTTATACCAAACTTACATCACAACTTGACCCTATGATCATACCACTCATTATGACCCTTATGGGTTTTTCAATATCTTGATATCACCAGATTCTTGTTCTCCTTCCCATAACTTCCCAAGAACTAAGTCCATATGTGAACTAACCAAAATCCACTTAGTTTCTCCAATGAGTACCCCTTTAAACACTATCTAATTCTTACATGACCTTTAACTAGGAATTATTACTTATATAATGATTTCTCCCAACTCCCTCAGGATCCCCAGACTCAAGAGATACTATTCCCCAAATTAAAATCACCTAGTTTCACTAAAAACACGCAAAGAGAGTGAATATTATCTTCTATGATCCACCAACATAGATACCCCAAGACCAATGAATTATCATGGTCCATTCGACCCATTCCCACATCCCAATATTCTCACTTAAGGAGTTTCAAGATTCTAAGTCTATTTCCATATCTTATCCCATATAATTCCTATAGACCTGTACTAATTAGTATATTTCTCAAGGATAACCCCTTAGAATCCCTTCATGTAACTTACTTTGGTTCATTCCATTTCCAAAAAAACTCATTCCACAATCTAAGACAACTTTGGTGTCCTTTAAGAAATTATAGATATCACTTCCCATGGAGAATAGCCACCGAGAAACTCTCAAATCCACCACCCAAGTATGAAACACTCACACCACTACATATAAACTATATAGCCCAGCTGACTGTTAGGCATTCAAAGTTCCTCACACCATGGGAATAATCCTTTCAGATTTGACCATTTTTATATGATACTCCACCTATCAACCAAATCATCATTTACCATGGGTGTAATGTCTTTTTTTAAGTCATTCTCAAATATATATCAACATATTGCACAGAACCTTCTTTGATTCTTCATTTTAGACCTAGAAAACATTTTATGTCATTTTTTGATATTTTATAAATACAAAAAAAAATGGATGGAATCTTCAAGAGAAGTATATACAACCGATTATAATAAGAAGGAAATAGGAACCCTTATTTAAAATGCTTCATTATTTATCATTGTTATATATATTTTGTTTGTTAGTATTGTGCATCTGTTATCATTTATAATTTTTTTCTACATAAATTTTTTGAATTATATTTTTTGAATTTAATTTTATATTATTAAATGATAGGAATTCCAAGGAGGAAGAATTTTACTGTTCCATCAAAGACACCGACAGATGATGATCTATCTATCTCTCTCCCTATAGTATCTGAGACACCATATATTTTCCTCCCTGCACCATCTCTCACACCCTTCATGAACATACCATCAATAGCTCATATGATGCCTTCCCATTCAACAGCCTAAGTAGTGAGGGAGCAGGGCACCACTCCTAGTTCTTCGTGAGGATACTAGAGGGTTACTGTAATAGGTATAAATTTTAATATGAATAAATTTATTACAATTTTTTTAATACTAACTATTTTTTCATAAAAGTTGGAAACAATGAAACTATGGAGAAAAATATAAAAATTTCAGATGTATGGAATCTAACTAAACTAAAAATATTTGTCCCATTTGATTCCTATAGGGTCCCTATGGATGACACAGCAGTATTACTCAGCCAGATTCTAGGTCAGCTAGCCGCAGAGCTGGTTTCCCTTCCGATTACGTATGATGATTTGAGGCATATGCCTTCATCTTGGAAGAATGAAGTTTTTTATTCAAAAATAAAGGTAATTTTAATAAATTATGGTGTAATTAAATGTAAGTATGCTATTAAATTATAATATTTTCAAAATGAATTTATGTTTACATATGTTTTTCCACTTTACGGTTGCTGATGTGCTAGCACAAAAGTGGACATTGAAAAATTTGGGCCAGAAATGGAAAGACTTTAAATGGAGATTATGGGTTGATGTTAATAATACTTCGTTGATAACCCAATAGATGTATGAAAAGGTACCCAATGGGGTACCTAGAGATAAATGGAAAGTTTTTATTAATATACATCATAATGAGAAGCACACGGTATTTAAATATATATTATTATATTGATATCATTTTACATTTATACATCTATATAAAAAGTATATGACATTGAATATATTACTATTAAATTACATTTTATTTATTTCAGTATCTTTCAAGGAATAATATATCGAAACGAGATAAGAAAATCATCCCTCACACTGCGGGGTCAAAGAGTTTTTCTATAAGCCGGTTGACTCTGTTAATATTTTTATTAGTTTAAATATTTATAAGACAGTATTATTTGTTTAATATATTAAATTATTGATTTATCTTTATTTAAGGCAGTAATAGAGTTTATGCAACCAATCATCCCGAACAGAAGTGTGGTTGGATGTTCATAAAAAATCTGATTGGAGTTTTGTTAATGAACCTATCAAAGAAGTTGGGGTATGAATTCATTTTTCATTGTAATAACTTATTATCAGTTTTCACTATGTTAATATATGTTGATTCTAATATGACTGATATTTTATTTATAGGTAAAAATTAAATAACTATGGGATGAAAATCCCGTGTAGTCCAACTGAGTCTCCCTGGATGAACGAGTTGATAAAGTGCTTGGGAAGGAGTATCCTAGTCGAGTGTGCGGGATGGGTTTGGGACCCTTACCATCTGAGGTATTTATCAGGCCATTTGGGATTGATGCTTCATTTACTTCTGGTTGTATTCGAGATTCTTAGAGAGATTATGTTTCAATGAAAAAACATAATTCAGGAACAGGGGGCTCAGATATCCACTTTTCTGAAAGTGTTGGTCGATTTATATCAGAAGACGACCAGATCTATCCTTGGTGATATTACATCGATGATGGGTGGTGATCAGGTAAATCACACAACTTCAAAATCATTTAGTTTTAAAACATTTATTGGTCTTATATTTAAATATAAATATACAACATTATTTAATTTTCAATATAATTGTCTTACAGGTGCCGGTAGTAGGAAGTAGAGATGGATATGGAGAGGGTGACAAGAAGTGTTCATCATCGGATATTAATTATTGGTCTTGTTGATATGTTGTAAAAATATAGAAATAGAGGGTTTGTTCATGTATTATGTATCATGTATCATGTGTGTCACAGAGTAGTCACCTAACATTTTCATGACCTAACATTTTCATGATTCCCCATGTTTGATAAAGGCATTTCAATTTGATATGGCTTGATGATTTAGTAAGGTAGTGAGTCTATAATTGGTGAAGTATGAATTTGGTGGACTATGAAGTAATCTATGTTCCATATGGAAGATGGAGATATTTAATTGTTTCATTTTAGTTATGTTAGGATGTGTAAATTAGTATTTTGTACTAACTATTATGTTTTTTATTTGATTCATTTTATTCATGTTGGAGACACAAGCCCTACAGTTGTGTCATTCAAGGATGGGGCCCACAAATGTTGGGTCGAACATTGACCACATTTGAAACAAGGGAATGATCACTTCTCAAAAGATAACATTTGAGGTGTGTTCCCTATATGGTAGGCGAGCCTATTTTGACCACACGCTATCACTATAGGGGAGAATAATACTTGGAGGATGATGGAGATTCAAATTGGGAGCTACACCACTATGTGATTGATCACATTGAGTGATCCTATATATAATATATATGATCATGTAATCATCCTATTATCAACTAGCATATAAATATATCCACAATAAATTTTAATTTTTAATGGTCAATTCTGAGTTATGGTACTCCCACTATCACAATTTCATATTTATGCAAGACCTCAATGTCCTAACGGTTCTCCCACCACATTTAATATGTTACTTAGGAGGATATTACCCCTAGTCCTCAATTTGTTTGAAATGGTTGAAATCCAATTGACCAATATCGTATTGTTCACACTATATTTTCCTTTAAAATCTCTCAAAAACCATTAAAATGCACATGTCTCAACCCACTATGTGCCTGAAGTATTTCATCAATGACCACATACTACTTTTAGAAATAAATCATATTTAACTGCTTTTGGTTGATTAATTTTTTAGAACTATAAACTTTAATAGTCGACATATCTAAAGCCATATTCTTACACCTTTTATCCAAGGTACCCTAATATCACTTTGAGCATACTCACCACTACTTATAACCAACTTCCAGTGATGTCTCTTGATCTTACCAAGTCTTACTCGTTTATGTCACCATTCCAAAAAAAACATTCTAGTGCATTCCGGATCTAACACACCTAGATAATCAAAAGGTATACCAAGACTAATGACTATACTCAAGCTTCTCCCAAATATGTATTTGAACCAGTAACTGGAATTCACCGTGGAATAAAATAGTACCCAATTCCAGTTATCAAGAAACATAAAAACTAAAAGAACCATCCAATGACTGGTCCAATACTCACATGAGTATTACCCTCCAATATATTACATTTTTAATTCATATATTAAGTCTTTCTATAAATCAATCCTTGTGTAAACCTCCTATGGATTCCTTCCATCCAAACAAAAAGGAATTAGTTTAAATTATTTATCTTGTTATATAGATGCTCTATTAACATACTTAGGATGGTGTTGATATATTGGGAATGAAGGAATCTATAATATAATTACACCAAGTTTCTAAACATTACCCATTCCTAGTCCACAAATCAAAACATCCTAACATTTTGGAAAAGTTATATTGATAGTCCTATTTAGATCTTCTGATACACACTCCATCAAAACATGTTATACTTGCCTTGAACCAATCCTTGATGCCATGTCTCTAGATGATGTGTGACTAGGTCCAACAATGGGTCAACCACCTCAGCGCACCCTAAAACCCTCATTGTACTTCTATGTTATATCTTTAAAGGGTTACACCCCCAAAAAGTTCACATCATATTTAAATGATGCATAGATGGAAGGCTCAGATCCCCTTTAAATTTTGATCACGGAAGAATCAATAAATCCACTCCAGACTTGATAAAATATTCCTATCTTAATATTTGGTGTTTTAATTAAGGTATTTATCACACATCCTTACATCCCAATGATACCATGTTATTTCATGCATAAACAAAAAATTCCAACAATGAATCTTATCATTCATAAATGGTTTGGTAATCAACCAACCACTTTTCCATCGTGTTTCCATGAATTCATAGACACACTACTAACCGGTAAAACTCATGGATCTATTATTTATCTCAAGCATGAATTTATCTTCCAAAATTATTTTAAACTCAAACCTATGTTTTAAAATTCATCGTCATGTTTGAGATATTAAATATTGAATATACAAACTCATCAGCTTCAAGAAGTCATTTTGAAAATTTCTAATTGGTCCATTATAGTTGTGTCCCTCTACATGAAAGGAAATAGTTTCTATAATACTCATCATTATTCCCTCCTTAGGAATTTTTTGGGAAACATTTTATTGAAATAAAAAACTTTCCATGGCACATGATTCATCCACTACTGAATGTGTTTACAAAACTAGGATAACATGATTATATTAATCATTAACCTGAATTAAAAAAAACTTAATCCTCTTATAAGTGTTATTGTATAGGTTTTCATGTAGATTCATGAATGATACTCTTATCGAGTCATGTTTAAGCACTCCATCTATATCAAACATAAAGTCCAAACTAAAACTAATCCATAGTTTTTTTTTTGGACCCTATTATTTTAACAATGTTATCCTGATCATTGTAATAAATTATACTTATTAGGATGGCTTAGGGATACATCTTATAATTTCATGCTATGTATTTTGAAGTCTTACAACTCATATATTGGTTATATACAGTTTAAATTCATAGATTTAGATCTATGAAACATTGTTTGATGGTTGAGAAGTTATGGTTTAGATTATTCTATTATATGTTATTTTTACATGATTTTTTTATGAAACATTGTTAGATTGTTGACTAATGAAAATTTTTAGTTGGTTTAGATTATTCTATTATATGTTCTCTGCATGTGGTTTTTTTCCAGGGTACTGGTACTGGGGATGCATAATCTGCTGCATTTTTTTACTTGTAAATCTACATTTAGCGGTGATTTAAACCACCACTAAAAAAATGAACCATATTTCGCGGCGGTTTAAAATTCCACTATAGTTTGATATTCTCATATCGACAGCATTTAAATTCACCGCTAAATAAATTTTTGTTATTTTTTAGAGGCGGTTATGGTGGTTTAGTAGCATCTTTAATGTAAAAAATGAAAAAAAAAATAGTGATGGTTTAAACTGCCACTAAATACGCCATTTTTTCACATGAAACCGCCACTAAAACCCAAAAATGCCATTAAATTGAAGAAACCACCACGTGTTGGATGCTGACACCCAATTTAGCAGCAGTTTTATGAAACCATTGTAGAATCATATAGCAGCAGTTTAAACTGCTGCCATATTAAAAAAACTCCACTATGAGGTTCTTTTCTTATAGTGTAATTTTATACCAAATAACACTCATCATGTGATATGTTTTTTATTAATATTTATGTATTTGAATATATAGGTAATAAAAAGTAAAAATGTAGTTGGTTTTAGGGAACCAGCTTCATTAGACTTTCACTATCACTAGATCCAGCTATCAATGACTTTGACTTCATTATATCTCATATGATATTCATGATTATGATAATATAAGGCTTCAGTAAATGGGTCCATCATGTTATCCTCCATGAAAACTCTCTTTGCAGTAACCTCACCCCTGTGAGAAGAATTCCTAAAGAGTTGATACTTTTAAATTATGGTCTTCATCCATTGATGTGACCTTAGATCCTTGGATAATACCACAACTATTGTGTTATCTCAATATATTTTTATAGAATCAAGACTATTAAGAACTAAATAAATATTCAATATAAAGTTATTTATACAAACTATTATTTAGCTACATCATAAGTCATGATATAATTGGGCTCTACACTAGAATCAGTGATCTCTAGTGTAAGAAATCGGATCTTCTTTTTAGGTATGGATCATGTTCTTCTAGTGTTTTGAGAAAAAATGGAGTTTCTATAAATTTAATGAGTACATGTAGTGTGCATTGAAGTACACATCGTGTACCCGGTTTTCACAGGTGACTGTGTACTAGCCATGTGACGTTCGATTACATAGTTGTGTGAGGTGACCTAGAGACCGCCTAAAGTGGGTCCCGGTAAAGGAATTTACACACCGTGTACTTTTAAAAGACATGTTGTGTACTTTTCTTTTTATTTTTAAAAATTGGACCAGGGTCATGTCTGATTGGCAGAAACACCTTCTTCTCGACTCGCCTCATCCAGGACTGACCGTAGGGTGTGATTCTTCTCCGAGCCCCCGATCAACCATCTGTTCTCTAAATAAACCATCGTCAATTGCATTGGAATTACCACGGTGATTTCTTCCTTCTTTTAGAGCCTCGTTGCTTGATTTCTCCTCTTTCGTGAGATATAATTAGTTGAACATTTTAGATGTTTTTGTAGATCTATGTCATTCTAGAATGATTCAAGGTCTGATGCCAGATTATATCGATCGTACAATGCTGAGGTAGGTGGTTTTTTCCTTTCCGTAGTTTTTCTTTGAATTATATGTGCAAAATTTCCCAATACCCTAGTTCGGGGTATTCCAAATTTAGGGATTTTAACTTTTTTAATGCCTGCTATGATTTGTTTGCTTGATTAGGGATATTGGATTTTGAATAAGGTTTATTTTCCATGTTATTGATGTGTTTTCCCATGTTTGATTTGATATTGATTGTTTGGTCTAGTTTTAACTGTTATGATGCTTTCTTTCCATGCCTAGTGTTATTAAGATGGAGTGATTTATCTGATGTTGTGATATGCTTTATAGCTGTTAATCCAAGTAACACTTTTAGGTTTACTTTGGCTACTGAACATCGTTTGTGCATGATTGCTTTACACAGGGCTATGGGAACCTGGTGTAGTGAGACCATAGGGGGAATTTTTGTAGAGGGCTTCCTCATAGTGTCTTTTATTTATTATCATGTTGTGAGACCATAGGGGGAATTGATGTTTAGTGCTCCCTCAGAGTGTCTATAGTTACCGTTGTGAGACCATAAGGGGGATTGATGTTGAGTGCTCCCTCAAAGTGTCTATAGTTATCGTTACCAAACCACATGGGGAATTGAAATTTAGTGCTTCCTCAAAGTGTCTGTAGTTTATCATTAAAAAATTATAGGGGGAATTGACAGTGAGTTCTTCTTCAAAGAGTCACTATTTTCATGAGACCAAATGGGTTAGACTGTGTGAGCTTACCCAGGAGGTTGTTGTATACTTTTATAAGTTAAACCATAGGGGTTAGGCTGTGAGAACTTCCCAGAGGGTTTCTGGTTTTCATTTGGTTGATTAATTGAAAAATTTAAATGAATGTAATTGAAACTGTAGGACTATTTACTTTTGAGTACTTCCTTGTTCATTACTTCTTTTTCTTATTGCCTACCATATATATTCACTAATTATTAGGCACATATCATTGGGTGGTTGCCTACTAGTATTCATCTCACACCCTATTCAGGTCATTATTTTGGGCCCAAACAGATTATATTATTGCAGGTATATATAAGGGCAAGCACCCTTCGACTTCAGGTACTTGATTGTTGTGGAGCTGGAGAGCATAGGACCAAGATGAGGCTTGCGATGCTGCTGGAATTGTTTACCTATTTTTTCTTTGTACTTTGGTTTAGTACTGTATTCCAGGATTGTGACTTATTTGGATGCTTTCCTAGATACTTGTGACATGCATAGTTATTGATATATATATATATATATATATATATGCTGCAATTGTTTATTTACTCAATATTCCGTTGTTTACTGTTGTATGGTATTATTATTACTTCCACTATTGTTATATATTTATTTATGTTGTGTTACTCTACCAATGAGGGCATAGTTTCCCCACTATCACACCCAAAACCCTCGCTACTAGTCGGCAGCCTCTAACATTCGGGGAAATGTGCTTGAGGCCATGTGATTAACAGGGTACGGGGCACCTATGGGCGGCATCTGGAACCGGGACGTTACAAATTGGTATCAGAGGAATTCTTTTCTTCTTGACTTATTGTTTGGATCCTATAGATAGGGATAGGAAGGAATAGGTAGTTGGTAATAAACTGTACCTGCGAGTAGCTAACCCATGTACAGGGAAAAGCAAATTTACCTCATATATTTCAATTTTTCTGGTTTTTCAATTATTATAGTTGATTTGATTTCACCATTGAGTGATTCACATGTTTTGTGTTGTTAACATTGATAATATTGAGGTTTTATTTCTATTGAAACCTGATGAGATGAGAGTATTTCGTCTCATGCATCATATAAGAACTTGATAGAGATCACATGTCATGCATTCTTGACATGCCATTTAGGGTGCATTACTGATTTCATATTGTTTTGGTAGATGTTGTGCTAGATATGCATGTTGTTGTGATAGATTCCTTGATAGAATACCTTCTATTTGATAGGGTATTAGATTGTGTAAGGTTTAGTTTGAATGAATGAAAAACTTTGGTTATTGAGGTGTTATGGGACCTCATGGATCATAATTTAGTGAATAATTTCACTATTATGCTTTTATATTACATTTATAAGATGCCAAACTTTGATTTTTAGGGAGTATGGGCCCTCACAGATTGAAATTTGGAACTTTAATGTTTATTTTAGTGTTTTTCGGGGTTCCAGGGTAGTTTTTGAGGCTTACTATCCAGGAAAACCTAGAATTCATGGTGTGTATTTTAAAATACACGCCATGTATCCTTTTTTTTTGGAAGGAACTATTTTTCTTAAGTACATGACGTGTAATGTATGTACAGGTCGTGTAGTCTCTAACCGTGTCACTGGATTTGTGGGCAGAGACATGGGGTTGGGAAATCCTTGGAGGAACACGTCGTGTATTGTATATAAACATCATGTTGTAGGGACCATGTGTCCACCTGTGTGACTAATGACACAGATGGATGAAACTTAGGTTATACACGCCATGTTAAGTTTGAACATGACGTGTAGTGTAACCCATATATTCGGTCATGTGACTAACAACACGGGTCAGTGAAATCCTTCTAGTGCATGTTGTGTCTGGCACGAACATGCCATGTAGTCTCGTTCTAGGAGAACCATGTGGGTTATTCGTGTAGAAGAACTTAGGTAGGGGAAAACGATTCAAGTACACGTTGTGTCTTGGGAGAACACGTTGTGTGTGTGGGGTGTTACACAACTAGGGTTGGAAAGAGTACACACCCATGTGAAGGATTAAAGGAACACATCGTATAGGGGTTATACACATCATGTATCCCTGTTTTGAAAAAAAACATGAGTGTTTTCCTTCTACTATTCCTTTATTTAACTTCTAAGTTTAATTCCTTGATCATATTAAACTAAGGTGTATACTTGACCTTGCAGAGTCATGCCACCGCGATGTCCTCCGGTTGTACACCATATTCTAGGTAGAAATTAGACATCAGAAATGGTTGATCAGAGACTACCAGCAGACCCTCCCATCATTCCCATCTTGGCACCAACCGTTATACCAGACATAGGTGTTGATGCACAGTTTCAAGAAGGATTCATGAGTTTTATGCAGACCTTCCAGGGAGCACCACATCCTGCCCCATCT
This sequence comes from Viscum album, assembly GCA_963277665.1. NCBI lineage: Eukaryota > Viridiplantae > Streptophyta > Magnoliopsida > Santalales > Viscaceae > Viscum > Viscum album. The sequence goes on from OY728164.1 coordinate 1,375,231,791, forward strand.
ATGGCATAGTTGACGTGGGTCTTTCAGCAACAGCATCTTCCCACCTTCTTAGGGGATGGAGGATCTCAGGCTACTAAGTCATGGTTAGAATCCATGCTATATATCTTTGAACATCTGGAGACGCATCTAGAGAGGAGGGTGAATCTCACTACTTATAGTCTTCGGTATTCCTCCAAGAGATGGTGGGATGTGATCTCCCAAGCAGGACGCCAGCAGGTTATGGCGTGGGATGAGTTCCAGCGTACCTTCTACGATTACTTCTACCCAGAGACCTTGAGGGCCAATCGAGCCTGAGAGTTCATGAGTTTGGAGTAGGGTACTCTCTTGGTCATGGATTATTCTTCTCACTTCACAGAGTTACAGCGCTTCACACCCATTCTGGGGGTGATGAGTTATTCCTAGTGAGGAAGTTTGAGGATGGCCTTAGACATGACATCCAATCTCTGGTGAACATCTTTAGGTTGACGACCATATCTTCTATAGTTAACCAAGTGCTGATCACAGAGTGCAACCTGAGGGATTATGGAGTTGTAGGCCAGGGCAGTTCAGCATCTAGAGTTGGTACTTCTCTAGCTGATAGAAGGAAGCACCGAAGGGAGTCTACACATGGAGATTCGAGTATGAAAGATATACCTTTAGGTATCCATGTGGTATGCTACCAGTGTGGGAAAGGCGGGCATACGAGGTCAAATTTCCTGAGAGACCCAGTGGAGTTCCAATATTGCAGCAAGATGAGCCATCTTCAGCAGTTCTATTAGTTTTTCTCACCAGCAATTGGTGACAGGGGTTCCTCTATGACTCCCCATTCAGGAGCAGCACCACCAGTTTCTCATCAACCTGGGAACTGGAGTTCTTCTAGTAGTTCAGTCCAAGGTGGAGGTTGTGGTCGTGGTAGCCAGTTGGTAGGATTTCAATGACAACAGGGTGGATCAGCTCAGGGTGGTCAGGCAGGGTCACAGGGTCGCGGTACAGACCATACTTTTGCAGTGTAATAGACCCAGTAGGATCAAGATCTCAGACCCTCTACAGTTTGAGGTACGATCCTAGTTGCCTTAGTTTGAGCTTCTGCACTTTTTTATACAGGGGCTTCCCATAGTTTCATATATGTTACTATTATTGATATCCTTGGGCTCTTTATCTTTACTTTTGTTGATTTCTTAAAGATGGACACTCCGTTGGGGATAAGAACGACTAGTGTACGTCAGTGCAAGGAATGGCCTCTTGAGGTTGGTGGGTGTCACTTCTTCTAGGACCTCTATTTCCAAGAGATGATAGGCTATGATGTCATTCTCAGAATGGACTAGTTAGTTCCCTTCCAGGCTTTTGTCGACTATTATAACTGTAGGGTGAGTTTCACATCACTAAAGGGCAGTTTGTTCTTATATAAGGGTTAATAGTATGTACAGGAAAATAGAGCAGGACCCGAGCATCATGGGTTGGGAGGAGTTACAGCCTAGATTTCTAGTCTGTATATGGATGAATAGGGGGCTTCACAGTTAGACTTTCCTCCAATGGTTGATCATTTTAGGGATGTATTTCCAAAGGACTTTTTAGGTTTTTCTCTAGAGAGAGAGGTGGAAATTTCTATTGATCTTATGCTAGGAGCGTCATCGGTATCTATTTCTCTTTAAAGGATGGATACACCAGAGTTATAGGAGCTCAAGAAGCATATAGAGGAGTTACAGGTGAAGGATTTAATCTGACCCAGTACTTCTCCTTGGGTTTTTCCAGTCCTGTCTGCGAAGAAGGTGGACGGTACCCTCAGATTTTGTGTGGATTATCGAAAGTTGAACCAGTTGACGGTCAAGAACCGATACCCCTTGCCGAGGATTGATTATATTTTTTATCATCTTCGAGGAGCCTGGGTGTTCTCGATGATTGACTTGAGATATGGTTGTCATCAGTTGCGTGTTGGACCATCAGATATACCTCTTATAGATTTTCAGAGAAGGTATGGTCTATATGAGTATATGGTTATGTTGTTCGGTCTCACGAACATGCCTAAAGTTTTAATGGAATTGATAAACTGAGTATTCCATCCATACTTGGATTCTTTTAGGGTAATTTCCGTGGATGATATCTTTGTGTACTCTCAAACTCGATACGACCATGCCACACATCTTCAGATCATTTTGAGTACACTAAGAGATCCTCAGTTATATGCTAAGCTGTCAAAATGCCACATTTGTATGGACTGAATTCACTTATTGGGTCATGTTATCTTAGAGACAAGAGTATCAGTAGACCTAGAGAAAGTGAGATCAATAGTTTCCTGGGATCATATGAAGAACGTCTTTGAGGTATTAAGTTTTCTAGGGATGGATTGTAATGTCCCGGACCTCTCCGGCCCTTTCCTTTGTCAAAAAGAAGGTCAAGAAGTGTTCTGGAGGGTAAAATGGACTTTTCCCACACTTTCCAGAATTTTGAAACTACACGTCGTGTAGTTTGAGTACACGCTGTGTACCCCCTTTCTGGGTATACCCCATGTCGCAGGTCATGTCCTCGTTGTGTGAAATAATGGGTGCACGCCATGTGTCATGTTCTACACGCCGTGTAGTCCTTACCCGCGTATGCGTTACCAGTCAACGACTGTGTACCATGTTGGAGCTGTGTCCTTGCCGTGTGCAATAAATGGGTGCACGCCGTGTGACCAGTTCTACATGCTGTGTAGTCCTTCCCCGCGTACGTGTTACTAGTCAACAGCCGTGTACCGTGTTGCAGTCGTGTCCTTGTCGTGTGCAATGAATGAGTACACGCCGTGTGTCTAAACTACATGTCTTGTAGTCTTTCCCCGCATATGTGTTACCCTCAAACCGTGTGTTGACCAGTCAACAGCTGCGGAGCCATGCTGGAAGCCGTGTGGAGACCATGTGAAATAACCGAGTACACACCGTGTACCATAAAGTACAGGCCGTGTACTTTTGCTTTTCATGCCTATAAAAGGAGGGGTCCCCTCCTCCTTTCAACTCACACCTCTCCTCCCCTCTCCTCTGAGCAGAGCTCTCCCAAGATACTCGAAGGCTCTTTCTTCCATAACTTCTTCGTCCGAGCTCTGATTTACGATCTGTTAGTGGCCACAGGATCGTAACGACGAGGCGGAACTTCCGAGCTTGGATCCGTTGACTTTTCTTTGGCATTTTTCTTTCCTAATTCCACCCGAGGAGGTTTTGTCGGGACCCGATAGAAGTGACGGATGCCGACAGACGTCTTCTAAGGTTGATCTGGGGGAGCGTTGCGATCGGAACCTGTTGAAGTAGGGATCTTACCTTAGTCTCTCTACTTTGTGCATCATGCGGGGTGGGTGTTCTCTTGTTTACGTGAAACACTTTTGAACCGGTTTAATAAAGATAATAACTGGCTTATATAACGGGGATGGGAAGTTGTGATTGTTGTTACTTTATACCCTGTGATATTATGTGGTGAATTGAATGAGCTTCTGCCTACGGAAAATCATGGTCGTTGGGGGCCTTTGCTTACGAAATTAAATGTTGCCCTCTCCTTATGGATTTTCTTATGGGTGGAAACCTTGTGGAATGTGGAAATTGGTTAATCACGTAAAGTTGGATGTTTAAAATCTGGAACCCTTGTGTGATCACCCCGGTTAAACAAAATGGAATAATGAACATGTGGGTGTTGTCTTGGTTACGAGGCATGTGTTGGGGGTGTTTTGTGGGTTGTTGTGGATTGGGTGAATAGTAGGGCTGCGGTTGACTTGGTTGTGGGTTGGTGTGAATGTTATGATGGTGATGGGCAGCGGGGCTGCAATAAATGGTATTAAAGGGATATTGATGTATGGGTTTCGGTGCGGTTTTGGTCATGGTGGTTGGCAGCGGGGCTGCAGGGTTGGGTTTTAATGTGAACGGGTTATGGGTTGTGATTATTAAATAAAAGTGGAAGAGTTAATGAATGGTGGGGTGTGGTAATGAAACGGAAATAATAATCAATGGGGTTGGTTGGTTGATAAGAGGGACATTGTTGTGCGGATTAGGTTTTTTCTAACTTGTTTTGTAGATGGCAGGGATATGTTTTACGAACGATTGGTGTGGTTAGTTGTGGATAGTTGCCCAGTAGTTAAGGAACTAAATAACTATTTCTTCTGAAATGTGAAAACCTAAAGGGGGTTGGGTTTGTTTGTTGTATGCATGCTTCGTAGTAGCAGTGCCGAGGAACGTGCTCAGTTTCTCTTTTTATAAGCCATAGGTTGGGCTGTGTGGTTGGTATATTTATATATATCTGTATCTTTTGTGTTTTATCGCACCCCACCCATGTTGATCACTTAGTGACGAACACTCCCATTTTATGGGAGAGGGTGTTTTTCCCTTAGTTACTAGCTTCTTCCTGCTCCTTCTCCCCCAGGTTGTGATGGCTTGAGGTGACCTTACACCTAAGACTCTTCGGGTAGGTTTCGATTGGGGTGGTTTTAGCCCAAGACTCTCTGGGAAGGTTCTACTATTTCCCAAGAATCTTCGGGATGAGGCCCAGGTGTGTGCGGGTGGGATACGTGGTTGTGAGGCCCAGGTGTGTGCGGGCGGGATACATGGTTGTGAGGCTCAGGTGTGTGCGGGCGGGATACGTGGTTGTGAGGCCCAGGTGTGTGCGGGCGGGATACGTGGTTGTGAGGCCCAGGTGTGTGCGGGTGGGATACGTGGTTGTGAGCCCCAGGTGTGTGCGGGCGGGGAGAGTGTGGCAGCGTCAGGACGTCCGTCATTAGGAAGAGCAGCTAACTAAAGTGAAATGGTGCGGGGTACCCAATACTCTTGTTCTTATAATACTACCTGTTGTGATTGTGTTTTGGTGAGTGTGGATGGTGAGGTTGGGTGGATAGAATTCCTTGCTAGGTTTCTTTTTTTGTTCTCACAGGACATTAGGATGTCTCCCCACTTGTGCACGAGAGCTTTAGGTTTCCCTACTGAGTATACTTGTATGCTCACCCTATGTTTACTTTTAGGTTTCCAGGAGGACTACCAGGGTCATACGGGACCCTACTAGTCGGACAGTTGGAGTTGCTACAGTTTTTTTTACTTGTTTCCTTTTTGGTATTGTACTTTGAGCTTTCTTGTACTTGTACCCTGTTATAAATTTTTTTTAAACATGCATGTGGGTTTGGTTTGGGTTTATTTATATACACTTGATCTTCCCCTTTTTGGTGGTTAACTTGTCCTATTTCCCGATCTTTAAAAATAAAAAAAAAGGTTAATGCCTCCCATATTTGTGAAAACTCATACCATTTGTGCTAGTCGCCACCCCGGGGCCTACTGGAGGCGGGACTCGGGGGTCATTATCTCCCTTTCACCATTGCCAACTTAGGAGGGGTATCCTTGGTGGGAGGGGGTCGTGACAGAATTCTATCAAAGCTTATGGTTGAGAGATAGGATGGATTCTAGAGTTAGGCACAGTGAGGATTGCATGGGATGGTAGGGAAACAATGTTTGTTAATCTTGGTGCGTAACATAGGCCAGGGAAGACCAGCTAGGATACGGGATTTTAGGGGCCCCTGTGATCCGATGCAAGGACTCTGAGCCTACCGAATGACCAAGTGAGACTACATTGATTGCAGGGTAGAGACCCTAGGGAAGGTACATGCATCATCATGATTGTGTTTTACTTGATTTGGGTGTTATGGGAATAAAATTGGAATAAAATGATAAAATAAAACCTTGAGAAATTCCTTGCTACTTGGGATTAGGCGATCCTTGTTTACCGTACAGCTATGGAACCTCGACGTCATCCCCGGGTGGCTCAGACGGCCGAGGCCCAGCAGATTCAGGCGGTCGATCAGTTGAGGATTGACCAAGAGGAAGAAGATAGCCAGTGGCAGAAGACTCTCCGTTCTTTCCAGCGGCATACCCTCAAGAGGTACGAGGTTAGTACTTCGGATATGGAGACGGAGGGGTGGATTGAGGAGCTAGGGATCACTTTTAACTTGATCTGTGCTCCAAGGGAGTACTGGGTTCCCCTAGCAGTCAGTCAGCTGAGAGGTGAGGCACGACAGTGGTGGACGCTCTACCTCGGAGAGAGGATAGAGGCAGAGGTTCGATGGGCTGACTTTGAGAAGGAATTCCGAGAGGAATTCCTTTCTTCCATGATCAAGGCGGAGAAGAGGAAGGAGTTACTCTACCTTCAGCAAGGGAGTATGTCGGTACGAGAGCTGGGGATCAAGTTCAAGTATCTCTTGTGCTTTGCTCTGGATCTATTTCCGGATGAGGAGTATCGGGCGAGACGTTTGGAGGAGGTGCTTCGTCCTTTGATCCAGTATTCTATCACCCCCTTCACCCTTCTGAAGTACTTGGAAGTATAGAAGAAGGAATAGGTTGTAGAGAGGATGCACTTGCTGGGAGGTGCACCCCTTGAGGGGAACCAGCCAGGCTCGTCGAAGGGGAAAGCAGTCAGCAGCAGGTCTCCTGCGACGGGACCTTCCAGGTTCAGGCCAGTGGCGAGCAGGCCCCAGCAGTTCCAGTTCAAATCTTTGGGTCCTCGTCCCTTTTTCACGAGCCCAGGACCGAAGTGTTTTTCTTGTGGAGGTTTCGGGCACATTCAGAGTTGGTGCCCGACCCAAGCTCAGTACGGTGGAGATGGACAGGTTCAACGCCCGCCTCAGCAGCACCAGTCACCGGTAAGACCCTTCCAGCAGCAACAGGCTCCAGTCCCTCTGAGGGGAGATGGAGTAGGTGGTGGCCAGCCATAAGGAGTTCCTCAAGTATCCCAATCGGGATGTGGTAGAGGAGGCGGACGTCAACAGAGAGGCCGAGGAGTTGGGCGTGGATAGTTGCATGCATCAGAGGCAGCATCTCTAGAAGGACCAGGGATCGATAGAGATGTGTTTGGGTTTTCTTGAATGATCTCCTTTATGTTTTTTTGGGAGCATTACACACCATTTTTGGAACTCTTTTGATCATTCTTTGGGCCTGGACCTTATTTTTGTGAGTTTTTTAATGCTATGTTGTTTTCTGCTTTTCTTTAAATGTACGTGAAGAGCCCTATCATGTAGGGAGGGGAAGACCTAATCCCTAATCGAGACACATTAATGTGGATGCGATTAAAACCATGCAGGCAAGTCAGTGCCGCCTAAAGTGGATAATATCTCGACATGGGAGAAGGAATTACCCAAGCCATGTGTCCGGGCAGTGTGTGGGTTGTACGGTGTTGGGGGCAGTGTAAGTTGGAAAAACCTAATATATGGAAGTGGGAAGGCCTAGTCCTTAATCGAGACGCATTAATGCGGATGCGATTAAACCTGTGCAGGTGAGTCAGTGCCGCCTAAAGCGGATAATATCTCGACATAGGAGAGGGAATTCCTAACTCATATAATTAGGGTTGTTGGTTGTTTCCTGTTATAACGAGAACCCTAAGAGGTATCTTGTCGGATTCCTCTGGGTTGGTTTTTGAATTCTTGGGGACGAGAATGTTTTAAGATGTATCTGATGTAATGGATCGGACCTCTCCGGCCCTTTCCTTTGTCAAAAAGAAGGTCAAGAAGTGTTATGGGGGGTAAAATGGATTTTTCCAAACTTTCCAGAATTTTGAAACTATACGCCGTGTAGTTTGAGTACACGTCGTGTACCCCCTTTCTGGGTATACCCCGTGTCGCAGACCGTGTCCTCGCTGTGTGAAATAATGGGTGCACTCCATGTGTCCTGTTCTACATGCCGTGTAGTCCTTCCCCGTGTATGCATTACCATTCAACGGTCGTGTACCGTGTTGGAGCTGTGTCCTTGCCGTGTGCAATAAATGGGTGCACGCCGTGTGACCCGTTCTACACGCCATGTAGTCCTTCTCCGCATACGCATTACCAGTCAATGGCCGTGTACCATGTTGGAGCCGTGTCCTTGCCATGTACAATGAATGAGTACACGCCGTGTGTCTAAACTACACGTCGTGTAGTCTTTCCCCGCGTATGCGTTACCCTCAAACCGTGTGTTGACCAGTCAACAGCCGCGGAGCCGTGTTGGAAGCCGCGTGGAGACCGTGTGAAATAACTGAGTACACGCTGTGTACCATAAAGTACACGCCGTGTACTTTTTCTTTTCACTCCTATAAAAGGAGGGGTCCCCTCCTCCTTTCAACTCACACCTCTCCTCCCCTCTCCTCTGAGCAGAGCTCTCCCAAGAGACTCGAAGGCTCTTTCTTCCATAACTTCTTCGTCTGAGCTCCGATTTACGATCCGTCAGCGGCCACAGGATCATAACGACGAGGCGGAACTTCCAAGCTTGGATCCATTGACTTTCCTTTGGCATTTTTTTCCGACTTCCACCCGAGGAGGTTTTTCCGGGACTCGACAGAAGTGACGGACGCCGACAGACGTCTTCTAAGGTAGATCCGGGGGAGCGTTGCGATCAGAACCTGTTGAAGTAGGGATCTTACCTTCGTCTCTCTACTTTGTGCATCATGCGGGGTGGGTGTTCTCTTGTTTATGTGAAACACTTTTGAACCAGTTTAATAAAGATAATAACTGGCTTATATAACGGGGATGGGAAGTTGTGATTGCTGTTACTTTATACCCTGTGATATTATGTTGTGAATTGAATGAGCTTCTGCCTACATAAAATCACAGTCATTGGGGTCCTTTTCTTACGCAATTAAATGTTTCCCTCTCCTTCTGGATTTTCTTATGGGTGGAAACCTTGTGGAATGTGGAAATTGGTTAGTGACGTAAAGTTGGCTGTTTAAAATCTGGAACCCTTGTGTGATCACCCCGGTTAAACAAAATGGAATAATGAACATGTGGGTGTTGTCTTAGTTACGAGGCATGTGTTGGGGGTGTTTTTTGGTTTGTTGTGGATCGGGTGAACAGTAGGGTTGCGGTTGACTTGGTTGTGGGTTGGTGTGAATGTTATGATGGTGATGGGCAGTTGGGCTGCAATAAATGGTATTAAAGGGATATTGATGTACGGGTTTCGGTGCGGTTGTGGTTATAGCGGTTGTGGTTATGGCAGTTGGCAGCAGGGCTGCAGGGTTGGGTTTTAATGTGAAAGGGTTGTGGGTTGTGATTATTAAATAAAAGTGGAAGAGTTAATGAATGGTGGGGCGTGGTAATGAAACAGAAATAATAATCAATGGGGTTGGTTGGTTGATAAGAGGGACTTTGTTGTGCGGCTTATGTTTTTCCTAACTTGTTTTGTGGATGGCAGGGATATGTTTTACGAACGATTGGTGTGGTTAGTTGTGGATAGTTACCCAGTAGTTAAGGAACTAAATAACTATTTCTACTGAAATGTGAAAACCTAAAGGGGGTTGGGTTTTTTTGTTGTATGCATGCTTCGTAGTAGCAGTGCCGAGGCACATGCTCAGTTTCTCTTTTTATAAGCCATAGGTTGGGCTGTGTGGTTGGTATATTTATATATATCTGTATCTTTTGTGTTTTATCACACCCCACCCATGTTTATCACTTAGTGCCGAACACTCCCATTTTATGGGAGAGGGTGTTTTTTCCTTAGTTACTAGCTCCTTCCTGCTCCTTCTCCCCTAGGCTGTGATGGCTTGAGGTGACCTTACACCTAAGACTCTTTGGGTAGGTTTTGATTGGGGTGGTTTTAGCCCAAGACTCTTTGGGTAGGTTCTACTATTTCCCAAGAATATTCGGGATGAGGCCCAGGTGTGTGCGGGCGAGATACGTGGTTGTGAGGCCCAGGTGTGTGCGGGTGGGATGCGTGGTTGTGAGGCCCAGGTTTGTGCGGGCGGGATACGTGGTTGTGAGGCCCAGGTGTGTGTGGGCGGGATATGTGGTTGTGAGACCCAGGTGTGTGTGGGTGGGATATGTGGTTGTGAGGCCCAGGTGTGTGCGGGCGGGGAGAGTGTGGAAGCGTCAGGACGTTCGTCGTTAGGAAGAGTAGCTAACTAAAGGGAAATGGTGCAGGGTACCCAATACTCTTGTTCTTATACTACTACTACCTATTGTGATTGTGTTTTGGTGAGTGTGTCTGGTGAGGTTGGGTGTATAGAATTCCATGCTAGGTTTCTTCTGTTGTTCTCATGAGACATTAGGATGTCTCCCCACTTGTGCACGAGAGATTTAGGTTTCCCTACTGAGTATACTTGTATGCTCACCCTACGTTTACTTTCAGGTTTCCAAGAGTACTAACAGGGCCGTGCGGGACCCTACTAGTCAGATAGTTGGAGTTGCTACAGTTTTTTGTACTTTTTTCCTTTTTGGTATTGTACTTTGAGCTTTCTTGTACTTGTACCTTATTATAAAATTTGTTTAAACATGCATGTGGGTTTGGTTTGGGTTTATTTATATACACTTGTTCTTCCCCTTTTTGTTGGTTGACTTGTCCTATTTCCCAATCTTTAAAAATAAAAAAAAATGGTAATGCCTCCCATATTTGTGAAAACTCATACCCTTGGTGCTAGTCTCCACCCCGGGGCCTACTAGAGGCGGGACTCGGGGGTCATTATCTCCCATTCACCATTGCCATCTCAGGAGGGGTATCCTTAGTGGGAGGGGGTTGTGACATGGATGGATACTACAAAAATTTCATATAGTACTTTTCATGCTTATTAACACTGCTGACAAGCCTAACTAAGAAGGGTTAGAGGTACTTATGGTCATATTATTGTGAGTCATCCTTTCAAGAGATGAATGGGAGGTTGAATCCAGAACTGATACTAGTATTTCCAGATCCAGACAAAATCTACACTATATACTATGATGAGGTGTCGGGTTGGGAGAAGTTCTTATGCAGGGGGAAGGAGTCGTTGCGTACAGGTCTCAGCAGTTGAGGCCACATGAGAGGAATTACCTGAAGCATGATCTCGAGTTGGCTGCGGTTGTTCATGCCTTACTCTATTGGATACATTATCTTATGGGAGAGCATTTTTTGGTTTTCACCAATCATAAAAGTCTCAAATATATCTTTACACAACACGATCTGAATTTAAGACAGCGAAGGTGGGTTGAGTACCTTCGGTCTTTTGATTTTGAGCTTGCCTATATGCCCGGGAAAGGAAATGCAGTGGCTGATGTGTTGAGAAGGAGGACTCAGATATAGGCAGTTCAAGAGACTAGTAGTGAGTGTCATCTTATGGATCTATTCTCTAAGATGCATTTGGAGGTGCACGATAGATAGGGGTATACATTTCTTTCTTTTGTGGCTATTCCCTCTACTCTACTTGATTGAGTGAGAATGAGGTAACTATAAAATTCTGAAGGCCTAGTTTTTCAGGATAGTGTTTCAAGAGAGGACCCTATTCCTGGATAGACCATATGTGATGATGGTATCTTGTATTTTCATGGGCGTGTATGGGTATCAGCAGACATATGCAATGAGATGATGCAGGACTTTCATTCCTCAGTTTGGGCAGTTCATCCTAGCGTCACCAAGATGTATTGAGATCTTCACCATTAGTATTGGTGGCTAGGTATGAAGAGAGATGTTGTTGGTTTTTTCATGAGGTGTACCACCTATCAGCAGGTGAAGGTGGATCATCAGTGACCAGCAGGGCTTTTGAAGCAGTTACTCATTCTTGAGTGGAATTGGAATGATGTCACGATGGATTTTGTAACAGGTTTTCCAAGGTCACCTCAAGGGAATGATATAGTATGGGTCTTCATTGACAGACTCACAAAGGTTGCTCACTTTTTACCAATCAAGGATACCTTTAGTTTTGATGAGTTGGGAAGGTCTTACATCCAAGAGATTGTATATTTACAAGGAGTTCCACACTCCATTATTTCAGAAAAGGATGCCCATTTTAATTCTTAGGTCTGGTAGGGACTACAGTGGGCTTTGGGTACACAGGTACCTCTGAGTACCACTTAGTATCCCCAAACAGATGGCCAGTCTGATCATGCAATACAGGCTCTAGAAGACATGCTTCAAGAATTCGTCCTAGATTTTGGAGGTTCTTAGGAGAATCACATACCTATTGTGGAGTTTTCCTACAATAATAGTTTTCAAGAAACTATTTAGATGGAACCTTATGAGGCCTTGTATGCTAGGACATACTGATCACCCTTATGTTGGCTGGAGGTAGGAGAGACAGCTATATTGGGACCTCGTCTTGTTCAGGAGACCATAGAGCATATAGAGTTGATTCGGAATAGGATGTCCATTGCATAGTCATGACATAAGTATTATTTTGATCGACGGAGATGACCTCTAGAGTTCGAGGTTGGAGATTAGGTTTTTCTACATATCACACCGAGGTTGGGACACAAGAAGATTAAGAGACAGTTCAAGATTTCACTGATATATATTGGACCGTTTGATGTTTTAGAGAGATTTGGTCTGGTTGCCTATCGGTTGCAGTTACCTCAGAGGTATCAGGATATACAGGATGTTTTCCACGTTTCTCAACTACGGTGTTACTTCTCAGACTCGTCTCATGTTTTTTAACCTGAGGAGGTTGAGTTGGAGGTGGACGCCTCGTTTGAGGAGCATCCTATTCAGATTTTTGATCGAAGTAAGAACGTTTTGTATGGCCGATTTGTTTCTCTGGTATGGGTGATATGGAAGCACAGGAGAGTATAGGATGGGACTTGGGAGAGGGAGATCGATGCGCGACCGCAGTGGCCAGAGCTGTTCGAGGATTCTTCTTCTTCTTCAACACCTTCTTAGGTAAACTCAAGGATGAATTTCTTTAAAGGGGGACATTTATAAGAACCCAGATCTTATTTTCAAGTATGGATCATGTTCTTTTGGTGTTTTGAGAAAAATGATAGTTTTTGGAAATTTAAGGAGTACATGCCATGTACTTTAAAGTACACACCGTGTACTCGGTTGTTGCGGGTGACCGTGTACTAACCGTGTGACGGTCGAGTACATTTTCATGTGGGGTGACCTGGAGACCGCCTAAATCAGGGCCCAATAAAGGCATATACACGTCGTTTACTTTTAAAAAATACGCCATGTACTTTTCTTTTTATTTGTTAAATCGGACCGGGGTCACGTTTGATTGGAATAAACGCCTTCTTCTCGACTCATCTCATCCATGAGAGACCATAGGGTGTGATTCTTCTTTGAGACCCCAATTGACCATCTGTTCTCCAAATCAACTATAGTCGATTGCATTGGAATTGCCACGCTGAGTTATTCCTTCTTCTATATCCACATTCCTTGATTTATCCTCTTTCATGAGATATCCTTGGTTGAACATTTTAGACCTTTCTATATATCTATGTTGTTCTAGGCCGATTCAAGGGTCTACGCCAAATTATATCAATTGTACAATGTTGAGGTAGGTGGTTTGTTCCTTTTCATAGTTTTTCTTTGAATTATATGTGAAAAATTACCTAATACCCTAGTTCAGGGTATTGCGCATTTAGAGATTTTGACCCTATTAATTCCTTCTATGATTTGTTTTCTGGAGTAGGGATATTGGATTGTGAGTAGGGTTTATTTTTTCATGTTATGGATGTGTTTTCCCATGTTTGATTTGATATTGACCATTTGGTCTAGTTTTTTCTATTAGGCTACTTGCTTCCCATGCCTAGTTTTGTTATGATGGAGTGGTTTATCTGATGATGTGATATGCTTTGTAGCTGTTTAGCCAATTAGTACTTTTCAGTTTACTTTGGATGTTGAACATCATTTTTGCACAATTTCTTTACATAGGGCTCTGGGAACCTAGTGTAGGCCATAGGGGGAATTGACGTTGAGGGCTTCCCCAGAGTGTCTTTTATTCCTTATCACGTTGCGAGACCATGGGGGGTTGACATTGAGTGCTCCCTCAGAGTGTCTATAGTTACTGTTGTGAGACCATAGGGGGGATTTACATTTAGTGCTCCCTCAGAGTGTATATTGTTACTGTTATAAGACCATAGGAGGAATTAACATTGATTACTTCCTCAGAGTTTCTATAGTTTATCATTAAAATACTATAGGGGGAATTAATAGTGAGTACTTCCTTACAGAGTCATTTTTTTTATGAGACCAAAGGGGTTAGACCATGTGATCTTACCTAGGAGTTCTTTGTATCCTTATATAAGTTGAACCAGAGGGGTTAGGCTATGAGATCTTCCCATATGTTTGCTTGTTTTTGTTTGGTTGATTAACTGACAAATGTAAATTAATGTAATTGAACTGTAGGACTATTTACTTTTGAGTACTTCCTTTTTCATTACTTCTTTGGCTTATTGTCTGCCATATATATTCACTGACTGTTAGGCGCTGATATTTGGGTGTTTTCCTACTGGGATTCATCTCACACCCTTTTTAGGTCATTCTTTTGGTCCCAAATAGATTATATTGCTACAGGTATAGATAATAGAAAGGTCCCTTCTAATTTAGGTACTTGATTACTATGGAGCTGGAGAGCATGAGACTAAGATGAGGCTTGCGATGATGCTGGAGTTTTTTACATATTCTTCCTTTTTACTTTGGTTTAGTATTTTATTCTAGTATTGTGACATGTTTGGCTACTTTCCTAGATACATGTGACATGCATAATTATTAATATGTGTGTGTGTGTGTGTGTGTGTGTTGTAGTTGTTTATTTACTCAGTCTTCCATTTTTTACTGTTGTATGGTATTATTATTAGTTCCACTACTATTATCTATTTATTTCTGATGTGTTACTCTGCCAATGAGGGAATAGTTTCCCCACTATCACACCCAAGGCCCTCGCTGCTAGTCGGCAACCTTAGGTGTTCGGGAAAATGCACTTGAGTCCATGTGACCAACCGGGTACGGGGCACCTCTGGGCGGCACGCGGAACCATGACATTACATCTAGCTACTTTTTGATCCTCCATCTCACATATCCTCGATTAAGGTATAATTCATATCGCAACATTGATTTTATATCGTTCTAGTCTTTTTGGGAACTATAATTTGTATATCCTCTTGTGACTAGTGTCTCATCTCCTCTATAAACTAGGAACACATCCTTAGTTTGTCTTAGATACTTTATGATGTTATTAATTGTAGTATAATCTTATTCTCCTAAGTATTATTGATATCTTTCTACCATGATCAAGGAATAGGAAGCATCAATCCTAGTATATATCATGGCATACATGACATATCCAATCACTAATGCATAAAGAATATCGTTCATCCTCTCTATTTCCACTAATTTTTTAGGACATATTTTCTTGGAAAGATGCATACCTTATGACATTGGAAATAATCTCCACTCTAACCATTCTATACCGAATCTATTCAGTACCATTCCAATGCATGTAACCTGACTTAGTCTAAGCTGCCTCTTAGATCTATGAAAAATGATATCAATCCTTATAATGTAGGTTATTTCACTTAAGTCCTTTATGGAGAAACATTTTTCAACCACTTATTAACATATTTTAAGACCAATATCACATTTTACATCAATAATATATCATCAAACTATAATACAAACAAAATGAATGAAATCCTATTAAACCATTTATAGACACAGGGATTATATTCATTCTTTATTAAATCAGATTTCCTTATTTCTTCATCAAAATTAATATTATATGATATTGATTCTTGTTTCAACCCATAAATGGATATTTGTGACTTTTATGCTTTATTTTTATCCTTTAGAATAAAAAAATATTCTATTTGTATCATATGGACATATTCTATAAGGTTCTTATTAAGGAAAGTTGTTTTACCATCCATTTTCAAAATTCTACAATCATGATAAGCGGTTATAGAAAGCATAAATCTAATTGATTTTAACATGGTTACTATTGAATTTTTTTATAGTTTATTCCTTGATAATTCTAAAATCTATTTTCATCCAATAGTACCTTATAGGAACTGGCTTTATAAACTATGTCTAGTTTCATATTGAATTCCCATTTGCAACTAATAGGCTTTACATCCAATATAAGACTTTACAAATCCCAAAATTGATTTTGGTGCATGGATTCAATCTTATAATTCATGTATTCTTTCGAAATTAGATCTTTTGATCTTATTACTTGTTTCTTATAAGACATAGATCTACCATTATCAACTAATAATGATTCACCATCTTCAAAGACTAGAATACCATATCTCTCTAGTTCTATAACCTCTTTATAGCTTTTATATAGTATGTGTGTATTCAGAATATCCTTTTACATGGGTATTTATGGAATTTATTTCTATTCCAAATCTTGTATATCTTGATCCTCTACTTCATCAAATTTTATCTTACTCCCATTATCTATTTTTGGATATGTTCTTCCTCTCAAAAAAGTGGGACATCATTTAACTGAAATCTTTTTATTTGAGGGGTTATATAGATAATGTCATTCGGTTTCCTTAAGATATCCTATAAAGTTGTATTAATTCCTTAGGATGAAATTTTATTTTTAGATATAGACTTAATAAATTCTTTCCCCCACCAAACTTGTATATGTAACAAAATGGGATTATTTGCATACCAAAGATCATATGGTATGTCATTTGCCTCCTTATTTGGAACTCAATTTAGTATGTTTGTGGTAGTCTATAATGTATATCCCTAAAGTGATAATATGATACTCACATGACTCATCATCAACCTCACCATGTTCAACAAGGTGTGGTTCCTCTTTTCACTAACATCATTCCACTATGGTGTATAAGGAGGAGTGAGTTGAGACAGAATCCCAAAATTCATTAGATAGTTAGAGAAATATTACTTAAGATATTATCTACCTTAGTATAAGAATATTTTATTTAACATTTTACTAATATTATTATCTACTTCATTCATAAACTGCTTAAATTTCTTGAAGGATTCAGACTTATACCTCATTAATTAGACAAATCCATATCTAATAAATTCATCAGTAAAATATATGAAGTAAGATTATTCACCCATATATTCAACAAGAAAAGGATGAAAATTTATGTATGAACTAATAAAAAAATCTATTTAACCCTTTCAACTAAATGTATTTTTGGTGGTCTTTCCTTGTAAACAAGCATAACATATGCCTAAGAGTTTTAGTTTAAAAAAATATAAATACCCTTTTGGATATAGCTGTGTTAAATGATCCTAAATTACATTAATGATAAAACACTATTTTTTTGAATATTTTATTGATAATAAATGACATAATTTCCTCACATTGTGCTAAATATATTCATTTATGAAATATTTGGGATTAGATCATTCATTTGAAAATTTGATGAAAAATCCAGTTTTACCCTTTTAAAATGAATAGTATTATTTCACACATAAATATTATAATATGACTTATTTGTACTTAAAATTTTGTAAAATTTTTCCTCACTTAATTTTTATACAACTTTTATTCAGGACACTAGAGGTAAAGAGTGCATTTGGATGGAGTAAATGGCCCATTAAGTCAATGGTGGGATGGACTCGCCAGAATGGACATGGGTTCTGTATTTGGGTCATAACTTCTTCATCTGTGATTAGAGTAGGACCAAATTTAGATAGGATCTATATAATTAAATTTCTAACAAATCATCCTTCTATAATTAGATCTGATTCATGCGTTTTGGTGGTCAAATGGGTGATGAAAGTTGGATTAAAATATTTGGCCTAATTTTCCCATTCACACTTGAAACCACTTGTAACCTCGCCTCCCCTCCACTATATAAATTAGTGTTTTTCTAATTTAGAGTAGTTTGTAAGTGAATTAGGATATTGTAGTAAAAGTAGAATTAGTTTCACCCAAATTCTCCAACCATTGTAAGAGGGGTATCTCTTGAAACAAGGATCCCCTCATCGAAGCCTTCTTCTCTTCATCATGTTGTAATGTTTTCATTTGTGTAATAAACTTCTTTGTTATTATTTTATTTATTATATTTTATTCTTTTCTATTAAAATTTATTCTTCTATTAATCTTTATAATTGGGTTTGAATCAAGAGTGGAGACGATATTGGGTTCTACCCTTTCAATCCTTTGCTCATGCAAAACGTCTCCACGATGACCACACCACCCATGGAAGAGTAGTTTTCTAGTGATCGATCTATCTTCTACCCTCTTCATTTAATTATTTTGAATAATTGAGATACTATAATTCACATAATATTATCCATTAATTTTATTCTTAAATTATAATAAACTAATAAATAAATTTAATAATTAACATAAAAACACGCGAGGTCGAGGTTTTGTTTAAATTGTGAGAGTGCAAACTTAATCGGTAATACAAGACCACATGAGATAAGTTTGTAGAGTTCAAATATATTCCATAAACACAATTAATCCTCATTATCTAGAATGTAAATGTGCCTTAATTTACTACTGACCATAAGCTAACCTCAGAACATCAATCAAAGCAGGGTGCTGCGATTTCATGTTCTGAAGTTAGCCTAGGGTTAAATTCACTTCATCTTTATGGTAAAGTTAATTCTCATAGGGTTAGAGATTTAACAAATTAAGGGATCATAATTAAGTGAATGTTAATTTAAATGATAATGATAAATAATTGATTGAATATGTAGAGTTATATCAATTACTACTTTTAAATATTGTCTAAAAACATCTTCTTGTTGTATATTTTTAATCGAACTTCAGTTCAAAAAATAAAACAAAAAAAATGCAATCTTCTTCCAGAAATTTTATTCTAGTTTTATAAATTACAAACAACCCCCATCCTTACAAGTAGTGTTTTTATTCTCCTTTATTTTATTTTTATAATACCTTTAAGAAGTTGTTATAATTTTCTTCTTCCTTTAGAGAGAACCTTGGTCATCCACTCTGTTGCACCTAAGTAACCTGAAACCAAACATCATTTGAAAGCTCCCATGATAGTGCCTTTAAATTACCATTTTATTGATTCCATATCTAGGTGTGATATGATTCATGTGAACTTTATTCATTATCAATTTACAATACTTGGTTTATGTATTAAAGTATATAAATATATTTATTCAAACAATCCATACCAAAACATATTTTATCTTTATTAAAGTAAAAAAATTATTTACAAACTTGAAAGTAAAGACTTTAATATATAAACTATACATGGATATAATATTTTAGGTAATACTGAGCATGTAATAACAATTCTTTAAAACAAAAATTAAACATGTTACCAATGTAAGATGGTAATACCTGATAGCTAGTATATCCAATCTTTCTCCATTGGAAACATGAAGATCCACCTCACCTCTGAAAACCTTTCTAAATCTACTTGGATCCTATAATCCTATAATACATATGTGATAACCACAACCTATATTTAATACCCAATTTATATTTTCATAAATATTACATTCAATAATTAGAACACTTAAATCCTCTCTTTTCTTATTCACTGAGGTTTATTTCTTTTTCTAGTGGCCTTTATTAGAAAATGAAAAACATATTGTGTCTTGTTTATTATAATACCCTTATATCCTTGTTCTCTTGGTTAGGTGTTGTGAAGGTTCCTTAGAATTGGTGCTAGTATTGGGGCCTTTTGACTTTACCTTCCTATTATTCTCTATAAGGATATATTTTTCTCTTTCTTAGTATCCTTTTCCACCTAAAAAATTAGAGTAAGAAGATCAAGGTGAAAATTTTCAATATTTTTCATACTAAAATACATAATAAAATTGGAGGAGGTTTGAGGTAGTGTGTCAAGTAAGAGTTCATTGCACAATTATTTGGGTAACATGAAACCTAGAATCTCAAAATAGTCAATGTATCCAATCATATTTACTTTGTGAGGTATGAATGGAATACCTCCTCAATGATTTCATGTGAAAAGTTACTCTAAGATCTTGTACCTCCCTTGTCTAACCTTCTCCCAATAAAGATCATGAATATGGAACAACATGGTGTATACATCCATGTTCTCATAAATATTTTGGAGTTCACTTGACATATATGATAGAATGAGTCATCAGTTGTCCAATGAATCATTTAGAAGTTTCCAAAAGATAGTATGATCCTACTCACTAGCCTCATTATAGGGATTTATATATAGAACTAGGGACTCCAACATGTATAACTTTTGTTACTAGCATAGTACAATGCAAAAGCACCTACACCAATCCTGGATGTTTTTCTATTCAAGAGATTTTCTTTCCATCATATAAATTATAGGAATAATGTAGAGGTCATATGACTTTAAATTTTCTATAAAAAAATAAAATAATATTTTAAGTAATTTATATTGATTACCAAAAGTGATGTAATAAATTTTATTTTATTATTCTCACTCTATTTTTTCAATTCCCAATATCCCTCACTTTTGGATTCATAATATATTATCATGTAGATATTCTATTGGAAATTATCTAAATCCGCTTTCCCATAACCAAGACTATAGCCATAAAAATTACTCAAAGGTATGTTGGTAATAAATCTAGACAACTATAATAACTTATAGTTCTTTGATTCGGTGAGTGGACTCCCAATTTTTGGAATCCTATCTCGGATTTCCTCAACACTTTCCTACAAATTGTATTAAACAAACTATTTTCATTACATTCAATACCAATTTGGTTGAGTAAACACATTATCTTTGTTAATACACCCCGATAATTTAAATTATCCCCAACTATGGCCTGACCAGCACTTTAACTATGGTTGTATCTTAATACAGAAGAAGTATGGTGATGTCCTAGTTAATATATACTTGTGGTATTTTACTTATCTTAAAATTTAATATTCATTATTTTATCCTTTCAAATGATTATTAATATTATGTGTATTTAATATAATTAACTAACCATGTCTTGGTAAAGTTATTTACACATGATCCATTTATTTTATTTTATCATTCATTTTTATTTATTTATTAACTTTATTTGATCGCATTTAAATAAGCATGAATCACAAAAATAAATAAATATTCACCAGATAAAACAATAAAAACATGTCGAATGATCATGATATTTAACTACTAGTCATCTTATCGAGTGGATGAAAAACTAACTCTTGACCCAAGTGGAATGACTCTTTGATCCAAGCTTGGTTCAATTTGCAATATTCCACTATTAACCTATGTATATTCTTAGTTAGTTCCACCAAAACTCAACCTTGAATTGTCTCCTCCCACTTGAGAGCTCTTTACTTTACATATTTTTACTCACACACAAGTAAGGGGAGCTGGGGGTATGGGGTTACATAAAAGAAACTATGGACACACAAGCTCATACAAAATAAATAAGAGGTGATAAATTAAATATCATCTTTTATAAGTTAATAATAAATTATACTAAAACCATACAATATTAATTAAATTAATTAAAACTCTAACACATACATAGGTCGATCAAGCTCCTCCTCATCCATGTATGCAACAACTATGAATTTTTAAGAAGATAACATACATTTCAATATGTTCTTTATTAAGATAAAATTATAAGATTAATAATTAGTCATTTTTAATAATTAATTCATTTATTTATCTTAATTTTTCATCCGAATATTCTTTGAGATTATCACACACTATAATTTAAATAAATAATTTAATTTAATTTTAATTAAAATTAATTAAGTACATAGTGTGGATTCAAGGTGGTGTGGTGTGTACCTTTATTCTTCTGTTTAAACCCATTTATAGAGTTTAATTATTACATGATGTGTTCTATCACATTACATAGTGTGTGACTAATATTTTGTAACTTACTTTTCATGTATAGTGGACTTAGACAATAAGTATGTATATAAAGTGTGTCAAGATATAAATTGTGTGTTGTTTTGTGTGTTAATCTATGTAGTCTACAAAACATTTATGACTACATGACATTCCTTGAATATATACGATTTGTACCACTGGTGAAGCCTATGAATTACACGATGTTAATGATTAACATATACATTTTGTATCTATAGAATTATTAAAAAAATAATTAATTAAACTATAAGTCCCCAGCCTTAAACCTTACTTAATATCGAGTTATTACAAGATTACACATTGAGGATCTTTTCAGGTTTAGAGTTTTAGAGAATTAGATCATAAAACATGCATTACATCCCACATTTAAACAAAGTGGTTACAATAAAAGATAGTATTCATTTTTTCCCATCAACGGAAACATATTTAAAATAAAACATGGATTCTTTCTTGACACTTCCATGACACTATCATCATATCATGTACCCTTCCCTTGACCTGTGAAAAACATTTCAAAAACTTGGGATGAGCATAAAAAGATCAGTAAGGGATATAAAAATATGGAAAGGAAACATGAGTACATGTATACATAAGAATCAATGAAATCATACTCTACTCATAAAACATAAGCACTTTAACATACCTCATCAAATCATGAATAAATCATAGAAATCATAAGACATAAAGGTAACTTGAGGCATTCATAACATTCTTACGTAGGGAGTAACCCTCTTGGTTATCTTTGGAATACCCATCACAGTATATTCCCTAAATCTCTTCGGAGAAACCTTAACGTTTAACTCATTCGCATTACCCAATGCATTGGAGAGCTATATC
Source organism: Viscum album (assembly GCA_963277665.1). NCBI lineage: Eukaryota > Viridiplantae > Streptophyta > Magnoliopsida > Santalales > Viscaceae > Viscum > Viscum album. Next base: position 1,375,254,055 of record OY728164.1, read on the forward strand.
GGGCTCACCCGCCCTTAGTTTATCACGGAACCACCCGTCTTCATAACAATTCCCAGAACCATAACATAATCGTATCACATAAAACATGCATAAAGGAAACATAACATTTCCACATTTAAATCTCAAGATATCAATAAAACACATTGATATAATAAAAACATTATGAAAACCATTTTCAATACCAAAATAAAATAAAAGTAAAACATGGTATTTATTTTTCATTTAAAAAAGGTATGGATTGTAGAGGAAGCTGAAACTCAAATAATGGTCACGGCGGCGGAGAAGTCATTGTCGCCGCATACGTACGAAAAAAACATTCCCTTTTGTCATTTAGTAAAATCTTCGTATAAAAAAGATTCCTTTTGAATAAACGTAAAAATCAAAGGGGTTTATACACCATATAAAAGAAAGTTGTGTATAAAACAAAATATGCCTCAATGAATGGAGATTGAGATGAAGTCCCATACAAAGATCATTTTTTAAATAAAATAGATCTATTATGTGTATTCACTATAAGTACACATAAAGAAATTAAAAATACAAGATAGGGCATAATAATATCATGAAATAATTTGAAAGTAGGAGATTAACCCAAAGAATGGAAATTGGGTTAAGAAGTTCCCTTACCTCGGGTCCGACTTGACTCGATCGTTCTTTAACCTCCTGAATAATAAACTTGATTTAATTTATAATTGCTTGAGAACCTTTTTCAAGTTCATTATTCCTTTTATATCACTTATTACCATGTCATGAACACTATGTAATTATTTAAGTTAATAACGGTCGTTTTAACGATCATTGGTACTTAAGTCAAAAGTGAACTTCTTATATTTACAAGTTGTTCACGTAGTAAAATATCCATTATCGCAAGAATGATATTAATGATTTAGATTTCATATATATCATATATATCTAGTATATACATGCATTTATAATATTACATAATCATTTAGAGGTAAGAAATGAAACGCACCGTTCATGGAGACGGTAAGCCGTACGTACGCATGAACGCTACTTTCATTTCTATGTCATATTAATGGAATTAAAACTAAATGAGAGATATTTATATTTTAATTCCAGATTTATATTCATCATTTAGATGTAACATAAATCATATATATCCATTATATATATGTACTTATAATAGTACATTACATTTGGGGATAAGAAATGAAATGCACCGTTCATGGAGACGGTAAGCCGTACGTACGCATGAACGCTACTTTGATTTCTATCTCATACTTTGATGGAATTAAAACATAATGATACATAATAGTATTATAATTCCAGTATGGTATCATATATAATATCATTAAATCTATCCTTTATACGTACCACATATGGTATTAAATAATCAAATCACTTTGAGGGGGCGGTAGTCCGCACTTCCTAAAATGAAGATATCGCGTATACCCATAATGGAAGCCATAAATGTATGTAATAAATTAAAAATACAGAAGCTTAAGGAAAACATAAACATATTATATATCATATATAAATATAGTGACATCTTAATGGCCACCTTTGAAGGTGTCAGAAGAATATTGAACAATCATCGTTTCGTGAGGCAGAAATTCGCCATCCACAGAAACAGTATGTTCTTTAACCATTAGATGTAGGTGTGTGTAAGTGTAACTCGAATACTTATTATAAAAACATCCTAGTATATTGAATATACTAGAGTTTTTACAAAATAACTTAATAAAAAGAGTTTAGGGGGTTGGAGAAGCAAAATAAAACATAAGAACACAAGAGAAGACACTACCTTTAAATCGGGTAACTCTTTTTGATTTGAGCTCAAAGGCTTCCTTGGGATGACTTCTGCCAAAAGTGAGGCTTCTAGGAGTAATATAGGGATGTGTAGAGACAAAATGAGCAGGTTTTGGCCTAGAAAAAGGCTTGAGAGGTGTGGGTAAGGAGGTAGAGGTGGGGGCCTTTTATAAGAGGAGAGGAGGGGCACTCTTGGAAAGTTACAAAATGTTACTTTATTTTCAAATGAGTTTTGGATTTTAAAGGTCCCAAATTGATGTATTTCGAGGATAAGGTGATAAGGGTTATAAATATACTCATCCAATAGGTCTTTTACAAGTTTAGGTCTTAGATTTTACATTATCTTTTTATTTTATTTAAATATTTAAATAATGAGGTAATCGCTGCATCATCATGATGTCATAAATAATTTAATTTATTTAATGTCTAAAAATTATGAAAAAAATACTATGATGTAGGAAATATTTTTATCTTTACAATGAATATTTATAGTCCAAAATATCATTTATTTAGACAAAATTAAATTTTTTTTACTCAGGTGATACATTCTTTGTTATATTTAACTTTCTTTAACAATAAAAAGATAAAAAGTCACTTTCACACAAAAGGGATTACATGGGGTCCCCAAGTTTGGAACAAGGCATCCCATGGATAGACATGAGACAACCAGTAGCATTAGGACACATGTTGGTGTTATTTTTTATTATTATGATATTATTTTATTATCCTTAACTACCTGATTACTCATTAATCAAGATAATTAAAGATAATTATCGTCGTTACTATTCATAATGTTCAAAAACAAAAGAGTATTGATTAAATAATTTGGAACTTTTGATTACAAATATGTAATCCATTTTACCAAATTCCAAACACAGAAATTGCAATAATTTATTTAAAAATAATTCCCGTTGTCAAAACAAATAGCGGGTTTTTTTGAAACAATATCTATGAAAAGTTTGGCATTAGTTTATGCCCAATTCCAAAGTAAAATTAATCCTAATGACCACCATTGGATTAAATGGTAAAAATATAATCAGATTAAACTTTAATACCAATTAAAAAGATAATCTAACCATATAATTAAATTAGATGAAAAAGCAGTTTTGATGTAAAATGCAGTATTTTTCACTATTCATTAAAAAAATGAACATTGTTAGAAAAATACCAAAAAATTATCCAATGTAAATTTCAATGTCCCAATCATAAATAATATGTTTATTTTGATAAATAGAGATTTTAAAATTGTTAAAAGTTTGATTTAAAAATGGTTTTCCATCAAAAGGCAGTAAAACAATATTTTAAAAATATTAGTGTATTTCATGCTTAAGATTGGATTTATTCTCATTTTAAGCCTCTAAAACACTATCTAATTCATAAATAGACATAGATAAAAATATCTATTATTCATTACTTACTTGGGATGTTGCATCCTTCCCCCCTTTAGAAAATTGCATCCCCGCAATTTATTTACTTATCGAATAAGTGGGGGTATTTATCCCTCATTGCATTTTCAGATTCTCATGTTGCCTCTTCAATCATGTGGTTTTTACACAAAACCTTTACTTGATGAATCACCTTATTCCGCAACACTTGCTCCCTGTGATCAATAATCTGAACCGTTTGTTCCTCATAAGATAGATTCTCTTCCAACTGAACTACCTCTGGACTCAAAACATGAGATGGATTTGGCATATACTTTCTCAACATCGAAACATGAAAAAAATTGTGTACCTGAGATAAACTCAGAGGTAAAGCCACTCGGTATGAAACTGATCCAACTCTCTATAGAATTTCATATGGTCCAATGAACCTTGGACTCATCTTTCCTTTCTTACCAAATCGCATCACACTTTTCCATGGTGATACTTTGAGAAAAACATGATCACCTACCTCAAAAGAGAGATCCTTCCTTCTGTTGTCCGCATAACTCTTCTACCTGCTTTGAGCTATTCTCATGTGTTTCTGTATCAACTGAACTTTTTCTACCAACTCTTTTACCACTTATGGTCCCATCAGCTTCCTTTCACCCACTTCATCCCAAAAAGCTGGAGTTTGACACCGCTTCCCATATAATGCCTCAAATGGTGCCATCTGTACACTGGAATGAAAACTGTTATTATAAGAAAACTCAACCAAAGAAAGATGTTGGTCCCAAATTCCCTGATAATCCATCAGACAAGCACGTAGCATATCCTCCAAAGTCTGGATTGTTCGTTCTGACTGTCCATCTGATTGAGGATGAAAATCCGTACTAAAATTTAATTCAATACCCAACGACTTCTGAAGGTATTTCCAAAAGTTAGAAGTAAACCTGGGATCACGATCAGATACCATGGAGAGAGGAACTCCATGTAACCTGACTATCTCTTTAAGATACAAACGGGAAAGTTGATCTAGGGAAAAAGTATCTCGTATAGCAAGAAAATGAGCATATTTAGTCAAGCGATCAACAATAACCCAGATTGCATTATTACCTCGAGGTGTCTTCGGCAATCCCACAATGAAGTCCATGGATATATTTTCCCATTTCCACTCTGGCACTGGTAAAGGCTGAAGCATCCCTTTTGGTAACTGCCACTATGCTTTAACCTATTGACATGTCAAACACTTCACAGTAAAATCAGTAATATCTCTTTTTATTCCATCCCACCAGTAATACTCCCGCAGATCTCTGTACATCTTAGTACTGTCAGGATGAACTGAAAATAGAGAACTATGAGCTTCACATAACAACTCTCTCTTCAAATGTGAATCACAAGGTACACACAATCTCTTCCCAAATTTCAAAACAAAATCATTATCAATGTTGAATTCAGGCAACATACCCTTTTGAACCAGCTCTACCTTTTTCTGAAACTCACTGTTTTGCTTCTGTGCTTTCTTAATTCTGTCTGATAGAGAAGATTTCACTGATACCTGAAACAAAACATAAGGACATCCGGAACCAACAACTTCTATGCCAAATTTCATCAAATCCTTAACCAAAGGATCACGTTCCAAATGCAACATTGTTAATGAAGCATTACTCTTTCGACTCAAAGCATCAGCCACTTTATTTGCTTTTTCCGGATGGTAATGAATTGTACAATAATAATCCGTGACTAATTCTATCCATCTCCTCTATCTCATGTTCAATTCTTTCTGGGTGAATATATACTTTAAACTTTTTTGATCGGTATATATTTCACACTTTACTCCATACAAATGATGCCTCCAAAATTTTAAAGTGAAAACAACAGCAGCTAATTCCAAATCATGTGTAGGGTAATTTACCTCATGAGTTTTCAACTGACGTGAAGCATAAGAAATTACCTGATCATTCTACATTAGGACACAACCAAGTCCTTTCAATGAATCATCACTGTAGATAACAAACTCACCATTCCTGGAAAGAAGTGGAAAAACTGGAGCATTCACCAATCTTCTTTTCAACTCATGAAAACAATCATCACATTCTTTTTTCTAGATAAACTTAACACCCTTCTGAGTTAGCTTAGTCATTGGACTAGATAACCATGAAAAAATTTCAACAAACCTTCCGTAGTAACCTGCCAAACCAAGAAAACTATGGATCTCGGTTACATTTGTGGGTCTTGGCCATTCTTCAACAACTCTTGTTTTTGCAGGATCCACAGTTATTCCATCTTTAGAAACAATATGACCAAGGAAAGAAATTTTTTGCAACCAAAACTCACACTTTTTGAATTTCCCAAATAGTTTCTTTTCTTTAAAGGTTTGCAAAATAACCCTTAAATGTCTCTCATGCTCCTCTTTACTTTTAGAAAACACCAAAATATCATCAATAAAAACAACCAACATTTTTCATCTGAGACAACTGAGCCATCACTGCAACAAACTGTTTAGTTCTGATTCTGACCATCTCAGGATGCTGATTTGAAAGGTCATTTCCCTCTGTATTCCTTCCCAGAAAAGTTGTTCTGTTTCCTCTATGAAAAACCATTCTTAACACAAAAATATCTTAGGAGAAGCAACATGGTAATCTTAAAATGCTATATCATTTCAATTTGACCATAAAAAAATATTTTTGGATAATCATTTAATAGAATTCTAACTCCTAAAGTTATCTAAACTGACCTCTGATACCAACTATAAGGCCTCATCCTTAAACCTTACTTAATCTTGAGTTATTACAAGATTACACATTGAGGATCTTTTCAGGTTTAGAGTTTTAGAGAATTAGATCATAAAACATGAATTACATCCCACATTTAAACAAAGTGGTTACAATAAAATATAGTATTCATTTTTTCCCATCAACGGAAACATATTTAAAATAAAACATGGATTCTTTCTTGACACTTCCTTGACACTATCATCATATCATGTACCCTTCCCTTGACCTGTGAAAAACATTTCCAAAACTTGGGATGAGCAGAAAAAGCTCAGTAAGGGATATAAAAATATGGAAAGGAAACATGAGTACATGTATACATAAGAATCAATGAAATCATAATCTACTCATAAAACATAAGCACTTTAACATACCTCATCAAATCATGAATAAATCATAGAAATCATAATACATAAAGGTAACTTGAGGCATTCATAACATTCTTACGTAGGGAGTAACCCTCTTGGTTACGTTTGGAATACCAATCACAGTATATTCCCTAAATCTCTTCGGAGAAACCTTAACGTTTAACTCCTTCGCGTTACCCAATGCATTGGAGAGCTATATCGGGCTCACCCGCCCTTAGTTTATCACGGAACCACCCGTATTCATAACAATGACCAAGAACCATAACATAATCGTATCACATAAAACATGCATAAAGGAAACATAACATTTCCACATTTCAATCACAAGATATCAATACAACACATTGATATAATAAAAACATTATGAAAACCATTTTCAATACCAAAATAAAAGAAAAGTAAAATATGGTATTTATTTTTCATTTAAAAAAAGGTATGGCTTGTAGAGGAAGCCGAAACTCAAATAATGGTCACGGTGGCGGAGAAGTCGTTGTCGCCGCATATATATAACAAAAACATTCCCTTTTGTAATTTAGTAAACGCTTCGTATAAAAAAGATTCCTTTTGAATAAACGTAAAATTCAAAGGGGTTTATACACCTTATAAAATAAATTTGTGTATAAAACAAAATATGCCTCAATGAATGAAGATTGAGACGAAATCCCATATAAAGATCATTTTTTAAATAAAATAGATCTATTATGTGTATTCACTAAAATTAAACATAAATAAAGTAAAAATAAAAGATAGGGCATAATAATATCATGACATAATTTGAAAGTATGAGATTAACCCAAAGAATGTAAATTGGGTTAAGAAGTTCCCTTACCTCGGGTCCAACTTGACTCGATCGTTCTTTAACCTCATGAATAATAAACTTGAGTTAATTTATACTTGCTTGAGAACCTTTTTCAACTTCATTATTCCTTTTATATCACTTATTACCATGTCATTAACACTATGTAATTATTTAAGTTAATAACGGTCGTTTTAACGATCATTGGTACTTAAGTCAAAAGTGAACTTCTTATATTTACAAGTTGTTCACGTAGTCAAATATCCATTATCGCAAGAATGATATTCATGATGTAGATTCCATATATATCATATATATCCAGTATATACATGCATTTATAATATTACATAATAATTTAGAGGTAAGAAATGAAATTCACCGTTCATGGAGACGGTAAGCCGTTCGTACGCATGAACGCTACTTTCATTTCTATGTCATATTAATGGAATTAAAACTAAATGAGAGATATGTATATTTTAATTCCAGAATTATATTTTTTCATTTAGATATAACATAAATCATATATATCCATTATATATATGTACTTATAATAGTACATTACATTTGGGTATAAGAAATGAAATGCACCGTTCATGGAGACGGTAAGCCATACGTACGCATGAACGCTACTTTCATTTCTATCTCATACTTTGATGGAATTAAAACATAATGATAAATAATAGTATTATAATTCCAGTATGGAATAATATATAATATCATTAAATCTATCCTTTATACATACCACATATGGTATTAACGAATCAAATCACTTTTAGGGGGCGGTAGTCCGCACTTCCTAAAATGAAGATATCGCATATACCCATAATGGAAGCCATAAAGGTATGCCATAAATGAAAAATACATAAGCTTAAGTAAAACATAAACATATTATATATCATATATAAATATATTGACATCTTAATGGCCACCTTTGAATGTGTTAGAAGAATATTGAACAATCATCATTTCGTGAGGCAGAAATTCGCCATCCACAGAAACAGTATGTTTTTTAACCATTAGATGTAGGTGTGTGTAAGTTTAGCTCGAATTATTCTTATAAAAACATCATAGTATATTGAAGATACTGGAGTTGTTACAAAATAAATGAATAAAAAGATTTTAGGGGGTTGGAGAAGCAAAATAAAACATAAGAACACAAGAGAAGACACTACCTTTAAATCGGGTAACTCTTTTTGATTTGAGCTCAAAGGCTTCCTTGGGAAGACTTCTGCCCAAAGTGAGGATTCTAGGAGTAAGATAGGGATGTGGAGAGACAAAATGATCAGGGTTTGGCCTATCCAAAGGCTTGAGAGGTGTGGGTAAGGAGGTAGAGGTGGGGGCCTTTTATAAGAGGAGAGGAGGGGCACTCTTGGAAAGTTACAAAATGTTACTTTATTTTCAAATGAGTTTCAAATTTTAAAGGTCCCACATTGATGTATTTCGAGGATAAGGTGATAATGGTTTGAAATATACTCATCCAATATGTCTTTTACAAGTTTAGGTCTTAGAGTTTACATTATATTTTTATTTTATTTAAATCTTTAAATAATGAGGTAATCGCTGCATCATCATGATGTCATAAATAATTTAATTTATTTAATGTATAAAAATTATGAAAAAAATACTATGATGTAGGAAATATTTTTATATTTAAAATTAATATTTATAGTCCAAAATATCATTTATTTAGACAAAATTAAAAATGTTTTACTCAGGTGATACATTCTTTGTTATATTTAACTTTCTTTAACAATAAAAAGATAAAAAGTTACTTTCACACAAAAGGGATTCCATGGGGTCCCCAAGTTTGGCACAAGGAATCCCATGGTCTTCCATGAGACAACCAGTAGCATTAGGACACATGTTGGTGTCATGTTTTATTATTATGATATTATTTTATTATCCTTAACTACCCGATTACTCATTAATCAAGATAATTAAAGATAATTACCGTCGTTACTATTCATAATGTCCAAAAACAAAAGAGTATTGATTACATAATTTGGACCTTCTGATTCCAAATATGTAATCCATTTTACCAAATTCCAAACACAGAAATTTCAATAATTTATTTAAAAATAATTCTCGTTGTCAAAACAAATAGCGGGTTTTTTTGAAACAATATCTATGAAAAGTTTGGCATTAGTTTATGCCCAATTCCAAAGTAAAATTAATACTAATGACCACCATTGTATTAAATGGTAAAAATATATTCAGATTACACTTTAAGACCAATTAAGAAGATATTCTAACCATATAATTAAATTAGATGAAAAAGTAGTTTTGATGTAAAATGCAGTATTTTTCACTATTCATTAAAAAATGAACATTGTCAGAAAAATACCAAAAATTTATCCAATGTAAATTTCAATGTCCCAATAATAAATAATATGTTTATTTTGACAAATATAGATTATAAAATTGTCAAAATTTTGATTTAAAAATGGTTTTCCATCAAAAGGCAGTAAAACAATATTTTAAAAATATTAGTGTATTTCATGCTTAAGATTGGATTTATTCTCATTTTAAGCCTCTAAAACACTATCTAATTCATAAATAGACATAGTTAAAAATATCTATTATTCATTACTTACTTGGGATGTTACATAAACACTTTAATATCGTACATGAATCACTATAATACTTGGTTTATAGTTTATTTGGTAAAACCCTGTCACACAATGTGTACATCAATCTATACAATCATGTCATTTAGTTTCTTTTAATTAATTCCTCCAAATTTTGACCCACACTAAATTTATAGGGAATAATCATATTTCTTTCATGGGTTATTATAGGTTTCATGGTGTGTATAGCCAACTACACATCATGTAATTCGTGTATTTTCATGTCCCGTAGCTGGAAATCATTAAATGGCATATATTAATTACATGTCTCATACTTTGACCACATGGTTTCCTCTACTCCCATGAAGAAAACCATGTAGGTTTACACGGTGTGTACATCAACTACGCATCATGTAGCCATGTCAATTCATGTGCCAACCAGTGATCTAATACATGGTATATAATGAAATTTTTTATCGAACAAACACATGATGTATTGTGATTTTCATGGCTTTTCCTTTTTTGGTTGAAAATGGGTACATGACATTTACAATTTCATTACATGTCATGTATTTTTTTTCATGTAGATAGTGTCTATAGAACCTACATATGGGATCATTGAGTGTTATTCATCTATTTTTGGTCTATTCTTGGTCTTATGAAATCGAACGATCATGATATCTCAACTTTAATTTTAAAAATAAAAAATTGTAAATGAAATGCTAACACAACAAATGAGTAATTAATCAAAAATTAATAAATAATTATAAATTAATGCTTGGTTGCTTTAATGCCACTTGAAGGTTTTGGGAAATAGTTAAAGTGATTTGGCACATCCCAATAATGTATTTCATCAGTTTTTTAGAATAGAGGATCTTTTCGTATATAATCTATAATTAATTTATAACCAAGAATTACATTTTCTTAGAATTATTTATTTTTTGATGAATATGGTTGACCTTCTTATCATGCCATCATTATAATAAATATTACAAAATATAATTCTTCTAACAATATCCAAGCGTTATCCATGACTATCATAATTTCACCATTGGATATCTGAGTGTTGTCATGGAGGTACTAATAAACTTACATCATTTTCTGTTGATTGTAACAAAAGTAAATTTGATCTTGAAGTATTATTTATTTTTTTCTCAGTATTGATAGGGATGAGGGGGATCAAAGTATCTCATTCTTAGGAGTTTTCTTCTGAGAAATATCCTCAGTCTCGAGAGAATTCTCTGGAGAGGAATATTGTTCGCACTAATTCACTTTCCCTAAAATGATATAATATTGATTATATACTTTATTTTTAGAGAATTAATTATTATACACGGTACCTTATCAAATATATATATTCTAATCAAACCCACACCTAATATTATTATTATTATTATTTCCATGGTGTGTTCTAAATCATGAATTATTTAAATATCATATTTATAAATTAATAAATTAATTTTATTTAAATTATATTAAATAAAATATATAATTTCTATCTAGCCTATAACTCTACCCATCAATCCTCCTTGGAATTTATAAATCCTATAATAATAATAATAATTATATTATTTATTAAATAATTAAAGAAATATTATGTTCATTAACTAAATAATAAATAATTATTTAATATTAAACACACATATATTCCAACTAGAATAACTCACTAAGATCCTAGATACACTTAGTGTGCGATTTTTTAGGCCTCTTTCTTAGACTCACTAAGTGATCTGGCCTAAAATACAAGATTCTAATCTAGCACCACATTAAGGAACCCATTGATAAATACATCAATGTCTCAATTACAATAAACTCATACAAACATTTACCATTTCATACAATCTCTTTATATTGATATCTCATAAAGTGGGTTTCATCCTTGTGTCATCAACATATATTTTTTAATATCTTTCTTTGAATATAAAAAATGAAATCATTGATAAGCCTCCATGTCTATGGACATAATAAAATATTTTTTATTTCAATAAAAGGGTATGTGATATTATCTTCAAGTCTAGTAAGGGAAAAATATTGTCTTGACTTATTTATCCAATGTCATGTCACTCATGATGCACTCAATGTATCTTACTTTTCCATGTGCATATGTCATCATGATTTTCAATAATACATCAAAGTATGTGATTCATGATATAAATTAATAATGATATCAAGTCTAAGAACCAACACACACATCTGTAGATAGGAATATCCAATGAAACATATAACATGTGGGATTACTATTGGTGGGTATGTCTTCATAACCTCATGTCTTATATATTACCAAGTGATAAAATTCATGCATTGAATGTAAAGACACCAACCCTAGTAGCACAGAGTTAGTGGTTACTTTATTATATTTTCACTAGATACAAATGATAACATTCCAAAGTACAGAATAGTTTAGTATTTTTGAAGAACCAAATATAAACATCCTTTTCATTTTACATTGGAAATAAAATATAAAAACATGTTGAAAGTAAAAAAAATTGCATACTTGAACTCATTCAAATATTCCTTATTCATATCTTAGGGAAAGGAAACAAAATAAGGGTGAGACTACCTTCTAAGTAAGGGTTATGTAAAAATTAATCTTTCATGATTAAATAAGGAATAATTAATATGGAAAGGTAAATAACTGAAAACACATATCATTTAATCGATAACTTGAGCACAAAGAATAATATGGAAGGAATAAAAAGATGATCAAACAATTCCATATAAATAATCAAAAATCATGAAACTTATACATGTATTTAATAATTATTCAAATAATCTCATGGATATCAATAAATGATTTTATAACTATGAAATGTATAATCTCATACATCTTAAACTTACTATTGAGGCCTCATGCAAAGACATGTGACGTAAATGGGTAAGGCCTCGACTAAATACCCAAACTAGTTTGTCTAATGAGGCTTAAAAATGAATTTTTAATCTATATATAACTGATAACCACCCATAACTTAATAATTAAAATTAATTAATCATATGAATAAAAAACACAACTTAATCAGCATGCCTTAATAATCAAAAAATGTATGTATAGGAAGAACTAGAATATAGAATTTCAATGCTTTCCCTAGTCAAACTGATCATAAACCATACAAAGAAAGAATAAGGATGGTATCATAACAACATATCTCCAATGTAACATAAGTAATAAAATGGTTTTTTCATTGATGAATAGAAATACCATAAAAAATTCATTTAAAACATTCTTGAGTAAAATACCCTCTTTACTTTGAAAATCACTTTTTTTAAAATAAAAATTTTAGGGAAAATATTTCATTAGAAAATAACCAAGAAAATTTAGAAAATAAAACTTCAAATCATTGAGCAGTCATGATAGTAGAAAATTCTGTTCATGCTAAGTATGTTAAAATAGAGATTCCTTTCACATTTTCGGCAAAAAGTTAAAAAGATCTCATTTGGAAAACGATAAGAAGATTCATTTGAGATATTTTTATAGAAATCCAAAGATAGGAAAAAAAATTTAAAAAATCATACTATAATATTAAAAATATTCATAAAAAAATAATGAAAATATGGACATGGAAGAAAAATATTCCCAACCAAAAAAAACAAGGTCAGTTTTCCTTAAAAACATTATTTCAGTATATTGAGTTGTTAAGAGAGGAAACTTAATAGAAAACTTGTAATTTCCTGAAATAAATATAGTAAAAGAAAATATATTGAGTTTAGGATGGAAATATAATATAATTCCCCCAAAAGATACTTAATCATAAACAATTCTAAATAATGATGACATTGTGAAATAAACCCTTACTAAGGTGACAAATATTTACCACGGTTACAATTCATAATGATAAAAATTAAAAGGGAACTATTTAAAAATTTTAAACCTAATGATTACAAATATGGTATTCATTTTTTAAGATACATTCTATAGAAGTGGTAGAAGTCAATTTCAATAAAAATGTGTAAAAAGAAAAGAAAAATAGTTTTTAGAAAAAATGTGTTTTTAAGAAAAAAAATTATAAAAAAAATTATATTCAGAATGTAATTAATTAGATTAAATATATAATATTTTAATTTAATAAAAAATACAAAATATAATGGGATATTTAAGTTTCCTGATTTAAGGAAAAATAAATGAGAGTATTTGAAAAATCTATATTTTTCACTATTTATTGAAAAATCAATCATTTCAGAAAAATCCAAAATTTTCATACTAAGTTAATTTTGATATAATGGTTTCATAAATTATTTTAATTTTATAAAATCAAATTTCTAAAATTGGTATAAATTAATCATAATTTTCATGCACAAATTGAAATAAAATCATTTTTGAAGAAAAATGCATTTTTGGAGCATAAAATGACTTCACTAAAAATTAAGTGTTTATTTCCTATGAATTAATAAATAAATTTTTATTGAGTAGAAACATTATAAATATATTCTATAATCTATTCACTCGTATTCATAACCACAAATTCAATGACTAGTTTACATTTAAATAATAATATTTTTATAATATATCTTAATTTTCTTAAAGCTCGGTGTTGTGTTCTATGAAATCTATCGAGATTATTATTCTTATAGACTAAATTTTTGATGTGTTTCATTCTCCCATAATAAATAATTCTACCCTCTCAATTTTATCTCTGCCATCAAAGGTTTAGTATTTGAAAATTTCTTTATTGTAAACTCACATCATACAGAGGGATATAAAATTTTCTTTTAAAAAAGAGGAAGTGGGAAGGATAAAGGTTACCTGAAATAACACATAATCAGGTTCCAAAATAATGAGAAAGTTGGTGAAATGTTAAAATGTAGACATGGGGGAGAAAACTACCATCCAAGGACTAATAGAGAGTAATGAATAACATGGTAATGGGAAAGTTAAGTAATACAAAATTATAAATCAATGAGGGGTGAAAAGGTTGTCAATCCATCATAAATAAAGGTAAAATGATATAATTTTAAATTCAAGATATTTTTCCTAAATTTGAGGAATTTATTTACCATCTAGACTATGAACATAAGAAAATATACTTACTTGACAAGTGAAATTTCATCCTTTAATCAATTTCTACCACAATATCATCTTTTTCTCCAAACAATAAGTATTCAAGATGAATTTTTCATGCCTAAAGCACTAAAAAAACTTCTAATGGATCATAAGATCCATAAAAAGATAATAAGTTATTACTACCATCTTTTGACAATAACCAAAACCAAAATAGTTGGTATAGGTTATGATAATATGAATAAACCTTCATATAAGAAAATAGAACATTAATCTCTAAAGCCTAAACAATAATACAAAATGTTCAACTTAACTCATTATATAAATAAATATCCTTAAAAATTTAAAATACTCCTAACTAAGATTAAAACCTGAATATTATAATGATTTGAACACATATTCTTCCAAGATAAACTTAAAATTTATCTCCAAATAACACCAATATCTCTTAAAGTATCATGCCAAATATGTATATTCCATGGTCACATATTCTTCAAAATATACTAATAATTTCCCAAAAATAACATCACAATAAAATAATATATTCTTTAAAAAGATATATAAATATATATTCCTCAAATAAAAATCCATCTTATCGAAAAGTATTTCTATTTACCTTAATCTTATTATTTCCCTAAAATAGTTAAATTCTTCAAAAATAACATTAGTCACACAGTCACAAAATGAATTTTCAATACCATGTTTATCTATATAATATATTTTATGACGTCTCGACCCGAGTTCCACTAAACAGTGCCCTAAGCCTGTTGGCCACATGCCCTCAAGTGTGCCTCCCAGTACACCAGAGGGTGTTGACTAGCAATAAAGGTTTGGTAAATTAGTCTTAGGGTGACTATACCCTATTTTATCATAAATAAACACCAAAATAAGCAAACAAAAATAACCAAGTGTGGAAGCATATAAATAACTAGAACAAAACCATGGAATATAATAGTCAAAACCAGAAAATACAATACTCAACTGAAAGGTAAAACATTATATGACAATGCAAGTGTCAAGTGTCTACAATACAACTAAAAGTAAAGATACGATGACTCCAAAACGGGTCCCAAACCACATATGGTTCCCTATCCTAGGCTCAAATCGCAGATAACAACCTATCCTAGGTCCTTGCCCTTATCCTATCCTATAACAAAAAAGTCTGCTAGGGTGTCGATCAGGCGGCCCAAATAGGGTTTGATTACAACTCAGTAGGCCACCACCAACGGTGTCTAAAACGGGTCCAGTCAAAAGATAGTGTATGCAGTTTTATGAAGCAATAAATATGATGTATAATTAAATAGTTATCACATTGTCATTTAATCTTTAATCATCACATTAGGCCCAGTTTCAACTCATGTTTCCCATTTGAATCATCATTCATTATTTTCATTCATTTTGTGTAGGTCTCCATGACTAACACCCTAAAATATCATTGAGTGTAGGTCGTCATGCCTAGCACTCTTTATCTCATTCAATGTTGGTGGTTATGCCTAAAACCCCATAATATCAAGCTTGGATAACTATTGGGGAGAAACGGCATGTTCAAGTCCCAACTTCTAATTGGTCTAGAACACCTTGTCTAGCACCAAAAAAATATAAACCATTTAATAATTCTTAAATTCACAATAATTTTCTACATTATTCTATTACTAATCCATCGATTAGTTAAACATTTAAAAGTACATTAGTTAATTGAAAAATTACCTAAGCACATAATCCATTAATTAATTCATCAATTAATTAATTAATCAACATAATTATCATTCCATAATCAATTATTCATAATTAATTATCCATATCCAATCTCAACATGACATAAATAATTATCACAATTAATTATCTTTGATCAACATTATGAAACGTAATTAATTATTAAAATTAACTATCTTTCATATCCAACATAATTTCATAATTAATTTCCACAAATTAATTATCTTATCATAATTAATTCAATATCTCAAAGACAATATATCAACCCATAATCAATCTCTAAAACAAATATCAATTTGGGCAACCCCCCTTCATTTGTTTCATGATTCAATTATCAATTAATCAACAAGGCAAATCACAAGTCAAATACACATTCCTAATTAATCCAATTTAGGAATTCAATTATCAAGTGAAGCTATAAAATCATAAAAGAATATTCACATATCATAAATCAAGACTATAGGAGTTCTATTTAGACCACCTACCTTGGTCTATTGATGGATGTTTACCCAACGGAAATCTCCAAAATTCAAGCGGCACAACATTGTCGATCAAGCTCCGGATCTAAATCCCTATACCAAAATTAAGATCAAAGGCATCAAGATCTTGAAAATCTAGATCAAGATCCACAATCCTAGATCTAAATATTAACTCATAGGTTTAGATCCATGGAAACATTAGAGATATTCCATGAAAAGATCCAGGAAAGATATAGAAATGAATGGGAGAAGCAATGGGATAAAATCCACTTACTGGGAAGAGAGAGGATCTTTAATCCATGATTTATATCTCAAATAATGATGCTCTAATCATCTTGTAATCCCTCTATAAGGCTCTGGGATCACCTAGAATTTGTCAAGCCAAAGCAAGGTCGAAATAAGGGAGTATCATAGGGTTTAGGTGGTTTAAAAATAGATTTTTGGATAATTAATCCCACGCACACGGTTTCCTGGGTAGGGGGCATGGTTAGGGTAAACCGTGTACCAACCGTGAAGACCTCTCTGTATAGGTTTGCATAGTTGGAATGATTTTTCAAACTGTGCACAAACCATGAAAACCTTTTTGTCTAGGTTTGTACGCTTGGCACATTTTAGTCGCACAGTTTTTCAAATCATTCCCAAACCATGCACAACCCACTTTCTGTTAGTTCTTCTTAAAAAACACCCAAAGGAACCCCAAGACACTATTCCAAAACAAAGGTACTTAAAAACTTTAAAAAGTACATGAAAAGGTACCTGAGATGAATCCAAAAAAAGGCTGGGATATTTCAATCTTTCCACATTATAACAGCTCATCCTTGAGCTGTACTCCCGAACTTCTCTATGATTCGGAGCCAAAAATATTGGGCCATTGAGCCCTCATGTCTGCTTCTCATTCCCAATTTTCCTCTTGAACACTTCTATGTTTCCATAACACATGAACTAACAACACAGTCTTTCCTTGTAACACATTCTCACTGCAGCCCAGCACACGTATCGAATGATATTCAAAGGACACATCTATCTTGAGGTCAACCTCTTCCACATCAATCACATGAGAAGGGTTGGGGTGATACCACCATAGTTGTGACACATGGAAAACATCACGCGTAACACTGAATTTCTGTGTAAGGGCTAATCGGTTTGCCATTGGCCCGATTCTCTCTATCACCTCAAATAGTCCTACAAACTTGGGCACCAACTTGCCTAGCCTCCATATCCTATGGTGACCTAATCTAGGAGATAGCTGAAGGAATACAAGATCACCCTTTGTAAACTCTAGGGGTCATCTCCATCTATCATCATGTGACTTCTTCCTACTCTTTTCCATATCCATACATTTTCAAACCAATTGCACCATCTTCGATGTCTCTTAAACGAGACTCGGTCCCAACAGCTCTAACTCACCCACCTCTAACCAACATAGCAGTGATCTACAAGGTCTTACATAAAGAGCCTTATATGGTTCCATCTGTATAGTTTCCTAATAACTGTTTTTATAGGAAAACTCCACTAAAGCTAAGTGCTTCTCCCAAGAACCACCAAAGTCAAGCACACATGCTTGAAGCATATCCTCTAACACCTGTATGGTATGCTCAGACTGCTCGTCTGTCTATCGGTGGAAGGTCGTACTTAACAAAACCTGTGTACCAAGTGCCTTTTGTAAACCCTAACAGAAGCTTGAAGTAAATCGTGAATCATGATTTGAAACTATAGTCTGTGGCACCCTATGCAAACGAACTATCTCTCGTACATATAGTTCTCCCAACTGTTATGCTGTAAAGTTTTCCTTGATAGGCAAGAAATGTTCTACCTTCATTAGTAGATCCATAACAATCAAAATAGAATCATTATTCCTAAGTGTCTTTGGAATTCCTACCAAATAATCCATATTCATGTCATCCTACATCCATTTTGGAATTGGCAATGGCTGCAATAGGCCTCCAGGTCATTGATGCTCTACCTTCACCTGCTGATAGGTGAAACATCTTGTTATGAACCCTGCTATCTCCTTTTTCATTCTTGTCCAACAAAACTATCATTGTAGGTCACAATACATTTTTTCACCCCAGGATGTACCTCCCACTTTGAGGCATGAAATTATCGCATGATTTCCTCTTGCATACTCGTAGGCACAACAAACCAGTTTTTTTCATAGATGATCTCATCCTCATCTATTATCCATTCTAAATATGTCGCCCCACCTTCACATCTTTATTTTAAGGCTAAACACTTTGAATCCTTATACTATCTATCCTTGATCCATCTCAAGAGTATAGAATCCACTGCTATAGAAAATAGAGTCATTATCTCCTGAATCTCCTGAACTACCACATGAATTTTCACCAGCAAAGTCATCATCTTCCACTCTTCACTCTACTCATATACCAATTGAGTCTAATTTTCCCTACTCAAGGCATCATCCACACTATTCCCTTTTCTAGGTGCATACGCCAGTTCAAAATCAAAGGAATTCATATACTCTACCCATCTTCACTGTTGAAGATTCATGTCACGCTGTGAAAAGATATACTTCAAGATTTTGTGACCCATAAAAACTGTAAAGTTTTAACCCAAAAGATAGTGTCACCAACACTTAAGATCATAAACCACTGTTACCAACTCAAGGTCATGCATAGGTTAATTCTGTTCATGTGGCCTCAACTACTGAGACCTGTAAGAAATGACTTGATCCTCTTGCATTAACACAGATCTGATTCCGATCCTAGAAGCGTCACAATACACCGTGTACTCCTCACCCGACTCAGGTAAGATCAAAATTGGTGCTGATGTCAAGCGCTTCTTCAACTCCTAGAAAGAATTATCACATTCTTATATCCAATCAAATTTATCCCTTTATTTTTCAAACTTGAAAGAAGTGATTCCAATCAAGAAAAGTCTTGGATGAACCTCCACTAGTAACCAGCTAATCCCAAAAATATTTGGATATCAAAAACATTTTTGGGATGCTCCCAAGAAATCATTGTCTGTACTTTTTCCAGGTCCACTACCACACCTTCTTCCAAGATGATATTCCCCAAAAAGTGTACTCTGTCAATACAAAACTGACATTTTGATATCTTGGCATATAGTCAATGCTCTCTCAATGTACCCAAGATGATGTCAAGATGTTGGGCACGATCGTCATGAGTCTTAGAGTACACCAAGATGTCTTCCACAAATACCACCACAAACTAATCTAAGTATGGATGAAAGATCTTTTTCATCAAGGCCATAAATATTGTTGGAGCATTTTTCAACCCAAATGGCATTACAACAAACTCATAAAGGCTGTAACTTATTATGAAAGAAGTTCTTAGTATACCAGAGGTCCGAACTCTCACTTGATGATTCCATGATCTCATATCGATCTTTGAGAACACACAATCCCCATTCATATGGTTAAACAGATCATTGATACGCGGAAGAGGATATCAGTTCTTCACGGTCATTTTATTCAACTTTTAGTAATCGACACATAATTGTAAACTCCCATCGATCTTCTTTTCAAACAAAATAGGTGATCTCCATGGTAACATACTTGGATAGATAAACCATTTATCCTCCAACTCCTCCAATAGCTTTTTGAGCTCCTGAAGCTCAGTCGATGCCATTCTCTAAGGTGGAATGGATACCAGATCAGCCCCCAGCATGAGCTCAATAGTGAATTCCACATATCTCTCAGGTGGAAACCCTGAAAAGTCTTCAGGAAAGACATCCTGAAAAAGTTCTACTACTGGTGTAAGGATTCATTTCCTAAAACTCTCATCATCCAGCAAAAGACTAGAAACTTGGGTTGTGAGCTCTCCCAATTGCTGAGTAATTGGCCCAACTAGGCCTGCATGGATATCCCATTCTTTGCGATGAACATACCGGTCACCCTTAGGAGATACAAAGGTCACTCTCCTGCGGTAACAATCTATGTGGGATCAGTATGCGACTATCTATTCCATACCCATAATCAAGTCGAATCCCATTATCTCAAGGATATAGATATCCCAAACAAAATGATACTTTTCGATCTCTAGCAAACATTCCTTTTATAAACCGATATACCTAGACCATGTTCCCAACGGTGTATCGATATTCATCACCCCGATTATGAACTCAACCTTGAGGCTCAAACTATTAACAAGACTTGTAGATATAAAGAAATGAGAGGCATCAGTATCAAACAAGGTAGTAGCTAAAGTAGAAGAAACTAGAATAATACCTCTCACTATCGATGGACCATCCTCGCTCTCCACAAGTGTAGGTTACACTCCTTGTAACTGTCCTTCCTCTCTTCCCTGTGGTGTCATCTAACTTCCTTTAATAACACCAATCTAATGATATAGGTGCACATACCATGAAGCACCATGTTCACTACCTCTATCGCCTCTACCCATAGAGCTCTAACTAACATAAATATATGGTGTAGAAGACCCCCTTCCCACACTCTGACTATGATAAGATGCTCCCTCAGCACGAGCTTTCTACTGCTTCTTACAGAACTTCTATAGGTTCCCCATATTGACAAAAAACTGGAACTCCACTTGTGTTCAAGGAAAATGTGTACGATAGTGTCCCTACCTACCACACTGGTGGAAAATAATGTGAGTAAGATCCAGTGCAACTATTCCTCCTGACTATCCTCCTTGATTTCCATTGTCCTGACTAATATTCTCATGACGGTGCTTCCTTATCTCAGAAGGCACACTCCTTGATCATCCAGTGGCAACTACATGTCCAGTACTGGAAGCCTCCTTCAAGTTCCCCTCTAAAATGAGAGCATGACTAACCACCTTTGAGAATTTATTCAGCCTAAAGATATTTACCTGGGACTTAATTTCACACCTAAGTCCATCCTAAAAACATTTTTTCAAAAAAGCCTCATCTTCCTCCAAATCTGGAGAAAAACTTTGTAAATATGTGAAACGTTCAATGTAATACATTATGGACAAGTTTAATCAGGTCAGATGCATAAACTCTAATGCCTTCTCTCATCTCATTGTCTTTAGATAGAAGTATTACAATAACTTCTCTAGAAATTCCTTCCATAACATATCATCAATCTGTCCAGATCGTACCTGAATTTCCCCCCAGCGCTTCGCTGATCCTCATAGCATATAAGCACCCAACTTGACCCTCCTCCTAGTTGGAGTCTCTAAATTGTCAAGTATCATCCCTATGAATTCAATATATAATTCAACTCTCTAAAGTCCACCCTCTCTAGTAAAAGTAGGAGGGTGATGCAGTTGAAACTCTCTTTTCAAGTAAGACAAGCTTTTTAGAACCCGCCATGGGTCTCTCTCCATGAAATGCATAAAACAAGAAAAGTTCTCTTAGAATTTTTCCCCTTCCTCCTCAACTTGAACCAATGGTGCCTCAAGTTCCCTTTTTGGAAGTTCATTCCGAGCTATACCCCTCGTTATCTCCCTCAACAAGAGTCATGGAGGCATATCTCTACAAAGCCAAACACAAGTCTTAGGTCTCATAATGCAACCTTATAACATTAACATAAGAGGAGAAACTAACACAAAAAGTTTGAAAATGTCCTTTCCCCCTTTTCCTTCCACATGGTTAACACCAAGGCCTTATAACTACCATTAACCATCCTACTCTGAGGTCTTGGTTAACAAGGGTACATACATTCTCATTAATTAATTCAAACATTAACTAATCACATTATCTCAAATTAATTAATTCAATAATTAATTAATTAATCATACTCATTTCATCAATCAAAATTATCATCATACATTTATTTATTCTCATTTTTCATCATTATTTCAATCTCACAATAAGGAAAAATAGATCAAGTTCAACAACTTACCCATAACCCATTTTCCTATGAGTGCCTAGAATGATGCATTTCACAACAACCATGAGTGCCTAGAATGATACATGCAAACTCAACTATCGTGCCTATTTAGGACACGAATCAAAATTAAAAAAAATTCAAAAAAATATCACATCACATCACAAGTGAGTCACCCAAGGTGAAATAATATTCAACTGTAACAACAAACAGCAATCACAAAAATCCCACCCTAAGTACTCGAATTTTCCTCCGTACATGGGTTTGAAACTCCCATGCACGAGCTCATTGCCAAGCCTCAATGCTTCCTATAATCTCTTATACCTTTCCAAAAATAGTAAGAAAAAGGAATAAAAAGAAAAGAAAACCCCTTTGACACCACTTTGTGACGTCCCGACCCGGGTGCCACTAAACGGTGCCCCGAGTCGGTTGGACACATGCCCTCAATCATGAATCCTTGTATGACAGAGGGTTCCGACTAGTAGCAAGGGTCTGGTAAATCATCCTTGGGGAGAATATACCCTCTTTTATCAGAAATAAATACCAATGGAAGTAAACAACAATAACCAAGTGTGGAAGCATATAAATAACAAGAACAAAACCATGGAATATAATAGTCAAAAACAGAAAATACAATACTCAACTAAAATATAAAACATTCCATGACAATATAGGTGTCAAGTGTCTACAATGAAACTAAAATTAAAGACACAATGACTCCTAAGTAGGTACCATATCACGTCCGGTTCCCTCTCCCATGCTCCAATCCCAAACAGCAACCTATCCTAGGGCTCTGCCTTTATCCTATCCTACAACAACAAAGTTTTCTCATGTGCCAATCAGGTGGCCCGAATAGGGTGTGAATACAACTTAGTATTCCACCACCAAAAATGTCTAAAACAAGTCTAGTAAAAAGATAGTGTATGCAGTTTTATGAAGCAATAAATAAGATACATAATTAAACAATTATCACATTGTCATTTAATCTTTAATCATAACATTAGTACCAGTTTAAACTCATGTTTCCCATTTGAATCATCATTTATTATTATCATTCATTTGGTGTAGGTCATCATACCTAACACCATAAAATATAATTGACTATAATTCATCATGTTTATCACTCATTATCTCATTCGGTGTAGATTTTCAAGCCTAGAACCCCATAATCTCAAGTTTGGATAACTATTGGGGAGGAACTCCATGTCCAAGTCCCAACTTATAATTGGTCTATGACACCATGTCTAGCACTAAAAAAATCTCATAAATTTAATCATTCTTTAATTCACAAGAATTTTCCACAATATTTTATTACTAATACATTGATTAGTTAAACATTTCAAAGGCCATTAGTTAACTCAACAATTAACTAAGCACATAATCCATTAATTAATTCATCAATTAATTAATAAATAAACAAAATTATCATTACATAATTAATTCTTCACAATTAATTATCCATATCAAATATAAACATGTAATAATTAATTCTCACAATTAATTACCTTTGATCAACATTATGGCACATATTTAATTCTTACAATTAATTATCTTTCATATCCAACATCATTTCATTATTAATTTCCCCCAATTAATTATCTTATCACAATCAATTCAATATCTGAAATAAAATATATCAACCCATAATCAATCTCCAAAACAAATAACAATTTTGTCCTTTTCATTTTTTTCGTGATTCAATTATCAATTAATCACCAAGGAAAATCACAAGTAAAATTCACATTCCTAATTACTCCATTTTAGGAATTAAATTATCAAGGGAATCTAGAAAATCATAAAATAACATTCACATATCATAAATCACAACTATGGGAGTTTTATTTAGACCACCTACTTCGTTTTATTGACATATGTTATCCCAACATAAATCTACAAAATCTGAGCGGCACAACGTCCTCGATCAAGCTCCGGATCTAAATCCCTAAACCAAAATTAAGATCAAAGGCATCAAGATCTTGAAAATATAGATCTAGATACACAATCCTAGATGTAGATCTCAATTCATAGGTTTATATCCATGTAAACAGTGGAGATATTCCATGAAAATATTAAGGAAATATAGAGGAATGAACGAGAGAATCAACGGGATGAAATCCACTTACTGGGAAGAGATCAAATCTTCAATTCAGGCTTTTGATCTCAAAGAAAGATGTTTGAATCACCTTGTAATCCCTCTGGAAGGATTTGGTATCACTTATAATTTTTGAAGCCTAATATAAGGTTGACATATGGTATTCTCAGGAGTTTTGGGTGGTTTGAAAATAGATTTTTGGATAATTAATCTCACACGCACAGTTTCCTAGGTAGGGGTGCACAGTTAGGGAAAATCTTGCACCAACCGTGAAGAACTCTCTGTCCAAGTTTTCATGGTTTGAATATTTTTTCAAACCATGTGCAAACTGTGCAGACCTTTCTATCCAGGTTTGCATGCTTGGCACGGTTTAGTCGCATGGTTTGTCAAACTGTGTGTAAACCATGCACAAATCATATATAGCCCACTGTCTGTTAGTTTTTCTTAAACAATCACCCAAACACACCCCAATCAACTATTCCAAAACAAATGTACTTAAAAAATTCAAAAATTACCTGAGAACATGCCTGATATGACTCCAGAAAAGGCCGGGATCATACATAATCCCAAAATGAACTGAACATTTTTTTAATCAACCATAATTACCTCAAAATTAATAATCATATTAATCCTAAAGTATATCAATAATAATAAAATTATTTCAAAAAATATAAAACCATTATTCCATAAATAACCTTTTCACTAAAACATATACTAAACCAAAGGGTTTTATTCCCATAAATATCTCCCAAAATATCCTTAATCATGTTAAAATCCCATCACATAAAACCTCAAAAGGGGTACCTATGTCTTTAAAATTATTATATACCTTAGACTTATCAACCCAAGATACTTTAGGTTTATCCCATATCATTATTACATATCATAAGTTTCTATATATTTTATTTTATCATTCATCATAATGGTTTATAAAAAATTTGAATTGAGCCAAGAATATCCCCAGGGAGTGTCAAACTTGGTGTTTAATAAGGGAACGCTCACCATTCACTAGAATGATGGATAAAATAAACTCAACCAACATTTTTTGGGTTTATTTCTCCTAGATTCATATGTTCCAAAACCACATCCATTTGTAGTATCGAGACAGTGATGTGTTGTTAGGAAAACCAAATAATCTCTATATTACCAAAACTTTTATGACATTATCCTATAATTAAACATATCCTCAAATTCTATCATAATGTTATGTTCCCTAATCTATGTTTGACTGAATCTTCTTCCCATGATATCTACTAAACTTTCTATGATACCAACTATAAATACCTTAGCCCTAGTATCCCAGAGTCTGTGGTTACTTTATTAAATTGGAACTTGAAACAATTGATCACATACCAAAGGGCCGAATCATTTAGTAGTCTTGAAGAACTATATACAAACATGATTCTCATTTTACATTGGTAATAATTTACAAAAACATAGTAAAAGAAAAAAATTCTACATCCTTGAACCCATTCAAATATTCCTTCTTTATATCCAGAGGAAAGTGAACAAAATAAGGGTGAGATCTGTTGCTCGGTAAGGGTTATGTATAGTAGAATTTTTCTGGATTAAATAAGAAATAATCAATATGAAAAGGTAAATAACTGAAAATAAATTCCATTTAATCAATAAATTTATCATGAAGAATAATATATCTGGAATAAATAATGATCAAATAATTACATATAAATAATCACTTAAGCTTGAAGTTTATACATGGATATCATGAATATTCAAATCATATCATGGAAATTAATAATTAATTTCATAATGAGATAATTCATAATTTTATATATCTTAAACTTATCATTGAGGCCTCATGTTAATACATCTTACCTAAATGGGTAAGGCCTCAGTGAAATACTCAAACTAGTTTGTCTCATAAGATCTACAAATTCATCAAGTGGATATCTATAACAAGACTCCACTCATAACTTAATAAGTCCAATCCATTCATCATATGAGTAAACAATATAAATTAGTCAATATTCTATAATAATTGAAAATTTTCCATATAAGAAGAACTACCATGTGTAATTTCAATACTTTCCCCAGTTAAACAGATAAGAAACCATTCATATAAAGAATATGGATAGTATAATTACAAAATATCCCCATTGTAGAATAATTAAAATAAAGGGTTGCTTCCATTAGTGAATATAAATACTATAAAAATGTTATTTATAACATTCTTGTGGAAAATACCCTTTTCACTTTTAAAATCACTTTTTTTTAATATAAAATATTTGGAAAAAAATTATTTTAAAAGAAACATGGAAACTTGAAAAGGAAGATTAAAATCAATGAGAAGTCATGATGATGAGAAATTATGTTCATGTTGAGTATGTTAAAATAGATATTCTTTTCACATTTTTAGTAAAAAGTCAAAAGGTGTCTAATTTGAAAGATGACAAGAAGAGTCATTTGAAACATTTTTATAGAAAGTAAAACATGAGTAAAATGGATTTAATAAATCATAATAGAATAGTAAAATCATTATTGAAAATATTTTAATGAAAATATGGACATGGAAGAAAAATATTTCTGACCGAATGAAAAACAAGATCGGTTTTCCTTAAAACCATTACTCCGGCGTCTTGAGTACTTAAGAGAGGAAAAAGAAAGGAAAACTTTTATTTTTTAGAAATAATAAAAGGATAAGTAAATATATTTGTTTTATGATATAAATATCATATAATTCCCCCAAAATATACTTAAACATAAAAAATCCATAATAATGATGAGATTGTGAAATAAACCTTTACTGAGGTGACAAATATTTATCACATTTACTATTCATGTTGAAAAAAATAAAAGGGACCAATTTACCAAATGTGAACCTATTAATTCCAAATATGGTGTCTATTTTTCAAAATTCAATCTCAAAATATGGTAGAAATCAATTTTAATATAAATATTTAAAACACAATGAAAAATAATATTTAGAAAAAATGTGTTTTTGAGCATAAAAATAACTTATATCAAAATCGTGAATATTTCTGATACAAATGGAATTAATTATATCAAGTGGATAATATGAAACTTTAACAAAAAATATAAAATATAATTTTATATTTAAATTACTTTATTTACTAAAAATAAATTAGAGTATTTGAAAAATATGTACTTTTCACTATTCATTGAAAAATCAATCATTTCAAAAAACCCCATAATTTCACCCTAAGTTAATTTTGATATGATGATTTAAAAAAAATTGTTAATCTTATAAAATTAAATTTCTTAAATTTTTAGAAATTAATTATAATTTCCATGCACAAAATGAAATAAAATCATTCATAAAGAAAAGTACATTTTTGAATCATAAAATGACTTCACTAAACATTGAGTGTTTATTTCCTAAGTATTAATGAAAAAAAATTATTGATTAGGGACATTATAAATATATGTCATAATCATGTTAATCATATTCATACCCACCAATTAAATGGATAAGTCACATTTAAATAATAATATTTTTATAATATATCTCAATTCTCTTAAAGCTCGGTGTTACATGTTAAACAAGTTATCAAGCTTATTATTCTTTTAAAATAAATTTTCAAGGAATTGCATTGAGTCCTCATATAATTATGAGAATTTAACACCTGATAATATAAACATAATATATTTCACGTTATAATATTTCATCTAGACCATAGGATGTATATTTTAGAATAATTTTGTAACACTTCAAGGTTCTCATTATAGCAAGGAACTATTATGACCTATTGATGCAATAAATACTCAAAAAACATTATTAAATTAATTTTATATAGAATATAAATCATCATGTGATAAGTTATTTATTAATATTCATGCATTTAAATATAAAACTAATCAAAAGTATAAATATAATTGGTTCTTGGTAAAAAAATTCCAACAGCTTCTTGGGCATTGAGAGATTCATATGATCCATGGATACCATAAAAGAGAGGAACCTGCTAGTTTATCCCATTTGATCATTATCAAATTCATGTTTGATTCTAGGATTGAATATTATAAGGTATTAAATTTTATCTTAATTTTATTACACATTCCAAATTTGTAGATAGATTCTAGTTCTTTTAGATTTTCGTGTGTTCTTCTGCTACATTTAAGTTGATATCCATCCCTCTGAAATACATCAGCAACATCATATGTCATAATATATATATAGAAAATATATATATATATATATATATATTTATTTATTAAAATCTATGATGTATATTTAATGAATATAAATTTTTTATATACCTTATAAAAAATATCTAATAAAAACAAAATTCATTTATTCAAAATGAATGAATTTAAAACCCTTTGTTATTTTTTATAATTTTAGTTGATTTTCTTCTTTTTTCAAAGGAATAAACATTAATTAAATTTATATTCTTCCCATAATAATATAACATGAACATAGAATAATTATTTTTATCCTTTCACTGAGAACTAACTTACTTCTTAGGTAGTTATTAAATCAATCTTCTTTTAAGGTCTAGTGGAAGGTTTCTTATACTAGGTAATTATTTTACCATAATTTTTCATATAACCTAATCCTATATTACCTTTAGAGTAAAATAATAATTTTCTTAGGTATTAATAATACTTTTAATGATTCATTATATTTCTACTTATATTTTTCATTGGATACAATTTTGAATTTTATAACATTACAATTTGTGAAGGATTTTATTTGTGATTCTGTCTTATTTCTTACTCCAATGACCATAGCATTAGATTTTTAATATAAAAACTTCTCTAAATTGTATAGAAGATAGATATTTATTTATTTTTTTATTATTATTTACATTAAATTTTAATTAATACACTTATTTTAGATTATCAGAAATTCAAGATTCTAAGGATTCAACATTTTCCATCATATTTCTAATTTCCACTTATTATTTTAGATATATGCCTTATAATCAAGAACAATAGAATTTATTTTTTTATGATATATTTAAATATGAATTTCAAATAAGTGAACTTTTAAATCAAATTTTAAATCAAAAACTTATTATTTTCTATTATCTTCTTCTTCAATACCTTTATTAGAATTTGATTAATCCATAATATAAACTATTTGACAATAATTTTTTTCTTTTAAATTGTAAATTTTCCCAACTTTAGGTTCATTTAAGTTAAAATTTTATTTATATAAAAAATTATTTTTGAATTTTAATTTGTGATTATGCATCAATTCATTTTTCTTCTTGAAATAACTCTTCCATGAATTTTTTCCCATTATTCACAAGGCATTTATATGTAAATTTAGTAGTGATATTTATTTTATTCCTCATCAAAATTAAGTAAGTGGAAGTTTACATTTGAATTTACATTCCCCTTTTTTTATACCTTTTAAAGGAATAGAAACATCTCATCTACTTAATTTCCAAATTTCTCTCAAATCAATAGATTCTTTATGTCCTATAATTTGATTTCATTGATCTAATTTTATTTTATATATGATTTTTTCTTTACACCCATTCCATAAGAAACTAACATTATTTCTAACAATATAAATTTTTTTAAGATCACTTTATTCAACCACTAATACACTGGGATTAAAATGTGTATGAACCCTTCTTAAAATTATCTTAATTATTATATTACCTTTAATGGATTTTCTAAAGCCTCTCATGTATTAAAAATATCAATAACCCTATTGAAGAACTAGCCAATAAATTAGGAATATTACATTCTTATATTAAAAAAAGTATTACGTTGGAACCCTATGATCTAGAAGTTATCCTATAAAATCTTTAAGTATTGAACTTAGTATTAGAACTTATAAAATAGATAAAAATTGATGTTAAAAATCTATATATGAAACCAGGATATAAAATATCAATATTAAATCACCATATAGCCATAGAATAAATTAAAAAATAAATGGATATAATGAAAAAATAAATATTTAGAGTGACAAGATGTGGAAATTACATGGTTTAGGAATTACCCTACTCCATGGCAGGAACACTGAAACTTTTGGATTAAGATAGAAAACTTACTATTTATAAAAACAATAAATATTGGAACTCTACTCAAAAATAGAATAATACTAATTAATAATTCAATAACATGTACAAGTGACCTCACCCTCCCTTTATTTATGAGTACATCTAGTTGATCCAGTTCCACTAACATATGTTCTTTGCGATCATCTATCACTTAATCAAGAAAATAACCAATAACTCTTAGATTTCATCACATCAACTTACTGCTTCCAATGAATAATTCTCACTTAAATAACTCGTCCCCCATCTACTTATACAATTTTATAAATTGTCAGTTTCTACTGCCTATTTCTAGAAATTGGTTTCACCAATGCACAACCATAACTATATGGTTCTATAAGATTTTTTCATATTCACTCTTTCCATAAATATATTTATATAGCTAGAAAATGGATTTCCTAAAATAAAGATTAAAAATATCCCAATTTAAAATCATTTTCAAGGATTAACCACCAAGTCCTTTGGGTCACATCATTTTATTCTATCTTCCTCCCTTTTGTAGGGCACTATGGTCCTTCACCATTCTTTCAGACATCCAAGCACCACATATTCACAACACCACCTCATAATTTCCTATATTATGACCTTTATAAACATGTATACTAGATTCCAACATCCATGAACCCTTCATAGATCTAGTACATTTTCCACTAATAACTTATTGATGTGGTGATACATTAGTTAAATACACTTTGAACTTGACTAAAACATTGGTTTTCTCACAAGATGAATTTCTATATAACTTTCATAAAACAAAATTCAATATTCCTTCCTTACTCTAATATCCTCCAATATCCCTTTCATCTAGATCAACTCTTTCCCATATTCCATGATTATCATGTACTCTTATTCCATTGTGGACAATACAATTACTAGTTTAAGTCTATACAACCAACTCACAATCAATCCTATGAAAGTGAACACAAATCCAGTGGTATTTATCAATTTATCAGTATTTCATCTAAATTTTAAATTTGAAAACCCCTAAAATAGATGATTCATTTCAAAATAGAGTGAAATATTTTTTGAACCTTTGAGATACTGCAATATCCACTTCACTACTTCTCAATGCTCCCTTCCCAAATTTTCCATTACCCTACTAATGACTCCCACTATATATAAAATGTTAATCCTCATAAAATGTAGGGAATACATCAAGATTATTACCACCAATGAATATATAACCTATTACATGTACTCAACCACATATTTTTTTCAATATGTCTTCACTTTGGATAAACTAAAATGCTCAACCGTGGAAGTGGTTAAGGATTAGTTTTACAAATTTTGGATATTTAAAATGATTTCTGGATGTACTCTAACAAAGGAAGAAATAATTTTTTTAGACCTAAAGTATATTCCAATCCTTATCCCTAATATTCACTTTACGAAACTATGTTCTTCACTCTCAAAACATCTATACAATTTATCTTTAAACTCCTCTGTCTGATCACTCCTTATACCTTTAAGAAGAATATCATCCACATAGAAAAAAATAGTATGTTTAATATCCCATCAAAAAATACCTTCTAGTAATAGAAATGATTTTTATTACTCTGTAAAAATGCATACTTTATCATAAGTGTATTTAGATTCAAGTTAAAATTATTAGGTGGTTGTTTCAATCCTTACAAATTCAATTTGAGATGATACACTAAACCTTTAATTCTGTTATCCATAAAAACAATTTGTCTTCTCCATGAATATTTTCTCCTTCAATTCAACATAAAGGAATGTGGTCTTCACATCTTAAAAAATAATGATTTAGAACCTCCATATAAACCATTCCAATTATCATCTAAAATGTGAATGCTTTACAAATAGATAAAATATTTTTGAGAAACATGCACATTAAAATTATTTAAATCCATTCACTATAAGAATTTAATTTTACCATTTCCTATGATCTGATTCTTATTTCCATTAGTAGACCCACTTGTTCTACGGTGATCTTTTCCCAGCCATAAGTTTTATTAGATCTCATGTTCTGGGCATATACAAGGAGTTTATCTCCTCCTTCATCTCTAACTCCAATAGTCTTGATTCGCTAATATTTTTCTTCTATTTCTTGTTGGACACACTAATGTTGTTCCAACGTATCCTTATTTATGGTACATTTTAATGATTTAAAAAATTCTCAATTTAATTACCAATGATATTTCATTGAGAGTGCAGGCTAACTCTTATAACTTTATAAATATTTTTATATGTTTTTTTCCTAGTTAAAGAAATATTTTCTATTTCTATAATTAATATGCTTAAAGATATATTTTCTATATGGAAGACTTAAAATGCTTCAAATTTTTGAAATTCTTATATATTGGGAAGACTTAAATTCAAAAAAAAATTATGAAAAAGACTTACATTTGGAAGAGAACACTTACATTTAGAATAAAAGACTTATGTTTGGAAGGAAACACATATATTCAAAGGAAAATACTTACGATAAAGATGAATTTTTGTGATTGAGACAAATACTTACATTAAAAATAATGGAATATGATAAATATATACATAGAGACCAATACATATGAAGCAAAAGTCTTACAAAACATTAAGATGGATGAAAATGATGATTTATGAAGTCTGGTATAGTCATGATATTCTATCATAATCCCAAAAATCTTATTACCATTTCAATATTTAGATCAAAGTATAATAATGCTTAGTTTAATCAAAAGTGGTGATCTATGAATGAATGAAAAAGGGGTTATTTAAAGTTTATATTTCCAATAAATCATGTGGTTACAAGGAAGGCCTTATCTACTCAAAAATAGAAGAATCTATTTTTCTATTTCAAGAGAAAAAAGTCATAAGAAAAGGACATAACATTAATTTATAGGTTTTTTATTATTTAATCTTGATAATTTAAATTAATAGAGGAGTTATAATACAAACGAGATGAACTTCTATAAAAAAGAGAGATAAATGAACAAGAATTATTGATCATGAGTACTTGAGTTTTGATGTTTTTTTATATGACTAAATGAAAAAAAAAATGAGGTTGTGTGAACTTTCAAGTTTTATCTACAAAAAATAAACTATCTTAAAAGTTGTTGCATTCAAATTCTACTCTTTTTCTGAAGAATCGTGATCATCTGTTATTTATTTATTACAACTATGAGTTGAATTGTAACTCTTTTCTACACATATTTTCATTTCTATTGTAATTTCACACTTATTATGATGAGTGTCATTAGAGGATATGTATAAGACTTATAAATAGAGTCTTATAACAATATAATAGATATTTACCAAGTTATATATACTTTCACCTAGTTGGATATCCCCTAGAAAAAGGGATAATATAGTGAAAATCACCAAACTCACTAAGAGAATATTAGTGGAGTGGATTAGGGGATATTTATTACATGAACCACTATAAATCTATTACATATTCCTTATTATATTTTTTGATATATATCTATTTTAGAATATTGTGATAGGTTAACCAACTTTAGGATGGTGTTTTAATGTTGGATAAAATTTCAAGAACTCAATTCACCCCCTCCCCCCTTCATTGATTCTTTGTGAAACATTACTGTGAAAACGATTGGTATTAGAGCAAGCGAATTTTAAGTTCTCAATATATACCAGTTTAAGTCTAAAGATCAATTCATAATATTCTATAATGGTTGATTCCAAACAATTAATCTTCACGATTCATGCACAATAATTCAATGGAGAAAACTATGGGTGATGGAAAACTTCAATGATTAACTACTTGAAGAACCCTAGTTTAAAGGTTTATATCAAAGCTATCTTGACTTATAAAATTCTTAAAGGTGATCCTGAGACATCAGATACTACAAATGAAACTAAATATGATATCAACAATAAATCCTTGAATGTTATTATCTATTTTTTAGTTCCTAATGAGATTAATTAAGTTTCTAAGTTTAATAAAACTCATAAAATGTGGACTACCATTATAGTTACTTACAAGGGAATTGATAATGCTAGAAAACTAAGGTATAATAATTCAATACTAAATTTTGATACTTTTATTATGGTGTAAGGGTAAATCATCGCATATTTCAATAGAATCATAACATAAATTGTGAATGATTTGGGTTATTTGGGTACTCCAATGCCAAAAATAAATCAGACATTAAATATTCTTAGAATATTTCCTTCTAAATGGCATGTAATATCAGCTACTATAAGATAGTCAACACCTATAAAGTATTTAAAATAAGGCACCTGATTGGCCCTCTTATTATATATGAGTAAGAGATTAAAGATGAAGTTAAAGATACAAGATTAGTAAAAAAGGTAAATTCTACCCTAAAATTATCTTCTTCAAAGGATGATATTAGACACAAAGAAAAATTATTGATTGAATCATCCAATCATGAAAAATCAATTTGTTCTAATTTTGATAGATAACTTTCTCAATTTTAAAGATAATTCAAAAATTTGTATTATAAGGTAAGAGGATTCAAGTAATCCTTCAACAAATATAAAATTTTTTATAGGAATTC
The DNA here is from genome assembly GCA_963277665.1 of Viscum album. Lineage (NCBI taxonomy): Eukaryota > Viridiplantae > Streptophyta > Magnoliopsida > Santalales > Viscaceae > Viscum > Viscum album. The sequence goes on from OY728164.1 coordinate 1,375,289,248, forward strand.
AAACTAATTAAGATGATATGAATGCAAGAACCTTTGGTATATCCAACCTAATTTCCCTCAGTTGAAAGATAAGAAGAAATATAAAAATAAGTTTCACATAATATATTATTAAAAGAAAAAGTAGGATAAGTAAATGAAGGATATGTGGATTTATACTTAATAATTCATTAGTGACACTCATTATGATTAATAGGTTCGATATTCTAGTTAGAAATCTAATATGTGATCCATGGATAAGAAATAAGTTGTACATCATGTTTATTATTCTTATTATAAATATGAATCTAGTTCTAAAAATTATTCTTTTGATAAATTAAATTATCACTTTTATATGTTATAATATGATTATGAATTTCTTAATAATAATAAAAAGTCTCTAAAGAAAACCTACATTGTTGTTCTAACTGAAATGAGTGATTTACCCAAATAGATTTTTGAATTGAAATCTAAATTAGACAAATATGTTTTAGGTTGTTCTATACATGAAAATAATATAATATAATTAATGGATAAAGGTAATTATCTAAAATATTCTATAAGTTTCTTTACTAAGTGGGAGTATTACCACAACAAAATACTTGGTGATAAAAAATCTAATAAAGGTAAACAAGTTATATCTAGTAATGGAAAAAACCATAAGTTATATAAAAAATAAATTTGTGTCTAGTTATAGAAAAAATAAATATGTATAATATTAATTATTTTAATTTTGGTTTAAATGGTCATTATTCTAATGATTTTTTTAATATATCCTCAGTTTTTTATGTAAAAAATTATTTAATTTTAAGAAATTTATCTAATTTTAGTGCTGGAAATTATCAAAATTATGGAAATTTCAGACATTCAAGAAAGTGTATACATATTTTGGTTCCCAAATATTTTATGTTTAACACTTCTAGACCCAAGATAAATTGGGTACCAAAACATCTTCTTTTTTATTTTTTTTAGGGAAAACCCCATAGGAATATCAATGAAAATGGTTTTGGAATAATAGTTTTTCAATACATTTGAGTGGATATTTTTCTAACTTAAAATCACTATATAAAATTGATGAAGGATATATCACATTTCATGGTATTTAAAAATGGTAGATTAATGAATTTGGATCTATTGGAGATCCATATTCAGTACTTATCAACACAATACTTTGATTTGAAGTATAAATGTACAACCTAATAAGTATTTATCAACTTTTTGATTATAGATTTTATATTGATTTTTATTATAATTATTATTATATTTTGAAAGGTATATTACTTAAATTTAGATCACAAAGAAATAAAAAAAATTACACTCTAGATATTCATTATTTTTCTAATCTATTGGAATTTTAAAATTAATAAATCTTTGATTTAGCATAGAAGTCTTGGACATTGTGATGTTTATTCCTTTAAAAATTTGTCTAAAAAAATTTGATTTATAATTTACCTCAAATAAAATTGGACAAAAGGAAACTATGTTATTCATAACAAATGGAAAATCTGTACAAGTATTATTTCAAACCAATTAAATCAGTTTCAAATTCAAGACCATTAGAACTTATTCAAATGGATTTTTCCCCTCTAGAACTGAAATCCTAGGTGGGAAATCTATTTTTTACATTTTTGTGGATGATTTTTATATATATACTTGGGTTTATTTCTTATGTATTAAGAGTGAAGAATGTGATTTTTTTATAAAAATTTTCAAAATTGTATATAATTAAAAAGATGATAAAATTGTGTCTTTGAGAATTGGTCATGGGGGAGAGTTTGAAAACCATGAGTTTAATTCATTTTGTTCAAAACATGGAATTAAACATACATTTTCTACCCCTAGAACACCTAAATAGAATGGTGTTATTTAATGGAGTAATATGATATTTCAAGTGGTTTCTAGAACAATGTTGTGTGAATATAGCATGACTGCTCACTTTTTTGTTAAGGTTATTAACACGGTATGTAATTTCATCAATGGAGTTATAATAAGTCATGTATTGAAGAAAACACCCTATGATAATGGGAATAATATAAAACCAATGGATGGATACTATATTCTTTTTGAATGAAAATTGTATATATTGAACACCAAGGATATTATTGGTAAGTTCGATCCAAAGTTTAATGAAGGAATCTTCCAAAATTATTATACCACTTCTAAATACTATAAAGTTTTCAATAAAAAATTAAGGATTGATGAATAACCTTCCCATGTAAAATTTGATTAAAGTGATCCATTTGATCATAAAAGAATTAAAATTGATGACCTAATTGACTCTTTAGATAACATTACACTTGAAACTATATTTTATGAAAATAATGATGATGATATGAAATGTGATTATAAACAATCCAGTCCCAAAAGAATTGAATTTGAAAAACCTAAAAGTATGCTACCTAAATAGCCTTGAACCCTCAAAAATCATCCCTTATAGACTATTATATGAACATTATATGAGGGAGTTTGTACTATAATAAGTGTAGGAAACCTTTATTAATTTTATTCTTTCCTATCCCAACTATAACCCAAATATATATATATGAAGCTTTAAATGATGAGAGTTGGGTAGTTTCCATGTAAGGGGAATTAAACTAGTTCAAGGGAACAAGGTATGGAATTTAGTTGATAGAACCTCTGATTTTCTTACTATAGTAATAAAATGGGTATTCATAAATAAGCTATATGTTCATTATGTGATCACTAGAAATAAGTCTAGGTCATTTTCTAAAGGTTATATCCAATATGAAGGAATAATATATGAAGAAGCCTTTTCCCTGGAATCTGTATTATAACCCATTTGGATCCATTTATATTTTTAAGCTAATATGGATTTTAAATAATTTTATATGGTTATAATATATAATTTTTTAAATTTATTTTTAATGGATGAGGTTTATGATGAATAAAATCTAGGTTTTGAAAACCCACATTTTTCAAATTCCGCTTTCAAACATACCAAATTTTTTATAGTAATATACAAGAACTTAGAGCATGGTATGAAATTTTAAGTTCATTTATTTTATCAAATGGTTTTACTATAGTCTTCTCAAACCTCTCTTTATTTACTAAAACCCTATAAAGAGATATTTTTTTAGTTCAAATTTATATTTATGAGGCAATTTTTGGATCCATAAATCAAAAATTGTATAAAGAATTTTCAAAACTCATGAAAAAGGAATTTAAAATGAATATTATGGGTGAGTTTAACTTTTTCCATGGTTGAGTTTATTTATTAAAAAAAATGGAAGTGTTTAAAATCAAATCAAATATATATAAGTTTTACTAAAAAAATAGACTTGAAAATAGTAAGGTGTATGAAACTCCCATGAGTTATAACATTAAACTTGATTTGTAAAAATATGGTAAGCCAATTGAAAATAATTTATATAGAAATATTATTATAATATTGTTATATATTACTATTATTATACCAAAAATTATGTTTTTTATGTGTTTATGGTCTAAATTTCAAGAAACAAAGTCACATTTAACAGCTGCCAGATGAATTTTAAAGAATTTGAAAGGAACTATTTTACTATCATTAATTGTTATAAAAAATTCTGAATTTTATTTAACTTTATATTCAGATGGATAATTTGGTAGTTATATATTAGATAAAAGAGCTCCTCAGTAACCTTCCACTTTATAGGAAAATTTTTAGTTTTAATTTCAAGTAAAAATGAAACACTCCACTACATTATTATTTTTTGAAGTTGAGTACATTATAGATGGTAGTTGTTGTGCATATTTATTGTGGATAAAACACACCTTGATGTATTTTAAATTCAATTTTGATTATGTAACAATCAAGTTTAATAACACTTCTACTATCAAAATCTCAAGGACTAAGAAATTGATCTAAGATATCATTTCATAAGGAATCACTCACAAAAATGTGATATCTCTATTGAATTCATTTTTACAAAAAATAAATAAATAAATTTTTTTACTAATCAATTGTCAACTAATTGGTTTTATTTTTAATTTAAATGATTTTATTTTTATTTAAAATTTATTCATTATTAACGAATTATTATAAGTTATTTCATTTTCAGCTTATATATTTATCTATATGTGATTGGTTTTTCACTGATTCAAAATTTATTAATTCATTTATCATTTAGTGGGTTTTAATTTTAAAACATCACATACCTAGTCACTCAAATTGATAAAAAGATCAATTTTATACATAAGACTTTATAAGTTGATCAGTCTTTTGGTTCAAATTCTCTTGACTATGAACCCTTGAAGATCATTCTCCACTTCAACTAAATTGAAACCCTAAGAACTTTCTTTCTCAACATCTCAATATTTCGTGAGTATAGTGAAATACAAAATAGATGATGATAGATCTTTTGGAATATCATATTAAGTTACTTCGAGTAATAAATATTGGAGACTATTGCAGGGAAAAGCTATCGATTTTAGTTAAAAGAATTGGATGAATATTTTTTCTAAGAAAGGTTCTGAGTTTTCAAGTCTATGATTGATTATTTGATGAGAATAATTTTGGAACTATTCTTGAGAATAAGTTATGAGTGTTCTATGATAATGATCTTTTTTTATCAAACTAAATATTTCATTCAATTGAAGTTAAATGGAAAAGAGATCTTGATTTATATTATATAAATAGATAAAGCTTCTCATTTCCCTAATGAAGGTAGATATCTATTTATCCATTATTTGATATGTTATTATGAAATCAGACCTTCATCCATCATGTAATCCCTTCTTAGATCTTCTATTATTGAGAGGAATTTCCAAAAGGACTTATAGCCTGACTAAAGAGTTATATTGAAGTTTATTCAGTCTGAAATAGCCTAAATAGTTGGAGAGTTATATAAAGTGTAAGTATAATACATAAATTTGATTTATCTACTAGTAAATTAGAATAAGTTATATAGATACCCATACATTTTAAACATAAATATCACATCTTATTATATTAATAATCAATGCATAACATTACAATCAACTATAAATCATATAGGTCTAGTGTCTTTAGAAACTTGGATACATAAATAACTTGTTTATAAGAGAACTAAGCCATATCCCACTAATTTATTCATAAATATAACCATTCTTATACATATCATACTTAAAAACTTTCTTCATAACTTATAGAAAGGAAACTTAAGTAAGGGTGATCTCTGATGTTTAGTAAGGGAAAACAAGGTAGATATCAATGATCACTTAAACATAATATGAGAATAAATGAGAAAATGATCTTAAAATTTTGAAATCCATACCCATTATATCATAGATCATAATATTAAACCATGATATAAATCATTTAATTTTATAAAACATTAATCATAAATGAATCAAATAACATGATTTATGAGAGCATAACATTAGAATAAGACATAAGTTTGTGGAATACACATAATCATGAGAAATTATTTCATTAGTATTCAAGGATAAATTCCAAGACTATGATAGTGGATTTGGTTTACTCCCCAAACAATCATATCCTTAGTCAAGGTTCACTCCCATGACAATCATAATGGATAGATTCCCTTACTAAACTGGTTTCACTCTCTATTATAGTCATTATCTCATGAGACATACATATTTACCCCAATTAATTGGAGGGGTATATAATTATAATCCTTTCTATAACTTAATAAAAATAATACATGTGTGTGTAATAATATCATAAAACATTCAGCATTGCATAACTAGTGAAAAGGAAATCGGTTTCATAAAACATTCTATAAGATCCTGACTTTTTTACAGATGACTCGGGCTAGATTTTCATATATTCGTTTTTCCTTGGTTGATTAATTTTCATTTGGGTTTTACCTTGGGGTGTGTTTGGGTGAAATTTTGATAAAAAAGGTAGAAATAGGGCAGTTAATGGTTGGTGCATATTTTTACCTAATTGTGCACCCTAGCCCAGTAAACTGTGAAACCCTGGATAATGGGGTTTTTCATGGTTGGCACATGGTTTTCTAACTGTGTGACCTCTTAGGAGAAACCATAAACTACCATATAAGAGTTTTATGGTTAAGGAATATAGTTAGAAGAAACTATGTGCCCCGAGTAGAAAACTATGCGTACGAGATTTTAATCCCCTGAAAATTATTAAAAAAATCTAAACCCATCACCATATACCCTCAAACACCCTAGATCGACCCATAACCGATTTATATTGATTCCAGATCATCCTAGAGGGATTAAAAGTCTATATGAACTCCATTATTCATGATTTGAATCCCAAATTTAATGTCTGAACCCCTCCTGGTAAGTGAATCATATCCCGCTTAGTTTCCCATTCCTCTTCCCTTATTCTACCATACTAAAAGGGGTTGTTCTTCTTATTTTGATTAGATTTAGATCTAGGATTGTGTATCTAGATATATAATTAATGAATCTTGGTTTTTTTATCTTGATTTAGGTTTTTAGATCAAGATATCATTCTACATCATTGTGTTTCTCAAATTTTGGGATTTCTTTTGGGTGATCGTTCATTAACGAATTGAGATAGGTGGTCTATAATTCAAATCACATAGTATTGATTTTAATTATGTGTATGTAATTATATAATTTCTATTTGATGTTTATCAATTGAGTTCTTGATAATTAAATTGATGAATTAATTAAGGGTGATGTGATATTTGGGATATTTAAGATTATAGATTTGAGTAATTAATTATGGAATTAATTAGGGGATATTGAGATTGTTGAATTGAGTAATTAATTGAGAAATTAATTAGGGTATATTGAGATGTTTTAATTGATTAATTAATTTATGAATCAATTATAGGATATCAATATTGTGAGTTGAATAATTAATTAATCAATTAATTATGGGATTATTGGGATGATAGGTCTTGATTAATTAATTGCGAAATTAATTAAGAGTATTGAAGTATTGAACTAATTACTGAATTAGTAATGATATTGATATAATTAATTAAGTGTTGAGTTAATTAATAGTATTTATAATATCAATTAATTGTTGAGTTAATTAATGATATTGAGATGATTAATTAATTATCGATTTAATTAATAGGATCGAGAAGATTAATTAATTAATGAGTTAATTAATGATATTAAGATGATTAATTAATTATTGAGTTAATTAATATGATTAAGATGATTAATTAATTGTTTAATTAATTAATGGCATTGAGAATATTAATTAATTATTGAGTTAATTAATGGGATTGAGAATATTAATTAATTATTGAGTTAATTAATGGGATTGAGAATATTAATTAATTGTTGAGTTAATTAATAGTATTGAGAAGATTAATTGATTATTTAGTTAATTAATAAGATTGAGATGATTAATTAATTATTGAGTTAATTAATTAGATTAAGATGATTAATTAATTGTTGAGTTAATTAATTGGATTGAGAAGATTAATCAATTATTTAATTAATTAATGGGATTGAGATATGACATGTAATATAGAATGTTAAAAAGGGAATTATAAGATATAAAATGAGATATAGAATGGTAATAATGGAATTTTGATATATGAAATGTAATCTATAATGGTAATAATGGAATTCTGAGATGTGATGTGGGATATAGAATGATAATGATGATATTCTAGGATGTGATATCCCTTGGGGGTAGTTTAGATTCCGGTGTGGCTTGAAGTAGGTATTGAGGTTCGGTATCCTTGGAAACTTGGGGAATTTATGTGGTTAAATAAGAATAATTGATAATGTAATAAATATTTACTTATACATTGTGTTTATTTATTTATACAACTGTATACACTATTATTGACTGGATATTGTTTTAGACACCATCGGTGGTGGCCTACTGAGTTATAATCACACCCTACTTGGGATGCCTTATCAATACTTGAATAGATTTCTTGGTTGTGGAACATGCTAAGGGAAAGGGCCTTGTGTTAGATGACTGATTTGGGGATGGATCATGGATGAGAAAACCAAATGTAGTTTAGGACCCATTTGGGATTCGTTAGTGTCTTTAGTTTGAGTTGCATTTTGACAATGGATGTGTACTTTGACATGGTGTATCTACTGCTTAGTTTTAATATTACATTTCTAATTTTTGTTACCTTGTTATACTAGTATTGTTCTAGTTATGATATCATTTGGTTATTCTATTATTATTGTTTATTTATTTTCATCTGTTGTTTTAATTTGAAAAAAAAGGTATAATCTCTCCATGACTAGTATTAGACCCTCGTTTCTAGTCGAAAACCTCTAGCGTATGGGGAGGCATGCTTGAGGTCACATAGCAGACCAGCTCGGGGCACTAGTGCATGGCACCCGGGTTAGGACGTTATAAAGTGGTGTTATAGCGGTTTTATTTTTTTTTTATTTTTTCTTAAATTTTGGGAAAGGTATATAGGATACTAGGAAGAGTCAGGCCTTGGTTATGATCTCGTGCATGGAAGTAGCTAACCCATTTATATAGGAAAGAACCCAAGTACCCAGTTTTGGATTGTTATTGTTGTTGTTCATTGTTATAGTTGAATATTATTTCGCCTTGGGTGACCCACTTGTTGTGTGTTCTGATTATTGATGTTTAGATTCTCTGAGATTTGACTCATGGCCCAGTAAGGCATGAGATTTTAGTATGTATACATCATTCTAGGCACTCAAGGTGATTTTGTGACATGCATCATTTTTAGGCATGCACATAAAATAATTTTTCGGTAATTTGTTGAACTTGAACTATTTTTACTTACTTTTAAAATGAACTGAAAATGGTGTCTGATATGAAATAGAGAGAGATTTTAAAATGGTGAAATATGAGAATAAATGGTTTTATAAATGATAAAGTTGAATAATTATAATTTTTTTCCCTTATTAACCATAACCTAGGTGTAGGGTAGTTAGGAGAAGTGATAGTGCCTTAGTTTTGACCATGTGGTGGGGTTTGGGTAAATGACTTTTTATGACATACTATGTTTCCCATAAATGTGTTGATTTTATAAACTATGTCATAAGGTGCATGTTTGGATTATAGAGTTATGCCTCCATAATGACGCTTGTTTATAGGATGACCAGAGGTTATGGATGGAGATGTTCTACCAGTATTGAAACCTGAGGCGCCTATAGTGCAGGATGAGGAAGTTGGAGAAAAGTTTTGGGAGAACATTTATCAGTTCATTCAATTCTTGGAAAGTGACCTAGGGTGAGTAGATAAATTAATGTATGAATTGACTAGGTAGTTTCAGTTGCATCATTATAAAAAAAATTCTAGAGATGGTATACCTAAGGAAGATGAGTTCTGGTTTGAGTATATCCAGACTATACTTAACCACTTTGAGACTTCTGCTGATAAGAGGGTCAATATGGCTGCCTATATGCTCCAAGGATCAGTGAAGTATTGGTAGAATGTTCAAGATCTGACTCGATAGAAAAATGGTATGTTATGGAAGGACTTCTTGGAGATATTATTGGAACACTTCTATCTAGATATATTGAGGTAGGATAGATTAGTTGAGTTCATTATATTGACTAATGGGAATATGTTCGTGATGGACTATGCAGGATGATTTATAGATTTGCATCTCTTTGCTCCAGCATTGGCAGCAGATGAGGCTAATTCAGCGAAACGATTTTAGGATGGAATTAAGTGTGAAATTAAGTCCCAAGTGAACATATTCAGGCTGAAGAAGTTTTCAGAGGTGGTGAATTATACTCTCATAGATGAGGGGAACCTGAAGAAGGCTTCTAGTTCAGGATATATGGTTGTTGTTGGATGATCATGAGGTACTTATTCTGAGAGAAGGAAGTATCGTTATGAGAACTTAATCTAGTGCAGTGGAAAATAGAGTGGTCAGGGGGGAAAGTCAGTTACAAGAAACCTTTATCTAGTGGGTTTTTACCAGTGTGGTAGGCCAGGAAACTATTGTAGACATTATCCCCGACCACCAGAAGAGTGTCGATCTTGATATAAGATGAGACATCTATAGAAGTTTTGTAGGAACCCACGATAGATGGGTAATGATGGGGAATCTATAAAGAATCAAATTTTAGGAAGGGGGTCGTATAAACCTTATCAAGATGGTAGTTGTAGTTCTACAGGTCATGGAAGTAGAGGCAACAAACACGGTACTTATGTGCAAGAGCATCTGTATCAGTAGAGTGTTACAGCTTAGGGGACTAAAACTGCACCAAATGGAAGAGGGGTAGGTCAGTTGCATGTGGTTCAGCCTACACTTGTGGATATCAAGGTTGGTACATCGATAGTGATAGATACTATTCTTGTATCTTCTACATTAGTTAGTTCCTTATTTTATACCAGTTCCTCTCATTATTTTATTTCTGCACAACTTCTAAATAGTTTGAGCCTGGCGGTGGAGTTCATGAGAAGGGTGTTGATGATAGATACACCATTGGGAGTATTCTCTAGGGATATCTACTTTTTCAAGGTATGTTCTCTTGAGGTTGTGGAATATCATTTTTTGTGGGATCTCTATATTCTTGAAATGTTAGGCTTTGACCTAATTATAGTTATAGACTGGTTAATATCATAATAATCCTATATTGATTTTTATCAAAGGAGAGAGAAATTTATGTCTCCTAAGGGTGACAAGTACATTCACTGTGGAGAGTGGGATATCCAAGAAATCTGAGAAGGGCCAATTCATCAGCAACTAAGAGTGCTCATAGCCCAAGTTTCAAGTCAATTTCTAGATGATGGAGGTGTAAAGTAGGATGTATTTTCACCTATAGTGGGTAGATTTCATGTTGTGTTTCTAGAAGATTTCTCAAGGTTTACACCTGAGAGAGATGTGGAATTTACTATCAAGATCATGGTGGGAGCTGAACCAGTTTCTATTATTCCATATAGAATGGAACTAACGGAGCTTCAAGAGCTGAAGACCTAGCTGGAGTATTTGATGCATAAGGGTTTTATCTATCTGAGTACATCACGTTGGGGATCACTAGTGTTGTTTTCGAATAAGGGATATGGGAGTTTGTACTTGTGTGTCAATTACTAGAAGTTGAACCAGATGATGGTGAAGATCATATATCCTCTTTTACGAATTGATGATCTTTTTGACCAATTGAGAGGAGATTGTGTCTTTTACAATATATACTTGGGATCAGGGTATCATCGGTTGAGAGTTAAAACTTTTGATATACCAAGGACAGCTTTCAAAAGTAGGTATGGCATATATGATTTCATCATAATTCCATTTGGGTTGACGAATGCACCAGCTGTGTTTATGGCCTTGATGAAAAAAATATTTCATTTGTACCTAGATCAGTTTGTTGTAGTATTTGTGGATGAAATGTTTTTGTACTCCAAGACTCATGATGATCATTCCCAACATCTTGAGATTGTCCAGAGTACACTAAGAGAGCATTAGATATACACCATGCTAACTAAGTTTTATTTTTGTATTGATTAGGAACACTTATTGGGTCACATCATCTCAAAGGAAGGTGTGTTAGTGGACCCAAATAAAGTTCAGGAAGTTGTTTCTTGGGATCAGCCCAATAATTTGTTTTGATATCTGTAGCTTTCTAGGGTTAGTTGTATATTATCAGAGGTTTATCCATGAATTTTTCCATTTTGCAACACAACTTTTGGTCTTTAACAAATTGAAGATAATGTTTGAATGATCAAAAACTTATGAGGATTATTTCTATCATTTAAAGTGCTAGTTGATAATGGAATCAATCTTGATTCTATCTGATCCATGTGAGGAGTATACAGTGTATTGTGATACTTCTGGGATCAGAATTGGAGTAGTGTTGATGTAGGGAGATCGTTTTATAGCGTATGGGTCTTGGTAGTTATGGACACATTAGCAATATTTACCTAATAATGAACTCAAGTTGGTTTTGGCTGTTTATGGATTAAAGTGTTGGCGGAATTATCTATTGGGTGATAAGTTTACTGTGTATACAGATCATAAGAACTTGAAGTATATCTTCCTAAAAAGGGGAATAGTGTTGTTGGTTCTTTGAGCAAGAAAACTCAGACTCATAATGTTCAGGAGTCTAGTGGTGAGTGGAAGATGATGAATTTGTTGTCTGATATGTGTTTGGTGGTTTAGGAGAATCAGAATCATACAACTCTGGTATCAATTTCAATGGATTCTATGCTTTTGAGATGGATCAAAGACAGGTAGTATGAAGATATGGAATGTTTATCTTTGAGGTAAATCTGTGAATGTGAGAGACACCTTCAGACTAGTTGATAGATGAGGATGAGATCATCTATATCAAGAATCGATTTGTTGTGACTATGAGTATGTAGGAGGAGTTTATACAGGAATTTCATGCCTCAAAGTGGGCGGTATATCCAGGTATTTCCAAAATGTACCGTGATATACAATGATAGTTTTGGTGGCTAAGCATAAAAAAGATATAGTAATGTTCGTGACATGATGTTACACATATCAGCAGGTGAAGGCAGAGCATCAATGACCTGGAGGTTTTTTGCAGCCATTACCCATTCCATAGTGGATCTGGGATGACATTACCATAGACTTTGTGGTGGGTCTCCTAAGGACACCTCAGAAGAATGATGCTATTTGGGTTATTGTGGATAGAACGATGAAGGTTTTACATTTCTTCTCTATACGGGAGGCTTTGTAAGTAGAGAATCATAGATATTTTTATGTTCAGGAGATATTATGTCTGCACGAGGTGCTATAGACTATAGTTTTAGACCATGACTTGCATTTTAATTCATTCTTCTAGAATGTTTTGAAAAAGATGCTTGGTACACAAGTGTTATTGTGTATGGATTTTTAACCATATACATATTTGAATTTAAAGTGTACTATACATGTTCTTGAGGATATGCTACAAGTGTGTGTTCTTGACTTTGGAGGGTCATGGAAAAAGAACCTAGATTTAGTGGAGTTTTCCAATAACAATGGTTATTAGGATATTATTCAGATAGCACCATACGAGGCTCTTTACATTAGGCCATGTATGTCACCTTTATGCTGGATGGAGATAAGTGAGTGAGAGTTGTTGGGACTAAGTCTCATGTAGGTGATGTCAGAGCAGGTTCAGTTGATTTAGAAATATATTGATATGGATCATAGTAGACAGAAGTTGTATGCTAACAGACATTGATGACCCCTAGATTTTATAGAGGGTGATCGTGTTTTCTTTTAGGTGTCACCTAGGTTGGGTCACCGTAGGATACTGAGACAGAGCAAGCTAGCACCCAGGTTCATTGGACCATTTGAGGTTGGGTAAATAATTGGGCTAGTGGAATACTGATTGGTTATTCCATAGAAATACAACATTATGCATGACTTTTTCCATGTCTCACAACTATGGTGGTATCACCCCAAACCTTCTCATATAATCAATGTGGATGATGTTGAGCTTGAGATAGATGTGTCCTTTGAGAAGCATCCAAAATGTGTGTTGGATCATAATGAGAAAGTGTTATGGGAAAATATCATTCTGATAGTTCAAGTATTATGGAAACATGGATGTGTGCTGGAGGAATCATGGGAAAGAGAAGAGGGCATGTGGGATTAGTGGACTAATTTTTTTGACTCAGAATCTTAGAGAGACTTGAGAGTACAACCCGAGGATGAGCTATTATAATGTGGAGAGATTGTAAGATCTAGAATTTTTGGAGATGAATCAAGCTTGATTTTTAGATATTATTTTTTTACTTAGTTGAGTAATTTTCATTTGTATTTTAAAATGGGGTTTGTTTGGGTGAAATTTTGATAAAATGGAAGAAACTGGGTAGTGCATAGTTAGTGCCTGGTTTTCCCTAATTGTGTGCCCTAGCCCAGTAAACCACGCAACCCAGGACAATGGGGTTTTGCATGGATGATGCATGGTTAGTCTAAATGTGTGAAATATTAGGAGAATCAGTGCACCCCTAGAAACTATGCACCCCCTTGGCCTAGAAAACCATGTGTATGGGATTTTAATCCCCTGTAAATTATTAAAAAAATTCTTAAACCCCCGTCTTATACCCTTAAACTCCCTAGCTCAACCCATAACTGATTTATCTCAATTCTGGAGCCTATCAAAGGTATTCCAAGGCTATTTTACCTCTTTTATTTATGATTTGAAACCTGAATTAAAGATTTGCACCCCTCCCAGTAAGTGAATCTTATCCTTCTTGGTTTCCCATTCCTCTTCCCTTCTTATCCCATAATATATGGGGGTTTTTTACTTTTTTTATTATATATAGATATAGGATTGTGTATATAGATCTAGAATTAAAGGATATTTATTTTTTTGATCTTGATTTAGGGTTTTAGATCATGATACTATTCTATGTCATTGTGCCTCTCAAATTTTGGGATTTCCATTGGGTGATCATTTATCAACGAATTGAGGTAGGTGGTATATAATTAAAATACCATAGTACTGATTTCAATTATGTGTATGTAATTTTAGAATTGTTATTTGATGTTTTACAGTTGAGTTCTTGATTAAATTAATTAGATTGGTGAATTAATTAATTAAGGGTGATGTGATATTGGGGATAATTGAGATTTTAGATTTGATCAATTAATTGTGGAATTAATTAGGGGATATTGAGATTGTTTAATTGAGTAATTAATTGAGGAATTAATTATGGGATATTAATATTATTGACTTGAATAATTAATTATAGGATATTGAGATTGTGATTTGAATAATTATTTGATGAATTTATTATGGGATTATTGGGATGATAGGTTTTGATTAATTAATTGTGAAATTAATTAAGAGTAGTGATGTGTTAAACTAATTGTTGAATTAGTAATGAGATTGAGATGATTAATTAATTGTTGAGTTAATTAATTGGATTCAGAAGATTAATTATTTATTGAGTTAATTAATGAGATTGAGATGATTAATTAATTATTGATTTAATTAATAGTATTGAGAAGATTAATTAATTTATGGGTTAATTAATGAGATTGAGATGATTAATTAATTGATGATTTAATTAATAATATTGAGAATATTAATTAATTATTGAGTTAATTAATGGGATTAATAAGATTAATTAATTGTTGAGTTAATTAATAGGGTTGATAAGATTAATTAATTATTGAGTTAATTAATTGGATTGAGAAGATTAATTAATTTTTGAGTTAATTAATGAGATTGAGGTGATTAATTAATTTTTGAGATAATTAATAAGATTGAGATGATTATTTAATTATCGAGTTAATTAATTGGATTAATAAGATTAATTAATTGTTGAATTAATTAATGGTATTGATATATGACATGTAATCTAGAATGGTTACAAGTGAATTATAAGATATAACTTGAGATATATAATGGTAATAATGGAATTCTGAGATATGAAATGTAATCTAGAATGATAAAAATGGCCCATACACCTTATCATTGAAATTGACACCCATTTAAATTTTAATCCAACCCAATCTACATCTAGTATAAGAATGTAATGGGTTATATAAGATGTATTGACTCAGTAAACTACTCATTCCAACCCAAGAGGGCCCATACACCTCATTAATTGAAACAGGTAGCCACTCAATCATAGGAAAAGAGCAGCACATACATATTTATATGACAAGTCTCACTCAACAATCACAATAAATAAAATAAATTCAATAAGTGAAATAAACTTATATGGCATGGAATATGCATGACATGTGAATTTTAGGTGCCTATGATGATGCATGTAATAATTCTACTTTCCCTTTTATCATTCATCCAAGGATGAATTAAAATTATCTATTTGAATAATAGTAATAACCATCACATGGAATGTGCATCACCCAATGGTAAAATGATATCAACTATAATAGGAAAAAGAAAAAAACAATCATAATTTAGGAAACTCAACATTTACCCCAAACATGGGTTAGCTACACCCAAGCACGGCTTATAACAAAGTCCCAACATTCATAATCTTATTTCTATTGTATGTGAATAGTAAATAAAGAAAGTAACCACTCTGATACCACTTTGTGAAGTCCCAAACCTAGGTTCTACTTAAAGGTTCCCCATGCCCAGTTGTCCACATGCCCATAAGCACATATCCCCAAACGCCAGAGGCTACCGACTAGCAGCGAGGGACTAGGGTGTGTCCATGGGTAGACTATGTCCTCATTACTAGAGTTCAACATAGTGGATAAATATAATAACAGTTAAATAGTGGAATTAGTATAAATATATGGCACAACAGAAGCAGATAGAATAATGAACTAGAATAATAATTGATAATTATATACAAAAGATGATGCATGTCATGTCTCTATAAAACTAAAAAACATAGACACAAGGTAGGAGGAAATACATGCTATACAAAATAATCAAAATGAAACCAAAAACTATACATGCATCCCGATCTCCAACTTTTCCATCTACCACTAAGATCCATCATAATCCAACAGTTAATCAAGTGTCTAATGTGGGACACTTCCCTTTATCAACACCTATATACATTTAATCAAGCAGGGTACCAATAGAGGCCCGAATAGTGTGTGAGATAAATCTCATTAGGAAACCTCCAATAACATCTATAACATACATTTATAGCTCATATTTCACTATTGAAAGGTATAAAACCCTGGAAACGAGTGGATCTTATTTTGCGTTTAGCTTCGATTTTGGGTTTTACTGATTTCAAATGCGTATCCATTGGTTGGGGTAATTTCCACATAATTTTTCCCTCTGTGGAACTCAAAGGACGCGCGTGGAGTGTAGGTTCTGTTAATCTCAAGCCTGGAACTCTGCAGATACATGATTGGAAATTAAGCTTTAACTTGAATGACTTCAAAGATACATATGCTCAGTTATGGGTAAAAATTCATGGATTGAACTAGGTATTATGGCATCCTGAGATCCTATTTGACATTTCTTCCATGATTGGAATTCCAATTAGAATAGATTATGCAACTTAAAATGCTAGTTATGGTCATTATGCTCGGGTTTTGGTGGAAATTGATCTAAGTGTTATGCTGATTGATAGGGTTGTTTTATCTATATTGAATGATGAAAATTTATTAAGAATTGAATATGAGAAAATGTCATCATTCTGTAAAGTTTGTCAAATTATTAGACACTCATATTTTCAATGTAGAAGAGATGTTCTCTGTTCTAACTTCCAAAATAAATGACATGATGCGCTGCACTATCGAAAGCAGAAGAAGCAGGATTCTATTCAGAAGGCTATTGATGCGGCTCCTTTGGTGGTTAATTGCCATTCTGAATAGATGAAAGTTTTTGAACCTATTGGCAAGGACCTAAGGATTGATGTTGAAGATCCTCTACCAAGGGACAATTACACTCCATAAGTGGATAAAACAAGCAGGGTCAGCTGGGCTGATATATTGCTGAAGGAAGTAACCAAAATGAAGGAGGCATCTCTTTTAAGGATGCACTAGTCAAAGGAATGGATGGTGAAAGAAATGAATCTGACTTAGAAGATAGTCAAGAAGAAAGGTTACTATCAGTACAAGAAGCTACTGATGATAGGGTTAGGCATAAGATTCATGCTCTAAAATAGAGGAAAGGTAAGATAGTGCTAGATGTCACGACTTCAGAGAAGATTAAGACCAAAGGCCAAGCTATAACCAGTTATAAAAGTAGAGAGAAAGGAAAGAATGAAGAGGTTTTTTAACCCTCTCCACTATAGGTTTCGAGTGTTCACACTGATGCTCTATCT
The DNA here is from genome assembly GCA_963277665.1 of Viscum album. Taxonomy (NCBI): domain Eukaryota; kingdom Viridiplantae; phylum Streptophyta; class Magnoliopsida; order Santalales; family Viscaceae; genus Viscum; species Viscum album. Next base: position 1,375,306,808 of record OY728164.1, read on the forward strand.
AGTTAAGTATCACTCTAATCCCTTCCCTTGAATGAGGGTGTTTTTCTTATGCAGAATTGTTCACTATTTCACATTAGTCCTGTTGGATTATCTACTGAAACTAGAATGATGTAGCATGTTCACAGTCGAAATACAACACTAGATTTAGGAAAGGTCAATATACTTTCCTTGGGTACCAACAGCAAAGAAGAGGGTGCACAAATCACTGACATACAGGAGTTGGATAGGACTGAAAACTACTCGTAGAAGGATGGAATGAATCCCACGTTTGAAAACACAACTACTCTTGAGAATTTAATAAGTAATGTCAACATTTCAAACTCATTTTAGTTGATTACTACCAATATCAGTGAAGCGAAGTAAAAATCCTTTGCGACTACTCCCAATGTTGCAGACGTTCCTTTAGATGATGAAGGTGGTGAATAGATGCACGCAAAGTCTAGAAGGAGGGGACGACACTCTCATGGAAAAGGTGGGCGCCTTCCTTACCACAACATGAGTACCCTATCTAGAATAGGTTAATATTACTTGTTGTGTTTCCTATTGTTTTATTTTTCTTCTTTGTTCCTCTATTGGATATTTCTTTTTGTTTCAATGAAGAGGCCACTACGCCTCAACCTTTCTTTTAAATGACTAGGCTTAAGGGTGTATCTAGGGAACCTCATGTCCATATATTTCATGTTGTTTATAAAGAGTATATTCAAGTAATCCTATAATAACAATGGATGGATCTGGTGGTGTTATATCGAGCATCCACAAGTAGACAAGGATCATGTTGCAATGTAGGTATCAAAGTTGGAAACCAGTATCCCTGAATCAGAATGGCATACACAAGTTCTCAAGGAATTCCCTCAGGAATCCAAGGTGATCATGATTCTAACCACTCCTATATTAATAAATAGGTCCATATTCAATAGAAACCATATACTTTATTCATTTAGTGAATTAGTCCATGTAATAATCATTCCATTTGATAAATCATTTGGTCCATGCCATTGCCTTTCATTTGTGTGAAAATCCAAATAGGATATATACAACCATTTAATTAATTTAAGTCATAATCGATTTATTAGGTTCACTCTTTTTCCTTCCATAAGTATTGAAATGTGCTATATAGATGTGAAACTAAGGGATTCAAATACATTTAATTAGGCGAAGTCACATACATGGTACACTTGAGAATTGTCCATTTAAAATTAATTAATTAGTTAGACCACTTACCTTAAAAGGGTCAAGTGGAAACTATGTGGTGATAACCATTTATAAATTCACAATTCAATTAATTAAAGGGGTCTTACAATTATCAAATTCAGTCCTTAACACTTAATTGATTTAATTAAACACTTGCCTTTATAGAGGTCAAGTAGAATCACACCCAAACTATGGAATAGATAGGATTAACAAGCTACTAAAAGAATAATTATGGTAAAAAACTTACTTGTGGTGGTCAGCATTGAGGCCATAACCTCCAAATATTGATAAAATATTTGAAAAGATTCTTAGAACTCAGTTTTAACAACTATAATAAAGGCCCATGAATTAAATAGCATACTCCTGATGAAATTGGTGTGCACGCTTGGAAATTTATAAAATGAAGAAACTTAATGGATGAATTATATACCACCTACCTTTGGCTCGTATGAATCTCCTTGTATAGTATCATCCTTTATTTTGTCTTAGATTGGAAGATATCTGAAGAATGAATCAACACCCTAAAAATATTTCATATGAGCATGCACCTCAATAACTTAATAGAGGAGAAGATAAATGAAGAATGGATAAAAAGGAATCAAGATCTTACTAAGAGGAATCCAATGAGATGAACTGTGCTTATATTATATTCTGGATGGATGAACAGGATCGAATAATATGAAAGAGCTTAGAAGGAGCTCAAAATGGGAGAAGATAACCCTTGTTGTTCACTGGAGATAAAAAGTGAAGAAGGAGGGTGAAATAAACATTTTATTAGGGACATTTTTTTCATTTCACCCAAAAATAGGGGATGCACTATTTGGTCACTTTGTTGGCCAAACCGTACACTAACTGTGCACCTTCTATTGTGCTAAGGGGGAACCTACATAGTTAGATTTCATGGTTAGAGAAACCATCCACCAACCATGAAAAACACCTCTGCTAAAATGTATGTAGTTTTTGCACGAGAATGTGGCCCTGGTGCATGGTTATGAAAAACTGTGTGTATTGCTTCACTCCACTGTTCAGCCCCATGTAGTTAGGATAAACCATGTGGGATTGTGTGCATGGTTTCTACTAACCATGCGGCTTAGTGATTTTTCCACTGATCGGGATTCCGAGCTTTGAACAAGCCTTAGAAACCCATAAAACCTTTATAAACACACTATTCATTGGTATTATGTCCAAAAATAAAAAATTGGACCCGATTTAAATGGATCCATACCTGAGTAATAAATCAGGTTCTTACAGATTCTGTTCAAAATAAACTAGATGTTAATAAAAGGGATGAAAATAATGAAAAAGGAGATGAATAAGAAGAGCACAATTATGAAAGTACTCGGGGGGAAAGTATTGGCTTGTTGATACTAAGGATGAAAATACTTTTGATGTGGATTATTATATGGAAAGTATAAAATAACCATTTTTTGGATTAGAGGTTGAAGATTCAGATGTTATTATAGATGTTCAAAGGTCTGCTGCTAAATTCAGTGCTTGGGTTGTGGTAGTTGAGGCTCATACTAGTGTTGGAGTTGGTTTGGTAAATTAATTTATAGCTAAAGATGTCATAGAAATTGAATATTATAGAGTTTATACTAGAATAGAATATGTTTGTGAGTAAAGTTCATGGGATAAAGATAAAATATCTAATATGTCTCATCAGGAGACTATGAATTATCTCTTTTCATATCTTGAAGACCTTGAAAACCCAGTCAATAAGAATATTGAAATCTATCCCATAATGATATGTAATAATATTTTATCTAAAAATATTTCTATTCCTATTAGTAAAGAAACGTGTGAGAATTTTTCTTCAGCTGGTGACACTAAAAATCTATCATCTCTTAGTATTGAAAAAGATGATGTCGCACATTCAGCCAACCAAAATGAAACTAATTTTGGATTTGATTACCATGTTCTAAACTTTTCTATTGAAGTTTTTAATGAGTTTTAGAATGATAAAGTAGATATAAATGAGCTCAAGGATGATCTTAAGGCATCAAAGGTTAAGTTGAAAAGTCTAAAGGATAATTCAGTCTCCAAAACTAATTTCTCTAGCATGATAGAGATGATGAATACTCAAAATGAATTATAAGGAACCTTAAAACTATTCATACAGGTGATTCTACTAAAGTGTCAATGTAAGTAAGATCTGTAATGGATCAATTTATAGAATTTAAAAAATTAAGTTCCTATATCATAATTTTATTGGTTTAAAGAAGATCTAAGAAGCCAAAAAGATAATTCGGTTTCCAAAATATATATTTATATGATGAAGATCATGGTGATCTCCCAATTTGAATTCATCAAGAAACATTCATATTCTCTATAATATTTACCATATTCTACCCTAAAGTGGATTGAATATGATAAAGGATATTTTGGGAATATTTTTTCAGGGTTAAGTATGCTAAGTGAAAGGGTATAATCCTCATAGTCTGATGTGATCTATTAGACACTCTTCAATAATTTCATATAAATTTATCTATATATATTCAAGATTTCAAGGATAATAATGATAATTTTTTCAAGTTATTAATTGAATTGGAGATAACCTTAAATAATTATTTCATTTTTTTGGAAAATAATCAAAATAATATTAAGAATAACATTAAAAATCTGTTAGTTTCAAAGGTTGGACCTTTATTTGATGAATCTATTCCTAAAAGTTCTAAAATTCAAAGATGTTATTACAAGGTCAAGGATTTATTATTTACTTAGGATAAACCTTCCATATTTCTAATAGTTCTATCATATCCTTAGTTGGATTCTTTAAATAATCATATAAGAGGTTATTTGTCTCAAGATGATATGGTTATCCTAACTGATAGGGTGACACGAGTTGGTATGAGAAAGGGGTTCATAATTCTTATCAACTACTATGAATATGAAATAGTGTCAAGGATGTAATACCATGCTAAATATTTATTCAAACATAGAGATATAATATATCATAAAATGTAGATTTTTTAGAAATATTCGCATTCCCAATAATTGTTGTAGGCATAGTTTGCTCCCAGATCCTTCCATGAGTAAGCCAAGAAGGATGTTGCTATAAGAGAGGTTTCATCTACTTCATAGAATTATTATAGCATTATCACTTTTCCTTTATAACCTACCTCAACCTCTCTCATAGTTAACTCTGATCTTCCACCCTCATACCAATCATATCCTAAATCTCCAATTGCACAACATATATTTTCAGAATAACCTCATAAATTTTTTAGGATATTGATATTTTTTTTCTCAGATATTTAAAATGATTAATTCATTAGATGAAACACTATAGTAATTCTTCATCTAGAATATAACTTATATTTTATAAATTTTTAAGTTTTATAACTATGTTCTAAAGGAGGGGTATATAGTTTTGTTTAACTATTTTCTAAGGATTAACTTATAAGAAGGATGGATATGGTTGGTAAATCCTTATTTTAAATTAGAGGTGGAAATTATATATAATATATAAAACCAAATAGATATATATCTTCTACAAAAAGGTTGGAATAATTTTGGGGTCCTCACATATTACACCCTGATGTTGAAAGGTAAGTTGTTGCTCTTTCCTATAGACACTCAACTGGTGTCTTTGGATCAACACCTCCAAAATCTAATATTATTTAATCTACTATTTATAATCTTGATGAGGTGTATCTCAAAATAATTATAGATGATATTTTATTATTCAAGACTTTTGAGGTAATAGTTAAAGTTGTTCTTGAAGCTATCTGGTCTAAAAAGAGCCCAGTTGTACCTAATCCTGATTTCTTTAAGAAAGTACCTCTTTAACTTGGTGTTTAATCTTCTCCTGCTGACCATGTTGTTCATAACCCTTAAACTAATCCTAATTACTGATGTGACTTTGTTAATTGGTAGTTGAATATTTTGTGCATATTAATAATTTTTTTATTTGTTAAATGGAATTCAATTCCTTGTTATTATTTCCATTATTTCTTTGGATGCTTAATATTAATTTCTTTTTCTAGACACATGTTCTTATAGTTCTGAAATTCTATGTGAAAATTGAATGTTTTACATCAATTCTTTTAGATTTATTTTTTACCTCACAATATGAGGGATAATAAAACATAAAAAACACAAAATTTTATTCAATTTTAGCGTTCTAATGTATTTTGATTAGTATATTTTTGAAATACTATGATTTTAAATATTTCATTTTGAAAATATGTAAAATTTTATATCTAAATTTTTATGGGTTTTGATATCATCAAAAAGGGGGAGATTTTTAGACACACTAATGTTGTTCCAAGATATCCCAATTTATCATATGTTTCATTAATCACAAAACCCTCAATTTTATTACTAATTATATTTATAAATGTGTGTGAAATAATTCTTATAAAGTTTTAATGATTTTTATAATATATTTTTATTCACATTATGTAAGTCATATACTCAAAGACATATGTTCTAGATGAAATAATTATAGTGCTCTAGTTTCTATAAATTTTACTATGTCTGGAAGGCATATTTGTAGGCAAAGACATATGAAAAAGACTTATGTTTGGTAGAAAATACTTATGTTCATAAGGAAAGGCTTATGTTTAGAGGAAAAGACTTACTATCTAGATGAAGTCATATAATCAATAAAAATACTTAAGATCGGAATAAAGGATTGTTCTAAATACTTATGTAGAGTCAAATACTTATGAAGTATGTTTATTACAAAACCTAAAGTCCTATAAAAATGAAGACTTGAAAATTCTGGTATGTTCATGATGTTTTATTATAGTCTCAAAAAGCAAATTACTATTGAAATATTTTGAGAAAAGTTTACTTCTATTTTAGTTTCATAAAAATTTATGCTATATGAATGAATAAATAAGGAGTTATTTAAATTTTATATTTCCAAGAATTTATGAGGTTCAAAGGAAGACCATAGCTACTCCAAAATATCTACCTCATTTTTTTTATTTCCAAATATAAAATTCACATTTAGAGGATAGAGAATTAATTTCCATATATTATATTATGTAATCTTGGACATTTAAATTAATGGAGTAATTTCAATATAAAATAGAATAACTTTTTCAAGAATATATATAATAATACACAAGAATTACTACTCGTGCATACTCTATTTTTGAAGCTATTCTTGTTGGGAATATGGAAAAAATATACTATTATTGTGTGCTTTTGGGTTTCATCTACAGAAAATGATCTATCTTCAAAGATTCATTAGAAGTATACTCTTTATCTGAAGATTCTCAATTATCTATTAGTTGATACTTTCAAATGTTTACTAAACTAGAACACTTTGCTATATATATTTTCTTTGATGGTTATAAGTGAACACTCATTATGTTTAGTGTGGTTAAAGTCTATGTTTAATCCTTATAAATAGGATCCCAAAAAAATCTCCTAGATATTTTACCAAGTGACGAAGGATTTCACTCTACTGGGAAGCCCCTAGGAAAAATGATGGTATAGTAAAAATCATTATTCTTATTGAGTGAGTGTCGGTGGAGTGCATTAGAGGATATTTTCCCCCAAACCACTATAAATATTTTTTCCCATCTTCTTTGATTTTTCATTGTATATATTTTTTAGAAGAGTTGGAAAATTTTGAATCAACTTTAATAGGGTGGTTTTAAGTTGGCCAAAATTTCAACAACTTAATTCAATACACAATATTGAGAATTTATGCAACTTTACTTGGATAAAATTTTGGGCTTTCTGGTCTTAAACCATCCATAAGAAGCAAGAAATACATGTCTTTTATACACCTCTATACTTGGTGCCTAGCCCTATAAGATCTCCACAACTGAATATGTGGATATGCACCTTTTGAAACCACTACTTCCAAAAATTCACCTTTTGAAACTCTATTCCAATATTTAAAAAACCTTAAGAATTTATATACATATGAACTTGGCGATACCAATGGAATCTAACTTCGATTCGAAACATCACCTTCTAAATAGTCTGGTAACTCTGAAACTGATGTACTCTCTAAACTAATTGTAAATTCTAGAATTCTATCAAGATGAACTTGGATATGAACATATTCTTTGTTCTCCATAGTATCTTCCATTGGGTTTTAATCCTTCTATAGGATCCCCTCATTGAAGGGGACATTATGACTTATGATGACCTTCCCTAATTTATTATCCTAGAGTTGAACTCTAAAGACATCATTTTTATAACCTATAAAGAAAAATTCCAGAGACTTTACCTCTAGAATGTCCCTCTCACTAAAATATATGTGTTCATAGGTTCCACTTTTGAAGACTTTAGGATGGGAGATATCTATTATCCTTCTTAACCATGGTTATTCTAGAATTTTATACCCCAACAGAGTGGAAAGAATCTAATTCACCATATAGGATTTATATTTTATAGACTCTACCTAAAACTACTTGGGGAAACCAACATGTAACCTCTTGCTTCTATCATGCTCATTCAAATTATGATTCATCCTCTCTATGAAACCATTATACTTCGTTGTTCTTAATATGGTCTTCTCAAGTTGTATGTATTTCCTCTAGCAAGACCTCTAAAGCTCCCTAATTTTATATTCTCCCCCATTTTTAGATGCCAAGCATGTCAACTTACTTCATATTTTATTTTCCACCATGGATGTCTATATGGTTTTTTTTTAAACCTAAAAATTATTCTTGGGAAATAACACTTAAATTTTTAGTGTTATATCATGAATGAAGGTATAATAGTATAGTGATACTCAATGAGAATGAACTGAGGTTTCCCTCCATACATCTATATAAACTAGATCCTACTTGTGATTCTTTAGTGTCTTTCCTTCCATACTAAAGTAAAAAAATATACTGATTTATAAAGATATAATCCTTGAAAATTATATACTTTATGCATATGAGATTCAGTATACCATCTGTAGTTAGTACTTTCATACCCATCTTACCCATGTGACCAAAATGATCACGCCACAAAATCACAAACCTAGATGTTGTTTCTTCATCATACATTACTCTTTCCAAATTTTCAATTAGATATAGTGTACCATCCTTCACACCTTTAGAAACCCTCATGGAACCCCATGTGACTTTTCATAGGTCATTAAAAAATGTATTATAAAAACATGCATCATCCTTGTATTCTATTGAGATCAGGTTCCTCCATAACCCCAGTATGCACCACACCCCTTACAACTCTAGAAATCACATGTTTGATATTCATACATGAATATCACTCTATCTCGAAATCTAGAGAGTTTCATCATCCAAAATGTGAACCCTATTGAATATTCAAAAAACATAGTTTCTCGTGATCCCCCTCTTATTATTAGAGTGACATGAATCCTCAGATTCAATTATATATGACTCAGTAAAACTGGTGACACTCATCACCAAACTATTCTTAGCTTCCAAAATAGGATTTGCAGATGAATTTCTAGAATCATACCTTCTAGAATTGACCCTTAAGTCCCTATAGTCCTTCTTCAAATTCCTCTTCTTTCCACAATGTCTGTATATATGTATGGTCTCAGTATAATTACATAGACTCCCCTCTTTCTCTTCTATTTCACCTTATTTTGGTTTTTCCATAAAATGGAATTCCCCTACCTTCCACACTAAATTCATTGCTGGTTGAAACCTGGGTTTTCTTCCTCTAAATTTCAACATTCAGAATCATATCTTGAATGTACTTAAACACTTAGTCATACTTAACTCTAAAATTTATCACTATGGTAACCATTGATTTCCATGAATCTAACAATGATGAAAGAAGGATTGGTGACCACACTACCCATATGAACTTTACATTCATAGCTTCTAACTGGCTTCAAATCACATTGAATTCACTAACAGGTTCTTCCACTAAACTTTTTTCTGAAATTTTCATGTAGAAAATTCACTCTATCAAAAACAATATTCATAAAGAATAGACTTTAGTCATCACCTCAAAAATCATATCTTCCTCCTTAATTTTAAATTCCATGTTATGGGAAAACATCATTCGAATCACCCCCAATGTCTTCCAATTGAGCCTTTCCCATTCTTCATTTGAAATCACTTTTGATTTGAATTCCTTAAAAAATACCTATAGATCTTTCTAGAATAGATAGTATTCAATTTTTATCCTCCATAATACAAAATCTAACCTATTGAATTTATCAAACTGGACCTTACATTCCTTAAACACCATACTTCTAGAATCAATTAAACCTCACTGAATTTGAAAACATAAATGGGTCAGGAACTTCATACCATAATTCTCCCCCAATGATAAACATAAAATTTTATTCTACATTGATCTTTAAACTCCATACTAGGGTTTGGCCACTAGAAACTCAACACCGATCTCTGAGATGAATTATTATTCCAAAACCCTTTGATTTGAATGTTATCCTTTAGAACCTTCAACTGCAAAATAATGATTAAAAACTTCCAAAATAAATGACTCATAATGTCAATAACCTAACTATGAAACTAAGCTCTAAAATCTCAATATTAAATCACCTAGTATCCAGACAACATCTTTTGAAAGAAAAATAACATAATGAAAAAAATCAAGAAATGGGAAAACAACATAGGAAAATTACATAGTTCGTAAATTACCCTACTCCATGGGAGGTATACTATAACTTTTAGATTACGAGTGAAAACATACGAGTTAGAAAATCCATAAATACTAGAACTATAATAAAAAATATAAGGTGAATAATGAATAGTTAAACCACATGTACAAGTGACCCCACCCTACCTTTATAGATGAGTCCACTGGTTGATATGGTTCTACATCCATCCGATCTTTGTGGTTGTTCTCCGATCGATCAAGATGATTTCTAGAAACCTACTGACTTCACTGGATCAACTTACAGATTTTGATGAATAGTCATTGCTTCAAAAACTTATCCCTCATCTTCTTTCACACTTCTATAAATTTTTTCTCATTATCTCTTAGTTTCAAACATTTATTCTATTTTCACACGAACGTCTCCATCTAGTTATATAGGTCAATTCTCTAGAGACATTTTTTCTTAGATAGATAATGGTTTTTACACAACCAAGACTAACAACCCTATAGTCTGAAACCCTTCCTCTAGATACACACTTGTGGAACAAGGATTTAGAATCTCCAAACTAAAGAATAACTTGTTGTCAATATATTTGAACTAAGAAAATAGGCTTAAAAGTTGCACAATGATACTCCTTAGTTTAAATTCTAGAAACAGAATGAAAAACCGAAGAACACTCACACACTCAAAAATATAGACATAGGTATTTATGTTTCTTATAATTTTCCATAATATATTAGAGGAACACTAAAATATTTCTATTAACAAAATAAAATGAATATAAATCTTTTTTAGTTACAAACATCCAACACTGAAACATTAATTGGAAGAGACATAAGTAAATAGAACTTCAATGTTAATTTAATCCAAGTAACCCCTGACTCCTTTTATGGTCAATTTATCTGAGAAATAATGGAATGATTTTCTTCTGGTTCTTTTGGTTCTACTAGAATCTAATCTTTTCACTCTAATGCTGCATCAACCAAGAAAAAATATAGATTCTAATTCTCATTCTAGGTAAACGCATTCATCCAAAAGAAGATCTGTCACTTCCTAAACCCATCCTTCTATATTTTCAGATTTCCTAGTTCTATTGTTTTATGTATCTAGTTTCAAGACTTTTGTCTATGAAGGTTCTTTTGAAAGATTATTTAGTTTTCCAAAAAAATATTAATGGTTTCTATCCTAATAATATCCCAATTAAAAACTACTATTAAGGCTTCTTGATTTCTTGGTCACCTTATGAATATCTCTCTTTGTTATCATCTTTTAGTGTAGTATCCATGATCCTATAATCATCCCTACCATTATCCAATCCCCACTTAGACATATCACCTACCTAGATTTTCTTAAACTATGACTTTCTTCAATATTTCCACCAGATTCTGACATCCATTGATCTTTCATGACTCCAACACTCGATCATATAGAATACTCTAAATTAAGTGATATATTATCTGAATGTGATTAGTAATTGAGTAAAATAATAAATTCTTATCAAGATAGATTATTCTTTGACATTACCAAAACTATATTATATTGACCTTATTCCTTCTAATTTTCTCCAAAAAAAACTTCAACTATATCTACTCCCTACCTTATTTCATGATCTCCAAGTACACTTATTTTTTGGTAGACAATGCAACTAGTATTTTTAATCTAGACATCCATATTAAAGTTGTTTCTACAAGAGTAAACACATATCTAGTGGTGATTCTCCATTTTTTTACATATCCTCCAAATTTCACACCTATAAATCCTTATAATGGATTATTTATTCTATAACACAAATATAAGTCCACAATACCTTTTAGATTATATATTATTCACTTCATATCTTCCCAGTGTTCCTTTTCCATATTCAAAATAAATTTATTAAAAACTCCTAATGAAAAATAAATTTTCTATCTTTTACAAACCATGACATACATCAAGCTTTTTTCCACCAATGAAGATGGAAATTTTTCAATGTACTCAACCTCGCTATTTATTCTTGGTAAATTATCAATGGATAACTTGAAAATTACCAACTATTGGTGTAGTTATAGGATTATATCAAGACATTATCAGTCTTTCCATGACCTCTGGATGTATTCAAACCGAGACAACATCACATTTCACATCTTCTGATATCTTTAGACCCACAACCCTAAAATCCTCTTTTTAGCCTTGAGATCCTTCATCCTGATTTTTTTGAACAATTCATTCTCCATCTCCTCAATCCATTACATATTTAGACCTTATAAGAGAAATCTTCCACATACAATATAAGTATGATAAAACTTCCACCATAAAACCCCTTCTAGAATCAACAAATATCCTCATTCTACTGGATAAATGCCTTCACTACTATTATGACATCAAACTTATAATTACATTGTTTGGGTACTTTCTTCATCCCATACAAACTCTATTTGAGATTTCACACCAGATTAGACATTTAATTTTCTTTGAAACCATCTAGTTTCTCCATGAAAATTTCTTTATCCAAATCACTATAAAAGAATGTAATCTTCACATCTAATTATTCAAGATATAAACCATAATTCATAACCATTGTAAGTACTATTCAAATTGTTATATGATTAATAACCAAAGATATGATTTTTTTTAAATCAATGCATTTTGTTTTTTGAAATACTTTCATAACCCTCCCTCCCTTGTATCATTTCATACTATTAACTTATTTATTCAACCAGTAAACCCACTTATTCTATAGTTATTTTTCCCCAGTGATAGTTTCATCTCCCATATTCTATTGACATGAAAGGATATCATCTCCCACTTCATTTCTAACTCTTATTATTCTAATTCACTGAGACTTTATACCTATTCTAGGATTTATGGTTATCCATAATTTGTAAGAATCAAGTAGTGAATGTCATATTTTAACATCAACACTATTCATTTGACCTTGGTAGTCCTCCTTAACTAAACCTAAGGATCTAATTCTTCTAATATTACGTTTTTTCTAGAACAATACCCTGATATTCCTCAAACCTAGATATTTCTGATATGTCAGGCCTTGATAGAACCTCTAAAACCTAACCATCCTATATTCTTATGGAACTTCTTAGTACCTTCAGAACTTCAGTACTCCCTAAATTAATAGGACTTTCTAAACTTCCATTTAGATCAACCTAGGCATGGTCTATTGATTCTTTGTTCTCAATAGAATCTTCTGTAATGTTGTGATCCCTCCACAATATGCCTTATTTGAATATGATATTCTAAATCTTAATAACATTCTATTGGTCATTATCCCATATCTAGAAACCAAAGTTTTAATCACCATACCCCCAAAAAATTATTTCGGACTTAGCCTTAAGTTTGTCCCTTTCCCTAACATCTATACGTTCATAAGCGATACTTTCAAAAAAAAATATGTATTAGACATCTACCATATTCCTAGCCCATAGTTCCTCTAAAAGAGTCTACCCCAATGGTGTGAAAATTCTTAGGTTCATACGATAAATTTCATAGTTAAGTGACTCAACCAAAAACTACTTTAGGAAAATAGAGTGTAACCTTATGCTCCCGCTCTCTCATTCAATGTCAAATTCATCCATTCCACCATACCATTATGCTATGGTTTTCTGAGTATATTTTTCTCAAACCAGTTTTCTTTCTTCCAATAGAACTTCTGGAACTCTGTACTTCTGTACTCACCCCCATTAAGAGAACTTAATCATTCTAAATTAGTTATAATCTATTTATATACTATGGATATCCATTTAAGGAATATTATAAAAACCATATCCTTTTGTTTCATAAATAACACTCACACATTTCAGGTTACATCATCGATAAAGGTAACATAATATAGTTCATCATTATGAGAATGTGTTGGAATTGGCATGTAATTCCTTGTCACTGTTATAATATATTTATTATTTAATTTTTGGTTGATTTGAGTTTTGATAAATTTTAAGGTTTTATTTTTTAAATTTGGTATATTTTTGGGCATCATATATTTCTCATACATTTTGTAGTAACTATGTGATAACTGTGAGATAGTACTGCAACTCTTAGTAGTGTGAATTTTTATGGTTTGGGCACAATTTACTAAGTCATGTGGGGTATTCTAAAAAATCATGTGATCTATTTTGTTTAGGGTTGAATTATAGGGTGATAAAATAGTTATGAGTAACCAGGTGACTAAACCATTTAGGTTCCTAGTTCCTGTCCAGTGAAAATCGCATAGTTGGTGCACGACTTACCAAACTATAAAACATCACTATGCGAGCTATCCATGTTTTAAAAATTTGAGTTTTCATTTTTTTCCCTTATTCAAATTTAAATGTTTTCACATTATTTCCCTTCCCCCTCTTTGTTCAACCAATCTAATGCATGTACAAGGGATTCACTCCCTTCCTTCCCCCTTTGAGCCTTTATACTTCGATTCCAAGTGGATTCCTTAAGGGAAAACCCTATGTTCCTATTGTTATTCCTTATTACACCATATTTATTATATTTTTTCTGGGTTTCAATTCATCATAGGAACCTTAGGGGTTTTTGGTCCTATATTAGGGTCTGGGGTGGTCCTAATATGGGGATTTTGTTATTTAAGGTATGTAGGGGTCATCTTTATGCTTGTTTGAGTGTTCTCTATTGAAGGTGACATGTTGTGGCTATTCTATAGGGGTTACCACTTGGAATGGGGTAGTTTTTTTATATACTTCCTGTAATAATCATTTCATTGTGTTCTTGATAATTTTAAATTCCTTGTTTGTGAAATTATATATATCTGTGTGTGTGTGTGTCATAGCTATGGTGGGTTTTATAAATGTTCTTAAGTGATTTTTCACATAGAATAAAATGTATTGAATGGTTTTTTTATATTTTAAAAGGAGGTTTATATTATTTTCCAAACTATAAAGTGATTTTTTATTTCAAGAGGATATGGAAAATCTTTATCTGGTTGTTTTAAATTGATTTTGATAACAAAAGGCATTTGACCTAGTTTGGGTCTCAAAATGGATTAAGTGTGGTCATTAAATAATAAAGTGGTGTTATAGATTTTCAAATAGTTTGAATAAAATATGATATTAATTATTCAAATGGTTTAAGGATGGTTTTATGTGGGTTGTTCTAAAGGTTGTTTTAAATTTTATTTTTAGGGATGGGGAAGATATCAACATTTTGAGTTAGTTTTCAAGAAGGATTTTTCTACACATTTAAATGGTTTTTATATGGTGTGTGTGTGTGTTTGTGACCCTCTTGATCCCCTTATTTGATATGAATTGTGACCCTTATGGGGTGGATTTTTTTTATTGTTATGATGTAGCTAATATGAATTGGGGCTATTTATTGTGAGGGTGTTAGAGGTGATATAAGATTTATATTATTGGGGATTAATTCAGTGACAATATGGTTTGATTTTTTTTCTCAACTCCACTTATGTGTTTTTTCATGGGAACCTAGGTAGATAATTGGGAGGTATATATTTATGATACACTAGATAGTTTCATTCTAGTAGTGTCCCTCTAGCAGTTTTGTATTCCATTTCTAGTGGGGAGTGACCCTAATGAGGCTGGGTGTAGGCTAGTTAGGTGGATTTTATTGTTTTGATGCAACATATGTCGGTTGTTTATCTCGTGTATTTGGTAAAGTCCAAGATCATCTCACCTTATGACCTAGAGTGTTTCTCATGATTCTAAGTGTTATTTATGAAATCTCTTAGTGGATTTCCTTTACCTCCTCCTTGTATCCCCTATTTTGATTGGTGTGTGTGGAATCATTGATTAGTCACCATTGTTTATTTACTTTTATTTATTCACTGACATGATGCCTTCTTGAGAAGTGTTTATTTTACATGGTGTTCTTAATCACATGATAAAACTCATCTTTTTAAGAATGATTTGGATAATGGTTTAAAAAAAATTCAAGGATATAATTAGTGTTAATAGGATGTGTAAGATTTTAAAGAAATGTTTTAAATAAATTTTTAAATTTGGTTGTTTCGCATGTATTTTCTTAGAAAGGTAAAGAGAGGTTTTATGAAACAATGAAATGATATGTTATTTGTTTTATTATTCTTACTCATGAAAACTTATTTTTTATTATAATTCAAACTAGAATAAATAAAATTTCATTTAAAATAATTTGCACAAACTCTTTGGTGTGATCCTACTGGACTTGTTTTCCTCACACCCCACATACACTAATTGGTCTATGAAGATCTTATCATTTCCTTTCAGTGCCCAGCTATGATCTTTATTTTTTGATGCTCGAGTTGGTATGGTAGTGGAAGAATAAGGTATGGGGGTGATAGCGGGTCACTTGGAAATAGATAGTAGCTGTTTAGGTTTGGATTTATTTTGGGATGCTTATGTATAGAATTTATTAGTTCGAATCTTCTTTAGATGTTTTATTATTCATGTATTAGTGTTACTGTTTTATTATTTAGATTATGTGCTACCTTGTTTCCTGTGTTTATTTATTATTTCCATTGCATTATACTCATATTGGATGCTCCTTTTAGTTTGATTATTGGGTGAAACCATTACCAAGAGTCATTCCTTCATACCCATGCACTAGTTTCCAGCATGTGGGGATTGAGAACACCCTTTGGTCCTAGTGGCAAATTGGGTCGGGTGACATGTCAAGTCATCCCAAACCGGTTCGTTACATGGTACCTATACATCTGTAGTTGGATTCTTATATATGTTGCTGAGTTTAGTTATGATATCAACAGTTATCTTTACTTATAAAATGTTAAAGGACATATTTTGTGTTAACGTCATATGAACAAAACCAAGTGTCATCCAGTCGAGTTTTTTACACTCTCCATTTTCCATCACTTCCGGTTTAACCCCCAATAATGTAATATCAATATCTATCTAAAATAGGTATTCTTTGATCAACATCATCTAAAATCAAAAATCTGACTCATCAAACATTTTAACTTGAACCCTTCCTTCTTCTAACTTTATCCCTTCTGAGCAGTTCTCCCACTAAATGTGAAGCATAAAAGATAGTGAATTCTCATTAGAAATCACTAACCAAGTGATACAAGATATAATACCACTTGTTATGTTGAAACCCCTTAGTTTGAAACCATCCCTATGGATCCTCACTTATAGACAAAGAGCTTTAAACTAAAGCAATACCCAATGTTAGTGAATCTGAACTAAGGAAACATGCTCCAAAGTTAAACACTAAATCAGCTCAGTCTAACTTCAAGAAATTGAATGAAAAACAGAAGAATTCCCAATAAATCTGAAAAAAACATATGTATTAACATGGTTTGGGACTTATGTTATTCCACAAGTGGAACAATGAAATCATTTCATATAGAAGAGAAGAATAAGAGAAAACTCTTTCAAGTTATAAATATCCAACATTGGAACAAAAATCAAAATAAATGGAAGTAAATAGATCTCCAATAGTCATTTTATCCCAGTAACCCCCTCACCCATTTTATAGACAAACCATTTAAGAAACACAGAAATGATTTTCATCTGATTCTTTTAGCACCATTATCATTCGACATTTTCGCTTTATTTTTGTGTTGACCAAGAAAACTTCAAATTTCATTTCTTGTACTAGGAAAACACATCCATCCAAAATTAGATTCATTGCTTCTAGAACTCATCCTTCTATATTTTCGATTGCTTGGTTCTATTGCACCGTTTTTATTTTTCTTCAACTACCTTTCAAAAAGGT
Organism: Viscum album; assembly: GCA_963277665.1. Taxonomy (NCBI): domain Eukaryota; kingdom Viridiplantae; phylum Streptophyta; class Magnoliopsida; order Santalales; family Viscaceae; genus Viscum; species Viscum album. The sequence continues at coordinate 1,375,324,185 of OY728164.1, forward strand.
CCTTCTGAATGTTTAGTTGCTTTGATGAAAAATGGTTTTCAAAACTTCCAACATAAAAATACACACATCCATATGTAATTATAGAAAATAGTGAAACATTTGTTTCTTACATAGTTGAATTTTTTTCCTTCATAGATTGGTATGCCCTTATAATTTACTGGAGTTTGCATGATTATATCATTGAGAGAAAAGAACCATAGAACCCAATTCCCTAATACTAGGTATTATATTCATAGGGATATTGATATACCCTAATAATGTGTGGGGTGAACCAATATATGATGAGTTTAAACAACATAATAAAAAATTATCCTTAATAGATATTGTCCCATGATTAGGACTATTTCTCTCAAACCTCATTGTTGTATGTAATTAAAGTAATTAAGCACATATCTCAAAAAAAAATATCCTAGTTCATCTCCAATGTGTATACTAGTGCAAGGATGAATCATTGACATTCTTAGATGAATAGTTATTCTCATTTATTTAAATGGTTAGAAAAATTCACACTCTCTCAAGTCTTTTTTCCCCTCACCTAAATTTTGGATCATTTCAATTAAAAAATCAATAATTAAAGGAAAACTAAAATTTATTTCCACCTTTAAAACATTAGTGTTGCTTTGATTTCCATGAAAAATTTACAACGACTTACTTAAATTCATCTTCTCTCAATTTCCTTTTATTTTGTATACTTTATATAATCACATATCATTAATTAAGCACTCTCTCTCAATGTACTTTTTCTTCTATGTATCACAATAATTTTATATAGAGAGAATATTTTATATCTCTATATATTCACTCAAATCATCCTTTAATTGATGTTATTTTCTCCATTTCTTAAACTTGTTTAAAAATATATTAAATCCAACCATTAAGTCTAAGATGAATGAACCATAAATATATACGCACATTCCATATCTTAAGGGTATAAAGGAAATATACTTGGGAACATACTTGTTATGCCATAGCGTGGTCTCTCATCATGAGGTGTGTTCTTCTTTGATCAATAAGGACCTCATGAATCATGACCCCAAATCAAGACTTCCCTTAAAAAATGATTGATTTTCTATATTTGTATTGTTAACACCATAATGTTGTTCCATTCCATTGTGGCCTTGTTTCTCCATACAAATTCTCCAACAACACCAATATTTAACTCAGAAAAATGACCTGACCATAACAATATATTGCATGAAGTAACATGAAAATCACAACATTTTAAACCCCATCAATGTGTGGTTTCACTCATTTAGAGCTCCATCATTTTCACTAAACTATTCTAGTAAAATGACCATCATACCAAGTATAATTCCATAAACGACTTTAGGAACTATGATGTTACTGCTAAAAAAACATTATTTATTCACTAAACCAGAAACTCCTCTTCCACCTCTTGTAAAAAAATGCTAACACACCATGATTTCATTGCTTGTAGTTTGAAAATCTTTAGTACCACCACAACATTTTTCCTTATCACAATGTTAATCAATTCTCTGTCTAGATCCTTAAACTTCACTTGCAGGTAAACGATTTCTCCACCATAAATTATTCTTCAAAACAGTTTTTAAAAGATACTTATATACTAATCATTTGTCCATCACTACGATGTTATAATTTCCATCCAGCATCCACTTTGAATGCTTGCATAGTATATGCATGGAGAACGACAATGTCATCTTAAGCAACCATAACATAGTTTTTCCACTGTGTAAATCTCCCACTAAAAACCATCCAATTATTTCTAATCACCTTTGAGTATCTTCACAACTTAATCCATCACTTAAAATCTTCATTTCATCAATGTATTTGCAACTAAAATAGAAACATTAGGGTTGGTGTCGAAACATGAATTATTTGGCACCCCATGCCTTTTCAAATTGTGGTTCATCTTGAATATCAAACATGCACTTTTTAAAATATGTTCAAAAACATGTGTTCCCTTACCTCGTATTTCCCAAAATGTTTTCCCCATTTTTTATCAAGTGTCATGTAAATAAAGCAAGATTCATATAAAAAATAACACCATGTAGTACTCCTGTCTTTGCTTGATTTTGGTTAATAAAAACGGTGGGGTCCCTTTTGATTATAATCTATAAAAAAAGTTCCTAACAATCATTTGAATGATACAGGGACTATATCATATAACAAAATTACTCTAAAAACTTCAATTCCATTGTGATGATTAAATCCCCAAAGCATAGCAATAAGTTTACGATTATGATTCTTATAACATGTTGTATTTAATGAAATAACCTCTTTGAATTAATCATAATTAATTAACATATGAACATCCATACAAAAAAATATGTGTAAGTTTATTTTTTATATATAGTTGATATACAATATAAAATGAAGGGCGTTGTTTAATCCGTTCTTCAAAACAATTCAACAATCATCCAACTTTCTCATTCATCCCACGTTAACATTTTGATTTCAAACATTTGTTGACATAAAGTTGGGTGTGACAAAGAATAGCTAACCCACTCACTTGATTACACATGAAGTGATAAGAATAGCTAACCCACTCACTTGAATAGCTAACCCACTCACTTGAATATATAACAAATGATTATAATCTACTTTTAAAATATTGATAATATATTTTTCCTCCATCAAGAAAATTCCTATTACTATTTGAAAGTATAAAATGTAAACATCGGGAAGCGGGAGGGGGCGATAAAAAGCTGCGACACCAAAAGGCAAACCAGGGGGTGCCGTTGTTTGGCGATGCTTGTTTTCTGTTGCTTCATTCCAAACCTTCCATCCCCCTCGATTCATCTGCGTGCAGGCCATGCGGAGAGGCAGAGGAGGAGCTGCGGCGGCGGCAGCCGGCGATGGGAACAATTGGTCAGTCACGGGGGATCGCGGCGGCTTCGAAGCAGAACAGAGGTTCCGAGGCGTCAGACAGCGGCCTTGGGGTCGATTTGCGGCGGTGATTAGGGATCCGATGAAGAAATCCCGTATCTGGCCGGGCACCTTTAATGCCGCTGAGGACGCTGCCCGAGCCTACGACGCGGCTGCACGGAGCATGCGCGGGCCCAAGGCGAAAGCCAACTTTCCTCTCCCCCAGCCAGATCTGTTTCCCGATTGGTACTTCCGGCAGTTCCCATCGCATCAATTTCACGATCCTTCCCAGATCAGGCCAACTCCAAGCGGCATGAGCAGCACCGTGGAGTCGTCTAGCGAGCCTCGAACCTCGTCGGAGGGGGCTGCTGTTTTGCCTGCGCCAACCGTACTGCGGCTGCGCCCACCGCGAACATTTCCGGCACCGCCGGACGATTGTCGTAGTGACTGTGGCTCGTCCTCGTCGGTTGTTGACGATGAAGGGAATGCTGCTTCATCCTTCCGAAGGTGTCTTCCTTTCGATCTCAATTTGCCTCCCCTGGATGACGATTATGACTACACCGTTCCGTTTCTCTAATTCTCCCTGCTTTCTGTTCTGCTTTTTGGCCATTTTATGGTTCCATGCGGGGAAAGAGAAAGCCCCCAAAATGACTAGTATGTTGAAGATAAGATCGTCTTCTTATATCTTGAAATTGATTGCTGAGGAGAATCGGCGCTTGTTTATAAGTTCAAAATCTCTGTTACAACTTGAGCAACCATATATACGCCTCTATATGTTCTTCTTCAGCTTCATTCACGATACATGCATAGTGGCTCGGTCTTGATCTATGGATGTCTCCAGTTTTAGTGCTGCTGAAAAGGAGAATGTTAAGTTCATACCATCTGGTTTGTCTCTTCATCACGAGTGACACAAAGATGGCCTGTGTACTCTTACTACTGTTTCTTATGAATTTGGTATTCACTTCTTTTATTGTTAATTAAATGCCTGATTTATCATGCATATTGAGCTTGATTAATTTGCCTTTAATTTTCCATTTAAATGCTGATTTTATATGCTTGTTTTCATTGTTTCAATCTCTTGGTCTTTGTTTTGACTCTTAGGTAGGTTTTGAATCAATGGTTTAACCCTTATGAGGGTTTCTTCTGACCTTTATGTAAGTCCATTATCTTTGCCTTTGCCCTTACATGGGTTTTGGATTCCTTGCTTTACCCTTAAGTATGTTATGTGTGCTCTTATGTAAGTTTTGGGTTTCCTTACGTAGCTCTCTGTTCTTTGGGTTACCTTTACGTAAGTCCCCTGACCCTTATGTATCCTTGGCTTTACCCTTACGTGAACTCTAGCTCTCATGGTTTACCTTTACATAAGTCTCATTGACATTTTGTTTTAGTGTTCTACCCTTACGTGATTTTGGGTGTACCCTTACGCAAGTGTTTTGAGTGTTCCGCAACCCTTACGTAGCCCTGAGTTTCCCCTTATGTGGGCTTCAGTATCTTTGTCTTACCTTTACGCAAATTCTTAGTACCCTTTGTGGCTACCCTTACATGGGCTTCAGTATCTTTGGCATACCTTTACGTAGGTTTCCTGTGACCTTTACGTAGCCCGTGTGTTGAGCTGTGAAGCTTTACGCAACCGGGTGCTTACCCTTACGCGAGCGTCTGGTACCCTTAGTGAGTGGGTCTTTACCCTTAGACAACCAGTGTGTTACGTTCATGACTCTTACACATTGGTTTTTGTTACCTTTACGCGTGGTTTTATTTCTGTTTCGCAGATTTATCGGGCCGTTATGGTTGAATTCTTCTCAGTCATTCAGTCTCTCGAGTTTGTTTTGTCGTTGCAACAAACTTCTTCTCTCTTGGTACATTTTCCTTTCTCCTTCTAGATCAAAGATAGATTTAAAAGAATTGAGAGATAAATCGGCTTGGGGATAACTCATTGGCTTCGCTGAGAGAAATTGGCTTGTGGAGCTCCCTGGCGAATCCTGGAGGTGTTGTGACCCCTTGGAGGCTCGCTGTCTTGATTGTTCGTGTGTTGATGTCTTTTATCTCCATGTACTCTCCTTCTCTTTTGCATAGTGGAAAACCTCCGTTGATCCTATCCCGTGCACGTAGTCAAATTGATCGAAGCATTTAAATCTTTGTGTCTCTTTCTTCTGCTTTTCTTTTCGCTTTTTGTTTGTCCTGTAATTGCTTAACAAATTTGCTTATTGAATTCTAATTCAAATTATGCATTTTGGTTTTGAATTTAAATGTTTATATAGAAGCTATTTTTGACATGAGGTTCTTTGTATATGAATCAGTTTAATGGTATTAATTCTCTACTTGTTGTCGAACCATATTTGGTTTTCGCTCAGTTCTGGAATTATATGTATATACATCTAGAATTTTCTTTCTCATTGTTTTGATTCTATTTTATTGAATCAACATGTACAATTTTGTTTTCTATTGGAATGAGAATTATTCAAGCTTGGTTTCTTATATTAGTCACTGCCAGTGTATCTTTGTTCACTCATGGAATCATTTTTGTATTTCCTTTTTGTTTGGATTACTGCCTTGTGACGTTGTTAACTTTTTGGCATGTGATGTGAACTTGCCTTTTCTGTTTATTGCTTTATATGTTATAAACTAGAATAATAAACACTGTTGTTTGGTTTCAGATTTTACGATGAAAAATAACCAAACTGATCTTGGGGTATTGCGTGTGGACTGCCTTACCCCAAGGGCAGTCCCTGTAATAAAGTGGCATCAGAGCCTAATTGGGATTAATTTTTCTTTGTTAAAATTTGAAATCATTTGTTCGTTACTTTAAATGATTTGCTAGTGGTTTATATTTTGCATCATGTTTTGATTGCTTCGTTCAACCACGTTGCTTTGCTCTTGATGGTTGTAATTTCAATTTGTTGTTGATAATTTGTTTCCTTCCTGTTTCCCCTAATTTTCATGCCTATCTGAACCTTTAGATGCCTTTGGTAGGTGTTACCCGTGTGTGTCGTAGGTTTCAGGGTTTGGAAGGGGTTCTGTGTGAGGTTGACCTATGTTTGAGAGCTGGTTAACAATGAGATGTTTTGATAGGATCTTATGTCTCTAGTTTTTGACATTTGCCTAAGAGGTGAGCTTATGTCACCTTTGGTGTGTTCTTCCGTGTCCTTTAGGGTTGTTAGCTCCAACTATGGACCTACAACGAGTTCAATGTCACAACTTGAGTGTTTTTTGGGTGCAATGCTCTTGGTTGTTGTTTGGATGATCACCAATCTTCTTGGCTTTATTGTTTGGCCTTTTTGGCAGCTTTGTTTTGGTCTCCTAGTGTAGGAACCGTGTGTCGTTATTAAGACTTGATTAAGATGTGTCCTTTAATGGCTTATTTTCCCCTAGGTTTCTAACTGGCTCCTCGCATTTGTTCTTGTGTTTTAGAGCTGTTCTAGGATGTTGAGACTGCTTGCATGCGTCCTTGTAGTTTCTCTTTATTTGAAAATCTTTCCTTTGTCTTTTGTTTAGACATTCTTCTCATTATGTGGAGATTCTGAATCCCGCTTAGGATGTTTAGTCTTTAAATATTTATGGGTTCAAGTGGAGACTCTTTTGGCTGTTTGCTTTTACTATGTATGATTTCTCTCAATTGATTTCATTTTTTGTTGTTTAGCATGATTACATTGATTTAATTGAGTTGCATTCTTTGTGAAGAGTTTTTTTCCATGTTTTGTATGAGGATGGATACTGCTCTATTTGTTGATGTCTTGCAGGCATTGATGAGATGTTAAGAGGACCTGTTATGACATGTGATTTGTTGGTCCTGACCTTCCTCATTGACATCGTCTCATAGGGAAACTTTGGTAAGTGCATATACGACCTTTTATCACGCCGTTGTTTAGAATTGTTTAAATTTTGTGCATGTTTAGCAATTTTAGAACATCATTCAATTTGAGCAGCAAGTATCATTGTTGATGCATGTTGGGTGTAGTTAGACTGATAATATGACTAAGGTCGTATAACTGTTTTACCCTATATGTGTTTCCGTTTTAGGATAATATGCCTATGTTGATGATAGTTTAGGTGCTTCAGAATCATTATGTAGTTTAGGGTTTTAATTTGAAAAGTGGAGTGTGATGATGTTGCATATTAAACCACTTTTTTTTTTAATTTTCAATTGGGGAATTGCGAATTTGGTATCCAATTCTTTTGTTGTTAATTAAATGCTTGATTTAATATGCATATTTAGCATAATTAATTTGTATTTAATTTTCCATTTAAATGCTGATTTTATATGCCTGTTTCATTTGTTTCATCATCTTTCGGTCTTTTTCTTAACCCTTACAGACGTTTTGGTTCAGTGGTTTTACCCTTACGTCGGTTTCCCCCAACCCCTATGTAAGTTCTGTATCTTTGCCTTTACCCTTATGTAGGCTCTACCTCTCCTTGTTTACCCTCACATAAGTCACATGGTACCCTTATGCGACCTTTTGTTTTAGTGTTCTACCCTTAATCGATTTTGGGTGTACCCTTGCGTAAGTGTTATGAGTGTTTTGCTACCCTTATGTATCCCTGATTTTACCCTTACACGGGTTTCGATATCCATGCCTTATGGATTCCCTTGCTTTGTTCCCTGAGCGCTAACCCAAGCGAGCCCCAACACCACATGCATGTCACTCCTCTTGAGCCATGTTCACTTCCACCAACCTTCGACATCATGCTTGTAACGTCCCCGACTCGGAAGCCACTAAACCAGTGCTCCGAGGCAGGTCGTCACATGACCTCAAGCGCGCCTCCCCATACGTCAGAGATTGCTGACTAGCAGCGATATTCTAATGAGTCACATGGGGAGACTATACCCTCTTCACCAGAGTAAGCCACAACAAAACACAATATAAATAGTGAAAACAATATAAACTACCAATAAACGAGCATAACCCATCATTTCTCAAATAGGGTACAAACCACAAATCAAATACAACCATGTCATGCCATACTAGTAGTGCAAAGTGGAAGAATCCCAAAATAATGCAAATGGCCAAAACTCCAAATGGGTCCCAACTCCAAGTCTGGGTCCTTCTCCATGTACATCTCGAGCTCAACTCAACATCTCATAGTAGAGCCTTTTCCTTTGTTCTGATCTGCAACCAATAGATCTGCTCGGGTACCCAACGACGACCCAAGTAGGGTGTGAGTACAAAACTCAGTAGACCACCACCAACGATGTCTACAAAATATCTAGTCTAATAGATAGTGCATGCAAGTACAAAATAAATGGTAGGCAAGAGACAGTTCAGGAGCCATTATTCAACAAGATTCATTTAATTCATGACTAGCAATTATCCCAATTCCATTTCTTACACCATCTTCAGTACATAAGCCACATTGATCACATGTTCCATGGGTTAGGCACAAATATCATCTACACAAGGGTCCAAGGCAATCAATCACAATACATAGGGGAAATAAAACAAGTCCCTATCTCACTAGGGATACACATATCACATCAACTCATATTCTCACCTCGAAGCATCAGTCCGGGTGGAATGCATCACGTTATAGCAATCTCATGATCCTCACCTCGAAGCATCAGTCTGGGTGGAATGCATCACGTTATAACAATCTCATGATCCTCACCTCGAAGCATCAGTCTGGGTGGAATGCAACTGTTAGGGGAATAGAGCATCAGTCCTCATCCCTAACCCGTGCATTAAGGGTGGAGTTTAGAGCATCAGTCCAACTCATTCCTCATGTCAACCATGTCCTCACCTCGAAGTCTCAGTTCGGGTGGATGCAACCGTTAGGGGAATAGAGCATCAATCCTCATCCCTAACCTGTGCATTAGGGGTGAAGTTTAGAGCATCAGTCCAACTCGACTTGTGGGCGCAGAACCTCAGTCAATACCCCACACCACCAAGCCATGTTCACATGCTTATTTATCAAGACACCACAACCATACCATAACGCAACCTAGCATATTCAATGCCATTGGATATCACAATACATAACACAACATAACATAACCAATGCCATTGGGAATCAACATTCACAATGCATAACAAGCAACATGGGAATTAATACTATACCATAACTCATTAACACATTTTCCAATTACAATTCATATCCATTCAATCAAATTCCCATTCCTGTGCCTTAACCCATAAGGTGTATTCAACAACCCCTATGCCTTAGCCAAATTCATCATTAACCATTCATTAACCCATTTAGCCCATTTATCATTTCACGAGCATTTACCCACTTATGCATTTCAAGTACAATTCTATATCACATGACACAATCCCTTTATTGCATTCAACCATTTAGGAGTACCACCAAATTCTCATGCGTTAACCCATTTAACAAATTCGTCCATTCCCTTATTACATCTCATGATCACATTTACCACCCTTCACATCATTTTGCCATTTAGTCCCATTCCCTTTTATTACGCTTATCTCACTAAGCATTCACTCACTATGCCTATCTCACCAGGCTTCATTCATCATGTCTTCCTCACTAGGCTTCATTACCAGGCTCATAATTCATTCCATTATGGCCTTTAGTCATTTCCACATATTGACCCACTTCATGTCAAGCCAACAACTCCTTATGCCTTTATCACCCTAGGCATATTTATCATCATTCCATTTACAACTTAATCAACCATTAAGCATGTTCTACACGAGCTTCACACTTTACTCGGCAAACCTTCACTTAACCCTACCATTCTCTAGGTCCGGGATTTCCGACGCACCCTATGGGTGACCCTAAAATCGTCACGTCATCCTCAACGCATCCCACGGGGATCATGAGGGTTCCAAGGTAATCATTTAGAAACCAAAATCGCCCAATCACACTCAAGGCAATCAATACACAACAAAGGATACGCAAAACCCCAACATACATGCACAAATCTATAACAAAACTATGAGATATAACTTGTAAACCACCTACCTCGAATCCAGTGATGAACGCACCCCTAATCATGGCCTTAGATCCGGATTCAAGCATTCCTTTAAGCCCCAATCTAGGTACCACCAGAAAACAAAAGGGTTTAGAGCTTCAGAAGAAGATGGGAGAGACCACAAGCCCTAATCCGAAGAAGAGAGGGGCAGAGAGGATTAGACTTACCCGGAGCTTCGATCTGCAACTGACGACGCTCCAAACGGCCAAGAATCGAAGGAAAACAACCTCTTGGATGCTTAGGTTGGAATGGTTCGTCATTAGGGTTGCAGGGGATGAAATGTAGAAAAATCCCGAGTTGGGGTTTTAAATCCTAAGATGATAATTTTGTAAATTTTCAACTTTTTGGGCCGCACGGTTTACCCGCACGGTTTGTCAAACCGTGCGCAAACCGTGCAGAAACTATTGTCCGAAGACACCCATTTCACACGGTTTCTTGGGACCCCGCACGGTTTGCCCTAACCGTGCTCAGACAGTGCGCCTAGCGCTGTTTGGCCTGATTGCTCTTCTCTTCGCACCTTGAGCCCCCGGGGCACCCCCGAGCCTTCACATGAACTTCGGGAAACACTTATTCAGCCAAAAAGAGAGCCCAAACTATAACATAAACAAAACATACCTTAAGAAAATTCGGGATCTTACAACCTTCTCACCTTATAACGGCTCGTCCTCGAGCCGCTCTTCCGAGCATCACTAACTTCCATAACAAGGGATCATGTCACAAGGTCTACCTATCCATTCCCACTTTCCAAGTTTCTGGTTGTACATCCCAATTCCTACTGAACATGAATCAAGGGCACAAACTTTCCCCACAAGCCTTCCTCACCACAACCACAACACGAGCTGAAAACTCCTCAAGGATTCATCCACTTCAACCGTTCTCACCACAAGAACTTCATAGGGAAAACTTAGGTGACAACACCTAACTCACAACACATGGAAACTTAACACACAACATCACATCGTCATGGGGGAACCAATCAACACCTCATCGGCCCAATCCTCTACACAACTCATGACCCAAATCACTTGGCGTCATTTTCTTGCTCCCCCAACTCTGATGGTGACCAAACCTGGTATCACCCGAGGAAAACACACGATCCTTCCAACCACATTTCTTGACGATTCCACTCCACAATTGTACAACCAAACGCCACCCAAAACTCTTGGGTACTCGACCAACTAAACTCGTGCTAAGGCGCACTATCAGGGCTAACTTACCTGAACGGTGACCACTCGAGTCCTTGCAATCCGAAACTCTGATCACATCATCAACCGACCATTTATCCGGTATGGTTCTCTCCACCATTTCTAGTTACTTGGCACCTCCTCCATCGACGAAGGACCACCCGAACTCAACCCAACCTTCCCATTGCCTAACACGTTCCAATTTACTAGGCCCAAGCATCCATAGGAGCATTACCTTGCCTTGGCATCCAGCTGCACCGTCACAACCATTGGGAAGACATCCTTACACTATCCATTCAAGGACTAAGACCATCCTGACCTCACTCAGGTACAACTTCATTTCCAAAAAGGTGCTTTTCGCTAGAACATAAGCCTGGGGGTGGGTCACTCTCACCTCACCCATTCAAGTTTACCATCTCAGGTCGGACCACCTTCGACTGACTTGCCCCAGAACACCCACCTTCCACTGATGGTACACTACCCCTTTTTCACCTTCCCAAGGTGCTCACTGACTTGAAGTCTATCATTATCATTCCACACACCCACTGAGGTCGTTTCCTGAATTCCAGTATAATTCAATATCACGACATTACCGCCCTCTAGTCTGTCACCGACTTCACCCTTGGCATGACACTGCATCACATGGCCAAGGTTCACCCAACTTCACGATGTTCCAAAACCACCCAAGGGAAAATTGACCTGAGTCTAACCCCAATCTCTGTTTGAGTTATAAGACTCCAACTTCTCTTGCCACAACCTGTTGTCATATCCAACCACATCCTCCTCCGACCAAGCACAGGTCTCACAAGCTTCACTTGGAACCACCCTGAGCTCAAGTCAACACTTGGCTCATTCGTCACCACATCCAAGTCCCACATGCCTCTCCAAGGAACCCGACACGCACCTCACCGGTTCTTCATTGCTACCCTGGTGCCACTACGTCGTCTCGATGTTCTCTTTCCCACATCCAAGGCTGATTTATCACTCCCCAACTTAGGAGTGTTGTTACCTTTGTTCACCATGAGGGATTCCAACCACCGCATCTTAAAACCGATCACAACCGAGCCCCAAACTTAGATACGACCATCCAACCTTTTTCCCAAAACAAGAAAATGAACGTCACCCAATGCCCGTTCTCGGATTTCGTGAACGGAATTTAAGGCATTTGTCGACATTCATCCCATCCTGTGGTCCTCATCCAATGCCATCGAGGGTGTACATCTCGTCATCAAACTCCACACATACCGCTTCCTTGTGCGTAAACTCCATGATGTCACTCATCCAACCAAACACCTCCATGTCTCTTAGTGAGAGCCAGAGTTTCTCAACATACCTGGGATGATGTCAAGATGTTGGGCATGCTCGTCACTAGCTGAGGTACGCTAAGAAGTCGTCAGAGAACACCACAACCAACTTATCTGTTTCTGATGTCAAGCTATGGGACACCATGACCTGCCAGGAATCTCAGGCTTCCCTGCCGAACATGCCACATCAACACTTAACCATCACCTCTCAGGTGTGACTTCCCACCAGGTTCAACCATCGCTCCACAACCCAACCATTCACACAAACCTTACCTCTTATCACAAACACTAGGGGTGCCCTTATAAAAGAACCAGACACAACTAGACCGTCAACCTTCCCACTTATCCTTGCGTCACAAAACTGCACCAAGCAGCACTCTATGTCCCACCTTTAAAGTCCAAAACATCCACATGTGCAAGACACACCCCAAAAGCGCTAGAGACCCCGTCTAACCTCTCTCTTAGGTCACCTCAAAGGTTGAATGACACCAACTCCCTAGACTGGAGTCACAACCAGGAGAAGCCATTGGTCCTCTCTCCAAACCCTACATATCATGACACGAACAAAGCAATGCTCGTGAATGGAACCCTCACTCCCATTCCGATGCACACTATGCCTAGCGCACCCAACAACCATTTGCTCTAGGTTCTACACCAAAGTTGCACACATTCATCAACACTATGAGCCAAACATCCCCTCCAGGATTCAAAATACAACTCGTAAGGTCTCTACTCACAAGGCCACCAAGACCCAGGCACCATCCTTAGGGTCGAGCATGCACTCCGTACAGTCACGAACCATGAGAGTTTCCCCACTCACATTACCAAACAACGCCTCGCAACCCAAGGCCACAACCCTACTAAGGGTTCCCTAAACACACCACCTAGGCCATATAATAATTGGCCATGCCTCACAATTCAAACCCAAAGTCTCAACTAGGGCACTCTCATTGCCCCAACCCACGCTTACATGGGTCAAACCGACAACACCAAGGGTACCCACCTTTGAACCCAAACATTCTCATTCCAAGCTTGTCATTTACTCGTCACTTCGAAGAATGACCGACATAATTTAATCACAGTTGGAAAAGATCTCACACTATCAACCTTAAACAAACCATTCTTCATACTCTATCCCAACGATTATCATCACACTTAGAACACTACCCCCTACCATACCTACCGCAGTCATGATCAACATGGGGTAACCAACTTGCTCAATCACAAGTCTTTCATTAACACATCTTCAAACCAATTCTTCTTTCACAACATGATCCTTTCCTCTTAGGCACATTTCCCATTTCACAACATGTTAAATCATCATTTTTAACACATTTACACCTTTCATTAGGCAAAATTCATTAACATTTTTTACCATCATTATGCAACCCCTTTTTCTTTTGGACATTGAATCAACCCTTACAATTTATCATAACCCAAAATTTTAACCCAATCACAATATTTCTTTATACATGATATTCCTTAACTCTTCATTTGCATTCTTTTCATTCTTCCACTTTCATTACCATTATTAAGCATCATTTTCTTCATATTTATCAAGGAAGTAAAATGAATTCAACTCTCCATGCCCCGTACACCCATCTTGTGTGTGTGCCTATAAAGATGCATGCCACCTATATCCCGAGGTGCCTAAAATGATGTAGGAATGCACATCCCCATGCCATTCCGACAATGAGCGAAATATCATAAATCGGTCAAATCACACAACATGTGCATCACCCAATGGTGAAATATTATTCAACTGTAACAACACACATCAAGAACAACAATTCCCACCCAGGGTGACCTGGGTTTTTCCCTCATACATGGGTTAACTACTCCCTAACACAAGCTCATTACTAAGGTTTGACACTGTTCTAATCTCCTATCTACCATTCCCAAATAGTAAGAAAGAGAAAAGAACTCCTATGATACCACTTTGTAACATTCCCGACCTGGACGCCACTAAATCGGTACTCTGAGCCGGGTCGCCACATGACCTCAAGCATGCCTCCCCATACGCCAGAGGTTGCCGACTAGCAGCGAGGTTCTAATGGGTCACATGGAGAGACTATACCCTCTTCACCAGAGTAAGGCACAACAGAGCACAATATAAATAGCGGAAACAATATGAACTACCAATAAATGAGCATAACCCAACATTTCCCAAATAAGGTACAAACCACAAATCAAATACAACCATGTCATGCCATACTAGTAGTGCAAAGTGGAGGAATCCCAAAATAATGCAAATGGCCAAAACTCCAAACGGGTCCCGACTCCAAGTCTGGGTCCTTCTCCATGTACATCCTGAGCCCAACTCAACATCTCACAGTAGGGCCTTTTCCCTTGTCCTGACCTGCAACCAATAGATCTGCTCGGGTACCCAATGGTGGCCTGAGAAGGGTGTGAGTACAAAACTCAGTAGGCCACCACCAACGGTGTCTACAAAATATCTAGTCTAATAGATAGTGCATGCAAGTACAAAATAAATGGTAAGTAAGCAAGGGACAATTCAAGTGCCATTATTCAACAAGATTCATTTAATTCACGACTAGCAATTATCCCAATTCCATTTCTTACACCATCTTCATTACATAAGCCACATCGATCACATGTTCCATGGGTTAGGCACAAATATCATCCACACAAGGGTCCAAGGCAATTAATCACAATACATAGGGGACATAAAACAAGTCCCTATCTCACTAGGGATACACATATCACATCAACTCATATTCTCACCTTGAAGCATCTGTCTGGGTGGAATGCATCACGTTATAGCAATCTCATGATCCTCACCTTGAAGCATCAGTTCGGATGGAATGCAACCGTTAGGGGAATAGAGCATCAGTCCTCATCCCTAACCCGTGCATTAGGGGTGGAGTTTAGAGCATCGGTTCAACTCCTTCCTCATGTTAACCATGTCCTCACCTCAAAGCCTCAGTCCGGGTGGATGCAACCATTAGGGGAATAGAGCATCAATCCTCATCCCTAATCCGTGCATTTGGGGTGGAGTTTAGAGCATCAGTCCAACTCGACCCGTAGGCGCATAACCTCAGTCAATACCCCACACTACCAAGCCATGTGCTCATGCTTATTTATCAAGACACCACAACTATACCATAACACAACCCAACATATTCAATGCCATTGGATATCACAATACATAACACAACATAACATAACCAATGCTATTGGGAATCAACATTCACGATGCAACAAGAAACATGGGAATTAATACTATACCATAACTCATTAACACATTTTCCAATCACAATTCATATCCATTCAACCAAATTCCCATTCCCGTGCCTTAACCCATTAGGTGTATTCAACAACCCCTATGCCTTAGCCAAATTCATCATTAACCATTCATTAACCCATTTAGCCCATTTATCATTTCACGAGCATTTACCCACTTATGCATTTCAAGTTCAATTCTATATCACATGACACAATCCCTTTATTCCATTCAACCATTTAGGTGTACCACCAAATTCTCATGCGTTAACCCATTTCACACATTTGTCCATTCCCTTATTACATCTCATGATCACATTTACCACCCTTCACATCATTTTGCCATTTAGTCTCATTCCCTTTTATTACGCTTATCTCACTAAGCATTCACTCATTGTGCCTATCTCACTAGGCTTCGTTCATCATGCCTTCCACACTAGGCTTCATTACCAGGCTCATAATTCATTCCATTATGACCTTTAGTCATTTCCACATATTGACCCACTTCATGTCAAGCCAACAACTCCTTGTGCCTTTATCACCCTAGACATATTTATCATCATTCCATTTACAACTTAATCAACCATTAAGCGTGTTCTACACGGGCTTCACACTTTACTTGGCAAACCTTCACTTAACCCTACCATTCTCTAGGTTCGGGATTTCTGACGCACCCTTTGGGTGACCCTAAAATCGTCACGTCATCCTCAACGCATCCCACGAGGATCGTGAGGGTTCCGAGGAAATCATTTAGAAACCAAAATCTACCAATCACACTCAAGGCAATCAATGCACAACAATGGATAGACAAAACCCCAACATACATGCACAGATCTATAACAAAACTATAGGATATAACTCGTAAAACACCTACCTCGAATCCAGTGATGAACGCACTTTTATTCATGGCCTTATATCCGGATTCAAGCATCACTTGAAGCCCTAACCTAGGTACCACCAAAAAACAAAAGGGTTTAGGGCTTCAGAAGAAGATGGGAGAGACCAAAGTCGTAATCTGAAGAAGAGAGGGGTGAAGAGGATTAGACTTACCCGGAGCTTCGATCTGCAACCGATGATGCTCCAAACGACCAAGAATCGAAGCAAACCCACCTCTTGGATGCTTGGGTTGGAATGGTTCGTCACTAGGGTTGTAGGAGATGAAATGGAGAAAAATCCCAAGTTGGGGTTTTAAATCCCAGGATGACAATTTTTAAAAAATTTCAACTTTTCTGGGCCGCACGGTTTACCCGCACAGTTTTCCAAACCGTGCGCAAATCGTGCAGAAGCTACTATCTGAAGACACCCATTTCGCACAGTTTCTTGGGATCCCGCACGGGTTACCCTAACCGTGCCCAGGCCGTACGAAGGCTACTGTCCGAGGATGGCTGGTTCGCACGGTCTATCCGCACGGTTTCCCCTAACCGTGTGCAGACCGTGCGCCTAGCACTATTTGGCCTGATTGCTCTTATCTTCGCACCCTGAGCCCCTGAGGCACCCCGAGCTTTCACATGAACTTCGAGAAACACTTATTCATCCAAAAAGAGAGCCCCAAACTATAACATAAACAAAACATACCTTAAGAAAATTCGGGATCTTACAATGCCTCCTTGATAACCCATGTCAATGTCGCCACTCTGGCTGATCGTACCATGGTACCCCGATGTCACCTCTTGCCACCGAGTGACATCTCCGACCTCGCAAAACTCCGAGTCGCTGTGCTCGAACGCGTCTTACAACACTACCACTGCAACACCACTTGGGTTTATCCATAACCCAAACCATTCCCAATGGACCTGCACATTACCCATTTACCGATTTGCAACCCAACCGAACATTGCCCATACCCAGGGCACACCTGCCCTCACACACTGAGACTTTTCCCAAAAATCCTCACCAGTCCTCACTCTCCTCCACCCAAGGCAGAGTGATCCGCTAAGAACCCTCACATAGGTTCTCACCAACAATCTACCCCGATCTCAACCAAACCCAACGATTGTATGCTACTGTGCAACCTGACTACACAACTCAACTAACGCTCAAATGAGTCACATCCCGTCGAACCTAGGCTCACACACCTAACCCATTGACCGTGCCCCACATGCATGTCAGGCTCGCCCAACATCCTGAGGAATCTCTCACGCCAAGGCAAACCACATGATCACCCGCCACACGAGCGTCGTTCTAAATCCATGAGCATCCACCCACACTTCCACCACGCTACATAAAAGTGCATCCAGAAACCACCGAGCCATGATCCCAAACGAGCCTACCCTTGAAACCATCCTCTATACTAGAAACACTCCTAGCATTTTGCATCTCGAAAGCCAAAGGCATTTGCAATGCCTTTTCCCCCAATCCCTCAGGGTTTCCATGGAACCATCCAGTTCGGTTAAGTAGAGTGTCAATATGAAGATATATGGGAAAACACCATATAGGTTATTGTAGACACTTCAAGTAACAAAACCTTACCCCCAAGGTAACTCATGTCTGTCCTCAAACCACCTCTTATGCATACCATGCCCTCATCGATTCATCATCAGGGCATCACATGCTCGTGCCGACCCACGATGGGTCTCTATATATTTCTTGATGAAGGGACTGCATTTCCATCAATGAAGAACCTCCCACCGTAAGACCCTCATAACCTACCATTATAAAGAAATACACTAGAGTCTAGCTAAGTAGAATTCCATCAACAATTTATATGGGAAAATAACATATAGGTTATTGTTGACACTTTAAACAATCAGAAATATCTTAAAAAACAACCATATGCAAGCTGACACATGTCATGTGATCCTACGTGCATACCATGATACATGTACTCAGGCCTCTTGGCAATGGGCCAAGAGCCACAAATCATAATAAATCATAAATCCAAAACTCATGTGTGACACCTAAAGTGAAATCAAACAACTGTAACATCGAAAATCAAGAATATCAATCCATGCCCCCAATAACCTGAACTTCCTACCGAAAAAGGTTTTCTCGATGAACCAATATGATATCCATCCAAAACTCTGACACATTCCTACGCTATCTTTCTAGCATATCCCCAAATAAAAAAACAATGCTCTGATATCACTTTGTAACACCTTGACCCTAGGCCACTTAGTAGTGCCTGGGCTGAGGTCACCACATGACTTTAGGCACGACTCCCCATACGCTAGAGGTTATAGACTAATGGAGAGGACTTGATCTATGCAGTATAGAGACTATACCCTCGAATCAAATTGTAAAAACCCATGGAAATACCTAAACATCATACACATCCATAACCTCAAAATACACATAAACAATAAACATATCCAATCACCTACATGGAACTTTCATACAAAACAACCACACACTTATCACCCACTATGTTGATCCCAAATACAAAAAAAAATCAAAAATAAAATACACACATAAACACACAGGACCTATTTCCATTTTCGAGTCTCATCTTAGTCTCTAAATAACCTTGAGCGGCTCCAGACCCATCCACTGCACATCCTATGCTCAACCTGAAATGCAGACATATGGTCTGCATGTGCACTAAGATGCATGTGTGGGGTGTGAGCATAAAACTCAGTAGGGTCTCACCAGGCACCCCTAATATACGCAATCATATGCATGTGTTTGCAGGAGGAAACTAAATGATGAAATAAACATACTTGATGAGTTGTTATGCGCTAATTAGGCTGTTACGACACCCAACGAGAAAAACATTCCTATCAGGCCATCGAGTGTTAACCAGGCCACCCTGAACCTAACCATACCTACTTCAACGCCATTTTAGAATCCACCCATAGCCTTATGCCATCATACCCATAATCGATTCCCATCATGTACCCGAAGACTCAGGGTAGGGCAGCGTTTGAAACCTCAACCCAATACCCCTAGATATAGGGTGGTGTCATACGTTCATAAGCCTGAACCCATCCCTTCTAACTCAAGGGAGGCCCATCTATAGCGACTCTAGCCTTTTTCACATAACATTACATGATTTTATGCATAATTATACATCGGAATACAAGCCAAGGATCATGAAGTCTAGTGTCTTTGAAGACTAGGTACATAAAACTGAAAACATAAAACATTTCTTTATTTAATCTTCATATTGAGCTCTTAACTTTCATTGTGTTCATACATTAGCATAGGATAACCCGAGGATAACATGAACAAAGGGGTAAGCCCAGTAAGGGATTAAGCATAAGAATAAAGCTTTAGTGCATCGGTTAGAAAGCATGACATAATGATATAAAAAGGCATAAAACGTAATTGAACATATGGAACCATAACATGTATAACTTGAGATCATATAAACCTGGAGTCATAGTAATGTGACAACAACATAAAACATGAATTTAGCACGAGTCAAGGCTCGTTGCACTTAGAGGAGCACAAGTCAAGGTTAATCACCAAGATCGTTGCACATGGTAGCACAAGTCAAGGCTAACCGCCAAGACTGTTGCACATGGTAGCACAAGTTAAGGCTAACCGTCAAGATCGTTGCACATGCATGGTAGCACAAGTCATGACTAATCGTCAAGACCGTTGCACATAACGTCTCATGAGACTCAACTTTAACCAATGCATTGAAACGATATCTGGGCGCACCCATCATAACATGTTTATGAATATGCTTGCCACATATAGAATCATACATAATCAATCATACATAAACATAAGGGTACTTATGGAAAGAAATGAACATCGTAATCATGTCATCAAGCATAATGGATGGGCGTATCATACACGTGTTCATGGAAGAAATGAACTAAAATATACATAGACATTAATAAGGGAAAATATGCATATATCATGGTAAGTGATGTCAAACATAAGTGACAACGTGTAAGAAGAGTATTTAAGAAATTTTAACATTAAAACATTTTAGTGCAGTTTTAAGGAAAATACTAAATAGCCTTTAAAATAGAAAAGAGAATAATCTTTTATATAAAACCAAAAGTGAACCAAGAAGGTTTTCATAATAAAGAGTGCTTTTATAGAAATAATGGTGTCTTAAAACAGATTATAAAGTTCTTTTGAAATTGAGTAAGAATTCGGGAAATTCCCTTAAAACGAGTTTGCTTTTTAGGAAGTATTGAGGAGAGAACCATTTAAAAACATGTATATCCTCGAAAGAGAATGATGAATGGATATTGATACATGATTTTGGAGCATATTCAAAGAATTTAAAATATGTACATAAAAAGAACATATAACTTCATTTGGGTAAAAAGAAAGACAGAGAAACCCGAAGGAATAATGGAGGTTCGGGTAGAATCCCCCACCTTAGGTCTGATGATGTTCTCCACTTGATATTAATGACCCGAATAATCAAATTAGGTTCATTAATTAATAATTCCAAAGCCTCTTTTACATGTAATTGATTTAGTATAACCTTTTAAGTTCATCCATGACCTTTTTGATGGGTTAAGAGGTTCAATTTCATTGTTTGGGTCCGTTTGTTTCATGATCAGTTTACTTACATACATGAACGAATAATCATGTAAAATGAGGATGGTTGTCCAGAATTGGAGTTATATTTTATTATTGAACATCTAGAAGGTTACATGGTTGTAAATTTCATTTGGTTACTTGGAACGAAGATGAATCATTATATAAAACTTTAGTGGTAACCTTTTGGGTTAATTGGCGGTTTTTGATCATAACGAACACATTTTGTTTTATAAATCAAAATCATGTGTACAAAAAGATTCCAGAATCATAGATAAGAAATAATACATATATTAGTCTAGTAACCATAAAAATGGTTTCATGACTAGAATTGAAGATGTTAAATCAAATTGAAAACTCATCGTTCTTGAATGTAGTAAATTAACACATCTTAGATGATGTTTTTACTACTAGTATAAAAGAAGAGTAAATGAGAGATGATAATAACTTATTCCATTATCATAACAGCATTCCAGTACATATAAGGTACTGGAGTTGTCATAACATTTGGATGAGGAGAGGTAATGATAGAAAAGAAAACAAAGGAACTTGAAAGGAAAGTAAAAGAATTGAAAAGAGGAATTTACCTCTTAAATTAATCTTCCTTGAGAGCCTCTTAAAAGGAGAGGATTTGGTCTTTTGAGGAGATCAAGGGCTGTTGGATGTGGGGGATGAGTTTGGGGAGAGATTTGAGCAGAATTTAGGTAAGACACAAGACTTGAGAGGAGTGAAGAGAAGACATGAGTGTGTGTGGCTTTTGTAGTGGAGGGGAGGAGAGTTTTCTCAATATTATAATAATTACTTTATTATTTTTTCATAATACATGCAATAATGATGATTCCATGACAAAAATAGTAATATGTGTATGTGAGTTCAAACCAATGACCATTTACATCAGCCATGACTCAAGCATGATGCAGAAATTCAGGTTTTAGCATTTATCGTATTTTACTATTAATAAAAAATTCAAGCGTCTCATAAAAATCACAAAAATTCACTCTAACCATTTTTTGACGTGTAGAATCCAAAAATGAAATCTATTTTTCAAAAATAATTTTCTAAATATGGTTAATTTAATTTTTACTTAAAATCATAATTTACTTGAAAAATACAAATTTTAAAACTATAACTGATTTTATAATGTTTTCAAAAATTACATAAGATCTTACAAAATTATCTTAAAAGCAGAAGACATAAAATTGTTAATTTATGAACACCTTTTAGAAAAACACATTTTATTTTAAATTAATTAATTAATTATAATCAATTATTTATGACTTGCAAAAATATCAATGCTTTTACTATGGTCATATTATCACTTATAAGGTACCTAAATTTTATTTATACATTCAAGGTGATGTTACTATTTTTTGGACAATTTACTATTCATAAGGGTCATATTACTATTTATAAGGATAGGTTATTATTTATCAAAAATTAAGTTTGTTCCATCAGACCCCAAAAAACACCCTGAACGCAACCGTGTTATGTCAGATTTTCGATATTCAAAACATAGAAGTGACAAAATTTAATTTAATAGTTAGGTTATAAGTATCTCCTTAAAACAAAGTATTGTTTTACAGAGACTTAGTGTTTCATGCATTTCATTAAATTTATTTGTAAATCTTTGGGGTGTTACATTTTCCCCCATTATGAAATTTCACCCTCAAAATTTCATTTTACATACTAAGGTGAAAACATGCAAGGGTTTCAATACTTAGCTAATAAGCATAAAAAGGGAACTTTCAATCTAGGTTTATCTACAATCTATTTCCTAACATATTCTTTATTTTTTGTTTCCTTAATAATGGTTCGTACTAAGCTTATGAATTTACAAAAAACATATCCCCTGAGAGTGTCAAACCAAGAGTGCAACAATACCTGTTGTTGTGCACCAGTTCCCTTTCAAGTTTAGATCAAAGCGGTGTTTTCAGGTTTTACCCCTAGATACAGTTATGCCGGAGCCACCTCTTCTTGTTTGTATCCAGACATGGATGTATTTGATTGATAAACCACTTACTCTATACTTACCAAAATTTAGGGATGTTTTCTTATACTTAGTCTCATTCTTAAGGTTCTTATTAAAGTGCTGTATTCCTAATCTCCAAAAATAACTAGACCATCATCTGATACCAACTATAGCGACCATAGCCTTTTTCACATAACACTAGTACTCACCCGTGTGTACGTACGACACTTTGAATTAATGGGTTTTATTTGAAAAGAGAATTCTTTTAGTAAAAGTAAACCACCAATAGTAATATTTAATAATTTTTAATCCCAAAGTATTGGAACATAAAAATGGAATAGGAGTAGATAAATTATGGACACACCAACAGAATACTTGAAAAAATAAAGGATATATAAAAAGTAACTTCTAATTTTTGAGGGTGGTTGCACATCATTTTCAAATGCATTCAAGTCCTGCTTGATGGCCATATTGGGTCAACACCTGCGCTCCACTTCACTACACGTCATCACAGGGTTCAACAAACCGGCATTGCGAACATGCTCCATAGAAAGAGTAATGCATGTATTGTAATTTGAATTGAAAGACAAATATATTATAGAAGTGGTTGTAATAAAAAAATATGAACTGGGCAGAGGATTAATTTGAATACATGATGACAAAACCCAATCATTAGTTGCACCAAAATTTATGAAGTTGCTAATGTAGAAGTTTTCCAACTAAATGAAGTTACAAAGTCTGCAAGAACAAAGTGTTGTGACAATAATTCTTAAAGCTTCATCATCGTCCAACGAATGCACTCTGCAGATGAAAAATAATTATATATATTAATAAATAGTAATGGATATTTAAATATGAAAATCCAATCCAGCAATGAAACAAAACAGTAGTAATAAAAATGACTGTTATGGAATTAAACAATACACAAAACATAGGATTGCAATACATTTTGACCAATTTCTTCACTGGGCAGTATAACAAACTATTAAAAATTCAAACACTACAAAGGTGGCGTGTTTGTAATGTATACAAACAGGAAATGGAAATGAAAATAGGTAGAAAAAATGGAGTTTTTGTATACTATACGAATGTAAAAATAAGTGGTAGAAAGATGGAAATACTTACTAAAGGATTTCAGAAGATCATATTACGTAATTTAAATAGAAACGTGATTAGGAATTTGGATCAATTACCAAAAATTATGTGACAAGATAAATTTGTTAGGGAAAGGTAAATGAATGGTTCTGAAAAAAATAAAACATATTAAGGGAGGACCAAAAATTAGATAAGATGATATCATATGCAGGGTTGAAGACAGCGAGGAAGAGTGGAGGATACATGGTTCTATATAAAGATTTTCTTTAATGATTCCAAAGAAAATGACAGTACATTTAAGGGGATATAATCCAATAAAAATATGTGGTTCTGATTAATGTAGGGAACCATTAGTATTTCTATCCAAATTTTAAACAGTATTCAAAATGATAAATTTTGAAAACACCACATTCTGAATTCAAACAAAGAGGGTTAATGTTTGTAAATTCTATAAAAAATAAATTAGCAATAATACAAGTATTAATCACTTGTTTAATAGAGATAAGGAATTGCTGGTTGAGTATTGGAAAACATAGATGAAAAATAACGTTGACAAGACTCAAACTGAAAAAACATATAATGCAATGAATACAGTGCTGAAGAACACTATTGATGAGTGAAAATAATATAGAAAGGGAAGCATTCTTTTTCTAGTTTCACTGAAATCCAAAATACCAATGAAACTACACCAAATACTTCATCATTTCCCTCATGAAGGCTTGTTCTTCCTAAAAATGAAACCATGTAAACATATATTAGAGATTTAATCAGGTCACTATATAAAACACCAAGACTCTGGTATGCAAGATATATGTTTCCCCTACACAGTTATTTTTAGCCAAATAAGTTACATGGATTTATGCATTTATACAGTATAAAATATGCATAAAAAGGTTCTGTACATATATGCTTGTATGCTAAAGTTTTTTTGTATGTAATATCTGCACATTTCAAAGTCTTAAACATTTCATATGGAAATGTGTGCATATTGCAGTGTAATATTGAAGAATAGAACATATTGTAGTGCGGTGAATAATATTACATATTACATTGCATATATATACACTGCCTCTATAATATGAGCATGCCATATATTGCAGAGTATTTCTACATGTTTCATGGAGGAAATTTTAATGAATAATTAGAAACAAAAAGAATAATAATATAGTAGAAGACTATACCATAAATGTTCTGGTAGATAATGAAGTATTTCTCAGTTCAACTTCTCGAGTGTTTTTGCTTGAAGCTCCGCGATAGGAATGCTCCTAGGAAAAATTTAGGATCAAAATAGTTAGAAATTAAGTGTATTTTTTATAAAGAGATTACAAATAGTTGTTGGATATTACATATTATATACAGTGTATTGCATATTTAAAAACACATTACATATTGAATTATTATTGTATATAACAGTGCATGTAATAGGATGCAAATGTGGAAAAAGCACAAGTCAATGTTCACCAGGCCATAATAATAACTCAATCTGCCATCGTCTTCCACCTCAAGGTGGGTTATTGCACTATATATCAATTGGTTATATATATATGTGTGTATTTGTGTAAATATGTAAACATATATTGTGCATGGAGTTAATGGGACCATCATGGAATTTTCAAATGAAAAAAATGAATGCTGACAGAAACAACACGACCTCAATGACATCCTCCAAGATTGTCACTGTTTTGAACTCTCATAGTTTATATTGACACATATTTTTTAATGAACATTATAGATATATAAAATAGGGCAGGGACACAAGTAGATGAAATTCATTACTTCCACCACATTTAAGGATTTAACACTATTTGGTGGACCTATAATAGAAGAAAACATAAAAATTTCAATATAATGGTTCATTTTTGTCTGTTACATACATCTGAGTTTAGTAATAAACTATAGTTGAATTCATAGTAGATATTGGCATATAAAAGGAACTCCTAATGCTCTGGAATTCATCAAATAAATGAAAAGTGAGTACTTTTTTTTTAAATTTCCATTGGGAATGAGAGATGTGGAAGGGGTGTGGGAGTTATATAACATAGCTTCCAGGGGGTGTACATCAATGAAAAACATAGTGATGTCTGATAAGAAGTGTGTAGTAACTAACTAAAAAAATAAAAATACAAGAAACATTAAAAAAAACTATACATCTCACCTCAACCTATTTTATTAGTAACAATCTCAAATAATTAAACTTTATTATGCCTTAGAACTCACCATTTCACAATCATATTGTACAGATCACCTCAAATTCTGTACTACTGAGAAAAAATTGTCCAGTGTAGTGGAAGACAACCATCAGAATTGTAAAAGACAACATGCTTCATTCTCATCTGCAACACCAAACCATCCAAAAATGTTTAAGAAGATTCAACTAAAACAGTTCACAATTAACATGTGTTATTAGTAACATACTCAAAAAATACACTAATATGTCATCATGGGTCCCATAAATCAAAATGTTGCTGGGGACACAATTGCAACAATGAATTACTGCTCATGAATGCCCCTCAAGAAACCAGAAATCACTGCTTGAAAAAACCCTGAACAATATACAGTGTATCTGCATGCTAAAACCTTGCTTTATAGTGCAGGTCAATTTCAATTACATAAGTGTCCAAATAATTGGTATGAAAATGACTGGAAACTCGCTGCAATCATTGCAGCATCAATGCCGCCATCACTAAATTCCTGAAGACCAATTCCATTACCCTAGAGCACAACCTCACTATAGTAAATATTTTTAATTGAAATAACAACATTTAAATGATACATAGAAAAGAAATATGAAAGAGTAAGCATTCAAAATATAAATCTGAATAGGTAAATGAATCAAAAATTTGACACCTATGGAAGACTAATGCATCAAAATATAGAAAGTATTATTCACTCAACACAATAAATAAGAGCACCGGTTTCACTTCAAAATTAATCGAAGAAATTCACACAATGATCTTTAAATAAGATTGAAATAATCCATAAATTTTATGATGGTTGCACCTACAATTACCAAGAGTGTATGACCTCTAGTTAACATGAGATCATATATGATAAAAAACATGTCACATAATAATTCTCAGACATGGCCTTTATAAAAATCCATGTATCTGGAATGTAAAGAATGATGAAGTATTTACCATGATTATTGGAGAATTTATGAGTTGATTAAAATCCCTGTATCATGAAACATGTTAAAAATCATGAAAAGTAAAGAATAATGGACTATTTACCATGATTAATGGACCCACGATTTGTAATTATCCATTTAAATGCATGGAAACATAGTAGAATGGATAAAGAATCATTAAAATAAATTGAATCAACCCAGTTAAAACACATCATTACACAATGAGAATGAATTGAAATACATGACTGGAAAATAAAATATCCTAATGAATTTAACAATCAAATGTTTGTGGAAATTAAATAAAAGTTATTTTAAATTAGAATTCATTACCAGTAAAACTCCAAAATGTGGAAAACGTTTTCAAGCACCGACTGTTTTGGCCTCCTTGGGATTGAAATATAAAGTGGAAAACCTGAATGAACAGTTGGCATAAAATGCAATAGAAAAATGTCACCACGACGAAGTGGAAATTAGACCACGAGTTCAAGTCGTACTTGTGATCTGTGTGAAGAAACTAAGGCATCCTGTGTTACAAAATATTGTGAGATGGATAGATGACATAAAATGAAATAGGAAAATGTCAGTAAAATGAAGGAAAATACAGGACTGTGAGATAATGCCACACCGACTAGGAAATGTGAAGGTCAGACATGGAGAAAAGGAGTGGCTGATCGGGGAAACAACCAGTAGAGCGATGGGACACCAATAAGAGGATGCGACGACAAGAGAGGGAGAGTAGGAGACGCTGATTCGACGCCAGGGAGAATAATGTGTGACAATAACGAATATACTATATCTGTAGCGAGTAATTCAAGGAGCGGTGCAAATGAAGGCATGATTCTATTGAGCCAAAGATGTCTCGCAGGATTCTATTGACATCGTATGAGATCGACAATTTCTTAAGTGAATCGTTAGTAGTAGACAGTGCGAGCTCAAAGTCAACTGTAAATAGAGTCGCTGGTAATAACACAATGAACATCAAAGAATAAACACTGAATCAATAAACAGTTACCATTAAAGAAGGTTTTGGTAAATGCAGGGTTACCTCCAATATAGGCGACACAATTCTTGAGTCGAAGCTATCTCGTAGGATTCTATTGATATCGTATGAGATCAGCAGTTGATTAAGCGAATCGTTCGTAGTAGACGGTGCGAGCTCGAAGTCAACTGCAAATATAATTGCTGGTAACAACACAATGAACATCAATGAATGTATAATGGATCAATCAACATTTAAGATTTAAGAACATTATGGTAAATGCAGGGTTACCTCCAATATAGGTGAAACAATTCACTGCATTAACTTCTGAAATGGACAATGAGAAAGAACAAAAACGAAATTTCCTATAAAAAATAGAGCCATTTAAATTATAATAAAAAAGTGATCACCGGGATTAGCATTTGGCCCATGTGATGGGGTTAAATTGCATATTTGAGGATGTAGTAGAGTAAAATGACAACTTGTCATGAAGTAAAATAGGATGTGGTAAAACCATACCTTTGGCGATGGTGGATAGGTCAACACTGGTATGGAGTGCGTGGAGTAGCAGGTCGGTCGAAAGTCGATTTACCTGAAAGAGATGGCTACTGCACATGTCAGAGGAGGATGTGAAGCAGCAGTAAAAATTCAGTGCGTGTCGTAGCAAGATCTGATAGAAATTGCGATTCGGAGAAGCCGAATTAGGGCATGGAGGATACAATAGTAAAAATACAGTTGGTACCTTTGCAAGACCCGATGAAAATCACGAGTTGGTGGGGGTTCAACATGATGGAATGAGATTGGTTTGAAATGGAGGATGGATTCTCTCGAAGGAATTAGCGGGGAGGAACTGATGTCGAAGGGGATTGAAATATCAAGCAGGACGGTGGAGGTGTTTTGCGGGAACTGTAGGAAGAGGGGAGGGGAAGTAGGCGGAGGCGAAGGCTGAGATGTAGGCGAGTACGCGAGCGGCAGAGGGAGATTGAGATTGTCGCAGGAGGAAGAAGATGGAAGAAGGTAACCCTAATGCCGTAGTTGGGTCGTGGTAATGCATAGGTCGGAGTTGAAATGTGAGGGGTAATGCGGGGGTGAGAGTGGAAAGTGGAGGGGTAATTGGTAATTGGATACGTTATAATTGGTGACATGGTTTATTGAGGAGGTGACACGTAAGCAGAGATACACCCAAGATTAGTTGATATAGTAGATTACATGATTTTATGCATAATTATACATCAGAATATAAGGCAAGGATCGTGATGTCTAGTGTCTTTGAATACTAGGTACATAAAACTGAAAACATAAAATATTTCTTTATTTAATCTTCATATTGAGCTCTTAACTTCCATTGTGCTCATATGTCGACATAGGATAACATGGAGATAACATGAACAAAGGGGTGAGCTAAAATCCCAGTAAGGGATCAAGCATAAGAATAAAGCTTTAGCACATTGGTTAGAAATCATTACATAATGATATAAAAAGACATAAAACGTAATTGAACATATGGAACCATAACATATATAGCTTGGGTTCATATAAACATGGAATCATAGTAATGTGGTAACAACATAAAAAATGAATTTAGCACAAGTCAAGGCTCGTTGCACTTAGAGGAGCACAAGTCAAGGTTAACCATCAAGATTGTTGCACATGGTAGCACAAGTCAAGGCTAACCGCCAAGATCGTTGCACATAACGTCTCATGAGACTCAACTTTATCCAATGCATAGGAGCGCTATCTGGGTGCACCCATCATAACATGTTCATGAATATGCTTGCTACATATAGAAGCATACATAATCAATCATACATAAACATAAGAGTACCCATGGAAAGAAATGAGTATCATAATCATGTCAGAAAACATAATAGATGGGTGTATTATACAAGTGTCCATGAAAGAAATGAATTAAAACATACATGGACATTAATAAGGGAAAATAGGCATATATCATGGTAAGTGATGTCAAACATAAGTGACAACATGTAAGACGAGTATTTAAGAAATTTTAGCATTAAAACATTTTAGTGCGATTTTAAGGAAAATACTAAATACCCTTTAAAATAGAAAAGGGAATAATCTTTTATATAAAACCAGAAGTGAATCAAGAAAGTTTTTATAATAAAAAGAGTGCTTTTATAGAAATAATGGTGGCTTAAAACAGATTATAGAGTTCTCTTGAAATTGAGTAAGAATTCAGGAAGTTCTCTTAAAACAGGTTTGCTTTTCGAGAAGTATTGAGAAGAGAATCATTTAAAAACATGTATATCCCTGAAATAGAATGATGAATGGATATTGATACATGCTTTTGGAGCATATACATAGAATTTAGAATATGTACATAAAAAAAAAGATAACTTCATTTGGGTAAAATGAAAGATAGAGCAACCCGAAGGAATAATGGAGGTTCAGGTAGAATCTCATACCTTTGGTCCGATGTTGTTCTCCACTTGATATTAATGACCTGAATAATCAAATTAGGTTCATTAATTAATAAGTTCATAACCTCTTTTACATGTAATTGATTTAGTATAACCTTTTTAAGTTCATTCATGACATTTTTGACGAGTTAAGAGGTTCAATTTCATTGTTTGGGTTCGTTTATTTCATGATCAGTTTACTTATATACATGAATGGATAATCATGTAAAATGAGGATGATTGTCCAGAATTGGAGTTATATTTTATTATTGAACATCCAGAAGGTTGCATGGTTGTAAATTTCATTTGGTTACTTGGAGTGAACATGAATCATTATATAAAACTTTAATGATAACCTTTTGGGTTAATTGATGGTTTTTGATCAAAATGAACACATTTTGTTTTATAAATCAAAACCATGTGTACAAAAAGATTCCAGAACCATAGATGAGAAATAATATATATATTATAGTCTGGTTCAACCATAAGAATGGTTTCATGACCGGAATTGAAGATGGTAAAACAAATTGAAAACCCATCATCCTTGAATGTGGTAAATTAACACATCTCGGATGGTATTTTTACTAGTATAAAAGAAGGGTAAATGAGAGACGATAATAACTTATTCCATTATCATAACAAAATTTTGATACATATAAGGTACTGAAGTTGTTATAACATTTTGATGAGGGGAGGTAAGGTTAGAAAAGAAAACAAAGGAACTTGAAAGGAAAGTAAAAGAATTGAAAAGAGAAATTTACCTCTTAAATTAATCTTTCTTTAAAGCCTCTTAAGGGGAGATGATTTGGTCTTTTGAGGAGATCAAGGGCTGTTGGACGTGGGGGAGGAGCTTGGGGAGATATTTGAGCAGAGTTTAGGCAAGGAACAAGGCTTGAGAGGATTGAAGAGAAGAGTAGAGTGTATGTGGTTTTTATAGTGGACGAGAGAAGAGTTTTCTCAATATTTTAATCATTAGTTTATTATTTTTTTTATAAGACAAACAATAGTGATGATTCAATGACAAAAAATAGTAATATGTGCATGTGAGTTTGAACCAATGACCATTTACATCACCCATGACTCAAGCATGATGCAAAAATTCAGGTTTTAGCATTTATCGTAATTTATCATATTTTACTATTCATAAAAAATTCAGGTATTTTAGAAAAATTCCAAAAAATCACCCTAAATATTTTTTGACGTGTAGAATCCAAAAATGAAATTTATTTTTCAAAAATAATTTTCTAAATATGATTAATTTAATTTTTAATTAAAATCATAATATACTTGAAAAATAAAGATTTTAAAATTATAACTGATTTTATAATGTTTTCAAAAATTACATATGGTCTTATAAAATTATCTTAAAACTAGAAGACATAAAATTGTTCATTTATGAACACCTTTTAGGAAAAGACATTTTCTTTTAAATTAATTAATTAATTATAATTAATTATTTATGACTTACAGAAATACCAATACTTTTACTATGGTCATATTATCACTTATAAGATGTCTAAATTTTATTTATACATTCAAGGGTGAGGTTACTATTCTTTTGGACGATTTACTGTTTATAAAGGTCATATTACTATTCACAAGGGTATGTTACTATTCATAAGGGTATGTTACTATGCACCAAAAATTAAGTTTGTTCCATTATACTCCAAAAAAACACCCTGAACGCAATCATGTATGCCAGATTTTCAAAATTTAAAACACAAAAGTGGAAAAATTTAGTTTAATAGCTAGGTTATTAATATCTCTTTAAAACAAAGTGTTGTTTTACAAAGACTTAGTGTTTCATGCATTTCATTAAATTTATTTGTAAATCTGTGGAGTGTTACACCATTAGTATCATCTTGCATCGTACCATAACCCAACCCTTAGGGCGGTCCTCTTACATGACCCAAAGACACTCCTGGAAAGGATATCTATCATCCATCAACCCACACCCTCACACTCAATATGTGGTTAGCCAGGTCTTCTCACTCAAGGGCAAGGCCTCTTCCGCAACCACTGCCTTACCACTCAGGGTATGGTCTGACTTCATTCATGCACCCTAACCCAAGCCATGCATGTAGAGGTACTCGATTCAATACCCGAAGCATCAGGGAAAAGCCACCACACTGACCCATCCCCACAAACTTTGCTGAGGTCACATCACACAGACCCATTCATACTAGACTCTTGGGAGGTCAAATCCATCATATAAGGCCACAACATGTCAAAAAACTCACACCAACATAAAAATGGATTTACACAGCACCACCCTTTAACATAACTAAAAAAGGCACTGATAAAACGGATACCTTTATCAAGGCTAAAAAAGCACTAATAAAAGGTCACTATTGGAAATTGCCTATATCCCCACAGATCTTATAACAACCTTTCTATTTATTTCATATTAATACATGATTTATTACAACATTTTACACTTGATACAACCCGGAAGATCGAGAAGTCTAGTGTTTTTGGGAATTATGTACATTATATAACAATTTAAAGCACCGAAAACATCATTTTTATTGAAAACTTTTTTTGACACGCTTGCCCTTAAAATTGCATGAGATAACCTGGGGACATACATAAGAAAGAGGTGAGCTATACAACTCAGTAAAAGAATAAACATGGTATAAAATAAATAAGGCAATACTTGTTAGAAAATATGAATATCAATGGGGAATAAAAGGAGTGAAAATCATAAACATGAATAATTAGGCATGATATAACATAGTAGTCATAACATGTGAAATGTGACAACAACTTAAAACACTGAATCATAAACATAGATCAAAGCTAACTCCCAAGACATCATGATGGACAAAGTCCCATAAGGG
Organism: Viscum album; assembly: GCA_963277665.1. NCBI lineage: Eukaryota > Viridiplantae > Streptophyta > Magnoliopsida > Santalales > Viscaceae > Viscum > Viscum album. The sequence goes on from OY728164.1 coordinate 1,375,357,566, forward strand.
AATCAGGTTCACTCCATGTCCCAACATGACGTCTCAGGATATTAAACATTATCCAATGCATTGAAGTGCTATATAATTCTGGGCGCACCTGCCACTTTCTTTTCATTCTCATGCTTAAGTGTTCCACATAGATCATAAAACATGGATTCATTCATCATCATATTTTATTCCACGATCAAGGAGTGTGAAATACATACATGTAAGTCCCAAGTCAAAGAAGTGTAAGTGTGTAAAGGTGAACACCCTTGATAAGAAATGAGTATGATATTCACTACCCAATTGTTTTGGTATGGAAAATTACGGTGAAATTTAAGCAGCATAACGACGCCACTTAAAAATTCATAAAATGGGTTGATGAGAGAGAAAGATGTATCTCAATATTAGGAATTTGAAATAAGGACATGGAAAGATATATCCCAACATTAGGAATTTGAAATAGAAGACATAAGATAATAAAGAAACTAAAATAAAGAAGAGAAGGTGATGATCCCTTACTAAATTTCGACATGGTAACGGGTGTACATAACGATTCATGGGAAAGCTTAATGAGAGTAAAAAGTGTATCTCATCATATAGATATAAAATGGACCGTAAGTGGGATATGGAAGAACATACCCCAACATGAAAAAATGGAAATTAAGAAGCATAACATAAAAGAAGTTCTTGAACAAAAAAGAGAGTGGATGATTCCTTACTTGAGTGTGTGACTCCAAATGCTTGAGAGGAACTTCTTGAGAGTTTGGGGGCACCTTGGGAGGATTTTAGAGAGGGGAGGGTAGAGTATGGGTGTTCCCCAAGGATTTTGAGTGAAGAGAAAAGAGAGCTTGGGTGAGTTTTTTTAGGATCAAAATATGAATGTAGATACTCAATTACAAGAGGGGGGAGGGGTGAATTGTAAGTTTAAAAGTTTTCGTTTTTAACCTTAAAGAAAACCATGTTTAACAAGGTTAAACAAAGTAAATTCACAAGACCTCTTTTAGTTCTACAAACTTGCTAGGTTCTGGAAATATAGTTCCAGAAATGAAACTTAATAAAAGTTTACAAGAAAAAGATTCTACCTTAAAGCATATAGAATCTTATTAATCATAGTACATAAAAGAATAAGAAAGTATAAGAAAGTTATAATTTCTTCCTTTATCAAGATACAACCGAAAATACATTTGAAACAAAACAAGTAACAAGTATGAAGTCTTTTAACCCAAAGAGTAGGGTATCCAACAACATTGGATAAAGGTCCTTTGATTTATACTTTCAAGAAAGTCTGTCTTACCCACACCAGGGTAAGCCCTCGATAAGAATATTGGAATCTATCTTACTATCCCCGCAAGCCCTCGAACTTTAAGGTAGTAAGAACCTCTATCTTCCTATCCACAAAAGTCCTCGAACTTTAAGGTAGTTGTCACCTCTGTTTTCCTATCCCCAGAAGTCATCGATTGTACACAACAACAATCAGAGTCGCACGAAGCAAGATGAACAAGATGTTCAGTACACACAAGGTAGGAAAAGTCATAAGAAAAGTAATAAGGAAACCTTATTGAAAATATGATTTGCCTTAATATAGAGTGTTTGTGATTTTCAAAACATAGAGGAATGAAAAATTCAGAAGAAAACCTTATTGACTCAACAATCTCCCGCTTTTTGGAAAGCACAAACATCCTTACGAAAAAGAAAATAAGGACTTAGAGTTTTTCTTTATGAACATAAAAGAAAACTTATCTCCCTTTACATATGAATCATAGTGAATATGACTAATTTTCCCTTAGGTTTTGAAATCCCTAAGGATCGTATTCCCAATTTTCTGAATGAGATTTTACATTATCTTGCATACGAAAATCTTCTTTGATAAGAACTTCCCCTTAGATGAACCCCCCCTTAGGAAAATCTCTTCTTTCTTAGTATTCTTTTTTATCATTTCTTTCTCCCCATTTGTGATTTTCAAAAAGGAATAGAGGGAATGGAAAAAAATGGTACCTGAAAAATTAGTACTAAACAACCAAATATATGGAGAACAACAAAAAATTTCATTAAGATTGAAAGAATTTGTACACGGAAGAAATTCAACAAAAGATCAGAATTAGGAAAAAAATTTATCCTTCTTTCTCCTTCTGCATCAACTTCTTGACAATGGTTTTCAGCTTCTGTATCTCCTTGTGACCTTCTTCCATACATTTAAGCAACTGATCATGATCTTTACTTTTCTTCTCTAAGGCTTTTATCTTTTCTTCATGAGCCTTAAGAATATCTGCCTGAACCTTCAAAACTTTTTCTTTCTTAACAAGCTTTTCTTCAAATTCAATTCTGAGATCTCCTTCCCTCTTCCAATTCATGGTCACATAATTAAGCTTTCCATTCCGATCCTTAACTTCCTGCTTTTGAGTATTCTGTTCGAGACTTAGCTTTTCCTCAAAATTATTAGTAAGGTCCTTGATCTTCCCATCTTTAGTGTCAAAAGCATCCTTGACATTGTCACGAAATTCATCAAAGACTCTGCGCTCTTCGACTGTCTTTCTTGACCAGATTGTAATCTTGTTACAAGATCTTTTATAAACCTAATAACCAATGAGAAAAGATTTGAAATCTACCTCAAGTCCGACACATTTATCCATAACCATGGAAACTGAATCTGATTTCTGATTTATCGAATGTTGAAGCATCTGACATCTTGAATCTATTTTTTGGAAATAAGGGAATAATTCCAACAACTTTTTCAAAGACTGAACAACAAAATCATGCCCAAGAGAGGATGATTCTGAATCTGAGTGTTTAGTTTGTGAGGATTATTTTTCTAACTCATCAGCTTTCCTCTTCGACGAAGCACCGACTTCTTTCTTTTTCACCACAGATTTACAAGATTTGTTGACTACCACCTATTCTCCCTTATCAGCTCTTGGAATAATGTCTTGTATTTTGGGTGATTTGTGCTCGCTATCTGATAACTGAACAATCTTATCTTCATCAACTCTTTTCTCAGCATCAACCACTTGATCTTCTGGATGAACGAAATCATGATTACTGCTTTCTTCTTTAGATGGTTTGTTTACTTCTTCCTAACCCTTACCATCTTTTCCTGGAGTAGCAAGTTTTGAAGACTCTGCTTCAGAAGTTTAGATTGAAAGTTTCTCAGAAGGACTCTCCTCATGATAATCCTCGACTTGCCTTATCACGTCTTTTGTATCACCACTATCTTCTTCTTCTTCTTATTCTTCCACTTCTTCCTCTTCAACTATTTCTTCTTCTTGATGTGGCTCCGGAATCACCACCTTCTTTCCCGGAGTCACAGGGAGTGATTCTTTCAAAAACGATTCTAGTACCTGAAGTTGTTCAGAGGATTTTTCAGCAACCTTGAAAAGAGATTGTACTATCCCAACTTCAGACATTTTCTTTATTTTCTTCTTTTCTTTTTCTTGCTTCTCAAGATTTTCAGTAGCCTTCAACTTCAAGGCTTTTTCCTTAGACGGATCTAAGCCAAAAATAGGCTCCCCTTCTTTCCTGTTCTTCTTATTTTCTCTCCATTTATCCACTACTTCATCAGAGTAAGTCTTTTGCTTCTTTGGCTTTAGAGGTGCAGATTGGGTTTCCTTAGCCGCATGAGTTTCTCCTTTCTCTTTCGGTTCATTTGCCTTCCTCTTCCTTCCACCCTTCTTGAAAGTCTCAGCCACTTCCGGTTTCTTCGAAAGAGATTCGATTTCAGCTTCTGACAAGTCATAGAAATATTCGGATTGACTATTAGAGCCAACCTTCATCCTCCTTAGAGTATCATCACTCAATAACATTACTTTGAAATTCCTTTACTTAGAACTACAAGGAATTTTGAATGACTCAAGGAAAAGAACAATAATTTTCGAGAGTATAGCTGGATACATGATAATTTGAGACTTCAAATTTCCATTCTTGATATTCTCAATAGTAACCAAGATATACTTGACCAGGTTTATCTTCCTGAGGTTCACCAAGAAGTCCAGAATATAGATATCACTTTTCTTCAGGGTGTCCTTATTTACTTTTCTCGAAACAATAAAACCTTGGACCCATAACTCAAGAATCCGAAGGTTTGTAGATTGATGAACAATCTTCAGAGTCTTCACTCCTTTTAAACCAAGACAAGCTAGAGCCTTCTCCTTATCAAAAGATTCTGAAGCATCTGGTAATTTGTGAGTACATAATTATGCTTCTCCTTCACAAGGAATTCCGATCAAACTTGCTTCCTTGTTGTAAGAAAGAGAATAAGTCTTCCCATAGCTCTTGAAGGAAAACTTATCTCTCCCTCCTTCGTTGAAAAAACTTGCTGACTCATAAAATTCAATCAACAAGTTCGGATAGACCGGATCCTGTGCCTTTGGTTTCGATATACATAGGCTCTCCCATCCATTCAGCTTAATATTCTTTGAAATGATAGTCATACTTAGCATAAAATTTCAGATCGACCAACCTTTCTCAGTATATCCGCCATTCACAAATTTCTTTTACAATCGATATTTCTTTTTGAGAAGAGGCTTCAATAGACATTCAGAAGTAAGGAAAACCTGAAGATTCATAACGAACTTAAGTAGGGAGGTAGAATCTCAGGACGCGAAGAATTTGAAGATCGATGTGAGACAAACATCAGGTGGTCCTTATATAGGCGTTTGAGGTGACGATTCTACTTCTTTGATTGATCCAACAGTTGCAATACTCTTGATCAGATCTATTGATTGAGATGATAAACGAAGAAGGATTTTGGTAGGTTCCGATCTTTTGATGTTTTTAAGGTAAACATTCAGATTTAAGAAAAAGTGAATCCGAAAATGTTTCTTAAATAAGATAAAAATACCAACATGTAAAAAGATGATTATGAAAATTTAAGAAGGAAAACATACCTTCCGGATTGCTAGGAAGATTATTTGTAATGAAGAAGATTCTTCTTGAAGGACTTTAGATTCTAGAAAATTTTAATGATAAAATTTGATTACTAAAAAATTTGATTACGAAAATGTTGACTACGAAAAATTTTGACTACGAAAAATTTTGACTACGAAAAATTTTAACTATCAAACATATGTACCCCCCTATGAAAAGGTGTTTCTTACTGTAAGGAGATAGGTTTCAACAAGAAGTTAATATGGAAGATTATCTTACGGTTATCATTCCTAACTTCTGTTTAATATATTCAAATCTATTGGAGGGTAAAGATTTTGTGAAAATATCAACAAATTGATCTTACGTTCCAATAAATTGAAGAATGATATCTCCTTTTTGTGTGTGATCCTTAAGAAAGTGATGCCTAATATATATGTGTTTTGCACGAGAGTGATGTGAAAAGTTTTTACTTAAGGCAATGACACTAGTATTATCACACATTATTTGTGTTTTGGTAAAACTCATACCATAGTTTGTGAGTGCGTGTTGCTTCCACAACACTTGAGCACAACAACTTCCAGCTGCTACATATTTAGCTTCAGCAGTGGAAAGTGTTACTGAGTGTTGCTTTTTGTATGACCAAGAAACTAATGAATCTCCTAAGAAATGACACGTTCCAGATGTACTTTTCCTATCCATTCTACATTTACCAAAATCAGCACCCGAAAATCTTTTTAAAACAAAATAATTTCCAGAAGTATAAATGAGTCCTAAATCCATGGTTCCCTTTAAGTAGCGAAAAATTCTTTTCACTGCCTTTAAATGAAATTTCTTAGGATTAGATTGATACCTTACACATAAGCACACTGAAAACATTAAGTCTGGACAATTAGCTATCAAGTTTAGTAAACTTCCTATCATACCTCTAAATGATGTTTGATATACAGGTTTCCTAGCTTCATCAAAATCAAGTGAATTTGAGGTACCAATGAGAGTACTAATACTTTTAGTGTTGTCATATTCATAATTTTTAAGAAGATCTTTAATATACTTATGTTGAGATATATAAATTCCTTCTGGTTTTTGAGAAATTTGAAAACCAAGGAAAAATGTTAACTCACCCATCATATTCATTTCGAACTCAGATTTCATTAGATTCGCAAAAAAATCGGTTAAAGATTGCAGATTGAAATATGAATGTAGATGCTCAATAACAAGAGGGGGGTGAATCGTAAATTTAAAAACTTTCATTTTTAACCTTAAGGAAAACTATGTTTAACAAGGTTAAACAAGGAAAATTCACAAGACCTCTTTTAGTTCTACAAACTCGCTAGGTTCCGGAAAGGTGGTTCCGGAAATGAAACTTAAGGAAAGTTTACAAGGAAAAGATTCTACCTTAAAACGTATAGAATCTTACTAATCGAAGTACATAAAAGAACAAGAAAGTATAAAAAACTTATACTTCCTTTATCAAGATACAAAACAAAATAAACTGGAAACAAAACAAGTAACAAGTATGAAGTATTTTAACCCAAAGAGTAGGGTATCCAACAACCATGGATAAAGGTTCCTTGAATAATAATTTCAAGAAAATCTGTCTTACCCACACTAGGGAAATCTCTCGATAAGAATATCGAAATCTGTCTTGTTATCCTCGCAAACCCTCGAACTTTAAGGTTGTCAGAACCTCTGTCTTCTTATCCACGGAAGTCCTCGAACTTTAAGATAGTCAGCACCTCTGTCTTCCTATCCCCAAAAGTCCTCGATTGTACACAACATCAATCAGAGTTGCACAAAGCAAGATGGACAAGATGTTTATTACACACAATGCATGAGAGTCTCGTTCTCTAGAAATCACTTCAGCAACATGCAATCTCTAGAGTGATGGATCAGTAATGAGCTCATTCAAATGAGCTCCTATTTATAGGCATTTCTCCAATGGTTGACTCCCTCCTCTAACGATCATATTTTTCCTTGAATCTCGGAGGGACTTGTACATGTGTCACTCAAACAACGGTTAGTTATAAACAGAATGTATGACATCGTTTCATAACTAAAACAAGTGTAAGCAAAATAAGGTTACTTAACCAAATCTATTTTTCGAAGTCTAAGGAAAAAAAAGTTTGGAGTTTAAGCAAGTAATAATTTGGAGACTATAAATCATGGATATTCAGATTCTGTTTTCCAAAGAATTCAAAACCTAAATTCTATAGACTTTGGAATCTGAATTCTAATGAATTCAGAATCTGAATTCTTAGGAATTCAGAGTCTGAATTCGGAGTTTGAATTCTGAGAAATTCAGAGTCAGAATTATCAGGAATTCGAAGTCTGAAATTTTGAGAATTCGGATTCTGAATTTCAGAGAATTCAAAGTCTGAATTTCAGAGAATTCAGAGTTTGAATTTCAGAGAATTCAGAGTCTGAATTTCAGAGAATTTGGAGTCTGAATTTCAGAGAATTCAGAGTCTGAATTTCAGAGAATTCAGAGTCTGAATTTCAGAGAATTCAGAGTCTGAATTTTAGATAATTCGGAGTCTGAATTTCAGATAATTCGGAGTCTGAATTTCAGAGAATTCAGAGTCCAAATTTCAGAGAATTCAGAGTCTGAATTTTAGAGAATTCAGAGTCTGAATTAGGAACCTAAAATCAGATCCTAAAAATAGAATGCTCTAAAACTAAGGATTTATAAGATTCTGAGGTTTTTGATATGAAACCGAATTTTACCCTTTAGAAATAAAAGAGTTAGATTTAGAAAAACTATAAAAAGAACACTGAAAAAAATAGGTAAAGGTAAAATTTTCTTGAGGAAGGAAAATTTTCTTTATTAGGATAATGCTTAGGAAAAATATGATTTTCCTTAAGATAGAGTGTTTGTGATTTTCAAAACATAGAGGAATGAAAAAGTCATAAGAAAATCTTATTTACTCAACAATCTCTCCTTTTTTGGAAAGCACAAACATCCATACGAAAAAAGAATATAAGGACTTAAAGTTTTTCTTTATGAACATAAAAGAAAACCTATCTCCATTTACATATGAATCATAGTGAATACGACTAATTTCCCCTTAGGTTCTGAAATCCATAAGGATCGTATTCTCGATTTCCTAAATGAGATTTTACATTATCTTGCATACAAAAATATTCCTTGATAAGAACTTCCCCTCAGATGAACCCCCCTTAGGAAAATCTATTCTTTCTTAGTATTCTTTTTATCATTCATTCCCCCCCCCCTTTGTGATTTCAAAAAGGAATAGAGGGAATGGAAAAAAAATGGCACCAGAAAAATTAGTATTAAACAACCAAATATATGGAGAACAACCAAAAATTTCATTAAGATTGAAATAATTTGTACAAGGAAGAAGTTCAACAAAAGACTGGAATTAGGAAAAAAAATTATCCTTCTTTTTCCTTCGACATCAGTTTCTTGAGAATGGTTTTCAGCTTCTTTATCTCCTTATGATCTTTTTCCATACGCTTGAGCAACTGATCCTGATCTTCACTTTTCTTCTCCAAGGCTTTTGTCTTTTCTTCCTGAGCCTTAAGAATATCTGCCTGAACCTTCAAGACTTCTTCTTTCTTAACAAGATTTTCTTCAAATTCAATTCTGAGATCCCGTTCCCTCTTCCAATTCATGGCCACAGAATTAAGCTTCCCATTCAGATCCTTAACTTCCTACTTCCGAGTATTCTGTTTGAGACTTAGCTTTTCCTCAAAACTATTAGTAAGGTCCTTGATCTTCCCATTTTCAGTGTCAAAAGGATCCTTGACATTGTCATGAAATTCATCAAAGACTCTGAGCTCTTCGACTGTCTTTCTTGACCAGCTTGTAATCTTTTTACAAGATCTTTTATGAGCCTCATAACCAATGAGAAAAGATTTGAAATCTGCCTCAAGTCCGACACATTTATCCATAACTATGGAAACTGAATCTGATTTCTGATCTATCAAATGTTGAAGCATCTGGCATCTGGAATATATTTTTGGAAATAAGGGAATAGTTCCAACCATCTTTTTCAAAGACTGAACAACAAAATCATGTACAAGAGAGTACGATTCTGAATCCGAGTGTTTAGTTTGTGAGGATTCTTTTTCTAACTCATCAGCTTTCCTCTTCGACGAAACACCAACTCCTTTCTTTTTCACCATATATTTACAAGGTGTATCGACTACCACCTGTTTTCCCTTATCAGCTCTCAGAATAATGTCTTGTGTTTTGGATGATTTGTGTTCGCTATCTGATAACTGAACAATGTTATCTTCATCAACTTCTTCTTTCTCAGCATCAGCCACTTGATCTTCTGGATGAACGAAATCATGATTACTGCTTTCTTCTATAGATGGTTTGTTTACTTCTTCCTGACCATTATCATCTTTTCCTGGAGTAACAAGTTTTGAAGACTCTGCTTCAGAAGTTCGGATTGGATGTTTCTCAGAAGAACTCTTCCTCTCATGATAATCCTCCACTTGCCTTATCATGTCTTCTGTATCACCATTTCCTTCTTCTTATCCTTCTTCTTCCACTTCTTCCTCTTCAACTATTTCTTCTTCTTGATGTGGTTCTGGAATCACCACCTTCTTTCCCGGAGTCACAGGTAATGATTCTTTCAAAAACGATTTTGGTACATGAAGTTGTTCAGAGGCTTTTTCAGCAGCCTTGAGAAGAGATTGTACTATCTCAGCTTCATACATTTTCTTTCTTTGCTTCTTTTCTTTTTCTTGCTTCTCAAGATTCTCTGCAGCCTTTAACTTCAAGGCTTTTGCCTCAGCAGGATCCAAGCCAAAAATAGGCTCCCCTTCTTTTATGTTCTTCTTGTCGTCTCTCCATTTAGCCACTGCTTCATCAGGGTAAGTCTTTTGCTTCTTTGGTTTTGAAGGTGCAGATTGGGTTTCCTTAGCTGCAGGAGTTTCTCCTTTCTCTTTCGGTTCCTTTGTCTTTCTCTTCCTTCCACCCTTCTTGGAAGTCTCAGCCACTTCCAGTTTCTTCGAAAGAGCTTCGATTTCAGCTTCTGACAAGTCATAGAAATCTCTATATTGACTATTATAGTCAACCTTCATCCTCCTTAGAGTATCATCACTCAATAACATTACTTTGAAATTCCTTGGCTTAGAATTACAAGGAATTTTGAATGACTCAAGGCAAAGAATAATAATTTTTGAGAGTATAGCCGTATACATGATAATTTGAGACTTCAAATTTTCATTCTTGATATTTTCAATCGTAACCAACATATACTTGACCAGGTTTGTCTTCCTGAGGTTCACCATGAAGTCTAGAATATAGATATCACTTTTCTTCAGGGTGTCCTTATCCCTTTTTCTCGAAATGATAAAACCTTGGACCCATAACTCAAAATCTGAAGGTTTGTAGATAGATGAACAATCTTCAGAGTCTTCACTTCTTTCAAACCAAGACAAGCTAGAGAATTTTCCTTATCAAAAGATCCTGAAATATCTGATAATTAGTGAGTACATAATTCTGCTTCTCCTTCATAAGGAATTCCAATCAAACTTGCTGCCTTGCTGTAAGAAAGAGAGTAAGTCTTCCTATAGCTCTTGAAGGAAAACTTATCTCTCCCTCCTTCGTTGAAAAAAACTTGATGACTCATAAAATTCAATCAACAAGTTTGGATAGATCGGATAGGCTCTACTAGCCATTCAGCTTAATATTCTTTGAAATGATAGAGTCATACTTAGCATAAAATTTCGAATCGACCAAACTTTCTCGGTATATCTTCCATTCACAAATTTCCTTTACTGTCGACATTTCTTTATGAGGAGAGGCTTCAGTAGACATTCGAAAGTAAGGAAAACTTGAAGATTCAGAACGGCCTTAAGTAGGGAGGCAGAACTTCAACACATAAAGGATTTGAAGATCGATGTAGGACAAACATCATGTGTTCCTTTTATAGGCGTTTGAGGAGACAGTTCAACTTCCTTTATTGATCCAATAGTTGAAATACCTTTGATCAGATCTGACGGTTGAGATGATAACCGAAGAAGGATTTTGGTAGGTTTTGATCTTTTGAGGTTTTTAAGGTAAACATTTGGATTTAAGAAAAAGTGAATCCGAAAAAGTTTCTTAAACAAGATAAAGATACCAACATGTAAAACGATGATTATGAAAATTTAAGAAAGAAAATATACCTTCCGGATTGCTAGGAAGATTATTCGTAATGAGGAAGATTCTTCTTGATGAACTTTAGATTTTGGAAAATTGTAAAGATAAAATTTGATTACAAAAAAATTTAATTACGAAAATTTTGACTACGAAAAATTTTGACTACAGAAAAATTTAACTATCAAACATATGTACTCCCCCTATGAAAATGAGTTTCTTACTGTAAGGAGATAAGTTTCAACAAGAAGTTAATATGGAAGATTATCTACGATTATCATTTCTAACTTCTGTTTAATATATTCAAATCTATCGTAGGGTAAAGATTTTGTGAAAATATCATCAATTTGATCTTGCGTTCTGATAAATTGAAGAATGATATCTCCTTTTTGTGTGTGATTCCTAAGAAATTGATGCCTAATATCTATGTGTTTTGTACAAGAATATTGTACATGGTCTTTTCTTAGAGAGTTTACATAAGTTCATAAGGTTATAATGTCCTAACCTTCTATGCCATAACCAAGATTGCTCTTCCATTGCACTAAGACAATGTAGATCTTGACTCCTAATGTCTTCTAAGTTTAGTGTGTATACATTCTCTTACATATGACCAGAAAGAATAAACTCTTCTTTGGAATTGTGTACTAAACACTTATCATTCCTAAAATTCATAAGGTAACCTTCATCACATAATTGACTTATGCTAATGAGGTTGTGCTTAAGACCTTTAACAAACAAAACATTTGAAATCAAAGTTTTCCAAGAAGAACAATGTTACCTATACCAATAATTTCTCCCTTAGAATTATCTCTGAAAGTTACTTTTCCTCCTTTTATCTTGATAATATTTTCAAAGAAGTTTTTGTTACCAGTCATGTGTCGGGAACATCCACTATCCATGTATCATGTATTGTTGTTGGCACTATCTTTTATTTTCCTAAAAATAAGAGTGTTAGACTTTCAGAACCCAAACTTTCTTGGATCTGAAAACTTCAGAAAGCAAAATTTTAGGTATCCAAATTTTCTTAGAAAAATAAGATTTATGAAAACCTAAAGAATGAGTTTTGTTTAAAGAACAATTTTTTGCCCAATATCCACCACACTGACATTTAGTACAGAATGGAGCACTTTGAGGAACAAAATAATTATTACTAATAATTGGTTTAGAATGAGTATAACCAAATCCAGAATTATTCCTTAGAGGTCGAATTTGAGAATACATCTTATCAAAGTTTTCCTTACCTAAGGTAAAGTTTGACAAATATTTGCTCAAGGAAAATATTTCTGACTTCAGTCTAATAACTATGTTTTTATCCTAAAAACATTAGTTTTAACACTAGAGTTAGCCTCTAAAATATTTTTCTTAGAAATTACATTTTCAAGATCCTTAGAAAGTTTATCCTTCTCAGAATTAACTTCCTCAATGTTTTTGGAAATACTTTCAAAATCATAAATTTTATAATCAAGATGTTTAGAAAGTTCTGATACTTTTTTAGTAAGAATAGAAATTCAAAAATTTATGTTATCAAGCTTTTTTCATGACTTTAGAATTTTAATTCTCAGGAAGTTTAGCAAACCTAGATACTTCTTCATAAGTAGGTAATATATTATCTTCTTTAGAAGAAGATTCTTCATATGAAGATTCATAATATTTATTATCACTATAATTTGCATTCAAAGATACATTAGTTATAGATTCAGCATTGTGTACCTTGGCCATTAGACAATGATTTTCAATGGGTAATTTGGCTAGTATACCAAGATTCTTCTGACCAGAAGATTCATACTGTGAGGATTCATCATAAGAGTCACCACCACTGGCAGTCCAGGTGTCATTGGCTTTTAGAACCTTTTTTACTTTATCTTTGTAGTACTTCTTCCTATTCTTCTCAGAATGCTTTTCTTTTTTATCATTTCTCTTAAGCATAGGACAATCTGGCCTTATATGCCCTGCTCTTTTGCATTCATAACAAGTGACTTCTGAGTCTTTCTTGTCCTTTCTTTCTTTCTTCTTAAACCTATACTGAAAGTCTTTCTTTCCAATTATCTTGTTCATCCTTCGAGCAAGATTAACTAGCTCATTCTCAGAATGTTCACTTTTACTTGATTCAGATAAAACAGTTACTTTCTTTGACTTGGATCTTGTAACCCTTTCAGGAGTCTTAACTTTAGTAGTAGCAAAGGCTACACTTCCATTGCCATTATTCTTTTTATTCATATCAACATCTCTTTTCATTCTTGTCTCATGTTGAAGAAGAGTTTCAAAAATCTCATCAAGAGTAATTTGAGATACTTTCCTATTCTCATCAATAGCTGTTCTCTTAGATTCCCACTCATTAGGCATGATATCTATAATCTTGTCCACAAGTGCTTCATCATCTAAACCTTTTTCACCTGTAAACTGTTAACAATAGTCATAAACCTTTGTTGTACCTTTCACACTGGTTCTCCATAAGGGAATAGAAATCCATGATATTTTTTCTCTAAGCATAACTCTTCTAGTTTCTATAACCTTGGATGTACCAAAATGAGTAACTTCCAATTTTTTCCAAATACAATTTGCAACTTCACAAGAAGAAATTTAACTATATATATTCCTAGTCATGGAACACTAATATCTATGTGTGATAATACTAGTGCCATTTCCTTAAGTAAAAACCCTGCACATCACTCTCGTGAGAAACACATAGATATTAGACGTCACTTTCTTAGGGATCACACACAAAAAGGAGATGCCATTCTTCAATTTATCAGAACACAAGATCAACTTACTGATATTTTCACAAAATCTTTACCCTCCGATAGATTTGAATATATTAAACAGAAGTTAGGAATGGTAACCGTAAGATAATCTTCCATATTAACTTCTTGTTGAAACATATCTCCTTACAGTAAGAAACTTCTTTTCATAGGAGGAGTACATTTGTTTGATAATTAAAATTTTTCATAGTCAAAATTTTTTGTTGTTAAAATTTTTCGTATTTACAATTTTTCATAGTCAAAATTTTTCGTAGTCAACATTTTCGTAATCAAATTTTTTCGCAATCAAATTTTATCTTTAAAATTTTCTGGAATCTAAAGTTCGTCAAGAAGAATCTTTCTCATTACGAATAATCTTCCTAGCAATCCGGAAGGTATGTTTCTTTTCTTAAATTTTCCTAATCATCTTTTTACATGTTGGTATTTTTATCTTGTTTAAGAAACTTTTTCAGATTCAGTTTTTCTTAAATCCGAATGTTTACCTTAAAAACCTCAAAAGATCAGAACCTACCAAAATCCTTCTTCAGTTATCATCTCAACTGTTAGATCTGATCAAGAGTATTTCAACCGTTGGATCAATCAAGGAAGTTGAACCGTCGCCTCAAACACCTATATAAGGACCACCCGATGTTTGTCCCACATCGATATTCAAAGCCTTCACGTGCTAAAGTTTTGCCTCCCTACTTAAGGCCGTTCTGAATCTTCAGGTTTTCCTTACTTCTGAATGTATGCTGAAGCCTCTCCTTAGAAAGAAATGTCGACTATAAAGGAAATTTGTGAATGGAAGATATACTAAGAAAGGTTGGTCGATCCGAAATTTTATGCTAAGTACGACTCTATCATTTCAAAAAATATTAAGCTGAACGGCTGGGAGAGCCTATGTATATCGAAACCAAAGGCACAAGATCCGGCCTATCCGGACTTGTTTATTGAATTTTATGAGTCAACAAATTTTTTCAACGAAGGGAGAGATAAGTTTTCTTTCAAGAGCTATGAGAAGACTTATTCTCTTTCTTACAGCAAGACAACAAGTTTGATTGGAATTCCTTATGAAGGAGAAACATAATTCTGTACTCACAAATTACCATATGTTTCAGGATTTTTTGATAAGGAGAAGGCTCTAGCTTGTCTTGGTTTGAAAGGAGTGAAAACTCTGAAGATTGTTCATATATCTATAAACCTTCATATTCTTGAGTTATGGGTCCATGGTTTTATCATTCTGAGAAAAAGGGACAAGGACACCCTGAAGAAAAGTGATATCTATATTCTGGACTTCTTGGTGAACCTCAGGAAGATAAACGTCGTCAAGTATATCTTTGTTATGATTGAGAATATCAAGAATGAAAATTTGAAGTATCAAATTATCATGTATCCAGCTATACTCTCAAATCTGAAGTATCAAATTATCATGTATCCAGCTATACTCCTAAAAATTATCGTTCTTTGCCTTGAATCATTGAAAATTCCTTATAGTTCTAAGCCAAGGAATTTCAAAGTAATGTTATTGAGTGATGATACTCTAAGGAGGATGAAGTTTGACTTTAATTGTCAATCCGAAGATTTCTATGACTTGTCGAAAACCGAAATAGAAGCTCTTTCGAAGAAACCGAAAGTGGTTGAGACTTCCAAGAAGGGTGGAAGGAAGAGGAAGGCAAAGGAACCAGAAGAGAAAGGAGAAACTCCTGCAGATAACGAAACCCAATCTGCACCTCCAAAGCCAAAGAAGAAAAAGACTTACCCTGATGAAGTAGTGGCTAAATTAAGAGAAGACAAGAAGAACATGAAAGAAGGAGAGCCTATTTTTGGCTTGGATCCTGCTAAGGCAAAAACCTTGAAGTTGAAGGCTGCTGAGAATCTCGAGAAGCAAGAAAAAGAAAAGAAGCAAAGAAAGAAAATGTCTGAAGCTGAGATAATACAATATCTTCTCAAGGCTGCTAAAAAAGCCTCTGAACAACTTCAGGTACCGGAATCGTTTTTGAAAGAATCACTCCCCGTGACTTTAAGAAAGAAGGTGGTGATTCCGGAACCACATCAAGAAGAAGAAATAGTTGACGAGGTAGAAGTGGAAGAAGAAGGAGAAGAAGGCAGTAGTGATACAGAAGACATGATAAGGCAAGTCGAGGATTATCATGGGAATGAGAGTCCTGAGAAACATTCAATACGAACTTCTGAAGCAGAGACTTCAAAACTTGATACTCCAGGAAAAGATGGCACAAGTCAAGAAGTAAACAAACCATTCGAAAAAAAGCAGCAATCATGATTTCGTTCATCCAGAAGATCAAGTAGCTGATACTGAGAAAGAAGAAGTTGATGAAGATAATATTGTTCAGTTATCTGATAGAGAGCACGAATCACCAAAAATACAAGACATTATTCAGAGAGCTGATAAGGTAAAATAGGTGGTAGTCGATACAGCTTGTAAATCTGTGGTGAAAAAGAAAGAAGTTGGTGCGTCGTCGAAGAGGAAAGCTGATGAGTTAGAACAAGAATCCTCACAAACTAAACAATCAGATTCAAAATCATCCTCTCTTGGACATGATTTTATTGTTCAGTCTTTCAAAAATCTGGTTGGAACTATTCCCTTATTTCCAAAAATAGATTCAAGATGCCAGATGCTTCATCATTTGATAAATCAGAAACCAGATTCATTTTCCATGGTTATGGATAAATGTGTCAGACTTGAGGCAGATTTCAAATATTTTCTCATTGGTTATGAGGCTCATAAAAGATCTTGTAAAAATATTACTAGCTGGTCAAGAAAGGAAGTCGAAGAGCTCAGAGTCTTTGATGAATTTCATGACAATGTCAAGGATGCTTTTCACACCAAAGATGGGAAGATCAAGGACCTTACTAATAGTTTTGAGGAAAATCTAAGTCTCGAACAGAATACTCGAAAGCAGGAAGTTAAGGATCTGAATGAGAAGCTTAATTCTGTGGCTATGAATTGGAAGAGGGAAAAGGATCTGAGAATTGAATTTGAATCAAAGCATGTTAAGCAAGAAGAAATCTTGAAAGTTCATGCAGATATACTTACGTCTCAGGAAGAAAAGATAGAAGCCTTAATGAAGAAAAGTGAAGATCGGGATTAGTTACTCAAGCGTTTGGAAGAAGATCACAAGGAGATAAAGAAGCTGAAAACCATTGTCGAGAAACTCATGCCGAAGGAAAAAGAAGGACAATTATTTTCCTAATTCCGATCTTTTGTTGAATTTCTTCGTTGTACAAATTCTTTCAATCTTAATGAAATTTTTGGTTGTTTTCCATATATTTGGTTGTTTAGTACTAATTTTTAAGGTACCATTTTTCCCATTTCCTCTATTCCTTTTTGAAAATCACTACGGGGGAAAAAGAAATGATAAAAAGAATACTAATAAAGAAGAGATTTTCCTAAGGGGGAGTTCATCTAAGGGGAAGTTCTTATCAAAGAAGATTTTTGTATGCAAGATAATGTAAAATTTCATTCAGGAAATTAGGAATAAAATCCTTAGAGATTTCAAAACCTAAGGGGGGAATTAGTCGTATTCACTATGATTCATATGTAAAGGGAGATAAGTTTTGTTTTATGTTCTTAACGAAAAACTCTAAATCCTTATATTTTTTTCATAAGGATGTTTGTGCTTTCCAAAAAGGGGGAGATTGTTGAGTCAATAAGGTTTCCTTATTAATTTTTCATTCCTCTGTTTTGAAAATCACAAACACTCTATCTTAAGGCAAATCACATTTTCCCTAAGCATTATCCTAATAAGGAAAATTTTTCTTCCTCAAGAAAATTTTACCTTTACCTATTTTTTTCATTGTTCTTTTTATAGTTTCTATAAATCTAACTCTTTTATTTCTAAAGGGTAAAATTTGGTTTCATATCGAAAACCTCGGAATCCTATAAATCCTTAGTTTTAGAGCATTCTGTTTTCAGGATCTGATTTTAGGTTCTGAATTCAGACTCCGAATTCTCTGAAATTCAGACTCTGAATTTTCTGAAATTTAGACTCTGAATTCTCTGAAATTTAGACTCCAAATTCTCCGAAATTCAGACTCTGAATTCTCTGAAATTCATACTTTGAATTCTCTGAATTTCAGACTGCAAATTCTCTGAAATTTAGACTCTGAATTCTCTGAAATTCGGACTCCGAATTCTCTGAAATTCGGACTCTGAATTCCTCAGAATTCAGACTCCGGATTCCTCAGAATTCCGACTCCGAATTTCTCAGAATTCCGACTCCAAATTCCTCAGAATTTTGACTCCGAATTCCTCAGAATTCAGACTCTAAATTCCTAAGAATTCAGATTCTGAATTCATTAGAATTCAGATTCTGAAGTCTATAGAATTTAGGATCTGAATTCTTTGGAAAACATAATCTGAATATCCATGATTTATAGTCTCCAAATAATTACTTGCTTAAACTCCAAACTTTTATTTTTCCTTAAACTCTGAAAAATAGATTTGGTTAAGAAACCTTATTTTGCTTACACTTTTTAGTTAATAAACAATGTCATACATTCTGTTTCTAACTAACCGTTGTTTGAGTGAAACGTGTATAGGTCCCTCCAAGATTCAAGGAAAAATTTGATCGTTGGAGGAGGGAGCCGACCATTGGAGAAATGCCTATAAATAGGAGCTCATTTGAATAAGCTCATTACTGATCCATCACTCTAGAGATTGCATGCTGCTGAAGTGATTTCTAGAGAGAGAGAGACTCTCCTTTTTTTTGACTGAACGAGAGAGACTCTCCTTTTTTTTGACTGAACGAGAGAGACTCTCCTACCTTGTGCGTACTGAACATCTTGTTTAGCTTGCTTCGTGTGAATCTAATTGTTGTTGTGTACAATCGATGACTTTCGGGGATAGGAAGACAGAGGTGACAACTACCTTAAAGTTCGAGGACTTCTGTTGATAGGAAGACAGAGGTTCTGACTACCTTAAAGTTTGAGGGTTTGTGGGGATACCAAGACAGATTCTGATATTCTTATCGAGGGCTTACCCTGGTGTGGGTAAGACATATTTTCTTGAAAGTATAAATCAAGGGACCTTTATCCAAATTTGTTGGATACCCTACTCTTTGGATTAAAAGATTTCCTACTTGTTACTTTTTTTGTTTCAAGTTTATTTTCTGATGTATTTTGATAAAAGAAGAAAGTATAACTTTCTTATACTTTCTTGTTCTTTTATGTACTCTGATTAATAAGATTCTATACGCTATAAGGTAGAATCTTTTCCTTGTAAACTTTTCTTAAGTTTTGTTTCCAGAACCATATTTCTGGAACCTAGCAAGTTTGAAGAACTAAAAGAGGTCTTGTGAATTTACCATGTTTAAAATTTTTAAACATAGTTTTCCTTAAGGTTAAAAACAAAAGTCTTTAAACTTACAATTCATCCCCTCTCTTGTTATTGAGCATCTACATTTATATTTCGATCCTACAATTGATATTAGAAAAGGTATCTCAAGGTTTTTAGTAGGTGGTCTAGTCTTTCTTTGACTTGGATTTTGTAACCCTTTTAGGAGTCTTGACTAAAAGACCTCTTTTAGTTCTACAAATAGGAAGTTAAGGATCTGAATGAGAAGCTTAATTCTGTGGTCATGAATTGGAAGAGGGAAATGGATCTCAGAATTGAATTTGAAGAAAAATCTTGTTAAGAAAGAAGAAGTTTTGAAGGTTCATGCAGATATTTTTAAGGCTTAGGAAGAAAAGATAAAAGCCTTAGAGTAGAAAATTGAAGATTAAGATCAGTTGCTCAAGCGTATGGAAGAAGATCACAAGGAGATAAAGAAGCTGAAAACCATTATCAAGAAACTGATGCCGAAGGAAAAAGAATGATATTTTTTTTCCTAATTCTGATCTTTTATTGAATTTCTTCCCTGTACAAATTCTTTCAATCTTAATAAAATATTTGGTTGTTCTCCATATATTTGGTTGTTTAGTACTAATTTTTTAGGTACCATTTTTTTCCATTACCTCTATTCTTTTTTGAAAACCACAAAGGGGGAGAAATGAATGATAAAAAGAATACTAAGAAAGAAGAGATTTTCCTGGGGGGGGGGGTTCATCTAAGGGGAAGTTCTTATCCAAGAATATTTTCGTATGCAAGATAATGTAAAATCTCATTCAGGAAATCGTGAATACGATCCTTAGGGATTTCAAAACATAAGGGCGAATTGGTACTATTCACTGTGATTCATATGTAAAGGGAGATAAGTTTTATTTTATGTTCATAAAGAAAAACTCGAAGTCCTTATATTCTTTTTCATATGGTTGTTTGTGATTTCTAAAAAGGGGGAGATTGTTGAGTCAATAAGGTTTTCTTACGACTTTTCTATTCCTCTATGTTTTGAAAATCACAAACACTCTATCTTAAGGCAAATCATATTTTCCCTAAGCATTATCCTAATAAGGAAAATTTTCTTTCCTCAAGAAAATGTTACCTTTACCTATTTTTTTCATTTTTTTTATAGTTTCTATAAATATGACTCTTATTTCTAAGGGGTAAAATTCGGTTTCATATCAAAAACCTTGGAATCCTATATATCCTTAGTTTTAGAGCATTCTGTTTTCAGGATCTGATTTCAGGTTCCGAATCCAGACTCCGAATTCTCTAAAATTTAGACTCCGAATTCTCTGAAATTTAGTCTCTGAATTCTCGGAAGTTCAGACTCTGAATTCTCTGAAATTCAGAATCCGAATTCTCTGAAATTCAGACTCTGAATTATCTAAAATTCAGACTCTGAATTCTCTGAAATTGAGACTCTTAATTCTCTGATATTCAGATTCCGATTTCTCTGAAATTCAGACTTTGAATTCTCTAAAATTTAGACTCTGAATTCTCTGAAATTTACACTCTGAATTCTCTAAAATTCAGACTCTGAATTCCTCAGAATTCAGACTCCGAATTCCTCAGAATTCAAACTCTGAATTTCTCAGAATTCAGACTCCGAATTCCTCAGAATTCAGATTCTCAATTCATTAGAATTCAGATTCTGAAGTCTACAGAATTCAGGTTCCAAATTCTTTGGAAAACATAATCCGAATATCCATGATTTATAGTCTCCAAATTATTACTTGCTTAAACTCTGAACTTTTTTTTACTTAAACTCTGAAAAATATATTTGGTTAATAAACTTTATTTTTCTTACACTTGTTTTAGTTATGAAACAATGTCTTACATTCTGTTTCTAACTAACTTTTGTTTGAGTGACACGTGTATAGGTCCCTTCAAGATTTAAGGAAAAATATGACCGTTGGAGGAGAGAGCTGACCGTTGGAGAAATGCCTATAAATAGGAGCTCATTTGAACGAGCTCATTACTGATCCATCACTCTAGAGATTGCATGTTGTTGAAGTGATTTCTAAAGAGAGGGACTATCATGCCTTGTGCGTAATGAACATCTTATTCAACTTGTTTCGTGCGACTCCGATTGTTGTTGTGTACAATCGAAGACTTTTGGGGATAGGAAGACAGAGGTGCCGACTATCTTAAAGTTCAAAGACTTCCGTGGATAGGAAGAGAGAGGTTCCGACTACCTTAAAGTTCGAGGGTTTGTGGGGGTAGCAAGACATATTATGATATTCTTATCGAGGGTTTACCCTGGTGTGGGTAAGACAGACTTTCTTGAAAGTATAAATCAAGGGACTTTTATCCAAGGTTGTTGGATACCCTACTCTTTTGGTTAAAAGATTTCATACTTGTTACTTGTTTTGTTTCAAGTTTATTTTCTGCTGTATTTTGATAAAGGAAGAAAGTATAACTTTCTTATACTTTCTTGTTCTTTTATGTACCCTGATTAATAAGTCTCTATACGCTTTAAGGTAGAATATTTTCCTTGTAAACTTTCTTTAATTTTCGTTTCTGGAACCATATTTTCAGAACCTAGCAAGTTTGAAGAACTAAAAGAGGTCTTGTGAATTTACCTTGTTTAACTTTGTTAAACATAGTTTTCCTTAAGGTTAAAAATGAAATTCTTTAAACTTACAATCCCCCCTCTTGTTATTGTGCATCTACATTCATATTTTGATCCTACAATTGGTATCAGAAAAGAGATCTCAAGGTTTTTAGTAGGCGGTCTAGTCTTTCTTTGACTTGGATTTTGTAACCCTTTCAGGAGTCTTGACTAAAAGACCTGTTTTAGTTATACAAATAGGAAGTTAAGGATATGAATGAGAAACTTAATTCTGTGGCCATGAATTGGAAGAGGGAAATGGATCTCAGAATTGAATTTGAAGAAAAGCTTGTTAAGCAAGAAGAAGTCTTGAAGGTTGAGGCAGATATTCTTAAGGCTCAGGAAGAAAAGACAAAAGCCTTAGAGAAGAAAAGTGAAGATCGGGATCAATTGCTCGAGCGTATAAAAGAAGATCACAATGAGATAAAGAAGCTGAAAACCATTGTCAAGAAACTGATGCCGAAGAAAGAAGAAGGATATTTTTTTTTATGAATTCCGATCTTTTGTTGAATTTCTTCCTTGTACAAATTCTTTCAATCTGAAATTTTTTGTTGTTCTCCATTATTGGGTTGTTTAGTACTAATTTTTCAGGTACCATTTTTTCCTATTCCCTCTATTCCTTTTTGAAAATCACAAAGGGGGAGAAAGGAATGATAAAAAGAATACTAAAAAAGAAGATATTTTCCTAAGGGGGATTTCATCAAAGGGGAAGTTCTTATCAAAGAAGATTTTTGTATGCTAGATAATGTAAAATATCATTCAGGAAATCAAGAATACGATCCTTAGGGATTTCAAATCCTAAGGGGGAATTAGTCATATTCAAATCCTAAGGGGGAATTAGTCATATTCACTATTATTCATATGTAAAGGGAGATAAGTTTTTTTATGTTCATAAAGAAAAACTCTAAGTCCTTATATTCTTTTTCGTAAGGATGTTTGTGATTTTCAAAAAGAGGGAGATTGTTGAGTCAATAAGGTTTCCTTATGAATTTTCCATTCCTTTATGTTTTGAAAATCACAAACACTCTATCTTAATGCAAATCATATTTTCCCTAAGCATTATCCTAATAAGGAAATTTTTATTTCCTCAAGAAAATGTCACCTTTACCTATTTTTTCATTGTTCTTTTTATAGTTTTTATAAATCTAAATCTTTTATTTCTAAAGGGTAAAATTCAGTTTCATATCAAAACCTCAGAATCCTATAAATCCTTAGTTTTAGAGCATTCTTTTTTCAGGATCCGATTTCAGGTTCTGAATTCAGACTCTGAATTCTATGAAATTCAGACTCCAAATTCTCTAAAATTCAGACTCTGAATTATCTATAATTCAGATCCGTATTCTCTGAAATCCAGACTCTGAATTCTCTAAAATTCAGACTCCAAATTCTCTGAAATCCAGACTTCGAATTCTCTGAAATTCAGACTTCAAATTCTCTAAAATTCGGACTCTGAATTCCTCAGAATTCCGACTCCGAATTCCACAGAATTCAGATTTCAAATTCCTCAGAATTCAGACTCTGAATTCTTAAGAATTCAGACTCCGAATTCCTAAGAATTTAGATTACAAATTCATTAGAATTCATATTCTGAAGTCTATAGAATTCAGGTTCCAAATTCTTTGGAAAACAGAATTTGAATATCCCTGGTTTATAATCTCCAAATTATTACTTGCTTAAACTCTGAACTTTTATTTTTTCCTTCGACTCTGAAAAATAGATTTGGTTAAGAAACCTTATTTTTCTTGCACTTGTTTTAGTTATGAAATGATGTCGTACATTCTGTTTCTAACTAACCATTGTTCGAGTGACACGTGTACAGGTCCCTTTGAGATTCAAGAAAAAATATCACCGTTGGAGGGAGCCGACCATAAATTGGAGCTCATTTGAACGAGCTCATTACTGATCCATCACTCTAAAGATTGCATGCTGCTGAAGTGATTTCTAGAGAGAGAGACGCTCATGCCTTGTGCGTACTGAACATCTTGTTCATCTTGCTTTGTGTGACTGCGATTGTTGCTGTGTACAATCAAGGACTTCTGGGGATAGTAAGACAGAGGTGCCGACTACCTTAAAGTTCGAAGACTTCCGTGGATAGGAAGACAGAGGTTCCGACTGCCTTAAAGTTTGAAGGCTTGCGGGGATAGCAAGACAGATTCCGATATTCTTATCGAGGGCTTACCCTGGTGTGAGTAAGACAGACTTTCTTGAAAGTATAAATCAAGGGACCTTTATCCAAGGTTGTTGGATACCCTACTCTTTGGGTTAAAAGACTTCATACTTGTTACTTGTTTTGTTTCAAGTTTATTTTCCACTATATCTTGATAAAGGAAGAAAGTATAACTTTCTTATACTTTCTTATTCTTTTATGTAGTCTGATTAACAAGATTCTATACGCTTTAAGGTAGAATCTTTTCCTTGTAAACTTTTATTAAGTTTCCTTTCCAAAACCATATTTCTGGAACCTAGCAAGTTTGTAGAACTAAAAGAGGACTTGTGAATTTACTTTGTTTAACTTTGTTAAACATAGTTTTTCTTAAGGTTAAAAAAAAAGTTTTTAAACTTACAATTCACCCCCCTCTTGTAATTGAGCATCTACATTCATATTTCGATCCATATTTAACCTACTTATGAAGAATTATCTAGGCTTGCTAAACTTCTTGAGAATGAAAATTTTAAAGTCAAGAAAAATCTTGATAAGACAAATTCTAGAATTTCTATTCGTACTAAAGAAGTATCAGACCTTTCTAAAGATCGTGATAAGAAATTTTTTGATTTTGAAAGTATTTCCAAAAACCCTGCGAAAGTTAATTCTGAGAAGGATAAACTTTTCAAGGTTCTTGAAAATGTAATTTCTATGAAAAATATTTTAGAGGCTAACTATAGTGTTAAAACTAATGTTTTTGAGGATAAAAACTTAGTTATTAGACTGAAGTCAGAAATACTTTCCTTGGGGAAATGTTTGTCAAACTTTACCTTAGGTAAGAGAAACTTTGATAATATGTATTCCCAAATTCAACTTCTAAGGAATAATTCTGGATTTGGTTATACTCATTCTAAACTAGTTTTTAGTAATAATTATTTTGTTCCTCAAAGTGCTCCATTCTGCACTAAATGTCAGTGTGGTGGACATTGGGCAAAAAATTGTTCTTTAAACAAAACTCAGTCTTTAGGTTTTCATAAAGTTAATTTTTCTAACAAAATGTGGATACCTAAAATTTTTCTTTCTGAAGTTTTCGGATCCAAGAAAGTTTGGGTTCTGAAAGCCTAACACTCTTATTTTTAGGAAAATAAAGATAGTAACAATAGCAATACATGATACATGGATAGTAGATGTTCCCGACACATGACTGGTAACAAAAAACTTTTTTGAAAAGATTATCAAGATGAAAAGAGGAAAAGTAACTTTTAGAGATAATGCTAAGGGAGAAATTATTGGTATCAGAGCAGGTCTCTTAAATACTTATATTGACATATAAGTTTTCACGCTCAAGTTTTCATTGTTCTAAATATTTTCCTTGCTTAGGTTTTTTATCCTTGTTTACAAACTTTTACTATTAATAAGTTTTTGTGGAAAGATATTTTTTTAGATTGCAGGAATGAATGTTGGTTCGATTGATAATTTAAATCATTATAGACCACCTATATTTGATGGAAATGATTATGAATATTGGAGGGATCGTATGAAGACTTTTGTTATTAATACTGGAGTGGACAACTTCGTTATGCTTATTGGAGATTATAAGATTCCTGATAAGGAAGTCAGAACTTTTACTAATCAAGAAAAGCTAGAATATCAACTAAACTGAAAGAGAAAGTAGAAACTCCTGCGGCTAAGGAAACCCAAACTGCACCTCCAAATCCAAAGAAGAAAAAGACTTACCATGATGAAGTAGTGGCTAAATGGAGAGAAGAAAAGAAGAACATGAAAGTAGGGGAGCCTATTTTTGGCTTGGATCCTGCTGAGGCAAAATCCTTGAAGTTGATGGCTGTCGAGAATCTTGAGAAGCAAGAAAACGAAAAGAAGCAAATAAAGAAAATGTCTGAAGTTGGGATAGCACAATCTCTTCTCAAGGCTGCTGAAAAAGCCTCTGAACAACTTTAGGTACCAGAATCGTTTTTGAAAGAATCACTCCCTGTGACTTCGGGAAAGACGATGGTGATTCCGGAACCACATCAAGAAGAAGAAATAGTTGAAGAGGAAGAAGTGGAAGAAGAAGGAGAAGAAGAAGGCAATGGTGATACAGAAGACATGATAAGGAAAGTGGAGGATTATCATGAGAAGGAGAGTCCTTCTAAGAAACTTTCAATCCGAACTTCTGAAGAAGAGTCTTCAAAACATGCTACTCCAAGAAAAGATGACAAGGGTCAGGAAGAAGTAAACAAACCATCTGAAGAAGAAAGCAGCAATCATGATTTTGTTCATCCAGAAGATCAAGTAGCTAAGGCTGAGAAAGAAGAAGTTGATGAAGATAAGATTGTTCAGTTATCAGATAGTGAGCATGAATCACCCAAAACACAAGATATTATTCCGTTAGTTAATAGGGAAAACAAGTGGTAGTCGATACACCTAGTAAATCTGTGGTGAAAAAGAAAGAAGTTGGTGCTTTGTCGAAGATGAAAGCTGATGAGTTAGAAAAAGAATCCTCACAAACTAAACACTCAGATTCAGAATCGTCCTCTCTTGGACATGATTTCATTATTCAGTATTTAAAAAAGCTGGTTGGAACTATTACCTTATTTCTAAAAATAGATTCAAGATGCCAGATGCTTCAACATTCGATAAATCAAAAATCAGATTTAGTTTGCATAGTTATGGATAAATGTGTCGGACTTGAGGCAGATTTCAAATCTTTTCTCATTGGTTATGAGGCTCATAAAAGATCTTGTAAAAAGATTACAAGGTGGTCAAGAATGGCAATCAAAGAGCTCAGAGTCTTTGATTAATTTCATGACAATGTCACGGATGATTTTGACACCGAAGATGGGAATATCAAGGAATTTACTAATAGTTTTGAGGAAAAGCTAAGTCTCGAACAAAATACTTGGAAGCAGGAAGTTAAGGATCTGAATGTGAAGCTTAATTCTGTGGCCATGAATTGGAAGAGGGAAAGAGATCTCAGAATTGAATTTGAAGAAAAGATTGTTAAGCAAGAAGAAGTCTTGAAGGTTCAAGTCGATACTCTTAAGGCTCAAGAAGAAAAGATAAAAGCCTTAGAGAAGAAAAGTGAAGATCATGATCAGTTGCTCAAGCGTATGGAAGAAGTTCACAAGGAGATAAAGAAGTTGAAAACCATTGTCAAGAAACTGATGCCGAAGGGAAAAGAAGGATAATTTTTTTTCCAAATTCTGATCTTTTGTTGAATTTCTTCCTCGTACAAATTCTTTAAATCTTAATGAAATTTTTGGTTGTTCTCCATATATTTGGTTGTTTAGTTCTAATTTTTCAGGTACCATTTTTTTCCATTCCCTCTATTCCTTTTTGAAAATCACAAAGGGGTGAAAAGGAATGATAAAAAGGAATATAAAGAAAGAAGATATTTTCCTAAGCGAGAGTTCATCTAAGGGGAAGTTCTTATCAAAGAAGATTTCTGTATGCAATATAATGTAAAATCTCATTTAGCAAATTAGGAATACGATCCTTAGGGATTTCAAAACCTAAGGGGGAATTAGTCGTATTCACTATGATTCATATGTAAAGGGAGATAAGTTTTCTTTTATGTTTATAAAGAAAAACTCTAAGTCCTTATTTTATTTTTTGTAAGGATGTTTGTGCTTTCCAAAAAGAGGGAGATTGTTGAGTCAATAAGGTTTTCTTATTACTTTTCTATTCTTATATGTTTTGAAAATCACAAACACTCTATCTTAAGGAAAATCATATTTTCCCTAAGCATTGTCCTAATAAGGAAATTTTTTCTTCCTCAAGAAAATTTTACCTTTACCTATTTTTTTTCATTGTTGTTTTTATAGTTTCTATAAATTTTACTCTTTTATTCCTAAAGGGTAAAATTTGGTTTCATATCAAAAACCTCAGAATCCTATAAATCCTTAGTTTTAGAGCATTCTGTTTTTAGGATCTGATTTCAGGTTCCGAATTCAGACTCTGAATTCTCTGAAATTTAGACTCTGAATTTTTTGAAATTCAGACTCTGAATTATCTGAAATCCAGACTTTGAATTCTCTGAAATTTAGACTCTGAATTCTCTAAAATTGTGACTCAGAATTTTCTGAAATCCAGACTCTAAATTCTATAAAATTGAGACTCAGAATTTTTTGAAATTTAGACTCTGAATTTCTCAAAATTCGAACTCTGAATTCCTCAGAATTCAGACTCCGAATTTCTTAGACTTCTGACTCCGAATTCCTCAGAATTCAGACTCTGAATTCTTCAGAATTCAGAGTCTGAATTCCTAAGAATTGAGATTACGAATTCATTAGAATTCAGATTCCAAAGTCTATAGAATTTAGGTTCCAAATTCTTTGAAAATAGAATTCGAATATCCATGATTTATAGTCTCCAAATTATTACTTAAACTCCAAACTTTTATTTTTCCTTAGAATCTGAAAAGTAGATTTGGTTAAGCAACCTTATTTTTCTTACACTTGTTTTAGTTATGAAATGATGTCATACATTCTGTTTTAACTAACCGCTGTTTGAGTGACACGTGTACATGTCCCTCCAAGATTCAAGGAAAAATATGTCCATTGGATGAGGGAGCTGACCGTTGGAGAAATTCTTATAAATAGGATCTCATTTGAACGAGCTCATTACTGATCCATCACTTTAGATATTGCATGCTGCTGAAATGATTTCTAGAGAGAGAGAGACTCTCATGCCTTGTGCGTACTGAACATCTTGTTCAGCTTACTTTGCGCGAGTCTGATTGTTGCTGTGTACAATCGAGGAATTCCAGGGATGGAAAGACAGAGGTGTCGACTACCTTAATGTTCAAGGACTTCCTTGGATATGAAGACAGGAGTTCTGAATACCTTAAAGTTCGAGGGCTTGCAGGGATAGCAAGACAGAATCTGATATTCTTAGCGAGGGATTTCCCTGGTGTGGGTAAGATAGACTTTCTTGAAAGTATAAATCAAGGGACCTTTATCCAAGGTTGTTGGATACCCTACTCTTTAGGTTAAAAGACTTCATACTTGTTACTTGTTTTGTTTCAAGTTTATATTCCACTGTATTTTGATAAAGGAAGAAAGTATAACTTTCTTATACTTTCTTGTTCTTTTATGTACTCTGATTAGGTAAGATTCTATACGCTTTAAGGTAGAATATTTTCCTTGTAAAAAATTTCATTTTTAACCTTAAGGAAAACTATGTTTAACAAGGTTAGACAAGTTAAATTCACAAGACCTCTTTTAGTTCTACAAACATGCTAGGTTCTGGAAATATGGTTCTAGAAATGAAAATTAAAAAAAATTATAAGGAAAAGATTCTACCTTAAAGCGTATAAAATCTTATTAATCAGAGTACATAAAAGAGCAAGAAATTATAAGAAAGTTATACTTTCTTCCTTTATCAAGATACAGTGGAAAATAAACATGAAACAAAACAAGTAACAAGTATGAAGTCTTTTAACCCAAAGATTAGGGTATGCAACAACCTTGAATAAAAGTCCCTTGATTTATATTTTCAAGAAAGTCTGTCTTACCCACACTAGGGTAATCCCTCGATAAGAATATCAGAATCTGTCTTACTAACCCCGCAAACCCTCTAACTTTAAGGTAGTTAGAACCTCTGTCTTCCTATCCATAGAAGTCCTTGAACTTTAAGATAGTTGACACCTTTGTATTCCTATCCCCGAAAGTCCTCGATTGTACACAACAACAATCAGAGTCGCACAAAGCAAGCTGAACAAGATGTTCAGTATGCACAAGGCATGAGAGTCTCTCTATCTAGAAATCACTTCAGCAACATGCAATCTCTAGAGTGATGGATCAGTAATGAGTTCGTTCAAATGAGCTCCTATTTATAGGCATTTCTACAACGATCGGAAAAAACTCTAAGTCCTTATATTGTTTTTCGCAAGAATGTTTTTGCTTTCCAAAAAGGGGGAGATTGTTGATTCAATATGGTTTCCTTATGACTTTTCCATTCCTCTATGTTTTGAAAATCACAAACACTCTATCTTAAGAAAAATCATATTTCCCCTAAGCATTTTCCTCTTAGGGAAATATGATTTCCCTTAAGATAGAGTGTTTGTGATTTTCAAAACATAGAGGAATTGAAAATTCATAAGAAAACCTTATTGACTCAACAAGTTTATATAGGAAAAGAGAGGAGAATTCTTTATTATTTCTTAAACTTAGGTTTTGAAGTTTATATAATAAAATAACCAAAACCACAAACCTTATCACGCTTTTTCCCATGGTTTCTGCCAAATGAGAGTAATTTTTATTATTTTATAAGGCCAATGGACGAACTTAATAAAATAATATCCTTTCTTATGTGGAAGTCAGTCATACTCTTAAAGAAATGATTTTAAAACCATAAAATATATTAATGGTATTGGAGGATTCATAATGGATTTATAAAATAAATCAAGTAAACTTAAAATCACATTATTTTAAAGAGGAAACATATATTTGGCCGTGAATTCCTTTTATAATATTTATTACATCACATTTGAGTCATTATGATATCATAATAAACACTATATTATTACAGTATTTAATTTTTACCTGGAAATTCGGTTGTCTATGAAAATTATGAAAAATTATCCATTGGGTAATTTCAACGTTTCGATTTCTAAAATAATATTCATTTGTTCTATTTTTTTTCTAAATATGTGTATTTTCATTTTTAAAATAAGAATCGACATTTATTGAGAAATGTTGTTTTTTTGATAATAACAGTTTTTGAACCCTTATAAAAATTATATTTGACTTGATAAAAATTATATGGCCATTTATACTTGATAAACATTATTTAATAATAATATTTTATTAAAAAATTGTTTATTTCATAAATCCATTAATTCATCAAAATAAATTCCTTAATTGAATCTTAATATTAACAAAAAATACTATTTTTGTTTTATTGTATCAAAATAAGTCAACAATAATAGGATGAAAATATATTCATTATTCTATAAAAAATAATGTACATAGTCATATTGTTAGGATCTTGATACATATCCCTTTAATACACCATCAAACACCCTAAGGGTAAGGTGCGTGACTATGAGACTTTCATGGGGTGATTTAGTGAACATGGTTTGGGCCGTGATCTCGATAAGTTTGAACTTCTCCCATAAATGATTTCGCTCATGCTTAAGTTGTTGAATCTCAACTTGGGATTGGTCAAGGGAAAAAACCAGTGATGATATCTCCCTCGGAAGCTCCAATAAATGGGTTTCATAGTGTACGATCCTACTGGTTGAGGTTATCACTTCCTTTGTCTGTGTCAATTAGATTTGTTAAAACCCTATATTTATACTAATCATGTGATCACTATTCAACGACTATATTATCAATAATAATGTTGATTAACAATCTCTCAAATATGTTATAATAAAACCAGAGGAGTGCATGTGTTTTCTATAACCATAATACATAATAAGATATTTTAATTAAAACAAAAGGGGAATTTTATTTATAATAGTTCGGGTCATTATAATCTTCCCCCCTTTAGAAATTTTACCTTTCAAATTTTAATTTCTCACACTAAAACAGATGAGGGTAACTCTGTTTCATCACTTCCTCTGGTTCCCACATTGATTCTTGAAACTTATAATTTCTCCACAACACTTTGACCATGTGTACTGTCTTATTCTATAGAACTTTGTCTCTGCGATCTAAGATCTTCACCAGCTGTACCTTATAGGAAATGTCATTCTCCAACGGCACCACACTTGGATTGAGTACATGTGAGGGGCCTGATATGTACTTCCTCAAGAGGGATACATAGAATACATCATGTACTTGAGATATGTTAGGTGATAGTGCAAGTCGGTAAACCACCACTCCGATACAATCAAGGATCTCAAAGGGGCCGATGTATATTAAAATAATATTTCCCTTCTTCCCAAATCCCATCAATTTTTTCTGTAGAGATATGCAGATGAATACCATGTCTCCAACATCAAACTCTAGCTCTCGTTGATGATTGTCAACATAGCTCTTCTGTCGACTCTGAGCATCCTTGATGTGCTGTTGAATAGTCTTAACCTTTTTCACCATTTCCTTGACCATTTCAGGACCTAGCAGTTTTTGTTCCCCAACTGCATCCCAACATGCTGGTGTTCTGCACCTCTTCCCATAAAGGACTTCGTAGGGAGTCATTTGGATGTTGGAGTGAAAACTATTGTTGTATGAGAACTTGACCAGAGGCATATGTTGATCCTATCCTCCTTTGAAGTCAATTGAGTATGCTCTCAACATGTTCTCAAGTGTCTGAATAGTCCACTTAGATTGACCCTCAATTTGAGGGTGATAAGCTTTGCTGAAGTTCAACTCAATGTTTAGAGCATGTTAGAGACTTTTCTAGAACTTGGAGGTAAATCTCATATCTCGATCAGATACAATTGATAATGGTACTTCTTACAGCCTCACCACTTCTTTGATATATATCCCTGCAAGTTGATCCAATGAGAAGTCCTCTCGAATCACAATGAAGTGTGATGTCTTTGTAAGACGATCCACCATAACCCATATAGCATCATTCCCTCTTGATGTCTTCGAAAGACCAGTGACAGAGTCCATGGTGATGTTTTCCCATTTCCATGTAGGTATGGGTAATGATTGCATCATCCCCTTGGATTTTTGCCTTTCCGATTTCACTTACTGAATCTCCTTCTTCATATTGTCCCACCAATAGTATTATCAGAGACATCGATACATCTTTGTGCTTCCGGGGTGGATATAGAATATTGAGTTATGTGCATAATCCAACAACTCTTTCTTTAACTCAGGATTTGATGGCACACACAGTTTTGACCCAAATCTCACAACACATTCTTCATTAACATTGAATTTTGAGGATTTTCTTTTTCTTATAGTTTCCACTTTCTTCTGAATTCTCATATCATTTCTCCGAGCATCCTTTAACCTCTCCAAAAGAGACGGTTGAACAATCATTTATGAAAGGATTGATGATGTTCATTCCTTTATGATTCTCATGTCCATCCTTTTCAAATCTAAGAATATCTGATCATTATCAATTCTCATCCATGATAGAATTGCTCGATCCTTTCTACATAGAGCACCTTCCACTTTATTCGCTTTCCCATTATGGTAGTGAATTGATCAGTCATAGTCCTTGATCAACTCTAACCATATTTGTTGGCGCATATTCATCTTTTTCTATGTGAATATATAATTGAGGCTTTTATTATCCATATATATTTCATAATTCTCCCCAAAGAGATAATGCTGTCATTTTTTTCAAAGCGAAGATCACTATAGTCAACTCTAAATCATGTGTTGGGTAGTACTGTTCGTAAACTTTCAACTACCTTGAAGCATATGCTCTAACTTTTTCATTCTGCATTAACAGACAACTCAATCCCTTCTTCGAAGCATTGTTCAATTCTATGAAAAGTTCTCCACTTGTGGGTAGTGTGAGTATAAGAGCAGTGATAAGCCTTTTTTCAGTTCCTTGAATCCCTCTTCACACTCATCATTCCAATAAAACTTGACTCTCTTCTGAGTTAGCTTGGTTAGAGGGTTTGACAATCACAATAAATTTCTCACAAATCGATGATAATACTCAACTAATCCTAGGAAACTACTGATATCTATCATAGATGTTGGCCTTGACCATCCTTCAATTTCTTATGTCCTTAAAGGGTCCACATATATCTTATTGCTTGTGATGATATACCCTACAAATGATACTTTCTTTAACTAGAACTCACATTTGTTGTAAATGGAATAAGTTTTCTCCTTTTGTAAGGTCTTTAGCACAATGCTTAGATGCTCCTCATGCTCCTCCTTGGTTTTGGAGTATATTAGAATATCATCTATAAAAACTACCACAAATTTGTCGAGGTAATATATAAAGACTCTATTAATCAAATCCATGAATATTATGGGTGTATTAGAGAGTTCGAAAGACATCACTATGAACTCATAGTGCCCATACCTCATACGAAAAGCAGTCTTGGGAACATCCTCATTCACCCTTAATTGGTAATATCCCAACTACAGATCCACCTTGGAGAAGTATTGTGCTCCATGTAGCTGATTGAATAAGTCATTAATCCGTGGTAGAGGATACTTATTTTTTATCACGATCTTGTTGAGCTCACGATAATCAATGCAAAGGTGCATTGATCCATCATTCTTCTTGACGAAGAGGGTTGGCGCACCCCATGGTGAAACACTTAGGTGTATGAAACCTTTATCCACATTCTTCTGTAGTTGTTTCTTCAGCTCTTCAAGTTCTACAACATCCATTATATATGGAGTCTTGGACATCGACAATGCCCCAGATATAAACTCGATTGAAAATTCAACCTCTTGGCTAGGAGGAAGAACATAAAATTCCTCAGGAAACACATCAACATATTCCCTCACAATGGGAATGTCTTCAAGGATGATATTTTCCTTAGAATCAATCATTTGAGCTAGATATGCTTGCTCATAGGGAAATAATATCCATGCTTGAGATGCTGGTGCTAAAGAAGATTTATCCTCCTCCTTGCGCTTGTATAGAATCGGGGGTCAATTCAAAATATATAGAATGATTTCCTTCTCGTGACAATTTATGTTGGATATATGTAGGAAAATCCAATATATACCCAAAATTGCATCAAATTCCACCAAAGAGAGTATGATAATGTTCGCTGGAAAGTTCAACCCACAAATTTTGATAGATGAGTTATACACATGGGATGCAATAATTGTCTCATTTTCCATTTTCACTGATAACTATACTTCCATGCTTTGTAGTGGGTTTTAAATAGTTCTACTAAACTTTCGTGATATGAAGGAATGCGTAGAACCTGAATAAAAAATTACGTTCTCTATTATTGAATGAATAAATAGAATACCTCTCACCACTTCATTGTCGGGATCCACCTTAGCGGTTGTGATGGAAAAAGTTGACCATTGTTTCCTTGGAGGTTGTTGGTTGTCTCTAAAAACCCTTGGCTTAGTGCATTGGTTTGCAGAGTGTCCTGATTCCTTGCAGTTGTAGTAATGAACAATACGCTTAGGGTTGACTAGAGAATTTCTTTCCTCCATCGCATTATTGGGTTTCTCTTATCAACAATCGTTAGCTAGGTGTCCTTCCTTCCCAGGCCTAAAGCATTTCCTCATTCCCCTTAGAAAATTTCTATGGTGTTTCTTTCCACACCTTTGATAAGTGGGATGTTGAAATTTCTTGGCACTGCTAGACTTCTCCATTAGACCACCAGAATTAAACTCCACTTTCTGCTTATTATCACCGTGATACCTTTGAGATTATCTGATCTCCATTTCGACTTTGAGGGCACATCAGACAATTTCCTTACAGCTACCAAAGTATCGGATCGCCATGGATTTTCATAGACTAGGTTTTAACCCACTAAAGAAGCGGTCAACCTTGCATTCGGGTGTAACAAAAAAGCTGAAGGTGCATCCTACATGTCTTGTGAATTTTTCCTCACATGTCTTGATATATTCATCGTCTTTTTTCTTTATGGCAAGTAAATACCTTTTTTCTTGAGGGCAAGTAAATATCTTTTTTCTTTTTAAGTCAGAGAGTGCGGGGAAAATATTTATCGAAAAATATTTTTCAGAATTCCTTCCACCTCGTCGCTTTGATCTCTTCCTCAAGATTCGTATTATTTATCAATGTCTACCACTGCTAAACTTCTCCCTCTATATGATAAACATCCAGTAGAACCTTCTCTTTTTTGAAATATTTATGGATGAAGAAGATCTTATCAATGGATTTGATCCATTGTTCCACAGTTAAGGGATCAGATTATCCATTGAAAGTCAGGGGCCTTTGTCACATAAAGGACTCAATTGCAACTTGTACTTTCTTAAGGAGATTTGGACACTCCTACTGATCTAGGTTTTTATTCAAAACTCGAGTTATCTGAGAGAGTATCTTCATAGAGTTTGCGCTTCCTTCTCCCATCGGATTGGGCATCTCGTTGGGTCATTCATCACATTGCCCTTCACATTGATTGTTTACTTGATTCCTCATATTTCCGGTCATTGGATAAAATAAAGGGGAAATTAGGAATGAGTATTTTTAAACTATTAAACACATAAAATGGAATCCAATGACATTAAAGGGTTCCTTAACTTATGAATTTTTAGGATTCAATCTATGTTATCCATGATGTATTTCCTAACATATATTCTTATGGGAATTTTTTGTTCCCTTAATAATGGTTCGTAAAGAGCTTATAAGTTTACCAAAGCATATCCCCCTAGAGTGTCAAACCGGGTGTGTAGTAAGGCCTATTGTCGTGTACCAGGTTACACCGAGTCAAACCCGATGCACCTTGTCAGAGTTGTTACCCCTAGGTACATCTGTGCTAGAACCACATCCACTTGTAGTATCCAGACATGAATTTATTTTCTTGATAAACCACTTAATCTATACTTACCAAAATTTAGGGATGTTTTCTTATACTTAGTCTTATCCCTAAGGCTTTTATTAGAGTTTTCTAATCTCAATCACAAAAATAACTAAACTTTTCCTTTAGTATCAACTATAACAACCCTACACTTTATTTCACATTAATACTTGATTTATTACATAAGGTTACACTTAATACAACCTGGAAGTTTGAGAAGTCTAGTGTCTTTGGGAATTAGGTACATTACATAACAATTTAAAATAGGGAAAACATCATCTTTATTGAAAATTTCATTAACATGCTCGCACTTAAAACTACATGAGATAACCTGGGGACATACATAAGAGGTGAGATATAAATCCCAGTAAGGGAATAAACATGAAATAACATAAATAAGGTAATACATGTTTGAAAATAGACATATCAATAGGGAATAAAAGGAGAAAAAATCATAAACATGAATAATAAGGCATGATATAGCATGATAGTCATAACATGAGAAATGTGACAACAACTTAAAACACTACATCATAAACATATGTCAAGGATAACTGTCAAGGCAACATAATTGAAAAATTCCCATGAAGGAACCGGGTTCACTCCATGTCCCAACATGACGTCTCATGAGACTAAACATTACCCATACCATTAGAGTGCTATATAATTCCGGGTGCACCCATCGCTTTTATTTCATTCTCATGCTTTAGTGTGTCACATAGATCATAAAACATGGATTCATTCATCATCATATTTTATTCCACGATCAAGGAGTGTGGAATAAATACATGTAAGTTCCAAGTCAAAGAATTATAAGTGTATAAAGGTGAACACCCTTGATAGGAAATGAATATGGTATTCACTACATAATTGTTTTGGCATAAAAAATTGCGGTGAAATTTTGGCAGCATAACGACGTCACTTAAAAATTCATAAAATGGGTCGATGAGAGTGAAAGTGATCTCTCATAATTTGGACATCAAATGGGTAGTAATAGGGACATGGAAATACGTATCCCAACATTAGGAATTGGAAATAGAAGGCATAAGATAATAAAGAAACACAAATAAAGAAGAGAAGGTGATGATCTTTTACTAAATTTCGGCTTGGTAATGAGTGTACATAATGGTTCATGAGAAGGATTAATGATAGTGAAAGGGGTCTCTAATCATATAGAAATCAAATGGAAAATAAGTGGGATATATAAGAATATATCCCAACATGTACAAATGGAAATTAAGAAGCATAACATAAAAGAAGTGCTTGAATAAAAAGGAGAGTGAAAGATCTCTTACTTAAGCGTGTGACTCCAAATGCTTGAGATGAACTTATTGAGAGATTAGGGGAACCTTGGGAGGATTCTAGAGAGGGGAGGGCAGAGTAAAGACATGCTCCAAGGATTTTGAGTGAAGAGAAATGAGAGCTTGAGTGGGTTTATATAGGAAAAGAGTGGAGAATCCTTTTTTTATTTCTAAAACTTAGGTTTTGGACTCTATAATAAAATAACCAAAACCACAAACATTCCCATGGTTTCTGTCCATGATTTTTCTAAACGAGAGTGATTTCTGTTATTTTATAAGGCCAAAGGTCGAACTTAATAAAATAATACTCTTACTTATGGGGAAGTGAGTCAAACTCTTAAATAAATGATTTTAAAACCTTAAAATATATTAATGGTTTTGGATGATTCATAATGGATTTATATAATAAATCAAATAAACTTTAAATCGCATTATTTTAAAGAGAAAACATAGATTTATTTGTGGATACCTTTTATAGTATTTATTATATCACTTTTGGGTCATTATGATGTCATAATAAACACTGTATATTTATACGATATTTAATTTTTACCTGAAAATTTGACTGCGTCAAAAAATTATGAAATATTCACCGTTGGATAATTTTGACATTTTGATTCCAAAAAAAAATATTCATTTTATCTAAAAAAATTCTAAATATGTATATTTTCACTTTTAAAATAAGAACTGATATTTATTGAGAAATGCTGAGTTTTTTTGACAATAACAGTTTTTGAACCTTTATAAAAATTATTTTTGAATTCATAAAAATTGTACGATAATTTATACTTGATAAAAACTATTTAATAATAATATTTTATTAAAATATTATTTATTTCAAAAATTCATTAATTCATCAAAATAAATTCCTTAATTGAATTTGAATATTAACCAAAAATACTATTTTTGTTTTATTGTATCATAATAAAAGTCAAAAATAACAGGATGAATATATATTCATTATTATATAGAAAATAATGTACATACTCATATTTCTAGGGTCTTGATACACATTCTTTTAATACACCAATAAACGCTCTAAGGGTAAGGTGTGCGACTGTGAGAATTCCATGGGGTGGTTCAACGAACATGGTTTGAGTCGTGATATCGATGAACTTGAAATTCTTCTGTAAACAGTTTCTCTCATGCTTAAGTTATTGGATTTTAGCCTGGTCTTGGTCAAGGGAAAAACCCATTGATGTTATCTTCCTTTGAAGCTCCGATAAATGGGCTTCATAGGGTACAATCCTATTGGTTGAGGCCACCAAAGGAGTGTATGTGTTTTCTATAACCATAATACATAATAAGACATTTTAATTAAAAAAATGGGGAATTTTATTTATAACCGTTTGGGTCGTTACAAATTTATACCCAACGATTTAGAGAAACCATGAGTTGATTTTCTACCCAAACCTATACCCACAGTTCTAAAAAAATGTTGGTATAGGTTGAGTTATACCAATAGTTTTTTTAAAAACTGTGAGTATATCCCTTTACATAGATAGACTCGCTCAGGATCCCCCTCCCCTCATTCAAACCCTAATTCTGTCCTCTCCCACCATCCTCAACGTCCCCCTCCCCTCCTCAGGCGACATTGCACCCATCAGGTAGGTGTTCTTCCTTCATTTTTGGCAATTTTTTTTGTTGCGATCTTTGAGAGGTAAGATTCCTTCCCCCTCTTATTTATTCTCTTGTCTTCCTCCATTTTCATGGGCATGAGTTACTTTTATAAATCTACTTTGAGTTGACATGTGTCTTTATGCTTTTTTTTTTCAGATATTTTAAAAATTAATTTGTTTTTGCTATAGTTTTTTAATATTTTTTAAAAGTGTTTTATATTACACAAGCATGATTTTCCATTTTAGTTTATATCTTTTAGGGGAAAATAATTTCTCAATGGTTTATTTTATCACTCAACCCCAGTTTTTGACCACTAGTGATTAAGTTAGTGTGCTTTAGCCTATATGAGAACCTAGTTTAAGTCTCAAGAATTGGGTTACCAAACTCATTTATTACAGGAAAGACCACTTTAGATTGTGAATGTACCTGATAATGGAGATTTCAAAATTGAGAGATCAAATGGAACCCATATATTAAAGGTTACTCTATAGAGGAGCTGAAAACTTTAACTTTAAAATAATGAATTGAGAGATAAGTCAGGCTGAAGATACGAAATCGATCAATTTTGGAAGGTAACCCAAATTTATGACTTTTTTTAAAATTTTTAATTTATTAATTTAGTTTTCATGGTTGGATTCCCTTACTCATCGAACTAATATTTGATTTTTCAAGATGAACATGAAGAAACTTAAACTATAAAAGAATTCATCCATGAGATCCACTAGAACATAGTATTTAGTTGTATCTCTTCTGTATTTGGGATAATTATATCCCATATTTCATCTAATTAATTTTTCATAATGCATTTGTAAAGATAAAGGAGATAATATCATTCGTGTATGGGGTATATTATAATATGCTTGTTAGGGTCATCTCAATTGCATAATCTAGTTAGTTTGAATAATATAAATAATTTTAACCTTAAATAAAATCCTTCCATGACTCAATGTTATCCTCAATTATGTTTTCACACGAGAAGACCTCTATGGATAAAAAATACACAATTTTCTACTATTATTCTTGAGTTGTTAATTATTGCAATACATGCTCCTTTTTTGGATTTCTATGTGTATGCCTTGATTTTTTTCTTATGATATGCCTTATTCTTTGTTGGGATGGATATTAGAGTATTCTATAATTCCCACTTACATCATGCATTGTATTCAATTTGGTATCCTATTAATGTTCTTTAATTTCCTCTACACTATAATTTTAATTTGAATTTGAATTTGCATATCATTGTAATTATGGTTTACACTGTTGATTGGAACATAAATTTTTTTCCCTGTAATAAAATGTATAAAAGTTGGAAGTATCATACCAATTATATTTCAACAGAGTTTCAAGAGAATTTGGAAACATTTTTAGATTCGGCATTTAACAATGCTTTAGATGGAGGTCGTATACAATGTCCATGTTATAATTGTGTTGGAAGACCATGGTTAAGCTGGGAAGAAGTTAGATACCATATAACGAAAGATGGATTTGAAACAAACTATTATGTTTAGTATCATAATGGAGAGATGTGATAACCTTTTACTATTCATGAATGAAAAGAAAGAAGTGGTATGGAGAATTTGGTATTTGATCGGTTTCCATTTGTGCATCATCATGAGAGAGATAATATGCTTGTGAAAAAAGGAAATGATATCAATAAACGCGAGGAAATGATTAAATATGATGATTATAAGAGAGAGAAAAATTTAATGGATGATGGCAAAACTTCTGTATATCAGGAATGTACTAAAATAACAAAGTTAGAAATTTTAATTTTTTTATATCATGGAAAAACCATGTATGGAATTTCTAATACCACCATTTATTATATTATTACCTTTTTGAAGGACTTGCTTCATATTGGTGCTGATATTCCCTCAAGTCATTATAAGGAATGAAAGTTAATTAAGCATCTCATATTTTTTACTAAAAAAATTCATGCCTGTCTGAAAGATTTCAGTTTATTTTAGGAGGAAACAAATGACCTTAATGACTGTAAAGAATGTGGTACATCTCGATAGAATCCAAATGTAGATGGAACACCATCTCATATGCCACAAAAAGTCATGTGGCACTTTCTATTGATTCCCAGGATTCAAAATCTATTCATGTCTGTAGAAATCGTAGCCACTATGTGATGACATGATGCTGAGAGAATAAATGTTATGATGAGTTGTTTCATACTACATATGGATTATCATGGCAGGAATTTGATGCACAACATCCTGATTTGTAGTTGAGGTTTGTAATGTCAGATTGAGTCTATCCTATGATGGTTTTAATCTGTTTGGTCAGATGCTTACTGCTCACAACACGTGGCCAGTTTTTATTCACATTTATAATCTTCCTCTGTGGATGTGTGAACAAACCTTTAACTTTCTTGAGTATATTAATATCTAGACCTTCTGATCCAGGAAATGATATAGACGTTTACTTGCGACCTTTAATAAGATTTTTGAAATAACTTTGAGATATGAGTGTGCACATATTCGATGCTTCTTCAAAAAATATACTTCAGAAGCTTGTTGCCCTTCTATGGACTATAAATGATTTCTCTACTTATGCAATGATGTCTGGTTAGAGCACGAAGGGAAAACTATTGTGTCCTATTTGTGTGAAGAATACACGATCGATAAGGCTTAAATATCTTCATAATTTCAGTTTTATGGGGCATCGATGATTCTTTCCAATGGATCATCAATATAGGAAGAATCACTGGAGGTTTGATAATTCTGTTGACACTGAACAACCACCTCAACGTATGTTAGGAACTGATGTGTTTAATGAATTGAAAGATTTTAGTTTTTTCATTAGGGAATGGTCCGATGAAAACTAAAAAAAGGAAAAATGTTAACATTGAAACCACTTACAATTGGAAAAGGAGAAGTATCTTTTTTGAGTTACCATATCGATATACCAATTTTTTACGTCGTTATTTAGATGTATTTCACATTGAGAATAGTATATATGAAATGTTGCTTTCAATTCTTCTAAATATCAAGGGGAAGACCAAATATGACTTTCGAACTCGTCGGGACTTGTTGGATTGGGGTATTCGACCAAAAATGCATCCTATGTGTATCAGTGAAAACAAATGGAAAGTTTCACATACTTCTTTTGTGATGACACTTTTAGAGAAAAATTAATTTATGGAAGTATTAGAGAATATCTAGGTTCTTAATGGTTATTCCAACAACATATCTAAAGGGGTCAACAGAAGGGATTTGAAACTAAAATCCCTAAAAACTCATGATTATCACATCATTCTTCATGAAT
Organism: Viscum album; assembly: GCA_963277665.1. Classification (NCBI taxonomy): domain Eukaryota; kingdom Viridiplantae; phylum Streptophyta; class Magnoliopsida; order Santalales; family Viscaceae; genus Viscum; species Viscum album. The sequence continues at coordinate 1,375,399,926 of OY728164.1, forward strand.
TGACTCCAATAGTAATCCAGTATTCGTTATACAATAATTTAAGTGTGACAGTGATTTACTTGTGTCATTTTTTAGAGGCCTTTGTGCAAAAATGTTATCGAAGTCTTTCTTGATAAAAATACAGCAAGAGGCTCCATTAATTTTGTGTGAGTTGGAAAAAAAATCCCTCCATCATTTTTCACCTGCATATTGCATTTAACAATTCGTCTTCCAATTGAAACACTTCTTGGGGGACCCGTTGCTTTTTGGTGAATGCATCTTACTGAAAGAAATATGTGCACAATGAAATCTTATGTCCGAAACAAGAATCTTCCTGATGGTTCCATTATGAGAGGTTATCTGGCTCAAGAATGTATGAATATTTATTCAATGTATTTGTCTAATGTGAACACAAGACATAAATGGCCAATGAGAAATGAAGATGAGAAGTATGAGGAAATTGATACCTCGTTTCCATATCTTCTCCAAATAGGAGGAATTCCTGGGTCATATACATTGGTTACATTGACCTTTGAAGAGTGAGATATGCCACATCGCACAATCTTGTTTAACTTGGTTTGTTCGACGACTATACCAAATAAGTAATTTGGATATTTATATGTTATCTCATAGCATATCATTTCACATATACCTTAGAATTGTATTATCATTTTATGCATGGAACATAAACAAATTATAAGTAGAGTTCATTGATCTCTACCTTTGAGAAGGAGAGAGGTTTTTCATAGACAAGAGTTTCCCAGTTGGTTGAAGTCAAAGGTATGACCATTGCTTTAATTAAATTAAAATATAAATATTTATTTAATTGTATTATTCATATATATTTCAGGTATTGAGTTTACCTGTTGACTCTGTTTCTCAAGATTTAAGAGCGTTGACTTTTGATCCCAATTCGTTGGTTCATGAATGAAAATCTTTAATAATCCATGGGTATAAATTTGTTACAATTGACCGAGCAGTGAAGATGAGAACACAACATGATGACGTTATGTTAACTTCTACAATAGACTGTTATGCCAGTGCATCAGATAGTCATCCCCGATATCAAAATGTCTCTTATTATAGACTTGTTGAGAAAATATTTTTATTGGATTACCACTTTTAAGGTCGAATCGCTATGATGAAATGTAAATGGTTTGATTCAATGGCGCAACATGATATATTTATTGATGATTTTTTATTCAGAGTTATTGATATGAGTCGATTCATGGCTACTGATGAACCATATATTTTGACAGCAATGAAAAAATACGTTTTTATGTGAAAGATCATTTGAGTCTTGATTACAATGTCTTTAAAGAAGTAATCCCAAGACATATTTTTCATGATGATGGGGAAGAAATTGACACCATTGATGCCCCCATTAGTTTTGACCAAAATATTGCATTTGATGACTCAAATTGTCCCATTGCGAGAGTTGATGTTGAACCTGATGTAATGGTTGGTAATATATAGAAGAAACCATATATGTTCACATTTCATTCAGTTTACATTGACACGGGTTTATCAGGTTGGTATTACTGTAATTACTTTAATTTAGTTTCAGTTTGGAATGGTATGTTTGTTTTAGTATTGTTTAGTTTCGTTGCATTTAATTAGATTTATTTCAATTCATAAAACTAGGTTTAAAATGGTTTTTAAAAAAATTTATAACTTGGTTTTAAATTATTTTTACTAAAACATGTTATGACATTATTTATGACTTCTTTGACTTCTAAGTTGTATGCATGATTTTTAAAAGCCATTTCTAAAAAATTTACATTTCATTCTTTTGTAGATTATAAAAAATACCACAGAAGTTTGAAGGAATCAATTATTTGATGCTGATCGACAGATGTGCGAGCTTGGGTTGTCACCTCTACTCCCCTTAGTGAGTTAAATAATTATAATATTTTTCTTCGGCATTACATATAATTTCATGTCCATATTATTTATTGAATTTTTTGGGACATTTAGTTGCACCAGAGTTTACTCCATCTCATACTACTAGCATGGGTCCTAACAGGGATGCTCATAGACCTAGACGAAGCACCCGTTGTATACATTCCCACCCCGAACCACCAGCGGACACCCCATCTACCACACCTTTCCATCCACCTCTTGAGCCTCCAGGGATGTTCCCACCCATACCTCCATCATCATATCATTTATCTTCTTCCCCCCATAACATGTCTACACCGCCTCTAGGGATTTTCCACCTTTACCATATCCATATCCTTTGATATATCCCCAACCCTACTACCCATATCATGCCTTGTCTACGCTGCCTCTATTTACTACCATCCATCTAGGATATAATGATTTTGTTCATTCAGTTTCCACTCCAGTGCATGTAGATCACCCAAAACATGCAATGTAACAAATACATCCTTCAGAGGCTACTGACCCAGGACAACCCACAGATCTATCCTAGCCTATTGAGTAGCCTGCATCAGTTTTTTTATTATAAGTGTGTCAAATTATATCACATATTTTTTCCCCATTATACCATTACTTAATTATTCTCTTCCCCCTTTTATCTTATTAAGTGAGATCTTCTATTAGGTGGTGTGGATACACCCATATGCGGGACACCTAGAATCGCCGAACACAAATAATGGGGGATTTTAATGAAGAAAATTAGATGATAGGTAAAAATGTCGTGCAGTGTAGAAGTTTCATGTTTACTTTATCCAATTATCATGATATCATTCCGGTGGAACCCGTCTCATGGAGAAATATCAGTAATGACATTAAAGACAAAACATGGGTGAAGATATATGTAAGAAAATTTGTTAAATTTATATCTATATTATTATTGTATTTATATGAATTAGTATGTTCATTACAACATCGATATAACTTTCTTGATGGTGAAACAACTAAGGTTGCAAGGTTGATGGATCTTGGGGAGTTCTGGTGATCATATAAGCATGATTTATATATTGGTTGAAGTAAAGTTGGTTCTAATTTTGAGGGTGCACCCATATTCCCTGACTGTCCAACAATATAATATGCCAAAGTAATTTTTTATTATTATGAAACACTTTTAAGGGGAAGTGAGAACCCGCACAACAAAATCCGATCAAACAATAAAGGAAATAACTGGCTTATCAAAGAAAAGATTATGTCGATTGGAATCTATATCCCTAAATAATTTCTAAGCCAGAGAACTTACCTGATAGTCTGGATCATCATTTAGAATGTCTTCAAAATGGCAAGCCAAATAGTCCCAAGATTTCAAGTATTCCTCTTTGTTAATCATCTCTTTGTTGAAGCCTCTAATCATTATGCAGACTTACTTGTCAATCCACTCACATTGCTCCCTTGAAGTATCCACATGAAGTAATCTTCCCACCATTTCATCATCATCTTCCCGCGTCACCTTAATCAGTAGAATATTTTCCAGCATTTCTTCCCTGAGCGCATGACTAGCTCCCCACTCTGGTAATGAGCCGCGACATCCTGTCATTGGGGTCATTGGGGGACTCTGCCCCTTGCAGCTTCCCAGGAGGTAGAGTATCCTCCTTCACCAGGAGAGCACCCTCTAGCTGGGAAGGGATCTCTCCTTGCTGATCCATGGTCAACATAGCTGCATCTCCGTGAAGAGGAACCAAAGCATCTGAGGTACCCTTAGGCTGAGAAAAATCTTTTACTGAGGACCCATACCCACCTAAATGGAGACCCTCCATGTCACCTGCCACTGATTGGGCATTCTTTTTTTTGGGACCACCTCCCTTTTTGGCTGACCGAGTCTCCATAGGTCTTGGTAGGTATGAGTAGTCTTTCCGTCCCTTTGGTTTTTGCTTCTTGGAAACAATACAACTCCCTGGGTCCCTGTTTTCCTTATTTCCTTTCTTCCTCCTTGGGTTGTTCATGCCTTTAACACACCCTCTAACTGCATTGTCATCTAAGGACTATCTTTCTCCATCCGGGTATAAATCTGAGGGACAACTGGAAGTCCCTCCATTGACACTGAGGCTGTCAAAGCGATTGCTGAAATTGTCCCCTGTGTGGTAACCCTCTGATTAGAGGCACTGTGGAGGTCCTTCAGATCACGGGAGTTGCTTCTCTCAACAAGGATCCCTTCATCGGCTTTAAATCCACCATCCTTGACATGATCAGGATGCACAAGCACCTACTGAGACCGCAAGCCTCCATCCTTGACTATCTCTTTGAAGGTAGGAGGCACCAAAGAACTAGACTCAGCCTAGACCAACACTGAAAGTGTTGGAATGTCCAAATCACGTTTTAACCTTGTGAATATGTCTTCGACCCTTGGATCCTTATAAATAACCTCTTTCTTAGCACTGATAGGTCCCTTGATGATTCCACCCACAGGAGGCACCCGATTCAGAGGGGGGATAATGGGGGAACAATATTCAAAATGGCTGAAGTATCACCAGAAGAAAAATGGGCACCCCCCACATATGCCCCTAGATCACGCTTCTTCGATATAGGGAGGAACAACCGAGCTTCCAGTCAACGAGGGACGACACTACTTGGAAGGTCCGGAACACCATAAGAACATAATGTTTTAGGAGCCGAGCTACTAGAAAAACGACTATCAAGCTAGATGTGGCCCAGACAAGAGCATGAACTACAATAGTCAAACCAGTTTTCGAAGGACACTAGTTGCTTGTAACAGAGTTCTTTACCAACCTCTAGCCAAACTGATTCCACCAGAGGCTTTGAAACATCTACTTCCACAAAAATCTGTGGAGCAATCAGATGACATAAGGTGCGAGAGTGATCATCGAAGGCAAGGAATCTCCCTACGAGGTTTCCCAACATTTGCAGAATAGAGAGATTTTGGAAGGGAAGAGGGAGGCTCGATAGAATTACCCAAATCACTGCAGAGGGGGGATCACGATTCCAATGGATCTCATAACTCCATCTGAGAAGGAAGACGTGAGATCCATCGTAAGAACACATACCATTGGACCAATGGATTAATGGCCAATTGGCCTAACAGACTAATGTACAATTAGACTAACGACCTAATGGCCAATTGGCTCAACGGCTTAATGGACGATTGTCCTAACAACCTAATGGCCAATTCGCCTAACGATGTAATGTCCAATTAGCCTAATGGCCTAATGGTCAGTTGACCAATTAGCGTAATGACCTAGTTGGATTAATGATCCAATTGACCAATTAGCCTAATGACCTAATGGACAATTAGCCTTACAGTATAATGGCCTAATGACCTCATGGACTAATGACCAATTTTACCAATGGCCTAACAACCAATTGGACTAATAGCCTAACGGTCTAATGGTCAATTTCCCAATTGGCCTAATGAGCAATTGACCTAATGGCGTAATGGCCAGTTGACCAATTGGCCTAATGGCCTATTGGCCAATTGTCCCAATGACCAATTGTCCTAATGGTCTAATGACTAATCAGCCTAATGTCCTAATGGTCTAAATACCATTTGGCATAATGACCATTTGGCCTAATGACCTAATGAAGTGGTCAATTGGCATAATGGACAATTGGCCAGTTGGCCTAATGGCCTGATGACCTATTAGTCTAATATCCTAACAACCAATTGTCCTAATTGGACTAACAACCTAATGACCTAATGACCAATTGAAAAATTTTCTTAACGGCCTAACGACCTAATGATCAATTGGACAATTTCCCTAATGACCTAATGGCCAATTGGCCAATTAGCCTAATGGCCTATGACCAATTGGCCAATTGGCCTAATGGTCTAATGGTTTAATGACCTAATGGACTAAAAAACAATTAGCCTAATGGACTAATGTCCAATTGGCCTAACAACCTAACGGTCTAATGACCAATTGGCATAACGACCTAATAACCTAATGGCCAATTGGGCTAATGTCCTAATGACCAATTGACATAATGACCTAATGACCTAATGAAATTTTTTTCAATTGTCCTAATGGCCTAATGACCAAATATACTAATGGCCTAATGGCCAATTGTCCTATTGGCTTAATAGCCTAACAGCTAATTGGACTAATTGGCCTAACAACCTAATGGCTAATTGGAAAATTGGTCTAACAGTCTAATGAACTAATGACCAATTGGAAAACTGGCCTAATGGACAATTGGCCAATTGTCTTAATGATCATTAGGCCATTAACCAATTGGCATTCCTTGTGTCTTAGAAGTGTAGTATTTATATTTAATGATTATGAATTTTTCATAAATATGTAATTTGAATTATTCAAATTAGGGGCCTTATTTTGATATTATTGAAACCACATCAAAAGATTTTTGATGATTGATTTGATCAAATATTAAATATTATTAACTATGTTAAATTTAGAATATCTAAATAGTTTATATAATAAATTGAAATATAGAATCTTTATATTTTATAAAAATGTCATATATATAAAGGAAATTCTATATAATGAATAATATGGAGTTCATATTATGAAATGAATATAAATCATTCATATTCAAGATTATGGAATGTTCACAATGAGTATCTAAAATAATAAAGTGTTTATGAATAACTTTTATTTATGAATTTTTCACCAATATTTATCACATGTTTAAATTTATGAATAGTTTATTAATTTAAAAGTTATTCCCTTTTATTATTATTCAAGATTATAAAATGGTTATGTTGTGAATATGTGTATACTAATATATGTTATTTGCATCAAGCTGTATTGGGCATCACAGGTCGTGTGCTTCGAGCAAAACTATTTTTATTGAGTAGGAAGAAAAAGAATGGAAGTGCATTAAATGCAAAAAATAAAAAAAAGTTTATAAGTTTTTTATTTATATTTTAAATATTTATACGAAATTCATAATTAAATATCTTGTTTATATTTTCAACATTCTGCCCTGGAGGACCTCGATGATAGATAAGATGAAAAATTTGGGCCAAATGATCATTTGAGTCATGTATTAGGTGAGGAGCACCAGGGGGAGTTTGATGTCGACCCAGGAAAAACTTCGCCCCACTAGGTATTGGTCCTCATTAGACTCCTCTCAAACCTATCAGACCACCAAGATGTAAATCACTCATGTAGAAGTAGTCGAGGCCAACAAAATAGCTTTAGAGGAGCGTGAAAGAAATAAACGGATCACCAAACACTTCCTAAAAGATATGTCAGTTATAAGTCAATCACTTCTATTAGAGGCTTCTACTACTATTGATTTATATATGGCATCAATTAACCCTTTAAATGATGGCCCAAGTGATTCCAACGAGGGTCCTAATGGTGGTAGAGTTGATAGTGGTGACGACGACGACGACGACGAGGATGATGATGATGTTGTCCCTGATGAGGATATTGATGCTGGTGATGAGGATGAGGATGTTGGCGATGGGGGAGATATTGATCCCCTCCATTTTTTGACTTAATAGTAAAGAGACATGTGGATGTTGTTTAATGACTTGAATTGATTGGTTGTATGGATGTATATATATGTAATAACAATGTAAATGGTTTGAAAATTATTACCAATATTTGGTTGAATGCTAAATATAAAATATTTGTATTTCATTGAACGTGTACTGTGTTCTTTATTTTATTTACAGGTTCAGGGGCTAGAAGAGATATTTCTAATGCCAAATGGGGACAACTACGTAACCCACGGCTTGGAGAATCGTGGGTATATGTTTTTTGTTGGGAAAAACTATAACCACGTTTTTGAAAACCGTTAGTATAGATATATACCCACGGATTGGGTTAAACTGTGTGTATGATAAAATCCTCTAAGGCTATACCCACAGTTTCTATAGAAACCATGGGTATAGCTCAATACTGACGGCTCCCAAGGCTATAGTTCCTAAAATTGTGGGTATTGGCTATACCCATGGTTTTAGGGGCTATACCCATAGTTCTAAATAACGTTTATAGGGTGCTTTTCCAATAGTACGTGCTTTTAACAGCACTAAAAAATAATTATTAAAAGTACCCTTTTATTAGTGTTTTTTTAGCACTGATAATGGTACCCCTTTTATCTGTGTTTTTTTTAGCGTTGTTAAAAGTACCCCCTTTATCAGTGTTTTTAGTAGTGCTGATAGGGGGTTTTATCAGAACTTTTTTACTAGCGCTGATAAAGGGTAAATTTCATAAAAAAATTATAAATCATTAAAAATAATATATTATAAAAATATATTTATATTGATATATATATATATATATAATATTTTATTAAATATGATTTATATAAGGCTAAATACACGTTTACACTCAATATACGAGATATTGAGTGAGAAATGAATTATAAAATAATTAAAAAAATAATACTAATTAATAATTTTCTAATTATTATCAAGTTATAGTAATTTAATAACAATTTGAAGATAGAAAAAACAATCAAAAAATGAATAAAAGATCTAAAACTAGTTGAAAACATAACTTGAACTTCAAATGGCCATAACTTTGGATTCGAGTGTCTGTTCAGACTCTACCACATATCAAATTGAAACCTGTGGTGATCTCTATGCACTAGTGATCTGAGGGAACCCTGATCACATTTTTCAAGGACAAAAGGGCCCAAAATGCCTCTGAAATTGAGTTTTTAGTTAGGATATCCCAATTTTTTAACATTCGATGGAATTTAAGCCCAGTTTAAGGGGGTATTTTTTCCTATTTTTAGTGGGGACTGAATTTATTTCTAGGGATTAAATTCATATTGATATTATGGTTTTGAAATTTTATCATTTTTCACAATGTAGTTTTATTTATAATTAAATATATAAACATGTATACATATTTGTATATATTAACACATAAAAATTCAATTTTATAAATAAATATGTAAACATATTTACATATAAAATATCTTTATATATATATAAACCATATATAAATAATAATAATATCCATTTTATTTAAAATAAAAATGTATGAATATTTATATACTTATACAATTAATGTATATATAATATTTTTATATATATAAATATTTATATATATAAATATATTTGTGTGTGTGTATTGACAAACAAATATATATTTATCTATATATTCTAATATATGCATATGAATATTAATATATAATATATGTAAATGAATATAAATATTTATAATTATATTTATAGACACATAGATATATATATATATATATAAATATATACATGTGTGTGTATGTATTTATAAACACATAAAAAACATATTTTATATATGTATTTACAAATAATTATATCTATAAATATAAATATAAATATAAATATAAACATAAATATAAATATAAATATAAATATAAATATAAATATAAATATAAATATAAATATAAATATAAATATAAATATAAATATAAATATAAATATAAATATAAATATAAATATATGGATAAAAAATGTAATGAAATATATATAAATAAATAGATATATTATAAAATATAGAACAAAACAATATAGATTTGTAAAAGTGCATATCCATGAAGGACGAGTCTTAGGTTCGAAACTTGGCAAGGGCGCGTGTGCGGGTGAGTGAAGTAGGAGGTCCTAGTTCTATTAAAATGGGGGAGATTCGAGCACTAATAAAGGGAGGGGCTAGCACTGTTAAAAGGGGGACTTCCAGCACTAATTGGGGGGGGGGGGGTCGACATTTGAGTAGAAAAAAAAATTAATTTTTTTTACTTTTATCGGTGATTTTTAGTACTTTTAAAAGGTACCTTTATCAGAGATTTTTTTAGCATTGATAAAGGGGAACCCCCTTTAACATTACTTAGGAAAACAATACTTTTTAGTGCTATTAAAGACCTTTTTGCATGCTATTAAAGGGATGATCTATAGTGGTGTCACCAGATGATCCCATAGATCTAATTACTTGAGACTTAGACCCTCATCACGACATATCTCAACTAGCCTGTCGGGTTGTTCACCAGGTCCTGTAGACCCTCACGATCTCTACTCGTCAATACCATCTCAGGCCTGTCACTTGCTGGTGACACTACTATACGAAGGTTCCCACCAACCCAAACACAACAGTTTGCCCCAACCTCTCTAAGAACCATCAACACTCTTAGTCCCACTACCCAGAGATCATTCCAATCCATCATGCTTTAAGATCCTTATCATCCCAATTTCAAGTCCCAAACAACTCCTCTCACTCCAAGAACTCATCAAGACTTTCCTCTGACCTCGCGAGGGAGTTCCTCATCACTCACAAGACATACACCTGTCTCACCTATCATCACTCTTCCCAAATCTTATCATTCCTTCCAACTAGCCCTAGGAACCCAACCTAGGCCATCCCAAAACTCATATCACATCCCAGAACCCCCTAGAGGATTTTTTTCAGCTCAACCAAAGCCCATGTCCCTTGGAAACACAGTCGCCGGGCATTAACGATTCACAGAAGTACTACAAAGCACTTATCAGAAGTATATGAGCACTAATTCCACCCTATTTCATCTATCCAGGGAACCACTAGTCTCTAAACCCCATGCTCGAACCCCATGTACTATGTAGTCACACATGCTCATGCTTAAACAAACATATGCAATTTTATTATATGGTCCACCTATAATAAGAATAAGTACCTTCCATATTCTAGATCTTAATAGTAAATCATTGAAGTTTTTTGAGGCATCTCTTCTTTCCCCCCTCTTTATCTCTCTCCTTCTTGATCTTTCATCACTGTTGGTCTTAATCTATGACTTCTATATTAGGATGTTTGGTGTTTTGTGATATTTTTAAATTAAACATTTGTTTTTGAGGAATTTTGAATGTACCCTTTATTAGGTTATGTTTATTGAGTCTCTTAAGTTAGAACATCAGGTAGTGCTCTGTAGTGTCTCTTAGTTGTTCTGTTGATCCACCTTTCCAGTGAATTATTAAAAGGTGGGGAGACCCGCTATGGGTCTCTTTATTGTGACCTTCTATTGGGATAGTTGGGTGTGAGTTTTGAGTTACAAATATATTTTTTCTTGAATGTTTTATTTGATCTTGGTGTAGTTTATAGATCAGTTTATGAGTGTCTCTTTCTTTTTTGTTGGAGTTTTTGTCTTATCCTCCTTTATCTTTAGAATTTGGTGAATTTATAGGGGCATAAAGTTTTATGGTGGAGATAATTTTCACACCCCAACCTTCATGTTCTTTATTATTTTATTTATTGATTGATTTTTCATCCCGTCACTGAGTTTCGGGTTGTAATTCCTTGAAATTTAAAAAATGTTGGAGTTTTAGTATAGGTGCACAATTGGCGTATGATTAATTCTAACCACTCAGTCAACTTTAATATACATGAAATTCCTTGTTGGTGGTTATTTTTATGGTTGGTTCATGGTTGGGACAACCAGATGATCAAACCATGTAGCTCACTAGGAGAGTCCAGTGAGTGGTGCACGGTTGAAATCCATAGAATTTTAAAAAATGTTGGAGTTTTAGTATAGGTGCACAATTGGAAAATGACTAATTCTAACCACTCGGTCAACTTTAATATACATGAAATCCCTTGTTAGTGGTTATTTTTATGGTTGGTTCATGGTTGGGCCAACCGGATGACCAAACCATGTACACTACTACAAAAACGGGCTTTATTAGTTCTAAAAAAGCACTGATAAAGGTATCCTTTATCAGTGCTAAAAGAGCGCTGATAAAGGGATCCTTTGTCAGCACTAAAAATGCGCTAATAAAGGATTCCTTTATCAGTGCTAAAAAAGTGATGATAAATGGTTTCTTTATCAGTGCCTTTTTAGCGCTGAGAAAGGCTCCCTTTATCAGCGCTAAAAAAGCGTTGATAAATGCCCTGCCTGCTGTAATATAAAATTCTGCAGCAGCACACCCAAACAAGACCTACAAAAAAAATCAGCATATCAACAAGTATACCCATACAAAATTAACACATAATTCATAAGGTAATTTCAGCAAGTATACCCATACAACAAGTATACCCATACACCATTAACACATAATTCATAAGTTAATTAAATACATAAAGAATTCAATTCAGAGTTCAAGGGGTTGGGGGGATGTTCAGGGGTTTGGGGTGGCTGTCCAAGGGGGGTAGGGGGTGTCCAGGGGGTGGGGCTGTCCGGGGGGGGGGGGGGGTGGGGCGTGTCTAGGGGGATGGGGGTGTCCGGGGGATAGGGCTATCCAAGGAGGGTGGGGTGGTGTCCATGGGGGTGGTGGGGGCTGTCCATTGGGGTGGGGTTGTCCAGGGGGTGGGGGTGGGGGTGTCCAGGTGGTGGGGTGGTGTCGAGGAGGGGTGGGGGGGGGGGGGGGCGTCCAGGGGGTGGGGAGCCGTCCAGGGGATAATGGGGTGTCTAGGGGGTGGGGTGGTGCCCAGGGTGTTGGGGGGGATTTCTAGGGGGTGGGGGGCGTCCAGGGGGTGGGGTGGTGTCTAGGGGGATGGGGGGTGGTCCAGGGGTTGGTGGGGCTGTCCAAGGGGGGTGGGGTGGTGTCCAGGGGGTGGGGGTGGCTGTCCAAGGGGGTGGGGTGTATAGGGGGTGGGGGGTGTCCAGGGGGTTGGTGGGTGTCCAGGGGGGTGGGGGGTGTCTGGGGGGGGGGGGGGCTGTCCATGGGGGTGTCTAGGGGGGTGGGGGTGTCTAGGGGGGGGTGTCCATGGGGGTGTCCAGGGGGGTGGGGTGGTGTCCAGGGGGTTGGGTGGATTTCCAGGGGGTGGGGATGTCTAGAGGGGTGGGGGTGTCTAGGGGGTGAGGTGGTGTCCAGGGGGTGGGGTGGGGCTGTCCAAGGGGGGTGGGTTGGTGTCCAGGGGGTGGGGGTAGTCCAAGGGGTTGGTGGGGCTGTCCAAGGGGGGTGTGGGTGGCTGTCCAAGTGGGTGGGGGTGTATGGGGGGGGTGTCCAGGTGGTGGGGTGGTGTCCAGGTGGTGGGGTGGTGTCTAGGAGGGGTGGGGGTGCCATCCAGGGGGTTGGTGGGTGTCCAGGGGGTGGGGGTGTCCACGGGGGGATGTCTATGGGGGTGTCCAGGGGGTTGGGGGGCTTTCTAGGGGGTGGGGGTGTCCAGAGGGGTGGGGGCTATCCAGGGGGTGGGGTGGTGTCCAGGGGGTGGGGGTGGGGGTCCAGGGGGTTGGTGGGGCTATCCAAGGGGGTGGGGGTGGTTGTCCAAGGGGGTGGGGGTGTCCAGGTGGTGGGGTGGTGTCTAGGAGGGGTGAGGGTGCCGTTCAGGGGGTTGGTGGGTGTCCAGGGGGTGGGGGTGTCCAGGGGGTGGGGTGGTCTCCAGGGGGTTGGGGGAGCTTTCCAGGGGGTGGGGGTGTCCAGAGGGGGGGTGTCCAGAGGGTGGGGTGGTGTCCAGGGGGGTGGGGGGTCCAGTGGGTTGGTGGGGATGTCCAAGGGGGTGGGGTGGTTTCCAGGGGGTTTGGGGTGGCTTTCCATGGGGGTGGGGGTGTCCAGGGGGTGGGGGGGGGGGTCCAGGTTGTGGGGTGGTGTCTAGTAGGGGTGGGGGGCGTCCAGTGGGTGGGGGTGTCCAGGGGGTTGGGGGCATCCCGGGGGTAGGGGGTGTCCATTTTAAACAAAAGAGAGACACTTTGAGTGATACCATCCACACCATGCCTCGGATTGAGGCGGGGTTGACTCGTACACATCACACATGACCCATGGATTGTTCCTCTAAAGTATCAACACAATCCGAATGCATTTTGGTGGATTTCTGTATGTCAGTTGTTGTTTTCACTTAAAATTCTGTCCATTTTAAACAAAAGAGAGACTTTGAGTGATACCGGCCACACTGTGCCTCAGATTGAGCCGAGGTTGACTCATACACATCACAAATGACCCATGGATCGTTCCCCTAAAGTATCAACACAATCTGAATGTGTTTGGTCGGATTTTTATACGCCAGTTGTTGTTTTCACTTAAAATTCTATCCATTTTAAACAAAAGAGAGACTTGAGTGATACCGGTCACACCATGACTCAGATTAAGGCAGGGTTGACTCATACACATCACAAATTACTCATGGATCATTCCTCTAAAGTATCAACACAATCTGAAAGCGTTTGGTTAGATTTCCGTATGTCAGTTGTTGTTTTCACTTAAAATTGTGTCTATTTAAAAAAAAGATAGATACTTTGATTGATACTGGCTAGACCGTGCCTCTTATTGAGGCAGGGTTGACTCTTACATGTCACAAATTACCCATGGATCGTTTCCCTAAAGTATCAATACAATCCGAATGCGTTTGGTCAGATTTCCATATGTCAGTTGTTGTTTTCACTTAAAATTCTGTCCATTTTAAACAAGAGATACTTTGAGTGATACCGACCACACCGTGCCTCCGATTGAGGCGAGGTTGACTCTTATATGTTACAAATGACCCATGGATCATTCCCCTAAAGTATCAACACAATCTGAATGTGTTTGTTTGGATTTTCGTATGTCAGTTGTTGTTTTCACTTAAAATTCTATCCATTTTAAACAAAAGAGAGACACTTTGAGTGATATCAGCCACACCGTGCCTCGGATTGAGGAGGGGTTGACTCGTACAGGTCAAAAATTACCCATGGATTGTTCCCCTAAAATATCAATACAATACTAATGCGTTTGGTCATATTTACGTATGTCAGTTGTTGTTTTTACTTAAAATTCTATCCATTTTAAATAAAATAGAGACACTTTGAGTGATACCGGCCACACCGTGCCTTGGATTGAGATGGGGTAGACTCGTACACATCACAAATGACCCATGGATCATTCCCCTAAAGTATCAACACAATTCAAATGTGTTTGGTTGGAATTCTGTACATCAGCTGTTGTTTTCACTTAAAATTCTGTCTATTTTAAACAAAAGAGAGATACTTTGAGTGATACTGGCCACACCGTGACTCAGATTGAGGTGGGGTTGACTCTTACACGTCACAAATGACCCATGGATCGTTCCCCTAAAGTATCAACACAATCCGAATGCATTTGGTCAGATTTCTGTACGTCAGTTGTTGTTTTCACTTAAAATTATGTCCATTTTAAAAAAAAGAGAGACTTTGAGTGATACCAGCCACACCGTGCCTCAGATTGAGGCAGGGTTGACTCTTAAACATCACAAATGACACATGGATCGTTCCCCTAAGTATCAACATAATCCAAATGTGTTTGGTCAGATTTTCGTACGTCAGTTGTTGTTTTCACTTAAAATTCTGTCTGTTTTAAACAAAAGAGAGACTTTGAGTGATACCGACCATACCGTGACTCATATTGAGGTGGGGTTGACTCTTAAACATCATAAATGACCCATGGATTGATCCCTTAAAGTATCAATATAATCCGAATGCATTTGGTTGGATTTTCGTAGGTCCGTTTTTGTTTTCACTTAAAATTCTGAACATGTTAAAAAAAAGAGACACTTTCAGTGATACCGGCCACACCATGCCTTGTATTGAGGTGGGGTTGACTCATACACGTCAAAAATGACCCATGATTCATTCCCCTAAAGTATCAACACAATCCGAATGCGTTTGGTCAGATTTTTATACGTCAGTTGTTGTTTTCACTTAAAATTCTGTCCATTTTAAACAAAAGAGAGACTTTGAGTGATACCGAAGACACCATGCCTCAGATTGAGGTAGGGTTGACTCATACATGTCACAAATTACCAATGGATCATTCCCCTAAAGTATCAACACAATCCGAATGCATTTTCTCAGATTTCCGTATGTCAGTTGTTGTTTTCACTTAAAATTCTGTCCATTTTAAACAAAAGTGAGACACTCTGAGTGATACCAGCCACACCGTGCCTCAGATTGAGGCGGAGTTGACTCATACATGTCAAAAATGACCCATGGATTGCTCCCCTAAATTATAAACACAATACGAATTATTTTGGTTGGATTTTCATACGTAAGTTGTTGTTTTCACTTAAAATTCTATCTATTTTAAACAAAAGAGATACTTTGAGTGATACCGGCCACATCGTACCTCAGATTGAGGTGGGGTTGGCTTGTACATGTCACAAATGACCCATAGATCATTCCCCTAAAGTATCAACAGAATCCGAATGTGTTTGGTCAAATATGAAGGTATTTTGGATATTTTACTAGTTTTTCTTATCCAAAGCCCAAAGAAAAGTGGTTCATCATTCCTGCATCACTAGTGCAGAAAATGTTTTTTATGTCGGTTATTTTTCATTTTTTACGTCGGTTTCTAGCCGACGTTAATACGGGCGACATTATAAATAACATTTTTGACGTCGATTATTTAAAAACCGACGTCAAAAACATAAAATCGCGATGTTTATGACGTCGGTTATTTTAGAACCGACGTGATAAAGAAAATGGGAAGGTTTTATCACGTCGGTTATTTAACAACCGATGTGATAAAAGGCCTGGAAAATGGTTTATCACGTTGGTTATTAAAAAACCGACGTGATAAAAGGATGAGGAAATGGTCTATCATGTCGGTTATTAGAAAACCGACGTGATAAACCGCGGGGAGGGGGGTTTATCACGTCGGGTTTTTAATAACCGACGTGATAAACCGGGGGAGGGGGGTTATCGTGTCGGTTATTATATAACCGACGTGATAAACCGGGGTGAGGGTGTTTATCACGTCGGTTATTATATAACCGACGTGATAAACCGGGGTGAGGGGTGTTTATCACGTCGGTTATTATATAACTGACGTGATAAACCAGGGTTTGGGGTGTTTATCATGTAGGTTATTACATAACCGACGTGAAAAACCGGGGGAGTGGGGTTTATCACGTCGGTTATACAATAACCGCCATGATAAACCGTGGGAGGGGGTTTATCACGTCAGTTATTAAATAACCGACGTGATAAACCGGGGGGGGGGGGGGGTTATCACGTCAGTTATTAAATAACCGACGTGATAAACAATTTTACAGGACTTTTATCACGTCGGTTATTAAATAACCGACATGATAAACCATTTTCCAGGCCTCTTATCACGTCGGTTATTAAATAACCGACATGATAAACCCAATTTTTTTTAAATTGAATGCAGTCAATCCTCTCTCCACCAGAATCAACCAAAAAACAAATCAAGAAATCGTACCAAAAAAAAACAGAAGTAGATCAAAATTAAGCATGTACATTGATAACATATAAAACTTACCCCCATAGACAGCCCCCACCCTCATGTATACCCCATGGACAGCCCTCCCCCACCCCGTTGGAGCCCCCACCCTCATGTATACCCCCTGGACAGCCCTCCCCCACCCCATTGGAGCTCCCACCCTCATGTATACCCCTTGAACAACCCTCCCCCACCCCATTAGAGCCCCCACCACACTCCTGGATTGCCCCCCGACCCCCGGACAGCCCCAAACACTCCTCAAAAACCCCCCACCTGCCTGAACAGCACCCCCTCACCCCACTTGACAGCCCCCACCACACCCCTGGACAGCTCCAAACACCCCTGGACAACCCCCCACCCTCATGTATACCCCCCCACCCCTGGACAGCACTCCCACACCCCTGGACCGCCTTCCCACACCCCTGGACAGCCCTGCCACCCCCCAGGACTGTCCCCCCCACCCCACCGGAAAACCCTCCCAGACCGCTGGACACCCCCCAACCCCACTGAACACACCCCCACACCCTTGGAACCCCTCCCCCACAGACCCAAATCCATACCAGAAAAACCATCAAAAGTAAACCAAAACAAGAAGTAGAGCAAAATTAAACATTCACTTATATAACATTAAAAACTTACACTGTCAACTTAAAAAAAATCCAACCTAAACAACTACCAAATACACAATTACAACGACAATATTCAAAATTACATTTTACATTACAAACAACTAAAATTCAATCAAACCTGTAAAATAATTTGACCACTCCACTTGTAAGTGTTTGATGTCTTCAGCAGTATAGGGTTTAGGGTCATCAAAAAGCTACAAATGAAAAAGAAGGTAGTTAACGTGTATAATGAATAAATCAATTTGAAATATTATGGCAAAGTTTAAGAGGAAATCGTACCAGGTCAAAATTCACAACTGTCCCAGTTGTTATTATTTCATACATAAATCTTAACATATAATATCCTCATTCGATGAGGCCTTGTTTTTCATGACAATTCTGTTTGAATGAGTGTAAATTCAATATATTATTTTTATGTAATAAATCAAAAAGTACAAATTATAAATGGAAATTTACCTTCGCATTTACATATTTGATCTTTTCATTTCTTTTCTTTGTGTTTTTTCGAAAGTAGGCCCATGCACTATTAGAAAATAATACGAATGGGGTAAATTTAAAATTCATTATAATATATAAAACTATTGAGAAATTGAAACTTACCTTTCCAATATATTCTTAAAACTTTCCCGCACATCACCATGGACAAAGCATATCCAATAAAGAGCTTTCTCCCTTGGTCAAAAAACCCCTAACATCCAATGATCACTGATAAAAGGAAATTTAACGTTAGTTGTTTTTTATGTTAAAAGATAATTAACTCTTTCAGAGAAATGTTTTTCATACCTCTCACAAAAAGGCATCATCCAACATTGTGTGATTATATTCTTTTCAAATCTTTCAGCAATATAAACCATTCTTTTTTCCTCATTCAATGCACATGCTTCAGGGGAAATCAATTGCGGGTCCATGAATCCATATACTTCTGTCAGCTCATTCCTCTCACAAATTTTATAAAGATACCTAATACAAAACATACATAAGTATACATTTTTAATAAATATAACGTAGGGAAAAGGTGATAAGACTTACATGGGAAAAATTTTCACCACGTTGATGCCCAACTTATCTCCAGCAACAAGCTCCATGATATCAGTTTTTATAATCCCCACACTTATTTCACGTCCACAAACATGATCTTCCATTGGAAACTCATAATAACCCAACAAAAAATGAAAATATCATGACAATCTGTCAAGACCATTTGAATCTGTATCTGATGTCATAGCCATTTGTCTTTGTTGTTGTCTATACAATATTTCTTTACCTTTGAAGTATTCTTGTAAAAAAAAATTGAAAAATATATTTGTTTTCAAATGATAAAACAACTTTAATAAAAAAATAAAATAAAAGATATAACATTCATACCTCTATGGTAATGAGTCGAAGAAGTCTGGATGACCAAAATAAAAAATGGCCGATACTCTGTCCAACTGTTTCCACCTCATCTGTAGGTATTGGTACCCTAACTGATCTATCTATAACATCCTGTACAGTGACCCTCTGATTCTCGACCTCTAATTGTTGATGATGAACTGTATCTCCTATACAATATACCAACCCATATGCTACTATATGATGTTGAGAATCATCAACATACAACTCGCAATATGTAGGAAGCTGCGACAGAGGCGTAGGATAAAAAATGGGGTCCGCAGGCTAAGGTGGGGAATTGGGAGCTACTGGCGGAGGTGGAGGATAAATAATGGGGTCTGCAGGGGGAGGTGGAGGAGTGGGAGCTGCAGTCTGAAATTGTCTTTGCATTTCTGCAAACATAGACTGCACTGACTCTCTAATCTTGTCCTCCATCGTCGCATTAATATTATGAACTTCAGCCTCCAAGGATTCTATTTTTTTATAAACCCCCTCAATGTTAGAAGTTGAAGAACATGGCAACACTTTTCTTATCGATACACCTGCCGGATATCCTCTTACACGACCAGGATGTTCGGGCCTTCCCAATGCTGCAAATAAAATATCTTCCCTCCCAGTAGATGTAAATGTCCCTTCTGAACTCTGCTCCTCAAGAGAGTCCTGTATTAATTAATTGAACATTTCTGTAATGATTGAAATTATATTAATAAAATAGTTAACTTAAATAAATTAAATAGATATCTTACAATCCTCTCAGCTACGATTCTCGATTCTTCTGAAAGATATTTCCCTTTTTTCCCTTCCGAGCTCTCTTCCATTTTTCATGTCTAGATAGAGGGGATGGAGGGGCCACCTCTCCAGAGATTGAAGACTCAGCTCTTAATTGTTGAAAATTTTCCACCATCATTTGTTCTTCCAATAATGCATACCCTCCCCGAGATAAACTATGAGGGTATACATTTTTAGATTGGATCTCCTGATGAGCTTTCCTTGTTTTCTGTAATTTAAGAATAAAAAATCATTAACAAATCATTAATAAAATCATTTATATAAGAAAGTTTATAAAAGTTTACATTGCCCTTACCAGAAATGACTCTTTTATTCTACTTTCAAAAAACTGTCTCCATGTGTCTTCATCTATAAAAGGATATATACGACATGGATTGTCATGACTCCTATGTCCATAAATGAAATCAGATGAGAGGGTTGATTTGAAATCCCTCCATCTCCTGGCAGCCAATGATAAACATTTCTTCCTGACTCCTC
The DNA here is from genome assembly GCA_963277665.1 of Viscum album. Classification (NCBI taxonomy): domain Eukaryota; kingdom Viridiplantae; phylum Streptophyta; class Magnoliopsida; order Santalales; family Viscaceae; genus Viscum; species Viscum album. Next base: position 1,375,420,110 of record OY728164.1, read on the forward strand.
CAGTGTCAGGAATATCAAATGTCATCTGATAAATAAGTGGTTAAACATATTATATATACTAGAAACATTAAAATAATAATGACAAAAGATCTTACCAAAATCATCTCCCACAACTGAGAGATAATCACTTTATCCACACTTCTCCAATCATCATACAGAATGCTTACTTTGCTCTTAGCCTGAGTTGCTACAAAACTCTTAAAATCTTTTGCGTTCGGACCTCTAGGAATATCATCATCATCAAACTCAACGACTATCCTCTGATCATGCGTATGGGCAAGTGATAATTTTGGTAAACGTGTGCACCCACGTTTATCAACCTTTGAACTCTTTGTCGTAATAGGAGCATGTGAATGTTCATCCCCAGAGGTATGACCAACAATATGCTCCTCTCCAGAATCATGTGGTTGATCATCTAAATGATCTGTCATTATCCTTAAAATCAAAAAAACAAACGTCAGTTCACAAATATACAAATTCAAATATTTTAATACTACTGTAATCAGAAAATATAAAAGTGTACTAAGTTAGATAATAGTAAACATTGGTAATATAGTAAGCATGTTAAACAATGGTAAAGATGTTAAAGATGGTAAAGATGGTTAAGATGGTAAAAATGGTAAAAATGGTAAACCTGGTAAACATGGTAAACATGGTAAACATGGTAAAGTAATTGTCAGCGAACAAAAAAAATAGATATATAATTCATGTAATGGTTATAAACATGATAAAGTAAACTAAACAAACTTAAAACAAACAAAAACATATACTTATTTTGTTTTAAAACATGTTTTAATAAATAAAAAACATACAATATCTAACATTTATGGAAAAAATAAATGTAAACAAGAAATAAAAATATGTTACCTGTAATTTTAGGAATGTACAAATGGATTGTTTTCCCAAATTCCTTCGTCGTGATCGTTCCTTATGGCACAAAATATGTCTTCAACATGATCATCATTATGTTCTATTATTCTTTCCATGGAAGTAGAGATCTCACATAAATCAGCATATTCATCAAGTTCATCCTCACCAACATATTGTTTTTCCCTTGTAAAACAACAGCCCACTGCATATCTGATTGATCTACTACATAGAAAATTTGTTTTGCATGTGTTGCCATTATAAAAGAATCAGCTGTGTCTTCCAATCTATTCAGATTAACAAGTGTCATTCCAAATTCATCATGTCTGACACTGTTGTTACCGTTAAAACATTTACAATTAAAAACGGGAACTTTAATTTTAAATTAATCAACCTCCCATATGTCTTCAATCACTCCATAATATGCACTTGATGCAGAAATTGGGTTTTTGTCCTTAGCACTCGAAAAATGCATTGCTTCTGCAAACACCGATACACCACTATTCTGAACTGCACTTCTGTTGTCCTGAGCTTTCGTATGAAATGTATAACCATTAATGTCATAACCGGACCATGTTATCACATTTAAACATGAACCACCCACTATCCATTTTAATGTCTCTGATACATCTGATCTACCAAGCAAAGTCTTTTTAATCCATGACAAAAAAGTTTTGTTGTGCTCATTCAGAATCCACATTTCTTTCTTCTTTAGATGACATTGTTTCAACTCATTAATATGCAATGTGATATACAGTTGAGCATCAAATATGTTATTCAAGATGTATGATTCTAACTTCTTCATCTGTTCAGCTGTCAATGATTTGACTTTCAAGCCGCAAATCCCCTTTCCCTCATTATTAACTCGTTCATGGCGAGATGGAGGCAAACCTATGTGTTGCACCGCAGCCAAGTAGCTCGTACAAAACTCTGCTACCTCCTCAGAAATATACTTTTCAATAATGGAGGCTTCAGGTCGATATAGATTTTTAACATACCCCTCTAATATTTTCATATACCTTTCAAAAGGATACATCCAACGAAGATATACAGGTCTACAAAGCTTTATTTCTCGAACCATATGAATCATTAAATGCACCATTATATCAAAAAAAGTTGGAGGAAAATACATTTCCAATTGACAAAGTATAAAAATTGCATCATTTTCCAAAATGTTCAAAGCATTCACATCAATCGCCTTGTTACAAATTGAATTGAAAAAATAACACAACTTCATTATAGTATTTCTGAAACGAATGAGAAATATTCCACGTAATGCAACTGGTAGAATTTGTTCCATCATGATGTGACAATCATGTGATTTCATACCTATCAACTTCAATTCCTTCAATGAGACAAAAAATTTTACATTAGAAGAATAACCTTGAGACACTTTGGTATCATGAAGACACTGACAGAAGCTAATTTTCTCCCTCTTCGATAATGTATGACAAGCCGGGGGAAGAAATGTTCGTCTTCCTTTATGAGTGGGAGCTAACTCCAAACGTATTCCCATTGATAGTAAGTCTAATCTTACATTCAACCCATCTTTAGTCTTTCTTTTAATATCTAACAATGTTCCAATCAAAGAATCACATATATTCTTCTCTACGTGCATGACATCAATATTATGTTTAACTTCATGATACCTCCAATATGGTAACTCAAAAAAAATTGACATTTTCTTCCAAATATGTCTATCATTACCAGATTTCTGTGTCTTTCCCAATGTCACGTCAAGGTTTTTCACCCTCTCAAAATACAGATCATGGGATAAAGGTTTTGGAGTAGTATCAAATTCTTGTGAGCCATTGAATGCCTTTTTTAGTCTTCTATAAGGTTGTTCCATAGGTAAAAACTTTCGATGACCCATGTACACTGTTTTCCTCCCATGATACAATTGACAATATGACGTCTGTTGTTCGAAAATTGGACATGCTTTATGCCCTTTAACACTGTATCCAGAAAAATTTCCATACGCTGGGAAGTCATTTATAGTGAACAGAAGCACTGCATGTAGTTGAAAATATTCCATTTTATAAGAATCATACACCCTAATACCATCAGCCCATAACAGTTTCAAATCATCAATCAACGGTGACAAGTAAACATCAATATCATTACCGGGTTGCTTTGGACCAGATATCATTGTACACAACATGACATATTTGCGCTTCATACAAACTTCAGGAGAGAGGTTGTAAATTACCAATAAAACAGTCCATGAACTATGTGTGCTACTAAGTGTTCGGTATGGATTCATTCCATCTGTGCACAACCCTAGTCTGAGATTTCTAATTTCATTTCCAAATGTAGAATACTGCGCATCAATTTTCTTCCATTGTGGACAATCAGCTGGATGACGTATTTTTCCATCACAGACCCGCTCTTCAGCATGCCATCTTAACCTTTTTGCATCATGTGAATTAGAAAATAAACGTTTGAAACGATTAATTATAGGAAGATACCAAAATACCTTTGAAGGGATCTTTATAATCTCTACACCAGCCTGTGATTTTTCTTTCACCTTATACCGTGATGTCCCACATTTAGGACACTCTGACAGAAATTCATATTCCTTCCTATATATAATGCAGTCATTCGGACAGGCATGTATTTTCTTATATCCCAATCCCATCGGGCATAATATTTTCTTGGCTTTGTAATGTGAATCTAGAAGATCGTTATCTTCTGGAAGAATGTATTTCATCAATTTTAACAGCTCTGTAAAACTTCTGTCACTCCATCCATGTTTCTCCTTCAGGTTAATCAATCTTAACACTGCTGACAAAATCGTAAAATCTGTACAACCAGGATATAATGGTTTTTCAGCATCACCATATAGATGCGCAACTATCGGTTCTATCTCAATTTGTTCTGCTACAATATCGCGAATCATTTCTTCAATTCCATCGGAGTTACCATCTTGTGAATCATCATCATCAGTGACATTCCGTCCAGTTTCACCATACCAAATCCAAGGGCTGTAACTCGGATTAAAACCATGAAAAATCAGATGATCTTTTATCTATCTACTTTTCAACTTCTTCATATTCAAATATTTCAGGCATGGACAGAATAAAATGTCACTACTTGGAACATTTCATTTTGAAAATTCCAAAAAGGCATCAACACCTTCCTCAAATTCATTGATCATTCGATGTGCCGTAATCCAAATTCGACTCATTATTACCTATAACAAATATCAACAAAAAATATATATTTTTAAGATAAGAAAAATATATATTTATATGAAAAAATCATAATTTGAATGTAAAAAAATTTAAAATATAAAAAAAATCTATGGGTATTTAAAAAAATATGCTTGAATATTATTTTTAAAACAAAATATAGTTAGATATAACAGTTTTAAATTTCATTGAATCAAAGAAAACCATGACGCCTACATAGTTGACAGAAAATTGGAGAAAATGGAGTAAAACTGAGAATCACCCCCACCCCTCGGACAACCCCCAAAACCCTCTGGACAGGCCCCCACCCCCTTAGACAACCCCCACACCCACCCACCCCTTTGGACCACCCCTGGACCCCCCCAACCCTTCGGAAATCCCCCCACCCCTCTGGACAGCACCCCCACTCCTCCTGGACACCACCCCCACCCCTACCCCTTGAACACCCCCTGGACACCCCCAACCCTCTGGATAGACCCCCACCCCACCGGAAAACCCCTAAAACCCTATGGACAGGCCCCCACCCACATGGACAACCACTCACACCCACCCACCCCCTTGGACACCCCCCCCCCCCCCGAACACCACCCGTTTCCACATCTTTGATATAACATATTTTTTAAAAAAACGTTTCATGAAATATGATGAAGTGTCCAATCGTATTTTTTATGAAATTTTTCTTACTAGAAAGGGTCTTAGTATTGGATAGAATAGTAAATAAATTGGCATAAAACAACAATATAATCCTAAAAAAATGCATATAATCCAGCTTAAATATTTGAATAAATATGTTTGTAATCAACCATCAAATCCAAAAGGTGTATGAGAGAACAATTAGAGAAAAACATGGCAATGAGAGATCATAGTCATTAAGGGGGGATGGTGTCAAAGGAAACACAAAATCAAATGAACCGAGACCACTTTATGAAGTAATCCATGAAAAAGAAAAACCTACATCAAATAAACTCATTATGTCCACACATTAACATGTGTGAAAAAATATTATTCCCATGCCATTTTGAACAAACTCATTATATCCACACCTTACTATCTTATGAGATATAAAACAAAATCAATGAAGTGAATGATGATATATGATCCCACCCATCAACATCCATACGTATGTGTGAGATATAAAATCAATAATCATTATATCACAAAGAATACATGGAAAAAATGGGTTTAATATCCATTTAAAATGGAATCATATAAATAAAAAATTTATAATTCAATCAATAAACATGATAATCCCATGTAATATAAATGGGTTCCAAATGATAATAAATAAATTTCTTGGTAGATACCATTCAATGATTATATGGTATTGAAACCACATAAATAATGAGTATATAGTTTAGTCAATAATTTTCTCAATCATTTTATCTATGATATCTTATTGAACACCCTTCAATCAAAGGAATAGAAAACATGGTATTCATACTGGATGGTTAGGAAATAAAAAGCCAACGATATTCAAAAATATGTAATAGGGTTCGAAATGGAATAATCTAACCTAGTTTAAACAAAAAAATTGCAAAACATAATTATAGACTATCCGTGAAAAAAAACGAACGAAATAAATTCGTGGAAGGCTTACTTGAGTGTTGCGAGTTGAGATGATAGATCCGAGAGGAGTAAAGAAGATAAACGATGAAGACAAAATGAGTTTAACGTAGGTCGATCGACGAGCTGATTAGGGTTTACCGCGCGAGAGAGACGAGCAGGCGGACTATCAATCGGAAAATCGTAAATGACAGTCCATGGGGCTTTAATTTTTTAAATGTTTTATAACGTTGGTTATTATATAACCGACGTTATAAACTATTTTTTAAATTTATAATGTCAGTTATTTTAAAACCGACGTACAAAACCAAAGCGATGGGGGTTTTTTACGTCGGTTATTTTATAACCGACGTAAAAAACCAAAGCGCTGGCAGTTTTTTACGTCGGTTATCAAATAACCGACGTAAAAACCCCCCCGCGCTTTGGTTTTTTACGTCGGTTATAACATAATCGACGTAACAAACTCCTAGATATCTCGTTTTTTACGTCGGTTATTTTATAACCGACGTAAAAAACCAAAGCGCGGGGGGTTTTTTACGTCGGTTATTTGATAAACGACGTAAAAAACGAGATATCTACGCATTTTTTACATCAGTTATGAAATAACCGACGTAAAAAACCCCCAGCGCTTTGGTTTTTTACGTCGGTTATACAATAACTGATGTAAAATACCCGTAGATAACTTGTTTTTTACGTCGGTTATTTTATAACCGACATAAAAAATCCCCATCGCTTTGGTTTTTTACGTCGATTTTAAAATAACCGACATAAAAAACCCCGCGCTTTGAGTTTTAACGTCGGTTAATTTATAACCGATGTAAAAACCGAACACGCGCGATTTGTAACGTCGGTTATTAAAATAACTGACGTTAAAAATATACTCACCGCATTTGTTACGTCGGTTATTTTATAACCGACGTAAAAAACCACGTTTCACAGATTATCATGTCGGTTATATATAACCGACGTAAAAAATGGTGACGTAAATAATGTTTTCTGCACTAGTGCATGTTGCTGGTGCATTTTATCTATTAAAATGGGAAAATGAATCATTGGAGAAATGATGTTTTATTTAATAACAATTACATTTTTTCCAAAAAAATTTACATACAAAAATGTTTCATCTTTTTATCCTCTTAACCTCTCTCAAAAAATGGCCACCAATTGTACACGTCCCCAAGTCAGATCTTCATGCTATTTGTGTACAATCTTCCATCAGGTATGCGGCCCACTCGTTTCTGAACAAATATATATCGTCTTATGAGTATGAGGATTTTCGACAGTCATATTAGTACTACAAAATATATAAATAAAGAATTATTAAATAATTTAAATGAAATAGTAGTTGTTTTTGAAAATACCTCTTTAGGGATGATAGTTTGTTGATGAAAAATGATATCTTTCATAAATTTACAAACATAATAACCACAATCATTATCGTTTGTTTGTTTTGGACACTACAAAAAATTTGATCATTAGGAGAATAAGTAACTTGTGTTGATATGTGTTTGGATAGTGAGATTTTATTATATATACCCTGACATTTGTCCAGACGTAGTACTTGCTTTCCTCCTTATGCTTAGCCCCTGTCCTCATTCCTTTTTTTAGATGATAATGATACACCGACCTATCATAATAGAATCCTCATTAAAAGATAATATAAATTATATTACTTGATGTTTATACCTAAAACATAGGATGTAGTCTCTTATAGATTCACAAAATCCATCATGTGTGGTCGGTTTGTTGGATATCCTTTCATTGAATCCAGAAAATAAATCTCTAGAGTATCCAAGTTCACCGCAATTAGCAACCAATTTTTCCTAAAAACACAAAAAGGAATAAGTAATAAAATAAGTGAAAATATAATTGATATGATTTAATCGTAGATTTTTACCCCTGCATGGTTGGTATTAGAAAGAGTCTGTCATCCGTAATCTTTCTTTCAAATGTTTTCAGCAAGCCGTTCACTATTTCATCCTTTTTTATGGATCTAATTTCGTTAGTTGTGTTGATGTGGTATGAGGACTAATGAGTCCTGATTTTGGCTCATGGGAAAATTCTTTCAACTGTTTTTCATTTATATGTCTGTCAATAATATAAAATGCATTTAGTCATAATTTTCACATTATATCAGCTTTTAGAAAATCAATTCATAAAAAACATAACTCATATATAAATTTACAACTGTGATGCCTAGACAACCATATTCAAGGATCTCATTTACATTTTTAGCAGCAATGAAATCTTGAATTTCCTCTCTGTATATATTCTTTTCAAAAACCACTATATGACTACTACCAGTGAGTGGTGCACGGTTGGGACACTATTTGGTAGACCATGTGGCCAAACCATGCAACTCACCCAGTTTTCAAAAAAATTGATTTTCCTAAAATCCCCCTCTATGAAATAAAAACCGATATAGATCATTTCTTCCCCTACTCGATTGAGACGTACCAAAAGAGATCGAAGCACGACCCTCCTTACTTTCTCTTTTATTTTGGGGTCTTTTCTTCTTGATTTATTGGTATTTCTTTTAAGTCCAGAAGATTTCCTCATCCCTGTTTCCTTCTTCACTTGTTTTACCTTCCTCGCATGCCATGGTCTCATGTTGGATAGACCCAAAGGTTGGGTTTTTACCTAAACCCTTGTGGTTTGTGATGTTAGTGTGAATGGATAATATTTCGAGTTATTATCCATTTGTGATCAAAGGTTTTTCTTTATCCACACTCTATTTGAAGTAGGTGTTTCTATGTATTTGCCTTTCCTTGATATTCCATGTATTATTGGGTTCTTGGAATTGTTTTTCATTGAAACTTAATCTTGGTTTAGAATTCCTTCATGTGTTTGACGAGGTCTATGAACTCATGCGTTTATTATTTAAATAAAGTATGTATACTAGGTGTTTAATAAATTGAAAAAGTGGGTTTCTTGAGGGTTTGATTTTTTAATTGGTTTTTTGACCTTTATATGCTTCCATGTGATTTGAATATGAGGTTTAAGGAGTTGTTTGAGTTGGAATTCTATATATTATGGATTTTTATGGGATTGTCTTGTGGAATCTTAATTATTCATGTGTGACATCGGTTTATGATTCTAAATCGATATTTCTTGATGCGTTATTCACATATATATTTTTTAATAGGATTTTAGAATTTAAAGCTTGGTTTCACATGATTCAAAATTGGTTTTAATAAGATATTTAATTTTCAAAATAGTTTTGAAAGAAGAGGTTTCTAAATATGACCCTTGGATTTTAAAATAGATTTTAAAATGAGTTTCAAAGGATATTTTGAACGCGAAATTATAAATCTACATTTGGAATGTTTAAAAATATTTTATAAAATGATATTGTTTTGGAAATGGTTTTCAATGGGAGTTCAAAAAGGTGTTACTAGTTTTAAAATGGAAGGACTGGTTGGCAAGTCCTAAAAGGTTTTCTCAAATGATCTACATCCCAATGTAAGCCCCATTCCCTCATTGTATGTATAAGATTATCAGTTTACGTGATTATGATGTTGTTATGTACATCCTATTGGGGATTTCATTGGTAGGTTTAACGAGGTGTCATGATGATATGATATTTCTATCTTTTGTTTTTTACATTTCATAAATGTTACCTCACCTACTATTTATATTATTAGGAGGATCCTAGACGTATTAGAAAGGGATTGAGAGATATTTATTATCCAGTCATGATGAGACTGACTATATCCCACTTCGTATAGGACATGCCTTGAATTTGGGGGAGTTCCAGCAATAAGGCTATTGTAACACCCAAATTTTTTCGAAAAATAAATAGAAATTCATGGAACTTTGTTTCATGTAGATATTTATAACTATCATTTAAACATAATTTTTCCACTTCTATGTTTTGAATTTCAAGAAATTGTCATCAACAATTGTGTTCAGTAAGTTATTTGGAGTCTGATGAAACCAACCTGTTTTTTGTGAATAGTAACATACCCTTATAAATAGTAATATAAATAGTAACATGGCCCTAATTAATAGAAAATTTTATTATTATTTTATTTTCTTAAGGATTTAAAATAATAACACCTTGGTTAATTTTTCATCGTGATATAGAAGTAGTTATAGAATTAGAACTGTTAATTTTTGAATTAAGTATGATTTTATTTAAAAATTAAATTAATAATATTTAGAAAATTATTTTACAAAAATTGACTTCATTTTTGGATTCTACATGTCGAAAAATGGTTAGGGTAAATTTTTGGGTTTTTTATGAAATTCTTGAATTTTCAATGAATAGTGAAATACGATAAAAGACAGTATGATCAAATTATTAGTAAAATACACTATTTATGACATAATAAGTGATATAAGGCCACTTTTTTTCGAAATCACATGTCATTATTACTGTTTGAGGTCACATGAACTAATACTATTCATAATCTTGGGCAAAAATATTATAATAATGATTAAAATAATGAAATATACCCCCTCTCCTCCACTATAAATACCACCCTCACTCCCCTCTTCTTACCACACCTCTCAAGACTTGAGCCATGCCTAAGTTCTGACCAATACTCCTCCCAAGTCTCTTCCCCACGTCCTAGAGCTATTGGTCTCACCAAAAGACCAAAACCAAATCCCTTAAGAAGGATCTCAAGGATAAGAGATCAAGAGGTAAACATCCTCTTTTATTTTCTTTCTTTTCATTCATTTTATGTTATTCTCTTCCTTTACCTTTGGATTATATTGGGATATTTCATTCCATATCCCCCCTTAATTTCCATATTATGTAAGAGTGATTAAATATCCCCCTTCTCTCATCAAACTATTTTTATGAAATTTTAAGAGATGCCGTTAGGCAGCCGAATTTTCGTGAGAAATTTCTCAAGTCTTCTTTTATTTCAAGATTTCATTATTTTCTTATTCTTACCTCACATACTCTTAACTAAGAGGCATGAAAGCTCTATAATCTTGTATATTCTGGATGTTCTCATGTTCATGGAAAATTCATCATCATTCTTCTTCTCCTCTTCCACTTATTCAAGGAATTAAAAACATTGTCCATGATGTGTTGAATTACCGACATCGTGGACAATGTGATTTCATTTTTCTATGAATCCTTAAAGTCTGGTAATGAAACCATTTTTATGGTTGAATCAAGTTATAATATATGTATTATGTCTCATCCATGGTTCTGGAATTCTTTTGTATACATGGTTTTAATTTATAAAACAAAATGAGTTTGTTATTATCAAAGAACCACTAAAATGATCTAAACGAACATCATTAGTGTTTTAACTTATAAATCATACTCATGTAAGAATTAAAAATGATAAATGGTATAATTTATGGTACTAGAAATATGTAAATACTACTCCATTCCAATTCGGGAGTTTCACTTCCAATCGAAAAGAACATCCATCATGAACCAATCTTGGAAGTCATGTAAAGAACTCACCAAAAAACAGTGCAAGGAGAAAAATACTAACAATTAAAGGGTGAAATGTTGTTATGAAATGATCATATAAGATGTTATAAACATGAAAATGATTCTGTAAATTACTAATAACACTCTTTTAACCATTTTACCAGATGTTTAAACAAGTTTGAAGTAAGACAAGCCTGAGGAAAGGGAATTCTTAACCCGATTTCCATCTTTGGGTTAACCTTATACTTTGTTATTTATGTGGTATTAAAATTTATTGTGTGATGAGTTTTTCTTATATTATGTTTAATTATGTATAATTACAGTGTATATACATATTCCATCCACTCTATTAAGTTTCACTTCAATTATATGATATTTATAATGGACTTTCCTTTTAAAATTTTCTTTTAAATTCTATTTTACAATTTTAAAAAGAAATGTTTTTATGATATTATTCATGTTGTATGATTATGTTATAGTTCTTGGGAATTGTTTATGATTAAGGGTGGGACCTATATCTCCCTCTAATTCATTGGGTATGTGTAAGTTAGAGGTCAGTCACATGGTTACTCCATGTGTAACTGTGATTGTTACACAAATTGTAAGGTAGCCGTGAGGGTTACAAATTATAAGGTAGCCACAAAGGTTACAATATTATGTAAGTAATTCCCTAATATACCTTTATGGTTAAATTTATGTTCTTATGTTTGTGGGAATCTTGTGAAAATGTAATTTTTTACAAAGTAAGTATATATGGGTGACAATCATGTCTTTTAGAAGTGATTTCATATGTTACAAGTATTCTTGGACTAATGTGTTTTTTATATATCCCTTACTGAGTTTTTTGTGCTCATCCCATGTTTTTAAATGATTTTCATAGGTTATAAGGATGTGTAAGAAATTAAAGTAATCCAAGTTAAATGTTTTAAGATCTATCAAAGAAATCATGTTTTATTTGGGAAGTTTTAAATTTTGGAAGAAATGAGTACTGCTTTTATGGTATGCACTCTATAATAACGTGTAATGTTATGAATGTATTGTCCCAATTCTCTAAATCTCTAAACTTTATAAGATCCTTAATGTAAAAGGAAGTGATTTCTTGACTAAATTCAAGAATATGTAATGTAATAAGGCAGGGTCCTTATAGTTGGTATCAGATGATGGTTTAGATAACTTTAGGGGTTAGGGTGATGTTAATAGAATAACATAAATGATTTTCACTCTATGATTAATTTGAAATGTTATAGAATTTAAATATCACCATGTTACTTCTTCTAAGGTATGTTTGTTCAGAATGGTTGTCCACAGAAGAAACAGGGAAGCTAAAGAGGAGAGGCACCGACAGAACAACATCCTTCCGAATCTGTAGCCTGGAATGGTAGGGATTGGAACCGAGCTGTTTGTGAAAGTAATAACTCAGATGATGCAAGAAATAAATTTTGGAGGCATCCATGCAAGATAAAAACTATAGGTACCACAACGGAACATGAAAATAGTGGGGCATTTTATGAGACAACACCCTCCTACTTTCAATGGATCTTATAACCCAGTAGCGGCTGAAGGATAGATTAAAACCCTTGAAAAGATATTCGATGTTTTGGGATGTTCAGAAAATCAAAAGGTATGTCCTGCCATTTATCATTTTGAAGGTGGAGCTGATTAGTGGTGGTCATTGGTAAAGAATATTTGGGATAGAGAGGATTTTGATGCCTTAGAGTGGGATGAATTTAAAAGTCTTTTCCTTGAAAAATATTTTCCTAATGTGGTGCGACTTAGGATGGAGAATAAATTCCATGAATTGAAACAGAAGGAGGAAGATTCAGTGGCCGTGTATGAAGCGAACTTCACTCTACTGGTGAGGTATGCTCCAAATCTTATTCTGGATCTTGATAGAAAAAATCAATCACTTTTACTCAGTACTAAATCCAAGGTATCGAAGGGATTTTGCCTCCTGTGAATTCAAAATTTATGAGAAACTTGTTTGATGTGCTGAGAGGGTAGAGAAGGAGTTTTCTGATGATCACACGCATTTTGGAAACAAGGAGAAGAAGAGGTCTAGATGGCAAGCGATGGGTAAGAATCAACCAAAGAAATTTGATAGTAAGAAAATCCAGTTTCCAGTTTGTGAAAAGTGTGGAAAGAAGCACCCTGGGGAATGTCTTAGAAAAACTGGGAAGTGTTTTAAATGTGGTAAGTTTGGACATATGGCCTGAGATTGTAATGAAAATGATCCAAAGACTAATCATTATAATCAAACTATAAAGTGTTTTAAATGTGGTGAGATGGGTCATTATGCAAATGCCTGCCCAAAGAGAGATCAGAATGATGCAAAGAAGACAGACTATAAGTAGAAATGTCTAGTGATATCCTTTGGGACCACGTTAGTAGACGTCGGACCATCCAATGAAGTTGTATCAGGTACTTTGTTTGTTTACTCATATTTTGATAAATTTTTGTTTGATATGGGGTCTACACATTCTTTCATCTCTGAGAAATTTTTAGGTAAATTGGAAATATCACCTCAACAAATGAGACCTGAACTTGTTATTAAAACACCAGGGGGAATTATTATAGCAAAGAGGAATTATAAGAATCTTTATATTGTGCTCTGTGGAAAGAATTTACCTACCAACCTTGTTGTTTTTCCCTTAGTTGAGTTTGATGTGATTCTGGGAATGGATTGGATTTCTATTCATCATGCTAAGATTAACTGTAGAGCTAAAGAAGTTGTTTTTCTGAAAGAGTTTCAGTTTGTATATAAGTAAGAACCCATAAAATTGATGACATATCAGGAAGCCGAGAAACTGTTGAAATATGGAAATGAAAGTAATCTTGCTCATATTGTTGAAAACAACAGAACTGTTTAGATTAATGATGTGCTAGTGGTAAATGAATACCTTGATGTTTTTCCTGATGAGTTACCCGATTTCATACCTAATCGAGAAGTTGAATTCACAATTGACTTAGTTCCTAATGTTAATCCAATTTCAAAACCCCCATATAGTATGACTCAAATAGAACTTCTTAAATTGAAAAATCAATTGCAAGATTTTCTTGACAAAGGCTTCATTTGTCCTAGCACATCGCCATGGGGTTCTCCCATTTTGTTTTTTAAAAAGAAAGATGGTTCTATGAGACTTTGAATTGATTATAGAGCATTGAATAACATCACTATTAAAACAAGTATCCTTTTCCTCATATCGATGACTTGTTTGTTCAGCTCTAGGGAGTTCAGTACTTTTCTAAGATTGAATTGAGATCCGGATACAATCTGCTGAAGGTAAAGGAAGATGACATCCCGAAAATTGCCTTTCGTTCTAGATATGGGCATTATGAATTTGTTATTATGAAATTTGGATTAATTAATGCACCTTCTGTATTCATTAATCTTATGAATAAATTATTTCTTGAGTTCTTGGATAAGTTTGTGGTTGTGTTTTTTGATGACATTCTGGTATTTTCTAAAAATAAAGAGGAGCATGAAAAACATCTAAGGGTTGTTTTAAAAACCTTAAAAGAAAAGAAACTGTATTGAAAATTCAGCAAGTGTGAGTTTTGGTTGCAACATCTTTATTTTCTTGGGAACATTGTAAATAAAGATGTAATAACAGTTGATCCTCCCAAAAAAAAAGTGGTTGATGAATGACCAAGACCCAAAAATGTTACAGAGATTCATAGTTTTCTTGGATTAGCAGGTTATTACTGATGTTTTTCTAAGAAATTTTCTCAGTTATCTATCATGATAACTAAGTTAACATGGAAAAGGGTTAAATTTGTTTGGAAAAAATAATGTGATGTTTTTTTTTCAGGAACTGAAGAAGAGATTTTTGAATGCTCTAGTTTTGGCCTTGCCTTCCCGAAATGGTGAGTTTTTCATCTACAATGTTGCTTCTTTGAAGGGACTTGGTTTTGTTTTGATGCAGAATGATCATGTAATTGATTATGATTCAAGACAACTAAAACCTCATGAGTTAAATTATCCCACACATGATTTGGAATTGGCAGTTGTGGTTTTTGATTTAAAAATTTGGAGGCATCATTTATACGAAATCAAATGTCAAATATATACTAACCATAAAAGTCTAAAGTATATATTCACTCAGAAGGAATTAAACATGTGGTAGAGAAGATGACATGAACTGATAAAGGATTATGATTACATGATTAATTACCATCCTCAAAAAGTAAACAAAATGGCAGATTCCTTGAGTCGGAAACATCATGCATCATTAACCATGTTACGTTTGTAACATGATCCCTTGATTAATGATTTGATGAATTTTGGATTAGAATTTATTGGTGCAGGAAATACCTCTGTTTTGTTTCAGGTTTCAGTGTAATTGTCGTTGTCAGACAAAATTAAGTGAGTGCATAAGGGAGACCTTGAGCTACAAAAAAAGGTAGAATTGGTTAGAATGGGTAAGTTACAAGAATTTAACCTTGATAAAGATTGTGTTTTAAGGTTAAGATTTAGAAAAAGGTTGTGCATGCCTAGTGATTGTCAATTGAAGAAATATTTGTTGTGTGAAGCTCATAGTTCTCCATTTTCAGTTCATCCTGGCTGTACTGAGATGTACAGAGACCTTCAGGGGTATTTTTTGGTCGGAAAAATGAAAAGAGATATTGTGGATTTTACTGTGAAATGCTTAACATGTCAACAGGTTGAAGCAGAGAAGAAGTTACAGAAGGGGATGTTTTATCCTTTTCTATTTCCAGAGTGGAAATGAGAGAATGTATCCATGGACTTTGTGGTGGGGCTACCAAAGACTTCTTGAGGTAACAATGCGATTTGGGTTATTGTTGACCAGCTGACAAAATATACACATTTTTTCCTATTCGATATACAATGTCTTTGGATCAACTTTCTCGACTGTACCTCAAGGAGATTGTCAGGTTACATGGATTTCCTCTTTCCATTGTATCTAACCGAGATCCCAGGTTCAATTCTAACTTATGGAAGGGACTTCAGAAGTCATTGGGCACAAAATTAAATTTCAGTACAATTTTTCATCCTTAGTCAGATGGGAAATCAGAACGAATGATTTAGACTTTGGAGGATATGATTTGAGCATGTTCAATGGACTATCAGGGAATTTGGGATCAACATATTTCTTTAGTTGAGTTTTCTTATAATAACGGTTTTCATTCCAGTATACAGATGGAACCTTTTGAGGCTTTGTATGGGAAGGGGTGTCAGAATCCAGCGTTTTGGGATGAAGTCAGTGAAAGAAATTTGATGGGGCCAGAAATAGTAGAAGAAGTGGCTGAGAAAGTGAATATGATCCAGCAACACATGAGGACAACTCAGAGCAGTCAGAAAAGTTATACAGATAACAAAAGGCAAGATTTATCTTTCGAGGTAGGTGACCATGTTTTCCTTAAAATCTCTCCTTGGAAAAGTGTGATGCGTTTTGGTAAGAAAGGAAAGCTAAGTCCGTGATTCATCGGTCCTTTTAAAATCTTGGTAAAAGTTGGACCAGCTACATACTAAGTAGATTTGCATCCAATTTTGTCTCTGGTACACAATGTTTTTCATGTTTTGGTATTGAGAAAGTATGTTCCAGATTCATCACATGTCTTGATCTCAGAAGCAGTTCAATTGAAAGCGAACCTTTCTTATGAAGAGAAACCAATTCAGATTCTTGATCTAAGGGAACAGGTATTGCGGAATAAGGTAATCCACCAGGTAAAGGTTTTGTGGAGAAACCACATGGTTGAAGAAGCAACATGGGAGTTTGAAAATGCTATGAGGGAAAATTACCCTCATTTGTTTAATAAGTAAATAAAATTGCGAGGTCACAATTTCCAGAAGGTGGGGATAATATAACACTCCAAGTTTTTCTAAAAATAAATAGAAATGCATGGAATGTTTTTTTAAGTAGATATTTATAACTAGCCTTTAAACATATTTTTTCCAATTCTATGTTTTGAATTTCAAGAAACTGTCATCTACAATTATGTTATGTAAGTTATTTGGGGTCTGATGAAACCAACTTGTTTTTTTTGTGAATAGTAACATACCCTTATTAACAGTAATATGAATAGTAATATGACCCTAATGAATAATAAATTTCATTATTAGTTAATTTCTTAAGGATTTAATATAATAACATCTTGGTTAATTTTTCACCGTGATATAGAAGTAGTTATAGAATTAGAATTGTTAATTTTTTAATTAAGTATGATTTTATTTAAAAATTAAATTAATAATATTTAGAAAATTATTTTCAAAAAATGGACTTCATTTTTGAATTATACACGTCGAAAAATGGTTAGGGTAATTTTTTGGGTTCTTTATGAGATTCTTGAATTTTTGATGAATAATGAAATACGATAAAATACAGTATAATCAAATTACCTGGAAAATACACTATTTATGACATCATAAGTGATGTAAGGCCACTTGGTTCGAAATCACATGACATTATTACTATTTTAGGTCACATTAACTAAGACTATTCATAATCTTGGGAAAAATATTATTATAACGATTAAAATAATTAAAAATACCCCCTCTCCTCCTCTATAAATACCACCATCACTCCCCTCTTCTTCCCACACCTCTAAATCCTTGATCCATACTTATGTTCTGCCCAATACTCCTCCCAAGTCTCTTCCCCATGCCCTAGAGCTACTGGTCTCACCAAAAGACCAAAACCAAAGCCCTTAAAAAGGATCTCAAGGAGAAGAGATCAAGAGGTAAACACCCTCTTTTATTTTCTTTCTTTTCTTTCATTTTATGTTATTCTATTCCTTTACCTTTGGATTATGTTGGGATATTTCATTAAATATCCCCCTTACTGTCCATATTATGTAATATTGATGATATATCCCCTTTCTCTCATCAAAATATTTTTATGAAATTTTAAGATACGCCGTTAGGTTGCCGAATTTTGCTGATAAATTTATCAAGTTTTCTTTTATTTCAAGATTCATTTTTTTCTTATTATTTCCTCACATTCTCTTAATTAAGAGGAATAAAAGATCCATAATCTTGTATATTCTGTATGTTCTGATGTTCATGATAAATTCATCATCATTCTTCTTCTCCTCTCCCACTTATTCAAGGAATTAAAAACATTGTCCATGATGTGTCGAATTACTGATATTGTGGACGATCTGATTTCATTTTTATTTAAATATTTCAAGTATGGTCATGAAACCATTTTTATGGTTGAACCAGGTTATAATATATGTATTATTTCTCATCCATGGTTCTCAAATTCTTTTGTTCACATGGTTTTAATTTATAAAACAAAATGAGGTCGTTATTATCAAAGAGCCACTAAAATGATCTAAATGAACATCATTAATGTTTTAACTTATGAATCATCCTCATGTAAGAATTCAAAATGATAAATGGTATAATTTATGGTACTGAAAATATTTAAATACTAATCCATTCCAATTATGGAGTTTCACTTCCAATCGACAAGAACATTCATTATGAACCAATATTGGAAATCATGTAAAGAACTCACCCAAAAACAATGCAAGGAGAAAAATACTAACAATTAAAGGGTGAAATGATGTTATGAAATTATTATATAAGATGTTATAAACATAAACATGTTTCTGTAAAATACTAATAACACTCTTTTAAACCATTATACATGAATTTTAAACAAGTTTGAAGTAAGAGAAGTCTGAGGTAAGGGAATTCTTAACCCGATTTCCATCTTTGGGTTAACCTTCTACTTCATTATTTATGTGGTATTAAAATTGATTGTGTGATGGGTTTTTCTTATATTATGTTTAATTACATCTAATTACAGTGTATATACATATTCTATCCACTCTATTAAGTTTTACTTCAATTATATGATATTTATAATGGACTTTCCTTTTAAAATCATCTTTTAAAATTCTGTTTTACAATGTTCAATAGCCTTATTTTTATGCTATTATTCATGTTGTATGATTATGTTCTAGTTATTGGGAATTTTTTATGATTAAGGGTGGTACATATATCTTCCTCCAATGCATTGGGTATGTGTAAGTTGGAGGTCGGCCATATGGTTACTCCATGTGTAACTGCGATGGTTACACAAATTGTAAGGTAGTCGCGAGGGTTAAAAATTATAAGGTAGCCATGAGGGTTACAATATTATGTAAGTAATGCACCAATATACCTTTATGGTTATATTTATGTTCTTAGGTTTGTGGTAATCTTGTGAAAATATCATGTTTTAAAAAGTAAGTATAAATGGGTGACACGCATGTCTTTTGAAAGTTATTTCATATGTTACAAGTATTCTTGGACTAATGTGTTTTTTATATCCCTTACTGAGCTTTTTGTGCTCATCCCAAGTTTCTAAATGATTTTCATAGGTTATAAGGATGTGTAATAATGTTAAGTAAGTAAAGTTAAATGTTTCAAGATCTATCAAATAAATCATGTTTTATTTAGAATGTTTTAAATTTTGGAAGGAATGAGTACTGTTTTTATGGTATCCACTCTGTAATAATGTGTAATGTTATGAATATATTATACCAATTCTCTAAAGCTATAAAATTGAAAGGATCCTAAATTTAAAATTAAGTTATTTCTTGACTAAATTCAAGACTATGTAATGTAATAAGGCCAGGTTCTTATAGTTGGCATCAGAGGATGGTTTAGATAACTTTAGGGGTTAGGGTGATGCTAATAGAATACTATAAATGATTTTCACTCTATGATTAATTTGAAATGTTATAGAATTTAAAGTTCACCATGTTGCTTCGTCTATGTTAATTTTGTTCAGAATGGTTGTCTGTAGAAGAAACAGTGAAGCTGAAGAGGAGAGGCACCGACGGAATGACATCCTTCTGAATCTGCAGCCCAGAATGGTAGGGATTGGAACTGAGCAGTTTGTGACAGTAATGGCTCAGCTGACACAGGAAATAAGTGGTGGGGGAATCCATGCAAGATAAAAACTAGAGGCACCACAATAGAACATGACAATAGTGGAACATTTTATGAGACAACACCCTCCTAATTTCAATGGATATCCTGACCCAGTAGCGAATGAAGGATGGATTAAAGCCCTTGAAAAGATATTCGATGTTATGGGATGTTCATACAATCAAAAGGTATGTCTTGATATTTATCATTTTGAAGGTGAAGCTAATCAGTAGTGGTCAATGGTAAATAATGTTTGGGATAGAGAGGATTTTTATGCCTTAGAGTGGGATGAATTTAAAAGTATTTTCCTTGAAAAATATTTTCCTAAGGTGGTGCGACTTAGGATGGAGAAGAAATTCATTTAATTGAAACAGAAGGAGGAAGATTTAGTGGTCGTGTATGAAGAGAAATTCACTCGACTGGTGAGGTATGCTTCAAATCTTATTTTGGATATTGATATCAAAATCAACCGCTTTTACTTTGGACTGAAGCTAATGTATCGAAGGGCATTGGCCTCCCATGAATTCAGAAGTTATGAGAAACTTGTTTGATGTGTGAAGAGGGTAGAGATGAAGTTTTATGATGATCACATGCATTTTGGAAATAAGGAGAAGAAGAGGTCTATATGGCATGAAATGGGTAAGAATCAACCAAATAAATATGATGGTAATAAAATATAGTTTCAAGTTTGTGAAAAGTGTGGCAAGAAGTACCCTGCGGAATGTCTTAGCAATACAAGGAAGTGTTTTAAATGTGGTAATTTTGGACATATGTCCCGAGATTGTAATGAAAATGATCCAAAGGCTAATCCAGATAAGAAAACTATAAAGTGTTTTAAATGTGGTGAGATGAGTCATTATGCAAATGCCTTCCCAAAGAGAGATCATAATGATGCAAAGAAGCTAGACTACAAGTAGAAAGGTATAGTGATATCCTTTGTGACCATGTAAGTAGATATCGAACCATCCAATGAAGTTGTATTAGGTACTTTGTTTACTTTGATTTTGCTAAAGTTTTGTTTGATACGGGGTCTACACATTCCTTCATCTCTGAGATTTTTTTGGGTAAATTGGAAATATCACCTCAACAAATGAGACCTGAACTTGTTGTTAAAACACCAAGGGGAAAATATTATAGCAAAGAGGAATTATAAGAATCTTTCTATTGTGGTATGTGGAAAGACTTTACCTACAAACTTTGTTGTTTTTCCCTTAGTCAAGTTTGATGTGATTCTGGGAATGGATTGGCTTTCTGTTCATCATGCTAAGATTCACTGTAGATCTAAAGAAGTTGTTTTTTCAGAAAGAGTTTCAGTTTTATATAAGAACGAACCCATACAATTGATAACACATCAGGAAGCTGGGAAACTGTTGAAAGATGGAAATGAAAGTTATCTTTCTCATATTACTGAAAACAACAGAACAGTTCAAATTAATGATGTGCGAGTGGTAAATGAATACCTTGATGTTTTTCCTGATTAGTTACCTGATGTCATACCTGATCGAGAAGTCGAATTAACAATTGACTTAGTTCTTGATTATAATCCAATTTCAAAACTCCCATATCGTATAGCTGAAATATAACTTCTTGAATTGAAAAATCAGTTGTCATATTTTCTTGACAAAGGCTTCATTCCTCCCAACACATCACTATGGGGTGCTACTATTTTGTTTGTTAAAAAGAAAGATGGTTCCATGAGACTTTGCATTGATTACAGAGCATTAAATAACATCACTATTAAAAACAAGTATCTTTTTCCTCATATCGATGACTTGTATGATCATCTCTAGAGAGCTAAGTACTTTTCCAAGATTGACTTGAGATCTAGATACTATCAGCTGAGGGTGAAGGAGGATGACTTCCCGAAAACTGCCTTTCGTACTAGATATGAGCATTATGAATTTTTTGTTATACCGTTTGGATTAACTAATACTCCTGTTGTATTCATGAATCTTATGAATAGAGTATTTCATGAGTTCTTGGATAAGTTTGTGGTTGTGTTTATTGATGACATTCTGGTATTTTCTAAAAATAAAGAGGAGCATGAAAAACATCTAAGGGTTGTTTTACAAACATTAAAAAAAATAAACTGTATGGAAAATTCAGAAAGGGTGATTTTTGGTTACAAGAGATTTATTTTCATGGGCACATTGTAAATAAGGATGGAATAACAGTTTATCTGGAGAAAAAAAAGTGGTTATTGAATGGAAAAGACCCAAAAATGTTACAGATATTCGTAGTTTTCTTGGATTAGTAGGTTATTACCGACGTTTTGTTAAGAACTTTGCTCGGTTATCTAGCTCGATTACTAAGTTAACATGGAAAGGGGTTAAATTTTTTTGGACAAAAGAATATGATGTTTTTTTTCAAGAACTTAAGAATAGATTGGAAAATGCTCTAGTATTGGCCTTGATTTCTCAAAATAGTGAGTTTTTTATCTACAATGATGCTTCTTTGAAGGGACTTGGTTGTGTTTTGATGTAGAATGTTCAGGTAATTGCTTATTCTTCTCGACAAATAAAATCTCATGAGTTAAATTATCCCACACATGATTTGGAATTGGCAGGTGTGGTTTTTGATTTGAAAATTTTGAGGCATCATTTATACGGAATCAAATATCAAATATATACTGACCATAAAAGTCTGAAGTATATATTCACTCCAAAGGAATTAAAAATGAGTCAAAGAATATGGCTTGAACTGATAAAGGATTATGATTTCACGATTAATTACCAACTTGGAAAAGCAAACAAAGTGGTGGATGCCTTGAGTCGGAAAAATCATGCACCATTAACCATGGTAAGTTTGGAACATGATCCCTTGATTAATGATTTGATGAATTTTGGATTAGAAGTTGTTGGTGTAGAAAATACCTCTATTTTGTTTCAGGTTTCAGTGCAGTAGTCATTTTCAGATAGAATTAAACAAGCGTAGAAGGAAGACCGTGAGCTATAGAAAATGGTAGAATTGGTTAGAATGGGTAAGTTGCTAGAATTTAACCTGGATAAAGATTGTGTTTTAAGATTTTGAAAAATGTTGTGTGTGTCTAGTGATTCTCAGTTGAAGAAATATTTGTTGTTTAAAGATCATATTTCTCCATTTTCAGTTCATCCTGGTAGTACTAATATGTACAGAGACCTTCAGGAGTATTTTTGGTGGGATGGAATGAAAAGATATATTGTTAATTTTATTGTGAAATTCTTATCATGTCAACAGGTTAAAACAGAGCGACAGTTACTGAAGGGGATGTTTTAGCCTTTGTCAGTGCCAGAGTGGAAATGGGAGAATTTATCCTTGGACTTTGTGGTGGGACTACCAAATACTTCTCGAGGTAACAATGCAATTTGGGTTATTGTTGATTAGCTGAAAAAATATTCACATTTTCTTTCTATCCGATATACAATGTCTTTGGATCAACTTTTTCGACTGTACCTCAAGGATATTGTCAGGTTACATGGAGTTCCTCTTTCCATTGTATATAACCGAGATCCCACGTTCACTTCTAACTTATGGAAGGGACTTCAGAAGTCGTTGGGCACAAAATTAAATTTCTGTGCATCTTTTCATCCTCAATCAGATGGGAAATCCGAATGAATGATTTAGACTTTGGAGGATATGTTTTGAGCTTATTCAATGGACTACCGGGGAAGTTGGGATCAACATCTTTCTTTAGTTGATTTTTCTTAAAATAACAGTTTTCATTCTAGTATATAGATGACACCTTTTGAGGATTTTTATGGGCAGCAGTGTCAGACTCTAGAATTTTGGGATGAAGTCAGTGAAAGAAAGTTGATGGGTCCAGAATTAGTAGAAGAAGTGGCTGAGAAAGTGAAGATAATCCAGTAGCACATGAGGATAGCTCAGAGCAGGTAGAAAAGTTATGCAGATAAAAAAAAGAAAGACTCCTATTTTGAGGTAGGTGACCATGTTTTCCTTAAAATATCTCCTTGTAAAAGTGTGATGAATTTTGGTAAGAAAGGAAAGCTAAGTCCATGATTCATCGGTCCTTTTGAAATATTGGAAAAAGTTGGACCAGTTGCATACCGAGTATCTCTGCCTCCAATTTTGTCTCAAGTACACACTGTTTTTTATGTTTCGATGTTAAGAAAGTATGTGATAGATTCACCACATGTCGTGAGCCCAAAAGCATTTCAGTTGGAAGAGAACCTTTCTTATAACGAGAAACAAATTCAGATTCTTGATCGAAGGGAACATGTATTTTGGAATAAGGTAATCCACTAGGTGAAGGTTTTGTGGAGAAACCACATGGTTGAAGAAGCAACATGGGAGTCTGAAAATGCTTTGAGGGAAAAGTACCATCAGATGTTTAATAAGTAAATAAAATTGTGAGGACGCAATTTCCAGAAGGTGGGGATAATGTAACACCCCAAGTTTTTCTAAAAATAAATAGAAATTCATGGAACATTGTTTTAAGTAGATATTTATAACTAGCCTTTAAACATAAATTTTCCACTTCTATATTTTTAATTTCAAGAAATTGTCATCTATAATTGTGTTCAGTAAGTTATTTGGAGTCTGATGAAACCAACTTGTTTTTTTGTGAATAGTAACATACCCTTATGAATAGTAATATGGACCTAATGAATAGTATATTTTATTATTATTTTATTTTCTTAAGTCTTTAAGATAATAACATCTTGGTTAAATTTTCATTGTGATATAGAAGTAGTTATAGAATTAGAATTGTTAATTTTTGAATTAAGTATGATTTTATTTAAAAATTAAATTAATAATGTTTAGAAAATTATTTTCAAAAAATAAAATTCATTTTTGAATTCTATATGTCATAAAATTGTTAGGGTAAATTTTTTGTTTTTTCTAAAATTCTTGAATTTTTGATGAATAGTGAAATACGATAAACTACCATATAATCAAATTATCAGTAAAATACATTATTTATGACATCATAAGTGATAGAAGGACACTTGGTTAGAAATCACATGCCATTATTACTATTTTAGGTTACATGAACCAAGACTATTCATAATCTTGGGCAAAAATATTATAATAATGATTAAAATAATGAAAAATACCCCCTCTCCTCCACTATAAATACCACCCTCACTCCCCTCTTCTTCCCACACCTCTCAATCCTTGATCCATGACTAAGTTCTACCCAATACTCCTACCAAGTCTCTTACCCACATCCTAGAGCTTCTGGTCTTACCAAAATACCAAAACCAAAGCCCTTAAGAAGGATCTCATGGAGAATAGATCAAGAGGTAAATATTCTCTTTTATTTTCTTTCTTTTCTTTAATTTTATGTTATTATCTTGATTTACCTTTGGATTTTGTTGGGATATTTCATTTCATATCCCCCCTTAGTTCCCATATTATGTAAGAGTGATGATATATCCCCTTTATCTCATCAAACTATTTTTATTAAATCTTAAGAGACATCATTAGGCTGCCGAATTTTTGTGATAAATTTCTCAAGTTTTCTTTTATTTCAAGATTAATTTCTTTTATTCTTCTTTCCTCACCTCCTCTTAACCAAGAGGCATGAAATATCTATAATCTTTTATATTCTATATGTTCTCATGTTCATGGAAAATTCATCATCATTATTCATCTCCTCTCCTAGTTATTCAAGGAATTAAAAACATTGTCCATGATGTGTCGAATTACCGACATCATGGACGATGTGATTTCATTTTTATTTAAATCCTTCAAGTCTGGTCATGAAACCATTTTTATGGTTTAACTAGGTTATAATATATCTATTATGTCTCATCCATGGTTCTTTAATTCTTTTGTACACATGGTTTTAATTTATAAAACAAAATGAGGTCGTTATTATCAAAGAACCACTAAAATGATCTAAACGAACATCATTAATGTTTTAACTTATGAGTAATCCTCATGTAAGAATTAAAAATGATAAATGGTATAATTTATGGTACTGGAAATATGTAAATACTACTCTATTCTAATTCTGGATTTTCACTTCCAATCAACAAGAACATCAATCATGAACCAATCTTGGAAATCATGTA
This sequence comes from Viscum album, assembly GCA_963277665.1. NCBI lineage: Eukaryota > Viridiplantae > Streptophyta > Magnoliopsida > Santalales > Viscaceae > Viscum > Viscum album. The sequence goes on from OY728164.1 coordinate 1,375,446,033, forward strand.
AAGAACTCACCAAAAAACAAGGCAAGGAGAAAAATACTAACAATTAAAGGGTGGAATGATGTTATGAAATGATCATATAAGATGTTATGAACATGAAAATGTTTATTTAAAATACTAATAACACTCTTTTAACCATTATATAGGTAGTTTAAAAAAAAATTAAGTAATACAAGCCTGAGGTAAGGGAATTATTAACCCAATTTCCATCTTTTAGTTAACCTTCTACTTCGTTATTTATGTGGTATTAAAATTGATTGTTTGATGTGTTTGCTTATATTATTAGAATTATGTCTAATTACAATGTATATACATATTCCATCCACTCTATTAAGTTTTATTTCAATTATATGATATTTATAATAGACTTTCCTTTTAAAATACTCTTTTAAAATTCCATTTTACAATGTTCAAAAGAAATGTTTTTATGATATTATTCATGTTGTATGATTATGTTCTAGTTCTTGGGAATTTTTTATGATAAAGGGTGGGACATTTATCTCTCTCTATTTCATTGGGTATGTGTAATTTGGAGGTTGGATGTATGGTTACTCCATTGTAACCATGATGGTTACACAAATTGTAAGGTTGCTGTGAGGGTTACAAATTATAAGGTAGCTATGAGGGTTACAATATTATGTAATTAATGCCCCAATATACCTTTATAGTTATATTTATGTTATTATGTTTGTGTTATTCTTGTTGAAATCTCATTTTTTACAAAATAAGTATATATGGTTGACAAGCATGTCTTTTGAAAGTGATTTCATATGTTACATCTATCCTTGGACTAATGTGTTTTTTTATATCCCTTACTAAGATTTTTGTGCTCATACCAAGTTTTTAAATGATTTTAAGAGGTTATAAGTATGTGTAGGAAAGTTAAGTAATCCAAGTTGAATGTTTGAAGATCTATCAAAGAAATAACGTTTTATTTGGAAAGTTTTAAATTTTGGAAGGAATGAGTACTATTTTTATGGTATCCATTCTGTAATAATGTGTAATGTTATGAATGTTTTGTCCAAATTCTATAAATCTCTAAACTTGAAAATATCTTAAATGTAAAAGTAAGTTATTTCTTGACTAAATTCAAGACTATGTAATGTAATAAGGCCGGGTCTTTATAGCTAGGCTAGAGAATTCGTTTAGTTATAGACTAGGGATGCATCATTAGGCCAATAGATGGTTCCACCCATGTACATCTAGGATAACCTCATGAGATGTTTATGAATTTTCCATGAATATATATTATTTACCTTTTCCTATTAACTACACTTAGTTTCATTACCATTATACTATATTATTGTCTTCTCATTATATGTTATATTAGTTCTACTTTTATATAACATTTCTTCTAAACATCCACCATTTACTATTGTTTCATATATTTCATTATTTATTTGGCACATGACCTGTATTGTTGTTACATCTCTAATTGTATTAATAAAGTTTATTTATTCAATTGGTTTTCCTTTTGGTTAAATTTGTTTCTTTCGGTGTGGTTTTGGTGGTTGTTTTAAAAGAGGATTTTAAGGAAGTGTTTTAAGATTATCATTTATGTAAAGGTTTCAAAAACCCTTATAAATATTTTTTTTGAGATTTAAAAACTATTTTCTGAGAAAGATCACAATTTTCTTCTTCAAAAGTTAAAGAAATATTTTTCAAATTGTATGTTCAAACTATCATTTATGGTTTATTTTGAAAAAGGACGTGCATGAAATCTTGGTGGTATCCTACTAGGCTGTTAGCTCACACCCTATTTACAAAAATTGGTGTCTATAGACTGAGTGGCTCTTTTTCAGGTTTAGATTTAGTTTTGGGATCACTTTTGGAGAAGGTTGGTTAAGATGATATATGTCCATATTGAGGTCACATAGAGATTATGTTATTTATTTTGGTTTCAATTTTGTTTCACAAATATATCATCCATATTGTCCTCCTCTATTCTAGATGTTGTTTTAGTTCTGCTATAGTATATATATATATATATATATATATATATTAGTTTTACTTGGTTATGTATTCTAGTTGTGTTTGGTTTGGTCTTTTATTATTCCATGTATGCATATGTTTGTTGTGAATGGATATCTTTTGTACAAAGTGGTCATACTGGACTTTCAAGTGTAAGTTTTGTGTATTTTCTTATTAATTAGGTGAAATTATTCCCATGAGTTTATATTTTATTCCTTGGTTCTTGTCTCCATCCTAGGGTGATTGAGGATGTGCCTCAGGTCATGTCATTGGTTGACTTGGGTGCTTGAATCAGGGATGTCCTGTGTTAGTTCGTGACACTATGTTATACATGCAACACCCAATCATTTAGTACTATTAAGAATTTTTGTTTTGTTTCTTTATGTTTTTTGTATTTTTCATTCAATATTTTTTTCCTAATGTTAGTGATTTTTTTTTATTTTCTACAAATATTCTCTGTTTTTCTAGATTTGATCAATCAAGGTAAGAGAGATGTTATCATTTTTTATAATGATTGTACAATGAAATTTTTATGGTATAAATTTTTACCTAATTTGTGTGTGAGTTTGGTGATTTTCACTATAATATGTTCATGGTATTTTTATAAGTGATGTTCATAATTATGAAAAAATAGCAGCCACTTTTTTTTCAAACTGTATCTTTATGTTCCCAATATATAAGGCTAAACTATAGTATTGGTTCTTCTATAGTCAGAACAATCTATATAAATTTTATTGGTTTTTTTCAAGGTGAGTATGATAACATATATTACTATATGGTTTTGAATTCAACACAAAAAAAATAAATGATATAAAAAGCTATAAACTATTTTGATACATAACCCAAGACCCACTAGGAAACGTCCTAGTAACATTTTCCAAAAAATGTGCGTCAAGTTCTCAGATCTTTGTAAGAAAATAAGGAGAATGGTTTATAGATGATGAAAATGAGAAGGACAAGGAAAAACTTTGTGGTAGAACCCAAATAGAACTTTTCTCTAATAACTTTACTCCAAAGGATAACCAATATTTTGATAAATCTAATAATTAATAAAGAACAAAAAGATTTCATAAAAAACTCACCATAGCAACAATACTTTAATTCATGTTTTCTCAAGAGTAAAAGGGGTGTCTATTTATAGTCATAGAGGAGATACAATAGTCTAATTTATAATATTCCATAGTAAAAAAGTCTATGCCAAGTTTTTTTTGACAATGTTTCACTTGAACAGGACTTAAGAGATAACTACCACACCCTGTTGAAAATAATACACCTAACATAGTCTTTATAAAAACTCACCTAACAACTTTGAAATTTGATACTATGACTTTGAATTTGTTGATTTCATGGGAGAGTGGGCTTGAAATTCATAGAACACCATGGGTTGTGATTTTAAAATAAAATTTAGGCCTTAATTAATGTAATTATAGGCTTGGATGCTTCCCCTCAACAAGGGTGTTGAGAATCCCCATGGATATTCTTGATTAATCCATATAAGTCCTACTTTATTCTTTTTATCCATTATATTTTAATTAGTATTCCAATTCCTTACAATGTGTCTTGTGAAATTATTCATCTTCTATCCACTATTCCATGCCCACCTTCATTCCCTCATTGCACATGTGTGTCATAATTTTCATCATCCTATACCTCCTCAAAATGATTTTCCCTCAAATCTACAAATTCAATGGGAGGGAGATCAAAAATATCAAAGGTGGAACTAAAATTTTCATATTTTTTGGAAACTCAATATTATAGGCATTATCATTGATCTTCCCTATGAATTAAAAATTACTATATCCTCATGGATTAAGTTTTTATTTCCTTTTCTCTTGGAACCTCTACTTCCTAAAGTGTACCCACAACAATTCTCTAGGTTAAAAAACCATTTTAACCATCCTTTGTTGGCATGTTTATTCACTTGTTCATTCTTTTTCTCAATGTGGGACTTTACTTTTTCATGAAACTCATGCAATTTTTTTCCTTTTGTAATTTAAGATTAGAAAATTGATTATTAGAAAACGAAATAATATAAAGTGGATTCAATGGGTTAAATTCATACAAAACATAAAAAATTAAATCATTAGTGGTGGAATTAACAACTTTATTAGAATAAAACTCAATGTGAGGAAACCATATCTACCAATGTTGCAAATTTATTTTAAGGATATCATGAAACAATGTAAAAAATATTATATTGACCACCTTAGTTTGACCATTAGTTTGTGGGTGTTTGGTGGTGGAGAAAAAAAAATTTGGTTCTATTTTTGTTCTACAACATCCTCTAGAAGTGACTAAGTAATTTTACATTCTTATCACTCACATTGATCTTGGGTAACCCGTGGAACCTAATAAATTTACTGAAAAAAATCAATGATATGAGTTGCATAGTTTTTTTAAAAAATAAATAAAATGATCCATTTTAATAAACCTATTCATAACAACAAAGAGTTTATCATTCCATTATTATGATCTTGTCAAGACAAGTAAAAAATAAATTGAAATTTCAAACCAAGGATGAGAAGGAATGGGTGAAGGGATGAACAAGCCATGTAGAAGCACTTTATATTTAAAATGTTTAGACACATTTCAATTTACACAAACACTAATCACATCCCTATATATGCGAGTACAATAAAAATGTTCACAAAATAAGGCCAAAGATTTATCAACCCTAAAATGCCTCATTAATCCATCCCCATTAGTTTCTATACCAAAAAATTATTGCATGGAACAAGATGGAACATACAATTTATTCTTCCCAAAAGGAAATCGATCATGTTTGTAAAAATAATTTTCCCATGTTCTTCAAACAATTTCCATATTTCAAAAAAATTAACATCATTCTCATACATGCTTTTCAACATTTCAAAACCAAGTATTGTGGCATACATAGAAGTTATAAGAGAATATATTATAGATAAAGAATTAGTGAAAAAAATTTCTTTTCTTTGTATATGATTAATGACATAATGAAATGTTTTAATAAATTAAATACATATAGAATTTCTCCTAATACAATTTCCTCATGAATTTATAAATTTTAGGCTTCTATGATCCAAATGAATCGTAAATTCTCCTGGCCATAGGTAATACTGATAATTTTCTAAATTTTATTTGAGGGAATTTAATTCCTTGACATAGGTAGAGTAGTTAAATACTGAACCATTAAGCTTCTTACTAAAGTAAGTGATAGGCTTATAGTATTTCATTAAAATAACCCCAATTCTTATTCTAGAGATATCATATTCAACTTTAAATACCTTAGAAAAGTTGGGAATAATTAAGATATAGGAATTAGTTAAATTATTTATGTATGTAAATGAGGAATGTTTTTGAGATTTTTCAACTTTAAGCTCACTCCTTTATTGAATAATCCATTCAATGATGCAGTAATGGTTTAAAATTACATCATAAACCTCCAATAAAATATTGTAAGACCATATAATATTTTAAAATTACTAAAATTATTTGGATTTATCTAGTCCTAAATCACCTTAATATTCTCTTCATTGACTCTCATGCCATCATATCTTAACAAAAAACCAAGTAAAAAAAGGATTTAAACAAAATGTACATTTTTTCAAGTTTTCAAATAAACCATTTCCCCTAAGAGTCTCAAAAAGAAGTTTCAAATTTTCATGATGTTCATTAAGGACCTTATAATAAACTTGGATTCCATCAAAATAAATAACAACAAATTTTCCAATGAATGAAAAAAACATGAATTATTATGTTCATGAATGTACTTAGGGAATTAGTTTGCCTAAAATGAATAACTAACCATTTGTATAAGAAAAATTTAGTTTCAAATACGATTTCTTATACATCTCCCTCCTTCATTCTAATTTGATGGTATCCACTCCTTAGGTTAATTTTAATAAATAAGTATTGACCATGAATTTCATCAAGTGTATCGTCGAATCGAGGTATGGGTATGATACTTTACCATGACTTTGTTGATATCTCAATTGATAATCCACACACATTCTACACCTACCATCTTTCTTAGGAATAAGGATTACCAGTACCTCACAAGGACTCAAGATTTCTCTCATAAATAATTTTTTAATAAAATCTTCCACTTTTAATTGAATTTATTTATTTTCATATGAATTGAATTGATAAGATGGTAAATTTTGTAGTGTTTATCCAGGAAGAGAATTTATATGGTTATAAATACCCTACAAGGGAGGTCATTCATTGGGGATTTCCTTTAGAAATAAATCATCAAATTTTTGTAAAAGTGAGAGAACACTATAAGAAATTTATGGGTCAAAGTGTTAGTGGTAAAAAATTCTCCCTTTTATTGAATCATGAGTGTTTCCTCCCCTTATAAATATTTATATACCTCTATTTTCCCTAGAAGTAAACTCATTTTCCCATTAAAACTCTTATTTTCAACTCTTTTATTTCCCTTATTTATTTTAATGTCACTTATCAATCCCTTTTCACTCTTAATTTTTCCACTCTTTTTATTCTCACTATTTTTTATCTCACTTTTATTTTTATCTATTTTCACAATCTCTCTCAATTCACTCTTAGTATTTATAATCTTGGGAAGTCATCAATGGTGTAAGTATAACTATCCTCCCATTATACTCAAATGAATACTAGTCAGTAGACCCATCATATGTAAACATCCTATCAAATTTTCATATCATTAACAATAATATATAAGTAACATGCATGGGAAAACATCACATATCACCTTCTATTGATAATTCTCAATAAAAAATACATATTTTTCTTTCATAGTCACTTTAACATCCCTACTGCTATTTAACCATTACAATCTATAAAGCCTAGGATTATTGGTCATAGATAAACCCAATTTATCAACCATTAAACTATTAATATTGTGAAGTTCAGTTTCATTTTTCCATTAAATTAAAAAATATGATAAAATATAGAATATAGTCTCGACCTAATGAAGAAAGTGGAAGTAAGAATCTAGAAGAGGTGGGTATTACAAATGATATGTTTCATAATTGGTGTGTAAGATGTCAGTTGTCTGGATGACATAGAGAAAAATTTACAGAAGTTCCTTTTGGAAGTGTTTTGTAGTAAAGGGTTTATATAATAGTATTAATTGATTATAAATAAGTGTTACTAGAAGAAAAAATAGGGATAAGTGAAAGTAACATGCTTATATGTAAGGTTCACTTACACCATTTATTAGAAGTTAATGGTAATCTTAGAAGTTAGTGGTAATCTTCTGATTTCTATAGGCGATCATTGGTAAACCTAGATAATAATGGTTTTTATGTAAATATTAAAGGTCAATGGAACCCGTTGACCTATTAGGACCCACTATAACAGTGGGTGGGACCACTGCACTTGTGGATTGTAACAATTAGTGATATAGTTGGATAGATTATCAATGAGAATTATAATTTTATTACTTCTGATAAATGAAATGGTGAAACAATGTTCTTCCATGGATTTAGGACTCAATGTCCAAACCACATAAATTCATTATGTCCTTTGATTTTCATTTATATCCACATGAATTTTGTGATTGTGAGTTTGTGTGAGGTTCAAATCAATGTGGTGATATAGGGTGTGTTTAAACTTCTTATATTTCAGTACATTGTGGTCAAGGGGTAACTTTCTAATTGTGAAGATTTCATAGCTTTGTTCCACAAATTGAAGCTTCTAGTGATGTATCTTCTCATGGATCAATATTTAGTTTTTTCCCAAAAATCTATATTAAATCTTGGTTCAAAGCTAAAAAAAACTTGGCAGCACCTAGGTAGCATCCACTCTCTCGTATTGACATTATTTGAAATTAGCGGGATTCATTGTTTCGAAATGTATGGCGTGATAATAAGGCAAGGTCCAGATAGGCAAGTTCAATGACTCATACTTTGGATTCTTGAGGATAATGATGGAATGTTATCTGATTTTGAAGGATTTTTAAGTTTAATTGAATGGATTCAAACTATAAGGTTTGGAGAAAATGGAATGGGAAAGGGTTGAAACAAAGGCACTTGGGTTGATTTAGATTTCATTGGCTCAGAATATGGCCTTTAACATCCAAGAGAAGAAGACCACGATGAATTCTTTAGAAGAAATTTATTAAAATAAAACTATTTTAAATATGTTGTCCATGATACAGAGGTTGATAAATATGATATTCTTGATAGGTAGACTAATTAATGATCATTTGAATGGCTTTAACATGATTAAAATTCAGCACTAATTAGTTAATGTCATGTTTTTTGAAGATGTGTGGGAACTAATATTATTATCATCACTTCTGGAATCATGATATAGAATGGAAAATACTACAAGTGAATCTTATGGAAAAACAAATTGGAATTGTAGGATTTTAGAAATATAATTTTGATTAAATAGATTAGATGGAAGGAAGTCCAATCACCTACTAGATTATACCTGAATATGAAAGTTATAGGATGGTCACCTCATTGAGTGTTAAGTCATAATAAATTATAAGATAAGTCTAGATATTGTATTCATGGTAAATTAGTTGGACTAAGCCCCATATGTTGACATTATGGAAGAGAGGGATTCTCAATATGGGTTGTAAGAAATATAGGGTGAAAATTGGAATGGAAAATTTTGTATGTTCAAGTTCCATTAATTCATTTGATTCTAGGAGTATATTTTTTTCTAGTGTCAAAGTTTTGGTGGAATAATATATCATTGATTTTGGGGCATCATTTAATTCTATATGAGATAAGGTATTCCTGGTGAATTATATATCCAAAAGTTGTAGCAAGTTTCAATTAGATGATAATGGATATCTCAATATCATGGGGAAGAGTGATGTTAGAGTTTTTATAAAGAACAAAATATTTCTTGAGTTGAAGGTTGTTAACCACATACCATGTTTATAGAAGAACCTTATTTCTTTTTTCTAGTTGGATAAAGTAGGTTACAAAACAAAATTTATGATCAGAGTTTGGAAGATAATTCATGGCTCCATGGTTGTGGAAAGATGAGTAAATGATAGGAAATTGTATATGACTAGAATATCATATGGTGTGGAATTTTCCAGATATCAACATTTGAATGCTTGGAGTTGTGGAATTGTCATCTTGGGAACCTCAGTGAGAAGAACAAGAAATTTCTCACGACAAAGGGTATGATGAAGCTCAATCAAAAAAGTTTAGATGTTATGAGAGATGTGTACCTGGGAATTTGATAAAAGTATCATTCAACTATAATGGAAATGAATCTTTGGTCTTGGGAGTTAGAAATTATGCACATGAATGTTTGGGGTTAAATACTAGTATATTATCATAGAATAAATTTATACTTCATCACATTCATTGATGATGCAACTAGGAAAGTATGAGTTTACTTTCTAAAACACAAGTCTGAGGTACTCAGATTGTTTTTAATGGAATACCATGGTATAAAGGGATACCATAATTAATCTCAAATTCTTATGGTCTAATAGTGGTGCTGAATGTAAAAATGAGGATTTTTGGAACTTTTATAAGTAGAAGGTAATCGGGATGGAGAAAATTGTACCCACAACACCATAGAAAAATGGTGTGGTTGGAAGATGAATAAGATATTAGTGGATAAGGAATGTAATATGAGTCTTTATTCTATAATGTCAAAGGATATTTTGGAGGAATAATTTAATTGTTTAGTGTACCTAGTTAACGGGAGTCTTTCCACACCAATGGGACATGAGATTTCATAATAGATTTGTTTATAAAACCCAACAAAATTTAACTACCTTAAAGTTTTCAAGAGTATAACCTACATATATATTGATATTAATAATTTGATTAAACTTGTAGATAATACCTAGACATGTTTATTTGTTGGATATGGTGCTGAAAACATCAGATTATGGATTTGGGATGATGATAATCAGAAGATAGTTAGAATCTATAATGTCATCTTCAATTAGAAGGCACTGTGGAAAGACCATAACTTGGTTGAGAAAGAGGTTGAGAATAATGAATCAATATATAATATCTAAGTTGATATGAATGGAAGTTTTGGAAGGACACAAGTTAAAGAAAGTTTAGGGGGAATCGAAAGTTTATATGTTAGGCCAGTGAAAGATGTACCTAAATTTTATAAAACTATGGAGGCTTGGGTCAAAGTACCAAAAGGTGAAGATCTAGAAGTTGTATTTATGAAAATATCAAAGACACATGTTAAATTATAGATATCTATTAGAATCATATGACTAGTTTAGGAGTATGAATTTAACTTGCAATACTTTATTTTAATAGATGGAGGAGATCTATATAATCTATTAGAAGAAGCGAGAATTCATGATTTCAGAAAGTGGGAGTTAGATATGAAAGATGATATTGATTCACTGAATGAAAAATATCAGAGCTAATGGAATTTCCATAGGGTAAGAAATAAAATGAGAACAAATAGGTCTTCTATAGAATTTGACGGTAGGAATAGGTTTAAGGAAAGGCTGGTGGTCAAAGTATTTTAGTAGAAAGATGGAGTGGAATTCTATTGAAATTTTTCATTGGTAGTTATACACACTATTATCTAGATAATTATTAGTCTTGTTGCTTCTGATATATTTCAATTGGAATAGATGGATGTGAAAATAAATTTCCTTCATGGTTACTTAGAGGAGGAATTTGGTTTTATAGATAACTAGAATAATAACTCGGTGTATAAGTTGAAAAGGATCCTATATGGCTTGAAGCATGCATCGCGAAAATGGAACCATAATTTAAATGCCTTCAGGGATGAGTAGGGTTTCATGTGGGTAAATTTATATCACTACCATAAGGAATTATAGGATATGAGGTTCATTATCTTACTCTTGTATATGGATTCCATGATCCTGGAAGGTCCAAAACTTAGGTAGATTTAGGAGGTAGATTTTGTGTTATCTGATAGATTTAAGATAAAATATACTGGGGAGTCCAATAAAATCTTCGGAATATTGATTGAGAGAAACTAGAAAACTAGGATCTTGGTTTTGTCTCTGAGGGAACACATTCAGAAGATAATCAAAAGATTTATAATATCTTGCTGTAAGTTAGTCTCAACTCAATTTATTAGACACTTCAAGTTTATCTAAAGGGAAATCATAAAAAATGGAAGATGAGGTCAAGTAACTAAAAAATTTATGTTTTAATAAATGGTAGGTAACTTGATATACACTATGGTATGAACTCGGTCAAACATTTCATTTGAAATGGTTGTCATTAGCCGATTCATGGAGAATCTGTGGAAAGAACACTGAGAGGTTGTGAAATGGATCATATGGTATCTTAAAAGGATTGAAAGATATTGCTTCATTCTTCAAAACATATTATCCACTATGAGTCTATGAGGATGTAGACTATATGTGAGATTCATACACTCAAGAGTGAACTATGGGATTTATGTTCACATTAAGAGGAACTCTAGTTAGTTGGATATTAAGGATACAACTACTTGTAACTCTGGACTTAATAAAAGCAGAATATGTAGCTATAAAGAAAACTTGAAAAAAATGGTTGATATATCATTAGGATAAGTTATCAAAAGGATTCAAGTATTTTTTTTAATTTTTAATAGTTATAGTGAACATGAGCCTCAGACCAGTTGGTGAGGACTCGGTAGGTGCATCCAAGAGACCCGAGATCAAATTTAGGTGGATACGTATTTCCAGGTATTGTATTAGGGCTGTAGCAATACTATAATAGGTACTATTCAATACTATAGTATCTAGAACTATTCATCCATCTTGGCCTTTGGGCCACCGGTTTGGTCCTCAGGTCCTGCAAGGCTTTCGGGCCACCCAGGACCTTTGGGACAGTTGATTCTCAATGCCTTAGGGCCACCTTAAGGCCTTAGGGACACCCCAAGGCCTTTAGACCACATGAATGCAGATGTACCAGTCAGACTACAATGGAAAAGGCTTCAGATGAGGATTTAGGGCAGGCGCATTCACTAGAGCAGAGCTAACCAGAATTAGAAGAATGAGAGGGTATGGCTTTTCCATCAGTACTAGGCCTATGTAGATTTGCATAGGATAGCTATCCGACCAGCCCTGTGAAGGTGGAGTGCTGATATCATGACATATGCTAGGGAGGATAAATTCCAAGTTGTCTTGTCTGGGTGATTTCTTCTAAGACCTACGGGTCATGTAATTGTCTCTGAGCCTTCGGGCCTTGCAAGGGTTCTACCTCACCCCTTGAAAGGTGGATTATCAAAAATAATAAAAAATTATGGACTTAGGGCCATTCCGACCATAATAGTCATAGTGAAATCCATTTAGTACATAACTTGGTGTTATATTCACAGAAGAAACACATTGACCTAAAATACCACTTTATATGAAATATGCTTAAGGACAATGAGATAGAGCTTCCAAAGATAGTAGGAAGATATAATCCATATGATTTGTTCATAAAGGTTTTAATCCAAGAAATTATAATGTTTAATTTTTCATCATTGGGGCTTGGGTGAATCAAAGGAGGATGGAGACACTGTTGCTGCTTTGAAAGAGGCAAGATTGTTTTTTCTAAATGTTAGAGGTTTCCATGATTTACTTGGAAAAATTATTCAAGTGATATATTCTTAGTAATGTGAAGTCTGATTTCATGTTCCAATTGAATATATTGGTAGGAGAAACTCTAGATAATAGTCTCATCCTAATGAAGACAACATAAGCAAGAATACCATGGATGTTTTTATTCTCATTGATCTATTCCAGAACTAGTGTGAATACAATCATTTTTCTAGATGATATATAGAGGAAGTTACTTATGGTCCTTATGGAATTATTTTATGAGAAAGGGTTTATTTAAGAGTCTTTTTTTGATATATAAAGTTTCCTAGTAGAACAAAGGGGGATACATGAAATTAAAATGCTCAAATATATGGGTCACTTACACTATTCACTAAAAGTTAGTGGTTAGGTTAATATTGCAAAAGGTGATACGAAGTTACCATATATAATGGTGGGATATATGCAAACATTGAAGGTTGGTAGAACCAGTTGACTGAATGAGACCCATTATAAAGGTGATTGGGACCATTTCACACATGAATTATAATGATATATGATCTAGTTGGATGCATTTTAAATGTAAATTGTAATCATATAAATTTTTACTAATGAAATGGTGAAATAGTGTTCTACCATGGATGTAGGACCTAATGTAAAAACTACATAAATTAATTGTTTCCTTTAATTTTCCTTTATTTATTCTTGATTTTTTTCTTGTGAGTGTGTGAGAGGCTTGAATCAATGTAGTGATTTAGGGAGTGGTCAAAATTCCTAAGTTATTTCACATTGAAGTAAAGGGGTAAATTCTATTCTGTGAAGATTCTAGAGCATTGTTTCACACATTAAATATTCTAATGGCATATATTATGGTGGATTTGTGTTCATATTTTCCCTAACAAAAACCTATTTCTATGTTTGTTCAACTACCATAATCAATAATCACACTATATACCTTATCATTGAAGAAGCTTATAGTATGATAAATGTTATCCTATTTATTTTGATCACATTATTCTTCTGGTTGAGCACATAAGGAACACATTCCCACAAAAATATCTCCATGTATAGTGCTCTCTATTTCCACATATTAACATTACTAAAGGGGTTACATTTCATCTTCACTTGAGCTAGCACTAAGAACATATCCATCATCCAAAATAATCATGGTTATCTTGTTTTGGGAATTGTGATGAAAAATGTCTAAATCCTTGAAATTTAAAACATTTGATATCACATGATTTGGAAATAACATTACCCTACGTTTTACCTTTTGGTTCCAAAAATAATAGTTTGGATTGGGAACCCTCATTGACTTCATTTTTTACTCACTTTAAAGTTCTGATAGTTTAGAATCCTTAAACTTAAAAGAATATTTAGAATTCTTACCGTAAGATGTAGACCACATCATTCTTGTTTTTTACTTGCCTATCTAATTTAGTATCTATGTGAAGTAGATCCTCTATATCCAAATAGTGGTTCATGTCCACCATGTATTGAATGTCATGGTTGTGGCCATTCATAAAACTTTCCATAGAGGCCTCTCTCTCCATATCAATAGTGGCCTAAATCATGATCATATCCATATCTTTTTCATACTCCTCAACACTCATGGATCCTTATTTTAAACCCAGCAACTTGGGAAACAAATCATGTTAATAGTGGTTAGAAATAAAAATATTACACATTACCACTTTTATCTCATACCAATTAAAAATGGATCTTTCTTCAAATTTTCATCGACCAACTTGAAGTTGGTCGCACCATATACTAGCATAATCAATGAATTATAGTAAAACCAAATTCACCTTTTTTCTATATAAATATTTACGACATGAAAAAACATTATTAAACTTTTATTCCTATTCCATGAATGTTTTGAGATAATTCTTACCATGTAATGAAGGGATCCTAAACTTTACACCACCAAGATTGTTGGTTTTCCTCAATGGTGGTCGATTTCTCTAAATTGGTGATTTGTGAAGATTAGAGAAATCCTCATCTTCCTCAATGACCCACCTACATGGTGGTTATCTGTAGTTTAAAGAATATTCAAGCACAATAAAAGGATGAAATTATGATTATGGTATGGAAATAAATCAAGTAAGTATATTTTATCATATTATCTACCTTGATGGTAAATGATTTCCTTAAATCAAGTAAGATGAAGATAAATCTATTGTTTATTATGTGGAAAGTATCGATCAACAATCAAGGTATTTTTTTTGAAAACTAATGTGTGTTATAATGATACCTACTTGGTTTTATAAATACTTAATTAAGAAATACTAAGTTTCCTATTAGTAACATAGAAATTGGTTATAATAATAGAATCTAAATTAGATTTTATTACTATTTAATGATACAATAATTATAGTAAGTGACAGTTAAAATTTTGAGGACATAATTTGTGATGTCGTGACATGGATTCCACATAAATGGTGCTCCGAGATGGTGGGTCACATGGCCACAAGCGCACTTACCCATACACTAGAGGCTACCAACTAGCAGTAAGCGCCTAGGGTGTGTCTATGGGGAGATTATTCCCTTATAAATAGATTAGAACATAGCATATATATAATATCATATAAATAGAGAAAATAGTATAACAATGTATGAGTTTTATAAATAGAAAATAATACGATTGGACCAGTAATCCACCATAGCATAAAAATATATAAACAATAATGAACTAAATAATAATCAGAAGCAGTAAACTAAATCATAATAAACAAATGATGATGTAATGTGCCTACATAGTAAGGAAAACATGTATACATGGTTATAGGTAATCAATATAATGTATGATATAAAGAAGGTACAAAAAGTAAAAAAAATCTAATTATCTCAAGCTACATCCCAGTCATCTGCTACCCAAGATCCATCCTAAGTCAAGAAAGAAGTCACATGTTTGTAAGAGGAATTTTACCCATATCTACATTTACAAGCATATAGCCTGCTTGATTATTATTAGCAGCCCGGATAGGATGTGAGATAAACTCAGTAGGCCACCACCAATGGTTTCTATAACTATCCAGTCTATGTATAATTTGGTAGTGTGTATATATATTAACTAAAGTAGTAATAAAAATTTTGTTCATGAAGGAAAACCAGGATGACACTACTTGCTTCAGCCCGTGCTAGAATATCTATGAATAAGTAAAAAGGTACGCAATTCCCAGTATCAAAAGCATTAGGGGATTTCATGCTCTATATCATAGTATAGGGTCGATATTCCCGATATCACAATAATAGTAGACACTATGCCTAGTATCCCAATATAGGGACGCCATGCCCAATATCATAGTATAGGGACTCCATGCCCAGTATCACGGAATAGAGACACCATGCCCGTATCATAATATAGGGACTCCATGCCCAATATCATAGAATAAGTATTCCATGCTCATATCACATTGATTAAGGGAATCCATTCCCATGTCACAATAAGTAGAATGGATTCCACGCCCATATATATAAGTACATAACATGAATATGGGTCATCATGCCCATTATCTATAATTAATGAGGGTCATCATGCCCATACATCAATAGTGATTAGTGATCATTGAATTTAATACAAGCCAATTCTTAATTCATAATACATTAACAATTTTTAATTACAACGGTGTAAGAATTGTTCCATTTAATTGGGCGACGTGGTCGTACCACTCACATTCAAATCAATTTATTATAAATGTTTAGGGAATTATCCTTGCTACACCACTACATTTATTCACTATCATTATGATATTTCCATTTAAAAGTAAACCCAAACACGCTATTAGGTATTTTGGGTGTAAGATCTTGAAATCTAATTAGGCATAAGGAGGGAACACAAAAAGGGATGGCTCACTCCATGGTTGAAAATCACGATAAGAGTTTCGGTTCTAACAAGTATTTAGGTTCCAAACAAGGAAACTAATTTAAGGCATATATAATTTAGGATAAACACATGGTTTAACCAATGTATGTCAAAAAATAACATATTATAAAACAACAATACTTTAAGGTATAGTTACTAGATCACCAAACTCAATATCATGGTATTATCCTCATCAATTATCATCCCTTTATTTGGCCAAGGTTGAGACAAAATGAAAGAACAAATCAACACCATGAAAATAGGGCATATAATACCAAACCTCAATAACTCTGTTGAGAGAAAGAAAAGTAAATAAATATACAATATGAATGAAGATACTACCATCATGGATCCAATGAGACAAATAGATTTTTATTTTGACTTCGAATGACTGAGATACTGAAGTGCATAGCTTGAGGGAGGAAGAAGCTAAAATGGGAGAGAAAACCATTGCACACTAGAGAAATAAGAAAAAGAGAGGAGGGGTAAGAATTATTATAAATTAAGGGTAAAATTGTTATTTTACCCAAAATATTTGGTTCACATGGTTTGGACACATGGCTAGCTAAACCGTGCGCCAACTATGCATACCTCAATGCTTTAAAGGGGGCATAGCATGGTTCATGTGCATGATTTAATTAATAGTGCACAACCTATGCCAAAAAACTTTGCTAAAATTTCAGTAGTTTTTGCATGAGTGTGTGCTTGAGGTTACATGGTTCCCCAAATAGTGCTACCTTCTGCACCCCACTATCAATCCTTGCACGATTTCTCCTAACCATGCGCCCAATCTGATTTTCCTAAAAATCTAGGCTCTGAGCCTTGAATAAGCCCTAAAAACCTTTGAAACACCCATGATATTACTAGTCATTTGTATTAGGTCTAAAAAAACTTATTATACTGAAATTAAAAAAATATGTACCTTGAATAAAGGATGTGTTCTTATAGTCTTCACCCTTAAATGAAATCCTCCCTGAGTTCACCTTCCAAGGGAGGAAAAAATTCATCTAATAACAATTTTGGCCCCTAAAAATGTACGTTTACCTTCTGCTCCCAAGTCTCTTCTTGTACCCAACCATTCTTCCATAACACTTTTAATAAGGGGATAAATTGGACTTGGACACTACGAGAAAAATGGTTAATAGCGATGGGGTATTTGCGACCGGAATAATTCCCGTCGCAGATACCTTTCGCAAAGGAGTATTTGCGACGGGCAACTATTCCCGTCGCAAATAATCTGTTATTTGGGACGGGTTTTTTTACCTGTCGCAAATAGTTTGGCGCGAAATGCGCGCCAAACCGCACGAAGGTTATTTGCGACGGGGTTCTATCCCCGTCGCAAATACCCAGACGGCATGGGTTATTTGCGACGGGACCCGTAGCAAATAACTGTTTTTAATGCCGCCCATAATTAAATGCGGTCAGGGTTAGTTGCGACGAGCTTCTATCCCTGTCGCAAATACCCCAGCGACAGGGGTTATTTGCAACGGGGCCCGTCGCATCCCGAAGCAAATACCCTGGCGGCAGGAGTTATTTGCGACGGGGCCCGTCGCAAATAACCATTTTAATGGCGCCAATAATTAAATGCGGTCTGGGTTATTTGCGACGGGTCCCGTCGCAAATATCGTTATTTGCGACGGGTTTTCCGTCGCAAAAAAGCCCGTCGCGATTAATCCAACCTATAAATACTGCCAACCATTACAATTTTCCCACTCTCAACTCTCAACCGTTCCAATTTTTTCACTCTGAATCTTTTACGACTTTCAGTTGTAAAATTTTTTTTCCGACTTCGAGGATTCAGTTGGTGGTGTTCTACAATTACAGCGGCTCGACATTGACATCAAGTTTAAGGTTTTTATCTGAATTTTAATTTAATATTCATTTTATTTATTATATTTATTTAGTTTAAATTTTTAGAATTTTTTTTCTTCTGATTTCTAATTAGAAATAATTATGAATAAGTATTAATAAATAACAGTAATTAGAGACAATTAAACACTAAATAATTTAAAATAGTTAGCTGTAATTACAATTAATTAGCAGTAATTATGAAAAATTAAAATTAATTTGAATTAATTAATAATAATTTGAAATAATTAACATTAATTAGTAATAATTTATAATAATTACCAATTATTAGTAATAATTACTAATAATTAGTAATAATTACTAATAATTCCCAATATTCAATAATTGCCAATATTTGTCAATATTTGTCAATATTTTTTCCAATAATTACCAATATTTACCAAGAATTGCAAATAATTGTCAATATTTACCAATAATTAGGAATAATTACCTATAATTAGGAATAATTACCAATAATTAGGAATAATTACCAATAATTAGGAATAATTACCAATAATTAGGAATAATTACCAATAATTAGGAATAATTAACAATAATTAGTAATAATTACCAATAATTAGGAATAATTACAAATAATTACCAATAATTACCAATGATTACCAATAACTAGTAATAATTCGTAATGATTACCAATAATTCGTAATAATTAACAATAATTACCAATAATTACCAATAATTAGTAATAATTACCAATAATTAGTAATAATTTCCAATAATTAGTAATAATTACCAATAATTAGTAATAATTAGTAATAATTACCAATAATTACCAATAAGTAGTAATAATTAGTAATAATTACCAATAATTAGCAATAATTAGTAATAATTACCAATAATTCGTAATAATTACCAATAATTACCAATAATTCATAATAATTAACAATAATTACCCATAATTAGTAATAATTACCAATAATTACCAATAATTAGTAATAATTAGTAATAATTATCACTAATTACCAATAATTAGTAATAATTACCAATAATTAGTAAAAATTAGAAATAATTACCAATAATTACCAATAATTAGTAATAATTAATAATAATTACCAATAATTAGTAATAATTAGTAATAATTACCAATAATTAGTAATAATTAGTAATAATTACCAATAATTACCAATAATTACCAATAATTAGTAATAATTAGTAATAATTATCAATAATTAGTAATAATTACCAATAATTAGTAATAATTAGTAATAATTAGTAATAATTAGTAATAATTACCAATAATTACCAATAATTATTAATAATTACCAACAATTACCAATAATTAGTAATAATTACCAATAATTACCAATAATTAGTAATAATTAGTAATAATTATCACTAATTACCAATAATTAGTAATAATTAGTAATAATTACCAATAATTAGTAATAATTAGAAATAATTACCAATAATTAGTAATAATTACCAATAATTACCAATAATTACCAATAATTACCAATAATTCGTAATAATTAGGAATAATTACCAATAATTAGGAATAATTCGTAATATTTGTAATAATTAGTAATAATTAGTAATAATTACCAATAATTACCAATAATTACCAATAATTACCAATAATTACCAATAATTACCAATAATTACCAATAATTACCAATAATTACCAATAATTAGTAATAATTACCAATAATTAGTAATAATTACTAATAATTAGTAATAATTCGTAATAATTAGGAATAATTACCAATAACAAGGAATAATTCGTAATAATTAGTAATAATTAGTAATAATTAGTAATAATTACTAATAATTACCAATAATTACTAATAATTAGTAATAATTGTCAATAATTAGTAATAATTACCAATAATTAGTAATAATTAGAAATAATTACCAATAATTACCATTAATTAGAAATAATTACCAATAATTACCATTAATTAGTAATAATTACCAAGAATTACCAAGAATTACTAATAATTGGTAATAATTACCAATAATTACCAATAATTACCAGTAATTAGTAATAATTACCAATAATTAGTAATAATTAACAATAATTAGTAATAATTACGAATAATTACCAATAATTACCAATAATTATTAATAATTAATAATAATTTTTAATAATTAGTATTAATTTGTAATAATTATTAATAATTAGTAATAATTACCAATAATTAGTAATAATTACCAATAATTACCAATAATTACAAATAATTAATAATAATTAGTAATAATTAGTAATAATTAGTAATAATTAGCAATAATTACCAAAAATTAGTAATAATTAACAATAATTACCAATAACTAGTAATAATTACTAATAATTACTAATAATTACCAATAATTACAAATAATTATTAATAATTAGTAATAATTAGTAATAATTAGTAATAATTAGTAATAATTACCAATTATTAGTAATAATTTCAATAATTACCAATAATTAGTAATAATTACCAATAATTACCATTAATTACCAACAATTATTAATAATTAGTAATAATTACCAATAATTTGTAATAATTACCAATAATTAGTAATAATTCGTAATAATTAGGAATAATTACCAATAATTAGGAATAATTATTAATAATTAGTAATAATTAGTAATAATTACCAATAATTACCAATAATGTCAATATTTACCAATAATTCCCAATACTTGTCAATATTTACCAATAATTTGGAATAATTACTAATAATTAGGAATAATTAGGAATAATTACCAATAATTAGGAATAATTACCAATAATTAGGAATAATTAGCAATAATTACTCATAATTACCAATAATTAATAATAATTACTAATAATTACCAACAATTACCAATAATTACCAATAATTTCCAATAATTACCAAGATTACCAATAATTACCAATAATTACCAATAATTACCAATAATTACCAATAATTAGTAATAATTACCAATAATTAGTAATAATTACCAATAATTAGTAATAATTACCAATAATTAGGAATAATAACATTATTACATTTTTAGTATATATTATTATTAATATGAAAATAATATAATTTTCTATATTATATAAAATTCTCCTTTTATCTGTGTGTTTTCTGTCTCCACATGTAATATTTTCATTCTTTTTCAAAATTATCAACCTACTCACCAATGGAGAGGTGAAAGTGAATGCAAATATTACATGTGGAGACAGAATGTTAAACACACAGATGAAAGGAGAATAATATATAATATAGAAAATTATATTATTTTAATATTAATAATAAAATATACTAATAATGTAACAATGTTATTATTATATAATTAATATTTATGAAAAAATAATATTAGTATTATTAAAATAATAATTTTTTTATATAATATTAAAATTATCAATATTTGTAACATGTTTTGCTTTATTCTTAACATATTCAATTCTTAAAGGGTCAATTTTTTGGTCTATCTCAATAAAAAGTTTGCGTCAGTTGTGTCTGATGTAAAATCTATAATTATCCTTGCTTGAGTGTTTTTTCTAATAAATTATTCAAAAACAGTAATGATTTTATATTTTATAGAAAAATATGGAACAACGAGGTCGTCAACAGTCATTATTAGATGACCGCATATAGATAAATCAACGTAGAAATCCAAACGGTTCTGGTTTAAATCCAGTATATATAGAGGGTGTGGAGACTTTTTTATCATTTGCGGCATCAAATCCAGAATTTGTTTCAGAAGGCAAAATAAAATGCCCTTGTAGAAAATGTGCATTGAGAATGTTTAACATGTTTGACAAAGTGGGGGGACATCTCTTGCATTTTGGTTTTCAACCAGATTATGTTTTTTGGTATCAACACGGTGAAAGAAGTTCCAGAGTAGGTGATACCAACTTGATTCTGGATCCATCCCGGTTTCAAGATTTAGTACATGATGTTGCAGGTTCATCTGTTCAATATACAGAAACTCCGGCTGATATAGCTTTAAATCCTGAGTTGGAATTGTCTGAATTTTATGAGTTGTTGAGGTATGCTGGGGATGCATTATATCCCGGCTGCAAGATGAGAAAATTAGAAGCAATTGCAAAATTTATGGCTATCAAATCAGATAACGGAATGTCAAACACCTGTTTTGACCAGATATTTTCTTTGCTTAAAACACTGTTACCCGAAGGAAATGTTTTGCCTGCAAATTACTATGAGAGTAAGAGGATGGTTCGAAATTTAGGACTTACTTGTCAGAAGATTCATGCATGTTCAAATGACTGCATTTTATATTCTGGGGAAAATGAGTCGTTGGATAGTTTTCCCACATGTGGGCAACTGAGATATAAAGAAGGGCAACATGGGAAGTCTGGTTTGATTCCTGTAAAACCGTTGAGATATTTTCCACTTACATCCAGACTTCAGCGTTTATTCATGTCTAAGAATATAGCGACAATGATGTCATGGCATAAAGCGAATATTTCAACCGATAAAAGCTTAAATCATCTAGCCGATGGTGATTCATGGAAACATTTTGATAGAGTGAATCCATCCTTTGCTTTAGAAGCTAGAAATGTTCGACTGGGCCTTTCCACTGATGGTTTCTGTCCGTTCAGATCTTATGGTAGTCAGTATTCATGTTGGCATGTTTTTTTAACTCCGTACAATTTACCTCCATGGATGTTGATGAAGGAGCCATATATCTTTTTGATTTTACTAATTTTAGGACATCCGAAGAAAAATATTGATGTTTATTTGAAACCATTGATTGATGAATTAAGTTTATTGTGGAGTACTGGTGTCAGTACATATGATGTTACTACGAAACAGAATTTCATACTGAGAGCAGCATTGATGTGGACAATTAGTGACTTCCCGGATTATGGGATGTTATCTGGCTAGAGTACACATGGTCAGAAATCATGTCCTTACTGTATAGGAGAGAACAAAGCATTTATGCTCATTCATGGAAAGAAACCTTGTTATTTTGACTGTCATTGCAGATTTCTTCCAGCTGATCATCCTTTTTGCAGAAACAGATCTCATTTCAGAAAATGAACAGTTGAAAGGGATGGACCTCCAAAAATGCTATCAGGTTCGGAGTTAAAATCAGTTGTATTTTCATTACCTCCCATCACTTTTGGTCCCACAATAAACCAACAGAAAATTTCTGGTTTTGGGAAAAAACACAATTGGATTAAACGTAGAATATTTTGGGATTTTCCATATTGGTCTAATTTGTTGGTCCGCCATATGTTGGATGTCATGCATATTGAGAAGAACTGTTTTGATAATTTGTTTCATACAGTTTTGGATATGCCAGGAAAGAGCAAAGACAATGTAAATGCACGTTTAGATCTTGCCCAAATTTGCAGGCGTCCAGAACTGGAACTGTTTGAGAATGTCAGAACAAAAAGGTTACTGAAACCAAAAGCAGCTTATACACTGTCTAAAGAAAACCGTTTATTATTTTTTCAGTGGATTGTAGATTTGAGACTTCCAGATGGCTGTGATTCCAATTTGGGTAGATGTGTAAAGAATGGTCATATTACTCGATTAAAAATTCATTATTTTCATGCTATAATGGAAAGAATTCTACCCATTGGTTTAAGAGGTTTGTTGAATTATGTGATTTGGGATTCCATAACAGACATGTCTCATTTTTTTGGGACATTTGTGCGGCTACAGCAGATTATGATGCTCTATGAAAACTTGAAGAAGATGTTGTTGTAATTATATGTAAATTGGAAAAAATATTTCCACCATCTTTCTTCGAATAAATGAAACATTTGATGTTACATTTTCCTTATGAAGCCAAATGTGGAGGTCCAGTACAGTTTCAATGGATGTACCCATTTAAAAGATGCATGCAAAATTTGAAAAGAAAAGTACGTAACAAAGCATCTGTTGAAGGATCTATTACAGAAGCTTATTTGCAAGAGGAAATATCTTTTTTCTGCTCCCATTATTTTGAATCTGAGTATCCTTCAAAACACAATCGAATGGGATGAAACGAGAGGAATATTGATGAAATCGACAATCAATTATATGTTTTCAACCAGCCAGAGCTTGGTTTTGGTGGAGTTTATGAACGCTGGCTTTCGGATGATGAACATCACAGAGCTCATACGTATGTTCTGCTCAACTATGAAGAGATGACATCAGTTGTACTGTAAGTGTTTATATCGCTTATTCTATCATTTATGTTATAGTAAATAACTTTGTTTTTTATAGGTTGTATGATAATCATATCAAGAAACAAATTCCACAAATTATAGCAGCTGCTCTCGAAGAACGCCGACAAAAAAATTTCTCTCAGTGGTTTAAAAAACTGGTAACATAAATTCTTTATCTTTTAACAACTCATTCAATGTATAGTTTACTATATTGATAATTATTTCACAAATTTTCAGGTGTCTCGACATGCTGATAAAATTGACAAACGGTTGTGTATATTGAGTAACCCACCTTCCAAACTTGTTAAAACTTATAATGCATATGTGGTGAATGGATTTCGATTTCACACACATGCATATGGGGAATCAAAAAAAACAATGAACAGTGGAGTTAGCTTGAGAGGATCTCATCATCAAGAAAATGAAGTTGACTTTTATGGCATACTGGATGAAATCATTGAACTCTGTTATCTTGGAAAACATTACATAACCATGTTCAAATGTCGGTGGTTGGATACAGAGAGAGGCGTGCGTGTTCATCCGACTCATGGAATCATCGATATTAAATGTAAAAGTGTTCTCGTAGTAAATGAACCATTCTTATTGGCTCAACAGGCACATCAAGTTTATTACGCAATGTACTGTGCTACATCAAGAGACTTGACTGATTAGTGGAGTATAATAAAAATCAAAATTCGAGACAATCAGTTTAGTCAAAGTGAATGTGCTTTCACTGATGTGCAAAGAATTGAAGTTTTTCAAGAGAGTACTCAAAATCAATCTTTTTTACAAAGAGACATGAGTATCGATGACGACACCCCACATTTAAGAGTCGGTGATGACGATGATGTTAATGATGTCACATATGAATTTGAAATGGTAAGAGATGAAGCAACTGGAACTCGAATGGATATCGATGATGTTGAGGAGGAATATGAAGATGACATTGACATATATGAAGATGATGATGAAGATGAACACTGATAGAATTCCATGGTAGTTATATACAATCATAACTAATATATAAGTATATATAACAGTAATTATCAATTATTTGCTAACAAAATTAACATTTTCAGTTTCAGATGGACGACGACGCATTTCGTGAGTTGGCGGATGCTGACCTGCCTTTCGATGCAGATGAGTTGCTGGCAGATGACCCTCAGCCTACAGGCGCTTCAGGGAGTACGCAGAGGGGGCGTGGTCTTGCACGATTGATGATTCCTGACCTCATCCCCGAGCAACGTCCACGTCTTGGGTTTGATCCACGCACACGGAGGTGTGATAACTTGTATGATAACCTGTGGATTTGAATAAGATTTCATTAATCTATTCACATAATAAATGTTTATTATTTTTACAGTTTTCCGCATATAGCATTCGGACAGGGAAGCGCTATTTTGCGCAACTATTTCTCTCAGCCTTGGACCACATGGGAGCATATTCCCATTGATGTGCAGCAGGCCATGTTCGGCCACTGGTTGGTACGTACGTAAATAAATAATTTTTATTTTGAAAATTATTTCATTTATAACTTGATATTTTGATTTATTTTTAGGGTTTATGGTATCCGATCGAGGATACCATGCGTGACGCCATCCACGAGGCATGGGAGGTGGCCATGCGTGATCGCTTTCGTCAGTTTTTGCACAATTTAAGAAAATATGCAACGAAGAAAGTAGGAGTGTCAGATTTTGACGAGTCATATAGAGCACACCGACCAGAGTACATTTCATCCCACGTATGGGATGGATTATGTGCGCACTGGTTGAGTGATGCCTTTCAGAGGAGATCATCGGTTGGGAGGCAGAATCGGGGGAGACAGGAGGTGACTCATCAAGCTGGGAGTCATACTTTCAGTACTCATAGACAGCATCTGGTATGTACATTATTTATAAATATTTTATATAACTATAAATATTAACAGTTTATTTTTTATTCTTATAGGCTGTCGAGCACCCCGATATTACGGAGTACGACGTATATTTGAGGATGTATAGTGATCCTGCTACTGGGGAGCTCAGAGGTGATCGTCAGCGTCACATCGTGGCCAGTATTATTTGTTTTCAAGTTTAAAAATTAACTGCATATAATATATTCACAATTTTAATTTTAAATTGCAACTACAAGAGTCATATGAGGCCGCATCATCACAAACCCGGCCTGAGTGTCAGGCCAAGTCATCAGATCAGACCACTGGCCGTCAGTTTGATGAGGCGGCATGGATGCAGGCCACCCAGTATGCCTTCGAGAAGGGCCAGGTAGTTGGTATCAACTCTCGACTGACTCCCAGAGATTATTATGGCAGTGCTGCGATGTCGGCGTCCAGCTCGAGAGGAGCTCGTGCATCTTCTTCTGCTACACAGTATGAGGATCAGTTGCGATCTCAGACTGCACTGATAGAGATTCTCCGACAGGAGAAGGAGCAGATGTGTCAGCAGCAGCAGCAGCATGAGGAGGAGCGTCGACGCCAGCAGCAGCTGTACGAGGAGTAGATGAGTCGGTGGCAGCAGTAGCAGCAGGAGCAGATGGAGTACATGCGCCGACTCACTCATGATTTAGGGATGAAGTCTCCTCCACCAGCATCTGCAGATCCCCCCTCCCCCCTCCCCCCTCCCCCCTCCTTCAGATTAGAGGTTTTTTTATGTTATAAAGTTTGTTAAATCAAAATATGAATTTTTTTCTATTCGTAGTTTCTGTCTCATTATAAAATATTAATAATATTATATTTTGAAATAACAATATTAATATAAATAATAATATTATTTATATTTTATAATATTAAATTATATATATATATTAAAATTTTATAATATTATAATTTAATTATATTTTTTTGTAATATTTGAATTATTTTAATATTTGAATGTAAAATAATTCTATTATTTTTATATTAATTAAAATAACTTATTAATATTTTTTTATTTATGAATTATAATTCTAATATTATTATATTAATTAAAATCATTTATTAATATTTTATTATTTTTTATTTTTGAATTATAATTATATTATTATTATATTAATTAAAATAATTTATTAATAATTTATTATTTTTATTTGTGAATTATAATTCTATTATTATATTAATTAAAATCATTTATTAATATTATTTTATTTTTGAATTATAATTGGATTATTATTATATTAATTAAAATAATTTATTAATAATTTATTTTTTTTATTTTTTTATAGTATTTGCGATAGGATACTATACCCGTCACAATTACTTTTTTAAAAAGTTTTTATAAATATACATACTAATATTTGTGACGGGAAGGATCGCCGTCGCAACTAATACTTTTAGCGACGGGCCCGTCGCAAATAATTGTTGTTGCGACGCCGTTTTCCGCAACGGGCTATTTGCGATGGACCCCCGTCACAAAATCCTATTAGCGACGGGATCCCGACGCAAATGCCTCATCGCAAATGTCAATATTTCTAGTAGTGGGAGATCCTTTATGATTTGGTCAATGATGTGTATAAGATATTACTGAAAATAAGAATTAGTATTTATCTCAACATTCTTTGTATTGAAAGTATGAGATGAGTCAACATGACATCGATGAAGTTGTGAAACATGGACTATGTTGTGAATAGAACAATACCTTAGAGGTAATAACAACTGATAGGCTACTGACCCAAATCTCCTCAAAGTCTCAAATTCCCTAAAAAATAATGGAGAAAACTTCCATTTCCTTTGTATCCATCTATGCCCAAGTCTAGGTGATAACTTCAAGAATAAATGACCACTGATCTCAAACTCTAGAGGTTGTCAATAATGATCGGCATATGATTTATATCTAGACTAACCCATAGAAATATGATTCTTGATAAGCTGAACATGCCATGATGTCTCCTGAACAAGATGAGGACCTAGTATTTCTATTTGACTCGCCCAAATTTACTCAAGTTTTTAGGGTTGAAGTCATCGCTTATACTGTATCTCGGGTTGTCGAATCCTCTGAGACCTAAGAAGAAACCTATAGACACATACATTCCATGGATTGTTTTTGGATATTAAGTGTCCAAATTTGGGTTGATTTTAGATTGGTTTAAATATGTATTAGGATAACTATGTGAATTAAAATTCTTATAAAGGTTTGATCCTAGTTTATTACTAGGGATGGATTGGATGAAATTACTTTTTAACAATTAAAATTTTTTAGACTCAAGAGTGATTCATTTTAATAGATTAAAAAGAATTCATCAATTATTGGTTTATTAACAAAAAAACCTAATTCTAATCACCAATATTCTTTTAGGATCACTTTTATTAGCACTCAAGGTAAAGGTTCTTTTGATCACTTGAAGTGTGTGGACTTAAAATTCAATAAGGATGAAGAAGTGTAAAAATCATCGAACGAAACTCTCGATTAAAAGAAGTTATTAAACATTAATAGAGTGAGAAATAAAATCCAATACAAACCCTTTCTACTCCCTTGTATCAACCCATAATAGTTATATCCCTATATTGATGCTATTATCTCAATGGAAGTGGGAAGTAGACTCATGAGATTAGAATTGAAGAATTGAGAAATCATGAAATAACAAACACTCCACCATTTTTTGAAGGATTTATCTCTTCTTTGTCTGAATAAATTCACACATTAATGAAAAAATAAATTTTTAAACATAAATAAGATAAAATAATTTTATAAGAAGTTTTATTAAGAGACTAAAGTTATTTGAATAACTTACAATTGAAATAAGAACATTATAAAGACAATATGAAAACATAAAATTATAATGAAAAAACACCAATAATCCGTAATTACTTCACCACCACTACCTTAAAAATGAATTATGGAAGACTTGGGTCGATCCACTAATAGTACAAGTCTTTCCTCCTGATTATGTTAGGCCTAGGGTGGTGAAAGTTTGTGGAATGTGGAATTTTCTACCCTTGACAAAAATCTAATCCAACCTACATCCACCAAACATAGGAACAAAAACAACCTTATATATGGATGGATTAGTGTGGTCCACTGAAGAAGAAAATGAATCTCTGAATGTCCCCTGCCAAAATGTAAAATTTCATCCCAATTGGAAGTTTAGTTTTCCGGATATGATTGAAATGGTGGTATGTTTTTCTAGGTGTTGGGAAAAAATCCCTCAAGGTAACATTGTAGTATTTTTGGCATGATTGTGTTTTTTGACAAAGCAGGTTTCCATGGAGAATTGTTGAGTTCCCGAGAAGTTTTTGACAATCAATGTTGACAAAAGAACGATGACAAAGGAAAGGACAATCTGGAGGTGGTACAAAAGAGCAGTACAAGGTGGCACCATTTTCCATGAATATCGTAATTAAATATGGCAATGACATGAATTTCGCGAAGAGAGGCTTCATGGTTTGGATTTCGCGAAGACCAGAAGAATGATGGCGGTGAGTCTTCACGATTACGTCGAAGCTTTGCGAATGGAAGAGGTTAAAATGCATCGCGGTGGTGATAGGATTTGTGAGGGAGCTTTGCGGAGAAGGCACAAAGGAAATGATGGAACGCTCCGCGACTACGACGAGCTCCACGATCCGAAAATTTCTGAGGTGCTTCGCGATTTTGACAGAATTCCGGCGGAAACTTCAGAGCTTCACGATTGGCGATGATGTGGTGCTAACTTCGCGTGGAAGGGTCGAGGGTCAGTGGAAATTCCTATAAATAGAGGTCGACCCCCTCAAGATAAGAAGAGAGAATTTTTAGAGAAAATAATTTGCTCTCGGTTAGTGAAGGAAGTTCTCGAAGGCAGTGTGCTTCGTGAAATAAGAGATTCGCAGCGACTATTCTAGCTCCACAAATGTCGTGTGCTCCACGTTGGCTCTGTGAGCTTCGCGAGGGAAGTCCTTTTGTGACGAATTTATCTCCACGATGACCTAAGCATTGCGAAGGCTTGAGCTTTGGGATGGTCTGAGCTCTGCAAAATTGTGAGCTTCGCGAAGAGGAAGGTGCTTTACGAAGGCTTGTTTGAGCTTCGCGAAATTGGGAGCCTCGTGAAGTAGGGTGCTTTGCGAAGGTACTTTCCAAAAGTAGTTTTCCCGGTGTTTAAGAGGAAAAGGGGTATTCATTAGTGGATGAACTTTGAACTTTAACAGAGCATCTATCAACAGTTGAGGATGCATTTATTCATGCAAATGAAGAGACCTACAAGTCTATAAACTGTGAGTGGATCCCTTCCAGAGCAGTGAGCTAAGAAAGAGAAAAAAGGTGATCCTATCCACTGGCAGTGAGCCAGAGAGAGAGAAACAGGGAGTGACCCTTGGGAAAGCAGTGATATGACTCTAAACACTGTAAAGGCAGTGAGCCTGGGCATAGAAGTGATCTAGCTTGAACATTATTGGAAGTGAGCCTTATTGAATTTGTTACAACGACACATCACCGTTGTATGCTCCTTGGAAGTAGCCCAGTGAGGGTGAACCAAGTAAAAATCTTTGTGTCTGCCTGCTTTCTTCCCTGCATTGCATTCAAAGCATCATCATCAGATAAAGAAAAAAATAAGTGGTCATAATAAACACACAAGTGAAAACAAAGTGACCCTTGTAATAAAGAGGTCAAGATCCAGTGGGGTAGGAAGAATTTAGAAAAGAATATCCATACCTTGATTCACCCCCCCTCTCAGGGTATATAGGCCCCTATTGGTCCTAACAATTGGTATCAGAGGGATAAGTTTCTTTGATCATATTTGTTTGCTCTGACTTGGTTTAGTCGATATTTGTGGTTAAAGACTCAGTCTACTCTTATCTTAGTTTTCCATGGAAAAGGGTAGAACATCGAAGAAGAAGCAGAAGTCGGGTGGTATCCCTTAGTGTGGAAGTGTCTGTGAAAACAGTGTGATTCAGTTAAAGGAATCTAGTAGTGAACCAAATGTTTATTTGGATAAATTGTACAGTGAAAATTTATACTCATTCAATAATGCTGAAGGAATGAGTGAAGAACCTAACATTCCAAGTGATATTGGAACTACTGATGATAAAGAAACTCCTAGAAGTCAAAAAGTGGAAGTTGTCAACAAGGCAAATGAATTGGATCAGAAATTGGATGAAGAGATGAAATCTAAAGAAATCAAGATCCAAGCAATAGAAATTGTGGTTGATAAGTTAAGAGGATTAAATAAAAGGCTTATTGATGTGGCCACTTAACTAAGGGAGAAGAATGATTCTCAAGCCGAAGAACTGCAAAATATGTCTATAAAGAAAGAGAAGATCAAAGATGATGTTAAGGGAAAGAATCTGGACACAGATGAAATTCAGTTTTTGAAAGCCAGAAATGTTGATCTTGCTACACAACTATCTGAGCTAGTTCAGAAGAATCAAAGACTACAACAAGAGAATGAATGTTGTTCAGATTTTACTGAAGAAGAAAAATTGAAAGTGAAGGAGAAAAGTGACTTGGTGGAAAATCTCACACGGGAACTAGAAGATGAGTTGAGTAGATGGAAGCTTCTCAAGAGTGAACTTGATGTACAACTTGAATAAAGGGATATAAAGATTCAAAAGTTGGAATAAGATCTTGAATCAGTAAAGAAGGAAGTGGAGAAATCCAATACAAAAGGAAAGTCTAAAATAAAGGATGCATTGCACTTACTATTTGATTATCCTTCGACAAGTGATGATAAAATGAAGATCAAATATGCTATTTCTGAAGAGAAACAACAGAATATTTTCTCATCTCAAAGACCAACAAGTTTCGGAAAAGCTGGTATTGGATTTGATGAATCCCCTTTCGTGCATGATAGGAATAGAGTAGTGAAAATCTCCAGAGATAAGAAGAACCTTGTAGGTACTGGAGATAGACCTAAAAAGGGTTTTGCAGGAGGCAATGATAGCATGTTCTATTTTTGTGGGATTCATGGTCACACATTGAGATTTTGTTCAGAGGCTCAGGAATACCTTTCGTATTGTGACAATAGAAAATGTACAAAATCTAAGAATAAGATGAAGCGTCATGAGAAATCAGAAAGTAGAGTTTCTCAGAAGAAAGCATTCATTAGTTGCTATTACTGTGGAAGAATGGGACACACCATGAATATGTGTCAGGAATCTCAAGAGATAAATGTCAGAAGAAGAACTCAACCTACATCAACATCTCGTCTGAGAGATGTTGAAATGAGGTATGCCTTCAATGGAAGATGTTTTATATGTTATAATCATGGGAATTTGGCAAGACATTGCAGCAAGAATAATGTGAGAAAGGAAAGGAGTCGAGAAAGAGATTCATGACTCCAGTGACGTATAAAGAGAAATCATATATTGGGAAACAAAGTGTAAAGTTGGAGAATGGGCTTAGGGCCTCAGGGTAATTGCATGGATCTGAACAAAAGGTGCATATGTCATCTCCTCTGTCAAACTCACAACCTCCCCTAAGAAAGAACATGAACAAATATGGAAGAAAAAGGGAGGAAATGCTACAACTGTGAGTAAGAATAATATACGTTCAATGGAGGACCCACCACCAACACAAAATAGGGTGGTAACTCAGAAATATGATAAAATAAAAACAAACAAAGAATGAGTTAAAAAATGTGCATGTCGTGTGCCACCACAAGAAGTGGAGGAAAGAGGAAGATCCCTACAATGGAGGAAGAAGCAAGGGAAGATGATAAGAAAAGATATTCCTGCTCAGAGAAGGAATCAAGGGAAATGGAATTTTGGAGGAACATAAAAGAAAAAAATTAGTACAAGTGGCCTTAAACCCATAATTGTGAAAAATGCCAAGCCTGCAGAATCTACATATCAGAAAATGGCTCAGCATGTGGGTATTGAATGCTTAGTCATATGGCCAGAGCAATTGAAGTTGGCTAGACAGTTAGAAGAAGCAAGGAAAGAGTGTGATGCTATGCAGGAAATGATCAAAGGGTTAACCCATCAGGATCAACCGCAATCCTCATCCTAATGATTTCTGAAACACCTCTCTCCCTATGTGTATAAATTTTTTTAACTAGTTATTCAAGTGTTTCAGGTTTTAGGGAGATAAAATCCAAGGGGAAGTAGAATCTAAAGATGAAAAGTGGAGAAGTGATGTGCTCCATAGTTTCAATTGATTCAAATAAGGTACCAAAGTTGAAGAAGAAAGGGATAAACAAAGCACAATATGAAGTGATTTTGTTATTAACTCTATCTCTTGTTTCCTGCACCGAGTTCCAACTCAGTAGGATTAGATATTTTGTTAATGACTCAATTCCGAGTGGAAGATGATGATAGATGATTCTGGAAAAGAAGAATGTTTATGGGTCTAAAAGGTGGACCTAACCCTGGAAATCATTGCGTAACATAGGGGGAGCATCCAATAACAAAATCAGATGCCAGAGCCATTAAAGCAATAATTGGATGACTTCGCTCAGCTTTCAGGATACCAAGAAGCTGCGAGAGAGTATCAACAATGGTTCAACAAAAATCTGAGAAAAGAAGTTCAAATAAATGACGTCATTGAACAATGACACAGTGAAACATTTTCTGTTAAAAGTGAGGAAGTGGTAAGAGACTCAGGGAGATCATAAGTGACTGAAGTTGATTCATAAGAAGATACTGATGGTGAGTACGAGGATGTAAAATCCTTATCCGCATAGAAGCCAAAGAGTAAAGCTGAAATTGACTGGCAGAACATCATCAATGATTTTTCAGCTCTAGTTCAGACAAGAAAAATGAAATCACTACAGCAGGAATCTTTTTGTTATCTTAGGTTAAGCTGAAATGCTTTAATGATGCAGTTGAAGATAATAACTGGGTTCAGGCCATGAATGAAGAGATGAATCATATTGAATAGAATCAGACATGGGAGATTGTTTCGAGGCCAGCAGATAAGAACGTCATCGGGACTAAATGGGTATTTCGCAACAAGATGAATGAAGATAGCACAATGATTCAAAACAAAGAACGACTAGTGTGAAAAGGATACTCCCAGATAGAGGTAATCGATGTTAATGAGACATTTGCACCGGTTGCAAGGCTGGATACAATAAGATTGTACCTATCCATTACAATGTAACAGAAGTTCAAAGTGTTTCAGATGGATGTCAAATCTGCATTTCTGAATGAGTTTCTGGAAGAAGAGTTGTACATTGAGCATCCAGATGGTTTTCTCATTCATGAAGATGAGAATAATTTTTTTTAGCTGAAGAAGGAATTGTATGGGCTAAAACAAGCACCAAGAGCATGATACTCAAGGCTTGATCAATACTTGAAGAAGCTTGGTTTCCAGCGTGGGGGAGTTGATTACAATCTCTATTTAAACAACAATAGTAATCAAAGGATGATGGTTCTGGTTTATGTCAATGACATAATATTTGGTGGATCAGATGAAGATCAGTGCAGAAAGTTTTCTGAATTCACGAAAAATGAGTTTGAAATGTCAATGATTGGAGAGCTAACATTTTTCCTTGGTCTACAGGTGACACAAGGAAGGAATGGAAAATTCATTTCTCAATATAAATATGCCAAGGAGGTTATGAGAAGGTTTGGAATAGATAATTACAAGGAGATGAAGACTCTGGTTGCTACCCAGATGAAATTATAAAAAGATGAGGATGGCAGGGCTATTAATATCACTGAAAACAGGCAGATTATCGTCAGTTTTGCTGTACTTGACCGCAACAAGGCCTGCTATTGTTTTTTCCACATGCCAAGTAGCAAGATATCAGAGTAATACCTTGTAAATCCACATGCTTTCAGTGAAAAGAATACTTCGGTATATCAAGGGCACAATGGACTTCGGCTTGATGTATAATGGAAAATATCAGTCAGAATTTTTAGGATATACTGATGCAGATTGGGCCGGTTTAGTGGATAATAGGAAGCCAACATCAGGAGGTGCTTTCTATCTTGGTGGACTATGTGTTTCTTGGCTTAGTAAGAAGAAAGATTGCATTTCATTGAGCACCGCAGAAGCTAAGTACATTGCTGCCACTCAAGCTTGCACACAGTTATTGTAGATGAAGCAGAAACTTGATGATATGGGCGTTGAAGTAAAGTATCCGATCGGAATCCAGTGCGATAACTCAAGTGATATAAATCTCAGCAAAAATCTCGTCCATCACTCAAGGACAAAGAAAATTGATATAAAATATCATTTTATTAAGGAGAAAGTTGAGCAGGGACTCGTGAAGTTGGAGTATGTGCCTACAGAGCTACAGGTTACAGAAATTCTGACAAAGGCCTTACCCAAGGAAGCATTTGAGTGGCATCGACTAGCTCTGGAAGTTCAGTCGACTCCCCTCACTTAAAAGAGTGTGGATGTGGAACCACCCCCCTCTCCCCGAGGTATGATGTGTTTTCCCTAATGTGCTGATATGTGTTCTCTACTCTGTTACAGACTTCAAAGGAGTAATCTTTGGGTTCATTGACAAAGGGGGAGAAAATAGTGATTGTTCAAGGGGGAGACAGTGTGTCTATTTAAGAGATATTGACAGATAAGGGGAAAAGCTGACAGGTGGAGAATCCAGATAGGGGGATTTGAAGCTAGTTGAACGTGCTTAGCCAGAGCTTAGCTTGGACAACACAGGAAATAGGGCTAAAGAGGTGTTGAAGTTATGAGCAGAAAGTGGGAGGGTATAAAATCTGATGATGCTTGAAGTGATCGATCAAAGCATAGATATCACGACAACAGAGGATTGTGATAAAAGCAGAAGAGTGTTGTTGGAATGGTGTGAGCAGGTATCCAGATATCACGAATTGGTATCAGGGTGGTCCAACAATTGGTAGCAATTTAGCAATTGGTATCAGTTTGGAATCGACAATTGGAGTCTGACATGAAGTGATTCATTGATGAACTTTTCATACTACTCTTGTTTGTCACACCGAGCATTGATCATGTGGTATTAGAGTACGTGTTAAGTGAATCATTGAACGCTATCAGAATTGAAAGAGGCAAATGGTGGTAGTGGCTAGAAGAAGACTCAGTGAGGTATCAACGTGTAGAAAATATTTCTGAGAAGAGTTATGAAGAGTTGTCAACAAACCCA
Source organism: Viscum album (assembly GCA_963277665.1). Lineage (NCBI taxonomy): Eukaryota > Viridiplantae > Streptophyta > Magnoliopsida > Santalales > Viscaceae > Viscum > Viscum album. The sequence goes on from OY728164.1 coordinate 1,375,482,223, forward strand.
AAGGGGGAGATTGTTGGGAAAAAATCCCTCAAGGTAACATTGCAGTATTTTTGGGATGATTGTGCTTGTTGACAAAGCAGGTTTCCATGGAGAATTGTCGAGTTCCCAAGAAGTTGTTGACAATCAATGTTGACAAAAGAACGATGACAAAGGAAAGGACAATCTGGAGGCGGTACAAAAGAGCAGTACAAGGTGGCGCCATTTCCCAGTGTTTGCCAAATTTTTGGGGTCCAAAATTTGGAGGTTGGTGAGCATCGCGAAAAGTGGATTTCCATGAAGATCGTAATTAAATATGGCAATGACATGAATTTCTCTAAGAGAGGCTTCATGGTTTGGATTTCGCGAAGACCAGAAGAATGATGGCGGTGAGTCTTTGTGATTACGTCAAAGCTTCGTGAACGGCAGAGGTTGAAGTGCATCACAGCGGTGATAGGCTTTGTGAGGGATCTTCGTGGTGAAGGCGCAAAGGAAATGACGAAACTCTCTATGACTATGACGAGCTCCTGGATCCGAAAATTGCTGAGGTGCTTTGCGATTTTGACAAAATTCTGGTGGAAACTTCGGAGCTTCGTGATTGGTGATGACGTGACGCTAACTTCGCGCGGAAGGGTTGAGGGTCGGTGGAATTGCCTATAAATAGAGGCCAACCCCCTCAATAGAAGAAGAGAGAATTTTCAGAGAAAATACTTTGCTCTCTGTTTGCGAAGGAAGTTTGCGAAGGCAGTGTGCTTCATGAAAGAAGAGCTTCGCGGCGGCTATTCTAGCTCTACGAAAGTCGTGTGCTCCGCGTTGGCTCAGTGAGCCTCGCGAGGGAAGTCACTTTGTGACGACTTGAGCTCTGCGACGGTCTAAGCATTGCGAAGGCTTGAGATTTGCGATGTTCTGAGCTCCGTGAAATTGTGAGCTTCATGAAAAGGAAGGTGCTTCGCGAAGGCTTGTTTGAGCTTCACGAAATTGGGAGCCTCGTGAAGTAGGGTGATTTGCGAAGGTACTTTCCAAAGGTAGTTTGCTCGGTGTTTAAGAGGCAAAGGGGTATTCATCAGTGGATGGACTTTGAACTTTAACAGAGCATCTATCAACAGTTGAGGATGCATTTATTCATGCAAATGAAGAGACCTACAAGTCTATAAACTGTGAGTGGATCCCTTCCAGAGTAGTGAGCTAAAGAAGAGAAAAAAGGTGATCCTCTCCACCGGCAGTGATCCAGAGAGATAGAAACAGGGAGTGACCCTTGGAAAAGTAGTGAGCTGATCCTAAACATTGTAAAGGCAGTGATCTTGGGCATAGAAGTGATCTAGCCTGAACATTATTGGCAGTGAGCCTTAGTGAATTTGGTACAGCGGCACATCGTCGTTGTATGCTCCTTGGACGTAGCCCAGTGAGGGTGAACCAAGTAAAAATCTTTGTGTCTGCCTGCTTTCTTCCCTGCATTACATTCAAAGCACCATCATCAGATAAAGAAGAAAGGAAGTGGTCATAATAAACAAACAAGTGAAAACAAAGTGACCCTTGTAATAAAGAGGTCAAGATCTAGTGGGGCAGGAAGAATTTAGAAAGGAATATCCATACCCTGATTCACCCCCCCTCTCAGGGTATATAGGACCCTATTGGTCCTAACACTAGGCCACATAATATAGACTATAATTTTATCTTCAACTTGGGACACCTAGAAATACCTTAAAAAATCATAATTAGCTCTATAAATTATTTAATTAAATGTTACCCATGATGTTATCTAACTCTAGTTCAAATTTTATCATAATTGGGCTTGTATATTGGTTGGTAAAGTCAATTTATTTGGCTACTTTCTAATTCACTTTTCCCAGAATGTGTTGTCATGAAATCCCACTTTGGTCATCTTCCAATGTGATCCTTCAAATTATCAAGTACAATTAAATATTCCCAATGGAATGGGAAACATTAAAATTAAATATTAAAATAAAATCAATACCATTGAATTTTTTAGGGGGTGTTCAAAAATGTATCACGAATAGTGAATTTTAAGAAGGAATTACAATCATAATGTAAAATAATGTTCAATTTTTAAAATGAACTAAAAAAAGTGTTTATAAATAATTAATCATGTGAAAATTATATATCTTAACAATGAATATTATCCTCTTTCAGTGGCTAATCACACCCCAACTTGATCTTTTCTAGTCCTGAAAAAATGTATCTCAAAAATATGAAATTCAAATTCCCATTTTAAAAAAAATTTAATATACAATGCTCAGAAAAAGACATCATACCAAAAATTCATGAAACCAAAAAAATTATTTAAAAAAATCTAGGTCCATAATCATATCCTAATCCCAAGCCCATTCTTTGTTTAAATTCTTTGCCATATTTCATCCAATTTCAATTGAGCATGATGATTTATTGTTCATCACAATAGACATGGGGGGTTCATTTTTATTCTAGGGGAAAATATGAAAGCTTTAGGTGGAATCACATTTTAATATTAACATGAGTATTCATTTTTTTTAAATTTTTTTCATGGTAATTGAAATTTCACTCAATCAAGACAACCCCTGTAGCGAGAATTTGTTGATGACTCCTTGGCTCAAAGACCTTAGGGAACCAATTGAGTATCATATAATCAGGCGTAATATCAAGTAAAAATAAATAAATAAAAATTCAAATTACAAAAAATAGAGATAACATTCCCAACTATGGGCCAGAAAAATATGTATTCATGATCCCCAAGTTCTGAAATCCACACATTAGGTTAATCCATTATTCTACACACAATTGTATTTGTTTTTATTTTTTTTATTTTTTTGAGTACTCATGTTGAAATTAAAATGATCACCAAACCCATTACATTTATTAAGGGACCCCAAGAACTCAAATAAATACCCCACAATCCAAATGATGTGAATTGGGAATTTTTTATTAATCAGATGAAAATATAAACGGTGAAAAATCACATTAGACACCCACACTTTCCAAAATCTATGCTCATGAACTTAAACATGGATTAAAATTAGAATCAAGTAATTAAAAATTATTTGTTATTTATTTTCAAAATTTTAAATGTTTATTATCATGTTCAAGGTAAAATAATTTTTTCCTTCCATAAACAAAAAATTATTTTTCATTTCAAATCATATATTTTTTATTTTCATTATGCACACAATTTTTTTATTTCATCCCTCCCCAACTTAGAATAACACTGTACCCATTTTTTAATGAAAATAAAATTCATAAGTGGTTAGAGGTAGAGGATAAGAGTTAAAAAATTAAAATTTTAAAATGAGTTATGAAAAAATGTCACCTTATGGTATAATGATGAAGGATGTGCCACAAAAAATTGATCCTTCGATCCTCATGTCACTCATGGACTCCTAATAGCAGATGATATAATGGTGTGGAATTTTTGGATGTATGTGATTTCCCTAAAAAAATCAAACTCAATAGCCCCTACTTTTCACACACAAACCAAATTAGAAACTATGAAAACCCAAAGAGGTTCCCTTAACTAAAAACAAGCAAATAAAAAAGGAAAGGAAAAAATTGAACATGTTTATTTTGAAACTCCAAACCTTGATTCAATGTGGAGGTAAAGACTGGGTTGCCTCATGGAAAGCGCTTTGTTTAATGTCATTATCTCAACTTAGACCGTAAATCTATCAACTTTTATCTGGTTCATTGGTTGGATCAATTAGATCCTCATCTATTTCATATTTATTGAATAATTCAATGAATGGTTTTAACCTATAACCACTGACTTTGAAGATTTGACCACTTGTGGGATCCTGAATCTCTACTTCCCCATGAGAGTACACATGATGCACTGTGTATGGACCTGACCATCTAGACCTTAACATTCCTGGGTGTAAATAAAGTTTGGAACTATAAAAGAGCACAAAATTTCCTGGTTAAAAACGTTTGAATATGAGATTACTAGATTGGTCAGATTGAGCTCTAGATTTATTGATCCTTGAATTTTCATAAGTCTCCATCCAAAGTTCCTCAGGTTCATTAAGATCTAATTTATTCTTTTTTTTTTGCCAAAGAAATGTAAAATTTTATTTTTTTGATTTCCCCAAAGTCCTTATGCTCAATTTCAATAGGAAAATGGAATGATTTTCTATAAAACAACCTATATGGTGACATTACTAGGATGGTTTTCAACACAGTATAATATACCCAATGGGAATCTAAGAGTTTCTTAGACCAATCATGATTATATGGATTGGTAGTTTTTTCAATAATTTTATTAATTTCCCAATTTTTCAACTCATCTTGACCAATGGTTTTAGTATGGTAGGTAGTGGAAACTTTTTGAGAAATACTGTACTTAGACATGATCTCTGAGAAGGTAAAATTGCAAAAATGGGTTCCATGATCACTGATGATAGCCCTAGGAATTCTGAATCTAGAAAATATATGATATTTTAGGAATTAGATCACAAATTTATGGTGATTGAACTTAGTGGGAATCAACTCAACCCATTTTTATACATAATAAACATTTAATAGGATGTAGAGATATCCCCTAGAGATTGGTAAGGGTTTCATGAAATCAATTTACAAACAATAAAATATATTGATGACTAGAATGGGTGTAAGAGGTATTTGATTGATTTTGGTTATGGATCCTAATTTTTGACACCATAGAAAAATTTATTAGAATTTATAGGAATCCTTAGTGATAATAGGCTAGTAGAAACAACTTTGGAGGACATTTTCATTGATTTCTTTGTGGAAAATTGGCCTCTACATGCCTCTCCATTGTAGAATTTTATAATGGAATCTTACTTAGAATTGGGAACACATATCTTAATGATTTGATCAGGAAAAAACTTGAAGAGGTATGGATTATAAAACACATAGTGTTTGACATAAGAAAGAAATTTACTCTTATATTAGATATCAGGGAATTTTGGAATGTCACCCATAACCAAATGGTTTTCTATGTCAGTATACCATGGGAAATCACTCACAGAAAATAGGTGATCATCATGAAATGAATCAGATCCATAAAGGTGATGCGAGTTGTATTTGAATTCCATCCTAAAGAGGTGACCAAATAAAAAATTTTCAACACCCTTTTTATCTTTAACGGTTAAATTTAAATCTTGAAGAAGAAGGAACCACCTAATAAATCTATCCTTGGAATCTTGTTTTTGGAAAAGGTATTTGAGAGCTAATTGATTAGGGGAGACAATGATGAAGATCCTATGAGACACGACCTAAATTTATCTAAGTCAAAGACAAAAACAATTAACTCTTTCTCAGTGGTGGTGTAGTTGATTTTTGCATCATTTAATTATTTACTTTTATATGAAACAACACATGGAGTATTCTCACAATGTTTTCCTAAGACAACTTCTACATAAAAGTCACCCTCATCACACATGAGTTCAAATAAAAATTTCCAATTGGGAGATTTCATGAAAGGTGGAGAGATAAGAGATCACTTGAGTGTCAAGAATGATTCCTCACAACTTTCTATCCATAAAAATGGAGCATCTTTCACCATAAGAGAACAAAGTGGTTGGGAAATAGAGCTAAAATTCCAAATGAACCTTTTATATAAACCAGTATGTCCTAAGAAGGAACTCACTCCCTTGAAAGTTTTTGGAGAGGTAAGGTGACGAATGATATCAACTTTAGCTTTATCATCTTAAATCCCTCTACCAGATACCAGATGTCCTAGAAAATCCCTTCCTTTAACATTAAATAAAAATTTTACTAGTCTTGGATTATATTTTTATCCTTGCATCTAAAAAAACTCTTTCAACATTTACAATGAATCCCTTAAATATAACACCAAATATGTAAAATTCATCCATAAAAACTCTAAACCCCCCACCGTGTCAGAGAAGATTCACATCATGCACCATTGGAAGGTATACGGGGAATTACATAACCCAAAGGGAATACGATTGAAGGTAAAAGTGATGAATGTATAGGTTAAGGTTGTTTTCCCTTAATCCTATAAGGATACCTCGATTTGATTATACCTTGAGAATCCAACTAGGAAGTATGATAACTCATGAACCACCATTCGCTTGAGGACTTGATCAATGGAGGGAAAGGGGAAATGTTATTTCTTGGTGAATGAGTTTAACTTCTTATATTCAATTCACACTCTCCATCCACTATTGACCCTTGTAGAGAGAAGGTCACCATACTCATTGGTGATCATAGTGATTCTAGCCTTCATTGGAACAACTTGACTTGGGCTTACCCACTCATTATTAGTAATGGGGTAGATAATACCTGATTTCAACAACTTAAGAAGTTATGTCCTTAAAACACCCATAAGATTGGGATTGAGTCTCCCCTAAGGCTGATGAAATGGTTTACAGTCAGATTCTAGAATAATCCTATGAGTTCTAATGAGTGGGCTAATTATAGGAACATCAGAAAGGGTCCATCCAATTACTTTCTTATGCTTTCATAAGACATCCATAAGAATCCTCTCTTGATTGGATTAAAGATGAGAAGAAATGAAAACATGGAAGATTTGATTGTCCTTTAAGAATGAATACTTTAGTGATGAAGGTATGACCTTAAATCTGATATCATATTGGTTAACAATTTGAAAAAAAGGATGACAATTTGTATCAAACTGGGTTTGTTTTTCCAAATTTCTTTATCGAATTGGTTCCTTATGAATATAAGTTTTAGCCACAAAATTGACCAAACCAGTGTCATGAATGGGTACAGAATTAATGTTTTTGATTTGATCAATGATATAATTGATTGGTGATACTGAAGAATCATCAACGAAGTAATCTGAAAGAGATTCAAGTTAAGGAGATAGATTTCTATCATATGAAAAAAGGAAATAAATCTCATCTTGACATAGACATCCTTTAATTATTCCTTGATGTTTATTTAGTTCACAATCAACATTAACTATTCATTTTACCTCATTGATATCTTCATCATACCCAATTTGAGAGTTTACATTATAAATTTTTAGATCGAGGATCATGTTTCTATAGGTTATTATCATTTTTTCATTCCAAAATTGGAATACTGATTTGATTTTTTCTAATAAGGGATAACTAAGGATAATGGGGGGTTGTTCCCTGGGAACTAATCTTGGGTGATTTTCAAGGAAAATGAATCCATAAGGGCAAATTATTTTTTCAACTTTCACCACCACATCCTTTAAGATCCCCTTAGGAACTCAAACACTATGATTAGAAAGTTGAAGAGTGATATATGTGGGTTGGTGTTCCTCAATCCATAACCAACAACACCTGGGATATGGAATGAGATAAATACTAGAACCTAGATCAAATAGGGATTTGATAACTTTATTCTCTCCTGAATCAACAATGATGTAAGGATATATTGGGTCTTTCAACTTAGGAGTAATGATCCCTTGATTGGTGGTACTCACATTATGACCCAAAAGAACTTAGTTTTGATGTGAAATTTTCATTTTAAAAGTGCAAACGTCTATAATGTACTTTGAGTAGGAAGGAATGGTGTTGATTGAATCAAGAATAGGAATATTAAACTTAAATTGATAGAATATTTCCCTAAAAGTTTCATCCAGTTATGGTTTATATTTTCCTCTCATACATTGAGGTAAGGGAGTAGGTTGTTTAAGTGTTTGGTGAATTTGTGATTCATTCACTTTCTCATTAGGGTTTCTTGAATCCAAGGGTGGTTCTTCATCATTTTCATGTAATGTTGAAGCTTTAAATGATTTTGGAAGGTAATTTTCAGAGTTTTCAATGGATTTACCACTTCTTAAGATATTCAATACTTTTATTTGTTCATGAGATGTTTTTTTGTAACTGGATTCTCCCCCTAAGGTTGAGGATGGTACTAACTAAGTAGACATGGGTGCCTTTTCGGTTTTAATGGTTTAAAATTCATGTTGAAGGGATGATACTTATGAGTTAATTTTTTTTTTCATTTTTTACACAACTATTTAGGTATTGGGAGAGGGATAGATTGGTTAAGGTCTTGTTATAGTTAGATTATACCAAGAGGATACTTTGGTTATTAGATTTTTTGTTGAATGGGTTATTGGTATTGGATAGAAGGATGTTGGTATTGGACTGTTTGTGGTTGGAACTGGTTATGGGTTTGAAATTTTTTTGGAGGGTAGGGGTTTGGTCCTTATGGATGACTGGGTTGTTGGATTGGTTACTGTTTATCTTTCCAATGGAATCCTATTTGGTCATTGTACCTTTTATTGAAAGTGTTTTGGTACCATGTATTCTAAAAGTTAAGAGAATTGACCTCTGATAGTAGTCCTCCTAAAATAATATCCTTTATTGTAACATCCTATTACCTTGAATAGGTAATTTTCCACTTTTTTATAAGTCCCCATTCAGTTAAAAATCCTTAAAAATTGTTTTTTTGTGTTTTTACATAGGTTTAAGGATAAGAACACATTGTGTACCTAAAATACATGCCATGTACCTGAAGTACATGCCATGTACCTAAATTACACGCCGTGTACCTGAAGTACACACTGCGTACATGGGGAAAAATTCAAGTCATGAAGAGGGGGTCATGCCGTGAGATGGTATACATCATGTAAATGAGGTACACGTCATGTAGTGTTTAAATATCAAATTTGTAACCCGAGGTGATGGGTTTTTTTCAGCGTACTAATCCAGCGTGGCCTACACATCGTGACCCTAAGATACACATCGTGACTCGGACCACACCCAGCTTAAAGTCATGCATTTGGATATTTCTCTTAGTCCTTTTCATTCCAAACTTTATGGATCTCAACCTAGATAATTTCTGGTGTTATTTTGAGAGACTCAACTCCTTCCAGATCAAACCAAACGGCTTGGGATCTTCATTCTTCTTGCGGTGCGATTCCCAAGTAAGTGTTCCCTCTCGTTATTCAATTTTCTCTTTTCCTCTCCTCTTGGGTTTCTAATGGATCATCTAGGGATTGATGGATCCATGTCTTGTGGTGTTGGATCTTGCTACTAGGTAGAGTTTCATATTATTATACACCTTCGTCCTCATTGAAGGGTGCCATTGCGAGTGTCATTCTTTGGAAAAGAGGAAGGTGGTTTTATCCTGATTTTACAAATTGATTACCATAGAATTGCTTGATTTATTTCAATTACTGATTTAAATTTAATTGCTTAATATTGATTTCAATTGATGTAATAAAACCCAATTCTAATGAATTGGGATATTTAAAATGGTTTTGGAACAGAAACATGGAAAACCCCCAATTCCATTGAATTGGGGTGGGTTTATGGAAATTGTCTGATTTAAATTGTTGGATTTATATTATGGATTTTATGGAAAAGTTTCTTAATTAAATTATTGAATTTAACTATGGAAATTAATTGAAAAATGATGGAATTAGTTTTGAATGGATTTCAAAATCATGAAAATGGATTAAAATTATTTGATAGAAACCCAGTGGTTTTATCATGTGAAAAAGGCATGTTTTTGAATAAAACCTATTTTGGTTTTAAATAGAAAGAAATTATAATTTATGAAAATAAAAGAATAGGATTGATCATATTTTAAGAATTCTTAAAATAGTTTTCTCATCATGTAAGAGCACATAAAAGCCTTAGGTAGTTAGTGAGTTATTTGGATACACTCTATGCTACGACAATGTTCTAAAACATACTTGCAGTGGGTCACATCGCCAAAAAGTTGGTGATGAGTATCCTTTGGATAGTGTTGTAGGGACGTGTGTATACATATTTTACTGAGTTAAAATAGAGATTTAAGAATCCTATATCTAGTTAATACTATCATACCTTTTGGTAGATGACCATGTTGATCACTTGTTTATTTATATTTGAGATATAAATGTAGGCCAATGTTTGTTGGAACTGCTTTACATGCCTTCTGAATTTATATAAACTGTTTTATATAAATACTTTACTTAATCCATTGTTTTAGAAATATTCCCTCTCTTATAAAGTAAATCCTGTGCTTTAAATGAAATTTTCATCATATTAAAACTATTTTTCATGTTTTTTAAATATGATTTTGAATTGACAAACCTATTTATTTTGAAAATTGAAAGCTATTGTTTAAATAATCTATATTTTTCATCTGTTATGGAATCCTTGGTGGTATCCTATTGTGCTTAGGCTCACAACCTACTTTTTCCTTCGGGTGTTTGTAGACTTTCTCCTTTCAAGCTTGAGCAAAGGGAAGAGATATCTTGGAGGTGGATCCAACTGTTGAGCTTTGGACACGGTGAGTTTTTTCCTTAGGGACCTTGGGGCTATTTTCTTGTTTAGTACTTTGGCTTATAGTACTTTTTCTTTTATGACTCGTTGTATTCTGTTAATTTTACTCCCAATGGAGTTTTCCTATTGATATGAATACTATTTTTATATTTTTCTTCCATATTCTTGGGAAAAAATCATTCCCACTTGTATATTTTATGATGACCGGTGCTAGTTGTCAACTCGTGGGGATCAAGAACACCCTTTGGGTTATGTCATAACTGGCTTGGTTATCAGGTTACTAGGGTACCTATGTTGGTTTGTGACAAATTGGTATCATAGGAGGATATTGATCCTTTTTCTTGAAGTCCGTATGCATTTTTGAAATCTTGACAGGACTTAGGAGGTAGTTTTGATTGAGTGCTTGACTGGATCTCACTGAAATGAACCTTAAGTCGCTAGGGGTGGTTAGAGAAATGAATATTGTGGATTATTTATAGTCTTTTCCCTATAGATATTTGGATAGGTTGAAATCCAAATCTTGTTTCTCCCATATGTTGAGAATATTTTCTCTTTCTACTTAGTTTGGTGTTAATCTAATGTTATCCTTTTATCTGCTGATGTTTTATAGCATCATGCCTCCGAGGAGACGTGTGAATCAGATACAAGAAAATGTTACTGCTGAACCTCAGCATGAAAATAATATTATCGACCCAAATAAGGTTGAGGAAATTGTGCACACTATCCAAGCTCTAGGACATGCACCACCTCCAGTTCTTGCTCAAGCTCAAACTATGGATCCTCAGGGGGATGTTCTTTGGAATCGTTCTCAATAATTTATTCACCAAAATCCAACAGTCTTCAAAGGATCCACTGATACTCAACATGTTGAGGAATGGTTGGGAAAGATAGAATGTCTTTTTGAGTTCTTGGAGACACCAAAAGTGATCAGGGTGAAGTGTTCCACCTTCGTGATGGAGGGACCGAGTAGGAGATGGTGGGACATGATGGTGAAAAAATGGAAACATGAGGTCTTAGAATGGAAATACTTCAAGGTTATTTTCACTAATCAGTTATATCCAGAGTCGATGGTGTTGGATAAGGCTGTAGAGTTTTCCAAGATTGAGTAGACCGACAAAAATGTGACTAAGTATTCAAATCGATTTTCTGAGCTAGTGCAGTTTTCTCCTGAGATTGTATCTAATTAGAGGATGAAGGCTCGAATTTTTGAGTTGGGACTTCAATAATATACTTGTTCTTAGGTTTTATTGCTGAATCTTCCCACTTATACTGATGTGATGGATAGAGAGATGATGGTTGAGATGGACTTGGTTGGAAAGTCAGGTTTGATGGGAGTTCCTTTTTCTCCCAGTGGCAGCATTGGCTCCTTTAAATGAAAACAAAATCATGATGATCTTCATGGCGGTTCTCAATGGAATATTCATTACAGACCTCCTATAGCTCCAGGAAGAATTTTCCTGACTTGCTATCAGTGTGGAAATCCATGACATTCTATGAGGGTTTTCACAGAGGCACCCAAGAACTGTAGCTCCTATGGATGTTCATGACACTTACATTGGTTCTTCCATCACTTCTCTACCCCACGTAGTGAGAAAAGATCATCAGACCCTCTTAACTCTATGGGGAAATCAAATGCTTCATATTCAAAAGGGTTCTAGCTATAGACATCTAGAACGAATATTCTTCATGTAGTGTAAGAGTCTCCAGAGGAACCAGACATGGGTCCAGTGACTGTGAGAGGTACCATTACCATTACTTCATCATTAGTGACTGCTCTTTTTGAAACTGGTGCATCTCACTCTTTTGTTTCAACCCGTATTGTTAACCTGCTTAATCTTCCTATGGAGATACTATCTTATTAAATGGATATTTCAATACCCCTTGGTACAAAGAGAGAGTAGGGTCTCCATAGTCCTACCTGTGTCTTCTCTCTATCAGAAGTAGAGCTAGCTTGGAGTTTTCTGGTTCTTGATATGAAATCTCTTAACATCATATTTAGGATGGATTGGATCATTGTAAACAAATATAGAATTGATTGTTATCTTCAATGGGTCTATTTTAATACACCCAGTGGTGTGCCCCTTGTTTTTCAAGGAGAATGGGACCCAAGGTCAAGCAGAGCCAGACCATCTTATTTAGAGTTGGGGAAAGTGATATCAGTGTTTTCTTTTGACTTAGAGAAAGATCCAATGGGTGGTGATCTTCCTCTAATTGTTGCCTATTATTTTGATGTGTTCCCTTCAGATTTCTCTGGTCTACCACTAGTGAGAGTGGTTGAGTTTTCTATTAACTTAATGAATGACACTCAACCAGTCTCTATCCCTCTTACCACATGGCACCAGCTGATCTGAAAGAGCTGAAGTCTCAGTTGGACGACCTTCTTGAGAAAGACTTTATTCATCCAAGTGTGTCACCTGGGGTAGAACTAGTCCTCTGTTAAAAATGTTGATGGTTCTCTTTGATTATGTGTTGATTATCAAAATATCAATCGAGTTACGATAAAGAACAAATATCCATTTCCATGGATTGATGATATGTTCGATTAGTTGAAATGGGTGAAGTGGTTTTCAAAATCGACATTTGTTTTGGTTACCATAAGTTGAGGATAAAAGAATCTGAAATTCTGAAAACCACCTTTCAGAGCAAGTATTGGCACTTTGAGTACCTTGTTATTCCATTTGGTTTGAAAAATGCTCCTATATTTTTCATGGATTTAATGAACAAGATTTTCCATGAGAATCTGGATACCTTTTTGGTAGTCTTTATAGATGAAATTCTTGTCTAATCTAGGTCCAAGGAGGATCATGTGCAACATCTGAGAATAGTTATGATTCTACTAAGAAATCACCGCTTTTATTCCAAGCCTTCAAAGTGTGATTTTTTGGATTCAGGAAGTGAAATTCTTGGGGAATGTGGTGTTTGAAAAGGGTGTATCAGTTGATCCTGAGAAGGTGAAGTCTGTTATGACATGGGAGCAACCACAAAATGTCTTCGAGATCCAAAGATTCTTAGGATTAGCTGGATATTACCATAGGTTTTTGAAGGACTTCTTGAAGTTGGATTCTCCAATGAATTATCTGACTCAGAAGGGGGTGAAGTTTGTGTGGGATGAAAAATTTTAGAGTTCTTTTGTTGAGATAAAATGCATGTTGACTAATATGTTGGTGTTTACTCTTCCAGAAGATGGGAAGGGCTATGTGGTCTTTTTTGATGCATCAGGTTCTGGCTTAGGCTTCACTCTTATACAGGGTGATCATGTAGTAGTATATGGATCTATTCAGCTTAGTCCAAATGGGATGAATTATCCAACCCATGATCTGGAACATGCTGTTGTGATGCACGCGCTTAAAATTTGGTGACATTTACTTTTTGGCGAAAGGTTTATGGTGTATTCAGACCACAAAATCTTGAGTTATATCTTCTCCCAAAAATATTTGAATCTTCATTAGAGGTGTTGGGTGGAGTACCTAAATTCATTTGAATTTGACATCGCCTATACTCCAGGGAAAGGTAATGTCATTTTCAATTCTCTAAGTAAGAAACTTCTAACCCAAGCAGTGAAAGAATCTTCAGAAGAGTGGATTTTGATGGCTCTCTTTTCACAATTCCATATTGGAGTTCAAGAGGAAGGGGCTGATGTTTCTTTAGATAGTGTGCAGTTGACTTCCACTCTTCTCGAGATGCTTCTTCAAGACCAAGAGGTTTATGACGAGTTTCATAGCATTAGAGAATCCCTTTATAGTGGGGAGATAGTTTCCCAATGGTATTTTTTCAAATAGGGTGTTCTATGCTATCAGAATCACTTAGTTATACTGTTAGTGGCAAGAAAGGAAGTTATGGGGTATTTACATAATTCTCATAGGAATGTTCACTTGGGAACCACTAAAATGTTATATGACATGAGGTAGCAGTTCTGGTTCCCAGGTATGAGAAGGGACATTTCTGAGTTTCTCTCTCGTTGTTATACATGCCAACATGAGAAAGCCGAGCACCAGAAACCTTTGGGTTTTCTTTAACCACTTCCAATCCATACTTGTAAATGGAATGAGATCCCTATGGAATTTATGGTTGGTTTTCCTTGAACCTAGAGAAAGAATAATACAATATGGGTTGTGATAGACAGGCTAACCCAGTCAGCTCACTTTATACCTATTCATGATACGTCCAAATTTGAGGAGTTAGGTAATATCTATGTGAAACAGATTTTTTGTTTTCATAGTGTTCCATATGATATAGTCACCGACAGGGATCCCCAGTTCACTTCTCACTTTTGGAGAGGTCTTTAGGAGGCACTAGTATCTCAGGTCTATTTAAGCATGACCTACTATCCGTAGTTGGATGGACAGATAGAAAGAGCTATACAGATTCTTGAGGATATGTTTCATGCTTGTGTTATTGACTTTGGTGGGGATTGGGATAATCACTTGGGGTTGGTTGAGTTCTCTTATAACAACAGTTACTAGTCCATGATCAGAATTGCACCTTTTGTGGCCTTGTATGGATGACCTTGTAAATCTCCATTGTGTGGGTCGGAGGTCGGTGAAAGTTCATTGGTTGGAAAAATCTTGGTGCATGAGACAATAATAAAGATTCAACTAATATTTCAGAGGATTTAGATAGAAAAAATTTGATATAAGTCTTCTGTTGATCTATTCCATAGACCTTTGGAGTTTTTAGTTGGTGACCAGGTGCTCTTGAAAGTTTCACCCCGATTGGGTCATCGACGACTCATGAGGAAAGGGAAGATTTGTCCTTTATTTGTGGGACCTTTAGAGGTAATCGAGTAGGTGGGTAAAGTTGTGTACTATTTTGAACTTCTACCGTAGATGAAATAAATACATAACATGTTCCATGTATAGAAGTTGAGAAATTATCTATCTGATTCATCTCACGTTTTGAGCTAGAGTGATCTTGAGATCGAGCCTGATTTATCTTTGACTAAGAAGACAGTTAGGATAGTTGATTATGAGACCAAGGTACTTCATGGGAGGAAGATACCTTATGTTCATGTGCTATGGAATCATGGTTCTGATTCTCATGAGAGTGGGTGAGGGAGGCACTGACGAGAGAGCAGTGGCCTCATCTCTTTGGCATGAGATATTTTTCATAGGCTTTCTCGGGATAGAAATTTTTTATGGTGGAGAGGTTATAACATTCTGTTACATTGAATAGGTAATTTTCCACTTTTTCAAGTATCCATTTAGTTAAAAATCTTTAAAAATAGTTTTAGGTGTTTTTATATAGGTTTTAGGATAGGCACATGTTGTGTACTTGAAGTACACACCATATACCCAAAGCACACATCATGTACCTGAAGTACACGTCATGTACCTAAAGTACATGCCATGTACTTGGGGATAGTTTCAAGTCATGAAGAGGGGGTCACTCTATGAGATGGTGCACATTGTGTACTGGAGGTACACATCATGTAGTGCTTAAATATAAAATTTGAATCCTGAGGCGATGGGTTTTTCAGCATACTTCTCCAGCGTGAGCTACACATCGTGACCCTAAGGTACACGTCGTGACTTGACCTACGCACAGCTTAAAGTCACACATTTGGATATTTCTCTAAGTCCTTTTCATTCCAAACTTTGTGGATATCAACCTAGAGAAGTTTTGGTGTGCTTTTGATGGAATCAACTCCTTTTGGATTGAACCAAAAGACTTGGGATCTTCATTCTTCTTGCGGTGCGATTCCTGAGCAAGTGTTCCCTCTCCTTATTCAAGTTTATTTCTTCTTATTCTATTGGGTTTCCAATGGATCATCTAGGTATTGATGGGTCTATGTGTTTTGGGGTTGGATCTTGCTACTAGGTATATTTTTTAGGTCTTTTACACATTCTTCCTCATTGACGGGTGCCGTTGCGAGTATCGTTCTTCAGAAAAGAGGTAGGTGGTTCCATATCAATTTTCCAAATTGATTACCATCAAATTTATTGATTTATTTCAGTTTATGATTTAAATTACATTGATTAATCTTTCTTTAAATTGATTTAATAAACCCAATTCCAATTAATTGAGATATTTGAAATGGTTTTGGCACAAAAACATGGAAAACCACCAATTCCATTGAATTTGGGTGGGTTTATGGAAATTGGATGATTTAAATTGTTGAATTTAAATTATGGATTTGATAAAAAAATTTATTAATTAATTTTTTGAAATTAATTGTGGAAATTAATTTAAAAAATTATATAATTAGTTTTTAATGGATTTCAAACTCATGAAAATGGCTTAAAATTATTTTATAGAAACCCAATGGTTTTATCTTGTAAAAAAGGAATGCTTTTGAATAAAACCTATTTTGGTTTTAAATAGAAATAAATTGGAATTTTTGAAAATGGAATAATGGGATTGATCATATTTTAAGTAGTATTAAAATAATTTTCCCTTTATGTAAGAGCGCATGAAAGCCTTAGGTAGTTAGTGAGTTATTTGGATACACTCTACGCTACAACAAAATTTTAAAACATACTTGCGGTGGGTCACATCCCTGATGAGTTGGTGATGAGTCTCCTTTTTCCAGTGTCATAGGGATGTGTGTATACACATTTTTCTGAGTTCACATAGAGAGTGTGGAATCCTATAGTTGGTTAATACTATCGTACCTTTTGGAAGATAACCCTGTTGCTCGTTTGTTTATTTATATTTGAGATATAAATGTATGCCAATGTTTGTTGGAACTACTTTACAAGCCTGTTGAATTTATATTAATTGTTTTATAAAAATTCTCTACTTAAGCCATTATTTTAGAAAAATTACATCTCTTGTAAAGTAAATCCTGTGATTTAAATGAATTTTCCATCATATCAAAACTGTTTAACATGTTTTTTTTAAATATGATTTTGAATTGCCAAACCTATTTATTTTAAAAATTGAAAGATATTGTTTGGATAATATATATTTAGAATATATTATGGAATCCTTGGTGGTCTCATACTAGGATTAGGCTCACACCCTACTTTTTTCCTTTGGGTGTTTTGTATACTTTATCTTTCTAGGCTTGAGCAAAGGGAAGGGATCTCTTAGAGGTGGATCCAGTTGTTGAGATTTGGACTTGGTGAGTTGTGTCCTTATAGACCTTGGGGATATTTTCCTATTTAGTACTTTGGGTTGTGGTACTTTTTATTTTATGCCTCATTGTATTATGGTACTCTTAATCCTAGTGGAGTTTTCCTATTGATATGCATACTATCTTTTATCTTTTTCTTATGTATTCTTGTGGAAAAATCATTCCCACTTGTATGTTGTATGATGAAAGGTGCTAGTCGCCAGCCCGTGGGGATCAAGAATTCCCTTAGAGTTATGTTAGAACTGACTTATTTATTAGTTTACCAGGGTAACTTGGATGGTTTTTGACATTTATGGAATATATGGTTGGACTATTGTCAGTCTTGGGGTCATGTTTGTCACAAATTTTGAAAACAGGGTCAATAGTTTGGATTTCTTGGACCTTCCTGAGATCAATTTCCTCAACCATCCTAGTGAGTACTACAAGTTTTTCCCTGATACTTTATTCTTATATAAGGGTGTGAATTACACTAGATTTGGGTGGATTCTCATAGTAATGTTATGTTTCCAATGTTTGGTTTTATTTTTCCAAGCCTTCTAGATATTCATAATCATCATTTGGTGATTTTTTAAGGTTCCATTACACATCTTGTCTATGAATTGTTTGTTTCCAAGACCCAACCCTTCATAGAAGATTCAAAATTGTTTTGGGATTGAAAATCCATGGTTAGGTACCATGTTGAGTGTGTCT
Organism: Viscum album; assembly: GCA_963277665.1. NCBI lineage: Eukaryota > Viridiplantae > Streptophyta > Magnoliopsida > Santalales > Viscaceae > Viscum > Viscum album. The sequence goes on from OY728164.1 coordinate 1,375,500,154, forward strand.
TTTAACCTTTACCATGTATCCTAAAATGACTCCAATTCTTTTTCAAAAAATTATTGGATTCTCTTTTTAAGTGAAATTATTTTGTGATGGGGGAAGTATTTTTTGTATAGTTCTATTTTCAATTGGTCCCAGGAGGGATTGATGTAGGTCTTATGTTTTTTAACCAATTATTTTCTCTATCTTTCATTGATAAAATAAAGAGACACATTTTAGCTAACTCAAGTTGATGTGGTGGGCGCATAGTGTCAAAAACATCGTTGAACTCTATGGCATGAAGGTATGACATTTAGGACTCCATCCCATGAAAGGTTGGAAGGTGGTTTAGGACATAAGGATTAAAGGCATAAAAGTATTATCCTATGAAATAATGCCTAATTCAAGAGGGTTAATTGATCCATGAAAGTGTGAGGTAGTCATTCATGGTTTGATCGACAAAATTCCACATGTTGGTCCTGTATCATTTGGATTTTCATTTTGCTTCACTCTTGGGTTTATGAGTTGGTTTCTTTGAGGACCCTCCATTAAAATGGGATCAATTTTTGAATCTAGAGTATTATGAATATTAATATCCAATGTAAATAGACCCCTAATTTTACTTGAATCCCCAAACCAAAGATTATCCACCCTAACCAGATGGTTTGATTTGTCACAGGTATAGGCGGACATGTGCAAAGAAAAATGAAAAAAAGAAAGGGAAAAATAAGAGAAATTGAGGTGAGAGAATAGAAATGGGAGAGAATAGAATGATTTTTGATATGAATTACATGGTTCCCTATAAACAGTGCAAAAAATTGGTCTCAAAAAAATTTACCCAAGTTCTTAGAGTTAAAGCGATCTCTTGTAGTGTATCTTGGGTTTTCGAATCCATAGATACCTAAGGAAAAACCTACAAACACGTAAATTCTATGGATTGTTTTTGGATATTAAGTGGACAAATTTGGGTTTATTTTAGATGGTTTTAAATGATAACTAGGATACCTATGTGAATTCAAATTCTTAGAAAGGGTTGATCCTATGTTATTATAAGGGATGGATTGGATGAAATTAGTTTTTAATGATTTCAATTTCTTAGACTCCAGAGTGATTCATTTAAAGATATTAAAAAAAATCATCACTTCTTGGTTTAATAATAGAAAAAAACTAATTCTAATCACTTATAAACTTTTAGGATCATTTTTATGAGCAATATAAGGTAAATGTTTTTATTAGCACTTGAAGTGTGTGGCCTTAAAATTCAATAAGGATGATTAAGTATTAAGATCATCAAACAAAACTTTCAATTAAAAGAAGTGATTAAGCATTAATAGAGTGATAAATACCATACAATACGGACCCTTGATACTTCATTTAATCAACCCATAATAGGTTTAACCCTCCAATTATTCTATTATCTCAATAGAATTAGTAAGTAGACTCATGAGTGTGGAATTGAAGAAGTGAAAAACAATGAATTAATGAACACTCCCCCATAGTTTGAAGGATTTATCTCTTCACTTTGTGAATAAATTCAAACCTTAATGAAATAATATTAAAATTTTAAAAATAATAATAGAAAATAATAAGTATAATAAGTTTTATTAATAGTCTAAGGTGATTCTAATAACTTATAATTAAAAGAATAACATTACAAAGACAATGCGACAACATAACATTACAATGAAGGAAAACACAAAGAATCCTGAACTCCTTCACCACCACTACCTTAAATAAGAATTTTGTAAGCCTTGGGTTGAGCCCCAAATATTCCAAGTCCCCCCACTTTATTATGGTAGTCCTAGGGTGGTGAACATTTTGTGGAATGTGGACTTTTCCACCCTTGAAAAAAATCATACCCAACTTGAATCTACCAAACATAGGTGCTAAAATTACCTTATAGATGGATTAATTGGGGTGGAGCATAGAATAATAAAATTAATCCCTAGATTTACCCTAACAAACTATAAAATTTTATCCCAATTGGATGTTTTGTTTTAGATATATGATTAAAATGGTGGTCTATTTTTATGGGCCACAAAATATTGCCCAGAATTTTATCTTTAACTTGGGCCTCATGGAACTCCCCTCAAAAATAAAAATTATCTCGGTAAATTGTTTAATTAAATATTCCCCATGATTTTATCTTACTCAAATTCAAATTTTATCATCATTGTACTTATATCTTGGTCACTATAGTCATTTTATTAGACTATTGTCGAGTTTAATTCACCCAAAATGTGTTGTCATGAAAGCCCACTTTGGTCATCTTAAAATATGATTATTCAAGTGATAAATTTGAATGCAATATTTAAAATGTAATGGGAAACTTTGAAATGAAATATGAAAATAAAATCATACCATTGGGTGTTTTTGGAGGTGTTCAAAAATTTATCATGTAATAGTGAACTTTAAGGAGGAATTGCAATAATAATGTGAAATAATGATCAATTTGTAAAATGAACTAAAAATCATTTTTATGAATAATAAAGAACATGAAAATTATATATATTAAAAATTAATATTATCCTCTTTCAGTGGATAATCAGCTATCTCTCCTACCTCTAACTAGTATAGGGAGTGAACGGAATGGCTTACCATACATGGAATCATAAAGAGCCATCTTTATCATTTCCTGAAAGATGTTATTATAGGTATAATCCACAAGATAGATATGATTCTTCCAAGTACCATTGAAATAAAGGATTGATGATTTAGGAATTGCATCCAACACCAATATAGTTCATTCTGACTAGAAATCGGTCTGAGGGTTAATAGCTATGCTCAGAAGCCCATGTGTAGCCATAGCCTTCTACAACCCTTACCATAACCTCGATTTAAAATGAGTTTACCTATCCGAAATGATATTAAAAGGGCCTTGTGCAGCCATATGATCTCACATACATACAATCTTCTCATCTCATCAACCAAGAAAGTCTCTCAGATAGGTAGGAAGTGGGATACTTTCATCAGTTGATATATAACTACCCAAATTTCATCTCTACCTTGAGTAGACCTCAGTAAGATGATGATAAAATCTATTGAAAAATCCTCCCATTTCCATTCTAAAATGGGTAATGCCTATAGAAATCTAGTATCTCACTGGTGATCCACCTTCACCTACTGATGGGCAGAACACCTAGTGATAAAACCTGCTATCTGACGCTTCATCCCTAGACACCAACAATGTCAACACATATTACAATACATCTTGGAGATACCCAGATGAAATTTCCACTGAGAAGCTATGACTCAAGAATCAGATCCTCACTTATATCTGTGGGAACCTAGATATGCCCATGTATACATATGATGTCCTCACCATTGATAGCCCAATCCGGAGGTGGGTCCTCACCAGTAATAATTTCTCATTGGACCAAGCCTTCAGGATCTAAAAAACTATATCATATTCACCTTCTATAGAAGTGAAGAGGTCAATGATAGAGATTCAAGTATATACTATCCATGATGTTCCTACAACTCTATGTAAATATTATAAAATAGAGACATAAGCTGTCATTCACTACTAGAATCCTAAACTGCCTGTTTATGAGTCCTTCTACTTAGAGCATTGGAAAAAACATTTCCATTCCTAGGACTAGATGAAAGCTTATAATCAAAGGAATTTATATATTCAAACCATCTTCACTGCCTAGGATTTATGTCACATTTTTTGAAAATACACCTGGGGATTTTTTGGTTTATAAAAACCACAAAATTCTCTCCCATAATGTAATGCCTCTAAAACTGCAAGGTATGTACAACAACTTCCAACATGAGATCATGCGTCGGGTAATTATTCTCATGAGGCCTCAGCTATTTCAACCTGTATGAAATTACTCGATATTCCTGTATAAAAAATGCTCCTATCATGATACCTGATGCATCGTAATACACTGTATATCTTTTTCCCATCTCTGGAAGAACTAGGATCAAAGCTGAAGTTAATCTCCATTCCACTCCCAAAAGGTTGTTCTTGCATGAATCAGACCATATAAAATTCAAACCCTTCTTAGTCAAGCCCATAAGAGGTGATTCTAAGCATGTTAAGTCTTTTATAAAATTCTTTTAGTAACTAGATATCCCTAGGAAAATCTATATATAAAATACATTCTAGGGATACTCCAAGTTAACCACAGTTATCACCTTCTACAGGTCAACTAAAATTCATGTCTCTGAGATAATATGACACATGAAGTGTACCTTTTAGATCTAGAAGTTACATTTACTGAACTTAGAATACATATGGTTCTCTCTTAGTGTATTAAAAATGATCTCAAGATGAGTGTCATGGTTGTTTTGAGTATGATAATACACAAATATGTCATCTATGAATACCACCCCAAAATAATCCAAATAGGGATGGAAAACCCTATTCCTCAAATCCATGAAAATGGAAGGAATGTTTGTAAGACCAAACAACATCACACAATACTCATATAAGTCATAATGACTACAAAAAGTCATACATGGAATATCTATAGTCCTGACTCGAATAAGATCATAACCCAACATTAGGTCGATCTTTAATAAAACCCTAGATCCTTTGAGTTGGTCAAAAAGATCATCTATATGAGGTAGGGGATACCAGTTTTTCACTATGAGATGATTAAATTTCTAGTGATACATGCAAATACTGAGGGTTTTATCTGCATTCTTGGTGAAAAGGGCTGGAGAAAACTAAAGAGAAGTATGAGTTTGTATAAAAAATTTGGCCTCTAAATCCTATAGATTCTTCTTTAACTCCTGAAACTCTGTAATAGACATCCTATAAGGAGTAATGGATACAAATGAATCTTGAGGCACTAGATAGATAGTAAACTCTACCTCTCTCTAAGAAGGTAGCCTAGAAAAGACTTTAGGGAATTCATCCCTAAATAGATCAATTACATTAGATAATTTAGTGTGATGTATTCCCTAATACTCCATGAAAAGGATATCAATATAGATAGTCACTCCACCTAGCCCATGATTCTATGGTTTAGATCTACCAGTCTAAACATCCCACTCTCCATTGTGAATATAAGTTCTACCCTCTTGTGATGTAAATGACACTATTTGGTGATAAAAATCCACATAGGCATGATAAGGAACTGATCGGTCCATCCTGTGAATGACATAAAACCCCATTATCTCAAGGATGAAGAGGTCCCCTAAGAAATTATCACTTCCTACCTTAAGAGGACATACATTTCACTAGTTTATACTCTCGAATGTTTACCCAAAGGTGTATGAAGCATCATTTTTCCACTATAAAACTGAATGTTGAGCCTAAGCATCTCCACAACATGCATAAATATGATAGAATGCGATTAACCCATATCAAATAAGGTATAAACAATAGTAGAGGATAATATAATAGTGCTTAGAATAGTTGATTTCCTAAAATCCTACTATTTCAGAATATTATGCACTGAATTAATATGGCTTGATCCACAACCCTATACTAAAACCTGATTACCTAGAGCAAGTCCACTTTGTTGGTACTATATATCTGAAGCTTGGATAACACATCCATGACCTCCACCTATACCAGTACGACTATTAGAAATTCAACTCCCTACCTAGCGAGGTGATATGAAACCCAATTCTGAAGGTGGAGGTAACACAAATCCTCTCCCACTCAACATAGATGATAAGGTAATGCAACATCAATGAAGATGCCCCAATCTGCCACAAAATCAGAACTCAACAAGGTTTATAGGAAACTAGAGCTTCTTATTCACATGATTCCCACACTAATCACATACCACCTAACTTCTTGTGGGTTTTAACTAGCTGTTGCTACTCACATGAGTAGTCTCAAAGCGTCGCTTCCGACCGCTAGTAGAACCATTACCCTATCTAGGTTCTAAACTACCTTGGATCCCACCATCTGCTTCCCTTAGGTTTTCTTGGTGATAAGGTCATTGTTAACTATATCAAATAAATTAGTCAAATAGAAAAAATTTACTTGAGAACTTATTGTATTACTCATACCATCCTCAAAACTTCTCACTTTTTCTAGTTCATCAGAAGTATAGATAGACACAAAGATCCAAATCTCTGTAAAATGAGATGAATAGTCCATAACTATCATCAAAATATTTTTAAAGTTCATGAAATCCCTTGCATGATTATCCCTTAGAGTCTTGGGGAAGAAATAATCAAAACATATTGTCTGGAAGTCCCTCAAAGTCACTTCCTGATATTGACCAGCTTAATTAAGAATATCCCACCACTATTTAGCAGATCCTTGAAGCATATAAGTAGATGGATTCAATATCCTCTTAGGATGTTTTTCCAGATGCTGGAATATTGACATAACAATCTCGATCCATAACTTTATAGCCTATGGTCTTCCATACTATGAAAACTTGGGTGGATGCTGTTGTTGGAACTCCTGAGTCAACTCTCCCATAGAAGGGGTAGAAGCACAAAGTTCCCAATATCATTTTCATAAGCTGAAGGAAATATTCTCAAAACTAGGAATGATTTCTATCTTCAGGAATATGAAGAGGTGCCATGGGTGGAACTACAGAAGCTATCACTAGTGGATCAGGGCCCACCTCCTTCGGATCATGGTCGTTTCCACTCTCCTGGAAAACAACATGAGGATTTCATGGGGGAATTAATCTAAAATTCAAATCACCCACCCCATATAGGATTTAGCAGTAAAAACATCAGAGATACAAGAGAATGATAGGTATATGCCCTCGTATATAGTAATCAAACCCCCATTCCTACTCAAAGAGTCAAGTTTGGGTGATAGAAACATTATATGGTACAGAAGAGACGCTACTAATTTTCCACTACTAGGGATAGAATTGGGTCAAGCTATGTGTTTTACCATTTAAATTTCATTTTAAATTTTAAATTCATATTGACATTTAAATTTGAATGGTCCAACAGAATAATTTATCAGTTTCTATTCATAAGGGACCATACACCTTATGAACGAAAGTGTGATTTACACTCAATACATACTATAACACATTCTAGTCCATGTGACCAATGGTCCATGACTCAACATTCCATATTTTACTACATAGGGTGTATTATATAGCCTAAACATGAAAAAACTATTTAGGTTATGGAAGACACTCTAAGTAACAACGATGTTTTTCTCAATTTCCTACATGAATCATTATCCAATTCACAATTCTATTTATAACAGTAAAAGCAATCATAGAAATCATAGGCAATGAAAACAACACAATGCTTTTATATGGAATTTTATATGCATGGAATGTGAATTTACTACAAGGTGCCTAAAATTATGCATGAACAATAATTCCTTACCCTCATATCATCGGGCCAAGGATAAAATTAAACCTCAATCATAATAATAATAATAACATCACAATTCTAATGTGTCACCCAATAGTGGAATCAAATCAACTATAGTAGAAAAAAATATAGAACAATAATTCCTCATTCCAAGAAACTTTGTATTACCCCAAATACGGTTTAGATACTCCTAGGAACGACTTATAACCAAGTCATAAAGCTTTCCTAATATCATTTCTATCATCTCAAAATTTCAAGGTAATAAAATAAATCTCTCTGATACCACTTTCTGATGTCCCAACCTGAATTCCACTTAAACAGTTCCCCAAGACAGTGGGACACATGGCCTCAAGCGCACCTCTCCATATGCCAGAGGTTACTGACTAGTACCGAGGGCCTAGGGTGTGTCCATGGAGAGACTATGACTTCATAACCAGAGTAGAACACAATAGATATATAATATCAAATGAATATTTAGAACAATATAAAAATGTATGAGCAATATAAATAGACTATAATATGACTAAAACAGTAACCCACTATAGTAGAAATATATATAAACAATCAAGCACTGAATAATAATCAAAAGTAGTAAAATAAATCATATTCAATAGATGATGATTTCATGTGTCTACAAATTAGGGAAAATATATATACATGGCAACAACCAATCAATGTAGTGTATGATATGCAAAAGGTAAAAAATACTGAAAAATATCTAAGCATCTTGAGCTCTAGCCCGATCATCTACTACCCAAGATCTATCCTAATTTATGAAATAAGTCACACATCTATAAGAGGATTTTCCACTTTATATACACCTACAAACATATAGTCTACCTGGGTACCATCAGTGGCCTAGATATGGTGTGAGATAAACTCAGTAGATCACCCCTAATGGCATCTATAACTATCCCGTCTATGTATAATATGGCATTGTGAAAATATAAGAATGAAAGTAGTAATAACAACTGTAAATGGGTCTACTTTGGTTTCTAAATGGAAACAAGGCTAAAACTACCTGATTTGGCCCATGTCGGAATATCACTGGATAAGTAACAAGTGACGTAATGCCTAAAATCACAAGTATCAGGGGAATTTAAGACCAGTATCACAGTATAGGGTCTCCATGCCTAGTATAACAATAGTATGAGATTTCATGACCAATATAGCATTATAGGGGAATCATGCCCAGTATCACAGTATAGGGATGTCATTCCCAACATCACAAAATAAAATTCCATGCCTATATCACACTATAGGGATTCCATGAACAATATCATAGATTAGGTACACCATTACCATATCACATTTATTAAAAGATGTTATTACCATGTCACAATAAGCAATAGGTATTCCATGACCATATATATAAGTACATAACAATCACAAGGGCCATCATTCCCATTAGAGATAATTTACAAGGGTTGTCATTCCCATACATTAAAAGTGATAAGTGGTCATTATATTTAATATGATCCAATGCCTAATTCATAATCTATTAACATTTAGTATTAACAAGGGCATAACCATTGTTCCATTTAACTGGGTGATGCGGTCGTACCACTCAAATTCATATCAATTTATTATAAATGGTTAGGTAATTAGACATGCTATACCACTACATTAATACTATATCATTATGATATTCCATTTAAAATTAAATCCAAACACACCATTATCGGGTTGATGTACGCTGGCTTGGAGAGCGGAATCGTAGCTGCGAGGGGCACCGACGATGTGATGAACAGCGTGGTTGCGGGGCTGGGGACGGGTGCGTTGTACAAGGCCGCGTCCGGCGTCAGGTCAGCCGTTTTGGCCGGCGCGATTAGGGGATTGATTGCTGGCGCAGCTATTGCGGGGAAGCAGGCGTTCAGAAGATACGTCCCCATTTAGGTCTGTATCAAAATCGAGATCTATCCATAATCGCAATTTTGCCATGGTTTGGTTTCCATCATTGAGGTATTTAGCATGGATGATGCATTGATTCATATGATATCTTGTTCATTTGATCTGAGGGATATCTGTGTTGAATAAAGTTGGGAGTTAACCTAAAAAAAAAAAAAAAAAAAAAAAAAATAAGCATTAAGAGGGTAAACCCAAAGGGAAGGCTCATACCAAAGTTGAAAATCATGATAAGGGTTTGGGTTCTAACAAGTATTTAGGTTATAAGGAAAAAAATTCAATGAAGATATAATTTAGGATAAATGCACGGTTTAACCGGCATATGGCACAATGAAACATATTATAAAACAACATGAATTTAAGGGATAATTACTAGACCACCTAACTCGAGCTCATAATACTCTCCTTATCCTGTATCAACCCTTAATTTGGACTAGATTAATAGAAACAAAAGCATATATCAATGCCCTAAAAATATAGAATATGAACCTACACCTCAATAACTCTTTTGAGATAAAGACAAACAGATAAAGGCATCAGATGAATGAAGATCTTATGAGCACAAATCCAATGAGATGAAAAAATTTTAATTCAGACTTTGTAAGACCTAGATACTAAAGTACCTAGCTTGAGGTAGGAGGAAGCTAAAATGGGAGATAAACCCACTTCACATTGGATAAATATGAAAAAGTGAGGAGAGTAATAATTATAAGAAATTAAGGGTAAAATGATTATTTTACCCAAAATATATGGGTCATGTGGTTTTACCACATAGATGGACAAACCATTCACACCTCATTACTTTAAGGGGGTCTCGCACAGTTTAACTAACCATGTGAAAACTGTGCAAAAACACCTGTGCTAAAATGCCTACAATTTTTGCATGGGCATACGCCTAAGGTTGCACAGTTTCCCCAAACCATGTGATCTCTTGTGCCCCACTATCAATACCTTCACAGTTAGGGGTTACCATGAGGTCTTCCCCACATGGTTTCTCCTAACTATGTGGCTAGTTTGATTTTACCTAAAAGATGGGTTTTGAACTCCGAATAATCCCTAGATACCCCCGAAACACCCATGAGCTTATTAGGCATACATATTTGGTCCAAAGAAATGGATTATACCGAAATTAAAAGGATATGTACCTCAAATAAATATCATGTTCTTAAAAAAATTATTATGAGGGGTATAATGTAATTCTCTATAATTTTAGAATATATTTCTCTTTAAATAAATTTAAAATGGTTGATAGCTTGATTGACACACAACACCAAGCTTAAAAAACCACGATATATTAAGTCCTAGTTATTAAATTGACAGGTATGAATAGGATTAACCACATTAGGATACATATATAATTTTTTACTCAAATCAATTGTATTGATTAATTTATAATAAATAAACACTCAATATTTAGTAAAGTTATTTTACGCTTCAAAAAATATGTTTTCTTCAAAAATGGTTTTTATAGAATTTTTTGCATGGAAATTATAATTTATTTCTACAATATTTATTAATTTTATTTGAGAAAGTGAATATAATTTAAAAAAAAAGAATTTTAATATTTTCTTAGATTCAATTTTTTGGTATTTTTCTGAAAAGATTTATTTTAAGCGAGTAATGAAAAATACCAATTTTTGTAAAACTGTCATTTATTTTTATTAAATATGGAAATCTAAAAGTACCATTATATTTTTAATTTTATTTTAATTTAGTATAATACTCCTTTAATTATAAATAATATAATCAATTATATAATAATCAACAAAATATTTTATTCTGGAATAAGTTTATTTTTGGGCTTAAAAACACATTTTTTCTAAAATATTATTTCATTATATTTTATGAAATTATATTAAAAATGATTTCTTATAATTTTAGAAATTAAATATTGAAAAATGTATTTTATATTTAGAATCAAGAGAAGAATTTTTTTTAAATATCTCACTTTTATTTTTGGTCATTATAAATAGTAACCATGGTAAATATTTATTATCTCAGTAAGGATGAAATTGGTAAAACATGCTTTAAACTTTGAGATAAGGTCTCAAAATTAAATCAAAAATTAAATTTATTTAATTTTATTATATTAATTTGACCATATCCATCCTAAATTATATTATATGGAATTTTGATGCCATTTTCCTTTGATAATGGCCATAATATTATTGCAAGTAAAGAATAAATACTAAATGTCACTTTCTTTGTTTTTATATTTATAATATTTTTTCATTGGGATAAAAAGAAGTTATGTTCAGTTATAAATATGTATTTCAAAGCTTAATGATTTTTTTATCATGGTAATGTAATTTTAAATTTTAATTATGGAATAATTAACTATATTTCTTACACAACATTGACATAGTGCTTGTTCAAGTAATAAAAAAATTAAATAAATGAATTTAAAAATATAAAAGGTATATAATTTGGATTAAATATTATGTTACCTTAATTTTTAGATAAATATAACATATTAGAAATTTGTTAAATTTTTATATTAAAATCTCATTCTTATCTTGTTGTCTTTAAATTCAAACAATGTGAATTGTTCTTCAAATGACTTTTGTAAAATTTTATATTAAATAATATTTTATTAAATGATTTAAAAATAAAAAAAAATATTTAAAGAGGAAAATAGGGATGGGTTATGGTTTTAAATATTATATATTTACCAATAGTGATCCTATTGTTATCTTATAAGCACATTTATAACCCTTTAATATTGAAAATGTTGTTACCCTAGTTAAGGTTAAAATTGGAGAACGAAGGGGTTATAACAAAGTATTAGGTTTAAAATTCCATGTAAACCTATAAAAATTTAATTGGAGGAAGTAATTTCAACCTTAACCGATTATATATTAAAAAAATCCACTTTTTGATACTTTCACATGAAATACAATTATTATATTAAAATATTTTAAGAAATTTCAAGTGTGTCCCTTCATTCACTATAAAAGGAAAACACATATCCTCTATTCATCACACCACCATGAGCATATTAGATCACAAAAAACCTAAATAACTCTTATAAATGTCCTAATACAAATTATCTAGGTTCTTGTGTCATCAAAAGACCATACCTTGGGCCCTTAAGAAGATATTCCAAGAAGGTATCTCAAAGAGAAGGTAATTGTTTCAACCGATCTCTTTCAATTTAATTATTCTTTTACCTCCTTTAATTTTTCCCAACCCATTCCAATATTATAATATTAGTATAATATATATACTAATATTTTATTATGTAGATTTTATAACCTTTATCCATCTCTTTTCCATCAAATGGAAGATGAAAGTATCACTCATGCATACTTGTGGACAACCACCTCCACATAGTGATGTGATTCATTTTCCATCACCATATTTAATGGTTGGTTATTATGATGGATTAAATATTTATATATTATATTTATAACATAATTATTCTTTTTTAATTACAATATATTATCTATTTTATTACCTTTCCATCCACTAAAAAATGATAATGTCACTTTTGCGTACATGTGGACTACCACCATCACGATGTAATGTGATTCATTTTTTATTTATGATTTTCATAGATGGTAATAAGGATATATTTAATGAAAATATATTACATTTATGATATAATAATTATTTTTTAAAGTTTAATTGTAATTTAAATTTCTTTTATTCTATCCATCTAAAAGTGGAAACATCACTCGTGTGAATGTACATACTACCGTATCCACAAAGTGATATAATTCATTTTCCATCACCAATTTATATGAATGATTATAAAATTTTATATAATAAAAAAAATATGATACTTATGTAATGATTAATAATTTTGAGATGATGGAACTATGACCAAGGTGTAATTACCAGAACCATCGAACCAAAACATGCATAGAAAATGAATAAGTTTCACAGGAATGTCCATTTTCATAAAGAAATTATTTATAAAAGGATAATTAGAAATCATAAAGAAATGATAAATAGAAAGTTATGTATGAATATGTTTTTTAATATATTAATAATAAATATATATTTATTATACAGGATATTTTAACATGTATGAATAAATATGAGACTTTATCTAGGGAATTTCCGTCACACTTTTGTTTTCATGAGACATATTTCATATTATCCACTTGTTTATTTAATATGGTATATACATTGAAAATTTTATATGAAATACCATGAATATATTTATATTCATGGTATTTAATTTTTCATTTGAATTTATTTCTTTCACTGGGTCTATAATTCAAAAATTATCAATGCGGTAAGGGATTTATGTTTGAATCTCATTTTAATCATTTTTGTTTATTCTTGAATTTCCATTGTGGGAAATTAAATATATATTGTAATTTAAACCAAACTAATTTTATTATCTTATGGTTATTTTTTTATTTTGTATATATTAGTATCATTTTATTATCTTTTATACTTAAAATGATAGAGAATTATTTCTAAAATAAAATCTGACCTTATTTCCTCTTTGGGCGACAAACATTTTCTTCCATGACCATACTCTTCAAAATTGTTTCATGAAAGTTATTACCTATATTTGAAATGTTTTAAAAAGGTAATTTTCACTACCTTTTAATTTATTTACAAAGGTTTAAAAACGAATCTCTTTAAAGATTTTTTTTCGAAAAATTCATTTTTGAATTTTTACAAAGGTGTGAAAGGAATGTTTTATTTAAATTTATATGAAATTAATGAATTTTTTTTCCATCATGACCATTATTTTATTTGAAGAATCATTAAAAAAATTTCAATGATTATTTTTGAATAAAACTATTTTCTCAATATTTTGGATTTTTTTAGTTAAAATTTTATCAAAAGAAAATGAAATTTTATCATGTTTTGAAAAGATGATCAATTGATATTTAAAGGTATTTTTCTTCTATGATAACATCCTTTAAAGATTTTTATGATTAAATAAGGATATAATATTATAATACCATCCAATTTATTTTCCTTCATAGATTATAATGATGATGATTTAAGGATTATTCTAGGTAACCTGTCTCTTTCCCATGGGTTAATTAAGTTATGATGAAACCATTATGAAACCCATTTCTTTTTCGTAGGTTATCCTATAATGAAATGATTAATTTTATATGAAACCTATTTCCTTTCCATAGGTTATGATATGATGATATGATAAATGTTTTATGATCTTGAGTCACACATATTTATGATTTTCATTATGATATGGGTGGACCCAAATTTATATATCCCTTTAATGAATTGGGTAAATATGAATATCTCATTAGATAATAAGGACTGGAGTGGGGAGTGAAATAAGCTCAGTAAGGGACTCTGTCCATTATTATAGTCATGATAATGATCCTTGAATAAGAAAACGATGTAATGGGGAGTGAACCCAATCCACTATGATAGCCTTAGTAGTGATCCTTAACCATGGGAATGATTTTATATGGTTATTTATATTCCATAAAATTATGTCTTATGATTATGATACGATTTAATGGATTGATTATTGATGATAATGCATGGTAATGAATTATGTTTTTTTTGTGAAAAATAATTATCCCATGATTTATGATTAATGATCTTTTACTGATTGGGTATCATTATTGTATGTTATGATCATGTTATAATATCTTTATGCTTATCTTATGTTCACTTATGATCATTGATTGATATATATTATGTTTACCCTTACTAAAAATATAAGCTCTCCCTTTCTTATATTTCATTTCACTATGTTATGACGAATAGTTTAAATTAGGGTATACCCATGAAATGTACTATGTGAGAAGTTATTTATGGGATATGTTGAATATATTTCATGAAATATGACAATTTATGTTTCTATCCTTCAAATATTTGAAACCTTTATAGTTCTAGGGAATGTTTTATTAAGAGATGTATTGAATATTCATCTAAAATAATGTAATATATATGTATATATTTTTTTGTCCCTATACTCCCCCTCCCAACATTCCATGTGGCATACCCAGAGGCTTCCACCTAGATTTCTATCTCTTTTATGAGGTGTATTTTTGAACCTATGCACTGGAAGTCCTATTCAAACAAATAAATCACTTAAACTATGTATTTTTTCACATAGATCAAAATGGAATGGTTTGTTCAACCATTTGAGTTCATTTTATAGGTGTGATAAGTAGTTTTTTAATTTTTATCTATAGGTACAATGACAAGGTTCATGCATGACAATCGAAGTGTTATCATTATGTAGGTAGGGTTGGTATTCCCCCATTTACTTGGGATTTTGGATACTCTATCTATATTTTTTTTAAACAAGGTCAATATTCCTCCCATATACTTGAGGTGTGGGATTCTCTGTCTCATATTTTGGGTTGGGTTAGTATTACTACTATTTACCTAAGGTATGGGATCCTCTATCTATGAGATATTTTAAAAGTATGGTTGTTATTCCCAGACTTTCATAGGATATAGATTCCACATTCCATAGAGTCAATATTGCACCTATCTAAGAGCTCAATCAGAGCATGTGATCCTCCATTGCTGTCAGTACTACATGTGATGTACCTTAAAGCCATATGTGTATATGATATATTTATTTTATAAATTTAATTTCATACAAAATATAATTTTTAATCAAAATGTGTATATTATTCTATATAGGGTTTTCTTTTAGTGTTGATCCACATCAGTCCAATCTCTTACATAGTTTTTCATTAAAGAACCATTTCATGAAATGAAATTTGTCAGCAGTAAAGCATTAATATAATGAATTTATGAACTAGTCATGGAATTTAATCATGAATTATAAATGTATTAGTAAATTTGGTATCCTTAGTAGAGTCCTTGTGGCTTTATAAACTATTAACATACAATGGTAGTGTTTTTAGATGATTCTTTGTTGAACCTACCCAGAACCATATGCTCTTTTCTTATAAATCCTTAGCATAATGAGGTGTGAGAAAACTGTGGGTAAAGAATAATCCCTCTCATATGTTGAGAGATTCAGATCGACTGATGGATACCTTTATAGGTAGGATTTACTTTAGTTTCCACTTTTGTAATCATTATCAAACACATCGAACAAGGATAAAGTTGTCCTTGTATCTTTATCAGTGAATGGTATGAGTTTAAAATATTTCTTTATTTTATTTTTTATGAATTTTATCATATTTATAGAATGGGAGATTATAACGACCTAACCCACTGGGGCCATACTAGCCGGCGTAAGGATGATCCCTCACAACCCCAAGCCCGCCTCCAATAAGATAGGCTCTAGCGATAAGCATCGAGAAGGAATAAATGAAACAGGAGGAATTTGTATAATGTATCTACACACACACACACACACCCATTAAATCTCTATACAATAGTGAAAAGGAATAATAAATGATAGTATATATAGAGTATAATCATACGTGAAACAACTCTGGCTAATACATCAAAGTACCATAGTATAACCAAAGTAAAGAGGAAAAAATACACACCCGACTAGAAGAGAGGTCCCAACCTGATAAAACTTAAAAAAAGCTGAGAGAGACTAGATCCTAATCTCCACACACGACCATAGAATGTGGTCAATGAACCCAGGCATCACTCTTCTCAACCAAAGTTACTATTGATCTGCCCATCACCAGTATAGGACATGACACGTGTGGAAAAATTCCAAACAGGGGGTGAGTATATACATACCCCTTAGGAATCCTCAAAAAATAAAGAGGGACTGATAGAGAGATACAAAAAATAGTCATCTTAACCCAAAAAAGAGAGAAATGAAACCCAATACATATATATGATCACAACGAAACTTAGATAAGAGAGAAAGGTGATCTCTATCTCATAGCCCATCCAAAGTTGTTGAGTCGGCCCGAATCTCTAAAATTCCATCTTTGATGCCCAAAATATAATGCAATCTCACTAGAAATATATGTGGATACCCCTCTCTTCACTATTTCACTACACATATGAGGGATCCAAACCACCCATAGAGGACCCACTCACCTTCGGATCTCAAAGATGGGGAAGAACCACTTCATAGATAGGGGACCCATGCCTAGTGTAGGGGAGTAATATCTCTATATATACAAAGAGTATGGGGAACCTATGCCCTGGTGTGACATAAAATTACTAACCCCTAAATCTCTTCATTGAAATTGACCTAATCAATGTCATCATCAATCATCACCTAAAGAATTTTTACTCTTTGAAAATATCACATCATCTCTTATAATCCACAAAAGGCCTACATTATGTTTTACAGAAAAAACACTCAGGATAGGCTACTCACAGGCTAAAATCTAACTAAAAAAAAGAGATACATGAAGAAGAAGTTATATAGGGAAGTACATAACGTGTAAGGGGTCCACACGAAATGTGTCCCTATCTCATTACATAGTCGTGTTCCCCTCTAAACATGACTTGGAATCCATGTCATAGTACATGACATGTACATGTGGTACATGGAGAATCTCAGCTTCTCAAGGCATGATCATGTCCCTTTTCCCATGTCAGTGTACTTTGGACCGTACCAATGTATCTATCCATGTACCTAGACATGCTTAGGTACTAGCTCATGTCTGTGTACCCCTGGAGTACATGTAATGTCATTCCACATGTGGTCCTGGGTGTGTGCTAGCTGATATATGTCTTGGCCACTCAGGGAGGGTCACATGGTGTGTGGGTTTGGCCACATAGTGTGTGATCCTTAAGTCTTCCCAAAAAACATAGCACCACACAAGGGGTACTACATGGTGTGTGTTCTTCCAGACTGCACACAATGTAGTTGGGTTTTTTATAGTCTGGATAGCCTGGTTTTCACATGTCTTCAGATCCAACACCACCACTATGATTTCTTTCATTTGGCCACCTGGGATCAATGTAAACCACCTCAAATAATTGATTCATATCCTTTGATGGTTGAAAATAAAAATTAGGTCACCCAATTGAAGCTGACATGTGTCCCATTCACATCTTTTCACCCATAACCATTCATAGATCACAGATTCATGAAGTATCACCAAAAATACATCCCGATCAGTCTGAAAAACACTTGTCCATTTATCGTTTTCTAAACCCCCATGAGTCTGAGGGTTTAATCACACTTGAACCCACCCCAACAATGTTGAACCATAACCATATGGTACAATAGTGAATAATATGAATAATGGGTGGGGGAAAGGCATAATAAAAAGGGTGAAATCATCATTGGAAAATAATTCTTGGAAAAAGATTATAAATCAGGGATATCTAGGGTGAGAACATGGAAATGAAATAATAAGTTGAATTAAACAAATTAATTCATATACTGAGATCATGTGAAGGATGAACAATCACCAAATGAATAAATCATGTGTAAATACATGCTTTAAAAATTTAATCAAGAGGGTGAAAACCAAAAATAACGAGTCCTACCTTGATTGGGATCAATCGTTTATGAAGAACTCATTCTCTAGAAAAGGAGAAGTCCCACTGAATTCGCTACCTCTCGATCAACCTCAATCTGATCACCTATCATCCTTTAATGTGATCTTCCAATGAAGAATGATGTTTCTCATCCTCTATAATATCATAGAGTTATCTGACTAACCCTAGATAATCTTCATAACAGGGTATTTAAAGAGGTTTTAGGTTAGGTTATTTAAAATAAAATAAATATATTTCATTATTTATTTTAATTAAATGATCCTCCAAGGACTGTCTCAACCGGTCTTCTGAAAATGACCAACATTAGGTCTCACCTAGGGTAAATTCCATGTTCCAGACTAAACCCTAATATCATATTTTTAATCAAAGACTCAATTTTGGATTTATTTCACTATTTCATGAAAACTACATGAGTGTGATATTAATATATTTTAAATTTTTATAATATAAATTCTGGGATCACTGGGCCTCGAAATCTCACACCGTATCAGCATCTAGCTCTGAAAATATTCTTTAATATATTTCAAAGTATTAAAAGGTTAAAATAAAGTCACTAAATCTCCCTTCCTTCAAGGATTTTACCCTAAAAAGCACAATCAAATGAAAAAGGTGGGGATACAGAGCCTGCATCTTTCTCTCTCGCTCCTAGGAGCTCCCTTGAATGCTCCCATGTTTCCACAACACATGAACTAAGGGAATGGTCTGTCCTCACAAGATCCTCTTTTAATGATCCTATACTTCCATCAGGTACTCTATGAAGGTGGATCCATCCTTGATGTCTAGTTTCCATAGTCAGTAACATGCATAGGATCATGCATGTATCTACTCAGCTACGACACATAGAAGACGTCATGCAACAAATTCGATTATTGGAGAAAGTATATGTGGTAAGAAACCTCTCCAACCCTCTACAAGATATTTAACAACCCAATGAACCTCAGGTTTAGCTTTCCTCCTTGAAAAAAACCTCTATAATACTCATCGCGGGGAGACTCTTAGGAAAACATGATCCCCCTTATTGAACTCCAAAGACCTACAATGTTGATCGATATAAGATTTTTATTGTCTATGGTTTGTCCTCATTCACTCATGGATCACCTGGACTATCACCATCATTTCATGAACTATCTCTAGCCCAACAAGATTCGTCTCACCAATCTCAGTCTAGTATAAGGGTAACCTGCAAGGTCTCCCTTATAGGGCCTTGAAAGGTTCTATATCAATCTTAGAGTGATAGCTATTATTATAAGAAAACTCTACCAATAGAAAGTGATCCTCCTAGATCAAGAAAAAGTTCAATACCCAATCCCTCCTTATATCCTACTACACCTAGATAGTCCACTCGGTCTTCCCATCTGTTTAGAGGTGAAAATATATACTCATCTCAGCTGGATCCTGAAGGCCTCTAGTAAGCCTCTTCAAAACCATGATGTAAACCACACATCATGGTTAAATACAATCATTGAGGGTAAACCATGGAGTTTAATGATCTCCTGAATGTACAAATTTCCTAAACTCTCCATTGAAATCTACTCCTGAATAGAAAGAAAGTGTGCCAACTTGGTAAGTTGGTCAACAATCACCTAAATGAAATTTTATCCTCTCACTATCCGTGGAATCCCTATAACAAATTCTATGGATATTATATCCCATTTCCACTCAAGGATTTCAAGGGTATGCATCAAACATATTGAAACCTAGTTCTCAGCATTCACCTCATGACATGTGAGACACTAAGAGATGATAGAATACTTAAAATATCTGCTGAAGGCATTTTTACTTCTTTTACACTTCGAGATGTTTAACCATAGGATATGTGTGAAAATACCTCATCACATTCTCTCACATCACAACCAAAACC
Organism: Viscum album; assembly: GCA_963277665.1. Taxonomy (NCBI): domain Eukaryota; kingdom Viridiplantae; phylum Streptophyta; class Magnoliopsida; order Santalales; family Viscaceae; genus Viscum; species Viscum album. Next base: position 1,375,520,525 of record OY728164.1, read on the forward strand.
ACTGTCCATCCTCAGAAAAGGACAACGTGTTTCCCTTCTTCATAGAATCTATTTGGTGAATACACTAAGGATACCTAGTCATAAAGAACCTCATAATCGATATCTTCCAACTGGACCTATCTCACATGATGAAGAAGTAGAGGAGACAACACCATCGATTGAAGAAAGGATACACCCCTCTCCTCCACCAAATTTAGTATCAAAGAAGAAAAATGATCAGACATCACCTCCACCAAGCAAGAACGAGTCTTCATACTAAGAGAATATTCCACTGTGTTGACCTTCTCAGACGTATAGACTATCTTGAAGTTATAGTCCTAGAATAAATCCAACCATAACCTATATCTCAAGTCCAGATATTTCTACATGATTATATTCATGACACTCTAATGGTTTGAGTATAAAACAAATCACTCTCCTAAAAGATAGTGTCTCTACATATTCAGACAAAATATTACCACTACTAACACCAAGTCACGAGTAGAATAGTTGATCACATGGGGTATCAACTTCCTTAACCCATATAAAATAACTACCTACCTCTAAATAAACACAAAGATAACCCTTGATCTAGAGGAATCACAACACACTATATACTACTCACCCTCCTCCTGTAGCATCAACATAGGAGCACTAGTAAATCTTAGCCTCAATAGTTTGAAGGCTCTCTAGAACTACCCAATCCCAGTAAATGTCTTCCCTTTACACTTTAGGGTGGTCAAAGGGGATGATAATTTGGAAAAGTTGGGAAAAAACCTCCAATAGTACCCTTCTAAGCCAAGAAGTACCCATACCATAGACACATTCTTAAGTGGATCCCTTGAAATCATTGCATCAATATTCACTGGGTCCATAGATAATCCTTGCTCAGATATGAAATTCCCTAGAAAGTGAACCACATAGATCCAAAATTGGAACTTTGAGAGCTAACCATAAAGATGGTGATCAAAAATTAAGTCCAGGACCATCCTCAAATGCTCTGCATGATTCTCCTCTAACATAGAGTTAATGAGTGTTTCATTAACGAAGACAACCTCAAATCAGACAATGTACGGCTAGAAGATCTAGTTCATCAAATCTATAAACACAGCAGGTGAATTCATCACCCCAAATGGAATCACCAGAAATTTGTAGTGTCTATAGCGATATCAAAATACTATCATTGGAATATCATCATGTGAACTCTCAACTGGTGGTAACCAGACATGAGATCGATCTTAGAGAACTAACTTGTACCTCACAACTAGACATAAATTTCATGAATCCTTGGAAATGAGTGCTTGTTCTCTATCATTAACTGGTTAAAGTGACACTAATCAACACAAATCCTCAAGATCTTATCCACCTTTTTCACAAAAAAACTAGAGATTCTCAGGTGGACACACTCGGTCAGATAAATATCTTCTCTTGAAGGTCCTCCAACTACATGCTCATCTCCTAGAGCACGATAGCATCCATATAATATTCCACACTAGATATCAACATGGTCCTAGGGTACAATATAATGCATAAGTCTATATACCTCCCTAGAGCTAGTCCCAAAACATCCTCAAGGAATACATCCATAAAGTCCTCTACTATCGAAGGAATATAGATTCTTGGAGAGACTGTTGCGCAAATGGACGAACTCAATAACTGATGGGTGATGGTTTGAAACTTATTTCTAAAAAACCCACTCATTCCTCCATGAGATCTCTCTCACCCATAATGGATAATATTATTCCATCTGTTCGTAGGTATCTGAATCATATACAATGATAGTTAATCTGGGCCTAGACCATAGACAACCAATCCATACCAAATATGATGTATTAATATTTCATCACAATGACCTAGAGGTCCCATGATAAACTCTCTCTACTAAGTAATATATTTCACTACCAAAAGATAAGTTATATTAAAGAATCAATCTTTATATAAATCTCTAGATGTACTTTTTTTGGAAAAAGTCTCAAATAGAAGCTCCAAATCTCAATCTATGAATAAGTATATGAAATAATAACTCATACATATGTCTACCAATAGCAATGAAATAATATAATAAACACATATAATACCTCAAATTATCTCATATACAGCTTAATAATCATCCTCCATGGACTGAAACTTCACATGGCCCTGATAGGTAGCTCCCTGAGCCTGACATGGGCTGCCTAGTGGTGCTAGTGGTGGTAGGATATTTTAGTATCTTCATCCACCAAAAAATCATCCATTTAGATCCGATCATTATCCTATTCTAGCAGCACCTCCCTGAGAGATGATCTTTACACATCTAGGAGATCCATGATCACAATGTTTTCTCTTCCCTAGAGGAATATCAACTGTTTTTCTATCATACTTAGAATGACGGGTCATGAAATTTGGAGCTAAGTGACATTGACCATCACAATAATAACATTTAACCTCTTTGGGATGATTGGATCCTTAAAATGATCCCTAATCCATAATCCCATGTGTCTAAGTCTGGTAATGAGTATGCCTCCACTAATAATTCCACAACATTTGATTCCTTCTAGATACTGTAGAAGATTCAGCCACATGATGTCCATCATTGGATTTGATAGCCTGGAATCCCTATGATAGAAAGCTCTCAATCACCATATCCTAATCTGACACTCTATTATAGGTCAATAGACATAAAAAGACCATGATATCCAAGATGTCTCAATGGATCCCCTAATCAAACTTCTTTTCCCAGAGGAAGCCATCACACACCATATCGAGGGAGTGTCTCATAAGCCTAGTGGACCTCAAGGAATACTCAAATACTATTATATCACCCTTTTGTAGCTCAATAATCTCCTAGATCAGAATTAAGTGTAATCACAAAGGGTAATACTCCTCAAGAAATAGATACCAAAAGTCAGAAAATGATAGTATCATCTCATCATGAGTCTGTGTCACTAGACACCACTAGTTTCTTGTTAATCCATGGAAAAAATGGATACCAATACAACCATATGATTTGTCCGGGTTTGAATGAGCCTTAATACTTGGATCACTAACTAAATCCAATCCTCCATTTTGTGGGTATCTGACTCAACTCATGTACCCAGAACATCTCTATGAAATAGTGTAAGGTAATAATGAACAATAGTACATCTAGAGTATAATAATGCATGAAAAAAATCTATGGAATTTATCAGAGTACCATATTAACCAATAAAAAGAGATAAAAGTACATTTCCAACCATAATAGTTGTCCCAACCTAACAAAACTAGAAAAATAATAAGTATGAGAGAGCCTGACTCCTCATCTCCAAGCCCAACCACCGAACGCGGTCAATGCACCCAGGTATCACTGTGCTCCCCCAAAGTCATTGTTGATCTATCTATTGTCTATATTAGTCATGACAAATGTAAGAAAATCCTATATAGGGGTGAGTATATACATACCTAGTAGGATGCCCCAAAAACTGAATATGGAGTGATAAAGAGATACAAAAAAGTTGTCATCTCAATCCAAATAAATAGGGAAATGAAACCCATTACATATATATGATCATAAAGAAACCCAGAAAAAAGAGAGGGGATCTCCATATCATAGCCCATCCAAAGTTGAAGAGTCATCCTAAAACTACAAAAGTCCATCACAGATGCCCAACATCTAACTCATCCTCACCAAAAATCTGTGTAGAGGGCCCGATCCCCATTACTATACTCTATAGTTGAGGGTGCCACAAAACTCATGGAAGAACCTCTTAACACTAGAGCTTAAAGATAGGGGAGTACAAATCCATAGACAGAGTATCTATTCCTAGTGCATAGGAGTACCATCTCCATATATATAAATAATATGAGGAACTCATTCCTTTCGGTCAAAAATTTGAGTTCAAACAAAAAAAGATATGTGAGAAAGAAGTTCATGATGGAAGTATAAAATGTGTAAGGGGTCCACAAGGCATGTGACCCCACCTCATTTCCTGGTTTTGTTCTTCTCTAAACATAGCTTGGAATCCATTTAATAGAACAAAACATTTTACAAGTGGTACATGGTGTGTCTCAACTACTTGAGGCCAACACATATCCATCTTTTCGTGCTAGTATACTTTAGGGCATGGTTATATACCTAGACATACTAGGATATTAGCATGTTCCTATCTACTCCTAGAGTACACACCATGTTGTTCGACATAGGGTCCTGGGCATGTGTCAAATGGCATATAGCATGACCACTCGAGGAGGGTCACATGGCATGTGGGCCCGACCACATGGTGAGTGATTCTTATGATTTCCTGAAACCCTAGTGCCACACATGGGATACTACACAACATGTGTTCTAATAGACTACATGTAGTATATTTGGTATTTTCACAGTCTGAACATCTTCGTTTACATGCATCTCTAGATTTATCATTTCATTCATGACTTCTGTTATTTGACCACCTGATATCGATGGAAAACACCTTCGACTGTCAATTCCATTCCTTTTATGGCTTGAAATCAGAATCCATTCACCCGCTCTAATTATTTTCATGTAAATTTCTCATCTCCATTTGTGGATCCCAGATCCATGAGGTATCACCCATAATCCATGCCAATTCATCCACAAAACACCAATCCATTCATCATTTTACAAACCGCCATGAATTCAAGGGTTCAATCGTACTTGAACCCACCCTGACAATGTCGAACCATGACCCCATGGGACAACATTGAAGAACATGAAGAACGAGTGGGGGAATGACACAAGAATACGGGTTAAATCATCATTGGAAAATAATTCTTGTCTAGAGATTATAAATCAAAGATATCTACGGTGAGATTATGGTAAAATAAGAATAAATCTAATTCAAAAAACTAATTTGTATACCAATATCATGAAAAGGACATGAAATCACCGAATGAATAATGTAGATGAAAATCCATGCTTTAAAAATTTAATCATGTAGAAAATTTTCCAAAATTAACGAGTCCTACCATGATTGGGATCAATCATGGTGAAGAACACATTCACCATCAAAGGAGAAGACCTCCTGTGTTTGCTGCCTCTCGATCCACCTTTATCTGATCACCTATCATCCTTTGATATGATCAGACAATGAAGAATGATGCTTCTCCTCCTCTATAAAATCATAGGGTTATAAAGATAACCTTGGATAAATTACATAATATGTTATTCATATATATTTTTAGGTTAGGTCAGTTAAAATAAAATAAATAAAATAAATAAAATTAAATATTTATTTTAATTAAACTCACTGCCAACGACTGCCTCAACCTGTTATCCGGTGCTGACAAATCTTAGACCATGCATGAGGTAAACCCCAAATTACAAACTCAACTGTGATCTCAGATTTTTGATATGAGAATCCATTTGGGAGTTATTCCACTATTTCAAGAAAACTATGTGAAATTGATATCAATATATTTAATATGTTTATAGTATAAATTTTGGGCTCACCAGGCCTCAGAATCTCATATTGTCTCAACGCCTAGATCCAAAAATATTCCTTAATATATTTCAAAATATTACGAGGTAAAAAAAAGTTAGTATAAAGATCCTAAAAATGGGTTTCAATCATTTATGTTACCTCTAATAATCATCATTAGACTTTTTTAAATCTTAATAGTGGTATTAAATCCTTCCCATGTGTTAGATCTATGAAATCATGTGTGTAAATGAAGAGAAACCTAATAATATAGAAACCTTTTTAATTCAAGAAATTTTATTTTAAAAATGGTTTACATTTACGTAGTTGGGCTATGTAAAGGTAACTAATGCATTACCTTTATTCAGATGGTTTATGTAAATATAATTGAGATATTACCATTTCATGAATAACCTCACATAAATGTAGTCCACAACTTACTTTTACATGAATGGTTCATGTAATGGTAGTGAGAGACTTAACTTTATGTTAAGGGTTCACATAAAGGTAGTCGAAGACTTACCTCTATGTCAAGGGTTCGTGCGAAGGTTGTCTAAAGCTTACCTTTATGTGAAGGGTTTATCTAAAATTAATTCTCAATCTACCTTTACGTGAGAGGTTTCACATAAAAGCAATTTAATATTCTTCTTTATGTGAATGGTTTACATAAAGGTATATATAAGAAGTACCCTCATTCAATATATGTTGTGTATTGGTCAAAAATTTCTACCTTTATATAACTCTATATAAAAGTAAAAGTTTTTACCTCTACGCAGGTCACCACTAATGTGTAAGGGTAAAAAAAAGTTAAAAAATTATGTTTTATTAAGTTTTCTTATAATTTATAAATTTTTTATAAATTATAATAAAAGTTATTTTTGGAATATTTATTAATTGATAAAAATTTAATTAATCAATTAATTAGAAAAGGTTAATAATTAATTAATAAATATTTATAAATCATTTATTATTAAATATTATTTATGTATTAAATTTTAGTATTTTAAATACCTTTTACACAAATTATATGAAATGTATTATGCTATTAAAATAAAAGAGTTTATTTAGAAACAATAAGAGTAATATATAAGGTGTTTATAAATTAAATAAATAGGGATAAAATATAAAATATTTATATTTAAATTTAATTATAATTAATTAATTATAATTTTTTCAGATTAAAGAGCCTAATTTTGAATATTATTTAAGACACATAAAAAAGGGGCCTTAATTATTTATTTAATAATGGTTTAAATAATGTTAATTATATGATATTTAGATTATGTAAAATTGTCACATAATAGAAAATTAGAATATAAATTGTTTATAATCTATAAAATAACATATATTTAAAATAAAAATTCCATGTAATAAATAATATTAAAGAGTTCATATTTAATGAATATAAAGTGTTTGTATTCAAAATTATGGAATGTAGATTATATAAATATAAAATTATGAAATAATTATAATTATATTTTACTTATAAATTGTTCATAAATTTTTATCTCATGTTTAGATATTTTAATTTTTCATATATTTAATGTTTATTCCCCATTTTATTCTTGTATATAAATTGTTTATATTATGAATGCGTATGCTCTGGTTTAACTATTAAATTGCTGCTAGATATTTCCATACATACATATAAGTAGTTACATTCTAGGTATGATAATGAATTTATTTTTTCATCTACCTTTAACTCGGTTTGAAATTAGAGTTATTAGATTGAATGTAGTTGTTGGGTATAGTTCATGCATATTAGGTGTTAGAGATATCATGAATTGGATTCTCTCTTGTGAAAAGTATCCCTAGAGAGTGGGACTTGGGGTCAAACTACCTACTGACATAGAGGCTTATGTCTTGTCTAGAAAGTTAAATGATGTTGGATATCTCTCTCTTTGGGATAACTCGTGTAGAGATTTTCAACATCCTATAACTCTATTTCTTTACATGATATTTTCATGTACCATATGCATATGATGCATTTGGATATGTGTAAATATACTTGACTTCTATTTTTTATGTGATTAACAAAAACTTGTGGGTTGTGTGAAAAATTACACATCAATATAGTTTGATCATACATTTTTTTAGAGGGAATATAATTCCAAACTTAATCACAAGAAAAATGAATACATAAAAGGGAATAAAATGAGATAATATGATTGGATTAAATCACCTTAAAATACTAAGTGTTGATTACTTCCAAAATTACACTTTTCAAGACCTCAATTATCCAACTAGGTAGGTTATGGGAAAGGTGGGTTCCCCTAGATTATCTTGTCTATGGAAAGAAATTATGGGTAACTCTATATCACCCTTGGATAGGTCATGGAAAATTTGGGTTCCCATTGATTGTATTTGGTTATCTTGTTATTGGTGTTTTATTTTTTTAAATAGTTGGGGGACCCCAATATGATTATGTTACCATAGAAATAGAGTTGGGTTTATCCATACAATGGATTGAAAAAACAAATCTCCACTAAACTATCCAAATGTCACAACTATTTTAATTAGGGAAATTCCCTACCTAAATAGCTAAGTTATGGGAGAAATTCTACAATATCCTAAATCATAGTGGAATATTGATCTTGGTACACTAATGGATATGATGTGTTTCAAAATGGAGTAATCATTTTATTGGGGTCCTATTTAATAAAATTCCTTATTAAATGATTATAAATAATGACACATATTTGATAAAATTTTCAATTGTTGATGAACAAAATCATAATCATTAAACTAAACTTTGAGATTAATTATTGTAAGGAGAAAAATGATGAGCGTGACTCCTTATATGGGTAACTTAAGAAAATCTATTAAGCTACCCTGGTAAGTTTAATAGTTCTTAAAGTAAAAGAAATATTCTATGTGTTGGAGTAATACCTATTCCAGAGTAATTAAGTGTTGAAAAGTTTCAACATATGAATATATATGATTATGTAATCATATATTGATTCACTTAATATTTAAAAAGTATTAGATAAAAAATTATCAAAGGTATATTAGTCTCTATATACACACACACAATATGATTGAGTACATCAACAATTTAAGGAATTGTAGTCTCATATACTCAATATAATTGGGTATAAAAATATATATCCAATTTTATTGAATATGTTAATGATTTGGAGAGATTTATAACAAATATATGATATCGATTGCATATTTTAAAAAATTTATAAATAAAAAAAATCTATAATATGAGAAATAATTAATGATTAAGGTTTGAAGGTTTCTTCCAAGTAATAGTTTAAATTTATTTCTCTATTAAATACTTGGATACTTCAATATTTGATATACTTATTATAGGATGTATATTTTTATTTCATTTATCATCTGATAAGAGCATGTAAACATCTATTTTTTTTATTAAAATGATATGGGAGTTTTTAATACACATAGTTTATGATTTTTTTAGTTTTATAACATGATTTAAGGAAGACTAAAATGGATTTTTATTTTTAGGGTGTTCAGATTATTTTCATTAATGGAAATGTTTTGAAAAGATAGAAGAATTCAAGAAATTTTTTGTTGATATTCTGAAAGTGTTAAAGATATTTGAACAAGGAATATGAATTCTAAGTTCTAGTATTGTTTTGATAGTACTAGTGAGTAAAAGTTCAAAATAAAAGAAGCAAAGTTAGATAAAAGGATAAAAAATGTATCTTTAAGAAGAGAATCATGGGAATTGAAATCTATGGTTTTTAGGAATGAGGAAGAATAATCCCATATGATAGGTATAATTTTGAATACCTATATTAGTTTTTAAAAACACATGGAATAACTATGTTAGGTATGGATATTATAGAAAGTAATTCTTCAATATTGAAAGGTATTTGATACTTAATGTCTATTTTATAAGTTTTTTAAATATAAGGGATTTTAAAATCAACAGAATAATTGATAGTTTATTGTATTTTATATTCAAATAATGAAATAAATAGTCATTATATCAAAATTTTTGAATAAAAAGGAATGTATCAAGCTTAGTTTAATATAAGTAAAGTATGTGCCTCTTCCTCTCATTTCTCTTACATGATAAGAGATGTTTTTAGTTAACAAATAGTTGTTATGAAAAACATGAGATGATTAATTACATACACATAATTTATGATTCATGAGATTCTATAACATGTTTAGAGAAGAATATATAGATAAAATGTTTTATCCAAGATAAAATATTTATCCAATTATTTGTTAAAATATGATGGAATGTGATTTCACCACCCATATATGGGATATTTTAAATAATTTTTTTATTTCTAAGAAAAACTCTTCAGAAACATAGAATAACATATATTTTATGGAGAAAATAGTTTATTTGTTAAATATTACTACTAAAAGAAAATAAGTTTTATTTCCTAACTCAAAATTATTTTCATATCTCAACAAGTTATTTTGAAATAATATAGTATCTAAGATGTTAGAGGCAATTTTATTAGACTTAGAGAAGTTAAAAGTCAATAAATAAAATATTATACCATTTTATGTTTAATGTTTTTTTACTTCATATCCTAAAGAGTTTAGGATATGTGACAATAAAGAAAAATTTATAGATATATATTTAGTTATCATGAATAAGTGAAAAAAAACTATTTCCTAAAGGATTGTACAAATAAAATTACAAAGTGAATTACACATAATATCATAAAAGAGTTTAGGATATAACTATAAAGATAAATGTAAAGTGTTTAATTAGTTACCATAACAAGGTGTATATCACTTTATCCTAAAAATATTTTAGGTTATTCTGGTAAAGTGAAATGTAAATGTTACATTTAGTTACCTTATTAAAGTGATTTTAACTTTATCCTAAAATGATTTTGGATATTATTGTAAAGAAATAATGTAAATGGTAAAATTATTTGTGATAGATTTCAAGTAAATTTTTTGGTGGAAATAGTTCCAAGGATGATAATGATTCACTTAAAAAGAGTTATAAGTAGATAAAAAAAATGACATTGTAACACTTGATGTTATAAAGTTAAGAAGTTTTAATTTGTTCAAATATTTGAATGTTAGTAATATTATTCCTAAATCTCATCATTATTAAAATTGTCATACATCATTGATTTTTCTCACTAAAGGGTTAGTGGGTAGGTTTTATCATATGGTCACATAGAGATGTGGTAGGAATTACATATAGATGTAATGAGTTAACAAAACCTATAAAGTGTTGTGAACATAATGATAATATAGTATAATTATATTTAATATAATAAATTGGTGATTTTTGTTGGGTTTGTAAAATAGTCTTAAAAGATTTTTAAGAATATGAAATGTATCATAATAGATGAAATGAAATCTCCACTTTATCATTCTTTTGTGTTGGATATATATATATATATATATATTGATATACATTTCTTGAAGTTTAATGATAATTGACCTATCAAAGTAAGACTTTGAGTTATCCCTAATCGATGTCCATCATGAATTATTATTGGTTATGATAAAATTTTATGGTTAGTGTGAGTGAGATTCTTGTATTGAAGTAAAAAATATGATCATGGAGAATAAAATAAAGAATAATATTCTTTTTTTATAATATATGACCCATGAAGTTAACCACATAAAGTTCTATGCAGCTGTATTTGGTATACTAGGAGTACCTAGATCATATTTGAGTCCCTACTACCTCATTTTGGTATGATATCTAGAATGAGAACCTTCATACTTTAATACCATACTTATGAAAGTTTTAAAATAACTTAGATAGTATAGGGGAGGTTGGGTATGTTGTTGATCATGTTGTAGATTGAGGTTTAACCATGATAGGATATTTACCACCATGTAAAAAATATGACTTATAGGCCCTAGATGAAGATAGATTGTAGATTATATGACCACACATAGAAAGTAAATATAATGTGATTATCTATTCATATAAATGGTATGTGATGTATTTATCCATAAGGATGAATGACATGTGATGTATTCACTGACTAGTTAAGTATATACTATGAGAATTAAGAAAATATGAGTTGACTATATGCGATTGACATGCTCCATGTCCCACGGTCACTCGATGTATTGGATATAGGGAAAATATGAGAATGCACCTTTGTATATGATGTCGACAAGTGGACACTAGTATAAAGATACATGTGTTTGATGGAGATCATTCCATGTTACTTTATAACTTTAATAACATTGATTTTTTTTCTAGATGCTTCTATTTTCTTACATATATAAATACATAGATTCTTATTTGTTGTCAATACTATAAATTCCTATGGGGTCACACATTTTGGTTGACTAAATGGGGATTTATTTTTACTTATAGATCAAATTTAAAAGTGTTTTAGAGTTAATATATAAGTGTTTTGGATGGGTATTCACAAGGTATTACATATGACGTGATACAAAGTGAAGTTAATGATATCTTTCCAAAAGTTTTTTGGAAGATATCCTAAAGGAGTTTTGGATATAATTTCAGGGGTTATTGTATATGATATAATATAGTGTAAATGACGTGAGTTTTTTAGGATTTAGTAAAAGTGGTATATTGAAGGATATATAACCTAAATACACACACACATATATATATATATATGATATATTTATGTTCATAATTTTATTGCATTCATATTATAATTTTTATGAAAAATGTGTATATTATTTCTTATAAGTCTTGATTGTAGTAGTGATCCACGCTGATCCATTCTCTTGCATAAACTATCAATAAAGAACCATTTCATGAAATGAAATGTGTGGGAGGAGAATCATTCATATGATAAATTCATTAAATTTAAATGGAATTTACTCATAAATTATAATCACATGAGTACATGTGATATCATGAGGAGCATCCTCATGGCCTTATAAATTGCTACCGTATGGTGTAAGTGTGTGTGGATAATGCTAGGATGAACCTCCCTATGAACATAAGCTCTCTTATTATTCATCAATAACACAATAATGTGATAAAATAATATTTGTTCATAATAATCCCTCTCATATAATGAGAGATTCATATTGAATCATGGATACCTTTGAAGGTGGGATGTATTTTGGATGCCACCATTTTTATCATTATCAAACATATCAAATGAGGATCAAGTGTTTTTTGTAGAATCTTCAGTGAAAAATACACATTTATAGTATTTTTCATTGGATTTTTGTATGTATTTTTTCATATTTCTAGCACGGGAGTTCCGAAACAAGGGTTTAAATATTTTATACTACATATATTAATAATTATTAGACTCTTTTAAATCCCAATAACTACTCCATTTATTAAGGAATATTTCATTGAGTTGAAGTTCCCCCAGTATTATTTTAGTGAGGTGATAAGGTTTTATTATAGATTGTTGGATATGTTAGTAGGGTTTAATACCCATTTAAATGGAATCTATTAGAGGTAAGGCTATAGTTTCACCATGGATTTGTAGAATGGAGGTGCAATAAAGGTGGTTGTGAGCAACAGGGTGTAGTACCCCTGATTGACGTGCATACTTATGTAAGTATTAGGTCATACTTTATGGATTCTAGTAGAAATGTGGAAGTCATAGAAGTTTTGTGTATTATATTCTTTGATACTTTCAACTCCTTATATACCCTTGGGTTTCCTTGAAGACCTGCCATACAACCAGGCCATCAACTTCAGAATTTATGCCATTTTTGGTCTTCTGTACATCCAAAAATTTCATTAAAAATAAAAAACTTTGTAGATTGAAGTTGATATGAACTAGACTTCTCTATTTTCTTAATAATTCTAGTTATATAGAATATTTGGATCCATAATTTTATTCATTCTGTTTACTCTATCATGATTGGGGTTTTGAGTTGAGGTTTTCTTTGATTTTTCCTTTCTCATTTCAGGTAATCCTACTAATATGTTTATAATCAACACTACATGGTATAATTTACCACATGTATCATGTTTGTGAAGATTATATAGAGTTCAAATATGGTGTTGATATACATGGAGCTGGTGTGGATTATTCAGGGATGGCCCCTAGTGGAAACTTTGGTGGACGTGGTGTTGGAAGATCTTAGTGGTAAGTGAAGATGATAGTAGTGGGAAACATTTTTGTTTAGAGACAGATTTCTATGGGACCTATTTATCATATTTTATTATATTGGTTTTTTGTTGTTGTTGGGAATGTATCATTCCAATTTATATTATGTATTGGTTATCTTTTGGGATATTGATAATTGTCTCATGCATGTGTTGTATTGAGTTGAATTGTTTTTATTTATTCTTTCAATGTTAGTGGTTATTATCTTCATTGGAGTTATGTATCTATTAACGTTTTTTATAGGATAAGGACTCCCATATGGTGATATATGCCTACTTGGTGCAAGTCACTAGCCAATGAGCTATTGGAGGTGGGATTAGGGTGGAACACTTTTCTTACTTCAGCCCAGGAAGGGCCCCAGTGGATCAAGTCAGATCAGATTTTATTTGACAAGGTTTATCCTAGGGATGATGTTTAGAGTTATAAGTCATGTGAGGAATGGATTGGGAATTTAGCGTGATGATTTTAAGGGAGTATTTAGTTCAGTTTCCAGACTAGAGAGACCAGTAAAGGTTTGGCATACAAAATTTACTTTTACCAAGACTCTCATAACTTATTAGTTTACCCATAGCTCTAATACATCATTGTGAGGGTATATTATAGTTGGAACATGCATCATATAGTGGGAAGTTATGATATTTCATGTACTTACTATTTTAACTCATCAAAATATTCCCTAATCCTTGTGGGTTAATCCTATAAATTATAGGGTGTTTCTTACTGATATCTAGGTTTTATGTTATGGAAGGTTTATGATGAGACCATGCTTGTGTTTGGGCCTCTCACCACTAGTTATAAGGATATGTGTCATTTTTTCGAGACTCAGTTGATAGATATCATTTCCCAATGATATAAGATGGTTTATCTCCCATTTGAGCTTGGTGTGGATCATTCTTATAGAGAATGTAGAGTTCATATGGATTGTTTAGGGACACTAATAGGGGGGGTAAACCAGTGTACTGAACTTTTACTAAGTTTTTATTTCTTTTTTAATTAGCACCTCTTACTCTTCCACCTTTAATCCGGTTAATAGGAATGAATATTTTGTTCAATCTCAACAATTACATTCAATGCAGATTATGATGAAATCGACCCAAATACCCTCTCATACTGGTACCTAACATGAATTTCATCATACGTAAAGGGCATTAACGATCCCCACAGGTTGAAAACTAGAACCTAAGAATCAATAAAAAACCAAGGGAATGATTTATACCCACATAAATTATACAATAATACACATATATATACATGAATAGAATGAAACAATGGAATAAAAAATTGTATTTCATAATAGAAAAAGAACAACAGAAGTGAAAAACTAAAAGAGTAGAAAGACAATATCCAAAAGATAATTCCAACTACAAAGGATTAAAAATCTAAAAAACTTTCCCATAAATCTCCATGTGATATCATGGTAGAAAATCCAACCATCTCACCATCTAGCTAACTAAACCCAACTAATAGAAAACTTCACCACATCACTTCAGTTCCATGCCTTTCCCTTCATCAAAATACATAACCAGGTCTACACACCACCAAAGGGGTATATAGGATGTGAGCTAACAAGATCATTAGGTTCTCACCTAGGTGTTCCATATCAAGTCTCTAAACAATAATCTAAGCATTCTCAGCTTTAATGAAAATAAGGCATGATATAAAGATTAGTAGTTTTTATATTTAAAGCATGTAAACAAATTTAATTTCCCCCTTTTCCATATTTCCATATAAATCTAGTAAATAGGTTTAAATGAATTTCATATACGTATTTCAAAATAGAAATATCATATCAAAACAAATCATGCATCACATATCATATCAGATCCATATAAGTGCATCCAAAATAGTACAAACCAACAATAGCCCAAATTGACCAAAAGCACAGGTAACATCAAATCATGCTAAGGATCACACTAGGTTAGGATAACTAAGAAAATCTTACCTAAAATATAAAATCACTAGCACATAAAGACTCCAGACATATACCCCGAGTTTAGAGAGAAGATGAACACCCAAGAAAGTCAACCCCAACATGTATAACAATTCCCTAGAACAACAGGCCTATGGAGAATAGGAAATATCCATGATAAAACCCCCTAAAATTTTATGAGACCTATTAGTACACCTTATAGATAAGTACCCAAGGCTTCCCTTGTTCTCTATTTTCCAAAACATTTCATCATATCATGATTTGAAAACAATTTCATAAAACCATTTCACAATGCTTTGAAAAACCCTTTCCATTTACCAAAACTAAGGGAAATTCATCTTTTTATAAAAAAATAATTACCCCACACACAAATAAAATTAGTTAATCACTCCATTTCAATTATAAAATAATTTATCAAAAACAAGAGCAATGTAGTTCACCAACATAGGCTAGAGACAAAACCACCTACCTTAAAACTCGGGTTGCACATGCCCGCAATGAGATACACCAATAGGAAGAACACAAAAATGAAAACAAAGGCTATATAATCAATCTACACACACTATAAATGATTCAATTTAAGAAAAGGGTTGGAATAGAAGAGGAAATAACACATGAATCAAGAATTCACACATGCCGCACCAAAACCAACAAAGGATTGGCCCCCAGAACTAGATCACACAATAGATCTAGAAAATAAACTAAGGAATAAACACCATAGAAAAAAAATAGAATAGATCAATGAAACAGTTCTACCATGATCAAAGTAAACGTATAATAATAATATATTACTCACCTGGAGAGATACCATGCACAACCTTGATGACTAAACATTAAAAAAATCCATCCAGAAGGGTTGGAGGTTCCCAAAATCACTAGAGAGGAGCTCTAGGTCAAGTTCAAGGAGGATTCCCATAAAATGAATAAAAATATCACTCATATGGAACCCTAACATCCATGTCTGCAATATTCACATGGTGTGTAATCCCTTTACCCATCGTGTAATCCATGGGGTCCTTATATGCCAAAAAACACGTCGGTTTTTATTAAAAATTAGATTAATAACATTACATGGTGTGTAATATTTCATGCTATATACCCAGATCACTACATGATCCTAGAGAACATTACAAATAATATACTCCTTATATGACATGAAAGTTTCCTGTAGAC
The DNA here is from genome assembly GCA_963277665.1 of Viscum album. Classification (NCBI taxonomy): domain Eukaryota; kingdom Viridiplantae; phylum Streptophyta; class Magnoliopsida; order Santalales; family Viscaceae; genus Viscum; species Viscum album. The sequence goes on from OY728164.1 coordinate 1,375,537,033, forward strand.
AGTGAAAATAGCAGATTCCTACATGACAATCTAAACCACCTCGGGCATTCTCCAAACCCGTAGAGAACCCTTACACACCATTACATATTAATACCTGAGCTAAATTAATTAAAACAAAAATGTATCCCCAAACATTAGTTCATTTTTCTCAGAAAATGTTTTCTATCCTTAGGAGTCCAAAGACACACCCAGTTTAAATATGAAAATAAGTAAAGAGAATGGAATCTCTTAAAAGTGGGTAACAAAATGTTACAAACTCCCCATCATATAACTTTTCATCCTTGGGAAGTCATGTGGTAGAAAGAATTATGGAAAATAGGTGAGTCCATTTCTCCCTTATCAAAAACTCATGCTCCCATGTCTCATGAGAATCTGATCCATGTTGCCATAACACTCTAACAAATGGAGTCGACTCCCCATGCAAGACTTTCACTTGAGTGTCAGTGATCTATACTAGCTGATCCACAATAAAAAACATCTAGATCTAACTCAATATCTTCCCAACTAAAAACATGATAGGGATCATTATGGTATTTCCCAAACCATGATATGTGGAAAAAATAATGAATGCCTATAAAATCAACATGAAATTCCAACTGATATGAAACCTTCCCAAGCTGCTCAGTGACCTCAAACAATCTAAAAAATCTTAGATCCAACTTTCCCTATTTTCCAAGATGATAGAAACCGAACCAAGGAGAAAACTTCAATAAAACGCTTTCACCTATGTAAAACTCCAATGGATGATATTGTTGATCCGTATAAGATTATTTTTCAACTTTGATCAATAACTAGATATTTATGTATATCTTGAATCCTCACAAACATCTCCTGAATCAAACTCAGTCCCTCTAAAGAAACTTTACCCACCTATTCCCAACAAAGAGGTGACCTACATGGGTGACTATACAAAGCCTCAAAATGATCCATTCTAATCGATGAATAATAGCTATTTTTATAAGAAAACTCAACCAGTACAAGATAAATATCCCACGATCCACCAAAATCCAATACCCAAGCATGAATAATATCCTCTAAAATATGAATAGCATGCTCTATATAATATTCTATCTATGGATGATATGTTGTAATCAACCTGAACTGGGTTCCCATCACCTCATGGAGACTCCTCCAAATCCTTGAAGTAAACCTAGGATCCCTAATTGAAACAAAGATAGAAGGAAACCCATGTAACCTTTCAATTTACAAGACATAAAAATTACATATATCAGCAGTGTTCCTTTTCGAAATGAAATGATCTGGATTTTTCAACCTTTAAATCATCACCCAGATAAAATTTCTCCCTCAGAGATTCCGTGGTAATCTTATAACAAATTCCATGGATACCTCATCCCATTTCTAAACTAGAACCAGAAGTGGTTGGGGAAAACCAAAGGGTTTTAGAAGGTTTCCCCTATCTATTGGTATGTGTAACAGTGGGAGACATAATCATCAATGTCATGATTCATACTAGGCAACCATAATCACCATATTATGTCATAATACATATTAGTAGTTCTTGGATGAATGACCCATGAGGAACAATAACAATCAAATAAAACCAATCTCCTCATACATGCTAGGATGAAAAATTGTTCCCCAAAACTGAGAATACAATCTAAAGATAGAGGCCAACCAAAAAAAGTCTCCCCACCATATAGGATTTCTCAAATTCCTCTGAAAACATCATCCTTTTGCTGAATCTATAGAATAAAATCATGGAGAGATGATGATAACTAAACTTTGGTCAAAACCATGCCTAAACCATCATCCTGAGCATCCAAATGCAACTAAACAAAAATCCCCATAAGGTTCCACTCTTCCTTCAATTCTTGAACAACATGAGATGACACTTTCCTACTAAGAGTGTCTGCAATAAAATTACCCTTACCTAGGGTGTAGGCGATATTGAATTCAAACATTTGAAGGTATTACACCCACCAACTATATATGAGATTAAAGTCCTTCTGAGAAAATATATAGATAAAACTTTTTTGGTCAGAGAAAACTACGAACCTCTCCCAAAAAAGATATCACCTCCAACATGAAAGTACATGAATAACCATGAAAAGATCTAAATCATGAGTGTGGTAATTATTCTCATGTGATCAAAGATGACAAGAGCTTTAATATACCATCATTACAAAAAATCACATATTAGTGGTGTTTTTTTTTCATTTGGAAGTGGTTTAAACCGCCACTAACTATTTCTTTGAAAGTTTCCAAAAATCACTGCTAGAGTTGATGTAGATATCCAACTCATGTTAGTTCCTTCCATTTAATGGTGGTTTATAGGAACCATCATAGAACTTTTTTTTACAGCATTTTTTTATTTTTATGGGCATTTCCCCTCCCAAAAAGGTAAAGAATATAGTGGTGTTTTAAAATGACACTATATCCTTAGGTTTTTTTGGGAGAAGAAACCACCGCAGAAATGAAAATTTTTCTGCTAAAATACAATTCAACATTATATAGTGACAATTTCAACCACCACAAAAAAAGAGACATATTTAGCGATGATTTTAACCACTTCTAAATATCGATTTTAAAAAATATGTAGCTGCAAAATCTGTAGCCCTAGAATAGCCAAAGAAAAATAGAAACTAATATATCCAAACAAAATTTGTCCACACCACCTCCAAGACCCATTAAGAAATATCACATTTAAATTACATAAGAATCAATCCATCATATAATAATATAACAATACACATGATCAAAAACAAAATATAATCAAGGGGATCAATAAATTGTTAACCATAACCTTTGAAATAATTGTACATAAAATTCCATAAGTTTAGTCTCACATCATCTCTAAATCCAAAGTGAACCCTAATCACTACCTGATGAAGTTTTCTTAACACCCTTTACCTTTTTGTTTCCACTTCCTACTATTATAACCTGAATGAAAATTATATTTAAAATTAAAAAATGTTGTATATTTAAATTTAAACTTAAAACCCATAAAATTTTGTTTACTAAATGAATTTGAAGTTGTGTGATTTACCTTATCACTACTAGTCATTGATGAAATATCACTAGGGACAGATGTAGTCATCTTATGATATAATTCAATCAATTATTTCTATAGATTGATGAACTTTTAATACTTTATCTTCATATGATCCCCCTATTTCTAAATTGTGCATTTCATGGAAACAAACTACCTCTAGAAAAATAATCATGCAACATCATCCATTAGGACCCCATAACAGAAAAATGGGACAACTATCATTAGTACATTTAGATTCTAGACATATGAACTATTCATATTTCTCTCCATAGTAGCATTGTTTTCATATTTAATGAAAAAATTGTTAGTAGTATAAAAAAAGTGAAATAACTTTATTTACATTAAAATTTATACCTATAACTATCATCCCCCAATATCTCCATGAAGAAACAAGAGTGAAGACCTACTCTCTCACTACCGAGCCTACTGAATGGGGAGGCGTTGTCTCAACCACTAATGGGATGCTGATGAAGGGTATTCCGGAAGCTGATAGAATGAAGGATGTGAGATACAGTGTATGGTGGAAGGTATAGGGTGTCTTTGATGTTATAGGGAGAGAGATCGATGGATCATAATATATTGGTGTGGTCAAGGTAATGTTGATTGAGAGTCGATTATGATCAGTAAAACACATCCTCTTTGGGATTCCTATAATTTAATCATATAAAATTAACTTTAGAACATATATTTCAAAAAACTAATGTAGAAAAATAATATAAAAATGCATAACACTGAAATATAAAATATACGTAGCTATGATAATAAATAATTGCGCATATAACATAAGTGGTAGATAAATGAATGGATGACTTCACATACAATCATTTTTTCCTTCAATCATGTCATTTTACTGATCTATCATTACTTCATCTACTTTATCCGCACTTTCAAGACTAATATTTTAAATATCATGATGGATAAATAAGTTTTATTCTTGATGTTGATGAGATTCAATGTCAAAGGTCAAATCTTCTATTTCATCACCCATATCATACAAGTCTCTTTATTTTATGTGAACAACTACACTCCACCCTTCATCAATGAAATCTTCCACATAATATACCATTATTTATTGTGATGATAAGATATAAAGATCATGTAATTCACTATCACTAACATCCATCATGTGAGATAAGTTCACATAAGTAAATTAAAATTAATCTCTTTTTACACACCTAAAAATATCGACCCACTTAAATTTTAATAAAATAAATAAAAAATTCCCATAGTAGTTTAATTTGATAATATACATCAACTTTACATAGTATACCACTTTTTAAAATGTAAATATACTACTATTATATGTTTTCAAACCCTCTTCCTGATTGACTGTATAAAATTTAATGTCTTTCACTTTGTAAGAGTTGTCCTTTCTAGCCTGTTTTAGAGGACCTTGAGACATAAACTTGAAGCCTTCTGAAAAATAAGATTGAGTATCAATATTCATGATATATTAAAAGTAATATACATTATTATATTTACAAAATATATGTTTCAACCTAATATATGTATTGATTGAAATATTTATGAACTTACATGTTGTGTAACCCGTTCTACAAGATCTTTATTAACATATTTTGTTATATCTTTATCATTTCATGTATATATTCTCATTTTTCTCTTTTTTTGTATCTTGATCTCCTTAATAAATGGATCTGCAATTTCACTATTTATCATCACATATCTATGTGCCTATAATAATTCCATTTTTTTTAGTGTAACATTTAAGCTCCTCCCAACTGATCAGCCAATAGTAGGAAATTTTTTTTATTTCCCATGTAGTTAAAATTTATTCGATGTGTTTTTAACATGTACAATTCGATTTAATATTGTCTCAATATAATCCAAGTATCTAGAAAAAAATTTAAGACATTTAGGATGAGATTTATTTTTCATGTATGAATTGAAATTCCCAAGAAATCTATGAAATAAAATAAATAAAATCTAATTTTTTATTTAATGAAGTTCCCAGAATTTATTACATAAGATTAAAAACATATAAATAAATTAACTATTAATTGGATAAATCCCTTGATAATGTACAGGGCCTCCTAATTTAGATTCCACAACCAAATACACAGTTAAATGCATCATGATAGTAAAAAACGACAGAGGAAAGATCGTCTCCATTTCACAAAGTGTCAATAAAAATTTCTCTTGAATGTTTTCAAGCTCAAATGGTTGTAGAGTTGTCTCACATAGTTTTTTGAATAATTTGAAAATTGTAGTACAACAGTATTAACCATTTTAGGTAATAATATACACAATGACAATGGTAGTAACTAATATAACAAAACATGTGAATCATGAATTTTCAATCCATGGAACCTATGATTATTTAAATAAACACACCTTGAGATGTTACTTGAATACCCATAAGATACCTACACATGTTTTAAAATTTGATGGAAAGTATCTTTATCCCTATTTTCATTGAAAAAAATTATTGGTTCATACTTTCTATTCTCATCTAGCTAAAGATCACACTTTATGTTCATTGTTTTTAAGTCCTTCCAAGCATTGAGACGGTCCTTTTATTTTCCATGATCATTAAGCAATGTGAAGACAAAATTGTTCCAAAAATTCTTTTCTATATTTATAGCACCAATATTATTCCACAAAAAATTAAATTCCCAATACGGAAGTTTGAAGAATACACTGTAGCGGTGGAGGCACTGTTGTAGGAACTGTAGTGGCGGCGGTACTGTTGTAGGTACTATAACAGCCCGGGTACTGTAGTAGTACTATTCACCGAGGGGCCCTTTGGGCCAAAACAATGGGCTTTAAACCCTAGTATTCAGACCACTTGGTCTTGGGGCTTCAGTCTATGTAATGGGTCTCCCTCTACCCAGTCTAAAGAGGTCTTTTCTTTAAATAATAAAATGAGGCTTTGGCCCCAACCTTTAAAAAAATATAAGATGCATCAAGAAATATTCGATGACATAATAATCACCATTTTTTACTATGAGTTAGTCATTCAGGATAAAAATAAAAGTTACAAAAAAGAAAATCCAAACCCATGTAAGTATTACAACCAGATAAATTCCCAAGTCCAGGGAAGTTACTAATGGTCCACATTAGAGAAGATTTCATTTTGATCATTGTTCTAGAAGATGTATCATATGTCTTAACTCATTTTCTCCATAAATCTTGTAATTATTTAATTAGAGGTGAAAAGTATAAATCAATATCATTTATACTAGATTTTTTCCATGAATAATCATCTAAATGATAAGAAATTTTTTGCATACACATCCATGGATGAAAATTGTAAGAGATCAAAACAACCGGCCAAATTCTATAACTAGTGCTCAAATTCCTAAATGGGTTGAATCCATCAAAATCCAATCCCAATTGCACATTAATAATATCATATGATAAATCTATATGTAATGAATCAAATGTATTCCACAATTGTGAATCTTTTGTATGTCACATTAAACCATCATTTTTATTATCTATAGAATGTCACTTCATGTGTTCGTCGGTTTTCAATGACATGAATAATCTTTTCAATCAAGTATTTAAAGGAAAGTAACACAAAACCTTTGTAGGTGTGTTATTTTTCTTATTCTTTATAGTAGTTTATTGATTCTGGATTTCAACATCATCCATTGACTTCCATCTAGAAGATTTTTTTTGCAATCCTATCTTCTTGAATCTTCTCTCTAATAAAGAATATAATCATTGGGACAAGCATGTAATTTTTTATAATTCAAACCAAGTTTGTTGAAAACCATTTTCATATAATAAAAAGCCTCAGGGATTGTAGATTTAGGAAAGGCATCATGCAACAATTCCAATATCATGGACACCACCTTATTTGTGATTCTATATAGGCATTTGATATTGCACAACTTCAGAAGAAAAGAAAGTTTTGAATATTTCAAACATTCACCACACATATCTTGATTTCCATCTTAAACTAAACCATGAAACACATTTTTCTGCTCAACTAAGTACTCTATTACATTAGTCTCCACATAATCAAGAGGAGGATCTAATGATATGTTATAATCTTAATCTAGCTGTCCTATAGTCCCCAAAACATCACTTGTCAAGTTTCTATTTGTATCACCCTTAAATGGTTGTTCTGATATGTTTTAATGTTTTTGTTATTGTATTTCAATAAATAATAAATCATTTATAAGTTTTTTATATCTTTTTCCATTATTATTGAATTTAGGAGCTCATTCTATCGATAGACATTAGTGTTCAAACTTTTTGTAACGTTCTATTCTCTATGCCAAATCCAATAAAAATATCGAGCTAGGAATTTCTTAAATATAAAGTGTTTATAAAATTCATCTCTCTTCAACCAGATTCTAAATTTACATTTAGGACATGGACATATTATTCTCTCATAATCGAATTGATTGGAAACTGAAAAATCTAAAAACTCCACTTAAACCTTAGCATACCGAGGTGTGTTCCTCAGTAATGTGACTTAGCTTTTATCCATATATATTGTAATGTTCTTACACTTTATTAAAAAGAAATTAAAACTCATAAGTGTTACTAAGTTGGAAAATAGATAAATGGAAGTGAAAAAAACACAACCCATGTAGTTTTAAGAAGAGTCATATAAGTATTTAAAAGTCAAAGTAAAAAATGGAGATCAATCATGGATAGTATTATATAAAATATAACCAGGAGAAAAATCATAAAATCATTAAGAAACACACAAAGATTGATAATTAAAAATCCCCCCTCATGGGATCACAAGTCGCCTTGGAATTAACTATAGCCACAAGAGGCTCAAATGGGTCTCAAACATTTATAAAAACATTTTTTTTAAGTTTCAATTAGTATTCCCTAAATGGATTCATAATCCAAGCCTTTTTCACACTATTTGAAAACTGAATTTCAAATGTTCTTTGAAAATCATTTATCAAATAGCACATTGAAAACCAATTTATAAATATAAATTTTTCTATAAAATCACTTTTGAAGGAAAGATACCCCTATTTAAAAGAATTCAACCAATATATATCCCTAAATTTCATTTTTCTTTCCATGATGTATAAAACCTATAATCTTTAGAACATCCAATCAGTTTAAAAGGGAAATAAATGAAATATATAAAACTCAAAACAAATTTTATCGCCCATAAAATCTTTAAATATCCAATTATGATGAAATCATTCTGGGAAACACCTTATATTAGTTTTGTCTTATAATTAATACACATCGGTTCTAATTGAATATTTATTCTATAAAAAATAATCCATTTTTATTCATTTATTAAATTAATAATTTCTACATCAATCATTTTGAGGTTTTTAGGTTCATTGTTGTAAAACCAAATCAATTTATAGGTTTTGGTCAAAATATATAGTCCAAATTATCTATACACCCTATATGTATTATATTATATTTATATATCATTCTAGAAGTGATTTATTGAGAAAAATATCTTGCACAATATATTACATATTTTTTTTTAAAAAAATATTCTTAAATCACACATAATAATATATAGGTTTCATTGACTTTGTGAAAATAGTTATATCATTATTCATGTTAAATAAAATTATATATTATAATATTTCCATCATTATTTTTTTAATAGTTCTCATCATACTCCAGTAACTGGATGGGATATACCAGGGACATTCTTAAAATAATAAGTGATGTATAATGCTCAATAATCAAATAAAACAAGATAACAATAGGGTGTAAAATCATTGGAGTTTAAAATCAGTCTATTGAATTATTGAGGGAAGGATCATACATGATCAAAAAGAAACATTACATTGGTATAATTTTTTTAGGAGAATGGTTAACATTAGAATTGTATAATATCAAACAATACATAAGTAATTTCATCGTAAACATGAGTCAAGGATGACCAAAAAGTCATCATAACATTATAGACTATGCTAATTGCATCATATCCATGCATTATATTGTGGATAAATATTGGAACATAATCTCCATACATAACACTATGGAAAAATATAACCACATCATGTCGAAACATGTAATGGTTTGGACCTCATGGTCCATTACTTTGTCAAAATCTGGTGTTTGGGGTATTTTGGGAGGAAACAGTGGCTCATTTCTAGAGTTTTACAAATTTCTAGTTTTTTACATCAGTAGGACTGGGCATCGGTTGTTCGAGGCATCAATAGTTCGAGGTGTCGGTATGTCGAGGGTGTCGGTAGGTTGAGGCATCAATAGGTAGAGGGCATTGGTAGGTGTTGAGGTATCAGTAGGTTAGGGCGGTGGTAGGTTGAGGCATTGGTATGTTTGGGGAATCAATAGTTCGATGCATCGGTAGGTCAAGGTTTAGATAGGTTGAGGGCATCAGTGGGTCGAGGCATCAGTGAGTTACGGTGTCAATGGGTCAGGTGTCAATAGGTTATGTGTTAGTAGGTCGCGTCGGTGGCTCAGCGTCAGCAGCTCAACGTCAGCAGCTCACCCATAAGTGACTCGCTATCAGTGTTAGTGGATTTATTTCAGTGAATCACTCAACAGAGACTCACTGTTAGTGTCAGTGGATTGCTGTTGGCAACTCACCCATTGGTTACTCAATTCCTGTTTTTCTAGTTTTGATCATATTACATTTTATTTTACATAACTAGAGTTTAAAGCCTTGGTTAAGTGCTTTTAAGGGAGTTTCAGAGGATATTAATTATATCTTTAATATCCTAATGCTCAGGGGACTTTGAGATAGTCAAACTGCATGATCTTGGCCACAATCCGACTTTAATGGACTTTGAAATAGCTTCCCCTTCCATTGATATAGGATATGAACTTTCTAAACCAAGACCTTATATTCTTAATGTGTCTCCATTTTCTCTTGGTGCACCGAGACCCTTTCTTCCCCAGAAGAGTTGTGGACCTATGATATAGCCCCCCCTCTTTGGTTTTCCTTAGAATCTCCTACTTGTGCGACCCCTTTGTTTTTTCACAAGGAGTTTTGGTTGCCTATTCTTCCAGGTATGGATTCTACTATCTCTCTTTAGTTGTATATCATGTAAGATGGTAATAGTAAGGTTCTTTTGTAAAAAATTGGAAAATCCAACTTTTAAAAATGACAAATGCTAATGATAAAATACGGACTTGACAACAGGATGAAAGTGGATTGATGTTGACCACTTGTTTTATTTGTTATCTTTGTTTATGATGTGATCTGTTGTGGCTGTGTGGCCTCTGAAAATCATGGTCGTTGGGGGTCTTTTCCTACACATGGGTGATGATTTATAACATTTTTTTCCCTAAAGATAATTGTTGTAAATACCAATCTGATTAATCATGTACACTTGTTTAAACAAATGGATTCCCGAGGATGAAAACCCTTGTGTGATCACCCCTTCTTATCAAAGTGAAATTTAAAGAACAAAATTTGAAAAATATCAATACATCCAATTTGATAAGTGTGGTTGTGTGCTGTGTTATTTTGGGTTCTGTGCCTTGTGTGGGTTTTGGTGGTGGTAGATGTGTGATTGTGTGTATGGGGAGGAATGGATGATGTGATGGTATCTCAGGTTAAGATATTGATTTATTATGGAATAAATATACTTGTTATGCAGTTGGACTTCATCTGGGTAGTGGTTGGGAAACGGGGCCACAGAACTGGGTTGTGTCATGATTTCATGTTTATGGGTGTGATGGGTGTGGTGTTATTGTGAAGCAGAGATGTCAGGTTTAGTTGTGAGAGAATGATGGGGTGGGATAACTTTTAATAATGAAAGTTGATATTGGTTGAATGAGTGTTTATAAATGGGAGTATGCAGTGAATTGTTTTACCCTTGTCCTTCTTCCTAGTGTGTTATGGCTGACTGTGTGGCTGTCTCTTGTACTATGTTTAGTAGTTTCCAAGGTAGGCATGGAATAAAAAAATAAATGAATTTATAAGGAATAATGTTGGATGGTTAAAAGAATTTGTTGGGGGTATGTTTTGAGTTGTGGCTTGTAGTGAAGCGGCATTCAAGTGACCATTGTTCTTGGTGGTACGTACATGTAGGGGTAGCATCAAAGGTAGATTTGAGTGGGATGGTTGTATGTTTAGAATCCCATAGGATAGGCTAAGTATTTTTTTACCTATATGTATAAATTTTAGTTCCTTATGTTTTCTATACGCACCCCACCAATGTTGAGAAATATGTGCCAAACACCCCCATTGTCATGGTGTAGGGTGTCTTTCCCAACATCTTGGTGGGAGGATGGATGGATTGTTACTAAATTTACCCTACTACCTCCTCTAGGAATTTATCACCCAAGGATTTTCAGGCAGGCTGTAATGGATCGATGTTTATTACCAGATTTATGGTATTGGTTGTGTGAGAGGTGGTTAGTTTCCTAGGTGTCTTCGGGATGAGGCCCAGGTTTTTTCAGGAAGGGTGAGGTATGTGTGAGGACTAAGTGTCTCCGGGTAAGATTGCAGTGTGTTTTGAGACCTAGGTTTCTGTGGGTAGGAACATGGTGTGGTTTGTGTCCCAGGTGTGTGCTGCTAAGTTGTTATAGTGGGGATTGTGGAAGAGTGTGGTAGTGTTAGGATGTTCTCCATTAGGGATGAGTAGTTAACCAGTGGTAATTGGTGTGGGGTACCCAAATATCAATGTGATTATTATATTACATTACTTAATTTTCATTAATTAGTGAGTGTGCCTTGGAGAGGTTGGGTGGTTAGTATTCCTTGATATGTGATGTTGGTTTTTGTTGTTTTCTCACAGGGGCAATAGTATGTTCCTCCCACTTGTGCATGGGTGACTTTTAATTTTCATACTGAGTATACTTGTATGCTCACCCTATGTATATAAAACTATTTTTAGGTTTCTAGGGAGATTACACAGACTGTTATGGACCTTACTATCTCATACATTGGGTGCGGTTGCTGTATTGTTGCTTATATTTTCTTTTGGTACTTACCTTTGAGTTTTCTTTGTATTTTCAAGTAGTTTTACTTTGAACATGCATGTGGGATAAATTTTTATTTCCTTACAAAGATATGCGTCTTGGATTTGTTTGAGGTTGATACATCTTATTTTTCGATCTTTATTACTATAAAAAGGGATAATGCCTCCCATTTCTATGAGATTTCTATACCCTTGGTGCTGTTCTCCACCCAGGGGCCTATTAGAGGTGGGAATCAGGGGTCATTATCTCTCCTTCATCTTGAAAAAGGAATGCCTCAACATCTTTCTATCTCTTTCGTCATCTTGAGGAAGGCAGGCTGTGATAGAATGGAATTAGATGTGATGGTTGAGAGATAAGATGGAGTTTTGAGTTAGGAACAATAATTGAATGGGTTGGTAGGGAAACAATGTTAGGTGACGTTGGTGCGTGACATAGGCTAGAGAAGACCGTCTGGACATGAGATTTTAGGGGCTCCCATGATCCAATTCAAGGACTCTGATCTTACCAAACAACTAAGTGAGGCTACACCATTTTTAGTGTAGAGAACCCATGAAAGGTTCAGGAATCACGATGGCTTGTGTCCTTGTTTATTTTGGTCATTTTTAGGAAATAAAAATAAACAAAAAGTTAAAATGAATCCCAGATAAATTCCATGATACTTGGTCTTAGGAGTTCCTTGTTTTCTTTTCAGATATGGCTCTCGGATGTCGCCCGCATGTGGTACGAGCAGTGGAGGGTCAACAGGCTAACCCGGTTGACTGACGAAGGGTCAAACTAGAAGAGGAGAATGATTAGTGGAATAAGGGGATTTGTGATTTCTAGAAGAATACTATGGGAAAGTACGTGGGAAGTGTCTTGGACATGGAGACAAAGAGTTGGCTCGAGGAGCTGGTGATCACTTTTAGCTTGTTACGGGCTTCAACAGAGTACCGGGTTCCTCTAGTGGTGATCTAGATGAGGGGAGAATCACATCAGTGTTGTATACTTTACCTCAGGGAGAGAAAAGAGACTGATGTTTTATGGGCTGACTTTGAGAAGGAGTTTCAGGCAGAATTTATTTCTTCCATGATGAGAGTTGAGAAGAGGCAAGAGCTAATCTCCCTCCAGTAGGAGAGTATGTCAGTGAAAGAGTTAGGGATCAAGTTCAAGGATCTCCTCAGTTTTTCTTAAGATCTCTTTCCAAATAAGGATTCTCAGGAAAGGCACTTAGAGTAGGCACTCCATCCTTCTCTTCAGTATGCAGTTACTCCATTTACCCTACCGACATACTTAGAGGTTCAGAAGAAGGTTTTTGTAGTAGAAATGATGCACTCATGAGAAGATTTTCTATGAGAGGGAAGTCAGCCAAGTTTTTCAAAGGAGAAGGCCATCAAAAACAAGTCTCCAGCGTTAGGGCCCTCTAGGTTTTGACCAGCAAGAGGATGACCCAGTAGTTCCACTTCCGACCCTCTGGTCCTCACCATTTTTCCATGGGTCTGAGGCCAAGGTGTTTTTATTTCATAGGTCATGGGTACCTTCGGATTCAGTTCCCATTTTAAGCTCAGTATGGTGGATATGGGAAGGTTTAGTGCCCGAATCAATAGTAGTTTCCATCTAGGCCTTTCCAGCAACTGGGACAACATGCCTCTAATCCACCAAGGGTGGATGGTGCAAGAGGAGGCTGACCTTAGGGTTCTTTTCAAGGACCTCGATCGGGGCATGGTTGGGGAGGTGGTCGATAGCCAAGGGGAAGAGGAGTTGGGTGTGAGTAGTTGAACACCACAGAGGTAGTAGTTCCAATAAGTCTTGAGATTGTTTGAGGTACGATCAGTTTGTTTAGTACACTTACTTGCTCCTTGTTTGATTCAGAAGCTTCACACTTCTTTGTTGCACTCAATCTGTCCCATGCTCTGGGAATTTACATAGAGATACTTTCCATACCTCTAGTGTTGAGTACACAAGTTAGAGGTCAGACCATCTTGTTTGATGTTTTCCAGGGATGTAGACTGATGTTAGGGCCACATATGTACAGTGGGGATCTCTATGTGCTATAGATGAAGCCATTTGGTGTTATAATTGGCATCGAATAGTTGTACTATGTGTGTTCTATTATTTACTACTTCTGAAGAAGATTCATGTTTTCAGACGTGAAAGGATAGTGTGTATATTTTTTTGGTGAGCGGAGATGTCAGGTGGGAAATTGGTGTATAGAGATAGTTCATTCCTTGTTATCTGAGCCGTCAATGTGATCGATGGATGCTAAGATGGTGGAGGTTCTGAGAGTTTTCGGATACTTTTGGGATGTTTTCCATGAAGAGGTTGTGACTCTACCCCCTCAATGCGATGTTGAGTTTGTAATAGACTTACAACCTGATGCTAGTCTAATTTCAATGTCTCCTTATAGGATGGTTCCTTCTGAGTTACGGGAGTTGCAAATTCAGATTGATGATGTGATGGAGACGGGTTTCATCCAACCTGTCATTTCACCATGGGGTTCTGGTCTTATTTGCGAATAAGGAAGAAAATGGTATGTGGATGTGAATAGACTACCAGAGACTGAATCTGGTAATAGTCAAGAACTGTTACCCTCTCACAAGGATAGATGATTTTTTCGACCAGTGGGGGAAGAGTAGGTTTTCAAAGATTGATCTGTGTTCTGGATATCACCAGTTTAGGGTGAAGGTGGGTGATATCTCAAATAATGCTTTCTAGTGCAGGTATGGGCACTTCGAGTTCATAGTTATGCCATTCGGTGTTATGAATGCACCAACTGTGTTTATGGGGATCATGAACTATGTCTTTTTATGAGTTCCTAGGCTGTTATATCATCGTATTCATCGACAACATTATGATATACTCGAATTCATTTGAGGAGCATACTGAGCATCTCAAGAATGTCCTAGAGGTCATTCGACACCACCAGCTCTACAAAAAGCTGTCCAAGTGAATGTTTTGGACACAAGAAGTCCAATTCCATGGATATATGGTGTCTTAGTAGGGTGTAGCAGTGGGCCTTTCAAAGGTTGAGGCCATCATTTATTGAGAAGTACCCAAGAATGTGGTAGATGTTCGTAGTTTTCTCAATATAGAAGGTTACTATAGAAGATTCATATCTGATTTCTCTCATGTAGCAGCTCCGTTAAAAACTATGACAAGAAAATGCCAAAAAAATTTTATAGAGAGAGCAGTATAAGGAAGTGTTTTATATCTGAAGTGAAATTTGGTTAGTGATTCGGTGCTCAGAATTCCAGAGGAAGGGGTGATGTTCGAGGTGTTTTATGACACTTCTTGTTTAGTATTAGGGTGTGTGCTAATGTGATAGTAGGGAGTGATCTCTTATAGATCTAGGTAGTTATGTCCCCATGAACATAAATATTCCACCCATGATCTGGAACTAGCAGCGGTCATGTTCACACTAAATTTGTGCATACATTACTCCATTGGGGAACACTTTTTGGTCTTCATAGATCACAAGAGTTTGAGGTACATCTTTTCCCAGTGAGATATGAACATACGATAGTAGAGGTGGATAGAGTTTCTCTAGGATTATGATTTTGAGATATCTTACACATTAGGTAAGGGAAATTTCATGGCTAATTCTTTGAATGGAAAGTCACTGAAAGAGGTAGTTCAGGAATCTGTAGATTCTTGGAGAGCAATGGAAGAGTTGGCAGCCTTTCACTTGGGTGCATGAATGGATAACAGTAGAGGATTCCTATTTTAGATGAAAATGAAGTATTATATGATGTGGTAGGTGGATGAGTCTTAGTGGGGAGACTCAGAGGTGGAGGTGATGCGTGATTACATTGACCAGGGTGATACTCTGGAGGGATGGTCGGAGGATGGTCCAAATCATATGTTTTTCTATGAAAAGATGTTTGTTCTAGTGGTAATGCATGAGGAAGTTCTTTGTGAGTTTCATAGATCACCCCTAAAGGTACACCTCGGAGTTTCCAAGATGTATTGGGGATTGAACGAATAGTTTTGGTAGCATGGGATAAAGTGAGCAGTGGAGGAGTTTTTGGAAAAGTGCTTAGTGTTCCAATAAGTGAAGGATGAGAACCATGTTCTCGATGGTTTTTTGCAGCCCCTAGATGTCCTCAAGTGGAAGTGGGGTGAAATATCGATGGATTTTATCACAGGATTACCCAAGGCTTAGGGATGATGCGATGTTATTTGGGTAGTAGTTGATCAATTGAAGAAATTGGCTCACTTCTTAGCGATCAAGGAGTCAAGCGTAGTGAATGCCTTAACAGGAAGGTATGTGGATGGGGTGGCGTGGCTGTATGGAGTTCCAAAATCCATCGTCTTAGATCAAGATACACATTTTATGTCATGAGTCTGAAGGGAATTGCTGCTTGCCTTTAGCACCTAGTTACGCCTCATCACTGCTTTCCTCCCTCAGACGGATGAAAAAACAGAGATGACCATCCATATATTGGAGGAAATGTTAAGGGAATGTATTATAGACATTAGTGGGTCTTGGGTGTGACATTTTCCCTTGGTATAGTTTTCCTACAATAATATCTATCACTCTTCCATTGGTATGGATCTATTAGAATCTCTATACGGGAGGTTGTGTCATTGACCCTTGTACTAGATAGAATTTGGGGGTGTATCTATTCATAGTCCAAATGTGGTGCACAATACATTAGAGAAGTTACAACTTTTATGTGATAGGGTGAAGGAATAACAAGACCAGCAGAAGTCATATGTTGATCATAGGATAAGGTCTTTATAGTTTGAGGTTGGGGACCACATATTCTTGATGTTTCCCCTCGATGTGGGAAGTGAAGGTTCAGTAGAGGGAGTAATATTTCTCCCAGGTTCATCAGACCCTTATAGGTGTTGGGAAGAGTTGTAAAGGTGGCATATCAACTGGAATTTCCACCACAGTTGTGGAGGGTCTATGACATCTCTCATGTCTCCCATATTCATCAGTATCTTCATGATGAATCCCATGTCATTGATTTGTGGGAGTTGGATATCAAGGATGACACAAAATTCATGGAGAAACTAGTGGGTATTGAAGATCTTTAGGAGAAGGTACTATGTGGATGGACCATTCACTTGGTTCACATGTTGTGGAAGCATGATGGGCTAGAGGAGAGTACTTGGGAGAGGGAGACTCAATTGCGTGCCAAGTACCCAAAGTTGTTTTGAGTTTTTCTTTTGTGTTTTGATCTATGATGTAGTTCTTGAACCTTGTTTTCTATGAGATGAGTGGTTTCCTTGTTCTGTAGTGTGTGTCGAATTCCTAACATGTGAAAAGGGGGAGATCTGATTCCCAATAACGATGCATTAATGTGGATGCGATTAAACCCGTGTGGGTGAGTCAGTGCCATACATAACAGATAGTATCTTGACATAGAGGAGAGAATTTCCTAATTCATGTGTTCAGATAGTTAGTTCTTGTGTGAGGTATCTTGTGAATGTTTGGGTTAATGGATGTGGGAGGAGGTGTTTTTGGATGTTGAGGTTTCACTCTAGCAACACAATGTGGTTTTTCCTTGAGAGGTATCTTAAAGGGTGGTTGTTCGGACCCCTCTTTATTATGGGTTTGTTTTTAAATTATCAAGGGAGAGAATAGTTTGAGAGGTATATGATGTAATGGACCGGACCTCCCAAGTCCATTACTTTGTCAAAATCCAGTGCTTGGGGTATTATGGGAGGCAATGGTGGCTGATTTCTAGAGTTTTCCAAATTTATAGTTTTTCCATCAGTAGGTCAGGGCATTGGTGGGTCGAGGCATTGGTAGGTCACAGAATAGGTAGGTAAAGGGCATCGGTAGGTCTAGGGGTTGGTAGTTCGAGAGCATCAGTAGGTTGGGGCATCAGTAGGTCAAAAAATCAGTATGTTGATGTAATCAGTAGGTCAAGGCATCGGTAGTTCAAGGGTGTCGATAGGTCAGGGAATTAGTAGGTTAAGGCTTCGGTAGGTCGAGGGTGTCGGTGGGTCAAGGTGTCAGTGAGTCAGGCATCAGTAGTCCACGTCGGTGGCTCAACATTGGTAGCTCATCATCAATAGCTAACCCATAAATGAATCGCTATCCATGTTAGTGGATTTCAACTGGTGACTCACCCATAGGTGATTTTCTATCGATGTTAGTGGCTTTCTGTCAGTGGCTCACCAATCAGTGACTCATTTATAGTTTTTCCCAATTTTTCCAGTTTCAACCCTATTATATGTTATTTGACGTAAATCAAGTTTAAAGCCTTTTTTGGGCATTTCTAAGGGTGTTTCAAAGGGTATTAGTTATATATTTAATATCCTAATTCTTAGGGGACTTTGAGATAGTCAAATTGCATGATCATGGCAATGATCTGACTTTAATGGCCTTTGAAACTATTTCCCCTTCTGTTGATATAGGATCTGACCTTTCTAAACTGATATCTTCTATTCCTAGGGTGTATCCACTTTCTATTGGAGTGCTGAGACCCTTTTTTTTTGTAGATGAGCCATGCACCTGTGTTGTAGTCCCCCCCCCCCTTCGATTTTCCTTGGAATCTTCTACTCGTGCGACCCCTTTATTTTGGCGCAAAGAGGTGTTTTGGTTGCCTATTGTTATAGGTAAGGATTTTACTGTCTCTCTTTAATTTTGTATCATGAGGTATGGGCATAGTAATGTTATTCTGTGAAAAATTCTGAATCCAACTTTTAACAAAGATAAATTCTAATGATGAAATACATGCATAATAATGGGATTGGAGTAGATTGATGTTGATCACTTGTTTTATTTGTTATCTTTGTTTATGATGTGGTCTATTGTGGCCATGTGGACTATGAAAATCATGGTTGCTGGTGGTCTTTTCCTACACATGGGTGATTATTTATAAGTGTTGTTGTTTCCATGAGCATAATTGATATAAATATCAATTTTATTAATCATGTACACTTGGTTAAAGAAATATATTCCCTAGGATAAAAACCCTTGTGTGATCACCCTTTCTTATCAAAGTGAAATTTAAATAACAACATTGGACAAATCTGAATACACCATGTTTGATATGTGTTGTTGTGTGCTGTGTTCTTTTGGGTTATGTGACTTGTGTGGGTTTTGGTGGTGGTAGCTGTGTGATTGTGTTTATGGGGAGGAACAGGTGGTGTGATGGTATATCAGGTTGAGACATTTATTGATTGTAGAATGGATGGACTTGTTATGTAGTGAGATTTCATCTAGGTAGTGGTTAGGCAGCGGGGCTGCAAGACTGTGTTGTGTCATGATTTCATGTTTATTGGTGTGCTGGGTGTGGAGTTGTTGTGTAGTAGGGATGCCGAGTTTAATTTTGAGAGGATTATTTGGGGGGACAACTTTGAATAATGACAATTGGTAGTAGTTGAACGGGTGTTCAGGATAGGGGAGTATGCAGTGAGTTGTTTTACCTTGGTCCTTCTTCCTAGTGTGTTATGGATGGCTGTGTAGATGTCATTTGTGTTGTTTTTAGTAGTTTTTTGGGTAGGGATGGAATATAAAAACAAATGAATTTATAAGGTACAATGATGGATGGATAAATGAATTTTTTGTGGGTATGTTTTGAGTCGTGGATTGTAGTGAAGCATCATTTGAGTGTCCGTCATTCATGGTGGTACATGCATGTAGGGGTTGCAGTAAATGTGGATTTGAGTGGGTTGGTTGTATGTTTGGAATTCCATAGTATTTGATGAGTGTTTGTTACCTATATGTATAAACTTATATTTACTTATGTTTTCTATAGGAACTCCACCCGTGTTGATCACTATATGCCAAACACCCCCACTATAACGGGAGAGGGTGTATTTACCAACATCCCGGTTGGAGGATGGATGGCTGGTCACTAACTTACCCTACTCCATCTTCTAGGCATTTATCAACCAAGGATTTTCATGCATGTTTTAATGTCTTGAAGATTGTTACCAGATTTATGGTACTGGATGTGTGGGAGGTGGTTTGTTTCCCAGGTGTCTTCAGGATGAGGCCTAGGTGTTTTCAGAAAAGGTGTGGTATGTGTGAGTCCTAGGTGTCTGAGGGTAGGGTTGGAGTGTGGTTTGAGGCCCAAGTTTGTATGGGTAGGAACATGGTGTGGTTTGTGTCCCAAGTTTCTACAGATAGGTTGTGATAATGGGGCTTGTGGAAGAGTGTGGTAGTGTCAAGACATTCACCTTTAGGGATGAGAAGTTAACCAGTAGGAAGTGGTGTGGGGTACCCAAATATCGAGGTGCTTATTATATTACATTACTTGATTTATGTTACTTGGAGAGTGTGCCTTGGTGAGATTTGGTGGTTAGTATTCCTTGATAAGTGCTATTGGTTTCTGTTGTTTTTTCACATGGGAATTAGTATATTCCTCCTACTTGTGCATGAGTGAATTTGGATTTTCCTACTAAGTATAATTGTATGCCCACCCTACATATATAAAACTATTTTTAGGTTTCCATCCAGATTACATAGAACATGTTGGACCTTACTAGATTGAACATTGGGGGAGATTACTGTGTTTCTGCTTATATTTTCTTTTGGTACTTTCCTAGGAGTTTTCTTTTTATTTTTTAGCCGTTTTACTTTAAACATGCATGTGGGATGGATTTTTATTTCATTATAAATATATGTGTCATGGAGTTTTTCGAGTTTGATACATCTTATCTCCCAATCTTGGTTACTATAAAAGGGTAATGCCTCCAATTTTTGTGAGATTTCTATGCCATTGGTCCTAGTTATAACCCCATGGCCTATTGGAGGCGGGACTTAGGGGTCATTATATCTCCTTCATCTTGAGGAAGGAAGGCCTTAAGATCTTTTTATCCCTTCCCTCATCTTTAAGAGGTGGGGTCATGACAAAACATAAGGATCTCGTTAGATATAAATAATTACACAATCAATTGGGGGATATATAAATCTTTTCCAACCTATTATTATAATATGTCATGCATATATGCTCCACTTAAAAAAGAACATACAAAAATCATACACATGAAGTAAAAAAATTATGACAAAATGGGTAACGCAATAAATCCATAAATATTTATTCATCAATGTATCAAATATGATAAAAATAAAATAAATGATCAAGGAATCATGATTATTAAATATAATTTGGAAAAGAATGGGTAATGAAAGTAAATCTCAATGTAATGTAAAAAATCATAAGAAAAGATGAAGAAGTCATGAAATGAAACATTTTTATCAAACATTGAAGAAAAGAAAAAAATAATTATTAAAAAGGAATAACAGACTAAATATTTCAAAAAACTAGAAATAAATTAGTTATTTTTTTTGTTAAAACAAAAAGGATTTTTTATAAATCATAGAAATAAAATAATCCTTATAAGAGAAGAATGTGAATATGTAGGAGAAATGGAAATGTTCTTTTTAGTGGGGTTTTATTTATATAAAATAATTGGATGGGAAACTAAGAAGACAATAAAATCCATATAAAAAGGTGGGAAATTAAAGAATAATTAACATAGAATTAGTATAATATAATGATAGAAATTTAAAGAGTGATAATTATAGAGGTTTATAAATAACATTACTATAAGAACAAAAAAGTGAGTGAAGGAACCCTTACCTCATGTATCAACATGATTTAGATGCTTCTATAACATCGTAAATAATAAATTAAAATTCATAAATTACTTGATTTAGTTCTCATTGAATATTTATTCCATATATTATAATCCTTTTTTATTCATTTATTAAATTAATAATTTATATATGAATCACTCCGGGGTTGTTCAGTTCATAGTTGTAAAACCAAATCAACTTATAAGTTTTGGTCAAAATATATAACCTTAATTATCTAGATTCACTATATGTATTTCATTATATTTTTATATATTTCTAGAAGTAATAAATTTTAATAAATCATTAGATATTTATAAAAATTTGGAATCTTATTTAGTAAACATGTTTTTTTATTGTTAAAAATTACCATGGTTATTTAATTTTAATACCCTTATTACTATGATTATTGTGTCATTAAAAAGCCATATAAATGATATTATTTTATTATTTTTATATATTAAATAATGAAATCAATTTTTTATAATTGAAATGTAATGAATAAGTGGAAAATGTAAAATTTTCATTCTCTTAGGTTGGGTGAAACTACCATGAGAGAAATTATGTTTTTATAAGTGTTTTTGAAAAGAATAGGTAAACAAGTAAATATTTGAGTTTTAGAAAACAAAAATTTTTATTAAAAAATATTATCTAATGTTAATTTTTAATGATTAAATAAATTATTGAATGGGTAATAGAATAATTAAAATTAAAATAATGTTTTTGAAACCATTACATCATACCTTGAGTTTCTTCTAGTATATTGAGACGAAGGCCTTCATAAAAGGGACCTCTGGTCACACTAAGGGATTTAAGAAGTGGATATCAGAATTTAGAGAGGTATTTTGGTTAACATTATGAATGATAAAGTTTTTTTAATTAGAGATAAATGGGTTAATGATGGGTTATTATATTCCCAGGATGGAGGGGTATTTTAAAACAGTGTAATAATTTTTTAATTTAGGCTAAAGACTATGAATGATATTGATTACTATGCATGTTAGATTAAATTATTTAGGTTTATTTGAAATTTTAACACAAAAAATTTAAAATGAATCATTAAAATATGTTATTAAATATAAAGAATCAAATATAGTTATTTAATATAATGTACAACAGGATTCTAGAGCAACTGTACTCCCCCCTCTCGCCTCTTTGGTGATAACCCAACCTGTATATTAGCCTCACTAGACCCGCCCCATCACCAAGGGAGTGTAATATAACCTATACTCATGTCCATAAACCTGTATAGAACTTCATTTTGAAGGTTCTACTCATAGATATTGTCCTAGAGATTTCAGGTATTTCAGAAGGCCTTCCGGTTGTGGAGATCTCCCCTATATAAATTTTAATGGATTTAGTTCTAAAACATTCAGTCAGTTAAAAAAGGAAATAAATAAAATATCTACAACTCATAACAAATTTTACAGCCCATAAAATCTATAAAGAGATAACTATGATTAATTAATTATATTAAACACCTTATATAATATTTTTCTTATAACTAAGACACATAAATAATTATATGAAACTGAAACATGATGATTACCCTTATACTTTGAGACCCAGGCGATGTATACAAGTACGCGACTACACAATAGAGCCAATAATCAACCTCTTATACCTATACAAGCAAAATACACATCAATATTGACTCCAAGGATTTAATAGTAGTAAGAAAAATTAATAGACGTGGAAAAGGAATGATGGAGAAGAAATACCAATAAGGGAGGGCTTACTAGTAGGGAGGAGAATTAGGGGGCTTAGGTTTGACCGTAGATTTGGCGTGGGATGGAGCGAAGGGAAAGAGAGGGGGTGACTAGTCGGGGGGATGTTACCATAGCACCATCAAGCACTTGGGGGACTCAACTTCGGAGGGATTATGCTTGGGCAAGGGTGATGTCTCGGGCGAGGGAAAGGGAGGGGTGACTGGTTAGGGGGTTGTAACCACAAAACTGATGAGGCCTCAGAGGGCACAACCTTAGAGGGCTCAGAAGATCCCCAAGCACCGGTGATGGTGGAGCTATAATTGTTCTAGGGCTCAGGGTCATGAGGGAGCTTGGGGGATTCAGGGGAGAAGAATGGGGGCATTGGGAGAAGTCTATTTTTTAATAAAAACATAATATTTAGTGGTAGTTTTTAAAAACCTCCATAAAACCAACTTTTTTAGTGATTTTTTACTAATACACTACTAAACTATGTTCTTTTGTAGTGAAAATTATCATCCTGCAAAAGAACACAACCCAAACCAGTTTCAGAATCATTATAGAAAACTACACACCCTTTACGAGGCTCAGGTAAGATCAAGATAGGAGAGGATGTCATAAGTCATTTTAGTTTTTCAAAATAAGAATAACACTTTGTTTATCAAATGAATTTCACCCATTTATTGGTATGAGAAGCCAAAGGTGATTCCAATTTTGAGAAATCCTTGAAGAACCATTGACAATATACAGCAAGACTAAGGAATCAATGAATCTGAAATACATTCTATGGCTCTTACCATGAAAAGAAAAACTTTTCCTTCCCAGGATCAACTGATAATCCATGCTCAGAAATCATGTTCCCTTATAACATCACTTATTGGATCCATAAATTTCATTTTGAAATGTATCCATAAAAATAATTAATCCTTAGTGTTTCTGAAACCAAACCAAAATGGTGTTCATGATCATGCTCAGAAATTGAGTAAAACAAAATATCATCCATGAACTCTACCACAAAAGTGTCAAGATACTGATGGAATATCCAGTACATTAAATCCATAAAAACTATAGTATCTTTATTCAAACTAAAATACATCACAATATATTCATAATGGGAATACTAGATCTTGAAATATATCTTTGGTATATTACACTCCCGAACTATGAGTTGATGATAAGCCAACAAATGATCGATATTTGAAAACCAAGATCCCCCCTTTAGCTAATCAAAAAAATCATCAAAATGAAGAAAATAATACTTTTTATTAACCATTACCTGGTTCAACATCTGATATCCCACAAAAAATTAGAGTGAACAATATTACTTGTTGGAAAAGAGCATTGGGGATACCCAAGGAGAAACACTAGGGATAAAAACCATTCACTATCAGATCATCCAACTGAATATTTAGCTACTTCAGCTCTACTGGTTCTATACGATATAATGGTTTTGAAATTTACAGTGTACCTAATATAAGTTCAATCAAAAACTTCACCCCCCTATGTGGAAGAAGCCCAAATAAATCATCTGGGAAAACATCAGAAAAATATGAAAAAATAGGGGGAAGATAAAAAATAAAGAAACATTATAAAATTAAATTTATATAGTAGAAAAAAAATCCTGAGCTCTGGGTGGGAAGGTCTTACATGACCATACATTAGATACAACTACCCCTGAAACACCTGTGTGATCCCATCATCCATAAGAAATGAATCATGATGATGATAACAATAAATCTCATCATAATTATCAATAATCCAATCCATCTTGATAGTGAAATCAAATAGATCCAGATTGATAATAAGAAAACCCAAGACTAACTTCACATTAGTTATCGATGGCGTACAAGAAGGAAACTGAAACCCATACTATTTCATATTGATAACAGGTTTCAATAAATCTATAAAAAAGTACATGAACTACATTGGAAGGTTAATCATATCCAAAAAATTGATAGATCTAAACTTGTGTTAAGAACTGTTATTAAAAAATTAATCACTATAAAAGATTCCAAAAAGATGGAACCTCTCACTCTCATTGGACCCACATGTATGTCTACCAGAAACTCATCTACTGTATGATGGTACTTCAATCTTAAGGCCTATGGATGGATCTCTATAGTCTTAGAATCATATTATTGTTCTACAATAGCTTTTGGAGCTGACGATCCCTGAAAATATCATGGAGTAGACATATCTAAAGAAAAACATTTTAGATGAACATAACTCCTACTACAATTACACATCTTTGCAGGTGAAGGACAAAAAATATTCATGTTTCGGACCTTTCCACATCGATAGAAAGTAGGAGGTACACCTCTAGCTACAAATAGAGGTGTCGAAGAGGCTTGCAGCAAAGAACCACCTCCACCACTCCTATGATGATCCCACAACTCCTGTGATGATCCCACCATTTCCTATTTTCCCCTAGCTTTCCACTGAAGCTTCCACTAGGTGGAAGAGAAGTGGAGGAATATCCAACATTGAATTCTATATTAATTTCTATGTTACTAGATCTATCCGCTATCTTTGTATAATTTGAAATAATCAGCATAAATACCTATAATTAGATATGTGGTTGCAAACCCTACAGGTACTTCCGAGCTTTCATCTGGTCATTCTTTATAACCTCTAGTGCAAAATGAACCAGTTCAATAAAATTATTGGTGTATGCCAACACCAAATGCTCTCCCTACTATAAAAATATGAAATCCAGATACTTCTCCTTCATCAATGAATCTGGGAAAAAATATTATTATAATAGTGTATTAAAACCCTTCCAGTCCAAGACCACATTTCTATCTTACAGTACCATGAAATGTCCCCATTGATTTCTAGGACCATCAAGTCTGAACGCTATGCACTTCACCTTAATATTCTCAATGTAATATAGGAATTCAAATATTTTCTCTATATTTTCAATCCATCCATCCACATATTTAGGTTAATTCATATATTTAAAGGATAGAGACTTCTCATGAAATAACTCATGTGATCGATCTCTCTACTACATATCCTAGTCATACCTCAATAATTGTGTTTTGATCTTGTGGTATATTTTGGTTGACAGTATAAAATTCCCACATAATATCCTTAACAATGTTATGATCCATTAGAGGATTTTTTTGAGGAGTACCAGCTGCACCATCTCGAGGAACTTGAAGAACACATTTTTGAGGCATTACATTGAACACCAAATAGAATAAATGACCGGAAAATAGAATAATATTAGTTCAATACAAAAAAACCATAAGGAAAAAATCTCATAATAACATCAAGAACTCAAAATAGGACACACACATCCCAACATCCCATGGTAACTTGAGTCTCGTTACGGTAAGATTTGGACAGGCACTCACCACAACTTACCTCTCAAGTATTGAAAATCCTATCTCCTATCTTCCAAACATTCCAAAATAAGGAATATTAAGGATAAACAAAATTTGATACCAAACTATGATGAACCCGACCCAAAGATCCTCTCAAACTTGTACCTTAACCAAATATCCACATACCTGAAGGGAGTTCTTGATCCCCATATGATGATGAATAACACTCGAGAATTAATAAAAAAATAAGGGAATGATTTCACCCAACCTGAAGTAGACAACAAGACACATATATATACATGTACATAACAAAAAAGTGGAATAAAACATGAATATATATATATCATAATAGAAAAATAAAAATGGGATAAAACAACTAAAACGGTATAAAAAAACTCTAAAATATAATTACAACTATAAAGGAAGACAAATAAAAATAGATAATTCAACAATATCCATGTGATAGTGTGGAAAAAACTCCGATCATATCAGCATCTAGCTACCAAAACTCAACTGACAAAAAACCTCTTCACCTCAATGTGGCGCCTTTTCTTTCCCTACATTAAAAGATATAACCAGGTCTATGCACCACCAAAGGGGTATGTAGGGTGTGAGGTAACAGGATTAGTAGGTTCTTACCTAGGTGTTTCATATCAAGTATCTGAACAATAATCCCAACATTCTCAACTTTAAGGAAAACGAGGAATGATATATAGTTTAGCATTTTTATATCAAAATCATGGAAAAGAAATTTAATTACCACTTTTTTCACATTTCCAAAAAATGTAGGTAAATCAGTTTCAAGTAATTTAATATACATATATAAAAATAGATATATCATATAAAAATGAATAATGCATCACATATCATTTCAAATCCGTGGTAGTACAACCAAAATAGTACAAACCAAAAATAGCCCAAATCAGTCAAAATCATAGGTAATGTCACATCACACCAAGGATCACACTAGGCTGGGATATCTTGGAAACTTGTACCTAACATAGAAAATAGCACACACATAAATCCTTTAGACATACACATCGAGTTTAGAGAGTAGAGGAACACCCTAGAAAATGAACCTCCCAATATGTCAAACAAGTTCATAGAACAATAGGCATAAGGAGCATAAGAAATCTCCATGAGAAAATCCTATGATAGTGGATGATGCCCATTTCTACACCTTCCACCAAAGTACCCATGGATTCCCATGTGCTCTATTTTCCAAACCATTTCATCATATTATGCTTTGAAAACCATTTCATAAAATCATTTAAAAATGATTTGAAAAAATCCTTTTCAATTATCTAAACTATGGGAAAACCATATTTTATCAAAAACTCATTTGTACACACACAGATAAAATCAGCCCTATCATTCCATTTCATTTATAAAATAATTTATCAAAAATATGAGAAATTTAGTTCACAAAACATGCTAGAGACGAAACCACCCACCTCAAAACTTGGGTTGTAGATGCCCATAATGGGATCCACCAAAAAAAAGTACATAGAAATGACAATGGAGGACCTAGAATAATTATACACAAATTATAATTGATTTAATTTAATAATAGGGTTGGTATAATAGATAAAAAACAAATACCTCAAGAACACACACCTGCTGCACCACAACCAACAAAGGATCAACCCCTAAAATAAGATCCCACAATAGATCTATAAAAGATACTAAGGAATCAATAACACAAATCAAAAATTACAATAGCATAATGAAATAGTTCTACCATGATCAATGGAAATGAAGAGGAAGAAGGTATTACTCACTCAGAGAGATACCTCACACAAACATGATTATAAAACACCAAACAAATCGTTAGAAGGGTTGGAGGTTCCCAAAATCACAATAGATGATATATAGGTTGAGATTAAGGAGTCTGCACATTGAATAAATAAACATATCATTCTTAAAAAACCCTAAAATACCTTTATACAATATTTAAATGGTGTTTAATCCATTTACACATCATGTAATACATTTGGTCCTTATGTGATAAAAACTAATCAACTTTTTATTAAAAACCTAATATTTAACATTACATAGAGTGTACTCTTCACACAACATGTAATATTTCACACTGTGTACTTGGATCATGAAATGAACCTAGATAACATTACACATCATGTACTCATTATATGGCATGTAAATTCCCTATATACAGTGAAACCAACACATTCTTACATGAAAATCCAAACCACCTTGAGCGTTCTCTGAACTTAGGGAGAACCCTGCCAATCCATTTCATGTTTATACCTGGAATCCATTAATTCAAACAAACACACATCCCCAAACCTTAGTTAATTTTTTTTTCAGAAAATGTTATCCATCCTCAGGAATCTAATGATGAACCCAATATAAATATGAAAACAAGCAAAGATAAAGGAATCACATTAAAGCATGTAACATGATGTCACATAGATAATAATTGAAACAACAACAAAAAAATATTTTCACAAGGTTCGATACTAAGACTTAATCATTATCGGGATAAAGCTTTGGTTGTTTCATGGATTTTATTATCACTATAAATTTCAATGATTGCAAAATTCCTATAATTGGCACATAATGTTTATGCTGGAACTGAACAATCTTCCTGAGTGTATTGATTTATTTATACTCATACCACTATTCATCAATGGTGTAGTTTATACTAGAACCACCAGTTCTTCAAGATATATACTTTATCTATAAGAAAAATATTTATTATTCCTTGTTTAATTACTAATTAACTTCATCAATGTTATTATTGAGACTTCTCTTCAAATTATTAGGTTCATGTGATCACCTTCTTAATGAATTACCTAGCTTTTACTCCTCTATTCGATACAAATACTGTATCAGGATCTCCAAAATATATTGAAGTAGTGTATATTTATCATCACCTTCATGCACATATTTATACAAAAAAATGTGGTTCATGGAGATCTCAATTATTTACATGATTTAAATTCCCTTCATTTAAATCCTCATATAAATGTGTTTGGAATAACACAATTATTATTTTTCTTAAAATTTAAACACCCAAAGGGTGTGGGTATCTTATCACTCATATAAATACACATTATTTTGTGGATATTATTTTTTTATGGAATCCATTTTTAATACTCAAATTAGTCTCATTTTTTCATATAGGGAATCTACCTGAGGGGTTCGGGTTTAACCAATTCATCATGTGCCTTCTATCTTTAATCACTTAAGGGATTCGGGTGTTATTTATTCTTTTAAAACATGTGGATCACCTCTCATGCATGAATAATACATGTGAAATTAAACTCATTATTCATGTTAATGCAACACAAAATACCTGCATTAGGATCTCATTAAAAATGCCCAAAGGTTTTGAGATCCCTGTTTCTTCACATAGTATAACAAATATTGTTGCTCATTTAAACACCTGAAGGTATTTAATGGTCTTAATTATTTATGTGGAATATTATATATTTGAATATAGGTGGCATCTCGTCACATAGTATATAAAAATTCTAAAATACTTAGCTATTTCAACAAACACATGCATAAAAAAAATTCCCGACTACACCCTATTTGAAACTTTCATGTCACTACCACCAATTTTTAATTAAGTATACATGCATGAAAGTGTAACTACATCAATTTCAATTCATATTGGATACACCTCATGTATTTATCAATCATTAAAATTATCCAAAGTCTCATTTTCATTAGGTTATAATCGTGGATATGGATCCTTCTGTTCATGCACTTTAATGCTTTAATATCAAACGTAATGTGTGCTAGGATCTCATTTGGATAACAAAAGATCATCATGAATTTTCATTTAATATGGGAGAGAACTTATTCTTGATTAAATAATCATAATGGATCATTAATGGTGGATAAAAAGGGAGATACAGATGCTATGGATCATTAGTGGAAGAAGACGATCACCCCAGCAAGATCGGACAACTCAGATCTGAGTGATCAATCAGATCAGATAGACACGATATGCCCCTATGTTTTTAATTACATGGGAACAATAACCATTTATTTTCACCCCACATCAATTTTTCAAGTAGTTTATTGTTGATTTATTAATTAAATTCCACTGATTCCAATTCAAGCTGGTAGTGGGGGATCAACACCCACACTTCACCTTTACAAACCACGGGCTAAGGCCCATCTGGCTTATGGACCATCCTCATGAACACCTCTAGGTGTGAACTCTATGTGGGCCTTATATGTGAGCCTGCCCACACTATGTGGGAAATACTTTACCATGGGATGGCTAGGACTGATCCTTTGGCCTCGGTTTACCTCACAATGCCTTGTTCGATCCTATCCTAGGATGACTTATGGGTTGGCCCCCTATTTTTAATGAAAACTATAAACACATAGTAATTAATAACTGTGAATTTCTAAGACAAGCTTATTCAAAATAATGTAAAAATATAAATATATTTTTTATTCCATCCTTTAATTCCTTCTCTCCATTTTCAATTCACCATCACACAACATATGTTATGAATGGTTTTCAATTCCTCTTCTGAAAACATTTCTTCATGAAAATTAACATTTCGATTTTCTTCATCACCTAAAAAAATCCTCATGATATAATTTTCATATTACATGGACACCTTTGTTAACTTTTTAAATTATCAATTCAAAGTATTATCAATATTAAAAATATGAACCATCCTTAATTATTAA
Organism: Viscum album; assembly: GCA_963277665.1. Lineage (NCBI taxonomy): Eukaryota > Viridiplantae > Streptophyta > Magnoliopsida > Santalales > Viscaceae > Viscum > Viscum album. Next base: position 1,375,568,143 of record OY728164.1, read on the forward strand.
GTTCTTCAAACTAAGGATGATTGATAAGCATCATCAAAATATATTCTTCAAATTATATAAAAAATGAAAAATATCCTAATGTAATTGGAATATTTATTTGAACTTAAGATCAGTCCAATGATCATCACATTTTCAAGGATAGTTATAAAAGTGTGAAATATAATTCTATTAGATGAATATATAACAATTCTCTAGGAATCATCACCAATAATAGATAATTATCTTAACAATATACAATAAATGAGTCCATAATAATTATCAATATTGTTCAAAAAAAATTAAACTCTTCCCATATTTCACTTTCCATGATTAATTACTAATTATAGAGAGTTTCATAAAACATTGACTTTGATTACTTCTTTTATATTTAAAACAAATACAACCATACTCATCAACCATTCACATGGGATTTTAAATCTCTAACTTTGGATTTTTTTATCAATAACATCTCCTTAATTTTAATGACCCCTATCCCCCTTGTTGACAATAAATTAAAAGGATTAATACAAGAGTTTTATTCTTTCCTTCAAGTAATTTGAAAAAAACTTCTCTTTTATACTAAATAAGAATGGTACCACATGGATTACTTAACAAAGAGACTTTAGTTGGTCTAATATAAGTCTATATGGGATAAACCAGCATAAGAAACAAGATATATACAACCAAGGTTGTCTATTATGTCCATTAAAAACCATATGTATGATATCATGTTTATAAAATATTTATTTATCAAAGAGGGGGATGTGTAAAATAGATTTATCAAGTAATATATTCTCCTAAACACTTCATCAAACACATTATAAATTTCAAGTGAAAGAATATTTTAATTAGATTTTATATGAGCTTACACATAAACCAACACTCCCCCATAATGCACATGTTTGATATAATCAAGAAATGTAAACTAAGTGTTCTTTGAATACCACAATTTTCAACTTCTACTAAGAAGAATTGATCTTCTAGATATTCATGGAACAAGTCTTGATATCATCTCTTTTTTGTTTTCTCCCCCTCAAGTGGTTCACTAGCTTCCTTCTACCTGATGAATAGTTTCATCAGATTGTCTACAAGATGTTCAAATTGATGATCCACCATCGTGGAACAATTGAAGTATTTATCAGATCATGAATAATCACTCAAACTTTTTGTATTATACTTTGTTCACTCATTTATCATGATGAGAATGATATTCACTTTCAGTTACCTACAATGTAGTAAAAAATAATACACAAGAATAAGGAAAAAATTTGGAATAATTATGAGATTGATAATAAGTTAAACTAGATAGAGAAGTTTCTATTAACACAGAGACTCCTTTTCTTTTATCTCTAAAGTGTCTGGTACTCTTCATGCTCGTGTATCCTTTATATTTCACATTTTTAGGTTTCTTAAATGGAATGAACTATTTTATTTCATTCACCTTCATCTTTTGTGGATTATTTTTCTTAAAATCGACTAGTAGTGAAATAGGTTATTTTGATGCTTTATTTTTTATCTTTATCATATATTTTTAAGAATGTATAAGATTGATGCAATTTATTTCATTATGTTCAGTTTTATTGCAACTTCCACATAATATTTTTGAGACACCATAGTTGTCATTTACTAACAACATATAATGAAATTTGGATTTTTCTTTATGTGAAACAACCTATTTTCTACTTTCATTTACCCTAGATTGTTATAGATCTTCAACTTTTTAAATTTATTTAGTATTTTTCAATTTATTAGGAAAAATTATCAAGGAATCATTTTTAAAATATTCTATTTTGGAGCTTATACATTATAACACCCTAAGATTTTTTGAGATAGATTCTTTTTAATATCTTTGATTTCTTTTTTTTGTATGCTACACCAAGATTATATTTAACTATATGCAACACCGTATTATCTTGTAGTATATGCAACACTATTCTTGGCTTGTGTTACACACAATTTCATGTTCTTTTGATAGAATTCATTTCACTCAACACTAACTACAGGTTTTGTTCAATGCATAAAAGAAATATGTTTGGATTGTGTTATGAACCAAATCAATCTTTCAATAAATTTAACACTAACTTGGCTTTCATTACACACAAGAGAAACCTTCCTCGATAGCTTACATTGTGCGTAATATCGAGTTTCACTAAACAACGATATATTATTAAAATATTATAATCTAATGGGATATAAACTAGACTTTATGAATAGTAATAACCACATTTTTAATTTTATATGACATTATCATTCATCATAGATATTTTCTATAACATTATATAATAACAAATTCAATTTTTTTTTGATAAAAGAAGTATTTTTCAAAAAATGCAATTTTACCGCCTTTTGATGGAACACCCATTTTAAATCTAGTTTTGACACTTTTATAAGTTAAATTTGAAAAAATAATATTATTATTTGAAATATTTATATAAAAATTTACTCTTTTTGAATTTTTAGTATTTTTTTGATAAAATTTAAATTTTAATGAATAGTGAAAAATACTGAATTTTAATTCAAAACTGCATTTTCATCTAATTTATTTATCTAGTTATATTATCGTTTCAATTGGTTTTAAAGTGTAATTGTATTATGTTTTTATCATTCAATCCTATTTTGGTAATTGGAAGTAATTTCAAATTTAAATTGGATGTAAACACATGCCAATCTTTTGATAAGTTTTTTACTTCTTAAAAAAACGCTTTTTGGTTTTGACAACGAGAAATAATTTTAAATTAATTTATACCAATTATGTGTTTTGAATTATGTAAAATGTATTCCATATTTTTAATCATTGGGTCCAAATTATTCTAATAGCTTACTTTTATTTTTGGATATTATGAATAGTAACTACAGTAATTTTTATTTACCAGAGTTAATGGTAAATCGAGTAAATTAGGGTAACTAATAATATGATAAGGACATTAAAATTATCCTAAAACCTTAAAAAATCCCATTATATGAATAAAATTATACCCTTAACATCCTTGTTTCGAAACATAGTCATTTAATATCCACTTGACAATGAAAATGACATAGATATTAATAAAACCAATGAAAGTGACAAAATGTCAAACTCGCATTTCTTGTAAGTATAATAATTTTAATATAGGTATAACCAGGTGATATCCTAGAAAATAAATAATCCATGTAAATATAAAAGAATTACCTACATCATGGTAATTTATTTTTAATTTTTAGGAAATAAATAATTACCATAAAGCCTTATTCTTTGATGATATAAAAATTAATTAATTAATGAGAAATCAATGAAACAATTTTTTATTAAAATCCTAATAACCATAAAAATTTCCAAACATATGACCAAATATTATTGGTCGAGTATATATAGACCATAATCATACAAAGGTCAATATAGTGACCATTTTGGGCCTTATAGAATAGATTATGACCTTTATATTATTTTATTTAAAGTAATGTTAAAGTCGTCACATTCAAACTTTAATAAGTATAACATTTGTAATGTTTTATTTTATAGAAGATAAATTAAACTACATATATACTCATGAAAAATATTAAATTTATCATCTTCATTGTATTTTATTTTTAAATTTTACTCAACAAATAATTATATTAAATAATTACACAAAATCATTGTAGTATTTATTTTATTAATGAAGATATCAAGTAAATGTTATTAACAATATTAAAATAAATATATTTTTGGGATAATTAATATTTCCAATGAATTTTATATATAAAATTGACCTTATAGTAATATAATAAAATAGTTTTTTATGTTAACTTGTTATATTTATATTTCTAAATCAATAAATTGAATAGTGTCAAAATTGTCACTATAGATTATTTATCAAAATAGTGTTTTATTAAATTATTTAAAAATAATAAAACATTTTAAAAAATATAGAATAATTATTATATGATAAAAAATGTTCTAAATTATTTATTTATGATCAAATTGACATCAAATAAGTAAATATTTTACCCTTTTAATATTGAAATATTTGTTACCCTAGTTAAAATTAAATAGAATAACTAAGTGTTAAATTGAAAATATAAGGTTTAAATGGATATATAAACTTGTATAAAACTTATTTGTTGATGATATTAAAACAATATATCATCTAATCTTCAAAATTAGGACATTTTAGAGGTTTTTGAGTTGGGTTTTATTTTATTATAAATTAATATTTCTTAGGTTTTCAAAAGTTACCCACACCTAAATTATAAAAGGGCACATCCACCCTCACCACTTTACTTCATTTTGAGCTTCCAATCTCAGAAATACCCTCCCCAATTCCCTTATAAAAGTCCCTTTTTAAATTATAGAGGTTCTGGTGTTGTTAAAAGACCAACTCTAGTTCCATTAAGAGGATATCTAAAGAGAGTACATCAAAGAAGAGGTAATCCCCTCTACAGATTCTTTCATATTTCTTTCTACTTATACTTATACTTCATGAGTTGTTTCCTTATATAATAATAACTATAGTATCAATTATATACTGAGATTTTATTATAATTATGAAACAATCATATTTCACTTTCTATCCATCCTAAGAAAAATGAAATCACCACGCATGCGTACGTACAACTTACCATCTCCATGCCATGGTATAATATGTTTTTCACCACCACCTTACTTGGATGAGTATAAAAATGAATTTAATAACTATATAAAATTATTATAAAATTTTATTGATTCTGAAATATATTACACCATTTAATTCAATACCATTCAAGAATTATGTGAATAATATCATCGCTCGTGCGTACGTATGGCCTACCGTCTCCACGACGTGATGAGATTCATTCTCCACATTAACCATTCAAGAATGATTATAAAGTATATTTAATAAATAAGAATTAAATATATGACATAATAATTCTAATGTATTTATGTATATATATATATTTAATTTACTTACTTTTATTCAATTCAATAAGGAAACAAAAACAACGTTCATGCGTATGTACGACCTACCGTCTCTATGAACGGTATATTCCATTACATTTTTCTATCTATTATATATATATATATACTGAATATGTATGATATATAAATCATGTTTTACATTTTTTAAGTAAGTAAATCATGATCTAAGTAATAATATCAAGAATAAAAAGTCAAAATGCGTACGATAAATAAAACGATTATTACCCAAAATGTTGATTTAACATGGAATTGACAAATGAACAGGTAATATAAAGTCATAAGTGATTCATATTTGATATAATAAATATTATTATTGTTCTGTTATAAGTTAATAATATGTTTAAAGCAAATATGTAGGAGTTTTGGGAACATACAAAAGAAATCAGACCTAAGGTAAGAGATAATTTAGCAAACTCATTTTTATCCGCGATTTTTTATACTGGGGATATGTTTATCATCCATGTCCATGTTTTCTAAAAAAATTTTCATAAAATTTTAAATATTATTCTATGTATTTTTAAATTCATTTTTACCCATTTTTTACTTTTACTACATGGTATGGAATGAATCTTCTTTTGTTTACCATATGAGGTACTTTTTGAATTTTCCAGAAAAAGTATGAGGATAATGTTTTTTAACTTATATGGAATTAATAGATTTTATGGTTTCATGATGAATTATTTCCATGAAGCTTCCTATAAACTATTTAAATTTTATTTTCGACTAAATTATTTTCTTTAAAAATTGCGTGGCATTTTGAGAAAAGAAAATGCTTTTGAAAAAGAAAGGATATTTTCCTCAGGAATTAGGTTCAAGTATTTTATCAAAATTATTTTCCATTTGTGTTTATGATGGAATTATTTTTATGAAATCCATTTATTTTAAATGGATTACAATGGAATGATGTTTAAGAAACCCATATTATTTCTTGAGTTTTGCTATATTGAATGATTTATGTTTTTGTGGAACATGTAAGAAAGATTTCATTATGAGATGGGTGAGACCTATATCTCCCTCCAATGCATTAGGTAAAGATTTAAATCTCATGAGATATATATGACTGGAACTATAAGTAAATCCCGTTCAGTAATACAGGGCTAGAACAACAAGTAAATCCAGTTCAGTAATACAGGGATGGAACAACAAGTAAATTCAGTTCAGTAATACATGGATGGAATCGTAAGTAAACTGGATTCAATAATGGACTTTTTCCACTATGATGGTCATAAAAAAATGGCTTGGACACTATACAAATCATATTATATGCTTATTTATTTTCCACAATTCCATGTTTTATGCTAAATCTATTTTATCATGGTTAATGTTCCTTTATAATCTATGCCTTATGTACTGCCATGATTTTTTCCATGACACATGATTTTGATATTAAACATTTATGTTCATGTTTTCACATTCTTTTGTTTATGTTTTGTTTTATTTTCTTCATGTTTACCCTTACTAGGAATTTGAGCTCACCCTTTTTATGTTTTATTTTCCCCAGGATATAAAGAAAGGTTTTAGGTATGAAAACTAAAGGGGAAGATATTTATGGGGGATGTTGAAGATCATTCACCAAGTTAGAATATTATGTTCCAAGTTTCCAAAGACACTAAAATAATATGGTCATTGGGCGTCTTTTTGTGTCATGTATTAAGTATTCCACAAAAGTAATGTATTTTCCATATACATCAAGCACGGGCCTCTACTGTTGGTATCAGATCGAAGGTTTAGTCATCCTTTGGAAACTAGGATGTAAAAAATTTAGTAATATACCTAGAGATATTTCTAAAGATATGTATAGGGATTTCTTAAGGATAAGACAAGTGTAGGTCACAAAACTACGGTTTTTTTAATAATCATGACTAACCTAGGGTTAAACCAATGATATCATAGATTGAAATATTATAAGTAATTTACCTTACTTATGTGTTTCTAATCTCTTATATGTATTTCTCACACTTTTATTTCTGGTCTTAGTCAATATCCAGAACTATATAGAACATTGTTAACTATTTAATATTTCAAATGTGGAAATTATTAAAATTATGAAGATTGATTTCCTTAGTGGAAATATCATGAAGAGAATCATGATGATGGTACGAGTATTGGACATACTGCTGAGGATAAAGATATTGTAAATGAAATATGTAAGGCATGTGATGTTCTTTCAATATTTTTACATTAAACCAAAAAATATTTAGGTTGAAAAACCTTAATACATGATTCATATTTTAGGAAATACAAATTTGATGGATCTTGAGTAATGGTTTAAGAATATAGGTGGATGATTGAGGTGTATATGTTTCAGAATTTAAAGATTATATTATATGAATCATGAAATATATAAGTGTTTTCAGTATAAGATTTTCATTAAGTATTATAAAGGATAAGTTGAATAGTTCTAAGGAGACAAAAAGTGATTTATGGGTAAGGTGATATACTTGGAGAACACATGATTAAGGGAAAAATAACCCTTAATATATCCTTTATATTAAGATAATGATGTTTGGATAAAGATATGTTGGATTTTAATAAGTAAATTGGATGATTTTACTTTCTTGGGAACTAATTATAGATTTTTTTACAAGAGGCTAATGGTATCATGGATGAAGTATACAAACTTTTGGGACTTAAGGAATATATCCAGTGTGTTTTGGAAAAAGAAACATGCATGTTTTGAATAAGGATATATAGTAATTTAGGTCACTGCTATAGTACCCCCAGTTTCTGGTATGTAACACTTGATTATTTTCATGGTTATAAAGTTTTATGGTGATGGATGGGAGAGTTGGGAGAACTTTAGAAGTAGTTTTGGTAAAAAATGGAAGTCGCACGGGCGGCGCACGGTTTACCTAACCGTGCGGCCAAACCGTGCACAATGGTCCTCTTGAGGTAGTAGCTTCATCATGTTTGGAGCATGGTTAGGGATATCGTGTGAGGAATCCATGCGAGGGTCTTTCTAGGTAGTAGCTAACACACAGTTAGTGCATAGTTTGTCTAACCATGCGAACTAACTGTGCATATGGTTTAAGTGAGATCCAAAAAAGTGGATATCACACATTTTTTCCTTTATGTGGATCGTTTTTCTCTTAAGTGGACATAGTTCAGGATTTTTCTTTTACTAAGGCCAAATAAGGTTCTCTCAACAATCCGGAGGTGATCTAATGGCTTCTCTTGGTGAATCGAAGCCATATTCTTGAGGTATGTGATTGTTCTTCTTCATTCTTGATCGGTTTCATAGATCTACTTAGATCTACTTCTCCTCTACTCTTGGTTTCTTATATATAATCCCATTATGGGTAGATATAGGTGTGTAGATTCCAAATATTATGAGATTTGGTCATGATATTTCTAGGAGAAGAGATCTAAGGTGGGTTCTTGGAGAATCAACCCGGTTTTCTTGTGCATTCTTCCTTCGTTGGTGTTTTCATCAAAACATTCGAGGTAGGAGTCTTCTTTCTCAACTAAAATTAGTATAAATGATTTAAATGCTTTCAAATTTAATGTGTGGTGTTGAATTTATTGTTATTTTTTTGTTGAAAACTTGTTGGACACCTTATTGAGTGATGTTTGTGAAATCTGGAAAATTGGGGATTTTGAATGAGTGCTTTTGTTATTGGTTTTAAAATGTGGATTTTAAAAAGGGTATTTTCCTGGATTGTTATAACATGAATGGGGTTATATTTTTTAAATAAAAGGGAAATTTTTATTGAAATGAAATTCTGATTTGAAATTGGTTGTTCCTTGGTTTCTAATAAAAGTACAATTTTATTGAAGTGGGTCATTTGGTAATGGAAATATTTGGCATAAATTGTGTTGGTGTGAGTTCATGCTTAACGAGCCCTTAATAAGGGGCGAGTACCATTGGGGTATAAGGGAAGTGAACCTGGACTAGGGGCGTGTGTCATTGGGACACAAGGTAATTAGACGAGAGATCGCTCATGAGTATGAAACTGTCAAATGAAGCATGCATGGGTGGGTGTGTTGTGAACTATGGAATGGGTATGCCAAATCATAAGAAGAATGGGTTTTAAAGCTTCGATTTTTTATTTTCAAGAAAAATAACTTTATGGAAATTGGTTTCATTTAGTTTTGTTTTTACTTGGTTGCAAACGGTTTTTGGAACTTGTTTATATTTGGTTATAAACTATTTTGGTAGATTGTTTTATATAAACTATTTTATATAAATGTGGATAACTTTTCTATCCTAGTGGAGTGATTAGGGAAGTCATTGGGGAAAACCTACTGAGTTTTATACTCACCCCTACTTTGTCACTTTTGTGCTTTTGTAGATGTTATCTTTCAGGACATGGGTAAAGGTAACGTTTCCCACATTTTAGCACCACCTCATGACATTTGGGCTGTTCAGTGATTGTGGATCTTGGAGATTGTGGAGTATAGAGTCTTGTGGCCTCTTGAGAGTCTTGAGTTGTGTATATACTATTTACTTTGAGACTATTTTGGTCTTCTGCTATTTCACAATTTGATATGGTTTTGAGATACATGAATTTGTTTAGTTTTCTTTCTTTTGTTCATGCATCATTTAGTGAATGGTTTGGTTATGTGTTGTTGGTTTATTGGTATAATTCATAAAGGTTAAATCATCCCCCACTTGTATTTGAAATCCTTCAGCATTTATTGATAACCTTTGGAGTCTTGGTGATGTAACTTAAGGCCAAGTAATGACTCATTGTGCTCTCAAGACAGTGAGAATTAGTGGGTCATTACAAATGGTATCAGTCTGTTCCTTTGTGTTATAAATGTTATCAGCTTGTTCGGTCCTGCCTAACAAGTAGTTATCAATGTTTTTTCACTTAGAGATGAAATTCCTTCTTATATATTCTTGGGGTTGGAATCTTAGAAAGGAGTAGGATTTTCATAACTTGAAATGTATACCATAAAAGGACGTAGATAAACCTTTTATGTTAAACTTTAAGTTACTAGGGAGTTGGGTAAATGAGTGTTTGGAGACACTTATAGGATCTTGAAATCTCATTGTCATGGGTTTATCCAATGAGAGGAGCATGAAATGAATTTTAGAGGAATGAATTCCCACTAGGATTTTATATTTCATCTGTAGTAATGATTTATGATTTTTTTCAAGGTGTAAATTTTTGAAAAATGAAGATTTTTTTTAAAATGAAAGATTTTGAAACAAAGATATTTGTTTTATTTTTGAAATGGTTTGGTTTTCAAAATTATGAATGAATGTTTCAAAAATGGTTAGAACAGAAAAGGGTCTTTTGGAAAACAATGTTGTGATAGTTGATGTGATATAATTTGAAATGATAAGACATTTGTTTCTAGAGAGTGCGATTGACAAAGTTTGTTGTTGGTTTAGAAAATGAAACCCAATAGGCATTGTCAAAAACAACCTGAAGAAGTTATGGAAAATGTGGTTGCACCTGAACCACAGATGAACCAAGATCTAGTTCAGAGTATTTTACAAGATTTTCAAATTGTGTATACAAGGAATCAGAGGAATGATCCAAGGCATGTGAACCATACCATCCTGTTCTTGAAGCAAAATCTACCTAACTTCTGGGATGATTCTGAACACGAAAAGTCAGAGGTGTGGATAAGTAGGATGAATCATATCTTCAATTTAATCAGCACACTGATGGAGCTAAAGTTCAATATAGAAACATATATGCTCGAGTATCTTGAATGAGCATGGTGGGATTTAGCAGTGCATGCTAAATTGGATGAAGGCCTTACATGGGAGGATTTTTAAGAATTTTTCAACAAACAATTCTATCATTGCACATTCAAGATCCAAAAAATGATGGAATGTTTCAGCCTGAAACAAGAGAGTCTCTCTATCATAGAGTATGCAGCTAAATTCATGAATTTAGTGCACTTTTCACTTGAAGATGTGGCAAGTGCGTCCTTGAAGGCACACATCTTCTAATCGAAGCTATGGTAGGACATTTGATCGAAGATTTCAGTACTCTCTATTATGGATTATACAGAGATAGCGAAAAAAGTGACTGTGGATGAACGTGATATCTCGGGATCTATGGGAGGATGTATGATGACACCTATATGAAATGGTGGGAACTCAACCAATGGGAACAAGTGGAAAAGGGACAACTATTTCCAAGGTGGAAGTGGAAATACGAATCTGATGGTTAGATTAGTGAACCTTCCTTCACGACCCTAGATCAAAGAAAGTTTCTTTCAATGTGGTTCACTTAAACACATAAATTGAAAGTGTACGACACAACCTAGATCATGTCATAACTAATTACAGATGGGGAACCTTCAGTGCTATTGTCATAGTACTCCAAGTTCATGTGCTTGAGACACTTCTCAGGCATCTCAAGTATCGTATTCTTTGATAGGGAAAGGATAGTAGAATCAGCCTCATCATTAGAGAAGATCTATCCATGGTAATTCTATATATACCATGAATCCTCAACCAGAACAATCTCAACAAGGAAACAAGGAGAACAATGTAGTGACGAAGAAATTGTATAGAGCTGAGCAGATGATTGTTGATGATCAGGATGGACCATCTATGGTGAGAGGCATAATTAATTTGAATTCTACCCTTGTGCAAGTTCTCTTTAATACTAGTTCATCACATTCTTTTATTGCTTCTCATGCTATTGATTTTCGATGTTTAAATTCAGAAATGATGCCTTATGTTTTAAAACTACAAAATCCTCTCAGTGAAAGATAATATCAAGCCTTTGTGTGTAGAGCTTGTGTTATAACTATTGATGAAGCTAAGCTAAAATGGGACTTATTAATATTGCACATGTATGTATATGATTTAATCCTAGGTATGGATTGGTTGACAACGTTTAAGGCTTACATCAGCTATTATAAGAGAACTGTTAGTTGCATGACTAAGGATGACATCGAGCATCTCTTCATAGGAGAGAGAATGGTAAAGAAAGATTAAAATAGCTTGTTGGAACCAATGGTGGGAACAATCTCTTACTATTTGGTGGTGTTGACTTTGGTATCAATGGATAGGATTGAGGGAAATAGATTTCCAGTGACCTTAGATCAATTTCCTGATGTATTTCTCAAGAACTTCTCAATATTACCACTTATAATGGAAGTAGAGTTTATGATTGATCTCCTTCTAGGAACCAATCCAATTTATCTTCCATCTTATAAGATGGCACCAAAAGAGTTAAGGGAATTGAAAGTGTAGTTGGAGGAGCTGGAAAGAAAGGGTTTCGTTCGACCAAGTACGTCTCTATGGGCAGCATCCATCTTATTCGTGAAGAAAGTAGATTGAACTATTCAGATGTGTTTCGATTATCGTAAGCTTAACCAAGTTACAATAAAGAAAAGATATCCACTTCCACACATTGACGATCTGTTTGATCAATTAAGGGGAGATCAATGGTTCTCTAAAATTGACTTGTGATCTGGATGTCACTAATTGTGAGTTTGGAAGGAGGATATTCTAAAGACTGCTTTTAAAAGCAGATATAGCCATTAATAATATGTATTCATGCCTTTTGGTCTAACAAATGAACCAACGATCTTCGTGGATTTGATGAATTATATATTTTAGCAATATCTGTATTCTTTTGTGGTGGTGTTTGTGGACGACATATTGGTGTATTCAAAGACAAGGTGTGACCATGAGGAGAACCTAGAAATAGTGTTACAAATATTGAGAGATCAACATTTGTATTCCAAATTATCAAAGTGTGATTTTTGGATACAAGAAGTATATTTTATTGGCCATGTCATTTCAGAAAAATTCATTTCTGTTGATCCTTAAAAGATAGAATCTGTTATCTCTTAGAAAACACTGAATAATTTCTTCTAGATACAAAGTTTTCTTGGTCTAGATAGTTACTACTGATGATTTTTGCATGATTTCTCATGAAAAGATTCACCAATAAAATCTCTGACAAAGAAGAATGCTCTATTACAATGGACAGAGGAATTCTAGAAATCTTTCCAAGAACTAAAAATTCCTTTTATATCGGCACCTATCTTGATTTTTCTAGAATTATGTTAGGGGTATGTGGTATACTATGATGCTTCAGGATTAGGGTTGAGTTGTGTTCTCAGGCAAGGAGACTTTGTGTTTGATTATGGTTCAATGCAGTTGAGGGTGCATGAGAAAATTTACCCAACACACAATTTGGAGTTAGCTGCAGTCATCTACGCTTTGAATACATGGAAACATTATCTCTTTGGTGATAAATTCACTATGTTCACAGACCAAAAAAGCTTTAAACACATTTTATCACATCAAGATTTTAATCTGAGGCAAAAGATATGGATGGAATACCTCTAAATGTTTTATTTATTCTTGATGTACACACTAGGGAAAGGAAATTCAATGTCAGATGCATTGAGCAAAAATTCACATGCTCAATTGGTGAAAGAAGAATCAGATGAATGGCAGTTGATGTCGTACCTAGCCGACATGCATGTAGAATGTAAAGACCAAGGTGATGTTGTGTTTTTCTTTTCAGCTACACTTGTTCCTGATTGGGTAAATATGGTCAAAGAGGCACAAAAATCTGATGCATAATGTTTGGTTATGTGTTCAAAACTCAATGGTGGGGAGACTATAGAGGGATAAAAACTTGGTAGGAGTTTAGTTTTGTGTTTCAGAGATCGTATGGTTGTACGTATGGATTTTTAGGAACAACTCCTTCATGATTACCACCATTCAAGATGGGATGTACATCCAGGTACACTGAAGATGTATAAGGCACTAAAGGCGCTATTTTGGTGGGGAAAAATGAAAAGAAAGGTGGCCGAGTTTGTCTCACGGTGTTTATCTTTTCAGTAGGTTAAAGAAAAACATCAGAGAACAGTGGGAATGTTAAGTCTTTACCTATCCCAGGGTGGAAATTGGAGCAGATAGCTGTGGATTTTGTTAATGGTCTTCCAAGAATGGTTTGACAACACGATTCCATTTGAGTGATAGTGGATCGGCTTACCAAGTTGACCCATTTCATTCCAATTCATGAAATTCATATGGTGGAGTATCTGTCCAAAACCTATATCCAAGAAGTGGTAAAAAGACATGGAGTACTAGATTCAACAGTCTCTGACAAAGATCCGAGGTTTACGTCTCGATTTTGGAAATCCTTACAGAAAACCCTTGGTACTGAGTTGAAAATGAACATGGATTATCTTCCTCAGATAGATGGGAAATCCAAGAAGACAATAAAAATATTGTAAGACATGTTTTGGGCTTGTGTAATAGATTTTTGTGGCTCATGGGTGGATCATCTACCCTTAGTGGAGTTCTTATATAATAACAGTTATCAGGTCTCGATACTTATGGCTCTGTTTGAAGCATTGTATGGGTTTCCTTGTCATTATCCACTGTGCTGGGTGGAAACGGGTGAGACTCCACTAGTTGGGATGATCCTTATCCAAGAAACAATAGAGAAGATCCATTTTATCAAAAACAGGATGGATATGGCTCAGTGTCTTCAGAAATCATATGTAGATCACCAGTGAAGACCTTCATCGTTCGTTGTGGGTAATCATGTGTTCTTGAGGATCTCTCCAAGAATTTTACATCTTCATTTTGGAAAGTAGGAAAATTTATCTCCTAGATACATTATCCCTTTCAAGATACTGGAACGGGTTGGAGAGGTGGAATATCAATTGGAATTACCACCACGGTTCAATATAGTGCATAATGTGTTCCATGTATCTTAGTTGAAAAAGTATCTGACTAATCCTGACCACGTGATAAGATAAGACAACATTGAGCTAGAGCTAGATGTTTCATTTATACATATCCCAGCGAGGATTGTCAATAAGCAAGATAAAGTATTGCATGAAAAAATCATCGATCTTGTGTGGGTTTTATGGAACCATGGTCATATTCAGGAAGAGACTTGGGAATGTGAGAAAGAAATAAAAGATATGTGGCGAGAACTATTTCAGGGAAGTGAATGTTTTTCTACTTTCCAAGGATGGAAAGAACAATGGTGGAGAGAATGTAGTACCCCTTTTTTCTGGTATGCAACCCTTACTTGATACTTTTAATGGTTATAAAGTTTAAGGGTGATGGATGGGAGAGTTGGGATAACTTTGGAAGTAGTTTTTGGGGAAAAATGGAAGTCGCACAACCAGCGCACGATTTGCCTAACCATGCGGCGAAACCATGCGCAATGGTCCTTTTGATGTAGTAGTTTCAACACAGTTGGAGCACAGTTAGGGATATCGTTTGAGTAAGTTGTGCGAGGGTCTGCCTAGATAGTAGCTAATGCACGGTTAGTGCATAGTTTGACTAATCGTGTCAACTAACCGTGAAAATAGTTTAAGTGAGATCCTAAAAAAGTGAACTTCATGTGTTTTTCCCTCAAAGTGGCTTGTTTTTTCTCCTAATTAGACATAACTTAGTATTTTGATTATCCAAAGGCTAAATAAGGTTCTCCCATTGATCTAAAGGTGATACGAAGGATTCCCTTGGTGAATCAAATATGGATTCTTGAGGTATGTGATCGTTCTTCTTCATTCTTGATTGGTTTCTTATCTACTTCTCTTATTCTCTTGGTTTCTTAGATATATGCCAATTATGGGTAGATATAGGTGTGTAGATGCCAAATATAATGATATTTGGTCTTGATATTTCTAGTAGAAAATATATAAGGTGGTTTCTTGGAGAATCAACCTGGTTTTCTTGTGCGTTCTTCCTTCGTTGGGGGTTTCATCAAAAACTTCGAGGTAGGAGGATTCTTTC
Source organism: Viscum album (assembly GCA_963277665.1). Taxonomy (NCBI): domain Eukaryota; kingdom Viridiplantae; phylum Streptophyta; class Magnoliopsida; order Santalales; family Viscaceae; genus Viscum; species Viscum album. The sequence goes on from OY728164.1 coordinate 1,375,583,730, forward strand.
TCAATTACACATAGTAGAACTGATTGGAATGATTTAATATTTAATGTTTGGTTTTTAATTAATTGTGATTTGGTTGTTGAACACTTCTTGGAAACCTTATTGAGTGATGGTTGTGAAATATGGAAAATTGGTGATTTTGAATGAGTGCTTTGGTTCATGGTTTTGAAATGTGGAATTTAAAAATCATATTTTCCTAGATTGTTGGAACATGAATGGGGTTTGATGTTTTCAATAAAGGTAAAGTTTTATTGAAATGAAATGTTTATTTGAAATTGGTTGTGCCTTGGTTTTCAATAAAAGTTCAGTTTTATTGAAGTGGGTTATTTGGTAATGGAAATATTTGGCATAAATGGTCTTGGTGTGAGTTCAAGATTAACAGACCCTTAATAAGGGATGAGTACCATTAGGTTACAAATTAAGTGACCCTTAATATAGGGTTTGTGTCATTGGGACACAAGGTAATTGGAAAAGAGACCGCTCATGAGTATGGAACTGTCAAACGAAGCATGCATGTGTGGGTGTGTTATGAACTATAGAATGAGTATTCCAAATGATAATAAGAATTGGTTTTAAAGATTTGAATTTTTATTTTTATAGAAAAATAACTTGTGGGAAATTGGTTTCATTTAGTTTTGTTTTCACTTGGTTGCCAACAGTTTTGGGAACTTGTTTATATTTGGTTATAAACTATTTTGGTAAATTGTTTTATATAAAATATTTTATATAAATGTGGATGAATTTTTTTATCCTAGTGGAATGAGTAGGGAAGTCATTGGGGAAAACCTACTGAGTCTTATACTCACCCCTAATTTGGCACTTTGGTGATTTTGTAGATGCTATCTTCTGGGACAGTGGAAAATGTAACGTTTCCCACATTTTTAGCACCACCTCATTAAATTTTGGATGTTTGGTGATTGTGGAGTTTAAGGAATTTAGAGTATGGAGTTTTTTGGCCTCTTGAGTGTCTTGAGTTGTGTATACACTATTTAATTTGAGACTGTTTTGGTCTTCCACTGTTGCACACTTTGATATGGTTTTGAGATACATGAAGTTCTTTCATTGTATTTATTTTGTTCATGCATCATTTTTTGAATGGTTTGGTTATGTGATTTTTGTTTATTTGTTTATTTATTAAAGGTTAAATCATCCCCCACTATTATTTGAAACCCTTCATCATTTATTTCCATCCTTTGGCGTCTTGGGGATGTCGCTTAAGGCCAAATAATGACTCATTATGCTCTCAAGCTAATGAGAATTAGGGTGTCATTACAATTAGCATGACACAATACAATTCATGATGAAGTCATTAAAATGTTTGGAATGTTACCAACAAGATATATCTTATGATATATGGGGGATAAATGATGGTATTCACATGCTTGTTATATGACCTTTCTTGTAATTATATTTTTTGTAATGTGAGTTTGGACAGAAGTATTTTGGTTGATCCTAAAGGTTAGAATGGATTAACTTGGACATAAAATAGTATTTTTTAAGGCTAAAACTTTTTTAAAATTTTATTTTTGGAATGTTATAATAGTGTAGTTTTATAAAAAGGACAACCTGTAGGACGGGCGACAACCCATCATGTCAGACAAGGCTGCGGGAATTGAACTCACAACCAAAGTGTGACATATCTTTATCACCTACCACTGGCCTATAAGAAATCCATGGTTAGTATAAATTATATTTATTTCATTTAATCAGTATGATAGATTAATCATAAGTCCATTTTTGGAACCATATACAATTAATCTCACAATAGATGGACTTATGTATATTTGATAACTTGTGATAACCTTTTTGTGATAGAGACGGATGGAATGACCTGTCATTCTATCACATGATCTTATAACACTTCAAGAATGAAAATTTTGACTTTTTTTCTTTAAATAAGAGATGAATTTTAATTTTTTCAAGGCACAAACAACAGTGAGATTGTACCAAAATCAAGTAAGTATTTATCATCATGCAAAATTCTTCAACTTTATAGAAAAGATCTAGAAAACCAAAAAAGTTATCTTAGTACCTTCTTATCTGATGAATCAGATGGTTCCATAAATCAGTATATATTTATGTATTTCTGGTTGATAACTTTCTCCGAAACCTTATTCTCAATCACTATCCATCAGAACTGGATGGTTATAATTCTCTTTCATATCCATGTTTTCACTTCTCACCTATGTTCTCATATGTGGAAACCTAGTGATGAGTTACTTTGGTTAATTTTTATTTTTAAAAATTTCCTTTTAAAATAAAGTTTTGGTATTCCTTTTTACGATGTGGGTTTCCATGAAAGAAACTTTCAAGTAGTAAACCATTTATAACCCCCAACGAATTTTGAGGGAGAAATTAATTTTAAGGGGAGGGGGGGAGAATGTAACACCCCAAGATTTTATGAGATAGATTCTTTTTAATTTCTTTGATGTCTTGTATTTTATTATACAAAAATATTGGCTTTCTCTATACGTAACACTATAATATCTTACAGTATATGCAACACTATTCTTGTCTTGTGTTACACACAATTTCATGTTTTTTTGATAGAATTAATTTCATGCAACACTAAGTATAGATTTTATTGAATTAATAAAAGAACTATGTTTGGATTATGTTTTAAAAAAATGTAAGAATTCATTAAACTTAACAATGACTTGGCTTGCATTATACGTAAGAGAAACCTTCCTCTATAGCTTGTGTTTTACGCAATACCAAGTTTCACTAAACAATAATATATTCTTAAAATATTATTATTTAATTGGATATAAACTATCCATTATGAATATTATGAACCACGTTTTGAATTTTATATAACATTATAATTCATCTTACATATTTTATATAACATGATATATGAAAAAAAACATTTTTTTTGGATAAAAGAAGTATTTTCAAAAAATGAAGTTTTACCGCCTTTTGATGGCACACCCATTTTAAATTTTGTTTTTGAAAATTTTATAAGCGAAATTTGACAAAATAAACTTATTATTTGGAAGAGGGATATAAAAATTTACTTCTGTGGAATTTTTGGTATTTTTCTGATAAAATTCAAATTTTAATGAATAGTGAAAATACTGCATTTTAATTCAAAACATCCTTTTCTCTAATTTATTTATCTAGTTAGATTATCTTTTTAATTTTTTTTAAAGTTTAATTGGATTATTTTCTTATCATTTAATCCCATTTTGGTCATTATAAGTAATTTCACATTTAAATTGGACACAAACACATGAAAATCTTTCGATAAGTTTTTACTTTTTAAAAACCCGCTTTTTGGTTTTGATAATGAGAATTAATTTTAAATTAATTTCTTCTAATTTTGTGTTTTGAATTATAAAAAAGGATTATATATTTGGAATCAGTGGGTCCAAATTATGTTAATAGGTTACTTTTATTTTTGGATATTATTAATAGTAACAACGGTAATTTTTATTTACCATAGTTAAAGGTAAATCTGGTAAATTAGGGTAACAAATAATATGATAAGGATAATAAAATTATCCTAAAACCTTAAAAAATCCCATTAGATGAATAAAATTATACCCTTAACATATTTGGTTCTAAACATAGTCATTTAATGTCCACTTTACAATGATAATGACATAGATATTAATAAAACCAATGAAAGTGACAAAATGTCAAACTCACATTTCTTATAAGTATAATAATTTTAATATAGAAATAACTAAGTGATATCTTATAAAAAAACAGTACATGAAAACATAAAATAATTACCTAAATCATTTTAATTTATTTTTATTTTTTATGAAATAATTAATTAACATAAAGTCTTATTCTTTGATGATGTAAAAATTAAATAATTGATGAGAAATCAATGATTTTTTTATTAAAATCTTAATAACCATAAAAATGTCCAAAAACATGAAAAAATATTATTTTTCGAGTATATCTCTACCATAATCATCCAAAGGTCAAGCTAGTGACCATTTTTATCTTTATATAATAGATTACGACCTTTGTATTATTTTATTTAAAGTAATGTTAAAGTTTTCACATTCATACTTTAATAAGTATAACATTTTTAATGTTTAATTTTATAATAGATAAATTCTAATAAATATATTCTCAAGAAATATATTAAATTTATATTCATCATAGTATTTTATTTTTAATTTTTACTCAACAAATATGTATATTATATAATTACACAATATCATTGTAGTTATTGTTTTATTAATGGAGATATCAAATAAATGTTATTAACAATATTAAAATAAATATATTTTGGGTTAATTAATATTTCCAATAAATTTTATAGATAACCTTCACCTCATAGGAATATAATAAAATAGTTTTTTTGAAGTTAAATTGTTATCTTTATATTTTTAAATCAATAAATTTAAAAGTGTCAAAATTGACACTATTGATTTTTTTTTATCAAAATAGAGTTTTATTAAATTATTTAAAAATCATAAAACATTTTTAAAAATATTGAATAATTATTATATGATAAAAAATGTTCTAAATTATTTATTTATGATCTAATTTACATCATATAAGTAAATATTTTACCCTTTTAATATTTAAATATTTGTTGCCCTAGTAAAAATAAAATAGAATAACTAAGTATTAAATTGAAAATATAAGGCTTGAATGGATATAGAAAATTGTCTAAAATTTATTGGTTGATTATATTACAACCCCATATCATATAATATTTTAAATTGGTAAATTTTTGTGGGTTTTGAGTGGGGTTTTATTTTACTATAAATTAATATTGTTTAGGTTTCCAAAAGTGCCCCTCACCTCAATTATAAAAGGGCACATACACCCTCACCACTTCACTTCATTTTGAGCCTTCAAGCAAGGACATAACCTAAAAAATTACCATATAAACTTACCTATTTACATTTTATAGGTTTTATTATTCTTAAAAGACCAACTCTAGTTCCATTAAGAGAAGATCTAAAGAGAGCACATCAAAGAAGAGGTAATCCCCTCTACTGATTCTTTCATATTTCTTTCTACTTATACTTCTACATAATGAGTTATTTAATTATAGAATAATAAATCCATTAGAACATATATTCTGAAATTTTATTATTATTATGAAACAATCATATTTCGGTTTCTATCCATCCTAAGAAAAATGAAATCACCACGTGTGCGTATGTACGGCTTACCGTCTCCATGTCGTGGTGTAATATGTTTTTCAGCACCCCCACCTTACTTGGATGAGTATAAAAATAGATGTAATAACTATATATTATCATAATAAAATGATATTTATTCTTAAATATATTATACCATGAAATTCAATACGATTCAAGAATTATGGGAATAATAACGTTGCTCATGCGTACGTACGATCTAATGTCTCCACGATGTGAGGAGATTCATTCTCCATGTTAACCATTAAATAATTATTATAAAGTATATATAATAAATAATCATAAAATATATGACATAATAATTCTACTAGATATATATATATATATATATTTCATTTACTTGATTCCATTCAATTCAATAAAGAAACAAAAATAATGTTCACGCGTACGTACAACTTACCATCTCCATGAACGGTGTATTCCATTTCATTTATATATCTATTATATATATATATATATATTGAAATACTGAATATACTGAATATATATAATATATAAACCATGTTTTACATTCTTTAAGTAATTAAATCCCTATTTAAGTAATAATATCATGAATAACAAGTCAAAAAGCGTACGATAAATAAAATGATTATTACCCAAAACATAGCTTTAACATGGAATTGACAAATTAATGGGTAATATAAAGTCATAAGTGAGTCATATATGATATCATAAATATTATTATGGATCTGTTACAAGTTAATAATATTTTAAAACCCACTATACAGGAGTTTTAGGCACATATTGAAGAAATCATACCTAAGGTAAGGGATAATTTCACAATCTCATTTTTATCTAAGATTATTTATACTAGGGATATGTTTATCATCCATGTCTATGTTTTCTAAAAACATTTTCATAAAATGTTTACTATACTTATATGTATGTTTAAATTCATTTTTAACTATTTTTTGTCTTTTACTGCATGGTATGGAAGGAATCTTTCTTTTGTTTACCATACATGGTACTTTTTGACTTTTCTGAAAAAAGTATGAGGAGAATTTTCTTTTAACTTATACGACATGAATGGATTTTATGGTATCATGGAGAATTATTTACATGAAGCTTCCTCTACACTATTTCAATTTTATTTTCAAATAAATTCTTTTTTTTAAATTGCGCTACATTTTGAGAAAAGAAAATGTTTTTGAAAAAGATAGGGTATTTTCCTTAGGAATTAAGTTCAAGTGTTTTATAAAAATTATTTTTCATATAAGATGGCATAGGGTAATGTTTCTATCCCTATTATTACTTTGATTTTATTGTGTTTATGATGGAATTATTTTTATGAAATAAATTTATTTTAAATGGATTATGATGGAATTATGTTTAAGAAAACCATTTTATTTGTTGGGTTATTCTATGATGAATGATTTATGTTTTTTGTGGCACATGTAAGAATGATTTCATTATGAGATGGGTGGGAACTATATCTCCCTCCAATGCATTGGGTAAATATTTATATTTTCTGAGATAGATATGACTGGAATGATAAGTAAACCTAGTTCAGTAATACAGGGAGAAAACGTCAAGTAAATCTGGTTTAGTAATATAGGGATGGAAAAACAAGTAAATCTGGTTCATTAATACATGGTTAGAACAACAAGTAAATCTGGTTCAGTAATGGATTTTTTCCACTATGATGGTCATGGAAGAAAAGACTTGGATACTATGGAAATCATATTATATTCCTATTTATTTTCCAAAATTGCTTGTTTTATGCCAATGTTATTTTATTATGGTTAATGTTCCTTTATGATCTATGTATTATGTACTACCAAGATTTATTCCACAACTCACAATTTTGATATTCAAAATTTATGTTCATGTTTTCAAGTTTTTATGTTTATGTTTTTCATGATGTTATTTATGTTTTACCTTAATTAGTATTTGAGCTCACCCTTTTATGTTTTATTTTCCTCAGGATATAAGTAAAGGTTTTAGGTATGAAAACTAATAGGGAAGATATTTATAGAAGATATTGAATATCTTTCACCAAGTTAGAAGATTATGTTCCATGTTTCCAAAGACACTAAACTAATATGGTCTTTGGGTATCTTTTTGTGTCATGTATTAAGTATTATTAAAGAGTAATGTAATTCCCATGTATGTCAAGTTTGGGTCTCTACACACATGGATTCTTCAATGTTTTTAATTTTCCTTTCTTGGGTAACTTCTCAAATTATACTTTAGGAATTTATTTAATAAATAATATATTTTTGTTTCTTTCATGGATTTATTCTCTTATTGATTTTATCTTTATACTATTCATTCCCATGGAATGTTTTCAATGGTTCATGGTATGACCTACATTTCCACAATAGAATCATCTTTTCTTGGTTGACATGGAATTCTTGGAATCTAACTTATTATTCTTCTTTGGGTGTAGCTTGCTTCATAGATTTCTTGAATAATTTATTTTGTTTATTCCCCAAGGGTGAAATTTCAATTTTTAATATTTTATTATACATTTATTTTAGTATTTTATTAGTATAGGTTTTTTATGTGGTTTCTAAATACGAAAAATACTCTTTTATGTGACCACACATGTTGCGGATCTCACTAAATTTCGCAAGTCATTTGAATCCATTTCTAGTATACAAGTTCATTCTTTTCTGTGGAATATTATTATATTTTTTAGGTTTATTTATTTTTTCACAAATACTCCCCCAAATTTTAGCCCTTATGTAGTATTCATAAATTATCACGTTATTTAAACATTCAACATCTGGATTCCCAAACTTCCAGCAACACAAATAATAGCTAACAAATCTTCTTATTTTTTTAGTATCTATCTTGATAAATTTAGTTCTTTGTTGTTTTTGGGTTTGTCTTTATCTTCTCAAAGAATAATTTTGGGATTTATTTTTATTGATTTTTCAATTATCCACCCTTGTTTTTTTTGGATTTATTATCATTTTTATCTGCACAAATCTTCTCATATTTTGGCTTTGTACCTATACAAGAAGATGAGAATGTATTATCATAAACAGAATTAACAATGTAATGGGTAACCTTATTCCATGATCTTGTAGAAGTTTGATCAATATATGATCTTAAGATCTTATTTCCACCAATATGAGTATATTTAGAGATATGGGTCTTTTAAATAATTTGTATAGACACATCCCATCTTAAATATTGACCATTTTCATATGTTTGGGTGGAAACGTTCTTTTCAAAAACTTAGTAATTTCCATTATGTTTCTCCTTCAAAATTTTCAATTTTACATATAGTTCAATACTTTTAATATTGAGGAAAAACTTCTCATTTTCAACTGATGTATGTGAGCCTTCCTATTCAATTTTCATTTTATTAATATGGTATTCACACTATTTTCTACCTTTAATCATAGAGTTGTTAAGGTCTTTGATTATTATAGATTTAAATTCTAATTGGGATTCCTTGACATGGATAGTATCTTGATGTGATTCTTCTAGATCATGGATCTTTATAATAAACTATTCATGAAACTTGGTCTTTTTTCCACTAGAATGTAAAGATCCTTGACCTTACATGCTTTGTATTCTAGTTGATTATCTTTGAAATTCATGTAAACAATGAAAAATGTTTTAATAGAATGGATTACTTCACCAAAAATATGTTTACTTACTATTCTATCATAAGAATTATATTTATATTCTTCCTCAATTAAAGAAATATTTTCATTTCAAAGTGTCACATATTTTTCTTTTTCTTTAAAGAGGTCTATGAGAGAATTGTACAATCTGAATCTCTATGCAAGTGAATCCTCCAAAATATTAATTTATTCTTTAAGTTATTCTATATTATCATAAATTTCATTGAAATAAAAAAGTATATATGAAATCTCTTTTTCAGGAATAATATTCATATATTTTTAAAATTGAGAGTATAAGTCATTAATTAATTTGATAGATTTAACTTCCTTAAACTCCTCATAGTTTTAGATAGATTCTTCAATAGGATCATTATAAACTAATTTAAAAATAGAGTATTGATTTATTTATTCTTTATTTGAGATTTTCCCCAATATATTTGCTTCCTTCTTCATCCTTTTTCTAGTCTTAGAGGATATTTTCATGTTTTCTTCAATAGGAGTGGAGATTATTTCTTTAACTTGTGGTACTTGAGAATCAACTTTAAATATTAACTTTATATTCACCTTGTAAAAAACAACTATGGGTAAAAAAATTGATCTAATTATAGGGATACCTTCATTATTATATCACTTATAGAGCCCAAATGAATCATTTAGGGACACTGAGCGGGGGGGGGGGGGGGGGTGAATAATTGTACCCAAATTTTACTAAGTTTTTATATCTTTTTTAAAATTTCCCCTATTACTCTCAAACATTTATCTCGGTTAAGAGGAATGGATATATTTTTTACTCTTAACAATTATATGCAATGCAGATAATAAATGAAAGAACATCACACAAATATTTTTACAAGGTCTGGTACTAAGAACCACTCCTTTCCATGATCAACCTTTGGTTATTTCATGGATTTTCTTATCACTATAAATTTAATTATTTACAAATGTCTATAACTGTAAAACAACGTTTATATAGGAATTGAAAAATACTCTTAAGTATGTGGTATTATTTATAATTTTACCACCAGTCTATAATGTTTTTTTTCATACTAGAACCACTAGTTCCTCAAGAGATATTATTTCTCCACAAGAAATCTTATTACCCCTTCCTTGTGTGTTTCCTCAAGAACTTCATCAATTCTGGTCTTAAGACTTCTCTTCAAATTCTCAGGATCATGTGATCACCTTCTTTAAGAATTACCCGACTTTGGTGACTTCTCTCTTCGATACAAAGACTATAATAAGATCTACAAAATATATTATAATAATGTGCATTTCTCATTACCTTCATTAATATTTTTTTACAAAAAAATATGGCTCATGTGGATCAAAATTAATTACATGATTTAAATTTCCTATTTTAATTGATCATATAAATGTGTTTGGAATAACACATTCATTCTTCTTATTCAAATATAAATATATAAATGATTTGAATATTTTATTAATAAAATAAATAAAAATTATTATATGTGTATTTATATCTTCATGAAATCCATTTTGAATAACTGAAGGTGTATCATTTTTTCATATAACGTATCTACCTAAGGGGATCAGGTATAACCTTTTCATCATGTGGCTTATATCATTAAACACCCAAGGGATTTAGGTGTTCTTATTTATGTTCACAATCATGACTCACATAACATGAATGAATTATACCTGTGTCAGGAAACTAATCATTGAAATAAATACAACACCAAATATCTTCATTAGGATCTCATTTAAAATTCTTGAAGGTTTCAGAACCCCTATTTCTTCACATGGTATAAAAAATGTTGATTCTCATTCAAACACACGATGATATCTGCAGGTGTTCATAATTTATGTGGAATATTACCTATTTTAATATCTATGGATTATTATCACATGAAATATAGAAATTTATAAAGACACAACTCTTCTCACAAATTCATTCATGAAAACAAAATTCTTAGATACACCCCGTTCGAAGCTTTCATGTCACTACCACCTATTTTTAATTTGTTCCACATGAATGTAAGTGTAACTACATGAATTTTAATTAATTTAAGATGTAAATAATGTATTTATCACTCATTAACATCATATAAAGGCTCAGTTTTATCAGAAGATAATCACGACTTGGGATCCTTCTGTTCATGAATGATAGTGCATGAATATTGAACATAACATGTACTTAGATCTCACCTAGATCACAGGAGATCATTGTAGATTTTATTTTAATGTGTGTGTGTCATTCATTTTGACAGAATGATCACTATGACTCATTAATGGAATATAAATTGAGCACTGCAGATGCTCCAGATTGTCATTGGAAGAATATGATCTCCCCAGCAAGATTGGGCGGCTCAAATCCAGTCAATTGATCAGATTGAATTGACATGATATGTCCATATGTTTTTAATTATGTGGGAATAATACCATCTTATTTTGGTCCAACGTTGATCTAGTGAGTGGTCGATCACTACTTTATTAATCAAACATCACCAATACCGATTTGAGCTATCTGCGGGGGATCAATACTAACATTTCACTTTCACACACCACAGTCTTTGGCCCAGCAGGCTTATGGTCGATCCTCATATGTAACTTTGGGCATGCTATATCTAAGGTCCTTATACAAAGTCCCTCCTTCACCATTGAAGTACTCTAAAACCCACGGGATAGTTCAGGCTGCTCCCTAGGGTGTGGCTAACCAATGGGTACCATAAAGCCTTAGTCAAGCCTTGTCTAGGTTGGTTTGTGGGTTGGCCTCACATTTTTAATGAACATCCAGCACACTTAGTAATTACTAAGTGTGAATTTTCAATCCAACATTATTCAAAATAATTCAAATATATAAATATATTTCTTATTCTCTCCTTTAATCCATTCTCTTCATTTTAATTCACCATCATGAAACATATGTTATGCATGGTTTTAAATTACTCTTGTCACAACATTTCTTTATGAAAATTAACATTTTCATTATCTTCATCAACTAAAAAATTCTCATGCAATAATGTTCATATTTCATGGACACCTTTGTTAACTTCTCAAATCACCAATTAAAAGGATGATCAATCATCAAAATATGAACCATCTCTAATTGTTCATTTATGTAAATTAATGATCATTGATAATCATCATCACAAGATCTTATTCAAATAATATAAACAATGTTCAAACTCCTAGTTTAATTTACACATGTCTTTGAACATAAGATCAGTCCAAAAATCATCACATTTACAGGGATAATTGTCTAATCATGATATACAATGCCATTATATGGATCCATAATAATTTTCTTGGAATTAACACTAATCATAGATAATTTTCTTCACAAATGAAAACCAATGAGTCTCTAACAATTCTCCAAGAATCACCACCAACCTTATTCAATAGTTCTTAAATTATTATAATTTTTTCTTTCAATGATTTATTACTAATCATAAAGAACTAAATCATATATTTAATTCGATTTCTTCTTATATATTGAAAATGAATACAACCATATTCATCAACCATCCACATGGTATTTTAAGAGAATATGGTTGTTCCCACTAAGATTGGAAACACTACATTTTAGATGGATATACTATATGCATTCTAATAATAAAGGCCTCACAAGTTTATGTGGTAGACTTTATACTTAGGTGATAGTGGTTTTTCTAGATTCAAAGACTCACATTTCTAAATATCATGGGATTTAACTAAATATATGTCGATTCTTATATTAAGATTCATATATGGTATAGTGATATGATAGTGGATGATGTTTTTACCAAAATCATTATGGTACTGCTCTACATGGTAGTATTTTTATCCTTTGTTTAGGGTGGAGATTTATATGAGGATGTTGGACCCTTTTTATGAAATCATGATCATGTACGAGTATGTGATAAGGTCCATGTACCTCATGAGGTTCTCCCTAGATATGTTTCATAGTGAAATAATGGCTTGAGTAGAGACTATAAAGGAAGGGTAACCAATTTTTTCTTTTCTTTTCATGAAACACGAAATATTCTAGAGACCCAGATTGAGTATTAGAATATTGGGGATTCTTGGTGGAAATTAACCATTGTTATGGGAGTAGGTTAGTTTTTTACATGAAAATAGTTCGATCGGTTTTATGGATATACCTACACATGGGAGGTATCATTAGTATTTGAGATCTCCTAGTCGCTGATCTCATTTCTTACTAAGGATATATTTTAAAATGGTGTCAATGGTGTGTAAGATGATAGATATAGATGATTCTAGTATCTTCTCCCATAACCATCTCCTTTAGTTAGTTTCTGTTAGGTGTTGAGTGATGATATTTAGAACTGTAGGAAGTGGTGCATGATGGATGGATTTGGATAGGCTTCAATAGATATAGTTCAGATTATGAATCATGTTATCTCTTATTGGAACCTCATAGTAGATATAATAGTTATTAGTTACTCTTCTTGCATCAGGTGTTCAAGTGTTGAAGATTCCAATGGAAGACCTAAACAAACCCTTGTCAGCTAAGTAGTTTCTATTAATGATGGTTATATTTACTTACCCATTTAGGTAAATTTAGTTTATCTATAGTGGATAAAGAGGTCCTTCTAGAGACTCGTTTATGGAAAAAAAATAAGATCCAAAGGTGTTGATTTAGTATGTATTGTGTACCTGTGCAAGTAATACATGGGGATTTTAAGTTGAGTTAGTTAGGAGAGGTCCACCCCACCCCCATAAATAATTGGGATCCCTTAGGTGTGGCTATCATAGCCCACCCTTGAGGTGATGTATTATGTTACCCATCATATGGTAAGAATATATTTATAAGCTACATTCTTGGATGAGAGTTCACTCTCTTTGAGCATGTAGGAATGAATCAATGCTTCAAAAGTGTAACCTGTAGTTATCCCTTAATGGGAGAATGACATATGCATCGAATTGAATTTTGGAGATAGTTTTTTAAGTGATGGATGAGTGGAATGATGAAAACCATTGTGTTGTTCATGGATTATATGTGATAAATCCTTACTTGTGTCATTTCAAGGAGAATATTGTAAGGAATTTAAGGTATTTCACTACTCATTCCTTGAGAGTATCAGCTGTGTAGTAACATATTGTGGTGTGAGGCAATGATTTATAATTTAGTGTTGGTTTTTATGAAATTGAATCTATAGTGGTTGATGAGATCATTTTAGTGAAACTATAGTTTGGAAGTTTCTACTTCTAGCATAAGTCTCTATATCCTGATGATAGAGTAGGTTCTTGATCTTCTAGCCTTGAAGTAGTGATTCATGCATTATGAGAGACATTTATCACCTTTTATTGATAGTTTTGGACCCAAAATCTTCCCTTATATGAGGTAGTGACAAGGTGGTGATGTTGACTTAGTGATCCTTTATGACCGGGTGTTCTCAGGTGATAGACATGAAGGGTTATCCAGAAGGTGGGGAGCACTTTTTACACTTCCCTCGATGGATAATGGTTTTCTTTTGGTGCTTTTTTAAGTATCATGATAGATTTAATAAGTGGAAATTTACCTAGTGAAGTAGTACCCTTAATGTGGTATGTATAGAGTATATTTTTGGGCATACCCATCTTATGGAAACTATCATTATGTAGTGGTGGATGAGGTTTTCTTGGTGGATTAAGGTTTTTGTTTACTATAGTTTGTTAGGAATTATCCTAGGGTCTGGGGATGATAGAGGAGGTTAATATTAATGGTTAGGAATGTCTTCTTCAGATTATGGTGGAATGGTCAACCTGATAGATAGTAGTACGATGATGAGAAATTTGATATGGTGGTGTTGTTCCTAATGTGCTCACTAAAAAAATATTGGAGAGAGTGATGGAAATACAAATAGAAAGTCATTAGTAGTAGAAGTAGACCTATTAGAGATTAGGGATGTAGGTAGAGGATTATCAATGATTTTGAGGTTGGGAAAAAATACCTATGTTTACTTTGTTTCTTGAGCTTGTGACATACATGCATGTTCCTTAAGGGTAAGAGATGATTGAGAAATTTAGGTAGGAGTGGGGATAATACCACCTTGAAAATATTTTTTTGTTAGTGAAAAATATTCGAGATGTTCTCAATTGTAGAGTTTGGGATTAATAGGTTGTTCTTGTGTGAAAAAATTCTAGAATAATCTTTACAAAGTGGGGAGTGGAGAAAACCCACCAATTGTACACTTACTGAATAATTGTTCTAAGACGGATGCCAATGGTTTAAGGATTTAGTTCATCTCATGTGATAGGATGAACTCTAGTTAAGAGAATATTTTTGGGTGTATAGTCTTGGAAATTATCTCTTATAGTGGATTTTTTTGACTTATGTAATGATTTTAGAAGGGATGGATCTGGTATCTTTGTAAATGAAATAGGATTTTTCCATCCAATAATATTGTGTATTGAGTCTGTTTTGAGCTCATAACTCTGGGATAAAGGAAGTTTCTGTGATAGTGGGTCATTTTCTATACAAGATTGTTTTGTGAGATTCCTTGTTTGACAACCATAGAATGAATCAATGGTGATCCACCATTGTGATAAGGATTTTTTATTTTTTGGTTTATTTTACTCATATTGTATTCTTGTTGAATTTTTCTTATTCTACCTCTGATCTTGGATTTATGATTCTAATTCATTAATAGCAAATTCCCTATGATAATTTATATTTATGGAATACTTTTATCCTAATGTTTTTATTGTTAATATTGTGTGATGATCAAAAATAGAAGAGGATCTATGATGGGTGGATGGAAAAGATCTGGTAATCGAACCCTTTTCCCCTACCCTTTCCATGTTCATCATGTTGTGACACAATTCCACCATCTATGACTATCGATATTGTGCAGGTGATTGAATGAACATTTTCTGGACCTTCTCCACCCCCTCTCTCTTTATACCTCCATCTCTCAAGATTGAGTGAAGATGGATTTACAACAGTTCGAGGTAGAAGTAGAGTAGATAGGTAGTGCGAGGCATCCCAACATGGGGTTGGTTTGGTTTAATAGTGGTGTTATAAGGTTAGGTAATGTGCTAAGTGAAAATACCATGGTTGTTGGATGCAATGTGAAACTGACGGTGACACCCAAGGTTTGACCGTTTAAGTGGAATGTAGTAGCTGAAGGTGATGTCCTATCTAAATTTTATGACATGAGTGTATAGTCTAGGGTCATTAGGGTTCAACCTCATCCATATGGTCCCATGGAATCAGACATCTCCCCACCTCAGGCTCGACCCCCTTCACAAGTAGGGAGGAACATGCCAACCAACTAGGGTTTCCCAGCTTAGGGCCCAGGTGAGCGAGTCTCTGTGTGTGACATCATGGTAGGCTGGGTAGGTGGACAGACTAGGTAGAGTCCCACTTAATCTAACTGAGTAGGGTAGTACACTAAAAATGCAATGCACATGGGAACCCTATATCTATGTGTTGCGCTACATGTGGGGTGGGATGCACCTGACTCACCACACCCTCCCACTACCAGTACACCATGTGGTGCACCTAGAGGCCTCCACATTGCCTTCCATATACTATTGGGAATGTATTTATAAACATGTGCATCGAGTGTCTGATTAGTACAAATAAATATATCATCCTGTATGTTCTTTATGTAGATCATAATGAAGTGATTTATTTGTCTAACTAAGGTTATTTGTGAGGTGAGATAGAAGGTTTTATAATTTTGATCCTTAGAGCTGATGATAAGGTTCGAGTGTGATGATTAGATAATTAGCATCCAACATGTGGGGTCAATATTCCCCAATTTACCTTGGGTAAAGATTCCTACATCTATAGGTTGTTTAATAGATTGGTTCATTATTCCCTTTGTATACTTGGGGCACAAGATTCTTTATATTATCCTATAGATAAGTTAGATATACCACCTACTTTCACAAGGAATGAGATTCTAAATCTACGAAGTTGGTACCCCCCTCTAAGAGCTCAGTTGGGGCACAAGATCCTCTAGTGGATTTGGTACTCCCTCGATAGAGTTTTCTTCCAGTGTGGTGTAATTCCCCTACTATGATTTTGGTGAGGTGATGTGGTTTTCTCATACCTTGGTGGTTATGTTAGTAAGTATCAATACCCCCTTGAATTGGATTTATTTGAGTAATTTTTTTCTATAATGACCAGATATTTTATGATATATTACTCTTTAATAAATTTTACTACTTTTATATCTTTCTTTACATGAAACAATGAGTTTAAATGAACTGTAATATACTATTAAAATATTATTATTTAACATGAAAGTTATTGCCTATCCATTGGTTTGGTGTATATGAATAGTATTAAATAAATTATGAAAAGGTATTTTTGTAGTTTTATAAAATTAATTCACTTGTTAACAATTTTTTCTAAATAAAAATCAAATCACTTGAAGGTAAAAAGATATGTTTCTTTAAAAAACCGGTTTTATACTCATAATGTTTTTTTTATCTTAATAAATTAAATTAATTTATATTAATGAATTGTTTTAATTAATTTTTTATATAATGTATTCAACTAAATATTTTAACATTCATCTAATAGTTTTTATGTGTAAAGCAATGATGATAAACTCATTTTTATTCTTAAAAATAAATTTGGAAAAAAACAAATTTCATTACATTTTGATGCATATTTTAAAATGAATTTATATAAATTAAATAAATTGAATCCTTTAAAAAGGATTAAAGTTTTTTATCATAATAAATAATATAATTTAATAAGGTTAAATTAATTTATTTTCATAATAAATAGTAAAACCAGTAATTTTTTTATCACGGTAAAGGTTAAAACAGGGTTACTAGGGGGGTAACCTAAGAGAAAAGGTTTAAAGTTAAAAAAAATTTGCTTTAATTTTATTTTTTGATTTTATTTTTACCTTATATTTCCTAGATTTATTTTTATGGAATTTTTTGGCAACTTTACTTGAGTAAGACCTTATAATATTTTAATCTTTTGAGAAATTACAAGGATATCCTCACCCTCCCTTATAAAAGGATACCACATATCCAATCTTCCTCACACGTAATGAGACTTATATATTAGAAAATAAATACCCTAATACATTACTGAAATCTCTCACCATGTCCTAGAGTTATTTTTTGATCATAATAGAATCTTTTCAAGGCTTAAGTTGTAAAGTTAAGGAGGTTTCCCAATGAATATGTATAACTCTTTACTGAGTACTTTCAATTTTATTTCTTATTTACCTCATATAAATATATGATAAACATTATCAAATAATTAATTCATTATATTAAATATACTTAATTATTATAATTATGATTTATCAAATATTTTACACCACATTTCCATCAAATGTGAAATAAAAGTATTGCTTGTGCGCGTGTGTGGATTACCGCCTCCACACAGCAATATGATTCATTTTCCATCACCATCATTCATGGTTGGATATTATGATGGATTTTATTTTTATATATGATATTTATGAAATGATTATACTTTTTAATGATAAAATATTATCTATTTTCTTACCTTTATATTTTTAAGAAAATGATAACATTTCTCGTGTGTATGTGTGTTCTACCACCCCCACGCAATGATGTAACTCATTTTTCATCACTGTATATGAATAATTATAGAAGTGTATATTATTAATAAATAAAATAATTATATCATGAATAATATTCTATATATTATTAATTCATTACCAAGATGTGAGTACTAGAACCATCGAATCAAAATATGAATGGAAAACGGGTCAGTTTTTACTCAGATGTTTTTTTAATGAAGAAATTATTAATAAAATGAAATTTGGAAATTATAAAGGAATGATACATAGTAAATTATTTATGAATACTTCTATTTAAAAAATTTATAATAAATATATTTTTATATATTTTATTTTAACATGTATGAATCAAGAATGAATTTGAGGTAAGGGATTTCTATTTCAATCTCATTTTAATTGATTTGTTTATGG
Source organism: Viscum album (assembly GCA_963277665.1). NCBI lineage: Eukaryota > Viridiplantae > Streptophyta > Magnoliopsida > Santalales > Viscaceae > Viscum > Viscum album. The sequence goes on from OY728164.1 coordinate 1,375,602,321, forward strand.
TCGAATCAATCTAAAAATAAATTATATGGATCTTGTAATTTAAAAACAACATATTTTTTTTCATATATTAATTATAATATTTTTTATGTATTAGTATTATTTACCTCTCTTTGGTACTTAAAACTATTGAGAAAATGTTTTTAAATAAAATCTGCCAATATTTCCCCTTTGATTGATGGAATTTTTTTTATGTCCATAATATTTAAAATTATTTTATGAAATTCTTACCTATACTTGAAATATTTTAAAATTTACATTTTAACTACCTTATAAATTATTTAGAGAATTTTTATATGGAATATTTTTAAATATTCGTTTTCTCAACAAGCCATTTTTTACTTTTTACAAAGGTGTGAAAGAAATGTTTTCTTTTAACATGTAAGTCATGAATATATTTTCTCACTACCATGACCATTATTTACCATAAAGATTTATTTTCAAGTTTCTTTGGTTATTTTAAAAGATAAGGATTTTATTAGTATTCTAGGAATATTTAGTTAAAATGTTATCAAAAGAAAAGGATATTTTTCTCTTATTTTTAAAGAAAGGATTGAAAATTCTTTTAAAGTTATTTTTAATATATGTTAAAATACTTTAAGGATTTTCATAATTTTATAGGTATATTATATTATAATACCATACAATTTATTTCTTTGGGTGACTTATGATGATGATAATTGAAGGATGATTCTATGAAACTCATATATTTCCCATGAGTTAATTATGTTATGATGAAACCTTTATGAAACCAATCTCTATTATATGAGTTTTGTTATGATGAAATGATGAAATGTTTATGAGGCTTATTTCCTCTATATGGGTTATGATATTATGATATGATGAAAGTTTTATGATCTATGGAAACAATATGTATGGTTTTTATCATGTGGTAAGTGGGATCAAAATTATATTTCCCTCTAATGCATTAATTAAATATAGATATATCATGAGATAATAAGGACTAGAATAGGGAGTGAACCCAGTTCAGTGTGATACTATGCCCACTATGATAGTCTTAGGAATGAACCTTGACTAAGGAAATGCTGAAACATGGAGTGAATGTAATATAATATGATAGTCTTGGAAGTGATCCTTGACTAAGGAAATGATTTTATATTCTTATATGTATGCTAGAAAATTATGTATTTTTATTATGATATATTCTAATGGCTCATGATTGATTATCAATGATTCCATACACTTATGAATTATGTATTTTGTTATGAAAAATATTTATAACATGATTTATGATTAATTATATTTGTCTAATTAGGTATGATTATTATAAGATATGATCATGTTCTCACACCCTTATGATTATCTTATTCACACTTATGATCATTTATTGATATCTATTAGGTTTACCCTTACTGAGCATCTAAGATCATCCTTGATTATATTTAATTTCCTTAAGTTATGAAGAATTTTTTTAATTAGGGTATTTATAAGAAGTTTATTATATGAGAACATCTTTTTGGGGGATTTTGACGATCTTTCATGAAATAAGATGATTATGTATTTGGTATCCAAAGACTCAAAACCTTTATGGTTATAGGGTTTGTTTTATTATAATATGTATAGAATAATCATCTAAAATGAAGTAATATATACATATAAAATTCTTGGGTCACCATATCTTGTATTATTGTAGGGTTTAGTTATTTTTAGAGATTCATATTGTAGAACTTTGGTAAAACCCTTGGGATAAGTATAAGTGTAGGATAACATCCTAAATATTTCGTAAAGTAAATATTGTGTGGTTGTTCTAGAAAATAAATCTATATATGGATAATGGAAAGAGTATGTGGTTGTGAAAAATATGAAACTACTGGTAATAAATCTAAAAGTGGTAAATTGGTAATTAACTCGATAATTACTAGAGTAACACCCTGAGATTTAGTGAAATATATATTTTTTAAATTAATTTAATCTCTTGGATATTTTTCATCTCACATCACACTGAAAATATTTTATATTATATTAATGAACTATGTTTATCTTGAGTTATATGAATCAACAAGTTAATTATGCACTAAAATCAACATAAATTTTATCGTTCTCTACATGGAACACTGACGTTAGCTTACGTTACATGCAAAACACACTTTCCTCAATGATTTACATAACATGCAAGATCGGGTGTTACCAAACAATAATTCATTATTAAAATATTACTATTTAATATGATATAAAAGGTCTATTAAATTTAATATTATTGTATTAACTAAATTATGAATATATATATAGTTTATTTCATTAGTTACCTAATAATTAGAAAAGAATATATAAAACAAATAAATATAAAGGAACTAATTTTATAAAAGTTTATTTTTATGTGAAAATATGACTTATTATAATAAATTAAATTAATTATAATAAGGAAAAATATTAATTAAATTTATATGTTATATATTAAAAAAATATTTTTGATAATCATCCAATATATCTGATAAATATAAGATAAGAACAAACCTAATTTTATGCTTAAAAGCCTATATTTTTATAAATGTAGTTTTACCACCTTTTAATGGAGAATCCATTTTAAATCTGATTTTTGGAACCTTTATAGATTTAATATTTCGAAAAAAAATTATCATTGAAATATAAATATAACAATTATGTTAGGATACATTTTTGGTATTTTTCTTCAAGGTTTCGTTTTTTAATTAATAGTTAAAAACAATGAAGTTTAATTCAAAATTTATTTTTCATATAATTAATTTATAATGTTAAATTATATTTCAAATCGATTTAAATTTTTAAATAGATAATAATATTATAAATTAATCAAATTTCATTTGTTGGAATAAATTTAACATGGAAATTTGGTATAAAAACTTAGCAAACGTTTGCACATTTTTATTTTAAAAGCCCACAGTGTCGTCCTGTCAGTGGGATTATTTTTAAATTAATTTCAGCCACTTATACAATTATAATTTTGAAAATTGGATTCCATATTTTTAATTAGAATAATTTATAATTTCTAATAAGTTCATTTTTGTTTTTGACCAAAAATATCAGTGAAAGTGATTAAAATTAATTAGAAAGATTAAGAGAAAAATTAGGTTAACAAAGTACTAAACCATAAATGTAAGACCCAAAACTACCTAAAAAACTTTAAAAAACCCATTTTATGGAAATTATATGGACTTGAAACTTCCGTTATTTATTTTTTGGTTTGGTATGACTTTTTTAGGTAAAAATGTGGTTACAAATAACTTATTTTCAAAAATGCCAACTGTATCCTTTCCCTTCCCTATAAAAGGACACCATATCTCCCTCTTATTCACACCAATAAAACCACATATATTCAGAAAATATCTACCCAATACACTTTCCAACATACATCCCTTCCTACTAGAATCCTACCCTTGGGATGAAAGAAATCCAAGGAAGCCTTTTGGAACAAACCAAAAGAAGTTACCCGATTAAGAGGTAACGGCTTCTATCAATCCCCTTTATTTTATTTTCTTTATCCAACTGTACACTATATTTATTCCATGATTGTATAAAAAAGTAGTATATTAAATATAATAGTATTTTTTTATTATAAGGGTTAGACCTACACATACACACACCTCCATCTAATGGGTAATGAACATACTGTTTATGTATACGACGAACTACCACCTCACAAAATGATGATTGTTCATTTTTCCTTACTGCCTATCAAGGTGGAAATTATGATGGAAAATATGATTATTTATAATATATATTATATTTATTATGTCTTTAATCTTCATTAATTATTTTACAACATAGATTGTCACGACCCGCCCTCGGGGTCCGTGCCGTGACTACCCCAAGCCCGCCTTCCATAGGCCAGGGGCTGGCGACTAGCACCAAGGCGTAAATCCCGGTAAAAAGGGAAGGCATTGCCTTTGTAAGGTAAACAAACACCACAGAGTAAACAAGCGGAAAGTAAACACTAAACAAAAACAGAGTACAACTGAAAGTGCGGAAAAGTAAATGGGCCAGAATACAAACCCAAACTGAAAGTAAAGTACAACTCGAAAGGGAAAAACAGCAACTGAAAAGTAAAGCCGCTACTCCGAGCTGTCCACTGGAAATCCCACCTGAAGGGTGGGTACAGATAGCTCCTTTGCTCCACGGGTCCCGCCGTCTGCTCCGTGCACGTCTCTCCCAGTGGTCCACCTCCGGGTACCGTCCCGCTCTGCAAACCTCAGCTAAGGTCAACGCTGTCCGTCGTCTGCAACCAACACAACGTAGTGCGGGCAAAGCCCGTGCAGGGGTGAGTATAAGTTACTCAGTAGGGACCCCGAGACCCCTGAAGGTCTCAAAAATCCACAAAGGATAAACCACGAAGAAAGGAACAAATCACGAAGTAACAACCGACACTGCTTAGGTATATGCCCATACATATACCTAAGTCATCAATTTAAATATGCTCCAACCTCCGAGCCCAAGTACAACTCAGTCCACACAGGAAAGTAAACGTATTCCACACAGGAAAGCAAAACGTAATCCACACAGGATTGCACAACACAATCCACACAGGAAAGCAATAGGATTCAGCTCACACAGGTATACTTCTTCAGAGGACGATAAAGATGATCACTGATCCATCTAAGTCGTCGGACCCACGAAGGATCGATAGGTAACTAACCCCCGCAAAGACCACACAGGGTCGGGCCCACACAGGACCTGTAGGCGCTGGCTCACACAGAACCGCTGAGCGCGGATCCACACAGGATCGGGCCCACACAGGACCGGGCCCACACAGGACCTGTAGCACTGATCCACGCAGGATCGCTGAGTGCTGTAGTCGTCGTCGTCGAATCCACACAGGATCTCTGTACTGTCGTCGTCGCAGTCACAGTAGCAGTAGTAGCAGTAGCACAGTCGCAGCCAGCACTAGGGTTCCCGCACACAGCAAGCTCGTACGGAGGGTCCGCTCCACGAGCCGAGAGGCTGATACATCAACTGTCACGAAGACCGAAGTTGATGTATCCAAAAGTTCCGTATCGTCAACAGGAACTCAACGCAACAGACGGCGCGTCGATCGGACGCCCGGTCTGAGAGTTATTGGCATTTTCGTCTCCGAGGCCCGGTTAGTTTTTAAGGCAAAACCAACCCGACCGTACTCCACCTGCGTCCAAACCTCGGGCGGAGTATGCCAAAAGATCCGTCTCACTAAGAGGAACACTACGTGACTGACGGCACGTCAATCGGACGTCCGTAGCTCAAGATATGAGCGTTTCCGCTCCGAAGGCCCGGTTGGTTTCGTGAACGAACCAACCCGGCCGAACTCAAAGTAAACCGAAACCTTGAGTGCGATATACCGAAACGACCGTCTCGATCCAAGGATCGCGTTGCCGTAGACGGTTCGTCATTCGGAGGTCCGAGGCTCAAGTTATGAGCCAAGAACCGAATCTGGTCCGAAACGGGGGGTCCGGGTCCGGGCCGACCCGGCCCGACCCCCCCCCCCCTCTGGACGGCGCGGCGGCCGGCGGCGGCGGCGCGGCGGCGCGGCGGCGGCGGACGGCGGCGGCGGCGGCGGCGCGGCGGCGCGGCGGCGGCGGACGGCGGCGGCGGCGGACGGCCGCGTGGCGGCGGCGGGCGGGCCGCGTGGCGGCGGCGGGCCGCGTGGCGGCGGCGGGAGGCACGCGGGGCTAAGCCCCGCGTTTCACAAGGCGGCACGGCTATAAGCCGTGCCTTGCAAAAGAAACGGCCCCCGCAAGTGGGGGCCGGCTGGATAAAAACCGGGGGGGCTTTGCCCCCCCCCTTCCTTAAATGAACCGCCCCCCTCATTAAGAGGGGGGTCTTGAAGGACCGGCCGGGGGTTTAATCCCCCGGTTTTTATGACATCCGGCCGGCCCGCTGGCCGGCCGGTTTTTACCAACGGGACCGGAATTTCCGGTCCCGCCCTCGACTTCCGACGCCGGCGGCCCGGCCGCCGGTCTTTCCTTCCGCCGCGGCCCGGAACCGGCCGCGGTCTCCTCGTCTCACCGCGGCCCGGAACCGGCCGCGGTGTTCGTCGTCCGGCGCGGTGCGACGGCACCGCGCCCCTTTCGCCGTGCCATGAACCCTCTCAACGCGGCGCGACGGCGTCGCGTTCTTGAAGTCTCTCCTCGGCGAAGCGCGACGGTGTTACGTAAATTAATCGCACGGTAAACCGCGTGGTGCGACGGCACCACGCCACTTTGCTTCCATCGCAAGAATTTAAACAAGAAAGTCGGAGGGGGGATTCGGCCGTGTTCGTGCGGTCCGGCCCCCCTCGCGTTAATAATAATAACGCAACTTAAAGAAATACATGTCACACGTTAATCTTGCTAAAAGTACGATCAAGAATAAAAAATGAGGAATCCAAAAGAAATTCGACAACCCCTACCTCTGGTTTGAGATTCAAAGAATCTTCTACGTTCCGCGGAAGACGGCGTCGCGGAAGTCGGGCGTCGCGGTCGTCGTTCGTCAAATCCGTTGACGAAGAGTTACGTTCGATGCGACACGTTGTTGGCGGATCTTCGTTTGCCGACGAAGAAGGCCCGAGGAGGATGCGGCGTTCCCTCTTGTTGACACCGAGGACGAAGAAGAGAGGCGTCGTTCTTCGTCGGAGTTTGAGCGCTCTTCGTCAAGATGAACGTTCTTCGTCAAGATGAAGAAGATGGAGGAGGAGCTCTCAAATGAATTCCACACAAGTTGGCTAACCAAATGAAATAAGGTCCCTCCTTATTTTATTTACCAACCTAGGAATTCAAAACTTCAAAATTCAAACATAACACTTAATTAATTAACATGTCATGTGTAATTAATTTGATGTTAAGTTTACAAACAATTAAGAGGGAGAGAGGGGAGTTTAAGGGGGAAGTTGAGAGGTTATTAAAAGATTTAGGGGTTCGTGTGGGCCCCACCACACTTAATCCTCCCAAGGGAGGTTAAGTGGGTGTGGGTCCCACTTCCAACCCCCTTAGGTAGGTTTTTTTTAATAAGTTTAAATAAAATTTGTTTTACACAATTTTATTTAACTTAACTGAAAAACCCCAAAACGTAACTTTCAACCCGCAACAAACGCAACTTCCGAAAAGGTCACATTAAGCGAATATCGGCGCTGCGAGTTCATCGGTGCCCTCGGATTTCAATTCCGAGCACCAGATCAAAAGTTAGGAATTCCTGCTCGTTCGTTCACTGAACGTACCCGAGCCAAACTTCGGAAATTAATTCCGGGCACTCCGGGCCTCGGAATCAGGTGCCGTCTGAAACTGCGCTCTTGTAAAATTCTAAAGAAAATTAAGAAAAAATTTCCCTTGAATTTTACGGGTCTTTACATTACTCCCACCTCAGGGCTTTACGTCCCCGTAAAGATACATCAAAACTAGGGAAACAAATGAGGGTACTGAGCACGCATCTGAGCCTCCCGCTCCCATGTGCTCTCCTGGAGATTCCCGTGCTGCCATCTGATGCGCACAAGAGGAATCGATCGCCCACGTAGGACCCGCTCCTGTCGATCCTCTATCTCCACCGGGACCTCCGTAAAAGTCGCCCCATCGTCAACGTCAAGCTCCCCATGGTCAATGATGTGCGTCGGGTCGTGCACGTATCTCCTCAGCTGGGATACGTGAAAGACGTCGTGCACCCGGTGCAACTGAGGTGGTAGAGCCAGGCGATAAGCCACCTCGCCAATCCTGCTGAGAATCTGGAAAGGTCCGATGAAGCGCGGAGATAACTTGCCGCCTTGGCCAAATCTCCGAATACCACGTCGAGGTGAGACCCGCAAGAAGACGTGGTCGCCATCCTCGAACTCCAGTGGCCTCCGCCTCCTGTCAGCGTATGACTTCTGCCGGCTCTGAGCTGTCCTCATCCGCTCCTGGATGACCTGGACCTTCTCTGTCGTGGCCTGGACCATCTCCGGTCCCACCAGTGCTGACTCCCCGGGGTCTGTCCAGCACAAAGGAGATCTACACGGTCGGCCGTACAATGCCTCGTACGGTGCCATCCCGATGGTGGAGTGGTAGCTGTTGTTGTACGCGAACTCCACCAAGGGTAGGTGGTCCTCCCAGCTACGACCAAAGTCGAGGACACATGCGCGGAGCATGTCCTCGAGTGTCTGAATGGTCCTCTCCGTCTGACCATCCGTCTGAGGGTGAAAGGCTGTGCTCAGACGTAGCTGCGTCCCGAACGCCTCCTGTAACCCCTTCCAAAGCCGGGAAGTAAAGCGGGCATCTCGATCGGAAACGATAGATGATGGCACGCCGTGGAGCCGCACAATCTCCTGAACGTAGAGACGTCCCAAGCTCTCTACTGAGCCCTGCTCTCTGATGGGTAAGAAGTGTGCCGACTTTGTGAGTCGGTCAACAATCACCCAGATGGAGTCGTGACCTCTGGAAGTACATGGAAGTCCAGTCACGAAGTCCATAGATATGCTGTCCCACTTCCACTCCGGAACCTCCAAGGGCTGTACCAAGCCTGCTGGTACCTGATGCTCTGCCTTCACCTGCTGACAGGTGAGGCATCGAGAAACGAACTCTGCTACAGCCTTCTTCATACCCGGCCACCAATGCTGTCGTCTGAGGTCCTGGTACATCTTCGCCACTCCAGGATGTACCGCTAAAGGAGAAGTGTGAAACTCCCTCAGCACTTCCTCTCGCAATGCGGCTGGTACCATGGTACGTCCTCTGAAAAGGATGTCGTGCTCTGCTCCAAGGGAGAAACCATCAGGTGCCTGTCCCGAGGATATCTGTGCACGCCGCGTCTCACAGTCAACGTCCCCACGCTGTGCCTCCCTGACTCGCTGTAGTAGTGGAGGAGTGACTGTGAGAGACTGAAGAAAGACTGCTCCATCTCTATCCACGAAGGATATCTGCAAAGAGGCCAGCTGCTCCGTCGCCTCCTCAAGTAGCTGAATGCCCGTCCTCCTGCTGAGGGCATCGGCTACTACGTTCCCCTTCCCTGGAGTATAGACTATATCAAAGTCATAGTCCTGGAGGAACTCGAGCCATCGTCGCTGTCTCAGGTTCAGGTCCTTCTGCGAGAAGATATACCTGAGACTCTGATGATCGGAAAAGACTGTAAAGCGCTCGCCCATCAGATAATGTCGCCATGTCTTCAGAGCGAAGACCACTGCTGCTAACTCCAGGTCATGGGTAGCGTAGTTCTGCTCATGCGGTCTCAACTGTCGTGATCCATAGGCGATCACTGCCCGCTCCTGCATCAGAACACATCCGAGTCCGGTCCCTGATGCATCGCAGTAGACCACGTACCCTACTCCCTCCTCAGGCAACCTCAAGATAGGTGCGCTAGTCAATCTCTGCCTCAGCTCCTGGAAGCTCTGCTGACATCTGTCTGACCACACGAAGGGTTTCCCCTTCTTCGTCAAAGCTGTGAGTGATGCTGCAACTCTAGAGAAGTCTGGAACGAATCTCCGATAGTATCCAGCTAGTCCCAAGAAACTCCGAACCTCAGTCACGCTCCTGGGTGGCTCCCATGCTAACACAGCCTCAATCTTCGCGGGATCCACTGCAACTCCCGCCTCAGAGATGACGTGTCCCAAAAAGTGGACCTCACGTATCCAGAACTGGCACTTCGAGAGCTTACCATAAAGCTGGTGCTCTCGGAGTGTGTCAAGAACAACTCGCAAGTGATAGGCGTGCTCCTCCTCTGTCGTAGAGTAAATCAGAATGTCGTCGATGAAGACCACGACAAACCGATCGAGGTATGGCTGAAAGATCCTGTTCATGAGAGCCATGAACACTGCTGGAGCATTGGTTACACCGAAAGGCATAACCAAGAACTCATAGTGGCCATACCGACATCTGAAGGCCGTCTTCTGCACATCCTCGTCTCTGACTCTGAGCTGATGATAGCCTGACCTGAGGTCTATCTTCGAGAACCACCGTGCTCCCTTGAGCTGATCAAAGAGGTCATCAATCCTCGGTAGCGGATACTTGTTCCTCACTGTCACCTGGTTCAGGCGACGATAGTCAACACAAAGTCGCAAGCTCCCGTCCGCCTTCTTGGCGAACAATATCGGGGAAGCCCAGGGTGAAACACTGGGTCGGATGAACCCCTTGCCCTGCAAGTCCTCCAACTGTACCCGTAGCTCTCGAAGCTCGGCGGGGGCCATCCGATATGCTGGAGTAGATATCGGGGCTGTCCCGGGGTACAAGTCAATATAAAAGTCTACCTCTCTGCGAGGAGGTAGCCCTGGAACGTCGTCGGGAAAAACGTCCGCAAACTGATCCACCACTGCAGGAAAACCAGGACTCCGCACGTCAACTGCTCCAAGGATAAGGCTAGCCAACTGATGAGTGATGGGCTGTCCTCTCCTCCGCGGAAGTCCATCCTGTGCTGCTAAGGCTCCCTTCTCGCCGGTGAAGGTGAACCTGCTCCCGTCGGTGCGTACACATCGCACCTTGCGCCTAAAACAGTCGATCTGGGCATGAACCGTAGATAGCCAATCCATGCCCAAGATGACGTCGTAAGGCCTCGACGCTGCTACAAGAAGATCCCAGCCGAAGCTCTCGCCTCCTAGAGTAAGCTCACACTGCCGGCACCAGTGCGTAATCGTCGAGTCTGCTCCCGTAGGAGTCTCTAGCCGTAAGGATCGAGCCAACGGCTCTGTCGGAATCTCCGAGCTCCGAACAAGGGCAGCGGCTATGAAAGAGTGACTCGCTCCTGTGTCTATAAGAACTGCAGCAAGGGTGGAATAGACACAGATAGTACCTCGAATCATCTCGGGTGCGCCGTGGTCGTAGGCCTCTGCTGCCTGGAGCTGTGCCTGTCGCTGCCCGCCAGCTCCCTGTGGTCGGGGTGGACCTCCTGGTGGTGGTGGTGGTAGAGCCTCAAAGCGTCGGCCACCACCAGCTGCTCGTCCAGCTCCTCTGCCTCGTCCGCCTCCTCCCTGCGGACCGCCACGGTCGACCCTCTGCCTCTGCCTCGGTGGTCCCTCAACTGTCTGCTGCTCCTCGGCACGACGGGTCGGGCAGTCACGAGCCATGTGGCCCTGCCCGCCGCACGAGTAGCACTGTCTGCCTCTCGTAAGACTGGCTCCGTGCTGTGTGCCCCGCACTGCTGAGCCAGTGCCCTGAGATCGTCTGCCCGAAGGTCTGGTCTGTCTGAGCCCCTGAGTCATCCGTCGACTGCCTGCTGCAGATGACTCTGCCACGTGCCGCCCTGCGGTGGGTCTCTGTGCTGGTGTAGACTCAGCAAGGAAGCTCTCGATCAGAAGAGCCCGCTCCAGTACTCCTGTCTGAGTCGGTATGCTGAGGGAGATCAGCGATGCCCTGATCTCGTGTCTCAAACCCTGCTCGAAGGTCCGGGCCCGGAAGAATGGGTCCCGTACCATGTCGGTCGAGTAGCGCGAGAGATCGGTGAATCTCGCCGAGTACTGTGCGACCGTCATGCTGCCCTGCCGCAGCTGTAGAAGCTCCTGAATGCGCACCGCTCGGAGGGTGGCCGGGACGAACTCAGAGCGGAAGAGGCTCTCAAAGTCCGTCCAAAGTAGAGATGCCTCATCGTGCACCTGGAGCATCAAGCTCCACCATCGTCCTGCTGCTGCGTGTAGTAGGCTCGCAGCGAGGATCACCATGAGGTCTGCTGGTGTCCTCACTAGCCTAAACACTCGAACCACTGCCTCCAGCCAGTCCTCTGCTGCCTGGGGATCCGTCTCGCCGCGAAACCTGGGCGGTCGCTGGCGCTGAAACTCATGCAGTGCGCTGAGGCGACGTGCATCGTCAGCGGCTGCTGCTGGAAGCATCGGGGGATCGGCGGGTAAAGCTACCGCCGGTGCCACTACTGGAAAAGGGCCCTGCACCGAGGCCTCGTCGCTCGGTGGGCTGTCGTCTCGCTCGACTCTCGGAACCCTAGCTGGCTGTCGTCGTGGGGGCATCCTGAAAAGAAAACAGGTGCGCCACGGTCAGAACAGTATACCTGGTGAGCTGATATATAAGTAATCACAAAGAAAACTTTGAAACACACACGCAATCAATGTTTTCGTGCATTAAGTCGGAAATCAGAAGTCAGGGTCCTGGTGTATGGATACGTCGGCCGCCGCACCAACACTGGACTCCCTGGACTGATAACCACACTCAATACGCTAAACATTATTGCTTCACATAGAAAAGATCAGAGTTCGCGGTAGAACCGAACTCCTTTGATACCAATTTGTCACGACCCGCCCTCGGGGTCCGTGCCGTGACTACCCCAAGCCCGCCTTCCATAGGCCAGGGGCTGGCGACTAGCACCAAGGCGTAAATCCCGGTAAAAAGGGAAGGCATTGCCTTTGTAAGGTAAACAAACACCACAGAGTAAACAAGCGGAAAGTAAACACTAAACAAAAACAGAGTACAACTGAAAGTGCGGAAAAGTAAATGGGCCAGAATACAAACCCAAACTGAAAGTAAAGTACAACTCGAAAGGGAAAAACAGCAACTGAAAAGTAAAGCCGCTACTCCGAGCTGTCCACTGGAAATCCCACCTGAAGGGTGGGTACAGATAGCTCCTTTGCTCCACGGGTCCCGCCGTCTGCTCCGTGCACGTCTCTCCCAGTGGTCCACCTCCGGGTACGGTCCCGCTCTGCAAACCTCAGCTAAGGTCAACGCTGTCCGTCGTCTGCAACCAACACAACGTAGTGCGGGCAAAGCCCGTGCAGGGGTGAGTATAAGTTACTCAGTAGGGACCCCGAGACCCCTGAAGGTCTCAAAAATCCACAAAGGATAAACCACGAAGAAAGGAACAAATCACGAAGTAACAACCGACACTGCTTAGGTATATGCCCATACATATACCTAAGTCATCAATTTAAATATGCTCCAACCTCCGAGCCCAAGTACAACTCAGTCCACACAGGAAAGTAAACGTATTCCACACAGGAAAGCAAAACGTAATCCACACAGGATTGCACAACACAATCCACACAGGAAAGCAATAGGATTCAGCTCACACAGGTATACTTCTTCAGAGGACGATAAAGATGATCACTGATCCATCTAAGTCGTCGGACCCACGAAGGATCGATAGGTAACTAACCCCCGCAAAGACCACACAGGGTCGGGCCCACACAGGACCTGTAGGCGCTGGCTCACACAGAACCGCTGAGCGCGGATCCACACAGGATCGGGCCCACACAGGACCGGGCCCACACAGGACCTGTAGCACTGATCCACGCAGGATCGCTGAGTGCTGTAGTCGTCGTCGTCGAATCCACACAGGATCTCTGTACTGTCGTCGTCGCAGTCACAGTAGCAGTAGTAGCAGTAGCACAGTCGCAGCCAGCACTAGGGTTCCCGCACACAGCAAGCTCGTACGGAGGGTCCGCTCCACGAGCCGAGAGGCTGATACATCAACTGTCACGAAGACCGAAGTTGATGTATCCAAAAGTTCCGTATCGTCAACAGGAACTCAACGCAACAGACGGCGCGTCGATCGGACGCCCGGTCTGAGAGTTATTGGCATTTTCGTCTCCGAGGCCCGGTTAGTTTTTAAGGCAAAACCAACCCGACCGTACTCCACCTGCGTCCAAACCTCGGGCGGAGTATGCCAAAAGATCCGTCTCACTAAGAGGAACACTACGTGACTGACGGCACGTCAATCGGACGTCCGTAGCTCAAGATATGAGCGTTTCCGCTCCGAAGGCCCGGTTGGTTTCGTGAACGAACCAACCCGGCCGAACTCAAAGTAAACCGAAACCTTGAGTGCGATATACCGAAACGACCGTCTCGATCCAAGGATCGCGTTGCCGCAGACGGTTCGTCATTCGGAGGTCCGAGTCTCAAGTTATGAGCCAAGAACCGAATCTGGTCCGAAACGGGGGGTCCGGGCCGACCCGGCCCGACCCCCCCCCCCCCCCCTCTGGACGGCGCGGCGGCCGGCGGCGGCGGACGGCGGCGGCGGACGGCGGCGGCGGGCGGCGGCGCGGCGGCGCGGCGGCGGCGGACGGCGGCGGCGGCGGCGGCGCGGCGGCGCGGCGGCGGCGGACGGCGGCGGCGGCGGACGGCCGCGTGGCGGCGGCGGGCGGGCCGCGTGGCGGCGGCGGGCCGCGTGGCGGCGGCGGCGGGCCGCGTGGCGGCGGCGGGCCGCGTGGCGGCGGCGGGAGGCACGCGGGGCTAAGCCCCGCGTTTCACAAGGCGGCACGGCTATAAGCCGTGCCTTGCAAAAGAAACGGCCCCCGCAAGTGGGGGCCGGCTGGATAAAAACCGGGGGGGCTTTGCCCCCCCCCCCTTCCTTAAATGAACCGCCCCCCTCATTAAGAGGGGGGTCTTGAAGGACCGGCCGGGGGTTTAATCCCCCGGTTTTTATGACATCCGGCCGGCCCGCTGGCCGGCCGGTTTTTACCAACGGGACCGGAATTTCCGGTCCCGCCCTCGACTTCCGACGCCGGCGGCCCGGCCGCCGGTCTTTCCTTCCGCCGCGGCCCGGAACCGGCCGCGGTCTCCTCGTCTCACCGCGGCCCGGAACCGGCCGCGGTGTTCGTCGTCCGGCGCGGTGCGACGGCACCGCGCCCCTTTCGCCGTGCCATAAACCCTCTCAACGCGGCGCGACGGCGTCGCGTTCTTGAAGTCTCTCCTCGGCGAAGCGCGACGGTGTTACGTAAATTAATCGCACGGTAAACCGCGTGGTGCGACGGCACCACGCCACTTTGCTTCCATCGCAAGAATTTAAACAAGAACGTCGGAGGGGGGATTCGGCCGTGTTCGTGCGGTCCGGCCCCCCTCGCGTTAATAATAATAACGCAACTTAAAGAAATACATGTCACACGTTAATCTTGCTAAAAGTACGATCAAGAATAAAAAATGAGGAATCCAAAAGAAATTCGACAACCCCTACCTCTGGTTTGAGATTCAAAGAATCTTCTACGTTCCGCGGAAGACGGCGTCGCGGAAGTCGGGCGTCGCGGTCGTCGTTCATCAAATCCGTTGACGAAGAGTTACGTTCGATGCGACACGTTGTTGGCGGATCTTCGTTTGCCGACGAAGAAGGCCCGAGGAGGATGCGGCGTTCCCTCTTGTTGACACCGAGGACGAAGAAGAGAGGCGTCGTTCTTCGTCGGAGTTTGAGCGCTCTTCGTCAAGATGAACGTTCTTCGTCAAGATGAAGAAGATGGAGGAGGAGCTCTCAAATGAATTCCACACAAGTTGGCTAACCAAATGAAATAAGGTCCCTCCTTATTTTATTTACCAACCTAGGAATTCAAAACTTCAAAATTCAAACATAACACTTAATTAATTAACATGTCACGTGTAATTAATTTGATGTTAAGTTTACAAACAATTAAGAGGGAGAGAGGGGAGTTTAAGGGGGAAGTTGAGAGGTTATTAAAAGATTTAGGGGTTCGTGTGGGCCCCACCACACTTAATCCTCCCAAGGGAGGTTAAGTGGGTGTGGGTCCCACTTCCAACCCCCTTAGGTAGGTTTTTTTTAATAAGTTTAAATAAAATTTGTTTTACACAATTTTATTTAACTTAACTGAAAAACCCCAAAACGTAACTTTCAACCCGCAACAAACGCAACTTCCGAAAAGGTCACATTAAGCGAATATCGGCGCTGCGAGTTCATCGGTGCCCTCGGATTTCAATTCCGAGCACCGGATCAAAAGTTAGGAATTCCTGCTCGTTCGTTCACTGAACGTACCCGAGCCAAACTTCGGAAATTAATTCCGGGCACTCCGGGCCTCGGAATCAGGTGCCGTCTGAAACTGCGCTCTTGTAAAATTCTAAAGAAAATTAAGAAAAAATTTCCCTTGAATTTTACGGGTCTTTACATAGATCTTTATACATTCCATTTTATGTAAATACGATAATTTCGTTTGAGGAAGTGTGGACTATCGTCCCCTCAAAGCGATGTGATTCACCCACACACAACATGGAATGTATTAAGGATGGGTTTGGTAAACTTATATTATATAATAAGGATACTATAATTATAATATATATACATATTATTCATTTAATTGATTTCTTTCAATACAATTATTAAATTGAAACAACGTTCATGCGTACGTACGACCTACCGTCTCTATGAATAGTGTGTTCCATTTCAAACTTCTATATTATATATATTATTTTAATATACATATACTGAATATAAATTATATTTATATCATGTTTTAAATTATATAATTAATGATATAAGCATAAGGACCAAATATATAACAAATTAAGACACATGTGAAAAACAGAGAGAATATTACCTGAAGCATAACCTTAACATGGAATTGTTAACCTGCGGGTAATATAAATTCATAATCAAACCATATACTATATTACATATAATAATATGGTTCTGTGATATTTGTATAATAAACTTATATTTATTTTACTAGAAGTTTGAATGAGTAGGGCAAGAGTCAAGACACTAGGTTATGGAATTTCATCTCACCTTTTATATCCATGAGATACATGCCATTTTTGCACCCATATTTTTATATAAGGTATATATACTATATTTTACATGTTATATCATGAATATAATTACTTTCATGATATTATAAGATTCATATAAATTCATTTTTTTACATTATGAGTGCGATTCAATGTTACCAAGTGATAAGATGTTTATTGAAACAATCTCATCATTTATCAAGATTGTTTATGATTATGATTCCATTGATGAAATATTATGATCCATATTTCAAGAACACTCATAACCTTTATTATCCTATTTTTATTCATGATATATTCATGTGTTGTTACCATTTTTCTACTCATTGGTACATATGATATTTAAGAAAGTGTTTTTAAGAAATCCGGACTTTACCCTCTCATCGGTCATAAATCTTTGTTCCTTCAAAACTATGTCTAAAAAAAGGTTTCCAAGAATATTATAATATTATCCTATAATATTTAAAAAAATTACCCTTTTTTATTTAACAATTTTTTTAAAGAAATATTATTTTCTCTTTCCAAACAAGGCATTTTTCTATCCTTTTTACCATGGATAAGTAATGTTCTTTTTTACATCATATGGAATGTATAGATTTACCCATAATAATTTTTTTAACCTTCCATTTCATGTTTAAAAGGTTAATTTTTTAGAAAATATTTTTAAAATTAATTTTCAAGGAAAATAGTTTTGAAAATGTTTTCAAACTTATTTTATAAGTTTTTAGGGAAAATGGATTTCAAAAAATTTTCAAGATTATTTCATATAATTTCAAGTAAAAAGGCTTTGAAAACATTTTCATGATTTATTTAAAAGTTTTAAACTTTATTTTTAAATAAATTATTTTTAAAATGTTTTCAATATTTCTTTATAAGTTTTAAAAGTATTTTTAATGAAATGGTTTTCAGAAATTTTATAATATTTATTTATAAGTTTTCAAAGTATTTTCAATGAAATGGTTTTCAAATCATTTTCAAGATTTATTTATAAGTTTTCAAATAATTTTCAATGAAATGGATTTCAAAAAAAATTCAAGATTTATTCTAAAGCTTTCAAAGTGTTTTAAAATAATTATTTAAATGTTTTGAATCTTATTCTATAATTTTCCAAGGAAAAAGGTTTTAAAAATTATTTTAAGTCTTATTTATTAGTTTTCAAGGTATTTTATAAAAAATTTATTTTCAAATGTTTTTATGAATTAAAAAAACTTTCAAATAAGAGAGGATATTTTCCTCAATATTTTTTTTGAAAGATATTTCAAAATTATTTTCCATTTAAGATGACATCCATTGATGTTACTCATTTTTATAGGAAATGATATAAAGGTTACATTCATATTATTTTTCTTAATGGTTATGATTAATGTCATGGTCTTTATGAAACCCATTTTTATTTAATGGGTTATGATTTTGATGAAATGATTATAAAATATGTATCTTTTTCAAAAGGTTATGATATGATTTCATGTTTATGATAATCATTTCATTTCATGGATTAAGATATTATTGTTTATCATTTTGTGGAATGTGTATTTATGATTTCATTATGAGATGGGTGGGACCTGTATCTCCCACAAATGAATTGGGTAAATATTTATATCTCATGATATAGATAATGATGGTTTTGGGAGTAAACATTGACTACTAAGATGTCCATGGGAGTGAACCATGACTACCAGTTGGTATGAGGAGTGAAATCATGCTACTAATATGGTCATGGGAGTGAACCATGACTACCAAGATGGTATGAAGAGTCAACTCATGCTACTAATATGGCCATGGGAGTGAACCATGACCACCAATATGGTATGGAGAGTGAAACCATACTACTAATATGGTCTTAGAAAATATTCATTGTATACTATAGAAATCATGTTATATGGTTATGTGTTTTCCACAATTCCATGTTTTGTTCCTATATTATGCTTTCATGGATTATGTTATTTATTTCCTTATGATTAATATCTTATAAACTTATAATATTTATTCCAGGATTCATGTATATGATATTTGAAATGCAGAGTCTAATATTTTATTTTCATGACCATGCTCTCATACCCTTATGCTCATGATTATGCTTACATATCTCCCTTGTTTACCCGTACTGAGCATTTAAACTCACCCCTTTTTATGTTTCCTTCCTCAGGTTATGAAGATATGTATTTTTTTATGTATCTAATAAGGGTAATAGTAAATAATAACCTAGTGGGAGATAATGTATCTCATTTATGTACCATTGTTTATGTTTACATGTTTCCAAAGGAACTATACTATTACGGTCTTTGGATGTCTATTTATATAATGTTTTAAGCATTCCACAAAAGTTATTTAACATTAATGTATGAAAATTTAGGGTCTATATAGTTGGTATCAAAGTAAAGGTTTAGTTGACCTTTGTAAAATAGGATGACAAAAACTTAGTGACAACCCTAAGGACATGTATAGGGACAAGTCTAAGGACAAGGAAAATTATAGGAAGATTTCTTAGAATTTTGGTAAAGGGTAGAGTGAGTGGTTTACTAGAAATACCTCCATGTATAGATACAACAATTTTAATTATCCTTGGAACATATGTACCTAGGAGTAACAACTATGAAAAGATGTTTTGGGACTGATTTGGGGTAATCTGGTACACAAAAATAGGCCTTGCTGCACACCTGGTTTGACACTCCTGAGGGATATGCTTTGGGAATTCACAAACTCTTCATGAACCATCATTAAGGACTTAAATATAATTTGGCTATGAATAAACTAGGATGAACCTATGGTGTCATAGATTACGGAAGGTGTCATGATTTATAAACCCTATAATTAATTCTTTTCATGACTATATGGTTTTCCACTTTGATAAGTAATGCTCACACTATGCTTCTGGTTTTAGTCAATGGTGGGAACCTAAAGGAACCAGATTAACATTGAATGTGATGAATGATTTTATAATGACAAGTCAAGTGGGATGATCACTAGAGTGAAATATGTTTTCATCATGCCTAATCAGTACTCACAAAACATGATTAATAATGTGAACCTTAACAAACTCTTAGACTCGCAAAGAAAAATAGGAAAGGATTTCACTAAGAGTTCAGGTAATGGAGAAAAAAGAGGAAATAATATTAGGTTTCCTTTATGTCAATAATGTGGAAATAATATCCTAAGTGAATTTATTAGAGGAACAAGAATATGTTTTCAATGATGAAAATAAGTACATAAAGAAAATGACTGTAAAAGAAAATGAAGAGTTTGGTTAACAAAATTGATGAGAATATTGGCCTTCCTAATGCATCATCAAAGGTTAAGTGTTTTAAAGTGAAATAATGGTCATTATTAAACACAATGTTCTAAGAGGAAATCTCCTAAATAGAATCAGTAAGGTGGTGAGAGTAATGGTTATATTTCTGATAATGATGATACTGCAGAAGAAATGTTGGAAAGAGGTATTAAGTAATAGGATGAGGTAACCTTTTATATATTATGGATAAAGTGGAATAATTGAAGTTTTTATGTATTTTTGATTTATAAATTATGTTATATGAATGGTGAAATAGACAAGGATTGTCCAGTTTATATTTTTCTCTAAGGATTTAAAAGATAATTTTGAATGTTTCTGATGGACTGAAAAATTGATTTAATAATAATGTGATATTTTTAATAAGGGTATATAACCCCTAATAAGTTAATTATTTTAAGATATTTTTGTTTGTATAAAGATATTTGGGATATGAATAAGTAAATTGGATGACACTTATTAACTTGAAACTAGTTAAGGACTTGTTGACAAAGCAATCTATATTATAATGGATGAAGTTTTCCAATTTCTAGATTTATGGATATATCCAGTAATCTATGGAATAAAAAATCATGCATGTTTTCCAATAGTATTTATGGTAATTCATGTTGTTACCATGTTCTAAGAAAATTTTCTGTGAGGGTATTCACATGTTTGTAATGTGACAAATAATATCTACTTTGTGATATATGGGGGGGGGATCAATGTTAAGCTGATTTCTTGATTTTATTTCTAAAGTTTTGTGTTTTAATATTTCAAAAGGGTTATAAGATTAACCATTTATGGAAATTTTAAGTTAAAATTCAAATTAAATTAGTGATATTAAAGTGTTATCTCTTCATATGAGTATTTATACATATTGGATATCCTGTTCAAACTAATTTGTGTTGATGATAACTGATGAAAAATGGGATGGAATATCATGGATTTCAGGATCTGTTAGTACTTCAGGTATGAAAATTTTACCTTCCTTTTTATAGATAATTGTTAATTGGATCAAGGAACAACAAAGGGTGAAATGTTTCTAAAATCATGAAAGTATATATTTTCATGAAAATTCTCCAACTTTAGGGAAAAGGAACTTGAAACCAAAAATGTTGTCCTAGTACCTTTGATTCCAATGAGTAAGAAGGTCTCTTAGGTTATCAAATATTTATGACTTCAAGATTGTCATCTTTCTCCTGAACTTATTCTATATCACTATCCATCAGAACATTATGGTAAGATTTCTCTTCCATGTCAAAGTTTTCACTTCCCACCTATGTTCTTCTTTGTGGGAATATCATTATGAGTTACTTTGGGTAACCGTTATGGTTCTAACTTTCCATTTTTAAGGGAAATTTTAGTATTCATTTTTATGATGTAGGTTTCTATGAATGAAAGTTTCAAGTATTAAACCTTTGATATCCTAGATTAATTTCAAGGGAGAAATTAATTTTATGCGGGGTAGAATGTAACACCCTAATATTTTCTGAAATATTTTTTTTCAAATTAATTTAATCTCTTGGATATTTTTCATTTCATTCCACATTGAAAATAGTTTATTTTATATTAAACCACTATGTCTAGCTTGCATTATACACAACAAAAAGTTAATCATGAAATACATAGAAAATAAATTTTAGTTTTAACTATAAAGAACACTGAGGTTATCTTGTGTTACATGAAAGATTGACATTTCTCAATGGCTTATATAACACGCAAGACTGAGTGTTACAAAATAATAATTCATTATTAAAATATTTTTATTTAATAGGATATAACATGACCATTAAATTGAAGAGTATAGGATTAAGAAACTTATGAATATATATATATATATATATATATATATATATATGAATTCATTGGTTACCTAATAATTAGAAATGAATATAAAGGGACTGATTTTATAAATATCTATTTTTATTGGAATAAGATTATTTATATTAATAAGTTGAATTAATTACTAATAGTTAATTATATTAATTAAATTTATATTTTATATGTTCACAAAAAAAATTTAATGATCATCCAATAGATTTTATAGATATAAGATAAGAATAAACCCAATTTTATGCTTAAAACCTATATTTTTATAATGGTAGTTTTATCGCCTTTTAATGGCGAACCCATTATAAATAAAATTTTTGGGAACTTTTATAGATTTAATATTTCAAAATAAGAATCATATTTGAAATATAAATATAAAAATTAGGTTATGATAAATTTTTGGTATTTTTCTATAAAGTTTCATTTTTTAATGAATAGTTAAAAATACTGAATTTTAATTCAAAAACTACCTTTTCATCTAAATAATTTATAAGGTTAAATTATATTTTAAATTATTGGTAAAGTTTAATTATATAATAATTTTATAAATTAATTCAATTTAAGTCATTGGAATAAATTTCACTTTGAAACTGGGTATACAATCTTGGAAAATTTTTGGACGTTTTTACTTTAAAAACCCGCAGTGTTGTCCCATCAATGAGTTTTTTTTTAAATTAATTTCTTACAATTATGAGATTATAATATGAAAAAATGGATTCCATATTTTAAATAATAATTATTTATAATTTATATTAATGTCAATTTTTTCACAAAAAATATTAGTGAAAGTGACTAAAATTAATTACAACGATTAAGAGAAAAATTAGGTTAAAAAAGTACTAAACCTTAAATTTAAGACCCAAAACAACATAGAAAATTTTCCAACACCCATTATATGGAAATTATTTGGACATTAAACTTAAAGTTTTGAGTTTTTTTGGTTTGGTGAGACTTTTTTAGGTAAAAACAGGGGTACACCTAACTTGTTTTCAAAAATGTCAAGTGTGTCATTTTCCTTCCCTATAAAAGGCCACCACATCTCTCTCTTCTTAAAAACTCTAAAACCACACAGGTTCTTCAAATATCTTCACAATATACTTCCCAATATCCCTTAATTACTTCTAGAAGCCTCCCATTTGGTAGAAATTAATCAAAGGAAGCCTTTTGGCAGAAACCAAATAGAGTTACTAGATTAAGTAGAAACAACTTCTCTCAAGATCCATTGTTTTATTTTCTTTCTCCACCCTTACACTATATTTATTACATTATTGTATAAAAACACAATTATATTCAATATAATAGTATTTTTTATGATAAGGGTTCAACCTTCACTTATACACACCTCCATCTAATCTGTAATGACCATACTATTTATGTGTATGGTGAACTACCACCTCGCAAAATGATGATTATTCATTTTTCCTTACCGCCTCTCATGGTGGAAATTATGATGGAAACTATATTTATATATTATTATTTTTTATTTTTTATTTCTTTAATATTATATAATTATTTTACAACACATATATTTATACCTTCCATTTTATGTAAATATGATAATTTCATTTGAGGAAGTGTGGACTACAGCCCCCTCAAAGCGATGTAATTAGTTCGCACGATACATGTAATGTATTAAGGATGAGTTTAGTAAAATTATATAATATATATGTTATAATAATTATAATGTATTAATTATATATATACATATATATACATATATGTCATTTACTTTCTTTCTTTCAATACAACTATTAAACGGAAACAATGTTCATGCGTACGTACGACCTTCCGTCTCCATGAACAGTGTATTCCATTTCATACTTCTATATTCTATAGATTATTATAATAAAAATATAATAAATATAAATTATATTTATATTATTTTTTATATTTTGGAAATCAATATATATGTATAAGGACCAAAGATATAACAAATTAAGAAACATGCGAAAAACAAAGAAAATATTACCTGAAGCATAACCTTAACATGGAATTGTTAACAGGAAGGTATTATAAAGTCATAATAAAAATGAATATGGTATTTTATATAATAATATGGTTTAGAGATATATTTATAAAAAACTTATATTTATTATATAGGACATTTGAATGAGTACGACAAGAATCAAGACATAAGGTAATGGAATTTCATCTCACTTTTTATATTAGTGAGATACTTTCCATGTTCGCCACTCTTTTCTCTTGTATGGTGTATAAACTACCCATGAATTTATTCTATGATTATTATTATTAAATTTATTAATATTTACATATCCATTATATGATATTTATTTCATGGGATTTATGTTCCAAGAGTCACTAATCAGTAAAGTAATTTCATCTCAATTTGTCTTCTTTGAGACACATGCCATGAAAATATAGGTT
Source organism: Viscum album (assembly GCA_963277665.1). Taxonomy (NCBI): domain Eukaryota; kingdom Viridiplantae; phylum Streptophyta; class Magnoliopsida; order Santalales; family Viscaceae; genus Viscum; species Viscum album. The sequence goes on from OY728164.1 coordinate 1,375,626,138, forward strand.
CATATCATGGCATGTGTCTCAAAGAAGACAAATTGAGATGAAATTACTTTACTGATTAGTGACTTTTGGAACATAAATCCCATGAAATAAATATCATAGAATGGATATGTAAATATTAATAAATTTAATAATAATAATCATAGAATAAATTCATGGGTAGTTTATACACCATACAAGAGAAAAGAGTGGCGAACATGGAAAGTATCTCACTAATATAAAAAGTGAGATGAAATTCCATTACCTTATGTCTTGACTCTTGTCGTACTCATTCAAATGTCCTGTATTAATTTAAATTTATTTTCTTACATGATGAGTGTTATTCAAAGTTACCAAGTGATAAGATGTTTATTGAAATAATCCCATAATTTACTGATATTATTTCTGATTATGCTTATATTGATGAAATATTATGATACATATTTCTAAAAAACTGATGAAATTTATTCACCTCTATTTATTCATGATATATTCATGTGATGGTTCCATTTTACACTCTTTGGTACATATGATATTTAATAAATTGTTTTTAAGAAAGCCCAACTTTCCCCTCTCTTCGGTCAGAAATATGTGTTCCTTAAAAACTATGTTTTTAAAAAAGGGTTTCCAATAATATTATACTATTCTCCTATAATATTTAAAAGAAATTTGTACCCTTTTTTGTTTTGAAAATGTTTTTAAAGTAATTTCTTGTTGCTTTTAGAACAAGGCATTTTCTAACCTTTTTACCATTAAAAAGGATGTTCTTTTTACCTCATACAACATGTATGGATTTACCCACCATAATTTCTATGAAGCTTTCATTGCATGTTTAAAAGGTAAATTTTTTAGAAAATGTTTTTAAAAGTAATTTTCAAGGAAAATTGTTTTCAAAATTACTTAAAACTTATTTTATAAGTTTTTAATGAAAATAGTTTTCAAAATGCTTTCAATATTCTTTCACAACTTTTCAAGTAAAAAGGTTTTCAAAACATTTTCAAGATTTATTTACAAGTTTTAAAAGTTAATTTTAAATAAATGGTTTTCAAAATGTTTTCAATATTTCTTTATAAGTTTTTAAAGTTATTTCAATGAAATGGTTTAAAAAAAATTGATATTTTTTATATGTTTTCAAAGTATTTTCAATGAAATGGTTTTAAAATTGTTTTAAATATTTCTTTATTAGTTTTAAAAGTATTTTAAATGAAATTATTTAAAAAAAATCATTCTTTCTTTTAATGTTTTCATGGTCTTTTTAATGAAAAATGTTTTTAAAATGTTTTGAAGTGTATACTATAAGTTTTAAAGGAAAAAATTTTTCCAAATGATTTCAAGTATTATTTATACTTTTTTCAGGTATTTTATAAGAAAATGATTTTCAAATGGTTTTATGATTTAAAATTCATTTTTCAAAGAAGAAAGTATATTTTACTCAAGAAATATTTTTTGAAAGACATTTAAAAATTATTTTCCATATAAGATGACATATGTTGATGTTACTAATTCATTTATAGGAAATGATCTAAATGTTTCATCCATATTCTTTCTCTAAATGGTTAGGATTATTTTCATGGCCTTTATAAAACCTATTTCTCTTTAATGGGTAATTCTTTTAATAAAAGTTTTATGAAAACTGTATCTTTTTCCATAGGTTTTGATATGATTACATTTTATGGTACCCATTTCATTTCATGGGTTAAGATATATTTGAATATGATTATATGGAACATGTATGTATGATTTCATTATGGATGGGTGGGACCTATATATCCCTCAAATTCATTGGGTAAAAATATATATCTTATGAGATAGACTAATATGGTCTTGGGAGTAAACCTTAACTACTAAGACGACCATGGGAGTGGGCTATAACTACCAAGATGTTATGATTAGTGGACTCATGCTACCAATATGGCCATTGGAGTGAACCATGAATACCAATATGGTATGGGGAGTGAACCCATACTACTAATATGGCCTTGTTAGTGATTACTTGGCTACTATGGAAATCATATTATATACTTATGTGTTTTCCATAATTCCATGTTTTATTCCTATGTTACTATTTCTTGGCTTATGTTATGTATTTATTTATGATTCATGTCTTATAAACTACCAAGATTTATTCCATGATTCATTTATATGATATTTGATATTTTGGTTATGATATTTTATTTTCATGATCATGTTCTCATACCCTTATTCCCATGATTATGCTTACATATATCCATTTTTTACCCTTACCCATCATTTGACCTCACCCATTTTTATGTTTTCTTCCCCAAGTTATGAAGATATGTATTATGTTTGATGTTTCTAAGAAGGTTAATAGTTAATAAGATCATATTGAGAGACAATATAGCTCATTTATGTACCAGTTTTTATGTTTCCCTGTTTCCAAATTCACTAGACTAGTACGGTATTTGGGCATCTATTTTTATAATGTTATAAGTATTCCACAAAAGTAATGTAACTTTAATGTATGAAATTAAAGGGTCGGTATAACCAGTACACAATGAGTGATCCTATGAATACACACCTATATAGACACTCCTAGGGGATATGATTAAGTTAATTCACATTTTCCTTATGAACTATTATAAATGATTTGAATAGAAGATGGCCATGATTTCCCTAGGTTAAGACTAATGTGTCATATATTGAAAATTATGTGTCTTTCTTTAGACATCCTATGAATAATTTTTCATGATTTCACGATTAATCACTATTATTATTATTACTCACAATATTTGTTTTAGTATTATTCACTGGATGGACCTAGGAGGAATCATGTAAATACTGACTATAATAGGCAATAAAATGACTATCCTCATGATAACCCAAATTAAATCGGAGTTGGGATTTGAAATATTTTAGATATACTCTCCCAAATATCTCAAGATATGAACATTATCTTAAATCATCCTGATCTTACAAACATCCAAAGGAAGGAACAACTCACCATTGACTCTTCTATATAAAAAATTCTAGTTTTCTTCAGTGGTTCTTATAATCCACTAATTTCTAAGAAATGGATCATTACCACTAAAAATATATTTTCTATTATATAATGTTTAAAACATGAAATATTTATCTTGGAAGTATATCATTTTCAAGGTGAATCAGATCAATAATAGACTCTTATCAAGAATATAAGGCAAGATGAGGAAATTCACTCCATGAAATGGGAATATTTTAATAATTTATTTTTAATAAGTATTTTCCCTAGACTCTTCACATGGAAATAAAAATGAAATTTATAAAAATAAAGCACATGGATGATGAATCCATTAGTACTGATGAGGAAAATTTCACGAGATATTCAAGCTATGTTTTAGGTCTTATTATCAATCCTGAAAGAAAAGTTGAACAATTATTTACTAGATTGAGACCAAGTCATTGGATGGAATTTTCTATAAGATAATTTGATATCTATGAAGAAATCACTAAATTTTATTTCAATATATAATAGAAAATGATAGACTCTCAGTCTTCTCATGGTTTTTGAGAAAAAATATAAAGATGGACTTTCAAAGAAATTCTAATAATAAAACCCATGGAGGAGATAAAATTAATTTTATTTTATGTCAGAAGTGTGGAAGGAAGTATAGAGGCAATTTAATTATAGGGTATGGTAAATTTTTTATCTATATAAAACAAGACCATTAAGAAAAACAATACCAAAGTGACATGAGGGGGCTAATCAATGAAAGGAGTGGGGAAAAATATCATCTGAATATTCCACCCTTACTCTAATTCTATAATTGTAAGAATTATGGAAATTATTCTAATCAGTACATGAATATTAGGATTAGTGATTAAAATTTATATAAAAAACCTCTTAATCCTATATATAATGGGAAAACTAATGTGATACAAACTACTAGAGTGGGTCATGAGAACAAAGTAGTGAAATTTACACTTACCATCCACTTTATAATTGAAAATGTCTTATTTGATTCACGATCTACCTACTCTTTTTTATCTGAATAATTTTTTGAGGGTATCATGTATCTATCTCAATGACTAGATATTGATTTAGTATTAAAAACTCTTAATGTTATGATGATCAAATTTCAATTCTATAGCACCTATACGATAGAATGTTTTGGGAGTGTACTTCCTGAAAATCTTGTGATTACCCCTATAGATAAATTTGATATATTTTAGGCTTGGATTGGATCTATCTATATAGAAACCATATCAATTTTTGAGGAATGGAAGTCATGTTTGATATTCGAAATCAACCTATGATCTTCCTTTGGTGTGAGGATGAATATAAACTTCCAACAGATGTTACTTTTATTAAATGGGTCTTAATATTTTTTCATGAGGGATATTTATCTCAAAAGTTTGGGAAGAAACTTAACATAAAATATATGTACATTTTTTATGATTATACTAATTTATTTATTGAAAAAAATTCTAGTCTTACCATGAATCATGAAGTTAAATTTTCAATAGAACCCATTCCTGATGCTATACCTGTTTCAATATCACTATATATAATGGAACCAATTGAGTTTCATGAATTAATGAAAAAAATATAGAATAATCTTGATAAGGGATTCATAAACAATAGTGAACCACCATGGGGTGCACTTATTCTTTTTTTAATAAGGAAGATGGGTCATATAATCTTTTCTTTGATTATTGAGAACTTAACAAGATCAATATCAAGAACAAGTATCCTCTAGACCATATCGATGAACCATTTGATCAAGTACAAGATGATCAATACTTTTCCAAAATTGACATTCTTTTGGATATCATCAATTGAGGGTCAATAAATAATTTATATCCAAGACTAACTTATATATGATTTATGATAATTATGAATTTATAGTGATTCCATTTGGAAATTACAATTATCCTTCTATATTCAATGATTTAATGAACGAAGTCTTTAGAAATTTAATTTATTTGTTTTTTAGTATTTATAGATGATATTATTATATACTTGAAAAGTAAGGAAGAGCATGAAGAACATTTGAGAATTGAACTGAAGAAATAGCGAAAGGATATTTTTTATGAAAAATTTACCAAGTGTGATTTATAGCTTGATAAAGTTTCATTCTTGGGTCAGATAATCTCAATTGAGGGTGTATAAGTGGATTTTCCAAAGATATAAGTTATTAAAAAATGGACCTACCCAACAATGATAATCGAGATCCATATTTTCCTTAGTTTGGAGGGATACTAACAATGATTTATGAGATATTTATGATGAATATATAATCTAATAAACTAGTTGACTTATAAAGGAGAAAATTTCCTTCAGATAGTTGAATGTGAGGAAAATTTCAAGGAGTTAAAAAGAAGGTTTGTTTATGAACCTGTGAATACATTACCGTGTAGTGGAGAAGGTTTTGTTATCTTTAGTGATGAATCAAAAAGGAACTGGTATGTGTCCTCATGCAAAATAATATTGTTATAGAATATTCCTCATGAAAATTGAAAATTCATGATAAAATTTACCCAAATCATGATTTGGATTTAGCATTAGAAATTTTTTCACTGAAAATATGGTGGTATTATCTTTATGGTGAATGTTGTGATATATATACTAATAATAAAATCTTAAAGTATATATTCATATAGAAATAGTTAAATGTGTTCTAATGTTTATTGTTAGAGTTGAATAATTATTATTGAAACTCAATAAACTACCACCCTATGAAGGAAAACAAGGTGGCTAATGCTTTGAGTTGGAAAGACCATGCTAGATTATCCATGATGAGAATTGAAAGAAATCCAATATTTTTGGATTTTCAGAAGATGTTTCTTAAATTCATAAGGAAATGGGATATATCATATCTTTATTAGATTATTTTTTATCCATATATCAATGTTAGGATTAAAAGGGAACATAAGGAGGATGTGTAACTATAGAAGAAAGTGAGAAATGTTCCTAAGTTCAACCATGATTATGATGGAATGATAAGGTTCAGAAACCAAGTATGTGTCCCTTCAATACCATAATTTAAGAAGGATATAATGGATGATTTTCAGAGTTCATCAGTCTTCATTTGTCCCAGAATTATGAAGATATATAAATATTAGAAAGAGTATTTTAGGTGGGATAACATGAAAAAAGGATATTGCATAATATATATCTTGATGATTGGTATGTCAACATGTTAAATCTTAGTGATAGATGTATAAGGGAAAGTTAAAACCATAACCCATACCATAATTTAAATAGGAAAACATTACCATGAATTTCATCTTTAGACTCCCCAAAACATCTAAAGGGAACAATTTTGTTTGGGTTGTGGAAAATCGCCTTATGAAACTAGAATATTTTTTTCCATAAAAAAATATTTATATCTTCATAAAATTTATAGGATAAAAATTAAGGAAGTGTTTATATTGAATTGAGTACCACTTTAAATTATATTATATAGGGATATGAGGTCTACCTAGAAGTTCTAGATAAGTATTTAATAGGATCTGGATACAAGGTTCAGGTTCAGTACTTCATATTATCCTCATACAGATGGTCAGTGTGAGAAGACCATTAAAACTATAAAAGACATGTTGAGGGATTTTTCTAGATATTTCAATGGTGGTTGGGATAAACACCTTTATTTGTTATAATTTTTATAAAGCAATATATTTCACTAGATCATTAAGAAACATTCTTATAAATACCTATATGAAAGGAAGTTCATAACTCCAACATGATAGGATGGAGTTGTACAAAGAAATATATTGGATCTAAGTTAGTTGAGGTAATGTAAGAGAGGTATATAATTATTAAACATCACATCATAGAAACTCAAGGTTGATAGAAAAATTATGTTTCTAATCATCGGTGAGATCTAGATTTCGAGGTTGGTGATAAGGTATTCCTATGAATACCTCCTTGGAAAAAGGTTATGAGATTTGGAAAGAAGGTAAATTTGAGCCCTAGATATATAAGTCCCATAAAAATTCTTGATTGTATCAGTATGGTCTCTTATCACTTGGAACTTCCACTGAATCTATCTAAAGTTCATGATGTGTTCCATGTATCTCTCTAGAGGAAGTATATACCTAATATTTAACATGTACTAAACTCAGTGGTTATACCACTGAAGCATAGAATACATTATAACTAATAACGGATGGAGATTATATATCAAATAGAAAAATTTATATAGATGAATCCCACTCTCCTGATCAAAGTTTTTGGGTTAAACCATAAATTTTTAAAAGCTACTTTGGAACCCAAAGATGGGATGAGGCAGAATTATCCTCAGTTGTTTCTATTAGAGTGAAATAATTTTGAGGGAAAAATTATTATAAGGGGATAGAATGTAACACCACAATATTTTATGATATATTTTTATTTAATAAATATTATTTCTTTGACATCATACTTTACGTGAAACACCAAGTTTGAACGAACTATGATATACGATTAAAATAGTATTATTTAATGCGACCGTTTTCTCCTATTCATTCGATTGAGGGTATAGATATTACTAAATAAATATGAAAACTTATTTTATACACTTTTATAGAATTAATTAATTGGTTATAAATTGATTATAAATTAAAATAAAAGCACTTCAAGGTAAAAAGAGTTGTTTATATAAAAAACTATTTTTTTTGTGAAAAATGTATTTTTATATTAATATATTAAATTAATATCCATTGATGAATTATTTAAATGAAATTTTTAGATAATATATTCAATAAAATATTTTAACATTCATAAAATGGTTCTTATAATTAAATTATTTAATGTAAACTCAATTTTATACTTAAATATGCATTTGAATAAAAATGGATTTTTGTTTTATTTTGCGCACTTATTTGAAAATGAAATTTCCCAATTATAGAAAATAAATATTTTAATATGGATTTAATATTTTTAATAATAATAATTAATATAATTTAACAATTTCAACTTATATTTTATTTATAATGAATAATAAAAACTGTAAAAATATGTTACCACAGTTAAGGTTAAAACGAGTTTAACCCGGGGTGGTTAACCTAAGAGATAATGTTTAAAATATCAAAACATTCTTGATTAAAATTTATTAGTAGATTTTATTTCCACCTTATACTTCATATATTCAAATATTTTTCATATTGGAGCCACTTTACTTGAGTAAGAAATTATTATATTTTAATCTTTAGAAAAATTCCATGTGTCCTCTCCCTCCCTTATAAAAGGATACCACCTATCATCTGTTACTAACACTTCATGAGCCATCTATACTAGAAAATACATATCATAATCCATTCATATCATATATAACCACGTCCTATATGTCCTGATTTGATCATAATACCATCATTTCAAGGATTAAGGTACCAACCAAAAGAGATTTCTCAATAAAGAGGTATAACTCTTAACAGAGTAGTTTCAAATTTATTTCTTATTATATATTCTCTAAATATATGGTATTAATTGTAAAATAATTAATTTAATATTTTCAATATAATTAAGTTTTATTATTATTATGGATCAACTATTTTCTATTTCCTTTATATGAAATGGGAAATGAAAGTATTACTTGTGCGTTTTTGTGGACTACCACCTCAATGTAGTGATATGATTAATTTTCCATCAACATCATTCATGGTTAGTTATTATGATGGATTTTATATTTTTATATTATATTTATAAAATAATTATACTTATTAAATTATAATATATCATCTACCTTCTTACCTTTCCATTCATTGGAAAATGATAACATCGCCCATGTGTATGTGTGGACTACCACCTCTACGCATTGATGTGACTCGTTTTTAATCACTGATTTATATGAATAATTATAAAATTGTATATGATGAATAAATATAATACTTAGTTAATGATTAATATTCTTGATATGATGAAACCGTGACCAACTTTCATGTATGAGAACCATTGAACCAAAACATGCAAGGAAAATGGACTTATCTTCACTTGGATGTTCATTTTAATGAAGAGATTATTAATAAAAGGATATTTGGAAATTATAAAGGAATGATACATAGTAATAGATGTATGAATAAGGTTATATAATATATTTATAATAAATATATATTTATTATACATGATATTTGAATGCATAGGAACAAAGATAAAACATTAGGAAAGGGATTTATGTTTCAATCAAATTTTAATCAGGATTGTTTATGATTGAATTTACATTGAGTAGAATTATACAGATATTGTCCTTTAAACCAATATATTATATTATAATATGTTTTATATATATATTTTATGTATTATTACCATTTTACTCTATTTGGTATATAAAATAATCGATAAAAAGTTTTCATATAAAATCCAACCTTATTTTCTCTTTGGTTGACATAATTTTCCTTCTATATCTATAATCTTTAATTTCATTATGAAAGTTATTACCTGTACTTGAAATGTTTTGAATATTTCATTTTCACTACCTTTGAATTTATTTACAAAGTATAAAAAATGAATATTTTTGAAGAATTTTTTTATGAACAAGTCATTTTTGATTTTTTTATAAGGGTGTGAAAGGAATGTTTTCTTTTAATGAATATAGTAAGAATGGATTTTCCCACCATCATGACTCTTCCTTAATATGAATATTCCTTTACATATTTCCTTGGTTATTTTAAAATATAATTATTTAATTTTAAATATATTTTTAATCTATGTCAACATCCCTTAAGGATTTTTATACTTCATTGGGGATATAATCTTATAATACCATCCTCTTTCTTTCTTTAGATTACTTGTGATAATGATAATTTAAGGATGATTCTATGAATACCATTTCATTCCCATGGGTTAATTGTATTATAATGAAACCTTTATTAAATATGTATTTTTTCTATATTTAATGCTATGATGAAATGATGAAATGTTTATGAAACATGTTTCCTTTAAATGAGTTATGATATGATGAAATTTTGAATGTTTTATGATCTTGTGAAAAACATATGTATGGATTTCATTACGTGATAGGTGGTCCCAAAATTATATATCCCTCCAATGCTTTAGGTAAATAAGGACATCTCATGAGATAATGTGGATTGGAATTGGGTGTGAACCTGATTCATTAAGGGACACTATCCACTATGATAGTCTTAGGACTTAACCTTAAACAAGGAAATGATGGAGTGAGGAATGAACCCATTCCACTATAATAGTCGTGGAAGTGATCATTAAATAAGGAAATTATTTTCTATGCTTATGTGTATACCAAAAACATTTTTATTATTATTATGATATGTTCACATTGATCATAATTAATTATTGATGACTCTGCACACTTATGACTTGTGTATTTTGTTATAACAAAGCCTTACTCTATGATTTGTGATTAATAATCTTTGACTAGTTCAATACGATTATTATAAGATATGATTATGTCATAATACATTTATGATTATCTTATACAGACTTATGATCATTGTTTTATTTCTCTTATGTTTACCCTTATAGAGCATATCATATAACCCTTTATTATGTTTCCTTTCCCAAGGTTATGATGAAAGGTTTTAAATAGGGAATGTCTAAGAAGTTTACTATGTGAGAAGATATTTGTGGGAGATTTTGGATATATTGCATGAAATAAGATTATTATATATCTAGTCTCCAAAGAATCTAAACATTTATGGTTCTAGGGAATGTATTTTTATTCCATTTAATGAATATTAATCTAAAATGATGTAATATATAGGTATGAAATGATTATGTAAGATAAATGTGGGTTCCCCATTGATTTATCAAATGGATGCACAATACTGATGGTTATAGATTATAGGGTGAAATGCCCCTAACTAATTTTTACATACTTTATCAAGAAGTAGGTCCTCCTTTATGGATTCCTGTAGTGATGTGGAAGTTCTAGATATTGAGAAAATTAGATGCTTCAAAAATTTTGGATCCTTATGAACCCCTGGTTTTTATTTGAGATTCAACATATATCTATTCTATCAACTTCATACTTTATAGGATTTGTGGTAATCCAAGAATCCATAGTTTCTTGTTATATATGAACCTTTATGGATTCATGTTGATATGAATGTTATTTTTATATGTTATTCATATTTATTAATGTAGAGAATATCTTGATCTCTACTTGTCTTCCTTCTAGTTACTCAATCATACCGGGGTATTTGAGATGATGGTTTCTTTGTATTTTCCTTTGTGGTTTTGGGGCATCCTACAGATTATGTTTAAATGTATCCCTGCATTGGAATTATACCACAAGTGTTCATTTTACATATATGAAGCATGGTTTAGAGATGGTCTTGGTGGACATAGACTCGGTGTGCCTTGTTTGGAGATAACTCTTAGTGGTGCCCTTATTGGATTCCATGTTGGCAGATCTTAGTGGTATTAGAACATGATATCATTAGGCGATGTTCATGTTTGGAGCTATCTTTTTATAAGTACCTCTTCATTTTAGGTACTTATGTTGGTTTTCATTTTTATATGTTGAGTTTGTATCTTTCCCATTTTGTATTGAGCTTTATGTACTGGTTATATTTGTATATCTTAGTATCCATATCATGAATGTGTTGTATACAGTTCAATTTTTTATATATATTTTTCTGGTTGCTTTATGCATTGGATTCTTGTAACTATTATAGGATTATAATACAAGGACACCGACACCATGATATATTCTTACTCGGTTATAGTTAACAACATATTTACTATTGAAGGAAAACCTGGAGTAGAACAATTGGCATACTATTGGGTCATGTCATGTGTGATGATTTTGTAAAATATTGTCACGAACCAACCCAGGTCAACCCTCAACCGATCACCCAAACTAGTCCGCGACAAGGACCAAAGGGCGTTCTCGATCCCCATGGGCTGGCAATTAGTGTTGGGAATCAAAATAAATCTATTTAGAATGATTTTTCCCATATATTAAAGAAAAATAAATAAATAAAAATTAAACAATGAAAATAAAAACTAACAACAACGAGAAAATAAAATTGTGCATACCTCAATGTGACCCTACAGGTCACCACCAACCTCAAACCAACATCACACTGTGGTGACTGAATCCGAGCAAGAAGCATAACCCAAATCTAAAAAAAAGATAAACTATAGGCGTGAATATTAAAACTCAGTAGGCCATACTGATAAACTATTCCCAATGCACTTCATTTAAAAAAAATAAAAAAAAATTGGAGTTTGAACTATAATATATCACAGTATAATTTTCTATTAATTTTACTCAAATAAAAAATACAACTCATTGCCCTTATTATTTTTCAAAAACCAAGTTCATTATATTAGTTTGACATTAACATTTTTATAAAGGGAAGTGATGCTTTCATTTTTTAAGGAAAGAAAGATTATAAAACTCTTTTACTTTAAAACCTTTTTTCACAATCTTTTAGTAACCAACACATCACTTACAGGTAAACATTACACAAGAGAGCACTATAATATTCATATAATAAGGGAAATGAAAATATATATACAAGTATCACATTAATTACTGCAAGAAACTAAGATCTAATAGACATATCTGAACCCAAGAGATCAAGAATAATTGAGAACATTATAATACTAGAGACCCCATCCTCAGTAGCATGCCACACATGATGAAATCAAAAACACTCTAAACACTCATCCTCCCTTACTCAAGATAGAACAAGGGGATCAATCCCATAGCAATAAAACCAGATATATCTACCTACTATGATCCACTATTCAGTATGTCAACTACCAGCGCAACAATTTTTCTCATAAAATCTCTCAATATGTCAGGTTACCACGTCTCATGTATATAACGGGGGTGAGCCAACTGATGTCAGCTGAGCATCCAATCAAAACATATATATAAATAATAATTCACAATAGGTCTCACCCTGAGTCTCCCCAAGGATTAATCTCATGCCTTAGAATAAATAGAACATAAAGGGTTCCAACCATGAAATCTTGATAATGGATCATGAGGATTCCACGGTGAGGAAATCCTATTCATTATTCCTAGACAAGGCATGAGAAACATCTAACTAAGGTTTTCATAATAATTTTTTTTTATCAATTTCATAAAGTTTTAAAACAGTCCTTTAAGCATTTCATAAAAATAACTTTTATCTTAAATGCAGTCCATCTTTCAAAGTAGGTGTAAACACACCATTTACCGTTTTCAACCCATTTACAAAAACTTCTTAAAATATTTTCCTCATAACTTTAAAACAAACCATTTCTTACAAAATTTTCAAATGGGGAATTTATCGATGACACAAGCCAAAACACTTTAAAATCCAATATTCATATCTTTATAAAAACCAAAATCCAAAAGGGAAGCCATATATAAGGAACCCCCAACACCATTTCACATATTTCCAATACCTATAAAAATCTAAACCATGCATTTTAAATTCTAAATTAGCCAAAAAATCCAAACGATCATTTGAAAAAATAACTTGGTGTGTTCTATTTACCAAGAAAATTATAGTTATCACAAAACAAGGACTAAACACTATTTTCACACCAAGAAATCTAATCCAAGGATTATATATTCATATTTATAAATCCAAGAGGGTGGTGAAATCAAGAAAATAATGGATCTTAAATTAAAAAGTAAAGTTCATGGGATATCCTACCTCAAAGTATGGCCAAGCCAAATCTTTCTAACTCAAGATGAATCCCTCTCACATGCACACACTTCCATATATATATATATATATATACACACATCCATAAACCGATGCACATGTTCCCCATGCCATGAGGTAACACACACACTAATGATATATATATATATCCATACCTGGGAATATGAATGCATTCCTTCGAAACCAATCACAAATCCCTATAGTAAATCCTTATGACTCAAAAACATCACGAATCCCTAAACTAAAATTAAGGCAAACAAAGGAATCAATATGTGATTGAAAAACCAAAAAAAAAATTTAAGAAAAAAATGTTAAAGGAAAAAACTACTTTTAATGTACCATCTGCATTTGAATTCTCATCCATGTGTGCACTCTATACACCCATAGATGCTCCAACATCCAATGGTACTTTCCAAAAGACCATAAAAACCCCAAAAATAATTTTTAAAGGAACACCACATGTTTTCCAATCTCAAACAAGAAACCAAAATATCACCATGCTCCACATAAAATCCCAGAACACAATGATACCATTTTAACACAAGCATTATAAGGGAAAACACCACAAAAACATATAATTTCACTATTAAATCCCAAATGGAATTTTACAAAATACATTTGATACATGCATACATAGGCATAATTGAAGATTCACTTTGAATGTTATTTTTAAAAAATTATGTCAACCTAAAAACACCACAATAGGGTATCCCTAAGCATCCTCAAGGTGTGAATCATATACAAAAATTTATTGAGACAAAACTGGGCATCAAATCAAACACACTTATCATAAACTAAGAATCACTTTGAAACCCATTTTTAACAAATTCTAATAACATGAAAATTCCATAATGAGCTAACTATGAGTATAAAAAAGGTTTGAAACACATTTAAAAATTAATTGATGTCATCCAAACACCGATGGTTTGCATACTAAATAAAAGTTATGACAATGTTTACCTCAAAGGCATGCGATTGTGATGAAACTCTCGAAGAAGGATGAATAAGCCTTCGTGAAAAAACCTTAAACCCTATACCAAAGGAAAACTAGACCAAACATTAACCTTAATGTCTAGGGTTCATCCAAAGTGAATAAAACCTCAAAAGTTAGAAAAAAAACACACCAAAGAGAGAAGTTTTCACTATTAGAATAGGGGGAGCACCGGAGGAGGTGGTGCGCCAAAGAGGAGGAGGATCAGAGGACAACTGTGCACTCGATAGAGATGTGGAACGGGAAGGAGGGCACCGACAGAAATCACCATCAGGGAGGAGGTATGTCTGGAGAAGAAGAGGGAACCGGAGGTTGAGGGCGATGCTGGAAGGTTGTGCCAGAGAGTAAGGAGGGGGTGTCGGAATTTCACACTGTATAGGGGATGGGAAGTGTGAAGGCGCGATGCACTGGGTGGAATGAAGAAAGGAGGGTTACACCGTGAGGGGAAAGGGTAGGGGAAAATTAGGGTAAAAACAACAACAACAACAATATTAATATTAATTTCAATTTTAATTTTAATTTTAATTTTAATAATCATAATATTGATAATATTCATTTAATTTTTAAATAATAATAACATTAATAACAATTTATTAATAAAAATATTAATAAAACTTTTAATAATAATAATAATAATAATATTATTATAGTTTAAAATTTTGCTACATTTTATTTTCATAAAATTTTATTTATTTTAAATATTGGGAAACCGTATGGTTATATGGGATAATTGCACGGTTACCACTAATCATGAGGTGCCTGTACACAGGCCCGAAACCCACCAAGATTATTAAACTCTTAAAATTTTAGACCAATAATCAACCTAAACCTTAGCAAGAAAATATAAGGACAAGAAATAATTAAATATAATAATTTAAAAGATTGGGGTGTGACAAATTTGAAATTTCAACTTTTACATGAGGTTGTATTTTATAATAATTTTTAAAGAAAATTATATCTATGATAATGAATACAATTTATTAGTTTTCTGATGAAAATATGGTTTATCAATAGTTTTTCAAAAAATAAGTGTAAAAAGAATTATATTTTCAATTTATTATGAGCGTTTTATAATGTGTTAGTACCCCTATGAAGGAATTATGGTGTAAATAATTGTGAAATCCCATTTTTTATTTTTTTAATAAATGATTATAATAATAATAATTTTGGAATTGAAAAAATGAAAAAAATATATTTTTTAAAATTTTGAATAATCCAATATTTAATTATGGTTAATGGAACCATTCATAGAAACTGTGAAATGTTAGAAAGCTAAGATAGATAGTGATGCAAAGTTCACACATGGTTTGGGTACATAGTAACCATATACCCTTGTAAGTTGATTAAAACATTTTTTATCATATTTCAACTTCTCGAGACCCTTTATAGTTGACATATAGAGTATTATAATGATTTTTTGATTATTTATTATGATTACTTCATTTATGAAATTTATTTTAATTATTTTAGTTTATTACTTTATAAAAATATAGATGTTTGTGAAGTTTTCTAAATTTTTAGGAATTTATTATTATTTATTATAATTATCATAGATTGGGTATTGGAATAAATTGAAGATGAATTGTATCTAATATTTTTTTGGATATTTTTATTTGTATTAGTAGTAGAAGAAGAAGAACTAATAAAAGGGTTTAGAAATAATAATTATTATTATTATTGATATTATTATAATTTCATCATTATTATTATTATAATTCGCAGTAGCCTCTGGTAACCCTTTTTTCTTTTAAACATGAAGAGAGTCAGGTATGAAGTTTTACAGAGATCCTAGAATTTATAGGGATGTATCAATACAACCATCACTATCCTAATATATTATTTTTTAATCAGAATGAATTATTCAATCGGAATACAACATGTGGTTTTGGGAAAGTGTGAGTCACCAAATTGGAGGTGGTTTCAAAAGGTTAGGTTCTTATAAAGGTAAAATAGGAGAGATATCAAAGGAAATATGTATCTTTTATAGAGATGATAAAAAATAAAGCTTGATAAGAGACTAGATAATAAATCCTAAGTGGGAATAGAGAGAAACAAAGCTTTAAAGCTAAAGATGGTAAAATTTCTATGATATGAAATCTAGAGGAATTGAGACCAAGTAAAGAGGAGTATAATTTTTTTTATTTGAATAATTTTATTTTATAGAGTAGAAAATTTATGTTCTTTCAATAATCTAAATATTTGACTCTTTGATATATGGGGAATGGATGATTAGAAGATCATTCTGATAGGTAAAGGCTATTTTTATATCAGTTTTACTTTATCTTTAGATTTATATATATTATATTGAATAGGTTATATTGAACTGAAGAATCATTTATATTTCAAAATGGGATATTAACTTCAATTGATTTATAAAAAATCAATCAAATATGGAAATATAGATTAGGTTATAAGGTTTTAATATGATTTTATGGCATACTTAGATCTTGAATGATATTACTTAATGTACTAGACTCCTTAAGTTGGATTAAAACACAGTGAATGGTAATATGACATCCCATTTATTTCATACACTTTATGTCAAGATCTATTACATTAGGATTCCCATTACACCATCCCAAAAGATCAAGAGGCCTAATGCCTTTCAGTAATTATATACATATCATAATAACATGAAATAATGATATAATAAAATTATTTAAAAAACTCCATAACATGCCCTTAAAATTCCTTTGATTATCTAAAAATGCATGAGATAGCCTGGGGAGATACATAAGAAAGTGGCGAGCTATGAATCCAAGTAAAGTAACAATAAAATCATGGTATAAATTAAAGTGGTTCATGTGATTCAATATAAAAACACAATGAAATATAAATGTAAGAATCATAATCATGAATATTGAATCTTGATATAAGATGATAACATCTGGAAATCATAAGAATGTGGAAACAATATAAAACTAAAAATCATAAGCACAAGTCAAGGGTATCCACCAAGAAATCATAACATAGTGTGCATAGGATAACTACCCATGCACTATACATGTTATTTCATGAGCTAAAGACATTACCCATTGCATTAGAGATCTATATAATTCTAGACCCACTCGTCATATTGATATTATGTACATTCATTAGTGTTCCACATAGATAATATAACTTAAGAACATGTTTTAACATATATAATACAATTGGGTTACATATATTAAATTCCTAAATCAATGAAGGATAGGTAAAACTAGGTGAATACCCTTGGGTGGAAATGGGGAAGGGTATTCACAATATAAAATTTTGGCATGGAAAATCATAGAATAATTCTGGCAGCATAATGGGTGTACATAAAGGTTCATGGTAGGGATTAATGAAAGTGGAAGGTATTATCCAATTTAATTTTAATCATAAGGATAGTAAATGGATGTGTAAAAATATATTTCAACATCATAAATAATAAATAAAAAATATTAATAAAAAAGAAATTACTTGAATAAAGAGGAGGAAGAGAAACCCACACATGAGAGGGTGTTTCTAAAATATTAGGATGATTTTCTTAAGAGATTAGGAATAAATTCGAAGGTATTTATAGTATTATAGGGATAAGAACGTGATGTTTAGTGATTTTTGAGTGAAGAGGAATGAGAGGTTAGGTGGGTATTTATTGAAAAAGATAGGGGAATTCTTTAAAAAAAATATACTTAGGTTTTGGAATAGAAGTATTAAAATAATAAAAACCACAAACCTTACCATGAATTTTACCCATGGTTTATACCAATTAGGAGTTATTTCAAATAATTTATTAGGTTAATAAATTAACTCGTTAGAATAATACCATTCAATATGTGGAAGTGTGTCATGTTAATAAATAATTGTTTTTGAAACCTTAAAATATAATATAGGTTTTAGAGGATTCATTATAGGTTTGTAATATAAGTCAAAAAACTTAAAAACAAATTATTTTAAATTGGAAATAATTTTTTGGTTATTAATTCCTTTTATAGTACTTATTTTATCACTTTTTGGAAATTATGTGGTCAAAATACACACTGTATATTTATTTCGTATTTAGTTTTTACTCAAAAATTCAATAATATTAGAAAAATATAAAAGAATCATCATTTGATAATTTCAATGTATTGATTTAAAAAATAATATTTATTTTACCAAAATAATTTTTTAAATATATGATTTTTAAATTTTAAATAAAAATATTTATTTATTAAAAAATACTAGTTTTTACAACACAAACAACATTCTAACACTTATAAATATTACACATAACTTCATTAAAATATATCATTATTTACATTTAAGTAAATATTTTTTAGTAAGAATATTTTATTAAAATAAAATTTATTTCAAAAATTCATAAATTTATCAAAAATATTTCTTTAATTAAAACTATATATATCTAAAAATACAATTTTTATGTCTTCATATCAAAATCTAATTTTATCGAAGTCATTATATAGTCATCTGTATATATAATGTAAAAAAGAAAAGGGATAAATATAATCATTATTTTATTAAAAAAATAAAAAATCATGCTACTAGGGTCTAGATACATAAACCCTTATTACACCAACCTACTCCCTAAGGGTAAGGTGTAAAATAGTGGTACTTTCTTAGGGTGGTTCAACGAACACGACTTAGTAGATGATCTATATGATCTTAAACTTAACCTGTATACGGATTAACTTCTCTTTAATTTTTTGAATATCATATTGGGATTTTTTAAGGTAAAATTCTAGTGATGTCATCTACCTCGAAATCACTGATAAATGGGATTCATAGGGTATGATCCTATTGGTCAAGGTCATCGCTTCTTCCTTCTATTTCAATTACATATTATCATAACCCATAAAATATACTAATATTTGAGGTCATTGTAGAACAACTGTATTATCTAAGGTTATGATGATTATCAATCTTTAAATCCCATTATACAATTATGGATATATTTTATAACAGTCCAAAATAAAAAATGAAATTAAATGAAAATTTTAACTATATTACTTAATAAGGTATTTATTCACCGAAAAGATAATTTTATTTTTAAAATTTTGGGTTGTTACTTTATTCCCCCCTTTAGAAAATTTTCCCTTAAATTTTCATTTCTTATACTAAAATAGATGAGGGTACTTCTATTTCATCGCACTTCTAGTTCCCATATTACCTCCTCAAATTTTTGGTTCTACCACAACACTTTGATTAGGTGAGTTGTCTTGTTTTATATAAATTTTTCTCTATGATATAATATCTTTATCAGTTACTCCTCATATGAAATATCATTCTTCAAAGGTGCCACCTATGGATTCAATACATGTGAGGGGTCTAGTATGCACTTCCTCAAGAGTGATACATGGGACACATCATGTAGTTGAGATCAGTTGGGTGGGAGTTCTAATAGATAGACCATGAATTCAATGAGATCAAGGATCTAAAATGGGATGATGTATCTAGGAATGAGCGTTCCCTTATTCCCAAACCCCAAGAAATTCTTCCACAATGATATATGAAGGAATAAATTTTCTCCAATCTCAAACTCTAGGTCTCATCTATGATTTCCATATAGATTTTCTATCAGCTTTGTGTATATTTCATATAATGATGAATGGTTTGAACCCTCACTATCATCTCTTGGATAATATCAAGTCTCATAAGCTTCATCTCTTTAACTTCATCCCAACATGTTTAATTCTAACACCTATTCATATACTAAACCTCATAAGGTGCCATTTGAATTATTTAATAAAAAAATATTTTTCTATAAGAACTCCACTAGGGGAATGTGTTGATACCACTAGCCTTGGAAATCAATTGAATAAGATATCATTATATTCTCTATGGTTTGAATGGATATCTTAGGATGAACATATGTTTGAGGGTGATAAGTAGTATTAAAACTCATATTTGTATCAAATTCTTACTGAAGGCTTCTCCAAAACCTCAAGGTAAAACTTAGATTTTTATTAGACATAATAGAGATTGGTAGTTCATGTAGTCTTACCAGTTATATTATGTATATTTTGGTGAGTTTCTCAAGAGATAAATCTTCCTTGATAATAATTAAATGTGATGACTTTTTAAGACAATTTACTTCCTCCCATATGGAATTATTACCTATAAATTTATTGGGAATTCCTATGGTGAAATCCATAGATATGTTTTCCCATTTCCATATTGGTATGGTAAATGGTTTCATCATACCATTAGAATTTTTTATTACATAATCAAAATGATATCACACTAAGAATCGAGATACAAATTCTACAATCTCTCTCTTCATGTTATCCTACCAGAAGTTTTACATCAGATCTCTATACATCTTAGTAATTCTTGGATGAATAGAGAAGGATAAGTGATGAGCATCATCCAGAAGTTTCCACTTTAGTTATGATATTAATGGGACACACATCCTAGTTCTAAACCTTATAAATCCATATTTAGCAAAGTTAAACTGCCAAATATTCACTAGATTTATCTGTAACTCCTCATCATCTTATTGAACCTCATTGAACCACTCAAGAATGGATGGTTGAGAATATATTTGATATAGGTAGGATAATGTTGCTTTTATGATTTTAATTTACATACTTTTGATTTATAATAATATTAGATCTTTTTCAATCATCAACAAGGTTAGGGTTACAAAACCCTTTCTACTTAAAGCATCTTTCACTTTATTTTCCTTCCCAAGATAATAAGGGAATGATAGTCAAAAACCATGATCATCTTTAAACACCTTCTCTATCACATAATAATCTATTTTATGTGAATATATACTTGAGTCAATTATGATCCATATATATTTCACACTTCTACCATAGAGATAATTTCACTAAATTTTCAATGTGAATATCACTTCAAGAAATTCTAGATAATGTACTAGGTAAGTTCTTATCATGAATCATTAATTGTTTGTAGGTATAGGCTATCAATTTATTATTTTTCATGAGTGAAAAACCTAATATTTTTTTTTGTATACATAACTATAGATAAAAAATGAATCCCCACTTTTGTTCTAGATAAACCTTACCCCTCTGAGTTATCTTGGTTAATGGGTTTTAAAATCATGAGAATTTTTTCACAAATTGATGATAGTATCCTACTAATCTAAGGAAACTAAGAATCTCCATTATAGATGTTGGTATGGTTCATCCTTCAATTTCCTCTATCTCTGATGGATTCAGATATATCCATTTGGTGGTGATAACAATCCTTATAAAGGTTACTTGATCCACACACAAAAATCTCATTTACTACACTACACATATAACTTTTCATTTCTCAAGTTCTTCAGTACAACATTAAAATTCTCCTCATGTTCTTCCTTTATTTTGGTGTAGATAAGAAAAAAAACTATAAATACTACAATAAATTTAACTAGGTAGCCCATAAAGACTCTATTCATCAGTTCCATGAAGATATTTTGATCATTAGTGAGTCCAAATGGAATCACAATGAACTCACAATTCCTATACTTTGTATGAAAAGCAGTATTGGTGATATCCTTCTTCTTTACCTTTACTTGATAATATCCTGATGAAAGATCCACCTTAGAGAATTATTGTTCTCTAAATAGCTAATAAATCATTTTATTAATTCATGGTAGGAGATAATTTTTCTTTATCATGATATTTTTTTAGCACAAAATAATCAATACATAGATTAATTGACCCATCCTTCTTCTTAATGAAAAGGACCAACACACCTAAAGGTGAAGCACTTGGTCTATAAACCCTTTTTCCAGATTCTATTGTAGTCGGTTCTTCAGATCTTAAAGTTCAATAGAGTCCATTATATATGGATTATTGGATATTTAAAATTCTCAATGTAATGGCCCAGACCCTCATGATCCATCCCTTTGCCAAATTCTAGGATCCTAAAGGGTCGCACCCCGATCAATGCGACCGATCGACCGATCGATGCAACCAATCGGCGAGACCGATTGGCCGGACTGATCGGCGTGGCCGATCGGCACGACCAATCGGTGTTGTCCATCCTTGATGGGTTTTCCTTCTACAGTTTTTCCCATAACCCCACTTTTAGGCCTTTTTTAACATTTTTAAGTGTTTCAAGGCCGTTTTTAAAGCCCATAATTAATATCTAAAAATACAGAAAATCCTCTCTACTGAATAAAAAATAATCCAGTCATGTGTAACCACCCAACCGCATGGAATAACCACAATCCGACTTCCAAGGCATTCAAATTTCTTATCCCGTAACATTGGGATCTCATCTATTTATCAGGCTGGATTTTCTTCTCCTTCCTCTTGGCTAGTATCCTCTTCCTTGTGCGTTTGAAGTCCTTTGTTCCCAAGGCAAGTGGTGCACCTTTGTTGGAGCCTTGTAAGTCGCGCATCCCCTGTTCCTAGCGCCTGGAGAAAAACTTTGATCATTGATCAATCAAGTAGGGATTTTATCCTTCGTCTCTCCTTATGTGTATCATGCGGGGTGGGCATGCTTTTGTCTATATGGAAATTGATGAAACCTAACTTAATGAAGATAATGAATGGAACTTTAAAGAATGAAGGTGGGTGTGACCGATGTTCTTCTATACTCTTTTTATGTTGTTATGTGTTGTGAATTGTACGGGCCTGTGCTCACTGAAAATCATGTTCATTGGTGGTCTTTCCTTGTGCACTAATGAACCTCGGTACCCCTGTATGTTTAAATATATATAAAATGGAATTGGTTAATTATGTATACTCGGTTAAATAAATTGAAATAACCAGGATCAACCCTTTTTTGTGATAACCCCAGTTAAAGTACAGTGGAATTGAAACCATGGAGTGTGTTAAATCTTTTAAATCTGAAAATACCTGCATGGGCCTGCCTTGTGTTGGTGGTAGTGGTTTGGTTTTTTTCCTTCACAGGCTGATTGTGGGTGACCTTATGGATTTATTGGATGGGGGCTTAGTTTTCTGGGGTGATATGGGTGGGGATGGGATCCTCTGTTGTTATACTTTCACTAGTTGTGAATTTGAGGTTGTGTGGTTACTCTTCTTATATCACGAATTGGGGTGGAATCCTCTGTTGTTGAGAAACCGTTGGCTTCTAGATTTTGGATACATGGGGCTGTGTCTTGGGTTTTTCTTTGGTTCCAGTACTTTGAGGGATCTCACTTGTCCCTTTGTTGTTATGACTTTGCAAGAGAACCGAGTTTGAATGCTTAAATTACTGTTTGGTTGTTTCTTTCCTTTTTAGCTTGTGGTTATTCCTATTATTTGCCCAATAGTGAAGAATTCACCGTAATGGGATCACTTGAACATGAAAACAAGAATGGGTTAAATGAGGAAATTGGTTCTGTGATGGATTGTGACCTGGCTGTGGGTGGTATACCTTTCATGAATGAATTGTGATGCGGTGTTTGCACTTAGGCTATTTTCGGAACCCTAGGTTGGGTTGAGTGCTTATTTACTTATGTATATACTTGTAGTTTTTATGTTTCTTATTCGTGCCCTACCCAAGTTGAGAAATTAAGTGCCGAACACTCCCATTTCATGGGGGAGGGTGTTTTTCCCAACACTCCTATGAGTGGCTGGTTATTATCTCCTTTCTGCTCCCTTTTCCGAATAAACCAAGACTCTTCGGGAAGGCTGTGATGGATTTAAGTCCATTATTAGCCCAAGAATCTTCAGGCGGGGTAGTTGTGGTGGTTGGCCCAGGTGATTGCGCAAAGGTTTTTTCCCAAGTGTCTTCGGGATGAGGATCAAGTGTCTTCAGGCGTGGCAGTAGTTGTTCTGACCTAGGTGTTTGCGGGTATGGTTATGAGTGGTGGTTGTGGCCCACGTGTCTGCGGGTGGATAGTGGTTATGGCCTAGGTGTGTGCGGGTGGGGTTTGGCAGTTGGACTGCGGTGAGGTTGTGTCCCAAGTGTGTGCGGGCGTAGTTTGGCAGTGGGAGTGCGGTAAGAATGGATGGATTGGTTCGATGCGTAGGATGTCTTCAATAACCAGTGGGAAAGTGGCGCGGGGTACCCAAATATTGATGTGCTATTACTATAATTTACTTGACTTGCGTTATTTAGGGAGCGTGCCTAGGTGAGGTTGGGTGGATATCTTTTTCTTGGTTGGGTGTTTGGTTATCTCTTTTTTCCACATGACATTAGAATGTCTCCTCACTTGTGCACGAGAGTCTTTGGTTTTCCCTACTGAGTATACTTGTATGATCACCCTACGTATATAAAACTACTTTCAGGTTTACAGGAGGACTTCAGAGATCATGCGGGGCCGTACTAGCTTGGACCTTTGGGGCAGTTGTTGTTGTTTTCCTTTTTTTTGGAATCTTTTCACCTTTGGAGTTTTGTGACTTGTATCTTTTACCTTTGAACATGCATATGGGAACAGTTTACTTTCAGTGGTACTTGCACTTTTAGTTTTGGTGTTGTGGGATTTACTACCTTATCTCCCAATCCTATTAAAAGAAAATGGGTAATTCCTTCCATTTAGTGTGTGATTCTATACCCTTGGTGCAGGTCTCCACTCCGGGACCTATTGAAGGCGGGTTTTGGGGGTCATTATCTCTCCTTCAACTTAAAGAAGGAAGGGCCTAGAAATATGCTGACCCTTCCCTCCTTTTGGTGAAGGTGGATCATGACACTCTAAGTATAAGTTTGGTTTATAACTCAATTTCTTAGTGAGGAAGACTAGGAAATTCCATCAGGAACACATAAACATATCCCCTTACAATAAGAATGTCATAAAGGATGATCTTTTTTTAATAATCAATCATTTGAGCTATATATAATTTCTCATAAGGAAAAAATATGCATTATTGAGATACCGATTCCAAAGGATATCTATCCTATTCCTTAAACTTGTATATAATTGATTGGTGATTTATGATATAGAGGGATAATCCTTCTCCCGAACATTTTATGTTATCTCTATACAAGGAAAGACAATCCATACTAATAATTTCATTGGATTTCACTAAAGGGTGTATCACAAGGTTCATTAGGAAATTCAGCCTTCAAGTATTGATAAGGGATAAGTTATTTACTTTGGATGAAATAAATGTACCCATTTTAATTTACACCAGTAACTCAAATATCATGTTTTGAGGTGGTATTTGAATAGTTCTACTATAATTTTTTTGATATAAAAGAGTGCATTGAACAATAATAAAATAGTATGTTTAATATTCTTGATTGAATAACTAGCATACCTACCACCACTTATTTTTTAGGATCCATGTCAGTAGTTTTGGTGGAATATACTTTACCTTTATCTCTAGCTCTTGGTTGTTGTTGTCATCAGTTATCACTAACAACCTTTGGATTAGTTAATTTTTTCTCATAGTGTCCTTATTCATTTATGTGGAGTTATTTTTCACTCAACTATGGTTTTATTATAACTTTCTTTTATACCATCACATTGGTGGGTTTCTCTAATTGGAATTATTTAGCTAGGTGTCCCTTCTTACTATATCTAAAATATTACTTTATCCCCTTCAATAAATTTTTGGGATGCATCTTCTAAATTTTTTTACAAGTCAGATATTGGAATTTATTGGCACTATAAGATCTACCCACCACTCTCATAGAATTAAAATTGATTCTCCACTTCCTATCTCTAGAATCATAAGACCCTTGAAATTCACAGATCTTCATTTATACTTTGAGGGTATATCAAAAAATATCTTCATAGTTGTCAAAGTATAAAATCAATAAATATTTTTATAGATTAATATTTATCCCACAAAATAAGAAATCAACTTTACTCTCAGGTTTAATGAAAAATATGAAGTTGTATCATGGAACTCTTTTGATGTTTTCCTCATATTCCGTGATGAATTCCTCAACATTTTTCATGATTCCATGGAACTTCCACTCTATTTTAAGTCATAGATAGAAATAAAAATATTTATTTAAAAACATTTTCTTGAATTCTTTCCACTCCATCACTTATATATCCTAATTGGGCTTTGTATTCTTGATCATCATTCACCATTGACCAATTTCCCCCTTCATGCAATAAATAACCAATACAACCTTATCTTGTTCAGAGAATTGAATTAGAGAGGATATCTTTTAAAGGGATTTGATCCATTTTTCTATGATTAAGGGATCAAAATGTCCATTGAAATTCAGAGTCTTTTTTTATTTAAATTCCTCAATTAAGACTTAATCTTTATTAGGGGTCTTGGGGTATTCCTCTTTATCCAAGTTTCTATTAAAAACATGAGTTAATTGAGTAAGTATTGTCATGAAGTTCTCAAATCCATCTCCCATAAAGTTGGGAATCTCATTTGGGTGGTCATCACATTGCTTATTAACTCGTTTCCTCACACTTCCATCTATTGACTAAAATAAATGTAAAAATAAGGATTAAAATTTAAAATTATTAAAACATAAAAAAGAAACTATGGATATTGAAGGTATAACTCATAAATGACATATATTTCTTAAACTATGAATATTTAGGTTTCAATATAATTTATCCACCATCAATTCCCTAATATTAAATTTCATAGGATTTTTTCCCCTTTATAATGGTTTGTAAAGAGCTTGTGAATTTACCAAATGATATCCTCCAACAGTGAAAAACTAGGTGTGAAATAAGGAATATTTTTCATACACTAGGTATTGGTCAAGTTAATACCCAATGATATATTTAAAGGAAATAACATCAATGGATATATGATTCAAATCCAAGTTCACTTGTAGCATCCAGATAGGGATAATATTTCTTGGAAACCAATTTCTCTATATTTTTCCAAAATTTAGGGATTTTTTACTATGTTTAGTATTATCTCAATGGTTTTCACTAAGGTTTTCTAATACTAGTCCATAATAGTAACTAGTACTTTCTATGATACCAACTATGATAACCCATATATTTCATACACTTTTTTTCATGATCTATTACATTAATATACACATAAATCAATCCTATAAGATTTATTCCTATTTTATTTATGTAATTAGATATATATCATTATTACATAAAACATGGATATAATTAAATTATTTATAAACTCAATAAAATTCCCTTAAAATTACATTTAACTTCTAAAACTGCATGGGATAACCTGGGTGTAATACCCAAAGATTTTATTATTATTTTTGAATAATTTTAATTTCTTTGATATCTACATGCAATACTAAGTTCTAATGAACCAAAATACACTATTTATATTTACATAAATAAAAACATAGATAAAAGTACATAATTCCTAGTAATGTATTTATACGTTTCAAAAATTCTATTTTCTCAAAAAATGATTTTATTGTTTTTTGTGAACAAATAATAAAAGTAATTTCTTAATGTTTTATAATATTTTTTTAAAAAAATTAACTTATTTTTTAAATCAAAATTTCAATATTATCTTAGGTTTATTTTTTTGTATTTTTTGAAAAGATTAATTTTTCAATGAATAGTGAAAATACTGATTTTTATTGAAATTTATTTTTTGTTTAAAGAATTTGTAAGGTTAAATTTTGTTTTAAAATGTTTTTAAAATTATATTTCGTTCAATTATATTATAATTAAACCAATATAGTTCATTGGAATCAATTTTATATTTAATTTTGATATAAAAACTTTTTCAACTTTTCTCTTTGAAAACCCGCTTTTCCTGCATGTCTGCAGGTTTAAATTTAAATTAAAGTACGAAAAATTATATTAATTGAATTTAGAAAAATGTATTCTATTTTTTCAATCAATATAATTAATAGTATATAATAATTTTAGATTATTTTTTTTACCCTAATGAATAGTGAAATAGTAAAAATTAATTACCGCGATTGAGGTTAAAATGAGTTTACCATGGGTTAAACTGAGAAGATAAAGGGTAAAATGACCTATAAAATTATAAAAAACCCATTTTATGGAAATATGTTCACCTTATAAAATCTAAGTTTCTATAATTACCTATTTAGGATCCTTATTTCATGTTAAAAACATTTTTACACTTTATTCTTTTCATAAATTTCATGTGTGTCCACTCCCCCACTTATAAAAGGCTACCGCGTCTCCAATCCTATTCACACTTCAAAAACTCATTGGTTAAGAAAATAACTAACTAAATTAATAAATTAATTCCCTAACATAATCTTATAATTTTTTTTATCATCATGCAATCCTATTAATTATTTTTGTGCAACCCTAAAGAAGTTTTATAAAGAAGAGGTAACGTCCTTAACCAAGCATTTTATTTTATTTCTCCTTATAAATCATTCAAATATTATTAAAAAAAATTTATATTATAAACTAATTATCTTTAATATATTTATATTCTATTATTATAATTAAAATACCTACAAATATCTCCTCCTCCCTCAAATAGGAAATGAAACTGTTAATCATGCGTACAACGAACTATAGCCTCAGGAAGCGATGTGAATAATTTTTCACTAAAGGTTTATAGAGGATGTAATAAAGGATAAATTTAATGAATATATGTGATATATATGAAATAATAATGACTCTTTAAATCATATATATTATTTTCCTTCCCTGTTTATATCCATCGTGAAAATGGAAATCATGTTCATGTGTAATACAGCTTACCATTTCCATGAATAATGTAACTCATTTTATATATTTTACTTTAATGTATTACTAAAAAATATATATAATGAATATTTATAATATTTATATTGTATATAAAATTATTTATATTATTTAACCATGATAAAATTAAAATGATCAAAAATACCAAACTAAAAATACATGAAAAACAAAATAAATATCACATGAAATATGATTTTAACTAGGAATTATTGATAAAAAGGTCAAAAAATTAATAATTAAATAATAAATGGTATAATAAATATGATTATTGTTCTATAATATATTCCTGAAAAACTAATATTTATTTATATGAGTTTCAAATGTGTACAAAAGAATTTGAGACTTAAGGCAATGGATTTCCGTCTCACTTTTATTTTTTGTGACACAAATATCATATTCACATCATGTTTCTTTTATGTGGTGTATATAATATTAATGAATTTATTTTATGATTATTATCATAAAAATTATTGTGATGTACATATCCATTTGATGATCTCTCTTTTATGGGGTATACAGATTCAAAGTTACCAATAAGGTAAGGGATTTTTTGTCTCAGTTTTCCATCTTTGAGACATATGTATTGTTATGAACCTATCTTATTTTAAGAGGTGTATAAACTTACCCCTTGAAATTTTATATCATGAATTTTACTGATATTTAATGTTTCATTTTATGTTATTCTTTAATTAGTATTACGATTCAAAACTTACCAAAGTGTTAAGGTTATGATGTTATAATCTCATTGTTTATTGTGATTATTTATGATTATGATTTGAATTATGAAAAACCATTATATTCCAAATACATGTTTACTAAAAATGTTTTCAAAATGTTTTAAAATTATAAAAATTATTTATTAAAAATATTTTTAACCATTTTTTACTTTTCTTATGAAATATTTTAAAAGGAGTCTTTATATTGTTTTCTAAACAAGGCCAGTTTGTATTTTACTGAAAATGTGAAAGGAATATTTGTTTTAATGTGTATGAAATGAATGAAATTTACCACTATCAAAACCAATCAATGTTTTTAAGTTTCCTTTATAAGTTTCAAATTTTATTTTCAATGAAAATGATTTCCAAAATATTTTATGAATTTATAGTTTTAAAAAGGTTATTTTCAAATAATGGTTATTTTTCTCAAGAAATGTTCAAAGTGGCTTTTCTTTCAAAATAATCTTCTATCTAAGATAACATCATTTTATGTTACATAATAATTTACTCAATGACACTATATTTATTAATTATAGTGATGTTTTATCTTTATTATGACAATATTTTTATGAAACCTATTTCACCTCCATGGGTTATGCTATGATGATATCTTTTATGAAACCCATTTATTTTCATGGGTTCTAATATGATTAATATTTTACATGTTATAATATGATGAATGTTTTATAATATTTTGGAACATGAATGTATTAATTTCATTATGTAATCGGTTAGACCTATATATACCTCCAATTAATTAGGTAAAGATTCAAATATCATGAGATAAATAGGCCTGGAATGGGGACTAAGCCTAATTTAGTAATGGAATTTTTCAACTCCAGTAGTCTTGGGAAATAACCTTAACTATTATTATGGTTTGGGGATTAAACCCATTCCACTATGATGACCTTGTAAATTATCATCGAATACTATATAAATTACTTTCTATACTTATGTGTATGTAAAAATTCCATGTCATATGTCATTTTTATGCTCTCATGGATCATATTATTTGATTTCCTTATGATTAATGTCTTATTAACTTTCAATATTTATGCCATGACTCAAGATTTTGATCTTTTATATACAGGGTATGGCTTTCATATGTTATTCTCATGTTCTTATACCATTATTATCATGTTATGTTTAAGTATTCCCCTTTCTTACCATTAATGAGTATCAGAGCTCACCCTTTCTTATTTTTCATTTCCCTACGTTATAATGATAGGTATTACTTGTGATGTATCTAAGAAGGGTGATAGTTATGATGAAATAAGTAGAAAATGATTTATAAGTCTTATGAATCAGTTTTTTATGTTTCCAATATTCTAATGGAATTATACCATTACAATCCCTAATCGTGTGTTTGTATATTGAAATGAATGTTAATAAAAAAGGTGTAATATCTATGTATGAAAATCTTGGGTCGTTATATTGGGGGTGTACATAATAAAGGGGTGAGATATAAAACCTAGTAAAGATATAATAAAATCATAGCATAAATTAAAGCAATACATCTAAGAAAATAGTAATAACATGATGAGATATAAAGGTGATAATCATAATCATGAACATCAAAGAATGATATAATATGATAATATCAAGGAATAATAAGAATGTGGAAACAAAATACAACATGGCATCATAAGAATAATTCAAGTATATTCACCAATAAATTATAACATAGTGTCATTAGGATAACCAAATATTCACAATACATGGTATCACATGAGGTAAAAACATTACCCAATGTTTTGGAGTTCTATACAATTTTGGTCCCACTTGTTACATTAATATTATATACATGCATTTGTGTGCCACCTAGATCATACAACATTAGAACATATTTTATAAAATTTAATCCATTGATTAAGGAGTGTGTGTTATATACATATAATTCCACAATAAATTAAGGATAGGAATGAATTTCTGAATACCCTTTAGTTTAAATGGGGATGAGTATTCACAATATAAAATTATAGTAAGGAAAATCATAGAATAATTTCAGTAGCATAATGGGTGTACATAAAGGTGTATGGTAGGGATTAATGAGAGTAAAAGGTGGTATCTAATTACTTTTTCATCATAAGGACAATAAATAGATGTGTAAAAAAATACTTCAATGTGAACAATTTGAAATTAAAAGGATTAATACAAAGTAAGTACTTGAGTAAATTAGAGGAGGAAGAGAATACCTTACTTTAGAGGGAGATTATAAAATATTGGGAGGATATTTTTAAGAGCTTGAGAACACCTTTAGTGATCTTTTTAGAAGGATAAAAGAGGAAATTCATGCTCAGGGGTTTTTTAGTGAAGATGAATGAGATTTTCGGTGGGTATTTATATCAAAAGAGAAGGTAATTATTTATTTATTTCTAAACTTTGGTTTTTGAATCTCAATAATAAAATAATTAAAACAAATAAAATTACCATGTTTTTTTCCCATTTTTCCCAAATAAGATTATTTTTCAATATTTTATTATTTTATGAATTTAACTCATTAAAATAATATCATTATTGATGTAAAAGTTAGTCATTTTCATAAAGAACAATTTTTAAAACCTTGAAATATAATATAGGTTTTGTAGGATTCATTATTGGTTTGTAGAATTAATAAAATAACCTTAAAAAAATTATTATAAAGTGGAAATTTATTTTTGGCAGTGGATTCCTTTTATAGTATTTGTTACATCACTTATAATCTATTATGATGTCATAATACACAACATAAATTTATATCATGTTTAATTTTTACAAAAAAAACTGAATGTCCGATAATATTATGAAAAATTAACTATTGGAAAATTTCAGCATGTTGATTTTAAAAATTATATTTATTTTTGAAAAAAAAATTAAAAAAATAGTAATTTATAATTTGAAATAAAAATATTTATTTCAAAAATTCATGAATTTATCAAAAAGAGTTCTTTAATTCCTGAAAATTTATTTTTATTTGATTTTCAAAACCCGCTTTATGGGTGAGCGGGAACCAAAACAAAAGGTTCAAAATTCAATACATTTTTCTACACTTGATAAGATCATGAACCTGATTCATACACATCCACCGATTTCAATTCACCTATCTCCAAAAATCATGAGTGACCTTTCATCGTCACTATCCATCACCGTTGTCGACGCCATCATTCAACCACCGCACAGCTGGAGAACATCAGAGCCCGTCGAAGCCACTGAAAACTGTCACACCACGTTATCTTCATTCCCCAGCGAACCAGTGATAACCAAACCAAAAAAAATATCCATCCATCAACCATTATCATCATCATCCATCACCATAATCATCAATGACATCGACAACACCACTTCCATCTCGTTTTCATCACCACTGACATCGACGCCATCGACGTCCAAAACAACAAACCAGAACGGCGTCGTCCTCCATCACCGTTGTCGGCGTTGTCATCCAAAACACCACACAAGAGCACCAAATACCATAAAAATAAGTACTAGATGTAGTAGAACACCGTCATGAACAAACTAACGACCACCACCAAGAGAAAAAAAGAACCAAAATAAACAAGAAACATGAAATGGAACCAACACCGAACAACTCGTAGAGGAACCCAACACACATTCGTTGAAAAAAAGGGGAAGAAAGCTGAAAATTAGAAATGAAACCAATAAAGATGTTGATTCCACCTCTAAGGAAGAGAATAAAAATTCCATCAAATAAGGACACCGACTCAGGCCATGCGAGAAGCATTGTTGGCAACCAAACCCGACATCCCAAAACATTAAGAAATCACCGCTCTAGATCTGACCAGGAGAGTAGCAGATAGACTTAAGGTTAGGGAAGAGACATGAATGGATGAGGTCTTCAAATGAAGACAACACGGTAGGGTGAAACTAGAAACCAGAAACTAGAGATAAGAGACAAGAGAGAACTGAATCAGGAGTACCTGGAAAGCCACTAATCGCCGAACCGCAAATCCCAAAACCACTATTAAACCATCACTCCAGGTCTGACATAGAGAGGTGTTGTGGAACACGAGGTCATAGAAAGGTTATAGAGGTCGGGGAATGCAACACTAGACTACCTTCTTCAGGATGAACAAAAAATCATTGAGAGACATCATCGAGAAAAAACCCGAGTGAATCGAAAGAGAGCGGATGAGAGTGAAAAAAAGAACAAAAATAAAACAACCAGGAGAGGGTAGGTAAGGAGAGGGTAGAAGAGAGGGAAAGGGGGAGATGAGGCTGAAACACGCAAGACTTTGCTACCAAAGTGATGATGAGGAAACCCTAGCTCAAGAGAGGTGAGAGGGAGAAGCTGCTCCAAGGCTTAATTGGTATCTAAAAATATTTTTTTAATTAAAAATATATATTTCCCAAAAATAAAATTTTAAATTATTTGTAACAAAATATAATTTTTATTAAACTATTTATATAATCATATGTATATAAAAAGTAATAATGAAAATTAATAATTAGTATTATTATTTTATTAAAAATAAAAAAGAAAATTTTAAACTACTAGGGTATTGATATATAACCCATTATTACACCATTATATGCCCAAAGGTAAGGTGTGTGATGGTGGTACTTTCTTGGGGTGGTTCGGTGAAAATGGTTTTGTTAGTGATATATATGAGCATGAAATTATCCCATAAACAACTTCACTTATGTTTTAGTTGTCAAATATTGGCTTGGAATTGGTTAAGGGAAAATCCTAGTGATTTCAACTTCATCGAAAACTATGATAAATGAGATTCATAGGGTATGATCCAACTGGTTGAGACCATATCCTCTTCCTTCTATATAAATTAGATATAATCACAACCTTTAATATATATTAGTCTTAATGTTCAAGATAGACTGACTATATTATCAATGGTTATAATGCTTAATGGGTTTTTAAGCCGGTCAGACAATTATGTCTATATTTTATAATATTTTGAAATAAAAATAGAAATATAGTGCATGTGTTTTATATAACTAAATTATATAATAATGTATTTATTCATTAACAAGGGAATCTAATTTATAAAATTTTGGGTTGTTATAGGTGAGTTCAAATTCTATGCATGAATTTTGGTTGATACTAATATAGAATATATTTTACATCATTCTATAAACCATATAGTAAATAGAAACAAGCATGAAATATATATTGAATATGAATTCATTGGTTATTTCTAAAATTTCAATAAGATTCTAGGGAATTATGTTTTAGAATATAGAGTTATTCAAAAATAAAATTTATAAGGAAATACCTATTATCAAAAAAGAACAAAATGTTATGATTAAAACTAAAGGAAAAATTTAGGATGTTAGGAGGTCAGATAGAAAGGATATGAAATAGAGGCATGAAATGGTGGAATTGTATAAGGTGAATGAAAATTTAATTGAAGGAATGCATAAATTGGTGTGTGATAATGTTTAGATTCAAGAGTTGGATATTAATAATAATAGTAAGGATATGTATCATATTTTAGTAAATAAAAAAGATTAATCCTAATAAAATATGAAATATATCAATTCATGGTATGATTAAAATAAAATCATGGAATAAAACAGTAGATGAGGATAAACTAGAGTAAGTTTCAAAGTCAACTTCTGATACTAGGACTTATGTTATAGGATGTAATTGAACTGAAAAATTTACTTATTTATAAAACCTATATATAACTAGTATAGTAAAAATTTGGGTCAAACCCAAGGGAAGTAACAATGTGTGAAATATAAAAAAACAAAAAAAAGTACACAAAAGTATGTCTTAGGATGGAGAATTTTTTTAAAAATAATATAAAAAATAAATTGATAACACAGCATGATAATGTGTGAAAAAGAAAAAAACGAAGACAAGGGTTGAAAACTTGATGAAATATAGGGTACTAAACAGATCTAAATTTATAAAAAATATTTAATATTTTAGCATGATAAAATATAGTAATGATAAAAGTTGTGAAGAAAAGGATTTAATACACAAAACATTCTCTTAATGATCAACAATGCTTAGTGAGCTCTCCTAAGAAATTATTTTTCAATAAATAAATTAGGAAATTAATTTTTCTTTCCTATAGAAAAGAACCTCAACATTTTCCAAATTAAATAATTTGGTTGAATATTTTTAGGAAAGGAGTCCACTATTTGTCCCCCATTAGTACATAGAATAGTGAAAAATGGTGCTCATAAGAATTAAAATTATTTTTTTTAAAATATCACACTAATAAATTTCTAATGAAGCCACCTCAATTTTTCAATTTTGGTTACATGAAAATTGATTTTCATTTACAAAAAAATTACTTAAATATAAATTAATTTGTCAATTTATCGTCATAGAATAGAGAAAAGAAGATGGTGGAATATGCCTAATAAGAACCACAAACCACTGTGAAAACATAAGAAAGAAATAGAAAATAGATTCTATAACATCCTACCCATCCTCATTGGCTTGGGGAGTGATGTGGGAGCAACTGGGCCTTAGGTGAAATCCCTAACATACCAAATCCTGGAAATAAATTCCAAGGGCCTCAAGATCATTTGGGGGATGATTTTACCTTGGAAAGATAAAACATCCAAACAAAAAAACAATAACCGAAAAAACCTATATATGAAAAATATACAATTAAAAATAACCAAACCAACAAATTATATTGAAGTATATGAAGAAAACAAAAGAGATACTCAAATGGACCAAAAAGACCAAAAAACTCAAAAAATTAAAGTGAAAACAACCAAAAACACTCCACCCACTCCAAGATCCAACTCCACATGCCATGCCAAGTTATCAAGAAGAATAAATAAGGAACTGAGATATATTTCCTTTACTTGTTTCTTGATAGATGACATATAAAAACTCACAAAATTTCCCAAGAAATGGATGAGTCTAAAATTAGTAGGATATCCCCAATAACTTCCCAACTCATTCCACTTGGAAATTTTTTTTAGAAAATTTATAAAAAAAATTAAAAGAAGTTTAAATAATTAATATCAAAACTATAAATGAATTTTCCATTGAAATCATCAAAAAATATTTTAGAACATTTATTATTTGATATGAAATATTATTTTCCATGTCCACACACACAAACACTCAATCTTAGAGTCGCCATTGATGTTGGAACTTCATATCCATACTTCGTCCCCTTTTATGGTGGTAATTCATAGCCATTATCCATCCCAGTCAACTCATACCCATTAGTTTATGCTAACATTATGCCATTTTATTTACCAAAAACAAATTTTGATGCCTACCATTTTACATAAAATAATTTCCTTATTTTAAATAATTTCAACAACCAGTTTACATGCATCAAAAAATTTCATAAATTTAAAACATAGCTTTAAAATTATAAAGAGGGGGTTTTCCAAAACCTAGTAAACTTTACACAATTTCCAAGATAATACCAAAACAAGACTCACATAAATATTCACACAATAATTTCAAAACCATTTTAAGAAAGTATTTTAATTAAAACTAATAATTTAAGTTCTAAATCAAGAGGACTCAAGATATAATCCACCTACCACACAAATATTGGTGAAAATAAAGAATGATATAAAAACTCTTTAAGAACTAATAAAAAATCATGTTACCTTCAATAGATACAACTATATTTCATCATCAAATAATTAAAAACACATAGATATATCCATAAAATACTAGATATATGGTTATAAGAGAGAGAGAAGAAGAAGAACCTTGAATATAATAAGAATGAGGAAGAATGGGAACTTACCAATGAATCTAGGCCTCAAATACACTTTGATTCACTTAAGGATCACTCTCGAGTTTAAGGGGGTCATATCTCATGCCTTGGGAGGAAAAAAAGTTTGAGTTATGCTAGAATTAGTGAATAAATAAGTTCCTAAGGGGTTAATTCATATTAGATACATATTTTATGGAGGGATAACTATACGTTGAATGGTTATGACTCACAGTTTATAAAACTATGAGTCAACAATGTGGTGATACTTTCTTAAGGCCACACATTGCACAGTTGGCTCATATAGTTATAAAAACAATGAGCCAACCATGAATTTACCTTTATTTCAATATGCATGGTTTATCCCAGGAATCGATATTGTTTATCCAAACCGTCTGCCAACCTTGCACCTATCCAATTCCCATTGTCTTCCTATGCATAGTTTCCTAGTGATATTCTATAGTTTCTACTAATGGTGAAACTCCATAAAAGCCTCTAAAACATACCAAAACACCTTAAAACCTCTTGAAACATAAACTAATCACTATATAGAATAAAAATATATGAATAAAGGGTCATATACCTAAAACTAGAGGTGATACATTCTCCTCACCATTGGACTTTCTGTCCATGGAAATCATGAATTACTTTCTTTCATAAAATAGTTTAGACCATTTATCTACCATTTCCTTCTCACGTTACCACATTTATTATTGACTATAACCATGTTTCCATAAACCCTACACATGATATATGATTTTCCCATGTAAGATATTATCCTGCCTATCCATAATCCATACCACCACGTTAGTTAATGTAGCATCTATATCTCGGTCAACACAATCTAATCAAATCGCATGGTCATGATTAGGTTGATACTTTTTCAACTGAGATATATGAAACGCATTGTGCATTGAACTGAACCTTGTTTTAAAATCCAACTAATATTATATATCACCAAATCATTCAATTATTTCAAAAGGGCCTATGTGTCAAGGAGATAACTTCCCATTCTTACCAAAATGATGATGCCAAAGCCTTGGATAAATTTTTGAGAACACTTGAATGCTTACCTCAAATAAAAATAGTCACCCCCGATGATCCACATAATTTTTTTGAGTACTTTGTTCCATATCAATTATTTTTCTAATCCAATGAATATTCTTTGTTGTCTCTTTCACAATGATGGGTCCAATTAGTGATGTATCATTTGTTTCCACCAAACAAAGTGAGGAACAAAAAGGAAGCTTATAAAATTCTTCAAAATGATCCATATGTATCGAGTCATAATAACTATTATTATACAAGAAATTAAATAATGGTGAATGATCCTCCCATGATCCCTGAAAATTCATTACACAATCCATAATCATATCCTCCAATGTTTGAATTTTCTATCCATACTATCCATTTGTTTGGGGATGGTAAGCCGTACTCATAGTTAACTTTATTCCTAGGTATTTATGTATGTATTTAAAAAAACATAAACTTGGGGTATCTATCTGATACAATTGAGACCATAACTCCATGTATATTTTTATAATTTCCCAAATATAGATTTAGACAAGTTATAAACTAAATTTGTTTCATGAATAGGGATGAAGTGAGTTGAATTTGTGAGATGATCCACAATCACCCATAAAACATCATGTTTGATAACGATCCTTGGTAGACCTATTAAAAATCACATGGGTATTTTCTCCCATTATTGGAATTAGTAAAGATTTCAATATACCTCCTGGTCATTGGTGCCCCGCCTACTGACAGATAAGGCATCCTAAGAAATACTTTGTTATGTCTATTTTCATGAAAACAAACCAAAACTATTCTTTTAATGATTTATACATTTTTTAAATAACAGGGTGAATAAACCATTTAGAATGGTGGAAGGCACTAAGAATTTGTTCCTGACAAGCCAAAGTTATATCTATTTGATCTCCAAACAATTACAATGAATTCCCACCCAAATCCCAACCCACAATGGTCTCCTAACCATTGAGTTTTGACCTCATATTAACACATTTTGGATCATATTTCTTAGTATTCCTAACTTTCTCAACTAAATCAAGGACAAATGAAATTGAAAAAAGATAGCAAATCACCTTGTTTTAAGAACTATAGATGCATATATACTATAAATGACATTATTTTACACCGGTATAAAACATCTTTAGCTAAATGAGTATATGACTTCATTATCAATGCATCCTATATAGATTTACCTTTAACTTGTGTATACATTAAGTTGAATTGAAACATCTACAAATACTACCTACATCTACATTTTCTTAAATTCAAAACTCTGTGAGAAAATGTGTTTCAAACTCTTATGATATATAAAATTTCTAAGTTTCTCACCAAATAAGTAATGATTATAATTCATTAAAACATTTAATAAAATAAATAATTCCAATTCATGTATTAGGTAGTTATTCTCATTCAACCATGATCTCCAAGAGTCATAAACAATAACTTGATATCCTTTTATGAGAACACATTACAACTCAGATCCCAATGCATCACAATAGACTACATATCCCATTTTATACTTTCGAAATGTGAGGATATGTGATGATGTAATTATAACATGAATTTCATGAAACAATTTATTAAAATTTTAATTCCATCCGAAAGGAAATCCTTTTGAAATCAAATTTATCATTGGTGATTCCAAATGTGAAAAATCACATACAAAACGTCTGTATTGATATTCTAATCAAACGAAACTATGCATCTCAAAGGAATTATTTTGTGGCTTTCAAGAGATAACAACGTCTATATTTTTTTAGATCTATAGAAATTCCTTTCCCAAAATTGACATTTCCAACGAAATGTACCTCTTGTATCGAAATTTTTTACTTTGATAACTTGGTATATATATGATGTTCCCACAAGATTCCAAAAACTATCTACATGTGTTACTCATAAGATTATTTTTTCATAGAATACACTAGTATATCTTCAAAAAACCCACTATAACGGAGTCCAAATATATCTAAAATATTTGATTCATCATTTTCATAAAGTTAGTTAGTGAATCCTTAAGAACAAAAGGCATAAACACATACTCATAATGGTCATATCTTCTTATGTAATCTATATTCAGAATATCCACCTTCTAAACTCACAATTGGTGATATGCTAAATATAATTTAATTTTATAGAACCACTCATATCCCTACAATTCATCAAATAAATAATCAATTCATGAAAGAGGATACTGATTATTTGTAGTAAATTAGTCAAGCTTATGATAATCCATATAATTTCTAAGAGTTCCATCCCCTTTTAAAAATATAATTTGGGCTACCTATAAAGACGTAATTGGTTGAATGAATCCTTTACTCTCCAACTATTTCAAATGAAATTTAAATTCCATAAATTCTTTTGTATATATTCGATAAGAATAAAGTGATATAAGACCAGTCGATCTTTAAAGGATATCCATAAACTCTACTTATCTTTTGGGTGGAAACCCTGGTAAATTTTTATAGAAAACATCAAGAAAATGATATGAAATATTTGGAAAATATCCATTCCCAATATCTTCCATATATGATAAGGTAATCACTGAAAAATAATAAGAT
This sequence comes from Viscum album, assembly GCA_963277665.1. NCBI lineage: Eukaryota > Viridiplantae > Streptophyta > Magnoliopsida > Santalales > Viscaceae > Viscum > Viscum album. The sequence continues at coordinate 1,375,667,117 of OY728164.1, forward strand.
ATGTTTTTAACCACCATTTCCAAAAGTCCCACTTTACTAGCCTTTAAACAAAATCAATTCATATAAATCCATATCAAACATAGATAAATCCAAAATAAAACTAGCCCCATTAATAGTTATGGAACAAGTTATACAAATTAAGGCTCAACACTCTCTTTGTCCAAGATGAGTTATTAATTTTTAAACAGAAGGAATCATCTCAACACACAAAACCATATGACCAACAACAGGATAATAAATAAAGGAGTGGGATGTGACCATATAAAAAAAGGTTTTCATAAGCGTAGAATTCAAAATAACCATACCTCTTACAACTGAAGGACTAGATTGATCATCCATGATCATTTTCTAGGATCCACAAAATTTTTTATTCTACACTTTTCTATTAGTTACCTAATTGATATTACACTAGTATATGAGTTTTGGTCTTCTAAGAATCGCCTTAACTCTCTCTATTTTGATAACGAGAGTTATTCAACTGCACTCATCCCATCAAATCATAAATTATCTGAGAAGCATGATATTTTTCTATATCACCCAGCCTTAGATTACCAGGACAATAGCACTGAAGATGTATTATTTAGATATAGTTTTGATAGGCTCTAGGTGGTTTTGTATAATCTATATTCATGTGATCTAATAAACCACACTAAAAATATCTCGACTAATTTTTTGGATTGAGGGGGAAGATTTAATGATCCCATGGTATAATTCTGAGGTGTCCCACCACTCTGGATATAGGTGTCCCTCTTTTATTTATTATAAGCGTTAGAGTCCCACCAATTACTAAATGAATAAATATACTCCCCACAATTGTATTTCTTGAATATAACTTTCTTTTATAATCAATCTACTGGCCATATCTACATAATCCTTTATACAATACAAAAATATATTTGAGAAAAATATCTAGTCATAATCCTGACTAGAAAATGAGGGCCTTCAAGGATGTACTTGTAACAACTTTTAGGTAAAAGTATAATAATTTAATAAATTGAGCCATATACTCTATCACTAAGAGATTATATTTCTTCAAACTAAATAAGTCAATTTTTCTAAAAATATGATATGTGTGAGGATAAAATTACCTATTAAAAAATTCTTTAAAATCCTCTCATGTCATTCCTTGGTCCAATTTATCCCGAATTTATAATTCCCAAAATTTTCATGACAAATCCTACAATATATACATTTAAAACATCACTTTTAGCTTTTATTATGTCCCAAGGAAATCAAATATTTGATTCATCCTATTCACACAAACTTATACTTTTTCAGTTTTGGAATACCCTAGAAATATGGATGGATTATTCTTTTGGAACTAAACTAAATGGTCCACTTTCTATGGTTCATCATTCTTATTATCTTTATCCATGTTCTGGAAAGACTGTATAATGGTTTCAACTAGTTTTTAGTTCACTTGTGGCTCAGGTGCATCCACATTCTCAATAGCTTCTTATGATTGGTTTCTATGGTGCCTACCCGATTTTTCTCACTATAGCAGAACAAAACTCTATTTAGTCTCACTCATTGGGAAAATATCATTCCAAATCATTTCATAAAAACCCATTTCCATTCCAACCATTTAACATAAAACCACTTATTTCTTTTAAATCATTTCAACAACTACATTACATGCATCAAAACTGATTCAGAATTTTAAAAAATCATTTAAAATTTATAAAAAATGGTTTTCCAAAAAACTAATCAACTTTACACAATTTCAAATACAATAAAAAAAAGTATTTCTATCAAGAGTCACAAAATAATTTCACAACCATGTCAAGAAAATAATTTAATGAAAACTAAGATTTCTATTTCTAAATCATGTGGAGTTTAGAGAGGGTCCACCTACCTCAAAAATGTTGGAAAAAATAAATAATTACATAAACAAAACATAAATATACAATAAAAAATAACATTCCCTTAACTATATCTAACATAATTTCATCATAAAATAATTTATAATACATCTATCTATCCAAAACAAACTAGATTTATGGTTCTAAGAGAGAGGAGAACCTTGGATCTAAGAAAAAAAATGAATAATAGGAACTTGCTGATGAATTCAATCCTCCAATGAACTTTTATTCTCATAAGGATCACTCCTGGATCAAAGGGGATCATCCTCTGACCTTGGTAGAAAAATTAATTCAAGTTGTGGGAGGATTAAGGGATAAAACATGGGATTAACGGGGTTAATTCACATTAGATCAACTTTTTTTGGAGATCCAACCATACACTACATGGTTAGGTTACAAGTCTTGGAAAATAGTGTTTTAACCATGAAATGATACTATCCTAAGGTCACAAATCACATGGTTGCCTTGTATCGTTAGAAAAAAATTGCACCAACAATGAATTTCTCTATGTTTCAAGAAGCATAATATCTTTAGACATCCACACAATTTGGCCAAACCATGAACTAACCATGTGCCTACCTAATACCCATTGTCTTACATTTCATTTTTTACTAGAGATGTTGCATGGTTTCTACTAATCATGAAGGCCTTCGGGTCGTTGGATGGATGAATAAATCATTCACCTCTATAAAATCCTCTAAAACGTTTCAAAAACACTTGGAACCTCACAAAACATTACCCATGCATTTTATAAACTATAAATACATGAGTAAAGGTTAATGCACCTTAAAATTTTGGTTCTATATATTCAATTTATCTCAATCCATCACCCTAAACTACTTTAGTTATACATGTTCAAATAAGAAACAACAATACATAAAGAAAAAATCTCAAAAATAATAATGAAAAAAGTAAATAAGAGAAAATAAAGAAAAAAATTATCTTATGTGTTCAACCTACTTTCCACCTCCAATTTCCTCAAAACCTCTTGAATGAGTGTTTCCTCCTTTCTTGTGATTTAATCTCTTTCATATCCCCCTCTGTTTTTTGAAGAGTCATGTGTTATCATCTTTCAAATGAATCCCCATGAAAATTTTACAAAAACTACAACACTGCAACTTAGAGAAAACATATCTAGTCTCAAATAAATAGTCTTCATATGAATATAGTCACTATTATTTATATACTTCATATATTTAGTATATATTCATATAAATTTTGAAGCCTCTACATGGTTCTTGATTCTATTTACAAGATTCCTTGTCATGGTTCAGTGAATTCCTCCTTGAGTTATGCATTGTGGATTGTTCTCTTCTTTAAATTTGAATTTATAAATTAAGGGTTGATGTGGAATTTTTAGATTTTTAGTAAAATAAATCAAAATTATTATAAATATTTAACCTTATTATTATAATAAACCCTACAAATCTTCCAAAATTATGAAATTTCAAACTATTTAACCTTGTGAATGTGTCTTAGGAAACATAAAATGACAACCTTATCAGATTCAAAACCATTTGAAGGGAGGTTGGGGAACCTTACAAAGAATCTTATCAACCTTATGTGGTGTGTCAACAAACTTACAAACTATATAGGAAACTAACAAGGAAATCCTTAACAACCTTACAAAGTCACTCTTATTCCACATAAATAAAGTAAACCCTAGGAAGTTGTTAAACTTATGAAAATGTACCATCTTAAAAAGAAACACATACCTTGTAAACATATCAATTCAAAACATTAAAATAAACTTCAATAAATTCCAAACATCAATATAATAATTAAAATGTGTTCCATTAATGAATATTAAAAATATAAACATGAAAATTTTAAATTATTACTTCAATAATAAGAATTCCATTAAAATATTTCTCAAAATGATATTTTAATTAAAATGGAAACAAAATCATCCAAAATATTTGATCCTAGAAATATAATAAAATTAAACTACAAATAATTTTTTAAATTTATTAAAAAACACACATAGTTTCATAAAATATTCATTGAATACAGTGTCAACTCTAAAATGATAAAAAAAATTAGAATATTTATAATTAAGACACATTTAACCTAAAAAATAGATTTTCCAAAAATATATGTGGAAAAAATGTATTGAAATAAATCCAAATAAATTTCCCCAACACTTAAACCTATTTCCTTTCCTCAATAAAAAATTCATCAAATTAATTAGAAGATAATTAATCTAAAAAAATGAAATAATTAACATTCCAATAAATAGGTAATTCTAGAAAATGTTTTCCCCCATGAACATTGTCAAGTAAGTATGATTAATCTCCCAAAAGATATGTTTTTAGTGAAATTTTGGTTTTTGATTTTACAAAAATGACTGTATTTGAAATTTTTGAAAGGATTTAAGTTGAACTTTTATCCAATTCTCTTAAAAACCTCTCATTTTCACCTTGGTGAATAGATAAAAAATATTTAAGTACAAATAATAATTAAACATGACTAAATGATTGAGTGACTTTAATAATTAAAATGAATCATAATTACCTTATCCAATAATTTATCATGAAAATAAAAAGGTTGGTCAAGATTAGGAGTTCCTTTTTAGTATACTTGAATGAGAATATAATTTTTTTAAATTCATTCAAGAAATTAAGATTCAATTAAAATTGTAAAACTTACTCCCAAAATTACACTTAAAAGTTAATTTTTAATAGATTAAGAGAAAGATATTACCCAATTTATTCCATGGATAAATGGAAAATATTAACCACCATAAAGTAATAAAACAACCTTCAAACTGAAGAGAAATTTTGATCCACTAAAATGGAAAAATAGTTTTTCAAAATAATAGATTTAAAAAAATATTTTTTCATGTACTTATTGAAATATAGGTCAATACATATGAAGACCCCTCATCCATGATTAAAACTCAAAATTATCCCTAATTTTGAACTATAAGGTGGGAAAATCATTTAAATCGGTTTAGTTCAAATAGATTTTTCAAATCATCATTACAAAACCAATGTTCAAGGGTCAAAATCAAGATCTAAATAGCATGTTTTTCAAAAAATATTATATCAATTAAAAATAATTCAAAATATACATGCATTTTAATTATGTATATAACTCATAATTTTTAAAGAAATATTAGTAAAATTGTATTTTTAAGCAATGTATCAAGATAAATTTTAAGAGTTCTAGGAAAGTTTAAAATTATAATTTAAAATTATTTTAAAAAATTATATATCTTAATACAATCATAACACCAACAATAAAAATATTATTTAACTTAAATTTAGTTTAAAAATTAAAATAAAATCCCCCCACACTTAATTTACATCATAAAAAATATTAACAAGTGATTTTTAAAGATTAAAAAAACTATCAGGGTAGTATAAATTCTCATTAAGTTATTTAAATTTCAAGAAATACAAAAAGGATTAGAATGAAACTCCACTAAAATTTGGTGTTGTTCCTTGGTGATCAATTAAAATGATCATTATATTTAAACACTTTATACTCCACATGGTTTTTTCCATTAAGTAACTAATAAAATTTCAATAGAATAATAATTAAATATAACAATTGAATATAAAAAAAATAAAAAAAAGTAAAAAGTGAGGGTATGTGGAAATTAAGACCAATCCATTGATGGTTCAATTTGAAATGAGGGAAGGGGTGAGTAGGGTTACTCCCTCTTTTTAAGGTTGGGGGAATTCAAAAAACAAAGGGAGAGGGATTTTTTTTAAAAAAATTTATTTTTAATCCATGGGTTTCATCCCATGAAACGTTATGTTTAAATACTTTAATTGTACTTTATCCTAAAAAAATATATATCCATGATAACTTGGAAAGTGGGATTTCTTAATGATTGTTATTTCGCTATTTTGTGATAAAACTTCATTATGATATCTTAAAATTTTCAAAATACCAGTATCTTTTAATTTTTTCAGAATTAATATGAGGCCATAAGACAAAGTTCCTTATCCACTACTATTTTTTCCTAAAATCTTACAAAAAGTAACAAATATTAATAAAATCCAAAGAAAAGAAAAAATTATACAGTATCCTTTCCACCCCCCCCCCAATCAAAGCATCCAAAAACATAGAAAATAGGATCATTAAATGTTGTATTTGGTTCACTATATCATAATGAATAACTTTTATTATGTTTTCCCTTATTAGAAGTAGTATAATTATATGAAAACTCTCCTTGAAATTACTTGAGTTCATTGACTGAAAAATTATCCTTCAAATATCTTTTTTTAGCATAAACAAACTTAATGTACTATTCTATACTTATTTATAGATTATAACTTTTGACACTATCAAAAATATTTTGACACTTATTTCCAACATCAAAAGGGATAGATACAACCTCAAACTTATCCTAAACCTTGACATGCTAATTTTTAGCTGAAAACCCAATTGAAATAGACTTAATGAGATTGGGATAAAATTAACAAAGATCTGAATCCAAACCTAGTTCAAGGGAAAGGTTTATCACATAAATAGAGAGATGTGAGCATTGAAAAACATCTTGAGAATAATTTTAAACAAAGTATATTTTTCCATGTTGAAATATTTAATAATCGTTAACAATTAGTTTCCTAATTATTCTTTCAATACTCCCTAATAACTCAAGTTACTTAGTGAATTAAGACTAAAAAAATATTACCTTAAAATTTTTATCAACTAATTCATGAATTATTTATTCAAAAGTACCATGGGTGTCCTTCCTTATATAATCTCTAAATACCTATTTATCCAAATAAATTAGCTTACTTCTTACCTTGAGTCTGGACTTACTAAATATATTATACTCTTTCTGATCAACACCAAAAAAGTAAATAAACATTCCCTTTGATACATAAATTATAGCACCAAAAATAGCATATAATGGTCTACCCCAAATCATTGGAACCTTTTTTTCACACTCTATATCAAGTACTAATAAATTACTGGGTAAAGTTAGATTCCCGACATTGACTAACAAGTCTTCCACCCTTCCAATGGATTAAGTGATGGACCTATCAGTCAACATAAAAGAAACTAAAGTGGAATTCAACTGCCCTAGACCCAATTATTGAAATAATAAGTATGGAATAAGGTTAGAACTAACTCCTAGGTCACACAAGCATTTTTTATCCTCACATTCTAATAGTTTATGAGATATGAAAAATATTACATGGTTTTTTATTTTTGGAGGTAGCATCCTTTAAATGATAGAACAGTATTCTTTAGTTAAGTTTATGGTTTCAATTTCATCCAAGTTCCTTTTATTGTTCAAAAACATCTTACTATAAGGACCCAACCTTATTAAATAAATAATCTTGAATTTATTCAAGAAAACTCTTCCTTTTACATTGAGGATCTTTTCAAGTTTAGAGCTTTAGATAATTAAGACAAAACATTCATAACATTACACATTGTTACATAGTGGATACCATAAAATTAGTTTCCATTTTTCTCAGAATATAAAACATTAAAACTTAAAACAAGACTCCTTGAAAATTCTTCAACATTTAACATGTCTTCATTCCTTGTATTACTCATCCATTAACCTGTGAAAAATAATTTAAAAACTTTGGATGAGAACAAAAGCTCAGTAAGGGAGGGAAAATAAGGAAAAATCACATTACTCCATGAATACTCATAACGTATGAAAACATTTTCATAAGACATGGTTTTCACCCATAAAAACTTACTTATTGTAACATTATATTTACACAAGATCCACACAAACATAAATATTATCATAGATGTATCTTGGGGAATTACTTACATAATCTTGTAACCATCTTGGCTACCTTAAAATTTGTAACCCTGATGGCTACCTTACTTTGTGTAACCATCGCAGTTACACTTGGAGTAACCATACATCCGACCTCCAACTTACTCATAACCAATGCATTGGAGGTAAATATAGGTCCCACCATTCATCATAAACAATTACCAATAACCAAAACATAATCATACAACATAAATAATAGCATAAAAACATTTCTTTTGAATATTGTAAAACAGAATTTTAAAAGAGGATTTTAGAGGAAAAGTCCCTTATAAACATCATATACATGAAGAGAGACTTAATATAGTGGATGGAGTATGTATATATACTGTAAATACACATAATAAAACATAATATAAACAGAACCCATCACACAAACAATTTAAATAGAACATAAAAAAATGAAGTAGAAGGTTAACCCAAAGAATGGAAATCAGGTTAAGAATTCCCTTACCTTAGGCTTGTCTTACTTCAAACTTGTTTAAAACTCCTGTATAATTGTTAAAATAGTGTTATTATTATTTTACAGAAACATGCTCATGTTTATAACATCTTATATGGTCATTTAATAACCTCATTTCACCCCTTAGTTGTTAGTATTTTGTTCCTTGCATTATTTTGGGTGAGTTCTTTTGTGATTTTCACGATCGGTTCATGATGAATCGTTCTTGTTGATTGGAAGTGAAACTATAGAATTGGAATGGAGTAGTATTTACATATTTCCAGTACCATAATTTATACCATTTATCACTTTTATGCTTTATATGAGAATGACTTATAAGTTAAAACATTAATGATGTTCGTTTAGATCATTTTAGTGGTTCTTTGATAATAACAACGTCATTTTGTCTTTTAAATTACAACCATGAGTAAAAAAGAATTCCAGAACCATATATGAGTCATAAAACATATATTATAACCTGGTTCAACCATATAAATGGTTTCATGACCATACTTGAAAGAATTAATGGAAATTGAAAATACATCGTCCACGATGTCGGTAATTCGACACAAATGGACAGTGTTTTTTGATTCTTTAAATAAGTGGAAGAAGAGAAGAATAATGATGAGAAATTTTCTATAATCATGATAAAATAATTAATATACATTATTTTTGAGATTTCATGCCTCTTGGATAAGCGGGAGTGAAGAAAGAAGAAAAACGAATCATGAAATAAAAGAAAATCTTGAGAAATTTCTCACGAAAATTCAACAGCCTAACGACATCTCTTAAAATTTCATAAAAACAAGATTGATGAGAGGAATGGAATATCTCATCATTAATACAAATTATTTACAGTAAGGGAGAATATTTAATGAAATATCCCAACAAAAGACAAAGGTAATGGAAGAGAATAACATAAAATGAATGAAAAGATAGAAAATAAAAGAGGTTGTTTACCTCTTGATCTCTTCTCCTTGAGATCCTTCTTAAGGGATTTTATTTTGGTATTTTGGTGAGACCAGAAGCTCTAGGACGCGGGGAAGAAGATTAGGGATGGAATTTGGAAGAAATTAGACAATGATCAAGGCTTGAGAGGTATGGGAGGAAGAGGGGAGTGAGGGTGGTATTTATAGTGGAGGAGGGGAGGTATTTTAGATTATTTTAATCATTATTATAATATTTTTATCAAGACTATAAATAATCTCAAATCAAGTGGCCCTAAATAGTGATAATATCATGTTAGTTCAAAGAAAGTGGCCTTTCATCACTTATGATGTCATAAATAGTGCATTTTTACTGATAAATTGATTATACGGTATTTTATCGTATTTCACTATTCACCGAAAATTCAAGAGTTTCAGAAAAATACCAAAAATTTACCCCAACCATTTTTCGATGTGTAGAATTAAAAAATGAACTCCATTTTTCAAAAATAATTTTCTAAATATTATTAATTTAATTTCTAAATAAGGTCACAGTTAATTCAAAAAATAACAATATTAAAGTGTCATTAGTTTTATGTGAAATTGGAAAATTAATTAAGATCTCGTTATCTTATTGCCTTGGGAAAATAAAATAATATTATTATTTACTATTCATGAGGTCATATTACTATTCATAAGGGTATGTTACTATTCACCAAAAAAACAAGTTTGTTTCATCATACTATAAATAACATACTGAACACAATTGTAGATGACCATTTCTTGAAATTCAGAATATAGAAGTAGAAAAGTTATGTTTTAAAGGATAATTAAAAATATATTTTTAAAACAAAGTTCCATGCATTTCTATTTATCTTAGAAAAACTTGGGGTGTTACATTATCCCAACCTTCTTGAAATTGCGTCCTTGCAATTTTATTTACTTTTTAAACAACTGAGGGTATTTTTCCCTCATAGCTTTTTCAGACTCCCATGTTGCTTCTTCAACCATGTGGTTTCTCCATAAAACCTTTACCCGGTGGATTACCTTGTTCCGCAATATCTGTTCCCTTCGATCAAGAATTTGAACTAGTTTCTCTTCATAAGAAAGGTTCTCTTCTAGCTGAACTGCTTCTGGGTTCAAGACATGTGATGAATCTGGCACATACTTTCTCAACATCGAAACATGAAAAACATTGTGTACCTGAAACAAGCTCGGAGGAAAAGCTATGCGGTATGTAATTGTTCCACCTTTCTCCAAGATTTCAAAATGACCGATGAACCGTGGACTTAGCTTTCCTTTTTTACCGAAACACATCACACTTTTCTAAGGAGAGACATTAAGGAAAATATGGTCACCTACCTCGAAAGAGAAGTCTTTCCATCTGTTATCTGCATAACTTTTCGTCCTGCTCTGAGCTGTCCTCATGTGTTGCTGGATCATCCTCACTTTCTCAGCCACTTATTCAACTAATTCTGGCCCCATCAGCTTTCATTCACCAAATTCATCCCAAAACGCAGGAGTCCGACACCACTTCCCATACAAGGCCTCAAAAGGTGTCATCTGAATACTGGAATGAAAACTATTATTATAAGAAAACTCAACTAAAGAAAGATGATGATCCCAACTTCCTTTATAGTCCATTGAACAATCTCAAAGCATATCCTCCAAAGTCTGAATCGTTCGTTCTAACTGCCCATCTGATTGAGGGTGAAAAACTATACTGAAATTTAACTCTGTTCCCAACGACTTTTGAAGTCCCTTCCAAAAGTTAGAAGTGAACCTAGGATCTCGGTCAGACACAATGGAAAGAGGAACTCTATGTAACATGACAATCTCCTTGAGGTACAATCGAGAAAGCTGATCCAAAGTCATTGTATCTCGAATTGAAAGAAAATTTGCAGACTTTGTTAGCCGATCAACAATAACCAAAATCGCATTGTTACCTTGAGAAGTCTTTGGTATTCCCACCACAAAATCCATGGATATATTCTCCCATTTTCACTCTGGCACTGGAAAAGGCTGAAACATCCCCTTCAGTAACTGCCACTCTGCTTTAACCTGCTGACATGTCAAACATTTCTTTGTAAAATCAACAATATCTCTTTTTATCCCATTCCACCAATAATACTCTCGAAGGTCTCTGTACATCTTAGTACTTCTAGGATGAACAGAAAATGGAGAACTATGAGCTTCACACAACAATTCTTTCTTCAGCTGGGAATCACAAGGTACACACGACCTTTTTTCATATCTTAAAACACAATCTTTATCAAGATTAAATTCTGGAAACTTACCCATTTTAACCAATTCTACCTTTTTCTGTAGCTCACGGTCTTCCCTCTGCACTTTCATAATTCTGTCTGACAACGAAGACTGCACTGAAACCTGAAACAAAACAGATATATTCCCTACACCAACAACTTCTAAGCCAAAATTCATCAAATCATTAATCAAGGTATTATGTTCCAAATGTAGCATGGTTAATGATGAATTATGTTTCCGACTTAAGGCATACGTTACTTTATTTGCTTTTCCAGGATGGTAACTGATCGTGCAGTCATAATCCTTTATCAGTTCTAGCCATCTTCTCTGCCTCATGTTTAATTCCTTCTGAGTGAATATATACTTATGACTTTTATGGTCAGTATATATTTGGAATTTGGTTCTGTATAGATGATGCCTCTGTATTTTCAAAGCAAAAACCACAGCTACCAATTCCAAATCATGTGTGGGATAATTTAGCTAATGAGGTTTAAGTTGTCTTGAAGCATAGGCAATTACTTGATCATTCTTCATCAAAACACAACCAAGTCCCATTAAAGAATCATCACTGTAGATGACAAACTCACCATTTTTGGAAGGTAAGGCCAAAATTGGAGCATTCACCAATATATTCTTTAGTTCCTGAAAATAAACATCACATTTCTCTATCTAAACAAATTTAACCCCTTTCCATGTTAACTTAGTTATCGGGCTAGATAACCATGCAAAATTCTTAACAAACCATCGGTAATAACTTGCTAAGCCCAGAAAACTACGAATTTCTGTAACATTTTTGGGTCTTTTCCATTCATCAACTACTTTTGTTTTAGAAGGATCAACTATTATTCCATCCTTATTTACAATGTTCCCAAGAAAAGAAATCTGTTGCAACCAAAAATCACACTTACTGAATTTTCCATATAGTTTCTTTTCTTTTAAAGTTTTTAAAACAACCCTTAGATTTTTTCCATGCTCCTCTTCAGCATCCCTGTTCCTTCTGTGGAAAACCATTCTGAACAAACATTTCTTAGATAAAGCAACATGGTAATATTTAAATGCTACAACAAATTAAACATAGAGTTAAAATCACTTATGGTATTCTATTAACATCACTCTAACCCCTAAAGTTATCTAAATCATCCTCTGATACCAACTATAAGGACCCGACCTTATTATATACATAATCTTGAATTTATTCAAGAAAACACTTCCTTTTACATTGAGTATCTTTTAAAGTTTATGGCTTTAGATAATGAAGACAAAACATTCATAACATTACACATTGTTACATAGTGGATACCAAAAAATCAGTTTCCATTTTTCTCAGAATATAAAACATTAAAACTTAAAACAAGACTCTTTGAAAATTATTCAACATTTAACATGTCTTCCTTCATTGTATTACTGATCCATTAACATTTGAAAAATCATTTAAAAACTTAGGATGAGCACAAAAGCTCAGTAAGGGAGGGAAAAGAAGTAAAAATCACATTAGTCCATGAATACTCATAACGTATGAAAACATTTTCATAAGACATGCTTTTCACCCATAAATACTTACTTCATGAAACATCAAATTTACACAAGATCCACAAAAACATAAATATAATCATAGAGTTATCTTGGGGCATTACTTACATAATCTTGTAACCATCTTGGATACCTTAAAATTTGTAACCCTCACGGCTACCTTACTTTGTGTAACCATCGCAGTTACACTTGGAGAAACCATACGGCCGACCTCCAACTTACTCATACCCAATGAATTGGAGGGAAATATAGGTCCCAAAATTCATCATAAACAATTCCCAATAACCAAAACATAATCATACAATATAAATAGTAGCATAAAAACATTGCTTTTGAATATTGTAAAACAGAATTTTACAAGACGATTTTAGAAGAAAAGTCCCTTATAAACATCATATACTTGAAGAGAGACTTAATAGAGTGGATGGAGTATGTATATATACTGTAAATAAACATAATAAAACATAATATAAACAGAACCCATCACACAAAAAATTTAAATAGCACATAAAAGAATGAAGTAGAAGGTTAACCCAAAGAATGGAAATCGGGTTAAGAATTCTCTTACCCTAGGCTTGTCTTACTTAAAAATTGTTTAAAACTCCTGTATAATGGTTAAAATAGTGTTATTAGTATTTTAAAGAAACATTTTCATGTTTATAACATCTTATATGGTCATTTCATAACCTCATTTCACCCTTTAGTTGTTAGTATTTTGTTCCTTGCATTATTTTGGGTGAGTTCTTTTGTGATTTTCACGATCGGTTCATGATGAATCGTTCTTGTTGATTGGAAGTGAAACTCCAGAATTGGAATGGAGTAGTATTTAAATATTTCCAGTACCATAATTTATACCATTTATCACTTTTATTCTTTATATGAGAATGGCTTATAAGTTAAAACATTAATGATGTTCGTTTAGATCATTTTAGTGGTTCTTTCATAATAACAACGTCATTTTGTCTTTTAAATTAGAACCATGAGTAAAAAAGAATTACAGAACCATATATGATTCATAAAACATATATTATAACCTGGTTCAACCATATAAATGGTTTCATGACCGTACTTGAAAGAATTAATGGAAATTGAAAATACATCGTCCACGGTGTCGGTAATTCGATACAAATGGACAATGTTTTTTGATTCTTTAAATAAGTGGAAGAGGAGAAGAATAATGATGAGAAATTTTCCATAATCATGAGAACATAATGAATATACATGATTCTGGAGATTTCATGCCTCTTGGATAAGAGGGAGTGAGTAAAGAAGAAAAACGAATCATGAAATAAAAGAAAATCTTGATAAATTTCTCACAAAAATTCGGCAGTCTAACGACGTCTCTTAAAATTTCATAAAAACATGATTGATGAGAGGAATGGAATATATCATCATTAATACAAAATATGGATAGTAAGGGGGAATATTTAATGAAATATCCCAACAAAATTCAAAGGTAATGGAAGAGAATAACATAAAATGAAAGAAAAGAGAGAAAATAAAAGAGGTTGTTTACCTCTTGATCTCTTCTCCTTGAGATCCTTCTTAATGGCTTTGATTTTGGTATTTTGGTGAGGCCAGAAGCTCTAGGACGTAGGGAAGAATATTGAGGAGGGAATTTTTCAGAAATTAGACAATTCTCAAGGTTTGAGAGGTGTGGGAGGAAGAGGGGAGTGAGGGTGGTATTTATAGTGGAGGAGGGGAGGTATTTTAGATTATTTTAAACATTATTATAATATTTTTATCAATACTATGAATAATCTCAAATCAAGTGGCCCTAAATAGTGATAATATCATGTGAGTTCTAAGAAAGTGGCCTTGAATCACTTATGATTTCATAAATAGTGCATTTTTACTGATAAATTGATTATATGGTATTTTATCGTATTTCACTATTCACCGAAAATTCAAGAGTTTCAGAAAAATACCAAAAATTTACCCCAAACATTTTTCGACGTGTAGAATTCAAAAATGAACTCCATTTTTCGAAAATAATTTTCTAAATATTATTAATTTAATTTCTAAATAAGGTCATAGTTAATTCGAAAAATAACAATATTGTAGTGCAATTAGTTTTATGTGACATTGGAAAATTAATTAGATCCCATTATCTTATTGCCTTGGGAAAATAAAATAATAATATTATTTACTATTCATGAGGTCATATTAATATTCATATTACTATTCATAAGGGTATGTTTCTATTCACAAAAAAAACAAGTTTGTTTCATCAGACTCTAAATAACATACTGAACATAATTGTAGATGACAGTTTCTTGAAATTCAGAATATAGAAGTAGAAAAGTTATTTTTTAAAGGATAATTAAAAATATCTTTTTTAAAAAAAGTTCCATGCATTTCTATTTATCTTATAAAAACTTGGGGTGTTACATCTTAATAAATTTTACATAAAAAGGAATTTTTCTTAAGGCCTCTGCAAAGGGAATGATCATGTTGAAAGTCTTAAACATCTCAAGAAACATGTGATAATTAAGGTGAACATTTTACTTCTTTACCATTTGATTGAATGGAATGTGTTGTTCAAATTGATGTGAATTAGGTTGGTCCTTAGGTTTTTTCCTCACCTAAAACATTATTCTTTCCATATTTGATCATGTCTCATTATATATTTTTTTTCTTAATTCACAAAGTGAATTAAGTTATTGCTAATTTTGGACCATATTTTATTCTTTACCAAATTTATCCTTTTCTATATTTTCATCCTTATAATAACATAAATCATTTATCTTATCTTACCTAGGATATAACCTAAAATCTTTTTGATTTTTTATACCATAACTTTTGGTGACAACTATGACCATTTTTATGTGATTTATCTCTATGGTACTATCTAGATTTCTTTTTTCTTTTCCACCCAAATATTTTTCCATTTGACTTATTTGATAATCTGTATTATTCATCTGATACCCAAGGTATGATTTGTGATTTTCCATTTTAGTCCCATTTCTAGCTTCTAGAGAGTCCATTTGTCCAAAAATTCAATCAAAAATCCATTATATATTCCCTTGAGAATTTGAAGACTCAGCTATATTTTCATTTTGAAAATAAGGATTTAGAATTTGTGTAAATCCAGGGGAAACAGATTGTCTAAACACATCATTCTCTCTCTAAGATAGGTTTTGGATGTTCCTATAAGATTAACTATA
Source organism: Viscum album (assembly GCA_963277665.1). Lineage (NCBI taxonomy): Eukaryota > Viridiplantae > Streptophyta > Magnoliopsida > Santalales > Viscaceae > Viscum > Viscum album. The sequence continues at coordinate 1,375,683,070 of OY728164.1, forward strand.
ATTATTAGAAAATGGGTCTTGACCGTCTTGTATCCTAGTTTTTTAGCCAACATATTTTTCATTTTTAGGGTACTCGGTAAGAAAATCAAAGTTGGGATAAAAGAACTAGATTTTCCAAACATGCCAAAATGTTTGAATTATTATCTAAGTGAGTTATCATGGTAAATTATAATAACTTTTAAATTTCCCTCTTGATCATAATTTGTTTCTTTTCTATGAATGGTTCTTCCTATAGAGCATTTGGGTAGGGATTTTTTCCATGATTATTGAAAATCTGTTTTGACTCCTTGATAGTTTTATCTCCGAAATCCCCTGTAAAAGATTGGTCTATAATTATTTTATTATAAGGGGAGTTACCTTTGTAAAATGTGTCCATTAATAAATTTATATAGAATTTATGGTTAAAACTTTGTCTAGTAATACCCATAAATCTATCCCATGTTTAATGTAATAGCTCACCCCCATCCTGGAAAACACTAGTAATATTTTATTTTTCCTTATTTTTCATTCTTGTAGGAAAAACATCCTAAAAAAGGTATAAAACACCCAGTATATTATGTTAAATATCTCCTCATCCAACTATTATAAGAAACTTCTATCATTACTCTTAAGTTATAATGGAAAAATTTATGTTTTATCTCTTCCTCACCCAATCCATTAAGTATAAGCTACTACACTATTATATAAAATTACCTAATAATGTTTTGAAAGTCTTCATTAGGTAACCCATTATAAGAAGGGAACATTGAAAAGTAGGATTTATTTATTTCATAGTTTATAGACCTAGGAGATAGCTTAATAGAATATGGATTACTTAGAATAGTGGGAAATTGAAACTCTCTAACCATATGTATCTCAACTACTTGAAATCTAGATAGATGTGTAATGATGTTTTGATTTTGTCCCATAACTATCTCCCCTATGTTTTTCATTTTCATGTTATCTTCAATCTTAATCCCACTATAATGTTTATTAATATTTGGGTTGAAAGGATCCAACTCATATGAGTTATTCCTAGTGTGCATGTTGTTTTAGTGAAATAAATATTGATAACATTAAGAACATAAACTTAAGTAATACAATAACTTTAAGAAACCTCATAAATTAGAAAAAACCCAATGATTATAAACTTGATAAATCTAGAAAAAGTACAAGATGATTGTTAAGTGTGATGGTAGCCATAAAAATAATGGATTTTTAATCTATTTTTTTTTATTTATGTTCGTTCCATGAAAACGTTTTAAATAATTTTATAACATGTCCTTCAACTAATAGTTTTATTTATCTAAAAAATATACCTAAAACTAGTATAATAGTAAGTATAATCAAACACAAGGGAAGGAATATTGTGTGAAATCCAAAAAAAGCAAGAAAAAGACAAAAAAAATAAAAAACACAAAGTAGGTTTATGGATGGAATAAAAATGAAAAAAACATAAATGAAATGGATTACAGTGCATAAAGAAGTGTGAAAATGAAAAAAAATAGAAAAGGACTGAACACTAGATGAAATTTGGTTGAACCAAACAAATATTAATCGATAAATAATCTATAATATTACATAAAAAATTAAACATATTAATGATAAAATATATGAATAAAAGGAATTGAGGCACTAAATTATCACTTTGTGATGAACAATTGTTAAGGAACTCTCCTGAGAAATGACTTATCAATCAATAAATTAATAAATGAATGGTTCTTTTATGTAGAAGATAAACCCAAAAAATTTCCAAACTAATTACTTTAGTTGAAGATTTTGAGGTAAAGAATTAAATATTCATAACTTGTCGGTATATGAAATTGTAGATACCCAGTTTTTTCCTTATAATACTTTGAAATATTTCTAAATATATTTCTGGAGATAGGTGCTGAGACGACATATGATTTCCAGACCAAGTGTTCCCGAAATTAATATTATAAAAATATTAAATATATTTTATATTTCACATGTGTGTATAATTTTAGAAAATGTGATAACTCTTAAATGGTTGGTTTATTTGGAAATCTGAGACAAAGCTTGGATCTGGAATGTGATGTTTACCCTAGGAATGACATAAAATGAGTAGGTACAGGACGTCCGGAACCCTCACTCATTATTGGTATGTTTAAGTGAATTAATTATTTATTTATTTAATAAATTAATTTACTTTTAACCTAAATTATACGTTATAAATTTATTTTTATAGAAAATTCCCCATGGTTAGTCTCATAATACTAGGAATTTCCAGTGAGAGCTCTCTCCCTCCTCCATTAGAGAACCTCTTTCATGAATGATGATACATCAGAACATATTGGATCAAGATGTGGGGAACACAATACATCATCCTCCCTCATCATAAAACACGTTGTTCACTAGTGATTGATTCAAACAATATGTAAGACTCGCCTTTTATTGTTTTATTCCCTTAGATTAAAATAATTTAGCAGATTCATTCCTTTTCCTAAATTAGTTCCATTTGGAAACGTTGCATGTGCCCAAGAACCGAGATTTAATTTTCTTTATTTGGTTTATCTATCCCAGGAGAACGTTCGAGATCATTTTCAAAGAATTTTTATTCAATGATTGTAAAAACCTTTGTTCTTTTTCTTTTTTTATCCCACATTCTTCACGTTTTTCACCGATGGAACCCCGCAGATCTAGGTTCGTTAATTTTTGGGCGACCCGAGCTCGATCAAGTGATAGGGTTTGTGGTGGATTGATGAAACATAGAAGATTATACATGTGGAGCACATATCTAGATTCGTTGAGGTTAAAGGAGGTGTAATCTGACATTCTAAGGCCAAATCATCAAGGATTGAAGATGTGGTTTCATGAAGAATGAAGAACAAAACCCCCATTAATGACCAAAGCCATTTTCTAGCGAATTAAGGTTGGTGAGTGTGAGATTCGACCATATTTTCAAGATACAGGAGGAAATGAGATGAGATATGTGGTGGTTTGAACGAATTTGAAGTTTTCATGAATATTGGGAAAATATGGAGATTCTGGAAAAAAAATTGACTTCATTACATTTAGTATGAAGAAAACATGGTGTGTAGGCCTTTCTTGTGGTGGACCTAGATTTTTGGAACCCATAATGATAGAATGGAATATACTTCCCTTGAAACGTTGTGTATCGACTATCCGTTTGAGTAAGTCTTGTGACCAGTCACACGGCTATGCACACACCATGTGTCGAGAACACAGACACAGCTTGGCCACATGAGTGACATCAAGTGTGAAGCCACATGTTTTATACCAAAGTACATGGAAAAAGGGTCTGAGTACACAAACATGGCCACAAGACATGGCCCTAGTGTCGGTTATTCAGGACATAGTGTGTAGCCCACCTACACGGTGTATTCTACTACATGGGCTGGAGTCGTCTTCCATTGAGGGACACATACATGCTATGGAGTGGGACCATATATCGTGTGGGTCCCCTCACATGTTATGTTCCCCTTGATCTCTAATTATAAAACTTTAAATGTCTGTTTCTCATTCATTTGAACTTGGGTTTTGGACCTCTAGTAGCCTATCCTACATTTTTTCATGTAAAACATGATTGTGCCATAAGAACCAGATTTTAAGATACAATGTGAAATTTTTTGGGTTTGGAATGAACTGAGGTAACACTTGATGATGACATCAATCATACTGAATCACCAAAGCATCCTCGGTGTAACCCTCTATATGGGATGTGTAGTAGAATTTCTAGAAGAAAGTATCATTCTTAACCTCCTACTAGGATGGGATGTTTCATTACTCGAAGATAATATCAGGCTTACCCTTCAGCTGGGTTGGGCAGTGGCATTCCCTAAAATAGTACTGGGTTTACTCTCTACCTGGGCTGGGCAGTGGCATTCCCTGAAGACAGTATCAGGCCTAGCCTCTAGCTAGGTTGGGTAGTGACATTGCCTAATTATCCTTCCGAGTTACCCTCCAATAAGACTAGTAAGTAGAGTTTCTTGATGTTTTAGGATTACCCTCTAATTGAGATATGTAGTAGCGTTCCCCGATGACATCTTCCAAGCATAACCCTCCAGCCGGGCTGTAAAGAATCGACCCCAGTTTCCTGGAGCTGGTGCCTTATTAAATTACATTGGAATGATTACAAGAAATTTGTATCTCTAAGGAATAAATAGTTTAGTAATTTTTGAAACAAAATACATACATAAGTTCAAAATTACAATAAGAAATGAATAACAGCATTTAAGTTCCATTGGGAACATCCAACACTCTAAGATTATCCATGAAAGTCAATCATAATATACATATTCATGTCTTGGGGAAAATGAAACATAAGAAGGGGTGAGATTACATGATCATTAATGGTAAAAAAATAAAGAGAAATATAACATAAACATAAGGCATGGTGAATAATTGAAAACACATGCATTTAAAAATAAACATGAACATAATATAGTGGGAATATAATCTAAGTAAATATTTCCCTAATAAAACATAATCATGGGTATTATACTAGTAAAATAACCTCATGAACTATGAATTTATAGATTCATAATGAGGGAAATTAATATGTTGGAAATTATTAAACATACCGTCAATGCCTCATCCAAGACATCTAAAAATGATTAAGGCCTCGGCCAAAACCATATCTAAAAATGGGAAAGGCCTCAGCCAAGTCCATATCTATTTGTCTCATGATACCTAATGATGTATTGAGGGGATATAGTGGGCCCCAACCATCATATAATAAGTCCAATTCATTTCTCACATGAATGGTAATAAACATAAACAACATATACATTCATGTTGAAACTAACATATGAAATGCAAATAACTTTCCCCAAACATTAAGTATAAACACTAACCATTCAGAGTAAATTGGTGAATGGTTTTAAGATAGCACATCCACAGTCAAACTAATCATAAAACATTTAATTAAATATGGTAGATGATATCATAAAATATTAATCCCATTAATAAATAAGAATCAATAAGATTGTTGAAACATATGAAGATACTCTTATAAAATCATCGAGTAATGCTTGAAATAAATACTCTTTTACTTTGAAAATAAGAGTCATTTTGAAAAATTATTTATATAAAATTATAAATTTAGTAAGATATTATTTTCATAATAAAATTTGTGATTTTAGAGACATAATGTTTTCTAAAAATATATTATATAGTGCCCTTGAAAATAGGTTAGAATTTGAGGAATTCCCTAGAATCGGGCTTGTATTTCAGAAATAATTTTGAAAGTTACTTTTAAAATATGAAAATGATCATAAAATAATGAAGGATTCCGGTTGGTAAACATATATAGAACACTCAAAAATATTTTATGAGGAGCACATAATAATCCATAATAATTTCATTTAGGTAAGTAGACAATAAAAGTAACCCAAATGAAAATGGAGGTTTAGGTGAATAATCAAATTTAGGTTCATAAATTAATGATTCCATAACCTCCTATAAATTTAATTGATTTATTATAACCTTACTAGATTCATTCATGGACTTTTTATGGGTTAATAGATTCAATTTCATTGTTTGTGAGCCTTTTCTTCTGTGGTTTTTATGATTGGTTTACTTATATTCATGTACGGATAAACATGTAGAATGACAATGGTTTTCCAAAATTGAAGTTATATGTGATTATTTAACATCAATAATATTACATATTTATAAAATTCATTTGGTTATTTGGAGTGAAGATGAACCATTATATAAAAATTTAATGATAATTTTTTGGGTTATTTGGAAATATCTGATCATAACAAACTCATTTTGATCTATAAATTAATACCATTTGCAAAAAAAGATTAACTAACCTTACATAGGATATATTACCTATATAATAATCTAGTTCAACCATAAAAATGGTTTCATGACCAGAATTGAATACCTTAATAGAAATTAAAAACTTTTCATCCTTGAATGTGATAAATTAACACATCTCGGATGATGTTTTCATTTCTAGTATAAAAGAACGGGAAAGGAGAGATGATGAATAATTCTTCCTTTATCATGAAAAAATTAGATTACATGTAAGGTAATGGATTCATCACAAAATTTAGATGAAAGGAGGAGATTGGGAGGATATTTTATCAGTATTTTGACAAGGAACAAGGCTTGAGAGGACTGAAGAGAAGAGGTAGTGAGGGGAGTTTTTATAATGGAGGATAGGAGGGTTTTCCCATTATTTTACTCATTATTTTATTATTTTTCCAAATACAACCAATAGTATTGATTCTTGTGAAGAATAATAGTAATATGTACATGTGAGTTCTAAAAAAGTGTGATTACATCATTAATGGTACTAGTAATAGTGAATTTAACTAATAATGTATATATACGGTAAATTAACGTATTTTACTATTCATAAGAAATTCGAAAATTTCAGAAAAATCCCAAAAATTCACCCTAACCATTTTTTGATGTGTAAAATTCAAAAATTAACTCCATTTTTTAAAAATAATTTTCTAAATGTTATTAATTTAATTTTCAAATATAATTCTAATTTATTCAAAAAATAACAATTTTAAAACTATAATTTGTTATATATCACCTTTAAAAATTAATCAAGATCTCATTATCTTATAACCTTAAGACAATAAAATAATAATATGATTTAACATTCATAATGGTTATATTACTATTAATATTACTATTCATTAGGGTATGTCACTATTCACCAAAAATTAAGTTTGTCTTATGAGACTCTAAATATCTTACTGAACGCAATCGGGTATGTAAGTTTTTCAAAATTCAAATCACAGAGGTGGAAAAATTATGTTTATTGGATAGGTTATAACAAAGTGGTGTTTTATAAAGAATTAGTGTTTCATAAATTCAATATTAAATTCATTTTCAAAATATTTTGGTGTTACATTATCCCCTCATTAAAAAAATTCCATCCTTGAAATTAACAGAATGTTACCTCACAAAAAGATTTGGGCAGTTCTTCATAATAAGCTCCTCACGCTCCCATTCTGCCTCTTCAATTTTATGATTTTTCCAAATTTTCTTTACCAGTCGAGTCATCCAATTCCCTAACACTTTTTCTTTAATGTCCAGAATCTGGATAGGATCTTCACAATAAGATAGGTTAGGTTCTAATTCTATACCTTCAAAAGTGAGGACATGCATTGGGTCTGGAAATTACTTTTTCATCAATGAGACATAGAACACATTTTGTACTTTATATTGGCTAGGTGGCATATCCAAATGATATGAAACAACTCCAATTATCTCTAAAATTCCAAAAGGGCCTATGTACCTAAGGCTTAGTTTATTTTCTTCCCAAATCTTATAACACCCTTCCATAGAGATAATTTTAGGAAAACATGATCTCCAACTTCAAACTCCAAATCCCCCCTTCGATTATTAGCATAGATTTTTTGATTGCTTTGAGATTCTTTGATATGACCTTGAATAGTCTTTACCTTCCCTGTTGTTTCCTCCACAATCTGTGGGCCCACAATCTTTCTTTCTCCAACTTCATCCCAACAAGTTGGTGTACGAAATCTCTTTACATACAATGCTTCATATGAAGCCATTTGAATACTTGAATGGAAACTATTATTATAGGAAAACTCCACTAAAGGTAAATATAGATCCCACATTCCTTGAAAGTCAAGTTAACATGATCTCAACATGTCTTATAAGGTTTTGATCATCCTTATGATTTCCTGTCAGTTTGTGGGTGGTATGCAGTACTCAATTGAATCTGAGTATCCAATGATTTCTAAAGAATTTTCTAGAATTTTGATGTAAAACATATATCCCAATCAAATTCAATTCATAAAGGTTCTCCATGAAGTATCACAACTTTATTTATATTGAGTCATGCTAGAAGCTCCATTGGAAAATCCACCCTTATAACGAGGAAATGTGATGATTTTGTAAGTCGATCAACAATTACCCCCATTGCGTCATTCTTTCTAAGAGTTCTGGATAATCTATTAACAAAATATATGGTTATGTCATCCCATTTTCAAGTATGAATAGGTATAGGTTTCATGACTGCTCTAGGATGTTATCATTCGACCTTCACTTGTTGAGAGACTAAACATTTTGATACAAAATCATCAATTCCCCTCTTCATGTTATCCCATAAGAAATGTTCTTTCAAATATCTATACATTTTAGTGCTACCAAAGTTTATAGAGAAATTTGATCTATAATCATCATCCAATAACTCCCTTTTCATCTCAGGTATAGCGGGAACACATAACCTCTTCCCAAATTTCATAATTTCATCTTCACACACAAAGTCAGCCAACTTCCCATATTTCACAACATTAATTTTCTTTTGAATATTCTCATCATCAGACTATAAAGGTTTAATTATTTACAATAAAGATATTTGGTCAACCATTTGAAAAATTAGTGATGTTTCACCTTCTTTGATAATTCTCATATCCATCATCACAATATCCATGTTCAAAGGATCCTGTCCAATCCTCATTTTTTGAGAACTCCATGATCTTTCATACTCAATGCATCAACCACCTTATTTTCATTTCTTAGGTGGTAGTGTATGGAAAAATCATAATCCTTAAGTAGTTTGATTCATTTTCTTTGCCTCATGTTGAGTTCTTTCTAGGAGAAGATAAATTTTAGACTCTTATGATCTGTATATAACTCACATTTTTTCCATAGAGATAATGTCTCCATATCTTTAGATCAAATATTATCACTGATAACTCAAGATCATGAGTAGGATAGTTTTGTTCATGAATATTTAACTGCCTTGACGCATAGGCAATAACTCTATCATTATACATAAGGACACAACCAAGTCTTTTCTTTGATGAATCACTATAGATCACAAAACCATCATTACCTGATAGAAGAGTTAGGATTTTAGCATTCACTAATATCTTATTCAGTTCTTATAAATAGTCCTCACATTATTTTTTCCATACAATCTTAACCCTTTTACATGTAAGGTTGGTCATTGGGTTGGCTAAACGGGAGATGTTCTGAATGAAATGATGATAATAACCTTCTAAAACAATAAAACTACATACCTAAATTATGTTCATTGAAATAGGACATTCTTTTATATCCTTTTTCTTCATAAGATAAATAGATATTCCATCCTTAGAGACAATGTGTCCAAGAAAGGAAACTTATTGAATCCAAAATCCACACTTTCAAAACTTCTCATATATTTAATTTCTTCCATGAGTTTTCAGAATAGTGCACAAGTGATTTTCAAGATCTTCGTAACTTTTGGATTATACCAAAATATCATCAATAAATACCATCATAAATCCATCAAGATATTCCTTGAAACCTCTATTCATTAGATCCATGAAAATAGAGGGTGCATTATTAATTCCAAAAGGCATTACTGTAAACTCTTAATTCTCGTACCTAGTTTGAAATGCTATATTTGGAATGTCTTCCTTACTCACATGCAACTGATGATATCCATATCGAAGATCAATATTCTAAAAATATTGGTCTCTATGAATTTTATCAAATAAATCATCAATGTGAGGTAGGGGATACATTTTCTTTATTATTATAGCATTGATCTACATATAGTCAATGCACAACCTCATAGATCCATCTTTCTTCTTAAGGAATATAATAGGGGATCCCCATGGAGAAACACTAGGGAGAATAAATCCTTTATCACTCAATTCCTCTAGTTGTTTCTTCAGTTAAACTAATTCCACAATGGGAATTCTATAAAGGGTCTTTGATATGGGCCTTGAATCAAAAATTAAGTCAATGGAAAACTCAATTCCCCGCTCTAAAGGATGTTCAGGAAAATCCTCTGGAAACACATCGAAAGATACTTGCACAATAGGTACATCCTCTATTTGAATATTTCTTTCCTTTCCCATATTTATTTCATTCCCTTCCTCCCAAATAATTGAATTCAGTAGAGTTACTAGGGGTGGATCTAGATGATAATCATATGGTGATGTTTCTGCTCTAAAGATAAGGGATTCCACATCATCCAACAAAATTGTAACATCCTTCTTCTTGCAATAAATTTTTACATCATGGTTCGAAATCAAATCCATACCAAGGATTATATCAAATTCAATCATGGTTATGATAGTAAAATCGATAGATAAAGCTGGTTTATATGCCATAATGGGGACTTCCTGACACAACTTTGTTGCAACAATACTTCCCTTAGGAGTTTTTACTGACAACTTTATTATTAAATCAAATTGGAAATATCTAATTTTCTTAGAAAACTAGTAATAAATTAAAGAATTCTATGATCCAGAATCAAATAAATCATTGGATAAGATTTATGAAACAATTAAAGTACCTTCCACCATGTCATTAGGAACTTTAATATTAGCATTTATGATCGCATAAGCTTGTCCACACTCCCTTGGCCTTTTCTGAGGCATGTTTCCTTAATGCTTTATACAATAATTAGCATAGTGTCTCATCTCCCTACAGTTATAGCATTGAACATTAAGAGATTCTTTCTTCCCCTTGAAAGCACCAACATGATTGACTTTCTGTCCACACTTGTAGCATACCCCTTTTCCTTTTAAACAGGCACCAGGGTGTTTCCTTCTACAATTATCACAGGGTGGAAAGTCAAATATTCCCTTATTCCCCATTTATTTATTTCCTTTTCCAAAGTTTTCAGCAACACTCTTCTTCTATTTCTTTCCTTTAAAGTCATAAGACTTAGAGAACTCTTTTTCTATCTTGATATCACATTAGACTACATCTTCATATGATTAGAAAGTTTGGCAGACCAGCACCCACCACAGGAATAGATTTAGGACATCAAATAATTGATCAATCTTGATCCTTGGATTATGTATATAGTACACAACATGACTTGATATCCTTGTGAAGTTATTTTCATACTTATCAACATTATCATCTTTCTTTTTCCTCAAATTTAGAGATTTCCTTTCCATATTAGCTTTCTGTTCACTAGGAAATCATTTCTCTAATAAAATTTATTTAAATTCACTCCATTCCATGTTTTATATATCTTTATCATACTTTGTGTTTTGAATTAGTGACCAACATTGATCAATATCTCCTGATAGATGATAAAATTCCATGAAAACCTTCTCCCCTTCATTACTTCGCAAAGTGAGAAATATATTCTCTAAGGAACTTATCCACTGCACCACTACTAATGGGTTTGTAGTCCCATTAAATGATGGAGGATGTTGTATCATAAATCAATTTAATATATCCGCTCCATATTGTGGATCCAGATGGTCCATACGGGTAAGGTTATTGTTCATAACCTGAGAAAGTTTTCCCAGTATAGTTATAAGTTGCTCCACACCAATCACAGCTCCAGATCCAACATCATTATCTCTCATAGGAGGGAAATCTCAACATGGGATACGTGCATTCATGTAGTTTCCATTCCTTCTACTAGGAACCATTTATAAATAATGACATAAACTATATTAGGTTATGAATCATAATGTGCTATCTCAACATAGAAAAAATACTAAACATAAATTGAAATCCAATGCATGGATAATACCATAATCATAAACGTGTTTTATTTGATGAAAAATTTACATTTAAATCCTTAATAATGGCTTATAAAGAAAATTTGAATTATCCTAAGCATATCCCCAAGGAGTGTTAAACCAGATGTGCAGTAAGGCATGTTTTCATGTACCAAGATACCACGGGTCAATCCTGAAACTCCTTATCAGAGTTTTCACTCCTAGGTACATCTGTGTCAAAACCCTGTCCACCTGTATTATCCAGACATGGATTTATTATCTAGAAATATCCACATAATCTATTCTTTACCAAAATTCCAGGATTTTATTGTATGTTTATCCTCGTAGACTATCTTAGGGGTTTGTTCTTTAATATATGTTTTCTAAATCTAGTTTACAAGTTTTCTACTAAACTTCCTCTATTACCAACTATAAATACCCAATACTATTTTCATGGAGATGGTGCCCTATTACATTAGATTGGAATTATAATAATAAATTTGGATCCCGAAGGACTGATTAGTTTATTAGTTTTGGAAACAAGATATATACATAAGTTCAACATTACAACATGAAATGAAAAACAACATTTATGTTCTGTTGGGAACATCCACCACTCTATGATTATCCCTACAAGTTAATCATAATAAACCTATTCATGTCCTGGGAAAAATGAAACATAAGAAGGGGTGAGCTCAGATGCTCAGTAAGGGAAAACATTATAGTGGAAGATAACATAAACATTAGGCATGGTGAATAATTGAAAACATATGCCTTTAAAAATAAACATGAACATAATATGGTGGTAATATGATTTGAGTAATTATTTCCATAATAAAACATAATCATGGGTATTATCCTAGTCAAATAACCTCATGAAGAATGAATTTATAGCTTCATAATGAGGGAAATGAATATGCCAGAAATTTTGAAACATACTGTCAATGCCTCGACCAAGACATCTAAAAATTATTAGATCCCAGGCCAAAACCATATCTAAAAATGGCCAAGGCCTCAGACAAGTTCATATGTATGTGTCTCATGAGACCTACGGATGAATCGAGGGGTTATAGAATGCCCCACCTATCACATAATAATTCCAATGAATTACTCATATGAATGGGTATAAACATAAACAACATATACATTCATATTGAAACTAATATATGAAATGAAAATAACTTTCCATGAACATTAAGCATAAATACTAACCATTCGAAGTAAATTGGTGAATGGTTTTAAGATAGAACATCCATAGTCAAACTAATAATAAAAAATTTAATTAAATGTGTTATATGAAATCATAAAATATTAATACCAATAATATATATGAATCAATAAGAGTTTTGAAATATATGAAGATACTCTTATAAAATCATCGAGTAATTCTTGAGATAAATACTCTTTTACTTTGAAATGAAGAGTTATTTTGGAAAATTCTTTGTATAAAACCAGAAATGTAGTAATATATTATTTTCATAATAAAATTATTGATTTTATAAATATAATGGTTGCTAAAAAAATTATACATTGCCCTTTAAAGTAGGTAAGAATTTTAGAAATTCCCTTGAGTCGGGCTTGTATTTCAGAATAAATTTTTAAAGTTCCTTTAAAATGGGTAATTAATCATAAAATAATGAAGTATTATTGTTTTTAAACATATATAGAACACTAAAACTGAATTTATGAGGAGTATATATAAATAAATAATAATTTCATTGAGGTAAGTAGACGATAAAAGTAACCTGAATGCAATTGGAGGTTCGAGTGGAAAACCTTACCTTAAGTATGAAGGTGTTCCTCACTTGATCTTAATGACCAGAATAGTCAAATTTAGGTTTATTAATTAATTATTCCATAAACTTCTCTACATTTAATTTATTTATTATAACCTTAATAGTTTTATTCATGGTCTTTTTATGGGTTAAGAGATTCAATTTCATTGTTTGGGAGCGCTTTCTTCCTTAATTTTCTTGATTAGTTTACTTATATTCATGTATGGATAAACATCTAGAATGATAATTGTTTTCCATAATTGAATTAATATGTTATTAGTTAACATCAATAATATTACATAGTTAAAAAATTCATTTAGTTATTTGGAACGAAGATAAACCATTATATAAAACTTTAAAGATAATTATTTGGGTTATTTGGCGATTTTTGATCATAACGAACTCATTTTGATCTATAAATTAATACCATTTGTAAAAAATATTAAATAAAATTAAATAGGATATATCACTTATATAATAAACTGTTTAAACCATGAAAATTATTTCATGACCATAATTTAAAACCTTAATAGAAATTGAAAACCTGTCGTCCTTGAACGTGATAAATTAATACACCTCAGATGGTGTTTTCATTTCTAGTATAAAAGAATGGGAAAGGAGAGATGATGATGAATTATTAATTTATCATAAAAAAAATTAATTAAATATAAGATAATAGATTCCTCACAAAATTTGGATGAAAGTATGTGAGAAAATAAAAAGAAAAGAAAAGAACTTGAAATAAAACAAATGAAAGAGGAATTTACCTCTTGAAGTAATCTTCCTTGAGAGCCTCTTTAGGGGAGAGGTTTTGGTATTTTTATCAGAACAAGGTTTGATGGATGTGGGGGGATCTTGGGAGGATATTTTAGAATAATTTAGATAAGGCCCAAGGCTTTATAGGCATGAAGATAAGTGTGAGTGAGGGGGGTTATAGTGGAGGAGAGGAGGGTTTTCCCATTATTTTACTCATTATTTTATTATTCTTCTAAAAAAACTAATAGTTTTGATTGTTGTGACCAATAATAGTAATATGTTCATGTGAGTTCTAACCAAATGTGCTTAAATCATCCATGATGATGGGAATAGTTAATTTAATTGATAATGTATATATATGGTAAATTACTATATTTTACTATTTATTAAAAAATTGAGTATTTCAGAAAAATCCCAAAAATTCACACTAATAATTTTTCGACGTGTAGAATTCAAAAATGAACTCCATTTTTTGAAAATAATTTTCTAAATATTATTAATTTAATTTTTAAATAAAGTAATAATTTACTTGAAAAATAACAATTTTAAAACTATAATTCGTTTTATATCACCTTGAAAATTTATTCAAGATCTCATTATCTTATAACCTTAATAAAATAAAATAATAATATGATTTACTATTCATAAGGGTCATATTACTATTAATAAGGGTATATTCTCAAAAAAAATAATTTTGTCTTATCAGACTCTAAATATCTTACTGAATGCAACTGTGTATGTCATTTTTTCAAAATTCAAACCACAGAGGTGAAAAAAGTATGTTTGCTGGATATGTTATAAAAAAGTGGTTTTTTTAGAGACTTAGTGTTTCATTCATTCAATATTAAAAAAATTCAAAATTTTGGGGTGTTACATGGGTTGGGAAATGGAGTTCCTTAATGACTCATTGTGCTTACCCTCTAATATGACTGGGCAATGGCATTCCCTGATGACTTTCCTAAGTGCAACCCTCCAACTAGGATAGGCTGTGGATTTCCTCAATAAATATTAGAGTTATACCCTCCTATCATACCAGGGTATGAGATCCTTACTTAGAATTTGTGGCTCCTTGACTGTGTGGCATAGTGATGAGACGTGGTTTGACGTAGCTTTGAACTCACAATGAAGGGGGTTGCTTTACCCATAGATATGCGTCCTTGTGATATGGAATAAAACTATGTGGGCGAGTCACTACCGCCCAAAGTGGATAATATCAAGGTGTGATGGTTGAGTCCCTTAGACTTGGGTGTTCAGGGAAGACGCGTGAGATTGTTGGCATCATAGATGGACTTATTTTGGAACTATTGGCTACTATTCTTCTTAGGATAAGCTATGAGATGGATATCCCCTTACCCTCTCATTTGGGATTCTTTGATTGAGCGTATATATATATCCTACTTCAGTACCCACTCCTTGGGTATAACTACTCTCTTTCTAGGAGAGTAAAAGACACACGGGGTATGCCACATGCTTTCTTTGTTTAGATTCTTATGGTTGGATGAGTCCACTCTCCTTCTATAGGTAGCAAAGACTCAACAAGAAGTTCATCTTATCACCATGTGGAGCTTCTTGTGTTTGGATTAGTTCACTTTCACTATATTTTTCCATTGAGCTATACTGTCTTATTGTACCTTATTTTATCTACGGCTTCCATCTTCATTTGTATCTCTTACTTCTCCCCCTTCACCCTTTTTTGGGCATTCTACTAGGTATGTATATACTCTCCCATGCATGGGATTTTACCAAAACATGTAGTGTCTTTTTCAGATGTCAGATAGGTCGATCGTGACTTCATAGAAGCATAGGGATACGAGGTTCATGGACAATGTATGACAGTCGTATCTTGGGATACAGAAGATGGGATCCCTCATCTATTTACTCTTTTCCAATTTTTTCAGGTTGGGATATATTTCTGGTTTGGTCATGTATTTTTTCCCCTTTTCTTTTCACTATACACTTTCATACTTCGTTCTGTTTAGTGGTCCATGCATATTTGGTATATTTATAGCAGTTTTTCATCCTTCACTTATTTCCCTCTTCAATTTTTCATTGATTTGGTTATGTGAATGTGTATATATTCCTAGGAAAAGGCCCCCCTCGGTTAGTTATTCCTTTGGCACTTGTCGCCACCCCTGACCTATGAATATGGGCTTGCGGTAGTTGCAGCTCGAGCCCCATCTTTGGTCGGGTCATAATATATTGGAATCAAATGTGGTTCGACCCTTGGGATGTTGTTCGTAAATTTCCCTAAAAAGGTTTTTGGTTGGTTTTAGGTCAACTATGTCAAAGTTTATTGAGTGTAGCTCTCAAGATAGGGATCCAGTAATGGTGTGGCGACCAACATATCCATTCACCAGGAAATTGACTACCTTCTTGTTGACTCGGCATGTCATGACATTTTTAGCAGGGATAAATGGTAAATGAATCATATAGGATCGATTCTTTGACTATACTTATTGATTCATATCCTCATTTTCTTCATATGTGTGTGTGTGTGCTCATCTAACTATGGTACTCCTCAATAATTTTCAGGATGCCTCTCCAACGACAGCCATCCAAGATACCAGCTCTGGTTCATGACGATGACCCTATGAGTGACGAGGCCTTAGTAAATGGTCCATATCGTGATCCCCTTTCTCCAGGTGGGAAGGTAGTATAACCTCTACCAATCTAGTATAATATCACCCCAGCATAGTAGTCTGAGAACGTGTGCAAGCTGAGCACACTCCGTGATTTACAATTTTAGGGACTACTAAGGTTCTAGGGGGATCCATATCCTCGGGAAGCAAAGGATTCTCTAGAGTAGGTGGTCTGTATATTCAGGATTGTTCGAACCCTGATGGATCAGATGGTGGATTTGGTAACCATCTTTTTCCATGGAGTGGCATAACGTTGGTGGAGCCTAGTTACCCAGATGTATGATGAGTAGACACTCTTGTGGGATGACTTCCTGCAGCTATTTCGTGAGGAGTAATACCCCTATTAATTACATTCAGTTCTGATCTTAGATATTCTAGAGCTTCATCAAGGAGGGATAAGAGTGGCTCAGTATGTGTCTATGTTAACATACCTTACACATTACTCTCTCGACATGATCTGTGATGGAAACCTCCAAGCATGAAAGTTTTAGCAGGGAATCTATAAAGGGATCTGATAAAGTGCAGTTCCCTTGTGTATCCCCACCTATGTTGGGGTGCTACATGAGACATTAGTGAAATATAGTTTTATATCAGAGGGATTATAGGTAGATGGAGTTGGAAGTTGGTGCAACAGAGCGGAGACATCTACAACAGTAGGTGAGCACCAGATATCTTAGAACAAGAGACCCTTCTATGAGTAGGCTCAGGCACACGATCATGTGGGGACAAGAAAACATAGGGTCTATATCATCCCAGATAGGGGTGGTTCTTTAATTTTGACATTCGAGTTCACATGGCACAAGACTTCCTGACCAGTTGTGCTGATAATCCTAGACAGATAGCTGATGAACCGCCACTATTGAGACAATGTCGTGGTTAGGGATATCTCAAGTGTGGAAAAGGTGGTACCCAAAGAGGTAGATTTGGAAGAATAGTAGGAAGAGATATAGGTGGAGGAAGTTATTATGGGATCCTTCCACCACTAGTAGCACCAGGACCATGTCAGGATCAGAAAGATGCTAGATAGGGCCACGAATAGCTGCAAGCTTTAGACGTCTATGATTCTGCAGTGAACAAGATGACTTGAGGTACGATATGTGTTTATTATAATCCATCCTCCATATTAGTAAAAATAGTTGTCAACCATTATTTCATCTTGGTATTCTTGGTACATTAGTTGGATCTCCCAGAAGAGGCCCTAACACAATAGCTTTGTCTTGAGGTTACCATTGGTAATGCTTCTTCTATGTATTTCATCTGTTAGTCATGTGAGATATCAGTTGGTAAAGAGAGGTTCATGTGGGACCTTTTGGTCATCACGATGTAACCCTATGATTTTATCTTGGGAATGGATTGGATTTCCATAGTCTAAGACCAGATTTATTATCACCACAAACAAGTCAGATTCCTATGCACTGATGGGATGAGGTTATCCTTTTTCAGATAGATATTCCTCATGGAAAGACCCATAGATTCTAAGAGTAGGAGGTTGCATCATATCACCCACCAATTTGTGAGTGTAAAACTTGTTGTATCAGACTCCTCATGCATCTGGGTTCCTTCAGTTGTAAAGGACTATATGGATGTCTTCCCTGAATATGTTTTGAGACTAAATCCAAGGCGGGAGATGGAGCTTTTCATAGGCTTACATCCCATTACTACCCTGGTATCTTCTATTACATATCAAATGGAACCTACCAAGATCCTGAAGCTACAGTTTTAGTGGGAGGACCTTCGTGAGAAAGGTTTCACCTTACCTAATGTGTCCCCCTAGGCAAATCTAGTTCTGTTCATAAAAAAGGCAGATAGGAGTTTATGGATTTGTATGGATTATCATTTCCAAAACTAGGCCACGATAAAGAGAAAGTACTCCTTGATGATAATTTACAACCTATTTATCTGTTTTGAGGATCGAGACGGTTCTCCAAGATCGATCTCATGTTTGACTACCACTAGTTATGGGTTCGCGAGGCTAATATTCAAAATTTGGCATTCCAATTTTGTTATAGACACTATGAATTCCTATTTATTCCCTTTGGTGTGAAAAATTCTCCTTCCATATTTATGGCTTTGATGAAATAGGTTTTCCATCCGTACTTGGACCAGTTTTTTTCCTTCATCAATGACATACTTGTCTACTCTGCAATAGAGGCAAAGCTTACAGATCACTTGAGGATGGTCCTAAATTTACTTTGAGATCACCATAATTATGGAAATCTCTCAAAGTGCCAGTTCTGAATACATTAGGTTCACTTTCTAGGTCATGTAATTTTTGAACAAGGTTTAGCCATGGATCCTGTGAAGATTGAAGTAGTTTTTTCTTGGGATCTACCCAAGAATTTGTTGGAGGTAAAAAGTTTTCTTAGCTTGGTGGGGTACTATAAAAGGTTTGTGGAATACTTATCTAGAATTATTCACCATTTTACTACCCTAAAATTGAAGGGAAAATCATTTACTTAGTTTGAGCGGTGTTAGAGGGCCTTTGAAGAGTTGAGGTAGAGGCTGATGAGCACTCCAATGTTGATACTACCAGAGGAAGGTGTTGACTTTATTGTATATTATGATGCCTCGGGAGCTAGTATCAGTTATGTGTTGATGAAACAATAGGAATTCGTCACATATGGTTCGAGGCAGTTGAGACCCCATGAGAAGAACCATGCAATTCATGGCCTAGAGATAGCAGTGTTAGTCTTCTCCTTGAGGATTTGGAGGAACTACCTCCAAGGAGATATCTTTGTAGTTTACTATCATGACCCCCTCCCTCCAATGATGTCCCTCCTAAGCTAAAAATGGAGAAATAGAGATAATGAACCCCGATTCCCACCTCCAGTAGGCCTCGGGGTGGGGACCAACACCAAGGGTATACAATCTATTAAAATGGGAGGAATTACCCATTTTATAGTAACCAAGATCGAGAGATAAGAGGTATAAACCTCAAAATAACTCCAATATATATATATATATAAGAATCCAAAATCCATCCCACATGCATGTTTAAAGTAAAACTGCTAGAAATACAATGAATATATCCAAAGTAAGTACCAAAAGAACCAAACTAAGCAGCAACACAGCAACCATCCCAACGTCTGAGCTAGTAATTCCCAAAATGGTATCCATATTCCTCCTAGAAACCTAAAAATAGTTTTATATACATAGGGTGAGAATATAGGTATACTCAATAGGGAAAAACAAATTCTCTCGTGAACAAGTGGAGAAGAATACTAATACCCTCGTGAGAAAACAACAGAGCCCAGAAGCACCTAACAAGGTATACTATCCATCCCAAAATCTCACCAAGGTACACTCACCAAATAATGAAAGTCAAATCCAGTAATATAATATTCACATTGATTATAGGTTCCCCTCTCACCACTTTCCCACTAATTAGCCACTCTCAAAACCTAATGGAAAATGTATTGGAACTCCCACCTCTTCTGAAAGAACACAACCTACTCACACACACTTGGGCCACATACCACATCACATCCTACCTGCAAACACCTAGGTCACAACCCACACCACATCCTGAAAACACCTAGGAAACCACAATACATATCATCCTGAAGACACCTAGGAAACCATGAAAAATCTCATCCTGAAGACACATTGGAAAACACAACTCTCCCACGCACACCGGGGCCTCACAAACCATAACCTTTATGAAGAGTCTTGGCCTATCACCGCATGGAAGAGGGAGCAGGGAAGAGTGGGTGGCCATCTATCCATCATCCCACCATGATGTTTGTCAAAGACAGCCTCCCCCATAAAATTGGGGTGTTCGGAACGTAGTGCTCAACTAGGGTGGGGTGCATATAGAATCACAAAAAAGTACATGTATGTATATATAGGTACCAAACACTTATCCCAACCAATGTTTTATCAAGAAAACAACCACCCCATAACACTCCCACCTTTGCTGCTACCTCTAAATGCACATATCAGGACGAATGATAGTCACTTCCAAAGTTGATAAAATAAAGCTGCTTAACACCCAATTATTTTGACGTTATTAAGAATTTAACACTTATTTTATCCCTACTTGGTAAAATAACAACCACAACACACAACCATCCTCACAACAAAACCAAACAGTAGAATAAAAATATTATAAAACACCCCACTTCACACTTCCTCCCCACTTAACACCCAAGACAACCACTTCCATTATCATTCTTCATAGTAATGTCACCATGTCCTTTCTCTCAATAATAAACCCCCCAACATAGAGCTAGAACCCGCCACACACCTCATCACAACCATACTTGGTAGCCCCACTGCATAAAAATACCACACCTAGTAATATAAACATACCATAACCCAAATCTGTAGCCTCACTGCCCAACCAATGCCCATCCTTTCCACAATAAATCAATCTCTCAACCTGGGATTCCATTACACCACCCATATCACCCCACACATCCACACTCTCATCCACATCACTACACAATCAACACAAGACACAAGCCCAAATAGAACCATACAAAAAAACACAACCACATCAAACAAGAAAGGTATATTCAGTTTTAGTAGTAACTGTTCTTGAATTCCACTTTGATAAAATAGGGGTTATCATAGAACAAGTTTGATCCTAGGGTGTCCATTTATTTAACCATATTTACATGGTTAATCAATTTTACAAAATCAGTAGTTCAACAAGGAAACAACAAAAAAAAGTCACAAGTAGTACATGCATGAAAACAGTAGCCAAAAATGTCCATTATTTTCATAAGGATGCACTTTAAAAAATGGATCAAAGATAAGAGATAAAATGAACTAGCATTATCAACATCTTCCCCACCATTAATTTATTACTAATGTAACAAAACCCATTATTGTAACAAGTTTTATTATCTTCAAATAGGTTAGATTATCTTCTTAACATTGGGATTTGTCCATAAACACAATGAGAAATTAGCTAACCCACCCCACATGATACACAAATAAAGAAAGACTAAAGGATACCTACCTTGAGAAACAGACGATTAGCAACTCCTCCTTGCACCAAAATAGAGGGCCACACAAGCTGTAAGAGACTCCAAGGGAAACTGAATCCGAAGGCCACAACACAAAACATGACTCTGTGGGCAAGAAAGACTCTAAGCACACCAAGATAACAAAGGAAGTGTTCAAAGAAGAGAGGATATTAGCTTTAGAAAAGGTTAGATCCTATATTAATGGAATAGAGATAGTTTCAAATTACTTAAAAGTCATATTATGATTAAGATTACACATCTTGATTGTTTCAAAGTCCCAAGAGTGTTAGGATATTAAATATATAATTAATATCCTTTGAAATTCCTTTAGATTTTCTCAAACAAGGTTTTAAACCCAATTTACATCAAATAAAATGTTAAAGGGGTGAAACTGGAAAAATATAAGAGAATTGGAAATTTTGGAAAACTATCAAAATGAGTCACTAACACTGAGCGGTCAATGATGATCCACCAACACTGAGTCACCAATGCTGATCTATCGACACTGGGTCACCGACGTTGATCCACTGACATTGAGCTACCAATGTGACCTACTGACATGAGCTATCGACACAAGTCACTGATGTGACCTATTGACGTTGAGTCACTGACATAAACAAATGACACGAGTCAGCTACATGAACTACCAAAACTGATTCACCAACAAAATCCACCAACACTGAGTCACTGATGTGTCCCACCAACACTGAGTCACCTATGCGACCCACTAATAGAAAAACTAAAATTTTTAAAACTCTTTAAACGAGCTACTGTTGCCTCCTAGAAAACCCCAAGCACTAGATTTTCACAAAGTAATGGACCATAGTGGTCTGAGATATTACATCAGATACCTCTAAAAATATTCTCACCTTCGAGAATTCAAAACCAAACCCAAAAGAGAGAGGGGTCTGAACAACCACCCAGTAAGATATCTCTCAAGGATCTTTCTATACCTAAAACACCACTAAGAATGGGACATACCAAGGTCCAAATATAAACCACATAGTGTTTTTTAAAAGTTGTAGTGATACCTAGATATCCTATAATACCTCTTCCAACATCTACTACCCCCAATCGACCAGAAGACACACCACACAATAACCAAAACAAAACTTTCTAGACACAAGAATCATGGAGTTCCTTACTCCATGTCAAGATAATATTTGCTCTAGGTGGCACTGACTCGACTGCATGGGTTTAATCACATCTAAATTAATGCGTCTTGATTAAGAATTTGGTCTTACCCTCCTCATGGTTAGGACTTTATCACATGTTACAGAACAAGGAAACAACTCATCTCATATAAAACAAGGTTCATGCATTACATCACAAAGACAAGCACACAAGAAAAACTCAAAATAGCTCTGGGTACTAGGCATGAATCTGCACTTCTTGCTCACAACTGCTCTCCTCTAGGAAACCATTCCTTCAAAAAACATGAACCAAGGGAATGTTCCATCTACGCATCACCTTCTCCCAAAAATCCTAGATATCTAATGGTCGCTCCATGAACGTTGTGTCGTCCTTGATATCCAACTCTCCCCAGTCAATGACATGGGAGTCATCATGAAGATACTGATGAATCTAGGAGACATGAAAGACTTCATGGATACCATCCATCTATGGTGGAAATTATAACTAGTATGTAACCTCACCAACTTTCCCCAACACCTCAAAAGGTCAATGAATAGTCGTTCTCCCAACCTTTGTCCGATATATAGGTGAACGACATGACCTTCAGTATAAATCTTCAAAAGGATCCATGTAAATGGTAGAGTGATAGATATTTTTGTAAGAAAACTATACCAAGGGAAAATATTTCACCCAAGACCCACCAAATTCTAAGACACATGCTCGAAGAAAATGCTCCAGCGTCTGGATCGTCCACTATATCTTCCTGTCTATTTGAGGGTAGAAGTCAGTACCAAGGTGTAACTAAATGCAAAAAACATGCTGCAATATCCTCTAGAATTGTGAGGTAAAGTGTGTATCATGGTTTGATATAATAGACCTCAGAAATCCATCAAGTTGTACCACCTCATCCACATACCCCATTTACAAGGAATCTACTATGCTCGATTCCGTAATCACTAAGAAGTGATCCAATTTCATCATATGTTCCACCACTACCCAGATAACATCGCAGACTCCCTAAGACTTGGGTAGCCCTGTGACGAAATCCATTAATATTTCATCGCACTTACACTTGGGTACATCTACGGGCTGCAATAAACTTTTGGGAACATGGTGCTCAACCTTCACCTGTCGGCACACTAAGTATTGTTCCATAAACTCTGCCATAGTCTTCTTTATCCCATGGCACAAATATTGTTCCTTAAATCCATGGTACATATTGAAAACTCCTAGGTATACCACTAAGGATGATATATGAAACTCACAGAGAACTACCTTGCACATGACTACTAGAACAAACAACTCCCCATGAAAAAACATATGATTATGTCTATCCTCTGACCATACCTCTAGAGCATTAACCTAGTCGACGTGATCCTGCATCACCTCTGCCTCTGAGTCTCCCCACTGAGACTCCTCCACCTTCTAACTCATAGGTGAATTCATTTTCATATGAAATATAGAACCTATTCCACCATCCATTCCTACATATAGGAGTAAGGCATTCAACTCCTCCATCACCTTCCATGTGTCCGCAGATTCCAGAACTACCTTCTATTGTGACTTCCTACTCAAGGAATCAACCACAACATTCCCCTTTACTGTGGTTCAATAGATCTCGAAGTTTTAATACTAGAGAAACTCCATCCACATCCATTATCGCAAGTTCAAATCTCACTGGTAAAAGATATACCTCAAGATTTTATGATCCGTGAAGACCATAAAGTTCTCCCCGATGAAGTAATGTCGCCAAAACTTTATCACAAATATGACCTCAACAAGCTCCATATAATGGGTGGCATAGTTATGTTTGTGGATACACAACTTCCTAGACCCATAAAAGATCACTCCTTGTTGTTTCATTAGAACACATCCCAATCCTAGACATGAAGCATCATAGAACACCTTGAACATCACCCCTTCCTATGGAAACTTGCGCAATAGATCACTGGCCAACTTCCCATTCAGATAGCAAAAAACTTCCTGACACTTCTCACTCCACAAAAAGTCCTATTCTTTCCTAGTCAAAAACATATAATGGAGCTAAAAGTTGAGATAAATAGGGTACAGAACTCTGGTAATATCCCATAAGACCCATAAATATACAAACTACTACCACATTCATGGGTGATACCCAAGAAACAACTGCCTTGACCTTCAACAGGTCCACTTCTATCCCCTGATGAGACACCATATTCCCAATTAAGTGTACCTCTAGTGTCCAAAAAATACACTTAGACAACTTCCCATAAAGATGGTGGCATCTAAGAACCCCCAAGATAGTCCTGATATTCTTGATATGAATCTCCTCTGACATCGATTAGATCAGGATGTCATTGATGAACAAGATAATGAACTGGTCCAGGAACTTACAGAAGATAGATTTCATGATCCCCATGAACATGGTTGGTGGATTCGTAACACCAAACAACATAAACACGAACTTGAAGTTCTCATACCTACACCTGAAAGAATTCTTCAGCATGTCACCCTCCTTCACCCTCAAATGGTGATATCCAGACCATAGATCAATCTTAGAGAACCAACTTTCTTCCCTTAGTTGGTCGAAAAGATCGTCTATCCTCAAAAGGGGGTAACTGTTCTTGACCATCACATGATTCAACCTCTGGTAATCTAGGAACAACCTCAGACCAATATCTTCTTTCTTTAAGAACATGACCGGAGCACCCCATGAAGATAAACTGGGCCAGATAAATCTATTTTTCATTAAGTTTTCAATATGAATCTGTAGCTCCTGTAACTCAGAGGGTGTCATCTAACAGAGATCCATCGAAATTGTACTATAATTTGGTTGTAAGTCTATCCCTAACTCAGTGTCACATCAAGGGAGTAGAGTAACAACCTCCTTAGGTAAAACATCCAAAAAAACTCCCTGATAACTCATAGAACCTCCACCATTTTAGCATCCACTAATTCCACTAACAGCTCAGACAACAAGGAAATAAGATGCTCTATGTGACAGCTACCCACCTGACAACTCTGCTCACCAATGAAATCCACATGCTGGTCATCCACATATGAAAACATGATGCTCATACAAAAGTATTAAATGATAGAATGAATGTAAAACAACCTGTCTATGCCAATTATGACATCGTATGGTTGAATCTGTAGCATAAAGAGATCCCTAGTGGACTAATGTGGCCCCAAAATTAGTCTACATCCCCGGAAAACATCAAGAAAGCTGGTCTGACCTACGACTGGAGTACTCAACACCAAGGTAATGGAAAGTCTCTCTATGTCTAGTCCCAAATAATGGGATAGATAAGGTACAACGAAGGAGTGAAAATCTCCCGAATCAAACAAAGCACAAGAAATAGTTCTGAACAAACTGATTGTACCTCGAACGATCTTCGGACCTACTGGAACTGCTACCTCCATAGTGTGAAATTGATCATGCCCAACTCCTATTCCTTTATACTACTTGACCATGCTTAAGTTAATGTCCCTGAGGAACTCCTTGAGAAGTCTCCACTTACTCTGTCTCCCTTTGGTGGTGCAAGAGATTGTTGTACCTGCTGCTAGAATGGTATGGCCAGCAAATGCTGCTGAGGTGGGCGCAAAACCTGCCCACCTTTACCATATTGAGATCAAACAAGAATTATAAACTAAATATGAAGGTGAACATGAACTAAACAGATAAAACATACTGGCCCTAAGCCTATATGATAAGCAGGAGGACCATATGGTCGAAATAGAAATTATTGAGGTCGGCTCCCTGGTGGTTGAAACCTCAAAGGCCCTTGCACCTGTGACCTTCTTCTAGTATCTTTTCCTTTTCAAGAACTCTTTTGATTCCCCTCTCACTGTATACCTCCTCATGAGGGAATTCTATCAATTAACTCCACCTTTTTATGTACCTATAGGTATGTCGACAAGGTGAATGGAGTAACTGTGTTCTAGAGAGAAGGATGAAGTGCCTTCTCTAAGATTTTCTCCCAAGAATCCTCATACGAAAAGAGATCTGGAGAGAAGTGAAAGAGATCCTTGAACTTGATACCTAGTTCCCATACCAACAAACTCTTCTACTGGAGGTATTGTATCTTTTGTCGCTTCTCAGCCTTCATAGTCGAAGAAAAGAATTCTTCTTTGAACTCCTTCTCGAAATCGACCCACAGAACACCAACCTCCCTTCTCCCCCTAGGTACAATGTCTACCACTGATGCATAGATCCACTCATCTGACTAACCGCCAATAAAATACAATACTCTATAAAATCCCATATTAGGTTGAATGTGATCTCAAGATCCTTGATCCAACTCTATGCCTCTATATTAGAGACACTACACTCATAATTTTCCAAGGCATGCTGTTGAAAAGAATGTAACGTTCTTTACCACTAGTTTTCCTCATCCTCTAGATCAACCCTTAACCAATCAGCTGAATCGGACTGATGAGCCTCCACTACCCGAGCCACTCATTGATTATGACCAAGTTCCATATCTGAAAGGTAAACAAGGAACTCCTAAACCTGAGTAGTATGGAATTTTGTTTAAGATTCATTTTAACTCATTACTTATTTATAATCCTTGAAACAACCAATTAAAATAAAAACACAAGTCATCATGATGCATTTCCTCTCCTAGGGTCTCTACCCTACAAGTAGTGTACCCTTACTTGGTCATTCGGTAAGCTTAAAGTCCTTGCATTGGATCACCGGGGGCTAAACTCCTATGCCCTAGCTGTTCTTCCCTAGCCTATACCTTGAACTATGGTCACCTATCACTATTTCCCTACCAAACCATGAAATCCTCACTGTGGATAACTCCAAACTTCATCCTATCTCTTAACCCTGCCCTTTGATATCGTTCTTTCAGGACCCCCTCCCTCCAAAGATTCCCCTCTTAAGATGGAAATGGAGAAAGGGAGATAATAACCCTCGAGTCCCACCTCTAGTAGGCCCCGGGGTGGTGACCGTCACCAAGGTTATACAAATCTCTAAAAATGGGAGGCATTACCCTTTTTATAGTAACTATGATCGGGAGATAACATGTATCAAACTCAAAAAAACTCCAATATATATGTATATATATATATATAAAAATCCAAAATCCATCACACAAGTATGTTTAAAGTAAAAATGATAGAAATACAATGAAAAGATACAAATTAAATACCAAAAGAAAAAAACTAAGCAGCGACATGGAAACTGTCCCAATGTCCAAGCTAGTAATTTTCTCATGGTCCTCGTAGTCCTCCTGGAAACCTGAAAACTATTTTATATACATAGGGTGAGTATAAAAGTATACTCATTATGGAAAACCAAACTCTCTAATACAAAAGTGAAGAATCATACTAATTCTCTCATGAGAAAGTAGAAAAACCCAAAAGCACCTAAAAAGGTATATTTTTCATCCCAAAATCTCACTAAGGTACACTCACCAAATAACACAAGTAAAGTAAAGTAATATAATAAGCACATCGATAATAGGGTACCCCATACCACTTTACCACTAATTAGTCACTCTCACAGCCTAACAGAAAACGTCCTGGCACTCCTACCTCTTCCAAAATAACAACACCAAAACCCACCCACACACACCTAGTATACATACCACATCACATCCCACCCACTCACACCTAGGAAACAAACCAAAACACATCCCAGAAACACCATGTAAACCATAAAACATCTCATCTCGAAGACACTTGAGAAACTAAAACACATATCATCCCAAAGATACCTAAGAAAACACAACTTGCTCATACACACCTCGGCCTTAAAAACCAAAACCTACCCATAGAGTCTTGGGCTATCACTACATGGAAGAGGTGGAAGGGAAGATCAGGTGTCCAACCATCCATCCTCCCATTGGGATGTTTGGGAAAGACACCTTCCCCCGTAACAATGGGTGTGTTTGTCATGTAGTTCTCAACTAGGGTGAGGTATGTATGGAATCAAAAGAAAGTACAAGTATGTATATATAGGTACTAAACACTCAACCCAAACTATGGGTTCTCAAGAAAACAACCACCCTATAACACTTCCACCTTTATCCTACCTCTAAATGAATGTATCCAGATGAATGATGGTCACTTATGAAGTTGATAAAAGAAAGATACTTAACACCCAATTATTTTGAAATTATTAAGACTTTACCAGTTATTCCATCCATACCTAGGTAACTAACAACCACAACACACAAATATCCTCAAAACTAATCTAAACAGATGAAGAAAACTATGATAAAACACCCAACTTTACACTTCCTCCCCACTTATCACCCAAGACAACCACTTACATTATCACTCTTCAAAGTAATTCCACCCTTTCCTTTCTCTCAACAAGAAAGACCCCAACTTATAGCTAAACCCCACAACACACCTCATCACAATCATACTCGGAATCCCCATGACATTACAACACCACACCCAATAACATAAACATAGAAAAACTTAAATCTTCATCCCCCCTGCCCATCCATTCCATAATCAATCAATATCTCAACCTGAGATTCCATTACACCACACATATCACCCCACATATCCACACTCCTAGCCACAACACCACACAACCATCACTTGGAACAGGGCTGAACATAACCATACACTTCACACAACCACAAAAAATAAGCAAGGTATATTTAGATTTAATAGTACTGAATATTTTATTCTACTTTGATAAAACATGGGTTATCATAGAAAAATTTTGATCCTTGGGTGTCCACTTGTTAACTGTATTTAAATGGTTAATCAATTTTACAAATTTAGTTGTTCAATAAGGAAAAAAACAATCATTCAAAAGTCATATAGGTGCACAAACAGAGGCCACCAATGTCCATGACTTTTAGAGGGATATAATTTATGACATGGAACAAAGATAATAGATGAAAAAATAATCATCATCAACATATTCCCCTCCCCTCATTTATTACTATTACAACAAAACCTGCTATCGTAAAAAGTTAGATTATCTTTATAACATGTTAGATTATCTTCGTAAAACTTTTATTTGACCATAAACACAAGGAGACATTAGATTACCTACCCCACATAATAAATAAATAAATAAAGACTAAGGTATCCCTACCTTGAGAAATAAATGATCAACAAGTCCTCCTTGTACCAAAATAAAAGGTTGCACAAGCAGTAGGAGACTCCAATGGAAACTGAATCTAAAGGCCACAACACAAAACATGACTCTGTAGGGAAGAAAAGATTTGGGCACACCAAGATAAAAATTAAAGGGTTCAAGGAAGATAGGATATCAAATTTTGAAAAGGCTAGAACCTATATCAATGGAAGATAGATGATTTCAAAGTACTTAAAAGTTGGATCACAATCAAGATTACATATTTTGACTATTTCAAAGTTCCATGAGTGTTAGGATATTAAAGATATAATTAATATCCTTTGAAACTCCTTTAGAAATTATCAAACAAGGTTTTAAACTAGATTTATGTTAAATAAAACATTAAAGGCGTGAAACTTGAAAAAACTCAAGAGAACTGAAAATTTTGGAAAATTGTCAAAATGGGTCATCGATGCTGAGCTACCAATTCTGATCTACCGATGTTGATCCACCAACAATGATTCACTGATGTCGATCTACTGATGTTGAGTCATCAACACTGAGCCACTGATGTCGAGCTACCGATGCTAGCTACTGATGTTGAGCCATCGATGGTGAGTCGCTGACATGACTCACTAACGTGACCCACTAACATCAAGTCACTGATGCGAGCTACCAACATGAGTCACTGATGCAACCTACTAATGCTGAGTCACTGATGTGACTTAATGAAATGAGTCACCAATTTGACCTACCGACACTGAGTCACTGAATCAACCCACCGACATTGATTCACCGATGCGACCCACCGACGTTGAGTCACCAACGTGACCCACCGATAGAAAAATTGGAATTTTGAAAAACTATTGAAATAAGATACTATTACCTCCAAGAACACTAAAAACATTTTATTTTCAAAAAGGAATGGACTTGATAGGTTCAAACCATTACATTTACTTAGAACACTAGTGTCTTAGGTACATATTCACTTAAAGAGACTAGAACCTAAGGCAGCGACGCTGGTTGGAGTTCTTGTAGGACTACAACTTTAAAATAGCCTATACACAAGGAAAGGGAAATGTTGTAGCATATTTCCTTAGCAGGAATTCCTAGGCTCACCTAGTGAGAGAATCTTCAGAGCAGTTAGCTTCCTTGCTACTAACCCTAGTGGAATAGAAGGGTATAGTTTTTCTATAGTCAATGGTGTTAACTCCTTTGCTCCTTGATTGTGTGAGAGAGTATCATTTAGGAGACATTTCATGTGAGGTCTTACATGATCAAATATCCATAGTCAATGTACCATATGGATATTATGAAGAAGGGAATCATGAAATATTATTCCATGGATCAAAATTGGTTCCAGTCATGATGTGGGAGTTCCACACTTCACCCTTAGTTGTACATCCCAGTGTGGGGAAGATGTACAGAGACCTTCAGTGGAATTTTTGGTGGTTCTACATAAGTGTAATCATAGTTAAGTTCCTCTCACAATGCCTCACCTTTCAACTAGTGAAAGTTTATCACCAAGTTCCATTGGGTTTGTTGCAACCTCTTGAGATTCCAAAGTAAAAAAATCAGACGACATATCGATGGATTTCATCATGGGGATTCTGCACACAATGAAGGACCATGAATCCATTTGGGTGATATTAGACCAACTCACAATGTTGGAGCACTTCCTTTCCATCAAGGAGTAGAGTTCAGTGGAGGGTTTGGTGTAGCTGTACATATGAGAGATCATCCGCCTTTATGGGGTACCCTCGACAATTGTATCTGATCGTGATGCATGGATTATGTCATGATTGTGGAGAGGACTACATGATTAATCCAGGAACCAGATGTGGATGAGTACAACCTTTCACCCCCAGAGTAATGGGAAGATCGCACACACTATCTAGATGCTAGAAGATATGATGAGGGCTTGCGTGTTGGACTTCAGCAAGATCTGGGAGGATCACCTTCCCTTGGTAGAGTTTGCATAGGACAACATATTCCACTCTAACATCAACATGAATCCTTTTTAGTCCTTATATGGGAGATAATTTAGGTCACCCTTATACTAGATAGATATTGGGTATTCATCTCTTTTGGTCCCAAAGTTGGTGTAGGCGATAATAGATAAAATGCATGCCATGTTTGAATGGATGAGAATGGCCTAGAGTAGATATAAATACTATATAGATTTCCTTCGCAGGCCCTTGGAGTTTGAGCAGGTAGACTATGTCTTATTGAGAGTCTCCCCACGATGAGGAATGCAGAAGTTCAGATGGGGATGAAAGCTATCCCCGAGGTTCATCGGGTCATTCGAGATCGTGTAGAGGGTTGGAGAGGTTTTCTACCGCCTCTCCCTACCCCCACAACTAAATTGGGTGCATGAAATATTAAATGTGTCATAGTTGAGGAAATGCGTGCATGGCCTTATGCATGTCATTGACTAGGGTGTGATGGACATCGAGGATAGAGCCACCTTTGTAGAGAACCCAATGGCGATTGAGGACCAAAAGTAATATACCTTGTGTGTATGGAAAACCCATTTAGTTCATGTGTTGTGGAAATAAAAAAACATGTAGGAGAGTGCCTAGGAGCAGTAGATTCAGATGGGGGCTTAGTATCTTGAGTTGTTTTCTTAGTTTTTTTTCAGGGAAAAAATATTAAATGATGGAATGATGTAGATACCTAGATTTTTCTTTGTAAGACTTTGAAATATTTCTAAATATATTTCCATATCTAGGTGTTGATATGACATGCGATTCTGAGGCCTGGTGTTCCCATAATTAATTTTATATAAATTATTAAATATATTTTATATTGTGTGTGTGATGATAATTAAATAAAATGAGTAACTCTTAAACATTTGATCATATTGGAAATCCAAGACCACTGTTGGGTTCAGAATGGGGTGTTTACTCTAGGAACGACATAAAATGAGTTGGAACAGGATGTCCATACCCCTCGCTTGTTGGCGGTACATTTAAATGAATGAATGAATTAATTAATTAATTAATTTACATTTAATTTAAATGATATATTATAAATTCATTATTATAGAAAATTCACTTGGTTTAGTCTCATAATCCTAGGAATCTCTAGGAATATCTCTTTTCTTTATCTATTGGTGAACCTCTTTGACAAATGACCAAACTTTAGATCGGATCAGATCAAGACACGGTGAATGAAATAGATTCTCCTATATTATTGGAATATGTGTTCTTTTCTATCTATTGATCCAAACAAGATTTACGACTCATATTCTGGTGTTCTATTCCATTATATTATAAGAATTGAGAAGATTCTTTCCTTATCCTGAATTTTCACCATTTAGAAACCTTGCAAGCGACCAAGAACTGAGATTTAATTTTCTTTCTTTGGTTTATTTAACTTGAGATCACATTCTTGATCATTTCCCAAGAACTCTTGTCTAGATGTCATAAAAAAAATTCCTAATGATTCTTATCCCCCCTTTTCATCACGTTATTCATCGATGGAACCATGCTAATCATGATTAAATAGTTTCTGGACAACTCGAGCTCGATCGAGTGCCTGGGTTTGTGGTGGATTGATGAAACGTAAATGATTCTACAATTAGAACATAGATCTAGATTCGTTTTGATAAAATGAGATGAAATGTGACATTTTTAGGCCAGATCATCAAGGACCAAAGATACAACAACATGAAAAATTAAGAACTAAACCCTTGTTGATGACCAGAGTTGTTTTACGAAAAACAGCGGCCGACAGGCATGAGATTTGGCTAGATCCACAAGATAAGGGAGGAAACAAGCTGGGATATATGGTGGTTTGAATAGATTTAAAGCATGGATGAAGATTGAGATAATCTAGATATTATAAAAACATATGAACTACATGTCATATAGTATGAAGAACACACGACATGTTGCCCTTTCCAGTGACGATGCTTGGGTTTTGGAACTCATAAGGATGGAACAGTGTGTACTTACCTTGACACGTCATGTATCACCTATCTTTGTGAGTAATTTGCGTGACTAGTCACACGGATAGGCACACACCATGTGCTGAGTACATGGACACAACTTGGCCACGCGAGCACCATCCCATGTGAATCCACACATTGTGTACCAAAGTACACAGCCACGGGGTCCAAGTATCTAGACACATACACAGGACATGGCCTTGATCCCGGTTAGTCAAGACATAAAGTTTAGTCCACCTACACATCATGTTATACTATATGGGATGGAGTCATGTGTCGGAAAGGTATATAACTAGGCTGTAGAGTGGGACCACATTCTGTGTGGGCCCCCTAACATGCCATGATCCCCTTGATCTCTTCTGAGCGAACCTCAAACATTTGTATCTCCTTCGTTCGAATTTGGATAGTGGCCCACGAGTAACCTATCCTGAGTTTTTTTCATGTAGACTATGATGGTTCCCACATAAGAGGCCTTTGGCATATTATTGGAAATGTTATGGGTTTGGCATGGGCTGAGGAGACACCCAATGTTGGAAGAAATCATACAGAATCACCATAGAATAGGCATAACCCACCCGTTGGTTTGAGAAGTGGCATTCCCCAAAGACAGCACCAAGATTACCTTCAGCTAGGATGGGTAGTGGCGTTCCCCGAAGATAGTTCTAGGATTACCCTCCAGCAAGGCTGGGTAGTGTAGTTCCTAAAAGATAGTATTAGGCTTACCCTACAGCTAGGTTGGGTAGTGGCATTACCCAAATACAATATCGGGCTTCCCTCTAGCTATGTTGGGTAGCGGTTTTCCCCAATGATCCTTCTGAGTGACCCTCATGTTGGACTGGGAAGTAGAGTTCCTCGAAGTTCTGGGCTTACCCTCTAGCTGGGATGGTCAGTATCATTCCTTAATGACATCTTCTAGGGATAACCCTCCAGCCATGCTAGGTATTGGAGTTTCCTTATGACTCATTGGGCTTACCCTCTAGTAGGATTGGGAAGTGTCATTCCACGATGAATTTCTCGAGCATAACCCTCCAGCCAGGCTAGGTAGTAGAGTTCCTTGGTGAATATCAGAGCAATACCCTCCTATCATACCAGGGTATGGGATCCTTACTTAGAATTTGTGGGCCCTCGACTGTGTGGCATAGTGTTGAGATGTGGTTTGACATATCTTTAGACTCACAAGGAAGAGGGACACATTCCCCAATGAGACACATCCTTGTGAAACAACCTAAACCTGTGTAGGCGAGTCAGTGCCTTCCAAATTAGATAGTATCAAGGTGAAATGATTGATTCCCTTGGACTTGGGTGTTTAGGGAAGACGTGTGAGATGTTGGGCATTGCTGATGGGATTATTTGGAAACTATTGGCTACTCTTCTTATTGGGATGATCTATGAGATGGTGATCCCCTTACTCTCTAATTTGGGATTATTTGACAGATCATATATATATATATATATATCCTAATTTAGTACCCACTCCTTAGGTATAGTTACTCTCTTTCTAGGAGAGGTGAAGATGTGTGGGGTATTCCACATGCTTTTTGTGTTTAGCTTCTCATGGTTGGATGAGTCCACTTTTCTACTATGGGTAGCGAAGACTCTTTGAGAAGTTCATATTCTCACCATGATGAGCTCCTTGTGTTTGGAAGAGTACAATTTCACTCTCTTTTTGGGTTTATTTATACTCTCTTACTATACCAAGTTCTATCTATTGCATCTCTCTTCAGTTGTATCTCTTACTACTCCCCCTTCACCCTTTTCAGGGTGTACTACTGGTTATGTATATACTCACCCCTTTATGGGATTTTCCCAAAACATGTCATGTATTTTGAAGAAATATTATAGGTTTATTATTACTTCTGAGGATCTTAGGTATATGGGGTGCTTGGACTACATACGATAGTTATAGATTGGAATACAGGTCATGGGCTCTCTTATCTATTTACTCCCAATTTTATCAGGTTGGGACATATTTCTGGTTTGGGTATGTATTTTACCCCTTTTTATTTTTATTATACACTACCACACTTCATTTTATTTAGTGGTCCATCCATATTTGTTATATTTATAGTAGTGTTTCATCATTTATTTCTTTCCCTTTAAATTTTTGCATTGAGTTGGTTATGTTCATGTGTATAGGTTCTTAGGTAAAGGCCTCCCAGGGTTAGTTATTCCTTTGGATCATGTCGTCACTCCCTGGCCTATGGAGGTGGTCTTGGGGTATTTGTAGGTCAAGCTCTAGCTTGGGTCCGGTCGTGACAAAAATAGTGTAAAAAAGTTATGATAGAGAATTAAAATGAGAATAGTGACAAAAATATCACACCACTGAACTTATAATGAACCCGCATTAGTTTATCAATTTTGTTTAAGGGTAAATTAATCTTAATCTACTAAAAATATCTAAATATATCTTTATTTTTCAATTCACTATCATAGAATAGATAAATTTAGGTAATTAAATAGGCCTAAGAAGAACAAAAAACCACTATGAAAACTTATGAAACAAGATGAAAATAAATTCAATTCATCTCAATTTGTCCCCCTAAAATATTTTAATTATATATGTTCAATGTAGAATAAATAAATAAAATACATCTCCAAACTAGTAATGAATAAATTTAATACTAGAAAATAAATAATGATCTTCTCTACCAAGATTAATCTACTTTACAACTCTAATTCTCACTAAACCACTAGGATTATCATCGACCCCATGCTTCTGGAATAATCTCTCTTATCCCCTCCTCTACTATCAAAGTAATTATTTCTTCTCATCCTTCAAATGAATCCTCATTAAAATATTAAAGAACTCTAATCACTGTATTCGTGGACAACATCTCCAATCTCAAATCATCAGTCTCCGCATAACTTTAGTCAATATTCATCTTCTCCTTCATCATGAGTTGAGAAGATCTTCCATGAAAAATTACTAACCTCTAACTGTTAATTAAATCTCTTATCAATCTTCCTTGACAAGGTTTTTTGAATTCCACCTTGATTTCATCATCACATGCTAGATCTATTCTTTTAATTCGAATTGATAAATTAAGAGTCGATGTGGAATTTTAAAACACATTGTAACAGAACTAATAGTTCATTAAAGGATTGAACCTTATGAGTAGAATAAACCCTACAAATATTTCAACCTTATGAAATGAAAAAAATGTGATCCATGCAAAGGTGGTTTGGTAACCTGATGATTATAATATTATAGGCTTGGGAACCATACAAAGGGAGTTTGGTGAAACTTATGAAGAGCCTTATCAACCATATGTGGTGGGTCAAAAACCTTATAAACTTCATAGTACCCATATGATATCACCCCCAAAACCTTATTAAGTCATAATTGAACCTTAAAAATGGATTAAACCCTACGAATCTTATAACCTTATGAGAATGGACTATCTATAAAAAAACACATTGCTTGTAGAAAATATCAATTCAAAATAAAAAACTAAACTTCAATAAATTAAAAAATTCTATATAATAACTAAAATATGTTCTAAAAATTAATATTTAAAATATAAACATAGAACTTTTAACATGTTACATCAAAATTCTGAATTCTATTGAAATTTTTAATAAAATTTTATTTCAATTAAAATTTCACCAAAATTATCCAGATTTGTTTTCCTGAAAAACTAATAAAATTAACCAATAATAATTTTATTAATTTAGCCCCAAAGATAAAAAAAATCATTTAAATATTCAAAAAATATAGTTTCAAAGCCAAAATGATAAAAAAATAAAACAATTTCTAATTAAAGCACATCTGGACTCAAAAACATTACATTTATATAAAATATATGTAGAAAACATGTATTAAAATAAAGAAATATCATTATGATGAAGTAAAAAAAGAAGAATGATGGTTTGTTAGTGGTATCAAACGAGTTTTTCTTTATCTCAACATGTAGGATCATAAGAGTATTTAATTACACTATAAGAGGGGATTGAATTTCAGTTTGTAAAATAAAACTACTAAGTTTTATTACATCCTTATATAGGTTAATTGGATGAACTTTCTATTTGCAATATATATTCAAAGTTAAGATAATTTTATTTCAATGTAAACTTTCCTTAATAAATGAATAGTGTAATAATGAAAATTTTAAAAAATGTTATAAAAATATTATATAGAAAGTAATAATAACTTAAAAAAGTTTTATAAAATATTTCCACACTTTAAACTTAAGTGTAAAGGAAGTCACAACCCATAATTTGGGTATCCATGGTTTTCACCTAACCATAAGGTCTATCTTTCTTATTATAAGAAATACCATGATGTAATGGTCATACATAGCTCTGTCTTTTTATCCCCATAATTCCTTGATCATAAAGTTTGGACACAACACTATATTCATATCCCCAAAAGACCATGATCATCAAGATAAGAAAAAATATTCCAAACATGGAAATATTAAATCATTATAAAAATCTCTATCTAATTTTTTAATAGAAAAATCTAGCAAAATATTACAATAAAACACTTTCAAAGTAACAAGATGTTGTAAAAAACTTCATATAAACTTTTGATAGATTGGATTTCAAAAGCTTTCTCCACCAAGAATATAGCTCATATTTATAGGCAAAGTCCCAATGGTAATATCCACAAATCTCATAGGCAGTTTTAACAGCCTTGAATAATCTCTCTCTATACTTGAAAGAATTATTCGTATCATGTTCGTCTGATACTAATAAGTTTCTACACCATTATAGTGTGTCTGAATTTTATTTGGTTGAATTAGAAATAGTTCATTTGGAAAAATTATATTTCTACATCCAATAGATTTAAAGAATGTTTGCCAAGAGATAATGTCTACCTCTATCTGATGAACTTCATATGATTATATTGAAAAAACTTTTCCTGGTTCACTTCATTGTACTTAAAATTCTAGAATTCTATAAATATTTGTTTGATGAAATATTTAGTCATCCATCTGATGTTCCAAAACATGTACATATGATTAAATATGTAATAATCGGTACGATGTTCCAAAAAAATTACATTTTATTAAATATTTAATTTTCAGTATGATGGTTCGAAACATGTATATTCTATTATAGAATAATGTTTTTTCTGATAAATTTATATTTCTCTATTCAGAAAAATAGTTTTTCTATAAAAAATTATTAGAAATAGGTAAGTATAATATTTATTAAAATTTAACCTTTTAAATAAATGTATTGTGATTTTCAAAATAATATTATAAAGTGTTAAAGTTATTCTTTCGACTAAAAACTATCCCCCATTTTGAAAAGCACAAAACGTGACTTTTAAAAGAGATAAAACTTATAAAATATAAACCATACTCCCCTATCGTATATAACTTCTATTTTACCTATTTTTACTTTTTTTATTTCTACACCTTTGTTTTAGAGTTTAGAAACTTTCCTTACTGAACATTTAGTATTTTTATTCGAAATATATATAATTTAATCTAAAATTATTTTAGACTAATTCTTTTCAAAAGTTCTATACCATGACCCCCTTTGTGATTTTTAAAAATAATGATTTAAAGTGTTAAAATATATTATTTCAACTAAAAACAACATAGGTTCACTCTATAGTGACACTGGAAGTGGTTAATTTTTAGTATGAGAAGTAATAAAATGATAATTGTAAAGGCCTCAACCCTAGTACCCCAGAATCTACGGTTACTTTATTACATTCCCATAAGATATAAGGAATCACATATCTAAGAAAAATATAGTTTATTAGTCTTGGTAAAATATATACATTCTTGAATCTCACATTAGAATTGAAAACATGTAATAAAACATTGTAATTTCATTGAGTGAATCATTTTTCCTCTAGCATAACCCTGCATATAAATCATAATACTCATCATGGAATCTTGGGGAAAGAAACATAAGAAAAAGGTGAGATAAAACGACCGATAAGGGTATGAGTATGAAAGAATATATTAATAAATAAATCATAATCAATATTTAAATTTAAATAATTGAAACACATGATATTTAATCAATAATGTGACCATAATATGGAAGGAATAAATAATGATCGAATAATTCTATATATGTAATCACATCAGCTTGAAACTTTTTTATGGATATTATAACTAATAGAATAATCACATGAAAATAAATAAATAATCTCATAATGAGAGAATTCATGGTTTCATATATCATAACTATAATGTGAGGGCCTCATTTCAAGACATATTATATAAATGGGTAAGGGTTCGACCAAAAACCAATGCTAGTTTGTCTCATGAGACCTACTGATGCATTGAGGGGATATACCAGGACCCACCCATCACTTACTAAGTGTAACGCTCTGACCCCAGTTACCCAGAGTCGGTGCATTATTTTAATACATTGGCATGATTACAAGGAATCAAGTCTCAAAGGACCGATCAGTTTAGCAGTCTTGGAAAAATAGATCACATACATAAATGTTACATTTTCACTTTAAGATGTAAAAAACAACATAAATAATCTTTATGAACGCCATTATTCCCTTGGCTTAACCCTGCATATCAATCACATTACACTTCTTGGAATCCTGGGAAAAATAAAACATAGAAAGGGGTGAGCTCAAATGCTCAGTAAGGGTAAGAAATACAGCGGAAATTTTCAAAAATAAACATAAACATTTAAGGCAATGTAAAAAACTAAAACAAAAGCCTTTTAAACTTGAAATTCAGCATAATATGGAAGAAATAAAATGAAATAATGCCATTTACTTATTCACATAGATATTCTACTAATCGAATAATCACATTCAATATCACTATCCACTTTCATAATGATGGAATGCATAATGCCAGACTGTCATAACCACATAGCCAAGGCCTCGTGCTAAGACTACAAATAATATTTTTTCAAGGCCTTGTGTCAAGACACTAGTTTGTCTCATGAGACCTACCAATGCATCTAGGAGCTATAGTGGGCTCCACCCGTCACTTACTAAGTCCAATTCATTCCCATATGAAAAGGTTTAAACATAACATAAACATTCGTATTAAAACTAGCATACGAAATGTCAATAATTTCTCAATAAACCATGAATGGTATAAAAATAACACATCCACAGTTAAACATATCACAAAACATTCAATACAATACAAAAGTTTTGTATCATAATAAATCAACTTCAAATAATCTTAAAATCCATCAAAGGATGTTGACATAGATGAAATCAAAACTATTTGAGAGAAATATCTCTTTTCTCTAAATCATTGAAAAGTTACACATTTATAAAGGAAGTAATTTAAAATATATTTTTGAATCAAAGTGTCCCATACCACTTTGAAACTTTTGAAAAGAAATATCATTTCAAAACATTCATATCCATATAAATAAATCCTTAAAATCATTTTGAAAATATGGACATTAATTGAAAAGATTTAGAAAGATAAATCTTTAAAACATTTGAAATTTTGATCTTGATAAAGGGTGCCTTTAAAAATCCTTAAAATCTTCATTTTGAAATCATTTTTATGAGAAATGGACATGGATGATAAAAATGTCCCAGTAAATACTTACACATAAACAATCTCGGATAATGATGAGATTGAGGAATTAACCCTTACTAATTTGGTACCTTACGAAACATACAACCCATGAAAGAGGTATCATACAATGAATAGGTAAATACACATAAATTAAATTGTATTACACAAAGAATACAATTATGGTCAGTACATACACCACACACAAGTTAATAGTGGCAATATGGCATGAATCTCACGGGAATAAGGAGTGAGATGAAAACCCCTTACCTTGCACTTTCCTTTAGTCGAGGGTACGTTTACCATCCTGTAAAAAGATAGTAGTATATTTTTAAATTATACCAGAACCGTATTAATATTTATGATATCATACCTGATTCATTTATGACTTTATATTACCCATTTAATAATAATTTCCATGTTAAGTTAACATTTTGGGTAATAATCACTTTCTTTATTGTACGTGTTTTAACTTGTCACTCTTGGTTGTATCACTTAGATCATGATTTAAATACTTCCAGAATATAAAACTTTATAAATATATCATATATATTTAGAATATAAATATGTATAATAGACATATATATGAAATGGAAAACACCGTTTATGGAGACGGTAGTCCGTACGTACGCATAAACGTTGTTTCTGTTTTCATATAGTATTGAACGGAAGTAAATGAATAAGATATATGTAAGTACATAAATACTTATATATATATATATATATATCTCCATTAGAATTATTATTTCATATATTACATACTTATTAGTAATATATATTTTTATAATCGTCGATGAATGGTGAACTTGGAAATGAATCTCATCGCGTCGTGGAGGCGGTAATCTGTACATATGCACGAGCGAAAATATCATTCTTTTGATATTAAAATAATATATAATTGGATGGTATATCATATATATAGAATCATTATCATGTTATATTTATTATTTACATTAATTACAAATCATTATTATACCCATCCAAATAATAATATATTGAATAACAATTACACCACGACGTGGAGATGGTAAGTCGTACGTACGCACGTATGGTGACATGTCATTCAAAGGATGGATAGAATAATGAATATGGTTGTACCATATTTATAATAATATTACAGTATATAGGATATACTGGATTCATTATTTTAGAATGTTAATAACAAATAAAGAAGAAGTGGAAGAAGAAAGGAACTTGAAAAAGGGTGGTGAAATCATTACCTCTTCTTCGGGTTCTTCCTTTTGATTTGATCAAAAGGGCTCCTTAATTTGTCTTTATGACTAAAGGAAGGCCTCTAGGATGAAGTAATGGAAGTTTAGAGAGTATTTGGGCAGATTTTGTCCGGACCAAAAGGCTTTGAAGGTGTGAGTTAATGAGAATGGAGAGTGCCCTTTTATAAGAGGGGTGAGGGGCACCTTTGGAAAAGCTAGAAATATTATTTTATAATAAATTTATATTCGGTTTCTAATGGCTCCAAAGTGGATTATTTAAAAGTTACGGTGGGGATGGGTCGAAAACCACTCAACCAATAGAATTTAGACAGGTTTGGGTCATTATATTAACCTTATCTTTAAGTATTAACTCTTAGTTAATTAGTTTCACTTTTACAATGTCTCTTTGTATTTTTATATTATATGGTTAATAAACTTACTATATACATCCAAGCGACCCCCAAGTGTTCCATAAATGATACACCTATCATGATATAAGTATCTTGGCCGAACCTTAGATTTTTAGGAATTTAATATCAATTAATAATATAATATTTGTTTTAAAAACTCTTTTATGTCAATTTTGACACTATTCAATAATTGATTTTTGTAAAAATTATAACAGAATTATTACTTCGAAAAAAGTTAATTAAGTCAATCCTAACATGTCATATTAACCTATAAAATTAGTTTAATTCATAAAAAGTCTCAAATTATAATTATTTGGGTATTTATAATAACAATTATTTTAATTTTTTACTATTATGGTAATTACTGCATCATCATTGTGTCATAAATAAATTACATTATTTAATGTGTAAAAATTAT
The DNA here is from genome assembly GCA_963277665.1 of Viscum album. Lineage (NCBI taxonomy): Eukaryota > Viridiplantae > Streptophyta > Magnoliopsida > Santalales > Viscaceae > Viscum > Viscum album. The sequence continues at coordinate 1,375,726,272 of OY728164.1, forward strand.
AAATAAAATATCATTATGTAGAAAATCATTTTATATTTCTAATGAATATTTACAATCGAATATATCTTATGTATAAGCCTTATATTAAAAATGTTTTTGTAGATAAACTTTGATTTCAACTCTTTTAACTCTTCTTTGAATTAAATAATAATAAATGTCCTAATCTAATCCAAGTGGACCTAAATGATAATATTTTATTCCTAAGGTTATTTTTGGTCGATATACACTTGTATAATAGAATTAGGACATCTGTTAGGGTAATATTAATATCATTTTTACCCTTAATTACCCTATTTAATTTTAACCGTGGTAAATAAAAGTAAAAAGTTACTATTCACCAAAAATTATTTTCATCTCATTGAACCACATTTTACTCCTTGATATTAATCGTGTCTCTCGTATTTTCGAAATTCCAATCACAGAAGCGGCAAAATTAAGTTTTATGAAAAATTCAGTTTTTTAACTACCACTTAGTAGTTTCACTATTCATCAAAAATTGAAGTTTTTCAGAACAATGCCAAAATTTCATCCTAAGATATAATTGATATTCCGAATTCAAAAATGATGTCTATTTTACAAAATTCCAAACATATAAGTTGCATTAATTAATTTTATAATTAATTCCCGCTGTCACAACAAATAGCGTGTTTTTAAGAAACAATATATATCAAAAGATTGACAATTGTTTATGTCCAATTTCAAAGTGAAATTAATTATAATAAACACCATTGGATAAAATGGTAAAAATATATTCTAATTATACTTTAAAACCACTCAAATTCATAATTTATTACTATTAATTATTTTGATTAAAAAAGTTGTTTTTAATTAAAATTTAGTAATTTTCACTATTCATCAAAATATTAAAGTTATCCGAAAAGTACCAAAATTTCACCTTAGGCTAAATTAGATACTCCGAATCCAAAAATGAATTCCATTTTGAGAGACAAAATTTCTAAAATTTTAAAAAGTAGGTATTACTATTCATAATGGCTACTTTGATTGGTCGTGGTGTGTGTTAGAACTCGAAGTTGCGTACCACACACGCTACTATATTATTCAAAGAGAAGTGTACCGTGGAAGCTCGGGGTGTTACATTCTCCCCTCTTCAATAAATTTTGTCCTCGCAATTTGATATTGTTCTTTGAAAATAAAGGTTGAAAATAGAAAATATCTTTGTGGAAAAACCCACATCGGAAATTTGGTTAATAAAATTTAATCTTAACAAGATGAAAAGAGAAATGAAAGGGTCACCACAAAATTATGATCTCGATTAGGAGGACATTGGTGCCAATTATAGACATATAATTGGAGGAAAATGTAAATATTTATAGGTAGTGATTTAGGTCATCAATCACAAACAAGTTTAAAATTGAGGTCCTTAAATTCATCAATTTATGATGATTTAAAATACCATCGGTTCAACAAAACATAAGGTATTAGGATAACACATTTTTGACATTTCAAAATATATTAGTTGAAATCCCACATCGAAAAATTAATTAATGAGGCCTCTATTTAAAATAAAGAGTGTAAAGTATGAAGATTACTGAAAATAACACATACTAGGGTTCCATGTAAAAAAATATGGATATGGAAGAGAAATCTAACCATCAATTATCTGATGGAGAGTGGTAGAGAAAATGGCTATGAAAAGGCCAACAATCCTAAAGCCATAAATTAGTGATGATCTATGGTACCATCTAGGACAACATTTTTGTTCTAAGTTCCTTTTCTTAATGTTGAGGAATTTATTTATGAGATTGGATAAGATCATAAGGAGATATACTTACTTTATAATTAGAGTTTTATCCATTAATAAATTTCTACCACAAACTCATCTTTCACCCAAAAACATAACATAACTCAAAAATACTCTATTTATCCTAATTGTATAGGGTTCAAAATATAATGAATTTATAATTCACATATCAGACCCTTTATGTAAATAAACTACATTATACCATCCAGGAACTTCATGTAGCACAATGGTAGGTGATAAATCCCAATTGCACTATGGTTGTGGGTTCGATTCCCGCAGCTTTGTCCGACACGACGGGTCATCACATGGTCTGCGTGTTGTCCTTTTATAAAAATCCAAAAAAAATAACCTTTCAAACTTAATCCATTCCAACCATTAGACTTAACCAAAATACTATTATCCAAACTCACAGTCTGAAATTTACAAGTAAGTTAAACATAATGAGGATCCTTTTTTCTAGGTAATAACATGTGAACGTCTTCCTCATATATTCTTTTACAACACCGCAACATCCTGAATTACCAAAATCAACCATCTCTTATTCCAAAATCAGTACCTCAATATTAGGACCATATTAAGGTTTATCTTTCCTTCAACCATGTAATTTACAAAAAAAAAATAACTCGCTGTAGAGTCACTTTTCTTAGTACCATAAAATCTCAAATCCTTAATTAAATAGTACTACAGTACAATCCTTATTTATTTCCAGAACATCATTGATACAACACTTAAATGAAATAATTCTAAAATAACAACATAGGAACACTAGTCATTCCTCTTCATCTGTGGTAGTATCATAACTTGATTATTATCTAATAGCATCATTTGTGGCATAGTCTGATGACTGGGACATTGGTTCGCGTAGTGTCCAAACTCCTTGCAAATGAAGCATTGTACATTTCAAACCATTTTCTTACCCTTGCAGTCACGTACTTTATGCCCTTTTCCTACACACTTATAACAAACTCCCATTCCTTTCAGGAAAGTTCCAGGGTGTTTCTTCCCACAGTTATCACATATGGGAAAATTCTTCTTTTCCATCTTCCCTTTATCCATCTTTTTCTCTTACATCCTTTTCTTCTCTTTCTTCCCTTCAAAGCCATAGGACTCAGTAAACTCTTTAGTTATCTAATCCACACATGATACAATTTATTCATATGATGATAATACGTGGGAGACTATTTCCACTACTGGAATTTAGTCTTTTCCCAACGGTAGTATACCAACGGTTTACTTAAACCATTGGTATAGTGAGCCTTTTCCAACGGTTTAACAAAACCATTGGCAAAGGGAATTTCGGTGGACCATTTCCCAACGGTTCACTGGAACCGTTGGGAAAGGGGTGCTAAACTCACACATTTCCCAACGGTTCACTGGAACCATTGGGAAATGTGTGCCTTTGCCAACGGTTTTTATAAACCGTTGGCAAAGGTTTCCCCCAAATTCCAGATCGCGATCTCCTCTCCCCATTCGGACAGAGCCCTAATCTATTCGCTCCACTACTCTCGTGAACCCCATCTGACTCCACTACTCTCGCGAATCCGAACACCAGCACCCCCCATCCCAACAGGTACACCCCCATACGAATAGGTAAAATTTGATCTCAACCATATTGTTGTCGGGACCACTCTAAGTGACTTTCTTTTGTTTAAAATGGACAGTATTTTAAGTACATACGGAAAACCAACCAAACGCATTCGGTTTCTGTTGAAACTTTAGGAAAACGATCCATGGGTCATATGTGACGTGTAAGAGTCAACGCCACCTCAATCCGAGGCGCGGTGTGACCGACACCACTCAAAGTGTCTCTATTTTGTTTAAAATGGACTTCATTTTTAGTGAAAACAACAAATGACATACGGAAAACCGACCAAACGGATTCTGATTGTGTTGATACTTTAGAAAAATGATCCATGGGTCATATGTGATGTGTACTAGTCAACCCCGCCTCAATCCGAGGCGCGGTGTGGCCGGCACAACTCAAAGTGTATGTGTTTTGTTTCAAAAGGACATCATTTTAAGTAAAAAACATCAACTGGCACACGGCACGTCCGATTGATGTGACGTCTACTCGACCACTTCATAAATCACTCTCCTGTATTTGTAGTCTGATTTCAGGCCATTCCGACTTCGTTCGGCCCATTTGGACCCCCCTCACGCGTGTTTACGAAGCGCGCGCATCACTTAAAAGACGAATATTGAGCCGTACCGTGCAAACCGCACGTCCGATTGACGTGCCGTCTACACGTACACGTCACGAATAATAATTAGAATGTTGCACGGTGGTTTCAGCTCAATATGGGGTCGTCCGCTATGAATTTGACCGTTGGACGCCCGTTTTGGCCGTTTATGACACCAGAACTGCGTTGTCGGTCACCGCGGGCACACGACACGTTCGATTGACGTGTCGTCTGCTCGACCACTTCATAAATCACTCTCCCGTATTTTTCGTCTGATTTCAGGCCATTCCGACTTCGTTCGGCCCGTTTGGACCCCCCTCACGTGTTTTTACGAAGCGCGTGCATCACTTAAAACACGAATATTGAGCCGTACCGCGCAAACCGCACGTCCGATTGATGTGCCGTCTGCGCGTACACGTCACGAATAATAATTAGAATGTTTCACGGTGGTTTCAGCTCAATCTGAGGTCGTCCGCTATGAATTTGACCATTGGACGCCCGTTTTGGCCGTTTATGACACCAGAACTGCGTTGTCGGTCACCGCGGGCACACGGCACGTCCGATTGACGTGCCGTCTGCTCGACCACTTCATAAATCACTCTCCCGTATTTTTCGTCTGATTTCAGGCCATTCCGACTTCGTTCGGCCCGTTTGGACCCCCCTCACGCGTGTTTACGAAGCGCGCGCATCACTTAAAACATGAATATTGAGCCGTATCGCGCAAACCGCACGTCCGATTGACGTGTCGTCTGCGCGTACATGTCACGAATAATAAGTAGAATGTTGCAAGGTGGTTTCAGCTCAATCCGAGGTCGTCCGCTATGAATTTGACCGTTTGACACCCGTTTTGGCCATTTATGACACCAGAAATGCATTGTCAGTCACCGCGGGCACACGGCACGTCCAATTGACGTTCCGTCTGCTCGAACACTTTAGAAATCACTCACCCGTATATGTCGTCTGATTTCAGGCCATTCTAACTTTGTTCGGCCTGTTTGGACCCCCCTCACGCGCGTTTACGAAGCGCGCACATCACTTAAAACAGGAATATTGAGTCGTACCGCGCAAACCACAGGTCCGATTGGCATGCCGTCTGCACGTACACATCACGAATAATAATTAGAATGTTTCACGGTGGTTTCAGCTCAATCTGAGGTCGTCCGCTATGAATTTGACCGTTGGACGCCCGTTTTGGCCGTTTATGACACCAGAACTGCGTTGTCGGTCACTGCGGGCACACGGCACGTCCGATTGACGTGACGTCTGCTCGACCACTTCATAAATCACTCTCCCGTATTTTTAGTCTGATTTCAGGCCATTCCGACTTCGTTCGGCCCGTTTGGACCCCCCTCACGCGCGTTTACGAAGCGCGCACATCACTTAAAAGACGAATATTGAGCCGTACCGCGCAAACCGCACGTCCGATTGACGTGACGTCTACGCATATACGTCATGAATAATAATTAGAATGTTTCACGGTGGTTTCAGCTCAATATGGGGTTGTCCGCTATGAATTTGACCGTTGGACGCCCGTTTTGGCCGTTTATGACACCAGAACTGCGTTGTCAGTCACCGCGGGCACACGACACGTTCGATTGATGTGCCGTCTGCTCGACCACTTCATAAATCACTCTCCCGTATTTTTTGTCTGATTTAAGGCCATTCTGACTTCGTTCGGCCCGTTTGGACCCCCCTCACGCGCGTTTACGAAGCGCGCGCATCACTTAAAATACGAATATTGAGCCGTACCGCGCAAACCGCACATCCGATCGACGTGCCGTCTGCGCGTACACGTCACGAATAATAATTGGAATGTTGAAAGGTGGTTTCAGCTCAATCTGAGGTCGTTCGCTATGAATTTGACCGTTGGACGCCCGTTTTGGCCGTTTATGACACCAGAACTGCGTTGTCGGTCACCGCGGGCACACGGCACGTCCGATTGACGTGCCGTCTGCTCGAACACTTCATAAATCACTCTCCCGTATTTTTCGTCTGATTTCAGGCCATTCCGACTTTGTTCGGACCGTTTGGACCCCCCCTCACGCGCGTTTACGAAGCAAGCGCATCACTTAAAACATGAATATTGAGCCGTACCGCGCAAACCGCACGTCCGATTGACGTGTCGTCTGCGCGTACACGTCACGAATAATAATTAGAATTTTTCAAGGTGGTTTCATCTCAATCTGAGGTCGTCCGCTATGAATTTGACCGTTTGACGCCCGTTTTGGCCATTTATGACACCAGAACTGTGTTGTCGGTCACCGCGGGCACACGTCACGTCCGATTGACGTGCCGTCTGCTCGACCACTTCATAAATCACTCACCTGTATTTTTCGTCTGATTTCAAGACATTCCGAAATCGTTCGGCCCGTTTGGACCACCCTCACGCGCGTTTACGAAGCGCGCGCATCACTTAAAACACGAATATTGAGTCATACCGCGCAAACCGCACGTCTGATTGACGTGTCGTCTGCGCGTACATGTCACAAATAATAATTAGAATGTTTCACGGTGGTTTCAGCTCAATCTGAGGTCGTCCGCTATGAATTTGACCGTTTGACGCCCGTTTTGGCCGTTTATGACACCAGAACTGCGTTGTCGGTCACCGCGGGCACACGGCACGTCCAATTGATGTGCCGTCTGCTCGACCACTTCAGAAATCACTCACCCGTATTTTTCGTCTGATTTCAGGCCATTCCGACTTCATTCGGCCTGTTTGGACCCCACTCACACGCGTTTACGAAGCGTGCGCATCACTTAAAATATGAATATTGAGCCGTACCGCGCAAACCGCAAGTCCGATTGACGTTCCGTCTGCGCGTACACGTCACGAATAATAATTAGAATGTTGCACTGTGGTTTCAGCTCAATCTGAGGTCGTCTGCTATGAATTTGACCGTTGGACGCCCGTTTTGGCCGTTTATGACACCAGAACTGCGTTGTCGGTCACCGCGGGCACACGGCACGTCCGATTGACGTGCCGTCTGCTCGACCACTTCATAAATCACTCTCCCGTATTTTTCGTCTGATTTTAGGTCATTCCAATTTCGTTCGGCCGGTTTGGACCCCCCTCACGCGCGTTTAGGAAGCGCGCGCATCACTTAAAACACGAATATTGAGCCGTACCGCGCAAACCACACGTCCGATTGATGTTTCGTCTGCGCGTACACGTCACGAATAATAACTAGAATGTTGAATGGTGGTTTCAGCTCAATCTGAGGTCGTCCTCTATGAATTTGACCGTTGGATGCCCATTTTGGCCGTTTATGACACCAGAACTGCGTTGTCGGTCACCGCGGGCACACGGCACGTCCGATTGACGTGCCGTCTGCTTGACCACTTCAGAAATCACTCTTCCGTATTTGTCTTCTGATTTCAGGCCATTCCGACTTCGTTCGTCCCGTTTGGACCCCCCTCACGCGCGTTTACGAAGCGCGCGCATCACTTAAAACACGAATATTGAGCCGTACCGCGCAAACCGCACGTCCGATTGACGTGCCGTCTGCGCGTACACGTCACGAATAATAATTAGAATGTTTCACGGTGGTTTCAGCTCAATCTGAGGTCGTCTGCTATGAATTTGACCGTTGGACGCCCGTTTTGGCCGTTTATGACACCAGAACTGCGTTGTCGGTCACCGCGGGCACACGGCACGTCTGATTGACATACCGTCTGCTCGACCACTTCATAAATCACTCTCCCGTATTTTTCGTCTTATTTCAGGCCATTCCGACTTCATTCGGCCCGTTTGGACCCCCCTCACGCGCGTTTACGAAGCTCGTGCATCACTTAAAATATGAATATTGAGTCGTACCGCGCAAACCGCACGTCCGATTGATGTGCCGTCTGCACGTACACGTCACGAATAATAATTAGAATTTTTCACGGTGGTTTCAGCTCAATCTGAGGTCGTCTGCTATGAATTTGACTGTTGGACGCCCTTTTTGGCCGTTTATGACACCAGAACTGTGTTGTCGGTCACTGCGGGCACACGGCGCGTCCGATTGACGTGTCGTCTGCTTTACCACTTCATAAATCACTCTCCCGTATTTTTCGTCTGATTTCAAGCCATTCCGACTTCGTTCAGCCCGTTTGGACCCCCCTCACGCGCATTTACGAAGCGCGGGCATCACTTAAAACACGAATATTGAGCCGTACCGCGCAAACCGCACGTCCGATTGACGTGCCGTCTGCGTGTACACATCACAAATAATAATTAAAATGTTTCACGGTGGTTTCAGCTCAATCCGGAGACATGGTGTGGCTGGAACCACTCGAAGTGTCCGTCTTTTGTTTCAAAAGGACGTCATTTAAAGTGAAAAGCATCAACTGGCATACGGAAAACCGACCAAACGCATTCTGAATCTGTTGATAATTTATCCCAACAATCCATGGGTCATATGTGACGTGTACGAGCCAACCCGTGATGAATCCATGTCGCGGTGTGGCCAGGATAAGTCTAAGTGGCTCTCTTTTGTTTAAAATGGACACCATTTTAAGTACATACGGAAAAATGACCAAACGGATTTGGTTTCCATTAAAACTTTAGGAGAATGATCCATGGGTCATATGTGACGTGTACAAATCAACCCCGCCTCAATCGGAGACGCGGTGTGGCCGGAACCACTCAAAGTGTCTGTCTTTTGTTTCAAAAAGACGTCATTTTAACTGAAAAGCATCAATTGACATACGAAAAACCGACCAAAGGCATTTGGACTATGTCGATACTTTATCACAAGGATCCATGGGTCGTATGTGACGTGTACGAGTCAATCCCGCCTCAATCCGAGGAGTGGTGTGGCCGACACCGTTCTAACTGTGTCTCTTTTGTTTAAAATGGACAAGATTATAAGTGAAAAGAACAACTGGCATACACAAAACCGACCAAACTCATTCCGAATCTATTAATAATTTATCACAACGATCCATCGGTCATATGTGACCTGTACAAGCCAACCCGAGCTCAATCCGAGTCGCGGTGTGGCCGAGATCAGTCTAAGTGGCTCTCTTTTGTTTAAAATGGACATCATTTTAAGTACATACGGAAAACCGACCAAACACATTCGGTTTCTATTTAAACTTTAGGAGAATGATCCATGTTTCATATGTGATGTGTACGAATCATCCCCGCCTCAATCAGAGGCGCGGTGTGGCCGACACCGCTCTAACTGTGTCTGTTTTGTTTAAAATGGATAGGATTATAAGTGAAAAGAACTGGCATACGCAAAACCGACCAAACGCATTCGATTTCCATTGAAACTTTAGGAGAACGATCCATGGGTCATATGTGACGTGTACGAATCATCCCCGTCTCAATCCGAGACGCGGTGTGGCCGACACCGCTCTAACTATGTCTCTTCTATTTAAAATGGACATGATTATAAGTGAAAAAGAACAACTGGCATACGCAATACCGACCAAACGCATTCCGAATATTTTTATCATTTATCACAACGATTCATGGGTCATATGTGACCTGTACGAGGCAACCCGGGTTCAATCCGAGTCGCGGTGGGACCGGGATCAGTCTAAGTGGCTCTCTTTTGTTTAAAATGGACACCATTTTAAGTACATACGGAAAACTAACCAAATGCATTCAGTTTCCATTGAAACTTTAGGAGAACGATCCATGGGTCATATGTGACGTGTACGAATCATCCCCGCCTCAATCCGAGGCGCAGTGTGGCCGACACCGCTCTAACTGTGTCTGTTTTGTTTAAAATGGACATGATTATAAGTGAAAAGAACAACTGGCATACGAAAAACCGACCAAACGCATTCAGAATCTTTTGATAATTTATCACAATGATCCATGGGTCATATGTGACGTGTACGAGCCAACCCGGGTCAATCCGAGTCGTGGTGTGACCAGGATCAGTCTAAATGGTTCTCTTTTGTTTAAAATGGATACCATTTTAAGTACATACGGAAAACCGACCAAACGCATTCGGTTTCCATTGTAACTTTAGGAGAATGATCCATGGGTCCTATGTGACGTGTAAGAATCATCCCCACCTCAATCCGACATGCGGTGTGGCTGACACCACTCAAAGTGTCCGTCTTTTGTTTCAAAAGGACGTCATTTTAAGTGAAAGGCATCAACTGACATACGGAAGAACGACCAAATGCATTCGGATTCTATCGATACTTTAGCACAACAATCCATGGGTCATATGTGACGTGTACAAGTCAAACCCGTCTTAATCCGAGATGCGGTGTGGCCGACACCACTCTAACTCTGTCTCTTTTGTTTAAAATGGACATGATTATAAATGAAAAGAACAACTGGCATACGCAAAACCGACGAAACGCATTCGGAATCTTTTGATAATTTGTCACAACGATCCATGGGTCATATGTGACATGTACGAGCCAACCCGGGATAAATCTGAGTCGCGGTGTGGTCAGGATTAGTCTAAGTGTCACTCTTTTGTTTAAAATGGAAAACATTTTAAGTACATACGGAAAACCAACCAAACGCATTCGGTTTCCATTTAAACTTTAGGAGAACGATCCATGGGTCATATGTGACGTGTAAGAATCAACCCCGCCTCAATTGGAGACGCGGTGTGGTCGGCACCACTCATAGTGTCCGTCTTTTGTTTCAAAAGGACGTCATTTTAAGTGAAAAGCATCAACTGGCATACGAAAAACCGACCAAACGCATTCGGATTGTGTCGATACTTTAGCACAACGATCCATGGGTCAAATGTGACGTGTACCAGTCAACCCCGCCTCAATATGAGGTGCGGTGTGGCCAGTATCACTTCAGGTGTATGTATTTTGTTTAAAATGGACATCATTTGAGGTAAAAATATATGGTATAGAAAAAACCGATCAGATTATGAATTGAATTTCGGATTCCACATATAATTGTCATCTAAATTTTAAATTGAATTCTATATGAATTGTGTACGTTTATAATTACGTTATAAATTCTAATTTAATTATGGATGTGTATAGTTTCAGGATCCATTATATGTTAAATGTGTATGAATTTGTTCGTAATTGTATATGTATGTTTTATTTTATTGCAGGTGCAATAATTGGATTGAAAATGAGCTCAAAATGAGGCCTGATGGAGAGGGGCCGGATGGACAGGGGCTGTGCAAATTGCAGGGTGCTGCAATTTGCAGCATAGGGTATGCCAACGGTTTAAAACCATTGGCATATAATACTAAAGAAGTTTTTACCAACGGTTCATTGAACCGTTGGTAAATATCTCTTTTCCCAACGGTTCTAAAACGTTGGGAAAGAGTTTGGGATATTGATATTTCCCAATGGTTCTCCCAAACCGTTGGGAAAACTATCCCAATAGTTTGGAAGAACCGTTGGGATAGGGTCGCTTTTGTGAGCCTATACCAACGGTTTCCAGTAAACTGTTGGGAAATCCTTTTCCCAATGGCTTACTTCCCTACGGTTATCACAACTGTTGGTATATCATATACCAACGGTTAGAGGGGCTTTCCCAACAGTTGTGAACCGTTGGGAAATATTATATTTCCAGTGGTGTTCCCTTCTAAATGATGGCTTAATACCATGAAAGATACAATCCTTATTACTCTTTGGATCATACGTATTACTGGAGTTCAAATTCCTTATACTGGGTGCCATTTCTATACAATAGCATAAACTAGGTCAGTTTATGAATTGCAATGAATAATTACAAACTTGTAAAATACATAACACAAATTGAACAGTTTATGGATATAATCCATAATCATAAAAATGTTTTCTTTGAGTAAGTATATACTCATGAGACCTTCATAATGGTTTGTAAAGAAAATGTGAATTATCCTAAGCATATCCCCCGGGAGTGTCGTAACCAAGAGTGTAGCAAGGCCCGTTTTCATGCAATAGTTCTCGTTCGAGTCTTTCTCAAAGTAGTGTTTTCGGGTTTTACCCCTAGTTACATCTGTGCCAGAGCCTCCTCTACCTGCTTGTATCCAAACAGAGATCTATTGCTCAGAAAACTCACAAAATCTCTACAATACCAAAATTCTAGGACGTTCTTCTATACAAATCCTCAAAGTCTATCTTAGGGATATATGCTCTAATCAGAGTTTATCTAAATCTAGTTTCCAAGGTTATTTCTAAACTTCCTCTGATAACAACTGTAATGCTCCGACCCCAGTTACCTAGAGTCGGTGCATTATTTTAATACATTTTCATGATTACAAGGAATCAAGTTCCGAAGGACCGATCAGTTTAGCAGTCTTGGAAAAATAGATCACATACATGAATGTTACATTTGCACTTTAAGACGTACAAAACAACATAAATAATCTTTATGAACGCCATTATTCCCTTGGCTTAACCCTGCATATCAATCACATTACACTTCTTGGAATCCTGGGAAAAATAAAACATAGAAATGGGTGAGCTCAAATGCTCAGTAAGGGTAAGCAATACAGCAAAAAATTTCAAAAATAAGCATAAACATTTAAGGCAATGTATAAAACTAAAACAAAATCCTTTTAAACATGAACTTCAGCATAATATGGCGGAAATAAATTGAAATAATTCCATTTACTTATTCACATATATATTCTAATAATCGAATAATCACATGCAATATCACTAACAACTTTCATAATGATGGAATGCATAATGCCAGACTATCATAACCACATAGCCAAGGCCTCGTGCCAAGACTACAAATAAGATTTTGTCAAGGCCTTGTGCCAAGACACTAGTTTGTCTCATGAGACCTACCGATGCATCGAGGAGCTATAGGGGGCTCCACCCGTCACTTACTAAGTCCAATGCATTCCCATATGAAAAGGTTTAAACATAACATAAACATTCATATTAAAACTAGCATACGAAATGTCAATACTTTCTCCATAAACCATGAATGGTATATAAATAACACATCCATAGTTAAACATATCACAAAACCTTCAATACAATACAAAATTTTTGTATCATAATAAATCAACTTCAAATAATCTTAAAATCCATCAAAGTATGTTGACATAGATGAAATCAAAACTATTTGAGAGAAATATCTCTTTTATCAAAATCATTGAAAAGTCACACATTTATAAAGGAAGTAATTTAAAAGATATTTTTGAATCAAAGTTTCCCATACCACTTTGAAACTTTTGAAAAGAAATATCATTTCAAAACATTAATGTCCATATAAATAAATCCTTAAAATCATTTTGAAAACATGGACATTAATTGAAAAGATTTAGAAAGATAAATCTTTAAAACATTTGAAATTTTGATCTTGATAAAGGGTACCTTTTAAAATCCTTAAAATCTTCATTTTGAAATCATTTTTATGAAAAATGGACATGGATGAAAAAAATGCCCCAGTAAATACTTACACATGAACAATCTCGGATAATGATGAGATTGGGGAATTAACCCTTACTAATTTGGTACCTTACGAAACATACAACCCATGAAAGAGGTATCATACAATGAATATGTAAATACACATAAATTAAATTGTATTACACAAATAATACAATTATGGGTAGTAAATACACCGCAAAAAAGGTAATAGTGGCAATATGGCATGAATCTCACGGGAATAAGGAGTGAGATGAAAACCCCTTACCTTGCACTTTCCTTTAGTCGAGGATACGTTTAACCTCCTGTAAGAAGATAGTAGTATGTTATTAAATTATACCAGAACCATATTAATATTTATGATATCATACCTGATTCATTTATGACTTTATATTACCCATTTAATAATAATTTCCATGTTAAGTTAACATTTTGGGTAATAATCACTTTCTTTATCGTACGTGTTTTAACTTGTCACTCTTGGTTGTATCAATTAGATCATGATTTAAATACTTCCAGAATATAAAAAATGATAAATATATCATATATATTTAGAATATAAATATGTATAATAGACATATATATGAAATGGAAAACACCGTTTATGGAGACGGTAGTCCGTACGTACGCATAAACGCTGTTTTTGTTTTCATATAGTATTGAACGGAAGTAAATGAATAAGATATATGTAAGTACATAAATCCATATATATATATCTCCAGTATCATTATTATGTCATATATTACATACTTATTAGTAATATATATTTTTATAATCGTCGATGAATGGTGAACTTGGAAATGAATCTCATCACGTCGTGGAGATGGTAATCCGTACATACGCACGAGCGAAAATATCATCATTTTGATATTAAAATAATATATAATTGGATGGTATATCATATATACAGAATAATTATCATATTATATTTATTATTTACATGAATTACAAATCATTATTATACCCATCCAAATAATAATATATTGAATAACAATTACACCACGACGTGGAGACGGTAAGCCGTACGTATGCACGTATGGTGACATGTCATTCAAAGGATGGATAGAATACTGAATATGGTTGTAACATATTTATAATAATATTACAGTATATAGGAGACACTGGATTCATTATTTTAGAATGGTAATAACAAATAAAGAAGAAGTGGAAGAAGAAAGGAACTTGAAAAAGGGTGGTGAAATCATTACCTCTTCTTCGGGTTCTTCCTTTTGATTTGATCTAAAGGGCTCCTTAGGTTGGCTTTATGACTAAATTAAGGCCTCTAGGATGAATTGAGGTAAGTTGAGAGAGTATTTGGGCAGAGGTTGTCTGGACCAAAAGGCTTTGAAGGTGTGAGTTAATGAGAAGGGAGAGTTCCCTTTTATAAGAGGGGTGAGGGGCACCTTTGGAAAAGCTAGAAATATTATTTTATAATAAATTCATATTCGGTTTCTAATGGCTCCAAAGTGGATTATTTAAAGTTTAAAATAGGGATGGGTTGAAAACAACTCAAACAATATAATTTATACAGGTTTGGGTCATTATATTAACCTTATCTTTAAGTATTAACTCTTAGTTAATTAGTTTCACTTTTATAATGTCTCTTTGTATTTTTATATTGTATGGTTAATAAACTTACTATATTCATCCAAGAGACCCCCAAGTGGTCTATTAATGATACAACTATCATGATATAAGTCTATTGGCCGAACCTAATATGTTTAGGAATTTAATATCAATTAATAATATAATATTTGTTTTAAAAAATCTTTTATGTCAATTTTGATACTATTTAATAATTGGTTTTTGTAAAAATTATAACAGAATGATTACTTCAAAAAAAGTTACTTAAGTCAATACTAACAAGTCATATTAACCTATAAAATTAGTGTAATTCATAAAAAGCCTCAAATTATAATTATTTGGGTATTTATAATATCGATTATTTTAATTTTTTCACTATTATGGTAATTACTGCATCATTATTGTGTCATAAATAAATTAAATTATTTAATGTCTAAAAATTATAAATAAAATATAATTATGTATGAAATCATTTTATCTTTCTAATTAATATTTACAATCAAATGTATCTTATGTATAACCCTATATTAAAAATGTTTTAGTAAATAAACTTTGATTTCAACTCTTTTAACTCTTCTTTGAATTAAATAATAATAAATGTCCTAATCTAATCCAAGTGGACCTAAATGATAATATTTTATTCCTAAGGTTTTTTTTGGTCGAGATACACTTTTCCAATAGAATTAGGACATGTGTTAGGGTAATATTAATATCATTTTTACCCTTAATTACCCTATTTACTTTTAACCGTGGTAAATAAAAGTAAAGAGTTACTATTCACCAAAAATTATTTTCATCTCATTGAACCACATTTTACTCCTTGATATTAATCGTGTCTCTCGGATTTTCGAAATTCCAATCACAGAAGCAGTAAAATTAAGTTGTATGAAAAAATCAGTTTTTTAACTACTACTTAGTAGTTTCACTATTCATCAAAAATTGAAGTTTTCAGAACAATGCCAAAATTTCACCCTAAGCTATAATTGATATTCCAAATTCAAAAATGATGTCTATTTTACAAAATTCCAAACATATAAGTTGCATTAATTAATTTTATAATTAATTCCCGCTGTCACAACAAATAGCGTGTTTTTCAGAAATAATATATATCAAAATATTGACAATTGTTTATGTCCAATTTCAAAGTGAAATTAATTCTAATGAACACCATTGGATAAAATGGTAACAATATATTCTAATTATACTTTAAAACCAATCAAATTCATAATTTATCACTATTAATTATTTTGATTAAAAAAGTTGTTTTTAATTAAAATTTAGTAATTTTCACTATTCATCAAAATATTAAAGTTGTCTGAAAAGTACCAAAATTTCACCTTAGGCTAAATTCGATACTAAGAATACAAAAATGAAGTCAATTTTGAGAGATAAAATTTCTAAATTTTTAAAAAGTAGGTATTACTATTCATAATGGCTACTTTGATTGGTCGTGGTGTGTTTTAGAACTCGAAGTTGCGTACAACACACGCTACTGTATTATTCAAAGAGAAGAGTACCGTGGAAGCTTGGGGTGTTACACTAAGTCCAATGATTTATTTATAGTAATGGGGTGAAACATAATCAATATACATAATCATATTAAAAAACTATCATATTAAATGATAATACTTTCCCCATTCAGTAAACATAATAATAAACCATTCAGTTAAATATGGAGAATGGTATTAAAATAGTATATCACGAGTCAAAATGATCATAAACCATATAGAGAAATGATAATTATGGTCTCATTATAAAATATTCCCAATGTGGAATAAGTAAAATAATGGTTTTTTATTGAATAATAGAAATGTCATAAAATTCAATTAAAAATAGTCTTGAGGAAAATATCATTTTCACTTTAAAAATGAAATTTTAAAACTAAAAGTTCAAAAATCATTTCGAAAATACTTTTTTTTAAATAATATTATAAAATTGTAAAATTATATTTAAAATATTAATTGGTCATGATGGTGGTAAATTCTGTACATTCCATAAAAGTTAAAAAAACATTCCTTTCATATTCTTGATAAAATTTAAACGGACCTTGTTTATAAAATGACATGAAGATTACATTCAAAACATTTATTAAAAATTCAAAAAAATGGGTAAAAATTTATTTAATAAATAATTTTGAGAATGTTAAAAATATTTTTGAAAAAATTATTATAAAACATGGATTTGGAAGAAAAATGATTTTCGACTTAAGAGGGAAATGAAGTTAAATTTTATTAAAAATAATTTTCAATAATTTTAAGTATCAAAGAGAAGAAAGTGGTATTATTACTTGATTTTTTTGAATAAAATTATTAAAATTAAATTAAATGGGTTTATTTTACAATGATAAAATAAATTCCTTCAATTTAAATTCTATTATATACAATCCTAATTAAAATTAGATTGAAACAAAAATCTCTTACCACTTTGGTAACTTTTGAATCAAAAACCCCATGAAAGGAATAAAATAAAATGAAAATTTAAATTCCATAAAGATAAATTGATTATTAATATAACATTTCAAATAATAATTATGCACACCACAGAAAAGAATAAGTGGTAAATATGGAATATGTATCACAAAAGTAAAAGTGTAATGAGAAACTCTTACCTCAGGTTAAACATCATTTGTATGTGTCTGAACCACCTATGAAAAAAATATAGTTTTATTATAAATTTATTATATAATGAAACTCATATATTTTATAACATATATTATTTATCTATAGTCTTTTATAACCCTTGAATTAATAATTCTTTGTTAAAATCGCTGTTTTTCGTGATAGTTGCATCAATTTTCATGTAAGTTTTGGCACGATAATTTAATTAATTTTACTTTGATCATGGTTCTATAATCTATAAAATTTTAAAAATTATATTAATATCATATATATTAATTATATAGTTATTTATAGTAATCAATAAAGTTATAGATAGAATATGGACTATACTATTCATGGAGATGGTAGGTCATACGTACGCATGAAGTTGTTTTCATTTTTCTCGATGGATGGTACTCACGTACGGCATTATTGTTTTCACAAAGATTTGAAAGTTAAGAAGTTATATGTGATATTATATTCCAAAAAAATTAGTTCATAAATATCATATATATATTCTTTAATTGTAACCTTACTACATTTCATGTAAATATTAAGTGAAAAATGAATCGCATTGCTTCACGAGGTGGTAGTCCGCCTTATACATGAGTGTCGTTATCGTATACCCCATGGAATAGAAAGTAAGAAGTTATATTTGATATCATGATTAAAAATTATAATAATTACATAAATATAATTTTAAAATTATAAATTAATCATTATATTCATCCTTTTAAGGTGGTGGTGGAAAGTGAATTACATCGGTTCGTGAGTCGTACACATGATCAATGGTTTTGTTTCCCATTTGATGAAAATAGAATTGGATATAGGTTATTAAATTAAAATAATAACACATTAGTATAAATTATATACTTTTTATTATTATATTATCATAGTTTAAAATTATTTTAATGAGGTGTATAAAGAAATAAAACAAATATGCACACTTAAGAATTTCACCTCTTCTTCGGAGAGCCTCCTTAGGTTTACATCTAAATACTTATTAGGAGGGATTAATAATAAAAATAAAGACTATATAATATGTTAATGGAAGTAATAAAGTTATTTTTGAAGTTATTAGTTGAACCAAAGGGTTTGGGAAGTGTTAGGAGGGGAGGAGAGGGGTAACCTTTTATAAGTGGGTGAGAGGACACACATTGGATTTTTTAAAAGATAAAGTGATAACAACATTTTTATCATAGAAAAATTCTACAAAATTGTTAATTATAGATAATTAAAGGATATTAGGTCTAAATATGGCCCTACAATTGGTTTTGGACAAGTTTTATGTCATTTTAATATTTATCTTCTTAATTTAATCCCCGGTAAACCCATTTTTACATTAACCGTGGTAATTAATTTTAACTATTTTTAATATTCATTATGGTAAGAGATTGATTTTACCCTATTATATAATATTAGTTTTTATTATACAAAATATTTAATCTATTTTTAAAAATTTAGATCATATAAGGGTGGGATTCAATTTAAAATTAAACCTATGGATGCATAAAAAAAGAGTTTTCCAAAAAAACATTCAAAAGTTTACAATGTTTTTATATCATAATTAAACATAAAATTGATTAAAATGGCCTAAATTAGTTAAATTTTAATATAATTAATATTATTTTACTTTAAAACAAATTTAAATTATAATTTAACCTTGTAAAAAAATTAAATGAAAAGGAATTTTTAAATAAAAATCTGTATTTTCACTATTCATCAAATAAATTAATCTTTTCAGAAAATTATCAAAAATTCACCCAAAGATAATTTTGAAATTTCTATTTTAAAAATAAACTTTATTTTGTCAAATATATTTTCTAAAAGTGGTATAAATTAATTTTAAATTATGTGTACAAAGCGTGAGGTGAACACCTTTTTAAAAAAATACATTTTTCAGAGAAGATTACCTTTTATTTAAAATGGTTTTTATTTTATTTATAATAAATATATAAACATTAAATTTATTTTATACATTTTTAAATCATATAATTTTTATAATTTTTAAGTCTTATTTATACACACCAACTTAATGACTAGTTTATAATGGTAATGTTTAATTAATAATATTTTAATAGAGTTTCATGTTTCATTCAAACTTGTTGTTGCATGAATCATAAGATATTGAAGAGATTGAATTTATTTAAAAATAAATAGATTTTAAAGTCATAAGGTGTTATATTCTATTCTAATATCGTTTTTTTGTGTCATACAAGCTATCATACATGATGTTCCTCTTTTAAAATATCAAGGTGTTACAAGAAGGGTATTGGTTCAATCTAAAAAATTGAAATGAATAGTTAAGAGAACAAAAATAATGATGATGATTTATCATATTTAAAGGATTTTGATATTTATTCTTCCAAATATTACTTCTTGGTGTCGCTTGGATCATTAATAAATAATAAGTAAAAGATAAAGGTATTGAATTATCCTCTAGAACTATCACATCCCATAGAAACAAAATCAAAGGATATTGTTGAGGAGGATGTGGAAATTGATTTTTATTTAATGGTTCCAAGAGGAAACATTGTACAACATACACTTGTGACAGTTTTGAAGTTTAAATAACATATAAATAAGTAAGGTTATAAAAAATTAGCGTCTAAAAAGAATACATGTATGTCTAGTTGTAGGATGTCTAAGAGAAAGTCAATTATAAATGAATATAATTTTTGGGAATTTTTGAGTTATCACTAACATAAAAACTAATAGAAACTTTAAATGGATTAATTTTGAGAAAAAAATCACTCTTAATAAAAGTTATAGAGCCTATAGTACATTTTAATAACTTTAGTGGGATCAACATTAATAGATTTTATATAAATTCATTATAGTTGATGTCTGTATATAAATTGTTGAGACACTCTAAGTTCATTATTTCTATTAAATTGGATTATATTTTAGTTGTTAATACTATTAGACAGATGATTACTTGTGATTTTACACATATGGGGAAAATATTTTTCTATTACTCTCTATATGGTTTTAATAGAGATTAAGATATAAGGGATATGTGGAAGGAAATATCAAATTTTAACGAATATTATAATGCACCTTGGATCTTGTTTGGTGACTTCAATGCTTTTATGGAATCAGGGGAGTGTCTTGGACCATTTGAGGTCCCTATCTCAAATAGGGAGTTATTAGCTTTTATGGTTATTAATGATATCTTTATAGTGAAAAATATTAGGTTCATATAGACTTAGTATAAAAAATAGGTTAATATAATGGTTACTATAAAAATTGGTAGATCCTTTGTTAATAGTTATTTCCTTAGCTCTTGGAATTATATTAGTTCTCTTACTCATCCAAACATTAACTCTGATCATTATATGATTTTTATCTCTCTCTCTCTCTTTCCCTTTCTCTCTCTTAAGTATGAGAATCATCCAATGCTTTTTAGATTCAATAATACCTAGATGAAACAAATTGATTGTAACTATATGGTTTTAGATGATTAGAATTATATTCAAAATATTGATTATCATTGTCCAAGTAATATTAAATAAAAGTTTTAAACTAGAGTCTTAAAGCTTATAGTAATCTATTTTGGGGCTATTGGTGACTTATATTTTAAATGTCAAGGAATAGATAATTTCTATATAGTTTTAGTTAACCCAAGGGAACTTTGATGAATTTAAAAATTTTAATGTCATTGATCCCTATGATAATTTAATTATTTCCTCATAATCAAGGAAGATGTTTTTAAAGAGATAGACATATAAGTGAATTTTTTTAAATAATGGTATATAAATACCTCTTTATTTACCAATTTTTTGAAGTTTATAAACATTAATAAACCTATAAATTATCTCAAAAATGGTTATAGTATTATTAAGAATATGTTAGATTAAGTTAATTACATTATTATTTATTAAAAAAATATTTTTATTGGCGAGGCATTTAAATAGCACTTGATTCACCCAATCATTATTCCTGAGGGAGTTAGTAATAAGGAAAATCAGTTACTTACTAATATTAAAAAGGATGTTTAAATTAAATAAATTGTATTTGGTCTTAATTATAAGATTTTTTCTAGTCTGGATGTATTTTCTATTTTTTTCAAGATTATTGGGATATTGTTCACTCTAAAATTGAGAGACTTGTTAAGGCCTTCTTTAAAGGATGTCTTCTTCTAAAAGGGATTGATTCATAGATTTTGGTTTGGATTATTAAGGTTTAAAATAATTATTTGTACCACCAAGGTATTTTATGATATATTTCTCTTTAAAAAAATGATGTCACTGATATCTTTTTGTACATTTAACACCAAGTTTAAATGAACAGTAATATACTATTGAAATACGATGATTTAATGTAACAATTATACCCTAACCATTGGATTTTTAGGTATAAATAATAATAACTAAATTATAAAAAATAGTTATTTACACATATAGAAAATGAATTATTTGGTTATTAATGGGTTTTAAATTAAAATAAAAACATTATATTGTAAAGAATAGATTTTTTTCTAAAAAAGTATTTTTATGTGTGCAATGTGTTTTTACCTTAATAAATTAATTACCACCGATTAATTATTTTAATTAATTATTTAGATAATATATTAAATAAAAAAGTTTAACATTCATCTAATTATTTTCACTATGCAGGTAATATGAATAAATTCAGTTTTACGTATAAAATTTATTTTTCTAAAAACATTTTTATTGCTTTTTACGCACTTATTTTAAAATGAATTCCTACGACTTGTAGAAATTAAATATTTTTAAAATGGATTCAATATTTTGAATCATCATGATTAATATAATTCAATAGGTTAAATTAATTTATTTTCATAATGAATGGTAAAAAATAGTAAAAATGTATTATCATGGTTATAGTTAAAATAGGTTTACTACGGGGGGGAATAACTAAGATATAAGAGTAATAATGTCATTTAAAGTCATCTAAATATTATTTTTTGATTATATTTAGACTTTATGTTATATTAACTTAAAAGTATTTCGACTTTATGTGACTTTCACAAGAAATTCACTTTATATTATTTAAATATTTTAAGTGATTCCATGTATATTTGTCTCCTCCCTTTTAAAAGGGAACCTCATCTCCTCCTTTATTCACAAACTTTTATAACTCTGTATTGGACAATACCTATCCAAAAAAACTTCCTAGGTTAATTCCTTTAATTCTTGATCTTATTTTCTTGTCCCAATACCATCATAAGAAGGCTTAGTGTGTAAGCTAGAGGAGATATTTCAAAGAAGATGTAATCATCTTTATCGACTATTTCAAAGTGTATTTATTATTATACTTCCACTAAATATGTTGTATTCATCCTAAAATAATGAATATATTATAATAAATATAATTATATTCTATTATGATCATGGAAAATCCATTTTACACCTCCTTTCTATCAAATGGGAATGAAAGTATCGCTCATGCGTACGTGAGGACTATCTCCTCCACGTTGCGATATGAAACATTTTCCATCAATATATTTCATGGTTTTTTATTATGATATATTTAATATTTATATATGATTTTTATGATATAATTATTATTTTTTAATTATAATATCATTTATACCTTCTTACCTTTCCATCCATTGGAAAAAAATAACATCACTCGTGTATACGTGTGGACTACAACCTCAACAAAGCTATGTGATTCATTTAACATTTCCATTTTAAATGGATTATCATAAGTATATATTTCATAAATATATATGATGTTTATGATATAATTATGTTTCTTAAATATTTAATTTCAATTTAATATTATTTTATTTCATCCATAAAAAATTGAAAAAATCACTTGGGCGTATATATGGACTACTAACTCCGCAAGGTGATGTATCTCATTTTTCATCTCCATTTTATATGAATGATTATAAATGTTTATATATTGAAAAAAATGTTATAATTATTCAATTATTAATATTATATATAATATTAAACCATTAACAATGTGCAAGTACCAGAACCATCAAACCAAAACATGCATGAAAAACAGACCAATTTTCGCCTAAATGTTCCTTTTAATGATGAAATTATTAATAAAAATATAATTTAAATTTATAAAGGAATGATAAATAGTAAGTTATGTATTAATATGGTTCTTTAATAGATTTATAACAAATATATACTTATTATATAGTAGGTTTGAATGTGTAGGAATCAATATAGGACTTGAGGTAAGGGTTTATGTTACAGTCTCATTTCTTTTCGGGATTATCTGTGATGAATTCCCATTAAGGGAAATTATATGAGTATTATACTTTAAAAAACATACATTTTATTATCCTATGGTTATTCCTATAATTATTATTTATTAGTACCATTTTCCTCTCTTTGGTACTTAAAAATATTGACAAAATGATTTAAATAAAAGATGACCTTTTTTCTCTTTGGTCAACAAATTTTTTCCTCCATGTCAAGGTTCTTTAAAATGTTTTTAATAATGTTATTTTATATTATTATATTATTATTTGAATTCATTTTCAACCATATTTTACTTTCATATCACAAAAATATATTTTTTATAATGTTTTTAAAGATTTTTTTTTTTTATTTTTTACAAAAGGATGAAAAGAATGATCTCTTTTAACATATACAACATGAATAGATTTACCCACCACATCATGAATGTTATTTTATTTGAAGATTCCTTTATAGATTTCTAGGGTTATTTTCAAATAAAATAATTTTCTCGATATTCTGGGAATGTTTAGTTAAAATTTTATTAAAATAAAAGGATATTTTTCTTATGTTTTCAAAGAAAGGTTTGAATATTATTTTAAAATTTATTTTTCATCCATGTCAAAATAATTTAAGGATTGTTATCTTTAACTAGGTATATTCTATTATGATTCCACCCACTTTTCTGGGTCACTTATAAAGATTATAATCTTAGGATGATTACATGAAACCCATTTCTTTATCACAGGTTGATTAAGTTGTGATGAGATAATGAATGATCTTATGATACCATCCAATTCCTTTCTATGGATGGATTATGATTATATGATGATGATATGTTTATGAAACGTTTTTATTTTCCGTGGGTTATTTTGTGATGATATGATGAATTTTTTATGATCGTATGGCACACATATGTATAATTTTCATTATGTGGCAGGTGGGTTTGGAATTATATAGTCCTGTAATGCATAGGGTAAAGAATGATATATGGTTATATGATATGGACTAGAATGGGGAGTTTAACCAGTTAATAAAGGGACTATATCAACTATGATAGTCTTGGGAGTGAACCTTGACTAAGGAAATAATGTAATAATGAGTTAACTCAATACACTATGATAGCCTTGGAAGCGATACTTGATTGAGGAAATAATTTTATATGCTTATTTATATGCCAAAAACACATTTATTAAACTTACGATATGTTATAATGGCTAAGTATTGATTATTGATGATTCTGAACTCTTATGAATTGTATATTTTGTTATGTAAAAATGTTATGCCATGATTCATGATTAAAGATCTTTAACTGATTGGGTATGACTATCTTAAGTTATGATTATGTTATTATACCCTTATGATTATGCTCACTTATGATCATTGATTGATATCTCTCATGTTTATCTTTACTGAACATCAAATATCACCCTTTTTTATTTTTCCATTTTCCATGGGTTATGAATAATGGTATTAAGTAATAAATATCTTATAATGGTACAATAATAGAAGAAATTTGTGGGAGATATTGAAGATAATTTATGAAATAAGTTGATCATGTATCTAGTATCCCAAGACACAAAAAAATTATAGTCCTCAGACATGTATTATTTTAAAATTTATTAAATAGTTATCTAAATGATTCAATATTTATGTATGTTATTCTCGAGCCACCTCATAATGAAATTTCACTATTTATTCTATTTTCCTTATCTAATACACTATACTTTATCTTTAGTAATATTATTGATAATAATCTTGCTAAGGTGGTTGATAAAGTGGAATCACCTAATCAATTTGGTTTCATCCATGGTAGGAAAATACAATATTTTTTTATCATTCATTCAAAGTTTCTGAATATTCTAAAGATCGACGTTAAAATTGTTAACGTTTTCATCAAGATTGATGTTTATAAATATTTTTAAACCAACAAATAGAGCTTTATTTTTCAATTCACAAGGCGATATATGGTCTAGATGGGATATTTATTAACTAGGTTCATGATTTTTTCATGTCTATGAGAATCCTTGTTCTTGTCAATGATATACTCTAAGGTTACTTTACATGATCTTGTGGAGTGATATAGAGTGATCCACTCTCTTCCATTCTGAATACTATCATAGCTACACTATCTCTAAAATGGTTGAAGTTGGTAATTTTAAGACTGTGCAAGCTTGCAAGGGGTTGGATTCACCATCATGTGTCTTTTATGTTAATGATATCATCCTCTTATACTAAGTGTTTAAAATAAATATTGAGTATATAAAAGGTTTTTTCTATCACTATGAATAATTTTATAGTTAAAATCTTAACTAAAATAAATTATTCCTTTATTTTGTTAATGGTGGTAGTAAATCTAGGAAACATGAACTTCTATTAACTTTTCATTCCAGAGAGTGTTTCCTCCCATTCAATTATCCTATAGTTCTTCTTTTTTAGGAAAACAGTAATGTTCAATTCTTTTTTTTGTTATCAATCAAATTCTTTGTCAATTTATTTTATATAAGGGTAAATTTCTCTCCATGGATGGTAAGTTTTGTCTAATTAATTCACTTATTACTTCTAATCTAGTGTGCAATTTTATAGTGTATAAGTGGCTAATTATTTGATCAAAAATCTCAATGTATATATTAATAATTTTTTATGGAACGGATATATTTTTTATAATACTATTATTTTCCTCTGGAGTACATGTTGTTAGAGTAACATGTCAAGTGGAATTTTTATAAAGAATATTAATCATTTAAATGATTCCTTTCAATTAGTCTTATTATGGAGTCATCATAGTTATAAATATGATTTAAATTAATTTTTGAAAGGTGGGTTACTCATTAAAATGAATACGGGATGCTTTATAATTTTGACTCCTTTGTTTTTCATGTTCAAAGGAATTATTTAACCTCTTTTATGCATGATTATAGATGGATGGATTCTTCTATTTATATAATCTAGTCCTTGATAGAAAATTGGTAACACCCCAGGTAAATAAAGAATATGACATCTTTATATTTATCCATATTTGTGAATCAAATATTAATATGACTTTAAAGGGGACGCTATGCTCGATGGCGTACCCAACACGCAACAACGAGTTTCTTGGGAATCTTACGTTGCACTCTAATAATAAAATAATATTATTTTAAATGGTAGTTAACATGTAGCTGTTGTATTGGCGGGAATGGATAGAAATAACTAAAATATGATTATATATGTTTTTTAAATGTTTTTACATTTATCCAAAGGCTTAAAATACGGAAAGAATTCAATTTTAGGCTTTTATACCCTAATTTTCACTAAAGGTTCATTTATCGCCTTTTGATGGCGAACTGTCATTAAATATAGTTTTGATCACTCTTATACATTATTTTGGACCAAATAAAACTCTTCCTTATAATCGGGACATCAA
The DNA here is from genome assembly GCA_963277665.1 of Viscum album. Classification (NCBI taxonomy): domain Eukaryota; kingdom Viridiplantae; phylum Streptophyta; class Magnoliopsida; order Santalales; family Viscaceae; genus Viscum; species Viscum album. Next base: position 1,375,753,274 of record OY728164.1, read on the forward strand.
ATTTTACTTTGCGTAAATTTTTGGTATTTTTCAGACAAAGTTCATTTTTTTTAATGAATAGTGTAAAATGTTGTATTTTAATTCAAAACCTCTTTTTAATCTAATTTATTTATATGATTAGATTAACTTTTGAATTGGTTTTAAAGTGAAATTAGAAAATATTTTCACCATTTAATCCAATAGTGGTCGTTGGAATTAATTTCACTTTGAAATCGGACTTAAACTAGTGTTAATCTTTTGATACTTATTGTTTCATAAAAACACGCTATTTGCTCTGACAGCGGGAATTAATTATTAAAATAATTAATGCAACTTATATGTTGTGAATTTTGTAAAATGGACTTCATTTTTGAATTCGTAATATCAAATATAGCTTAGGGTGAATTTTTGGTAATTTTCTGAAAAACTTCAATTTTTGATGAATAGTGAAACCACTAAGTGGTACTTATAAAAACTGATTTTCGGTTTAAATGAAATTTTTCCATCATTGTGTTTTGAATTTCAAAAATCCGACATACATGGTTGTCATTAATAAGTAAAATATGGTTCAATGGGATTAAAATAATTTTTTGGTGAATAGTAACTATTTAAGTTCTTAATCGCGATTAGAGGTAATTAGTGTAATTTAAGGTAAAAATGATATTATAAAAATATGAAAACACCATGACACTTGTCCTACCCCTATTTGATGATTCATGGCCGACCAAGACAATCCATGGGTCAACTTGGGGACCCCATGGAGCCACTTTGGTTGGAAAATGACATTAATAAATATTTATTTAATGTTAAAATTAAAATGGCACAAACATGATATGTTTTACTAAAACAATTTTTTAATGGGGTTATACAAGTCAGATTTTTTATTATAAATAGTAATTGGAAAGATAAAAAGATTTCCTACATCATAGTAATTGTTTTATAATTTTTAGACATTAAATAAATTAAATTATTTATGACATAATAATGATGCAGTGATGACATCATTATTTGACGATTTAAATAAAATGGAAAGATAATGTAAAATCTATGAACTACACATGTCCAAAACTTATTGGATGTGAATATTTCGAAGCCTTATCACCATATCCACGAATTATATCAATGTGGGACCTTTTAAAACCGAAACACATTTTCGAATAAAGTAATATTTCTTTACTTTCTAAAAGTGACCCTCCTCTCCTCTTATAAAAGGCCCCCACCTCTACCTCATTTCACACACTCCTCAAACCTTTGGCTCGGACATACCCTGCCCATTTACTCTGTCCACATCCCTCTCCTCATCCTAGATGATTCCCTTTGGGCATAATTCTTTCAAATGAAGCCTTTAGGCTCAAATCAAAAGGAGTTACACTTTTAAAGGTAATTCATTCTCTCATGTTCATTTGTTTTATTTGACTTCTCTAACCCCCTAAACTCTTTTTATTTACTTCTTTTGTAACAACACCAGTATCTTCAATATACTAGGATGTTATTATAAGATTTATTCGAGCTACACTCTCACACAACTACATCAAATGGTTAAAGAACATACGGTTTCCGTGGATGGCGAAATTCTGCCTCCTAAAACGATGATTGTTCAATACTCATTTAACACCTTCAAAGGTGGCCATTATGATGTCACTATTTTTATATATGATATATAATATGTTTATTTTTTCCTTAATCTTCTGTTTTTTTTCATTTTGGGCATACCTTTATGGTTTCCATTATGGGTAAACGCGATATCTTCATTTAAGGAAGTGCGGACTACCGCCCCCTCAAAGTGATTTGATTCGTTAAATACCATATGTGGGATGTATAAAGGATGGAACTATGATATTATATATTATATTATACTATAATTATAATATACCTTTATATCATTATTATTCCATTCTATAAAATACAAAATAGAAATGAAAGTAGCGTTCATGCATACGTACGGCTTACCGTCTCCATGAACGGTGCATTTCATTTCTTACCTCTAAATGATTATGTAATGTTATAAATGCATGCATGTACTGGATATATATGACGTATATGATATCTACATCATGAATACAATTCTGGATATAATAAACATTTGGCCACATGAACAACATGTAATTGTAAGAAGTCCACTTTCGACTTAAGAACCAAATATCGGCAAAACAAATATTATTAACTTAAATGATTACATAATGTTTTATGACATGGTAATAAGTGATATAAAAGGAATAATGAACTTGAAAAAGGTTCTTAAGGAAGTAGAAATTAACTCAAGTTTATTATTCAGGAGATTAAAGAACAATCGAGTCAAGTCGGACCCGAGGTAAGGGATCCTACTCCTCTCTTTCTTTTTAAGTACACTCTTTTATGTCATTCCTTATAAAGCTCATCTTTCTTGTTATTGGGATGTTATTTTATATGAAACTTACTGTAATTTTTATGTTCATGTGATGGGAGACCCTATTTCCTCTCATCAATCCATTTTGGAAGTTTTAAGTGGCGCTGTTAGGCTACCGAGTTTTCGTAAGAGATTTTTCATCACACTTTTATTCCCGTGAGATTTATGCTACATTTTCCAATTTCCATTGAGTGGTTCATGTAATGACCACTATTACACTCCTTTTGTAATATAATTCCATTTATGGGTATTTACATATTCATTGTATGACACTTCTTCAATGGGGTGTACTTTTCGAAAGTTACCCAAGTCGGTAAGGGAACCTTTCACCCTCCTCTTTTTAAAAGAATTCGTTTGTTATGTCTTTTAATTCACATACTATTATGTTGGGATATGTTATTCTATATCCCGATTGATGTAAATTTTATGTCCAAGTGATGAGATTCCCTTTTTATCTCTCATCAACTCATTTTCTGAATTTTTGAAGTGACGCCGTTAGGCTGTCAAATTTTTGCAAGGGAACTTCTTAGCCCAAATTTGATTCTTTGGGATAAACTTGTACTCCTTGAATATTTCGTTCTATGAATATGTTTGAATAACCTTTGATTGTTTTACACTTAATATCCACTTATATTTTTTGTATTCGTTTGTCACACATAATTATGCAATTGATTTATCCTTAAACCAAGGATACCGTCTTTTTAAAGGACTTCGTCTCAATATCCTTTCATTGAGGCATATTTCGTTTTATACACAACTTTCTTTTATACGGTGTATAAACCCCTTTGACTTTTACTTTTATACAAAAGGAATCTTTTTCTACAAATCGTTTTACTAAACGACAAAAAGGAATGTTTTTTTAACGTATGCGGTGACAACGACCTTTTCCGCCGCCGCGGGTATTATTTGGCCTTTGGCTTCCTCAACAAGCTGTAATGTTTTTAAAATAAAATAAATACCATATACTCTTTTATGTATTTTGGTATTGAAAATGGTTTTGATAAAGGATTCTATTATGTCAATATATTTATGATATATTGTGATTGAAATGTGGAAATGTTATCATTCCTTTATATTGGTTTTCTGTTTTATGATTTTATATTGTTACTTGGACATTTTAACGGGTGGTTACGTTATAAACCATATGACGGGTGGTGCCGTGAATACCAGGACGGGTGGTTACGTTATAACCTCCAATGCATTGGGTATGGAAGTCGGCCGTATGGCTATTCCATTAAGTATGTATGGAAATTGGTCGTATGGATATTCCATTAAGTGATATGTGTGGGAGTTGACCGTATAGTTATTCCACTTAAGTATGTTTATGTCCCAAGTTACCTTTATATATGTTATGTGTTCTCTATATGGGTTTTATGGTAATCCTTTGGTTACAAAAAGGTAAGTAATGATATTTTATTCAGTGAAGATTTTTTACTACTTCATAAAGGTGAAAAGTATTACTTTGATAAAGTATACATGGTTTACTTTTTGTTTTGATAAACTAAAAGTTTTTATTCTTTGTGTATCCCTTACTAAGTTTTTATGCTAATCCCAAGTTTTTGAAATGTTTTTCACAGGAATTAGAGTGGAATAGTGTCAAAGATGGTATCAAGGGAAAGTCATGCTACCTAAAACATGAAACTAGACATGTTTCTTTTTAAGATTTTTTATTATATGGAAATTTAGTAGAAGAGACTACTCTGTAATCTTTTTAGATGTAATAGTTATGTCCTAATTCTCTAAAACTCTAAACCTGAAAAGATCCTCAATGTGAATTACTCATTTAATTCAATATTAATTAAGGTTTAAGGCTGGGGCCTTATAGTTGGTATCAGAGGTCGGTTTAGATAACTTTAGAGGTTAGGGTATTCTCTAAGCACAAGTGACATTACCATAATGGTTAGGATTTCAAAAAGAGTCCTAGTTTTAGATAAAGTGAATGAGTAAGTATATCTTAGTGTTTATCTTCCTCATTAGTACATGATGGTTATGTTGATATACTCACACTGACCTTTTTGGTTTTAGTAAATGGATGGATCTAGAAGGCACCAAAGTGACAATGGGTTTGAAGGAAACTGTGGTGGTTCTCTGATTAAGAGACTAGATGAGATGGGGGATTCAATGAGGAATCTCATAGTTGTTCTAAACCAACTATCAAGGAGTCATGATCAACCACTTCAACCTTGGTAAGTTCTCTAATTCATCATGTACGAGATGGCCAACTCGATGTGGAAATTCAGGTAATAATTATTAAGGTAACCATTAGGGTTTATATGATCATTAATTTTTAGGTAATTATGGGTTACTCTATGATATTATGGAAAATGAAAGGAATGAGATAAACTTGAGGTTAAAATATGTTATGATTATTCTTGAAGATTTTAACTCATTTTTGGGGAATGTTTTAAGAATTATATATAGTTTTGGAAAAATGACAACACATAGACCGTGTGACAACCCGTCGCGTCGGACAAAGCTGCAGGAATCGAACCCACAACCAAAGTGCAACTGGTATTTATCGCCTACCACTGGACTACGTGAAGTCCCTGGTTAGTTTGACTGATTCTTTTTAATTAGATGATTTTATGAATTAAGAGTAGTTTTATTTTGGGTTATCTATGGATATTTATTAACCTATCATGGTGGATATGTGATTAGGTTAATTAATTTTCAATACGAGACATTAAGAGCAACTGATGTTGTTTGGAGATAAATGTTACGATTTAACTTGGAAGAATATGTGACTAAATCCCTCAAATATTTGGGCTTCAATCTTAGTTTTGTTTACTTTGAAGAATTTTATGGACAAATTGATTATAGAATGGTTCTCGTTGATCTTTGGGTTTGGTTGGACAAATTTTGGAGATTAAGAATAGATTTTCTTTTTATAAAGGGTTATCCTTTTCTGGATTATCTGACCTTGTACTAACCTTTCTAGTTTTTTTTTGGTTAAATCATAAAGACATGGGATGTATATAGTTCTCTTTGGTGGATTAGGTGATTCTCTAGAAGTTGATTATAGTACTCTTAATGTGAACAAGTCTCCCTAAATACTCGTCTTTTGGAAAAAAATATGAGTTTGATTAAGGAATCTAGTAAAAGTTGAAAGTCAACATGATAAGTGATTATGTTTCCTTATGAATAAATTCCTCAATAAAAAGTAACTTAAAACAAAAATGTTGTCTATTAACTTTTCCTATTGGGGAATCGAATACCGTTTAACCCATCACAAGTTTGTGATTTTCTCATGGTTAACTTTCTCCTAAACATGTTTTCTATCACTCTCCATCAGAACATGACCCTATGTTTTCTCCTCCATGTCCATGTTTTCATACTTGGAATCCTAGTATGGGTTAACTCGGGTGACCTTTGTACTTATCTTTCTTTATTTTAAAGTGATTGTTTTACCGACTCTTCTCCGATGTGGGACTTTCAAGGATGTTTCCAAGCCCAATTTTAAAATTGCGAGGACGCAATTCCCAAAAGGGGGGAAGGATGTAACACCCCAATTAAATAAAGAATATGACATCTTTATATTTATCCATATTTGTGAATCAAATATTAATATGACTTTAAAGGGGATGCTATGCTCGATGGCGTACCCAACACGCAACAACGAGTTTCTTGGGAATCTTACGTTGCACTCTAATAATAAAATAATATTATTTTAAATGGTAGTTAAAATGTAGCCGTTGTATTGGCGGGAATGGATAGAAATAACTAAAATATGATTATATATGTTTTTAAATGTTTTTACATTTATCCAAATGCTTAAAATACGGAAAGAATTCAATTTTAGGCTTTTATACCCTAATTTTCACTAAAGGTTCATTTATCGCCTTTTGATGGCGAACTATCATTAAATATAGTTTTGATCACTCTTATAAATTCTTTTGGACCAAATAAAACTCTTCTTTAGAATTGGGACATCAAATTTTACTTTGTGTAAATTTTTGGTATTTTTCCGATAAAGTTCATTTTTTTTAATGAATAGTGTAAAATGTTGTATTTTAATTCAAAACCTCTTTTTAATATAATTTATTTATATGATTAGATTATCTTTTGAATTGGTTTTAAAGTGAAATTAGAAAATATTTTCACCATTAAATCCAATAGTGGTCATTGGAATTAATTTCACTTTGAAATCGGACTTAAACTAGTGTCAATCTTTTGATACTCATTGTTTCATAAAAACACGCTATTTGCTCTGACAGCGGGAATTAATTATTAAATTAATTAATGCAACTTATATGTTGTGAATTTTATAAAATGGACTTCATTTTTGAATTCGGAATATCAAATATATCTTAGGGTGAATTTTTGGTAATTTTCTGAAAAACTTCAATTTTTGATGAATAGTGAAACCACTAAGTGGTACTTATAAAAACTGATTTTCCGTTTAAATGAAATTTTGCAATCATTGTATTTTGAATTTCAAAAATCTGACATACATGGTTGTCATTAAGAAGTAAAATGTGGTTCAATGGGATTAAAATAATTTTTTGGTGAATAGTAACTATTTAAGTTCTTAATCGCGATTAGAGGTAATTAGTGTAATTTAAGGTAAAAATGATATTATAAAAATATGAAAACACCATGACACTTGTCCTACCCCTATTGGATGAGTCATGGCAGACCAAGACAATCCATGGGTCAACTTGGGTACCCCATGGAGCCACTTTGGTTGGAAAATGACATTAATATATATTTATTTAATGTTAAAATTAAAATGGCCCAAACATGATATGTTTTACTAAAACAATTTTTTAATGGGGTTATACAAGTAAGATTTTTTATTATAAATATTCATTGGAAAGATAAAAATATTTCCTAAATCATAGTAATTTTTTTATAATTTTTAGACATTAAATAAATTAAATTATTTATGATATAATAATGATGCAGTGATGACATCATTATTTGACGATTTAAATAAAATGGAAAGATAATGTAAAATCTATGAACTACACATGTCCAAAACTTATTGGATATAAATATTTCGAAGACTTATCACCTTATCCACGAATTATATCAATGTGGGACCTTTTAAAATCGAAACACATTTTCAAATAAAGTAATATTTCTTTACTTTCCAAAAGTGTCCCTCCTCTCCTCTTATAAAAGGCCCCAACCTCTACCTCATTTCACACACTCCTCAAGCCTTTGGCTCGGCCATACCCTGCCCATTTACTCTCTACACATCCCTCTCCTCATCCTAGAGGATTCCATTTGGGAATAATCCTTTCAAAGGAAGCCTTTAGGCTCAAATCAAAAGGAGTTACACTTTTAAAGGTAATTCATTCTCTCATGTTCATTTGTTTTATTTTCTTCTCCAACCCCCTAAACTCTTTTTATTTACTTATTTTGTAACAACACCAGTATCTTCAATATACTAGGATGTTGTTATAAGATTTATTAAAGCTAAAATCTCACACAACTACATCAAATGGTTAAAGAACATACGGTTTCTGTGGATGGCGAAATTCTGCCTCCCGAAACGATGATTGTTCAAAACTCATTTAACACCTTCAAAGGTGGCCATTATGATGACACTATTTTTATATATGATATATAATATGTTTATGTTTTCCTTAATATTCTGTTTTTTTTCATTTTGGGCATACCTTTATGGTTTCCATTATGGGTAAACGCGATATCTTCATTTAAGGAAGTGCGGACTACCGCCCCCTCAAAGTAATTTGATTCGTTAAATACCATATGTGGGACGTATAAAGGATGGAACTATGATATTATATATGATATTATACTATAATTATAACATACCTTTATATCATTATTATTCCATTCTATAAAATACGAAATAGAAATGAAAGTAGCGTTCATGCGTACGTACGGCTTACCGTCTCCATGAACGGTGCATTTCATTTCTTACCTCTAAATGATTATGTAATGTTATAAATGAATGCATGTAATGAATATATATTACATATATAATATCTACATCATGAATACAATTCTGGATATAATAAACATTTGGCCACATGAACAACATGTAATTGTAAGAAGTCCACTTTCGACTTAAGAACCAAATATCGGCAAAACAAATATTATTAACTTAAATGATTACATAATGTTTTATGACATGGTAATAAGTGATATAAAAGGAATAATGAACTTGAAAAAGTTTCTTAAGGAAGTATAAATTAACTCAAGTTTATTATTCCGGAGATTAAAAAACGATCGAGTCAAGTCGGACCGGACGTAAGGGATCCTACTCCTCTCTTTCTTTTTAAGTACACTCTTTTATGTCATTCCTTCTAAAGCTCATCTTTCTTGTTATTGGGATGTTATTTTATATGAAACTTACTATAATTTTTATGTTCATGTGATGGGAGACCCTATTTCCTCTCATCAATCCATTTTGGAAGTTTTAAGTGGCACCGTTAGGCTGCCGAGTTTTCGTAAGAGATTTTTCATCTCACTTTTATTCCTGTGAGATTTATGCTACATTTGCCACAATTTCCATTGAGTGGTTCATGTACTTCCCACTATTACACTCCTTTTGTAATATAATTCCATTTATGGGTATTTACATATCCATTGTATGACACTTCTTCAATGGGGTGTACTTTTCGAAAGTTACCCAAGTCGGTAAGGGAACCTTTCACCCTCCTCTTTTTAAAAGACTTTGTTTGTTGTGTCTTTTAATTCGCATACTATTATGTTGGGATATGTTCTTCTATATCCTAATTGATGTAAATTTTATGTCCAAGTGATGATATTCCCTTTTTATCTCTCATCAACTCATTTTTTGAATTTTTGAAGTGACACCGTTTGGCTGTCAAATTTTTGCAAGGGAACTTCCTAGCCCAAATTTGATTCTTTGGGATAAACTTATACTCCTTGAATATGTCGTTCTATGAATATGTGTGAATAACCTCTGATTGTTTTACTCTTAATATCCACTTATATTTTGTGTATTTTTTTCACACATAATTATGCAATTGATTTATCCTTAAACCAAGGATACCGTCTTTGTAAGGGACTTCGTCTCAATCTCCTTTCATTAAGGCATATTTCGTTTTATACACAACTTTCTTTTATACGGTGTATAAACCCCTTTGACTTTTACTTTTATCCAAAAGGAATCTTTTTCTACGAATCGTTTTACTAAACGACAAAAAGGAATATTTTTTTAACGTACGCGGTGACAACAACCTTTTCCGCCGCCGCGAGTATTATTTGGCCTTTGGCTTCCTCAACAGGCCGTAATGTTTTTAAAATAAAATAAATACCATATAATCTTTTATGTATTTTGGTATTGAAAATGGTTTTGATAATGGATTCTATTATGTCAATATATTTATGATATATTGTGATTGAAATGTAGAAATGTTATCATTCCTTTATATTGGTTTTCTGTTTTATGATTTTATATTGGTACTTGGACATTTTAACGGGTGGTTACATTATAAACCATATGACGGGTGGTGTCGTGAATACCAGGACGGGTGGTTACGTTATAACCTCCAATGCATTGGGTATAGAAGTCGGCCATATGGATATTCCATTAAGTAAGTATGGAAATTGGCCGTATGGCTATTCCATTAAGTGATATGTGTGGGAGTTGACCGTATGGTTATTCCACTTAAGTGTGTTTATGTCCCAAGTTACCTTTATATATGTTATGTGTTCTCTATATGGGTTTTATGGTAATCCTTTGGTTACAAAAAGGTAAGTAATGATATTTTATTCAGTGAAGGGTTTTTACTAATTCATAAAGGTGAAAAGTATTACTTTGATAAAGTATACATGGTTTACTTTTTGTTTTGATAAACTAACAGTTTTTATTCTTTGTGTATCCCTTACTGAGTTTTTATGCTCATCCCAAGTTTTTGAAATGTTTTTCACAGGAATTAGCGTGGAATAGTGTCAAGGATGGGATCAAGGGAAAGTCATGCTACCTAAAACATGAAACTAGACATGTTTCTTTTTAAGAGTTTTTATTATATGGAAATTTAGTAGAAGAGACTAATCTGTAATCTTTTGAGATGAAATAGTTATGTCCTAATTCTCTAAAACTCTAAACCTGAAAAGATCCTCAATGTAAATTACTCATTTAATTCAATATTAAGTAAGGTTTAAGGCTGGGGCCTTATAGGTCCTCTCCCTTAAATGTATTAAGACAAGGTTATAATTGGAAAGTCTAATATCTCTATTTTTTAAAATAAATTAGGTCCAATCTCTAATATTTCTACTCATATTGGACTTATTATTGATAAATATTCCTTTATTCCATTGGAAATTCAGGTTTTGGAGTTATAATTTGATTGAATTATCATTTTTAAAATCTTACTATCAGAATGATAATAAAAGTCAATACTAATATAAGTGTTGTATTTGTTTCTTCTTCAAGACTTGGATACCTCCTTCTCATTAAATTATTTTATAGAAACTTACTTATGGAAAGTTTTCTACTGATTTATATCTGAAAATTTTTGTTTCTATATGGAATTTATATGCCTTTTGTGAAAATAAAATGAGGAATAAACTAATGATGTATTGTTGAATGAAAAAATTTATTGGGATTTATAGAGAGCCTTGTTTTATATTTTTGAACTCCCCTTGCCTCTATTGTAGACACATTATTTATTTGTTCAAATTTTATCCTTATTAATCAACTTATTAATATATTTATTACTATTGTGGATGGTATCTTTTATCTAGTTTGGTGGATCCAGAATACCTGAAAGTTTGGAATTTCTATCATTTCCCTACAAAAAATATATTTCTCGCAATTTTTCTACTTGAAAGGATGTTATAAAGATTCAGAAGGGGTATGCAAGGAATACCATTTATGGACTTTCTATTTTAGATATATTAAACATTGTAGGTAACTTTAAGAAATACAGAGGATCCATTTAAGTGGTTTAGAATGTTCCTATGACCAACTGGATCAATATTAATACTGATGTTGTAGCTAAAGGAAATCTTGGGATCTCAGGATATGGTGGTGTATTCAAGGAATCATGTGGGATGGTTCGAAGGTTCTATTATGATACAAATAGTGAATCATTTTCAATTGACATAGAAATGTTTGTGGTAACTATTGAAAGTGGGTTCCCTATACCCAACATATATATGTAATTTGATTACCATTACATGTATACAGTTTTATATATACATCTGTTTATCAAACAATAATAGTGTTGATAATTCTATTTACACTATATTTATGGTAATTTCCTTAGATTATGTGTCATATCAAAAAGGTCATAATAGTACCCATTCCATAATAAGAACCTATATATACCCTGATAGTAATCTTAAAGTAATGTTCTATGGTCTAGATGCATCATACTGACAAGACATAGATTTTTTGTGACTATCAGGTGTTGGGCGATCATAATCATTGAGACTTCTTTTAATGAAGTTCATACTTCATGATCTCTAGTAGTTGATATCATGAGGATAAACCCAAAAATAGGAACACCACATGTTTCAGGTGTCATTGGTTGTTCCTATATATGAAAATGTTTATTGGTCTTCTGACTTTATATCATTATCAAATGTGTTCCATTTTATTATGTTCTTTAATTAAAGGAAAAACCATTAATTGAAGTCATGTAAAGGTAGCATTTATTGGGTGCATCATTGGTGGTACAACATTAGTTGAATGATAAAGATAGAATTTGTTTCTTTTGAGTTGGGGAAGTGATATCTTGAGCCTAGTTGATCAGGATAGTAGTACCTTCATAAATCCATGGCCATGGTATTTGATGGTAATTCCATCTAGTTATATCAAAAAATAATAAATCAAGAATAGATATTGTCATAAGCTATGTATCCTAATTTATAATATAGCAGGATACAAAGATTCGTAATATGGTTTTTGTTGTTATAACTATTCATGCACATGAGCCTCAGCCCAGTTGGTGAGGTATCCTTAAGTGCATCCACAAGACCCAGGTTCAAATCCAGGTAGAGGCATATTTCTGGGTATTGTAGCAGTACTGTAGCAGGTACTGTAGCAGGCACTGTAGCGGTATTTGTAAACTGTGCGGGTACTACAGCAGAATTGCACACTGTACAGGTACTGTAGTAGAACTATACAGTGTGCGGTATTCTAGCAGGTACTGTAGCAATTACTGTAGCAGGTAATGTTCAATACTGTAGTAGTTGGAACTAGTTACCTTGGGTCACCGGTTTGGGCTTGGAGTCCTTAAGGCTTTAGGGCCACCCAGGCCTTCAGATTAGTAGGGATTTCGGGCCACCTTTAAGGACTCAGGCCACCTCAAGGCCTTCAGGACACATGTAGTTGCCCAAGACACACTACAAAAAACGAGAATCCCCGGAAGAGGATTTAGAGCAGGTGCACCCACTAGAGCATAACCAAATGGATTTTTCAGAATGAGAGAATATGGTTATACCATCGGGACTAGCCTGTGCTTGCACGGGAAGCCTAGCTAGATGACCATGCTAAGGTGGAGAGCTACTATCATGATGTAGATGCTGGGGAGGGGCAGTTCCTTGTAGATATTCTGGTTGAATTCCCTAAGACCTTCGGGTCATGTAATCTCCTAAGTCTATGATCTATGTAATCTCTAAGCCTATGGGCCTTGTAAGGGTTCCCCCTCATCCCTTGAAAGGGGGGTTATCAAAAATCAAAAAAAAATGAAGGCCTTCAGGCCATTTGGGTTATTATAACTATTCATTATCTCTTTAAGAGTATTGATGGGTTACTAGAATCCACTCTTAGTCTATGAATACTATTTACTTATATCAAGATAAGAGTCTAAAAAGTCACACACAATAGCATATTCAAGAATATACCCAATTATGGTAAATAGGTATAAAGAATATGGTGGGACCCACCATTAAGTCTGATAGTTTTCCGATCCAAGTTTTATCAATCACCGATAAATAAATAAATTCATTGTTAATCAAGTATTGAATAATTGGGTAGAATTTATTTATTATAAATATTCAAAATTGTTTAAGTAAATATGTGGATTAATATTATATGAACATATATTATCTTAATATTCAAGGTTCATTTAATATTATTGGTAATTATGAGTTGAGTTAATGACTCATTTTTATCATGTAATATATTTAATATATATAATAAGTAGGAGATAAAAAATAAATGATGTTTATGACATAGTTAGTTCATCGTTATTATTAATTTATTACTTATTTAGTGGATGTTAAATATACAGGGGTCAGGGAACCCTATCCAATTATATTGGAAATCCACTATATAAGATTAATATAGGCTCATTCCATGCACTCTTAATCACTTATAATTGATAGCTTCTCTCTCTTTCTAAATTCTAGAGAGATAAATGCTCTAACTGAGTGAATGATTGAAAAATGCATTCACAGATTGAAGGCATGATATTGAGGTGATTTTTGTGACATTTAAGAAATTTTTGGAGCTCCATGATAGTATGATGAATTCAATGAACAGCATACTTTTGGATTCTTTAAGAATGTGTGGATGATTTAGAGGGGTTCGGTCTCAGATCCTTCAAGAAATGGTTATCAGCAACATGTGATAGATAAACAAAACCTCGATATTGATGAGGTATCTATTATATTTTTAATTTTGTGCTTTAATAATTCAATTGAGATTCTTAGACCATATTGGGGATCAAATCGCAGGAGAATACAAATTTTTTTTGCTCTGGTGATGAAAAATTTTAAATCCTTGTTCTATCAGCTTCAGTTGCCTTCCTCAGTACCATCAATTGGTATCAGAGCAGTCACATTAATTTTCTAATCTAGGAAAATAATAATTTGACTTGAATTTGAATAGAGGGTGTTAATTATGTCCCAAGGGATCTGATCATTCTTCAATACAATTGCAGATGAACAATTTATGGGAATCCAAAAAAAATTGTGGATTGAAATCAGAAGTTTTTCTGGGTATTAATATTGATGAACATATTTAAAGTTATGTTGGTTTTACCTTAATGAACTAGCTATAGGAAATTCAAAGAAAATTTGTTTTCCAGCTTTTTCCCATTAGATATCGGTTGGAGGAATAATTTTTTTGTGGTCCCTATTTCCATAAAGTTGTGGAATCATCACTCAAAAATAAAGCCTATTATTTTTAGGCTTCTGAAAATGGGTAAATAGGAATTGTGATCCAAAATCCAAAAAATCTAAAGAAAGAAAAATGTAACATAATTTATATTTTATAAGGTGGTTGGTCATTCCTCATGTGAAAAAAACTAAAGAATAATTAAAAATAGGGTCTTTGGGTCTGGGCGGTGTGACCCTATCAGAGAGATAAAAAACCATTTAAGTAAAAAAAACAAAAAAATAGGGTGTACAGTTCTTCCTCACCATGTTCATGGGATACCTATATCTTTCACATGGAAGCCTTGCCTGGTTTCCACCTCTCTCTGGTTGGTACACTACCTTCGGCACCCCCACCTCTCAAATGAGGTGCCTCCCCCTTGTTGGCCACTCCTAATGTCGACCACCACCACCATCCTCTCCCACAATGAAGTGTCACTGTTGTCCTATCCCATAATAAAGTGACACTGCCATACTCTCCAATGACCAAGCACTAACATCATCCTCTCCCATTACTGACCATCACTGTCACCTGCTCGAATATTTCACTTCCATCCCATTTTCCTAGAACTGGAAGGACAAAGCTGACATTGGAGACTCCTCTACCGAGGTCCCTTCTATCTTCCACTATACTAAATGGCCACCCCCTAACTAGATCTATCACTAGTCACCACCATTATAGAATGTGAAATTTTCCATTATCTACCTTGTCTACAATGTTCCCCCTTACATCAATTACCATGGCCTCCCTTGGGTCTTGTTGGATAGGATTTATCCCTCAATGGGCCTAATTAGGTCCTCCTGACCTGGGATGGGTCCGGGCAGGACTCTCTAGCCCAGAACTTCTCTACACTGGATTTTTTCTGGCCTGAAACAGTCATGCAATGTTATGTATCAACTTGAAATGGGCTTGGGTGAGGTTTTAAGGCCAAAGAAAATTTTATATAATCAAAAATTAATTTAATTGTTTTTTGGTTTTAAAAAATAATAATATTTTAATATTCCAAAAAATTAATTTAATTTAGTATTAAATTAAATTAATTCATTGCTTTACTTTTTGGAATAAAAATTCAATTAATACTGGTATTGAATGAGAATAAATTTTATAAATTTAAATAATTCATTTAATTTATTTAAAATCCTTATACTTAAATTTATTTCAATTTAATTTTATCACACTTTTATTTTACCCCTTTACTGGTTGTGAGAACTGATCGAACCTGGGTAAGTCTGGGTAGATTTATTTAAATATTTATTACAATTGCGTATGATATTTTTAATAACTAGTTAATCTTATGATGGTCTTTACATAATCTTATTTTTATTCAATATGTATAAGGACCTGCATGTCCAATTTAACTGTATGTATTTTTTTCTTCCCTAGACTCCCTCATCTACATGCGAGTATAATTATATATTTTATGATGATGATTTAAGGTGTGGACCCCACAAATAAGAGGTAGTACCCCAGATTAGAAGTGAATACACTGGACCGGGGGTGAGTTGTGATATAAGTTTGGACTCGAATCTGTATAATATTCCTTAGGTCATAGTTGATCCCTTAAATTTAAAAATGGATCAACCAAAATTATATTCTCATGACTAGTTGGTTAATTTTATTTCCTTTATGTATTATTTATTATTTTATACATGTTTATGTTTAGTGCAAGAATACATAAAATAATAAATAAGAAAAATGTATAAAGTTGTGATGAATGTTTTTCTATTAATTCATGTTTATTTGTGAGTGAAAAAAACATAGTTTGAACATATTTAATAAAAATTTATTATATTTTTTAGGAAATATTAAAAATACCTCAATTATATATTAAGTCTTACACCCTTAAGTAGCTCAAATTTGAACAAGATTGGGTGTACAAGGTTCTCTTCAGCCAAAGTTGAGGGTGCCTCATACTACTGAGGAGTTCTTGTAAAAATAATGGGTTGACTTAACAAAATTTGGTAGCAAAGAAGTATCCAAAGACATCTTTCTACCACATTAGGGTCAAATCATTAAGGAAATCAGGGTTATGATTCTGATAAGCTAGGAATTTACTCAACAGTTAAAGTAACCATGAGTTAATGAGATTGGTCATCCTAGATCCTACCTAGAAACTCTCCAAGTAGTGGCATATCCAAAGAATTTAGACTATGAGGATAAGTTTCAAGGATCCTTTCCCCAAGAATACTCAAGTGATAGATGACTCTGAATCCAATTATGAGAGATACTAGATTTTGATAAAATAGTGGGAGACATTTAATGATTTAATTTATTGATCAATAATGTTTAAAATACAATAAATATAAAGTATTAATTGATAAATTTATCTTTTGTATATAAAAATGGGAATCACCAATACCACTGAATCGATATTACTATAATCAATATTGGATAAAGAAAATATCCTAACCAGCTATAACTTCCAGGAGTGGTATATGAACTTGCGCATAATACTATTCTAAAAGAGAAATAGGTATGTGATGGAGTCCTCACTTCCTATTGAGAATCATTAGGGAGAAATCACGACAGATAAAGATAGATGGAAAAAACATATAGATGATTCACTAGATATACAGTGTATTATGTTGTCATTTATTTCTAGTCAATTGTAGGAAATACATGAGCAAGAAGATGTATACAAGATCCTAGCTCATCTTTAAGAATTATATCAGTAGAGACAAAGACTATAAAGGTATGATATTTTTAGTTCACTGTATAGGTACAAGCTAGAATAAGGGAACCATGAAGGTCCTCATGTACTCAGGATGATCAGGTACATTGAGAGTCTTGAAGCCCTTAGGTTCAAGTTAAACATATAATTAGCGACTGGTCTCATTCATTCCTCTTTACCATTAAGATTTTAGAGTTTCATTGGTAACTATAATATGAATAACATTATAAATTCACTCCTAGATATTTTGTGTTTAGTTTTCCAAGATGATAAGGATGTGAATAATACTGATTCTTCATCCCTTATGGTGAACAAGATAAGAAAGGGAAATGATAAGTTGTCAAAGTATAAGTCCAAGCCAAATTCATTAATTCATCATCCTTCTGAAAATCCAAATATATAAAGATAGCATAATGATTAGGTGGTTTTCTACTTTCTATGTGGAAAGAAAGGAAACTAGAAGAAAATTTGTGGATCTGGAAAGAATAAGTGGGGAGATGCTTCTAGTTTATGAATTTTTACCTTTTAATGAGATTTTTTATTATCTATAAGTTGGGTGTTGGATACAATTTTTAGCTCACACATTTTTATTCACATACATGAAAAAAGTAGATTCAAGAAGATTTTAAAGGGTGAAGTGGATCTTTGAGCTATAAATGGTGAGATCCTACCAGTCTTCCCAGTAGAATATTATCATCTAACTTTACATAGTGGTTTGGTTATTATATTAATTATTTATTATTATGTCCTTTTGGTTACCAAAAACATAATCTCATTTTCATGTTTTCTCAAAATGGTATTTTATTTCAAGTTTGGAAATAAATGTTGTCGCTTTTATAAGGATAACACATGTTATGGTATGGCACATCTTAACAATGGATTATATATACTTGAACTTGAAAACCCTATAATTACAATCAATGAAAAATCCAGTAAACATGAATCAAATAGCACCCACCTATGTCACTCTAGGCTTGGTTATGTAAATGATAAGTGTTTAAAAAATTACATCAAATAGGGTATTTAGACAAAACTAAGTTAAAATCTATGGATGTATGTTACAAACGTTTACAAGGAAAAATAACCAAATCACCCTTTTCTGGGAAAGGAGTAAGATCTACTGAATTGATGAAATTAATTCATACTGATGTATGTTGTATATTTCTATTTGTGATAGGGGTGGGTTTTTATACTTCATTACTTTTACTTATTACTATAGTAGGTATGGTTATTTCTACTTAATGTGGTATAATTATGCTGCATTTAAAATGTTTATGGGATTTCAATGTGAATTAGAAAATATTCTTGGTAATAATATTAAGACACTCCACTTAGAACAAGGTGGATAGTATCTATACGAAGATTTCATTGATCACTTAAAGGAGTGTGGGATAGTATCCCAACTCACTACTCCTTATACACCTCGTCAGAATGGTGTTAGTGAAAGGAGGAATTGGACCTTTCTTGAAATGGTCAAATCTATAATGAGTTAAGAAACTCTTCCATTATCCTTTTGGGAATACTCCTTACAAACATCGTCATATAAACTTAACTGAGTACCAACTAAAGTGAAATATGGGATTAAATATGAGTTGTGGTGTGGAAAGAAAACCAATTTATCACACATTATTGTATGGGGATACGATGCCTTTTTCAACACTATGCATAGTGAAAAATTAACATCTGGAAGAACAAAGTGCATATTTATAAGATATACTAAAGAAACCAAAGGATATTACTTATATATCCCTTCTAATAGAAAATAGATTTTGGAAATAAATTTCATGTTTCTAGAAAGGGAACACATTTTTAAGGTAAATATTGAGATCAAGATTGACTTAGATTAATTTAATTCTCTAGATACACAAGATTTGGTATGGAAAAAATATTCATAATAAAAAGTGAGAGATGAAGAAGTTACCATGACACAAGTACTATATAGGTCTTTTTTAGAGGTTATAGAACCATAGAGTTGTGGTTTTTATATCACAGATTCAGTTTACACATTACTCCTTGAGAATAATGAAACCCTTACCTATAAGGAAGTAGTATAAAGAAATTATGCTGATAAATGGAAAGAATCTATGCATTCTGAGTTAGATTCCATGTACCAAAATCATGTTTTCATTTTGGTTGACCCTTTAGCTAATGTAAAACTCATTGATTGTAAGTGGGTATTCAAGAAAAAGTTGGATATGGATGGTAAATTTAATATCTATAAAGAATGAATGGTAACAAAGGGTTTCAAGAAATTTCATGTCATAGAATATGATAAAACCTTATCACCAGTAAAAATGCTAAAATTCATCAAAATGTCGCTTGAAATAGTATCCTTTTATGATTATTATATTTTGAGGTAAAATTGTTTTTTTAAATGGGAAATTGGTTGAAGACATTTATATGACTCAACATGATGGGTTTTTAGGTAAAATAATTCCAATAAAGTGTGATATTTGTAGAGATCCATTTATGGGTTGAAGTAGAAATCACAATCATGGAATGTTCATTTTTATGAGTCCATAAGAGAATTTGGTTTTTTCAAGAATGAAAGTGATCCATGCATCTATAAGAAGTTTAATGGGAATTCCACCATTTTTCTTGTATTATATATTGATAACATATTAATTATGGGAAAAAATTAAAAGTATTACAGTTAGTTAAGACTTGGTTAAATGAATAATTATCTATTAAAGAATTGGGAGAAGAAGACTATATTCTAAGGTTCAATATCTCTTTAGATAGATCTCAGAGGCTTCTTGGACTAATTCAAAGCACATATATTGAAAATGTACTCAAAAGGTATAGTATGTAATAATCCAATAGAGGTTGTTTCCAATGTCACATGGTATCAATATATCCAATAAAATGTGTCAAAAAACACAAGAGGATATTGAAATAATAAGTAAAATCCCTTATGCCTTGATAGTGGGATCTATCATGTATTTTATTCTATGTACTAGGTTTGATATTTCATTTTCTTTAAGCATGATGGACAGATATAAATATAATCTAGTCTAGTTGCACTGGGAAGTTGTAAAAACTATCTTGAAGTACTCAAGGCATACAAAGGATATGTTATTAGAACATGGAAGATATGAGGAACTAGTAGTGAGAGGATAAACTTATTCTAGTTTCTAGATAGATCATAATTATTTGAAATCACAATTAGGCTGCATATTTTTCTTGAATGGTGTCACAGTGATCTAGAGAAGCTTAAAGAAAACTATGGTTTCCAACTCTATAATATAGTCCCATTATATAGCTACATCTGATTCATATAAAAAGGTAGTCTAGATACATATATTTTTCTTAGATATTAGTTTTGTATGTAGCAGTGTAGACCCTATTCCAATTTATTGTGATATTATTGTAGTAGTGATGATTTCCAAGGATCTCGGGTCACACTAGAGGACAAAACATATACTTCATAAGTTTTATCACTTGAGGGATTTTATATGAAGAGGTGAAGTCATAGTTATTAGAGTATCCACAAAGTATAATGTGGAATACCCCCTAACTAGATCCATATTTTATCAAATGCATGATTCTCATGTGAGAGATAGGGGTTTGAGACTTGTTAGCAGCTAGATCTAGTAAAAATGGGTGTGTTGAAAGTGGGTTCTCAAGACCCAACTTATGTATGTACTTTTATTACCATAACATATATATAGTTTGATATATATATGTATTTATCTTACTAGAATAATATTGATACTTCTATTTCCACTATATTTATGGAAATTTCCTTAGATTACATGTCAATTCAAAAGGTTGTGGTAGTTTCTAGACTATAATGAGAACCTATAGATATCATGATGGTAATCTTAAAGTAATTGAATATGGTCCAGATACATCATTTTAATAGGAAACAGATTATGTATGACTATTGGATGTTGGGACTCATAAAGATTGATACTTACACTCATAAATTTTGTGTTGGGTGATCTTTAGTAGTTGATATCATGAGGATAGAACCGTTAATAGGAACACCACATGTTTTGGGTGTCATTGGATATTACTATCTATGAACATGTGTATTGGTATCCTAACTTGAGATCATTATCAATGTATTCCATTTGATCATGTACATTGATGCAAGTAAAAAACCATGACATTGAAGTTATGGAGAGGTAGCTTGTGTTGGGTGTGTAATTGGTGGTATGACATTGGTTGAATGATCAACATAGAATTTCCTGCTTCTGGGTTAAGGAAGTCATATATCAGGCCTAGTCAATTAGTATGGTAGTACCTTCATGAATCAATGTCCATGGTAGTTTAAGGTAAGTTTGTCCTATTATATCAACAAATAATAAATCAATAATAGATGATGACCGAAGTTGTGCATCATTCTTTATAAGATATTATAAGACAAAGAGATTATATTACAGAGTGCATATTCATAAGATGGTTGTCATTGCTATGACTATTCCTTATCTCTTTAGGGATCTTGATGGGTTTCTAGACTCCACTCTTTATCTATGAATACTATTCACTACTATCAAGATAAGGTCCTAGAGGGTAACACACAAAAACTTATTTAATAATTTGTCTTATTATGGTGATTAGGTATATAGGACATGGTGGACCCCACCACAAGGTTCTAAATTTTTCCAATACAAGTTTTATTGGTCACCAAAAAATAAATAAATTCATTATTATTTGATAATAGAATAATTGGTTTGATTTTATTTATTAAAAGTTTTTAAAAGTTTTTAAGTAAATTCATAGAAAAATATTATACAAACAAATATTATTTTAATATTAATCATTCATTTAATATTAGAAGTAATTATGAGTCAAGTTAATGTCTCTGTTTTATCAAATAATATATTTAATATATATTACATGTAGTTGAGAAAAAATAATTAATGTTTATGACACATGCAGTTCATCATAATTATGTATTTATTACTTACTTAGTGGATGTTAAATATATGGGGGTCAGGGAACCCTAACTGTGTATTTTGGACATTCACTATATAAGCATAGGAGAAGCTCATTCCATTAACTATTCATCATATAGAATTTAGAGCTTCTCTATTATCCTAAATACTAGAGAGATAAACTCTCTGACTGATCAAAGGATCCAAGAATGCCTTCACATATCGAAGGCATGCGAATAAGGTAATTGTTGTAACGTCGAAGAACTCATTAGATCTCCACACCAACACCTTGAATTCAATGAATGGTGTATTCATGAATTCTTAAAGAATGTGTGACTGGTCAATAGGGTTTATCCTAGAATAATTTAAGAAATGGTCTCTAACAATGTGTGATAGATGAGAACAACTTTGATCCCAATTAGGTATTCATTTTGATTTAATTTTTTTACTTTAAAAATTCATGTAAGATCCTCAGAAAATATCAAGGATCATATCACTAGAGAAGATGAAGTTTCGTTTCTCCGATGATGAAAAAATTTAAATCCCATCCCACAAAAGTTTCACTGTGTTCCCTGGTACCATTAGTAATGACTAGTTTGAAGTGATCACGGAGCAATAAATGGAACTGGTTATGGATCAAGTGTGACTCTAGATCACAAGTTCAAGTAATTTTTCTAGATTGAGGTCATTACCCTAGAAACTCATTCCATCATGACTATAAGAAATATAATTCCTCTATATTATTTTTTATTTTTTTATTCATATTTATATCTAATTTAATGCTTTAATTGATTTTTTTCAAACATTTGTGATTCCTATAATTCATTTATCTAGTTAGACCATATCCCTTTAAAGTTGGTTTTTTTACTGAATAGGATAAGGATGAATCTTTTGTACTTTGTTTATTTTGATTTTAAATTTCATTAGGACCTTGATTTTATTTAGACTAATTGACCATCTTTTTTAATATTATTATTATTATTAGAATTAGTTTTGAAAAGGAAGAGGACCCCTTATTTTTTCTAAATGGATCCAAAGTGTACGTGGGGGAGGGGAATATCCCTAATTTTCTCATATATTCATATATATTCATCACATTAAATCTATAAGGAATGGTTTAGGTATGATTTCCTTAACTTTTATCTTCTCTTCTATCTTCTTATTCTTCCTCTAATGCGTCTATTCACTTAGGGTTCGTGGCATTTTATAATTTTTTCATTTCAAGGAAAAACAATCGATTCTCATAGAAATTTGAGTATAACAAAGATGTAGAAAACTCTAAAAATATAAAATAATCTTTATTTTATGAAGGAGTCTTCATTAAGACGGTTTCTGGGTAGGTGTCTCTATGTAATTAATTTTATTTAACATGCACTTTATTCTTGAGCTTTTCAAATATATTTTCATACTTATACAATAAATTTATAAATTTTTTATAATATTTTCCTTAGAAATTTTAATTATTTATTTCTCAAACCTAGGTTATACCATGGGGTCATTTATGGTTAGCTTATATAATATTTTTCTCAAGTAGTTTCATTCACTCAAGGTATTTGATAAATTTTTTTGTGACTTATGTTAGTTAAAATAGATTTATAAATGATGTTTTTATGATAATTGTCTTTTATAAATAGAATTTCAATAGTATTCATAATGTTAGTTTAAAAAATCTTGATTTTTTGAATAAAATTTATTTTATGAAATTAAATTGAGAAATATTTTGATTCAAATAAATTTGTAGTTGAAGTTTGAGTTATGTTTAGTATTCTATTATTATTTTTACTTGTATTTATATTGATATATGATTTATAAAAGATTATTTGTAATAATTGATATCATTATTTACCATTTCATTCTCTTCTTATTATTCCCCATTATTTTTTGGTTATAACTATTAGAATTTGTGATATCAATAATTATGATATTAATTTGATTAGGGGGTTTTATTTAGAGGATGTTAGGTTATGAAATCAAAGATTATGAGAGATGTAATGTTTGAATTTCTTTGAGTGTGGGATTTAAAAGTTTAATAATAGATACCCATGTTGTTACATTATAAATAAATGATGAGTGTCACACTAGTGAATATTACACTATATATAGTGTCCCCTAGTGTTGTTTGAGCCATGGCTTGGGGGTTTCTTTCTGACAATGCAAATGTGGCTAAATTAGGGTTTGTGATTATTAGGATTTCAATATTGGTCATCAGGTGGATCCAAATTTAATGAAGTCATATTTTATCATCATTGACTTGAGTTCTAAGTCCCATGATTTTATTTATTTTATGATTTTATTCACTTTATGTTTTGATTTACTTTATGTTTTATATTCATGTAGTTCCTTTGTTTCCTTTATAACATTCTTCTTGGTTATGCACTTTAGAAAGTAAAAAATATGGTTTTGAAATAAAATAAAATGTGATTGATTTTACACATTAATAAAAATAAATAAAATTATTTTTTAAATTTATTTTAAAACTATCATTTTTTTCTATTTTACTTATAAGAGTAATTACATCGATCCATGGTGGTGTCCTAACAAGCATTAGCTGACACCCTACATACATAGAAAGTTGTATATGTGTCATTGTATTCTCTTAATCTATTTTTTAGGTATGACCAATGATTGTGTTAAGGTTGTACCATTAGATCCATTGTAGAGAAATGGAGGTGTTTGAGCACAAATGATTTTGTGTCATATGGAGTTAGATGAGAATTTTATATTGTCATTATTTGTTATTTTTTATTATCCATAAAGTCTTTGTCCTCTCATTTTGATATGTATACTTTATCTTGTATATTATATGAGTGGATTTTGATTTATTTATTTGGCTTAAATTAGACTCATTCATTATTTATTTTGTATAAAGGTTAAATCATTCCCTTTTGTTTTCATACAATACCCTTATTACTTGTACTAACCTAGGGAAATTGGGAACACAACTTAGGTCTGAGGAATAAAAGTTAATGTAAGATGGCCAGGTATTTGGGTCAATGTGTTATAAGGATGAAATTAAAATTTTAAGTGAAAAAATGGATTTACCTTATTTAAGTTGTAAGAGAGTCATTGCAACTATTCAATGGAATAATAGGCCAAGAAAAAAATAAGACTCAACTAGGAAGAATTGTAAAAATTTAAGGATTTTCTTTATGATAAAGAATTTTGTAAAAAATAGGAGGACATATGATAATCCCACCATATCATTTCTAAAATATAAATCTCATACCACCTTTTTGAAATAAATAATAAAGGGAGATAATAAATTCATTTGGGAAGAGGAGGGGAGTAAAAATGTATGGAATAGGGGGATTCAAATAGGGATATGAAGACAAATCCAAAAGGGACACATATTTAGGTTAGTATTTTTAATGTAAACTAATTAATTTTCCATAAAATAAAAAAAAACATAGAGTATACATGAAATTTTGTAGTATACAACGAGACATATAAGGAAAATCAAGTACTCATTGCACCGAAATCTCTATTTCTTCCCCCTTCAACCTTCTTCCAATTCTTTATTTAATCCTTTTAATGATTTTAAACTAGTTCATTGTTTGATAAATAATTAAATTGAAAAAAAACACAAGGATAAATGAGGAGGGTTCTTACATTAAACATAATTTAATGATGTTTAGACTAAATGTATGATAAATTAGTTATAAGAAATTAAGTGTTAATATAGAATATACCATATCAAAAATTCACTTCATGTGTATCACTCTGGGTGACATACATAATGTTGGAATTGTACACTGAGTGGATTCACCATGATGTGGTGGTTGTTGGTGTCAATCATGATATGGTGAGGGTCACAACATCATTGACCATAATATCCTACACCAATTCATCATGATTATCAAGTTATCATGTGATGAAAATTCTATAGGAGTTTGAACATCCCAAACATAATTTTTTAAATGTTAAATAATTAGTAATAAATTAAGAGTCATGAGTTACAAGAAGTTTTAACTCATGATATGTTTCTCTATAAATTATGAAACTTTAGGTTTCCTTGGAGTTTCCTTGGATGACCTATATAAGGAAACAATATTTTTTATTGGGATTAAAATTTGAGTGAATTTGATGGTTAAAACTCCTCAAATATGAAATAATAAATCTCTATATTATCTTTTACGTATACACTCAAAGTTCAAGAAAACCCTCTCTTAAAGGATATCTATCACAACACTTCCTATTGGGGCTCACGTTACTAATCCCCAGGCCCACCTTCAATAGGCTAGGGTCTGGTGAATAGCACTGAGTAGGCATATCACTAACATGGGAGGATTTTATAAGTACCTTTACACACACCCACATCACTAATTCCACATATGCTGAAATGTAAAAACCACAAAGGAACAAAATGAATGCATCAAACTGGACCCAACCAACAGATTACAGTGGAACGTAAAGTGCAGAAAAGTAATTGGTCCAGAATAAAAGCCCACCAAAAGAAAGAATCTGCAAACTACAAAGTAAAACCTGTAAACAAGAAAGGTGTTGGGACTACTACTAGAGTTCATAGGAAAAACTCGTCCTATCTAGAACTCACAAAGCACTATCTAGTCCTGCTCTTCCCTAGAATCCATCAAAAGGCCTCTCGTCTGCACAAGACACGACACATATTGGCAAAGTCCGTGCAATAATGAATATAACAATACTCAATAGGAGACCCCAAAAACCAAAAAACAATACACAAAGTAAAGGTATATTCATCTCTACAAAATATATGTCTAAAAACATATAACAAGAGAAAAATACATATATACTTGAAACCCAGACCCATAGTCTAGAGGTAAGTCACAACAACCCACATACCCATGCTAGGGATTCAGTATGAAGATTTCAAAAGGCACTCATCTGGGAGAACTCACTCCAGGAGTCTAGTAGACTCTATAAATTCTATCCCAGAATTAATGTTCATCAGGGAGTGTCACGAGAGAGATAGATTCACTGGTAGATCTAAAGCGAGAACAAATGCACTCATTTTAGGAGAACACACTCTGGAGTGGGAAAAGATCACGATACATGGATGAAGATCACTTCCAGGGCCCTTTCGTATACCCAAACTCATCTGGATTCACCTACTAAGTAGAAGATAGATTTCTTGTTGGATTGGTCACAATAATACCGGACTGTACTTAGGGTCAAGAATGGATAGAGGATCTCACTCCGGACCTCTCGAAGAGACTCCAACTCTATCCATAAAGTCATGTTGAAGGGATCATACTCTTATAGATGGAAATGATACCTGACCTTCAGGGGAAAGAGAAAAGGGGAACTAACCCAAATGAAACTTTTCCAAGATATGGTGGACAAGGAGATCAAGACATGTATAAGAAAGTACATGATGTGTATAAGGGTCACACGCCATGTCCTCTAACCCCGGGTACTGCCCGTGTACAATGTCCCATGTTAAAAAGAGCATGTCATGTAAAAAATCTATACATAACATGTATAAGAGTAACACATTGTTTCCTACTATACATGGGTCTCTCCATGTACACTGGCCATGTGCTCATACACAACTTCAACCCGTGTACCCATACACAGGGTAACCTGTGTAACTGGCCTGGTCTGGCTATGTGGTGGAGTACATGCCATGTATGGTACCTCGTGTCCGTGTATCTTTAGAGATACATTAAGAGTTCCACATGAGGACCCACACACTGTGTGACAAGGGTCACATGTCATGTCATCACTTTCTGTCGCCCGAAACCCTAACTGTCGTTCAACAGGGACCACATGCCGTGTTCTTCAGAATTTTCCAAAAACGACGCTCTTCATCTATGTGCCATCTTTGATCATATGGTGTTCTTTATGGTGATCCTTTATCCTCAAAAATGAATATCCAAAGTTGTTTCATCACTGCAAAACTGATTCAGTAGGTTTCAGACCTTCGATCGGCTTCAAAAAAAATTCAATCATCTACACGAAGAACAGTCAAAGAAAGATTTCTTACGAACCATGTCGATTTGTCTGTTTCCATCATCTCCGCACCTCTGTTGGGTCATCACGATGCTAGATGTCCAATTTGTGATTTTTTTCCAAGAAACATGTGCGCAAAAATCATTTGAATGTTATTCCGTGAAGAAGGCGAAGAACACAATTGGGGGAAGAAACACAAAAGATAAAATCAAGGAAAGAACCTCAATCATAGTTTGTTGTGACCTTTATCTTCTACCATTAAAAGGATTAAGTTAAAAAAAACAAGAATAATTACAATCATAATCATCCCTAAATTTCCACAAATCAAACCCTCCCATAAGAACGACCGAACCATGGGTCATCATGTTCGTGGGTTGATCCGCGTTTGTCGTTAAATCAAATAACAGGAAAAACACAATTGAAATAACAACCCCTACCTCTATTTTTGATGAAGAGTGGATCTGTTGTCATCGTCGATGAGATCCTTTGACCTTGTTGTGAAACGATGCGAAAATTGATCATTTTTATTTGTTCATCAAGAATTCTCTAGGGGGTGACTCCTCTCCAAAGATCTAGAGGATTTCCAGGGATTTTTTGAGGTTTATGAGTCTAACCTTGATCTGTTAGTTATTTAAAACCATAAAATGTGTCGTTGTGTCGTTAAAACGTTTCAAAATAAAAGAAATTATTATTTTATTTTATTTCTCTTAAAACATCCAAAAATTAACTTCTATATCTGACTCACGTTAGTCGATATTAGGCATCTCTTAAGGTGAAGTCACTGCTAGGAATGCAACAGTGCCCTCAGATTTCTGATCTAAGAACCTATTTAAAAGTTAATCCAATTTTTTAGAAAACCCACTTACACACACTATTTAAAAGATTAATTTATTTCAAACATTTATTTCGAGCACTCTAGGCCTCATAATTTCACATCGTCGCAAATCCTAGTCTCTAATTAATTGTATATCATATTTAAAAATAATACATGGAAAATCCATGACATTACATTCTCCCCACCTTAGGGTTTTACGTCCCCGAAAATCCAAAACAAAAAATTCTACAAAAAAAGATGTGGGTATTGCACACGAATCTAAACCTCCCGCTCCCATGTGCTCTCCTGAAGATTATTGTGATGCAATTAGACATGAACTAAGGGAATTTCTCACCCACAAAAGATCCTCTCTTAACAATACTCAATCTCCACTAGGTGCTCTGCGATGGTCTATCCATACTTGATGTCCAGTTTTCCCCATTAGATGACATGTGATGGATCATTCATGTACCTCCTCAGCTGTGACATGTGGTAGACATCATGTACCTAGTGTAACTTCGGTGGTAGAGCTAGGCGGTATGCCAACTCTCCAACTCTGTGCAGTATTTGAAAAGTGCTGATGAACTTGGAGACAAATTTTTTCCCCCACCCAATCTATGAAACCCTCATCGAGGTGAGACCCGAAGGAAGACATGGTGGAGTGGTAGCTATTGTTATATGAAAAATCCACCAATAGTAGGTGATCCTTACAGCTATGACCAAAGTACAAGATACAGGGCCACAACATATCCTCCATAACCTGGATGCACTACTACAAATATGGTATTTATCAGCACTAGAAAAGTTGATTAACAATGCTACAAAAAGCATTGATAATTGAGGCAAGGATAAAGGGGGTCCCTTTTATCAGCGCTCTAAAAAGTGTTGATAAAGGTCCCTTTTATCAGTTCTAAAAAAACCACAAATAAAATTACCCTTTATCAACTCTTTTTTTAGCACTGATAAAAGTAAAAAAAATAAATAAATAAAATTATATAATGTGGGGGGAGCTTTTAACGGCACTTGACCCCCCCTTTATCAACACTAGGCAGACCCCCCCCCCCCTCACACTCTTCTATGCGCTTCCCTTCCTGTACATCCCCACACGCGCGCACCCCTTTGCTTCTACTCGAACTCAAACTCGTGACCTCCCCTCTTTCGCGGCTGCACATTTACCACTAAGCCATTTTGTTTTTTTTCTCTATTTAATGATATATCTATTTATTTATTTATATATAGTTATATTTATTCGTATATTAATATAGATTCATATTAATATAAATATATTTATTCATATATTATTATATATATATATATATTAATTCATATAATAATATTTATTTATATTTATTTATATATATATATTTTTTAGTTATAATTTGTTATCCGCATATTTATTTATATATTAATATATATTTATAAGATTAGTTTTAAATACATTTATGAAATATGTTTTTTATGTGTGTTTATAAATAAATAAATACATACCTACATACATATATTAAACACACACACACACACACACATATATTTACGAATAAATACATATATGTGTGTATTTGAAAAGCCATAGAATGTTAAAATGACCATAAATTATAATCCAGAAGCCCGTTTCAACTCCAAAAATAGTCAAATCAAAGAAAATGAAATAATATTTGATATTATATGTGTTATAGGCCTAACGAACATCCAGATCAGAAGTTATACTTGTTTGAATGTTAATAAATCGGTGTATCCCGACTAAAAACTCAGTTTTGGTGGCCTTCTGGGTCCTTTTTGGCCTCGAAAAATGTGAAAAAATCTTTTATTTGATTGTTAGTGCATAGAGATCGTCTCAGGCTTTAATTTAATATGCTGTAGAGCTCAAACGAACACCCGGATCAAAATTTATGGTCGTTTGAAGTTTGAGTTACATTTTCAACTTATTTTAGATCTTTTATTGATTTTTATGATTTTTTTGTGTCTTCAAATTGTTATTAAATAATTTTTAATCAATAATAATTAGAAAATTATTAAGTAATAATATTTTTTAAAATATTTTAAATCCATTTTCACTAAATTTCATCTATATTAAATGTAATAGTCTATTTATACTTATCTAAAACATATTTAAAAATATATATTATATTTATATCAATATAAATATACTTATATAACAATATTTTATTTTTCATGATTTTTTTTGAAACATAAAAATTTATCAGCGGTAGGAAAAAGTGCTGATAAATCCCCCCTTTATCAGCTCTACTAAAAGAAGCGCTGATAAAGGGTTCCCCTTTATCAGTACTTTTTTTAGCGCTGATAAACGGGGAGCGCTTCCCTTTCCAGTTTTTGTAGTAGTGATGGTTCTCTCAATCTGACCATCTGTATCGGGATAGAACATTGTGCTCAAGTACTGATGAGTCCTAAAGGCCTCCTGAAATTCCTTCCATAATCAGGATGTGAAATGAGCATCACAATCTGAGACTATCTTCAAGGGGATTCCATGAATCTGAACTATCTTTTGCATGTAGGGGCATCCCAAACTCTCTACTAAACTCTTCTCCCTAATAGATAATAAGTGGGTCAACTTGGTGATTCGGTCAATGATCACCCAGATAGAATCATGTCTCATGGAAATTTGTGGAAAACCTGTCACCAAGTCCATAGATATTCCATCCCACTTACATTCCGGCACTTCCAGGGGTGATCTAATCTTGTTGGAACCTAGTGATCAGACTTCTCTTATTGGCACATAAGGCAGCGAGAAATAAACTCAGCTACTAACTTATTCATCACTATCCACCAGAACTAATGTCGAAGGTCCTTGTACATTTTCTCCACTCCGGGATGTATCTCTAAGGGGGTGTATGAAACTCCCTTAGAACCTCCTCCCACAACACCACTGGCATAACTATGCATCCTCTGAAAACGAATATGTGATCCCCACCTTTTTAATAACCATCAGGAGCTTGTCTTGTGGATAACTAAGCATTTGAATCCTTGCAGTAGACATCTCCAAGTTGTACCTCTATAACTTGTTGTAAGAGTGGAGGGGTAACAACCATCGACTGAAGGCAAGATGCATCATCTCTATCCATGAAGGATAACTATAGTGAGGCCAGATTCTTTGATGCCTCACTTAGTTATTATAAACTCGATCTCTGAATGAGAGCATCAGCTACTACGTTCCCCTTCCTAAGAGTATATATGATCTCAAAGTCATAATCCTAGAAGTAGTATGTCCATAGCCTCTACCTCAGATTCATATCCTTCTACGAGAAGATGTACTTGAGGCTCTTGTGGTCTGATTAGATGATAAACCTCCCACCCATCAGGTAGTGTCACCACATCTTCAACATTAAGACTACTACTTCCAACTCAAGATCAAGAGTCACGTAGTTTTGCTTATGCAGCCTCATCTAGCACAAACCATAATCAATCACTACTTATATCTGCATCAGAACACAGCCAATCCCAATCCCAGATGCATTGCAAAAATATATATACTTGACACCCTATTTTGGAAATCTCAAGATCAGTGTTCTCATCAAAATCCACCTCAACTACTAGAAATACTACTAGAATTTATACTTCCATAAGAAATAATTCCCCTTTAGGGACAAAGATGTCATCGGGTATGATATCCGGGAGAAGTCTTGAATGAATCCTTGATAATATCCTACTATCCAAAGGAAGCTTCACACCTTTTTCGTGATCTTAGGTGTCTCCCATGCTAACACCACCTCAACCTTGGTTGGGCCCACCACTACCCTGTCTATTGAGATAACATGTCCTAGAAAGTGGAGCTCCTGAATATAGAACTGGGGCTTTGAGAGCTTCCCATAAATTTGTTTCTCTCGAAGTATGTCCCAGACCATCTGTAGGTGTCTCACATGCTCCTCCTCTGACTCTGAGTACAAAAGGATGTCTTCAATGAAGACTACTACAAACCGGTCTAAGTACGGCTGGAATATCCCGTTCATGAGTCCCATTAACACTAAAGGGGTGTTCGTCATGCGAAAAGGCATCACCAAGTACTCATAATGACCATAACGACATATGAAATCCATATTCAGCACATCCCCATCTCGTACTCGAAGTTGGTGATAACCCAATCAAAGTTCAACCTTTTAGAACCATCGTTCCCCTCTCATCTGATCAAAGAGATCGTCAATCCTCAGCAGTGGATAATTTTTCTTCATTGTCACCTAGTTCAGGCATTAGTAATCCATGCACAACCTCAAACTCCCATCTACATTCTGGGCAAACAAAACTTGGGCCACCCAGGGTGAAACACTGGGTCTTATGAATCCCTTCCTCTACAAATCCTCCAACTGAAACTTCAACTTACGCAGCTCCGTTGGAGCCATCAGATATGGTGGTGAGGATATTAGTTTAGTACAGGGGTGTAATTCGATGCAGAGGTAGATCTCTTAGTTGGGAGGTAACCCTGGAACATCTCTTCAGATCCTCCAGCTACACCCTCAACTCACACAGCTCTGTGGGAGCCATCTGATCTGGTGGTGAGGATATCGGTTTAGTCCAGGGGTGTAATTTGATGAAGAATTCGATCTATCAGTGGGGAGGTAACCCTCGAACATCATCTAGGAAGATGTCCTCATACTCCACCACTACTGTTGTGAACTAAAATCCCACAACATCTACTACTTTGAGGGTAAGGCTAGCCAACTCATGAGTGATCGGTTGCACCTTCCAAACCATGAGGCCATTCTATGCTGTCTGGGTTTCCTTTTCAACAACAACAAAATCCTCTTCCCATCACTGTGGACACACCACATCCTTCACCTAAAGTAGTAAATCTATCCATGGACTGAAGATAATTAGTCCATACTAAGAATGATTTTGTAATGCCTTGACGCTTCTACCAAGAGTTTACAACTAAAAATCTCACCTCCAAGGTTAAGATCACACTATCAGCAAATATGTGTGATCATCGAGTCTCCTATCGTAGGTGTTTCCAAGTATAAGGGTCGAGTCAATGGCTCTATTGAAATATAA